>OY292454.1:10010000-14810000 GCA_958496255.1 Camptogramma bilineatum
CGGGAATAGGACAACGCTACTTTTCATCCGGGTACTACACGAGCGAAACCGCGCGGGCGGAAAGTAGTACATAATAACACATACTTCAAGATAGTACTTAGTACATGTACAATGTTTCCGAAAAAAAAAATGCTTTGTATTTTCACACTCAGCTTCGAGACTTTTTTATTAACTCTAATTATCATGGCGATTCACACTTATTCGACTGTGCATTCGATTCTAAGAAGATCTTCGAATTATCGAAAAATGCTGGCCACCCTTCGTAGGGTTTAATCGTTGCTTTACATGTGTACAGTTCAGGTACACCCCCTAAAATCGGCCCTTTAAAGGTTTCCAACGAGCCGTCTAGACTAGACCACTTGGACAACATTGCTGTGCACCGAGTGATATAGTACTTTGAACATATTTTTTTCGAGGCTAGATCACACGTTGTTTTCTTACAAAGAGTGTACGTACAGCTATGGCGTAAAAGCGTTATGAATAACGAGTGAACGCTGGAATATAAATTCTATGCCTCAGTAGGACCTAACGAAACCGCCACTTGCCTGCTCGCCCCGAGATCTCGCGCACCATTGCGTTGATAGCCTAGATTTGGACTTGTTTCTGACTACCCCTATACGTTTAAGTGAGCACTGCTGACCCACCGTACCACCGACGATACCTCCAGTGGTACGGTGGGTAATTATTTTTCCCCACCCACGATACCACTAGGTAAGTACACTATAGTGCTGAGACACGGATTGCGATTATATTATACTTCTGCTGAGGTCACTAAACAAAGATTTCTAATGCGCTAACTCAGTATAATAAAGATAACGGGAATGCATGCAATACATTATGGCGTGTTTAATTTTTTATTTTCAGGTACCTAGTGGGTAGGTACCTAGTTTATTTTCAGGTTTCAGGACCATTATTTTCATTCTTTATCAAGAAAAAATATCGAGAAGCAATTAAAATCATTGCAAATCACAACGATGCTACTCCCTTTTTAATACCATAACCTTCAGACAGGACAAGACAGACATCGAAACTCTAACAAACGGGAGCCCTAACATGAGTGGTTGCTTAATTTTTCTGCTGTCGTCGTATTTCAACTATACATCCTAGAGTAAAAATAAAAATCATTTGGGAATGTACAAACTAAGTCCTTTCATGACACTCCACTCAATAGATTTGTATAACTTTTTTTTTCCCGCCATACCCAATGTCTTTACAATCCCTTCATCGATTAAGCTCTTATGCTCCACCGTAAATTTCCATATCACAACCTATTGACCTACCAAGTTTCAATATACAGGGTGAATTTTTGAGACGTGGCAGTAAGGGCAGCTACCTTAACCTTGTTTTGTTTTGCTACAGGAAAACGTTCTTAGGAGACTATCCTTAACTTTTGAAGATATTTCAACCTGCATTCACAGATTTTGAAAAAAATGTACAGTCAGCAAGAAAATGGGCAATTTACACAAAAACTTTTTTTGATGCCAATCGATCCTGTTTCATCTAAGGATTAAAAGACTCCATCGGACCATCTAAGGCAAGAGTACTAGAAAAGTCAGAAAACGCTAAAATGTTTTTCTGAGACAAAACTGTAAGTAAGGGCTACTTACAGAGGGTCTCAAAAATTCACCTGTATGTATACAGATTGGATTAATTGTTAGATAGACGATTTAGTCATTCTTGTTCTTAAGAAATGCCAAGTGCGTGTTAACTCTATTTTCCGGTGTTTTATATGTAGATATGTGGATAAGTAAAGTTTTTCATACTTGATACATTGATTACATAATGACAAAATATCGTATTTCGCACTAAATAAAATCATATATTAAAATGAATCCTAAAAAAGGGCAGTAAAATGATTGCCAAGGTCCATACGGATTTAAGCTTTACTATTAGTGGCCTTTTATTAGTATTCGCTGCCTCAAGTTTATATTGGCTAAGGGCGTGTGCGTGCAACTCGTCTTTATAGCCGATTGTCTCGATTACGCTCGTAAAAACCTTAGACTGAGTTCAAGTTTTTAACTAGATTGTTTTATCAATTATGTATATATTATATGTCTTTTGTCTATCAAACGAGTTATCTTAAAAAAAATTTTAGTAAACTAAAAAATATGAGCTTAATAGTTAAAACATTTGTATACGATTAATTACTTAATTTAAGCATATGTGTTGCATATGTTAATTGTTAAAGTAGATTCCCGGTGTCGCCACGAGGCAACTCGCATGGCGGAGGAAAGCGGGCGGGAGGGGTGGCGGCCGGCCGCTGAACCTCGCCAGTCGAAATCAATACAGCTGCTCTCCCCGCTCCAAAGTCTGGACCCCGTCGCTATGGCAACGCGAGCTGATATTCTGAGCAGTATGCCGGGACGCCTGCCCCGCGCTCCTTTTACCTCACCCCACACGGCTCCACAGCACCCAACCCTATAATTCCTTACTGCTCTTTCTTTGTTACTAAGACATAGAAAGCAACCTGTTGTTACCACGTGTCTGCGGCAGTTGAAAATTGATTAAGTATATAACTTAGAGCAAGGAACAAAAGCAAATGAAGTAGAGAAAATCGAACCTACTCTCTAAAAAATTACTTACCACCATTCACGAAGGTCTAGATGAGCTGATCTTAATTTGAGCGAGCCTGTTTATTTTTTGCTTAAGGTATCTTGTATGTAATTAATCTAGACTCATATTATAGGCGCCATCCGTAAGAACGCCAAGCTTGCTAACTAAAAATGTAGTTTTTTAAGCTCTCGAAACTGTTGCAACAAGTTGTTTCACTTCGCTATAATATTTGTCGTTGTGTATAATTTTACCAGCGATTGTCTAACTTGTCTCAAACCTCAAACTGGTCTCAAACTGTCAAAGATCCCGTAGGTATTTTTTATCGCGTTCGGTCTCGCTGAGATGAGAGTGACAGAGATACTTGCGTGGTCACTGAACTGTCATATTCGACAGTTTGAGACCGATTTTGATCGCTATCAAAGATAGAAAATCAGGGGCAGTTAGGGCCCCTTAGAAATAGTAAAACTGGAATAATATGGACATGCTAGTCCGTTTTCTCAAAGATTTTCATTCGAGAAAACATCAGTTTTTTTATATTTCACCTACTATTTTCTTAACTTATAAAACACACCGAGATTATTATCCTTGGTTGCTATTGCTACCAGAATAAGTACCTAATCCACGATCACTAAAATCGAATGTTTAAACCTTTAGCAGCGCCTTTTGTTAACAAAATATCTAGCGCAGAGCGACCGCAAGTTCTTGAAATAGCGAAATCATCAAACAAACAAAGCCAGCTATGTTTATTGCCATTAGAGTAAATAATTAAGCCTAAAATGCCTAAGCGATTGCCATGATACAAAATCCATCAACTAATGTTTTCCACTGATGAATCTACTAATGTATTTATTTATTTATTTTGTATTGGTTAATTATACATAATATCTTCTAATGGTCATGGAACTTCTGGTTCAAGACCCGTTTTGGTCGAGGTGGATAGTACTTCGACTTTCGGTCGAAGATTCGAATCCTGGACTCGATTACTCGATAGATTTTTCGATTCGAAAAATTAATACCTATGCGCATTAACACGAGCTCTAAACGGTGAAGAAAAATATCGTGAGGAAACCCGCGGCTTAGTCAGCCTCACACCTATTGACCATATCTTTCGTGTGGATATGGCCGTTTAAGCTGAGAGGATGGTTTAGGTGCTGGGCAAGCCTGCTCCATCTCAAACAATGTGCCAGGCACTACAGTGTCCTAGTGTAAGTGTAAGCAAAGATTGCCTACTGACCCTATAAATCATCTAGTAAAGACTTATTTTTTTCTATTTCAAGTTAAGCATCTTCATATTATAGACGCCACGAAAATTAGCGATAGCTCTTCTCTACCATTTTATTTTTGTGTTACAGTGTGTGTCCCTTTATGCTGTAAGCTTTGCGGTGCTGATGTTGAATGCTAGCGAATATATAGCGAATGAACTGAGCCTCGAGCACGAGTATGCACAGAGTCTACTATTCGATCCGTGACTGTAGTATAGTCTCTCAAATGTATTGGGATTTTAGTTCAGTCAAGTTACCACTGGAGGCGCTGCACCGGAATCCCATACATTTGAGAGACTATACTACACTCACGGATCGAATAGTAAACTTGTGCATACTGATGCTCGAGGCTCTGAATGCATTGCAAATATTTTAGCAAATTGCGAAAGTTTTTTTAATTAGACGGCTCGTTAATCCAGTACCTGGATACTATGTTATACTCGTGAAAGTTCCTTCTTTTGACATAGCTCGCTACCAGAATAAATTTAATTACTTGAATTATGTGAGCTGGTTATAGTACAATTTGAAACTGAAGTTTTGTTTGAATGCGAGTTTGCATTGTTTCAGAATGTGGACCATAAGTCCAAGTTCCGCTCCAAGAAGGGGCTGCTTCCGTTCGTGGAATTAAATGGAGAAGAGATTGCCGACAGCGCTTTTGTCATCAAGGAGCTCTCGGAGAAATTTAACAAGGACCTCGATGCCTGTAAGTACCTAAATATCTGCGGGCCTATAAAGGTCGCTATTGCGGAATCGCAATATAGGAATTGAATTATTGCCATCTCTTTTCATTGACTGAGAGTGAAAAGAGACGGATTTCAAATTGTGATTCAGTTTTAGCGACCTTTTTAAGTCGGCTGATCATTGTTTTCTCCAGTGTCTACGGGAAATGGCGATACAATCATTGTCTTTTACCAATTAGAACCGCTCTAGGCGTAGCTTGCTGAAACGTTTTAAATAGATCATTAAAGTTAAGCGACATTTTGAGCGGTTACAATTTGATGGGCTGCAAGAGCGATTCCGTTCTTCGGAGGGCTCGCTAAATAGTCGGTCCTGGCTTTTAAGTCGTTAAGCCATGACGAAAGCCTTCAGGCGAAAACTCCGTCAGAGTTAGCCTAGAGTTCATACATACTAACATACACATAATTACAATAATGTAATCTTTCTGTCCATGACAAAAATTAAAGAGCTCACCCTTTGATTATATATCTGTATTTAATTAAAGAGTCCTTCATCAAAATCTCTTTCATACTCGTAGCTCACTTATATGGGTAATCAAAGGAGCTCTTAGGCTGGATTTGACCAAAAGTGTGAGACGCGACCGCGAGGAGTAACCTTGCCGCAACTCCCTCCTTACCCAGATGAAGATTCTCCGGATGAATCGAAACATTGTCGGTATCTAAATCGACGATAATTTTACGTGAGTAATTCCCGTGTGTTAAATAATGACCAAAAGTCATCTAACTCCAGAGTAACTAGCAGACGTAATTCGAAATACAATTGTTTAGAAAGCGTAACCGAACATTATCATACAAATTATCCTGGTTGTCAACTTTACAATTAGCCCAGTCAAATTAGGAATTAACCTCGGAATGAGAGATAATAAGCTGAATTTTCGTATATACCTTCATTTAGGCGTCCTAAAAGTTGTCTCAAAAGTCTCATAAAATCTCGTGTCTGCGTCTTAAGTTATTCAAGGTCAAAGGTAAAAAAAATAGTTTTTCGCGAATATCTCGGTTGCTATTGGTCCAGTGATGTTAACATCTATTATGAAGTTGTAGAGCTTAAAATTTGCGACCAATTCATTGAAAAAAAAAATTCCATGCGCTCAACCGTTTTTGCGATTCAGGGCCGTGAGCGCAAAGCGTTCAGTATGTGTATTTAAAAAACTATACTTCCTAGAACAAAAATAAAAACTATTTCGGAATGTACAAATTAAGTCCTTTCATATGACACCCCACTCAATATATCTGTGTAACTTTTATCTTTTTCACCCCCTTTAGATCCCAATATCTTTACAACCCCTCCATCGATTACGCTCATATGTCATATATGAAATTTCCATAGCACAACCTAGTTATCTACCAAGTTTCATGCAGATTGGATTAACGGTTCGATAGTTATGCGATAACATAAAAATTACACATACAAACATACAAAGCAAAATCGTAAGATCTTAGCTCGCTTTGCTCGCTTGGTCGATAATTAACTGATAAATAAAACAAATTATTCAAAATTCAAGGTATTCACAGATATTCACGTTTGACTTTCCGTTACAGTACCTACGCGTATGGTTGAGCGCTGCTCACTCACCCTCCTCTATCGCGAAAACGGTTGAGCGCATGAAAAAATGTTTAAACAAATAATAGTGGGCAAACTTCACCCAGCTCCGCCAGCAATGTAATTAATATTACTCGAAAGACCTAACAAAACTAAGCATTTTTTATTATCGACGCATTAAAATCTATCCCGGGGGTCACTAGATAAATCCATGTTTGTACATACCTAACCTGAGTAGTAGTACTAGATTGTATGACAACGGGGCAAAATATTATTTTTTCGACGAGAGTGCTATTTTGAATACAGAATGGAGCGAGGGATGTTAGAGTTGAAACCCGAGCGCAGCGAGGGATTCTAGATTAGAATACTGAGCGCAGCGAGGGATTCAAAGGACTTCATCGGAAATAGGAGATTGTTACACATGGGTTAAAAGTAACCTACCTAGGCACGAGATGGTTTGGCGCACGAGCGAAGCGAGGGCGCTAATAGTTCGAGTGCCTAAACAGGTTATTCACATCTATTTTGTAAGAGCTATTAACACGCTATGACGCTATGACCGCATCGCCGGCCACGTGGCCAAACAGTTCGTATTGAAATGTATGACAGATAACTCACTTGGCTACGGTCTGGCGTCAGGATCCTGATCCTGTGATCCAGATCCCGTGATCCTGACTAACCTGACTTCATGATCCTAATCCCGTAATAATGATCCCGTGATCCCAATCCAGTGATCCTGCATGATCCTGATTCCATGATCCTATTCCCGTAATCCTGATCCTATAATCCAGATCCCGTGATTCTGATTCTGTGATCCTGATCCTACGTGATCCTAATCCCGTGATCCGGATCCAATGATCCTGCATAATCCTAATCCCGTGATCCTGATCTTCATCTTATGGTAAATAGAAATGTCAAATATAGCTGACAAAGACGACATGGCTCAATAGAAATGTCAAATAGTACAATGTGATTTATTTAATACTTTGTCAGCAGGGAAAATCGTTTCACAGGGAGAATGGCTTCCCAGGGACGCAAAAGTACTGTTTTCATCCCTCTGTTCAGCTAACTTCAAGCGTACTTTCCGAACATGAGAAATGAAAAATAAATACTTAAGAGACTCTCTGATAAACCTCACATTATTTTGAAATAAAAAAACATCCCAATAAATCGAGACTTTCATCGCTCTAATCATAATCATTTTAGCTTTTTTGTAAGTTAAACTTTTTCGACTTAAAATAAATAGAGAACCCTCGGACAGAATTTGATGCGAATTGGCACAGAGAAACAAGGTTTTGATACCTTCTAAGCAAAAGTAGTATAAGCTGTGGCGGCGGTGGGTCCATACATTTATGCCCAAAAATGCGGTAATAGCCATTTTAACCTCTCTTTCATTTTAACCTATTCGACTCAAAATAAATAGAGACCCCCGGGACAGAATTTGATGCGCATTGGCACAGAGATACAACGCTGTGATACCTTCAAAATAAAAGTAGTCTGAGCTGTGGCGGCCGTGGGTGAAGTGCCCATATATTTTTGCCCACACTCTTTTGTCGCAAATTGTATGCTCTACAACTTTATAATAGATGTTAACATCATTGGACCAATAGCAACCGAGATATTCGCGAAAAACTATTTTTTTTACCTTTGACCTTGAATAACTTAAGACGCAGACACGAGATTTTATGAGACTTTTGAGACAACTTTTAGGACGCCTAAATGAAGCTACATACGAAAATTCAGCTTATTATCTGTCATTCCGAGGTTTAGACCATTTTTATGCTAAGCTGACTGGACTAAATGTCAAAATATTCAAACAAACACTAGTATGTATACTCTCGAGTAAAAAACTTAATCCAGTTTGGTCGAATCCAGCCTTAGCCAGTTAGCTAGTCCGGTGTTCGAATCTTTTACTGCTGACCTAGCTAAATAACCAGCTGCTAGGTACTTTAGTTAATACGTGATTCAACGGTGCACTCTATACAAACTAGTGTAGGTACATAACTAAGTAAATGTTCCAAAAAGTGAAAAGCCCTTTGTTTATTTTTTAGAGTCTGCTTTCTCGCAAATTGTGTAAATACTATACCACCTGAACAAACAAGTGCCGTGGCTTTGTATATTACTGATTTAAAAATTCTATACTCTAGCTAAGCTTCGGAGATGAACGGACAAGACAGAAAAAGACTTGATTAGTACTGAAGTAGTGATTACTCTATCTATCCCCCTGTGGTCATCATGAGAACATTCTTTAAATACCTACTCGAAAATAAATTGTCTAATTAGCGTAGTATCTCCTCTTTAAGTATGTAAGTCCCTTTTACACGTCCCAAGATGACGTCATACACAGCCAAGAGCCTTTGATACATTTATTAATTACCAGCAACAAGGACAAACTAATTGTTGTAAATTCTTCCCGAGTGACGAACAATTATGTTGGAGATAAAACGGATAGGACTGACTCAAAGTTTCTTGAGAAATGCTGCTACGTGTACTTTCATTCAAGTTAATTGTTTTAACATCTTAGACTTTCTTTTATACCTAGTAATTTGCCGTGGCCAAATAAATAACGGTTTGATAAGAAAATCATGAAACTTAAAAAGGTCCTAGCTTAATAATAAAATTTTAAAAAAAATGCATTCCTAGACACTAACTAAGCTCTATCAGCGTACGAAACAAGAAGTCTACCAAAGAAGAGCTTTTTTGGAGAGTTTGGCAAACCAACGCCTCTTTTACTTCATTCTCGTAATTCGTCATCACTATTCTCCATTTAACATTACTTTTTACTTGTGTGGAGTTATTTGTACCGTTCCAATGAAATTATAAATCTACTCCCAACTGGGTTATTTTAGGCCACGGTTATCGATTTTCAAGTATTCAGGTTAGGTCGCTCACAACGGCTGATTTTTTGTAGTGATCTGAATCTAGTTATTGAAACTAGGGCATCGCACACAAAACGGGCGTTTAGTACTATTAATAAGTAGAAAGCACGGACTTAGCTTCCTTATTAGGGCCTTATTCTAATTTAGACGCTTTTAGGGCGATCTATTTGTGGTTTGGCATCCCAATAGTATTTAATTTGCAAACATGGAATTCTATCGAGGTCCTTTTGTAAAAAGTTCTTAAACTGTTATCTTTGGTGCCCCTGATTTATGATACATTAACGTTTCTTTAAAAACTGTTCAGCGGTCTATAGTAAACTACTAAATATGGTTTCCACCATTTTAAACCTTAACTAGACAGAGCAGCGAACTTTTAATCCTCTTTCAAGTCCAGATTTCGTATCGGTATTCAATGCCAGGGTTTATGCGATCGATTATACAAACGATTCCCATACAATATGGATTCCAAATAACTGCAGTTTACTACATTCGTGATTCCACTCAGCCGTACAGAACCTTGTTATCGATAGCCAGTTAAAGCAACAACATCTACTGTCTGCTTGGATTATAACTACATGTCAAAGGGGTTGGAAACAGTGACGGAAAAGTTTGACGAACAACTTACGATGTCATGCCATGATGTTATCGTAACCCCAAATATCTACCTCATCTACTCACTATATCAGTACTGGGAGCGGCTGGCGTAGCTCTGTTACCTGCTGTAGCTAAAATTAGAAATTATAGGCACTTTTCCCGTGATTTTAGGTCAGCTAGCTCCTTCCAGGTTGCCCCACAAACCTAGCTAGGTCGTCGCGCATGTGCAGTTATAATCTTAGGTCATGTATATAAAAGAGCTTACCCTAATTTTTGTTCCACATGCAGCTCTGACGGCCGAGCAGCGTGTCGTGGCTCACGCGATGAGCTCCATGATCGAGAACCACCTGTCCTGGGTGGTGCTGTGGTGGCGCGCCAAGTATCCCGACAGCGTCATCAAGGGATACCAGATGAATCTGCAGAATGCTCTCAACACCCGTCTGCCCAACCCGATCCTCAACTTCTTCTACAAGTTCACTTCTGGCCGCAAGGTGAGTTTAAGTATTTTCAGATCAAAACTCGTCGCCATTACTCCTGGATGTTACGAAAAAAATGTTTTTTATTTACAGCAACCCAGAATTGTTTATTGCTTTAGATGCCTATTTGAACCTAAACCTCAATCTTCCAATATTTCGTAATTTGGAGCTGTTTGCGAATTCAGGAAAGTGACTCTCTCGCCCGAATCAAAAAAAGCCAATTTGGTATTGCAGGGTACACAGCTATCTCTCTAGCAGTTCGCATGAGCTTGAACCGCCAGGCATGATTCTCAGAACCTTTACGCACATCCATATTTGTGTGATTTCAGCTTTAGAGCAGTCCAATGTGTGTTCCGCTTAGGAGTCACTTACGGTACCTCTGGAGCTGTTAAACTGGTGATCCTTATCGACGTCGTGGATTACATTAATTGAATAACTTGATATTCATGTTGTCTTTCCTAAAAATGGATGGAACTAGAATTTGTTTTTAAAAAGAAACTCTAGAACAAAAATCTTGAAAAAATTTAGAGTTGTCGACTCCAAGTTATTGCAGGAGGCTTCCGAGCAAATATCGACTTTCTAAACCTCAATTTTGCTTATTTCTGGCATTTAAATTTCTTTGGCTTGCTTTTTATTCCTATCATCTTGCTCGACTACATATACCTTCTCTGGGTTTGCAATGAAAAGGGGAAGGGGATCACGTGTCATGCATGACCCGTTTCGGAGTTGTTAACCTCAAGTGCAGCATCGAGGGTGGGGGAGGCCCTGGACATGACCTGCGCCACGCACCGTTGAATGATAACCTCGGTGTCTTTCATCCTTACGGGGTATCGACTATTATTTACTGTTTCTGGCTGTTAAAGTTCTTTTTAAATATTTTGTATGACAAAGAAGTCATAAGCAGCTTTCAGAATTGCCTGGGCCGTATTTTACTTGCTTAACCCGTGGCGTCTGTAGCTTGGTACCCGAATGAAAAGTAGCCTATGTGCTAGCCACTATAGGATATTAAACATTACACTGGAATCGGTTTAGCTATCGAAAGTTTTGATTTTAATCAAAAAATCAGATTCATGATGACCATATTTTTGCCCGTGGCTTTGTCGTGGGGTATCCGTAAAAGAATCCTTTGTGCTATGTTAAGCCATTAAATATATTCTAAATTACTAACAGATTTTTTTAAATAGAAACGTAATTGAAACACAAATATCCAAACACAGTCACAAACGTTACTATCCGAAATATTTTATGTAAAAGGCGAAAACGTTTGAATATAATATACTTATTTAAGCATTATTCGAGCAATTTAGCTACCACTTATTGTCGGCTAAATTCGAAAACCTCGTAACTCCGTCTTTTTTACAAAAATGTTTTTTTGATGCAGTATGGTAGAGAATTAGATGTTCTACCAAACTGCATCAAAAAATCATTTTCGTCAAAAATACGGAGTTACGAAGTTTTCGAATTTAGCCGACGTTATATGTAGTCGTATAAACTTAGGTATTATTAATCCCAAGTGTATGTCACGTGCATGAATGGATTCTGCAATTGATAGATGTCGAAGCTTTGTCCGGGCTCGGGAGCCCGGTGCCCGGGTCGTGACCTATTTTAGAGTCGTTTACCTCAGTTGCAGCATCAGGGGTTGGGGTACTCGCAGGACCTGACCTGCGCACCTCGTGTTTTACCATACTGCATTTCGATACAATAACATCTTGATTTAAAATTTATCAACCCTTCTATCCTAGCCATATTACAAGCGCTGCGTATCTAATCTCTTTCTATCATCGCTATTTTTCTTTTCATTGAATTTTAATACCTATACATTTTCTCTGTTATCTGAATTAATGAATGAATTCATAAAGTTCTTACCAAATGTTACATGTTTCTTTATAAGATTAAACTAGAGAAGTGGCTTAGAAGTAGGTATTCTATAGCAATGTGTTATTGCTGTTACAAGCTTGCTGTTACAGCAAGTTATCCTACTATAGATAAAATAGACATAAAATCGCTAACTCTATAGATTATATAGCGTTAGCGATTGTAGCTAAGTAACATGGCTAAGGGGGCAGATAGATAGACGAAACAGTAGTGTCCCTTTTAATGAATCATAAAATTTTCAGCTATAGTATTGTTTTATAATAAGTCAATTAGAATATAACAAATTGGATAGCTACTATTTTACTCGTGCTATGTTTTTAGTTCTGAAAATAAGAGGAAAGATAACTTAAACTTTAAAGGGATAATAACTGACTAACAGTAAACGATGAAGGAAAACATCGTGAGGAAACTAGCATATTTTAACTCTTGCGTTTTTACTCGTGTTAATATCGCTTCGTAAGATAATGATCTAGGAAATATAGAAATAGAAAATTTTTGTGTAAGAACTAAATGACTAAATGACAAATTCGAAAAACTTATAACTAAAGAAATTAAATCTACACAAAAAATTGGCCACCACTCAGCGTGGGCTACAGTAGCATAGAGCTACTGTAGTGGTTTTCTGTTGTGCCACTGGGTTTGTTTGCAGCAGCAACTGCTAAACACACACATCGTTATTTAAATAAGAAGAAAGTATGAAAGTATAAGAGGTGGTATGTTTGTTGCAGGGCATGAAGAAGGCAAAGGCCCACGGAATCGGCGTCCACACCCAGGATGAGATCATTGAGCTCGGCAAGAACGATCTCAGCGTACTGTCGGCTCTGCTCGCTGACAAGCCTTTCTTGTTCGGCAACGAACCCACTCTTGTAAGTACACATGTTTACTACTCTTAAAAACTCGGGTGTACTTAATACTGAAACTTAGTTTAAGTGGTGCTTATCATGTCTGTCATTCATTACCTGTCATTTTTGTATACGATTCTGAACAGTAAGATCTTCTCAAATAGATAACTATGTCTCAAATGTTTAAGTAGCGTTTCAGTATTCGGGCAGTAGATCATTTCATATTAGTAAGTCCGTATGAGATGGTGGCCAACTCAGGTGACGGAGTTTTTAGGCCTCCGTGCGAATCACTCACCCAAATTGTGAGCGTTTAGTTAGAACGTCACCGGGCAAAATAATCAGGTGCTTTACGTGATAAATACCCGGAGACAAATGTATTTATAATGTGTTCTGATCGCGAAAGTTTAAAAAAGACGTCACTGAACTTCAACGATCTATCAAGAACGTATCAACTCGCCAAGAGCTCTTCATCTTCACGCTTAATTTCATTGAACCTTGGGTAGGAGTCTCCATGCGTTGTATAAGTCGCGTCATGTAAAAAGAACCATGGAAGAAAGTGTAGAGGGTGTGTTTTGTCTCATGTTTGCGCATGAGTTACCTATTCGCAAACATGAGACAAAACACACCGCTCCACTTTCTTCCAGCGTTCTTTTTACATGACGCGTGCGTATGACTTACCTATGTTGTTCGAAAAACGACTACTGCATTTTTGATAGTTTAATTCTAGACAAGGGTAATAGGCTCCTTTTCATCATTATCTCACTATAAGTTATCTTCTGATAACATCGCGATCAGCTAAATATAACATGGTCTCAAAGAGATGATGGACTCTGTGTCGCAGTGGGTGAAGGCCCGCCTGTGTTGTTGTGTGTTTGTATGATCTGAAAATATTTGTCTCGGGTCTGGGTGTTTTCTATGTATATTATGTATGTATTTACAGAAAAAAAAATGTAAGTACTAGCTGACGCTCGCGGCTTCGCCCGCGTGAACTACTATTTTGTTTATGCCACGGGAACCGTGCATTTTTTCGGGATAAAAAGTAGCCTATGTCCTATTCCCGGTCATTATTTATCTATGTTTCAAACAGCCAAATCGGTTCCGTAGTTATGGAGATACGTGGCAACAAACATTCACACACACACACGGACTTTCGCCTTTATAATATTAGTAGGATAGGATAGTAGGATTTAAGTAGTAGGTATATCAGTCATGTGGTTCCCATAACACAAGCTCTGCTTAGCTTGGGGCTACATGATGCTGTGCTAGCATTATTATAGTCGTCCTAAAATGCTTATTTCCTTTTAAAAATGTTTACAGCTTGATGTTGTCGCATTCGCCAACCTCGCTCAGCTGCACTTCATAGATAAGGAAGTGTCTCACCCGCTGCGCGACGCTCTTAACGAAAGCTATCCCAACCTGGTCGGGCTTGTCACGCGCGTCAAGGAGCGCGCTTACCCCGACTGGGACGAGCTCTGCGCGCCCGCCGACCCGCCGCAAGCCAAGCCTAAGGAGGTGGGTAACATCATCATCATCATCCACAGTTCGAGTTAACCAACTGCCGGGTATAGGCCTCCCTTAGGGCGCTTTTCCACCTGGGACGAGCTCTGCGCGCCCGCCGACCCGCCGCAAGCCAAGCCTAAGGAGGTGGGTAACATCATCATCATCATCCACAGTTCGACTTAACCAACTGCCGGGTATAGGCCTCCCTTAGGGCGCTTTTCCACCTGGGACGAGCTCTGCGCGCCCGCCGACTCGCCGCAAGCCAAGCCTAAGGAGGTGGGTAACATCATCATCATCATCCACAGTTCGACTTAACCAACTGCCGGGTATAGGCCTCCCTTAGGGCGCTTTTCCACCTGGGACGAGCTCTGCGCGCCCGCCGACCCGCCGCAAGCCAAGCCTAAGGAGGTGGGTAACATCATCATCATCATCCACAGTTCGAGTTAACCAACTGCCGGGTATAGGCCTCCCTTAGGGCGCTTTTCCACCTGGGACGAGCTCTGCGCGCCCGCCGACCCGCCGCAAGCCAAGCCTAAGGAGGTGGGTAACATCATCATCATCATCCACAGTTCGACTTAACCAACTGCCCGGTATAGGCCTCCCTTAGGGTGCTCTTCCACCTGGGACAAGCACTGCGCGCCCGCCGACCCGCCGCAAACCAAGCCTAAGGAGGTGGGTAACATCATCATCATCATCATCCACAGTTCGACTTCACCAACTGCCGGGTATTGGCCTTCCTTAGGGTGCTTTTCCACCTGGGACGAGCTCTGCGCGCCCGCCGACCCGCCGCAAGCCGAGCCTAAGGAGGTAACATCATCATCATCATCATCATCCACAGTTAGACTTCACCAACTGCTGGTTATAAGCTTCCCCTAGGGTTTCCACCATAACAAAACGCCGCGTTTTAGAGCTTTTTCTAACGAGTTTATAACGTCTCTTTGTAAAATGTCAGTGCTAATAACTATAAATAATGTATAATTTCAGGTGAAGGAGACCAAAGACGGTAAAGAGGCTGACGCGCCCGCTGAAAAACAACCGCTGCCTGACGAGCCCGAGAAGGGCAAGGTAATAACCCACAGAGCATGTTTCTAGAACCTACGGATACAAAAGAAGTATTCACAATTATTATGTCACTACGTAACACAAACTCAGTAGGGTACGACTTGCTATCCACTAAGGTTCTTAAAAAAGTGGCCCAGGTTATTGCACACCCAATTGCTCATATAGCAAATCTTTCATTAGAGCAAGGTATATTTCCTGAAACGTTAAAATGCTCTATTGTTAAACCTTTACACAAAAAAGGGGCATTAACAGATCACAACAATTACCGACCAGTTACGCTAGTACCAATATTATCAAAGATACTAGAGAAAATATACTATATAAGACTACAAAACTACTTAGACAAATACAAAATATTAATACAACAGCAACACGGATTTAGGAAAAACAACTCAACAACTTTAGCATCATATAAGTTATTAAGAAAAATATTAAATAACATAAATAACAAAATACCAACAGTTGCATTATTTCTCGACATGAGCAAAGCTTTTGACTTTGTAAAACATTCAATCCTGCTACAAAAATTGAATAATTACGGCATCCGCGGGCCGGCTCATGATTGGATTTCCAGTTACTTGAAAGACCGCAAGCAAATAGTTAGAATAAGAAAGTTATCAGAAAAAAATAGGACAATAGAAGATTTTGACTCGAATATAAAGATAAATAAATATGGCGTGCCACAAGGCAGCATTTTAGGACCACTGTTATTTTTAATTTACATTAATGACTTGCCATGCTCAATAAATCATGAATGTATTTTATTCGCGGATGATACAACCATAGTGGTGGATGGAAATGACATTGATAATTTTGAAAATGACATTAATAATTCATTGAGTGATGTAATAAAATGGCTGGATAATAATAACTTAAAAATAAATAAGAATAAAACAAAATATATACAATTTAGAACAATAAAACAAAAAGGAGTAACATTAAACATATCACATAATAATGATCAAATCGAGCAGTCACATAGCATTAAGTTTTTAGGTATTACTTTAGATGAACATATTGACTGGAAATCTCAGATAAATCAGGTATGTGCAAGAATAAATAAGTTCGTTTATGCTCTCAGAACGATTAAGAAAGTTTCATCAATAAAAACAGCATTAGTAGTTTATCATAGCTATGTAGGATCCATCATCAGATATGGTATTCTACTTTGGGGAAACTCTAGTAACATACAAAGGGCTTTTGTTGCTCAAAAGAAATGTCTAAGAGCAATTTGGGAAATGGAGCAGATAGAATCCTGTAGACCTGTATTTAAAAAACATAAAATTCTGACGCTCCCTTCACTATACATTTTGGAATCAGTTATGTTTGTCAGAAATCACTATAACTTGTTTGAGCAGCAAGATAATGCTAATAGAAGAGTTGCAACGCAAAGGCCTCTAATAATGCCCAGACCAAGACTTAAACTATATAAACGTAATTGTGCTTACATGACATGCAAAATTTATAACAATTTGCCTACCTTCCTATTAGAATATGACGGAAATATGTTTAAAAAAGCTTTAAAAGAATGGTTGATAAGTAATTGTTTTTATTCAGTTCGGGAATTTTTTGAAATAGGACATTGATTTAATTATTATGTAATTCTTTATTTGCATGCAATTACCAAATACTTTTAATAATTACCTACTAATCTAATTTAAGTTATTGACTGCATGAATTAAATTGTGATAATATAATTTACCTACCAATCTACTATTTGTACGTCATGACATTATGACTGAATATGATGGACTTTAATTGAAATGTACTATACTTTATGACCATATTCAAAACAAATAAATGAATTTTATCTTTATCTTTATCTTTAAGATTTTACTAGAACTAGGAAGTTACATCCTATTAAACGAGCAATATTTGTTTGATGTTTGAAGTTTGTTTGTACTGACTTTCTCGAAAACGGCTCTAACGATTTCGATGAAATTTGCAGTACGGGTGTTTACGGGGGCGAAAAATCGATCTAGGTAGGTCTCACATCTGGGAAATGCCGTTTTCTCGGCATTTTCACGCAAAAAGATTTACAAGTGCAATGTGGTTCGTAATTGAATCACTAGATGGCGTTATGCACACGAGCAGAGCTCGGTCGCCCAGATATTACTTGAAAAAGTGTCTAAAAAAATTTTTAAAAACCGTCTTCTTTATGTAAGCTGAGCATTTTTCTGCACTCCCGAGGTGCATTTCTGTTCATAACTCCGAAGATCCTCGACAAATTCTCACCAAATTTTATGGCACCAATCGAAAAGTAGGTATATTATACCCTTTTCATTACTCATACACGGAAAGTACGCTTGAAGTTACCTGAACAGAGGGATGAAAGTAGTACTTTTCCGCCCTGGGAAGCAATTTTCCCTGCTGTCAAATTAAAAAAAAAAAACATTCTATATTGACGTTTCTATTGAGTCATGTTGAAACTTTTTACACAGCAAAAGTAATATTTGACATTTCTCTTTTACCTTTTATTGAGAATTGCTGTAAAAAATATTTTCTACAATTTTATTACATGACTATTGTTATTAATAATTACTTTTCACTAAATTATTATTATTTAAACAAGATTTTGAGCTTGAAATATTTACCATCTTCAATGAAAAAAAATACTGGCTGAAAAAAAAGGCGGGCGCCTTTTTTGTTTTTTTTTTTCAGTGGCAAACTACCAGCCAGTATTTTTTAAAGCGCCAAAATTCGATTTTTATCTGTTTTGTTGATCGAGAGCAGAGATTTTTATAAAATAAGCTAATCAGGTTTTTATTTACTTTCCTAATATTCGAAATGAAAAGCAGAGTGTTTACCTCGGATGAAAGACCTATTAAGGCACTCGAACTATTAGCTCCCTCGCTACGCTTAGGCGCCAAATCATCTCGTGCCTCATTAAGTTACTTTCAACCCTCGTGCAACAATCTACTATTCAAACAAAATAGTAGATTGTATTATAAGGGGGCAAAATAATATTTTGACGGCGAGGGCGCTTTTTTGAATCCAGAGCGAAGTGAAGGATTCTAGAGTAGAATCCCGAGCGTAGCGAGGGATTCTTTGGTAGAATCCTGAACGTAGCGAGGGATTTAAAGTACGTCGCCCGAGCCAAAAATATATTTTGCGCCCGAGTGATACACTCTACTTTTCATTACAATCTATGAGAAAATAAAAGGGAAGAGAAAAGAATGTGTTAAATCGACGAAGTTCCACTTGAGATGAGTAATCGGGGATTAATTTTTTTTAATTCAGACAGCGGCCGCGCGCCGGCTGAATGGTGGGCGGTATGTTTATCTGATGGTTTATGGTGATGATGATGATGATGAAAAGTAGCCTATAACCTTCCTCAAGAGTTTAGCTATCAAATACAGAAATAATTTTTCAAATCGGACTGGTAGTTCCTGAGATTCCTCAGTTCGAACAAAAAAACTCTAGAACAGCCATCAATAGTTCCACGAAAACAAACTAGATGGCGGTAGTAAAAAAGACCGTTTTCTAGATCGCGCTGACGAAAACGCACAGGATTTTATGAGGTTGGACTTACAATTTTTGTATTGTAAGCTAGCTATCTATGGCTATGCTAAAACCGCAGAGTAATACATCTTTAATTTAATGTGATTACAATTGTGGTGTTTTTGGAAGAGTCCTCATTCATCGAGCTAGATTCGAGACTTGAATGTGGAATCTTTGCACCTATGAGGTACAACTACTTTGCGCAAAGTAGTTGTACCTCATAGGTGCGCGGCAAAGATAATTCCGGCGCACTTAAAGGGGATTAAAAACTCATTACTGCCCGCTAAACTTATAAAGAGGATTAAAAACTCATTACTGCCCGCTAAAAGTTCCTTGAAGAGGAATCATCTACTTTGGGCGCACTTAAAGGCGAGCAAAGTTGTCCTTTTCGAATAGATGGAATGAAAAAGAATTTTCCAAATCGGTCCAGGCGTCTTCGAGTAAAATCGGTGACTAAACATTAAAAAAAAGTTTCCGACGAATTGAGAATCTCCTCCTTTTTTTAATGTCGGTTAAAAATAAAGGATAGCCCAAGGGCTTGTTTTACTATACTATACCGAAGCGATCGTGGCGTAGCTCGCTTAGACGTTCTTGATTGATCGTTGAAGTTAAGCAGCGTTGTGCACGCTCACAATTTGGATGGGTGAACGCAAGTGGCATTACGAGCTGAGCGCTTCCGTGCTTGGAAGGGCACGTTAAATTGTTGGTCCAGGCTTTTAAGTCGTTAAGCCATGACGGAAGCTTTTAGGCGGCCCAAAAACTCCGTCACCAGAGTTGGCCACTTGCTCATACGAACTTACATTAGCTTACTTTAGTCCTTACTCAGGGTAGGACTTAAGTAAGCTAACTTTTATTGCGAGGGGACTATTGTATTGTAATTAATTATACTTTGTATAGCAATTTAAGGGCTGCGTTTGTTACAGCTATGAATATCAGCTTGTTAGCGATAGTAAAAGCCATGTGCGTGATTCTCGAACTAACAAAATAAGCTTTACTTGGGGTTTAACTAAAGAGATCGTGAAATAAAATAAGTCCTACCAACACTTACCACTAAAGCCTCTTCTGTTGTGATAGTCGTACCTTTTTAGTAAGTAGTTAGTAGTTTTAAGCCTACTCCATCTCAACATAGTCCGAGCCACTACAGCGTCCCGATAAGTGTAGGCAAAGATTGCCTCCTGACACTCTATAAATCATCTAGTAAAGATAAGTAGGTAAATAAATAAAGGGTGCTAATTAAACCGCCTTCTATTTAATAGCATTTTTCGCCTCTAAAAATTTACATTGACCTCTGAATTACTAAGTCAGCCACTATCAATGTGCCTCTAAAAAATACTATTTTAGCCACTAAATATCCTCGATGTAAGCCACTGTAAATACAACTCAGCATGGCAGTTTTTTTTAGCATCTAAATTTGTTTTTTAGGATCTAAATTTGTAACACGTATTCAAGCGGGAACCCTTAAAATATTTAAATCGTCGACGATACTGCAATAGCGCTGAACTACCATCTGCAATACCGCGAAACTGCAAAAAGTAGCGAAATTCAAATTTGCGTGCCACGCTGTCCTAGTCAGTCATTGGCGCAAGTTGGTGAAGACACCACATTGAATAAGCCATCAGAAGCTCTGTGGTTGTAGTTGGAGGTGAAGTAACTTATCAAAACGTAAACAAATTGTTGTGATTACTTTGCGCTCCGTAAAAAAACTGTTTATTTTCCATATTTTTGTGATTGAGAAGTACCTTCCGTTTGTGTTTCATATGAATAAATTGTTTTGTACTTTTTATCATAGTTTCAATTACGCGTATCTGCCAGTATCTGCCCATATTGAGACCAGATATTGCTACAAAAAAAACCGCGTAAGTGACATAAAACTCGAAAACTACTAGGAAAATCGCAAATTTTCTACCACTGACTGATGGCCTGGTACTCTAAAAACCCTATTATTTCATTAAGATGCGCTTATCATTCGAAATACTAAAATTAAAAAGTTTTTTTTATCTCCTGTAAAGTTGTCAACCTTGTAGTTACGCACTATTGCAAATAGTAGATCCGCGCTATTACAGTATCGACGACGATATGACACCAATAAAGTAAGTCTATCTACTTCTAATTTTATAACTCAGCATGTTTAAAATATAGTGTAACATTAATTGTAATACCAAAGCTTAAAATAGCGAATTTCAAAATCAAGAATGTTTGAAATGTATAAAGATCGATTGATCGAAGTTTATAAAGACGATACTTGGAAGGTAGAATGCTTAAAATGTCGAAAATACTGGAGTATAATATATTGTATTCTTTTTGAACTAGATTTCTGTCGCTTCGGCGGCCGCTGCCGCGGCACGCTCGCTACGCTCACTTACCTCGCGCGTAGTTATTTCATAATCTAACCTAAACTGTTGGTTAGTTATAAAATCCGTGGCTGAGTTAGTAAATTTGATGGCGATGTATAAACCAGGAGGTCAAGTAAAAATAATTGTTGTTATTTACTTGACGCTTTCTTTGGAATATTTAGTTGATGATGTAAAAAAGACGAGTTAGTTTATTAGAAGGTTTCTTATTTTCCCGTTGCTTAGTTATAAAATCAGAAGGTAGGTTCCGTGGCCAAAAAATAATTCTGCGGCTCGACTTATTATTCCCCATAAATAAATATTGGGGGACATTTTCACACAGCGCCATCTAGCCCCAAACTAAGCAAAGCTTGTACTATGGGAACCAGATAACTGATAGAATACTTTTTAATTTTTAAATACATACGAACGCTGCAACGTGTTCGAAACGTCGGGAAACAAAATAAATAAAAGGTACGCGATAAAATCCCGTAATAATAATTATCATTATATACTTATAATACTTTATAACACCCAGACACAGAACAAACATCTATGTTCATCACACAAATGTTTGTCCTGGATGAGAATCGAACCCAAGACCTACAGCGCAGAAGGCAGAGCTACTACCAACTGAGCTAAGCGGCCAGTCAAAATACATACTTATTATACTTTATAACACCTAGATGCAAAGGCCTAAGTAGTTATGTTCGTTTGCAGGGCGACGAGAAAGAGAAGGAGCTAGAGAAAGAGCCCGAGGACAAGCAGGAGGACAACGACAAGGATAAGTAAAGCGACGCAGCGTTCACACCAGCTAGAGTCAGACTCGATACAACCTGTATTATAGCGATTAATCCATTTGTCTCCCGTTGCTTTCCCCACGGACGCACTGTCCCACTTACTCTTAAGAAAATTGTATTTTACGTTAGGATTTTCGACAATTCTCAAGAAGATAGTTTATGTTAACTTCATGTATCAAGTAAGGGGTTAGGTACTGATAAGTAATCTTTTATTCAAAAGTAGATGGATTCATATGTGTAACATTCAAGTCATTATAAAATGAAGTAGATGTACGTACGTAATCTCATATTATTCTGATAGTTTAAGGTGTGTTCTTCATGTTAATTATAGAATAAGCCAAGTTTGTAACATTTCCGTTCTGTTGTGAAAAGATAACGCTCAATTTCATTATTTTTCTATTTTTATAATAAGTTGTCTACGTAAGAGTTTCATAGATATTTTGCGCAAATTTAAAGCTTGTAGAGACACTAATCGTTTGTTTAGTTTAGAAGAACACATTCCTCTTTTCATTGTTCTAAAACTTACTATCGATCTGTTCATCTAACATTTATTATGCAATGAATTATTTTAGTTAAGTATTTTATAAGTATAACTATTTTGTATTCGAACAACGCCTTTACTTAGTTGTGAATTTTATCTTCATAAGCGACAAAGGAGTAGATTACGTCATGATACCAAATATTGGCTGAATTCAATTTAACAATTAAATAAAGGATGGATCTGCACACCCGGTACATTTGCATCTTCGTGAATTCATCTTGAAATTATTAGACTGTTTTAAGATCTTGTACTTATTGGTTTTTACAAAAGAAAATTTACATTTTACAAATTTTTGATAGTCAAAAAAGCCAGGAAGACTGTTTTTTCATAGTCCGTAAAATTTTGATATTGTATTATTGTTAAGGTTTAGGAACGAAATTACTCAAAATTGTAATGTCTGTTTTGATTGTTATTAATACTAACACAAGCGCACCGTAGCGCCGAGCTTTCGTTGGAGAATTGTGCGTCGCGGGAAACGCGCGCGTGTTGTGACATTCGTCAACTTGTAAGAATGCAGCTCGTCACTGAAACAGGCTAAATGTTACATGCTTATCTGATAACTTATTACATTCCAGTTTTTCTCAGCTATATACATATTTCGATCTTTTCATTAGTTAGGATGTTAGCAAGTAAATTTATAACATAATCCAGTCTAGTGGTTCTGTAATTCAAATAGAATATCATAATGTTCCGATATTTCAATGTGGTTGTTAGGATAAAACTCGTCTTTTAGCCAAGAGTGAGTCACGTAACGCTATTAAAGTTCTCGATGGTTGAGACTGAAACTTTCATAAATTACCATCTTTTTGTGACTTTGACGTAAAGAAGTAGGACTTTATTAACGATAGGTGAGTATTCCCTTTGTATAGAATCTGCACGAAATCAGTTTGACACTTGTATAATGTCACAAGCAGGAGCGAAGATGAGCACAAGCAACCGAAACAGCACAGTCTTGAACTGGTTAAGTATCTTTTGGATATAAAAGGGAATTAGTTAGGGTTAACTGGTATACAACAGTAGAGTTAGTGTAGGCGAGCGGCCGGCCATCCGGCAGCGATGCTCCAACTAGTTGTATATCGTATTGTAAGGTAGAACAGAATTTTCGTTATTGTATGTTATGATTTCAAATTTTCGGCTAGACGACATTCGTGCTTCGGTCACGACTAACCTTTCGATGGGGCTTATGGTACCAGTTTAGAGATGTGAGACGCTCTCGCTTGTAGGTCTTTGAACGTGTGGCATTGGCAAGGTCAGTCGAACCGCGGCACGGAGCGAAAGTCGCTAGTGAAACCGCTGAACCACTGCCAATATAATATGAAAAATAAAATAAGGATATTCTAAGATTTGTATGTAATTCACGTCATTCATTCAAAATTCATGACAAAACGCGTGGATTCGATAGAATGTTAAATACAGTTTAATTTAACACGAATATGAGGCTATTATCAACACATCTTATTTAGGAGCCTGTTTCAGTGTTTTGCGAAGTTTTTGAGCAGGAAACATCACTCATTTAAAATAATGGTATCGTATTTATTGATAGGTGTAGTCAATGGAACAGTGTTTCAAACTCATTTAGAATAGGAATTTTGTAAGTAGGTTTACAAAAACTGACTCGGCCAAACATTGGACATTATAATTATACCTAAATAGGTAATTATTATTATTTTGTTGAATTTCAATAGAGGAAGCAAAAATATTATGATCTGGTGAATTTCGAATTGACATTTGAACTCCTTATTATAAGTTAAGTTGTTATGCTAAATTCCATTTTGTAACATTAGTTAGTTTTTGTTTAAGTAAATTCTATTATGAAGGATGATGAGATTGTATGTTAAATATGATTTTTTACTATTGGTGTGTTAAACATTGCGTATTCAATGTATGTAATTTCATTAATATGAACTAATGTGGTTTTCAATTATCGTGTCAATATTCATACATAAGTAGGTATAATCCCATGTAGTAAAGTCGCCATAATTAACATACCAACTGAATCATTTAGTATAAAGTTCTTAAAGATTTCAGTGTAATATCTGTCGCCATTAAAGTATATTAATCTACGAAGTCTTGTTTTATTTTATCACCACCACCCCCTTAGATATAAATCTAGCCAAAATACCTAATATCACTAATATTCAATAAATCGTTTGTGTGCGGTGTGGGTGTCACCATGATAAAAACGCTTGAAAATATGCTAAAGATTTAGTGAATGTTCTAAAACTTTTGTTAATTTGATATCAGATTTTGTGACAATAAAATATTTGAGTTATGGCCGTAAGCGTAGGTCACCCAATCCTCACAGCGAATTGAGTGTCCACCTGTCACTGATAGACTAGGCACATTACAAAAAATGTATTTCTTGTACCTACATTGTGAAATGTCGTTTTATCAGTCAGAACTAGATCTATGCATTCCTGAAGTTAGCCGTTTTCATGCGCGGTTTAGCTTTACTACTGCTCACTTCACGAATACTTCAAGCTTTTTAATGAACATCGGTTATTTTCGTGTTTTTCGAATATGTCCGACAGCATTATATGATTCTTATTGTATTTTATAATGTGTAGGTAAATATGTATGTAGTAGTTTAGTTTTTGTAAATAAATGTAGACACGTGCGAATTCCATTTTTAGCTCAAACCATTCGTTATCCAAAACTGTTTTGTGTTCTCTTCTCTGTCAAATAAATGATTTCTTTCATTCGTCTCTGAACCATAATCACATATAGAGTTCCGAGCCTAGCTGATAGCTCTATCATTTGACATTTGATCTTGAGTTCATAATGGTAGGGAACTCATCTCTTACAAATTGTATACTTACCTATTGTATAATTAAGTACCTACTTAGATAGGTACCTACCTATAATTTATTATAGCTTTATCACGTATATTGCCTTTATTTTAAACCCGGGGCGGTCGACGCAACGTTTCGACTGAATAGCACCAGCCACGGTTGCGGGAAGACTCAAGCACAGAACACAATTACTCGAGGAGTCAAGTCAGACTCAGCTTCCCGTGACCAAGGCTGGTGCAATCCAGACTTCTGAATTAGCATCCGATTCGATGATTTCAGTCGGAAAGTTGATGTTTTTTTTAGCGAAGAAATGTCACTTTCGGGATTTGGAATGCATTCCGAGAAGGTCTCAATCGCGGCTGGATCGGTTATGCAATCCGTAGATACGTAGTTTGCATACTTCATACTTATTGGTAGGTATTTCAACTGCTTCCTTTGGTTTGGTAAATATATTCCACAAATGAAATAAATAACTTAGGTAGGTACCTACACTAAGTTAAAGTAAATACTAACCTACATCTCGTTAACAAGCCACAAGTCTAACTAGTAGTTCGCCCCGAACTGAGATCTCGCGCACCTTTGCATTGATAGCCTAAATTTGGACTTGTTTCTGACTACCCCTACTAGTGTTTACTAAACATGATGTCTACGGTATGCTCTCTGTAATGCTCAGTATGGTAAAGATTACAGGCATGCATGCAATATATTAAGTCTTGTCTATTTTTTATATTCAGTTATGTAGGTAAGTACCTTAACAAGTATAATTTCAGGTTTCCGGAAAATTATTGAAAAAAATAATTAAATATGATCACGACTGTATTAATCCTAAGGCGTGGCATACATTTTTCTCAGATCGTATTAGGCATTCTAGATCTTTGAAAATATCTAAAGGGGTAGTCAGAGGCACGTCCTAATACATATTTGATACATGCCCACTATTTGCAGAAGTTAGCATTCCATACGTGACAGGTTGCAAGCCTATCGCCGCTATTAAAAAGTTAACTGATGTTTTCCTCCACCGTAGTGCTCGTGTTAATGCGCATTTTAATTTTTCGAAACGAAAAATCCATTGATGAGCACGGCCAGGATTCGAACTAACGACCTTCGGATCGAAAGTCGAGCACACTCCCACTCGGCCAACACGGCTCTTATTTTCATTCTTTCTCATGAAAAAATATCAAGTAAGTACCAACTAAAATCATTGCAAACCAAACCACAACGATGATGCCACTCTTTTTCTAATACCGACCAGTTTACCTGAACTACGAACACATAGATACAGGCTTTGCCTAGTGTGGAGGCCGCTGAAAAACTGTAATGTGTTGTTTCACCCTTTCAATAAATATTTTTTCATTTATCATTTTTCATCTTTTTTCATAGAAGCTCTAACAGACGGGAGCTCACATATTTTACAGTTTTAGTAGTTGCCTAATTTTTCTTTTTAATAGTAGGTAAGTATTTCAAAAACTATACAACCTAGAAGAAAAATAAAAACAGTTTTGGAATTTACAAATTAAGTCTTTCATATGACACCACACTCAATAATATTTGTGTAACTTTTTTTTTTACCTCCTTGGGAACCCAATATTTTTACAACCCCTTCATCGATTACGCTCATATGCTTCACAGCAAATCTCCATAGTACGACCTATTGACCTACCAAGTTTCATCCAGATTGAATAGGCATGATGATTAATTTTCAAAATCTCTTCTATGATATTCAGAAGTATCTATTACCTATGTCTAAAATACAGGGTGGCAAAAATGAATGGGCCCCGGGGCAATTTTTTGTATGACAGAGACCTCATGTTTCTTTGATAAGTTTTATCTTTAGTATTGAATGTATCGACTAGTGCAGTGTTTTTCAATCTGTGGGTCGCGACCCCTAGGGGGGTCGCGAAGCCTTACTCGGGGGGTCGCCAGCTCAAAGAAAAAGTCGAGGTTCTTACACAAAAAAAAAAACACAATTTAGTGGAGAAGGATGTGCTTGTTCATTTTTCAAAAGTTTATCAAATTATGGTGCTATTTTTGAAACGTTAATGTTCAAATCATTTTCTAATTAAAAGACTCAAACATTTTGTTTTGCAGAGAAGTTGACCACAAACGAAGTTTTGCGTGAAATTATTTTACTTTATCTTTAGCTGTTAAAATATTTTCTTCTCTTCCTTGAAGGTTCTTGTTCAAATTGCTGCAACGGCAATGCGGTGTGGCAACGTCGCCGTCGCCGATGCAGTTTGGCCCGCGTAAATCCGTACCCATATTATAAATGTGAAAGTGTGTTTATTTGTTTTTTTGTTTGTCCTGCTTTCACGTCAAAACAAAGCGACGGATTGTGTGGAGATAGTTGGAGGGCTGGAGAGTAACAAAGGCTACTTTTTATCCGGGTACCACGCGAGCGAAGCCGCGGGCAGCAGCTAGTAATAGATAATTGTACTAAAATAGGAAAAACACATTGCCTAACTAACGTATGTAGCCTTTTAATTAAATTATTTTTTTGGCTTTCTATGACACAAGGGGGTCGCCAGAATATTTCAACTTGTAAAGGGGTCGCGAAATCAAAAAGATTGAAAAACACTGGACTAGTGGAATAAAATAGGGAGTGTTAAATTTTTGAATTTTTAGCTGGTTTGATTCCTGGGTGAAGCAAGTGAATTTTAGAAAATCTTTGAATGCAGTTATGTTTCTTTTTAAAAATAAAGGAATGTTTCCTTTAAGTAAAATACTGTATCTTAAGGATTTAAAGTAGTTTCCCTCCAGGGCCCATTCATTTTTTCCACCCTGTATATCATATTTCTGTAGAAAATTAAGGTTTTTGTGCAATAAAAGTACATTTAAATTTTAATTTTCAAATTCACGCCAAAACGCTCGCCGGTGTCATGGCGTCTGTTTTACGTCACGGCATGCGGCATCACGGTTTCATATCAACCAGTGATGACAACTTAGCTACATAGAAAAAAATTACTTTTACTGAGACGTGACGTAATTCGCTCTGCTGGGTGTTTAAGCTATCATGGCGGATTGTTGTATTTTGTAGATTTATTTTAACAAATAAATGATTAATCTCGACATTAATAAGAGAATAAATACATTTTTCAAAATCTTTGAATCCTATTTCATTAGATCAGATAAATATTTTGGCGATACTTGATTACTGCCATCATGCCTATTGACGGTTCGATAGTTACTTATACAAGAACATAAAAGTGAAACACAAAGCAAAATCGCCTAACTTGCCACTAAGGGAGTGTCCACATTGCGTTTTTTGCAGCGCGTTTGTATCGATACAAACGCGATTCGAACGCGATGCGAACGCGCAGCCCCACGCGCAGCCCCTCCCGGTTCGCTTTTGTATGGAAAAATACGCGTTGCGAACGCGCGTTTGTATCGATACAAACGCGCAGCTCAAAAACGCGCTGCAGAAAACGCAATGTGGACACTCCCTAAGATGTTGGCTCGCTTCGCTCGCTCGATCGTCTAAGTGCTTGGCTGAAAAAAATCATAAATTGTCTTGAAAGTGCTTGGAATTATCTTAGATCTTGCCCTAAGAAAGTTGAACACCTCAAATGAAATATTTAAGATCTCGCAGTTTTCTGGGTCAGAAGTTTTAAGTTGAGCCAATACCGACAATAACGACTATATTATAGGATAAAACGCTCGGACGTAGCTACTGAATTTAAGTAAGTACCTACTTACCTATATCGTAGCTTCTGTTTAACAATGAAAGGATTTTATTTGTATGGCTGGAACAATTTGATTTTTGCTTGTAACTATTTTCCAAACAAAATTTTATAAGTACTATTATTATCATATACTTACCTAAAATGTATACTTACGTACTATTTACTATTATTATGTTAAAACTATAGTATATTCGCATAGATTAATAATTTTATTGAAGTTTATTTATACCTATCATATACATAGGTAGGTACCTACCTACATACTTAGGTAGGTACGTTTATTTTATTTAAGTACCTATTTATTAAATTCTAATTTTATTTTATTAAGTATTTAGGTACCTACGTATTAGAATTATTTAGATGCTTAATTCTTGCAAACCTATAAACTAGCTAGAGAGTTTGTTAAAATTAAAAGTAAGTTTGTTAATGCAAAAGTAAAGTCAAAGTCAAAGTCAAAAGTATTTATTGCATCATGTTATAAGTAGGTACATTTGAGATCTTATCAATTTTGTACTAGTGGCTAGAACATGAGTCCTGAAAGGACATTGCAAAATTTTTAATTAAGTAGGTACTTAACTAAGTTAGAAGGTACTTATTTTAAAATTAAAATTAGCTTTTTTATGTGGCTTAAAACTAAGAGATCAGATTTCTTACAGCTAATTTGCACTTAAAAACTCTTGCAGAGAGTAAAAGCAGTTTTTAAGTAGATATTTTTTTAAAAGGTTTTTAAATTTTTGTAAACTATCCTCATTTTTAATATTACTAGGTATTTTGATTTGCTGTTATTATTCAATTTAATTAACTTTACTTTTTTTTTCTTTTGGTTGATCACTTTATCTGTTGATTTTATTTAAGTTTTGTTAAATTTAGTTTGTATAGAGTGATTGACCTAAATCTAAATGTGCAAGACGATTAAATAAGCGTAGGTAGCTATAAATAAGGAGAAGCCACTGGCTCCTGAAACACAGTTTTCAACTCGTTCGGGAGCCTATATGGATTCAATAAAACCTGTAACACTTGATTGTGTCAATAAAAACCATTTTTACTTTACTTTATTTTACTGTAGGTAGGTACCTCATATCTGTAAAAAGTAATAAAACAAAATTAAATCATAAGCGGCTTAGCATAATGTAAATTTACGATTTTTACGAATGTTTACGGTAATCGGCTTACAGAAACTTTGCGTAAAACAACAGATGAAATAAATAACTTACAGCGGAAATACACGATCAAGTCCGCTGCAAACTTGACGGTGAACTTGATCGTGTATGGCTGGAATTACACTAATTTGAAATAAATACCCTACACAAAGGCTTTGTACCTGACCCTACATCTCGTTCACAAGCCACAAGTATAGCTAAGTGCTTGGCTGAAAAAATTATAAATTGTATTGAAAGTGCTTGTTTTTGAAATTGAAAATTGAATTATCTTAGATGAAAGTTGAACACCTCAAATGAAATACAAATACAAATTATTCAAAATATTTAATATTACTTATTTATTCGAAATATTTAAGATCTCGCAGTTTTCTGGATCAGAAGTTTTAAGTTGAGCCAACACCGACAATAACGGCTAAGATAAAACGCTTGGACGTAGGTATTGAATTTAAGTAGGTACACTTACCTCTAACTTAGCTTCTGTTTATGTAAAGACGCGGACCAACCGCGGCCCACGGAGAGGTTACGCACGAGCGTCAAGCTTCGCTTTGCAGGAGACTGTATGTAATTGTATCCACTGCAACCCACGAATGCAAAGATCCGTTGGAAGAAGTGTAAAATAGACTAGATACCCACTTGCAAGTTTTGAAATATGTTTTTTTAACGAAAAAGTAATTTTTTAGCCAATGAGAGACAGCAGGGACGTAGCTATAGCTTTGTTAAGGGGGGGGGTCCAAAGGTTCCAATATACCAAAGATCTTTGTTAAGGGGGGGGTCCAAGGGTTCCAAAGTACAAAAATTGACTAGGTTTCCTCCGAACTTAATGGGCTAAGGGGGGGGTCCGGACCCCCTAAACCGCCCCCTTATATACGTCCCTGAGAGACAGGTACAGTCGGTGCTGTTTGAGAGCTTATGAATATTTTCAGCAATAATCCATACAGCCTAGGTACTCGTTTTATCGATAAAAATAATTAAAAAAAACTCGTTCACAGCGATCCGCTTCATTTTAAGCTTTTCCGTGTCAAGAGTGCACGAAAATTATTAATGTTTGTTCGTCTTATATCCCGATTGAAGCACTACGACGATGGTGGGATTGCTCACCATATAAGTGTCAATTCACACGTACCACAACCACACGACACCGACAACCACACCACAACGACGCGACGTGGTCGGGCGTATGAATTGATACAGTGTCAATTCACACGTACCACAACCACACCACGTCGCAGCGACAAAATGTGGTCCAGCTGTGGTTACGTGTGAATAGTGTCGCAGCGACTTTTTGCAGTTGCGTTGTGGTACCGACAAAATGTCGATGTGGCAGGCGCCAGCTAGGCGCGCGCTGTTGATGACGTCATGTCGTCGCGATGTGGTTGCGATGTGGTCGTATTACACAGGTGGTCGATAACAACGGCAAAATGTGGTACGTGTGAATTGTAAATTCATTTTCAATACAAATATACGCCTGACCACGTCGCGTCGTTGTGGTGTGGTTGTCGGTGTCGTGTGGTTGTGGTACGTGTGAATTGACACTAAGTATTTCGACCTACCACCATCATTGATGGAGATCTCCATTCATCTCCTTGATTTTGATAATGGTTTTTTAGGACATGATGATGTTGATATCGACGACATACTTATTTTAATTTAAATTTTTAACCGACTTTAAAAAAAGGACAAGGCTCGCATTCGTCGCTGTTTTTTAAGCGAAGCAAAGACGCCTGGACAGATTGGTAAATTCTTTTTTTTTGTTTGAAAGGGTAAGTACCTACCTAATACTTTCCAATTGGCGCCATAAAAATTTTGTGAGGATCTGTCGACGATCTTCGGAGTTATGAACCGAAATGCACATGCACATCGAAAGTGCAGAAAATTGCTCAGCTTTTGAACATTGAAGTCGGGTTTATTTAATTTTTAATTTAAGTTTAAAAAACTGGATTAGATTATCAGGTTTGTGGCAGAACAACACCTGCCTACTGCGGCCGTCTTGGCTCTAATACTAGGTACTCGGTGCTATGCTAATACCCAATACGTTGAAACTTTCGCTTTTTTAATAATAATAGTAGGTAAGCTTAGCAAGAGAGCTTTAACTCTCGGAGACGTGCCAGCCTGTAGGAAACAGGTTATTACCTCTAAGCGTCTTTCCTCCGCGAGGAATATTGCCATAGGTTGAAAATGATTTTGATCACTCTTTTAACCTACACACCGATGGACCGCCGACCAATTTTTATCTTTGTTAGTAGGTAGGGGAACCTGTTGAACCTTGTCCATTGATATCCCTCGGCCACCAAGGCTTATTTCGTAATCTGTGCGAGTTTTTTTTGTTTTTGTCTGTGGTATTTTAATTGTCATTGGTCAACACCAACATGAAGCTAGAATCGAAAAACCAGCGTCGAGTGAGGCGTGCGCATAAAAAATATAAAAAAGTGCTCAAAAAGAGGGTATTTTTGATGTTACTTTAAGTTAGTTCATTTAAAACAGTACATACTTACGAGATAACTATTTCGTGCAATCAAATATAGGTGAAATGGACTTTAGATAGGCATAGAAAAATCGACCCAAAACGAACTCAAGGTGCATTTTAAAAACTCATTAGTTTAAAATGAGGCAATGTTGTACCTTTGCCAACATATTTGCTTTGTACTTTGGACAGGGACTCACGTACGTATCAAGATATCAAAAAGAAAAAAAAAAAACACCGAAGAAGGTTTATACAAAGAGAGAAGTCTATCTTGTCCTAAAAGCTGTAAAGTATTTGGACTTTTGTTGATAAATAATTATAATAGGACGCGAAAATGATCGTAAGATCACAGAAATTTTACGAACTTATTGTTTTTTTATTATTCTACCACAACTTAAGATAAAAATCTAAATTATTATTATTTTTTATCTAAAGTACATACCATAAAAATGTTCTTTCCATTCATTTAAAAAAAAAGCATTATTTGATTCAATAACATGTTATTTTCATGAAAAAAGACTAGTAAGATCAAGGTACATCTTGCAGTGACCAAGGTATATCTGGTGTGTTGTACCTTCGACAATTTCCCATTTTTTGTTCAAACCTCTTTATCTTCTAAAGTATCATTAAAAATACAAAATTTATTTCATAAATATGTAGTCAAATAGTGTATCTTTACATGTGTCCATATTTGGTAAACCTAATTCCAATCTTTATAGACAAAAAAATTAAATAAGATCGTGTAGCCGAGGTTCAACAGGTTCCCCTACACTACCCTACAACTTCATTATCTGGAAGGTAATACGTATAAAATGTCTATGTAGGTACTTAGGTATTATTTGGTTATTTGGTGTTATTTATCAAATTGTGTCGCGTAAGTTGCGTAAAATTAATCTCCCAAGGTTGATATTTCAATAACGAGGAGAGAGATTTTTGCGATTTACCGATTAAACCTTGGTAGGTTACTTACCTACATAATTCAACTTACCCAAGCTTACTTCTGAGATTTTAAAATACCTACACTTTAAACATTGAAAAAACTTTATTATATTATTATTATTTATGTGTAGGGCTTGTTCAGCAACAATACAATTTATTTAAAGTTGTTTCAGAGATATGAATCGGGAATGTCATTTAAAATTCAAAATCCTTTGTTTAGTATATTAGAAATGTCAGTCATGATGATTGTGTATTAGTAGAGTCGCTAACTAACGGTGCGTGTAGAGAAGAGCGAATCGCGGGTTGATGTTTCGAAAAACCTCGTAATTTAATTACTTACCTATGCAGAAGTTTTGTATGTCCGGCCAGCCGGATATACAAAATTTATTTCATGAATAGTAGTCAAATAGTGTTTCTTTACATGTGTTCATATTAAAACCTAATTCCAATTTCCAGTCATTATAGAAAAAAATAAAATAAAAAGTGTGGCCAAGGGTCAACAGGTTCCCCTACCATTTACCTTTACAGTACGGCCAACGAATCTCGGCGTGCGTGAAGTTAGCCGTTTCGATGCGCAGTGCAACTTTTTCAATCAAAATTTTCTACTGCGCAGCGCAGAGCCTGACTTCACGTACGCCGAGATCCGTCGGCCCAACTGTACCCTGCCTTTACCACAGATCTACACAGGACTGTGGCAGACATTTATATTTTCTTTCAGTTCCGAGTAACCAAGTTCAATCAAAGTAAAAGTGATAGAATATAAAGATCTTATATTTTAGTTTCCATCAAATAAAAGATAGTCTTAGAGGATTTGTCAGGCAAGAGGGCGGAGCCATCGGACGATGACGCGATTGGTGGGGATAAAGTCGCCTGATCGGTGCGCGGCTGGCGGGAGCCCACTTTTTCTTGGGCGCTCGGGTGCGACGGACGTGTTATAGGGATCGTAGTGGTTAATCTCTGCTGGTTAGGTTATGCTTGTTTACGTTATAATAAGTCGTTAGTTAAGTTTTGTCGATTGTTATTTTTTTTTGCATTATTAATTAAAACGAATGTTTCTAGGGTAGTTTGGTATTTCTTTTTAAAAAATTAAAGTCACATCTGTTTTATAAGATCAGAAGTGGGATAAATTGAACTGTTCACGCGACTTTGATCGTTCGCCATCTAGGTACTAAATATCAAACAGTGAAAAAGTGTGAATTTTGTTTGTGTTTTTGTGTTGTTTTGTTGCCGCCACGTAAGTAGATTAATTTATTTAAGTACTTAAGTTGTCGTTGCATATGCATTGCAATCATGTCGAGTCGCGAAGGTACGCCACGTGAAAATCAATCTAGGCGTAGATCTCGTGAGCACCGTAATGACTCGCATAGGTACATATCGCGATGTCAAAATGAGGCGTCGACATCGTTCTTGTAGAACGTGTTAACCGATTGAACGCTTTAGAGGAACGGTTGCCTGCTAGCTTAATAAAGACGTCCACTCCTTTGCCGTCGCACCCGTGCCCCGAAAACAACACGCCATTGCCAGCTTCACTGACTTCCGAGGCTACCGTTACGTCTATGGTAACACGGGCTACGGACGAGACCTCTGAGGCACCGCGCGAGGCTGACGCTGCGGACAGGATTGGCGGTGATCTTTCTTATTTAATGCAAGGGCTTTCAGATTAACTAAAAACCGCTATAGTAATCCGCGGCATTTCTGATCCTCAACCTCAAGTAAAGGCCGCCACTACCAACGCTAAACTTGGGTCAAAGGATCTTGTCAAGTTTTTGTTAGTTTTGTCAGTCAAGTATGTAAAACCTAAAAATGCACCAACAATCCTGTTCGCTCGTCAAGCACAAAACTACCCACAAGAAAAGAAAATTTTTGATGTCTGTTTGTGGTTATTTGTTTTGTGTTTAATTCTCACGTAAGTACCGTTTGATTGTTTTCTTTTGTACACCGCGAAGTACATCGCGTGGTCGATCACAATGTCATTCGAAAAGTGGCTCGCGTGTTCGCAAACGTTCCGTTCGTGTAACTTGTCGCGCAAAAGTTCGCAAGGTTGTTCACGTCCTAGTAGTCTACGACCTCATTTGCACAGCCAGGCCATGGTGCAATCATAGAAATAGGGCACGCTCGCGTTTTAGATTTCGACCTAGTTAATCAAAAGTTCACCGCCACTACTATCGTTGGTCGCGTTCTCGCTGATCGCATGGTAATCGGGGACTGGAGGTGTCGATAGCAGGAGTTCGTATAACTTACGGCACTGCCGATAATGCCATCATGTCTCTGATCAGTTCCCGGCTCCCGGGCTATATTTGATGAACTACATCACAGTGATCCTAATGAGGGTAGGTCGCACACATCTTTCCCTACTAACATGACACCACCAGCACGTTCGGTAGTTCAAAAAGTTTGCAGTCAGTCTTTCGAGTTAGTGCAGCGTTCTATCTGAGGCGTTCACTTTAGTTCAAGCTCTTCTTGAGGCTATGAATGCTGGTTTAGGTAAGTCACTTAACTACCTACTTTGTTTCTCATTTTCACACGATGCTTCAGAACATTGACTGGCCCGTAGTGAGGGGAAGTGGATCTTGCTAAAGTCCAAAACAATTGAAGCAATCATTAATTTTGTCACGAGTGTTTTAATGTCTCAAAGGGGATGTCAAGGTATAGTTGCTGAGTGGGTTATGAATGATCACACGTAGTCAGGCTTTGACTGAAAGTTCGCGCCGATAGCGATCTCTCGGTAAGTTGCGGTGTCTCGGTAAGTTGAACTAGCTAACATATTATTGGAGACAGTGAAAATCTTGTCTGATAGGTATGCTACGTATGTTAAATAGGTTGTTACGCCTTAGAGTAGTTACAGGACTGAGTACCTAAGGAGCTGAGAACGTTGCTTAGCTTCAACGATCCTTTAAAAATATCAAGGCAAGGGCCACGAGCGTGTTAGATTCTATAAATATATTGGTAAATAACATAAATCAATTCGTAATTTTTTAGATACCTTGGTAATTGTAAAGTGAATATTTTATTAGTATTTCGGATTTATTATTTGATATTAGACACATTTCCGTTGTTATTTAAATTGAATAAATAATAACTGTTGAAAAGAAACATAATTTCGTATAGGTATTTATAATTAATAATATCTATGATTTTTAGAATGTAATTCAACTTCATAACAAGTTATTTTGATATCTATTAACGGACATCCGTTTAATTAAAAATATATTTTAATTAATTGTTTAAAATGTGATATATAAGTGTCGAAATTCGTAATATAATTATTAAAGTGTATTTCAATAATAATAACAATTTATTTCAATAAATAAATTGTTATTGGTAGTCAGAGGTGGTGCAGAACAAGTAGGGTACTATATAAACGGTGTCAAAGTCGATAAGGGGCTCAGTTCGTCAGTTTTGGCATAGTTGGTCAGTTTGGCAGTTTGGCTCAGTTGGACTCTGTTGGATAGAGTTGGTTGGAAGACACGAGAGAGGCAGTACCTGGGAATACTTGTTTTGCACCCTGTCGGCGTTTTGTCCGGCTCTGAGTACCTACCTACCCATCTTAAAACAAGATAAGTAATTTTTATCGCTATATTTTTCATTGCTGTTCGCTACATTCAAATATTTTATGTAAAAGGTTATTTGGCTGTCCTAGATTAAAGTAATAAACTTTAATATAAGATTTACCTAGTTTTAAGGAAAGGTAGTTCTTCAAAGAAGTGTATCACTATAATAAAATACAATGATTTTGATTTAAGGACTATTTATTTTTATGATTATTACCATTTTTCTTAAAAAGGTAGGTTCCTTTCCTTACATCAGAAGGTGGGATTCGAACTTATTCTAATACATTTTTGAAAATTTCAGAAAGAATTCCAATGGCTTGGAAGGCCTGAAAGCGATTCGCAACGCTGTGTCTACAAAACGCCCACCGCCGAGCCGCCATGACGATGATGATGTTACGTCTCCAATTTTCCACCCATCGAAGGAAAATTGCTGCAGGCTGATGCAATAACATCGAGGTTCTCACCAACAAGAAGGGAGCAGTATTTCTTCTGACGCAAAGGCCGGTAAGGCCCTGAAGGGCTCTGTGCTATTTTGGTTCGAATCATGGAGTCCTGAAAGTGAATTTCTTTGTTAATTTTTGTAATGATGAATCTATTACGTAATACCATGTAATACTAAGGAAGCTTTTACTGAAATCAAATTGTCAGAATTTATGTAGTATGGTACTACTACTACTTACCTATAAGCGATATGTAGATGTTAAGCGGTAGTCCTCAACATTAACGTATCATATTTTATAAATCAGTCGGTCCAAATTAGATACTCGCAGAAACAGAACCTTTTTAACTATATTTGATTATAAGGCAGATTATTAAATAACTGTTTATAATTATACTCGGAAGGTACTTTTTTGTTTTGCAAGGCAATGGATAAAATTCGTTATAATATCGATTCCATTTCATGTATTTCATTTGGATTGCACTGGCCCGTTTTTCTGTATCTAGTGGAGGGTAGAACCACATTGTGTAAAACGGTAGATGGATTGACAAAGTTTTGTTTACGTTGAATCTAAAATCTTTTTATTTTTGTCAAGGAGAGAGATTTGTTCACGGTAGTTGATTATTATCTCGTGAATAATAGTGTTGTGTTTGTTTGTGAAGTTTCATGTCAGTACTGGCCGAGCGGGTTGTGAAAGGTATTAGGTACGTATTTTTTAGAAAATTACTAAGTTAATTCTGGGTACGTATAACGTAGTGACTGAGACGCAACAAGCTGCTAGCTTGCCTGGTGAACAGTCTAGACATCACTTGGCAGCAGTGATGGGACTGAACATGACAGGTTTAGCTGATAGGTGAGAGGCTGCTAGCTTACCTGGTGAACAGTCTAGACATCACTTGGCAGCAGTGATGGGACTGAACATGACAGGTTTAGCTGAAAGGTGAGAGGCTGCTAGCTTACCTGGTGAACAGTCTAGACATCACTTGGCAGCAGTGATGGGACTGAACATGACAGGTTTAGCTGATAGGTGAGAAGCTGCTAGCTTACCTGGTGAACAGTCTAGACATCACTTTGCAGCTGTGATGGGACTGAACATGACAGGTTTAGCTGATAGGTGAGACGCTGCTAGCTTGCCTGGTGAACAGTCTAGACATCACTTGGCAGCAGTGATGGGACTGAACATGACAGGTTAAGCTGAGACTTTAGGTATTGATTGATAATGACTGTGACGTAGGTAAATGAACTTAAAAAAATTCGGGCTATTATTACTTTACCTACTTCATTTTGTGTTAAGTAAGATTATTGTTTTCTGATATTATGTCTGATGATAGTTATAACTACCTAAACAGGCTATGTACTTACAAAATACTTCGAGGACGAAGTAATTTGCAGAATGGCCGTGTTAGATTCTATAAATATATTGGTAAATAACATAAATCAATTCGTAATTTTTTAGATACCTTGGTAATTGTAAAGTGAATATTTTATTAGTATTTCGGATTTATTATTTGATATTAGACACATTTCCGTTGTTATTTAAATTGAATAAATAATAACTGTTGAAAAGAAACATAATTTCGTATAGGTATTTATAATTAATAATATCTATGATTTTTAGAATGTAATTCAACTTCATAACAAGTTATTTTGATATCTATTAACGGACATCCGTTTAATTAAAAATATATTTTAATTAATTGTTTAAAATGTGATATATAAGTGTCGAAATTCGTAATATAATTATTAAAGTGTATTTCAATAATAATAACAATTTATTTCAATAAATAAATTGTTATTGGTAGTCAGAGGTGGTGCAGAACAAGTAGGGTACTATATAAACGGTGTCAAAGTCGATAAGGGGCTCAGTTCGTCAGTTTTGGCATAGTTGGTCAGTTTGGCAGTTTGGCTCAGTTGGACTCTGTTGGATAGAGTTGGTTGGAAGACACGAGAGAGGCAGTACCTGGGAATACTTGTTTTGCACCCTGTCGGCGTTTTGTCCGGCTCTGAGTACCTACCTACCCATCTTAAAACAAGATAAGTAATTTTTATCGCTATATTTTTCATTGCTGTTCGCTACATTCAAATATTTTATGTAAAAGGTTATTTGGCTGTCCTAGATTAAAGTAATAAACTTTAATATAAGATTTACCTAGTTTTAAGGAAAGGTAGTTCTTCAAAGAAGTGTATCACTATAATAAAATACAATGATTTTGATTTAAGGACTATTTATTTTTATGATTATTACCATTTTTCTTAAAAAGGTAGGTTCCTTTCCTTACAAGCGCTTCCAACTCGCTTCCATCTAGAACGTGTAAGAACCAAAAGTAATTTTAAATGAAATTGGTTCCTGTCGCCTCTTCGAAATCACTCTCTGAATTACGCTGTAGGTACATAGCAAGTTAAGCAATCGTAAGAGGAGAACGTGTTTTAGATTTAGTGTACTTCATAGTCAAGTAGGTAACTAAAATAAAGTTAACCTAATGTTCTGATCTCTCCTCAGTAATGAAGGTAATGTTCTCGTCTGTGTCTATGATTTTGTTTTGCTTTTAATGTTCATAAAGGTATCGAGCTACTCCATCGAGTGACATGCACACTGGAGCTGGGTTTTCTAACCTGCGCAGACGTACCTTACTTGTCGAGGTTGGATATCTTTGCAGAGTACTAAGTCTAGGTCAGGTGAAGCCGAGCCCTAGAATGGTAAGTAAGAAGCGTTTGAAATAACGATTTGCATTGAAGCAAACAACAAAGGTTCGTTGTGGTCTGAGGTTCTGTGTAAACTTGCAACTACTTAGTATTGAATGTTACGAAACAAAAGTTGACTCTCCTCTCTCTTAACCTCCTTATTAGTACAGAAGCTACCATGCCGGTAACTCGCGCGCTAATTTCGGATGGCGTGGCTGAAACTTTGAGGCCTACATTTTAATTGTGAGGCTCTGTGTGTAGTTACCTACTAGGAGCAGAACCAGATAGCTTCTTGAGGAGAATTAAAACTGCCAGGATGAGTATGTGAAATGTGTATGAGTTTGCACTTGATGACCTCTCATATGTAATAAAGTTTTCTCTGTGTACAGTTTGATCTGGAAATGCGTGGTACCTATAAGGTTGTGCGAGCGTTATCACATCACCGATACGAGCTCGAGCTGTTAGCTGGCTCGTATGGAAAAAAGACGCAGACCACCGCAGAACACATGGTTCAGTGGCGTCGCGAGTGGACTCCGGAGGCGTGTGAAGCGTTCTTCAGTAGTGATGAGTAATATGTGCAGCCCCGACATTGCGGCAGCATATTACTCACAAGCCCCGACATTGTGGCTTCTTTGCCCCGACATTGTGGCAGTTACTCCTAAGCCCCGACATTGTGGCTTCTTTGCCCCGACATTGTGGCAGTTACTCATAAGCCCCGACATTGTGGCTATCGCTTGCCCCGACATTGTGGCACCTCGTTGTTTGTAACCTCGACATTCTGGTTACCTTTTGCCCCGACATTGTGGCAGCGCGTTTTTTGTAGCTTTGACACTTTAGCTAACTTTTTGTTTCAATAATAGTTTTAGGCGAGTTTTCCGTTGTTTTGGTAATGATTGAGATCCGGAACTCTTTCATTGGTAAAACAACTTGTAATCTGCAGCCTATTTTCGATGAAATTTCTTGAGAATACGCTTGAACTTTCTTTACGACAGGTAGTTAGATATTTCCGTTGGTAACGCATTTCAAATGTTTCAGATAATGCTTCAGATGATGACCCAAATTATGAGAACCCGACACATGTCAGTTCACCTAGGCAAGACCAATCAACCACGGATCATACGACTGAGCAGTCAGTGCCAGTAGCAAATCAAGCTGACGAGGTCGTTCAGCTGTCAGGAGAGGCCGTCTTAGAGGATTTGTCAGGCAAGAGGGCGGAGCCATCGGACGATGACGCGATTGGTGGGGATAAAGTCGCCTGATCGGTGCGCGGCTGGCGGGAGCCCACTTTTTCTTGGGCGCTCGGGTGCGACGGACGTGTTATAGGGATCGTAGTGGTTAATCTCTGCTGGTTAGGTTATGCTTGTTTACGTTATAATAAGTCGTTAGTTAAGTTTTGTCGATTGTTATTTTTTTTTGCATTATTAATTAAAACGAATGTTTCTAGGGTAGTTTGGTATTTCTTTTTAAAAAATTAAAGTCACATCTGTTTTATAAGAATAGATACTTAGCGTGAATCGCGTCCGCCTGTGAGTGTGACATTTCTCTCTCAGTTTTAAATTACAGAACGGATGGTTGATAAATTATTGTCTTTTGCGATTAAAAAAATATTTTTTGGTAAGTTAGAGATCGAGGCCACCTGTGAATGTGGCAGAGTTTTAAATATGATTCTCTTTTAGGTCAAGACATTGAAAGGGCGGTATAGCCTCGGTATAGGTAAACTCTCGTATTTTGAGTTTGCAATTAAAAAAATATTTTATGTAGTTGTTGTGTGTGTTGTTGTAGTGTGTAGTGTAGATCGCGTTCGCTTGTGAGTGAGGTAGGCGAAGCAAGAGAGGCGCGGCGCATCCTGGGTGGCTCGCGGCTCGGCCGGTCTCCGCCGGCACTCGCATCCCGCCGCTCCCAGCAGCGGCCGCCGGTCCCACTCCCGTCTTCATTCCGCGCAATGAAGCTCAAAATACTCCTAAACTTTTTCATATTCCTCAACTACATCTACTTATCAGAATCCGTCAAATTTTGTCCACAAAAATGCACCTGCATCCGCAACAAAGTTGGCTGCCTCAGCCTCGAGCTGGTGAAGGTTCCAGATGCCCCCGCAGATACATTCACTTTGTAAGTACAAAAACTTTTAAGTTTTACAGATAAAACTTAGACGCTTGCTAAGGTATAACTTAGTTAACTAAGTACTTATAAAAGTTTGCGAAATGAGAGCCATGAGAAAAGTGCGAAATGTTATCGCTGCGAAATAATCTGGCACACAAACGTCTATAAAGTTTAAGAAAAGCGTCCAGACTCATCACAAAGCCGCTGAGTTCATGTAAATGGTGTACGCTCGCGATTTCAACCGAAAATTATGATGTAAAGTAGGTTAATATTAGCCAGACTGACATGTACGATAAACATGCTGAATTCTTTAGAAGCGCTATCTGATTATGATGAAACAATGAAACAAGAGGGTAAACAAGCAGTTTAAAACATGCTTCGGTCACATTTTAACTTATAATTATTAATATATTAGTGATAAAACGATGCTTTATAATACTATATCTAGCACACGTGTGACATAGAAAAGTTCAACAAGATATTATATTTAAAGTTATATAAAGTAGATAAGGTCGATCGCCCTGTTTGTCTTATCGCCGGGGTACTGGGTAGTGATGTCATTGAATTCTCAATAATATAATAAGGCAATTATCAGAAGCATGAAGTAATGTACCGGCCGCGTACGCAAAGTAACTTAATATCAATTATTGTGTTGTTAATAAATTCGGTACCTACCTTACCTAATATTTTAAAATTTAAATAAATCATTCAGACGAATGTTGAGCCCGCGATCTCGGCTTTACCGTGGTCACTGCTCTACCAAAGCTACCAAGCAATCAAAAGATTCATGTGTGAGGTTTCCAAAACTGTTTTATTAGGCATTACTTCAAGGATTTTACAAGCCCGTTTCACATAAAATTCAAGAGAACCAAATTGGCTTCAATCTATCAATCAATAATCTCATGAAAAAATAACTTTCTCAGTATTGTGAATTTTTATTTTGTTTTCTGTACTTAGGTAAATGTTTATTACAGCGTTTTTGTCGTGTGTTGTGGTTGATTCTCTCAAAAATACGGCGCCTTATTTCTTTTTGTTTAGCGTTCCTTTTTTTGTGAAATAAGTTAACTAAAATGTAGGGTAAGTAGTAGAATTGACGTTGATCATAAATCTAAGTAGGTACCTAACTTAGTTCAATTTGCTAGTTGGAAGTTTCGAACATGAAAAAACCTAAGTAAGTAGGTACCTAAATCCGTCAGCTAGGTTACAAACTTTTAAAGTTGAGTAAAAGTTGAAATGTTGATTTACAGGACGGAGATTTTTCGACTCGAGTTCGTTTCGTTTGTGAGATTTGGCTTTTTTTATTTTTATCGATCGAGCGAGCGAAGCGAGCGCAGATCTTAGTGGCACGTTGAGCGATTTTGCTTTGTATATTTGTATGTTTCGCGAATTCTTGTTCTCGTATAACTGTCGAACCGTTTATCCAATCTCCATGAAACTTTGTAGGTCGAACCGTTTATAGGTTGTGCTATAGAAATTTACGGTGGAGCATAAAATATGAGCTTAATCAATGAAGGGGTTGTCAAGATATTGGGTTCCCAAAGGGGTAAAAAAAAAGTTAAACAAATATATTGAGTGGGGTGTCATATGAAAGGTCTTTATTTGTGTAAGTATTCCAAAATATTTATTCTAGGATGTACTTATACTTTTTGAAATACGATGAGCAATCATAGTCAGAAGAAAATCCAAATGTAAGCCATCTACCTACTGTGCGCGAGATCTCAGTTCGGGGCGAACTACTAGTTATAGTTACTAAAATTCGTAAATGAATACTTATTCAATCTAATTTAGTCCACGGGTAGAAGAAATAAATAATTGCATTTTTAGATTTTTGGAAAAAGTACAGTTAGCCTAAAAAAAAACCATTTACTTATATATACTTAAAAAAACAATTGGTCTTAATCGACTCTATTTCCAACCAGGAACACTTTTCCCAAAGTAACTTACCAAATCAAATCGTAAGTTTTTGCAATAGGTAATAAAAAAAAACACACCCATACATTTTCTATGAAAGCATGAACAAAGTGCTGCCTTGCAAATGACATGCATGGACTCTCTTGCGGCTCTGTCTGAGGCACATAAGGCTCCACAATATCACAATAGCCTCCCAGCTTTCCGAAGCAGTTACGAATTTAAATTAAGAACCATCGAATAAGTGGCACTAAGTATAATGTTTACAACTCTTAATTTCATAGAAAATGTATGGAATGTATTTTTTAAAATTATTGCAAAAACTTGCGATTTGATTTGGTAAGTTGCTTTAGGAAAAGTGTTTCTGGTGGGAAATAGAGTCGCTTAAGATCAACTTGGTTTTTTTTTAGATAAATTATGTACTTACCTAATAATTAAATTTTTTATGCTAAACTGCACCTACATTTTTTGAAAAATCTAAAAATGCAATTAAGTAGGTATATTTTTCTGCAAAATAAAACAATAGTTATTAGAATAAAAATTTCTAACTACATTATAAAAGGCCCTGAAGTGCCCAAAAATTTGCCACATTCTGTAAATAATGAATGATGACAAGAGTGATTATTGGAACCAACATGTCCATGTGATTAAAATCACACGGCCTTTCACATTTCTTGCGGATAAAAAATTACGTGATATTTGCCCCCCCCCCCCCACGTGAGATTGGGTGACATTCGGCTCGACCCCCTCCCCCCTAAAAGCCTCACGTATTAATGGACGCTACAACTACGAATTGCAAAAACTCATAATGTAGGTACGTAACAACCCAGTGAAAGAATATTTCAGGACAAAAAAACATTATGACTCAGTTTTACATTTAATATGGCAAATGTGTGAGATCATTGGGTAATTAAATTACGCGCCGTCTGCCAAATGCATAAAACAAAAGAGATTGCAGACTTTAGTTTTAATTTCTCGTCACACCGTCACACCTACCTACTCTAAACACTGTGTAATCATTACACAGTGTGTGACTTTCATAAAAATTATCTAAGTATTGCTTGACATAATATTACGAATAAAAAAGGATAAAAAGGATTTCTTGCACTGGTACTCCTATATGACAATAAACAAAACGGGGATCCATTTACAAACACAGAAACAAATTAATTTAAATAAGTAATTCTAAAGGTATGATACAGATATGACTCTGTCTGTGTCGCCCATAAGAACACGGAGCTTAAGAGCCTACTGAGGTGAATTTGTCAAAATAGAGATTTACCGTTTTAAAGATTTTCTTAAAGCAAATCGTATTAAGATAGTGAAAAACATACTCTAAGTACTACCAATGAACTGATCTACACTGTGGGCTATTTCAAATTTCAATATTTTATGTATTTTTTTAGTAAATTACTGGACAAAGTACACAAAATATGAGCGCGGGGTTTTAAGCCTGACCGAACACTAAATTACTCAATTGAATTAAAAAATACGAAAACAACAACTTCAATATTTTATCTATCCTGTGCTCTATTTTTTTTTTCGTAGGTGTAGCTATATTCAACACATTATAGGCAAGAAAGTTGAAGATAAAACTCTCCATACATTTTTTCTATGGAGTAGCTACTATGAATAAAAGGACGATTCATTGCCAAAAATCGTCAGACGGCCGCGGCCATTGGAGTTGGGAGCACGTCACATTGCGTAAATACTATTAGCTAAGCTGTGGCAGAGCCAGTGACGTCACGTGACTGTGTTCTTACATGAGAAGCGGTCGCGTAAACGTGCTATGTCATATTTTCGATAAAATCAGATTACAGTATGTACCTAAGGCATCTTTTGATAAAGATTTTGCCTGGCATAAAAATGGACTATTTTCTAACAGCATAGGTAAGTAGTAAGTACCTAGGTGCCTATAGGTTAAGTATACGTACAGAAGCATGCACATCCACATAGAAAGCTTTACAATCATTTTATGTTTTTATCATCTGGATTAGGTGATGATGATGCTGATGATGATGATGCTGATGAAGCTGATGATGATGATGATGATGATCGTGGAGCTTTTTATTGATATGGGTATCAAATGAAAGATTTTGATGAGCGAAACACAATCATCATCGTCATCGTCATATCTTTATCTTTTCATATCGTCATGACTTCATAACTTCGTGACTTCGTATCTTCGTAACTTCGTAACTTCGTGACTTCGTGACTTCGTAACTTCGTAACTTCGTTTCTTCGTGACTTCGTATCTTCGTAACTTCGCAACTTCGCATCTTCGTAACTTCGTATCTTCGCAACTTCGTATCTTCTTATCTTCGTAACTTCGCAACTTCGCATCTTAGCAACTTCGTGTCTTCGTATCTTCATAACTTCGTAACTTCGCAACTTCACAACTTCGTATCTTCGTAACTTCGCATCTTCGTAACTTCGTATCTTCATGACTTCGTAACTTCGTATCTTCTTACCTTCGTATCTTCGCAACTTCGCAACTTCGTATCTTCAAAACTTCGTAACTTCGTATCTTCGTAACTTCGTTTCGTACCTTCGTAACTTCGTATCTTTGCAACTTCGCAACTTCGCATCTTCGCATCTTCGCATCTTCGTTTCTTCGTAACTTCATAACTTCGCAACTTCGCAACTTCGCAACTTCGTATCTTCGTAACTTCGTATCTTCAAAACTTCGTAACTTCGTATCTTCGTAACTTCGTTTCGTACCTTCGTAACTTCGTATCTTTGCAACTTCGTAACTTCGCAACTTCGTATCTTGGTAACTTCATATCTTCGTATCTTCGCAACTTCGCAACTTCGTATCTTCATAACTTCGCAACTTCACAACTTCGTATCTTCGTAACTTCGCATCTTCGCAACTTCGCAACTTCGTATCTTCAAAACTTCGTAACTTCGTATCTTCGTAACTTCGTTTCGTACCTTCGCAACTTCGTATCTTCACAACTTCGCAACTTCGCAACTTCACAACTTCGTATCTTCGTAACTTCGCAACTTCACAACTTCGTATCTTCGTAACTTCGCATGTTTGTAACTTCGTAACTTCGTAACTTCACAACTTCGTATCTTCGTAACTTCGCATCTTCGTAACTTCGCATCTTCGTAACTTCGTATCTTCGTAACTTCGCAACTTCGCACCTTCGTATCTAGAAGTTACGAAGTTGCAAAGCTACGAAGATACGAAGATACGAATTTACGAAGATGTGAAGTTACGAAGTTGCGAAGTTACGAAGTTACGAAGATACGAAGTTACGAAGATACGAAGTTGCGAAGTTGCGAAGTTGCGAAGGTGTGAAGTTACGAAGTTACGAAGATACGAAGTTGCGAAGATGCGAAGTTGATAAGTTACGAAGATACGAAGATATGAAGATACGAAGTTGCGAAGATATGAAGTTGCGAAGTTACGAAGTTACGAAGATACGAAGATACGAAGATACGAAGTTACGAAGATACGAATTTGCGAAGTTGCGAAGTTACGAAGTTGCGAAGTTGCGAAGGTGTGAAGTTACGAAGTTACGAAGATACGAAGTTGCGAAGATGCGAAGTTGATAACTTACGAAGATACGAAGATATGAAGATACGAAGTTGCGAAGATATGAAGATACGAAGTTGCGAAGTTACGAAGTTACGAAGATACGAATTTGCGAAGTTGCGAAGTTACGAAGATAGGAAGATACTAAGTTCCGAAGTTGCGAAGATATGAAGGTAAGAAGTTGCGAAGTTACGAAGATACGAAGTTGCGAAGATGCGAAGTTGATAATTTACGAAGATACGAAGTTGCGAAGTTACGAAGATAGGAAGATAGGAAGATACGAAGTTACGAAGTTGCGAAGTTACGAAGTTACGAAGTTACGAATATACGAAGATAGGAAGATACGAAGTTATGAAGTTACGAAGTTACGAAGATACGAAGATGCGAAGATGCAAAGTTACGAAGATACACACACACACACACACACATACACACGCTGCACACACACACACACACACACGCTGCACACACACACCACGAAAGTGCTTGGTTGTAACTATTTTTATTCTTATTGTTATTTACTTTTCTCTAAAACCTATACTACCTACTTAGTGACTGTCGTAATATATGTTTTACTCTAAAAAATGTAAATCCGTCATTGGCTGTAAGAAACATAAATAAGTCGATTTATTACTACTAAGAACTGTGCATTTTGTTTAATAAATAAATAAGATGCGAAGTTTTTTCAAATCCGACTTGTAGAATATCGCGTTCAAACAAACAAACAAACTCTTCCGCTTTACAGAATTGGTATTAGATTGGTATAGATGTCAATACAAAATCGTTTCAAAGTTATAAATTTTAAAACGTAAAAAATGTTTGCCGAAACTTTGACCGCTTTGTGTCAGAGCGGCCCGCACTGCGTGGCGCTTTCAATGTGTGCGTTCTACGCACACAAGCTTGAGCGCTACGTTTCCCGCCCGTCAATACCTAAAACTGACGAGCGGCATAGCCGCGGAGCAGCCTTAAAGCGTGTTCTACACGGTTTAAAACCACAGCTTCTACCAATGGTAGAGAATTTCGCATGACATTGGTTGACAGTAAATTTCGCTACAGACGCCATTGGTTGACAGTAAATTTCGATGACGCCATTGGTAGGCAGCGCCAAGGTCACCTTGGTAGAAGCTGTGGTTTCAAACCGTGTAGAACACGCTTGACGGTAGGAGGTTATAATAATATTAATTTTAAGTCAATATGTGATCTTAAAAGAAAGAAGGAGAGCAGCTAGCAATGCAAAGGAACCATTTGCAATGATTTTATACGAACTTAAATTAACAACTTTACTGTACTGTAGGTACCTGAAAATACAGTCGTTATTTTCATAGAAATCGTTGGCTCGATCAGTCACGTTAAAATGGAAGTTGTGGTAAATAGCGTTGGTTGTCCTACATCCTTGGCACTGCGGTTTGGTCAGGTTTCCAGCTAGCTTCCAATGACGTGCTTTAATTAGAATTTACGCACTAGGGATCACGAATAAGTTCCCATAATTCCAGATTAAGGCTGAGACTCCACCAAAGCGGAGATGTGTGAGATGTGTTTTAAACAACCAATAGAATTTCATTATTCAAACATGGCATCTCGTCTTTTGAAATTCTATTGGTTGTTAAAAACACATCTCCGCTTTGGTGGAGTCTCAGCCTTAGGTATTAGGTTTGAGCATATTCAAAGAGCAGTTTGCTAACGGTACCTGTATATATTAATTCTAGAAATTGCATTCATCAAAACCTACACGAATATCACGCACGAGTACTCGTCAAAGCGATTATTATCTTCTTTGGTGAATTACGAACGAAAAGAGTAAATATGGTTGTAAATTTCTGAAACATTAATATTAAACTACATTTGGTCTTATTTTTATGGAAAACAGGTTTCTTTTTTCAATGTTTTTTATTGTTATGTGGGTTGTAAATCAAACTCATATTATTTATTCAATAAAATCAATGGGGACATTTATGGCTCTATCTCACTAGGAGACCATGGTTGCGCCACCACAGTCGCGCCACCAACAAAATGGACGTAAATGAAACCTGCAAGTGCGATTCACACTTCTCGGCATGCATTCGATTCGAAGATATTATTCGGAAAGTTGACATTTTTCAGCGAAAAAATAAGAAGTGGGAATCGCCCTGAAACTCCGGCGTCAATTCCGGTACCGAACTTTTTATCAACCTCAACCAAAACCTCAACTAAAGCGACTGTTTCCATGACTACTAATAACAAACGACTCAGTTATGGTGAGGTTTTGAACTTTGGCAGTACAAATTTTTGAAAAGCTATTCTACTATTTCACCAAATGGCTGACATTTAAGAGTTCGAACCAAAACCAAAGCGGTTGTCATTTAATAGAATACAGGCCCAGGTGTCTGCTTGGTTGCGCAACCAAACAAGACACCAGGTACATTTTGTTTGTGGTGGCGCAACCATGGTGTCCTAGTGAGATTAGGCTCTTAGAATCCTCATAAGAGCTAGGTGATTCTATTCTTGTTCTTTCGCAACTACTTAATAACTGTAGGGCAACTAGCACGGTTTGGGATTCTGCTTTTTTTGTTCTAAGAGGGTTGTAGGAAGAGGATGGCATACCTTTAAAAGGGGTTACGTATTTATGTCACGAAAAATACAAGACAGATTTTTGAAATCCATAGGAACGTTTGACAGATTTTTGATTTCTTTTTTTTCATAATACAGAAATTCGAATTCCATAAATTCTTAAGCCAGATTTTCATTTGTTTTTTTTTTACAAGACAGAAATACAAAATACATCTAAACATTTTCCAGAAATTTTAACATCCAGATAATTCACTTTCCCGCATGTTTGTTTTCCATATAATTTGTTTTTCATATATTTTGTGATGCCGAAAAATCATGGTTCAGGAAAGACCTATTACAAAATTATGTATTCAATCTTTCTAAACGCCTACTAGTAGCGCCATCTAGTAATAATTCAGAGCGTTATAAATACTAGGTACCATAAAATTAAATGACCGATGTCCATTATGTAGCTTGAAGTACTGTAGGTAGTACTGTATCTAATAAATGTTGTACCTAGTTACTTTTTTTTTATTACCTACCTTTAACATTTCCTAACTAATTTCGTGCTAGATGGTTAAGTAACCTCACCAAACACTTTGGCAAATTATCAAAATTTAACCTAAATCTTTCATACATTTCGAATTTGTGACGGCTCCGGCGCTTCGGGAAGTGCAGCCCCTCCGCCCTTGCGTAACAAAACGCAGCATCAGCACGAGCCTTCGCAGCTTCGGCTGTTTGGTCGCCACCTTCGGCGGCGACCAGCCTCAGCCGCTCCAGCTCCTGCTGGTGCCGCGTTTTGTCACAGCGGGCGGGGGCTGCATCTCCCTTCGCGCCTCCGAGTTCATAAAAACACTCTAGGGTAGGACAGACAAGACTACGTGGAAGTCGGGGTGGGCAGATTCGGTTCTGAGACCGATAATAACCTAAAAACGTTTCGTTTTACGGTAAGACAGACGCAACATGAAAAGCAACACAAATTACTTAGGTAGATAATATAATTGGGTAAGATGGAAAAGGTTTTATATGGCTGGAAATTTTCTGGTAAGCGTTACTTCTGTCTTTTAAAATAAGGTATAAGGAAGGATATTGTTGTCGAATGAAAAAAAAAACGAACTGATAATCTGGCATTAGTGTTTCTGTCAAATGAGACTTCTGTGAAACGTTTTATCTGAGTAATAAAATTATGTAAAACATAGTATCTGGATTTCGAGTTTCTATCAAACGTTTTATGGATTTGAAAATTCGGTGTATCGTTTTTCGAAAGATTGATAGGTTACCTTTAAAAGGGCCATTATAATGGTAAGGTAGAGGTACCTTCCATAAAAAATGAGGTTATAAAATCTAGTTTCTGAATAAAGAATAGTTTTTTCATTTGAGTTCAGTATTCCTATCCCACTCCCTAGCCGAGGTTCCAGCTTCATGAGTTGAATATTATTCTTAGAAATAAAACGATTGTCAGTGCAGACAGCAGAATAGTTTACTGGGATAGTTTATGAATAAGAACAGCTACAAACCAAGCGTGTTGGCCAACTATATGTAGGTAGGTACTTTCGCTATGAAGGTTGGAAGCTTGGAAGTTCAAGTATAAAAAATAAAAACCGGTCAAGTGCGAGTCGAACTCGTACGCCGAGGGTTCCGTACCTAGCCATGGTGCCAATTAAGCTAGTCCGCTTAATTGTATGAGCGCCCATACAACTCGGAGGACAATTTTAATTGGCGTCAACTATGTATGGGAACACCCTTTAATTTTCAACTTTTTTAACTTTTTGGAATTATTCCTATATTTGTGCTATAAGACCTTGCTTTTTCCCAAATTTCGTTATTCTAGGTCAACGGGAACTACCATTTAGGTTTTCGACCCAAAACCTCTAGGGTACTTCCGGTTGACCTAGAATTGTCAATTTTGGTTACAAGCAAGGTCTTCCAGCATAAGTAAAGGAAAAATTCCGAAAAACAAAAAAAGTTGAAAATTAAGGTAAGTTTTGGTACTCACAAGTTTTCACAAAAACCTAAATTTGCCTATATCTTTTTATAGTGTTGACTCAGGACCTTGATTTTAATACTCACAATAGGGACTATAGACCTTAGTATATGGTATAAATTTCAACTTGCTAGCTTTACCCGTTCCTGAGATAATCGATGGTGACACACGGACAGACAGACGGACAGACGGACAGACGGACAGACGGACAGACGGACAAGAAAGTGATCTTATAAGGGTTCCTTTTTTTACCTTTTAAGGTACGGAACCCTAAAAATGATGGGTCAAAAGCTTTTTTATTTCAAAACTAGCTGTCCCCCGCGAGCTTCGTATCGCCTCAAAATTCGAAATAATATCAAAAAATCCGTTCCATACATGTTTGAGAAATTGAATTTTCATCGTAAATTTCTTTTTCCTGAAATATTTCGATGTTTATTAAGTAACCTGCTGTGATGTGATATTAAATATTAAAATACGACAAACTTTGCTCGAAAATAAAACAATTCAATCCATCCAACCCGTTGTTAGGGCCATAGTAGACATGCTGCTTTGAGCATCGATGCTGCATCGCGTTTTGGCGACTCTGCGTTCCTCGTTGCTGCGTTCGATCGCAGTATCAAAAAAATATCAAAATCACTCGTTTTCGATGCTGCATCGACATCCTGCGTTCGAAAGCGGCAACTACTGCGATCGCCGATGACCGCGTTTGGCGTTTTTTAATGCCTGTAGCACACCTCCGCTGCGAAACTCAAAGGGCGAAACCGCAATAATTTCGCTGTGAGTTGTGAGTTCTTTGACGGCGAAACAGTAGCGAAATTCCCTGCTCTAACGTACAAAACTGACTATGATGTTGTCTCTTTCTAACATGATTTCGCTCATTTGCTCAGGCGCCTATTACATCTCCACCCGTTGTCCGCTATTTACCGAAGTACCTACTGTTGCCCAGCGAAACTCGCTCAGCGGTTTCGCAGTTGTTGTTTCGCAGCGGAGATGTGCTACAGGCATAGGGTGTGGAATGTTGGTCGCTACATTTTACTTCGGAAAAGCGACTAAAGGTAAGCGTCCACTTGTCGGTATCGTACGCTTCGGACGCATCGCACGCAACGGATCGTAGTATTATTTGTATAGAAACTCATATAAGTGCGTCCACCTGTCCGCATCGTACGCATCGCATTACACAGATAATCCGCTTGATGCGATCCGTCCGCTGCGTACGATGCGGGCCTGTGGACGCTTAGGTACCTTTTATCGCCAATCGCCGATGCTAAAAGTAGCATGTCTGCTTATTGAGTGAGTTGAACTCTGAAAATAATTATAAGACAAGTGACAATAGTACCACAGTCTAAAAGTAGGTACCTACTGGATATGTTTAGTTTTTTGGTCTATGAATCTAAAGTGTCGGTTGTGAATTTGTGACCGAGTAGAGAGCGTCGTAAGAATATGTTCACTAACACCCTTTATACACCACGTAGGTCGAGTGACAATTTCGACGATTTGCCACGAACGATTGATTAGATTTAAAACGAGCGCATAGTCGTACAACAGTATGTAACTCCTGCCATGTAGGTACAAGCTGCTCCTCTCTGGACACTTCACAAAACTCACTATAATATTGTAGTCTACATTTCCTTGATTAGTAGAGTGAAATATGTAGTTCCCTTTGTGCTTTGAGCATACATACCAGATACCACATTGACTGGGCGAGCTCGAGCGCCATTGTCAAATCATTGAATGGCTTGAAAGCTTATTCGGTCAGGATTGAGGCTTTGTGACTACGTATGTGATCTGCTTATGAACACTAATTTCGATGCAGATTATTTCTCACATTCGTAATGTTTTTTACTTGAATGTTTGGATACACGTTTAAAATTACCTAATAGAAACTTTGTTCAAGTTCAAGCTTCTCAAGCTTTTCATTACGAAGACGAAATTCTACCTTACCAGGGGTTGCAGGTGGTACCTACGAATTATAAAAACAAATTTTGGGGGAGAACTATGAAAATATCTTGAATGATTTCTTATAGTAGGTACAATTTAAATATGATGAAGATAGTAAGGGCCGTTTAGATGGTGCTATTTCTGGTTTTATGGACAGAGATTTCTCGATAATTTATTTTTCAAAAATTGGATCTTCTCGACCTTTTTTTCTTAACAATTATTCAGAAGTCCTATTGATTTTTAAAATGGATTAAAGTTCAACCTAGGTACTTCACAATGAAGTACGAGAAGACGATCGACAAAGAGTGGGTGAAGTCTTTTCACCCGTTTTGTCGATCGTCTAGTCTAGGTAAGCTTTACTGACCAAAGGTTTTGGTCGTTTTCCTCTGATTTGGGAACTCAATTCAATTCAATATCTTTATTGCTTACAGGATTTTTAAGTTGATTACAGGTCTAAAATAACAATAGTACCTACCTACGCTCTGTTGGAACTTGGAAACGATATTGTGCCTGGTTCTAAAGATCACTCATGCGATTAATGAAGTAGACATAGTTTAGGCTACCTATGTCAATGAATGCCGCTATGGATGATTTTGCTTTAGTCTGGTCAAAATTGATGAGAAAAGTGGTGTGGTGTGATGATGACTGGTTCCTGGTACAATCTAGGCAATGTAGTACATACCTATACATCTTATTGCAGGAGGCTGTACCTACATACCTACCTAACTATTTTATAGCTTTACACGATACGAAATCTCGACTTGTGTGGAAGATTTGTGTTAGAATCATGATTCTAAGTTGAGAAAGTCCTTTGTTTTGATGAAGGTAGGTATTAATTATTGTATTGACTGTCTAATCTAAACTCTTTTCATTTTGGACGTCATTTTGGATAAGGATTTTAAGCCCTTTCATTTGATACTCTTATTGAGGGGATTGAAAAAAAATATGTTAGTCATCCCCCATTTTCTAGGGTAGCCATCTTGTAATGTGTAAGTAATTACATTTCAGATCAATTGATCCACACAACACAAATAGTTCAAGCTAAATTGACAGTTTTATTAATAAGAGGAAATATTTCAACTTCGTTTCCGTGCAATTCTTTTGTTACTAATAGCACCTAGGTATTAAGTTAATGTAATTAAATTCATATCTATCTGGGAACTCATTCAATTAGGTACACATCAAAAGGAACCCACCTTTTTAAATCTTTTGGAACATGCTGCTGTGCTCTGTCAGCCAGTTAGTCATAGTCATCGTACTATGAGCCGTTTTATTAATTAACTCTAGGTGTAGAGTTGGGTATCTAGTGAAATAACATTTTGCATGAAATCTGGCCTTTTATGATAACTATCTATAGTAAGGTAAGTAAGATATGGCTCGGTATATTTTACCTGGAAACCCTAAGAACATAAAGGTGACCAATCCGATCTTAAAAAATTACCCACTGAGTAGAATAGGATTTCATGGTCCACTAGTTTTTGCTATGCTGTAGGTACCCGGCTTTTAGGATGAAAGCGGCTTACGCTAGCTACAGACAACATAGAGGTTGTGTGGCCTAACGTGTAAAATCTTATAAACTGTTAAGCTGGGATTCAGAATTGAACTTTTAACAACGGTCGTATATTCAAATTTTTTGTAGAAATAAATTGGGAATGGAAATACTATCGACTAAGCCAGCGCCTTACCACCTTATAAGGGTGATTTTTCTGTGAACCGACTAGTAGGTACCTACTCAATACCTCCGGAGAGGTTCTGGGAAATAAAGCAGACCTACCTACCTATACAATGTTGCTAAGGAATGAATTCAGCTGGTTGTTTAGGCACATACCTATAGCTGGCGGTTCGCGGTGTTGGCCGAGATGAGACCGAGACCAGAGACAGGCTTTGTAGGGGCGCGCGAAAGAGACAGACAGGAGACATAGAACAGTCATTTTAAATCAGAGTCTTATTAACCGAAAAATTAAAATACCTTTATATAACGGTATGACGTCTCGTACTGATATATTCCGGTTACCTAAATATTTCAATAGCGAAAAAAAATTTGTTGCGAAAAAACAGGTAGGTAGGTACCTATTGAAATACTAATCGGTATTAATAAGGTAGCGCTACCTAAACCCCTATGATAGGTTTTCTTTGATATCACCGCGCCCGCCTATCCGTGGCTAGTTTCAGTTTACGTCATTGGTTCATCTTTGTCGGTTCGGCTTTTTTTTTTCAGTACTGTAATTTCATACCAGTAAAATAGCGGTATAGCCATATCTCTATCTGATCAAGGTATCCTTACGTTTTTGCGGCACCGTAACGATAATACCGTAACGCTTTCAGTACAGTAATTTTATACCGTTAAAATAGCGGTGTAGCCATACCTCTATCTGATATAGGTATCCTTACGATTTTGTGGTAGGTACCGTAACGATAATACCGTAACACTTTCAGTTCCTGGTTTAAATGACAACTGTCTCCTGTCTTGTCTCTGTCTTCGGTCTCGGTCTCCGCCGCGTACCGCCAGCTTACGACATCGATCGAGTCGAATAGCAACGTGGTGCGTCACCACTATTTCTCAGAATGCTAGCGCGTCCAACTTTTTATCGTAATGTCAAATTTTGGGGCTGGATGATGTTGTGTAAAATGTCCTGAATTTTTTTTAACCCCCGACAAAAAAGAGGGGTGTTATAAGGAAAAGGGGTGAGTTTGTAGCGTGAATCTGTGGGTCTGTGTGTCTGTCTGTGGCATCATATCTCCTGAACGGATGAACCGATTTTAATGCCCTATTATTTTCTTATTTGAAACTGTCTTTTTTGAGTGTGTTCTTAACTAATGTTTAATTAAAATCTATTCGCGCTTCAGAAAACGTCGTGTATCCACTCTCTTTAATTAGGGTGAGTGGGGGCAAGATTAGGGCATCGAGAACCGGCCCTATTTCAAGAACCGGTTTTTTCGGTTCCAGTTTCAACACAGAACCGGGTACCCGGTTCTTTCGGTTCTTTCGGTTCCTATGGTAATTTTTTTTGGAATCGAATTGATTTTTATCACACGAAAGGCAAATAATGTAAAAATTACCGGACTATCGCTCTAATAAAGCACGCAAGTAAGATCCTCCTACGCGGAAAGAGGATATCAAACCTTCGGTACGCCGACGATACCGTTCTCCTAGCAACATCCGTGGAATATATGGAAGAATTCTTTACGGGCATTGGTATAACTCAGGCCTTTACATCTTTACTAGATGATAGTGTCAGGAGACAATCTTTGCCTACACTTATCGGGACACTGTAGTGCCTGGGACATTGTTTGAGATGGAGTAGGCTTGCCCAGCACCTAAACCATCCTCTCAGTTTAACGAGCCATTTTCTCAGGAAAGACATGGTCAATACGTGTGGGGCTGACTAAGCCGCGGGTGTCCTTACGATGTTTTCCTTCACCGTTTAAAGCTCGTGTTAATGCGCATATCAATTTTTCGAAACGAAAAATCCATTGATGCACGGCCAGGATTCGAACCCACGACCTTCGGATCGAAAGTCGAGGTACCTACTATACCCCTCGGCCAACTCGGCCAACGGGCATTGGTATAGTCTTTGGTATTCCCTATCTTTATGTACGGAGTGTTAACTTGGACAATTCTGGCCAGAGAAAGGCAAAGGATCAATTCATTCGAGATGTGGTGTTAGAGGCGAATGCTAAGAATACCGATAAACTTACGAATGTATCATAATTCATTTATTCATGCGTCAATGTGGTACATAAAAAGGTCTTAAAATAATTTTGGATCTCACATTCCCCATAAATTCTGGGATGCAAATAAAAAATATCGAAATTAATTAAATCTAACTTAAATACCTAATTACAATCATTATACAAAATTAAATGTCAAAATAGTAAAAAGAATAAAATTCAATAATAATTATAACCAAAATATACAATAGTAAATCAATTTAAAAATTCTTCTAAACTATAAAATATTTTTTCAATTAGCCAGAGTCGTAGCTCTTTAATAAATTTATTCTATCGATCTAATTTATCGATCCTATCCCACCTCCAAATTAAAACCCGACTGTCTATCTTAAGCCACCAATACATTCTTTCATACTTCGTGAAAGACTCTTCGTCTTCAAAATTGCACACGGTTGTAAGAGCCGCGCTAGACAGAAACCGGTGGAGGCTGAAGCTGACCACGATCGTCAGACATGAGGGAATGACGAGAGAGAGAATTTTGTAAGTAAAATCTTACAATATTCTACTACAATTGTACAAAAATCAAATAGGGAATTTGTAAAAACAGCTATAATTTAAATCTTTTAAATAATCACTACAAAATGGCGGATGGTGGCACGGTTTGAGGCACAGTGTGCCTGTTTCCCCGCCCCCCACTCCGTACCCCTCATTTCATGCAACGCCTTGATGCGTTGTGTGACTTGTGATTGTTATTGATCAGCGTTATTCACAGGTTTTTAAAAGAACCGAAAGAACCGAAAACCCGGTTCTTAATAATTTGAGAACCGGTTCTTCTTGGAGCCTCAAGAACCGGGTATTCCCGGTTCTTTCGGTTCCGGGTAAACCCGGTTCCTATGCCCTAGGCAAGATCGAACGGTTTTTTGATGAGATGAGCAGTGTTGTGTTTGATCCCTTGTAGAAGAAAATGTATTAACTTATGCTAAAAATTAATTAGTTGTCCTTAAAGAGGAAAGAGTCTACTTTTATATTACATCAATAATTGCCTGTTATATCTGTTCCAAAAGTAGAAAAAAATAAGTTAAAATATTTTATCACGAAAAAAAAGTTGGGGGAAGATGGAAAGGTGGCGGGGAAAGATCGAACGTTTTTCTAAAATCGTGAAATCAGACAATAAATGCATATTAGGACGTTGTTTATGGCCCTTAGTCTATAGCATTTTTTGTCCTGAAAACTCTAAACTGACTCTTGTCCCAAAATTCCTGTTTTTAACAAAGTTATAACAGATTTTCATATTTAGAATATATCAATCTTACCCCACCGGGGGAAGATTGAAGTAAAGGTTCTCAAACTTTTACACTCGAGGTCAAAGGTCAATTACCCTGGGGTCAACGGTCAATGACCTCAAGTTGACCCGTCGTCGTTCCCCCACCCTAATACTCCCGCATCCCCCTCTCCCGAAGTATGATATGGCGTTGTTTTTTGTGAAAAATTTTCCAAGTATTTTTTTCATAGTGGTGCGTTTTTTACACCTTGACCCAAATATCTCAGAAATTGTAATTATCACTTACGAGATTCTTACTTAGGTACTTAATACCTACTTTTTGTTTGTATTGTAATCACTTCCTCTATCGATTGACACAAATGTTTCATCTCTGGCTGCCAAAACTATTTTTTTTTAAATGGCGGACAGTAGGTATGCCTGGCTCCATACATAAATGTTCGCACCTCTTTGAAACATAAGAGGGTACCTTCATACCTATTTAATACATCCAACATCTGTTCAGGAAAAGTTTGAGAACATCTGTCTCTTACTATGAGTTTTGAAAATGAGGTAAGATTGGTACTTGTATATGTTCGTCTTACCCCGCAAAATTGAGATGGGGAAAGACTAAAAGTTGAAATAAATCCTAAACTACGAGAAGTAGCCATATTTAGACGTAATAACACAAGTAAGAATTAAAAATAATGAGTAGATATATCAATGAAACACTCGTACTTACCTTGTAGCTCAAGTTACTGGACATGGGGTAAGATAAAAGGACTTGAGCACTTTGCATAAAAGTCACTGTGTCAGAAAATTGCACTTTTTATAGAACCCCTGGATCTAAGCAGCAAATGTTGACTGAGGAATGTGACGTAACAAAATGGTGGTCTTGACAATGTTACCAGCACTGTAAAAAGATTACTTAATCGGGAGTTATTGACTACTTTTTGTCTTACCCCGTTTTCGATCTTGCCCCCACTCACCCTAATTAAAATAATTTTTGCAATGTCCTTTCAGGACTCATGTTCTAGCGACTAGTACAAAATTTATAAGATCTATAATGTACCTTAATAACATGAAGCAATAAAATACTTTGAACTCTTACGTCTTACGCGACTGCATACATAATATTGAAGACATAAAGTTGAAGAGGCAGTAAGCTGAAAATAATTGAGCTGGAAAATGCATTATTGAGAAGAACTATTGAAGTGCTTCATTGGAAAGCTTTTAACAGAGCATTGTTACTAGATTTGCTGCTATGATTCTATGAATTCCTACATTGAATTGTTATTGCAGGAAATTCTAGCAAAGCTTATCTGCTTTTGTTATATTTCATGAAAGGCTTCCACTTCTGAAATATATAAGTCTTCTTTATATCATACCATTCTCGGCTGTAGGTATTTGAATTCAAATTGGATCAAAAACTTTACACAAACAAAAAATAAAATATAATTGGTAGCTGCGTTTTGGGATAGGTTCCTGGTTCCGAATTTATTTTGATTGAGCCAGCTTCAATCGAATCGTGAACGTGTGACTAGGTTGTGATTAGATTCGATACGCTATCGTATACAATAGCGAACAAGCTCAGCGTAACTTTCTACACGGTAGTTACCTACATCTCAATTCGGATGTGTAATGTCTAATTAGTAGCATTGTTAGTTATGGTATCAAATGCACTGGATTATGTTGAATTTGATCTGTTTGATTTAACATTTGCATAAACCGTGAGAACAGAGTATTATTCTGTGGTAATACTGTCAAATTATGAACGTGCTTGATGGTTTATTTTTTAAATGACAGCAATTTAAACAAACCAACTTTTGTCATTTTATCACAATGGTAAAAATCAATCACCGAGTGGTGAAACTACTTGTTTTTGAAATAGAAAAAGAGTGATAATAAGAATAAAATTTAAAATTAAGTCTACTTTCTCTAAGACTGTTCCATTGTTAAAAACCAATAATTACCGGATATTGGACAGCTGAATTAAAATGTGACCTTACAAGCGTTATTGATGAAGACCGTCCTGGTTTACTAAATTGAGTGGTCCCGTCCACATACCTACGTGCAAGCTTTGGCAGCACTGCCGGTTTTTTATTTGTATCCAAATGTGTCATGACTCCGAGCGCGGCTCACAAAGGAATGCATGCATAAAATCAGGTAGCATAGCGGGTAAAAGAGATTGCCGCTTTTCAGGCTCCTATCTGAACGGAGTTCCGCGCACTGAATTACCTAAGCCTAAAAAAGTAATTTTTAGGTTTGCCCGCTTATCACTTTTCATCAAACTTGTATCGCTAGCTCGAATATCCACAAACAAATAAACATGAAAAACTATCAGGTGACCTAGGTTAGGTACCTAGGTACCTACCCTTGATCTGAGTCAGGATATTTTAGCGTTACTTTTGTGCTAGGCATAGAATTAGTAAGGAAACTGTCAAAGGTTGGTTTGTGGACGTAATTAAATTGGTAAGAGCTCGCGTATCTGGATCTAGTCGCAGACAAAATTCTCCCTTTGAGGTGAACCTATACATGCACTCCAGAGTTCATCTCAATTGATTAATAGCTTTCAAACTATTTGCGGTACACATACACATACATTATGTCACAGAATACAGGTCTGTGATTATGTTTCACCAAATTGAACTGATATTCAATGCAACAAGCAAGGTAGGTAATATTATACCTTTGTAATCGGGTACTTCTAGGGTAATACCTACCTATAACGTGAACAAAGAACTGTTTATATCTACAGATATAAATATACCTAGGTATACAGGGTGTGGCAAATTCTTGGTCACTGAAGGGTAGCTACCTTTTCTCTTGTAGTTAGAAAGTTTTGTTCTTAGAAAACTTCATTTTTATTTTGAAGAAAAAAATAATTGCATTTTTAGATTTTTGAAAAAAAGTACAGTTAGCCTAAAAAAATACATTTGTCAAAAAAAACAAGTTGGTCTTAATTGACTCTATTTCCCACTAGGAAATCTTCTCCCAAAGTAACTTATCAAATCAAATCGTAAGTTTATGCAATAATTAAAAAAACACATCCCATACATTTTCTATGAAATTAGGAATTGTAAACATTACAGTGCCACTTATTCGATCGTTCTTAATTTAATTTCATAACTGCTTCGGCAAGCTGGGAGGCTATTGTAAAGCGCGTATTTAAATTTAGAACAAAGTGCTTCCCTGCAGATGTACAAATGGTATGCTCCATGCATACCATTCTCTCTTGCGGCTCTGTCTTAGGCGCCTAAAGCTTTAAATAGCCTCCTAGCATGCCGAAGCAGTTACGAATTTAAATTAATAACCATAAAATAAGTGGCACTATAATGTTTACAACTACTGATTTCATAGAAAATGTATGGGATGTGTTTTTTTGAATTATTGCATAAACTTACGATTTGATTTGATAAGTTACTTTGGGAGAAGTGTTGCTGTTGGGAAATAGAGTCGATTAAGACCAACTTGTTTTTTTTGACAAATGTAATTTTTTAGGCTAACTGTACTTTTTTTCAAAAATCTAAAAATGCAATTATTTTTTTCTTCAAAATAAAAATGAAGTTTTCTAAGAACAAAACTTTCTAACTACAAGAGAAAAGGTAGCTACCCTTCAGTGACCAAGAATTTGCCACACCCTGTATATTATAATATATTTATATCGTAGCAAGTCGAAATCCGTGGTCTCTGCCTACCCCTGTGGGAAAGAAGCGTGATTTTATGTATGTAGGTATGTATATCTACAGATATTGAGCGTTAACAGACACGTAGCGTGGCAGACAAAATGATATTGTTCTGTACAGTGTACGGACAGACACAGTATTCGCGCAAAGAATTGTGTCTGCGCGGTGCTTGTCTGTCCGTCCGTGTCTGTGCGGCTACGTTACCTACACGCTAGCACCAATAGAATAACTTAATTTACCTTTAATTGAAACTGAGTCTTTTACATCTCATTGTGGATGATATAACACCTATACGGTGTGAGGAGGAAATCTTAGCTTTCTGTTAACAATATGAAGCAAGGACTCAGAGAGTGGGCACACGACGTTTTCTGAAGCGTGTTTTTAAACTGCTCGTTCGCATCGCATTTGTATCGACACAAACGCGCGTTCGCAGTGCGTTTGTATCGATACAAAAGCGAACCGAGAGCACACACATTACGTTTTTTGAAGCGCGTTTTTGAGCAGCGCGTTCGCATCGCGTTTGTATCGTTTGTATTTTTGTATTCATATTTTCATTTTGCAATATTTACTCGGGTACCTACTACATTTTAACCAACCAGCAGTTACAAAGAAGCCAATTCCGTTAGTTAAATAACCCATATTTACTGATGATAAATATTCGTGCGAATCATTTAAACCAGTGATTCCCAAAGTAGTCCAGGTGGACCCCCAGGGGTCCACGGGAGACTCGAAAGTGGTCCACAATGGTTCTCATTTTCTGACGAGTTTTGGGAATATGGTAGAAATGTAGCAGCAGGGGGTCCACCGAAACCAGTAAAATTTTGAAAGGGGTCCATGAGAAAAAAAAGTTTGGGAACTGCTGATTTAAACCCATGAGTAAATATTTATTTACGATGCACAAAGTATATAAAATATATAAAATAGTGTAGGTAGGTAGGTACCTACCTGTTTGTTTAGTTTTATCACAGGTTTTATCGACTATAAATCGCAAACGAAATGCATATTTCCATATATTTTTACCTACAGTTTCTGAATGAGGATAAGCTGTAGGTATACGGGGCGGTTCGCGCCCCGAGCAAGTGGAAATGGAGTAGATGTGCCGTTTGTTTCCTGTTACTTGTCGGAATTTCATTCTTTGTTCAGCCGGATAAAGTACCTACTAGGAAGTGGATGCAACAGGGAAGCCTCGGATCCGGCATTCCTCCGCCACCGCAGGCAAGTATTTACGAGTTCAGTGTTACAAGTAATAAAGGAAACACATTTTACTGCAGCTTATATTGTACCTCATGGAATTCGCTGGTAATGGTCTTCTAATGGATCATTCTTTACATTTACTTTACTAGACAATTGAATTATTATAATGTTAAAAACTAGCAAGTAACTTTTTCCCAAACATGCTACGATATACGACCATTTTTTACCCGGCTGACTGTCAAGTCACAGGGTTATTAGACAACCTTCTTTGGGATAAATGGTGTTTGCAGTACTGGGGCAGAAAGTATCCAGCAATTTCTTATCGGGCCTCCTCGAGCGGCCGGCAATGTAATTAAAAAATGGAACGAACTTTTTTAATCCAGGGTCTATAAGAAAAGTATGTAAAGGGCTAGATGATGCTGTATGAAATGTCTTGTATTTTTTATTCTTTAATTAGGTATCCTTTGTTCAGCTTTACCTTTGTCGTAAAAATCATAACGCTGATTTAATTGTTCACATCTTTTTCAAACTTCAAAACTAGGTACCTAGGTAGGTACCTTAATTGCGCTAATTTTAGTTGTTCCGCGTAAGTTCAACATAAAGCTGAACCAGATTAATTGCCTGATTTATCGATTTGTAGAGTATTTCAAAACTCAAATCAATCAATTTCAAATCTAAATAATATGAAAAACAATCTGAATAATGTGAATAGTGCTTTTGTCGTTTCCATTCCAGACGGGATGGCTGTAGGCGGAAGCTAACAGCAACATCAAAATTACTTAGGTTTGATATTTCCGCATGAAATTGCATATTTCCTTGTCTATTTCCGTCGCATTGAACGGTAAAATAGATTCTGTGCCATTCTGCGTCACTTCCTAGTAACTAGTAGTTCGCCCCGAACTGAGATCTCGCGCACCGTTGTATTGGTAGCCTAGATTTGGACTTGTTTCTGACTACCCCTATAGCTACGTTAAGTGCTACTTCTAGTGTTTACCACAGAATGACATCTAATGCGCTACCTCAGTATAGTAAAGATTATAGGCATGCATGCAATACATTAAGTCGTGTCGTGTTTATATTATATAATAGTTGACCCCGCGAACTTCGTACCGCGCCTCAGGGAAGGCCTCTTAGTTCGAGAAATTATTAAAATAGCAGTTCAATACGAAATGTATGAGAAAATCAATTCCCTCCCCCTCCCCTCCCATCCCTTCCCATCCCCTCCCCTCCTCCTCCCTCCCTCCCCCTCCCTCCCACCCCCTCCCCTCCCTTCCCCTCCCCCTCCCCTCCCCCTCCCATCCCCCTCCCCTTCCCCTCCCCTCCCCTCTCCTCCCCCTACCCTCCCCCTCCCTCTATAATTTTGGTACATGCCCAGCCCACTATTTGCAGGAGTTAGCATTTGCATACGTGACAGGTTGCAAGCCCATCGCCGCTTCGCCGCTATTAGAACGTTAACTGGTTTCCTCACGATGTTTTCTTTCACCGTTTAGAGCTCGTGTTAATGCGCATTTAAATTTTTCTAATCGAAAAATCCATTGATAAGCACGGCCAGGGTTCGAACTTACGACCTATGAATCTAAAGTCGAGCACTCTTCCAATCGGCCAACACGGCTTTTATTTTCAATCTCAAGAAAAAATATCAAGTACTTAGCAACTAAAATCATTGCAAACCAAACCACAACGATGCCACACTCCTTGTCCGTTAACCAGACCTACGAATACATTGAGACTCTATGAAACGGGAGCTCTCTCCATACTTCCGTTAATTGGTTTTCATAATTTTTCTTTTTGACTGTATTTCAAAAACTATAGAACCTAGAAGAAAACTAAAAACCATTTTGGAATGTATAAGTTGAGTACTTTCATATGACACCCCACTCAATATATTTGGGTAACTTTGAAAAAAATTTACCCCCTTGGGAACCCCATATCTTTACAACCCCTTCATCGATTACGCTCATACGCTCCACAGCAAATTTCCATAGCACAACCTATTGACCTATCAAGTTTCATACAGATTGGATAAGCGGTTCGATAGTTATGCGAGAACATAAAAATGAAACATACAAACATACAAACATACAAAGCAAAATCGCCTAACTTGCCACTAAGATCTTCGCTCGCTTCGCTCGCTCGATCGACAATTCAGCGATTTAATGTAAGGAATGTAAGTAGCTTACAGTACGCTGCTGAAAATTTTGTATGAAAAAGCTACACTGCATTGAAACAGCTAACTTCATTAATGCCTTTGATCCATCGTGCGTACTGCAGGTCTTTTTTTTTATCGGGCGAATTTTGTTGAGGTATTAATCCTCTTTTTTTTCTTTTGACGACTTTGACGAGACTCACATTGTTCGACTGGCTCCACACTGGAGCTTGACTATTTAGATTTTAAGCGGATGGATCACCGAAAAGAAAACTAGGCCCCATACCGTGTTTGTTGCCCTGATTCTTCACGGTGTTGGTCGCGAAAGAACAGGAGTAGAATCACCTAGCTCTTAAGACGTTTCAAAGTGGTCATAACGGTCCTACTGAATAAATGATATTTGATTTTGATTTTATGTACCTACTTATGTCCATATTCAGATTTTTTTGAAGATTCCAAAATATCTACTAAAAATGTATGTTACCTGATTACTCGAAGACGCCTGGACCGATTTAGAAAATTCGTTTTTGTTTGAAAGGGTAAGTACTTAATACTTTCCAATTTTTATGGCACAAAAAAATTTGGTGAGGAACTGTGAAGGATGTTCGGAGTTAGGAACAGAAAAGCACATCGAGAGTGCAGAAAATTGATCAGCTTATACTCGTAACATTGAAAACACATTTAAGTATTTAATTTTTATTTGAGGAGGTACAATAACATCTAAAATACCTTGCAGTCAGGTACCGACTATGCTGCAGCAAGGTTAATTTAACCAGAGATGCAAACTCAAAGACCTTATGCAAACTCTATGTCTCAGCCCACCTTGAGTAGTGTCGACTGTCGGACGACCGGTCAGACAAAAAGTCTGACGTATATCGAAAAATCGGCCGGGATTCGAATTCACCACGACCTTCGGATTGAAAGTCAAAGCGCTTATCTTTCAGCCAACACGGCTCACGGCCGGCATCAGTTCAACCATAAAGCCGTGTGGGCACTTTGAAAAGAACCTTGATCATTGACCCTGGCTTCATAGAGCATGGAGGGAGCGCCTGCCGCACCCTGCGCTTTAAACGTTCAACAATGGACAGAATCTAGCATCATCACATCACGCCTCACTAAACAGGAGACTAATTTACTACATCACCTTGTGGCGCCGGCGCCCCGTCACTATTAATATTCGTAAGTGATGCAACAAATAGGTTAGCCAGGTAAAACCTGTTAAGCTCCCCGATTGCCGTGTCGTCGTCGTTGCCTTTATCGTTGTCGTACCGTTGATGTCAAACCTTAGACAAGATTCTAGATACCTATTCAAGGTGTATCAATGATGGTGGAAGGGAACACAGGAACACTGATTTGATCATTGATGCTTTGATGCATTTCGTCTTTGTCTTCTGTACATCAGAGTATTTACAAAGGGACCTTTGTGCGTTCTCAGGCTCTAGCTCTAGCTAGGCTTTCAAAACGATCGGTATCCATGGCCGATTTAGAATAATATTGTGGTGGAATTGCCTATACCATCCAGTAGGTATATCTTTGAACGCACCAAGACATGATGTATCAACTGAGACTATTGAGATTTGGTAGGACTTAGGATGCATCATACAAAATTTCATTTCGGAATGAATAATGGAAGAACATCATCTTGTAAAGGGGTCGCACGCGACAAAGGCGATGCTGTCGCGATGGAAAAGGCGTTTCAAAGTAGAAGAGCTTCTTCTGTTCATATGCATAATAGCTTTGAATATTACTTTATTTGACTATCTACAGTTAAACAGGCTGTAAGGAGCTTGCCAAATTAGTAATAATTTTATAACATCGCAAATCTTTAATCCAAAACGAGACCTAACTACGTAATTGGGGCAGCTTATGAGCAATCAGAAAAATGTAAAGGATTTGTCGAGTTTTGTTAGAATTGGTTTAAAAAATCAAGATATATAATTAAACTAAATTATAAACAACGATTACCCTTATTATACTGGTAGGTAATTTTATGATTGTCTTATCCCAGAAAATGATTAGTTACCTATTTGAATATTTTTTCCTTTGTCTTTAGTTTTTTTTATCTCTGTGTAAGTGAAGCCGCGAGTTGTGGCTAATTGACCAAAACTAGATAGGTACCGTGTTTCTGCATATACTAAATTCTAGTGTTCTTTCTCAGGGACCTTCGCTTCAACAAGATCCACGAGCTGGATCGCGGCGGGTTCAGCCATATGCACCATCTTCGCTCCTTGCTGCTGAATGATAACCATCTGAGGGCCCTCCATTCTGACGTCTTCTACGGCCTGCGTAGACTCAAGTACCTCTACTTGTATCGCAATCGCATCCAACATATCAGCCCCGATGTCTTCAATGATCTCCCACACTTGGAACAACTGTAAGTGCTTTGAGTCTTATTCAATAAACTTGATATGAAGCGTAAATTGAATCAGACGAATTGGCTCGATAGACCGGCCATGGCCAAGCGTAAAATAACACAATTGAAAAGCTGTAATTTTAAATTTAGGATATTATTGTCTGATTTATCTAATAGATTGAGTGTTATTTGATATACTTTTTCACAAGTATAGTGTTCAGAGAAATAGAGACGCCTTTTCCAAGTTAATTCGATCAGATATCAAGAAGTAAATTCATAGTGGGTACCTTGAATCACGTGGTGTACTTACCCCCCCCCCCCCTTTCGTAGTTTCTTAAAAAATGTAAAACATTAAAAACGTTTGAAGGAAGTGGTCCGGTCAAAATAGCCCGAAAACTAAGGGAACCCTAGCAAAAGGGCCATGCCGATTTTCTATGGGACGTTAGCAATAGCGGAAAACACAAGGAGTCTCATAAGCGATTTTGATTAAAAGTAAAACTGCATCATTAGATTTGAAAAATAATAATTTTCGTGGCCAGAAATCGAACCCGTTGAATATAAAAAAAAAACTTTTTGCATTATTATACCATCCAATAGTGTAGATAATAAGAATCAATTGCTGAGAAGAAACTACATACGGCAAAATAATAAAAAAAAAGTTATAGGTAATCTACGAAGCACTAAAAGTTTTAATCAGTTTATTAAAAATCAACACTTTCCATTAGTTTGGCGCATGCAGTTTCTTCTCAGAAATTGATCCTTATTATTTACACTATCGGATGGTACAATAATACAGAAAGTTTTTTTTATATTCAACGGGTTCGATTCCTGGCCACGAAAATTATTATTTTTAAAATCTAATGATGCAGTTTTACTTTTAATCAAAATCGCTTATGAGACTCCTTTGAGTGTTTTCCGCTATTGCTAATAGTTTCAGATTTGGCCCTAGAGGCACTCTTGAAAAACTCACCCTGTATAACCCGGTCCTGACTGAGTGAAGATGTAGGTATACTGTTCTCACAAATATTGTTTGTTATACTCATAAGAGTTTATATTTTAATAAATCTCGTGGACACCACTACATTTTTAGGCATAACCTTAGATAATAAGCTTCAATGGGGTCCGCACATAGATGGATTGTCGAAGAGACTTAGTTCTGCAGCATACGCAGTCAAAAAAATACGTCTATACACGGACGTAGATACTGCTAGGCTAGTCTACTTCAGCTACTTTCACAGCATCATGTCTTATGGCATTCTGTTGTGGGGGAGTGCTGCAGATATTAACACCGTGTTTGTGCTGCAGAAGAGGGCTGTTCGAGCAATTTATTGTATGGGTCCCAGGGAGTCACTTAAAAATAAGTTTAAAGAAATATTTATAATGACTATGCCTTGCCAGTTTATCTATGAAAATCTAATGTATGTTCGAAAAAATATTAAACTATTTAAGAAAAAAAAAAATATTTTAAAAAAACAAAAACCCGACTGCGTCAAAACTAAAAAGAAAAAAACAAGCCTGCAAAGAATTACTCACAGTCGGTACCCATTCATTTTATTACCAATCAAATCTTCCCAATGTTATGGGTCCCGACTGTGAGTAATTCTTTGCAGGCTTGTTTTTTTCTTTTTAGTTTTGACGCAGTCGGGTTTTTGTTTTTTTAAAATATTTTTTTATTTAACACTTTTTAGTTATGATAAAGTTGATTTTAAAATACCTTGATTAACTATTACCTACCCAACAAGAAATTAATAAACCAACTAAACTAAGTAACTTCGTATCGCCCTAATTATTTATTCAATTTTATTCATCAAATCCATCCAATCCAATTCCCCATCAGCCAATAATTCAATCCAATCCAATAATATCAAAAACTTTCGATAATGGCCCTCAAAAATTGATAGAATAGGTAAACTTTTCAAAACGCAACGATAGCGCGATCTAGGATTGGTTCAGATTTAGCAGCGACATCTAGTTGTGTTTTTGGTAATTAATGTAAATAAAAAATAATACTGAGGGTTGCGATGTTTGTAACTTCTGAACTACAAAACCGATGACCTTGAAATTTTTACAGAACATTTTAAAGTAGGTACATACCTACTTTCTAACAAAATTACCCTTCCTTTGCGTTGCGCAGTCGGGTAAAAAGAATCAATAAAATCGTACTATGTGTTAATGAATTACAACCAGATACCTACCTACTCATTTTGATTTTCATTTCCTCTCCCATGGGAACCGTCTTGAATTTCAGTAAGTAAGTAGGTATAGTAATCAAAAGTATCCTATTTATACCTCGTAGTAGTATAGTATGTATGCACTCAAATAATACCAAGTTTCATTTAAATCCGTCCAGTAGTTTCGTTCGACCGAGACGTGATGCGCGGCCAAGATACACACAAACAGAATTTTAAACCGTTATATTTCCTAAGCTATTATTTAAAATGAAAAATAGTAAAAGAAACCTAACATTGATTTTTAAATACCTATTCAACGATACCCCACTTGACATAGTTCGTCAATTTTGAGTTTTTCAATTTTGACAATATGGCGTCTGGTTGTAACACTGGTTAATTTTGATTACTTTCATGTCTTTAGTGACACTCGCAAGGTTGAGACAAATCGATTGACGTTAGAATCATCAAAATCGGTCCACGCGTTTGGCCTCTAGAGTGCCACATAGAAACATCCATAGCGAGAATAATTATTAATCAACTTTAAACCGTTATTTTTCTTAAACTATTACTTAAAATGAAAAATGGTAAAAGAAACATAAAGTTGATTTTAAAATACCTATTCAACGATACCCCACTTGACATGGTGTGACGATTTTGATTTTTTTAATTTTGACATTAAGGCGTCTGGTGGTGGCACTGGTGAATTTTGATTACTGTCATGCCTTTAACAACACTCCCAAGGTTCAGACGAATCGATTGACGTAAGAATCATCAAAATCGGTCCACGCGTTTGGCCTCTAGAATGCCACATAGAAACATCCAAACATACATACATAGACTGATAAACACATTACCCTTCCTTTGCTTTGCGCAGTCGGGTAAAAAGTGATAATCACAATGTAAATACCAGAAACAAAGATAAACTCGCTGTTCCCACAATTAGGCTTAAGAAAGTTAGTAAATCATTTATAGGGCAATGTGTACGCTTCTACAACAAAGTCCCAGGCGAATTGCAAAACTTATCAATCAACAAATTTAAGAAATCAATTAAACGTCATCTCTATAAAAAAGCGTATTATAAAAAAATTTTCAAAAAAAAAAAATATAACCGACTTCATAAAATACATGCACTAAAAAGCGAAAAATAAGACTACAAACAGATTTATTTAATTTGTTATTTTATGTTTGTTATAATGTTGAAATCGGTGTGCATAAAATATAGTAGGTAGTCATTGTTTTACTTAACACCGACTTCAACATTTTAACAAACATAAAATAACAAATTAAATAAATCTGTTTGTAGTCTTATTTTTCGCTTTTTAGTGCATGTATTTTATGAAGTCGGTTATATTTTTTTTTTTTGAAAATTTTTTATTTTTCCGTTTTTAGTGTTGTTTTTTTTTTCCTTGTTTCTGTTTTTTTTTAATTTAGAAAGATGTTACTTTACTCATTGTGTTTCGCTCATCAAGCTCTTTCATTTGATACCCATATCACTAAAAAATTCCATGGAACAGGTCCTGACTCCATCATCAGATCAGCTCGCTGTTACCATATTATTACATTGTAGTTGACACTTCACAGATATGCTGAGTTCCGAGTTTCAACTCAATCAGACTATTTATTGAGGAGTTCTGTTGAGCAACTCTTGACTCCATCATCAGATCAGCTCACTGACACCATATTATTACATTGTATTTGGAACTTGACAGATAAGCCGAGTTTCAACTCAATCGGCTTATTTACTGAGGAGTTCTGTTGAACAGCTTTTGACTCCATCATCAGATCAGCTTGCTGATACCATAATATTTCATTGTTATCAAGAATCTATAAGAGCACAAAATTTCAGCCCGATAGTTCCACAAACACACAAAAAATTTGAGGGTTTCCCTCGATTTCCATGGGATCCCCTCATCAGATCCTGATTTGGTGAAGATGGGACCACCTCGGAAGTATACCCTTTGTAACAAAAAAAGAATTTTCAAAATCGGTCCACAATTGACGGAGAAATCGATGAACATACATAAAAAAAAAAAAAAAAAAAAAAAAAAAACATACATACAGCCAAACATAGAACCTCCTCCTTTTTGGAAGTCGGTTAAAAATATCAGATTACTTGGATGACAAAAACGCCTGGGACTGAATATGCTCCAACTCCGTTATTATTAAATCATAAAAATATTGTAACAAATAATAATCATAACTATCATTGACGTGTCAAAGTGATCAAGAATATGCTCCAATTCAGTTATTATTATATACATAAAGAATACTTGTAAAAATTAGATAACATTTGTAATAATTGCTTAGGTAGGGGAACCTGTTGAACCTCGTCCATTGATATCCCTCGGCCACCAAGGCTTATCTCGTAATCTGTGCGAGTTTTTTCGTTTTTGTCTGTGGCATTATAATCGTCATTGGTCAACACCAACATGAAGCTAGAATCGAAAATCCAGCGTAGAGTGAGTGAGGCGTGCGCATTAAAAATATAAAAAAGTGCTCAAAAAGAGGGTATTTTTAATTTTACTTTAAGTTAATTCATATTTAACAGTACATACTTACGAGATAACCATTTCGTGCAATCAAATAAAGGTGAAATGGACTTTAGATAGGCATAGAATTATCGACCCAAATCGAACTCAAAGTGCATTTAAAAAATTCGTTAATTTAAAATAAGGCAATGTTGTACCTTTGCCACCATATTTGGTTTGTACTTTGGACAGGCGCTCACGTACAAATTTGTATCAAGATATCAAACAGAAAAAAAAAACACCAAAGAAGGTTTAAACAAAGAGAGAAGTCTATCTTGTCCTAAAAGCTGTAAAGTATTTGGACTTTTGTTGATAAATTATTATAATAGGACGCGATAATGATCTTAAGATCACAGAAATTTTAAGAACTTATTGTTTTTTTATTATTTTAGCATAACTTAAGATAAAAATGTAAATTATTATTATTTTTTATCGAAAGTATAAACCATAAAAATGTTATTTCCATTAATTTAAAAATAAAGCGTTATTTGATTCGATAACATGGTATTTTCACGAAAAAAGACTAGTAAGGTCAAGGTACATCTTGCAGTGACCAAGGTATATCTGGTGTGTTGTACCTTCGACAAAATCCCATTTTTTGTTCAAACCTCTTTATCTTCTAAAGTATCATTAAAAATACTATTTTTTTTTTCATAAATATGTAGTCAAATAGTGTATCTTTACATGTGTCCATATTTGGTAAACCTAATTTCAATCTTTATGTACAAAAAAAATTAAATAAAATCGTGTGGCCGAGGTTCAACAGGTTCCCCTACATAAAAAAAAAATATAAAAAAAAAAATTACAAACAAAAAGTGTGTCACCGAAAAGAGTGTTAGGCCCCAAACCGTGTTTGTTGCCCTGGTTCTTCACGGTCTTGGTCGCGAAGGAACAGGAGTAGAATCACCTAGCTCTTAAGACGTTTCAAAGTGGTACACTTGTGATCTTTTCTATTGAATAAACGAATTTGACTTTTGACTTTTTGACTTTTAATGCTTGGTTGATGGCCGCGCGAAACAAAAAAGGCACACTTTCCGGCATAAGCTTTTCCCAGAAAGCTGAAAATTGCAATGAATGTTAGGAACATTGTCAACAAACTGCGCAGTCCACATCGATCCTATGTACTTATGCTAAACTACATCGATACATGGGAGTAGGTATGCAAATTTTTTATTTAAGGTTTAAGTTGTCAAAAATGTGATTTTGAAATTTTTAACCAAACGGTTAGTTAGTAACCTCACCGGTTAGTTGACAAGAATTTTTTGGTTCTCAATTTTTGTGTAGAAATAAATTATTTTTCGTGGTAAAGAAACTAACTGTAGTGTAGGTACTGTTTGGGTCATTGAGTTATTATTTCAATGAATTGGGTAGGTAGGTACGTACTTACATTTACTTAGTTTACATTAAAAGTCGCTCAGCGAGCTATGGAGCGAGCTATGCTCGGAGTTTCTCTGAAGGATAGGATCCGCAATGAGACTATTCGGCAGAGAACCAAAGTCGTTGACATAGCTCAGAGAATTAGCAAGCTGAAGTGGCAGTGGGCCGGCCATATCTGCCGAAGAACTGACAACCGCTGGGGTAAACGAGTTCTCGAGTGGAGACCACGTCTCGGCAAACGTAGTGTAGGACGCCCGCCTGCCAGGTGGAGTGACGATCTGCGAAAGGCTGCCGGCACAAGTTGGATGCGTCAAGCTGAAGACAGGGCGCGATGGCGCTCATTAGGGGAGGCCTATGTCCAGCAGTGGACTGCTATAGGCTGATGATGATGATGATGATTAAACTTACCTCTTTAAAAATAAGAAATTAATACTTACTAGGTAAAGGTAGGTACTTACCTAGGTATTTTATGTGCGAATCATATTTTAAAGGGTTTTATATTTCAGGTATTTACATGTGAATGAAATTCATCACATCGAACCGGACATGTTTTCCAACATGCCCCGTCTGGAGAGACTGTAAGTTTTTAATTGCATCGTATAGTCAAAGCCAGTTTCTCAATGGTACTCGCAAACTTAATTTCAATGTACTAGAAACCACATTCCGAAAAAGTTGTTTGTTTTAGGTACCTGCACAATAACCGCCTGAAGAGCATTCCATCTGGCTCATTCTCAGGCATGCCCCGACTGAGAAAACTGCGATTGGATAGCAACGCGCTCGTATGTGATTGCTCTTTACTGTGGATGGTCCGAATGCTGGCCCACCACAGTGAAATGAATGTGGCAGCAACTTGCTATGAACCCGCCAGCGTCACTGGAACCTCCCTAGCGGCTATGACCGAGAATGATTTTAAATGCCGTGAGTCAATCTTACCTGATAACGGAGGAGGTATGCTTGGTTTTTATTTCCGATTCTGATGATCACCTCGGCGGAGCGTGCTTACTGGTTTCGTATCGAGGGGTCGACTTCTATCAGAACAGAGTTTTTATTTTATATTTCTACCTTTTCTACCCTTTTTAATTTACAAATTTTCTACTCATACTTTTTAAATTCTGCTTAGATACTTACTAAAACACTAATTATATTCGATGCAAAAACATTGTACCTACCATAAAACTACATCTACTTAATTAAAATTTTCAGAGCAACCCGAAATCGAGAAAGAGCCACAGGATGTTGTAGTAAATTTTGGCGAAGATGCTATGTTCACTTGTGTTGCGACCGGCGAACCGACTCCCGAAATAGTGTGGCTTCGTGATTCTGCAGAGATTTCCGTTGAGACTACTCGCTATGAAATACTGAGCAATGGCACACTTATGGTTCATGACGCTGACGAAACCGATATAGGCGTTTTTGAATGTATGGCTAAAAACCCAGCCGGCGAAGCTCACTCTAAACCGGCGAAAATGATTATCACCAAACCTGATGAATTTGGTATATACTTGCTTACAATTTACTATGTTACGTTACACCGTCTCATAATAATGTTCGATTAACAGTTGATCGAAGGTACCAGCTGACCTGACCACATACTTCGTCCTGCTCAATTATTTAATTTAGCATCGAACGTCATCTATTGAAAGTAATCTGAAGTGGCAATGCCCATACAAAATTACCATTAATATATTTTTTTAGATTTTTCAGATGTTCTTATAGATTTTCCTATTTATGGTTTTTTAAACTACCCCTAGGTCAAGACGTTTTTGAGTTTTAGCAAGACTAACGAACAGCAATTGATTTTTATACATAGATTTTTTAAAGGTACTGTTTTGTTTTAGCTCCCCCAATATTCACTTTGGTGCCAGAAAGTCAAATTGCCAAGCTCGGACAACAATATGTAATGTTCAACTGTGCCGCTAACGGCAAACCGAAACCACATTTGACTTGGCTATTTAACAAAGAACGAATATTGCTATCAGAACGCATCTCCATTCACCATAATGGTTCTATTAAAATCGAAACAATTGAGAACAACGATGCAGGATCTTATACATGCCAAGCTGAAAATGTACACGGAAAAATCAAAACTACAGTTGAGCTTCAAATTTACGGTAATTTACTTAATAGTTATCAACAGAGTGTACGAGACGAACTTCGGTCGACCAATGGGGTACTAAGTAATTATTTTTTTTGTTTCAGCTAAACCATTTTTCGACACGTACCCGAAAAGTCTGACGGTTTTAAGAGGCGACAACGCTGAATTCTTCTGTTCCGCGAGAAGTGTACCCGATCCTGTTCTTAGTTGGTTTAGGGATACGCTTCCTTTACTACCCGGTGAAAATATTGAGATCAGTAATGACAACCGAAAGCTTATAATTCGTGAAGTTACCGATGAGGATGATGGTATTTACCACTGTCGCGCAGAAAATAGCGAAGGATATGTCGAAAAATCTGCTATACTTAAAGTCGACGCTTTACAGATAGTTCCACCACACATTGTTTTGAAACCTGAAGACACAGACGCTTATAGAGAAACATCTGTTATGTTACCATGTGAAGTGGAAGCCGAACCACCTGCAACGGTAGAGTGGCGTAAAGATGGTGCAAGGATTCACGAGGGCGAACGATTTAGGGTTACCATCATCGGCAGCCTGATTATAAACAATGTCTCTGTTGCTGATACTGGTCGTTACGAATGTACTTTTTACAACGAATTTGGTAGAGACACAGCTTCAGTTTATCTGACTGTTAAGGACCGCAAGCTACCAGGAGATGCATACGTTAATATAGCTTTGACTCAGGCGACACGAGATATAGACCAGGCTATCGCCAGGACCGTTGATAACCTATTCCACAACAAAAGCGCCAAAAAAGATCTAAATGAGTTGTACAGGATCGCTCGTTTTCCAAACGCACCTGCTAGAGAAGTGGCCAGAGCCGCTGAAATTTATGAAAGAACACTGGACACAATCAGACAGTATACGAATGCTGGCATGTCTATTACATCTGTAGAGCCTTTCAATTACCAACATATTATTTCTAACACGCACTTAGAAGTGATTGCTCAACTCTCTGGATGTGTTGCCCATAGGGAAAAACTTGATTGCTTGGATATGTGCTTCCATTCTAAATATCGCTCATACGATGGTTCTTGCAATAACTATGATCATCCGACATGGGGTTCATCGCTTACCGGTTTCCGGAGAATTCTTTTCCCAATATATGAAAATGGCTTTAGTCATCCCGTGGGCTGGAACAAAGGAAGAAAATATAACGGCTTCACTCTTCCCGCCTCTAGACTGATTTCTAACACGGTAATCACTACGACTGAAATTTCTGAAGACGTAAAAATTACGCACATGGTGATGCAGTGGGGCCAATGGCTCGACCATGACTTAGATCATGCGCTACCATCAGTAAGTTCCGAAACCTGGGACGGCGTTGATTGCAAAAAAACTTGCGATTACGCTGCCCCATGTTTCCCCATTGAAGTTCCCGAAAATGATACACGAATCACAAACCGACGCTGCATCGACTTCATCAGGACCAGTGCGGTCTGCGGTTCTGGCATGACTTCAGCTCTTTTTGGTGCTATGCAACCACGGGAACAGATCAATCAGCTCACATCCTACATTGATGCTTCACAAGTCTATGGATTCGAGAAGGCTGTTGCTGAAGATTTACGCGATCTCACCAATGAGAACGGACTTTTGAGGGTTGGTGCCACTTTCCCTGGTAGGAAGCCTCTGTTACCTACAACAGGTGTGAATGGAATGGATTGTCGCCGTAATCTGGACGAAAGTACTCGCAGTTGTTTTGTAGCCGGAGACATTCGTGCTAACGAGCAGATTGGATTAGCTGCCTTCCATACAATTTGGATGCGAGAGCACAACCGAGTGGCGCTCAAGTTGAAGACCATCAATCCATTTTGGGATGGTGACAAGGTTTACCAGGAAGCTAGAAAAGTTGTGGGAGCTGAAATCCAGTTAATTACTTACAAGCATTGGCTACCTATCATACTCGGCCCAGAAGGAACTGCACTTCTTGGTGAATACAAGGAGTATAACCCCAATATTAACCCATCGGTATCTAATGTTTTTGCGACGGCAGCTTTGCGCTTTGGCCATTCTATGATTAATCCAATTTTGCATCGTTACGATGAAAACTTTGAGCCGATCAAGGAGGGTCATCTTCAGCTCCGCTACGCATTTTTCTCCCCTTGGAGGTTGGTCGATGAAGGTGGAGTAGATCCATTGATCCGAGGAATGTTTATGACCCCCGCTAAACTTAAGACTCCTACTCAAAATCTGAACTCGGAACTCACCGAGAAACTCTTCTACAGCACTCATGCTGTCGCTCTGGATTTGGCCGCCATCAATATTCAACGTAGTCGTGACCATGGTATCCCACCCTACAACAAGTGGCGTCAATTCTGTAACATGACACAGGCGACTAGCTTCGATGACTTGGCAGGTGAAATATCCGATAAGACTGTAAGAGACAAACTGGAAAAGCTGTATGGATCCGTAGACAATATCGATGTGTGGGTTGGTGGCATTCTTGAAGACCAAGTCGATGGCGGAAAAGTAGGTCCTCTGTTTAGATGCCTGCTTTTAGAACAGTTCGTTCGATTGCGAGACGGTGACCGATTCTGGTACGAGAACCCCAGCGTGTTTCAGGCCGAACAACTGCGACAAATCAAGGAAACCAGCTTGGCCCGGGTTCTGTGCGACAACGGCGATAATATTGATACGATTGGCGAGAATGTGTTTCTGCTGCCTGAAATTCAAGATGGATTAATTTCGTGCGACGATTTGCCTTCGATTGATTTCCGCTACTGGGCTGACTGTGAGAGTTGCGATGAAGATTCAGGCCGCGAAAAGCGTCGTGCACGCCGTAACGTAGCTGACGTGCAGGGAAAAAAGAAAGCAACACGGCTTACCTACTTGGAGAACACTCAACACGACCTTGCATTAGCTGTTCAGGAGTTAAAGGACCGTATTGAATATCTTGAAGAGAACTGCAAGATTGAACCTACCTACCCTATTGATTTGCACTAAATCTTATTTAAACGTTTCCAGCTATTGAAATGGCACCACAATAGACACAAATGTATTGTGTCCGTTAGATGGTATTGATGAAACCATTCCAACATTACGAACACGCTGATCGACTTTGCAGAAGATAATTATTTTGTGTATGACGTGCCATAGCAATAGCCAGAAATAGATCTGTCCGATAACTTATGTATTATGGTCCAATTCAAAAGAATTTATTTAAACTTTCACATCCCATTTACGATGTCTTTTTACTCTTGTTACTTAAATCTGGACTTTACCCTCTTCCTATTTTTCGAAAATTATACTTCTATTTGGACGTTATTCTTATAAACGTTTACTGTACTCTAGGTTTACTATAATACCAACAAGCATTTTAATCAATAATAATCTAGTCGACATAATTTAACGATAGTCTAATAACATTACACGTTTAGATTTCATCCAGTTGTTAGCATAAGTATGATAATGTAAGGGTTAGGTAAACATGGATCGGAAAGCTCACAGCCCTGCCATTCTATTTTGGCATAATAATATTGTAAATCTGGTCATAACTACGCGACCATTTTTGGTTATAAGATTCATCATTGGAAGCAACCCGTCTGGGGACGGGAGACCCCTCCGCCTTACGGAAGATACAGCAACTGCAGTGCTATTCTGAACGAACAGTGGTATTTATCAGAAGTGAGGTCGCCATAGCTCCACGAGCATCTCAGCCACGAAATTCTTCAGTGCTGGTTATGGCTCTCTTGCTCTCGTGGCTGAGATCTAATAACCATCAGACGCATGGAGAGTTGGCCACTAGCCTATCAGGCGGCCTATACGTACTTGAGGCAAGATGTCTATGATTGTAGCCGTGCTACCACATCCATGTCAACCTAGCCATATAGGTGTATAATTATAAGAGATTTTAAGAGGAAAGGTTAATTGCTGTGTATTTTAGTTTACTGATTGATTATTTACATTCGTTTAAAAACCATTTAACGCGTTCAGTTCACTACAGTACTTCATATCAGTCCTAACCATGTATGTGCAACTTAATTTCTTCATTCTTCATTGTGTGTCAAGTGTCAATTCAATACAGTCTATTGACACTTTGAATGCCACTGACCATGCATTTCATACTTATTTCTTTCTAAATGATTACTTACCTATTTATTTGTATTTTCAATCCTCAGTTTATATGAAAGGGGGAAAGTCATTAGGAAGATAAACCATAGAATTAGTTAAATTTTACTCTATATTCTGAATGTTTACTCAATGTTAGGTTAATTAGAAAAGGCCATGCTAGTAGGATGATCCACTAAAACCAAAGCAAATGTATTCCATGAGTTTCCTGTCCAGGCACAACGCTGATTAGATTTAAATTTCAAATTCTTCTTAGTGCGTAAATCATGTATTAGACATAAGTACTTTATTCAGTGGAACATTATTGATCGACAACCTAAGCTATGAATCCAACGGTAACTGGAATGTACGAATGATGTTCTCTTCAATAAAAAGCAAAAAAAAAATGGCGTTTTATTTTTACCCTCCGTCACTAACTCTAGGTAATAAAATGTAGAGGCGCCAAATCAATTCAAAGGTTTTTGTTAATAGGTAGGCAGTAGAATCAATCACTATAATACAAGTGGCTAACTAAAAAAATATAAAACCGACTTCTCAGGAGGTGCATTCTGTTCATAACTTTGAAGATCACTGATCCTCACTAATTTAATTTTTTGTGGCACCAATCAGAAAATAGGTACATACCTACTTATACCTTCCCGTTCAAACAAAAAAATATATTTTTAAATCGGTTCAGGCGTCTTACGAGTAGTTGGTGAACATACATAAAAAAAGCACCAAAAAACGATTCCACGAATTGACAACTTTTTAACCGACTTCAAAGAAAGGAGGTTTTCAATTCGTCGGATTTTTTTAGACCTATTAGATTAGAGGGTCTTCAATGTGTAAAGAGACAATACCTTGAGGATTGTGTTTCCTTTTGTAACAAAAAATCAATAATATTGAGAACATATTATATTAATTTATAATTCCATGATTCTGATTTGAACTAAAACTACACACCAATGTACTTTGTGTGCCTACCTGTTGCTAGAAGAACACCATTTTCTTTGTTCCTCACTAATACTTCTAAGAAAGCAATCTTCTTGCCCGTCTTCTTTGTTATCGCTTCTACTTCTACTGTATCTCCTTCTCTGGCTGGAGCCATGTACCTGTAAATGGTAAAATTTGCTAATCAGAATTTATTATACCCAGAATTTTGAATATACCAAAAACAAGTCCATGTGGCTTATATAATATGCTTTTCCGTATTGTATATGCCTAAAGCCCTATTTATGCAGGATACCTGTTTACAAATTTGATTGTCTACCTACTATGAAGATAGATACTATGAAGATATAGAATTTGTGACATTGTATTTAAGTTGAAGCATGTACTTCGGTACTTAATAATGATAAAATATGTATTTAATAATTTGAATGTAAATTGTACAATTAATATTGCATGCGATCTACGCTGAGTATGGCTGCACAAAAATGTATCACTAATAACTGCTACAAAACCCATATTTACGCAATAAATTACTTTGAACTTTGAACTTTATGATATGGCAATGGTAGAAAATATAGTTTAAGAGGGTCTTTCTTGGATGAAAGTTGGAATAGGTGTAAGTTGTATTCTAGAATAACATTGAAAGTTGGAATAGGTGTAAGTTGTATTCTAGAATAACATTAGTCTATTCTAAATGTTAGTACCAAGAGCAAAACTATGGGCCGAAGCTATAATCATAATCATAATCATAATCTTTATTTCTCTTTCGACATAGACAAAAAACGCTGAACGCGTTTTTTACCTGTATGTTTTTGATAGGTAACTACCTCGGTATTTTTCCTAGTTTCTATTATTAATGTATGTTACCTTTTTTATGTATAACGAGAACACAGTGTCCTGGACAAACTTAATATAAGTTTTTTGGATACTTACAACAAAACCTTATGTAACTTTTTATCAAATAAATAAATAAATAAAATAAATAAATAAATATACATGCACTTATATAGATATTTGTCTACAGTACTCACGTGACACTAAGGTCTATTGAAACTCCTCTTGTTTCAATCTTATCATTGCTGGTGAGGGCATAAGTAGACACAGCATCAACGAGGTGAGCTATAAAGCCGCCATGGAGGGTGCCTCTCTGGTTTAGGTGTTCTTCCCCAACTTGAAACTCCGTGACCATACGACCCTGGCTGCAGCATGTTACTTTGACCTGCAATTTACAAATTCCATTGAGAATTATAAAAGCAATATGGTGAAATTGTTCCCCAAAGGCAGAGTAGGAGTTTCTCTGCTACGGGCCGGCCCCTCCGGCCCACATCCCCGTGGTATTTCAACCAACAGTTGTTGCTAAGTTGTGTATAGGTCGCTCGCGATTCCTGTGCTTGCGCGATTTAGACCTCTGCTGTAGTGGCGCCATATTTGCTGAAGATTCGTGGTGAGATGGCTAGCGTGTCTATTTAGTACATCTAGCGACAGGCAGATGCCGCTACAGGTACAATTTAAGCTGTTCACACATTGGAATTTGGAAATTCCTTGTACATAATTAAAACAACACCCAGCCAAAATTTCACCTGTGTTAAAAGATAGGTACAGTCAGCGTCATCAATCGGTATCCCCCTATTGATTTTAACAAGGACCCTTTTCATTTCAACTTTGGATTTCAGTCGGATTTGCTAGTATACTTATGGATATCTAATTTCGCTCGAGTTCCTATACAAGCAAATCTGACTGAAATCCAAAGTTGAAATGAAAAGGGTCCTTGTTAAAATCAATAGGGGGATACCGATTGATGATGCTGACTGTACATGCATCTTATGCTCCTTTGGAAAACATACCATTCAATGGGTGAAATATTTTTCAAAAAAGTGCAGTTCCAGATGTTGCCAACTTTGCACCAAACTTGCATATTAAGTTTTTTTAAAGATTTTAAAAGAGCTTACTTATTGACTGTCAATGTCTAAAGGTCATAGCTGCTTAGATCAACTCGGCACCAGCAATGCACCGCATCTTGCTATCTTGAATTACCTACCTATCTACCTACCTTAAATTACTATGCTAGATAGTTTTAATGTCAACATCATCACTAGCTCTCTGCTTTTATTCCACTAAGGGCTAATTTTTCAACTTCAATTTCATCTTTACTAGATGATTTAGGTAGTAGGCTGAATTAATACTCCGTTGAGAAACTCATCTTATGTTGGGTTCTAAGTTTAACTCTAATTTTTAGAGGTTCTTCAAAATATAAACAAATGATAAAACAGAAGGACGTTGTATCTACATGCGTTCTCATCTACCTTTTGTAGGTTCTTGTCAAAACATTTAGTTGCTGCTATGGTTTTGGTGAATAGCTCGGCTACTTTTGCTCCCTTACAACACATTTCAACTTAAAACTAGCCTATTGAATTTCCTTCATCATTGAACTGAAGTGAAGTTGTAAGTTTATGTAGTAAATTAAATGCTGTAATCCAGCAAGCGTAAAATTAGGGATGTTATTTTCGATTCGATACGATCGATTCGATACCAGCGTGCATCGACAGTTCGATTCGATACAAACAATGACATACGATCAGTGCTGCCGCCAACTCGACTACTAGAGTCGGCGTCAGCACCGAAGTCCGATAGACGCCGCGGTGCTATCGCAGAACTAAGTTAATTAAAAAATTACTAATTGTCCAAATAAGGCTTGAAGTCCAGAACAACTGAACGACCGTGACTAAAAGAGCATGTTATTGTTAATAAAACTATTAGTTCCCGCTTTTACCGTAGGACTTGAGTGCTGAAACCAACTTTACAGAATACGCTGTGTAGTGTGGTGCTCAAAAAATGTCAAAAAAATGCTACAACTGCTCGCTAGCTTTGCTTGCATATAACTACCAATGTAACACAACACCATAATGTACTGGAAGAAAATGCTAAACGTTGTAGATTGGCTATTGAACATAGTATTTACCACGATTACAAGCTCACGAGCAAACAAATATTCAATGAGACAGATATTGAAGTAGCTCGTTCATTCTCATCTCAAAGAGACTGAACGAGACAGAAGTTAGTATGCCCGTTGAATGTCTGTTTGCACACAAGCGCGTGAACGCACCATTATAAGTGGGTTTTGTCATCTAAATAATAATACATAATATAATAATGTAAATACCTATATTAATAAAAATAAAAGGTTTTGGTGTACAAAATTCATCTATTATTTTGTACTCGCCAATATCGAATTCGATACTGGATCGATCCAAAATATAATATCAAATCTATTGGATCGAGACCTAGATCGAATTATGATCCATTGCGAACCGAACTATCGATACAATCCTAAATTTCGAACATCCCTAATTTTGAATTTGGTTGACGTTGACATTTTATAAGACAAAATAAAAAAGTTTTAATTGACATTGACAAGACAAAATGACGTAATTTGGCCCTAACGTCTAATCAAGTGTCAATGTCAAAGATGTTTAAAAAAGTGATCAATCAAACATTTCAAAATATTTCAAAAACGGATTTCTAAAATTGATTTCTGAAAAACTATAGGGTTCCGAGACTGGAGAATTTGCAGACTTCTCAGGTCAAACCTTTCTATCATAAAAATACGGCTGCCCAAAGTGCCCAGTTCGACGGTTGGAAAGGTGCACTTAGCCGAAATCTGAGTTTGCAAAGAGAAATCAGTGTTGTGCTGCTACTGTTATGTTAAGTTAATGTGCATAGCACATAAACGATGGTTATTTAAGGGTAAGTACCTACCCACACAATATAGACCTTATTTTTACCTTTTTGAAATAAATAGATAGGTAAGTACCTACTTACCTACAGATTAAAATCTCATAGGACTTACATGACTGCCAAATTCTGCCAAAATGTACAGAAATAACGGGTGGTGCGCAGGTCGAAAGGTTGAGCCTCCTCCGCCGAACTGTGTCTATCGCGAAAGCGGTGGCGCGTGGACAGCTGGGAGCCTGCTAGCTGTCGGCGCGTGGACCAGTCGACTCGCTCGACCCCGCGCGCCGTCCACCGACCGGCGGGCGCGGCGACCGCTAGCATAGCAGTCAGCGCGCAGACCGCTTGCTTGCAACGCGTGGTAAGGCGGTTCTTACACTGCGACGCGTCTCGCTGCAGATTTTAACATTGTATGCAAGTACCTCAATTTGTAGGTAGGTATAGAAAACACGCATAGTCAAACTGACAACGCATCGATGCGTGTGATTTACAATGATAAAATCTGCAGATCTGCACAATGCATGCGGGTGTGTTGAAAACCGCCAATCTTAAAACCGCCTAAGCAAGGCGTCAACTACCGAGCAGTCTGACGGCAGCTGCTGTCAGCCTGTCTTCAGAATTTTATCAATGAAAAATATCAATTAAAAACTTTATCTAGAAAAAATATCAAATAGCACCTAAAATCATTCCAAAAAACAACCAGAACAATGCCACTCTTTTTCTAATACCAACCAGTTAATCTGACTGAACTATGAACACACTGAAACTCTAACAAACTGGAGCTCGGGTTATAGATAGATAGATAGAAATTTATTTTCAGCACACATGGTAAAAAACAGAAAGTACAGAAGAATAGTGGTTATAGTGGTTGCTAATTTTTTTATTGTATTTTAAAAACGATACATCCTAAAATTAAACTAAAAACCATTTTCGAATGTACAAATTAAGTCCTTTCTTATGACACCCCACTCAATATATTTGTTTAACTTATATAACCCAATATTTTTACAACCCTTTCATCAATTACACATAATATCCTCCACAGCAAATTTCCATAGCACAACCTATTGACCTACCAAGTTTCATGCAGATTGGATTAATGGTTCGATAGTTATGCGAGAACATAAAAGTGGAACCAACAAAGCAAAATCACCTGACTTGCCACTAAGATCTTCGCTCCTTTGTTTGCTTGATTGATGATATATTTATCCCTGTTATTTTTTAGTTATCTAACTGTTTAAATTTTTGCAAGGTTACCCCTATTTTGAGCGGACTACTTAAAGATATAAATCATTATTATTTCACCAAAAAAATTATTGGATAGTGTAAGTACCTACCTACTACCTACCCCTATCCGATTTCATAAAAATATTATGTCTAGCTAAATTTCACATTTTTTTTGTGATACCGATCCGGCAGAGTCCGGTCCCATAAAGTTACAAACTGCTTAAGATACCTACTCCGAATTTTTATTGTAACCTTTGCGTAATCAAACGTGGTTTTGCTCATAAACAAGCACAAATAGGTACCTACGTAACTTGTACGGAGCTTTCTGCGTTTATTGCACTCGTTATACTTACGTAGATATTACCGGGGCGGGTAGGTAGTGGGTAGGTAGGTACATTATTTGGGACCGGTTCTTACTGGGAAATTCTTTATGTAAGTGCGTACAAAGATAGTCTTGGTACGTAACTTATCCTCAAGAAAACAGTCTCGAGATCATTACAACTGGATACTTATCTTTTTTTAGAATAGTATCGTAGGTAATAAAAGATAAGAAACACTTCCGACGTACCTAATTAGATTATAGGTAACAAGGGGCGTGGTTGTATGTTACGTACCTTTCGAAGCACGTACTGCCAGATATAAAAAAGCGAAAGGTCTCCCATGCACGTAACTGGTCTGATCAGGAGAAAGGGCTACTCTTTGATACATACCTGCTTACTAAGGAGCTCGCTACTAACTTGGCATACCAAGATTATCTGGTGTAATAATGACCTATGTAACCATAAGCACAGATTACTAAGGAGGGTATAAGTACCTACCTACTTTCCGATTGTATCATTTGGTGAGGATCTGTCGGGGATCTTCAGAGTTATGAACACAAATGCACCTCGAGGGGGGCACCTACAAAGGAGGGGGGGTGTCATGTTTTTTATTGAGCCGAACAGTTTTAAAGCTTACGGTCCCTGAAAGTTTTTAAAAACCAATCCTGAAAAAGACTTCCCAAAACGTTATTTTTATTATAACTTTGAGCCGTTCCCGCGTGCGTTTTCAATAAAAAACATTAACACTTATTACCTATTCGAGAAATACAAAAAATCGGGGTATTTTCAGATACCTACCCCTAGGTGTGATAGTTTAATTTTTTTCTTTGGACGTTTATGAACCACCTTTACTCGTTTATGCACGGATCCCATGTCGGATATAAATTTTATTTTTGGTCTTGCTCAAGAACGTCTTGCTAAAGGGACCCCCTAACTAAACCCTCCTTAGGTATATACGCCCATGCAGCTCATAACATTGAAAGACTATGAGTTGTCAAAATATATCTTCTAGCCAACGCTAGATACGGTGTCGTTTCTTGAAGCTAATTCCAATCCGTCCCACTTTTGGTAAAAGGACTCACCATTTTTGTTGTATCTACGCTGTGTATCTACTCTAGCTTGCATAAGAAGAATAACCTACTTCCTACTCGCGGTTTTTGCACAAAACGGAATAAAATGATATCACCAATTCACCGACGTTCGGAATTGACACTTAGCCCTTAGGCCCCTTTCACTCTGTCGCGTGCGGTCGGTCGCGTGCGAGCGCGACCGACGCAAGTAGCATGGGAGTGAATGGTGGCTTTCACTCTGTCGCGCGCGGTCGGTCGCGTTTTTCGAGACGCCGGACCGGCGCAAAAGGCTGACCGGAGCCCGCGCGCCCCGCGTATACCGGTTGGCGCGCGGGCCAGTGTTGCCACGTGAGCTTTCACTGTTGGACGTGCGCGTGTGCGTTTTGCGTACAGTCATGACGACTGTTGTTAGGAGAAGTAAAAAAAGCCTGCTATTTGAGATTTACAAAACCTGTTGTATAAAAACAGAGTTGTTGGATGGAATTAGTTAATGTTATAGTATCTACCTACACCTTAACTGTCGTATAACTAGGTAGGTATTTCAGAATTCGTTACTTTTTTTTTCTTTCTTTAGAGTGATAAAAATATAATGATGTGTGTGTGTAGGTACTTTAAAAATTAATAAAAAGTTATTTGAAAATGTTGACAGGGACGCAAACAGATTTTCTTTTTCTTCATTCTGAAGTAGAGAGGTACCTACATAAGCTCCAATGCTCCAATGCTCTCTCTGACGCATATGGGTTGGAGTGCGGGGTAAGACAGGGAGGAGTAAGTTCACCGTCGCTCTTCAACCTATATGTGATTGATCTCATTGTCGGGCTCAGCAGCATGCGTGTCGGCTGCCGTGTGGATGGTGTTTGTGTAAACAACATCAGTTATGCGGACGACATGGTGCTGCTCGGCCCGACAGCGAGATCCATCGATGAGATGCTGAAGGTCTGTGCTGACTACGCTGCCTCCCATGGTCTCCGCTACAACAATATATCGTATCAAATGCCCTGTATCGATACGCGTATCGATACAATGCGTTACGATATATTGCGATACGAAATATCGATACAATCCGAAATATCGAACATCCCTATTAAGCGGTCGTGTTGTGGTACTTACTATGTCACATATGTCTCAACTGTAAGTGTGTCATTACAGGTGCATGTCATGTCATGTCACAGTCGATCGATTATATAAATCGTATAGCTACCTACCTACATAATCGTACGTGTGACGTGTCCGCTTGCGATAAAGGATGGGTGAGAAAAAATTCTCCGCTTTATTATTGGTATATTATTGGTTTATTTATAAATACATTTTTACTAGGTACTTGACTGCGAAAGAAGGTGCTATTTTCAGAAATTCATAGGGACCTCTGTGTGCGTGAGGCTGTTGAATTCAATCAAACGATGAAAAATTAAATTAAAGCTGCTCTTGGTTTAGGATGATTCGCAAGAAGCGGTCCGAAAAACGGTACCCCATTTTCGCAATTTTTTTTTTGGTTATTTAAAAAAAAAAATAACATACCTAATTAAGCACTCAAAGACATGCATTTTAATGTTAGCGGCCCTCAATTTGATAAAGCCGTTTTGAAGTTTTAGTGGTTTAAATATATTCGTGCCCATTGAAATTAGGTTTGGTCCAGAGAAATTAGAAAAATGCCTAAGAAATTAGCAAAATGCCAAAGAAATTAGCAAAATGCCAAAGAAATTAGCGACAGAGAAATTAGTTTTTTATCGCGGACACATTTGTTTGCTTTATAAAACAGTAACGTGGTCGTGGAGTTAAAATAACATGAAATTTGATTCACCACTACCTAATAGTATCTATATTAACGTTAACGTTATAAAAAGTGTCAATTTATATTTCATTATTGCGTAATAAGCGATTGAATGCAGATAGGGGTGTCGCGGACACACCAGAGAACTTAGATTTCACGACTTTAGAAATTAATTACAGCTTTCCTATGTATATAATTGAGGATATTACTAGTGCCATAATAGCGTACTCGTATACTATTTCCAAATAAAAATACAGCAATACTGAAACTGGTCATTTTAATAGGTTCGCAAGGCCGGACATGCCAAAAACACGAGTCCTGCGAAACACCCGAGGATGATTCGCAAGAAGCGGTCCGAAAAACGGTACCCCATTTTCGCAATTTTTTTTTTGGTTATTTTTAAAGAAAAAATAACATACCTAATTAAGCACTCAAAGACATGCATTTTAATGTTAGCGGCCCTCAATTTGATAAAGCCGTTTTGAAGTTTTAGTGGTTTAAATATATTCGTGCCCATTGAAATTAGGTTTGGTCCAGAGAAATTAGAAAAATGCCAAAGAAATTAGCAAAATGCCAAAGAAATTAGCAAAATGCCAAAGAAATTAGGAAAATGCCAAAGAAATTAGCGACAGAGAAATTAGTTTTTTATCGCGGACACATTTGTTTGCTTTGTAAAACAGTAACGTGGAGTTAAAATAACATGAAATTTGATTCACCACTACCTAATAGTATCTATATTAACGTTAACGTTATAAAAAGTGTCAATTTATATTTCATTATTGCGTAATAAGCGATTGAATGCAGATAGGGGTGTCGCGGACACACCAGAGAACTTAGATTTCACGACTTTAGAAATTAATTACAGCTTTCCTATGTATATAATTGAGGATATTACTAGTGCCATAATAGCGTACTCGTATACTATTTCCAAATAAAAATACAGCAATACTGAAACTGGTCATTTTAATAGGTTCGCAAGGCCGGACATGCCAAAAACACGAGTCCTGCGAAACACCCGAGGATGATTCGCAAGAAGCGGTCCGAAAAACGGTACCCCATTTTCGCAATTTTTTTTTTGGTTATTTTTAAAGAAAAAATAACATACCTAATTAAGCACTCAAAGACATGCATTTTAATGTTAGCGGCCCTCAATTTGATAAAGCCGTTTTGAAGTTTTAGTGGTTTAAATATATTCGTGCCCATTGAAATTAGGTTTGGTCCAGAGAAATTAGAAAAATGCCAAAGAAATTAGCAAAATGCCAAAGAAATTAGCAAAATGCCAAAGAAATTAGGAAAATGCCAAAGAAATTAGCGACAGAGAAATTAGTTTTTTATCGCGGACACATTTGTTTGCTTTGTAAAACAGTAACGTGGAGTTAAAATAACATGAAATTTGATTCACCACTACCTAATAGTATCTATATTAACGTTAACGTTATAAAAAGTGTCAATTTATATTTCATTATTGCGTAATAAGCGATTGAATGCAGATAGGGGTGTCGCGGACACACCAGAGAACTTAGATTTCACGACTTTAGAAATTAATTACAGCTTTCCTATGTATATAATTGAGGATATTACTAGTGCCATAATAGCGTACTCGTATACTATTTCCAAATAAAAATACAGCAATACTGAAACTGGTCTTTTTAATAGGTTCGCAAGGCCGGACATGCCAAAAACACGAGTCCTGCGAAACACCCTTTAGGGTACATTACATACATAGCCTACCCTGATGTCAAATTAACAAACCCTAAAGCCCTGAACTGAAATTAAAGTACAACACCCCTGCCCTGAGCACAGAATAAAATATTGAACAACAAAATGGCAAAGTTTTTATACCTAGGTACCTACCTATTGGTTTGGATTTTTTGTTACTCAATCACGCCTACCAGTGAATAAGTTTGATTGGAACTAGGATTACATTACCTAGGTACCACAATCTACATACACCGGCCTAGGTAGGTACCTAGGTCGTTGTATGTAGATTGTGGCCTGGTATTCTAGTGGTAGGTACCAATCAATGCTACTATTGCGTTGGTACCACGCAAGTGAAGCTACGGGTGGATGAAAGCCAGGTACCTACCTACATAGAATGAAAATGTATGGCGATGACGGTACCAAAATCATACTCAAAACATCCAGTTTAATAATCTTGAAGCGTGCGATGTGGTCACGACTGTAATATATAGGCTATGGTGTGCCATGGCGCACTCCTGATGCGAGAACTCGTTACAATTCTGCCGGGGTGGTCGATGATGTGATATTGTGTAGGTAATAGCACGATGTCAACACCTTATGATTACGACGTCATGCCCTGTAGGTTCGGCTGATGGTAGATGTATTGTTCCTCTCAGATAGTTACAATACCTACGTTACGTAGGTATTGTAACTAACTATCGACAAGGGGGTTACTCCCAAACCTAAGAACTATAGGTAGGTATATAGGCTTAAAAATAAGGCTTTCACATGAGTGAGGCTGGTATATTATATTTGGAAACAAAAAGAGACTGGTCAAAGGAACCTACTTGTCAGATTATTGCTATAAATAACAAAACTAGTTGCTCCCCGCGGTGCTGCCCGCGGTAAAAAGTCAACATGAGTCACTGGGAAAAAAAACTGACAGAAGTTGTGTTTTTTGCCTTTGATAGAGACCATTTTACCCCTTTTTGAGAGTTATTTTGAAAAATCCTGAAATATGTGTTCATTTTTCGAATCAAGTTTGAAGCCAATCGCACCCTTTAAAAAGTTCCCATACAAACCTTGAAACCCCATTTCACCCCTTTTTGAGAGTTATTTTGAAAAACCCTGAAACACGTGTCTTTTAATTTTACATTAACTATCCAAATTAAGTTTCAAGCAAATAGCATTACGCAATAAAAAGTTCCGTACAGTTTTTACCCCTTTTCACCCCTTTAGGGGTTGATTTTCTAAAATAAGATTAGCCTGGTTGTTATTCTAGATCAAGAATCTAAGCTTTCTACATTCCTCAACAAAATCGCTTCAGTAGTTACGGGGCGATATGTGGAGACTGGAGACAAACATTCATACATACACGGGCTTTCGCCTTTATAAAAAAAATATCAATAATTATTTCCTCGTATTTCAACACATGAGTTGTTATTATCTGTGATACGTATGTCACAATCATTTTAATAATCACACAACGGCGTGGCGCGGCGCCGCACAGTGGCTCGATCGTATGGAGAGGGTCGGACATTCGTCTTTAAAAAAAGTTGATGTCGAAATGTGTTAATTTAATAATGGCATTGTGTTCAGTTAATTATTTTCTTCAATAGTCATTCTCGGTAGTTTTGCCGTAACGGCAATATTTCATGAATAAATTGAAGAAACGTTGATTTTTATTACAATTTTGTATGGAAATGAATTTTCAAAACCTTATATCTCGACATTGCCCTGCGTTTTCGCAGTGCGGTTTTTTTTATCGTAATCTACACATAAACAGCTTCAATATCCATTCAAAACTTGCTGCGCCAAACTCTTATAAGACTAAAATACAGGATGATCTATTTTGAGTTAAAATATATGAACGATAACTTGTAATCTACTCGTACACGGTTCGAAATGTCTTAATTTAATAATGATATCGTGTTCAATTAATGATTTTCTTCAATAGTCATTCTCGGTACTTTTGCTGTAATGGCAATATTTCATGAATAAATTGAAAAAACGTTTATTTTTATTCAAAAATTTTAAGGAAATGAATTTTTAAAACCTTATATCTCGACATTGCCGTGCGTTTTTGCGATGCGGTTTTTTTTATCGTAATCTACACATAGACAGCTTTAATATCCAATCAAAATTTGGTGCGCCAAACTCACAACAGACTCAAATACAGCATGCATGTTCTATTTTGAGTTAAAATATTATGAATATTAACTTAACTGATTTTCGTAATCTACTCGTACACGGCTCGAAATGTGTTAATTTAATCATGGTATCGTGTTCAATTAATGATTTTCTTCAATAGTCATTCGCCGTACTTTTGCCGTAACTGCAATACTTCATGAATAAATTGAAAAAACGTTGATTTGTATTACAATTTTTAAGGAAATGAATTTTTAAAACCTTATATCTCGACATTGCCGTGCGTTTTCGCGATGCGGTTTTTTTATCGTAATCTACACATAGACAGCTTCAATATCCAATCAAAACTTGCTGCGCCAAACTCATAACAGACTAAAATACAGGATGTTACATTTTGAGTTAACAATAACTCAACCAATTTTCGTTATCTACTCGTACACGGTTCGAAATGTGCTAATTGAATAATGGTATCGTGTTCAGTTAAACATTTTCTTCAATAGTCATTCACGGTACTTTTGCTGTAACGGCATTATTTCATGAATAAATTGAAAAAACGTTGATTTTTATTACAATTTTTATGGAAATGAATTTTTAAAACCTTATATCTCGACGTTGCCGTGCGTTTTCGCGATGCGGTTTTTTTTATCGTAATCTACACATAGACAGCTTCAATATCCAATCAAAACTTGCTGCGCCAAACTCATAACAGACTAAAATACAGGATGCTATATTTTGAGTTAACAATAACTCAACTAATTTTCGTTATCTACTCGTACACGGTTCGAAATGTGCTAATTGAATAATGGTATCGTGTTCAGTTAAACATTTTCTTCAATAGTCATTCACGGTACTTTTGCTGTAACGGCATTATTTCATGAATAAATTGAAAAAACGTTGATTTTTATGACAATTTTTATGGAAATGAATTTTTAAAACCTTATATCTCGACATTGCCGTGCGTATTCGCGGTGCGGTTTTTTTTATCGTAATTTACACATAGACAGCTTCAATATCCAATCAAAACTTGCTGCGCCAAACTCATAACAGACTAAAATACAGGATGTTCTGTTTTGAGTTAATATATTATGAACATTAAACTTAATCAATTTTCGTAATCTAGTCGTACACGGTTCGAAATGTGTTAATGTAATAATGGTAGTGTGTTTAGTTAGTGATTTTCTTCAATAGTCATTCGCTGTACTTTTGCCGTAACGGCATTATTTCATGAATAAATTGAAAAAACGTTGATTTTTATTACAATTGTATGGAAATGAATTTTCAAAACCTTATATCTCGACATTGCCCTTGGCGCACCAACTTGGCGCACCAAGTTTTGATTGGATATTGAAGCTGTCTATGTGTAGATTACGATAAAAAAAACCGCACCGAGAAAACGCACGGCAATGTCAAGATATAAGGTTTTAAATATTCATTTCTTTAAAAATTGTAATAAAAATCAACGTTTTTTTCAATTTATTCATGAAATAATGCCGTTACAGCAAAAGTACCGTGAATGACTATTGAAGAAAATGTTTAACTGAACACGATACCATTATTCAATTAGCACATTTCGAACCGTGTACGAGTAGATAACGAAAATTGTTTGAGTTATTGTTAACTCAAAATATAACATCCTGTATTTTAGTCTGTTATGAGTTTGGCGCAGCAAGTTTTGATTGGATATTGAAGCTGTCTATGTGTAGATTACGATAAAAAAAACCGCATCGCGAAAACGCACGGCAACGTCGAGATATAAGGTTTTAAAAATTCATTTCCATAAAAATTGTAATAAAAATCAACGCTTTTTTCAATTTATTCATGAAATAATACCGTTACAGCAAAAGTACCGTGAATGACTTTTGAAGAAAATCTTTAACTGAACACGATATCATTATTCAATTAGCACATTTCGAACCGTGTACGAGTAGATAACGAAAATTGGTTGAGTTATTGTTAACTCAAAATATAACATCCTGTATTTTAGTCTGTTATGAGTTTGGCGCAGCAAGTTTTGATTGGATATTGAAGCTGTCTATGTGTAGATTACGATAAAAAAAACCGCATCGCGAAAACGCACGGCAATGTCGAGATATAAGGTTTTAAAAATTCATTTCCTTAAAAATTGTAGTAAAAATCAACGTTTTTTCAATTTATTCATGAAGTATTGCCGTTACGGCAAAAGTACGGAGAATGACTATTGAAGAAAATCATTAACTGAATACGATACCATGATTAAATTAACACATTTCGAGCCGTGTACGAGTAGATTACGAAAATCAGTTAAGTTAATATTCATAATATTTTAACTCAAAATAGAACATGCATGCTGTATTTGAGTCTGTTGTGAGTTTGGCGCACCAAATTTTGATTGGATATTAAAGTTGTTTATGTGTAGATTACGATAAAAAAACCGCATCGCGAAAACGCACGGCAATGTCGAGATATAAGGTTTTAAATATTCATTTCCCTAAAATTTTTGAATAAAAATAAACGTTTTTTCAATTTATTCATGAAATATTGCCATTACAGCAAAAGTACCGAGAATGACTATTGAAGAAAATTATTAATTGAATACGATACCATTATTAAATTAAGACATTTCGAACCGTGTACGAGTAGATTACAAGTTATCGTTCATATATTTTAACTCAAAATAGATCATCCTGTATTTTAGTCTTATAAGAGTTTGGCGCAGCAAGTTTTGAATGGATATTGAAGCTGTTTATGTGTAGATTACGATAAAAAAAACCGCACTGCGAAAACGCAGGGCAATGTCGAGATATAAGGTTTTGAAAATTCATTTCCATACAAAATTGTAATAAAAATCAACGTTTCTTCAATTTATTCATGAAATATTGCCGTTACGGCAAAAGTACCGAGAATGACTATTGAAGAGAATAATTAACTGAACACAATGCCATTATTAAATTAACACATTTCGACATCAACTTTTTTTAAAGACGAATGTCCGACCCTCTCCATACGATCGAGCCACTGTGCGCCGCGGCGCGGTGGCGGTTCGCTCCGGAGACCGAGACCAGTAAGCCTACTACTCCAAACGATATATCGTGCCATCAAATTATCGTAGTTCAGCCTAAGTTGGTGGCCAACATAAGCTGAACTACGATAATTGGCACGACATTATTGTTTTTGTTTTTGGTAGGAAGGGCTCAGACTCAGAGACAGAAGACCGAAACCGGTACTTATCATTTTAAACGGCGGCGCGGCGGTCTCTTTCTCCTGTCTGTTTTGACCGGAACAAAATCCGATAAGTACGCTGACGTTTATCATGAAAATAATGGAATTGACAAATCCAAATGACAATGCACTGGTTTGACCGCTGCTCGGAGCTCGGAATAATCATTCCGAGGCTCGGAGCCTCTAACGTGAGTTCCGGTGTTGCGCAATCTTCTAAACCGCCAAGGCGAATAAGGTGGGTGCCAGTTCAATGAGGTTGTTTTCCAACGTATGCGAAGCTATTGGTCACGGAACGACAACTACTCCGCTGAACACCCGAGATATGCTCCCAGCGGCGGATATAAATAAATAAATAGAGACGCAAGAGGTTGCGTGTCTTCACCCACTGCGCTACAGAGGTCGTCAATCTTTGAAAAAAGTTGAGTAAACTAGTAGAGTAGTCTAGATCAGCGTTCCGCAAACTTTTTGTGTTCAAGGTACTAAGAAATCGAAAAATCTCTATCTATCTATCTATTTACCTATATAGGCGGCCTAACTGTCGTCTACCATGCCAGGGGGATACAATCGTGATTTTGTTTTTCTGTTTTCAGATCAATCAAGGTAGGTATATTTTCGATTTGTGTCTATAACGTATAAGTATTATATACTTGCCTACATTTTGTTAAATAAGTCAATTGGATCCTTTTCGGCTTATATAACCTTTGATGTTTTCGACAGTGTATCTACCTAAAAAGCAAAGGAAAACATCGTGAGGAAACTCCCGGCTTCGTCAGTCCCACACGAATTGATTGACCATGTCTTTCCTGTGGATATGGCCGATTTAACTGAGAGGATGGTTTATGTGCTCGGCAAGCCTATTCCATCTCAACAGACTCCCACAGGCACTACAGGGTCTAAGATTGCCTACTGATAGTAATTGTTAAATAATCTTGTAAAAGATGTAAAGGCCTAAGTAATAGTAATCTTTATTTTCATTAGGCCCATAACCTGAAGAGTTAGGAACATAAAAAAAATAATCTTCAGCGATGAATAGAGATTTACTTGGTTAGAGAAATGAAACAGTCAGAACATAGCCTACAGGAATAACATACTGTGACAAACTTGAAATATTAAATTACTAGCTGCTGCTCGCGGCTTCGCTCGCGTGGTACCCGGATAAAAAGTAGCCTATGATACTCTCCAACCCTCCAACTATCTCCACACAAAAAATCACGTCAATCCGTCGCTCTGTTTTGACGTGAAAGCAGGACAAATAAACAAACAAAAAACACACTTTCACATTTATAATATGGGTACGGATTGACAAAGTATGTAGGTATTTATATAAATAAATATGCTATAGAAACAGTAAACTCTTCATTTATAAAAAGTTTAATGTTTCTATAGTATCAACTATTAAAGCACGTATTCCCGCAGTGGAAGGCAGCCTCACAGGTAGGATGCTGAGAAAGCCATTCGACCCGTTTCGTTGAGGAACCTTTTCAGTTCCGCGTCCACACACGCTGTTGCCCAACGGCAGTTGATTATCTAGGTACCTTCCTAGCTAGGCAATTTATTGGTTCAAAGGTTACTTGCAAATTGTATAGAATGTTTTCTTCTATCTTAATTTTTACTTTGGGGCTTGATGATGCTGTGTGAAATGTGCAGCATTATTTATTTACTAAGAAATCTCAGTCGACTAAAGAAACTCAGACTTATTTTTTCTTCAAAAGCATTGACGAGATTTCACATGGGGTTGAAAAATCGCAAAAATCACCTTACGTGGGGTTGGCACAACATGTAGGTACCTATTCTTCTTCTATCTCTATCAGTCGTCATCTCAGCACATCACACCCCTTTCTTACTTATGTCACAAATAAGAGTATTAGAACATTTATTCACCGCATAACCAACTCAACCAAGTTAAAACTTGAGTTAAATTGCACCAAAACCATAAAAAAATTGGTTAGATCTATCCAAAATAGGTAGAGCTAAGCTGGCTTTATTCACCCTCAAAAACTACCAGGCTTGCCACCGAAAGTAACTCTTTGTCTTCTGTTGCTAGGTTTCCTGTACACGAGTGCATTTCCTGTTTACATAGAACTTGCGAACTGGGAAATGGATGTGATGGAATACTTTCTCACTTTGGCGTTAGGTATGTTTAAGTTTACTTTTCTATAATATATAACACCTAACAGTTTTTTAAAGTTAGGTTTCAAGTACCTACCTACTTAGGTTTCTAGAAACATATTTAAAACGTAAGTAAAAAATGCAGAGGAGAGAGAATTTCTACCGCAGATGAAACAGTCATGCATGATCAAGGATCACATTGATCACGTTCTATTTTTAAAACGTTTCTTGTTTGTCTGTAAGTACCTATGTAGTATGTCTGTCTATCTTTAATTTCGAGCACTTCCTATACCGCTGAAACTTTCAGGGTAGCTCACAACCTAAATCTTAAAAATAAAAGATTATTTTTTAATCTACTTACATTAACTTTGCTTGTTACAATCTTTTATTTAATTTGCTACGTATGCTTAATACAAGTGGCTAAATTAAAAAAAATCGACTTCAACGTTTTAAGCTAAGCTGAGCAATTTTCTGCCCTCGAGGTGGTCCTCAAGAGTGCAGAAAACATGCCTATTCCTGTTCATAACTGATTCTTGACAGATCCTCACCAAATCCACACCTTATGACACCAATTGCAAAGTAGGTACCTACAAACCTAACACCTTTTTAACCGACTTCCAAAAAGGAGGAGGTTCTCAAGTCGACTAGGTATATGTTTTTTTTTTTTTTTTTTTTTTTTTTGTATGTGTGTTACGCGATTCCTCCGTCAATTGTGGACCGATTTCGAAAATTCTTTTTTTGTTACAAAGGGTATACTCCCGAGGTGGTCCCATCGTCACCAAATCAGGATCTGATGAGGGGATCCCATGGAAATCGAGGGAAACCCTCAAATTTTGTGGTTTTTATTGTGTTTGTAGAACTATCAGGCTGAAATTTTGCACACTTATAGATTCTTGGTGACAATGAAAAATTATGGTATGAACAAGCTGATCTGATGATGGAGTCAAGAGCTCTTCAAATGAACTCCTCAGTAAATAGGCCGATTGAGTTGAAACTTGGCCTATTTGTCAAGTTCCAACTACAACGTAATAATATGGTAACAGCGAGCTGATCTGATCATGGAGCCAATAGCTGCTCAACAGCACTCCTCAATAAATTGGCCGATTGAGTTGAAACTCGGAATTCAGCAAATCTGTGAAGTTCCGACTACAATGTAATAATATGGTGACAGCGAGCTGATCTGACGTTGGAGTCAGGACCTGTTCCGTGGAACTTTTTAGTGACATGGGTATCAAATGAAAGGGCTTGATGAGCGAAATACAATAAGTAAGGAGACGACATTCTAAATAAAAAAATGAACATTAAAAAATAAAAATGGAAAAATAAAAAAAATTCAAAAACAAAATACTCAACCGACTTCAAAACATTTTGCACTGAAAAGCAAAAAACAAAGGGTATCCTGCCGAGATGGTCCCATCGTCACCAAATCAGGATCTTATGAGGGTATCCCATGAAATCGAGGGAATCCCTCAAATTTTATGGTTAATTACTGTGTTTGTGGAACTATCGAACTGAAATTTTGCACACTTCAGTCAAGGGCTGCTCAACAGAACTCCTCAATAAATAGTCTGATTAATTTGAAACTCGGAACTCAGCATAACTGTGAAGTTTCGACTACAATGTAATAATATGGTAACAGTAAACTGATCTGATGATGGAGTCAGGACCTGTTCCATGGATTTTTTTTGTGATATGGGTATCAAATGAAAGGGCTTGATGAGCGAAACACAATAAGTAAAGTGACGTCTTTCTAAATTAAAAAAACAGAAACAAGTAAGTTCCTACTTAAAAAACACAACACTAAAAATGGAAAAATAAAAAAATTTCAAAAAAAAAAATATAACCGACTTCATAAAATACTTGCACTAAAAAGCGAAAAATAAGACTACAAACAGATTTATTTCATTTGTTATTTTATATTTGTTATAATGTTGAAGTCGGTGTTAAGTAAAACAATATTTGACTATATTTCATGCACACCGATTTCAACATTACAACAAATATAAAATAACAAATGAAAAAATTTGTTTGTAGTCTTATTTTTCGCTTTTTAGTGCAAGTATTTTATGAAGTCGGTTATATTTTTTTTTTGAAAATTTTTTATCTAACCAAAAAAATTCTAAATCGGTTCAGGCGTCTTCGAGTAATTCATAAAAAAAAAACAATGAATTATTATATTTTTTAATAGGGCAATATAATATACCTACTTACATAAAAAAAAGATTCCGACGAATTGAGAACTTCCACTTTTTTTAAGTAGGTTAAAAAGCTGTTATGTAGGGTACCTAATGCAATGGTGGAATCTTGCAACTGAATTTTAAACAAATATTTTATTGCCGTTGCGCCATGTAAGGGCGGCGGTTCACGCCGGAAACCGAGACCTGCGGACTTAAAAAGGTCGCTTTAGCAGAATCACAATATGAATTGAACTATATGCCGTCTCTTTTCATAGACTTAGCTGAGAGAGTGACAAGAACGTCATAGGTACAGTCAGCGTCATCAATCGGTATCCCCCTATTGATTTTAACAAGGACCCTTTTCATTTCAACTTTGGATTTCAGTCGGATTTGCTAGTATACTTATGGATATCTAATTTCGCTCGAGTTCCTATACTAGCAAATCCTAGGTCCTTGTTAAAATCAATAGGGGGATACTGATTGATGACGCTGACTGACTTAATTATATTGCAATTCCTATTGTGATTCTGCTATAGCGGCCTTTTTAACCCCGCTGATCGTTGCTAATGATATTATTAACTCAACTTATATCACTGCTAATCGAGAGCATGCTCATGACGCTGTTTTAATACTCGTACATAGTTTAGTTATGCTAGTGCGGATTAAAACTGGTGTTTGTAGAAGGCACGCGCCGTAAGCAGAGAATTCGCTGTGTTCCGGCTTGTTCTACTTACGCTTGCCCAATTGGCCTAGGTATGCATGGGGCATCATAATAAGTTCATATTAAATTGTACCAATTATGTAACCTATACCTACTTTATACCATAATATGCGCTAGATAATAAGTTACATCATCAGCATCACACAGATATACTTACACAGTTTCTTTGCCGAAGTATTCAATAAAGATAACATAAAGTAACAACTTTTACTATCCCTTAGTAACAATCATTATGTTCCATTTCCATATTCTAATTGGAGGTGGCAGCTACATGAAATAAAAAACCGGCCAAGTGCGTGTAGGGCCACGCGCAGTGTAGGGTTCCGTAGTAGCCCGTTATCAGAATATAGAACGATTCTATTGTTCTTTTTCAAGGCAGCATAAAAAAGCTAATCAGCTTTTAGAGGAGGAGGGGGACCCCCTACTGGAACAAAAATTTAAAGTTTAATAATTCGTAAATGGTGCATTAAATCGAAAGATAGTATTAGCAACCCCGAAGTCATTTTAAAAGACCTATTCAACGATACCCCACACGACAGGGTAGATCGTGAAACAAAAAAATCATCCCCACTTCATGCGTAGGAGAATGAGAGCTACCCTAAAAAAAAATTTATTTTAGCACTTTGTCGGCGTAATTGATATCCACAACCCTACAAAATTACAGTTTTCTAGTATCTACCTACTAACAGTCTCTTAGCAAAACCTCGGACAGACAGACAGACGGATTTAAATAGGTATGTACTTATATTAAATCAATTTAAATAGGCATGTAAATCAAAATTAAATAATAGAAATACCTCGGTCTGCTTTCCTGTTGCTATACCCTAACAGGGTTCATGTGTGAAACTAACTACTATATATGTATCTACAACCATGTGACAGCAATAAATGTATAGAGTATTGAGTACATAACGAAACTTTAAGGGTTCCTTGTCAGGACTATGGAAGCCTAAAAATGGGGTATGTCCCAGATGTGTTATGTTAAAATCTGACCATCTCGTACTTCGTAGGTAGTCACTGTGGTAGTCATTCGCACACTGCAAACTTCACTACAAGGATCAGTACCTAACCTATATCGGCATTGTGTGCACTAGCAGCCCAACTCGGCCAAACTATCGGCCGAAAGAAAAGTTTTCAGCCAGCGAGGGGTCTGACAATCTGAAAATCTGAGATTACTTCGTATTGAGTCGTAGAGTTCTGTGGTCGTAGTCGTCAGATTGTTTACACTTTTAACCGACTTCTAAAGGAGAAAGGAGAAGGTTATATTCGACTGTAGGTATGTATGCTTTTAATATGTTCACCGATTTCTCCGTCATCTCTCTATTTTTCGTCATCACATTTATCCATCATCTTCCGTGGAAAGATTTTAAAAATTATTTTTCATTTCTCATACACGGAAAGTACGCTTGAAGTTACCTGAACAGAGGGATGAAAGTAGTACTTTTCCGCCCTGGGAAGCAATTTTCCCTGCTGTCAAATTAAAAAAAAATCATTCTATTTTGACTTTTCTATTGAGTCATGTTGAAACTTTTTACACAGCAAAAGTAATATTTGACATTTCTATTTTACCTTTTTATTGAGAATTGCTGAAAAAAATATTTTCAACAATTTATTACATGAGTATTGTTATTAATAATTACTTTTCACTAAATTTTTTTTTTCAGTGGCAAACTACCAGCCTGTATTTTTTTTAAAACACCAATTCGATTTTTATCTGTTTTGTCGATCGAGAGCAGAGATTTTTATAAAATGAGCTAATCAGGTTTTTATTTACTTTCCTAATATTCGAAATGAAAAGCAGAGTGTTTACCTCGGGTGAAATACCTATTACGGCACTCGAACTATTAGCGCCCTCGCTACGCTCAGGCGCCAAACCATCTCGTGCCGCAATAGGTTACTTTCAACCCTCGTGCAACAATCTACTATTTTTGTAATGTAATAAAGGGTATACTCCCGAGGTAGTCCCATTGTAACCAAATGATCTGATAAGGGGATCCGATGGAAATCGAGGGCAACCCTCCGATTTTATGGTTATTTAGTGTGTTTGTGAAACTCTCCAATAAAATGAAATCTTTTGTATAGGTACTTTCGTGGTGGTCCTATTGTCACCAAGTCAGGATCCTGACTTGTTCACAATAGGATCCTGGATCAGGGGATCCCATGGAAATCGAGGGCATTTCTAAAAATGCAAAAAAAACAACCTGCTAGGTCGCACTGCAGGTACATTTTGTTTGTGGTGGCGCCACCACTACCTAAACTAGTGGCTATGTAGACCTCGCGAGTCTGTCCTCGCATAGCTTTAATACTGAATAAATATTCACAATTCTCTAGTTTTGTGATGAGAAGGTGGTCCCAGGTCTATCAATTACCTAGTAGTGAAAGGGCCGATTCCACTTGAGCAATTTACTTCATTTTGAGGAACTATTCTGCTCATCACGCTAAAGTTGAGAAATGCAACCTGTAGAGGAGAACATACAGAAATCCGGCCGGACAAACGAAAGCATTTTTATTATCCAAGTTGAAGAAGAGACGCTTCGCTCGTTCGATCAATAAAATTCAAAGCTGCTCAGATATGAAAAGGAAATAGTGCGATATCATGTTTACGTCTCATTGAGTGATATGGTGGTGCTAATAACTGTTACGCATTCACATTATTCGTAAGGACTTTGGTTTCCTTAATTTTATTTTCTTAACTTACAAATTCTTCTTTTACTTACAAATGAAAGTATGAAAACTGGTACTTGGTAGATTAGGGATCAAATTATTACGTAATAACCTACCACTACCACAGATAATTCACAAGTTATTGCCATTGTACTACAACATAGTACCTACACGACTAGACTTTTGCTCGTGATGTCTGATAGTGAAACTCAAGTTTAGTAATCTCATGTATATCGTGGGAGTGACATTGAATTACCCTGATTACAGTTGAATGGCTATTCGCTGGTCCTTAGAAGAAACGTCCTGGGCGTCACAAGCTTCCCTAAGTGATGGTCAGGCAGGGTGTTGGCGAAAGTGAACGCCAAGAGCGCCCCACCTCCCGACGTATGGGGTGGGCCACTACTTATATAAGTGATACCCAAGGTAAGACTAATAGAGTAAAAACAGTTCCGGCGCGGCGACTAAGCTAGTGGAACGGCCGTACCCCGCTCATCATGCGAGGGACCTGGAGCGCAGTGGTCAGTGTCATCGGGAATATCAGTCTTCCAAAATTTTTCGCTCAGTGATATTCCGTGATTTAATTGGTGGTTTTCTAAAATTGTGACTTTTTGGATGAAATATTAAATATTTTTAAATTCTAAATTAATCACAAAAACGCGCGCGCAAGTCTGCAAACGCACCGTGGTCCAAAAGTTTTTCTTTTCAATTTTTTAATAAATGTTTGATGTCAATTAGACAATGTTAGCAAACAAGTTTTTAAATCAAACTGTCCCATTTATAGTTACTTATTTATACTTAATTCAAGACGAACTAATCATCACTAAATATAAATTGCGGACATACTCGTAAATTCTTGAAGAAAAGTTAAACTTAAGTATAATTTTTTACCAGAAGCAAAGTCCAAAAGGAGGGTATGTGTTTGTTTGACCTGTAACGTATGTATGTATGTTTCCGTTCCTTTCCGGTCGTAAATACACAACGGCTTAACCGATTTTGATACATCATTAGATTCGTCTTGATAGCGCGCGTCTCACAAAATTCTTAAAAGATAAATTGACAGAGTTAATGTTCTTGAAAGTGCGGGCGAAAAAAAAAATCCTATCATAGGCGAGTACAATTTTGAAAAAAGTCTTATACCGCAGTCGGGTTTTTTTTGTTCTTTATGAACTGCCTCTTGTTTATTGATTTGTTAAATTGTTCGTATTCATAGAATTCATAAAAGCTCAAATCTAACTTGCTAAAACAAACATTTCAATAGTTTTTTTACAAAGACAAACAAATAAACTGCAACCGAAATCACTAAATCCGTCTCCAAATATTGATCGTAGTTTTCGGACAACATTTACATTTTGTAGTTTACTTTTCGCTTCTCACACTTGCTAATTTATTTGTTTGTTTGGATTATTGACTGTAGTGCTAATTAAAGCATTAAATTTAAATGTTGGTAATAAAGTAACTATCGGTAAATGTTTAGTAAATCAATAATTTGAAATCATAGTGGATTTCGCTTCGAACTTTGACCTAGTGAAGCGAGGGTTTAAAGCAAAGTGTTGTAGGTGGTAAATAGTTTGTATGTTTGTTCAACAATAACTTCCATCACATGGAACCATTACTTAGTTACTCCTGATTTTTTTGTAATTTATTTCAGTGAGACTTACAGCATATTGAGATCCTTTTTAAATTTTTATACGGCATCAGATCAATCGAATCGCTCTCTTTTCAGCAGCGTTTCAGACTTCCAAAAATGCATTCGATTCGATGATTTTGTTCGGAAATTAGACTTTTTTTTGCGAAGAAACGTCACTTTCCGAATTCGTACATTCCGAGAAGGTCTGAATCGCACTGCTGGTCAACTATAGTCGTATTGCTCATTATACGGACTAAAAACATATCAAAATTGAAGGAAAAATGTCATTTTTTCCTTCAATTTTAGTCCGTAGAATGAGCAATCCGACTATAATACTAGATTAATATTATTGTAAATTTGATATTATTAAATTACTTTCTGTAGGTACATAGTACACGATTTATTTCGTCATCATTGTCATATTAAGCAATGAAAACAATCTGGGAGAAAAAAGATTTTCCTGCTCATTGTGAATACTTAAAGTTACCTATCTGGTGGTCATCTCTATTATATAAACGTGTTTAGTATGCAACATACAATCCATAATGGGCTTTGTCGCAGATTAGCATATCTTTTTATTGTTGTGGGAAATAATTAAATAACCAAACGAGGAAACAACGTTTCCTAATAATCTTGCACAAGTAATAGAATAACTAATAAGTGAGAATTTCAATTGTGTTGGGATGGAAACGCGGCGGCGGCGTAGGCTTTTGCGGACATGATATTCTTTTTGCTTTCAATACATAGCTAGGAATACTATGCTGATTATTACATTGAAAACGATACTACGAGAGTCAATTTGACTAATGAGGCTCGTTCTCTCGCTATTGTGTTAGTTTTGCTAAAGAAAATGTACGGCAATAAACTCACATTCTGAGTTTCTTATGTAGTAACACAGTAGTAAATGTAACCTTCCGTTTTGTCCGTTCAACAGGCTTCTTACATTAAATAATGTTACACAGTAAGTCCAGTTGCGGAATATGCTAGAACTTTTATAGCTTCGAATCGAACAAATATCCTGTTCCTATCTGCCTAATAATAATATGCCTTCAAAAACCTTAAGCAAAGTTGTTATAGTTTACAAAAAACGATAACCGGCCTCAAGTACCACAGATCTTCTAATAAGGAAAAAGGATCGGTATCGAAAATAGAAAGCTCAAGAAAGTGTTTGAAAAAATATTACGATATCCTCAGGATTTCCGTGTGCGTAGGTTGAAGACGGCCATATTTTGTAGTGCTAAAGTTACGTGTCCTGTTCCACTTGTCTCTTTCGCTACATTTGTGGTTGGTATTCATTACGTACAAGGCGATGGTCGTTAATTATGTCCGAGGTGGTCGATCGCCGCATACTGTCACCGTCTCATTTCGGTGCCGGTGATCGCTTGTGTAACCATTGCATAATGCCGACCCACTGTTGTGTTGTATCATTTAGCCCCTAGTGTGAACCACGCTAATAGACTAGATGTACACTTTCGCGAACTTTTCATCTTGTCTGGGGTTTTCAGTCAACTGTTTGAATACTTGCGACATTGTGATTGTTAAAGTATTTGAACAGTCAGTTTTCAGAATTAAATTGAAGGTTCTTCACAATAATCTAGGTCAAAAATACAATAAAAGCAGTTAGAAATGTTACGCTCTTTTTTACAATGGATTTTGGGAAACAGTTTGAATAGGGTTGGCTACCATTTTTTGCTTGACCAAAAATAACAGATTCAGTTTGCTATGCCCTAATTGGGAATGCAAGTTTTGTTGTGTGGTTGCGTTGTTGATTCCGGTTCGAGAGCAACGAGAGTATCGGTACATTCTAGTTATGGCTTCGGATGCCGAGCGATAAACCAGACAGAGCGTGGATCACGGCCCGGCCGGCCCCCTCTCTGCTTAGTTACACTTACAACTTGTCTTAATCTCACTTTCCTTTCGTGATTCACACGACCTTACGTAATTATCTATCCGTGGCCTACGGCTGCACTTTATTTTATGTAATTCAATACAAGGATCTTAGTGAAATTGTAGTTGTTGTTTTAATGCAAACCACGATACCAGATTCTGATCTCGGTTATTGTGGATTGCATATTCTTTGTTCTCTTTTGTTTACGTTTGTAACAGGCTGCGCTTTTGTACATTGATTGTTTATTTGCTTTGCGTTTTATGACTTGTAATGTTTTTGATATTATACCGACTGCACTGCTATGCGTATTTTAGTGATTAAGGATCAATTGGTAATTTTTTGGTTCTCATGGTTATGTTTTGCATTGTTACAGATTATCCTAGCGGTAATCGTCCAAGTCGCATTAGTATCGGGCAAGGCTTTGATACAAAATAATCAACAAGCACAGCAACAGTTGGAGCAGAAATCTCCGAACGATAATGCAGCTCAGAAGCGTATCGGGTACGACTACCCAGCACCTCCCGACAACTTGGTGAACCCTTTCCAAGACCATGACGACTTGCATCTGCACGGTGACCACCACGAGGTCATAGAGCATCACGAAGAACACCATGGTCATCACGAAGGTCACTATGATCATCACGAAGAACACCATGATCTTCACGAAGAACACCATGATCATCACGAGGAACACGTTGTGGATCACGACGACCACCACGATCACCATGACCACCACGATCCCGGCTACTGGAAGAAAAAACTTATTTGGAAACCTGGCTGGAAAAAAATATGGAAACCAGCTAAAAAACAGATCTACAAGCCATCCTGGAAAAAGATATGGAAGCCGATATGGGTGCCCACAAAAATTCCTGTGTGGAAGGAAATTAAGGTAGGCACATAACTTGTGATTGTCAAGTCTTAGAAAGAGTAAATTCCACAAAATATTTAGGTAGGTACTTATAATGATAGATAAAAACTTATCTTGGAATTCACAGATAGATTTAATATCAAATCGTGCTAGGAAACTTATTTGGGTTTTTAAATATCTTCGCAATATTGCAGATAAAACCTTATTAAATTATATTTACATCACCCTAGTTCAGTCATAATTTTATATTGCATCTCAATCTGGGGTGGGACTTTCAAAACTAAATTTATAAGTATTGAAAAAAGAGCACAAAGGCATTTACTTAAAATACTGCTACGCAATTACTTTAGGTACTACGAACTTCTGATGAACCGATCGAAAACTAAGGTCATGTCAAATAGCACGAGACGTAGGGTTGTGGTAATTGGACAGGATATACATTATGTTGACGAGTATATTTACTTTTTAATTTATTGCAAGTTAGGGTTTTTGTTACATATTATATAGAAGCTTCCATTTTTTGTTAAAATCAAGGCTCCGTTAGACCACAGTAAAGAGGGGACTCTTCAAACACAGGTTTTATAAACTTAAATGAAGAGATCCCAACCCATTTAATGTACAACTTGTCTTAATGAATAAATGATTTTTGATTTGATTTTTGAAGGTACCGGATTGGAAAAAAGTCTACAAACCTGTATGGAAACCCATTAAAATACCAGCCTGGAAAGATGTCAAAGTGCCTGATTGGAAAAAAATTACTGTTCCTGTCTACAAAGATATAAAGGTATTCATATTATTCATATTCATCTGGAGGCACGGCAGTGCCTCGCCAAGTCGAGCATAGCCGTACCATCCTTTTCTCGAAGCCATTCGGGCCATTTTCGACCCTCTCTAACTTTGTTGTAGAAAATACTAGAAGCCTAAATTTTCAGTGACCAAGAGGGCATCACATAGCGAGATATATTTCCAAATTACATTAAATTTGAACCAGTAGTTTAAGAATTATTGCAAGTCAAAGTTCCTTGATTTTGTAAGTGACTCATCTAATCAATGTCAACTTTGGTTGTATTAAAGCGCAGGAGTCTGCTCTGAATATAATAGACTAGATGCATTTACCGTCCAGACTTGTCAAAAATCAAGTCATAAAAGCCTGTGAGAAAAGCCCACAGAGAAAGCCCGCAGCTAAAAAGCCGTAAAAAGTTGTGAAATCGAATGTAAACCAAGTCGGTATAGAGTAACTTGGCAAACGCACACACCAAAATAATCTACATAACACATTTATGCGTTTGCTGTGTGCGTTTGTCAAGTTACTCTATACCGACTTGGTTTACATTCGATTTCACAACTTTTTACGGCTGAACGGCAGAAGAACTGCGTTGCGAGACTTGCGCATTTTTGTACATGTTATAGCCCCTCCAGACTCTCGAGAGAAGGCTCGGCGAGAAGTCTCACCGAGGCTTCTCGAAGAAGCTATCCACACTCTCAATTTTTCTCAGTCGTGATGTTTGAAATCCTTTGTCTCGGCCAAAAATACCGACACCGATCGGAGAACAGGCGAGCCCGAGAACGAAAAGGCGAGAAGCTCCTCACACTCACGCTTCTCGGGTGTTCTCGGGGGTTCTCGCAGAGAGTCTGGAGGCCCTATTATGTTTTTGATGAGATATTATTTTTTGTTTCAAGTTGGTAGGTACAGCAGGTCTTAGGCTAAGGGTTTGAACGCAACAAGAGCCCCGTTGGGGCACTACAATATTAGTTAGGTAGTTATGGTACCTATCTAAAACTAGCTTATTTTCTAGGTACCGGGTTTTAAGGAAATACAGGTACCTGCATGGAAAAAAGTATGGAAACCAGAATGGGTTAAAGTAGGCGTACCGGGTGAAAAGTATTTGGGCAAGGACCATGATGGTTGGGAATACACTTCGCACGATTTGTGGAAAAAGAGACTAGTATGGAAACCCCTGTGGAAGAAATACTGGAAACCAGCAAAGAAACAGATCTGGATCCCAGACAAGAAGCTAGAGTGGAAGGACGAGTATAAACAAATATGGAGGAACGAAAAGAAAAAGATCTGGATCGACGACAAGAAATTAATTTGGAAAGAGGCCTATCAGCAAATCTGGAAACCATCGAAGAAGCTGATCTGGGTACCTGATAAGAAACTGCAATGGCAAGAAGCTTGGAAGCAAATATGGCTGCCTGATTGGAAGGAAATATGGGTTCCAAGTGTTAAGAAAATTTGGAAACCGGTATGGATTTCCGAATGGTTCCCTTCGCCGGACCATCACCACCATGACCACCACGAGTCTCACGGCTGGGACAGGAACGACAACAATGCAGCAGCAAGCCAAAAATCAGTCGAAAAAAAGCCAGCTCCACAGCAGGCGACTATTCAGCAGCCGCGACAAAGTACGTGGCAGTTTCCCAAATAATAACAACGAGGCTTTCAGTGTAAAATTGTGTGGTTATAGTCAACGTTGACGACGAAACCTTGCGATTAAGGGAACATGCCATTATAACGAAGACTGCTAGAGGTTGCAAGGATTGCTCCCACGGTGGAGGAACGATCTCATCATGGCTCACTCTTAGGTAATGCATATTTGTTTCATATTCCATACCTACTGTCTCTTAGACAGTCTTTACTTAGATATTTATTTTGTAATTTTTGTATGCAATGCGAAGGCGAGCCAGCGATGCGATTGTTTTTAAAAACGGCTTTACGTCGAATGGTGTAGGTAATTAAATACCTACTTAAAAGAATTACCTTGATCAGTAGTTATCGAGCTTTAAACAGTCAACATTTAAATTAATATTTACCAGGATAAGTTTGACTGAATGTATTCGACGCATATGAGCTGTTTGTATGATGGTAGGTGTAAGAAGAGATTCTGTAATACCCACTGATGCTTTATGTTTTGTTGCTTAGATTTGTATTTTATGTTTAAGTAAATAGTTATTTTTAAGTTTTTAGAAGTTAAGTATAGCGGAACCAATGAAATAAAATATTGTTTTGTTTAACCTTTATTAAATCTTTGATTTTATAACATACCTACCTACCTAATATACCTGGATGAATAGGTAGAGTAGGATTCAGCACTCAAGTCCTACGGAAAAAGCAGGAACTAATTGTTTTATTTACTTTAATAAGCTCTTTTATTCAAGGTCGTTCAGTTGTCCTGGTGTGCTAACGAACGTACAAACTAGCATAATTATTATTGTTCCAGCCTTATTTGGACAATTAGTCATTTTTTACATAACATAATTAGTTCTGCGATAGCAGCGCTGCGTCTATCGGACTTCAGTGCTGAATCCTTTTAATTTAGAAAATTGAACAAACCGGAAGTCTGATTTGTCATAGATGCATCAATGATGTCACACCCTTAGGTTTAAAAAAGTACCTACCTATCTGCTAAAACCTAAAAGTACCTAACTAAAAATATATAAAACCTAAGCATTCCATTGGGACATTATTTTTGGTTAATGTAGGTAGTAGGTAGGTATCACAAATTTTCTAAATTATTGAGCGTGACTATTATGATGAATTAGACTTTTTCACAATTTATTCAATTTCCTGAAGATTGCCCACCTATTGAAACTAAAAGTAGGTAGGTAAGTATAATGAAAGAACTCTGATGAGTTTGGTCTTGGTAGCCAGAACTATACCAAACAGAAACATTGAAATGGTTGTATTATCAAATCTAGTAGTAATGCAACGAATACGAATACGGTTATTCGTATTCGACAAATATTAGCATTTTTACGAATATTCGTATTCGTCGATTATCGTGACGAGATTGGTAAAAAAAAATATAAGTAGGTAGGTAGGTAGGTAGGGTGGAAAAAATGAATGGGCCCTGGAGGGAAACTACTTTAAATCCTTAAGATACAGTATTTTACTTTAAGGAAACATTCCTTTATTTTTAAGTTCCAACAATATGCCTTTAAATCAGAAATTGGAAGGAAACAACAAAAGAGTGAACACAAGTGTAGGGTGAGTGGGGGCAAGATCGAACGGTTTTTTGATGAGATGAGCAGTGTTGTGTTTGATCCCTTGTAGAAGAAAATATATTAACTTATGCTAAAAATTAATTAGTTGTCCTTAAAGAGGAAAGAGTCTACTTTTATATTACATCAATAATTGCCAGTTATATCTGTTCCAAAAGTAGAAAAAAATAAGTTAAAATATTTTATCACGAAAAAAAAGATGGGGGAAGATGGAAAGGTGGCGGGGAAAGATCGAACGTTTTTCTAAAATCGTGAAATCAGACAATAAATGAATATTAGGACGTTGTTGATGGCCCCTAGTCTATAGCATTTTTTGTCCTGAAAACTGTAAACTGACTCTTGTCCCAAAATTCCTGTTTTTAACAAAGTTATAACAGATTTTCATATTTAGAATATATCAATCTTACCCCACCGGGGAAAGATTGAAGTAAAGGTTCTCAAACTTTTTCACTCGAGGTCGAAGGTCAATGACCCCGGGGTCAACGGTCAATGACCTCAAGTTGACACGTCGTCGTTCCCCCACCCTAATACTCCCGCATCCCCCCTCCCCCCTCTCCCGAAGTATGATATGGCGTTCTTTTTTGTGAAAAAAATTAAAGTATTGTTTAGTCTTTTTTGTAAAAATTAAAGTAAGTTATTATATGAAAGTATTTTTTTCATAGTGGTGCGTTTTCTACACCTTGACCCAAATATCTCAGAAATTATAATTATCACTTACGAGATTCAATACTTTTTGTTTGTATTGTAATCACTTCCTCTATCGATTGACATATTATTATGTTTCATCTCTGGCTGCCAATGGCTCTGGATTACTCAATCGGGAGTTATTGACTACTTTTTGTCTTACCCCGTTTTCGATCTTGCCCCCACTCACCCTAACGAAACTCTAGCGGTAGGTACCTACCTGAAAAGTTAGATTCTGTGAAAATATCCTTACCTATCTTTATACCTTACCTCACAAAAAAAGACTGTAGGTAGTTACCTAATCCGAATAAAAAAGTAGACAAAAAAATGATAGTGATTAGGCTAATGTAGGTACCTACTAGGCATTCGTAAAGTTAACCGTTTTGCTGCGCAGTAGAAAATTTTGTATGAAAAAGCTGCACTGCGCATCGAAACGGCTAACTTCACGAATGCCAAGATCCAATGGAATAAGTGTAGGTATCCAGCTCAGGCTTGCAAGTCTTGCTCTCCTTGCTGCTCAATAGGCTCAATAGTGTTTTCCGCAACGGTTTTCCGAGATATTAACTTACTGACAGGAAATGACGACACTTGTCGTAGTCGGCATCAGCACTGAAGTCCGATAGACGCAGCGCTGCTATCGCAGAACTAGGTTCGTAATAAATTACTAATTGTCCAATTATGGCTTAAACAATAATATTTATGCAAGTTTGTATGTTCTTTAGTTCTACACACCAGAACAACCGAACGACCGTGACTCTATGAGCTTATTCTAATAAATAAAACAATTAGTTCCCGCTTTTGCCGTAGAACTTGAGTGCTGACGCCTACTTTATGTACACTCGACGTGTTGCAGGTAACAAGAGATTTGGCAGGTTATTTTGTATTGGTTTTTTTTACGAAATACATAATAATAAATGTATCTATTAAGATGTATCTATCTACCTAAATGAAAATATAATAATAAAATATAATTTTTACGGTGTCCAGTAAAATAATGTGAGACCGTTTTTTTAGTGCCAAAAACCTATGTCAGTGTGTCAGTATAAATGTCAAAGTCAAAACAGCTGTTTATTTCTTTCATGTCAAAATTGACAAAGTCAAAGCAATGTTTTGTTTGCCATTTTTATTTTAGTTTTATTCCTTCCATCCAGTTAATGTGTTTACCTGAATATTTCCTTATCATTGTAAAATTAATAAAAAAAATTACGTATTGGTAGCTCATGAAATCAAATTGGAGTTTGATGGAGCAAGTTATCTCACCAAATAACCTTCTAAAACTTTGTAAACAAACTTAGCTTGAACCTGCAATAACTCTGGTTTTGAACGTGCTTCAATCGTAGTTGAATAAATGCAGCCCCTGTACTCTGTTGGTGAGTAGAATTTCAATTCTTAAGTGGTACCTATATATACTTAACCCTATCAATCAAATTTTCTTACTAAGATCGTAACTTTTACCATGTTTTTGTCCTGTAAAGTGTACCTACCTACACAGGTACACACTTTTATCGGGCTATTACATACTATGAAATTGATATAAAGAAAAGACAGGTAGGTATTCTAAAGTTTTGTTCCTTAAAAATATTTGCTAGGCATGTTGTGACTAATCCTATGAGGAAAACCACATAAATAGTTATTCTTTTGTTTGGTATTATGACCAGCTTGATTAGGTACTTACCTTTGTTTGTTAGTTACAAGCCATAACAAACCGAGACAACCAAGTACAGTACTTCAAGCTCTAGATTGGATGTCAGTTATTCTTGTGTTTTCTGAATACGTCCGACCGCAGTGTATGATTCCACAAAACAGAATGTGACAGCAGCTCTAATTTGCTTTTCTTAAAAATTACATTGATATTTATTTGTTTGCGATAGGATAAAGTTGAAATTATGAGTAATTTTCATCATCAATGGTTTTTGTAAACGCATTCTTTTTCTGGTTTTACTGTAATTCATAGATGCAATAAAGAAATAAAAAAAAAACATTAGATGCAATGGAAAACCCTTATTTTTCCAGCTAGTTAATCCCATAAGATAGCCAAATACTAAACTGTTTTGCCATTAGTGTTGCATACATTACATTATTGTGCTCTTCAATAGGAGCTAACCAGCGATATGCAATAGTTTATGCCTGGGTAGAGTCAAAAGTAGAGTCAACTAGTATCTACCAGTTCCAAGTAGCGCGCAGTACAACATTTTGTATGAAAAAGCTACGTATGTATGTATGTATGTATGAAAAAGCTACTCAGCGCAATAAATAAATATAAATAAATAAACCCACCAGCCCACCCAACCAGTTTCAGTAGAATAACTGTTTATTCTTCCAACATTGTCTACAATGATATAGTTAGTACTCTACTGTTATAATATGCCGTTTACTCTACCTGTGTACTCCAGGCAAGACAGTTAAAAAATAACTGCCAGGCGATTTATTTTTCTACTCAAATCATTCTCAGCTTGGAGTTATATTATTGTTGTCATGATGACAATTCATAATTTTCAGACAAAGGCCAAATAAACACCTATTTTCTCTCAAAACAAGCCTTAAACATAATTCTCAAGCCCGATCCAACCAACAACAAAGAAACAATAAAGTAGGTCGTCTTATGGGAGTAGGTATTTAACACAAACAAAAAAAAAAACGTAACAAACGCAACAAAAGTCAAATCACATCACTATGATTTGAAAGTTGGCACCACTATTTGGATGAAAGATATTTCGATTCGTCATTCCACTTTATTCTCACTTTATTGGATTATAATTTATAAGGCACGGTCTTAGGCCTCGTTCGCACGAGAGTTTTATTAATGACCGTTTGGAAAAAAATAAAGCGTTGAATTGAAATATGAATTTCAAAGTATTTATTCGCCCATCAGCGTTTTTAAAACGCGTCAAGCCACGTTTGACTTGGCGTTAAATTAAGTTTGACTTTAAAATTCGTTAACGCGTACGTTAATAAAACTCTAGACTTCTAGAGCGAACGAGGCCTTATATAGTCACACTATCACTGAACCTACTAACACTTACGACACAGCTCAAATGAACCATTTCCACATAAACAATAGATTGCATGCACTAAAGAACTTCGCTTTACTACAGTTGGGCCGGCGGATCTCGGCGTACGTGAAGTCAGGCTCTGTGCTGCGCAGTAGAAAATTTTGTATGAAAAAGTTGCACTGCGCATCGAAACGGCTAACTTCACGCACGCCGAGATCCGTTGGCCGTACATAGTATTACAGATGAATTTACAGTGGTTAATTATTTACTTAGTAGAGTAATTTACAGCAATATGAAAGCATCTTCATCTTCAAAGGATCTTGAATGCATAGACATCAGTAAATTAAAAAAAAATGCATAAGAGCCCCCTATTTGTAGATTTCTTGATTTACTCAATCAATATACCTACAATAGGTAACCAGATAACGAGCCGTTTGAGAGTAGATCACAGTAGCTTGACTAAATAAAATGTATGCTTTGAAAACACACAAAGTCAACAAATGTGACATGTGCGATATGATATCTCGCATCTAATGATATTATACAAATGTGGAATATGCATACCTAATACCTAGTTGGTATCGAACACGTATTAATTACATAGAGTACTATGTCGCACCGGACCGACTCGAACGCCAGTATGTGCCTGACCATATCTAAAAATGTTACATTAAATGCTTACAAAAATGGTTGAAATCCCTCTATACGGATTGAGCTGTAATTGTTTTTATCATTGAACCGACAGTTTGCTTTATCACACCAGTTATTCATATCGCTCAGTGTTGTTTACTCAAAGGAGTCGACATGAATATTGTTCATAATGTTTTCGATTTGTTTATTAGTAAGGAAACAATTTCAGATCACGAAACGCGGCATAACTCGAACAGACGGGAAGATGAGGTTGAAAATGTACCGGCTGAGGACACGCCCCTTCTGCATAGGTTTCCAGAAGATCAGGTGCCGGTGAGGAATCCTGCCACCACAATCATCGTGGGCGGACTTATCTCGATACTGTTGTTTGGAGTTTTCATTGGGATTTATCTTCTGATTATTCAGAACAATTCCGGTAAGTCTTCATATTTCTTAGCTTGCTATCCGCAACCATAAATATAAGAAGAATACGAAAGTCGCTTGCGTATTCTTGTTTAAATCTTAAGGTTTAATCGTGGTTGAACTGCAAAAGGATTGTGATCTACTGATCTACTTTGATGGACATCCCTTATAGACTTAATTAATCAGAGTAGGTACCTCGTGAACTAATGTTGAGTGTGTATACTAGTTTATAATGAAAAGTAAATTACTAGAGTGTACCTAAACTTGTACATAAACGGCAGTAGTTTCAGTTTCACAGCAAATTAATTATTGTTCGATTCATATTGTGCTGGCATTATTTACGATAGGTACGTGGGGAGTAGACAAAGCCACAGTATTCTTCATGATGTTTTCCTTAACCGATAACCATTATTATTAAGCACGAACCATGAACTGGATTTGGATTGTTGACGTTCAGATCGAGTAGGATACGCACTTCTCACTAACCCGGTTTCCGAAATTAATTGAGTTTATAATGGTACGAAACAGGACAGATTCTGTTTAACCATATCATGCGACAGGCATTCTTATATCGATCGTTAGACGAAATAAAATATGATCACGACGACTGTATTCCCAAGGTGCGGTAGACATATTCCTAAAATATGATCACGACGACTGTATTCCCAAGGTGCGGTAGACATATTCCCTCAGATCTTTAGGCATTTTTAGATCCCTCGAAGATGTCTAAGAGGTAATGCCCAAATACGTATTATTATACCATAGATATATTATACCCACAACATGCAGAAGTTAGCATTCCGTACGTGACAGGTTGCAAGTTGTAAGCCCATCGACGCTATTAGAAAGCTTACTGGTTTCCTCACAATGTTTTCCTTCACCGTTTAGAGCTCGTCTTAATGCGCATATAATTTGTTCGAAACATAAAATCAATTGATGCTTGACCGGCTTCGTGCTCATTCGGCCAACACGGCTCCAACTGTTTAGATAGGTACCTACAAACTTACGTCCAAAATATTAATAAAAGTGTCTAGGACTTTTTATTTTATAAGTAAACCTAATAGTGACTATTATTCAAACTGTTGCATCATATAAGCGTATTTTGTCTCAAAGCAACAGTGCGTGTGTAACTAAATCTGTTGTGTGCCAGTGATGTACCTGTGTATATATGTGGGAGTTTAAATTAGCTCAATGGCAGGTTGCGTAGACAAGCTCGAATTCGCTGAAATACTATAAGCTTGTATCTCGCTATGCATAAGACAGGTTGCACAATGCATTAGTGTTGTAATAAGCGGCAATGGGCTTGCAACCTGACATTGAATGCAATTGAAAAGTGTAAGGTCATCTAAGGCTATAAGTTATGATCTCGATTCGATATATAATTAGATAAATATGATTATTAGTCATTTACTCAGAAACTATTGTAGAAAAAAAACTCTTAACTTTGATTACAACGTTCCATAAAACCTATGTACTTTCATTCAAAACCCACCCTTTTTTGATACGTGTAATAAAATACTCGATATTTTACAGAAAACATCCTACCACCGGTGGACACTCCACTCCAGTTAGTTAGCCGGTCACAATGGGACCCCAATGCGGTTCCCCGATCTCTGACCATGGTGCCCATGCGAGCCAGCCAAGTGGTCGTCGTTCAGACTGACACAGAGGAATGTCATAGCACAACAACATGTAGCAATCTACTTCAGAAGTTGCAGGTATACTTCTCACTATGGATCTAGTAGGCAATGTAGGCATTAGTGAAGTTAGCCGTTTCGCTGCGCAGTAGAAAATTTTGTATGAAAAAGCTACACTGCGTAGCGAAACGGCTAACTTCACGAATGCCTAGATAAATTGTGCGTACTGTAACTGGCATAATTTAAGTTGGGCTGGTGTAGCTTAGTACTCCAAAGTAACGACGTTCTGCGCGATTATGTTAGAAATTAATAAACATAAAGGTGTCATTAAACCTCAAGCTTAAACGTCATTAATAGATACTCCTTGTATCTTTAGGTGTTTTATAAAAAGAATGAAGTTTATGTCACTGTTGTCATAGCAACTGTTAAATTACTTTCTAGGAAATTTTGGTACGATGAAGTTTACAAAATAAACTTTTATTTTTAGAAATCTTATTCGGTGTTTATAGTTTCATTGAAATATAGGCGTATTCCAATAGGTTATGGGCCCAGGCTCGCGATAATTAATTATTTCAATGATAACATCGAGTAAAGAGCAAGATTATTACCGATAAAAATTTTCTTCGAAAGTCAAGCAAGATGGAGGTTACCAACTCGATGAAAATAGAAAAATTCGATGGCAGAAACTTTAAACAATGGAAGTTTCAAGTTAAATGCGCATTGAGAGCAAAAGGATTAAACATCGATTCGGTAAGACCTGATGAAACCAGTTCGCAAGTGCAATGGGATAAAGATGATGGTATGGCCATGTTCATCCTGACATCGTCAATGGATTTGAACCAGATATCACTTATAGAAAACTGCGAGACTGTGAAAGAAGTTATGACAAAATTAGAAGCCATTTATGAACAAAAATCTGAATATAATAAGATGATAATTCATGAGAAGTTTTATCAGTATTCCTATTGTGTTAGCGATACAATGGCACAACATGTCTCAAAAGTGGAAGGCTTAGCAAAGCAGCTTCGTGAAACAGGTGAGAAGATTAGTGACACAGCAGTAATGACAAAGATTCTAAGCACACTACCACCAACATACCGTTCGCTTAGACAAGCTTGGTTGTCACTTGATGAAAAGAGTCAAACCATTCAAAATCTCACATCACGCTTAGTAGATGAAGAAGCAAGCCTTGCCAATGAAACAATTTATAGTGAGACTGCATTAGTAACCACAAAAAGAAATTTCAACACAAAGAATGGAAATAATGAGAATAGTTCAAATGGGCAAAGTAATTCAAGTCATAGATTTGTGTGCTACAACTGTAATAAGAGAGGTCACTTTGCAAGAGACTGCAAAATGCCAAAGAAAAAATACAATAAGTATCAGAAGCCTCACAATATGGTAGCGTTCAGTGCGGAAAGATATTCTGTACATGAAAATGATGAAGAAGCTTGGATATTAGACAGTGGAGCTTCAATGCATATGACATTTAGACGTGACTATTTCTATGAACTGAATGAGTCTCAAGGCTATGACATTGACAAATCAGTTCAATTAGGCAATAAACAAAGAATTAAAGTATGTGGCGAAGGTTCAGTTTTCATGAATAAACTAGTAAAAGGAAAATGGGAACAATGTAAGCTTGAGAATGTTCTTTATGTACCGGAACTACGAAGAAACCTATTTTCTGAAGGAGTTGCCACTAGAAAAGGTTATGTCATAGTGAAAGATAATGAAAAGGCAATGATAATGAAGAATAACATAGTTGTAATGTGTGCACAATTGACAGAAAATAATTTGTATGAATTGGATGTCAAAATTGTTAAGCAGGAGAGTTGTAACGTTGTAGAAACAGATATAAAAGTTTGGCATGAGAGATTGGGACATTTAAATGTCAAGGAACTTCAAAACATGAGTAAAACTGGTGCAATCCCAGTTACACTGAGTCGAAATGAGAATTTTATTTGTGAAGCATGTCAATACGGAAAGCCTGCAAGAAGTCCTTTTAAGAAATCGACACGAGGCCCAACAAAGCATAGAGAAATTGTATACAGTGATGTATGTGGCCCAAATGAAGTACCGTTTGATTCAGGATATGAAAATGATAACTACAGAATGTATGATCAGAATAAGAGAAGAATAACAGAATCACGAGATGTCAAATTTGAAGAATGTAGTATACCAGAGGAAAGACAAAACTTTGTAGAAATGAGATTTGGTGAAGAAGACAAAGATCAACCAATCTTACCATCCCTGCAGAGAGAGGTTCAAGAACAGAATAACATACCTCAAGAAATCTCTTCCGATGAAGATAGTATCTTTGAAGACGCAGATGATACAGATTATAGTTCTCCGAGAGGAATTCATGTAGAGGAAGAAGAACAAAGAAATGCTACATTGCGTCCTCGACGAAATAATAGAGTAGAATTGAATTTGACAGAGTTAGAAATACCCAACACTTATGAAGAGGCTATGAATAGTGCAAATTGTCTTCAATGGAAGAAAGCTATAGCTGAAGAGCTTCAGTCACATGAAAATAGAGATGGAGAAATTGAAAGATACAAAGCAAGGCTTTGTGCTCGAGGTTTTACCCAAGTGAAAGGTTTGGACTATAATGAGAATTTTTTCCCTACTAGCAGGTACGACTCCATCAGATTAATACTTGGCATAGCCGCAAGAGAAGCGGTGAGTTATCTGACAGGATATACATGGTGATGCCAGAGGGAGTGGAAGCTCGATCTTCAAAAGTATGTGAGTTAATTTAATCAAAGAATACAAGAATTGTGTCTATTAATTACCCACATAGAGAAGCAGTGGGAGCATTGTTATTTTAGAATAGATTAAAATAACAGTCTAAAGTTGTGATTTATAAAATGACACCTTGTAAGTTTAAGTGGGAGTGTTAGAAATTAATAAACATAAAGGTGTCATTAAACCTCAAGCTTAAACGTCATTAATAGATACTCCTTGTATCTTTAGGTGTTTTATAAAAAGAATGAAGTTTATGTCACTGTTGTCATAGCAACTGTTAAATTACTTTCTAGGAAATTTTGGTACGATGAAGTTTACAAAATAAACTTTTATTTTTAGAAATCTTATTCGGTGTTTATAGTTTCATTGAAATATAGGCGTATTCCAATAGATTATAAAATGGGAATGTGGTAGAAAATATCCGTGCTTTGGAGGGCACGTTAAATTGTCGGTCTCGGTTATCGAGTTAGAGGTTTTTGTAAGACATGAGAGAGTTCTCGATAATGAAAGTTCTCGTGAACTGTGAACACCATGTAGGTGGCACTATGAGTGTTACCCTTCTTCTAATATAAATGGCAATCATTAATCCAAATCCAATCTGACAACTTGAGTTTTGCCAAATAATACATTAGTGTTGTGTAAAGTTCAAATGAATAATTTAAATAAAAAAGCTATTATAGTGTATATTTAGATAGGTAAGCATAACAACTATACTCGTATATTGCACATTTTGCGAATTATGTACACCAATCTTAATAAGTCTGTAAGTTTGGATGAAAGCAATCTCAGAAACTACTCATGGGATATTTAAGAACCGTAAGCGAAGCCGCGTCCGGTAACTAGTATTTATTTGGACTTAGAGATAATTAATTAATTTTTTTAATAGGCAACTCTAAAACCACTATATAAATTTCAAAATCATTGATAGAATATTCCCGAATGTCAAAGGTTCTCCCGGATAACAATCAGTTCCTGTGGGAAAAACCACAACTGAGTACTTTATTAAGAGTCAAATAGGCTATGATTATAATGGTTGGGAATTACCTCGACCTACGCAATTGTTCACTAGCACATGTAGTTTTTGATATGACGACGGTCACAGAGTAAACAATAAGATTGGAATAAACATTTTCGCTTATTATAATGAGTTTTTTCTAATGTGGTCACTGCAAATAATTCAAAACAAAAACACAGTAATTTTGACTTGATGCAGAATACTCAACTCTTGGCAATAAGCCGTGTTTGTTATCCTGGTCCGATGTTGCTCGCGAAAGAACAGCGGAGCTAAAAAGGCCGCTATAGCAGAATCATATTAGGAATTGCAATATATGCCGTTCTTGTCGCTCTCAGTCTATGAAAAGAGCCGACATATAGGTAGTTCAATTCATATTGTCATTCTGCTATAACGGCCTCTTTAACCCCGCTGAACTTTAGACATCATTAATATCTTAAATTCCTGTAGATTTAAAATTAATGTTGGACAGACAGCCGTGAAATTGTTTATATTTACTTTTCAGGCGAACAAAACATCGCAATTCAAACAGCTGCCATTCAATTTCCTGGTGTCGACGAACGGACAGATGTATGAAGCATTGGGTTGGCACAGACCTTCTACAATGTTTACGCAGTACACAGGAATCATGGTCTTAGCATTTATTGGTCAGTTGGCATTAGATGAAACCAGTATTTCAATTATAATGGAACACGGATATCTTATATAATCGATCGAACGAGCGAAGCGAGCATTTACAATTAAGTAATATTATCTTTGACTTAGAACGTACTTTTGACTATTATTAATTACGATTCACTATTATTTATTAGAGATGCATGATCCGAAAGCTAGCTAAACGGGTCACCTGTGATTCACCATTGTAATTTAGCTTGGTAATCCTGTCAGTATCATTCAATCAATCATTTATTAAATGCGAAACAAGGGTAAAAAAAAAGATGACAGGTATTCCTACCTGTCATCTTTTTTTTTACCCTTGTATATGTCTTGGGCACGCTTCAGACTGGCGTTACTTCGATCAGTTGAGTTATCGATAAATCGTTTGCAACGATCCTAAGAGAGCTCCCTTTTATTTTGTAAAGTTACGAAAATTTGTTAATCGGCCTTATTCATTATTTTTCATATAGGTAGTTATTTCGCATATCAAAAATTGGCTAGTACTTGAAATTTTAGACCTCAGTATCCTGGTATAAATTTCACCTTGCTAGGCCCACCCGATCCTGAGAAAATCGGTGGTGACACACGGACAGACAGACGGACAAGGGAGTGATCTTATAAGGGTTCCTTTTTTACCTTTTGAGGTAGGTAACCCATTATAATCAAACCATTATGTTTCAGGTAACTTCACCGACATCGGTCCATCGCAAGCGCAAATGAATGGAGCGAAAATCTTCTTCGACGAGTCCACAAGCCGGCAGCATCTGACAACAAACTTCGATATTATAGGAAAGAACACCACTTATAAACCAGTCATGCTGTTCAAAGCTCTGAGATCTCTACCCCAATGGAACGATGAACAGTCTGACGTTTGACTGCTAAGACTAAGAGGTAATAGGTAAAGCAAGAGTTATTGACTCGAAGGCGAATAACGCGCGTTTTCAAATCGTGTGTCTAGAACACGTAGTGTCGCCACGAGAGGATCAAAATCTAAAAGCATTTCTTTAATTAGATCAAGTAGACCACTTTGACATAATTTAGTCCACCCGTGATCACGAGAGCTGTAACTCACTCGAAACGTCCCGAGTTTGTGTAAATTATGTCTACAGATCGCGAAAGTTTAATATGCACTAAAAGTAAAAATGATTTACTTTGGTTACTTACTAAGATCCATTTTGACATGTAAGTAAGTAAATATCCTATGAATGAATCCTGGTTCTTTTGCACCTAACATTCAACAGAATAACGTAATATTGATTCACTACGAGTTTTTGTATAGTGGATATCAGGAGCGAGTAACAATAAATACAATTAAATAAAGGACCATGATACCACAACTCTCAGACCCGGAACAAATATATGCAATACTAGCTGCTGCCCCTCGGCTTCGCTCGGTACCCGGATAAAAAGTAGCCTATGTTACTCTCCAGCCCTCCAACTATCTCCACATAAAAAATCACGTCAATCCGTCGCTCTGTTTTGACGTGAAAACAGGACAAATAAACAAACAAATAAACACACTTTCACATTTATAATATGGGTACCTACGGATATGAGTACTATTTAACTTTCAAAACTTTCGTGAGACAGACATAACACTGGAAATTACTCACGTGAAAATGTTTTATCCTCTTTCATCTCAACCAATCCAATGAGAGTTAACGCGCGGCATAATCTCTGTAATTTGAACATAACCTAAGAATTTAACGTCATCAACCTGTCAATTTATCAAAGAAAATGTTTTTTTTTCTTGTCACTCTTATGTCAATAAAAAGAGATGACAACAGATCTAGCGGTAGATTGAAGCATATTTATGAAAACGAGGTAGTTGTATAAAATAAAACCTAGTTTTTCTAAAATAGTTATTTTTGCACAATATTTTTAAGATAGCATCTAAAAGTGAATTTAAATAATTATATAAGCATAATACAATTTGTTAAATTCTAAATGGTAGTTTTTACAGATCTAGATGGATCAGATCAGTTAGATAAAGTATAACTGACGTGACACACCTAAACTTAATCAATTTAATATTAAGTTAATCAAATGTTTACAATTTTACACAATTTTGGCTGTTAGATGAGTTCTCACCAATGCTGATTTAGTAAGCAAGCTTTTTTGTATAAGTCCTATCGTATCAGATATCGTATATCAGTGTTCCGCAAAAGGTGTGCCGCGGCACACTAGTGTACCGTGATCATTTGATGGTGTGCCTCGGAAAAATAAGGTTACCTATCTCAGTTTAGCTACTCCAAAATTGGACCGCATATAGGTAATGCTCAACTAAGCTCATGTTTCGCATAAAAAAATGGATTTTTCATTTATAGTGTAGGTACTTCCAATATTTTCCGATTCCCTAGGCGCTGGCCAGACAGAAGAGACGTAAGACGAGGACGCGTTGCGGACAGGGCGCCAGCGAACAGCGTTGCGTCCGCGCCCCGTCTCCTCTGTATGTTTTGTGTCGCGCGCGACGCTTCTATACATTTTGTATGAAAGGGACGTGGAAGAGACAAATGTCCGCGCCCCGTCTGCGTCTTACGTCTTTTCTGTGTCCTGCGCCAAATGTACCTTGAACACAAAAAGTTTGCGGAACACTGATATGACAATAAGTCATTTTAAATCTTGTGTGGTCGTTGTAGATTGCTCAAATGTATGTCCTGCGGGTCTAAAACGGCCGCTTTAGCTGGATCATAATATGAATTGTTTTATATGCCGTCTCATTCATATACATGAGAGAGACAAGAAAAAAATTACGATGCATATTATGATTCATAAAAGGAATTGCGTTAGCGGCCATTTTAGCCTCCCTGAACTATCTAAAATTCTAAACTAAAAAGATAGCATATTATTAGATTATATCGGGTGAAGTTGCAATTATAATAATAATAAGCCTTTATTTCTAAAATACTGAAAAAAATAAAACATTTTTTTTATAAAGTAATTATTAAAATTATAATTATAAGTAAAACAGAAGTTACCAAAGCAACCATGACTGAACCAAACATGCATTATTTTAAATCTCCACTAAATATAATTACTATTTTGGTTTACGGTACAATGACAATTTTTTTTGAACTTTCACAAAGGTTCAAGAATTGTTTTTTTGTACCATTGAAAAAGTTAAACTGTCATCATCACACTAATATCGTTTTTTTTTAGTTGTAGTAAGTAGTCATGTTTGATAAAAATTACTTTTTCGAGTGAAAGTTGCCCAGTTGGAGGAGAGTCTCGTATGATTCAATAGCCATAAAACCCAATTTTTCTTAGTTATATTTATCTCTTATCCATAAACTTAAAACAAAACTATCGTCTGTGATATTGTTAAAAAAGAAAAAAAAAATGGTAGGTACCTAAATAATAAATACTAAAATACGAAATTCTCTATGAATCTATCATGTATTATTTTGATCAAAATGAAATCTGAGTATAATCTTGGTAAATTTTCTTGTTTTATTTAAATAACAAAGTTATTTTAGTAACAAATCTATTAAAATAAAAACGAATGTTTGTATGTTTGTCCTCTATGCGTTCCTAAACCATTGACCAGATTGTGATGAAACTTTGGCAGGGTGTTCTGAAGACAGTGTATGATAATGTCAAAGCAATACCGCCTGTCTAATGCAAATAGTACATAGTGACATCACTTACTCGTATAATTAATAACCACTTCAACCGGTCAAAAACCTCTTTGCCATCATAGCAACACGTTACATAAATAAGGCTCGATCTTATGCAAATTTTCGATATTAGTAAAATTATTTATTCATAAATTCACAAGTTTTAGGTTAGTGTGATGATAAATAAGCTAGGCCCACTTTAATTTTATTGTTAGATGTGATGTTTTATGTGCGTGACAACCAAACGGCACTACATAACCTTTTGAAGAGCTATTTTTTCACGTTCCAGTTACCACAGTAGCAATGTAGGAGTGTAGGTTCCTACTCCTTGCTTCCGGCTTTGCGATTTTTGATCTAAATGGCCATGCCGATTTTGTATGGGAGTTTGGTGCCTTTTTTTTCGCGCGACCATCAACCGAACATTAAAATATAAACTCTTAGCAATATAACAAACAATATTTGTGAGAACAGTATACAGCTTCACTCAGTCAGAACCGAGTTATACAGGGTGAGTTTTTCAAGAGTGCCTCTAGGGCCAAATCTAAACTATAGGAATAGCGAAAAAATAAAACTTTTGAAAATATCGGGAAACTCTAAAATCCAAAAATCATGGTAAATATCCCGTTAATAGTGTTTACATAGCGAAAAAACTTGTGTTTTGCTAAATTACTTGTAGGTAAGTATTACTTACAAGATTCTGTATTTTTGCGATCGTGAATATAAAAATAATGCATTTTTATTGCCTTATAATTACTTAGTTTAAATTGTTAAAAGTAATAAAAAGTGAAACCTTAGGTTTCAATGTCCCGTTTGAGATATTGAATCGTTAATTTTGCTCGGTAAAAAGATTGAGGAGCCTTAGTCTAAATAAACTTGAAAATTATAGTCGGACTCATATGTGCACTAAATATGTTCAATGACATTGAATCACACAATTAATTGAATGCAACACTATTGGTCTGGGTCTGGCAACATTATTTTGGACTTTGACATTAGCTAGCTGTCTAGTCGTGAATCGAATTATAGGTCCGACTATAATAGTTTTCGTATCATCTCGTTTTGATCTTAGGGTATAGTGTAGGTACCATAAGCAATAAGAAGCATCAAACAAAATTAATTTATTTATACTTACGTTTATTTTAACATTCAATTGATACATCACTATATAATAATACTTAATTGGACTTTTATTACAGTCAGCCACAAAAGTTGATAAACAATTTAAAATCTTAAGAGGCCTGTAAACGGGCTACAAAAATTGCATATTACCACTAGTATTCAATGTCTAGCCGGCTAGATTGCAAATGATTTTTCAAAGTATTGCACAATGAAGTAGCAGCAAGGATATAAGTTGCAAATATACTGAGCTATATTGGTCAATAAAATTGCCAGCAAGATGCAATTTTTGTAGCCCGTTTAGATGCCTCTTTATGATGAATTAAAACTAGTTTTGGTAGTATTATCTGGACACCAACTAAATGTTAATTCAATTTACAATTTTCTTGATTTCAGAGCACTGAAACTTTTAATCCACTTTTGTTGATAGTGGAAATTATTTCGATTATGCATAATAGAAATAGGTATCTAGTCCTAAATAAAGTGCATTGGAAGCTTTACATCGAAGAATAAGCAATAATTTTATTTTTTATATTGTCTAAAGATAGATTACATAGTAGATAATCGTAAAGTAGAGAATATATTAAAATTTGTATGTTTTTTCTAGGACTGATGAATAAAATTCAAAAACACCAAAGCTCTTTTACTAACATGATCTTCATAAATCACATAATAAGTAGTACCTATTTATGACGACTAATTATCACAAAAAAATGGGTTAAACTGCGAAGTATAACAGACAAACAGTAAACGCAAAACGTAGAATAGTTCGTTCAAGGGAATTCGATGGTTTTTGGTGAGAAATCTTACTATTGTTTCATTACTACTATTACATATTTTACACGCAGGTCAAGAAAGTCTTATATTCTTATTATGGAAGCTTACTATTATTAAGTAGGTAGCATAGCTCACCTACTAAATAATAGTAGATAGGTACACATCAGTATGTACTGCGAAGAGGTCATTAAAAATAAAAAAAGATCCAACTGGCTAAACATTCATATATACAATCCTATAACATTCTAATTATGAACATTCTTCAAATCTAGTAATTTCAATGTCATGCTCAAATTAATACTAGTATAGTATTATATTATCTGTGACGTTAGGTATCTTTATTTTCTGTGCGTGAAGAATAAAAGTGCGAGAAAGTGGTGGTCGAATAGATTCGCTAACTTTGCTACGAAAAGTGTCGTAGCCTGCTATAGTACTTACCTAGAATAATATTGAGTTAACATGAAGCGTCAATCTAGTTAACATCTAGCATCAAGCATCTAAGTTAACATCAAGCATCAACACTAACTACATTTCATGTAGATAGATTATATTCTTACAATTATCATACATTTTCTACAATACACCACAGAACAATCTCCTCTCAATTTTCAATTTTTTTTCTGAACTAACACTTCTTTATACCCACGTTTAAAAGCACACCTTTTTGGCGCCGCTAGCGGAAGGTGTCCTTAAACCAGATTTATGAATGTGTTTCAATATCAATCCGATCAATAAGATCGCTTGATGCACACATCGCTTATTTTAGCTCTGGTGGAAAAGAGTTCAACGAAGGTTTTTTTTTAAGGAGATGCGAGCTGTATAGCGATGCATCGCACGGATCGCGTATCTTTAAAGCAATACTTTCTCACTTCAGTACCACTGCTTAGCTTTTGCACATAATTGAAAATGCACTCTTAGTCTAGTGTGAAAGAAATTAAAATAATAGGTAGGTATAGGTAGTGCAACAACATCTATTAGGCAATTCCTTTGGATGTCTTTCAAATAAAAACTTAGCCTACTTGGGTAAATTGGGAGTAAAATAAATTAAAGCTAGGTCCCTGCGTGTCATCATGGTACAAAGATTACGCAATTAGATTGCTCAAGAAAACGTTTATCATAAATTCACATGAAATACACAATGCTACACAGATGTGAAACTGTCCCTAAAAGTTTTACTAGTAACGGGTTTCCGTCATCAAGTTGCTGCAATATTGCCTTGCCGTTAACCATACTAATATTATGTAATATTTTTGGCGTTACTATTGCGATTGCCCCACATTTATGGTTATTTTGGATTGGAAGGCCATTTGTATTTAAAAATTATGGGAAAAGCTTTAGAAACTAAAATTTAGGTAAATGATTAGTTAACGCCTTGAAGGCTCATCAATAAAGTAAATAAGCTCCCCCTTATTTTCACTATCCAAACGCTATAAAAAAAAATACGCCTATCCAAAATGCTTGTTTCATTTTATAGTTTTTTTACGGTAACAGTCTATTTGCGATGTCTCTGGGAGTGTTTTCACATCTGTGTTGCTAAGTAGGTAATTTATAATTATAGAAACGTTTATAATAGAATGGTTGTCATAAATTCAGATTTTCAAGATCTCTTGGATTAAAACTATACGTTTTATAATTTTGACTAATATAAGTAAAAGGAATGTAAAGTTCTATCTAATTCTAAAACAAAACCTAATCAATTTCTAGTTTTCTAAAGCTTCCTTCTACGGATATTGAGTCAGGTTTCAACGCGTTGCTTCTTTTAGAAGAAACGATGCCTTTGGTACTGAGTATCTCCATTTTCTCCAGGTCTAACACAACTTGTCTCTTGTCGACGAGGATCTGTTGTGTGTAGCGCACCATATCTTTAAATTGAAGTTTACCTCCGTACTCTTTAGGAAGACATGCGGCATCAATTTTCTTGTGGAGCTCCTTTAGATTTGTGTAAATCTGGAATTAAAGTTTCAATTGTAAATTCCTGTTGAAATAACAGAGATCATCATCTCCTTGCCCTTTTCCCACTAGGTTGGGTCGGCACAACATGTTTTCTTCCATTCCCTCCTATCACTCGTCATATCAGTAGTCACTCTGCATACACGCATGTCCTCACTCACAATCCATCCATCTTTTCTTTGGACGTCCTCTACCTACATATGTATCCACATTCATATCCAACTCTTTCCTTGTAATATCACTTTCTTTCACTTCCTTGAAATAACAGAGATATAGGACCTAATATTGGTCTATGTATATTAATATACATAGCTATAGATTACCTATTATATATTTTCGTACTCGTCTTTTAAAACCCTTTATTTTAATACCCCACTCGAGGCGCATAAAACCTTAAACCAGAAAAATTTTCATTACCTACGTGTAGATCTGGTTAACCTGCAGGTTTCCTCATGATGTTTACCTTCACCGTTTGTAGCTAGTGTCAAAGTGATTATACTTTTTTCAAAATGAAAAATCCATTTATTGCCTTCCATGCAAATGTAGTGGCATTTTCTTCAGTTAGGTTTGCATGATATCTGAATATTATCGAGAATGCGATGTGAATTCGATTTACTAGTTCCAAAAATATATCCTTACGTGTAATCGCTCGGCCATTTTCGGTGTCACTTTGCTGATTGCGAAATCGATAATATACTTGACGGTGGCCGGAATATTCATCAGGTGGAATTCCTTGTGTCTCATAGGTATGGATTGCTAGAACAAAAGATGATCGATGTATCATACCGGAGTAATAGTTTTCTGTGATCTTACCTTATGGGGACGTATTCTGAAGATCTACCTGGAAAGGTAGAAAATACAGAAACAGAGCAGAAGTTGTGCGTATAAACTCAACTCTGCTGAATTTATATTTTTTTGTTTATGTAATTGGATAATATTTGATTAGTGGCAAGTAATTTGATCAAAGTATAAGTACCTACCTACCTAAAAAATATTTTTTTTTTTTGTTGAAAAGGTTTGTTTTTTGTTGAGAAAAATATTTTCAAAAGTAGCATTCGAATGAGTCTAAAAATGGGTACTTAGGTATTTCATTGTATATAATTAAGAGGGGTTCCGTTCCGCCGAACAGCTCATGACTAATCAGATCAGCACCTGTCATAATGTTGTATTATTACCTACTAAGAAATCAATAAAGTGTGCTGCATTTTAACTCAATGGGACACCTCATAGGTACACAGTTATGCCTTTGAAATGAAAACCTGGTTTTTTAGTTTAATACAAATTTCTAGTCTGCTTTGCAATATTAGGTGATATTAGGTAACTACTATGCCTAGCTGTGTGTTTTACCTACCTTACAACCTAGATCTTGCCAACATTTTTATTACAGGTAAAGATACCTATCCGTTTTTTCTATTTTGAAATATTATGTTCTAATTACATAACTGATGTAATTTTTTACAATTGCTTCTTTGAAAATTCATCATCATCATTATTATAGCGGTTCTCTTTTTGCTCATGCAGTTAATTCTTGGTCGTCTTTCTTTTATCTTCTTTATTTCTTTCAAGACAAGGCGATCAAAAATGTTGCCTTGACCCGAGAACTCTATGATTTAGTTACAGATGACCTTTTCATCAACGCAACTTTTATAGGCATTGCGTGAATTGCAGTTTTTTTTCTTCACTTTGATGGTTTATAAAGACCTTTAATAGTAGCCTAGCCTTAACCTTCTTCAAGAGTTTAGCTATCACAGCAGAAAGATTTTTTCAAATCAGACTGGTAGTTCCTAAGATTAGCGCGTTCAAACAAACAAACAAACTCTTCCGCTTTATTATATTAGTAGGTATATCTAGCCATAAGTAGGTATATAAACTTTTGACCAATCAGGGTACCTACGTAAGCTATACACACGTAGTATCATAGATCAATCTAAGGTATCTATGTCGGCATTTTATATAACACGCAACATAGATAAATGTATATAAAATACTATGGCCCCTTGTCTTAGCAGATCTAATCTCGGGTTTCACCACTTAAGTATCCATACTATATGTATATCTACCTGTTCATTTCATATGTATCTGCATGGTGGAAAATTACAAGCCGATGATGTAATTAAATATGACCCGGTTGAAAGTACGTAATTAGCTATACGAACCTAAACGAATACTTTGTACTCGATGTCACAGATAGATAAATATCGACTACGCATATATAATTTGTAAGTAAATAGGCATACGATTTCCGGCAACGAGATGGCATTGCAAGAGTCACGGGCCAGTGATGGGTTTGACTAGCTTAGGCTGGTTTAAGGCTGGTTTTAGTGTCACGCGTACCGTCGGCGCTGATAGGCGAGTGATCTTTATTACAATGAAATAGGGATACTGATTGTTCAGCACTGACGAGTGCAACCAGCGTTGCCATTTTTGCTAAACAATCAGTATCCTTGTTTCAATGTAATAAAGATCACTCGTCTATCAGCGCCGACGGCACGAGTGACACTAAAACCAGCCTTAGAATTGATGACTTACCTACGAGTCAATTAGCCCTGGATGTAAAATGATGAGACTTAGCCCATAATCCATATTCCCCAATTAAATAGGCTTTAGACAATGTTCTTTCTTTACTCTCATTTGAATAAAAAGATGGCAATAAATAGAGGCAGAAGTCTCTAAGCTTTTAGTCCGGTATGAAAAACAGGGGATAGTTGTCTACGGGGTGTGTTAAAATTACTTTATGTTCATTATTGCAAGTCCTTTGTGTGCCACTTCAGGGTAAAGACCTCCCCCTAACCTTCCACTTAATTAGAATAAGATATCAAGATATTCTAAGTTCATGAATGCCTGGGAATTAATGTGGCACATTAAGAGGATTCCGAATTACACAAACGTCTTTTAAACCTTCAGTGCAGGTTTCCTGCACTGAAGGAAACACAAATATATTTTCCTATAGGTATAGGTACCTACGTAATCAATTTTTATTTCAAGATCCGTGAGACTTTACAGAATCTCGTCTGTCTTTAATAGTGTACTCAAGTGAAATATGTGTGCCCCTCCCCACTTCATAAGTTTGGCGAAGTATATCGAGTTCCAGGAGGCGAATTCTTAATTTCATTTCAAGTTCATTAACAGGCCATTTACCTGGGAGGGATATATCTTAAACGTTGAATATATCAAGTTGTGGTATCCTCCGATTAGGCAAGCGTCTTTTAACTCTTCAATGCAGTTTTACTTAACTTATATGTTTCCTTAATGTCAATTTTGGTAAGATCAGTCAAACCCTACAGTCTTGTAAAATATTTACCTCGCCCCATTTCATCAGCCTTGCGAAGTCTGTCGGGTTCCAGGATGTGATGTGTGCTCCAGTAACTCCTGCTCCGTCTCCCACATGAGTGAACCCACACATCTGGTCCATGGAGTCATCCAACAAGCTCTCGTAGATCATGAAATGGGCACGGCACATATCCCAGCAGTTGTATTTGGTAGCGTCAAAGTTTCCTACACAAAAAAAAATAATACCTAAGTATCATCTTTTTTCCTACCTTAACTTTCATTGTCTTCTCAACCTTAACTTCCATCATCTCAATCCTCCCTTACACATATCCTTTCACAAGACATTCGAGCAAAGGAACTTTTATAGGGTAATATATGATACTTGAGTCATGATTTCGCTCAGCAATATAATCCATACCGTGAACAAGAGTAGAGTTATCTAAGATAAAAATACAGCAATAAACATTTCGCAGCAGGCTTTCGCTATTGCCTATCATAGGCATAAATTTACAAATTTACATTTGCGAAGCATGCGAGCACATTTTGAAACAGATAAAAAAATGTCTTACTCATATTGTACACGATGACCCGACGACCCTTGGCATCACGCACAGGTGAAACTGCTATGTACCTAGTTAGGAAATAGCTTTTGTAATTTCGGATGGAATTATATCATAGGGGAAGGGATTTATGGAGAACATCTGCATAACATTTGAATTGTACCAAGGTTATTTGAGGCCGGTCTCAGCACGTGGTCTCTTTCTACCAACCGGTTTGGCGTTAACATTGAATTCTTGCGCGCACCGGTCTCTACGCATGTACTCGTTTATGATCTTGCGATACATATTGATTATCAAGCTATGTTCGGAGATCGGATCACTTGATTATATAATCTGCTTTATATTAAACACTTAAAAAAACAGGCGTGACAGTCTCTATTAAACAAATAATAATCTTGTTTGTTTCAAGTTTGACTGCTTCGCCCGATCGATTATTAGATTACCTCCAGTGACATAAGTGTTTGACCTGTCTAACATGATCCAAAAATTTTGCAGAAAATTTATCACCAGAATCTATTTTAGAGGTTCGAGATTATTAACCCGATGACGCAGCATAATTACAGGTACTACTAGAATAGAATACAACTTTTTGAAGTCACTTACCCACTGCTAATGATATTTTGGAGTTTGGAATCCAGGCAGTCGAGATTTTTTGACATTTCTGGGTAGTAATTCCTCAGGCTTAGATATTTTAGCAGAGTCTGTTGTGCCATGGGGATGCTGTACTTCTTCTGTCGTAGAAAACGTAGCAGGAACTCTTCATCTGTAAACAGTTTCTCTGTCATAAATATTTGCACGTAAATATGTGCCGGTTGCCTATAATGTCAAATCTATAGGCATTTATTTTAATAAAGTCATCTTAGATTGTGGTAAGATCGTATAGAATGTTTGTTTTTGTCACTCACATGTTATTGAAAAGAAATGACATCAGATAGGGACAGTTTTAACTAAAACACGCTTATACAAGTCGATTATGAATAAGACTAAGTACTTATATATAATGTGCATCGGGTACATATGAAAAGTCCGAAAACCGAAATGCCGATCCTTGAAATGCCGATGCTTGAAATAGCGAATGCTCGTAAAGAAGAATGCTTAAAATGTAGAAGCTTTAAATGTAGAATGCTTAAAAATCAGAATGCTCGAAATGCCGAAAGCCAAAATACCGAAGCTTAAAACATAGAAGCTTAAAATGCCGACGCTCAAAATTTAGAATGCTTGAAATATAAAAGCTTGAAACCAGTAATGCTTGAAATAATTATGTAGATGTAAGAATTTTTTTGTCTATACTTATTATTATTAAGAGGTAAAGTGTGTTTGTATTGTACTCGTATGTAGGAGGTTATCTCAAAAACTACTCATCTGATTTAAAAAATTCTTTCACCTGTATTTAGAATGAGGGGAGGGGGAGGGAGAGGGGGAGGGAGAGGGGGAGGGAGAGGGAGAGGGGGAGGGAGAGGGGGAGGGAGAGGGGGAGGGAGAGGGGGAGGGAGAGGGGGAGGGAGAGGGGGAGGGAGAGGGGGAGGGAGAGGGGGAGGGAGAGGGGGAGGGAGAGGGGGAGGGAGAGGGGGAGGGAGAGGGGGAGGGAGAGGGGGAGGGAGAGGGGGAGGGAGAGGGGGAGGGAGAGGGGGAGGGGGAGGGGGAGGGGGAGGGAGAGGGGGAGGGGGAGGGGGAGGGAGAGGGGGAGGGAGAGGGGGAGGGAGAGGGGGAGGGAGAGGGGGAGGGAGAGGGGGAGGGAGAGGGGGAGGGAGAGGGGGAGGGAGAGGGGGAGGGGGAGGGAGAGGGGGAGGGAGAGGGGGAGGGAGGGAGAGGGAGGGAGAGGGAGGGAGAGGGAGGGAGAGGGAGGGAGAGGGAGGGAGAGGGAGGGAGAGGGAGGGAGAGGGAGGGAGAGGGAGAGGAAGGGAGACGGGGAGGGAGACGGGGAGGGAGAGGGGGGGAGGGGGGAGGAGGGAGGGAGACGGGAGGGGGAGGGAGAGGGGGAGGGAGAGGGAGAGGGGGAGAGGGGGAGGGAGAGAGGGAGGGAGAGAGGGAGGGGGAGGGGGAGGGAGAGGGGAAAGGAGAGGGAGAGGGGGAGGGAGAGGGGGAGGGAGAGGGGGAGGGAGAGGGGGAGGGAGAGGGGGAGGGAGAGGGGGAGGGAGAGGGGGAGGGAGAGGGGAAGGGAGAGGGGAAGGGAGAGGGGGAGGGAGAGGGGAGGGAGAGGGGGAGGGATAGAGGGAGGGGAGGGAGAGGGGAGGGGGAGGGGGAGGGAGACCCAAACATGGATCTTCCACTGTTATTCACTGAGAAGTTCTGACACAATAGGTCCTGATGACTCCATCAGATCAGCAGCTGTCACCATATTATTACATTGTAGTCGGAACTTCACCGATACGCTGAGTTCCAAGTTTCAACTCGATCGGACTATTTACTGAAGGGTTCTGTTGAACAGCTCCTGATGTCATCCTCAGATCAGCTTGTTATGACCATATTATTACATTGTAGTCGGAACTTGACAGATATGCCGAGTTTTAACTAAATCGGCTTATTTACTGAGGAGTTCTGTTGAACAGCTTCTGACTCCATCATCAGGTCAGCTTAATGTTACCATCATATTGCATTGTCACTGATATCCTATCAAGTTCTTAAAAAATTCCCGAATCGCGTATGCCTTTAAAATATGAAGAGTTACCTCGATTTCTCCAAGATCCCATCATCAGATCCTGACCTGATGATCAAATGATCAAAAGGAACATTGGAAAAGTGTACCCTTTCAAACAAAAAAAGAATCTTTGAAATCGGTCGAGGCGTCTTTGAGTAACCGGTGAACGTACACAAAAAACACAAAAAAAAAATCCGACGAATTGAGAACCTTCTCCTTATTTTTTTAAGTTCGGTTAAGAATACAATAATTTTGTAAGTATTTAAGTCGTTTCACTATCACGTTTCCATCTAGCTACTTTACACCTAAACTACTTTCGCACCCGTAAAAACTACCACGAAATAAAGTACTAAAAAATACAATAATTTATGTAAGTACTTATTTCGATCATTTTCGATGTTTTAGTCATTCCGCATTTGGAACTTATACTTATTAAGCATTCTACTTTGTAAACGTTCGGCAATTGAAACTTTCGGCATTTCGAGCATTCTGACTTTTAGCTTTCGACCTTACAAACTTCTATCTTTCAAGCTTTCTGCATTTCAACCGTTCTACATATCGAATTTCGCTATTTTAAGCATCGGCATTTCAAGGATCGGCATTTCGGTTTTCGGACTTTTCATATGTACCCTGTGCATCGTACCTTGTCGTACATTCCTGACATCACAATTCTGCTTCAGCCACTCCCGCATTACGCGTAGTCCTTCAGCTCTGGTCGCTGGAGTCTCTCTCAGTTCCTTTGCCGCTTCAGCAGCTATCTTAGTGACGTTTCTTGAGATGCATTCCTTGTCCACCTTCTCGCACACGCTCCAACTGGTAGACACCGTAAGAAGAACGCTTGCGGTCGTCATTTTGGTTGGAACTAATTCTGGTCTGTAACAAGAAGCATTACCTACGTAATTTTTATAAATGAACTCAGTACTTTTGTGTGTGATACTGAGTGCGTGCAAAGGAATCATAGAGCACTCCAAGTCCAAGGAGATGGAATAAACAAGTAGACCGTATACCACTGACCGGACTGTCCATTCCTGTTAGGCAGGAGGCCCATATCCGGCATTGGGAACAAACAGGCTGAATCAGATAGCATGTGGTACTATACTCATCTATCATAGAGACGAAATCTACATATCCAACATTTACTAAACTAATATCAATGTAAAAACATACCTGTTGTACATGACATTCACTACGTATAGGGTTATAACATGGGTAGATAAAACACTAGTAAGTATAATTATACATATAAGTAGGTATGTATTCATTTTAAAAATTGAATTGGCTAATACTCTGCAACAAACTGCGAAGTTCGTTTTGATTCTAGTACAAGGGCATCTAGTTACTATAAATCTTTGCCTACTAGTAAAGTAATCTACAAATAATAAAGTTTTTAGAGTAAGCTCAAAATGACCACAATTTTGTTCAACTACGTTTTAGTGAAATAACACACGAATTTGTTTATTAAACACGTTTTTTTTCTTCGTTTGATTCTGTTTTGATCCTGCTTATGATTTGTGGGGGAAGAAAGTCAGCAACTTTCCCCAGAATATTAACAATGGCCTCTGTCCATCTGTTTGGGGGACCGAAAGCTCTGCTTTGCACAGCCAAAGTGGCGAACCCTGACATGGCTTCTGAACTACACTTATTAAGTTTCCCCAACGTCAGTGCTGCTTCTCTATACGCCGAGGGATGAATCCTCTCAATCTCACTCCGGTTGAACTGACACAGAATCTGTTTCAACGCCAACAAATCGTAAAAAGTGTAGTCTTCTGGCTCTTTTCCTGCAAAGTCATCCCGAACTCGATCGGCTATAGCCGCTAGTTGTGCTTCATCCAAGTTGTAGTCTAGTCCGAAGTTTTCGATGACATCGATGCTGCTCAAAGTTAAGTTCGCATAATCTTTTGGCTTTACGGCCACGGTCACGTAATGAAGCGTCATCAGAACCTTTTCTGGGATATTTGCAATACCTTCATACATAGTTATGATCGATTGCCATATGTAATCAGCTTCCTGGGTGCCTAAGGGCTCTCTGCTCAGGTGAGCTAGACACTCCACCATTTCTTTCGGTGGGAGAGCCTGCAACTCTCCCAAAGAAAGCGTGTGATCCGCGGGCATCTCTAAAACTTCGTAACATCTTAATCCCTGAATTCCTAATGTTTGTATTACAATAATAATTATAAATTCCATCCATAACAGCACTAATTTTGTGAACCACATTTCGATTAAACGCGTAACACAGAATGCCGCCCTTATAAGCTTCTCCAACAACTTGACTAAGGCATATATTTTATGTATGTTTCAATTTACCCTCACCTTTTGATTTTGTTGTTACCAACCTTACGAATGATTATATTTATCTACCAATTCCCGCAGTGAACAACTTACCTACTTGAACTAAGGTACCTACAGTCGTGATCATACCTATATTTTTTCATTTTAGTTAATTAATTAAGTGCTGATTTTTCAATACCTAGATAACTATTTTTTTTTAGCTAACCTATGCTGTCCCACTGCTGGGCAAAGGTCTCCCCAATAACTATTATCTGAGGAAATAAATATGCGACTTGAGGACTTGACAGATATTGTATTGAAAATATGTCATAACGCCATATTTATTCCTCAGATAAAAGTTATTTATCGATTGAAAAATCAGCCCTAAATAACAGTTAGCAGTTTGCAGAGTTGCTGAAATATGTGTGTTTATTTCAACTATAATCTGTTAATGTCATCTCAACCACTTGAGTAAAGAACACGTAAAATTTCTTAAAATTGCAAAACAAAGCATCGTGACACTGTGGACCGTAATAACAAACTTATGTAACGACATGATAAGAACCTAACAAGGCTTATTTCATCAAATTTGGCCAATTTCAAGCATTGTTTGCTAACGTGTATCGTTATAACATAATAATGTTATCCCTATAGTTACATAAATGATTCTGCCTGCATTTAGTTCTTTGTTCTTGCCTATCCTTCTTTGAAAGTTATTTACTAAAATAAAAAAATATTTTAAAAAAACAAAAACCCGACTGCGTCAAAACTAAAAAGAAAAAAACAAGCCTGCAAAGAATTACTCACAGTCGGTACCCATTCATTTTATTACCAATCAAATCTTCCCAATGTTATGGGTCCCGACTGTGAGTAATTCTTTGCAGGCTTGTTTTTTTCTTTTTAGTTTTGACGCAGTCGGGTTTTTGTTTTTTTAAAATATTTTTTTATTTAACACTTTTTAGTTATGATAAAGTTGATTTTAAAATACCTTGATTAACTATTACCTACCCAACAAGAAATTAATAAACCAACTAAACTAAGTAACTTCGTATCGCCCTAATTATTTATTCAATTTTATTCATCAAATCCATCCAATCCAATTCCCCATCATCCAATAATTCAATCCAATCCAATAATATCAAAAACTTTCGATAATGGCCCTCAAAAATTGATAGAATAGGTAAACTTTTCAAAACGCAACGATAGCGCGATCTAGGATTGGTTCAGATTTAGCAGCGACATCTAGTTGTGTTTTTGGTAATTAATGTAAATAAAAAATAATACTGAGGGTTGCGATGTTTGTAACTTCTGAACTACAAAACCGATGACCTTGAAATTTTTACAGAACATTTTAAAGTAGGTACATACCTACTTTCTAACAAAATTACCCTTCCTTTGCGTTGCGCAGTCGGGTAAAAAGAATCAATAAAATCGTACTATGTGTTAATGAATTACAACCAGATACCTACCTACTCATTTTGATTTTCATTTCCTCTCCCAAGGGAACCGTCTTGAATTTCAGTAAGTAAGTAGGTATAGTAATCAAAAGTATCCTATTTATACCTCGTAGTAGTATAGTATGTATGCACTCAAATAATACCAAGTTTCATTTAAATCCGTCCAGTAGTTTCGTTCGACCGAGACGTGATGCGCGGCCAAGATACACACAAACAGAATTTTAAACCGTTATATTTCCTAAGCTATTATTTAAAATGAAAAATAGTAAAAGAAACCTAACATTGATTTTTAAATACCTATTCAACGATACCCCACTTGACATAGTTCGTCAATTTTGAGTTTTTCAATTTTGACAATATGGCGTCTGGTTGTAACACTGGTTAATTTTGATTACTTTCATGTCTTTAGTGACACTCGCAAGGTTGAGACAAATCGATTGACGTTAGAATCATCAAAATCGGTCCACGCGTTTGGCCTCTAGAGTGCCACATAGAAACATCCATAGCGAGAATAATTATTAATCAACTTTAAACCGTTATTTTTCTTAAACTATTACTTAAAATGAAAAATGGTAAAAGAAACATAAAGTTGATTTTAAAATACCTATTCAACGATACCCCACTTGACATGGTGTGACGATTTTGATTTTTTTAATTTTGACATTAAGGCGTCTGGTGGTGGCACTGGTGAATTTTGATTCCTGTCATGCCTTTAACAACACTCCCAAGGTTCAGACGAATCGATTGACGTAAGAATCATCAAAATCGGTCCACGCGTTTGGCCTCTAGAATGCCACATAGAAACATCCAAACATACATACATACATACATAGACTGATAAACACATTACCCTTCCTTTGCTTTGCGCAGTCGGGTAAAAAGTAGCCTATGTGTTATTCCAGGTCATAAAATATGAATATTCCAAGTTTCATTAAAATCCGTTCAGTAGTTTTTGCGTGAAAGAGTAACAAACATCTAAACATCCAGCCAGACATCCAACATCCATCAATACATCCTCACAAACTTTCGCATTTTTAATATTAGCAGGATTTTTATTTTGTGCACGCACGCTAAGTTTAAAGTCGTGTGTAGCCTATTTTGTGGAATGGAAAAAAATCTTTGTACAGTATTCTTAAATAAACTCTTTTTTTTTATTTTTAGTCAATATGTACTTGATATGTAAGTACATACTACATGTTGACTTTGAATGTTGTTAATTTGACAAGTAACCGCAGAAAAGTAAAATGCAATTGAAGAACAAACTGTATAGTCGTATTGCTCATTATACGGACTAAAGTGAAGGAAAAAATGTCATTTTTCCTTCAATTTTGACATAAAACGCATCAAAACTAATCAAAATTGAAGGAAAAATGACATTTTTTCCTTCAATTCTAGTCCGTATAATGAGCAATACGACAGTTATTTTTTTAGCTACACTCAAGGCTACACTACACAGTCCATAATTTTAAAATGTCTCATAGAATGCTACGTGATCTTAAACTGGATAACTTGAATCTTGTTTAAATCGATCTAATCACAATCAATGTCAACAAAGAAAATGATATAAAATCGAATAAGTACCTAGCTAAATATAGATAGGACCTATAGACAAACAATAGGATATAATAACCCGTTCAACGGTATTTACCGAGGGGGAAAAACTAGATTGTCGGTGATTACGTCTGGAAAATAATTTAATTACACGTGTACCTATGTACCTTCTTTGTATTTATAACATAAGCACAATGGTCCTCAATAGTTAATATAGAGGTATAGACACCTTGTTAAGCTTTATTAAATGTAACAGCTTTTATAAGGTAAGAACCAAAGGTAAGAACTTAAATAGCTTTGTTTTAACAAATAGTCATTCAAAGAGTTTTGCAATGTTTTAGCGATGCTTGAATTAATTGTTCAGCGAGTCGTTAAAATCTCGTGTAAAATGGCTGAGTTGAGGAATCGTGAAAATAATATTATTTTCGTTAGAATTTAGTACAGTCAGAGACAAAAAACAGTAATATTTTAAACCATAAGTAATTGTTTCTGATCTTTTCGAACTAGTCTTGATATCTTTATAAAATGTTATTGTCTGTCCCATCATGAATTGCATGAGTGCCTTACCTAATAGGCCTATTGTTATAAAGTTATTTGGTCCACTTTTAAATGTTGAAATAGGCTATAGTCACGAAATAGCTTCCGCCCCTTGATTGACAGCTAAGCTCATTTTAAAATTGTGAGTTTGAAAGTTTGTGAAGAAGATTTAAATATTAGATCGAAGGAACGACACTACGACACTGATACTTTAACTTTTATTAGATCAATCCCATTGCAACAGCTTAGTGTTTTTAAAATTGATCGGTTCATTGTAGTAAGTTCGTATGAGCAAATGGCCAACTCTGGTGCCGGAGTTTTTAGGCCGCCCAAAGGCCTAATTTTTATACTGATAAACAGCTTCAAAGATCGTACCGTACTTCTAACAGTAGTGATAAATCAAATTGATATAAGTAGTGTAGCCAAATTGAATCAGCTTGGACAAACTGGCTTCCCATGACGTAAAAACCCTTAGATGTCGCCAGCCCGACCTATTGATGAGACCTTTAGTTCTTTCAAAATAGAACCGCAATGTCATTGACATCACAGACCTCTTGACATCGACATAACAGCGTGGTTTTGGGGCTGTTTACAATGATCACGTAATACTCGTACTATTTCATTTGAAGAGTAGTGCAAATAATGACACAGTGAGGTATGTGACCATTTCTCGTGTTGAACGTTCGATCTACTTGTATATTGCGTGGAACAGTCTGCAGAAATTATTTGAAGGCAAGTGACGATATTTACGTTTTTATCGTTTTTAATCAAATCCAATATGTACCTGCGGTATCATTTGGATAAGTACCTACCTATTTAATATATTATGTGATTGTGAGTGCACTCACTTGCATTGCACATAAGTACACTATTAAGTGACATAGGTACATATATAAACATAAACAAGCCAGTTTCAGGCCGTAGCATACAATTAGCACGTGTAGTATACATAAGAAAAGAGTACGCTTATGAGACGTAAGCACGCTATGTTGCAAACAAGCGTTCTTTTAGCATCACAGAATACTAGTACCTACTGTAGCATGGTGTATCCCAGGCATTAATAATGTACCCAGCTTACACAGAATGAATCTTGGTAGTTGGTAGTAGGAGCTGTAAATAAATAAACACATGCAACCTCCCCCTTACATGTCGAACACATTCCCATATATGTATATTTGGCACCTAAAGTAACCTAAAATGCTAGTTTGGAAGTAGATTACATAGATACCAAAGATAAAGTATCAGTGTCGTTTCTTCCAGACATTACCAATTCTGAACTAACTGAAAAAAGGGGTAGACAAGACATAGGTACCTACATACAGTAATACTTCACACGTACGTAATACTCGATTGATTTATTCCACGGTAAAGCCATTTATTGAATAATTATTTGTATTGTATACTTACAAACTGTAATAGCATGCAATGTGTACCTAACAGTATCAATTTACTGTAAGTCTTTATGATAAAGTATGACCACCATTTTTGAAAAACATTTTTACTTTGTAATTTGAATAGAAAAACTTTAGATTGAGGCTAATTTTGGCTCGCGGATCAGCGTTGCCATTTTGCGTGGTAATGTGATAATTGCCAGTGCTTATTGGGCATGCTATCGACTGGCAGTGACTTGGATCAGTTGAGCTAACATCAGATAATTGCATTACAACGATCTCTAGATTTTATTTAACACACGGGAGTTACTCACGTAAAAATATCGTCGATTTAGATACCGACAATGTTTCGATTCATCCGGAGAATCTTCATCTGGGTAAGGAGGGAGTTGCGGCAAGGTTGCGCGTCTCACACTCTGTGAGTGTGAAACGTGTTTTGAAAGTGAAATAGATATCTAAGTAGATTGTTTAACTGGTATTAAAACCAGTATAGTGAGTGAATAATTTAGATTAGTTCCTCTAAATAATGACTTTGATATTTTTCATTGATGATAGTTACCTATCGATTACAACTAACCAGTAGAAATACCTTAGCCTTAGTTCCAAGACTTTATCAAGAGCATGCCAATGTTAGTAGGAAGATAAATTAAACTCTGTCGAAAGTGTAGCGCGTCGATGTCTTTTGTATGAAAAACAATATTCAAAACTAAGTAAAGATTAAGTTTGGGCTACGCACTCCATAAAAAAAATATACCTACCTACCTGAATTGTAGAGAAGACTGTTTCTACTTCTACACTGCAAAATGCTTCCATATGAGCACTATAAAATTATGTTGTTTTTTATGGACCTTACCACTGAAAATAATTTATTATACCTACATATACGAATAGTCTTTAAACAATATCCTGGCTGGGTAATATCTCTCCCGAGCTTTTTATTCTTTCGGCTGAATGGATTTGGGTGAGATTGTCTACATGAAGTATTTTTTAAAAGCCGAAAATCAAAAAAAGCCAGTTCCTGTATGATAGACATGACGGAATAACATTAAACTCATCATCATAATTATGATGGTGCATTCAAGTGAATATTAATAATTTTATTATTCATACGGATGCATGCAAAGGTTAACTGGCACTTATCTGCATAGAATACAATTATACGACACTCGTTCATGAACAAGGCACGCTTCATCTAGTTTTAAAGATTGTGTACACACGTGTCGCATTTCATACAATATATATATCTATATATATACAATATAGAATACACCTTCTCAGTTTAAACCTAGTAGGTAGGTATTGACAATTCTTTTAGTAAGTACCTTGTTAATTAGATTTTCTTTTTTGAAAGAGAAAATTCCAAAATATCTAGTACTCCTCCGCCAATCTATACCAAAAAAGTTTCTTCAAGATTTTCACGCTAAAGCCACCCAACCACCCACTTTCTACAGCCTAGCCTTTCTATGCCAGGCTAGTCAGGGCAAATCCGGGAGCAGCACCAGCGCAAAATCAAAAAACTTGATGGTCTTCAAGTTGTCTTTAAGACCATCAAGTTTTTTTACCAGAAACTTTTTTGGTATAGATTGGCGGAGGAGTACTAGAATTTTGGAATTAAAAAAAATGAATGTCACGCCTGAATCAATTAACTAACCTAATTAATTATTCAAGCTGTCTACTCTAAGACATCTTTAACTACCTAGCTAGCCTTATTTTAAACAAACCTTGTCCTGACAGTTACAAACAACAATAAAAAAACCACCTATTCCTAGTATCCCTGCTAATATATCCCTACTGGTAGGGATAGTTGGAATGTTTTGCATTTATCCCTACCGGTAGGTGGTTATTAGGAATAGTTGTAGTGTGTTAACCAGTAGGGATAATAATATCAGTTAGTAGGGATAATTTTACATCGAAATTTACTGATTTTTTTAAATTAAAACAAAGTTTTAATTGCTTATTTTGATACTAACTTCCGACCTACCTACGGCATAAAACGTAGATTCAATAGCTAACTCCATTTGTTTTGAGTGTATACGCTTCTTTATGTGCCAACTAGGTGCTTAGTTGCAATGCGCATGAGCATATCTGCGTTACCTATATAAAATAATATTTATTCCGCTATTCAATCGATCCTTGAACAGATCATACATGCAGAAAACCTATTGTATTTACCTCTTTACACTTTATTTATTATTACCGGTATAAATAAACTACCTGTTATGCTTGTGCGGGGTCGAATTTTTGCACAAAATTTCTTGACGATTGAATATCGATGTTTAAAAAAAATATTGTTAGTAGATACTTATTGACATCCATCGGCAATGCGAGCATCGTTCTTATCGAACGCTTGACATTAAAAATCGACAAAATTCGATAAAGTTGGATTTATCAATGAAAAATCCAAATCGCTGAAAGACAAACCTATACCTACACAAACATGCTCACAAAATTTGTGAAGAAGAATGTACTAGGGGTCTACGTTGCCTAGGCGAAATTTGAGAGAAAATCAGAGAGAAGGACGCCCATTGTACTAAGTTTTATAAGATATCTTATTTTTTACGTCTAATTTTGTTTTTATTGTTTATAGCATTAAGTATCTTTCTTAATGCATGTACTTACTTCTACCTTCACACCCATTTAAGTAGTTACTAGGTAAAAGTATTCAAAATTATCGCCATAATCTACATCTTTCTAGATCTACAACCTATATTGGAAACCGACTGAAATATTCAATACTGGATAAATCCAGGTCGCAAATAAAGGCCAGCCGGCAATGACTAAAATATCAAGTTATTTTTCGCTTCGCCTGATACTCTGAAAGGTCTACATTAAAAATTCAAGCTACTTCGAACATCTCTATTTTTGATTGAGTTTAGTGTTAGTTATTCATAGGTAGAGTTGTACAAAAGTTTAACTGTAGCCGGCTATATTAAACACTTAATCGATCGAGCGAGCGAAGCGAGCCAAGATCTTAGTGGCAAGTTGGGCGATTTTGCTTTGCATGTTTATATGTTTCACGAATTCTTGTCCTCGCATAACTGTCGAACCGTTCATCCAATCTGCATGAAACTTGGTAGGTCATTAGGTTGTGGTATGGAAATTTACACTCCAAAATAGTTAATAATTTTTATTCTAGGACGTAAGTATACTTTTTGAAATAGGACGAGAATTCATAAATATGAAATGAATGAAAAATTAGACACGACTTTATGTATTGCATGCATGCCAGTATTTTTTACCTTGACGAGTTAGCTCTAAGCTACTCGGCAGTACTAGCACTTGAAAGTATAGGGGTAGTCAGAAGAAAGTCCAAATGTAAGCCATCTACGGTGCGCGAGATCTCAATTCGGGGCGAACTACTAGTACTTTAAAGTCTGAAACCTTGTCTGAAATGTTTTTATTACAGAATAATCAATTTTACTTTCAGAAAAAGATATTCAATGATTTACCGATGATAGTCAAACAATGTAGCTTAGCTATAACTACCTACCTAATGCAATGCCGCCCACACGATTCGAGCTTTTGCAAAATCTTGTTAACTCAAGAGATAATAGTAATTAATTATGTAATGCGCACGTACCCCATCATCTTTTTAAAACTAGAAATGGCTTGAAGGAAACATATCGTCCATCAGTACCTTCTGTGTGACGTTTGAAGTGGCGGGACTAGCTGGACTCAAGGGATTGGCCCTAAACCGCAATAGAACCATGAAATGTGAAAGGCCTAGCTTTGACCTACAGTGGGATGAAGCAGGCTAAAACAATATAATGTTAATACTATTTTTTGCTGAAGGTAGCGTTTCTTTTGGCAGCATGGGCTTTGTCGTGCCAAAGTGGTTATCGGATCTTTATAGGTACTTTTGTGCAATAATTTGCAGTTCCGATGTAATCAAAAACGAACATCACCCAAATGATACTTCATTATCACTCAAACGATGGTTTGGCCATCTGCAGTAGTGGGTTTCCAAAACCAAATCTAATATTCATAGTTCATAGGCAATTATGAGTCAATAGTAGGTATTGAGGTCAGTTTGTAGGCTCTTGGTCCCATAGCAGCCTAATAGGTGCTACGGCCGCCTCAGTTTCACGTTATGTAACTAACAATGATATTCGAATTTTCGTAATGTGTTTTTATATTCCCACATTGCTAAATAATGTAGAAAATAAATCTATTCCTAGGTTTATTGATGGTGTTGCAATTATTTCAAGATTCGAAGATTCGAAGGTTGCAATTGTTATGGGCAATTAATACCAATTTATAATACCCGTACCTAAAGGATAGCACGCGAGTCGAAAAATGACTATAATACTCCCAATTAATAATAAGAGAGCCGTGTTGGCAGAGGGGTATAATACCTCTACTTTCGATCCGAAGGTCGTGGGTTCGAATCCTAGCCGCGCAATAATGGATTTTTCGTTTCGAAAATTTATATGCTCATTAACACGAGGTCTAAACGGTGAAGGAAAACATCGTGAGGAAACCCGCGGCTTAGTCAGCTCCACACGTATTGACCATGTCTTTACCGTGGATGGCCGGAGAGGATGGTTTACATACCTACGTGCTGGCTAAGCCTACCCCATTTCAACGTTGTCCCAGGCACTACAGTGTCCCGTGTAAGTGTAGGCAAAGATTGCCTCCTGACACTGTATAAATCATCTAGTAAAGATGTAAAGGTCTAAGTTTTTTTTTTATTTAGCTACCTTTATTACACAAAGCGCAATGCAAGCGACTTCGTTTGAGCTAGGCAAGTTTTTGGTGTTACCAAAGTTTTCAGGTTATTGGCCTAAAAACTTTGGTAGAAAAGTCTGGTAAAGGGCTTCAATAAAGTTTAATCTTAGAAGTTTAACATGTACAATGACTATCGCCTGGAATACACATGCTATGTACACGTGCTAGTAGCACACAAGCAAGCTAGTTTCGAGCAGATGTTACTACATACACGTGTTTATATACGAAAAGAGCTTGCTTAAGTCATAAATAGGTACGCTATGTGGTAGCAAACAAGCATGCTTTTTAATATCGTGTGTATTCCCAGGCATTAAGCTCGATTTACGGCGTAAATGGAAAAAACAATGAAATCTAAGTTGTAATCAAATAAGTAGATAAGGTCAATGCGGGGAAGACCGGCATACTTTTTTCAAAGTTCGGTTTGATTGATCATATCTCAGTCACTATGCATTTTTCTGTAAAGTTAAAGATATTCATCGTTAGCAAATTTATCCAAGAATCAGAAAAAGCTATTAAACCTTTAAAACTATATAAAATTAACAATAAAATCGGAAGTTTTTTAAAACTCGGGCAGTAGACGGTCTTCCCCGGCTAAATGAGGGAAGTCCGTCTAGGAGTTATTGTAGGCGACAGGAGATGTTTAGAAGAGTCTAAAGTAACTCACAGCATGTATTACATCTTAACAATGAATTTTATGTCTTCAACGATTCGAAATAAGGTCCCAATCCAAAGATATTGTCAAAAATGTGTAAAACGGGGTAAGTCCGTCACATTTTAGGATTCAGGGGTGTTGAACATTTTTGCAACATTTTCTTGAAAGTAAGCCCCTACCAAAGCATCCAATCCTTTGGTAGGGACTTACTTTCAAACTAAGAACCATTATGTTTCTTATTAAACATTCTAAAGAAACATTATTTCTATAAAAATAATGTTATTATTGTAAGAAAAATGCACGGTTCCCGTGGGATATGAATACTTGTGATTTTTTGTGTTAATCACTTTATTCTTATTTCAACTTATTAAAATTATTAAAGTAGGTAGGTAGAGTAGGTACCCAAGTAAATTAAAAAAAAATATTTAGTAAATTTAAAAATCTAAGCAGCACAATAACAATCTACTAGAGCAAGCAATCGCCAATTTTAAAGTATTTTACTAGGTTTGTGATTTTTATGTGTAGGTATACCTATCTAATAGTAGGGACTAGGTACTTATCTAAAAACAGAAAAAAAATATAAGTAAGTAAAGACTTTCTGGTTATGTAGTTTAACACCTATTATGATAGTCAACCCTCTACTCTACTATCTCATAATTTATTGCAAGGCCAAACCATACAAGATAATAGAAAGAAAATAAGGAACAGTTATTACTAATTTTAAAGAAATAAAAGACACGATCAAGGGGTCATGACAGGTCAAGGGGTCATGTGAGGTCAAAAGGTCATCAAGAGGTCATATCCAATATATTTGGAATAAAAAGGTTTACGATTTCTGATTTGAGGCAAGCCCGGCATATGCCGGTCTTGCCCCGCGTAAAGTAGACGGACTTCCCAACTTGAACTTTTGGAAGGTAGATATTTTTGGATGCGATTATCTCAGAAGAAATGGCGTTCTTTTGAAATTCGATAAGAGAAATAGGAGGGGGCAATATTATTAAAAAACTCTTATCATAATTAAATCCGACAACTTCACTCTTTATATTTAAAATATTCGTTTTTGTCACCACATGTCTATCTCGATATTCGAGTTAAAATTACACGAAAAGTTTGTGAACGTTTTTTCGCGAACTGTTGCGACATAGAAACATCTATTAGAGCTAGCTGAAACCAGATGGATATGATTGATTTGCCAATATAGGTAAAACATGCGTTGGGTGCATAGTTTCGTCAAAAAGCTCAGTGTACGGTCTTGCCCCGCAGACGGACTTCCCCGCATTGACCTTACTTAATAAATATTTTTTGTATTATAAGTAGGTAGGTACCTATATCTAAAAGGCTTCTTGCCCTATTTTGCAGTTTCATAAATAATACGACATAAAACCCTCGTAGCCTCGTAGCTTTCAGTTCTACGATTCGTCTACGATATTTTAAAATCAGTTTTTCACTGATTAGGTAATCCAAATAAGGGACTATTAATTATACCATTCTTATGGATACCATTTTGCATAGTAAAAACCCGCTTCGGAAATGAAAGCTTTGTTGAAAAGTATGTTTAAAACTATTTAGATAGGCTTTACATAGGCTTAAAAACACAACATTTAAATACAACATACAGATGTTCAAGCTTGTGATTAACAAGCTTAAAAATCTGTATGTTGTATTTAAATAAATAAATAAAATTCACTACTTATCGTTTTATCTTCAAACATCCTAAGAATTTTTGTAGTTATGCAAATTTTTGCGCTAATAATGATTGTGGACGTTATCTTGTGACTTTAGTCCTTTTGTTGAGGAACTCAGCTTACAGACAGACAGTAAAAAGAAAATCCTTAAAAAAAAAAAAAGCTCAAAGTAAATTAGAATCTGATAGAATAATTGCCCCTGCAGCCTTTCGTACTTTTTCGAAAATTATAGAATTAGCTTTACAGTTACGTTTAACATTCTTATTTTTATTTTATTGAATTAAAAAAATTACAGCTTTTTTATAGGAGGATATAGATATAGGACTATATAATAGATGTATATGTAGGACTTACGTGAAGGTTCGCGCGGTGTCAGGTACTGCAGCGTGTGGCGCGCAAACTCGTAATGTCCGCTCAGCAGGCGACCGACCCCGTCTTCTATTTTAGATTTTTGCAATAGCTCTCACAAAGAACTCACTAGGTCTTCGATTTTCAAGCCTGTGCCCACTAAGATTTTGTTAAAACTAGATTCTAAAACCTAATCTATAGGCTCATTAAAAGATAATTATCTGTAATCTAGGTGGTTATCAATTATTACTAAAGCTATAATATTTTTTTATTTGTTATAGTGTTAAACCACACTTAGGTGTTTACATTGGAAAATGAAAAATCTTATCAAAATTTTCAATTCCGACGGGGTTTTTCATTTTCAAATATTACTAAAGCGTTAAGTAGTACTAACTTGGTTTAGGCACTAACTTGCCTTACGTGGGTTCGAAATTGATTTTGGGCCAATGAAATATTATATTACATTCGAAAATATTATGTGCGCTATTATGATATAATTTCATAGACAGACACATTTCAGGATTCTGATTTTATACTGATGCATCAGTATAAAATCATCAGTATAAAGTTAGTACTACTTAACGCTTTAGTAATATTTGAAAATGAAAAACCCCGCGACACCATCATGATGGTGTCGTATAATTGCCTAGCCAAAACCAATGGTCAAGGGTGATTGCATTATTTCGTCAGATGGGAAATGTTTAAAAATAGGTAAGTATCTTAATTAAATTACGTTGCCTTGACCATTCTTAGCAACTAAATATTGTGATTTCAAAACTTAGGTACCTAATTAATTAACAAAAACAATTACTTAGGTACCTACTTATTGATAAAATATAAACATTTTGTGTGCACAAACCCCCTACTTATGAAAGATGTTTAAAGTTGAACACTGGTTGAACAACGTCCTGTCTCTGTTTGTCACTATCCACAAATAAAGAAAGGACGTTGTTTAACCAGTGTTTCACTTTAAACATCTTTCATAAGTAAGGCCCATAAAGTTAGAATGCATTAGCACCAGTAAAATTATAGTATCGATTCGACCCAACATCCCATATCGAATGGCTTCTAATCTAAATACCGGCGCCCTCCTCACAGTGCCTTTCTTAAATAATTGGGCAAACCATTTTAATACTCATGACTAGCGCACGTATGTAGTTTGCTGCCATGAGACTCCACGGTAAAATGTCTCTGTGAAACTATTTGGGGTAAAATAACCCCAAAACAGGGGTAAAAACCCCGTTATATCCCTTCATCAAATAGAAAAGAGCTGATGATCTTCAGACGGCCGAGCAGAGGTGGATATGCCACGGTAGCCCACAAATTCAAATTTTCTTGCGTTTTTTTGTAATTTGCAGGACTGTATCAGGTTGTATCTTGCTCAAAATATGATGCTCGCAAATAACATTATAGGTATTTCCATATATCAAACAAAATAATCATCAATGCATCAATGTAAAAGGTAAAATTGTAATATGATCACGACTGTATTCCCGAGGTGCGGTAGACTTATTCTCTTCAGCATTTTTAGATCCTTTGAAGATGAAGGGGGTAGTCAGAGGTATGTCCAAACACATTTTTGGTGAAATATGAATCATCAATAACTTTCTTTATCTTCATAGAGCCAGATTTTCATTAATTTTATCAAAGTTATTGAATATCTGGCTCTATGAAGTCTAGATGCAAACGTTGCGTTGTCGCCGCCATTTCGGAAAATATTAAACGCAATAAATTACTTACATACAAATTTTATTCCTGAAAGACCCATTGTATTACAAACGTATGAAAAGTTAAGGGAGTGTACACATTGCGTTTTCTGCAGCGCGTTTGTATCGATACAAACGCGCGTTCGCAACGCGTTTTATTCGAACCGGGAGGGGCTGCGCGGGGGACTGCGCGTTCGCATCGCGTTCGAATCGCGTTTGTATCGATACAAACGCGCTGCAAAAACGCAATGTGTACACTCCCTAAGAGTCTAATAGATAACTACTTATTACCTGCGAACCCTGTTCCTGTAGTATCAATAATAATATTATCTGTCTGTGACCAGCAGGGCTATTTTGACTCACTACTATACAAGACTCACACGTAAAGTCGGATTTCTTTCTTAAAATTGATTTTTTACGAAAAATATTAAAGTTATAGAATGCAGAATTACTTTAAATATTTTACACCATATAAATGTCTTTCACTTGTTTTAACCATCTTCTAACATTTCCAAGTATTCATCGTAAAAAAATCAATTTTTGTAGGAAGTAATCCGAGTTAGCGACTTTACGTGTGAGTCAGAATAGCCCTGCTGAATGGCCAATTCCTAAACAAAAAACAGGTTGAGGTTGTATGAAAATATGACGTTCACACCAGCCCCTTGATTTTCTATCTTTGATAGCGACCAAAATCGGTCTCAAACTCTCAGATATGACAGTTCAGTGACCACGCAAGTAGTTCTGTCACTCTCTTCTCAACGAGACCGAACGCGACAAAAGATACCTACGCCTACCTAACTACCTACGCGATCGTTTTGACAGTTTGAGACCAATTTGAGTAATATTAAGCTGGGTATCCATTTGAGGCAGCCTCGGGCCGAGCGGCTGTCTCGACCCGAGGAAGATCTAGTGGAGACCGTGCCGCGAGTCGAGGCTTGCCGCGACTTGAACCAAACGAGGCGGCCGCGCAGCGAGCCAAATCGTGTCGGTAAATGGCCATGTTCAAAGGCGCCTCGGTGTGAGCCGTGCGTTCAGTGGAGACGTACGTACGTGTGCTCGGTACGCGGCAAAAGGGATAATGTGTTAATGAGGAATTTAGAAAATCGTGGCTCGGGTTGAGGCTTGCCGCTCGATACGATATTATCTGAGCTCAAGTGGAGATGCATGTACTTTCCGCAGCCCGCGGCACGCTCAGGATGAGGCAGCTCGTCACGAGGCTGCTCAAGTGGATACCCAGCTTTACAGCAGTATTACAGCATAGCATTATGACAGTTTGAGATATTTTAAACATATTTAGTTGAAGAATGCATTGTTTCAACGACAATAGAAAAACAGTGCAATGCTTTCCTAGTAACACAATGGATACCTACACTTCTCACAATGGATCTAGGCATTCGTGAAGTTAGCCGTTTCGCTGCGCAATAGAAAATTTTGTATGAAGAAGCTGCACTGCGCATCGAAACGGCTAACTTCACGAATGCCTAGATCCTTTGTGAGAAGTAAGTACATGGATGAATCCACACAACAAAGAGTTTTTTATCTACCCAAAATGGTGCGTACATTTACAACTATGATCATATTCATAAAATTTATACTTAACACAATAAATAATACCAAAAGTTTATTCACTTATCATGTGTATTTTGTTTTTAAAATTAACATAATATAATGCTCATTTTAATTCATACCATCAGCACAGCACACAATATAAAAATACAAATAACGCAACAGATATTGTACTACAAGAACAAAACCAAATTCATGAATACCGATTCGTAAAAATAACGCTTTACAACATTCCTTATATAAAAAACGAAACATGATCATAACTTATCCTTAAGGCGCGGTACATATTCTCTTAAATATTATACGTTGGTACAAATAAACGAGGTATAAAGTGTTGTCTAAGAATTACATAAACTTAACCAAAATGTAAATTACTTGGAATAAGTTATACAATTAAATGATGGCTAAAACCGATACTTAGCTCTTATTTCATTCACGCTAAAGCTGAAATAAAACGACAGCCTGGATGGCATTTCTAAAGTTACTATATTTTAGTATAAATGAAGTCTTTGTGGATAGAATTAATCCTAAGCAATTTCAGATTCTGAATAAAACAACACATCGAGATAGAGAGACCCATAGAGACAATACTTTTAGAAGTGTCACTTTTAATCTCATTCTGTTTTGGTCTTTAGTGTGAACAAAATAAGAGCTATCGTTTTTAGTAATAATTTAATAAGTCATTGTTCAACGGAATCACCGCCAGTATGCAAAGGTGCGCAATTTGCTTATTTTGAGGTTTCATTCCAAGAACGATACTTTAAACCTCATTTATTACCACCGTATAGCATTCAAGATTTTTTGACGATATCTTAAGAGGGTAGTCTGAAGGTAATCTTATATTGTCAGTTATTGTTGACGTTTCATTCTCCGTTCCATCTTCTTCTTCTTTTTCTCGTCTTGTTCCGTGTCTTCTGCCGCAGGTTGGAAGAACCACGGACCGAGTATGTTTACCCACAGCAACCAAGCCGCACGCAAAGGAATCAATAGAAGTAACAGCCAGAAATAGTTTGAGATGAGCGCTAATAGATGTGTCACGGTTATAAGGATGACTATGTCCTTGATATGTCTGGAAAGAAATAAATAATGCTGGACAATCGGTGCTATAACTCGGTGCTATAATTTGGAGTAGTTTAACTTCTTCTTTCGTATGAGCAAGTGGCCAACTCTGATGACGGAGTTTTTAGGCCGCCTAAAGGCCTCCGTCATGGCTTAACGACTTAAAAGCCGGGACCGACAATAACTTAGTAGCTTAACTGAAGGGTAACTGTATTTTTCCGAGGCACACCAGCTAATGACCGCGGTACACCAGTGTGCCGCGGCACACGCTTTGAGGAACACTGAGTTAGCGTATTGTAGAAGTAGAATCGATTGATGCCAGTGGGTTAGGCTGGTTTTAGTGTCACGCGTACCGTCGGCGCTGATAGGCGAGTGATCTTTATTACATTGAAACAAGGATACTGATTGTTTAGCAAAAATGGCAACGCTGATTGCTCTCGTCAGTGCTGAGCAATCAGTATCCCTATTTCATTGTAATAAAGATCACTCGCCTATCAGCGCCGACGGTACGCGTGACACTAAAACCAGCCTTCGAGAGGAAGGTATACTTACTCTCCCACTCCTCCCTCCATGTTGAGATCGAGGCCGGAGTCGATTAGTGCCATGTTCTCTCCATATTTAGGACGAGACATAAATATCAATGCTTGGTAGCACATTATGTACATTATCAAAACTATTATATTCAGCACCTGTAACAGTAGAAATTAACTATAAGTGATATACAATAATATAATGGTGTGGATATGGATATAAATTAATTTAGTGTCATATTTAAATATTTCAGGAGTTTACGGCTTGAATATGTGTTAAAAATGTAGATGCTAAAAAATAACTATCAAGCTAGGTTGTACTTACAGTAGCTTACACAGAAGATTTGTTTTTCAATTGAGAATTGTTTTTCAATCAAAACTTAAAGCTGGTTAGGCGTAAGGTTAATTAAATTTAAACAACAAAAAATCTACTTAAAGCATGATGTAAATTGGTAATTCAGTGCTAATTTAAAATTAATCATTAGCCCAGATTACAGTTTAATGTAGGAATATTGTGGCATTTTTTATTCTTTTCTGTTTTTCATTTTGTATATTTCACTCAAAGAGACATCTGAACATTTTTTATTAGTGCATTTTATCAATGCATGACACAAAAGTAAGTATATTAGAAAAAGCAAGCGTTAATTCAAGTGAGCTTTCATTTGACTGAACTAAATTACAGTGTCATTATGCATAAGTTCAACCAACAGTGCGATTCAGACTCCCAAAAATACATCCGATTTAATGATTTTCTTCGGAAAGGTCTTCAGCAAAGAAACATCATATTTCAAATTCGGAATACAAGATCTGAGTCACACTGCAGGGCTAGTTTTTAATTAAAATTATCAAACAAAACCGATTTACATAGACAGTACCTACACAAATAGGATGTATAATAAGTTATTATACAACCAATTTACATAGGTATGCTAAGTGAATAGAGTCAACAAAATATTGCATAGTAGCCGAATGTGACAGGGTGAGGAGTGGGTGAAATGGTGTACATTGAAGGAGGCTAAAACCATCATGACAAGGTAGTCAGTACCTAGACAATTAGGTTAAATATTATCTTACCATTGGTAAATATTGGAACTCTTCTTGTTGCAATAGAACTGTGACTAATATGTTGATTGCTGTGGACCCCAGAGCCATGTTTCGGTAAAATGTGACTGTGGCATTGTTCTCTGCCAAAATCTGCTTCATCCCCTTTGTGGGTGGTTTTCCTTTAGGCTGGAATATAAACATTTTAAGATAAAAGTTCACTCTGAACTCATAATATACCACGATTTGTTCACAATCTTCTCTGACTGTTTTTTTGATAATCCTGTTAACTTAAAAAGACATAAAGAACTTGTTTTTCTTTAATTTCTTTTTTATCATTTAAGTTCCTACTTTGATTCCAATTTCTCTATATTAGTAGAGCAGAAATAAATAATGCTTTTATATTTAGCCAGGCTGTTGAGATGTTTTTTTCTTATATCTAAGTACCTAAATTAAGTAAGAAAAGTAACAGCTAAATGCACTTAAAAATATCCAATAATTTTGAAAGTTTTGTAATACCTAACGGCTCAATGAAGATAGAATGAAGTAAGTGTGAAGTAGTAGAAGTAGAAGTAGAATGAAGTAGTGAGCAAGTAGGTACAGTCAGCGTCATCAATCGGTATCCCCCTATTGATTTTAACAAGGACCCTTTTCATTTCAACTTTGGATTTCAGTCGGATTTGCTAGTACACTTATGGAAATCTAATTTCGCTCGAGTTCCTATACTAGCAAATCCGACTGAAATCCAAAGTTGAAATGAAAAGGGTCCTTGTTAAAATCGATAGGGGGATACCGATTGATGACGCTGACTGTACCTTATTTAATATAACAAAATAATTACTTTGGGTAGGTACCTACTGTTAGAATAATCTACACTAGGTATCTAGGGGTGATTTCAGAATTTCAGAATTCTTTGATTATCATATTATGACTTGTATTGTAGACTATGTTTTAGGTTACCTATTATTTATCTAACTAGAAGGTACTTTTATTTATGTAGTTAATCCAAAACTTTATTGAAATAAACTAAGCATGCAAAACTCTAAGAACTATAGGTTATAATTTATTAATTGGTAGGGAAAAAAAAAATTACTGTAAAAGGATTACACTGACCGGTGCCATTATTTTCACTTAGTTCCGTGTAAATTGTCGTCTAATTTTTTCCACACTTAGATCACTTAAATTTCGATAGCTTTGTCGAACAAGAAATAAAAAATCCAACCAAAATAAAATCCAATACGACGACAATTTCTTTCTTTTCTTTTCTTCCTCCCCTTCCCCTCCCTCTCTACTCCTATGTCAGTCGAAAAATAACCGAGTGTCAGTGTCACTCCGAGTGTCAGTGTCACTCACTTACCCATGGTAGAATGCTGACTGACATTTAACACGTTCACTGTCCCAGAACAAAAGTCAAAAATATACCAGTACGTTCAAATGAAATTTCGTTTTAATCTAACAAATAGCATTTAAGGGTATACAATTAAGATAATATGAGTTCAAAAATATGTAGTTTTTCATGAAAAACGTCAAAAAAACTTTATGACTCTAGAAGGAGTCATGGACGTCCGAACATAAAATTGTATGACTCTGTTTGGAGTCATGGACGTATGAACTAAATACGCTATAACTCCATGGACTCATCGATGTAAAATACGAAGATTATTATTGACTTTTTTTGGTTTATCTGTGGTATGAAGTGTCAGATGTCAAAATTGTTGACACAATTACGACACTGACATTTCATATGAAGGGTATTTACGTCATCTGTGTTAAAAAAACATTATGATTAGAAAAAAATCAAATGAAACAAGTACTTACCTTCTTTCGTAACTTTTTTTGCGCGAAAATAATAAAAAATGATAAAGTAACAATAAATAATAAAATATATTACCCCAACAAGATCCCCGAGCACAAAGTCAATGCTCAACCCAAGTGGATGAACTACCCTCAGAAAGTTTTACAGGTTGGGATAATCTCTCTCGTCAAAATTTATTCACTTTGACGCATACAGGGATGTTTACATTATATTAAAATAGCGTTGTGCTGTCCATTTATAATTGATTTAAATAAGTAATTAAACTAGAAATATCATTTTTTTATTTTAACCATATTTGGGAAACTGGCAACATTTTACGTAGGCTCTTTTGAATTTTATGTTGCCTAGATATCTAACCATACGTCCATGATAATGTTTCTACTCTTATTTATACGTCCAGTGAAATATACAACATCTAGTCTAACCTAGTAGTATGACTCCAACCAGAGTCATGGACGTATGAATTTGGTACAAATGTGACTCCATTTGGAGTCATTGGACAGTGAACGTGTTAATGTACAAAGGATTTTGAACCTTATCACGACTACACAACGATCTATTATCATTTAATCTTGGTTATAAGGATTGTTGGTCTTGTTGAGAGGCTTTCTTGGGTGCTTTGTCTCTTTCACACAGTTGCAAAAAGAAAGAGACACACCGCCCAAGTTTTATTTCAAGCGGACCGCGTTTTCTGTATCAGTGCGCGTTCCAGTTACGTTAGTATAAAAATTCCTTGCCCATGCATGTGGCATTCTGTTCGGAAATTATATCTCAAAAGGCATTATTTCAGTATTTTTAAGAAAGAAAAAAGTAATGTTATATTGCAATGCAACCAACCGTTCACTGATTGCAACCAACTGTGTACAGCTCAAGGTACAAAACAAGCATGCTAGTCTTGCAGTGAAACTTTTTCTTGTGTATTTTTTTGGACGAATTCTATTATTTTTATTTTACTTGTGTGCGTGTTTATTGTGCTCTTTATATTATACTATCTAGTGGCAAGCTAAATTTCAATAAGAAATATTATTTTATCTGAGTTTCAGGCCTAAGTTATGCGTAGAAGACAGTAGAAACATTATTTTCAAATCAAAAATCTTCCCGCTCAGCTCGCTCTGGGATGACAAAACTCAGTTTTAAGTGTCAGTCAATCAAATCAGTCAAAGTCATTTTGTCAAAATTTCCGTCAGTAAAGCGAGCTGTCAGTCATTGATTTCGATTGCTCGCTCGCTCGTCGTTTCACAGGTTTCACAGCTGAATTTCATTTCATTCTGTTGTATTGATTGCGAATGAATAGTGTGAATTTGTAAATTAAAAAACCTTCTCACTTTTCAGTGGGCATCGCCGACCACCACACGCATCGTCTTGCATAGATATTTTTTTTGTAAAAATTCCGGAGTTCAAGTATCTACTGCTTCAACACCCTAAATTGTTTTGCTGCAGTGACTCAAGCTTCAGTGAAACGGTTTATCATTGATCAGGTACTTTGAAATAAATTTCTATCATTTACTTTGAACTATAATCATAACACTACATTATTTTCATGAATGTTGTTCTTTGTTGAGTGTTTATATCTCTACGATTTTACTAGACATAACCAAATACAGCCTGTATTCATTGTGGATTGGTAGCACTGTCTTTTCATCTACAGGTTATATTCTTTTATTTACCTAATTATGTATTATTATTGGCTTTTTGAGAGTTCAATGGTGTACTTTGGTCTAGCAAAAGTACAGGCCAACCTAAATTCAATAGATGGCAAGCAAACATAGCTTGTGCATCTGAATCTGTCTAAACTAGGTTTGAATACTCTTAACAGAAGGTTTTGTTTTTCAACCAATCAATGAGACTTGGATAGCTGTTGAATAATGTTGATTCAACCATAATACTGATACTAAACTGGAGTACACCATTTGTCACTTTTACCTGATCTCACTTAGGCTGGATTCGACCAAAAGTGAGTTTGTTTTTATTAAGTTTTTACTCGATACTATTAGCTAGCCCACAAAATTCGATATACAATTGTTTAGAAAGCGCAACCGAACATTATTATGTCCATACAAATTATCCTGGTTATAAGGTCAAAATATTCAAACAAACAGTAGTTTACTCTCGAGACTAAACTTAATCCAGTTTGGTCGAATTCAGCCCAAATATGCAAATCTATGCTTTGTGTTCCATACCTGCTTATGCGAAGATACAAAATAGCTGAAGCTAAACTGACTTCTTTTGGAGTATGCTCAACCCATGCCTAGCTTAAATCTTTAATTAGAGTATTTTCCTCCTTTCAAGTTATATTTATTATTATTGAAAATACATTAATAAAGTAAATACTTATAATACTTTATAACACCCAGTCACAGAACAAACATCAAACAAATGTTTGTTCTGGGTGGGAATCGAACCCACGACCTACAGCGTAGAAGGCAGAGCAACTACCAACAGAGCTAAGAGGCCAGTCAGATTGCATTACTACATTACTCTAGTTTTAAAATTTTTGTTGAATGATTCATGTTTGTTTGAATTGAATTTGATTCTATTGTTGCATTGCAGTGTTTTGTAAAAATAAACTGAAATAAGTTTATAGCGAAAATAGTCCTTGGCGAAGATCGTTTTTTTTTGGTATTGTGATTTAAACCATGTTTCCAGCAAATTCTACCACTTATTCATGTTATCAAACAAATTCCTGTCTTTAAAAAAAAAGAATGGACAATTTTGGCTGTGCGATGACTTAAGCTGATTGCTTAAGTCAACTAACTTAACTATAGGCGCCGTACGCATTTTAGTCCGGTGCGGGTGCGATGTGCGAATGTGCGAGCTTTCATAAATTTCATACGACGAATTCTAAATGCGGCGCATGTGCGATCATCTTTATACTTACAATGTAGGCATTTAAAAAAAGTCCCTGGAAGAGCCTCCTTGACAACATTTTTTTTAACACAAACAATAAATTTAATTGATTTGAAACTTGAATCTATTTTTACACATCTATGTAGTTTTAATCATAGTTTTAATTTAAAACAGTTTTAATTTGTGTTTTATTTCAATTTTTTTTTCTTGATCATATCTTACAATAATGGCAATGTTTTAGGTAAAATTCATAGATCAATGATACGGGAGTACTACGAGAGCTCAGACGAAGATGACATGGATATCCAGTACCCCATAGACGGTGAATGCTTGGTGACTCGTCCCGATAAGGACATGCATAACAGATGCTGTGGTGGGAAGGCTTGGTGCATCAAGGTAAGATTTTCTGTATATTTTCACATACCAACTTTAAAAAAATCAGAAAACAGCAGACTTAAAACATCCTCTGTTAGAGAAATATCTGTTAAGTACCTATATTACAAGCGGACGCCCGCGGCTTCGCGTGTACTACTACTTTTTTATCCCACGGGAAACATGCATTTTTTCGGGATAAAAAGTAACCTAATGTCACTCTCCAGCCTTCCAACTATCTCTACACAAGAAATCACGTCAATCCGTCTCTCTGTTTTTACGTGAAAGCAGGACAAACAAACAAACAAACTAACACATTTCACATTTATAATATGGGTATGGATTATAGGTTTTGTCAATTAAAAAAAAAATAGAGTCTATGGACCACGTTTGCTCATCATGAACTGTCGTCATAGACTAATATGCCCAAATAATGAAACGCTACTTAAATATTTGAGACATACTGACATATCTATTTGAGACATTCTTACTCTTCAAAATCGTAAATGATAAGCACCACTTAAACTAAGTAACGTTTCAGTTAGCCATCCAAAAGTGAGGTGATTGTTTCAACAGTTACTTTTGTTGAGCATGATTTAAATATGGTAATATTTATAATCCTCTTCAACAAGTGAATGTAATAGGTATTAATATTTAAATCCCTCTTCAACAAGTCGTGAATGTAAGAACTATCGTTGCTTGTCAATGAAATGAATAGGTACTTCTTCAATATTGTAAGCATTTCAATAGATAATTGACCGTTGTGCGCTTAAAGCATTACCTGTTGAATTAATCTAAGTGGCTTTGGAAATGTTTCTGTTTGAAAGTTTTTTAAAACGAATAAAATGATAACGATGCAAATCATGTATCATTGTGTTGATGTATTTTAAGCAATGTTTAAGCAATGAAATTTAACCAATAGAGACGTTATACTCATTATAAAAAGCTCTAAAACGCGGCGAAATTATGTTAATATGCTACTTAGGTACAATACTATACGCAGGTTTGTTTAATTTCAATCAAGAAAACTAAAAGATAGCAGAGATATATAAAACCCCGATGTCAGAAAGAGATAAATTATGTGCGTGCTGCGACTAAATGCGTGTAACATCGGAGCAAGACAGAGTTTGACTAAATTGACTCAAGCTAATTAGCTTGACTTTTGTTCGCCACGCAGGGTGGAGTACAACTACTTACCTTAGAAGATTATAAAAGATTATTGGGTTTAAGTTTAAAAAGTACAAGTAAAATCTGGCGCAGTCTTTTTGTATGGCTATTTTAAAACATTTCAAAATGATTGTACACGTGGTGTAGCTCTCTTTGTTGTTTTTTGTTATTTCTTCCAAGTAAAAACATTTTCTGCGCATTCGTACATTTAAGTAAAATCTGGCGCAGCCTTTAAAATTTTAAATATAGTTGTTTTTATAACAAGTTACATAGGAGGGACAATCTCGACGCCTTCGACAGAGATTGGTGGGATGTTTCGAAGGTCAGAGATGGTTGCAGGCAGAGATATGGGGTAGAATAGCGTCCCACTAGGTCTACCAACGCAAAGGTCTACCCGGTAAACCTTTACGTAGCAGTGGGACGATATAAGTTGATAAAAAAAAGTATTGTTATAATCAGGGATCGGATAACCCATTCATAACGGTAACCGCTTCAAACGCTTACCGATTGAAACGGTAACCGATTGAAACGATATACCGAAATGATTGGGTATTAACCGAAATAATAACCCATACCGAATGAAACGGTATACCGAAATGATTGGGTTTTTATAACTGTATTTTTGTCGCATTATTACGTAAATATTTCGTAGAAAGAGAGCGATGCATTGAGTGCGACGTTGCCAGCTTGTTGCCAGCGAATGTAAGTATTTCGTGTTTTTGACTTATTTGTCGACAGGATTACAGTTGGGCCGACGGATCTCGGCGTTCATGAAGTTAGGCTTTTCGCTGCGCAGTAGAAACTTTTGTATGAAAAAGTTGCACTGCGCATCGAAACTGCTAACTTCACGAACGCCGAGATCCGTTGGCCGTACTGTACCTAAAGCAGTTTGCGCATAATTCACAGAAAATGTTTTATTTAATGTGATGATGACTTCCTAGGCGATTTCGGCCACGGCGCTGGCGACTGTATTTTTCTAGATAGGCGTATTTTACTTATTTTAATTTTAGGTATTGTGAGTGTGAGCTATTGATATTTTTAAAATAATGGTTAGTGATTTGCTTCTGCAATTTCAACAGATAAAGTAAGGTAGGTATGTAGGTACATAATCTTTGCCTGTTGATGTTCGCATGCGAAAAATGCGTTTTATCCAGGGTCAGAATAAAAATTAGGTAGGTACCTATTACCTACCTACATTTCGCCGTTCTTACCTATCTTCGTAACTTCGTAACTTCGCAACTTCGCAACTTCGTATCTTCGTAACTTCGTATCTTCGTATCTTCGTAACTTCGCAACTTCGTAACTTCATATCTTCGTAACTTCGAATCTTCGTAACTTCGTATCTTCGTATCTACGCAACTTCGTATCTTCGTATCTTCGCAATTTCACATCTTCGCAACTTCTTATCTTCGTAACTTCGCAACTTCGCATCTTCATTACTTCGTAACTTCGCAACTTCATATCTTCATATCTTCGCATCTTCGTAACTTCGTAACTTCGCAACTTCGTGTCTTCGTATCTTCGTATCTTCGTATCTTCGTATCTTCGTATCTTCGTATCTTCGTATCTTCGTATCTTCGTATCTTCGTATCTACGTATCTTCGTATCTTCGTAACTTCGCATCTTATTAGAAGTTACTGTTAATAATACGTTTTTATAGATATTTCTAGTAATTTTGAATACTGGTGTCCCGTTACTGATCCCGGCTAGTTGTTGGATATTTTACCCTATTTTATATTTTACACATTAGCCAATTTATCTTGTTTTCGTGACTTTTCTATTTAACTAGGTAGGTAGGTAAATAATTAGTATGGTAATACCTAAGTACCTACCTACCTATAAGTTAACAAAATATAAAGGACATAGGTAAGTACCTACATACATGACAACTCAGTAGTAGGTGTAGGTAAGGTCCTCCTAACCTACCTACCTATTATTCTTGATATAACGGCATAACAATAAGTAAGTAAATGAATATATATTAACAACACTGTACCTACTAACAACAATCGAACTAAAACAACATTGAATAGTTTTCCATTTAGGTGATAGTAGATATTAATCTACTTAAATAAGTAAGTAGGTACCTATTTATTTTATCTGATTCTAATACCTAACTAAAATAATACCTACCTACTTACCTTTAACTGCTTTCCACAAAACATACCTACATAAACTGCAACCAGTCCTTTTGTTATATTCAAAATGTCTGTGAACGGCGTTAGACTGTTTGCGAGGCATTTAAATGTAAAAAATACCAATTTTTAATCGTTTAAAGTAAATTATTTGTATTACTTATTCAACAACTCACTACTAATTCAGTACTCACAATAACTAAATAATACATTCATTCGCTACAGCTTTGGCAAGAAATAATCTGCCAAAAAGCGGATAGGTACGGTAGGTAGTGCATAAACAAAATAATCAGTGAGACATTATTTTCCGTCGCACTCACATTACGCTACTCGCAGCACACGCCGAAAATGCGCCAATTTAAACCTTAAGAAAAAAACCCATATCGTTTCGGTTGTTATTAACAGAAACGTTTCGGTAACCCATTGTTTCGGTTAACCGGTATTCAAACTGTTAAACAACCGATTCATTACGGTTTTTAACCTTAACCGGAATATCCCTGGTTATAATAGCGCATTTGGTGTTCTTTTTTTAGTCTTCCTTGGTTTTTGTCGAGGAGAGACGTTACAAAATAGATAGGTGACCGCTAGGGGTATTAACAGGATAGCGCTTCCGTTTTTTCCGGGCGTAGGCGTAGCCACAAAACACCGACACCAGAGTTAATCACTAGCTCATACGAACTTACTTTATTTAAAACATGAAGGGGTAAATTTATTGATTTATCGTTCTGTACTGACCTATATTAACCAAATGTATCTTGTATTGTAAACTCGTATGTTTGAATAGTTTTCATAATGTTATGAATGTGAAAGTGTGTGAGGATTTTCGGCTCAATAAGAGCGAATAACTACCATGTTTTTTTGAACCGACTTCAAAAAGAGAAGGAGTTTCTGAAATCGTTTCTGATTTTTAAATGTTTTTTACCTCAGAACTTATTCATTTGTAAACCGATTTAGAAAATTCCCTTTTAATTTGAAAGGATATACCTGCTTCCAGCTTGGTCCCATTTTTATCAAAACCCAGCTCTGATGATGTGGCAAGTTGGGCGATTTTGCTTTGTATGTATGTTTCACTTTTATGTTCTCGCATAACTATCGAACCGTAAGTAAGACAGCCAGGGGAGGTTTAATAATTGGAACCTGTTGCCAACCTTGTGTACAGAACACTAAAAATTGACGAACTTTTAGACCCTGCTCCTACTAGCTCGAAGGCTTGTTTCACTCTTCAGCGTGTCGCCGGTCGCGTCCGCGAGTTGACCATTCACAGCACAGAGAAATTAATTTTGACCATTCACAGCACAGAAAAATGTGCTGTGAATGATCAACTCGCGGACGCGACCGGCGACACGCTGAAGAGTGAAACAAGCCTAAGTGGCTATACACTGGTGTAATTATCGCCTTACAAAATGTTCAAAGCAATTTTCTTTCAGGATATTTGCGGAATAATCTGCGCCGTTCTGACATGGTTGCTGATCCTGTACGCAGAGTTCGTGGTAATGATGGTGATTTTGGTCCCGGGAGTGAATACTTACCCATTCTACAGCTACGCGAATATTTTCGTGTTCCAATGCATGGCGTTCCTCGCTTTTGCTTCGCATCTCAGGACCATGTTTACTGATCCGGTAAGTCATCCATTGACTGAGCTCATGCGTACTAAATCATGTTTTTGTATTGTTTATTAAAATTATTTACAAAAGCGTCTGATGTGTTGACATAACTCTGACTGCCCCTACAGGCAAAAATATAAAGATCCATATAAAACAAAGTCTGTATACCGACTTTTTTAACCCCCATTTATAACTCAAGAACGGCTGGACCGAATTTAATGATCTTTAATTTGTTGGATTTGTATCCGCCCCGAATAGCAGAATAACTATTAGAAAATCGGAAAAATTCACAAACAAATTACAAAAGATTTGTATGCGAATCGTATAGGTATAGGTGATACGGAGTTCACCGGCGTCCTGGTTACGTGAGACTTTAATAGCAATAGCAATGCGATAGCAATCACTACGCGACCGGTCGAAAAATATCACTCAAAATCGTAATACGTCCGCTAAATGCACTATAACCAAAGTACATTTTGCGACAGGCGAGCAATAGACGTGCGATTCTGTAATACGATTTTTAGTGACATTTTTCGCCCGGGCAAGTAGTGATTGCTGTCGCATTGCTATTGCAAAGTCTTACGAAGTCAGGGGGCGGGTCATCTAGTTGCTCTAATAAATATACATACCATCTATCAATTTAATGTAGACGGCATTTTTAAACAATCTCTATTTTTCCAGGGCGCCGTACCGAAAGGCAACGCAACGAAAGAGATGATAAAACAGATGAGTTTTCGCGAAGGCCAGGTTATCTTCAAATGCACCAAGTGTTGCAGCATTAAGCCTGAACGTGCCCACCACTGCTCCGTCTGCCAGCGTTGTATTCGCAAGATGGACCATCACTGCCCTTGGGTCAATAACTGCGTCGGCGAGAACAACCAGAAGTATTTTGTGCTGTTCACAGTGAGTAAATACCGTTTTATTAGCGGCCTTTACACGGTAGAGTTTTAACCGCGCATCTGGACTGCGTTCCGAACCGAAATAAATAAAACCGAAATAAATCTGTACAGATTTAACCGCGGATAAAACTGTCGTGCTAATTACTGTCACAGTTTAGTCTGGCGCGTGGTACGATTATGAACGGTGATGCGTGCAAAAAACTGTCACAAAAACTGTGCTAAAAACTATGCCAGATCGAACTGTCAGCCTCGCGCATCTACACGTCTACGTGTAAAGGCCGCTCTAGACTAGTGGCCAGTCCCGGCTTCGGTGGACAATTATTTTTTAAATATTAATATTGCATTATGTTACTCAGGGTGAATGTAGCTTTCCAATGGCGAAAGAATTTTTGAAATCGGCACAGTAGTTTTTGAGTTTATTCATTAGAAACAAACACACAAAAATACAAATTTTTCCTCTTTATAATATTATATAGTGTAGACTAGCTTCCGCCCGCGGCGTTGCCCGCGTGGTACCTACATAACATGTAGCCTAAGTTCATCCTGAAAGTTTATTTTAAATACTGGTGATGAGAAGAAGAATTTTTGAAATCGGACGAGTAGTTTCGAAGATTACCTCCTACACACAAACAAAGTTTTACCTCTTTTTAATATTAAATAACTTAACTTAAAATAATCAACATTTCTCGTTTAATTTTACAAAAGCTATCATAAATACGTATTTTTTATGTTTTCTTAATTGGTGTAAAATACCGGTGCATTACTTCTCACGGCCCTAAACAAAGAAAACAAAATAATAATGTATGTAACTGCAGTTGAAGACATGACGTATTTAATTTCCTTACGTTTTCCACAGATCGATTTTGAATAACGTACATGCTACATTGATTTATATTAATTGCAGTTCTATATCGCGGGTATATCGATTCACGCTGTCGGGCTCGCTATATACCAATTTGCGACGTGTATAAGGCACGAGTGGCGTGAATGCAGCGCTTACTCACCTCCGGCCACCGTCATCTTACTTTTGTTCCTGATAGCTGAGGCTCTACTATTCGCTATCTTCACGGCTGTGATGCTCGGAACCCAACTGCATGCGATTTGGAATGATGAGACTGTAAGTTTATTGACTTTTTTCCTAACTATACTAGCATAGATATAGAAATCGATGTCCAACTGCGCGATGGGTCGATGACATAAAAAAATACCATAGATTTTGGATGTGTGGACCGGAATGAATGGCGTAAAAAAAGGAAGGCCTACACCCAGCAGTGGGATATTATTGGCTGTGGATGGTGATGATGATACTAGCATACTGTTTAAAGAAGACCATGTACCCGGTTTAAGTTGTTACGTTGTTTGGTTGGCATTTTTGTTTATATCTATAGTTTTTTGGGCCAGAAAACCTTGCGGGTCCTTCGAACACCGTACCAAAGTTTCATCACAATCTGATCAATAGTTTAGGAACGCATACATAGAAGACAGACATTAATTTCTATTCTTCTTTCGAGTCAATATTAATTTATACAGATAGATGATAATAGGTATAAGGCTGAGACTCCACCAAAGCGGAGAGGAGAGGAGATGTGTCTAAACAACCAATAGAATTTCGGTATTCACACGTCTGTATCACGACATGTGTGAATAACGAAGTTCTATTGGTTGTTTAAACACATCTCCTCTCCTCTCCGCTTTGGTGGAGTCTCAGCCCGAGTGTTTTTATTTCCGTGCGTATTGAACAGTTTCGATTTACTTTTTCTTTGTATTGTAACTCTTTGTTTGTCTACAGGGTATTGAGCAACTGAAGAAGGAGCAAGCTCGCTGGGTCCGTAAATCAAGATGGAAGAGCATCCAATCTGTATTCGGTCGGTTTTCTATTCTATGGTTCTCACCTTTTACTCAACCGTCGCCCAAGACGAAACTCGACACCTATCTCTATAGCGTCTAGAAACCGTACCCAAACTGACTTGAATTTATGGCCGGTCTCTATCACTGTAGATTAAGTTTATATCACTTCGATGTTGTACTAGACGACGCCAGAATATTATCATTTTTAAGCAATATTGTAACTATAATTTATTTCTAGTTTAGAATAAGTGCTTGTGGGTTTGTTACTGATAGCACTACTTCTAGGCACGGACACCATGCATTTGCATTTACTATTTTTATTAATCACAAAACGGAGTTGTATGTGAAATTGTGAATAGTTGATGGTTTTCCGCTCGGATGGTAGATCAAATGGTGTATTGTTACTGGTTCAAACAGACATCGTCGCAGCGACGCCGACGCCAGCCCTTCGCTTACTCACTGTTTAGTCTTTGTAGTTATAAAGCGCCTGAAATGTACAAAAACAGTACACTAAATAAATGTTTATAGTTCAGTTTCAATGTTCGTGTTTAAGGAAAGTGACTCAGTGTATGGGTACTTAATGGTTGTTGCAAAGACTAGCAGGCTAACGTCATGCGCACATGCAATGTCTCTAAATATTACGATAATTCATTAAAATTAATAAAGATCTCCTAACTTAAACAAAAGGTATTACATTTCGGTAATAGGTAAAGTTCAAATGTTGATATATTTCGTAAGGATTATGATATGCCTATGTAAGTGGCATGCTATAAATATTGAATGCTTTTGGATTATGTACCTCATCGATATCAGGTAAATGTGTAAAAATTGTGTAAATTTAAGGTCTAAAGAACCAATGCTAAAGGATCTCTTGGTATGATTCAAATCTACTTTCGTAAAAATATTGACTTGAATTTATAAAGTTTGAAGATGTAATAAATGTTCCCTTGATCTTCTGTTGTGGAATGATTCAGAATAGTCACTGTTCCATAGCGTAAGGGAGTCCTCTCCAGGACCTGTAATATAGGAATCATGATCATTATTATTTTAAGTTACTTGTGATTTCTTTCTAATGTATTATTTATTTTGTTGACATCAATGTCTTTGTTATATTTTTATGTTTATATTATGTAGTGAAATATATGCCTACAAATGGGAACAAATTACTGGAAAGGTTATTTTTAATGCAAATTATGTTTGAATGTAGTGAAAACTGTTATGAGTTTGCAAGGAGTCTTGACACTAGGACATTTAGGGCACACTGTCACTAGACGTACGAGAGGAACTCGGACTAGAATATGGGTGCTGTTATTTTCTATAGTTACATTACTTTGTATAAATTTGAACAGCTTTAAAAGAAAGTGTACGTTTTAGAGCAATACTTAATATTTTTTAGCTTGAACAATGATAAAAACGGGGTGTTTTGAAACAATTCTTACAAGAACTACAATACAACTAAAACTACCAATAACAGAGGCTCTTTGCCGTTCGTGACATCATGACTACATCCAAGAAGTAAGGCTACTCTGATGTGTCCCGTACTTCAGTAGGCATGTTGAATAGGTCATGGGTATTAATTATTGGGAACACCCTGTATTAGGCGCTATTCACATAATAACAGGGTCCGAACTTAGAACGGTAAAGGCCGGTAAAAATATTGCTTGCAAACTTTTTATATGAATCTTTTTACACATTGCTGTGTCGGATATCCAGCTAGTAGTGTTAACATGCAAGTCGGTCTCGGAGCTAGGAAAACCCTGATGTAGAAAGCGCCTTTAAAAATAAAATTACATACATTATTATGTATAATTTTAGTCATAATTCCATTACAAATAGCGTAGATTATTCGTTAAGTAATTTAAGGAATTGTGATGATATTTATAACTGCTGGATTTTAGGATGACCTACGCTTAGAGTTACGTGTGGACTTAAGTTAATGGTTATTCGTAGGTATACGCTTTAACTGCAATAATTTTGTAATTTTGTCTTGTGGTTTTGCGTGTTTATTGCGGATTAAAAATGTTGGACAATGTGAAATTCTGTCAATATTTTCCTGATTTAGCTTATTATACACACGTCAATGTAGCGGTCAAAATATCAATATAGCAACCGTATTATTAATGCTATGAGTCAATCTATTTTTTTTTATTAGGTACATAATTTACCCAGTGGATTTTATTCTTTAAAATTAACTTGCTGACACGGAGAATTTCGTACTGCCTCAGAATTTAAGATAACACAAAAAAAATGTATGAGAAAATGAATTTTCTTAAATTTTTTTTTCGATGTTATACTTAGTAGTTATTCTGTTATTCGGGGTGGACAAATACAACGAATATAAAATCATGAAAAAATAAAAATAAATCCTGCCGTTCCTGAGTTATAAAATAGTGTAACGAACCCGACTTTGTTTGATATATTTAGATTATTTATTAATAGGTTCTAATCCAGTTTCGATATCGTTTGCTATGAGATATTAAAAACTGTTATTTAGAATGTTAATGAGTGTTTTATGATCTATTTAAAATAGTTTACAGTTGCCACCTAAATTCCTGGAATTGTATTGGAAATTGTCTTTTTTAAACTTTCGCGGTCAGAACACATTATAAATACATATGTATTCGGGTATTTATCACGTAAATTATCTTTTTATTTAGCCCGACGTTTCGACTGGATTGCACCAGCCGTGGTCGCGGGAAGACTGAAGTGTTGGAGGCACCGCAGCAAATCGAAGGCGTTTGTTAAATAGAAATGCCCGGATACATTTTATTTATAATGTATTGGAAATATTTTCGATTGTCATTGTTTAATGTACGGATTGTCTACATAATCGGTGTTAGCTACTAGATATATTAGGTGTATGAGATTATGAAATATTCTACGTAGTGACCCTATCTATCTACATTCACATGATACTGATACCTACTTTGTGATAATAATCTAAATATATTTAATATTGTATGCTAATCGGAAACTTTTGAATAATATTTCGTAAACATTAGTAAATTAAATTAGACCTCTGGTAGTGTTTAGACTACTCGATAATTCTTATAAAATGAAAATCTGTGGTACTACCCACGCGAGTTAACTTGAGACCTGCCCTTCTAGCCATATTACACTATCTATCGTCGCTGTAGAATAGAACACTTCAAAATGTATAGGAATTGACGTTTCAAGTAGATGAGTCACGTGGTCAGAACGCAATTCCTATACATTTTGAAGTGTTCTATTCTACAGCGACGATAGATCGTGTAATATGGCTAGGGCCCCTGGCTTTTTGACGTTTGCGCCAAAATACAGTGCGCGATACATTGCGCACTGTATTTTTTCACAAACAAAAACCCAGCGGCCTTAAAAAGGTCGCTATAAGAAAATCACAATAGGAATCGAACTATAACCGTCTCTTTTCATTGACTGAAAGTGAAAAGAGACGGCATATAGTTCAATTCCTATTGTGAATATGCTATAGCGACCTTTTTAAGCCCGCAGTTCTCAAGTTAACTCGTGCGGGGTATATGTTGCGAATATCCCTTACATTTTATACAATAAATTCTATTTTTCATAACCGAAGTGTTTATCGCGTGTACAAGATTATAAGATCAAATTAATTAAAGCATCCATATTGGTTACGTATTTATGTCACGAAAAATACAAGACAGATTTTTGAAATCCATAGGAACGTTTGCCAGATTTTTGATTTCTTTTTTTTTATAATACAGGAATTCGAATTCCATAAATTCTTAAGACAGATTTTCATTTGTTTTTTTTTACAAGACAGAAATACAAAATACATCTAAACATTTTCCAGAAATTTTAATATCCAGATAATTCACTTTACCGCATGTTTGTTTTCCATATAATTTGTTTTCCATATATTTTGTGATCCCGAAAAATCATGGTTCAGGAAAGACCTATTACAAAATTATGTATTCAGTCTTTCTAAAAGCCTACTAGTAGCGCCATCTAGTAATAATTCAGAGCGTTATAAATAATAGGTACCATACAATTAAATGACCGATGTTCATTATGTAGCTTGAAGTACTGTAGGTAGATATCTAATACATATTGTACCTAGGTTTTATATGGCTGGAAATTTTCTGGTAAGCATTAATTCTGTCTTTATAATAAGGTATAAGGATATTGATGTCGAATGAAAAAAAAAAAACGAACTGATAATCTGGCATTAGTGTTTCTGTCAAATAAGACTTCTGTGAAACGTTTTATCGGAGTAATAAAATTATGTAAAACATAGCATCTGGATTTCGAGTTTCTATCAAACGTTTTATGGATTTCAAAATTCGGTGTATCGTTTTTCGAAAGATTAATAGGTTACCATCCATATTACCGGTAAAGACGATTCTTCGTCTCTAGAGCTACAATAGAAGACAAGTTGGTAGTCGGACGGAATTAACAGTATTGGAATACATTTGGTATAAGTACTTTTATATTATGTACTTTCTTTCTATATGGCTATTCCATATCACAGAAAAAACAACGAGGAATACATGAAACCCCCTCTATGTCTGTATTGAGTTATATAAAGACGAGAAGAACATATTGGTTAAAATCCTTACATTTAACTATTCTATGTAAATAATGATTTAACTTCATAAGTACACAGAACCTCGCCATACAGAGTAGAATAAAAATACTTATTCACATTATGCTAAAGTAAATAGTTTCCTTGTAATCATAAAATATATGCAAGAACGATATTTTGCAAATTATATCCTATGTGTATCGCTTGTAGGACTATATACCTTACATCTGAATTTAGGTAGCACATTCAGAAAAATGGAATTCTAATAATCAACCGCACCATAGACTAAACGCAGTATTTTATAATTAATTTATTCACCGTATGCAATTCTTTATTTTAAGTGTTATTGCTGTTAATGCTTGTGTGATAATGATAATATAAATAGGTGCATGTCGGTCTAATTTCGTCATCTAAACACAATGTAGACTATGGTTATCATTTGCGTAGGTCAATAGTAGCGATGCTAACGTGTTAAAATATTATATAAGGCGAGATATTCTGTCTGAAAATAGGATTTCGTAATTTTGTCATCGTAATTCGGCTGTATAACACCTTTTTTCTAACTAAAAGATCCCTCGCACACTGCAAACTTTTCTATCGGCGGATAGTTTGGTCGGGCTCTTAAGAGTGCTCTTATTATGAAATTTGTAGTTCAAAATCGTTATTTATCTCAGAAACTGTGAAAGTTACCACTTTAATATTTAGGGAAATGATAGTTCTACCTTTTATCTTGGATTATGTCTTTTGAAAACACGATTGGTGAACATTCTCTCGATCATATAGTTTTTTGAAAATACATGATTTGCACACATTTTGCTATTTATCTGGGTAACAGCTCACTATTTGTTTTGTTGTTATTGTTTTGTCAAGAAACTTAGAAGTATTTCTTCAGTTCTGTCTTCTAATTTTTCGATTGGTTGTCTAATTAACTTTTAATTAGGTAAAAACTGTATTTTCGTCGTATTTCGGAACGTGCAGCAGTCGTAAGCGACGCAGCCGAACGCGGTCTAAACTTATCTTTATTTTAACGAAGTTAAGACCGATAATAGAAGTTCCTCTCATCAATGTGCTAATTTATGGTTTGTCGCGTTCTTAATCAGTATGAAGAAGATGTTTGCAAGTGCGCACACTACAACGATTTAGTATCGACCATGTTTGTATTAGTAGCCCAACCTTACCCAACTATCGGCCGAGAAAAGTTTGTAGTGTGTGGGGCGTCTAAGATTCAAACTAAGGTCGACCTTCACCCATCTGTTTACTGTTTGAAAAGTATTTTTTATCAAATATAATAGGTAGGTACATTAAATATGTCGCGAACTGGTTGCCTAATAAAATCTGGTCAGAAATATATCACCGTCTCTAAAAACATTATTGCAGTTGATTTTACGAAGAAAAATCTGATTTAAGTACCTATGTAAATTTTATTAAAAAATAAATAACTGCTGACGGAAAAAAAAATTATAAACGTCCAGCTTCACCACTGCTGCCCAGAACAAATATTCAAAAAATTAAAAAATCCGACTCTGATCGAAATAAAAGTCATTTTTTTTTTGATCAGAGTCGGATTTTTTAACTGATTTTACTATGACATCAGTCGTCTGGGAATCTTATTCAAGCAAAGTGTCCACTGGCAAGTGATTTCCGCAACTTTTTGCAGAAGTCGATTGACGACTAGTTTCCACTGACTGCAATTTTTCTATTTGCATACACGTGGGACTTGCAGCAAGTTCGATAAGTCACTAAAACTTGCAGAAGTCCACTTGCGCGAGCGTTTACACGTTGGCAGTCGCTTGCGCAAGTTAACCTGTGCAAGATTTATTGCCAGTGGACACTTTGCTTATCAGTTAGTTTAATTCCAAGCTAAAAAATATGATTGATCGAAAAAAAAACTACCCGTAGTACCTACCCCTACCATCAGTTTTTTCTATGAAAACTTTTTAGTGCATCAACTATCCTCTAAACTCGCTAGAGGCACTGTAGGTACAAGTTTTCATACATAATTATTCAATCTACAGAGGTAGAGATAGTATATGGTGGGGTTACAGGTCTGCACTTCCGTCACAATCAACATAGTTTGGTCTTAATTATGTAGAGGTGTCTAAGACAAGTTTTCGCGTTATTATGCAAATCTGATTCTGTTTTGTCATTTGAAAAAATGATTTGCGCAATTTAAGTAGTGCGATTCAGACCTTCTCGGAATGTATTCTAAATTCGAAGAGCGACGTTTGTTCGCTGTAAATACGTTAACTTTCCGACTGAAATCATCGAATCGGACGCTAATTTGGAAGTCGCACTGGAGCAGCAGTGCGATTCACACTTTTCGGAATGCGGATGCATGTTTTCTCAGCGAAAAAACGTCGCTCTCCGAATTCGGAATGCATTCCGAGAAGGGTTGAATTGCGCCTCTGACCTATCATGAATTAAAATTTCGAAAAAGCAATGCTGCTTCTAATTATCATTAGCTCAAAACTTTAAACGGAATTTGATCTATAATTATTATTTTTGTGTTAAGATGGTTCGACCAACTATTATTTAAATTATCTTATTTGCACAAATGACAAAATAAATGAAATCTAGTTATCTAACCCTTAACTAACCCGATTATCCTGGGGCATAGGTACAACATAGCATAAGTGGTCAAACTATAAATAAAATTGCGATTAATATCCTTGTGCCCTAGAATGTTCTTTTCGTCTAGAATGATGTCTGATTTTAAGGGAAAACTATTTTCATTAAAGATGATTATGTGGGAAAAACTATTGTTTTCTTTCTTAGCCTACATAAATACCTATCGAGAGTAGTATAACCCGGTTCATTAAAGAAAGGAATCCAAAATGGCGGCGCTTATCATGTCCTCTCGCTCCGTAAGTATAGACGGAACTAGTGTGCAAGCGAGAGAACATGATAAGGGCCTCGTTCGATTAGATTCCTTTCTTTAATGAACCGAGTTATAGATGTAGGTACCTATAGTCTGGCAAAAACGGGTAGAAACGGCAACTAAAATTTAATTAGGTACAATGGAAACCCTTTCTCTACTAATCTATGGTAAAGTACACAGGTTTCTTGTCTATGGTACAGGTACCGAAGACGTCAGCCAGAAGTAATAATTTCCTTCTGATAGCCCCTCCAGACTCTCGAGAGAAGGCTCGGCGAGAAGTCTCGCCGAGACTTCTCGAAGAACAAACAAGCTATCCACACTCTCAATTTTTCTCCGTCGTGATGTTTGAAATCCTTTGGCTCGGCCAAAAATACCGACACCGATCGGAGAACGGGCGAGCCAGAGAACGAGAAGGCGAGAAGCTCCTCACACTCACGCTTCTCGGGTGTTCTCGGGGGTTCTCGCAGAGAGTCTGGAGGCCCTATAAAAGTCAGAAGACTGATTTCAGATAAAAAGAACAAAAAAAAAAACTAGACTGCCTAAAACCTCCGTCACTAGAGTTGGCCACTAGCTCATACGAATTTACTTTTTTAGTCCAGGTTTTGGTCTTCAAGCTGAAACTTGAAGATTTTGAAGACCTTACTATTGTTCCATCTAAACAATTACGCATTGAAAACGCATTAGTATAAACGTGCGTGTAACAGTGCTGTGTAGCAGTGTGTAATAAGCAAGCAACAAAGGCGTTAGTATTGGCCAGGCGACGGGAAAGCATTGTTGCGGAATCGCCGCACGCGTCACGAAGTTTTAGCATGAGCTCGCGCTCAAGGCAACCCAGTGCCTCCCTCCGCTAGCCTTCTCATTACGTAACCGACCTCACCGAGACCCACTCGCCGGACATCGTACGTAACTGATTTCTATTGTGAACTTACTTTAGTGGTTTTTATCTAAAAAGCTGTTGTATTCCAGATGCTGAGGGCTTTGTTTGTGCTGGTGCTCGTGGCGCCATCTCTGTGCCGTCCGTACGATCCGGAAGACGGTGGATTGAAGAGTGTGCTGCCATCTGACGGGACGTTTGAAGCGTTCTACCCTCGCGAGGCGCAGGGTGTTCCGAACGGCTCGTCAAGGCCGGCGCACGGCCATGGTAGTTTCTACAAGCACCGCAATCCGGCGCTAGTTGACGTCAAAAACGCTGCAGCGTATGGATTCAGGTTTGATGGTAAGCGTAGATTCAATTTTGACGAATTGGATGAGGAGTAGGTCCTGCGAATGTTTATATAGTTCAATCATTGTAGATTAATCAAATAGTGTTTTTTATGTTGTCATGTTATTTGAATCTTGTTTTAGTTCTAAAAAAAATGTGATCCATTTTGCAGTGAGTCAAACTTCAAACTCTTAAGAAATTACTATTCGAACAGACAATAAAGTCAAAGTCAAAGTCAAAGTCAAATTATTTATTGCACTTATGTTGTTTACATTATGGTGTTAATGTTACATTGAAAGTACTTTCAACAGACTTCAAAGTTTGATCTTGAGTTCAGACATGGCCATTTTATTTACAATAAATGTTTAAACTAAAATCGCATTGTTATTTTTCTGCTGTAGTATTTAAATAATATTCGGAATAAAAAAGACCATTTATGACCACGTATTATGAAACTGTGACATGTGCCAAAAATAAATGCCCTTGGCAAATTAAAACCTTGCACAATAATACACTCCCCGAATTACTTTAGATCAGTCAGAGTAAGTGTGTTAACCCATCCCCTGCCGGGCAGGGGATTTGTTAACACGAGTTCTCTTGAAGGAGAGAGCCGCCGGCGCTGTGGCTGAGTACACGCAACTTCTGCACGTGCATCATGGACACTGAACGCGAAATCAGGGTTACTTTCGACGAGGAACACAATGATTAATCTCTCTCGAGAACATAAGGAGTACCTACCTAAACCTACTTATACCCTACTGCCTCTAGCCTAACATTATAAAGGATCGTTACGTCAGCTCAAGAAATTTTTTTTCCAAAATGAATCTCAACTAATTTTGTCAATGCTTAGGTCAACCTATAAACCAAAACTCAGAATTCGAGATTTGTAAAAATGCCTCTAAGTATGTAGGATACGTAAATTTCCAATCACCAAAACTGATCGCCTTCATTCTACATTATAAATGAGATGGTCTATTTTTAATTTAGGCTAGTTATCGGCACGTATCGGTTTTGGTAGTTGTTATAGAGGCAAATCTTATTTAACCTGAAATGTCGTAGGTACAATCAGTAGGTAGTCTTATCTCTAAACAGTGTAGGTAATTGTGTACTTATGTACCTAACTATAGTTTTCTTGAAACCAAATTCAAAGTAAGTCAAAATACAATTTAGCGGTAAACCATTATTACAAGCAAAAGACATCAACGCGCTCTAAAGCGGAACATAATAAATGCATTCGAAAACGTTTTGTTTGCTAATCTTTATTTAAATTATTTATTTGTGTAGGTATATTGGACCGATACACCGATACATGTCATCTTCGAATAGAAGAATAAATAAACTATAGCCTCATCTTCAATTATTGATAAAGCATCGATTTCATGAATAAGCGTATTGAATATTTTAGCCTGTTCCAAGAATCTTATCTCTACCAGTAGGCCTTTTTAGAAGTTACGTTAAAGAAGTATTCATCACACTGGTTAGGTTTGAGTAGCTAGTGACCACCAATGCGTGAGGCGAGCGAGCGTAGCGAGCGTGCCGCAGCAGCGGCCGCCGCACAGTGGCTCGATCGTATGGAGAGGGTCGGACATTCGTCTTTAAAAAAAGTTGATGTCGAAATGTGTTAATTTAATAATGGCATTGTGTTCAGTTAATTATTCTCTTCAATAGTCATTCTCGGTACTTTTGCCGTAACGGCAATATTTCATGAATAAATTGAAGAAACGTTGATTTTTATGACAATTTTGTATGGAAATGAATTTTCAAAACCTTATATCTCGACATTGCCCTGCGTTTTCGCAGTGCGGTTTTTTTAATCGTAATCTACACATAAACAGCTTCAATATCCATTCAAAACTTGCTGCGCCAAACTCTTATAAGACTAAAATACAGGATGATCTATTTTGAGTTAAAATATATGAACGATAACTTGTAATCTACTCGTACACGGTTCGAAATGTCTTAATTTAATAATGGTATCGTGTTCAATTAATGATTTTTTTCAATAGTCATTCTCGGTACTTTTGCTGTAATGGCAATATTTCATGAATAAATTGAAAAAACGTTTATTTTTATTCAAAAATTTTAGGGAAATGAATTTTTAAAACCTTATATCTCGACATTGCCGTGCGTTTTCGCGATGCGGTTTTTTTTATCGTAATCTACACATAAAAAACTTTAATATCCAATCAAAATTTGGTGCGCCAAACTCACAACAGACTCAAATACAGCATGCATGTTCTATTTTGAGTTAAAATATTATGAATATTAACTTAACTGATGTTCGTAATCTACTCGTACACGGCTCGAAATGTGTTAATTTAATCATGGTATCGTGTTCAGTTAATGATTTTCTTCAATAGTCATTCTTGGTACTTTTGCCGTAACGGCAATACTTCATGAATAAATTGAAAAAACGTTGATTTTTATTACAATTTTTAAGGAAATGAATTTTTAAAACCTTATATCTCGACATTGCCGTGCGTTTTCGCGATGCGGTTTTTTTATCGTAATCTACACATAGACAGCTTCAATATCCAATCAAAACTTGCTGCGCCAAACTCATAACAGACTAAAATACAGGATGTTCTTTTTTGAGTTAGCAATAACTAAACCGATTTTCGTAATCTACTCGTACACGGTTCGAAATGTGCTAATTGAATAATGATATCGTGTTCAGTTAAAGATTTTCTTCAATAGTCATTCACGGTACTTTTGCTGTAACGGCATTATTTCATGAATAAATTGAAAAAACGTTGATTTTTATTACAATTTTTATGGAAATGAATTTTTAAAACCTTATATCTCGACATTGCCGTGCGTTTTCGCAATGCGGTTTTTTTTATCGTAATCTACACATAGACAGCTTCAATATCCAATCAAAACTTGCTGCGCCAAACTCATAACAGACTAAAAAACAGGATGCTATATTTTGAGTTAACAATAACTCAACCAATTTTCGTTATCTACTCGTACACGGTTCGAAATGTGCTAATTGAATAATGGTATCGTGTTCAGTTAAACATTTTCTTCAATAGTCATTCACGGTACTTTTGCTGTAACGGCATTATTTCATGAATAAATTGAAAAAACGTTGATTTTTATTACAATTTTTATGGAAATGAATTTTTAAAACCTTATATCTCGACATTGCCGTGCGTTTTCGCGATGCGGTTTTTTTTATCGTAATCTACACATAGACAGCTTCAATATCCAATCAAAACTTGCTGCGCCAAACTCATAACAGACTAAAATACAGGATGTTCTGTTTTGAGTTAATATATTATGAACATTAAACTTAATCAATTTTCGTAATCTAGTCGTACACGGTTCGAAATGTGTTAATTTAATAATGGTATTGTGTTTAGTTAATGATTTTCTTCAATAGTCATTCGCTGTACTTTTGCCGTAACGGCATTATTTCATAAATAAATTGAAAAAACGTTGATTTTTATTACAATTGTATGGAAATGAATTTTCAAAACCTTATATCTCGACATTGCCCTTGGCGCACCAACTTGGCGCACCAAGTTTTGATTGGATATTGAAGCTGTCTATGTGTAGATTACGATAAAAAAAACCGCACCGAGAAAACGCACGGCAATGTCAAGATATAAGGTTTTAAATATTCATTTCTTTAAAAATTGTAATAAAAATCAACGTTTTTTTCAATTTATTCATGAAATAATGCCGTTACAGCAAAAGAACCGTGAATGACTATTGAAGAAAATGTTTAACTGAACACGATACCATTATTCAATTAGCACATTTCAAACCGTGTACGAGTAGATAACGAAAATTGTTTGAGTTATTGTTAACTCAAAATATAACATCCTGTATTTTAGTCTGTTATGAGTTTGGCGCAGCAAGTTTTGATTGGATATTGAAGCTGTCTATGTGTAGATTATGGTAAAAAAAACCGCATCGCGAAAACGCACGGCAATGTCGAGATATAAGGTTTTAAAAATTCATTTCCATAAAAATTGTAATAAAAATCAACGTTTTTTCAATTTATTCATGAAATAATGCCGTTACAGCAAAAGTACCGTGAATGACTATTGAAGAAAATGTTTAACTGAACACGATACCATTATTCAATTAGCACATTTCGAACCGTGTACGAGTAGATAACGAAAATTGGTTGAGTTATTGTTAACTCAAAATATAGCATCCTGTATTTTAGTCTGTTATGAGTTTGGCGCAGCAAGTTTTGATTGGATATTAAAGCTGTCTATGTGTAGATTACGATAAAAAAAACCGCATCGCGAAAACGCACGGCAATGTCGAGATATAAGGTTTTAAAAATTCATTTTCTTAAAAATTGTAATAAAAATCAACGTTTTTTCAATTTATTCATGAAGTATTGCCGTTACGGCAAAAGTACCAAGAATGACTATTGAAGAAAATCATTAACTGAACACGATACCATGATTAAATTAACACATTTCGAGCCGTGTACGAGTAGATTACGAAAATCAGTTAAGTTAATATTCATAATATTTTAACTCAAAATAGAACATGCATGCTGTATTTGAGTCTGTTGTGAGTTTGGCGCACCAAATTTTGATTGGATATTAAAGTTTTTTATGTGTAGATTACGATAAAAAAACCGCATTGCGAAAACGCACGGCAATGTCGAGATATAAGGTTTTAAAAATTCATTTGACTAAAATTTTTGAATAAAAATAAACGTTTTTTCAATTTATTCATGAAATATTGCCATTACAGCAAAAGTACCGAGAATGACTATTGAAGAAAATCATTAATTGAACACGATACCATTATTAAATTAAGACATTTCGAACCGTGTACGAGTAGATTACAAGTTATCGTTCATATATTTTAACTCAAAATAGATCATCCTGTATTTTAGTCTTATAAGAGTTTGGCGCAGCAAGTTTTGAATGGATATTGAAGCTGTTTATGTGTAGATTACGATTAAAAAAACCGCACTGCGAAAACGCAGGGCAATGTCGAGATATAAGGTTTTGAAAATTCATTTCCATACAAAATTGTAATAAAAATCAACGTTTCTTCAATTTATTCATGAAATATTGCCGTTACGGCAAAAGTACCGAGAATGACTATTGAAGAGAATAATTAACTGAACACAATGCCATTATTAAATTAACACATTTCGACATCAACTTTTTTTAAAGACGAATGTCCGACCCTCTCCATACGATCGAGCCACTGTGCGCCGAAGCGCCAGAAATGTTGAGCTATCGATTATTACTAGATAGCATCATCATCATCATCATCATTTCCAATAGTAGGTACATCTACACAGCAGAGATAAATTGACATACAATTTCCAGTTATCACTACCGGTAGGGATAAATAAAAAAATAATCCACGGTAGGGATACTTGTAACAGGTGAATATTTTCTCGGTGATGAATGGTATAGCAGCTATTGATTGAGTAAAAATTCGATCGATTTCATGGACGAAGGCGTTTGAAAGAGCTGTAAATCGAAGAAGGAAGGCACGCCGCCGGCCGTTCCAGTAATGAATACGTCTCAATTCGACACGAGTGTCGATATCCTTCCCCTCTTGGAGTACTTATTAGCGAGTGGAGACGGCACCAGCGCCACTCGACCGTCCTAAACCGATACCCTCCCCCAAGAATCCATGTCTAAACACTTAGCCGCTCCAAAAAAGTGTGAAATTATCTTAAGTGGCCAGTGTCTATGAAACTCCTTTTTAAAATAGGGCTAATATAACGGTACGTCTAAGTAAAGATAGAAGTGTAGATATGTTAATAAGATTATTATTATATTGAGGTCGGGGACCGGCTTTTAAGGACGGAATGTTTCTGATACCGTGTATAAAAAACGACTGGACTCTTGGGATCGGTCATTCCGTGGCTGGAGTGGGTACACGCATCTTCGTTCCCGAAATAACGAGGCGTTTTTGTGTAAAGGCCCCTAATCCGTTTTTCGGCTACGATTCGTAGTTCTGAATTCAAACTCGCAGGGGGTGAACGTTCCTTTTTGTTCAGTTAAGTTGTCACTGATCAAGTGCCATGAATCCGGATTCGAATAACATGGTAAGTGCTTTTCCTTTGCTTTTTTCAGCGATTCGTAGTTTTTTTCATACTATAGTTTCGAAAACACAATTAGAACTTAAAAATAAAATAGGAATATTTTAAATAGTTAAGTAAACATTTTTTTAATGTTCATTAAATATATTTTTTTAAATGAATACGCAAACAAACAATAGGGAACCACAAAAATCTATAAATCAAATGAATTATCAAATTAAGTCATTCGTGTTTACTGTGTTTAGCCTTTGAAAAGTGATGTTTATTCAGAAGGAAAATCAATTTACAAAGCTACAACACTTATCTAATGGCTGTGAATGGATTCTTGATGAGTGCAAGTCACCCTCTCACTTCGGTAACGTCTCTGTTGTGACACCTGTCGTTTTCGATATTTTTATTTTTAAACAATAAAATTATTTAATAATATGTGGGTGCCTATAATAGTAACATTTACATTTCAAAGTTAATTTGTTGCCTTTGAGTGCCTTAAATATTTAAAATATTTGTTTATTTGTAGGTAACCCACAAATATTTTTCTAAAAGTAGGCTACAATGTTAATAATTTCAAACAGCCACCGTCTCTAACTAATAACAATTTTATTTAATCCTATAAAACGTAGTAAAGAGAACCATTTTTAATTAAGTAAAAAGTCAATATATCGGGTAGATATAGAAATAATAACCTGACGCCCACTGAGAAGCTATTAAAACGAATAGCTATTTCAATAGAAAATTAGCGTTTATGACCCGCGGGCGAAGCGATGAGATGGGAATAAAATATTTATGACTTTGGGACTCGTCTGCTCTATTTAACGATTAGCTACGGACCCGCTCAAATCACTTTATAATGTGTCTATCTGCCAGACAGCGCTAGATTCTTTATTGTGCTGGTTTCCAAAATTATAAATACATCAATTGCTTCTTCGAAACACATTTTTTTTAGTTCTAAGGCATACTCTTCCCTCATTATTCATATTCACCCCATATTATTCAGACTATAGGCTTCCTATAACTCGACCGTCTGCCAAATATTTTGCTCTTTAGACGTGAGATTTATAAGAAAAAAACATTATCCAAAGCCTCATTGTTGAATAATGTTTGACTACGGCTGGAATATTAACGCTACCTACGTTGAGTTGTATTTTAAAGTTTCCATTGATAACAATCAGCAGAGATTCAATTCCAATAAGAAGTGTCCTGTAATACCTACTTACTAGAAGTTACTTTAAAGCAAATATTTACTAAACGAAATGTACTCTAATGTATTTGGCAAACCTCGTCCTTATCACAGAACACTAAGGTCCTTATTGATGTGTTTCCGTTTTTGACGTTTTTGTGACGTCCTTAGTGATGTTTTTTCACGGCAGGTGAAAAAACATCACTAAGGACCTTAGTATTCTGTGATAAGGACGACGTCTCCGTCCCGTCCGAGGTTTTAATCCGTTACGTATGCAGCGACCATATGCTAGCTAAATACAGTTAGGCCCTAGGACACCATGTTTGCGCCACCACAAACAAAATGTATGAAAATGACATCAGCAGGGCGATTAACACTTTTCAGAAGGTATTCCAAATTCGGAAAGTCAAGTTTATATGCCGAAAAAACTTCACCTTTCGAAGAAAATCTTCGAACTGGATGCATTCAGAGAAGTTTGCACTGCTGCACACACACTGGTATGTCATTTACATGCATTTGGTTGGTGGTGTAACAGTGGTGACGCCACCATGTGAGCTAGAGCCCTTTGAAATCGTGGTGCAAGACGCCCTAACCAATAAAAAATAAAAAAATCTAACTCCAGTCAGCTCAACAACTGCCTTTTCACCTAAAAAAAAGTCAATTCTAATTTGAAAATACAGTTCATCTAAATTCTAATAGGTACGTTGTTTGTGCCAACGAGGGAATGATTGACGTCTGTTTATCATAAAGCTATAATCACAAAACGCTTAATTGTGTTGTTAAGAACATAACAATTGTAAAACAAAAACTCATCAATCTTATGGGTGTTACCATAGAAAATTATACCTATAAGTACCGTGATATCTAACTTGTAAGATGAATAGGGGAGACCGGGGACAAACGTAACAGTTTGTGTTCCATGCCAGATTTCTCGTTAGTAATAACCATTATGATAAAATAATTATAGCCATAATAAACTTTCGTTTATGGTCTATAAATGTACATTATAATTTTTTAAAATATGTCATGGTTTCTGATAATTATTAAGCTGCGAAAAAAAATTGGAAATTGTTACTTTCGACCCCAAGGTTAGGGCGATAGTAACAGAGCGTGGGTCGAAAGTAACACCGTATAAATTCTCCCCTATGTTACAATAACAATAAAAAACAACGTTAAATCAAATTATTTATTTCAAAGTTAAATACCTAGTACAAAAATAATTAACATTTTATGTAAGATTATCTTGAGATTCATGTTTCTATTTAGTATATATTTCTTATCTTTGTGTTGTCTTTTAAATGTTCATCTGCTGCTTTTCTATAGACTTCTGTGCTAGTGGTGCCTCTATTAGTTTTTCTAATACGCTGCCGTGGCATTCTGTTAAACAAAAAAGAAAAAAAAAAGTTTCATAACATCGCACTCATATTTAATATTAAAGTAACACGTTACTTATGTCCTGCCATGAGATGTTACTTTTGTACCCAACCCCGTTTTTGATATTTGATGCCAAATAACATTGAAACTGAACGTGTTACACGAAAACAACTTATAACATGCTAAAGACAATCTTAAGATTAAACAACGAACTAATAGTCATAATTGATATCAGCATCTTAAGTCTACGTAAACACTAAATGAATAAACAACAAGCAACCTACTTTTGGTGCAAAAAATCACGATAGGTCCACTAACACAACCTTGCCGCGTGGTGCGGGCGCGGAGACTGAACTCATGCGTGGGGGCCGGTGCAAGCTAACAACCAACGGTCGCGCACGTCGTTCCGGCTATTGGACAAGGCTACAGAGCGTTTGTTACTTTCAACCCGCCGTTACGTTTGTCCCCGGTCTCCCCTACTCGTATAGTGGTTTGTTACTTTTATAGAATAAATATCTATAAAGGAACCAAACGATACCTATTATGAGATGATTTAACAAATTATTGAACAGTAGAAATGGCAGTGTTGAAATATTTTTTGATTTTATAAGTACCTACTTACCTGCTTTATTATTATAATTTAGGATTTTTTTTCTTACATTATGACATAATTTGTTATTTTGATAGACAAAAATGTGCTGCTTTGCGAATTATGCCTGGAATACACATGCTACGTAGTAGTGCATAGCACACTATTATGTGGCTTATGCAAGCTATTATGTGACATAAACAAGCTATTAGCACATGTATGCATAAAGAGTATGCTTATCACAAAAAAAGAAAACAAGCATGCTTTTATGTAGCATATGTATTTCAGGCTATATAAAAGTGCTGGTGCAAGTGTTGTAATTTTTTAAGAAAATCTTTTCTGCTTAATTTGTAAATATTTTATGTAGGCATTCATTTAATGTTGGTGTATCTTTTTTACAGATGGTTTTATTTTTGACATTGGCACTGATGGCGACGTCGGAGGCATTCTTCCTGAAATGGGGATCAGATTCTTCGTATGTATTTCAAACTTTACTGAATCAAAAGCCTAATCAGCCATCTTTATTTCGAACTAAGAGTTTAATGGCACCGTGTTTGTGTGTAATAATTAAACGTTTTATTTTATTAGAAAAGGTAGAGCTGATTTTGTTTTAATGCATATAGTTCGCTTATTTATCTACAAGCTCATTATTTGCGAATGTAAATCTACCTAGCGAATGTTTGTAAGTACTTATAAATTAAGAACTCCTCAGCATGAGGCACGAGCTATAAGTATTCATTTTTTATAGATATATTAAGTAGACCAATTCCGGATTCCGGATTTTTAAGCACTAATTGCAGGAACTCACACCACTTAATTGTGTCACTGTCGGTATAGGTATATTAAACATGTCGTGTTATCGTCGCATATAAACACCTGAAAAAAATACAAAAACCTCTTCCTGCTCTTTGACAATAGTACTTTTTGTTTTGTGATTTTGAATTCAAACATTTCTTGTATTTATGTATTAGCGGAAGCGGATCGTTTCCGCAACGGTTTGAGCTTGCGGTATCAGCGATCTGTAAATATCAATAACAATGCTCCGTTGTTCCAGCAGCCAGGCGCCTTTGCAGAAGTCGTGGGTTCAGCCGCTGCCGCCGTCGTTGTCGTCTTATCGATACCAGTACGCGTACTCGCCGTACGACTCTCGCAAGCTCTACCAGATCCAGAACCCTCAGTACGCGCAGGCTGAGATGCAGAATATGCAGAACATGCAGATTCAGCAGAACCTTGCGCCGATTCCCATCAGCGTGCCGGCGGGCGCGGCGCTCACGCCCGTGTCTCTCCAGCACGTGCAATTAGTCCCGTGCATGTGCCCCGTGGCGCCCGAGGAGGCCGACAAGCTCCAGGAGCAAGTAGGCCCCGGGCCCTACATGGCACAAACCTACGCCCAGCCCTCCTACCCCGTGCAACAGATGACCGTCGCCGCAGACAACTCCAAACCGAACACCAAACAATAAATCATAAAATAACACATCCCACCAATGAATTAATCATATTTATTTTCATCGCTTATTTATGCTCCGATGTTTATTTAATACGATCGAAGACTGATAGTATAATGATATGCGTTCATTGAGTAAATGAATTATTTTTATAAATTTGTTTTAATTGACCCGATGCACAATGGATGGTTCGCTCGAGGCGTGTAAAAGTGAATGAGAGCTTTTGTGAATTGATGAAACGTTATGAAAGTGAATCGTAACGTTTGATTGTCGAGGTGGGCGGATGGCGTAATCGTGATTAAACAGTATTTACTCCGTTTGTTTAGTTTGGCGAAGCGGACCGAGAGGCATGCAGTGGCATGTTGCTCTTTTTGCACGAACGCACCGCCCGCCTCCTCGGAACTGCCGGGAAGTAATTAGTATTACGTAAAACACTTTCATTGTGTTCTCGTTCTCGATATCACTGGTGCCTACAATTCATCATTCAATAAAGGGCCATTCGCAAACGGCTCAAAAAAACCGTCCGGGCCAAAAACCTCTATTAAATAGATTTATAAAAGCTTGATTCTTTTTTGTATGATAGTTATGATCAAATACTAGAAGAAGTCTATGTTTTCTTTTAGATAAAATAAATTTAAAATAGTTAAAAAAAATAAAAACCGCTGAAATTTGAGCCTCGGTGGCATGTCCCAAGCACATTTTGCGATGTAAATTATTTTTTATCTTTTTCTCTATAAAACGTGGCGCTACTTTGAATGTATTCACAAAAAACCAGATAATTACTAGCTTATTTTATAATATTCCCAATAAATATTAGGCTTTCGTTGATAAGTTACAAGTAGTTTTAGTCGCGTCCGAGGTTTTGAATTGATATCGGTGGCGCGCACCGATCTACGCATATACCCTGTTCTCTAATAGTTGCAAGAACAGTTGTTAGAGTAAGAATAACTATCAGCCCCTCCGCATTGGTGGAGAGGACAACCAGGTCTGTGGGTCTCTGTGTGTCTCTTTTATTGAGGAACAAAAATGTTTTCGGTGGCTTGGTATACCCTCCAAGATGAGTTCGGTGTAATATTTTTTTTCAAATCCATTCAAGCAATTAATTTCGAATTATAACAAAAGTATATCTTAGAGATACTAGATTTCCATTATGCAGATTAATATTCAAAATTTTGGTTACTCTTAAAAATATCTAGGATTTTGCTCATAATTTTGATTCCGGTGGTATTGATTTCAGTGTTTTCCGTGGAAATATATGAAGGGTAAAGACAGTTTCATAGCACTTATAGTGCTGTTTCCTGATTTATGATAATTGTATTGAATCATAGAGAAAGCTGGCATAAAAAAGGTGCCCCAGATTAGTGTCGGCATCTATAAAAAATAAAAGAACAGCTCAATTGCAGCTTTCAACCTAAAGAGTTAGAGCCCAACCTCATTCTTGCCTACGCCCTTTTCTCAACTACGCATCTGGATGCGGCAACATACCCAAAACCTACACAACTATCGCTGGAGACAGACAATCCGACACTTCAGAGTGTCGTCTGATGAACCTACAAAGAAAAGACCTCGAAATAATCTTAGGGACATTGACAGGACACTGTACCCTCAACACACATCTGTACAACATCGGTGCCACGGACAGTCCACTCTGCAGGGGATGTCTAAGCGAAGAAGAATCAGCTGCTCACGTAGTCCTGGAATGTGCGGGTGTAGCAACACAATGGCAACAAATCTTCAGTATCCCGAGGTCGCTCCTCTAAGCCGGTGAAGACCCCAGGAAGCTGTTGTGCTTCTAGGAGAGCTAGGTTGGCTACGTACCTAACGAGCCAGGTTATCCCCACGCATAAAGGACCACCATCGAGTCCAAATGCGGAAACGGGAGTCCACTGATTGTTCCGCCAGACTGCTACCGCGTCAGGTGCCAAGCGTTAAGGCAGCACCTGACGCTGTGAAAGCGACAGAAAATTCTGACACAACAGGAAATACCCATTTGTGATGTGAGGAGGACTGACGCGGATGGATTTTTTCTCGTAGATAAGAAGCATCGGCCGAAGCCTTCCCCCAACTGACGTGGAATAGCCCTCCGCTCTGCCAGGTTCGCCCTGCAGGCTGTTGAAACGACCATTGGCTTATAATATATCCCAACTAGACCCGACAACTAGTGAGGAAAGCATCCGTCAGTATGTGAATGAGAGGAGCTGATGCCGAATCAGGCAGCCACCTGTAGTGGCTGGATTCTACAAGAGAGACTAACTTTAAGTAGTATATGCTCGGGTGGATGCCAGCCAGGACGTGTTCCTAGCTCTTGACTTTTGGACAGCCGGAACCGTTTACCATCCAATCAAAATGTCTATCAAATCGATCGAGCGAGCGAAGATCTTGGTGGCAAGTTGGGCGATTTTGCTTTGTATTTTGTATGTTTGTATGTTTCACGAATTCTTGTTCTCGCATAACTGTCGAACCGTTCATCCAATCTGCATGAAACTTGGTAGGTCAATAGTTTGTGGTATGGAAATATACGGTGGAGCATATGAGCTTAATCGATGAAGGGGTTGTAAGCTTATTGGGTTCCCAAGCGGGGTTAAAAAATAATTAAACAAATATATTGAGTTGGGTGTCAAATGTCTTTATTTGAAAATTCCAAAATAGTTATTATTTTTATTCTAGGACGTATACTTTTTGAAATACGACGAGAATTCATAAATATGAAATGAATGAAAAATTAGAAACGACATTATGTATTGCATGCATACCAGTAATTTTACCATGACGAGCTAGCACAATAGGCATACTCGGCAGTAGTAGCACTTGAAAGTATAGGGGTAGTCAGAAGAAAGTCCAAAAGTAAGCCATCTACGATGCGCGAGATCTCAGTTCGGGGCGAACTACTAGTAGGTATTCTATCGCCATACAAACTTTGAAACATAATTTAACTCCTTCAAGGGGTGTAATGATGTAACCCCTTTTTGAAATGATTTTTATTTACAAATACCTAATTAGGGTTCCGTACCTTAAAAGGTAAAAAAAGGAACCCTTATAAGATCACTTTCTTGTCCGTCTGTCTGTCCGTGTGTCACCATCGATTATCTCAGGAACGGGTAGAGCTAGCAAGTTGAAATTTATACCATATACTAAAGTCTATAGTCCCTATTGTGACTATAAAAATCAAGGTCCTGAGTCAACACTATAAAAAGATATAGGCAAATTTAGGTTTTCGTGAAAACTTGTGAGTACCAAAACTTACCTTAATTTTCAACTTTTTTTATTTTTCGGAATTTTTCCTTTACTTGTGCTGGAAGACCTCGCTTGTAACCAAAATTGACAATTCTAGGTCAACCGGAAGTACCCTAGAGGTTTTGGGTCGAAAACCTAAATGGTAGTTCCCGTTGACCTAGAATAACGAAATTTGGCAAAAAGCAAGGTCTTATAGCACAAATAAAGGAAAAATTCCAAAAAGTTAAAAAAGTTGAAAATTAAAGGGTGTTCCCATACATACATAGTTGACGCCAATTAAAATTGTCCTCCGAGTTGTATGGGCGCTCATACAATTAAGTGGACTAGCTTAATTGGCACCATGGCTAGGTACGAAACCCTCGGCGTACGAGTTCGACTCGCACTTGACCGGTTTTATTTTTTATGTAATAATTATAGATCGAACTAAAGACTGTTGACTTTTTAACCAAATTTTAATGTATTTGATTTCGGTGATTAGAATATTGACTTCGGTGGGCACCAATTTTTCAAAATCAAATAACTTTTTAACCGTTAGGCTTTAAGAGTTCCCTCTTGTACTAATAATTAGGGTGGTGGCACCAGTAATGAACAAGCACCAGTGTTTGACACTTTTTTTTTTAATGACTTACAATAAGATTTAGGTTGAATAAATCTATGGTAGAAACACAAAACCGTAGACAACACATTTCCAGTTGTTATTCCTGAAAACGTCACGAAAATCGGCCATTTCGTTTTCAAGTTATTGAAGAAAAAGTTGTGTGTTGGTGCGCTGCTGAACCAAAATACACTTTTACTAACGAAATTACTAAGAAGTGAAGTCTACATTTTTGCCAGCATTTTTGGCATTATTCAATATAATCGAATTTCGATTGATTTTATGGAACGGTTATATTATTCTGGATTTAATTGTATATCAGTAGCGCACCTACGCATGTTTAATTTTATTTTATAGTCGATGTTCATTACTGGTTCAGCAAAATTCACCTTCTCCAGAAATCGACAGGTGTCCATACTTATTATTTTACGTACTTTCTTAGTTTTTAACCAAATTTAAGTCTAATTCATGAACTGATTACGTTAATGTTTGAAATTCAACGATTGATACATGTTCTCCAATAAAGAACATGTGTCGAACACTGGGTAAAATAAGTGTTCATTACTGGAGTTGGTTTCAGATGCCTCCCAGAAAAAACTACACACGCGAACAAATGGATTATTAATTATAATAAAATAATAAGAAATGTTTCTCATGGCTGACTTGTCTAGTTTTTAACCAAAAAAAGGAAGAGATTCTCAATTCGTCGGAATCTTTTTTTTTTGTTCTTTTTTATGTATGTTCCCCGATTACTCAAAGACGCCTGGAGCGATTTGGAAAATTCTTTTTTTATTTGTATGGGTACCTATACTTTCCGATTGGTGCCACAAAAATTTGGTGAGGATATGTTGAGGATCGTCGGAGTTATGAACATAAATGCACCCATAAGTAACTCAGCAATACATTATCATGATTATACGTATTAATTATTATTATTTATTATTAATAAAATTAGCAGTCACTGTACCACTGCAGGGCAAGTCCCTCCCTTCCGGTAGGTAGTTTAAATAATGTTAGTTATTGCATGTTTTGTGTTTGTTAATTACTGGGTGTTCATAACTGGAGTGTCATTAACTGGTGATTTATCAGTGTTTATCACTGGAATATTGGTGTTCATTACTGGAGATTCGGTAGGTATTTTGGTTTTCGTCTTCTGAGTAAAAACATATAGCTTTAATGTGAAAAAATTTGCTACCTAACCTTTCTTGAATATATTATTTATCATTTGGACTAACTGCTGTAGATATAATGTTAAAAATAACGAAATTATTTCAAATTTTAGTCACACACTTCTCTTAAAGTGTCGAGCACTGGTGCTTTCACCCTACTAAATTAAATCTAGATTTGATATTTCATGTCAAAACATCCAAATTCTAAAAAAAAATTGGCCACCGAAAAAAATGCTGCGCCTGAGAATGACCGTAAAACGAAATGAGAACTAAATTTTCACGCTCTGCTGGTAAAGATACTGTTCTATTTGCGAGGTGCCCCGCATCGCCTCGTGGCGTGTTTTGTTTAAGTTTTTTATTTTTGTGAGAACTTCTCTTTTGTAAAAAGCTTGCTCCCGCCCGCGGCGTTGCCCGCTAGGTTCGTACAATAGCCTATGTTCATCCTGAAAGTTCATTCTAAATACTTACCTACTGGTGAAATAATTTTTGAAATCGGATGAGTAGGGTTTGGAAGATTACCTCCTACACAGTAGGTACTTACACTTTACTCTTTATAATATTGGTAATATACAGGGTGTGGCAAATTCTTGGTCACTGAAGGGTAGCTACCTTTTCTCTTGTAGTTAGAAAGTTTTGTTCTTAGGAAACTTCAGTTTTATTTTGAATAAAAAAATAATTGCATTTTTAGATTTTTGAAAAAAAGTACAGTTAGCCTAAAAAATTACTTTTGTCAAAAAAAACAAGTTGGTCTTAATCGACTGTATTCCCCTCCAGGAACACTTCTCCCAAAGTACCTTATCAAATCAAATCAAATCGTAAGTTTTTGCAATAACTCAAAAAAAACCCATCCCATACATTTTCTATGAAATGAAGAGTTGTAAACATTACAGTGCCACTTAATTGATCGTTCTGAATTTAATTTCGTAACTGCTCCGGCAAGCTGGGAGGCTATTGTAAAGCGCGTATCTAAATTTAGAACAAAGTGCTTCCCTGCAGATGTACAAATGGTATGCTCCATGCATACCAACATCTCTTGTGGGTCTGTCTGAAGCGCCTAAGGCTTTACAATAGCCTCCCAACATACCGAAGCAGTTACGAATTTAAATTAAAAACCATCAAATAAGTGGCACTATAATGTTTACAACTACTAATTTCGTAGAAAATGTATGGGATGTGTTTTTTTTAATTATTGCAAAAACTTACGATTTTATTTGATAAGTTACTTTGGGAGAAGTGTTTCTGGAGGGAAATAGAGTCTATTAAGACCAACTTGTTTTTTTTGACAAATGTAATTTTTTAGGCTAACTGTACTTTTTTTCAAAAATCTAAAAATGCAATTATTTTTTTCTTCAAAATAAAACTGAAGTTTCCTAAGAACAAAACTTTCTAACTACAAGAGAAAAGGTAGCTACCCTTCAGTGACCAAGAATTTGCCACACCCTGTATATACTTAGATAATTCGTATAGGCACATTATTTCTCATTTTTTATATTTTTTACCCTTTGTACTGTCTTCTGCTGCTTAGGTACATATCCTGCTCACAGAATACTATTACTCCTATAGCGGAGATCCTGCTTCTCAAAGAGTTCTCAAAGGATCTTTGATCAAACGTAGTATTAATTTCTCTGTGCTTTGCTTTGATCTTTGAGGAAGTTATCGGTATATAACTTCCTTGATCCATGAAAGCAGGCTATTAATAGACATTAATACAAACATTAATATGAACGCCAGGCTGAAAAAACGGCGCATTTGACAGAATTAGTCAGAATTGACATCTCTTTGTTGACAACACAAATAAATTAACACTATTATTTTTTAGCAAGTTTTTAGCTGTTGATTATTTTATGTAGGTCTTTGTATGTAGGTCAACCGAAATGTATCGCTAATTATTTATTATTAAGACATTATTAGAATCTGTAAATTAGTTTATAAAACGAATTTAAATTCTAAAGTTATAAGTATTAGTAACATAAATACTTGCAAAAATACAACAATGTTCAAATCGACAAGACTGCAGACGCTCGTTGGCGTAGACCTACAAGAGAAAATAAATCAACTGCACCATTCATACATGCCAATGGATCTCAACAGCGCTTTCCATCAGAGTAAAGTACACGCTATAAAAAACTTAGACTTTATCCTGAAGCACACCAATAGAAAAAATCTTCAAGACTCGGATTTCCAGGAACTTCTCTTGTGCTCGCTCACTTTAGTTTACTACTTTGGTATGCGACTGAAACTGAGCAGGCTAACTTCAAGGTACTGGTATTGGTGCGGAAAAAGACAGTTCAACAAAGCTGAATCCGTCTTCCAGAAAACGATGAATCAGTTGCATCCAGAACGCAGTGAAACGACCATCAAAATAACCATAAAGTTCTTTACTGATGTACAATTGTGGCCATTTGAGAGCTTCGTCGCACAAATCTTAGAAGTCGTTCTATATTTCAATAGGGGTAGAACAACTCTATTCAACATTATGCTGACAGACGTTCATTGTGTTCTGTTCCATGATGTTAAAGCTGCTCGTCACCGCATGAGGATCCTTTATGAACTGCTTAAGAGTAGCAACTGGATCGTCGATAAACAAAAGTTACTGCCATTCGTAACGAGGCTATTAGATTTCTTTGCGTACAGCATTGTAAAAAACGATAATAAAATACCAGAATATGGATATTTGCGAAAGGGTTTCGAAGTTTGCCTTCGTCGGATCTTCGAGAGAGTTCAGAATCCTCATCGGTTCCTCATAATTGCTACGATGCTGAACTGGTTCTCTATGGTTCACATGGTCGATGATGATGCTCTGGAATTCTCATCTCTCTTGGATCATGCTGCTAATTTGTACAAAGTGGGATCATACCCGGAGAGTTTCCATGATGGAGTGGTTGAGCATGTTTTGGTTGGATTGGTCGGATCACCAAATGCTCTGCACAGTTTGATTGGGAGCCGCCTTCTCCACAGATTTTTAGATAGACAGAATAACGCACCTTATCTGATGGCCCCTTCAATATACTATGAGTTCTCTCAGGTAGATCCCCAGGACACATTACCTTTATTTTCCTATCGCTTAGTTATGATAGATATTGGCGTAGCTCGGCCATTCAACTTACCACTTTTACTTGCTTAACTTTACACACTGTAAACTGCCAGGCATTAGACTCGTCTGAATGGGCGATTCCAGTTATTAAGAATCTTAAGTCTTTATAAAGAGAGTGCACAATTTTTCATAATATTTCGTGGTGACCCATTCATTTGGTGCTTAACGTAATGTACTTGTTAGACAACGAATCAAATTTTTAAATTATGTTTATGGCCTGTCTGTGGTTTAATTGTAGCCAACATTTTGCAACTTGCTGATAAACAATGATAACTATAACACTGTCTTAACAATCCACAGGTTCGTCTAAAAATAGGGTTCTACGATAAAGCAGACAAAGCATTCCTCCGTCATCACAGAGAGAAGTTGCATGTGTATTTTTTGAAAGCTGTGAAGTTTCACTGCAATAACACTTCGAATCTCAAGTCCCTGTTCTCTGTGATTTGCCTAATCGTGCTGGAGGTGCCTTGTGGGCTTACGGCGGCCGCTGCCGCTTGCATGGTCATGGCGATCCAGGACTACGCCATCAAGGGGGAGAATCTTTCCGCTACTTGCAGGTACAGCTGACCTATTGCGTGTGTTTTTGGCCTCGGGAAGGTAATATAAAGTACAAAACATTTTCTATTCAGATTCTGCGGTTACTAGCATTAGTGGCTCTGTGAGCTGTAGACCTAGTGAGTCTGTGTTTGCATAAGAGTAGGCTAAGCGTACCGAGTTAGGTTAAATGGATTTACCGTTGATCTTAGGTATTGGATGCACGCCATCGTGATTTCCATCATGTCGCTCATCTGTTGGGTTCACAAAGCCGAGCTGCTCTACCGATACGTGAATCAGATAATATCGCGGCGGGCGAAGGAGGCACCTCAGCTGAACCCACCGCTGATGCAGTACTACAATATTGGACGTCATCACGTTACGTGGAACAAACCTACATTGTTCTTCGAAGATTGGGAGCTGCGCTATGGGCTATGGAAACATTTCCAGGATGCACAGACTCAGGTACGATTGTGGTGGAAACAGGGTGGAAATGACGGGATGAATCAACCAATAAATATTTAAAGTGATTATTATTGACCATTACTGCAACATTACTGCCCAAGATCGTTATGTGTGAAGGTAATGGAGAGACTTCTTTAAGATGGAACACAAAGGACTTAATTAATATTGCAAAAGTTTGCCATTATCGATATTAGTGAGCCTCGAGTAGAAGCCGGAGAAGAGTTTATCACTAGTGTGTAGGTACGTCTTCAGTCTTGTAGTGTAGTAGTAAGAATAGCATTAGGCTATTTTAGTTATCTAAAATAGCCTAACGCTATTCTTTGATTCTATGTACTCCAAGTTTCATTCCAATCAGTCTAACTGTTGAGGCGTAATTGATACACAAACTTTAAAGCTAATGCTTGCATACATTTTCTAATTTATGACATAGGTAAGCATTATTTTTAAATCAAAACCAATTTAGGCCTTTATATCTTTTACCAGATGATTGATTTGATACCGTGTCAGAATGCAATCTTTGCCTACATTTAACGGGACACTGCCTGGGTCAGTATTGAGATGGAGTACGCTTGCCCATGACCTACACCATCCTCTCAGCTTAACCGGCCACATCCACAGGAAAGACATATACGTGTGAGACTGACTAAGCCGCGGGTTTCCTCATGATGTTTTCTTTCACTGTTAATAGCTCGTGTTGATACGCTCATACATTTTTCTAAATGAAAAACCGGCTGGGATTCGAACCTACGACCTTCGGATCGAAAGTCGAGGTATACTATCCCACTCGACCAACAACATTTTTACTCACTGCTGATAATAATAATGACATGCTGAATATAATTACAGCGACCCAAACCTCGGAATCAAGCAACACTAGGCAAAAAAATACCTACGATGGATTTGCGAAACTAAAAGGGGTAAGGAAAGTTATATATTTTATCTATGTAAAAAGCAGGATCGGAAAAAGTGGCAGGATAACCAGGAAGCTTATACTGCTGAAACTTTTGTCACGTATTTTCATTCTAAAAATCATCGAATCAAGAGCCAATCAGTTTGTATGGTTCGAATCATTATTATTGACCGAGAGAGCGAAGCGTCTCCGCATCAATTCGCCAATTTTTGCTTTCGTCTGTATGTATGTTGGCTCTCATCTACAGGTCTTATCTAACAACCATGGACGAAACTTGGTAAGTATATAGGTTCAACGACTTTATAGATTTTTTTATAATCGGGGATTTTTGATTGGAGGGGTACTTCCTACAAAAAGAAGCAAAACAACTACAGGATATCTCCGCCTTATGACATCCGATTTCGATGGTTCTTTTTTTGTTTTGAAAGGTTGTAACTTTAACATGGTCTCATAAAAAATAGGTGAAAATTTGATGAGGATCTTCAGCGTGATGAGCAGAATATTTCCTCAAAATGAAGTAAATTACTCACTTTTAGATTTCTACCAATGAACCATAGGCAAGCATTGATGGAGCACCTGGGACCACCTTCTCATCACAAAACTAGATAATTATTAACATTTATTCAGTTCTATGATATGCAAAGACAGACTCATGAGGTCTACAGCTCACAGAGCCATAAGTTACGTAAGTTCTTATGGTCTAGTCTAGAGGCCAACTCTACTAAAGGAGATTTTTCGTAAACTAGGTAATAAGACAAAATACTTATGATAAATTTTTGATGCGTTAGAAACATCGTCATAAGTGTAAGTTAATAAAAGCAAAAAGTTATGCTCAGTCTATATTTATATGGAGTAACCGATACGTAATTGAAACATTGCGTTCCATAATGAGTAGCAAAATTAGTCAAGAATTTTATGCTTGTATGCGATCGGTTGCGCATATAATTTGTGTAACTAGAGGAAATTATGATGTTGTTTGTTAAAAGTTCGCGTGGTAATAAACTAAAGGCACCTATGTATGTATCGAAATAAAAATCATTCATACATCTTTACGTAGGTAACACGAAGTTTTTAAAACCAATTCGAGTACCTAGATAAATAGAGTTTCAGTCAATCTTATAAAATCCTGTGAATGCGTAGATGTATTTATGGTCAATGATTGAAGGCAGGAAAGTAACAGGCACTTATTATGTGACCACAAAAAAAGGCGTAATTTTATGTTACTTACGTATGTAAACTGAAAGACACTGATCCAAGTCGTTTGCATAATAATAGATATTTTTAGATATTCTAGCTATAGGATCTTCAATGTTTGAAAATGTAAGTAAAACTCTACCATCCTTGGGGTTAGAGCAATAAGCCTGTTTTATACGAGTGTGTATATCTTGGTGGGATGATAGATTCGATCAGTTTTTTGACGTCGATTTGAGACATTCAGACATTACCAAAACGATTTATACTTGTTTGGGCCGAAACACTTTCGATATTTTTAACCTACTTCAAAAAGGAGGAGGTTCTATGTTCGACCTTATGTATGTTTTTTTATGTATGTAGGTACACCGATATCTACGTCAATTGTGGACTGATTTGGATGATATTTTTTTTGCTTGAAAGGGTATAAGTACTTCCAATGTGGTCCCATTCATTTTGTGAGGATCTGGAGAGATCTTCGGAGTTATGAACAGAAATGAAACGAGAGGAGAGGTGGCATGAAAGGGACATTTTTGATCTTGAGGCCCTAGTAAGTGATTGAGAAAATATTTGAAGCAGGTTGGAGTCGCATAGGAAGCGTTTAATATTAAACTATTGAAATAAAACACAATAATTGCCATTAATCAATTCTTAGTTGTTTATTTTCGCATTTTAAAAAAATGTGTATTTTGTCCCTTTCATAAATGGACTGTATTGAAAGGGACGCAGTAATTTATGAAAGGGACAGTACCTAATTTCGAGGAAATATGTAGGTATACAAAACAACTTAAGTATGTTAAAAATCAAGTTTAAAAGCGACAATTATTATCATTATTAAATCTTACCGTTTTCATCTTAAATATTAATGTAACGAAGCACTTCTAAACCTAAACAGAAATCAACAATTTTATAATGTTTTTCGCAGATATAATGAACTTAAAAATTATTACTAGCTTTTCTTAAGACATATAATCATCAGTCTCCTTATATTAACAAGAAATTTAATACAGATCAATCTGTGCAAATGTGATTTGCTTACATTAAATATCTTCGCAGCCGATCTCACAGAAATGTCTTTTTGTAATACTTCATTCACTGCCTCTTCAATTTTGGGTGCATCGACACGCGTTCTTTTCTTAGGTGGCATTTTTTATCTGAAAAAGAAGTAAAAAATTAGTAGAAACCTAGTGAAAAATAGCAGTCTTGAAAGGGACAGTTATGAAAGGGACGTCCCATTCATAACCGTTTGTTGTGTCCCTTTCATAAATATCATACAAAAATTTAAAACATAACCACAAAATCTACAATTTCAAATTAAAGTTCACTGACCTTATGTTCTCGTGTCTGTGGATGTCCAGCCTATCTTAAACTGTGATTCACACATAAATAACTAACTCGCAACACTTGATAAAACGTTTCACAATCACAACGGAAAAAATACAATTCAATCACATTATCAACACTCGCACGAATCCGCCATGTTTGAAATGACAGGAGAATGAAGTTAGCCGCGAACGAACTCGTGTCAAGGTTGCCTTACGACAAAAATAATGTTGTCTCGAAATTGTTTTTATTTTACCGGTTATATGCATTGTCCCTTTCAATACGTGTCCCTTTCATGCCACCTCTTCCCTACAACATTGGAGTCGGTTTTTTAACATGTTTAATTTTGTAGATTATTTTAATACTCAAACAGGGCCTAAACTCATCTAGAAAAACTTTCAAGCTTATCTAAATATCTCAACACTTCTACCAGCTAATAACAGACATTGTTTGTAATGATTGTTACAACAATGTATGAGATGATTTGCCGTACTCTCATCAATTTCACTCAGAGCATCATTTAAATAGTGGTTAGTGGAGAGAAAGACAATTGACGAGGAAAATGGCAGGTTGTGTACGTGGGTCAGATTTGCGCAACATTGATTAGATTGAGGATTAAACACTCACAGTAGGTTTGTGGCGTAGGTAGCTCGCTTGGACGCTCTTGATTGATCGTTGAAGTTAAGCAGCGTTGTGCGCGGTCACTTTTAGGATGGGTGACCGCAAGTGGTATTACGAGCTGAGCGCTTCCCTGCTTCGGAGGGCACGTTAATTGTCCGTCCAAGCATTTAAGTCGTTAAGCCATGACTGAGGCTTTTAGGCGGCCGAAAAAGTCCGTCACCAGAGTTGGCCACTTGCTCATACAAAAGAAGAAGAAGAAGTAGGTTCAACAGCACGACGTCAACCATTCCGGTATCATTAACGCTGCGTTTTATTTCGTTCTTCAAAATGACAGTAATTTGCAAAACCTCTTTGGTAGTTTGTTTCAAAACGTCATCACAACACAGTAACCTAACCGCATTGGTCATTAGTAGATTATGAATCAAAATGAAATAGTTCGCGTTTTGCTTTAGTTGAGAAAAAGTTTGATATAGTCGTATTGCTCATTATACGGACTAAAATTGAAGGAAAAAAATGTAATTTTTCCTTCAATTTTGATTATTTTTGATATGTTTTATGTCAAAATTGAAGGAAAAATGTCATTTTTTTCCTTCAATTTTATTCCGTATAATGAGCAATACGACTATAGTAGTAGGTACCTACTCAGAAATCTTATGAGACACAAAATCAGATCCTGCCGATTGTATTTTATGACATAAATAAATGTGTCCGTTAGGTTTTGTATATGTATACCTACTCCAAATTAAACTCCGAATATAAAAAAAATCAATTTAAAAGTCGGGAATTAATGCATGATCCAAAAAAATATATAAACGTAGAAACTCTTATTTTATTAAATTTTAGGTACTGACCAAAATTTTTGATTTTAGTACATAGTTACATACACAAATTTACGCCTTTTTCCCGTAGAGACCACAGATTCCCATTTAGTACTAGGTACTTATCCAGACACATATTTTCGCCTCAACCATTCGCATTATATGTACTACCTATTTCATACAAGCGATTTGAGATTGATAGTGAGTATAAGTAGGATGTTTTATTTCGTTAGCGATTGTAAATCAGTAATCGGGTTTTGTCATCCACCAGCAGTTAGGAATTACGCGGCGTGTAATAGTTTTATTAGAGCAACTGTTTCAGATACGGCTATGGTCAATTATTTTGAAATTATTACAATGTTTTTGCTAAGCAAGTTATGGTCACGCTTCGCGATGAAATATTGAACTGTAATAAGTTATTGGGAGCAATCAGTTGCTGCTTAGTTTATTTACTGTTTCTTTTTTATGAAAAATGGATTGTCCAATGATCAAAGTTTGCTTACACACACACGCATACTTTTTACTAGGTAGGTACATAATTATATTCAAGTGTACCAAATCTGTAATTTTTTTCTAGCAATTCACATACTTAAGTTCGAGTATATTGTCATAATTCCCTGACTTATAGAGAAGATGTTTGCAAACTGAGGAATTTAGTAAAATACTTATCTACTTTGTTATTACATTATAATATAACTAGTAGTTCGCCCCGAACTGAGATCTCGCGCACCGTAGATGGCCAACATTTGGACTTTCTTCTGACTACCCCTATAATTTCAAGTGCTACTACTGCCGGGTATGCCTATTGCGCTAGCTCTTCATGGTAAAAAATACTAGCATGCATGCAATACATAATGTCGTGTCTAATTTTTCATTTATTTCATATTTATGAATTCTCGTCGTATTTTTAAAAGTATACGTCCTAGAATAAAAATAATAACTATTTTAGAATGTACAAATAAAGACCTTTCATTTGACACCGCACTCAATATATTTGTTTACTTAACTTTTTTTACCCTAATTATTTTCATTTTTTATCAAAAAATTTTTTATCATGAAAATAAATCAAGTAGCATCTAAAATCATTGCAAACCAAACCGCAACGATGCCACTCTCTTTTTAAGACCGACCAGTCAATGAGCTACGAAGACATCGAAACTCTATGAAACGGGAGCTCTTGCAGCTCTGGTTTCGTAGTTTTTGGTCTTTGGTCGTATTTCAAAAACTATACATCCTAGATTAAAAATAAAAACCATTTTGGAATGTACAAAATAAGCCCTTTCGTATGACACCCCACTCAATATATTTGTGTAACTTTCATAATTTTTTACCCCCTTGGGAACCCAATATCTTCACAACCCCTTCATCGATTAAGCTCATATGCTCCACCGTAAATTTCCTTACCACAACCTATTGACCTACCAAGTTTCATGCAGATTGGATGAACGGTTCGACAGTTATGCTCGAACAACAATTCGTGAAACATACAAACATACAAACATACAAACATACAAAGCAAAATCGCCCAACTTACCACTAAGATCTTCGCTCGCTTCGCTCGCTCGATCGATAACTTATAATATATTGGCTCGTACTTAGATCGTTATTTAACGAGATAACACAATTCGCTTAGTATAGATTCCCTTCAACCAACGTAAAACAACATTATCTTCTTATAAAACAAAAGTAGTAATTAATAAATAAATAAAATAAAATAAATAAATGTCATTTATTTCAGACTCGATGGTCCATATCTTACCTACTAACATTGATGTACACTAGTACAATACAGTCAAATTTAAACATAAATTTAAATTAAAAATAAAAATAAATTTTCGAAAAATTAGGTGGCAATTTCCACCCACCGCTTATACATTGGTGTTAGGATGAGTAATATATAATGTAGGTACATATTTAGGTACTTTGAACAGACTACCAAACAAGAGCATACCACACTATATTTCAGTTAATTACTATATTTATTCTACTTTTATCGTATCTTTAAATAAAGATAATCATTGTTATTCAAAATTCTTGTATTTTACCATCACATAAAAGTAATTTTTGTTATCATTATCATTCCTAATTTCAATGCGGTTCAGTCGTTATATATTATTATATAACGTCATATATATATAACTAAATAGCGTCGCGTTATAATTATCACTATTTCTATAATATTCAGATATTTATGTCCTACTTAAAAAAAAGGAAGCTATACAAATTACCTAAAAAAAGGGATTTTATATTATGTATACTAGTGAAACCTAACAGACCAGATTTTTCTAGGCCTCCAAGAAAGAGACGATGCGATGTGAAAACTAACTTCGCAAAACGGGACGGAGCGAAACACGTGTTTCTGGATGCTAACAAGGTGCATTCGTGTATGGCATATATAAGTATTGATAGGCACATTGGCTTCCATTGTTGAATTGCACTTGAATAAGAGCGCATCATTTCGCGTCATACCTTAGTGTGGGAAATATTTGCTTGGTTCGCAAGTCGCGTTTTCGCACGCACTCTCTGAGCTTTTTGTCGAACATATTACTTGGTGCTTTCCACTACATTGTTATACAATTATGGATTCTCGGGTTGCGGTAAGTGTTTTTATTGCTAACAAATAGATGAGAGTTATTATAGGATAATTGAGTTGTCGCTCAGGAGTTGATAACATCTGAGCATTGTCTCATTATAATTATATTGCGATAAGATAACGTGCGCATTTAATAGATAGCAAATTAATTAGGCTTACTGTGCGAACTTTTAATTTGTCGTCTTTTTATAATTTATGTTCTTTTAAGATTCTGCATTTGGCTTATCTAGGATAAGTAAAAGAGGAAAAGGAAATCTTTAAATGGTCGTTTTTTTCTGAAGGTTTCCTTTTCTTTAACGGTAAAATTAATAACAATTTCACGCTTTGTTGAGTTTGAAATTATTCTTAACGATTTTTAAACTAGAATAAAATGGCTATAAAACCGATACCTAATGGAAATTCGAAACTGAAATTATAAAAGTTTGGGAATCTGAAAAATAGAAGTTGAAAGATCTGACTGGTTCTAAATTAACAATGAATTTATTGAAGTAAACGAAATCGATCCTAGTAAACTAACCACCCAGAGACAGGATAATGTACCTAGTACAATACCTACCTTTCCCTAGGAAAATTGAGAATATCTTGCCGCTGCCTACTTATCAAGTGAATATAATTATCAAGTGAATTTTAAATAAGTATATAATTCTTTCAGATTGTATGTCTAACCGTGCTATTGGCGATGCTAATTACAAGTTCAGAAAGGTGAGTTTAAAACACATTGCTTAAAACAAATTCACATACGTACATGATAGTCATGATACATAGGTCCAAATGTAAACCTATGTAATTATTATAACGTGTTTTATATCTTGTTTCTTTTGTCTTTCTGCTGGTTTTTCATCATCTCAGTCCGTTTGCACCCACTGGTCGGTATAGACCTCCTCTTCTATTACGTCACTCTGTTCGATCTTGTCCTTTCCCACGCTTTCTCGGTACCTAACATTCACGATGCCATCGCACCACAGGCTGATTCAGGCTGCTGCACCCTGATTCAGACTTCCGAATTAGCATCCGATTCTATAATTTCAGTCGGAATGTTGACATTTTTTCAGTAAAGATAATACCACTTTCCGAATTTGGAATGCCTTCCAAGGTCTGAATCGCGCCTCTGGTCTACCTCTTGGTTTTTGCGTATCAATCCTACCAACCCATTTAATTTGATCCATATTGAATGAATCATCTCATTATATTACACAACTATACAACACTATCAGCGTAGTAAATTAAATTATTCTTATGAGGTATTCAGTGTTACAGGTAATTAAATTCATAACATCGTTATGCATGCTGTGAATGAGTAGGTAGATAGATGATAGGACCTACTTATTGTACTTAAATTATTTTTATCACAAGTTTTATAAAGATTTTAAGTGAGCTTTTTTTTTGAAAGAAACGTGTCTCACGGAAATTTTGTTTCGTTAAGTACATAAATAAGTTTTTAGTTTTAAGTTTTAGAATTTAGATAAGTTTATATAAACCCCATTATTTATAATCACCTCCCAATTTGGCAAAGTTTTGGAGAAGGTCTTAATCTTTTTTGTCTCTCTTATGAGGATAAAAAGAGATTATAACAGATGTACCTACTTAATTGCCATTTCTGCTATTGAAAGCTTTTAAGCCCATTATAATAACATGGTTTGATACTTTTCTTTTGTACCTATGTATTTTTAAGTTCCCATATTTTTTGTTATTTAAAAAAAATACAGTTTATAAAAGAAAGAACTCACGGGACAAATTAAGAAACGATTTCAATAATGAAGTAGAATTAATTAGTAGAGGAATCGAAACGTAAATCTGAATGAGCATTGCATAAAATATTTGTTATGCGATAGATCTTACATGGGTAGTTACTCCCAGTCAGGAAATAGGCATGGCACTCACGCGCATCCAACTAGGAAGTTTCCGAAACCGCCGGCCTGAGACGGATACGCATTTCTAGTGCATTATCGAGGTCTAGATCGAATCATGCGTTCTTAGTCCTACTATCCTACTAAAATTAAAAAGTTTTTATGTTTCGCATGTTTATAACAGAGACAACAGGAAATCCGATGCTTATTGGTTAGAAAACATATTAGTCGTGCAAAGGATTACAACAAAAATAAATTTCTGAATACTTAGTGTATCCAACAAGAACCTAATTTATTTTATCTCTGCAGCCGCAAGAAGAAAGTAGTCATCCACGTCCCATACAAAGTAAAGAAGATTAAACACACGCACACAGTCTACAAGACAATCCACCACCACCATGGCCACCCACACCTGGACCACGCGGTGTCGCCGACTGAAGACCACGAGCATTTCCACCACGTGCATCTCCATGAGGAGCCACCTTCTCCTGTGGGCGCGCATAGCCAGCTGGTGCCGGGACTGGCTATCCCGGAGTTCCTTCCTGACGTGCCGATGGAAGTGCCCGATATACCAGAAGTGCCTCGTGAGATCCCTGGCCTGAACAGGCTGATTCCACTCTATAGACGGACCTAAGTGAGTACTTGTTTAGATTGGCCACCTAATAAAAGCAAGACTGTTTAAGGCAATGCCTCCATTTTCATTCAATCTTCAGGAGCTAGCAGTTAGTAATTTAGTTCATGATATTAAGTTGGTGCATAATCAGCTGAGCGTTTCTGTGCATATGGCACGTTGAATTGTCATTCCCGGCTTTTAAGTCGTTAAGCCATGGCGGAGGCTTTTAGGCATCCTATAAATATTACCAAAGTTAGCTATTAGCTCATACGAACATACATACATACATACAATAATACTTAGTTGAGTTTTCGTTTGCAGATCATGACGACAGAGCACAGACTGAGCTGAGGTATGAAACGCCATAAGTACGAAATATAAAATATTTTTTGTAGTGAAATTAGCTTTTGGCATCGTGCATTCTTCTTAAAAAAATGTATTGTATTTTTGTTCGATTATAATGCTAATAAAGTTTGCTACATAGCCAAAAACAAAGTAGCCTTACCTGACATAATAAAAGTCATATTTCAATTCGTACCTGGCTGATTATCAAGAAGGATAACAAAAATAACGTACAAAATATAAATTATTTAGAAAGTAGACTTTCTCACCAAATTACTCGAAGACTGTATTCGTAACCAAAGATCTAAGACTGAAAAATATTCCGATATTTTGGCAAAAGTAACTTATTGTTTCAACAATGAAAAACGACGTCGACTACATTATCTAACAATTCTAGAAGATTGGAATGACATAGAACTAATTTATATGTGATTGTTGTGTACTTATTATTATCATGAAAATAGTATTAATTCACAGACAAATATTATAATTAAGTGTCCAGACATTGTACTTGAAGGAAGTAACAATTCGTTGGAATTGAAAATAATTGTTTAATTTAATTTACGCATAATATTTGTATTACTTAAGCTGTTTAGGTACATTTGTTTGATTAAAGTTAGACTAAATTTATAAAAGTTATTTTATTTTATGCTATTATTCTAAACCTACACATTACCTCCAATCAAATTCAACATTGTTTTTATCCAACGGCAGCTACAATTTTTGTCATAGATCACCTAAGGTAGATTTTAAAGTAGGTACTTATCTACAAATAAAGTAAGCTTAAAAAATGTTTCCCTCGAGAAACCAATAAATCGGAATGGAACGGATAATTACATTTTAATGGGCCACGTTTACACTTGGAAGTATTTACGGGTACAATCCCCCGCCTACGGCCGACGCCGATGTATCGAGACTCTCGCCGCCTTATTGATGCACGTGCTTATAAGTATTTATTTACGTTCCTAACGACCCTTCCACAATAAATTCTATTGAAATATCCTCATTTGTCATCACTTATCCTCATATTTTAGAAGAAAAAATATTGTCCTTAGCCGCTCGGAGCCTATACAAAGCCTGATAAAGAGATACAGATAAATCAGACACAATTCATCATATATTAATTATGTTTTATGTTTTTATAGTTACCTACTCAAGTTTCAATATGGGCTTTTATAAGTTTTCATTTTCATGATTCCCGAAGAGTGCTGCGTGCGTTTCGCACTTTCGCACTATTTGGTTCCATTACGCCATCGGCAGCTAGATTGAATGCGTTGTTTTGGAACGGTAGTGAAATACTTGTTACACATAATGTCCACTCTGAAAGCAAGTGTAATAGTTTTTCTTGCCGAGAATCAGAACACTATTCCGTAGGACATTAGGCTGAGAATGGTCTCGGCAGGCAGCCAAAAGGCTCTTGGCATGCTCCGTCGACAATGTCTTTGTTGTCTTTTTGTCGAAATTACGAGTTTATTTAAGTGAAATTGAATAAATGGTCATCTCACGATGTTTCGCTATTCAATCCGTTGCGGCGTGGCGGCTGTGCGGTTCTCGTAATGCCCGCTCTATTTCTCTAAAATAAAACAAGAATCGGGAAGAATGAAAGTACAGAGTGCTGTGGAGTAAGATGTGAACGTAGGTCCAGTCTGGTGTTTGTATAGTAGCTGCAAGAGCTTTATTGGACATTGAGTGCTGACTGCTGGCAACGAGCTGACATGGACTTCAAAATATGTCTGTTGCTGCTTGTGGTGGTGTGCTTAGAGAACGGAGAGACCGGGGGCCATGGAGGAAAACACCAGTAAGAACTGTTTTTAATATTATCATGAGCAATGTGCAACTGCATTTTTTTTCGTACAATATCCGATGTTTTAACGGATTGATGCATCGTGAAATTGTATGTAGATAAGTAAACTATACTTGATATATTTCAAAAACCACCAAATTTGTATGAAAAAATGCAGTGAGCACTGATTATGGTTTTTATTCTAATTTTTATTTGAGTAAGTAAGCATAATTAAGTAATATTGCATCTATTAGGGCAGCTACGTATACTTCGCACTATGGTTATGCATTATTGCAAAATGTTTTAAAAAGCTGGAGCGAATTTCCTAACAAACTATGACTATTGTTAAAAAACGTGCTTTACAATGTTTTATTCTACAATATTTTAACAGTTTTGCATAGTCGGGTTTGAAAATTTTTGTATGGGTGAAAAAGTTATTGCATACCTACTCGTACGAGTATGTTGAAGTTTAATAAAATTGGTGTTTCTCATATTTTTTTACAAGTTTTTTACAATTTTTTAACAAGTGCATGTATTAACGAAAAGTGTTATCTTACGAAAAAGTTAATCCTTACTTTTTTTTAAACATTTTACTGCCCAAATAAAATTTTCTTTTTTTCAGCGATCACGTGAATGTACACGTGCCCGAGTTCATTCATCATGACCACCACACGAAAGTGATCACTATTCACCACCATCACCACAAACCTAAGAAAGAGCATCACCATCACCACCACCATCACCCCAAGCCCCATATCCCACACGGACATCATTACCATCACAAAAAGGCGCATACGACGCTCAAGACTGAGACTACTAAACACGGTCACGGTCACGGCCATGGTCACCACGGGCATCATGGCCATCACCACAAAAGTCATGGACATCATCACCACCATGACACTCCGAGCTACGACCCGCCTCGGATTCCAGCTTACGAGGATGAATACGCATCTTACAATCCGCCTGCGCCATCATATCCCAGCATTGGTCACCAATCACCCAGAGTCCACGGAGTAACGCATACTGTAAAGCAAGTTAAGGTATTCGACTCCTTGCCCGGTGTAATACCCAACGCTGGAAACCATGGCAACCCTGGCTACGAAGTAACAGAAAACGGCGATGATGAAGAGGAAGATGTTTTCACTTCAGTTAACGGACTGCAGCAGTCGTATCCTGCTACTTACGGGTATCTTCGAGGGGCGGCGGAGCAGCCGACACACGATCCCTTTGCAGAGCTAACCCCGCAAGGTGCTGCACAAACGAACAACCACGACCCTTTTGCTGGTGCTATACCACAACCAGCTGTCATTCTGTCTGATGGTCATAACTTCCAAGGGAACCACCACGACCCGTTTGCAGCCTCAAACCCTACAGAGAACACCGGTTTGATCATCCAGCCATCAGATTTTCCGGCTGGCTTCGATGGTAATTCTGGAATAGACCAGCCGAATTCATTCGTCGGTACTGGTGGTGACAATTCGGTTTACCTCGCGAATGAAGAGAATTCTATTAGTGACGGACCTGTTTCATTCTCGCGAGAAGCAGGTATACAGCATACGACGAAAACGGGCGGTGTAGAAACACTTTTGTATTAAAAGTAAGTTCGTATGAGATAATATCCAGCTCTTGTGACATAGTTTCTTGGCCACAAATCCCTCTGTCATGACATTTCTTAAATCATCATAATTTAACTGAGTAATTTAAGAAGTATTTCTGGTTCGGGAGTGGAACTTATGCCAAAACTGTTGAAAGTAAATATTAGCTACATTAAAAAGTACCTTTTATATGACACTTGCTGTTGCCGGCGGTTACACCCGCCATTTAATTTAGTATAAAATTTATAACCTTCCTCAAGAAATTAGCTATCAAATGCAAAAATAATTTTCCAAATCAGACTGATAATTCCATGGATTAGCGTGTACGAACAAACTGTTCTGCTTTACTTTAGTATAGATAATTCAGTGTAAGTAAATGTGTACTTATGTTGCGCAAGATTGCGTCACCTCGATTTACTTTTCAGCAATAAGTGCAAGACAGTAAACCAAATAGAGTCGCCCTACATCCGGCGTTGCATAAACTAAATAATAATAAAACTAACTGAAAACGTAAAGTGCCGTAACACGAACGAGCAAAAAACATTACTCTTCAATCCATTACACAATCTTTGGAAGCTATTAGTTTATAAATAAATAGTTTTCTTAGTTTGTGGCCTACTTTATAAGGTCTACGTGATTTTTCTTGCCCTTTCGTTTAGCGTTAACAGATGTATATGATTACAATTACCTACTCTTAGAAAATAAAAGTAATTAATTTAGTAAATAAGTACAAATAGTTTAACTTATTATTATGTAACACAAATGTAAGTATACCTACTCATTTGCTTTGTTATTTAGTTTTTAGTATTGTACTTTGTTATAGTTTAGATTGATAGTATAATATAATTTATAATATCGGAATTGATTTATCATTTCAAGCCTCTTACCGAGCGTATATTTCTCGGAAGATCGATGCGTGATACCAAACAATAAATTACTCGTAGAAGTCTGTCTCTGTTAACATCCACAAAACAAGACAACACACTCATTCATATTGTTTTTTATCGAAACGTATAGAACACAGATGCCTAATAGGCTCTTAAAGACAAATAGTTTCCCACGATTGACTAATGGGAAACGGAAAACGGAGAAATTAAATACAAAAGGGGTTTTCTAAAAAGTTTGTTTTCATTTTTATGACTAGCGACTAGCCCGCTTAAGCTTAGTAATCCATTATAAACACTTCACAACTCTACGAGACCTCTTTTTCTTGATATTTTTATTAGAGAAGTAGTAAAACCAATATATAAAGTGTATAGTCGTATTGCTCATTATACGGACTAAAGTGAAGGAAAAAATGTCATTTTTCCTTCAATTTTGACATAAAACGCATCAAAACTAATCAAAATTGAAGGAAAAATGACATTTTTTCCTTCACTTTTAGTCCGTATAATGAGCAATACGACATAGTGTAAGTATAGATATATAAATGACAGAAGGAATAGAAAATAAATCAGAATTTATACTTGCGAGTAGTTTTGGAACACCGTAGAATGTTTCGGAGAGTGTATGACTGTAGAAATAAAAGATACTTGCAAGTACCAATGTACTCTAAGAATAATGATGTAAGTACCTAGTTAATCAGCCGGGAAAAATGCCTTGCATGGTATATTAGGTAATTTAAATTTCAAAACGCAATAAAGTTTTTCTTAGCCTGAGAAAGGAAACGAGAGTATTTTCTGCACGTGAACTAAAAGGAATAAGGTGTGCAAGGTTCATTAGAAAGTCACACGCGACACTTGTTATTTCCATTGGTTTGTCGGAAATGATTGGTTTAGTTACTAAACAAACAATATACTAAACTTAAGTATATTGTTTGTTTACTACACTACAACTATTACTCTTACTTATACAATAATAGCTTCCTTCGCACGCGTGGTCTACTCGGATAAAAAAGGCTTGTGCCTTTATTTTCTTAGGCACTACCACTTGGCACTACTAGTAGAGTGAAAGGAAGTTTTACTTTCCCGTGACACTACTATGCATTATTATTGGCCGATTGAATCATTGATCATTTTATAAAATCTCCCGTGGAGGGTTGGATTTAGTATTAAGAAGCAGGATTTTGGGGGCAGAGTGAGAGGGGGAGGTGAGGGGGGGTTCCCCCTCCCCCCTGGTACCACTCCCATTACAAGGTAACGCACCGTTCTGGAGATAATCAAATTATTGTTTTTATATACAAACTGGTAAAAATTGGTAAAAATTTAGTATTCGGTAACAATATTTTGGGGGGGGGGGAGGGTGGGGGGATCCCCCCGCCCCCCTGGTACACTCCCATGACAAGGTAACGCACCGTTCTTGAGAAAATCAAATGTAACCTAACCTAACCTAACCTTTTTTTTTAACCTAACCTAACCTATACGGGGCAACCGAAACGGGGCAACCTGTAGGTTAGGTTAGGTTTGTATATGAAAAAGCGAGCGAAGCGAGCCCACCCACAAAATCTGGTGGCACAAACTCCCATAACATCTAAAAGATAAACTAAATCAGATCCGACACGGGGCACCCTGTAGGTTAGGTTAGGTTTGTATATAAAAAAGCGAGCGAAGCGAGCCCACCCACAAAATCTGGTGGCACAAACCCCCATCACATCTAAAAGAGAAACTAAATCAGATCCAACACGGGGCACCCTGTAGGTTAGGTTAGGTTTGTGTATAAAAAAGCGAGCGAAGCGAGCCCACCCACAAAATCTGGTGGCACAAACCCCCATCAAATCTAAAAGAGAAACTAAATCAGATCCGACACGAGGCACCCTGTAGGTTAGGTTAGGTTTGTATATAAAAAAGCGAGCGAAGCGAGCCCACCCACAAAATCTGGTGGCACAAACCCCCATCACATCTAAAAGAGAAACTAAATCAGATCCAACACGGGGCACCCTGTAGGTTAGGTTAGGTTTGTGTATAAAAAAGCGAGCGAAGCGAGCCCACCCACAAAATCTGGTGGCACAAACCCCCATCAAATCTAAAAGAGAAACTAAATCAGATCCGACACGAGGCACCCTGTAGGTTAGGTTAGGTTTGTATATAAAAAAGCGAGCGAAGCGAGCCCACCCACAAAATCCCCCCACCCTCCCCCCCCCAAATACTGTTACCGAATACTAAATTTTTAATATTTTTACCAGTTTGTATATAAAATAAATAATTTGATTATCTCCAGAACGGTGCGTTACCTTGTAATGGGAGTGGTACCAGGGGGGAGGGGGAACCCTCCCTCCCCTCCCCCCCTCACTCCCCCCCCCAAAATCCTGCTTCTTAATACTAAATTTTTACCTCCACGATCTTCGGATCGAAAGTCGGAGTTCCCTCGGCCAACGCGGCCCTATTTCATAGACACTTACAGTGGGATTAGACAGGTCTAAAAAGGTACTATCAACGAACCATGATATTGCAGTATTAAATAAAATCTCAAAATGATCAAAAGTAATAAACTACTATGAACTTTATGCTGCTCCGAGAGAGGCTGAGTCTCCACCAAAGCGGAGAATAGAATTTCAAAAGACGAGATGACATGTTTGAATTACGAAATTTTAATGGTTGTTTAAAACACATCTCCGCTTTGGTGGAGTCTCAGCCTAAAAGTTTATGATTCAGTTGTCAATTTTTCTCACACTAGGAAAAGTGCTTTGATTATATAATAAAAACCGGCCAAGTGCGTGTCGGGGCACGCGCAGTGAAGGGTTCCCTAGTATTAGTCAACAACAAAGCATCTACTTCCATCGAAAGTCTACTTCATCTTAGTCACTATAAAGGAATTATTCTAAGGATTTTGTATTTGGTACAAAATGATACAACACCCAAGTTCAATGACTGGTACAGCCAAACTAATAAAGTTATCTTAACCGCTCTAATTTTCCCAAAGTTCTTGAAACTATCATCATTAATTTTTCCAGATTTTTCCGCATGTGACCTGTAAAATAACATTACTTAATTAATTTCTCAGTTTTAGGAGAATGAAAACGGAACATGATCACGAGTGTTCTCTTAGATATTTAAGATTATTTTGAAGTTGTATAAAGGGATAGCCAGGAGTATGTCCAAAAACTATAATGGTAAATGTCCATATTTTGCAGAAATTATAATTCCATTCGTAACAGGTCTTAAACCTATAGCCGCGCTTGGAAAGCTGATTTCCTCACGATGTTTTCTTTCACCGCTAAGAGCTCGTGTTTATGCGCGTATAAATTTTTCCAAAACAAAAAATCCATATCTTGATTTAAATCCATTACAATTTTTATCTGACATCTGGAAAGGATGGGGGAAGATTGCATGGTGCGGAGAGCATCTTGGCTGTCCTATAGGGCGCCACCTCGTTGGACGTCCCCGATATCGCTTGAGGGACATGGTAGAGAGGGACCTACAAGTTCTCTACAATGGGGATTGGCGCGAACTAGCTCAAGATAGGAGTAGATGGCGTCTTCTTTTGTCGGAGGCCAAGACCCACTTCGGGTCACTGAGCCAGCGGAGTAGTAATAGTTTTTATCAGCGTAAAAATAATAACTAGACAGTCTGACGTAATGACGACGCAGTATCGGCAAAGAAATGCCTACTTAACTCTACAAATAACATGTTAAGGTTTGACTATAAACTAGTGCTATGTAATGATATTGAATTTGCTACCCTTGTTAAATTTAATGGCAGTAATGAAACTACTCGTTAGGAACAGAATGGTCACAGTTCGTTAACAACCCTTTTGGGTAAATATTATTACTGAAAACAGAATTTTAAAAAGTAAGAGGTAATGCTCGAGGAAGAGAAAAAATTCCAAATGGTCGCTAAGAAACTTCGTTAGATGCACATTAATAAAATACAATATTTTTATGAATTTATAAGCTGGGCTTCCGGCGTAGTGATGTGGAAGCCATTAGTTAGATTAAATAATATGTACAACCGCTGATAACGAACGACAGACCGTCGGTCGCAAAAAAAAAGACAGAAGAAGCACTGCACGGTCCCGACGATCCTTTTTCCTGCACATCCTTTTTCTTAGCTCTATTTACATTGACCGGCAGCTAGCATAACGTATCCGCACAGACACGTGCAGACACGCACCCCACCCCGCAAACATAATTCTTTGCGCAAATACTGTGACTGCGCTGTCTGCGCGGCCACGTTACATTAGATTACGAATAGGTACCTACGTTATTACAAACTAAGTATATAAAAGAATATTATTTAGTCTGGGCACGTGTCTAGCAAGCTCAGTGTCTGTAGATATAAACGGTCCTTAAGACGACCTTACCTAGTACAAAGTATACTATATACTTTGTATATACTTTGAAGAAATAATATATTTACTTGACCTGAGTATTTCAATTCAGTGTCTGTGCTTTTTCTAAGAATGTTTACTTTCTTGATTCCTTCAATATTTAGTGTGCTTTCAGTCTTATAAGCTCTAGTAGTGTTGTTTCTAACCTGTAAGAATGGTTTAGCGTTTAGCTATGCCTTTTAAACAATCGTTGAACGACCCTTTACGCCGGTTTCATGCTCATTCTGCTTTTTATGTTCTGTGGTTGGGGGTAGCATAAATTAAAACTAATAAGTATAAATAAAACACGATTAATGTAAATCTAAAAATGTATAACGACAGGTATATTACTCGTATCAACAGTTCTTTTGTACGGGGTATATTACACAACAGATTTTAAAAACTAAAATAACAAACATTCAAACATTTTCATTCACAGAGGACGCAATCACATCAATATTAAAATTTACATTGTACCTATTTGTTAAAAGTACAAAAAAGTACCTAGTTTATTGATACTGTTTTATACGTGTAGTCTAAAAAAGTAAAGTGTCTAGTTTATTGCTATTGTTTTATACGTGTAAGTCTACTGCTTGTTTTACTGTTATTTGAAAAGAAAACTAGGTTCCTGTCAGTGAACGCATAAAACATGGAAGCATTATTTCGAGGCAAATATTCTTGAAATATGGTACAAAATTGCAACCGACCTGACACTTCAAAGCCGTCAAAATTTCTTTGCTGATTGGCCAATAATTTACTAAGACTCGGGACGCACAGTTAAAAGTCGACTTTATTCCCTCGATGTTTGGGTTAAAATTGCCGTCCAACGCTTGTCATTAGCTGCCACGCCTCAGATAACCGGGATGATTTTATGTAATATGATGCAATGCAAATAATTAATTCGTATTATTATGGTGAATTATGATAACAATTTAATAAGTATTACGAACTTCTATGAGTTCTATGGTAGCAGTTGTTCAAAGGTTCGAAATTATAATAGGTTTTAAGGAGTAGGTGGATACTTATTACTCGTAGGTTTGTTTAGTACCTACCTAAGTAAAAACTTTGTAAGTAAGTATTTACTTTGTATTCCTAATCAAATAAAATAATTCAGTGGTCTAAATATTATATATTTTGATATTTACAAGCACGTAACTAGTACAAATTACAAAACTATTATCTAAGGTAGGTTACATCTATAATTATATCCAGTGAAAGTCAAAGTCAAAAAGTTTTATTCAATAAAATTATCTACAAAATATCACTCACTTTGAAGACCTCGGTGGTGCAGTGGTGACCCTGAGAGTGAGTGGTACTCACCTGAGACGCAGGAGGTTGCGGGTTTGATCCCTGCCACGAGACAAAGGTTTATAAGATCTGTAAATATTAGTTTCGGGTCTAGGCGTTTTCTATGTTCAGCCAAGACCATTTGGAACTGTTTTTTGGCGTAATCCGACAAAATCATTTCTGCATTGTATGAACCTACTTAATAATATAGGTATTTACGAGCAGCGCCCTCGCAGCTTTGCCCCCGTAGTGATGGTATATATGGTGATGATGTTAAAAAGTAGCCTATAGCCTTCCTCAAGAGTTTAGCTAGGTATCCAATGCAGAAAAAAAATTCAAATCGGACTGGTAGTTCCTGAGATTACCGCGTTCAAACAAACAAACAAACTCCTCCGCTTTATAATATTAGTATCTATAGTATACTAATATGAAATACTTAATAAAAAAATATCAGTTAGGTAGAAATTAGGTACTTGGTTTGGGTGGCATAACACCATCCCTATAGACAAAAACCAGGATTATTTTTATGGAAAAATGATAAATAGCGATGTACTTACATGTGAAAACTAACACCATTATTCTTATTGTGTAAATCGGATCTACTTACGCACCAATTTACAGCACAACAAGGCATTTTTATGAAAAAAAAGCTAGAAACTTAGTTGACCGTCGCCGCCAATGTCAACTTCGCAACTAAACTCGTCCGTGTCACACTTTTCAAGCCCCGCCTACCGTGTCACACTTTTCGTTGGGTCATTTTCTAGCGCAAAGAATGCTTCCATGTTTATATGCGTTCACTGGTTCCTGTAACTGAATTTTATCTACTAAAGAACAAAGATACCGCATTTGGGTGATCAAAGCAAAGTAGCTCAAAAAAGCTAAAATGTATCTTCGTACACAACATTGTGGTACATAACATAACAATATAACATTGTCTATAACATAAAGTGCCTGGGGTGTTTATGAAAGCTTACCTTTAAATAGAAAACAGACTTTATAGTGAATTTCTAAATCTATTTTATGTTTGCAAAGGTAGCTTCATATAAGTTACTTGTTTTGTTATGTTAAAAGCTATGCATGCTTCGCCTCTAGCCTAAATTATACTTACTTAAAAATAGTTAATCTCATTTTAAGTGAACTGTGTAATGTTCTTATGAGAATAAAATTCTTTAAACCGAAACCGAAACCGATTTCGACCTCAACATACTCGTATATCATTCACAAATACACTTCAAACTCGCATAAAACTAGTTAAAAACAAAATCACATCACACAACAATTTTAAACATGAAAGTTACACCTTTATAAAAGGACTAACTTGAATTTTATATGCCTCATTTTGTAACTACAAATATTCTTATCTTAATACAACCAAATTGTAATATTGTATTTACAGAGTTACCTGGCCTGTCTAGGAACTATAGAAGTCCAGGAAAATGATATTTTCAAAACTTAAACTGCAACAAAACTTCTCTATATAGTAAAAATTAAATAAGCGCATCATTCGAAAGGGGCTAGATGTGGCTGATACTTTTTTTAATGATTGTAGTAGTTTGAATATAAGGAAAGTTTTTTTTTTTCATTTAGGGAAGCTGTTTTTTGTTTTAATTTCCACATTTAGATAGGGTGACGTCTGTCAGGTCAGCGAGTTGACAATAGGTTTTGATTAAGCTTTATAAATCCCAAGTTTAAGTTTAGCTTAATATCTAACAGGCCTGTTAAGTGAGTTATTCGTGACCATATTCATCACCGCCAGATAGAGCATAGCCGCCGTGGTCACCGCCTTCGAAGCTGACGGGTGAGTCTCCGTAGCCCTCATGACCTTCATCAGCAGCACCCCAGCCGTGACCTGGAAATCGAAGTGTATTCTATTAAAAGTATGTCCATCTTCAGAAAACAATTGTACTTCGTGACTTATCAAAATGCCGCTCTTCCGTCCTCGGAATAAAATCTAACTTCGTGTCTTTATCAAAATCTGTTCTGGGTCAAATCAAAATCTGGTTTAGGTATAAAAAGAAACAGTTATTTTCGCAAATTCCAATTTTATATTAACTGACTAATGACATGAGTGATTTAAACTGTTAAGCCCTTTATGTCCAATGGGATCAAGTTAAAAAGATAGACAACAATAAAAGACAACAATTATCTCACTTATCCTCTTTTTGCATATTATAAGTAATATTAGGTAAATACTCATTTATGATATTTATGGTTATAAAATGGTTAGGTATATTAATAATATATATATTTATAAGTATTTCATTTTATATATTTATATGTTTATGTAAGTTTAGATTATTTTATATACTTAGTATTTATAATGTAGTATTTCATTTTTGGAAACCGACCTTTTCTATCATTAAATTAAAAATATTTTCATGACACGCCACACCATCTTTTTGCACGCCCAGGGGCTCGATTCCGGTACCGAACTTTTTATCAACCTCAACCAAAACCTCAACTAAAGCGACTGTTTCCATGACTACTAATAACAAACGACTCAGTTGTGGTGAGGTTTTGAACTTTGGCAGTACAAATTTTTGAAAAGCTATTCTACTATTTCACCAAATGGCTGACATTTAAGAGTTCGAACCAAAACCAAAGCGGTTGTCATTTAATAGAATACAGGCCCAGGGGCTCGATTCCGGTACCGAACTTTTTATCAACCTCAACCAAAACCTCAACTAAAGCGACTGTTTCCATGACTACTAATAACAAACGACTCAGTTGTGGTGAGGTTTTGAACTTTGGCAGTACAAATTTTTGAAAAGCTATTCTACTATTTCACCAAATGGCTGACATTTAAGAGTTCGAACCAAAACCAAAGCGGTTGTCATTTAATAGAATACAGGCCCAGGGCGTCGATTCCGGTACCGAACTTTTTATCAACCTCTACCAAAACCTCAACTAAAGCGACTGTTTCCATGACTACTAATAACAAACGACTCAGTTGTGGTGAGGTTTTGAACTTTGGCAGTACAAATTTTTGAAAAGCTATTCTACTATTCACCAAATGGCTGACATTTAAGAGTTCGAACCAAAACCAAAGCGGTTGTCATTTAATAGAATACAGGCCCTTGGCCTGTATTCGTGGCCAACTGAGTCGTTTGTTATTAGTAGTCATGGAAACAGTCGCTTTAGTTGAGGTTTTGGTTGAGGTTGATAAAAAGTTCGGTACCGGAATCGAGCCCCAGGATGACTGGTAGATAATGCTTTAGCATTAAGTCCTCCTTGCACAATTTGTTATGTGTGAAAGTGTTAAATAAATAAATAAAAAAACAATGTTTCTTAGAGCTTCGCGACATTGCGGTAAAAAACTGGTCATAATTTTGGATATTGGCAAAATACGTACATGCGAATCAACATGCTTCTCAAGACCGTATCTTAAGTGACCTCGCAAATTGGGCGTCTTGATTCGCTTAAAATATGAGCTAAAAATAATTTAGAAAAGTTTTCCAAAAACTAAAATTAGACAGTGATTTTATTTATGCACGAAAGTTATCAAAGCTGTTATTTCATTGTACCACAGCAGCCTATGTTTATATCAACGTTATTATTTAGAAATCCAGGAAGAAAATCAAATTACGTAGTATCGGAATCGTACGCATGTCAGCAGACATGTATCAATTTATATATTTCAACCTACTACTTTCCTACAGAATTATGATTATTGTCGGAAATAATGTTGAAACTATCTACGGTTCTCGGAAGAAGTTAGTATTTTCCACTTACGATTTCTGGATTGTAGGTACTTACCTAGTTACTATATTTTGTTATTTGGAATATTAATGTGCAGAATAATATTTTCATCTAATCTAATCTTGTTAGGTCACTGGATCCTACTGCTGGGCAAAGGCCTCAATAATATATTATTCTTTAATCAATAATATTTTCATCATTTACGAAAATATTATTTAGGTAAGTACTTACTTATTTTCAAAAGTCGAAATATAAGACCTCTTAAAAAACCTTGTACTTATAAAAATTTATACAGGTACTAATGGTCTGAAGAGAAGAAGTTTCACTTGCTTGGATATTCTCACTAGAAAAACACTTGTAAATATTGAACTTTTTTATCAATTAAACCATTTTTATTATTGTTCCTTTTGTTCCTGAGATTACCTCTTGAGCAAGTAAAGTATTACCTCTTTATGATCTTTAGATCTAGTGTGTTCGTTATTGTTTTCCTATTAAACAGCTTGATTGAGGAACGTATTCATGTCAATGGTGTGCGATTAAGACTGCCGGAAATTATCCGATTCTATGATTTCCTTCGGAAAATTAACTTTTTTTCCGAAGAAACGTCATTTTCCGAATTCGGAATACATTCCGAGAATGTCTAAATCACCCTGCTGATTGTTTCTTAGCAAAAAAGGGGCATCCAGAACTTTTTTTAATTTCCGACAAAAAAGGTGAAATGTTAGTGGTGGATCTGCCTAGATGGTCCATTAGTAATGATTAGTTTAGTATAGTATTCTCACCTCCTCCATGATGTGGTGCCGCTTTAGGTTCCCCGTAAGTATATCCCAAGACTTCGTAGTGATCATCACCACCTCCTCCACCACTCTTGTGGTGAACGTGCTTCACTATGGTATGCTTGTGATGATGATGTTTCACGTAAACGGGCACGTGGATGATCACCTTCTTGTGGCCACCACCACCACCACCAGCCATGATCACCGACGAAAGCTCCGCGACGCATACAAGAGCCAACTGAAATTGAAAATATACCCATTATGCTATTGTTTCATCTAGAACATCGCACACATAAAACCGTCGCAAGATATTAAGAACTCGTTAGCAACACAATAGAATTGATATAGAACCACAATCGCATCGCGGCAGCCTTATAAAGAAAACTTAAATTATATACTGGTATTAACAATAGTAATGACCAACTTGTATTTACAAATAAAGGAAAAAATAACGTAACTTTCTAAGTCTGCATCTTTACGTAACAACAAAAAGAAAATAATACGTCCAGCAGCAGTGGCTTGGCAAACCTTTCATTTGCTCACTTGAAAATAATGTCTTTGGAACGGCCTGGTCAACACAGTTTGACGAACCTATTAATGATTGGTTTTAATAAAAGTTCTGTCATCGAATTTTCTAAGTAAACCGTTAAGGAAGCAATTTCCTTACAAAATTGAAACAAGGTGGTCATTTGTTTTCTTTCAATTTATAATAGGGATGCGAGTGACAAAGGTACAAATAATAATTATTTTCACAAAGTTTTTTATTCTGTGAAAAATGTTAAACATACATAAAACCACAGACAAAGAAACTTTGTTGTGCACTTTAATTAATTAGTATTCGTAAGCTTACAACTTACTCTGTTTGCGTCATGAAATGTTATTTATCTATAGTTATTGATCAGTCCCTTAAATTATGAAACTGTTACATCAAAATCGTAAAACACACAGTAGTTTACTTCACTATTTGAGTGAAGCAATGATTAGAAATCAATATTGTTGATGTTTTTTTGTGTTAAACTGCGCACTAATAAGGCGTATAAGATCGCGTAGCGAAGCGTAGAGGTCGTCTACGCAGCTTCAGTAATTATTTTGTAATTAAATTTTCAACACAAAATATTATAAAAATTTCAAAAATTTTAAGGACAAACACGTATCACCATAAACTAAATGAATGACTCCTTTGCGCAAGATTTCAAGCTTTAATTATATAATTTTATTTTGTGTTATTTTTGGTTTATGGATAAAATTATTACATTTCAGATGCTTATTTTTGAACCAAATAATTATTTATTGCAGAATTTTAATATTATCTTTAAAGTTGATTAACTAAATTGAATAATGATACTCACCAGAAATCTTGCAGACATCGTGTGAGTGGTGTTTGAGCTTTTTAATGACCGAACGCGAATACAGTCGGGCGGTGTGTGATAAAGAAAATTATACAAAACTTCCTTTTATATCGCAACGTGGTCGCGTTTCGCGACTCTGCATCTCAGCTACTTCAAACTGATCTGAAGTTCAAAAGTGTCAATCCACTTTCGATTTCAATCCCCAGATATAAAGCACAATTTTCTGTAACATTAATTCCTAGGCCGCGTTGGATAAATATTCGTTGAAATTCGACCAGAATGCCTGAAGACTAGATTCATTTTAGATTGGTTTGTGAATAGTTATGAGTTATGACTGTTATTAAAGTGAAAATACTATCTACATTTGACGACCAAAGTCTCGTCCGCACTAGGGCTCATTTGTATGGCAACATGGTTTCAGCACATGGTATCTGGACCAGTTCCAAATAAACAATGTTTTAGTAATTACAAAAGTTAAAAGATAGTCTGCATCTTACTTAAGATAGATAAAACTTTTGAAACTATCATGGTTGTAAACATTGTAAACACTATAAACGGGATATTTACCATGATTTTTGGATTTTCGAGTCTCCCGATATTTCGGCACAGATAGATTCTTAAGATAGATGTTTAAAGTTAAACATTGGTTTAACAACGTCCTGTCTTTATTTGTGGATAGTAACAGAGACAGGACGTTGTTTAACCAGTGTTCAACTTTAAACATCTTTCATAAGTAAGGGTGTCTATAGACGAAGCATAAGTGAGAATCTGTCCCTAGAAAATGAGATGAAATATTTAGCATTTCAGATTCTAATCACTTGAAAATACGGTTGAAAGTGAGAGGGAGATCGCCAGCATAATAAAAACTCTATTCTTCGAGGTTCTATATGCTTGTTTTCCGCTTTGAATATTTTTTTCCGTACTTAGCTGAACCTATGCCATCCTAAAGGAAATCCTTTTACAAAAAGCAGAAAACTAAGACGGTGTACTACGGGTACACCTGTGTCCACCTTGATGGGTTACGGGTAAAAATATTTGCCCGTGGTACACCTGGTGTACAAAATAGGTGGACCACAGGTGGCACCGCTATTTTGGCAATAGGCATCTAACTGACATCCCTCTTGAACATTTCCAAGGATCCTGAACTTTCTGCAGATCTGAGAGAATGCCTACCTTGTCTTGTGGTGGTCCTGTTTAAATAGAGCAATATCGTAGAATAATCATAATCATAATCATAATATATTTATTGTGAATCAAAGGTAAAGTCAAAGATTACAGGTAGAAAATATGTAGATACAGCCTTGAGTCTGCTTCTCAGCATGCAAAAAATATAAATAGAAATAACCCCTACCTTATTTATTTATTTCTAAAAACAAGTTCATGTCAAGTATAGGTCCATTTTAGTGGGATGTTTTGGATTGTGTTATTTATCATTTCGAAATCACAAAATCTCCAAATACTTACACTTTTTTATTTATGTATGTACTTGTTATTAGATTGTAGATATGTAGTTAGGCAAAGAGAGGAAGGTAAGGTAAGTTCGTATGAGCAAGTGGCCAACTCTAGTGACGGAGTTTTTAGGCCGCCTAAAGGCCTCCGTCATGGCTTAGCGACTTAAAAGCCGGGTCCGACATTTAACGTGCTCTCCGAACCATCCCATCTTAAAAGTGGCCGCGCACAGCGCATCTAATACAAGTGGCTAAATTTAAAATTTTAAAAAACCGACTTCAATACAAACTGTTATTGGGTAAGGCTAAGGGTGAGCTAATTAAAATTAGCCCAAACATGGATGTTCCACTGTTATTCCCTGAGAAGTTCCATTGGACAGGTCCTGACTCCATCATCAGATCAGCTAGCTGTCACCATATTATTACATTATAGTCGGAACTTGACCGACATGCTGAGTTCCAAGTTTCAACTCAATCAGACTATTTACTGAGGAGTTCTGTTGAACAGCTCCTGACTCCATCCCCAGATCAGCTCGTTGTGACCATATTATTACATTCTAGTTGAAACTTGACAGACGTGCCGAGTTTCAACTCAATCGGCCTATTTACTGAGGAGTTCCGTTGAACAGCTCCTGACTCCATCATCAGATCAGCTCAATGTTACCATAATATTGCATTGTCACCGATAACCTATAAAGCTTTTAAAAAATACCCTAATCGCTTCAAGTGTGCCTATAAAATTTGAAGAGTTACCTCGATTTCTCCAAGATCCCATCATCAGATCCTGACTTGATGACCAAAAGGACCAATTGGAAAGTGTACCCTTTCAAACAAAAAAAGAATTTTTGAAATCGGTCGAGGCGTCTCCGAGTAATCGGTGAACATACATAAAAAAAAAGCACAAAAAAAAAAAAAAGATTCCGACGAACTCTCCTCCTTTTTTCGAAGTCGGTTAAAAAAGGAAGGAAGGAAGTAGGTATACTTACCTCATATTTGCAAATCAATTACTGGAGGTACCTACGTGATTGTATTCTATAATAATAGTGCCTTCATAATAAACTTGCGCGTGAATGGAAGGAAACACTGTCACTTTTATTATGATTCCGTTGAGAGGGAATCTTGATGGTCTGATAAATATTGCAATCTTCGTAAGTAGATGTAGATGTGTTTTTAGAACAGAGCAAGTAGTAAAAGTAAAAAGTAAAACAGACCAAGTAAAAAAATCTGGATCGAGACAACATTGCCACTTACCCGGTACAACAATAGAAGCTACCTGTTTATTAAAATAGGTAAAATAGGTCAAGAATTTTAGAAGAAGAATCATCAATCAGTAGACCAAATTAAGAAAAAAATTCACAGATTTTGTGCCTCACGAGTCACGAGCACATTGGAAATGAATCTATGGAATTCGATAAAATATTTTATATTATATTTTTCAAAAAGGTTAGGCTACAGAGCAAAGCCTTAATCCAATTGTTTTAAGCTCAAATTGTAGCTAACTAAATTGTCCAGGAGTTTTTTTTTTCAAATTTTTGATATCATTCTTCGTTTCCAAAATATCGAGCGCCAAAATCAAAAATTCGAAAAAATTGATTTTTTTTACAAAGTATTTCGGCCATGACTTATTTCGCTGTTGACTTTCTCGAATAATTATTCTTCTTGCACCTTACAGCTAGGATTATTCCTATCGTAAATATGAGTTTTTGAGTTTTTTTTAATATCATAATTACAACACTCCGAGTTAGAAGGAAATCGCACTTTTTCATGAAATCGGAGCCTTCACTGGAGCGAACGAAAAGAATTTCTTTTGTCATTCATGATGTCTCAGTTCAGCAACTACAACAGTTCAATTTCTCTGTGACTACCTTGTGACTACACTACGCAGGTTCTGAAAGCCTGCGCCACTGGCATTCAATTATAAAATCATGGTAAGTAATTGACGTAATCTGCGGGCCTAAAAAGGTCGCTAAAGCAGAATCACGAAATGAAATGAACTATAATGCCGTCTCTTTTCACTCTCAGTCAATGAAAAGAGATGGCATATAGTTCAATTCCTTGTGCGATTCTGCAATAGCGAACTTTTTAAGCCAGCTGAACTACGAGTAACTCGATAGTGCAATTTCGTGCCAGTTGAGGAGAGTCAGTTTATTTTTTGATACCAGGAATAGAAATGAATTGTGCGAATTCGAATGAGAAACAGAGGGTGGCCTTTAAAAGTAAAGGATCCTGCTTAGATGTTGTATGGCAATAATTAAAATTATAAAATTAAACTTCTTTCATGGTCATGTTGTAAAGTGGGCATTTTTAGGGTTCCGTATTTGTAATCTTCACTGACATCTTCAAAGGATCTTAAAATGCCTAAAAAGATCTGAGGGAATGTCTACCGCGCCTGTGTAAACGTTCAATCTATTCTAAATATCAAAAGAAAGCAACTCAGTTCCTAACTTAAATTCCGGTGTATTCAATTTGAAAATACACACAAAATAATTTAAAACCAACTCCCTTAATTTCCAAAACAATTAGTATCGAATAAAATCGGTTACAAAGAGCCCCAGGGGATTGTAGTTCGGTCACCAACCTCAGCCCATCGATACAGCAATTAAATAAATAAAGGATTAAAAAAAGGTTAATTATTTTATCGATGTCGGCCTAAGCCTACTGTCCACTTCCGTTCGGTCATCCGTGGCGGGCATTCAACTTGAAACAGAGAGTTTCCTGTGACGGTAGAAGGTCATGTGAAGAAATATCTATATTTCTAAACAGCATGTAAAAACAATGAGTTTCACTTGTAAGGCTAAGGTCAGGGTAATATCCAATCTCAGTTGTGTACAGTATTTCTAGATAAATAATGGGCAACGGTTAATTTCTTGTTTTCCGAATATAACCGACAGCATCTAGGCAGTCAGTATTGATATAAGCTCTGTAGGTATTATTCCACAAAACAGAATGTGACAGAAGTGCACATCGTTAGCTGAGCAGCTAATTTGCTTTTCTTAAAAATGACATTGATATTTATTTGTTTGCGAAAGTTTTGAAATTGTGAGCAATTTGCATTTCCAAACTACATTTTGTCAATCGTTTTTGTAATTTTATATGACTGTTTCCAATGTTAGCCGAAACGCATTATTTATCTGGTAGTACTGTAATGTAATTGGACATGTTTACTTAATAAAGTACACTTCTTACAATGGCTCTAGGCATTCGAGAAGTTAGCCTTTTCGATGCGCATGGCAGCTTTTTCATACAAAATTTTCTACTGCGCAGCGATCTATATGAATAAAAATTAATATTTGTATGGTTGTCCTCTACGCGTTCCTAAACCATTGATCAGATTGTGATGAAACTTTAGTAGGGTCTTCTGAGGATGCCCGATAGGGTTTCTGGCCCAAAAAAATATTTGAGTAAAAAATATAAGGCGGTACGAAGTTCGCTGGATTCAGCTAGTCAATTATAAAATACGTTTTAATTTTAGTTGGTTAACTTAAATGTTTGTCTGAATTTTTTATATTCTTCTTAGCTTCTTAAAAAAGGTTTGATCTATTGGATAAAGTGTATAAGGAATAAAGTGATATATTTTGTTTGTAGAGCCATGCCAATAATAAATCTTCCTACTACATAGGAAGAGACGTAACAAAGTCCTGCGATCTATTTTCGAAAACCAAACTGCAATATAAAATTACGATCGAAAGCAAGCATACAGGCATACTAAACGCTGTGGATGATTGTACAAAAATATTTATGAAATTAATATTATTCAAAAACCAAAATAATAAGCACAAAATGTGTTTAATAATATATTTGTTATAGGTGTCGCGATCCTCAAAACTTGTTGCTGATCTCCATACAAAAGACATGAACGCACGCACATACAAGTAAGTGGTTAGCGTGTACTAAGAAATATTGTAAACATAGTGTAATAATATTGTAATGGACAAATTGACACGTACATTGGGGCACATTTTGAAATAGGGTTTATGATTTTGTACGCATGACTATGTATGTTAAATTACTTTTTCGTAGAATGCACGTTTTGTTTTAAGCCAAAACCTGCAAAAAGTGCATAAATTTCGAAGCTTTTACAATTAACGCAGTTTTTTGGAAGCTGCAAATATTATTTGATAAGTACTAAGTAAGTATTTTTTGCTACACTAACGATTTCACAAAAGCAAAAAGTTCAGCGCAATTTTTTTGCGACTTTGGCCTGATGATGATGATGATGATTGGCCTATACCTTATCTGAACAGACACACATTCCGTCGGATGTTACGTGAAGTGAAAAAAGAAGTTGGGATGTTTTTTTTTATTCCACGTAACAAATAGTGTTCTAATTACGCAACAGAATATGCACTTCTGTTATACTTTCACGTTTGAGTGTATTAAAAACTCCATTGTCTATGATATTAATAACAGTAATCTATTTATTTTTTGTTCTTTTTTAACTTAATTCTATCAAATGACAAGCGAGTCAGCTATGTGCAATATTTAAAACGTTAGTCTCTAATTTCTGTGTACTTTTAACTAAAGTAGATTTAAAGATGGAGGAGGCTGCAGCACCTAGCAGCAAGAACATTGAAATCGCACTGATGTTTGGATAGATGGATGGATGTATGTTTGTTCCTCTATAACTCGACAACCACTGAACCGATTTGGCTGAAGTTTAAAATATAGATTGATAATAATGGAAGGACATAAGCTACTTTTTATCCCGGAAAATGCACGGTCCACATTTTATCCCGGTACCACGCGAGTGAAGCCGGGGGTGGAAGCTAGTTGATCATATATCACTATATAACAAAAGTTTTTCACCACTCAGTTCCGTGCTTCGGAGGGCACGGAGAGTCGGTCCTGGCTTTTAAGTTGTTAAGCCATGACGGAGGCCTTTAGGCGGCCTATAAACTCCATCATCAGCGTTGCCCACTTGCTTTACGAACTTACTTACTAACTTACCACTCAGTAATCTCCAGAGCAATGACCTGTGCATGATGACAAACGTACCAGTGTAAAAGTCACTGTGGGTGGCTTACAGTCCCTTGGTGGACTCCCCAGCGCGCTCTAACGACGCCCCTGGTTATGTATGATCTCCCATTTTCTTAAACTATTCCAATTAATTAAGACCCTGCAGCTTGAGTTTGTTCTTAACCAGACCCAAATATTTCTTACCTGCGAACTGGAAGGCCAATTCTCTTCTAAAATTTCTAAAAATTCGTATTTTGGTAAATTGAACTGAAATAAAAATATAATAAGTAAATATAATAAAAAAAAAAAAATCAGCGTAATCAGTCAAGCCAGGGCAGAAACAAATTTCTGAAAATTAGTTTGAATTTTCCTTGGCTTGACTAATTTCGCTGAAATTTCGAATAAATGTTGATCACTTATTTGGGTGATCGGGCTACTTTTGGAAGTAATTTGTATAGATTTTATTCATCATTATGTAATATAAGAATTTCAATGATGCAAATCAGGAGGTTGGTTGGTTTATTGCACACCCGACGTCTGTAAAAAAAAATCTTTGACCTTTTTTACCTTTATGAGATGGCTTAGGAATACACAAAAGCCTACACGATTGACGGTAGTCATTCCTAGAATGTTACTGATGTATATTGCTTTATAAAGCTGAGTTCACATAATGCCGAAATAATTTAAGTTCAGAGCTTGTATGGTTATCATCGCTGGTTATAAAAAATCTTTGAAAACTTAAACATGATAGGTACAAGTCCGATTTTTTATAAAAAAAATCAGTCAGCCTAAATAACTTTATTCTTTATTCTTTATTGTACACAAAAAATACAGAAAAAAAACTTAAACAAAAGGCATGTACAAAGGCGAGCTTAACCCTATTATTATTTACTATGAAAAATGTAGAAGTTTTTTTTACATAAATATAGAATCTTTGAGCTCACATCTCAACATCGTGAGTACAATACTCTTTTAAGATTATGATGATAAGCTTAGCTTATACATAATTATATAGCATGATGAATATTCGTCGCGACTGAATTCACATTGCGACTGAAACCCAAAATATGGTGACATAGTTTGTTTGTAGCTTTATAATTAGGTATTCATCATGCGACTGAAACCATATAATATAAATCTAACTTTAAATGTATAGTTTTATAATTAGAATACCATAAAAGCTACTTTCTTATGGCAATCTGTGGACGCAGCTTATTATTATGGAATTTCTTTGGTGAATTTAAAGTTAATATTAACTTAGGATTATGAGAATGAGCCCTTTATAAGCACGTCATGAATATTGAATTGAGATATCATTATGGCAGGGATACAACGGGCTAAGATGATGACATAAATGGGAAATATATTTCTAAACGAAATACAATCACATCACACTATCACACTAATATTATAAATGCGAAAGTTTGGATGTTTGGATGGATGGATGGATTTTGTTGAGGTATTAATCCTCTTTTTTTTTTCTTTTGACGACTTTGACGAGACTCACATTGTTCGACTGGCTCAAAACTGGAGCTTGACTATTTAGATTTTAAGCGGATGGATCACCGAAAAGAAAGCTAGGCCCCATACCGTGTTTGTTGCCCTGATTCTTCACGGTGTTGGTCGCGAAAGAACAGGAGTAGAATTACCTAGCTCTTAAGACGTTTCAAAGTGGTCATAACGGTCCTACTGAATAAATGATATTTGATTTTGATTTTGATTTTTGGATGTATGAACTGTAAAGTTAGAATATTTATTGCCACTGAGAAAATTAGCACAGATTTATTTACTATCGGTCAATTTGTCTCTCCAAGTAACAACTCCACCTACAGTGATAACGAAGTAACTTGAAGTAAAAGGCATTTGTCTTTAGATCAAGTAGATCGAAGCAGTAGTGGCACAACGGTAAAGAAAACTGTAAATGAATAGTGAAAGTTTGCAGAATTAATACAAGGTAGTGCTGATAGATGGCGACTTTCCATGATCGTAAAAGATCAATTACACTAATATTATAAATGCGAAAGTTTGAATGTTTGGATGTATGTTTGTTCCTCTATAACTCGACAACCACTGAACCGATTTGTCTTAAATTTAATATATAGATAGATAATGACCGTAAATAGGACACAGGCTACTTTTTTATCTGGTTAGCACGCGAGCGAAGCCGCGGGCGGAAGCTAGTTACTTATAAATGAAAAAAAAAACTCTTTAGCAAATAAATGTCTAACTAATTCGTAAAAAATAAATAAGTAGGTACCTATTGTAAGTGAAAGAAAAGTGTTTTTTTTTCATACTTGTTTTATTAGTACTTACTAGTTACTTTGAACACGACAGTAATTTATATAAAATATATTTATAGTTTCACTTTACAATAAATTGATTTGATTAGGTAAGTATTGAAAAATTAAGTTGACGAACATTAATAAGACAGTATAATTTTAATTTACGAAACTAATTTTGAAATAACAGTTTCGTTTGCTACGATCCTTTGATGGTTCAACTAGCTCTAAAACGATTAAAAAATCGGCCCGCATTCCATAAAAATGAGCACTTACAAGGATAGCCATAAAGTCAGTAATATCCCCTTGTTTGAAAAATTAAAACAAGCTCTGATATCTTTGAACGATGGAACGAAGACCCGGAAAGGCCGATTTACCGTAACACAAAAAATGTACCGATAAGCCTACTTTCTAATAAACCCTACTAGACGTCCGAGACCTCTTCCTTGTACATAATAAATCTTTAGGAGTCCTCTTCTAAATGCACTGGTAGTCAACATTTATTTTAAGGACGAAAATAAACTGTAACACTCACAGTAAATGAAATAGTTTGTCGATAGGATGTTTTTATATACTTAATCATATATTTTTTTAAAACTAAGAGTGTTTTTTGTTACCTTTTTTTTTGTCCTTCAAAATAGTGTGAGAGAAGGATTTTGTAAAATTTTCTCATATCTGTGCCTATTTTTAAATCTATGCATACCTATAGGTCGTTGTACCTATTGCCAGACCATATTCAAATGGAGAAGACTTGTTAAGTTTTTACCTAGATATACGAATACATTGTATACCTATCTCAGATTCTTTTTTATTTTCTACCGTTATATTGTAAACTTATAGGTAGACACTCCATAAGTCAAAAATTAATGTCATATTTTACTTAAATCATAATTTGTTTGTACCTACTCACTGAATAAATAGGTAAGTAGGTATATTATTAAACTCATCACTTTTGAAGCTTCGTATCTTCAATCATTATTTTAAGTTTTGTTTGGAGTTTTTCTGAATTAGGTACGAGGGTGGTATATTACCCTTAAAACTTTTTTCAGAACCCTTACCCTCAGAATCCAGGTTATTTAATAAATAAAAAAAAATATGACGGCTCAAACAATCCATTTTAACTTTTTAATCAAGTAAAACTGATCTTGCTCTATTGCAGCCAACATCTGATTGATAAACCTTTGTCAGTTTTTATCGCATCTTATATCTAGGAGTCCTGGTTTTTCAATCGTCGAATAACTTTCATTAATATTGTGCAATTTGACTGCTGTGGGTATTAAACTTAGTAGTCAATATCTCGTTTTTAGGTAGACTTATTAATACTTAAACATCGATAAATACCTACAAATAAAATTCGAGAGCAACACGTAATATACCCAACAGAACAACCTAATGCAACTACAAAAGTTTGAGAATCCCTCTGACATTTTAATGTGGTCTAATAATCAGAAAGAAAATAAAAAGTCCAGAGTACCGGTGGGCTTTAGCATGCCTCCAGATTGATGCCTCTCAGGACAACTCGACTCTTAACCAGCCCTTTTTGGCTTTTTTACCTTTTTATCTTTACTTTGAATATTGCCTCCCATAATATGGGCCTGGGACCGTTAAAAGTTGGGAATGCGCGAGCGAGTGAATGAACTCACATAACCACGTGGTCTGATAGTTTTTTGTTTCTATGCACCCATACGATTAGTAACAGAGTCGTCCGAGAACAAAATAGCTGGGAGGGTTCCTGCGGCGACATTCTTTTGTTCTTTTATTTAAGTAAGTACTTATTTCTGTGATACGAGTATAAAATCTATGTTTTGCAAAAGAGAGTCGGTGTGTTTCGAAAATAAAACACATAGTCAATTGTATACAATTGACGTTTAATCAATTAATAAATGTTTAATTTCAAATTATTTATGATTTACATCTATACTTTTTAGATTTTATTCTTTGTAGATGTCTTTGTAGATGTGTTCTTTGTAAATACATATCTACTTATTTAGTACATTTGCCCGTATTTTGCTCTCGCTTTAGTGACACAGTCTTGATCATATTTAGTTTTTCGATAAACTACGATTTGTTAGGAAAAATAACAGTGATATATTGTTGATATAACAGTTGATAATGATTGTCTTTATTAAATATCTGAGTTAATTTTATTGCGATCAAACAGGTAAAATTAAATCACACTTTGTTTCAAATGAGTTCTGATTGAAAGTCGACAGTACCTACGACCCACAGCTTATATTTAATTATGTAAAATAAAAATAATCCAAGTAAAAGGCGGCCACTATTTTACAGGGGAATTATAGCTGCGTGTGCGCACCACTTCCTGCCGTCGATCGGCAGTGAAACTCATGAAAATGCACAAATCAGGGAAATGCAGCGAGAAAGTGATTTATAACATAACATACCGAAAATTCGCTATTGCGTATCAACTAGCTCAGGTATTTGATTGCTGTACGAGTATTTCAATCGAATCACAAAAGTTTATTCCAGAAAATAATCAGTATGAAATCAGATTTCAGAGCCTGGTTTTAAATCTAAAGGCTGATTTTTTGTGAACTAAAAATTTTAGCATTTAAGTATCTACTCTACCTACTTACATTTCAAATAAGTTTTTTGTCAATTGATTTCGTCTCGTTTTAGTAATGCTTGAAATTTTAAAAACAAAATGGATAAACTTTATTAAAATCAAAAACTGATCTCATTAAAATCAAAATCAGTTTATCTACAGTAATCATGGCGCATGCAACTGTGCAAAAATGTCGGGAACCTCTAAAATCTACAAATAATGTAACACGTTTACATATAACATTATTAACTATGTTAGTTATAAAAGTTTTAAGAAAGGCCTCTTATTCGTCACTTTTTTAAACTTATCTGAACATTTTAATTGTTATTTAATTGGTATCCAAAGCTCTTCAGATATAAAAAACGGTCACTCGTTTTTGATTTTAATGGCTTACAAAGTGGTCTCACTAGACCATGACTGGATCGCGACCAGCCTAGATAACAATTTGATAGTTGCATGGGTAATAAAAACCCCCAGAAATTGGTTACAATTACCTTGGTTAGTGCCTCGTAACATTTTAATAGCGGCTTCCCATTCGGTGTGGGAACTCAGTAAAAGGGATATAGTTGATACCATAATGTAACGTACCCTACATTAGCTCTGCAACATACAATTATTAAAGGGTACACTCGTTTTTGCTGTAGAAAGTTTAAGAAAATAAGAATATTTTTTTGTTGTGTAGTGAAAACACTTTGTTAATGATTTTTTTTAAACTTTCGCGATCAGTACCTATTCATATTGAAAATTAAATGGACACGGGAATTTATCGCGTAATTTACCTTATTTATAGGTATATCCCGACGTTTCGGCTATGTTACAACAACCGCGGTCGCGGGCAGACTCAATTACGTTTACTAAATTGCGCGATAAAATCCCGTGTCTTTGTAATTTTCAATATGTTAATGATTTCTTTTTCAAAAGTATTTTTAAAATAAAGCGAAATTGATTTAATAAGCCATCACCACAGAATTATATCGAGAGCCATCATCACTCCAAGGAGAGCAATTGTACAGCGCTTGGCCATAGGAACTTGACAGAAATGCCAAGTTCAACTACTTTCTAAGGAGACGTCTGAATTTAACATCAGATTGTAGCAATGCAATGCAATGTTAGATTCAGAATCTTGAAGAAGAAGGCATGGATGTCTTTAGGTAACCTCTAGAACTTTGTTATCAGCGTTGGCTACTCGCGTAGTATAATTATGCATTAATTTTATGAAATACCTCTAAAATAAATGCGTAATTATATCCAACTCTTTGTTCTATCATATTATAAACTTAGAAAAAAAAAAAAAAGAAATACGAGTAGCAACGTAGGCAAAATCATTCGTTAATGATTTGTTTTTGAGTGAAGAATATCTAGCGTGTTTCGAGGTGTTGAATGCACTAAGCTATGACGCAATAATCGTTCGCCAACTAAGCGATAATTATTATCTTCGTAACAGTGAAATTCTGAGGAAAATGCTTAGTTGTTTTTCTACATATGTTGTGTAAATGCTTCCCACTTTCTAGTACTTAGCAGAGTCTGACCGTCCATCAGCTTCATGTTACGGCACTGATAAAACATAGATAAGCCATGGCGTTTATAATTCATGGCATCGTTTCTCGTATGTGACAGTCACCAGAACGGTATCTTTATCTTATTCTTCCACTTCAATAATAACACTTTCTATTCCTAACGTGTGAGATCACACATTCACGACAACGTTTCCACACGGCCGCTCAAAGACGAGTCTAGTGATTTATATTATACCGATGACAGCAGATATAAAACATATAACTTTCCTTCCTTCCTTACAATCTGACAATATAAATAAGTGGTTCGATTCGATTTACACGCGCTACTGCAACGTATAATACCTAATAACTGTGCTGACGGTCTGTATGTCCTTCTCCGATTGCATAATATGAGAGCCGGTTTGCGTCAATGTGCTTAGTATTTCCCTTTAGACATCAAAATTGATATTTATAATATACGTAGGTACATACTTACGTAGGTTATTATTATATTATTATAAAGCCATTTATTTATCCTTCAAATGATGTATCTAGACTAGAAGTTAAGTTAAAAATTATATTAAATTACCTAAATTGATTTTAGTGAATAGATATTTTATGCATGCATTAGTATTAATGTTATTTATTATTATTTAATTATTTTTTGTATATTATAATTTCAGTTTTTCTGATTAGTGTAGTAATATCTGTTTTTTTTTTTTTTTTTTTTAAATTCAATTATTTTTAATTATTGTTTGTTAGTTTTAGTATACTTAATAAATTATATATATTTCTTTTTCTCATTCTTTCATTCTTATATTATTTTCTCATTTGAGGATCTCTATCCGAGTAAAGGCCTCCTCTAGACTCTGCCATTCCTCTCTATCCGTAGCTAATTTTTTCCAGTCTCTTCCTGTATCTTATACTTACGTAGGTACTTTATAGTAAAATAACAAATTACAATGCAAAAGTGTTAATGTTATGAGTAGGTAATGCTATTTTGCATTTATTGAATTACTTAATGCTGGAAAAAAATGTGGAAATCTAACATCATTGTTCGCAAGACGTATACCGTATTCATCACCATTGTATAATTTTATCCCACTGCTGGGCTTAGGCCTCCTCCATTATTTGCCTCTCCTTCCGGTTTTGCACCGATCGCATCCGTTGGCGACCTTAATGATCTATCCATCTAGCAGGTGGTCTGCCAGCGCTGCGTTCACTCTCCCTGGGATTTCATATCATAAGGTTCAGGCCTCACACCACGGGATGTATTAGAATGAAATAACAACAATTTATAATAATTTCAGGTACTTACTTACATATTTTTTCATGAAAATGCTCAATATACGATATATTTTATTCCAAGTCTTTAATTTAGTATGAAATGGTTCGTGACTGTTCTAATATGAATTTGTATTTAAATACCTATTCAAAATCTTAATTTATTTAATCTTCATCAATCATCATATCTTTCATCGTAAAAGTTCATTTATCAAAACTAAAAAGATCTGAATTCGTTTATAAAAGGAAAATTACTTTAAACTAGGGTGCAGCAACATGACGTCATTGCCGTTGTTATGTTTTTGAAACATTATACTCCGAATACGCCTACACTTAGTCCAGGGATGTAGTTAGGGGCGGATTTTTTAAAATTTGTACCATTCTGAAAATGTTGTAAAAATTTTTTTTCTTCAAATATCTATTTCTGGGTATAATGATCTTATAGCAAGATATGTAAAGTTTCATGAAAACCCAAAAGTCATGTAATTTACTGAAGAAAACTTGATTTATTGGTATTTTAATACTGATACTGTGGTCAAAATTGTCCAATGAGTAACGAAATTGTTTTCTGGATAAATGAAAAAATAAAAGACGTATAATCGTAAAAAGCCTTTTATTTGAATCCAATTTAAAATCACAATAGAATAATCAGTGCATATTCTTTGAATATTAACTAGAAATATTAAATATTTCAACTTTTATGTCAGGTGACTAACTTTTGGTCAAATTTGTCTCAGTCTTTTTAGTGTTTCTTAGAATTTAGAACCCGTACAAAATCAAGTAAATTACACATAATACTATTTAATATTATCTCACCAAGGAACACAAAAGTTTGTTAAAAAACAGTGTGCTTAATATCTAAAATACGATTTCAAAAAACTTTTTCGAGAGGACAGTTAGTCAGTGGACCGTCGATGTTAGTCAGAGGACAAGTAAGGCTTGTGTTTACAATGGCAAGATATTCTGACTTTTACAACTATAGAGAGAGCGTTTTATTAATAAAATACGTCTATTTTGCATAGTGCTTTGAACTACCTCTCAACCGTGAAGTCACTGATGATGCCCGGGACTGCCCCACGGTACCACATTTATTTAATAATTACGACACATTTTTACTTAAATCTAAGATATATTCTATCTTATTTATGAGATCCGGTAACTTTTATAACAAAAACTTGAAAAAAAAACTTAAATACCACTTGATCGGTACTTATTAGATAATAGAATAGAATAGAAAAGAGTTTTATTTTCGCCGCTATACGGTACATGCACACAAATCAAAAATGTTATAGTAGGTACAGTGACAAGAAAATAAGGCTACCCCTCAGCATTTGATCCAGCAGGTACATTTAGGTACATACATTGCAAGTTAAATAAAAGCTTTTACCTAATTTTAAAAACACAGTCAACTTGAGAACCTCCTCCTTTTTTAAGTCGGTTAAAAATACAAAAATTCCGCAATATGCACTTGACTTTACAGGTCAGATGACTAACAATTTGTTCGGATGACTAACGTTTTTGCAAATTTTTGCAAATGTTCCTCAGCTGACAGTAACGAAACCGTGGCAAGGAAAATGTTTTTAACTTTTCTGCCGAATGTAATAACATAATCCTGTGGAACTGCTATTATTTCATGCAACCGGAAGTTAAACTATTCATTGCGAACTAGTAATATGCCAAAAAGTTGTTTCTTACCTTCAAAAAACAGCAGTTCATCAGCGGACCTCGGACAGCACTTCACCTACCTACACACTTCACTGACTCATAAAACAGTCTGATTACATCAATACATCAGAGTGGCAGTCAGAATGCCAGCAAGAGTACCAGTTTATTCAAAAAAATACCACATTAGTAGGATTGCAATAATCCAAGTAGCTCAAAACCCGTTAGTCAGCCGGACATGTCCAAAAATGCCAAAAATCTGGACTGAGGTTTAAAGCTAAATATCTAATAATTTAATTAACTTACATGGCTTTACTGTCTATTATTCGAAAAACAGTGAATTTATCATGATAATAGACTAGAAAATGTGTCTCAAAACTCGATCTATTGAGTTGTAATGACACGATGAAAGTTGCAAACTGACGAGGGGACATGGTAAAAATGCAGTAAAGTATTACTTATTTTGCTTTATTTTAATTAAAATTATATAGTACCCTATATATGTTAACGTTGAAAATGGATAAAAGATTGTTAATCTATCCGAAAAACACCATACCCGTACCACAAATCTATTAGAAGTATTAAAATAATGCACTGGAAGTCGATGGACACGCTGAAAATGCAATGTACAAATTTAAAAAAATCCGCCCTTAGACGTGGGTTCACTGGACACTCAATTAGCTTTCTGCAGTGCAATCCAGACTTCCAAAAATGCATCCGATTCGATGATTTTCTTCGGAAAATTGTCAATTTTTCATCAAAGAAACGTCACTTTCTAAATTGAGAATACTTTCCAAGAAGGTCTGAATCGCACTGTTGATCTGACGTCCAGTAACTATGTTACAGCAAACTTCGTGCCTGAAAGACGTACGAAGTTTGCCGGGTCTGCTAGTATTGAATATAAAACACAATATTTATGTGTTATGAAACTTATAATTATATCGGTCCTTAGACCCTATAAGCATTAATTTAGATTTTTAATCTGATCATAAAACGATATTGCAAGTTGGCAGCCTGCTAATCGCTGCTTTATTTTGTCTTCATCTTATAAATAATGAATTTTTGATTGAGACTAAGAACAATGTTCTATTTTTTTTTTACATAATACAAAATAAATTTATTTTCAGCAAACACAATAATTTGACACAATACAGAGAAATCAGGAAAATTATATACCTAAATGCTGACAGGTAATGTTGCTGTGGTTAGGGCTTTCAACGGACCTAACACTAGGCTAAGCCTGTATCGTGAGGACCAAGATAACGATTTATTAATAGATTTGCGTCTCGGTAGGACTATTTTACATAGAAGTTTAGAATTATACATTTTCTGAAGTACCTAAAGTAAATTATTGCGTTGTTACATTCTTACATAAAGGCTTAGAACAAAACCTATTATGTGTTTCCAGTCAGCTGCAAGTGCTACAGGCCAACTTGCGATTCGATCATTCAAATAAAAATTCTATACTTTATTACCTAACGACAATAATTCATAATGCGTTTCATACAAATTAATTACTAAGCGAACATTTCACCAAAACTGAAGGACCTCAAATATTTAGACGGTAATTTTTACATACAATGAGATAATCGATAATTTCTAAGAACAATTTAATGTGACTGGTACGCCCTTAAAGCCACATCTGCCCCCGAGCTCCGGCCCTGGCCCCTATCCCCACAAGTGCAGGGCGAGCCCGCTGTCATGGATAGTTGAAGTAGTTAATTCTACTAATGCACCGTAATCACTCCTCTATCTCCACTTAAAATGCGAGAAATATTTAAGGGTTCCGTAACTCATTATTATGTGAAATGGGGCTTTTTAAAGTACATGGTTACCGCAACTAAGTGTTTTGATTTTAAATTAAAATATTACTAAAACTAGCTTCGGTCCGGTGGGGGTGGTATCAACATTTAAAATTAGCCTTGAAAATCAATTAAAAATTAGCCGTGGCAGGGTCGCCATATAATCGGGAGTTTGGTCGAATGAAAGAGACGTGTAAACTAAATGAATATTGATTTATTACTGATCTTAATACTAAGTAAGATACATAGATTACATAATAGGATTACAGTTCATTCATACCTTATAGCTTTTTCAGGCAACGATCTACCTACATCTATTGCAAACACTCAAAGCGGGGCGTGACAAACTTACAAACTTTCAGATTTATAATATTATTAGCATAGAATTATTATGGTTTTTATCACTCAGTGTCTAACTCTAGGCCTTTAGGCGGCCTAAAAATTTCGTCACCAGAAATGCCCCTTGCTCAAACGAACTTACTTTACTTTTGTGTCTTACTCAGCAGTGCGATTCAGACCTTATTCGGAAAGTGATGTATCTTCGCTGAAAAACGACAACTTTCCGAAGAAAATCATCGAATCGGTGCATTTTCGGAAGCATGAATCGCACTGTTGTCAGAGTTTTTAGACCGACTGCTTGACAATTTTACGAGCCTGTTTTAATTACGGTAGCGCTATTATAGCTTACTTTAACGACTTACTCATATAACTTACTCACTTTGTTCGATTAGGTACTCTGCAGCTTGATTATGTACGTTTAAAGAGCATGGATCACTGTAGAGAAAACTAGGCCCCAAACAATGTCTTTTGACCTGGTTCTTCACAGTGACGATCGCAAAAGAACAGAGGAGTAGAATCACCTAGCTCCAATGTGAACTCACAGAATAAGGAACTACTGAGCAAGTCAAAGTGTCAAAGCAAGTCAAAGTCAAAGTCACTTTGACTTTGGACCCTTTTTAATGTCACAACAGGTCACTATCCAAATTGTGACCGCTCTAACTTCAACGATCAAGATTGACTTACACCACGAGCGCTTTAATTTTGAACTAAATTCAGAATAGACGGTCCATTTATTAGAAAGATCATGTTGCACTTGATCAAACAGTTTGTAATCGTTACGCAGGTAGTGATACAACGCGGATGCGGTACGGTTGTGTATGCGCACGCGATGTTACCGCTACCAGTATTAATCTCGGGCAAATACATGTCAGTAAACGATAGACCGGCCAGCACAGTCGGTAGTGCTCTGCCTTCTATGCTGTAGGTCGTGGGTTTGAATCCCACCAAAGACAAATATTTGCATGATGAACGTGGATGTTTGTTCTGGTTGTTCTTAATAAAATATTATAAAGTATTCTATCAGTTATCTGGTTTCCAAAGTACCTACAAGATTTTTTATTTGGCTTTTAATCCAATCCAATGCCTTTAATCTTCAGCAAGCTTAAGCTTATTTCTCTTCTAAGTATAGTTTTTATTTATTATCTATTTAATTATGATCGTCCATTTTTTCACTTTGCCTCTAGGTACGAGTATGCTTATATTATAATTACTTAAGTATACCTATTTAAAAACCAGTAGCTTTCCTGCACTGAGATTCAGACTTCCGATAATGCAATGATATCCGATTTGATGATTTTCTTCGGAAAGCTGACTTTTTTCAGAGAAAAAACTTCACTTTCCTAATTTGGAATACATTCCGTGAAGTGTGAGTCGTTCTGCTGCAGGCGATTCAGACCTTCCCTGAATGTATTTGGACTTAAACAAAAGTGCCGGGTCAGAGAGTCTAAAAACATAGCCAAAAGATCCTATTCGAGTGGGTTTATAAAGAAACTGACTTAATATCAACTTTTAGTTTATAGAACGATTTCTCATATTAATACTGATTTTTTAACACGTTCACTGCGCCATCATTTTCAAAGAACTTTCAGCTGGTGCTTTGGAGACCTAAAAGATCTCATAACTAACCTACCCGTTGGTGCGTTTGAGACCTAATCAGTCTCCTAAAAATACAGTTTTTAAAATAATTTATATCTTCCAAAAAACTAATGATACAATATTTTGAAGTTTTTGTGGGTCAAGAGTGCCTATTGCTCTACATTTTGCTAGGTTCGCACGCAGTTATGACATTAGAATAAACTACAAATACCAAAAAAAAATTAGGTAAGTATCGATTGTATCTCGTACCGCAACCGAAGATAGTTCAATATGTGTAGTAAGTAGTGATGGGAATAAAATAATATCTCAGTTGTCGATTGAAAAAGTTTTAATAGAGAAGTTTATTTAGAAACTATGCAAAGTATTTTTCATTAAAGCATGGTAATCACTGTCAGTATTAGCCAATGGGGGGCAAATTTGAAAATTTTCTAAAATTGTTATTTTACTGGACGTTGCAGCAATATAATCCGGCGCTGATTTTTCGTTCTTAGAAATCTCACCAAATTAAATAGACTTTTTACACTTTTTCCTTTTTAAATGACTCATTTTAACTCACATTTAAAATTACGACCTCCCACGTCGATGCTAGGACAACACTAAATCGAGTCACGCAGCGCCCGCGCCGCCTACCCTCCCTCTCTTGCGTCTACGAGGCCTACGATTCCACGAGTATCGACATGTCTCCTAACGCAAGGAATGAAAATAATTATACTACTGTGCGTTAGGGACCTAATCCATCTCTAATTATTTTTTTATGTCCTTGAATTCACTTTTAAGTAGGAAGCAAAAATGTATATTTGTCTTACTCATACATAAAGAACTTTCCATGTTAGAGCCCCCCGCAAGGAGTGAAACAACACGATTATAGTCAACGCACAATACAAAAGTCCTGCAAGAGATCTGATAGATCTCGTAATGCAACGAACGTGTTAATAATACATTTAGTTCGACTTTTGAATGCAAGTTTTCTCTAATCTCTCGTAAACATAACGTTTTCTTGGTCGGTCATGCTACAGGGCCAGCTCGAACATTGTAGCTAATCAATCTCTCCATGCTTGCGTGCACAACGGAAGTGTGCATGATAGTTGGTTTCTGTTTCAGCACTTCATTTAATAAGACAGCTTTTGCATAATAAACAAATAATAATAAATAACCTCAAACAGTTATAATTCCTTTTGAACATTACACTTGGATACTTTGTGTGGAGTAGAAATAACGAGTATCTTAAGCCACTTTACAGTACCCAGACTCAAATCAGCGGAGCTAAAAGGTCGCTATTGCAGATTCACAGTATGATCACGGCGAGATCTCGTATTAGAAATCACAAAGTGACAATAGGCATGAATCCTAATTTTCAAAATCTCTTCTATGATATTCAGAAGTATCTATTATGTCTAAAATATATCATATTTCTGTAGAAAATTAAGGTTTTTGTGCAATAAAAGTACATTTAAATTTAAATTTTCAAATTCACGCCAAAACGCTCGCCGGTGTCATGGCGTCTGTTTTTACGTCACGGATCGGTATATCAACCAGTGATGCCTACATAGTTACTATAGAAACAAAAGGATGTTTACCGAGACGAGACGCAATGACAGACGCCATGACACCGGCGAGCGTTTTGGCTATCATGGCGGATTGTTGTATTTTGTAGATTTATTTTAGCAAATAAATTAGTAATCTCGACATTAATAAGAGAATAAATACATTTTTCAAAATCTTTGAATCCTATTTCATTAGATCAGATAAATATTTTGGCGATACTTGATTACTGTCATCATGCCTATTCCGTACCGGCAATTCATCTTTTTGTTTGACAGTTTTGTGGAGAATCGTAAAATAAAATGGCCACCTATGAATTGGAATTGCACTAAGTGTCAATCAAATATTATTTATGTTTACATATCATTGAAATGTGAATTACATATTAGTGAAAAAAAATGAAAATATACTACTTAGGTACTTAAAAACCAAATATTTACAGAGTAGGTATTAGTAGTAATAATACGATGCAATATTAAATTAAAACCAACCGGATAATTTTTTTTCGTGTGGCAATTTAATGCCTATGTGATTCTGCTGTGAATTGAATTGCGTGAATTGCGTACAATTCAGCTAACATTTGGCGTAATTAAAGAGGAATTGCATTAGCTGAATATCAATACGAATCTCCCGTGAATCATATTGTGAATCTGCAATAGCGACATTTTTAGCTAATTTAGGAAATACTGTTACGTTGTCAGAATCAAACTTGCACTGTTGAATACCCATAAAACACCTATTTACAGAAACTTTACTACTACATTACAGAAAAGCTCGTGGCGTAGCTTGCTTGGACGTTCTTGATTGATCGTTGAAGTTAACGTACAACCGCTGGTACGCGGTCACTTTTAGGATGGGTGACCGCAAGTGGTATTATGAGCTGAGCGCTTCCGTGCTTCGGAGGTCAGGTTAATTGTCGGTCCTGGTTTTTAAGTCGTTAAGCCATGACGGAGGCCTTTAGGCGGCCTAAAAACTCCGTCACCAGAGTTGGCTACTTGCTCATACGAACTTACTTTACTACTACATTATTTACAATACAAAATACATCAGAACCAGTTGAGTCATCTAAGGATCGTTGTAAACGATCTATAGGTAGCTCAACTGATCCAAGCCACTGCAAGCGTGCCCAAGACGCTGGCATTACCGCGCTGAATGGCAAAGCTGATCCGTTGAGCCAAATATGTGCCTGTGCCTCGATTGCCAGTATGCACGAGGATAGAATAGTAAACTCGTGCATACTGGCGATCGAGGCACAGATCTCGGATCACGCGTCGCTTTGACCAGACGCCCCGAAATATTTTTAAATCGCGATGGGCCCCGGTACCCATACTGAACTACCATTTCTACTAGCTTTTATAATACAACTACCTGCTGCCCGCGGCTTCGCTCGCGTGATACCCGGATAAAAAGTAGCCTATGTTACTCTCCAGACCTCTAACTATCTCCACACAAAAAATCACGTCAATCCGTCGCTCTGTTTTGACGCGAAAGCAGGACAAATAAACAAACAAATAAACACACTTTCACATTTATAATATGGGTACGGATTCACATTTATAATATGGGTACGGATGTCAAATATAAACGTAGGTATAGATTTACTTGTTGTCTCATTTAGAGCCCCCGAGCCCCGTTATAAAATGGCCTCAAATTTTATTAGGAACTACTTAAAGTTATCTAATTCAAATTAAATACACTTAATGGCAGTAAACTAAATTTACGTAAGGTATACATTAATCAACTACGAACCTTCCGGTATTAAAAGTCACTGGGTTATGTTCCTCATAAGTCCATACACAGAATTTTAATTCTATCTAATCTAATTCTAAAAAAAAACAAAACCGTATTTATTACCTTATAGTTATAACTCAAGAACGGCAAGATTTTATGAATTTTGATTTGTTGTATTGGTCTCCGCCCCGAATAGCATAATATTGAAATATTAAGTAAATTATCGGAAAAATCCCGAATTTTTTTTTTGCACGGAACGGCATTTTTTAATGATATTTCGAATTCTGAGGCGATCTTTGTACCACCTCAGTTATTTTAAATTTATACCTAAGTATAGATTTTTGGGCCGCTCGCGTCGCTGGCGTCCTCAGAAGACCCTACCGTTGATCAATGGTTTAAGAACGCATAGAGGAGAGTCAGCTGGTTTAGAATTGAAAACAAAAAAACTCCAAAGTCTAAACCTTACGATACTCGCGTTTCAAACTACGTGGCGTAAGCTAGTATAACAATAATGATAGGACTTGCTCGATGAACGGCAATTAAATTATTTCACGAGCAAAAACAAAAGTGATTGCGTTATTAATTACATTTTATTAGATCATTTCACGCATTTGCCTGATTAGTTCAATGCTTGGTGGAAACGGTGAAACTTGTTTTCTTATCGATTAATCTCGTTAGCTATTTTTTTTTAAATTATACTTATCGATTTTTGCCTTACGGGCATCTTCAAAAGACTCTACCAAAGTTCCATCACAATCTGATAAACGTGATCTGTTATGACCAACATCTTATACATTCCAATTCGAGGCGATTCATACATTCGGTTGCATTCGATTGAAAAATTTTCTCGAAAAGTTGACTTTTTTTAGAGAAGAAACGTCACTTTCCAAAGAAAATCATAGTATCGGATGCATTCCGAGAAGTGTGAATCGCACTGCTGTATGTCCGTCCCTGTATATGTATTTTTAAGGATATTCACCATTCACAGCACAGAGAAATTAATTTTGACCATTCACAGCACAGAGAAATGTACTGTGAATGGTCAACTTGCGGACGCGACTGGCGACACGCTGAGTGAAATAAGCCTAAGGCAGTATTTATCTAGGTTCCTGTTACACTTTTGTTCCAAAACATGATACTGTATTAACAGCAACCTCGTTCGAGCCCTGAAATCGACCCGGCTCTTAGAATTATTTCAGAACTCGAACTATAGATTGCTGTTCACTTCAAAAAACTAAACTAAAAGCTTGAAAAATTACAAATAGTATGTTACCACCAATCAATTTTTATACTAACAGTATAAAATTTCCTTAATTACCATAGAAAGCAAAATAATAAAGAGATAAAATATTAAAACTGCTCGTACGTAGGTTAGAACTTACACGCAGAAGCTTACAGGCAGGAAAATATTGTATTTTATTGAAGTTTTTAAAGTATGTGTAAAGTATCACTTCCTTCGCTAATTTGTATCCCATCTCCTATAATAAACACAGCTAACGAGTGTAAGTGCAGAAGTAATGTTTGCATCGTATCGTCCTGCAAATAGGTTTGCGAATGCAGCACCGATCAGTGCGTCGGGGACGGGTGGTGCTTGAAATTCTTTCAGGCGTGAAAATGAATGTTATAAATGATCACGCGCACTGAAGTAATTATCATATGAGCTTGAAGGCCACTGCGGTATCCACGACTGTTCAAACGAAAAACTTATTGAAAAGAAGTAACGTGCGATCTCCAGAAGAGAGCAACAATGGATTGGCTGAAATTGGTCGGTATTACTTCAAGAGTGATGTGTTTGTGAATTAAGTGAAAAGGACTGTTTTCGTGAAAATGTGCTAGTGTGGGTGTGACAGTGCCGGTTGAAATGGATTTAAAAGTTTGCTCCAGAATGCTGCACGTATAGGTCCCATGTAACTAGCACTCTAAAAGTATTTCATTTCCATTCATGCTTAGATACTCTAAGATGGAATATGCACTTTATTATACCGATAAATGCAGGCATAGATTAGCTAGCAGCTAGCAATTAGATAGCAGTAATAAATATTACCTCCTATGTCTGTATAAATCATCAAATAAAGAAGTACCTTTTAGGTACTTTCCAATTTGTAGTACCGTAAATGCGAAACTACCTAACAGGTACTTATATCAAACTCATCTCGTCTAATGCTTGGTAAATAAATGATTGGTAATGCTTAGGCTTTTTCAAACAGAAAACTTTTACACATTGCACAGTATTCATGTTATTAATAAAATTAATACATCATAGTATTTTACATTTTCCAGAGAAGTTATTGGCTCTGTATGTATGGTGGTTGAAACCACTAATAGATTTTCTGGAAATATATCAGTTTGTTGCGAATGTTCAGAATGAATTTCTGCATTAAATATATTTGAAAAGGCTATCAAGAGTAATGTAGGCTACGGGAACACTTACCATCACGCAAAAATACTTTTTTTTAAGCTTTTTGAAGCTAAACTGTAACACATTGAAACTGTAACAAAGGAACACGCACACTAACTCTTCAGATTCTTATAATATAAACATTTATAAAATACATTAATATTTTATAGATCATAAGATTCTAACTTAAACTTTTAATTCATCTCAATCTTCGAGTTAGGTCCCAAGTAAACTAGTTGTCAGTTAAAAGCAGTTTTCCGCTGAAAAAACGTCAATTTTCCGGAAAAACGTCAAATCGGATGCATTTGCGGAAATCTGAATCATACGCTGCAGGCCTATTTTAATTTACTCATTAACTCGGATTACTTCCGACAAATTATTTTTTTACGAAGTTTTGGTAATAGTATGCAGAATTAGGTAGGTACTTTATATTACTTGCGTATTACTTGAGACGAGACATTTGAGAGAATATTGCACAATCAAAATTCATATCACCTTTTTCTTAAATTTTTTAGCATTTCAAAGCATTGTTTGTAAAAAATCGATTTGTCGGAAATAATCCAAGTTGTCTAGTGAATTAAAATTGCCCTGCTGCAGCGGGTTTAAAAAAGCCACTTTAGCTGAATCATAACATGAATTGTACTATATGCAGTCTCTTTTCTTAGACACAGAAAAAGCATAATTACTATCTAATAATTTTATGATTCATAAAAGCCGGTCATTTTAGCCTCCCTGTGGGGCTAAAATAGTTATAGCGGAATCATAATACTGATTTTTATCATGTTTCTGTTCTTGTCGCTTTCATGTTGATGAAAAGAGACGGCATATAGATTATGATTCTACTATGACAGCCTTTTTAGCCCCGCTAGTCTGCATAAATAAGTATCAAAATTGGGGAAATAAAAAGGACCTAATTATTAACGTTTTTTTCTTTTTGTTTAGTTCGCTCTTCTGGTAGCAGTTGCTTCTGTAAATGTCACGGCAGAAGCTAAGTAAGTACTTAAATATTTTGTATCCATGAGCCTAGCCTAGATAATGATTAATGTAGTGCTAAATTAAAACTACACAAACTTTTATGCAAAATTACTTGTAGCTTTGAAAAGGATATACAAATTGCTGTTAACGTAATTTTTGTCTTTTTAAGTGTGTAAAGTCTCTCTTCCCCTTAATTTTAACCTTGATCCGGTCAAAAGTAGGCCGGCTAATAACAAATTATATATGCTGATCTTATTATATAAATAAGTTGCTAGCGTAATATAGGTAACTAATATAAATAAGTAAATCGTATGAAAGGGTTGATTGTAAGACGAAATATTTCCGAGTAGGTACCTAGCTAAACAAATTAATGTAAAACCAATCGTTTTAAAGTTAACCCTTGCATACAGGCGAAAGAGGACTTTCACTCATTATGTCATATTAGCCATGCGATGGAAACTGATGGCATTGTCAATGTCAGTGTGCCGCGCAATCGCGATTAATTGGTATGTTTCACCGCTGTGCGTAATTGAACGATGAACCCACAACAAACCAACCGCGTAATCCATGCGCGCCATTTAGAAAGCACAATCCGACCCCCTGCGTACAACAAACTTCACTACCGGTGAAATATGAAATATACAATAGAGATACTAACATCGAGTGTGATGGATGAGCAGCGACGCGGCGGCGACGTCGCGATGGCTTCGAGAGCGAAAGCCGCTGCCGTGACACGCGTGGAGCCATTGACTCCGCTAGACGGAACCTCCGCGATCATAAAAAGCGAGCGCCAAGCGTGCATGCGATCATCAGTTAACTACCGAATGCCGGCATTGTAATTTCCTTTTGTTACAGGAAAAAGATCCGCATACATCTACCGCAGAAAGTCAAGCATATCCATCATCATAAGAAGATTTACATAACGAACCATCCCGCCTCCTCCCAGTATGCCCCAGCGTACATGCCGAGCGCGGAGGGCGCGGTGGCGGTGCCCACGAGCGTGGCGCTGCCGGCCGTCGCCAGCCTGCTGCCGCTCAACTCCGTGGAGCTGTATGACGAGGGGTCCGTGCCGCACCGCGGCGCCGGCTCCAAACTCGTGCCGCTGTACCGCGCCCGGGGCTACTATGGGCCCCACCCCGCGGACATCGACGATCAGGAGTACGACCTGGCGCCTCCCCCAGAACCGACCGATAACACCTACTTACCCACTGCCTTCTCTGATTCTCCAGTTCCTAGCCATCCTCCGAAAAAGGTCAAGATTATTAAAGTAAACGGTGAACCTCCCCGAAAGAAAGCGCCTCGCAAAACAAAATCGAAACAGCAGCGCCCAGCACCGCGACCGAAGCCTCAGGACGATGAACATCCAGTATCCAATTTCCACGAACAATTTTACGCCGATTTGGATGGATCTGGGACAATCAGAAAAATAAGGAGACCTCATCGGATTGAAAAAATAATAGATGGAGATACCGAACACATTCACACGTACAGCGAAGAACACATCCACAAGCTGATTTATGACGACGGCAGAGTCGATCCAGTCGTCGGCAGCATGTCTGCGCTTGCCGGTCACTCACATCCTCGCATGCGTTTTAAGAACCATCATGCTTTACTAGCATACCCTCCGGATGCTCTTGCCGGCCTTTCAGCTCTTGGTTCGATGGGAACTCCGTCTCACTTAGAATACGCCGCGTACAACCCCCGTGAGGTCACCCACGATCATATTTTCCATGATCATGGAGAAATTCCTCCTGACGTCGATGTAACTAGAGAACAAATGTCCTACCCCCCGAAGGTTTCCTATAACAGTCAGGGTATTCGAGTCGGTGGCGTCGAGCACAAAGGGTATAAAAAGTACGGATCGAAGTTTGGTAAACAAAAAACACAGGCTCCTACTGATTATTCCTATTATGAGAGTATGTACTCGCCCTATAACAAACCTCGTGCCGTGCCCAGACCTACAAATCCTCCGGCATTTTATGGGATCTCTACTGAACCGACCCTAGGTGCCGACTTTAGGACATTCCAGTCGTTTAAAACAAAAGAAAAAGGGAATTACAAAACACGCACCCCAGCACCACCACTTTATTTTGGGCAGGGAAAGCAAGCGTCTGATTACAGCTTGCCCCAAGCCAGCGTGCCGGCTCCCTTCTCGGTTTCCTCCACAGTCGTGCACGACTACAAACCCAAGCACTTCCTCGGTGCCGGTGCTGGGCTGCCAACGCGTAATTTCGGACTCAATAAGTTTCAAGATCCTTTGCTAAACTTCAAGGACAATAGTTATACAAACAACTTTGACTTTGATTCGCTCTCTTCGTCTTCGAACATATATACAGCAGAAGATAACAATAGTAATCCGGTTCCAACTTTTCACGGAAAAAAGGGCAAAAAAAAATCCGTTTCGACGCAAAACATAAGCTTTGGGGGACTTGATCATCAAACTACTGTCGATCATCTAGGCAACAAAGGCTTACCTTATATGGGAAGCGATAGCTTTGCGCTTAATTTAGATCAATACAATAACTTCGATCCGAATAAAGCTATCGATTCTGCTACTTCAACTCCTTACACAATTAGAGAATCTTCCCCAGTGCATTCGTATTACTCAGCAATGGCTTTGAAAGCTTTACAGAGTGATCCGTTATCAGTGGGTGAAGCGTCTAACGATAATTTCCAGTTTGCGGAAGCTCCTTCTTCTTCCAGTGCTCCTTTGTTGTCAACGACGACGCCGCCGCCTCTCGAACAATATTTTCTTGAAATCGATACCACGGAACCAGTTCCCACCGAACCGACAGACTATGTAGACACGCGACATCGGCAAAGACCGAAGGAAACCAATCATAGCACAACGAGCACTCACAAGGATACTAGGCAAAAGTATTCGGTGTTAGACTTGCCAGAGAAGGATTATAAGAGTGCAGATCGGCCTGTGGCACCGACGCTCACAGCGCTTCATCATGCTACAAAATACTCGTACAAGCATGCCATTGACATGCCCCGGTCGACGGGCAGTCTGAAGTATGGTGATCGAATCTGAACACAATGTTTATAACGGACTTTGCGTTTAAGTGCTATTTAAAGTAGTCATAGGTATGTCCTCGTGTCGTGATCTTAGGTGTGATGCGGTTAGATGCCGTGTGTGAGATAAATTATTTTCAAACCAAAACGAAAAAAGGCGCCTCTAAAAACATGCTGCTGTACGAGTATGGCTTTAATAATCAAATCGGTTCATAAATACCTTTTTAAAGATAGTGCGAACGATAATGGTTTTCATGCATTTTACACGAACTCTAAGACGAAGTTATAGAAATAAATTATTAAGGTAAATTTTTAAACTATTTTATTTATCAGATGTGATTACTATTGGGCTTCATCCATTCTACAAAAAATGCAGAAATATCAAATTGTGTAGTTTTGAACAACACAATTTTGCTGCTGACGCCTTCTGAGTTTCAGCTGCATTCAATGCTAAGTGCTATGATAAAACTGACAGGAGAACCGTGAAAACTTAGAACAAGTTTCATAAAATTACATAGCATTGATGTTATACATAATTTTTCTATTTCTTCATGTAAATACACAACATAATGTTAAATTATTTGCAACCCATGTATCTAAGACATAAAGCAGTAAAGTATGTGAGTGTAGCCTAGAGTGTACCTAGTGTTAAATACACAAATTTTTGTCTTAGCAAAATTCCATAAAAAAAGGTTGAACTCGAGAAGTGTGGTCCACATTAAATCATTCCATCAAAAATCAAACAGTTGGTTGCGTTCAAAAAACAAAAATTACCGATTCGGGATCTTAAAAACAATAAAATTGCTGGAAGTGTGGTCTTATAGAAACCATGGAGAAACGCAGCTTAAAGCTCTTGAGAATAAACAAGCTTCCGAGAGAATGGTCTGAGTTACATAACGTACTCGTAATACGATGTTGGAAGTAGTGATGTGCACGATAAGTATAATGTCTTGAAACAATCCTGATCGGGTAAGTGTTTTGCATTTATTTAATAAGAAAGTAACTGCTTATCTATATCTTATTTGATCTTGTTTAAATTGCATTAATAATAATGGTACCTGGTAATGTATAAGTGTATTAGGTCAACTTATTTTGTGTTCATTGTGAAAAAGGCACTTTATTTGGAGGTGTTTGTTGAGTTTTTTATGCTGCCTGTTGGTTTTATTAGTATGTGTGATGACTTGATGAGATGACTGATAAATCTGTCCAAAAATAGAACAGTGTAGTGGACTGATAATACCTACTATTTACGGTTATATAGTTTATTTCTCAAAGAATTATTAATCACAGAAGCTTATTCTATTCAGAAGTTTAAAAGCTTCGAACAAACTATAAATAAATCATATTGATATGTAGTTAATATAGGTAGATAGTTATTTCGAAAGCAACCAGTCGAACGAAGTTATTGCTTTTATTCCAAAAATTGTTCACCGTATAAAAAAATAGCAGTGGGCAATACAGATCCGATCAGAGCGTCACTGTGTAAATGATTTGAGTAGGTAGAATTATTTCATGTAGGTAGTAGCATGAAATCGTTTAGTTAATTAGTAATTATACTTGAACGACTCTACATTCTTCACCTTCGCTCCGGTTCTTTTCCAGAGATTAGTTCATACTTGAGGAATTAGATGATGTGATCTCTTTTAAGACTGCTTCGATTATGAACCAAATGAATTTTTATGAGATAAATGTATGAGTGTATAGTTTTCTTGAGGTTTTTTTCTGATGATAATGCAGGAGCAATACGTATAGAGTTGTGTGATGTTTATTAGCAGCGAGCCAAGAATTGAGCCCTGCGTGACCCCGAATGTTATAGTTTTGTTGTTTACTAAGGTAATTGCATATTTTCACTACTTGCACCCTGTTTTGTAATGATTCAAACATACGCAGGGCTGCTCCCGATCAGTTGAAGTCATCATTTGAAGATTTTAGGTGCTTACCTATAAGTAGTTGATTCGTCTTTTATTTAGGTAGTGTATATACATAACCTAAATGTCAAAGCATTGATATTCTTGAAGAGATAATTCAATTAGCTTGGTATTTCCGGTCTGCTAGTATTACATAAACATTGTGTTACTCTACTTAAAAATATTTGATGAGGTAATTTTATAATGAAACAAGAATGAGTATTAAATATTTTACTTACAACGAGTTCAACAAATAACTTATACTAAAATACTACTTGTACTTTTCAAACAGCTTAAATTAATTATAGGTAGGCATCCGAAGACTATGACTTAGTTTGTGATAATTCGCTATTTATTTCGGTGAGTGGTTCATTTCTAGTAGGGTCCTCCTCCGTGGCCAGCGCCGATAGCATTAGTGTAACTATCTCCTCCGAAACCACCGAGGCCCCCATGGCCTCCGCCGTGTCCACCAAGATCTCCACCACTAAAACCTCCGTGACCACCTCCATGACCGCCCCCGGCGGATCCGTGTCCGCTGACGACTAAGCTGTAACTGCCTCCACCGTGGCCTCCGAATCCACCTCCACTGTGTCCTCCAGAAAAGCCACCGCCTCCATGGCCTCCACTTCCGATAGTGTCGTAGCTGCTTAGGCCAGAATAACTGTCGTGTCCGCCCCCGCCGCCGCCGCTATAGCTGTCCCCATGGCCTCCAAATCCACCCCCGCCTCCGAGACTGCTATAGCTGTCGTGACCACCGGCATATCCACCGCCGCCGCCTCCACCGCCACTGTAACTGTCGTGACCTCCAGAGAAGCCATGGCTATCGCCACCACCGCCAAAACCACCTCCGATGTCATGACCACCTCCATGTCCACCACTGAATCCACCGCCCAATCCACCTCCAAATCCACCGCTGCTGTGATCGTGTCCTCCGTGTCCACCGCTAAAACCACCGCTGAATCCACCGCCGAATCCACCTCCGTGTCCACCCAAATCAAAACCACCTCCGCCGCCATGCCCGCCGCCACCGCCTAAGCTGTAGCTGTCTCCGCCTCCGTGCCCGCCGCCACCGCCGAAACTGTGGCTGTCACCGCCACCTAAACTGTAGCTGTCTCCACCTCCATGCCCGCCGCCAAAGTCACTTCCCCCGTGTCCACCGCCTAAGTCATAGCCTCCGTGTCCACCTCCAAAGTCACCGCCTCCAAAATCGCTTCCTCCATGTTCATCGTGACCGCCGCCTCCATGGCCTCCGAAGTCGTATCCCCCTCCGCCTCCACCGCCACCATGTCCTCCGTGGCCTCCTCCGAAGTCGTACCCTCCGCCGCCACCGCCACCGTGTCCTCCTCCAAAGTCATATCCGCCACCGCCGCCGCCCCCGTGGCCACCCCCATGGCCGCCTCCATGGCCGCCCCCGTGGCCACCTCCGTGGTCACCCCCGTGTCCCCCTTTGAGATGGTCCACAAATCCTCCGTGCAAGTGCTCGATCAGGCTGCCACCCCCGTGGCCTCCGCCACCCCCGTGGCCCCCGCCGCCCCCGTGCCCCCCTCCGAACCCACCGCCGAACCCGCCACTGTACCCGCCGCCGCCGTGGTCATCATGTTGCTCGTGGACAATCACTTCCTTAGAGGAGTGATGCGCCTCAGGTAAATGCACCCGAATATGAACGCTGAAACAGAAAACGAGGATGAGTAACGTTAATTAATTACATTTTATTACATTTTCGCAACAGCACAAGAGCGCTCGAATTAACAATGAGATTTCATAATAGAACAATTGATCGCAAAGCCAGGTCAAACGTGTACGAGTGAGAACAAAGTGTAAGGATAGATCTGTCATTATAACACAATAGGTTGATTTTCACCATTTACCACAATGAAAAGACGCGTGAGAATCTCTTAGAAATTTCTACCAAATTGCTCCAACTACCGACATCGTTTTTGCGGTTCTGCGCCTTCGTGTAGCGTGACTAATTCTATGCAAACTTGTGTAGAATGTTGATAGAGCGTTTAAAAATAATTTTGGAGAAATTTGGTAGACACGGAACATGCAATAGACACAATATAATTTAGTGAATGATACTAACTGTTCATGTCCAAAAGTCGCCAGGCAGATGCCAATGCAAGACAGTAGAAAACAGCTCAGCTGAAATAATATCCAAAGTTAGAAATTGTTCGTGGCCAACATTATATTCAAATCAAGTACTATAGTGTAGTATGTAACGAGTAGGTAGAGCAGTAAATACAAGAAATTGAAAGTGGAAGTATCTGCAAGTACCATAAAGATAATATCGCTCGTTCAAAAGACGTGCTTGCAAGAACCGTTTATCTTTGTACTTGCACTTTTATACTACACTTGCGTAATCTGACTTTGTAAAGTTAGTTTCGAGTAGTAAAAATTAACCGTTATTCAATTCATCCAAAGGTCAATCTTTACTAGCTGCGGTATAAATAAACTTGATGTAAAGTGCTATTCCAAGAATACCTAAACTAACAATAAAAATATTTATATTATTGAACTCAGAATATCTTACACCTACGCAGAGATCCATAACAGTTCTGACTACTTTTATTCCAGGGGTCGACTGTTATCGGGAAAACCTAATAAATCTTAATTTACGAGTTTGTTTAAAAAATTATTGAAAGAGGGCTAAGATTGACCCTAGAATCATAATTAAGAACAGTTATGCACCTCTGAGTACCTACTAGGTGTAAGTTATTTAGTTTATTTATTTGTTCCTCAGTAGGAGTTCACGTGAGAACTCACAATTTAACACAAAAATGGAGATGAACCGAGTTCATTAAAAACAAACACTAATCGGAACATAGGAAGTTTCTAAATGGCATTAAAAATTATTTATGTATGATTATTTTATTTCATTTAATGAAAAAACAACGACCTCACTGTACCTATCCACAAGTACGGTGGACCTGAACTCAGATCTTTACAGAATTCTTAGAGGTCATGTCCTTTAAAGTTACTTGAAGAAGCTAAGGTAGTTGTCAGAGGCGATTCCAAAACAAACTCGAGTACACGCCTACATTACAAGTAGCAGTTCGTGTGACATTATGCAAGCTCAACTCTAATTAAAATAACTTGCACCAACATTATTTTACAGTAAATTGGAACATCACTGTAAGTTCACACCAAAGAACCAAAACTCACTGATTTTAAAAATTGTTGGAGAAATAGAGAAACTGTTTTTTCATTATTTTTAAGTTATTAGAGAAATCCAAAAAAAACTTGGAGGGTAATTTGATGACCGGACATTCGAGCCGGATCATTACGATTTCGATCTGCATCGTATTCCGGATCTAATTCGCTTTCCCGGTAATGGACAGACGGTATTCATAATGTGATGAAAGGTACTCACGGTCAAGCGAGGTGCCATGGTGAATGAGAGAGTAAGCAAGCCACTCTGCTTCCACCGACTCTTTTAGACGAAGGCTGTGTGAGTTGTGACCCCGCAACTCGCGAGAGCCTTTTATATAACAGTGAATGTTCGCAACCCCTACTCTATGCGCTAAAAAGCTAATTCGCCAAATTGTATTTTTTTAATATACCCATGATTTTAAAAAATATCTCCTGAAGCGCCCGAATTGTTCCAAATCCTCAATGAAACTCGAATGCGACTCATTTTGCTCTTATTGTTACAATTACGTTCTCAAACTCGAATAAAAATAAAACGATCGAAACATTCGTGTATCATAATAACGTGTAGTTTTGTTGTGTTTGCTTTTAGAAAAAGTGTAAGTATCTATCATTCAATTAGGAACTGCAAATCGGAAATAGCACACAATCTAACTGGATACTTTTGATATCCGCCACGTAATAATTGCGAGCGCAAACATGTTTGGTCCAGTCTGTTACATAAGGCTTATTTGTGAAAACACGGGACTTGTATTGAATGGTTGTGTATCATTTTGAATAGTGAATGAATAAAAGTTATCATATACCATATACCTTTGCAAACGAAATATAAACGATAATGTAACATGAATCACTGTCATTCATGCAAAAGTAAGAAACAGACATTTTTTAAAAGCTTTTATCTAACTTCTATAAACTTACCTACACCTAGATTTTTTTAATAATTTATTTAATGGTTTCAAAGTTTTATAACGTCGCTTGATTTTCATACAAATATTTACGCTTTTGTTGGTTGAAGCTTAAAATAGTTTTACTTAGGGTAAACTTCATAACAGGCTTAAAGCTTAAAGTAGAGCTTAATGTTATAAATAGCTAATGCAAAGGTCGTTCTATTTTTAGAATTTATATTCTATTTTTATTTTATTTTTAGTTCCTGAGATACGGCAAGGATTTTCAATAATAGTTGAGTAAGTAATTGGTTTTTCATTTCTCATGCTCGGAAAGTACGCTTGATTTGCCTGTACCTACAGGGGGATGAAAACGGATGAACGCGGAACGATAATCGATGCGACTAGCACAAGATCATGGTGGATAGCACAAACAAAGGGAGGCCTATACCCAGCAGTGGGTAAAACGTCCCAATTTTCAAGGGTCTAAGGACACGTAAATGTCCCGATTTTGGAGAATCAAACAAAAATATCGATCATTTACTGTGAATTTTTGAGACGGGGCAATAAGGACAGCTACCTTAACCGTTGTAGACGTTCTTAGTAGACTATCCTTAACTTTTGAAGATATTTCGACCTGCATTCACAGATTTTGAAAAAAATGTACAGTCAGCGAGAAAATGGGCAACTTACACAAAAACTTTTTTTGGTGCCAATCGAAGGCTCTATCGGACCAACTGAGGATAGAGTACCGAAAAAGCTAAAATGTATTTTTGAGACAAGGCAGTAGAACATTTCGTAAGGAACGGCTTTTTTGATGATATCTCGAATTCTGAGGCGGTACGAAGATCGCTGGGTCAGCTAGTCAGTAATGGCCTTTACCCATTGCGACTGATCCCTCCCGTCGATACGATCTGACGATGCGATTTGAACGCATGCGTTCTCTGTAATCAATGGCTGCCCTTGTATGTTTTCTCACTGCCTGCGGTAAAACGCAACGTAAGTGATCGCACGCCGATCATGCGATTTCTGTCTCCGGTGACGGTGATCAGCGTGTTTTTTTTAGAGTGAATGGTTGGCTAAGTGTGTGTCAATAAAGCTTTTATCTACCTATCTATCTTGGTTATGTATCGTAGAATGGATCGGAGCCAGTGTGAAGGTCCTTGCGATCCGATTCACCGATCCGTTCTTAAGATGCGTTTTAGGATCGTTTCGATGGGACGGATCGGTCGCCGTGGGTAAAAGCCTTTATAAAGGTGACAACTGAAAATTTGGACTAAGGATGAAGAATAAACAAACCAGAACCAAACACGTGGTCACTGTATAATTAAGCTGGCACGGGCCACGCGACCGACGGTCACTGGATTGAAAAATAGGCGCCGGTCTATTCGGATGCAGCGCTGAATACCGGACACTGGACTGGATTTAAAAGTGTTTATAATGATCCAGCTCCGCAATCCAGCGACGCTGGATGCAGCCACTGTATCAAAGTAACTCAGCCACGCTTAGTAGTCGGTCGACGTCAGACGACGTTGAGCTAGGAAACATTATGACAGTTATGATTATTACGTAACGGTCAAGCACCGGCCACAAATATGTACATCACTCGATAAAAGATTTGTTTGCGCGTTACATCATAAATAGCCTCCGGTGTAAAGATCATCTGTGAGTAATGTTTGCAGCATCGGATCAATCTCGACCGAATCGATGCGTCCGTGATTATCTCACTCACGATTTCTGTACTAAAACTGCCCTGTTGAAAATGGAAGCTTTCAGACAACACTGAACGGAAGCAATCATATTTGTCACATTATTACAGAAAAGAACTATACGAGTTGCAGTTTTTTTAACGAGAGATTATCCATATTCCTACAGCTTTTGAATGCAATAAGTCATAAGTTTCGTAAAGTCGTAAGTTTCGTCAACTTCTTTTGACGAAAATAGTATCTCATATGAGTAGATACGTTTTGAGGTTAGTAGCTGAAAATAAGACCCGTGTTGCAATATGTCATTATGTAGGCTAATTTTCAATTTCCGGGGCTTCGTCTTATGCAACGAAAACGGGCTGCCCATCAATTAGGCTCTTGCAAAAAATAAGTTGATTGTACAATAATAATACCTAGGTAGTGAAAATCTGATCAATCTTTTTAGGGGTTCATTTGTTATATATTAAGTTGTCTGACAGATCCGTCTAACCCATAGATTCTCAACCTTATTTTCCCCACCGCCCACTTTGAAAATATTTTTTTTTCTAGAGCCCCCCCCCCGCTATCTTACCTACTTTTTATTTTTCTTACCAACTGTCGCGAATTTGAAACACCTTTTTGGAGCACAGTGGCTATTACTTCTTTAAATGCTGTTAAAATTAAATCTTCCCCAACACTAGGTATGTGGTTTTCCTGTTTTAATTTTAATTTAAGGTACTTTAGTGATAGTGGTTAGGGCATGGTCGTCACACTTTTCTGGTCAAGGGCCGCATAGGACATTGTGATGTGAGGTATCACTGCGGGCGGGCCGCACATTCTTGAATTATTTAGTTGACGATTTTTCAAAATTTCTAAAGGGGTTAAAATCCTAGTAGGTACCAACGAACTTGAAACTTATCATAAGTTTACGGGGCTCGAAGACTCGCTGCTTATCAGTTCCTATTCTGCGGTCTGACATAACTCACTTTGCTCGGAATGTAACTACTCATGAAGTTAAAATGCGAGTGAATTGAGCTTCAAACCAAGCGAGCAAAGCGAGCCGAATTTTTGGAAATCAAACAATACGTGACATTTGTTTTTTCAAAGAAAAGCTAGCTTATCGGTTCATATTCTGTGGTTAGACTTTACTCACTTTACTCGCAATATACCTTACTTATGAAGTGAAATGCGAGCGAAGCGAGCCGAATTTTTTAAGACAAATGCAACATTGTGACACTTGATTTTGTTTGCGTTGATCAAAAAAAAACCTCGCTGCTTATCGGTTCTTATTCTGTGGTTAGACTTTACTCACTTTACTCGCAATATACTTTACCTAGTTATGAAGTTAAATGCGAGCGAAGCGAGCCAAATTTTTTAAGACAAATGCAACATTGTGACACTTGATTTTGTTTGCGGTGATCAAAGAAAAAAATCGCTGCTTATCGGTTCATATTCTGTGGTTAGACTTAACTCACTTTATTAACAATATAACTTTATAAATAAGGATTTATAAAGTTAAATGCGAGCGCAGCGAGCCAAATTTTTTAAGACAAATGTAAAATGTGACACTTGATTTTGTTTGCGGTGTTCATAGAAAGGCTCGCTGCTTGTCGGTTTCTATTTTGTGGTCAGACATAACTCACTTTGCTCGTATTATACCTACTCATGAAGCTAGAACCACAAAACCACGAACCTATTTTCGTTAAAAAAAAAAAAAGATGCGAGAAAAGCGAGCTCCAAACCAAGTAAACAAAGCGACCTTTCCTATCTCGAAGTTTTATAATTAATTATAATTTTTATTGTAGCAACGTAGGTAGTAAGTATCATTCATCATCATCATTTCCTTGCCCTTTTCCAACTAGGTTGGGTCGGCACAACATTTTCTCTAACGTGGTAGCATCATTATCTATCATCATTATCTATCAAAATTGTTTGCTTGGCCGCGGGCTGCACCAATACCGTCCGCGGGCCACACTTTGACGACCACTGGATTAGGGTGTTTCTTTTTTGCCTATTTCGATTACATTATCGCCCCCCAGCTTCATCTCAACGCCCCCCAATTTTCTCTAGGTCTTCTACTGCCCCCCTGAAAGTCTCAAACGCCCACAGGGGGGCGTTATCGCCCACGTTGAGAACCTATGGTCTAACCGAATGGTCTCCGATCGGCGAGCTGACGCAGTAGATTATAAAAAGTCAGGTCAAACTAATACACTTGAACATGCATGATTCGCTGGATGGATGTTATAAACATGTTTCAAAATGCAGTGTCATGTCATCACATTGAAATAGAGTACGATATTTTTTTACCTAATCGCGTGGATCTGTTATTATGAAAAGCTCCATAAAACCCAGATACCTACATTACATAATCTATTATAAGTATTGACATTGTCTATCAGCTGTGGCCTGTTTCACGGATCTATTTCTGATCAAAGATTTTCTACGAAGTTAAGAATTGTTTCAGTGATTGAACTAATCCTGCAAGCTTAAAACCAGATTGAGTCTATAATCTATAAAACAAAGTGAGTTTTATAATTATTGGATAAACATTATTTTCTTTTCTTTTTTATAAGTAAGTACCTACTTGGATAATTATATTATATGCATCTCAATATTATTCGTCGTATCATGATTAGTTGTAATTAATAATCGAAATTATAAATGTTAAAATGCATGCTACAACAATGATCCTAATAAATAGGTACCTACCTATAAGTACCTACTTAATTGAAGATTGTGCTTTTTAAGTTTTTTTGGAAATGAAAGGTATTATTATTATTGTTATTAAATTATTATTAGGTACCTACTTACATCTACATTTAATGCTAAAATCTACAGATCTTAAGAGGCACTAATAAATATACCTATATAGGTACCTAATTATTTTTTTTAATATAGGTAGGTAAGTAGGTATGTAGGTACCTAACACATCAACTCACAGAAAGCTTTACTATTGCTTACCTACTTACGTAAATAGCAGCTTCTGTGAAGTCATAGAATCTGGGATTAGCGGTCATTTCTAATAATTTTTAAATATTTTATTCTGATTCTAACAATGTATCTTTCTTTCTACTGTTTGTAAGTAATTGAGTAATAAGGGAACAAGGTAGTCCCTTTTTACTACAAAAATGAAAAGTAATGCTGCGGGGAAGTTCATGATGTGGCTTATAATAGCCGCAAGCTTTCATCTTTTGTGGTTAGAGTCGTTTAGTTGAAGATTTTTTAGAAGGCGGATAGTGTGCGGATGAAATAACAAAATCAACTTGAACCTACTTACTTATCTACCTACCTACTTATAATATTCAAAATTGTTCAAAATTGTCCGGAACTGTTCCTCGATTATTAACACTCTCTATACCTTTGGCTGAGTAATACCTAGTCGTAAGTAGGTAAGTACTTAATTATCAAGTGTTACCACATTGTTACTTAGGTAAGTGATAAACTTCCTTACTAACTACTTACCAATGTCTTTTTTACGGATGTCTTCCCGCGACCACGGCTGGTGCAATCCAGTCGAAACGTCCGTGTCGGGCTAAATAAAAAGGTAATTTACCATCATCATCATCAGCCATTCTGAACCCACTGCTGGGGATAGGCCTCCCTTCGTGTCTGCCATTAAAGTTTTATTAAAGTTTACCATTAAAATTTACCTTAAAGGTTCCTTTTTAATTTTATTTGAAGGTTAATACCTACCTACCATAAATGAAAATGAATATTTATATAGGTAAGTATATACTTAATAGTTTTTATATGTTTTATCTTTATAAATTAAAATAAGTGTTTGTAAGTTAGTATATATTTTGTCCTATGCGTTCCTAAATCATTGATCAGAAAGAAACTGTTGTAAGGTCTTTTGAGGACGCCTGCGTGGATTTCTGGACCAAAAAGTCTACCTATATATGAAGTACCTAAATAAAAAAAGTTAAGATGGTACAAAGTTCGCCGTAGTATTACCTGTGGTATTACATAAACATAGGTACTTGTATATACCACCTGGTGAAGATCACACCTCCATCTCTCATTTAGTAAGTACCTACAACAAACAACAACAGTAAGTACATTTAAAAAAAAAAAAACATCAGTCAGCATGAACCGACGCTAAATAAAGGCACCTAAAGGCTAGTGAAATTACAATCGCGAAATGATATAATCTACCGAGCACAGCAATGCGGTCAAGCGGTCGCATCGTACAGTTGCGTAGACAAGTGTATTATCTACGTGTAGCTATGACTCTTACTTTCCTGCTTTGGACAATGATGCTGCAAGACTCCTCGCGCGCGCAGTCAGAGCATGTCGTGTTGAACTCATAAACTGTAATCGATCGAGCGAGCGAAGCGAGCGAAGATCTTAGTGGTAAGTTGGGCGATTTTGCTTTGTATGTTTGTATGTTTGTATGTTTGTATGTTTGTATGTATGTTTCACGAATTGTTGTTCGCGCATAACTGTCGAACCGTTCATCCAATCTGCATGAAACTTGGTAGGTCAATAGGTTGTAGTAAGGAAATTTACGGTGGAGCATATGAGCTTAATCGATGAAGGGGTTGTGAAGATATTAGGTTCCCAAGGGGGTAATTTTTTTTTAAAGTTACACAAATATATTGAGTGGGGTATCAAACGAAAGGGCTTGTTTTGTACATTCCAAAATGGTTTTTATTTTTAATCTAGGATATATAGTTTTTGAAATACGACCAAAGAACAAAAACTACGAAACCAGAGCTGCAAGAGCTCCCGTTTCATAGAGTTTCGATGTCTTCGTAGCTCATTGACTGGTCGGTCTTAAAAAGAGAGTGGCATCATTGCGGTTTGGTTTGCAATGATTTTAGATGCTACTTGATTTATTTTCGTGATAAAAAAAATTTTTGATAATGAATGAAAATAATTGGGGTAAAAAAAGTTAAGTAAACAAATATATTGAGTGGGGTGTCAAATGAAAGGTCTTTATTTGTACATTCCAAAATAGTTATTATTTTTATTCTAAGACGTATACTTTTAGAAATACGACGAGAATTCATAAAAAATATGAAACAAATGAAAAATTAGACACAACATTATGTATTGCATGCATGCAAGTATTTTTTACCATGAAGAGCTAGCGCAATAGGCATACTCGGCAGTAGTAGCACTTGAAATTATAGGGGTAGTCAGAAGAAAGTCCAAATGTAAGCCATCTACGGTGCGCGAGATCTCAGTTCGGGGCGAACTACTAGTCTTTAAGTGAATCTATTATCTATGGTAAGTAAAAGTGTAGCTAGGCTTCAGGTATTGTTTACACTTGGTGACGGCGCTTTTAATGCGTCAGAAAGCCTTAGTCGTCGCGTGTTTGCAACACATCAGTTTTTGCACTATTACAAATTAATTAAAATATCGAAAAATGAAAAATAGAGGAAGTGAAAAAATACTTCTGGCTTCCAAAAATAAAAAAATGTAGGTTGCTTTTCCTGCCTGACATTATCGAAAACTGTTTTTTTTTTTCATATAAAAGACATAAACGCGCCTGTTAATCAAACTTAGTTCTTACATCTTTTACTAGCAGGGACTCTAACCTCGGTTGGTCCGATAGAGTCTTTTGATCCTTATATGAAACAGGATCGATTGGCATCAAAAAAAGCTTTTGTGTAAATTGTCCATTTTCTCGTTGACTGCTCATTTTTTTGCAAAATCTGTGAATGCAAGTCGAATCTTGAAAAGTTAAGGATAGTCTCCAAATTAAGTTTTCCTGTATCTATAACGGTTAAGATAGCTAAATTTACTGACCCGTCTTAAGCCCATCATCACATCACACACACAGCAGATAATAATCATCATCTTCCTGCCCTTTTCCCACTTACGTGGGGTCGGCACAACATGTATTCTTCTTCCATTTCCCTCTATCAGCCGTCATCTCAACATTCATCCCTTTTCTTACTCATGTCAACTTTCACACAATCCATCCATCTTTTCTTTGGTCGACCTCTACTCGTATATCCATCCACTTTCATATCAAGCACTCTTCTCGTAACATGACATTCATCCCTTCTCATGACAATGTATAATGCCACAGCAGATAATAATATCTTATGAAATATAAATTTTGAGATCGCGCCCATACAAATTCTATGGAGGACCACACACAGCGAATATAAATTAGGTACAAAATATATTTGGTGCGATCTGTCAAGATTTATATTTCAAAAGATATATTATCTGCTGTGTGTGTGGTGTGCAAAGTTCACCTGTATATTATGGTAGAGATTCTATTTAAAGCTGTAAATATCTCACATTAAGTATATTTTTTTGGTTTAACACGCAACTAAACCCAAAAACGATTTCACCTATTACTATACAGGATGTTATTGCCAATAGGCATTACAGAGAATGTATCACTTTTACTATTAGTACAGGATGTTATTACATACTAAGTACCTACTGACTTATTTTTAATATTGCGTTATGAACAGCGACAGATCAAGTTCAATGTCATTGAACTAAATATTTATCGCGAAAAGAACGAACAAAGATTCCGCTGTCAGTTCAGAGAAATCAAGCGATTCTCACTCTTAGTACTACCGGTTCACATAATTTAACGATCTAAGTAACTATACAGTATGTTAAAAAACTCCGTCCGACCCGTGAGGGTGTTACTAGGTATCGATAGCACTTCGATTTACTTACTAAGTATGACTGATTTATTGTCGGAAAATAAGTAAAAAAATAAGAACAAAAAACAAGGAAAACACACACTTGGCCAATATCACAAAGTGGACTTAAACAAAAACAAGGAAGGAACTTTATCTTAGATCAAAAACATGAAGGGGTTGCTATTGCTATTATAAAAATTTGCTGGATTTAAAGGAAATTGAGGTAATTTTGATCACAAAATGTACAATTAAAATTGCACTTAAGTAAACTTTTATTTTCGCGATAAATCATTAGATTTTGATATTTTTAGGGGACTTGGTTTTGGGGTCCTTACAGACTCTATCTTTTCAGATCAGACAGGGTTTTTTACACACTGTCTCACACAGCTAATACAGATCTCACTGTATACGTCTACGTATAATGCGCTGCGAGCTTTGCTCTGGTCGCGGTATATTTAGCACTTTTTGCTGGATCATCCTTTAGATGAAATATCTCAATTTGCTGGATATGAATAGGATAACTTTTGACTTCTCATATAATCGTAATTATTATATATCCATGTTTGTAAATGATTTAGTAAAAGTTTAATACTTATTTCACCTGCATTTAAAAAGGACTTGTTTCTCGGAACTGCATTTGATTCCGAGATTTTCTTCGAAAAGTAGACGTTTATTTTAGCGATTAAACACCACTTTCTGAAGAAATCATCTAATCGGATGCATTCCGAGAAAGACAAGTGTGAATCACACTGCAGGTGAAGTAAGTATGTAACTTTTTATTAAATAATTTATAAATACTTACGGAAATATAAATAAGCGCTGGAATAGATAATCGATAGAAACCAAATATCGTAATATAATTAATTGCAGATAATTATGTAAGTTTCTCAAAAGCGAAGCCGTGAGCTTATAAGTAATAATATTGAAGTTTAATTACTTATAAAATCTCAGAATTTATTGCATTTTAATCAAAATGGCAACATCGCAACATCAATGGTAGTAGGGTATCGCTAATAATTATACGATTAAGATTACGTGAATACGTTCCTACGTTCACTTTTATTTTTTAGAGAGGAAGTTTCCGGTGCAGTATTATATAACACTGCCCTGCGCTTGCGCCGACGCCGACGTATGACCTCTAATTACTGCTTACGGTCAGCTTACGGTGCCTACAAATGCCTATGTGGTGTATATTATTATGTAAAGTGAAATTGAATGATTTTTTTTAATAACATTTGATTCAGATTGTTTATCGAGTTATTGAAAATTAAGTATGTAGACAAATTATATCTAAGTACTCTACATTGTTAATGTTATTTTCTAAATTCCTACAAGACTAAAATCAAGCTGAATTAGCTTTAATCATTGTAGGTAGGTAGGTACTTACATATTTACCTACCTAGTTAATATAAATAAGTATATACTTACCTACTTATCAACATAATATCAACCAAGGACCCCATTGTTAATAGCTCTAAAAATGAACTTACCTACTTAACATTTTTAGAGCTTTTTTTTTATTGGGCACAAGTCGGCAGATCTGCAGTGCTATTCAGACTTTCAAAATGGCATCCGATTAGATGATTTTCTTCGGAAAGTTGACCTTTTTTCAGCGAAGAAGTCACTTCCCGAATTCAGAATAGATAGGTACATTCCGAGGTCTGAATCGCACTGTTGACCTCCATATAGTCCATTATGCGAAGTTGCCTCGAATAGTTACATATTTTTGATTCAGATTAGAACCAAACGAGTCATTCTTTACAAATCGATGACATAGTCACATTTATAGTCAAAGACAAGGATCGGCTGCAGCTGCTAAACATAAACATTATGCTGTTTATAGGTAGGTATATCAGTGTCTGTATCATTAAATAGAAAGTGTCATCGTACCAGATCTCCGTACCCACAGCCAGGAAGTCCCAAACCTGTTTAAAACTTGTCCTGTTACACATTTTGACGACACTGATATTTACCGCCACCAGAAAAAGCCAGTACAGTACTACCAGATAAATAATGGGTATCGGAAAACATCGAAAACTATCGTAAAACATTACAAAAACGATTGCCAAAAAGTAATTTACGAATGCAAATTATCGTAAACAAATAAATATCAATGTCATTTTTAAGAAAAGCAAATTAGTTAGACTTGCGAGCTGCGCAACTAACGACGTGCACTTCTGTTTTGTGGATTTAAAAGAGCTTTTATCAATACTGCTGTCGGTCATATTCGGAAAACACGAAATTAACCGATGCTCATTATTTATCTGGAAGTACTGTGCCTACATAATCAAAGGTACCTACCTACCCAAGTATGTACTTGAGTCTACGAGTTACGATTGTTAATTATACGTCTGTAGGGCTGTTTCTATAACTGAGTAACTAAGTGCCTATTAGAAACTGTCTAGCCTATAGTTCCTTATCTAAATTTATGATTTATATTTTAGGTAGGTACTTACATACTTTCAGACTTACAGGCTACCTACTTTCAGATTTGAACTATAATATGAAAGCGGAGGTGTTTGTTGGATTTACCTATTCTTCGAAGGATTTACACACATCAACATTGTCTAGGGATATTCAACATTTTGTTAATTTTTACAAAAACTGAACATAATTTCTTAAGACAACTAGGTATGGCAAGAATCTTTATTTTGTGTTGTTTTTAATAATAATAAAATACAACTGTTTGATAATATTTTTTAATGAAAATTTAAGTAGGAACAAAAACTCTAAAAATCAGAAAATTTACAAAGTTCGATAAATTGTGTTAAAACTATTTTTACGTTGCAATGACTTTATAAAATTACATTTTTACAATTTAATAATCGGTATTGCCTCCTCTAACGTTGATAACACATCTGCACCGGTTGTTCATACTCAAAATTAGAGTGTCAAAGTTTCGCTGGGGTATGCGATCTCATGTTCTTTTTAAATGGCAAAAAAGTTGGTCTTCTGTTGTCAAATTTGACGGCAAATTGCTGAAAGCCTTTCGCTGCAACATGTCCCAAGCGTGTTCAATTGGGTTTAAGTCGGGTGACTGTGCAGGCCAGTCCGAAACCGCGACATCATGTTCCTGAAGGGCAGCTGATACCAATCGCGCCGTGTGTGGAGGGGCATTATCATGCATGAGCTGAAATTCCTGGCCAATTTGGACTCTGTGAGGGACGATCACAGGCTCTACGACCTCGTTCCGGTATTTTAGTGCAGTAATGGTGCCTCTTATCCAAATGAGCTCAGTTCGCGCGCCAATACGAATCCCCGCCCAAACCATGAATGTCCCACCTTGATACGAATGGACCTCTTGTGGATGCTGGAGTCGACTTTCTCTGCCTGGAACTCTCCAAACACGTGTTCTACGTGAATCGGGGTGGAATCCAAACCGAGACTCATCAGTAAAGAGAACCATTGCAAATTGGCTGTTGTTCCATAACAAATGTTCTTGAGCCCAAAGAAGTCGCCTTCCGCGATTGCCCCGTCGTAGAGCTGGCACACGAAGCGGTCTACGAGAATGAAGATCGACTTCATGTAGCCTTCTTCTGACGGTTTGGTCGCTAACTGACAGCTGATGGTCCGACTGAAGCCTTTGCACTAGCTGCTTTGCTGTGAGATTGGGTTCCCTCCTGGTGGAATTTTGGAGAAAACGATCCTGTCTAGGGGTGGTAACTCGTTTTTTTCCAGTGTGGCGCTCTCTTACATCAGTAATACGAAAACGTGACCACAATCGAGAAATAACGTTTTAATTAGTTTTTAGGGTATTGGCAACCACGCGTTGGATAGCACCGGCACCGGCTTGTAACATGTCAACCGCTCTTATCATTTCTTCTCTGCTTAAATTTCGACGTTCCATGATATTACGAATATCACAAGATCCGTTAAAATTAAAAATTACTTGGATAACACTTATTGATAATAATTTAATAAAAGTAAATTAATGTTAGGCAAAATTAACGTTGTTAAATTTTAGAAAAAAATCTTTGGTTTATTGGGTTCTATTTTTTTACTTTTTACGAATTTTGAAAATGGAACAAAAGAGCTTTAATTCCATATATAAACTTTTTCTAAAAAGCAAATAGTTTGTAAGCAAATCATTTCCGTCCGTTCCACCTAGTTACATTGTAGTTACATTGATGTAACTAGCTGGACATTTTTATTCCAAGTAGTTACATTATTTAAAAATGTAACTTTAACGTAACTAATGAGACTTTTTTGTTCCACCTAGTTACATCGTAGATAAGTACCATCGTAGGTTCAAAAGATATATTAGTTAGCTCTCGTGAGTCATGTACTCCTAGTACTTTCGAGACTTTTTTTGTTCCACCTAGTTACATCATAGATAAGTACCATCGTAGGTTCAAAAGATATATTAGTTAGCTCTCGTGAGTCATGTACTCCTAGTACTTTCATGCTCATAGCAACCAACGTAAAATTGAAAAAAATTAATTCAAGCACTCAACCAAAACGGAGAAAAGTAAACAGAGAGAAGGATAACTTTATATTAAAATCGCGTTTGCAATTATTGTCAGGAGATATAACAGTAAATCATTTTCTCGACAAAATCTTGGCTTTTTTAAGTTCTTACTAATAATTGGTATATCTCCTGATCATAGGTTCAACGCAAAGCAATAACAATGCCATCTTCCCTTTGCCATCTTCCCTTTGCCTTTAGTATTTTATTATATTATCGTTCGTTAAAAACTGTGTTTTCATTAAGTAAGTTCATTAAGACGTTGGTTGCCATGAGCATGAAAGTACTAGGAGTACATGACTCACGAGAGCTAACTAATATATCTTTTGAACCTACGATGGTACTTATCTACGATGTAACTAGGTGGAACAAAAAAGTCTCATTAGTTACGTTAAAGTTACATTTTTAAATAATGTAACTACTTGGAATAAAAATGTCCAGCTAGTTACATCAATGTAACTACAATGTAACTAGGTGGAACGGACGATCATTTCGAAATGGAATATCCCTAGGCAATGTTGATGTGTGTATTGTAAAGTTTGATGAACCAATGTTGATGCATTAAGTTCAACCAAATTAAACATAAGTAGGTATGTATCTAGGTACCTACCTAGGTCGAAACGCCTTGTCTAAGATGATGATAATGAAGATAATTATTATTTTGTGTTATCTATCACTTAACAGACGTAAATTCATGTACGAATCAACCCGCACAATCAACATAAAATGCATTGTGCATATCATCGCAGAAATGCACATTTCTTCCATTAGATAAGGGATAAGGCATCATCAGAATCCAGAGGGTAAAAGTACTGGCGATAGCAGAAGTAAGATAAAGAGAATCCGATAATTGAACCAGCAAGCCATCCAATGGTGATGATTGTCACAACACCGAGTCATGGCTACGGCACCAGCGGCCACTAAGGCATTGTTTCATTCTTCAGCGTGTCGCCGGTCGCGTCCGCGAATTGACCATTCACAGCACCTTTCTCTGTGCTGTGAATGGTCAAAAATAATTTCTGTGTGCTGTGAATGGTCAACTCACGGACGCGACCGGCGACACGCTGAAGAGTGAGTCGCCACCCTCACGTATTGTTGAGTCTCACGAGGATTGTCGCTCGAATGATTTAATAGATGCTTCTTCAGTAGATAATAAGAGCTCAGAGTACCTAATAAAAGTAATTGATGAATAGATTATCTTGTTCCTTGGCTTTCTTAAACAGCTGGTGTATTAAAGTGTGCGCATACCTATCCGCGCCGAACGAATCGAAACGTATTTTAGGATTCTTTATATGAAATAGTATGAAACCTCGCACACCTGCCCGCGTCGAATCGTCCGATTCGACCGAATGTGGCAGTACTTCAAGAATTTGGCGCGGATAGGTATGCGCTCACCTTGAGGTACACACAAGAACCTTATATATCGTAATAAAAGTAACCTTATAGATCGTAATAAAAAAAATTATAATAATATACCTAGTCAGGTCATAAGTACTGTCACAAACATTTAACTGAATAAATCATATAAATTGTATTTATTGTTTTAAAGTTGTACATAAAAAGAAAGATAATTAAATGTAGAATACAATTTTATTAATAACATTCAAAATGACCCCCCCGATTTTGAATACAGGCTCTTAGCCGACGCGGCCAGTCGTCGATTGCAGCACGCACCACATTCGTGTGTATTTCTGCCGCTGCTTTAACCAGAGATGCACGGAGAGATTCCAAATTTTGATGAAGCTTAGCGCAGACTTTCTCCTCTAAATTCTGCCATATTTTGCAGTCCAGTGGATTTAACTCTGGGCTAGACGAGGGCCAGTCTTCGTGCCTGATAAAGTCGATTTTACGGGTTTTGAGTGCTTCGTGCCCTAAGAGCTGGTGCAGAGTCTTGCTGGAAAGTCCAGGGTCTGTTTTCGAACATTTTTTGGGAAAGAGGTTCCACTATGTTTGTAAGGACGGTATTTTGGTACACAACAGCACTAGTTTTCACACCTTTCTGATCTTCTGGTGCAACGCGATAACCGCGACTCTATCTTCCTTTATCGTCCATTCCATTTTGAAAAATGAACTTAAGTGAATTTATTTTGTATTTTTAGAAAGCTCAAATGTTCTTTTTTCAATATCAATAAAAGATTTCTGGACAGTGTTTGAAATTTAAAAAAAATAGGGTTGTGACAGAACTTATGAACCAACTAGGTATACTTACCTACTTTCCTTAATAAAAGCGAAAAGTTATGGGAAGGTTTAAATATTAAAACAACCGTTTGTAAATAAAGTTAGTTTATTTCATTTTGGAATATAAAATGTTAAAATGGTTTGACAAATTAATTAAATAACAGTAAAGCGTTTCCTTATTTAAATTCACACTCGTGATTCGCCTGTAAACAACAAAGTTTGTACCTATTATTGTTCGCCCTGGTGGAAACTTCGCCTAACTGAGTTTAGCTAGGCCTGTATAGATAGGTACCTACAGGTAAACCCAAATGAAAATACATTTATAAGACATTGAGAACTGCGAAAAATACATATTTAGATTTCAAGGTTGTAATATTTTATAATATAATTATTATAAAGAAGAATATTAAGACCCTTATTATAAGGGTTCTAAGAGCGGTTACACACAGTATCCGATCCGAATCCGTGAAAATACGTTCCGAAGTAGGCATAGAACCATTTGTATGGTACGAGTAGTTTACGCACTAGATTCGATTTCCGTCGTCCGTGAATCTCCAATTCGGACAGAAAATTCACTAACCGAAGAAGCCGTAGTAGCTACCTACCTACTGTTGTTTGTATGAATCAATGATGTTATTATTCCTTTCTGTTAGTGTTAAAGTTGACGTTTTTTAGCGAAGAAACATCACTTTTGGAAGAAAATTTTCGAATCGAATGCATTCGAATAAGTGTGGATCGCCATGCTAGAACTTGGATTTGGATCAGAGATCGGTTTATAGTCGTATTGCTCATTATACGGACTAAAATCGGACTAAAATTGAAGGAACAAATGTCATTTTTCATATATTTTTAATCCGTATAATGAGCAATACGACTATAGTGAGTAAGCAATATCCGAATTCGGTTCGAGTTTTTTGTACTCTAGATCCGTATTTTCACGAATTTGAATCGGATGCAGTGTGAAAAGCAATAAGTATCCGAATTTGGTCCGAATTTTTATGTCCGTATGTTCACGGATTCAGATCGGATGCAGTGCGTAACTGCTCTTAAAAGTAGTTGGAATATAAACTAAAACGTGTCATTGGAAGCTCACATACTGATTTTCTTAAACTAATTAAACGATAGTGGGCAAACTTCACCCAGCTTCGCCAGCAATGTAACTAATATGACTCGAAAGACCTAACAAAATTAAGCATTTTTTATTATCGACGCATTAAAATCTATCCCAGGGGTCACTAGATAAATCCATGTTTGTACCTAACCTGAGTAGTACTAATACTAGATTTTAAGACAAGGGAGCAATTAGTAGATTGTTACAAGTTGGTTGAAAGTAACCTATTCAGGCATGAGATGGTTTGGCGCACGAGCGTAGCGAGGGCACCAATAGTTCGAGTGCATAAATATGTTTCACCCGAAGTAAACACTGCTTTTCATTTCGAATATGAGGAAAGTAATTCACCGGCCAAGTGGCCAAACAGTTCGTATTGAAATGTATGGCAGATAACTCACTTGGGTACGGTCAGGATCCCGATCCCGTGATCCAGATCTCGTGATCCTGATTCCGTAATCCTAATCCCATGATCCTGATTCCGTAATCCTTATCCCGTGATCCAGATCCCGTGATCCTGCGTGATCTTGATCCCGTGATCCTAATCCCGTGAACCTGATCCAGTGATCCTGTGTAATCCTGATCCCGTGATCCTGATCCTGTGATTCTGATCCAGTGATCCTGCGTAATCCTGATCCCATAAACATAATTACGAATCATTATTATGATTCATAAAAGGAATTGCGGTAACGGCCATTTTAGCACCTCTGTAAGTTGAACCTATTCGACTTAAAATAAATAGAGAACCCTCGGACAGAATTTGATGCGCATTGGCACAGATAAACATGGCAGTGATACCTTTTAAACAAAAGTATTCTAAGCTGTGGCGACCGTGATGGGTCCATATATTTATGACCAAAAATGCGGTAACGGCCATTTTAGCCTGTCTGTAAGTTAAACCTATTCGACTTAAAATAAATAGAGAACCCTGGGACAGAATTTGATGCGCATTGGCACAGAGATACATGGATGTGATACCTTCTAAACAAAAGTAGTCTGAGCTGTGGCGGCCGTGGGTGAAGTGCCCATACATTTTTGCCCACACTCCTTTTAATACAAACATAAACGTATTGGTGACTATTTTTTACGTAACCAGGCTCACGACTGCCCCAAGGACCGTATACATTCAAGAAATTTATTAGGGTGCAGTAGTCCGAGACACATCTCTTTAAATGAGTATGAATCTAAAAATCTCAATATTACGTATGTCACTATGAAAGATACCCACAGAGCGAAAAAGATCATACAACTGGAAAAACTAAAAAAAAAAAAACAAATTGATTTGAAACTCTTGGTAAAAATGGTCCGTTTTCTGAAAATATGACTTTCTATAATATATAAGTAGGTAAGTATTATATTTTCTAAAAACCTGATTGATACTGGTACACTGTTATATTATATGTATAAATAGATTTGAAATATTGATATCTCACCAAAATTAAATTTGACGTAGAGTTGGTTCTCTCATGCAAAGTATCAATTCAGCATTATTATTGTCATCAAAAGAGACTAGGTCTGAAAATAATGTCAAACCAGTAAATGCATCGACAAAACTGTATAGTAAATGCAGAAATATATACAAATAGTACAAAACCCAATAAAATACATTACTACTCAAAATACAGAGTAATTCTGTGAATACATTTACAATTTAGTAATGACATTAAGCTTAAAGCTTGTATAAATGTGTGTCATCATATATATTTCTATATAGTAGATATGGTTCTTTTTATACAATAAACTATATTTAAATGACCTTTTACATAAGCTACATCAGTAAACAATAGACTACTTGACTCATATTTAATAGGGGTGCAGCAGTATTTAACTTATGAAACCAAAATATATCGATTTTAGTAAATAAAAGAGGAAAATAGCTGCATAATTTCAAATTGAACATGGATTTTATTTTATTTTATAAACTTAGCGCGGTTTCTACAATAGCGTATGTCTAATAAATGCCCTATGACGTCACAGCACAGATAATCTATAGACTAACATGGCTGCCATAATGAGAAGTAAACTAACCTTTTAGAATAAAGTGCGGTTTTCTAGGTCCTAAAAAAATATGGTAACTTATTATTTTTTTGATACAATCGAACAATTTATAGATATTTAATGGTGAACGCAGACTTGGGCCGCACCGCAGTCGCCGCAGTCCCCACATTCTATTTCTTTATATGAAGTTCTATGTAACCCGCGCCGCAGTTGTTCCCGTCGCCATTAACAAAAGCGATGACTACGGCGACTGCGGTGCGGCCAAGTCTGCGTTGACCATAAGACTTAGGTATTTTAAAAAAGAGTCAACTAGTCTATTCTAGCGATATTAAAAACGGTCTGTTTCATAAAACCGGTCTATTTGAAGGCTCTAGAAAGTTTTTCTTTTTATTTTCATGTCAGTAAAAAGAGATGACAAAAGATTTAAAAGCTGTTTCAGTTACGGTGTACACTGTAGAAGTCAAATGCGAGACAGACCGTAAGATTACAGTAATAAATTATACACCGTTAATTCTGGGTCAGTTTAAAGCCAGCACCCACTGCTTGTATTGCTTAATCGTATTCATGTCGTTGGTTTAGTTTTTGAATTTGATAAGTATTTTATACGAAACTAAATAGTTGAAAAGATTAACAAAAGTGAGGAAAACACTTGGTAAGGTGTCGTAGGCGCGCAGAGCTAATGACCTAGGTATGTATGTATGACTACGACGTAGCATAGACTCTACGCCGTAGCAACAGCTGAGCACAGATCACGAATCTCCGTGATTTATCCTGCCTATGTTTCGTGATATTATTAATTGCAAAAAAATAGATCTCATTTTTATTATTATTTTTGAGTAAGGTTATCGATATAGATTACGTAGGCGCCGGCTTTAAACTGACCAAAAATAAACGGTGTATAAATAAGGGATAAAAATTACACATTAATAATGTAAGTACGTTTAACTGGAATAAATACCAAATAATTTATTAATTATCTAATAAAATGCATTATACTTGACTAAGATACTCAACTAAATTGTATACCTACATAGAAACTTTAAAATTCAACATTGTAGATAAGTAAGTACATTGTATTTTTCACTAAGCTAATATTAGATTAAGGCTGACCACACACTGTACGGAAACATCTGTCAAAAACAATATAAATGTCATAAATAGGTAAATATGAGACATCGTAAAGCTTTCATCACATACTTTTTGTATAATTCCCCACAGACAACCATCCTTGGGACTACGTAGATTACAATAAGTTACAAATGAACTTATACTTCCTAAATTAGTCGAGTTTTCTGTCAACTAGATAGAACCCGACCAATTCGTAAAGCATTATTGATGAGATGTTCTATCTCATAAAATACGTTGAGCTATTCATATTTATTTATGATATACTTTGTCCAATAAAACAGCACGAAACAAATGTAAAAGAACCAAGCAATTTTAGCCAGATGAAATTTTCAAATTTCGAAATTTAGTCATGTTATGGATTGTTCGCACGTAACGAGTACAGAAGAACCACTGTTTTCAGTGTGCTCAGTTCATATAAACAACAATTGAACTGACCGAATCCCAAGGACTACGCTTTACTTTCTAAATCTAGTGCTCTAACTTTCTTTCGGTGCATCCACACCGCAGTTATTTTTTGGTGAGCAACACTGTACAACACGGTAACATTAGGTAACCTTCTGTAACTTTTGTGGCTACTTGTTACTATTTGTTGAATGTTACTCATCGCGTCCATACGGCCAATAACATAAATTAACAAAATTTATCGCAAAGAATAACTTTCGGCAACAATTGCCGGAATGTTGCCGTGTTAGCAATGTTTTGTCTAACATCTATTATCACGGCAACATTTAATAACATTAAATAATTTTTTGCTGTCGGATTTTGCTGAGTAACGTTGGGAAACGTTGATCAACAAAAAGTAACTGCGGTGTGGATGCACCGTTTGTCTTATTTTACAGTCTCTGTACGTACACGTTATGTGTAATCAAGCCCTTAGCGTGTTTTAGAAATAGCATTGTCCAACGCGCGTCAGATATTTTTGACAGACGTCTTCTGACAGTGTGCGGCCGGCCTAAAATAAAATGCCTTGAATATAGAAATATATTTTGCATTATTGTTCATCACATCACATATAATTTGAAGGATTGAATTACTTACGTCTATTTAGTGAGAATATAGTCCTCGTACATAAAATCGACTTATACATGCCATACAAGCTCCAAAACTATACAACTAATAAATGCTAAATAGTTAAGATTTTTTTATAATGTGATGAAAATATAACCATAAAATGATTTCTTATAAAAAGGCGGTCGAGCGAATAAATGCAATAGATTAATAAGCTCCCCTGTGGCTACGCCCTTTTCAATGTTATTTTAAAAATACTCCCGAAAATTTTAAGAGCCCTAAAGTCGAGTGCTTTCTAAGAGTTTTCAATCCAAAAATATTCTCTTCATTCATTTTTTAAAATAGTTGAAAAATACCTTTTTAAAATGAAATACCTTTATAAATAAGCTTTTTGTTTCCACAATTCAATATGGCTTGTAGTTGTATATGTTACCATAAACACAACAGAAATAAAATAAACGGGTTTTCTTATGTTAAAATTAAATTTTGAACAAAGAGATGAAAAACTATTCTGTTGCTAAATCAAAATTCATATAATTTAATAAACATGGTCTGTAATAAGTATTTCGTTTTCGGGAGTAGACTTAACTCCTTCAAGCTAGTTTAGAAATGTTAAGCACCCATTCTCGTCAAAATTTATATAAATCGCGTTTTATTCTGCCCATACCGCCGCCGTCAACCGTCTACCAGATCACAATTCATCTTTTACCTTCGCATGCGATTTGCAGAAAGTAAGCATGTCTTCCGCCGACCTATCTCCTGTATACTCGCCTAGGATCTTCCCATTGGCGAAGATTTTAAATGTAGGAAGGGTTTGTATACCCGCTAGGTCCGCCACTTTGGGATTTTCAGCGGCGTCGACTGCGATTGCTTTAACGAGAGGTTCCTTTTCATTTTTAAGTGTAGAGCAGAGTTTGCTGAACGCTGGTTTTACTGTGGTACAATGGCCGCACCCTGAAAAATTCAATGATTTTTATCATAGGAATTTGATTTGAAAATAACAAATAAAATATTATATGTAGTACTATCTCGCTTGCCTTCATGTAAAATACGAGCAGTTGACACAATTAAGCCTTGACCAAACCAAAGCGTTCAGCTAACGTCCGATTGTCATCATCGGTGTCACGATGCGTTCTCTGATTGGACAACAACTGATCGCCACCTTGCACGCCACCGCGGACGTTAGCTGAACGCTTTGGTTTGGTGAAGGCTTTAGAGTGAATAATTAATTTCGAGACTTAACGTGCTCACTGCCACTGGGGTACCCTCCGAAGGAGAGGGTAGCAGCGCAGCTTGTTCATCAAACATGTGAAGGGGCTATTAACGTGTTAGGGTTCGCCTTTGTTCATTTCTTGTAATGTTGTTTTATATGAACATTTTAAGAATATTGTGCAACAGAATAACAGATTTCCTTTGAGAATTTTTGATTGATACACAAAACAGTTTTGATGTATTTTTTTTTTAAAGTTCACCAACATTATAAACTAATCAAGACTTTTTTTTATTACCTTTCAGTCAGTGCAAGTAATCCAAGGTTTAACCAGAAAACTATCATAATTTGCATACATTTGACATGAGCACGCAATTGTTGGTCGCGTGAGAGATTCACACGATCATTATGCATTATCATTTGAATATTTAAATAGGTGGTTCCGGAAGGAAATGACCTCAACCCAAGGCATGTAAGTAAGCATGAAGATGTCTGACGCATTGTTTGGTCTTTATTACATAACTAGCTGCTGCCCGCGGCTTCGCTCGAGTGGTACGGATAAAAAGTAGCCTATGTTACTCTCCAGCCCTCCAACTATCTCCACACAAAAAATCACGTCAATCCGTCGCTCTGTTTTGACGTGAAAGCAGGACAAATAAACAAACAAATAAATACACTTTCACATTCATAATATGGGGTCCCAATCCCATATTTAAATTTTAATTCAAAACTTTCGTGATTTTTACTAGACATTATAATAACACCACTCGTAGTACACTATTACCACTATTACTACACAGGTAGTGTGAGGCGTGACAGCGAGGTAGGTATGACTGATTTTGATGAAACTTGCACTGTACCATAATTTGAAGTAAATGGTAAGCCAATAAAAAATAATGGTACCCTACCTAATAGTTTCGGAGAAATGCGTGGACAAACATACATACAAACAAACATACACACAGCTATAATTTGTATATTTTTTGTTTGGAAGCCCTAATATATTATCATTATGTAAAATATTGCATAATGATGCCGACCATCATAGAAGCACTGTGAGAAGAAGAATGTTATGTAAAAAACATGTAATTATGTTCACGACTGTATTCCAAAGGACATATTCTTTTAGGTTTTTAGGCAGTTTTAGATCATTTGAAGATGTCTAAGGGGATAGTCAGAGGAAAAAAATAATAGCTTCCGCCCGCAGCTTCGCTCGCGTGGTACCCGGATAAAAGGTAGCCTATTGTCCTTTCCTCGGTCACAATCTATCTAGATTTTAAATTTCAGCCAACACGGTTCAGTGGTTGTAAAGTTATAGAGGAACAAACATACATCCAAACATCCAAACTTTCGCATTAGTGTGATGTGTAAGTGATGTGATAATATTGCACTTCCAATAATATACCTTCGTGTCGACTTGATAACTTCCTTTTTTGAAATCGTTTACAAATTAAACCTTAAAAAAAATAGCACAGAAAGTGATGAAGGTATGGTATGATAATGCAATTAAACTATTTCATTCGGCTAGTGACGAAGCCTAACCCTTCTTGATAACTTTTACAATATTTGAGTAGAAAGTTGCCACTTCTTTAGCGCTTTATGTGGCATTATTCACATCGTTACTTGCAAGTAGTAAAACTCAGCTCGCGTAAGCGCGTAATACCTAGCGAGATATTCATCTAAACATGTCTGGCGTGGAAGGGTTGTAAACTTGTCGCTTTATAGGTAAATATCTGAGTGACCGAGCTCTGCTCGGATGCATAACGCCATCTAGTGGTTCAATTACGAACCACATTGCACTTGTGAATCTTTTTGCGTGAAAATGCCGAGAAAACGGCTTTTCCCAGATATGAGGCCTAGCTAGATCGGTTTTTCGTCCCTGTAAACACCCGTACTGCAAATTTCATCGAAATCGTTAGAGCCGTTTTCGAGAACGTCAATACAAACAAACTTCAAACCTCAAACAAATATTGCTCGTTTAATAGAGTAGGATAAGCGCGACGCGGCCAGCGTGCGAGCCGAGCGGCAAGTGAGAACCCACTTCCATACGCCTGCCCGAAGAGGCGCGCGGCTGAACATACCTAAACTGCCTTCGCCTGTGTTTCCGTCTACATATAACCCAAACACCTTTAAAAGGAGTGTTATTAGGCATTTTCTAGGGAAGCTCGCTCCATCGTCGAAATCATCTAGACAAGGAGCGAAGTCAAGAGCTAACCTATCACATCACACTAATATTATAAATGCGAAAGTTTGGATGTTTCGATGTTTGGATGACACTGAACCGATTTGGCTGAAATTTAAAATGTAGACAGATATGATGACCGGGAATAGGACATAGGCTATTATCCACGTACCACGCGAGGGAAGCCGCGGGCAGCAACTAGTCTTAAAAAAAATTGCGGTGTGAGACCTGCTTTTACTTACAGCTCGCATAAAACATGACGAAAGTAGGCGTGGGCGAGGCAACGATTTGCTCAAAGTCGGTGTCAAAGGCCAGTTGTACGTTGCCGCCGAAGCCGGCCTCTTGTGGCGTCTTGGCCGCTTGCTGCTGAGTCGGATGCTCCATCTGGCTATGAATGAACGACACGAACTCGGCCTCCTACAAATATGTACATCCAATTTTTGTATTACAAACACTCAATTTTAGTGTGAATACTCCGCAACACACTAGTGAAGATTTAATATTCCTATAATTAAAAAGATTATTAGGATTAAAATTAATAATTGAAAAATCAGTGGGGTCGTTGAGATTTTTTCTGTCCCAACGACCCCACTGGTGGGGTGGGCCAGTGGGGTCGTTGGGAATATATCAAAATTATCACGCTTTTACAACACAAAAATCTTAAACTTGAACAGTACCATCTCAATTAAACACAATCACCAAATATAACTTTTGAAACTTCATGGTTACGAATATTAATATCATTATCAACGGGATAATTATATCTACCATGATTCAATGAGTTTTTTTACTTCCCGATATTTCAACGGAGCTGCAAGCGCCATGATCACGGGATAACTTAAATTAATATCGAGAAGTAAGAAAACTCATTAATAATGATAATTATCCTGTTGATAATAGTATTTACAATCACATAAATTCAACTCTATTGTCTCAACTGAACACTTCCGTCCTAACTAAACACTATGATCTCAGTTCAGTTGAGGTGATAATGTTTTGTTGAGATGATAGTGTTCAGTTGAGATAGTGCTCAGTTGTCTCAACAAAACACTATCATCTTAACTGAATAGTGCCATCTCAAGAATACATTATCACCTCAACTCAACACTACCATCTCCAATGAATTCTATAAGTCTATGAACATACCTTCCTTCCTCCAGTATAATCAGCGAGCTGTTTATCAAAGTAGCTAAAGTACTTGATAGTGGGGTATCCCTTAACATCATAAGTAGCGCAGAGATCCTGTGCCGTGGTACAATCAACTGCTGCGAAAGCCACCATCAGTTCATCTGCGAATCTTTCCGCTGCATTCACAAACTCCGGCTTTGTGCTCTTGCAGTGGCCACACCCTAACAAAAAATGAGACGTGTTTTTAAAGGCTTATTCCATTATGCTCCCACTTCATAATCCCAGTGGGATCATACAAAATTTTTGAATTCATTTATACATGCAAACAGTTTTATATGATGCCACTTAGTGGGAGTATAATGGAATCAGCCGTTTTAAACCCTAAGGCCTCTATTAATAAACTCGGATTAACTTCTGTCAAAGTTACACCACGGATTTAACTATTGCCATCCTTTTTTATTAGACAGTGACAAATAAGGATGGCAATAGTTAAATCCGTGGTGCAACTTTGACAGAAGTTGAGCCGAGTTTATTAATAGAGGCCTAGATGATTAATAATCAAAGGTTTTTTTCCATAACAGAACGTAAGCCACCAAACGTAAGCTATTTCTGGAATAGCTGAACCGTTGCTAGGATGGCAAAATAAGTATAACTACATGTTAAATATGCAAAGAATAAAGACGTTTCGAAACTAAGATTATTTAGAGATGCAATGAAACGCTCTGAGAGGGCGCCTGTTGGTTTAGTAAATTGGTGCTCAGTGCTGTACTGTTGGCTCAGTACAGTGCTATTGGCTCAGTACTGTAACTGTTGGCTCAGTGATTTACTCTATCAATTTTACTGTTGGATCAGTACAGTGCTGTAGGCTCAGTACAGTTCTGTTGGCTCAGTACAGTTGTGTTGGCTCAGTGCTCTGCTATTGGCTTAGTGCTGTATTGTTGGCTCAGTGCTGACAGCTCGCACTGTGCTGTTGGCTCAATGCTGTACTGTTGGCTCAGTGCTGACAGCTCAGCACTGTGCTGTTGGCTTAGCGCTGGGCTGTTGGCTCAGTGCTGTACTTTTGACTCAGTGCTGTGCTGTTGGCTCAATGCTGTACTGTTAGCTCAGTGATGTACTGATAGCTAAGTGCTGTACTGTTGACTCAGTGCTGTACTGTTGACTCAGTGCCGTACTGTTGGCTCAGTGCCGTACTATTGACTCAGTACCATACTGTTGTCTCAGTGTTATGTCTACTCACAGGGCGCGTAGAACATGACAAGGGCGTGTTTGATCTTGCGCAGCGCGAGGCGGAAGGTCGCGGCGTCGAGGTGGCGCACGGCGGTCGGCTCCTCGGACCACGGCTTCTCCGCCGGCGGCGGCGGCGGGGGCTCTTGTGGCTCCTGGAATTTGCAACATATACAGTAAAACCTGGCACGGAACATGACGACAGGTGGAGTAAGGCGTCTACTGAATATCCAAGAACAGGATACAGGAATGTCGGACGTCCGGTTGCGAGATATAGCGAGTGTAGTGGGACGAAAAAATAGTGGATGAGGGTAGCACGGGACCGTGAGGTACAGAAAAGCGGAGGCCTATACCCGTGAAGTCAGGTTGCGGATGATGATGACAGTGAAACCAGAAAAAAGAATGCGTTTACAAAAACCATTGACGAAATTGGAAATGAAAATTAATCATAATTTCAACTTTATCGCAAACAAATAAATGTCAATATCATTTTTAAGAAAAGCAAATTAGAGCTGCTGTCACATTCTGTTTTGTGGAATAATACACTGCTGTCGGACATATTCGGAAAACACGACAATAACCGTCTATTCTAAAGCTTGAAGTACTGTACAGTCTTGTAACTTTTTATTTACTTGTATGTAATTTGGTGCAACGATTTCGGAAGACGCATATGCCGCCTTTTTCTTCGATCGGAGTTTATAAGATACGAATACTACGTAACAATGGATTCACTTAATTTTTTGTCCCTTTCGGCGGCACGCTAACTGGTAGTCTATTATACTAGGTCTATGGTCTTGAATCTTGCTCACCTTAATGAAACCAACAATCTGATCTTCTTGTCTAGCATGTCCGGCATCGTACTTGTATTCTCCCTTGTTGAAGTACTTAAGAGTGGGGTATCCTTTGACACCGAAGCGAGATCCCAAGTCTGGGTGTTTCGTCGCATCCACGGCAGCTAGAATACCTTTGATCTGAAAAAGAACAAATAGGTAGGCTTAATTAAAAATTTAAAAAAACTGAACAGTTTTCAATGTTATAAACTGAACAATTTTCTTCACTGTCGAGGTGCATTTCTGTTCATAGCCCCGAAGATCCTCGAAAGACCCTCACCAAATTTTTGGTGGCACCTTTCAAACAAAAAAAAAAACGTACGTAATACATAAAACACGCGACAAGTCGACGACAACCCTTCCGCGTCACTTCGCGCCAAACAGTTACAGAATTATGCGTTAGAATGAAAGGCAATGTTTAGGTAACTATCGCGTTAGGCACTAAGCGCTTAAGCGAGCTAAATTGCACTTTGTTGAGTCGCAGCAAGAGTTGCTATTTAAATAAATGTGTTCGCGAAGTCAGGCTCCTGTACCTATTTATTCTGTGTAAAAGTAGGAAAAAAATATAAATAGAGTCTTACCCCTTCTGCCTTGATTCTAGAGGCTGCCTTTTCAAATTCAGGCTTTATCCTTTTGCAGTGACCACACCAAGGCGCGTAGAAAACTACCAACGCGTGCTCGGCTTTTGATAGCACACTGTCGAAATTTTCACCTGAAATAAAATATTTAATGTTATTTCAGGTCATAAACTATGAAAGTACTATGTTCCAAGTTCCATTTAAACCGTTCAGTAGTTTGTATGCTTGAACGAGTGACAAACATCCATATACCTATCCATCCATCCATGCATCCTCACAAACTTCCGCATATAATAATTATAGTAGGTCATACACGCCTTTTTACTATAGGGGTAAGCATAGGCAGAGATTTCCATTTGATACGATCCTGACACTCAATTTTCGTCTCTTACACTCACATGACCTTCCTCATACAAGCTCGCCAGTTTTGAGTTCTTTTGACCTGAACTTTTATTTGATTTACTACTTGTCGCACGCGGCTTCGCCCGCATGGAACCCCTTTGCGGCAACGCGGCAATTGCAATTTTTGCGGGATAAAAAGTAGCTTAGTTCCGTGCTCAGGGTTCAAAATATGACTAAGTTTACCAAATTTTATGAAAATCCATCAAGCCGTTTAGCCGTGAAAACGTGACAGACAGAGTTACTTTCGCATTTTATTATTAGTAAAGATTTAGGAAATAATGATTTACAGCCTATGTTACCATTTAGTTAGATAATCGAATAAATCATTATCATCGAGTAGTAGTAGAAACAATTTAACTAAGTAATTTTATTGACAATATTTACCATTCTAGTTTAATCAAAATCTGAGGACTACATTGTACCATTTTTTGCTAGTATTTTTTAATAAAACTACGAATACAAATAATCGTAATACAATACATACGTGGTATATACCGATAATACCGCATAAAAGTTATTACCTTTTACGAAGTTACGATACAAATATCGATAAAATTGCATAATGACTACTAGAGAAAGAAAATATTTGACATTATTAGGTAAATAATAAATACAAGAAATAATTTTACTTTTATAAAAAGCTTTTACAGTTAGTTGTCAAGATGGCAGAATTAATGTCAGAAGAGCATCTTTGATGTATTTCTTCAAAGAGTTTCTTCAACTTTAAAAAGGTTTTTATTTTGGAGTATTTTGTTCTGATTCAACGATATTATCTAGTTCTTGAGCTTTTACTGGCATACATCCTACTATCACAGAACAAATAATAATACTAAATACGTAATACTAAACTACTTCGGCACTATAAATAGTAACCACTAAAGCTGAGCCTCCACCAAAGTGGCGACGAGAGGAGATGTGATTAAACAACCAATATAAGTTCGTTATTCACACATCTCGTGAGACAGACGAGATGACAATGTGTAAAAATATAGCCTAGTTGTATAGAAATAAAGTTGAAACTGCCCACACGGCATGCCTAAGCATACCGCGGTATTGTTTTTGTACTTACGTCCGTTGACATTGAAATTTCAACTTTATTTCCTATTAGGTTATATTTTTATTCGTCGCCTAAGAATACTGGCCATGCCGTGCCGTCAATGGGCCTAACGAAATTCTATTGGTTGTCTAAATACATCTCCTCTCGTCCCAGCTTTGGTGGAGTCTCAGCCTTAAACTGCTGTTCAGATTTAAGGTAAGCGTCCACTTGTCGGTATCGTACGCTTCCGACGCATCGTACGCATCGCATTACACAGATAATCCGCTTGATGCGATCCGTCCGCTGCGTGCGATGCGGGCCTGTGGACGCTTACCATTAGAAAAATCTCTTACCATTTGAAAGGTTTTTTATTTCAGATGAATATGGTATAAAACGCGGGAGAATCTAAGTGGGCTGCTATAGACTATTAGCGGCACACTCGCCTTTTCCCTATTAAAAATAGATTTGTATTAGAGCATGTATGTTTTTTTAAGTCTTAGCATTAACCTATATTATGCTACCGCTCTGCAGCAAATAATACCGCGTATTTGTACGCTTCATTGAGAACTATATTGCTACCCATTGTGGTGTACAAACTTAGGCCTTTACATTTTTACTACATGATTTATATTGTCAGGAGGCAATATTTGCCTACACTTAACGGGACACTGTAGTGCCTGGGACATTGTTTGAGATGGAGTAGGCTTGCTCAGCACCTAAACCATCCCCTCAGCTTAACCGGCCAAATCCACGGGAAAGACATACCTAAAAGAAGAAAGAAAGGTTACTGAACTAACCTGTTAGATGTACAACATCAGAGTCTTCAGACCAGCTCTCGTCAGTATCCTTCTTCTTACTTTGCACCTGCGGCGTGGGATCCCGCATAAAGTCCACAATGGCTTGCCGCTTGTTGTCGCCGTTATAGGGAAAGCGGAACTGACCCTTTCTGTAACAAACAAAAACGGACTTTGAGTATGTGAGCTAAAAGACCGCTATTTGCACATTGTCACAACGGATTGTCACTCTGTTGGCTGTAAGTATCGTCTTATCTCGCTTTCTCTAAGCAGTATGTATATGCGCTATCCTTTGTTGCATCTAACTTCAGAGGGACAAAGAGTTGAGAGTATTGTACAAATGTACCCCGTTATTTATATGTACTGAAAAACTTGCAAGATATCAAGCGGTCCCTAATTCTGTTGACGTCTCATTTCAATTGCGTGAGAGTGAGAAGGAAAAAACATTCGCCAAAGTCTTGCTCAAATGACAGATTATCGTGAATAATGAGAATAGTTCGAAGAGCGGTCGCCGATATACGATAAACTACAATACTTTTCATTTCACAATATAACAGTATTATACTCATAAGAGTCATACATTTGGAACGATTTTAAATCCACAGTTCACAAATGCATTACTCATTCGAAGAAACAAAGTTAGAGCTTTATAAGCAATATCTTTATTTAGCACCAGTCATAACACAATGCGTGCAAATATAGTACGAAAAGAAGCAAACCAAACAAATGCAAAGGTTCACTCACTCATAGTAATACAAGGTCGGAAATCCGGTTATGTTGTAGAGTTGTCTTATTTTAGAGTTGCCTGGTTTGGCAACGTCGATCGCGGCCAACAGTCCTTCACTCTAAAAATATACAAATTATCAACGTGTTTATAAAAAGCCATTTGATTGAGTCGGATTTTGCCTTGACTTTCAATCCGAAGTTTGAATCCCGATCAAAGTTTCGAAAAAAATTTAAGCCATTTGACACGAGCTTTCAAACGTTGAAGGAAAACATTATGAGGAAACCCGCGCCTTAAATGGCCCGTATTGACCGTGTCTTTCCTGTGGAAAAGGCCGACTTAGCAGAGAGGATGGTTTAGTTAGGTGCTGGGCAAGCATACTCCATCTCAACAATGTCCCAGGCACTACAGTAGATTGCCTCCTGGCGAGTATAAATCATCTAAAGCTAGAGTATAAAGCGTTAAAGGCCCGTTTTATGAAAATAAGCACGATGTATTTGCAGCGTACATTATAAATCACTTGATATGCCTCCTGCGTGATATTGCTATAATCGTGAATGAGTAACATACACGCTTTAGAAAGAGAAAGTAATGTTGGTCCACGAAAATGCGTGGGAGACGGACGAAGATTGTTGAATGTCAGAAAAAAACAATGCCAAGGATTTTAGGCATCAAGGCGTTAGATACGATACACAACACAACACCGATACATATACCCCTGTTTTTTACCCAAGTGCGGCGAAGCCCAAAAGGAGGGTTATGTGTTTGACCTGTATATCTATGTATGTTTGTATGAATCCGTTCCCTGTCTCCTCGCAACTTTTCAACGGCTCAACCGGTTTTGATAAATGATACGTCATTAGATTCGTCTTGATGGCGCGAGTGTCGCTGGGTACAAAATTATTAAAAATCAAAATGGCGGGTTTTATGCGGGAATTTTTTTATTTTCCTCGAGTTGGGTATCAAAATAATTGACTTTAAATAAATAAATAAAATATGTTCGCTGATCTCATGTAGAAAGAAAGAATAGAATAGAAATAAGTTTTATTTTCGTAACTATAGGTACGGTACAGGCATATAAATCAAAAATGTTACAGTGACAAGAAAATAGGGCTACCCCTCAGCATTTGCTCCAGCAGCGCCAAGGCTGTTAGAGCGCTGGTTTTCAGTGGCGCCGAAATGAGTAGCCAAGAAATGTAGAGCCAAGCTTGTCTACAATCCCTAACTTTATAATCTCTACACCTTAGTCAAAATATGTGGCTTGGCCGTCCTTGGTTTTACCGTGAGTCTGATTACGTTTTATACAAAGATTCTTTACCTTGAGATCAGCAGCCGCTTGAACATACTCTGGTTTCATAATTTTGCAGAACCCACACCACGGTGCATAGAACATTATTAAAGACTTCTTGTGCGCAGCCGCTCCTCTCTTTAGGAACTTTGTCAGTGCCTGTAAAACAATTACCAACCTTATCTACACGAACATAAAGCCATTCAAAAAACTGATCCAAATTAAGGAGTGTATGCTTCAATTTCCATAGTACCTATGATGTACGTTTGACACGACCCAATCTCTTGAAATAATTTTGCACGTTACTACGTTGACTTAAGGCTTAATATGTCGTGGATGGATCACGCGACAAATACCTACCGGAAAAACAAGCAGATAGTAGGAATTATAATTCTTGGTAAAGCATGCTTCTTTATAAAACCTACAAACTAAAAAAATAAATACCGGTTCTTTTACTAATTCATATTTAGGTACTCTATTACTTTGAGCAAAATTCTAGGTGAAACGAAAACAAAACAACATAAAATACAATGTAGGTATGTATGTACTTAGGCGAAATAAAATTTATGTGTATTTTAGATGGTTAAAATACTAAGTGCGTTTAAGTAAAGAATAACAATCGAGTCACTTAGCGTAAGCCTTCAAATCAGGGCCCCTACTCTTGTAACTCAAACAATGATCTTCTATATAAACTGAGGAACTCAAAACGATATTTCGTCACAGAAATATTGTGCCAGTTTTCATAGTTCAGCTTAGTTGGTTTAACGTTATGAGTTCAGTTTCCACCAATATAAGCGGAGACACGATAAAGGATATATCGTTTGTGGATTTGTAGAGTTCCCCGATTTTCTTTTGACTAACCTCTCCGTCAAGAAGATGATAAATTTCAGTGGCTGATGGATCCTCCTCCCAAGGCAAGTCCCCGGTAGGATCCCTCAAGAAGTTTGTAAATGAACTTAGAGTTTCACTTCTGTCATAGTCCTTATGAAACTCTCCATCCTTGTAATGCTTGATCTGGTAAGGTCGGTTTGGTGCTATTTTTAATTTTTTACACAGTTTCTTGCCATCACTGTAAAATAACAAAATGTGTAAGATGCAAAGCCAAAAATTGAAAAAATTGTCTCTAAAGATCTACTCAAAAATATATTAACCTGCTGCTGCAATCAATGATGAGGAGTGTGGCCTGCCCTTTCATAACATCAGCTGTATTCTTATAAACATCTAGTACATTCTGGGAAGACTTTGGTTCATTTAAAAATAGTACCATAACATTTGTCTTAGTCCTCAATAACTTTTTGAACTCCTTAATATCATTTATATCTGAAAGGACTGCTGTTTTCTGCTTTTTTGCTAGCACTGATATTTGAGCTAGAACCATCAGCATAGGCAATAGAATCTGAAATAAAACATGTTTGTGTAGTCTGGCAAAAACAGGTTGAAACGGCAACTAAAATTTCAGTACTTTGGAAACCCCTTCTCTACTAATCTATGGTAAAGTACAAGTTTCTTGTCTATGGTACAGGTACCGAAGACGTCAGTCAGAAGTAATAAATCTAAAAGAGAATTCATCTATTTCGCGTATTTAGCTTGCACAGGGGCGCCCCCATTTATTTATTTTGTGTTGGACTATATTTAGTTTGTTTTTTTTTTATTTGATCTCTATTTTATATTTTTCTATTAGCACTTTTCTGTTTCTGGAAGGCTGGTGGGACACGGCAACAGATCGAAAGAGATCTAAGCAACTGGGGGAGACCTTTGCCCAGTAGTAGGAAAATACCTATCGACCGACCCCTAGATGAAAACCCTGGTAACTCAAAAAAACTACTTTTTCAGAAATGACAGTAAACTGATTTAGAAATCTATGACAGACTATGAAAAATGTAATATTATATTCATGAAGATAACATTTTTTCAAGCCTGTCCAATTAACTCATTGGTATCACCGTAAATATAAGTATTCAGTTTAGGTATTTGAAGATGCAACTAACTCCATATTCAATGATACCCCAAATATACTATATATGATACCCTAAAAAAATACTTGAGTACCTATTTAAAAAAAATATTTTACCACTTTGTCGGCGTTATTGATATACACACCCCTACAAAATAACACCTTTCTAGTAGGTTCCTTATCAGGGCTACGGAGCCTTAAAAAGCTTAGTAACCTAGTATTTTTTTTTTATTTGTAAGCACAAATAAAAAAAATACAGTAGATAGTAGGTACTTAAGGCTGAGTGCACACCTATCGGCCCCGAATTCTCGAAGTACAGTAGGGCCAACGGATCTCGGCGATCGTGAAGTTAGCCGTTTCGATGCGCAGTGCAACTTTTTCATACAAAATTTTCTACTGCGCAGCGAAAAGCCTGACTTCACGAACGCCTAGATCCGCCGGCCCAACTGTACTGCCAGATTCGGTCGAATCGACAGCAGGCAGGTTTGCGAGGTTTCTTCATACGATTTCAAATAAATAGAGAATTCTAAAATTCGATTCGTTCGGCGCCGATAGGTGTGCGGCCACCTTTAACCAACTTTTGGCACTGCCTACGACGAACAATAATAAATCTAACTCTTGATACCTACCAAATAAAGAAAATGGAAGATCATGAATAAAACTAATGTAAGTAGGTACCTAACATAAAAATGCCGGTGCCAATTGTTGCTTTTTTACCTTCCAAAATATTTGACAGTGCATGTTGTTGGGACAGTGTTTTGTACTGTTCAGAAATATAATATTTATCACATTCGTCTAGTTATTCTGTTTAGCTTCTTTACGAATATTTTTACTTTCACAATCACAATCGCAATCACAGAAACGCCGCGTTGCGTCCACAGATTATGTAGAGAGCTAGAGCTAGAGTCAGTGCTGCCAACTCGACTGCTATAGAAATGCTAGAATGGTGTTAAAAAAATGACAAAAATATTATGCAAAAGTAATTTGATTAAGTATGCCAAAAAAATATGCCAATATGATTTTTACTTAATTACAGGTATTTATTGAAATAAAATGTCAATTTCATCAGCAGAAACTTCAGTGCTCTCTGTAAGTCAAATCTTACTTAAAGAATGGCATAAAAAGTAGGAACCTACTGCAACGATTCCGCAGCTTAGTAGTTAAGCCCCCTTACCTAAGAAAGATGTATAAAATTGAATACTGGTTGAACAACGTCCTGTCTCTGTTTGTCACTATCCACAAATAATGACAGGACGTTGTTTAAACAGTGTTTCACTATAAACATCTTTCTTATGTAAGGCCCACTGTGTTTACCAAGTTCATTTGACTGAACACTCTTTCAACATCTGCATTTGAATGTGGTAACAATAGGAGAGACATTACCTACATACGCTTAGAGGTGGATTCACGTTACACAGGGCCGGGCGCCGGCCGGGGCCCGGCCGGCGCCCACCGTAAATCTGCAAACGGATTGTTGGTGTTGTAGTAAATATTTCCTTGTTTTGAATGATAAAATTGGATTTGCAATACATAAGCTAAATTAATATGCTCTAAGCTAAATGAAAAAAAAAAGTGCTAAACAAGGTGAAAACACTGGCTAGCCGCCCGATTGCCTTAGGCCACTACAATGGCCCAGGGCACTTGAGGGGTCGCGCGGCCACTAAAATCACGATTTCTATGGTGTTAGGGCTTCCCCATTCGTCGGGAGTGTCTTTATTTGTTGGTAACATTATTCTCCCACTGTTGTTCATGCTAAAAGTCATAGATAATTTATAATATTTCTACAATGTGTCAAAATACCGGAAGAGAAAATACGTTTTCAAACTTTATTTTTGAAAGAAGGTTCAAATAAGATTTTCAGCGATGACCTATACATGTTTGGCATTAATTAAATCTGACAGGTATTTAGGATAATTACTGAACCATTAAAACCCCGTTTTATAGTAAAAAATTTGAATTTGATCAACATTTTGAATATTGCGGGTGAATTTTGTTTGAAGGTCGGCTATTGTGATTGGTGTGTAGTAGTGATGTGAAGGAGGTTTGTTTTGTTCGTATTGTTTGCTAACTACATATTTATACCAATCAGAAAGACTTCAAACCAGACTATAGGATGAGAAATGAACCAGTATTGAATTTTTATTTGCCGTGAGCGCACTCCCGCTCCTGGCGCGCGGAACAAAATGGCGTGTTTTGGCCTTTTGCAAACGCGAATTAGATAATTACTTTAATGTCGATGTATATATGTTTTGTGTTAAATAATAAAGGTGTGTAGTGTACTAAGTGTGTGCACCATGTTGACGCAGATATTTGCTATCAATTTTGAACAATTGTGAGTTTTTATTTTGCAAGGTGCCAAACATGTTTACGGAATGGAATAAACAATTTATTTGGTGGTGACAATGTAATCCCCTTGAGCAGGTAAGTAAGTAGTTAATAAGCTTGTTAAATTCCGATTCCAATGATACCACAAACAGGTTTAGTCCAGGAATAAAATCACTGGCAAAAAAAGTTAAACCGCTATCAACAGTTGTTTCGCGGGCGTTGGTTAGACTAGGCAGGCAATCGGTCCGGGGGGCGGGGCACCTCAACGGCTAGAGTAAAGATTGTCGCGGTCCAGTACCTACTGCCAACTCCACCTTTGAATCTGGAGCTAAATCTGCCCCAAAAATATAGATCACTGGTGCTTGTTGTTTATTGTTTGCCGAGGTTTTTTATTCAGTACAATTAATAAGTAGGTAGTTAAGTAGGTAACATAAAGTAAAATTATCTAAGTTAATTAAGGGTTCATCGTCGGTCGGTCGAAAAAATATAAACACTTCCATAAAAATACAAGATCTTATAAGAACTAGGTAAGTAAACTTAATTACAAAACGGTAGACTATTCTTAGAATGAAAATTAGGTAGGTATACCTACATTTTTACATATTTTTTTCAAGTTGACTGTTTGTCTTTTCGACCTTTCTATTACTTGGTTCAAAGCTCGAAGATTACTTGCCTTGATTTGTCTAAGTCCAAAAGTCACCAGATAAGTCACTGATTTATATTTTTTTCGTTAAATCTGATTTTATGTTGCTAACACTTGAGCAAAAGTCGCTATTTCCAGCGACAAAGTCGCTAAATTGGTAGCACTTGAAATGTGTTGTGTTCCAAAATAAGCTAGAATTGACATTGACATTGATTGAAGTGACGACCACAGAGAAATAAGCGTAAAAAGAGTAGAATCTAGAGATTTTTAGACGTTTGGATGTATGTTTGTTCCTATTAAATCTCTACAACTACTGAGGAAAAACCCATCGGGGTTTTGATTGATCTAGTAATCCCACGTTATGCTGAATCTATAGTCGTATTGCTCATTATACGGACTAAAATTGAAGGAAAAAATGTCATTTTTCCTTCAATTTTGATTAGTTTTGATACGTTTTATGTCAAAATTGAAGGAAAAATGACATTTTTTCCTTCACTTTTAGTCCGTATAATGAGCAATACGACTATAGTAGTGTAAAAAGATTTTGCGCATAGTTGTGCTCTTCTGAGCAATATGGGGTCAAATATGGCTATTTTTCACCCTTTTTCCGGTATTTTGGAAGTTTGAACGGCCATATTATCTCAGGCCATTTTCAACCGATTTGACCCAAACTTGTTCCATAAGACCTCTGCAGCCTAATATAATTTTTGGGACATAAAATCTCATCTTGCCCCCAGTGGGGGGCCAACTTGCCCCCCCGGTGGGCAAATTGGCCCAAACTTATAAAATGGGTTTCTTTGACCCTATTGTACCTAAGTATGCAAAAACATTCCAAAAAAGTCACTCTGGGAATTTATCTAAAAAATAAGGGCTTTTGATACACTGTGGAATGCCTAGATTCGTTTCCCAACTGTAGGTACCTAGGTACCTACCTAAGTATTTTGTTTTGTAAATGATCCTCATTAGGTAGGTAGGTACCTAGGTATACTTATGTACTTACCTACATACCTACCTAGGGTTCTTATTATTAGGTGCATTTGACTTTGAATAAAACAAATGTTTAGTGACTAATCAATTTATTTATTACCTATTTACCTATTACTTACACCTTGTAACTTTTACTTCTGTAATCTTTTTCGAAACCCACTTTTATTCACTAACTCCACCAAACACAGCGAATCCCAAGAAAGGTAGATGCTTGACCACGGGCTCTCCGAGCGAGAAGACTGCTCGTATCGGCTCGAACCACGAAGCCAGGAATGACAGAATGAATAGCCAAAACAGAATTTTGACTACCCAGTCCAAAACGTAAAGGCTGAAAAGAAGTAAAATGTTATAAGACTATTGCAGGGCGATTCAGACCTTTTAGGAATCGAAAACCTCTTTCAAATGAATTGTGTGCCACGAACAAAATATAAACGGCTTATTTCATAATGCTCCCACTTCGTGATCCTAGTGGGATCATACAAAATTTTTGAGTTCCGTAGAACCCCCGAACTTTGCCTAGTGTAGGTAACTTTGCCTAAATTATAAAAAGTACGATATTTATTTTCCTATCACGACAACACTTATTTTTGTTCGTTGGTAGAAAGAAACCCAAATCATAAACAGCCAATACTGCACTATTTAACTTTAAAATAACGGCAGCCATTTCATAGTAGTTGCAAAAAGTTTTCGGTGGAAATCGCTCAATTTTTTGACTTGTCCCACAAAATTATGTCATTGTGAGGAACTGGTTTGAGGTACGTCTTTCATATCTTTACAGTAGTTGGCAAATATGATCGGCTTTCGAAAAACAATTATCTCATCTAAATACTATGATTATTGACAGAAATATCTGAGAAGGCAAAGTTAGGCGCAATTTTTTGAATAAAGTTTTCCAAACTTTGCCTACCCTAGGGTTGTCAGTTTTAGATTTAACCAACAGAACAAAATGAGGGTTATGAATTTCAAATCACTCCCGTCTGTTTTCTTTTGATATTTTTAACTAAGACATTGCTACTTTAGCACCAATAAAAGCGGTTAGATGTTCGTTACTTTTTTTCAATATTTTACTATCCATCTATGTACCTACTTTTATTGTTACGACTTGAAAAAAGTAGTGTAGGACACCCTCTGGCTAGATGGAGTGATGATTTTCCAAAGGTCGCCGCGCCGTAGATGCAACAAGCCATGGACAGGATAAAATGGCGCAGATTGGAGGAGGGCTATGTCCAGCAATGGACTGTATAGGCTGATGATGATGATTACTTTTTTGTGACAGCCCTGACTTTTGGCGCATTTTGTCGGTAAATGATGCCCTAACTTTGCCTGCCATCATATAAAGTTAAATATAATTATTTGGAGTAGTATTGAGAATATAATCTATAAATGGTTCAATATATGATTAAACTGCATTAAAATCTATATAATTTACCAAGTTTTACAGAAAATATGGACCTCAGGCAAAGTTAGGCTCGTTGCCCTAACTTTGCCTACTTTTTTGACAGCCTTTACTGTCAAGGTTTTCAATGCTGTGAGCCTAGCACACACACACATTGAAAGCCCTTTAGTAATTGGTTGACTTCAGCATGACAGAACCGATTATTTATGATCAGTTTGGCGCAAAATTTAAAAAAACTCGAAAAAGTAGGCAAAGTTCGGGGGTTCTACGGTCCTTCATTAATAGGTAGGTACCTACCTACTTATTCCATACAAAAAGTTTTTTATGTAGGTAGGTACCTAAGTATATTATGATCCCACTGGGATCACAAGAGTGGGAGCTTAATGGAATAAGCCATAGGTATAAACTTACAAGCTGTGGTAGGATAAGTTCATTTTCACTTTTGTGGGGTCCTCCTTCAGGCAGTAGATTCTTCCACCTTCCACGCATCTCTCCATGTAACTGTCGCGGTCCATGCTTGTCACATCAGTATTAAAGATCACTCGCTCTTCTTCAGTCAGCTTTGACTTTATTCCATCGTAGTTGGGGCAGGGGAAGTTCCATGGACGCATCGTGAAGTATTGCAGCACCTCTAGGCCTTGACTGATTCGGCCCTGGATCCTGATCATACTGTAAACATTTTTACACATTATTACAAGCTTCGAATTTTTGACATCGGGAGAAGCCATCGGAGATCAAAGATTTTCTGAGTGGATGTGAAGAGATTGCTCTGAGTAAACACCTGAAATATGCATGGGAACAACTGCTCTCATAAAAAATGTAAAAGGGTTTAGTGATATTCCTTTTTGGATTTTGTTTATAGTTGGTAGATACGTAGGTACCTAAGAAATTATCCTTCGAGAATCGAAGTTTGTAGCATGGAAGGCCAATGGTTTGTTTATTTGTTTGTCAAATTAATATGACTGAGAACGATAATTATACTTATGTAGGTACCAACTTAGTTGTTTTGATCTAAGAAGTTAGCTAATTTAACATTTTACAATTATCATTTATTGCTGGGTCGATCTCAAGAATTGGCGTATTTGGTTGATTGCTATGGTGCTTTTTGAATAGTGATATTATTACTGTTCCGTATTTTTATTTCGAAAAGGAGGTGTCTAAATAAGCTTATTTTCATATTGGCCCCTAATTTTATCAACCAGTTTTTGAAATATTTAGGTGTGAAAATTTCAAGACCAGAGCGATCAATATTGATGCTAAAACAGTATCTATAAATAATTTTAAGGAGTATCACTAACCTCTTGATGTTCAAAAAAGGACTACTTAATACACAATTAGACGCATATCCCTCCGATAATTTGTGTACAATCTACCCTTATACTCGTAAATCGTAAACACCCAAATAGAAAAAATATAAGTAGAAGAGGCACAGACATACAAATAGACAGATACTGAGACAGGTAAAAGTAAATAAAAACTATAAAAACGCTTCCTTTTTCTAATAAAATGCAATATTTTGATCGATATGGTCTTTTTGACCACAGCAATCAATACCAAAACAATCAAAAAAAGTAACTTATTCAATGATTCTGCAGAGATGCAAAACAGTAGAAAGCTATAATTTTTACATGGTAAATACATCCCTAAAACCCATCTAATTATTGAATTGAAACCTAAACAAAGTGAATAACAAACGAGAAAAAGGTTGCATAGCAATCAAACATTTACAAATCCAAAGACAAAGTAATCAACTGTTTATCTCTATATCTCAGCACCATGGCAATGCAGTACATGCCTGTCCCCCTCAGTAGACAGAGCATACCTGATGACAGCGTACATGGCGAAAACCGATTGGTTAAAGAGTTCAGCTAGGGATGTAGACATGGATTCATGTCGATCCACAGCGATCAACAAAAACGCGCGGACATAACTTATTTTTCGAATTAAACTGAAACTGTTCATTTATTGATAACTTTTAATTTAATTCAAGTCAAATAAACCTTTTGGTTTGTAGAATAAATAAAGAACATATCGTAATGTATGAACACAAAAAAGTTACGTACTATTTTCTGAATCAAACTGGAGTCAGGACAGCCCACAGCAATCAAGTTTTCGAGGTTTCTGATTTTTTTAAATACATCAGGCCAAACTATCTAACAAAAAAAAACTCCTGTTAAAAATTATTACTGTAAGGTAGGATTCTCCACTCGGACATCAAAAATTTTTGTTTTGGAGACTGACCCTGCTCTATTTGACACAGTTTTATTCTATGCCTTATTTACCTAATTCTGATTGCGTGCGATTATTGACTAGAAAAACGAGACCTTGAAATAGTCAATCAGAACTCATAGCTATCAGGTAAGTACCTTATTGTCGAGGCTTTGCTGATTGTTATTAAAAAGATGCTTACTTAGTTGTTCTCTGATGAGTTTTTCTATCACATACCTACTTACCTACCTACCAAGTATGTATAGTAGAAGGTACCTACCTACCTACCATGGATATTTATGTGCATTCAAGTAGGTACCGGAAAGCAGCATTACCTACGCAAAAGTGTTACGAGTCCAATTCTCGCGAGACGGGACAAATTTTATGTGATCTACAAATACAGTCCTAAATTACTCACTCTGTAAAATACATTTCCGTTAGTGTTAGATATGTATCTACCTACCTAAATGAATAAGAGGGAAACTACTTTTATTTTTAAAAAGAAACATACTTAACTGCTAAGATTTTCTAAAATTCGTTTGCTTCAACCAAGAATCGAACCAGCTAAAAGTTGTACTTACCTGAAGTTCTCTCTCTTTCTATCTATCTCTTTCTCGTCTAAAGGAATGACAGCAGTGTTTTATTTTGGGCCTATTTTCTTATTGAAAAAATAGAAATAAGTAGGTACCTATAATAAACTTACAATCTCTTCTGTCCCAGCAAAAACATCAAGAAGTCAATACAGTAAGCTGGTAGGAGATGGAAGAAGATGCGTCTGAATTCGTGCAACGTCACATTTGTGGTAATATCTCCGTTGGGGTACCACAGGGGCCATTCCAATGGTGCCTTGCGCCCATACTGTTTACCCACGTCTAGTACCTCTCCCCAAGTAGTTGGCTTCTGATGCCCAATATTCACGTTATATACAGGGATAACTTCAGGCCTGAAAGATAAAATTTGTTGTAAGAAATACTTAAACAAAAACACGAGAAAACATTTTGCAGAAGTTAGCATTCCCTAAGTGACGGTTTACTAGCCCATCGACGCTATTAGAAAGCTAACTGGTTTCCTTACGATGTTTTCCTTCACCGTTTAGCTCGTGTTAAAGCGTATGAACTTCGAATTTAAATATAAATTCATTGCGAATATAAATTACCTGTTTTTAATCATCGAAATGAAAACTCTATTGATGCGCGCCCGGGTTTAATCAAACCTGCGACATTCGGATCGAAACTCGAGGCACTAACCCACTCGGCTAACACTAGATTAGTTCCACTATTTTCGGATTATTTTAAAATGAAATTAAAAAAAACCTCAGCGTCATGTAAAAAGAACGCTGGAAGAAAGTGGAGGAGGTGTGTTTTGTCTCATGTTTGCGCATGGGGGGCCTTACTTATGAAAGATGTTTAACGTGAAACACTGGTTAAACAACGTCCTGTCTTTATTTGTGGATACTGACAAACAGAGACAGGACGTTGTTCAACCAGTGTTCAACTTTAAACATCTTTCATAAGTAAGGGGGGGATTACCTATTCGCAAAGATGAGATAAAACACATCCCTCCACTTTCTTCCAGCGTTATTTTTACATGACGCGAACTATACCAGTGGCAATGAAGCATTTTAAAAAGGGGCATGCTCACAATAGATAGATAGGTACTCACTTGTCCGTTCTAGTTCCCTCGATCATTCCAATAGCAATGATAGCATTAATGGCTATGTCAACAGGAATGACTTGCGCAGTGCAGTTTCCATCACACAGCATGGTTCTGATGACTCCTTTTCCCGCTCCAATCATCACACCGACAGGCCCGTTCAAACTGTCCACCCAGCCAGGGGTAGGTTCTATCAAGGCTGGGCACACTGAAATGCGATTATAATCGTAAGATAAGATAATTTATTTAATCTTCTACAAACGTCTCCTAGCATAGTTTATACATTAAGTTTCTTAGATAGAAAGATGTATTTCCTGAGTGGATTACCTAAGGTATGTTTATGCTGCTTTGGAGAGTAAACCACAGAACTATAACGTGAAGCGCTAATGTAATGCAAAACAGCATAGTATAGGGGAGACTGGGTACGATTGTGCCAGGGTACGGTAGTGACAGTCGTCATATTTCCGAAACTATAAGGAATACGGGGGTGGGTGCAAGGGAAGAAAGGAGCAGCATGCCTGTCCGAACGTGTGTCACACTATTGCATTAGCCAGCGCTCAAAGTAGCGGCTTGCAGAGTACCACATTACTATTTTTCGATGAAATGAACGTTTTTTTGTTCGATTTCTTTGTGTGATTGTTGTTGTATGTGTACAGATAGAGTGATAAGTGTTTTTTCTCGTAAAAGCTTAAGTATTAGTGGTTAAATAGCAGTGATTACTTTGAACGTAGGTTATCTGGTATAGTCATAGCAATTTTATTTTTGCGAATGTATGCAATGGGTACAGTTGTGCCATATTTTTTGGGTACAGTTGTGACATAAGTAATCAACTGTTTTTTGCTTATAGATGCCCCGATAGCATGTAAAGAAGACGGAAAGAGGTCAGTGTGACCTGTAAGCAGAAAACAAATGTTTTAAGTGATACAAATGTTACTGTGTTTCCTGTGTTTTACCACAAAATGACATTTATTACGTGCCATAGACCATTTATGTGTATTTTAATCTGATGATGACATTAAGCAGCTGTTTACAAGTTAATAACCTATTTGCTGATTAATATGAAGACTTTTAATGATTAAAGATGCTACAGAGCCTTATTAGTTACTAGCAGCGCCCTCTCGGAGTTGCCCCTGTAGTGATTGTATACCTATGGTGATGATGATGATGATGATGATGATAAAAAGTAGCCTATAACCTTCCTCAAGAGTTTAGATATCAAATGCAGAAAGAATTTTACAAATCCGACTGGTAGTTCCTGAGATTAGCGCGTTCAAACAAACAAACAAACAAACTTCCGCTTCATATTATGTTGGTATTGATAAAAGATGCAAATGTTTCTTTTTTACCGACGTATTCACTACAAAATGATTGTATGACATTTATTACGTGCAATAAAGTTGATTAAGGACAATTTATGTTAATTTTTGAACCTGTCACTTTTGACCCCAGGCACTGTCACAATTGTCCTGGGGGTGGGGACGATTGTGACATTATTTCTTTTTTTTTCAAATGGCTCCTATAAGTTAACAGTTGCACTTATGGACAAAATTGAAATATTTATACGTAGATAAATGTCCATTTCACTATAAAACACACCTTGCTTTCATCTGACTGGAACATTTACGAAATTATGGGCGATCAAATGAAAATTGGCACAACCGTACCCAGTCTACCCTACCTACTGATTCTTTCTCAGTTTCAGGGCAAAAAAAAAAACAACAAAACATGGTTTAATTATGTAACCGTAAGCTCAGCCTAAACACGGGTGCTTTTTTATTCACCTGAAGTTGCGGCAAACAGCTGTCGACTCGGTAATTTATATATGGCAGTTGATTTCTTTATTTTTGATAACAGGCTCAGAATACTAGCATTCTGTGGTACGAGTAACAGTCGGAATTTAGAAAAAAATTGAAAAACTGTCCTAGAATAATAGGCGAAAAACTGTCGCTTTTCTGAAATTACTGCAATAACTCAAAATTTCGACAGGCCTGATTCTATAGGGTCAACTAGCTGGTAATAAATAAATAATTAATGTATTGTATAAATTACAACAACTTTCTCAATCTGAGTCAAGAGTGGCTATTGATTGGCCACTCCTATCTATAACGTAATAATGACCGTGATGTTAGTTTAATGTGTCTATAATTTCAATGAAGAAGCTCCAAAAGCAATAAAATTAATGGGGTCCCCCAAAGTTTTTTGATTGCACCAAAAAAATGGCTTAAGTTAGGTAGGTTTAGGCTGCGTTTCCAACAGAGATGTGCGATGGAAATGTGTCGTGCGAGGATGTCTAGCTGTGCTGTGAAAATGTGTGGGTGTTTCCACCAGAGATGTGCGATGAAAATGTGTCGTGCGAGGATGTGTAGCGGAGCTGTAAAAATGCGCATTAATGTGTGGTGCGAGGATGTGTTGCGAAGCTGTGAAATGTGTCGACATGAATGAGTAGTGTGACCATGTCATTCAACAACACATTCCTCTTAACACATTCCTTGCAACACATTCCTCGCAACACATTCCTCGTACACATTCCTCGCAACACATTCCTCTTAACACATTCCTCGCAACACATTTCTCGCAACACATCCCTCGCTTGTTTTGTGTGCTCCTAACCTAGCTCCGCTGAGCCGTTTCCACCAGAGCTGTGCTGACCGAGGCGAGGTAAATGAAGCGATTCTATTGGTTCTTTACAAACACATTCCTCGCTACGCATTTTCGCACATCTCTGGTGGAAACGCAGCCTTAAAGTTGCTTTTATGGAAAAATACAATGGCGTTGATCTTCAGATCTCATTGCTGCATAAAATATAATCTTATCACCACCAACATTGGCCTCATTCTTATTAGGTGTTTACATCTATTAGATGGCTTGTACAGCGTCTGAAGGCAACCTATCCAGGATAGACAGAAGTGTAAGGATAGGCTATCCTTACACACAAAGGAAATCTGTAACGACTTAATAGGTAATAAACAGTTTTTTATCAAATATCTTACCGATACTAGGTCTAGCGATCACAATCGGCAGATCTGGATAGGCTTGTTCCACGACATTCTCAGCAAGTCTCTTGGAGAATGTGTAGCAGTTTGGATGAGGGCCCAGAAGAGATGGCGTCAGAAGTGCTAGCTGTCGTTCATCAAGCCATTCGCTCAGTCTCATTACATTCTCAGGTTTCGCTGGCGGGGCGTAAATCTAAAATAATTAGTTTTGAAATGCTTTTTACTGCTAAAGATACCTTAACAAAATAGATAGGTAAAAATGGAATTCGCTCTAGAATATGACGATAGATTTGTTACCACGTGCATTCGCTATACTTAGCTTGATTTCGCAAAAGCCAGAAACATGTGCATTTTAAACCCTGTCCGATCCGTGAAATATTGTGAAATTTAGCCCATCCTTGGTGGCCCTTTTAGAATCCTCTAGTCTAGATAAGTATATCAAAACGGACAAGGTCAAAAAAATTAGAAAACTACCACGCTATAAAAAAAATACTACCTACCTTTAAGTGATATTAGGTAAAATGAGAAAAGTACAACAATTGGGTAAAAAAAAAAGAAATTCAAGGTTTTAATTAACAATTTGCTTTGGATTTTTACATGCCCTTCGGAATCGGATAGGGTTTTTATTATTATAGGTACCACAGTAGAATTACCTTCTCCCCTAAAACTTCATAATCAGGGTAGCAGAAAGCAGTAGAGAGATGGATGAAGGCCACAAGTTTCTTGAGATGCTTGGCCACATTTATAGTCCTCAGAGTGCCAGAAGTGTTCATATTAACATTGTCTTTCAATGGAGCCTCTAGCCGCAATGTTGCGGCAAAGTGGAAAATCACTGAAATATCATTCGAGAGATTTTCTAATTCAGTACTGGATAGTCCAAAGTCTTCAAACAGGACGTCTCCTTGCAACGCTATTATTTTCTTCAGTGCACTCGGCCGCTCGTTTCTTAGACGATCAAATAACTGTAAGAAATAATTAACTTTACCTACTGTATCTTGGATTCTGCATTAGCGTGGGTCACTCTTGTATGGAGAAAAAAAAAAGTTTAGTTTTTATACGGGCACAGTGACAAAACGGTGCCAATTGATGAGTGTAAATAGATTATGAAGTTTCATTGCAATCGGAATTGATCTTCTGCCTCCGAAATCATGTTGGGTTTCAACAAATATGGTTAAAACAGGCCTAACAGCACGACATTCAAAGTTACACTAAATAATCACTATTCATTAAAAAAAAGTCTTAAATCATTGGTAATTAAAGGTTTTTTAGAGAGCACACAATTTTTACTTTAAATATTATGGAAAACAATACTAGAATAATTATTAAAGTGAAGGGTTTAGTCTGTGGTGAAATCCTTTTTGCTGTCGAATTTCAGTATCGATTTTCTCGAGTCTATCTGGGTTTTAAGAATCTTTCTGTCATTTTTTTATTGCATAAAATAGCTGATACTTCGGCCACAGCTTTAATTCCTCCTTCTACTGCTTGTTTGTGACACAGAAGGTGAAATAAATCCAATTCCCCTTTACTTTTTTTGTAGAATTAATAATCGGAGAAATTTTAATAACAATAGCTTAGTGACACTTTTACACCAATTCAAAAGACCGAAATAATGTTGATGCGTTAAGTTTGTCTTTACTAACTGAAACAGACGCATTTTGATGCTGTTTTTGACTTTTCTTTCAAAATTTGATATGCAACTAATTCACGAACGTGCGGCTGGGGATCAATCAACATTGCAAGCAAAATGTTTTCCGGGTGTGCGATAAAGCTGGTTTTTTTTAATTACTGGATCGTTAACGGAAACGAGCTAATACATTTAGGAATAAATCTCGACACATGCAAGCCGAAATATCAAAGAAAACGTTACTTCCAAGCCGAGACTCTTCCACATTGTTTTTAGGTGTTTTTTGGTGAAAATAAAGAAGGTTTTTGCATTTTAAATGTTAAGTTTGTAATAATACTTCATTTGTTTTGGTTCTACTGAGGGGTTAGAAGATTTTGACCATATTTAAATCAGGTTTGCAACTAAAACGGCCTCTATTTCTTTATACGTTGGATTTTTTTTTTCGTTTCTTTCTTAAATTTCAACTTGTGTCGGGTCCACTCATAAAACATCATTACATCTTCGTGATTTTGCAATATGCTATCTTTAGAATCACGTAGTAACCAAATAAGGGGCCCTTCCAACTATTTCGAGTGCATTTCATTTTTCTAATGTCGTAAAACCAATGACTGGCACCCATGCGTTTTACCTATAAATTGTGCTTCACTTGTCTCAACTTCCACCGCACCCTGTCCCTCCCTTCTCCTTTGTACTTAAACTACACTAAACACTTATGTTTTTGTCATAACTAAAAACTATTACGCATGAAATCTGCTGTAAAATAACTTTCAAAAAAATTTGTGAAGTGACATCAAAAATCTACTTTTTTAAATAACTCTATGACAATCCGGAGGCAATAAACCTTAAAATAATGGGATGAAACTTTACATATCAATTAACAACACCATTTGGCACCTTTTTAACGCTGAGCGTTTTTAAAAATCAAGAAAAAAAAAAAACGACCCTCCCTATTCTGCATGTGGTCTGGTTTTAATAACAAACCACTCTGAAGAGTTTTCAAAGACGTAAACTTTACAAAATAGACGAACAAACGACTTTGCAATGAAGACGTGAACTTTAAATTTTCACTTCTTCTGACATCTTTATGACAATTCTAAACCGTTACTTATGCCCGGGATACACGAGGCTAGTTTTTCAAGCTAGGATAGCAAGCTAGTTTTTTACTAAACTATCCTGGCTTACTAACCTGGCTTGGAACATGCTAGTTCTGTTTACATGAGGCTAGTTTATTTTAAGCTAGTAAGTATTATTGCAGTGACTGAAGTGACCACACGTCCAAAATGAACTGCATGCGAAAAAAAAAAACACTATTCTATTGAAAAAGTTACTTTGAACACTGTGCCAATTTCCACTAGAAACTAGCAGATGAATTACAAAACCGGGTATGGACAAGACCATGAATTTTAAGAAGAGATGAACGTGGATCACTCTGCTTTACTTTATTTTATTCATACTGCTTTGGAAGAATTTCGCAATGAAGATTTAGGCGAATATCAGAGTATTTTGCGAATGACAAAATGCGTGGTTACTGTTTACTAGCCAACCCAAAACTAGCTTCGCCGGCCACATGAAGCTAGTACCTACACAAGCCAGGATAGTAAAAAACTATCCTGGCTTGTAAACTAGCTTACTAGCTTAGAAATGAAGCTAGTTCTGTCTACACGAAGCTAGAAGTACTAGCTTGCTAGCTTACTAACACTAGCTTGCTATCCTAGCTTGAAAAACTAGCCTCGTGTAACCCGGGCATTATCGTTTATTATTTTTATAGTTTTGACTACAATATTCTCTCTATTCCTTTTATATAAGAATAACCCTAAATAAATACTTTCCATAATGGATATTGTACCTACTCAGTGGAATTCAAATGCGAGAAAAAATGTCATCCTAGAAAGTTTCAACCGTAACGTCAACTGCTCAGTAGTTCAATTAGCAGAGGCAGAGATCAACCCCAAGTGATAAGATGTCACTTGAGGCAGGGCAGTATACATACCGCATGAGACCAGCATGGCTATTCACACTTATTCAACTGCATTCGAATAGAAGACCTTCTTCAGAGAAAAAACGTCAATTTCGAAGAAAACCTTCGAATCGAATACATTCGGATACAGGGACCTAGTAAAGATATGGACTACCAGTTAGCGTGCCGCTGAAAGGGACAAAATATGAAGTAAATCCATTGTTTCGTAGTACAAATAAGGTCCATATTAATTAATTATTGAATTTATAAGTTCTCTACCTACAAAGAGCCGGCACGCGATGATTTGACAAAATATATTATGCTCTGTCTTTTTTTTTCACAACAATTTTGTGTAGGTAAGTATATTCTTCTTTGTTTTGTGTGAGTGAGAAGGAACGTGTCCAGAAGTCCATATCTGTATTAGGTCCATCCGTGTTCGGATAAGTGTGAATCGCCATACAGAAAGGGCTCTTAACGTTCAAAACTTACCGGAAGCCTCTGTAAGTCATCCAACCTCTGAGCGACAGACTTGCCTTTCTTGGGGCGTATCAGGACGTAAATATTCCCGATGTCCGGGATGGAGTAGAGCAGCTTCTCGACCAACACTTTGCCCATGAAGCCAGTCCCTCCGGTTACCAATACATTCCTGTTCTTGTAGAACTCTCGAATGGTCATAGGTGACGCCATTTCTGCAAAAGAGAGTTTATTTCTGAATAATGTTATAGACAGACCTGTTACACAGGTTTTTAACCTATCTCAGGTACCAGTCTCTCACAAAGCATGAGATGTACTTAGTAGCTATCGTAGTATACAAATACTTAACCTAACCGCTCCGCCCCGCTGTGGCCCGGCATAATGTGCTTTAACCTTTAATTAACGTTCGGGTTTAAAAAAGTTCGTTCCATTTTAGAATTACATTGCCGGCCGCACGAGCAGGCCAGATATGAAATTGCTGGACACTTCCCGACCCGGTACCTACTGCTACAACGTCGTGTAAGAAATGGTTGTAGAACGTAGCATGTTTGAGAAAAGTCATTTTTCGCACTGTCAGTCTAGAATTAATATGCAATCTAAAAAGATCAAGAGTTGGTTGTCATAGCTTCATCAGTTTCGTTGTTTTGTTTGACCTGCATTTTTGGTAAAAGAAGTTGAGTTATCGAGTAGTTACGAGCGGACATAGAACGGACATACATACATACCTACAGGTCCAACTCATCTCATAACACTCCTTTTGGGCTTCGTCGCAGTCGGGTAATAAGAAGAAGCGCATCTGCATAATTGAAGAAAAAATTAATTGCTATGATAAATACCTAATTTACGCCATTAGTCGACTAGAATACCATTATCTTAGTAACCATGACCTTATGTCGTTACGGAGTGAAGAACATAGCTCTTCTAATAGGTAGGTATTACAGCAATAAATAAAATAAGTTTTTTTGGCTATTAGTAAGTCTTAGGCTGTGTCCCCAGTAGGCGAACTGTGAGCGGCCGACTGAGTTTGCGGCGCGGGCGGCGTATCGGTTTAGTATGCTCTTCCATATATTTGAAATGGAGTGTCCACAGTTTGCTAGTTTTGCGCTCACTGTACGCAGTTTGCAGCGTTACGCACAAAACTAGCAAACTGTGGACACTTCATTTCAAATATATGGAAGAGCGTACTAAACCGATACGCCGCAAACTCAGTCTGCCGCTCACAGTTTGCCTACTGGGGACACAGCCATAAACGAGTAAAAACGAGCGCGCATTATCATGTGCCTAGCACATTACCCTATTGCTATAAGTGCTTTAATTAATTAATTTGCTTGTGTGTAGGTACATAATGTTCTTACTAATACTCGTACCTACCACAGGGCAAAAAAAATCACTGGAAAAGGGAAATAAAAAAAAAATTGAATTTCGAAAAAGTTATCTAAGTAGGTAAGTACTTACTAATTATCTGATACCATCCTAATTATGAGTTTTGTAATATTACTTACCTAGTTTCAAGTTTTATTGCGATGGGCTTGGCTTGACACGTATGAAATCTACAAAGTTCTGCAAAATGTGCGCAATTGCAATACAATTTTTCCAACGGATCTTGGCATTCGTGAAGTTGCGCAGTGCAACTTTTTCATACAAAATCTTCTACTGCGCAGCGAAAAGCCTATCTTCACGAATGCCTAGATCCATTGTGACAACTGTATGTATTTGGACATACTTTTTACAGGCCCTTATCTTGACCGACAAAATCAAGTTAAAAAAGCTAGGTTATTGTATTGTAACTCCTGCAGTGCGATTCAGACCTTCTCGGAATGTATTCCGAATTCGGAAAGAGACGTAGTTTGCTGTAAAAGCGTCAAAATTCCGAACAAAATAATCGAGTCGGATGTATTTTCGGAATAGTACTGCCAGTTCCCATAGTACAAGCTTTGCTTATAGTCGAATTGAAAAATGACATTTTTACCGTCAATGTTAGTGCGTATAATGAGCAATCCGACTATAGTTTGGGGCTAGACGGCGCAGTGTGAAAAATGTTCAACAATGTTTATTTGTTTATTTCTAAAAAGTTTATTAAGTATGTCACCTTTATAAAAAATCGGCATATTTGTATAACAAAAAATCTTGGGACTAATTAAGTTAATAATAAAATCAAACATAAATAAAATAAATAATGCTGGACATTTCACAGCATCATGGAGCCCCAAAGTAAGCAGAGTTTTCGTAGGGGAATGAATGATATTTTTTTTAGTGTTCCTTGTTAATATGTATCAAAAAACACAATTTAATTAGTGTCCACAAGAGCGTGGGGATCTTCACTACACTATATTTTATTGTCGTCATTTTCAGCTTCTACCTATTTGATTGATGGGTTACTAAGGTCAATAGCTCGAGAAAGCGGGGCAGGCGCATAATGGTATTTTGATTTCTCGGTGACTACGTAAAAACGTCACACATAATGAACAACATCCTAGTCGTTAAGGTAATCTCTAGTCTCTACACGTGCTATTGAAATTATTCTCGATTTCAATACCTTTTTGTTAAAAAGTTGCACGATACTATGTAAGTACCTAGACATACTTAATTTGATCTATTTGCAAATAAATGGCAGTTGACTCTACTGATCCTAATAACTCAACAACGTTTTGTCAGGGAAGAAACGTCACTTTCTGGATTCGGAATACATTCCGAGAAGGTCTGAATCGCACAGCATTTTAACCAAACTTTTTTTTTTTTTAAGATAGAACCCGATAATTGGGACGATGCATCGCTTTTCTTAGTATAGGGCCTGCCTGATTTGTGCCAGTATTTTGAGTACAACTAGATAGGTATCCAAAATGCTGGCATTTATGGCCATACCCAATGATGTACCTATCCTCATTGGTCATACCCATGAGGAAACGCGTATTAGGTACGCGTAATAAACACGAATCATCACAATCTTAATCGAATGCTAAGCTTTGATCGCATCAAAGCTTTTACAGCGTACTTATACCATTAAATAATTACTATGCCATTCTGTTTTCAACCGCACTCTGTAATTTTTTCCATTATGTGGTATACCGCTACATAGTTTTGTACACTCATAACTAGAGACCGGACTATATGCAACGTGAAAAGCTTGAAATATGCATGCAAATATGCAAGTAAAATGGCTAAAATATGCGTGAAAAGTGTCAAAAACAGTCAAAATTGAATCGAAAGCAAATAGTTATTATTTCAATTTTTATCATTGGCAAATTAAAAATTAAGTAACATTTTGTATTTTCTAACTGTTCCCCAAACGTTCGTCGAGGTATTTTATATAAAAAAGGAATTTGAGTCATAATTGAATTTGGGTAGGTACTGTGTTAGCACTTTTTGTTTCTAACAAAAATTCACTCGCCTCAATTTGATAAAAAGGTTCAAAAAATAGGTTGCTGCTCCAAATTTTATCAAAACTTTGTCAGCTATAACGTAAAGTGTCCTATATCATACCAAGAAACATTGCAAATATAGCGAAAATATGCATCATCACATTCATCACATGATTTTAGGCAAAATATGTATTACGGTCATTCTCAGGCGCAGCATTTTTTCGGTGGCACAATTTTTTTTTAGAATTTGGTTGTTTTGACATGAAATATCAAATCTAGATTTAATTTAGTAATTATTAGTACAAGAGGGAACTCTTAAAGCCTAACGGTTAAAAAGTTATTTGATTTTGAAAAATTGGTGCCCACCGAAGTCAATATTCTAATCACCGAAATCAAATACATTAAAATTTGGTTAAAAAGTCAACAGTCTTTAGTTCGGTCTATTATTATTACATAAAAATTTAGGTATTTGTTGATAAAAAATCATTTCAAAAAGGGGTTACATCATTAAACCCCTTGAAGGAGATATATTATGTTTCAAAGTTTGTATGGCGATATAATACTAGTAGTTCTCCCCGAACTGAGATCTCGCGCATCGTAGATGGATTACATTTGGACTTTCTTCTGACTACCCCTGTACTTTCAAGTGCTACTACTGCCGAGTATGCCTATTGCGCTAGCTCGTCATGGTAAAATTACTGGCATACATGCAATACATAATGTTGTGTCCAATTTTTCATTCATTTCATATTTATGAATTCTCGTCGTATTTCAAAAAGTGTACGTCCTAGAATAAAAATAATAACTATTTTGGAATTTATAAATAAAAACCTTTCATTTGACACCCAACTCAATATATTTGTTAAACTTTTTTTTTTATTTTATTTTATTTTATTTTCGAAATCTTAGGAAAACTTACAGCTAGCTTAGAGAATAAATACATACATATTATTATACACCAATGCAAAGAAGAGGTATATAATAGACGAAGGCCAATTAAAAGTTTCCACAAATAAATTTAAGGATTATTTTTACCCCCCTTGAGAACCCAATATTCTCACAAGCTCACAACCCCTTCAAGGATTAAGCTCATATGCTCCACCGTATATTTCCATACCACAAACTATTGACCTACCAAGTTTCATGCAGATTGGATGAACGGTTCGACAGTTATGCGAGAACAAGAATTCGTGAAACATACAAACATACAAAATACAAAGCAAAATTGCCCAACTTGCCACCAAGATCTTCGCTCGCTTCGCTCGCTCGACCAATTAGATAGATATTTTGATTGGATGGTAAACGATTCCGGCTGTCCAAAAGTCAAGAGCTAGGAACACGTCCTGGCTGGCATCCACCCGAGCATATACTTTTAAAGTTAGTCTCTCTTGCAGAATCCAGCCGGTTCAAACCTTGTACTAGGTACTACTACAGGTGGCTGCCTGATTCGGCATCAGCTCCTCTCATTCACATACTGACGGATGCTTTCCTCACTAGTTGTCGGGTCTAGTTGGGATATATTATAAGCCGATGGTCGTTTCAACAGCCTGCAGGGCGAACCTGGCAGAGCGGAGGGCTCACGTCAGTTGGGGGAAGGCTTCGGCCGATGCTTCTTATCTACGAGAAAAAATCCATACGCGTCAGTCCTCCTCACATCACAAATGGGTATTTCCTGTTGTGTCAGAATTTTCTGTCGCTTTCACCGCGTCAGGTGCCGCTTTAACGCTTGGCACCTAACGCGGTAGCAGTCTGGCGGAACAATCAGTGGACTCCCGTTTCCGCATTTGGACTCAATGGTGGTCCTTTATGCGTGGGGATAACCTGGCTCGTTAGGTACGTAGCCAACCTAGCTCTCCTAGAAGCACAACAGCTTCCTGGGGTCTTCACCGGCTTAGAGGAGCGACCTCGGGATACTGAAGATTTGTTGCCATTGTGTTGCTACACCCGCACATTCCAGGACTACGTGAGCAGCTGATTCTTCTTCGCTTAGACATCCCCTGCAGAGTAGACTGTCCGTGGCACCGATGTTGTACAGATGTGTGTTGAGGGTACAGTGTCCTGTCAATGTCCCTAAGATTATTCCAAGGTCTTTTCTTTGTAGGTTCATCAGACGACGCTCTGAAGTGTCGGACTGTCTGTCTCCAGCGATAGTTATTATTATTATTAAAATTCTTTATTGCACAAAAATTACAAACTAGTGTACAATCGGCGAGCATAATGCCGAAGGCATTTTCTACCTGCTAACCAAAAGTTAGTAGGAACAGAACAAAAGGCGTGCTAACAATAAACTTTAAACAGTTAATAACATTATAAATTTATGAGTAGGTACCTAATATTAAATATCTATGAAATAGATTGTTTAAAATAATATAAATAGGTATAATAATTAAGTAGGTAGGCACCATCTTATAAAATAAAATAAAAATAAAATATATACATATATATAAAGGTACTATTATACATATAAGTAGGTACATACTAAGATATAATAATAAACAATATAATTATATTTAAGTAGATATAAATAAGTATATACAAACATTTAAAATCAACAGGAGGATGATGAAAGTGATTCAAGTAATAGCTCTCGAGTCCGCTTCTTGAAACTTTCTCTTGAGCCAATCTTCCTAATATCTTCAGGGAGGTCGTTCCAGAGTCTAGCTGCTTCTACAGCGAAAGACTTTTCACGATAAGATGAGTTGTGAGCCGGAATTTCAAGAAGAAAATTATTAGACGATCTAAGAGGTCTATCGTGTGCATCTGCCAAAAAATTGAAGCGATTCTTGAGATAGTCAGGAGTGGTAGGATCTTTTAGTATCGAGAAAAGAAGACAAAGAACTCTCAGGTTCCTACGTTCACGAATGGGTAGCCACCTTAGTTTAGCTCGATATTCGCTTATATGGTCATATTTGCGCAAGCAGTATATAAAACGAATACCAGCATTCAAAAGGCGGTCAAGTTTATTAAGTAAATCCTGATTGAGATCTATAAAAGCTGCATCTGCATAGTCTAGTATTGGAATTAAAAGGGAATTTACTAGAGTTATTTTAGTGGATATAGGAAGAAATTTTTTCAATCGGATTATAGAATGAAGTGTTGCGTAGAATTTTCGTGACAGCTCCTTTATATAGGGTATCCAAGAAAGCTTAGAATCCAAAATAAGACCGAGGTTTTTAACCGTTGGAGAAAAAGGAATTCTGTGACCGTTGTAGGATAGTTGAGGGAGGGCATCATAAGAATCTATTTTCGCTAGTTGACGAAACCCACCGATAATGATGGCCTGACATTTATCAGGGTTAACAGTAATTCCGAACATTGTGGACCAAGTCAACAGTCGAGAAAGGTCATTATTAAGAGCAAGGATAGCGGTGTGTAGATCATCGAAAGGAGCAGAACAGTACATTTGTAGATCATCGGCATACATATGATATTGGCAAAGAAGGTGAGGACAGAGCAAGTTAATAAACAAAGAAAACAAAAGTGGTGATAGAATGCCCCCTTGTGGCACACCTGCCTCAATATCCGCCCACTCTGAAAAGTTTTGACTGTGACGAGTTTTTTGACGACGACCTCTAAGATAGGAACAAAACAAGTCAACAGCACTTTGGGATAAGCCTAGCTTGGGAAGAACAGCAAGTAGGAGATCATGATCAACTGCGTTGAAGGCATTGCTAAAATCAATAAGAACTAACACTGTCAAGTGGGTACTTTCCATGCTAATTCGTAAATCTTCGGTGACATTTAAAAGAGCAGTGGTGGTACTATGCCCTTTCCTAAAGCCAGATTGAAAAGGGTTGAAGAGCATGTTGGCTGTTAGGAACTCAGTGAGCTGGGCATGTGCTACGGCTTCGATTATTTTAGAGAAGAAGGGAAGAATTGAGATAGGTCGATAATGTTTCAACAATGAGGGGTTAGTTATTTTAGGTAAAGGGATAACATAAGCTTCGCGCCATTGATCTGGAAAGTGACACTGAGAAAAGGAGTAGTTGATTATATGGGTTATAGTGGGGAGAACGTGTTTAAGAATGGGTGTGATCATGATACGGCCGATATCATCACTACCAACGGCTTTAGATTTAAGAGATAAGACAATTTTCTGTATCCTGTCTTGACTAACTGGGGCAAGGAAAAAAGTAACTTCTGGTGGTGAGATTTTTTCAATTTCAAATAATGCAGCCGATTTAGCCAAGGGACCAATTTTTGCACTTGCTGAGAAATGAGTATTCAGGGTGTTTAAGTCAAAGCTTAAGTTGGATTCGTGTGACTTGGATTTCCCTATACCTAGCGATCTAAGAAATTTCCAGAGACCAGCTGGTGTTGCAAGTTCTATTTGTTCCGTAATATGTCGTTTCTTAGCGTTTCTGACTAAAAGATTACATCTATTTCTGGATTTTTTATAGATAGCCCAGTTTTCGTCGCATCTATGACGCTTGTATCTACGAAAATCCCGGTCACGCTTTGCCATAGCTTTCCGAATAGTATCGGTTAACCAAGGAGATGGTGGGCGTTTCAGCCTCACAGGGTGAATAGGAGCGTGACGGTTAAATAAGGTTACGATATTTGAGCAAAGCGACTCTACCATTCCTTCCACAGATGACAAAGAATCAATCTCATTCCAAGCAATGTTCGATGCATCATCGTCAAGTTTACCAATATCCATCCGCGAGAAATTACGCTGATTGAGAATTGATGGCTTCGTAGGTTTTATTGATAGGTAGTATTGATAGTTGTGTAGGTTTTGGGTATGTTGCCGCATCCAGATGCGTAGTTGAGAAAAGGGCGTGGACAAGAATGAGGTTGGGCTCTAACTCATTAGGTTGAAAGCTGCAATTGAGCTGTTCTTTTATTTTTTATAGATGCCGACACTAATCTGGGGCACCTTTTTTATGCCAGCTTTCTCTATGATTCAATACAATTATCATAAATCAGGAAACAGCACTATAAGTGCTATGAAACTGTCTTTACCCTTCATATATTTCCACGGAAAACACTGAAATCAATACCACCGGAATCAAAATTATGAGCAAAATCCTAGATATTTTTAAAAGTAACCAAAATTTTGAATATTAGTCTGCGTAATAGAAATCTAGTACCGCTAAGATACACTTTTGTTATAATTGGAAAATAATAGCTTGAATGGATTTGAAAGAAAATATTACACCGAACTCAGCTTGGAGGGTATACCAAGCCACCGAAAACGATTTTGTTCCTCAATAAAAGAGACACACAAAGACCCACAGACCTGGTTGTCCTCTCCATCAATGCGGAGGGGCTGATAGTTATTCTTACTCTAACAACTGTTCTTGCAACTATTAGAGAACAGGGTATATGCGTAGATCAGTGCGCGCCACCGATATCAATTCTAAACCTCGGACGCGACTAAAACTACTTGTAACTTATCAACGAAAGCCTAATATTTATTGGGAATATTATAAAATAAGCTAGTAATTATCTGGTTTTTTGTGAATACATTCAAAGTATCGCCAGGTTTTATAGAGAAAAAGATAAAAAATAATTTACATCGCAAAATGTGCTTGGGACATGCCACCGAGGCTCAAATTTCAGCGGTTTTTATTTTTTTTAACTATTTTAAATTTATTTTATCTAAAAGAAAACATAGACTTCTTCTAGTATTTGATCATAACTATCATACAAAAAAGAATCAAGCTTTTAGAAATCTATTTAATAGAGGTTTTTGGCCCGGACGATTTTTTTGAGCCGTTTGCGAATGGCCCATTAACTGATGAAAATGGGCTAAATATGCAAATGCAATATGCAAATTGCATGGCCGGTCTCTACTCATAACTATTACAGTTGGTTTTAGGAACATTTTGAGATCATTTACGGAATGTCATCCGACGGTTGATAACTTTGCAGTATGAATGAAGGTATGAAAAAAGCCTATTCAGTTCTTGGAACAAAAGATTTCAACGCCGTCACCTTTGAGAATGGGAAGAGATAAACTGAGATACAAAGGCAGAAGGCCGATAGGTAACGCATCTACGCTTCAAACACAATTAGGTACCTACCTAATTATTAATTCAGCCTCAGTAATATTACCTTATATTTTATTACAAGTGTATGTAGGTACACATTAACCCTTCAAAATCATAATTTATGTAAATTGCATAAATTACCTCACAGACACAAGGGTCATAAATTAAAAATACGATGTTTAAAAACTTTTAAACATCATTTGCTTACTTAATAATCTACAGACAAAGGCTAAAGACATTTTATTAGACAAACCATTTTTGTGTTTGAATTGGAAGGTAGGTACGTAGGTACCTACTTGTTGTTTGATCCCGAACTTATCTCATTACATTTTACCTTTTCTGGTAGGTACCTACCTAGTTATTCTTGTAAACCTTATTTCTCAGGCTCATTTATGTTAATTAGGTAATTAAATTACTAAGGGTCAGTATCATCAAGGGTACGAAAACAATAAAAAATGTTTTATATACTTACCTATACTTACATATAATTATTATTAGGTTGTTTATAGTAAATAATATTATGCATTATGAGTAAAAAAACACGAGAAATGGTTGAGAAATGCGACCTGTAGAGCAGTGTTCCGCAAACTTTTTGTGTTCAAGGTTTATCGAAGAAATCAGAAAATCTCACCATGAATGAAAAATCACTTTTTTAATGCGAAACATGAGCTTGTTTAGTTGAACATTATGCGTCCAAAGGAGTAACTTAACTGAGATAGGTAACCTTATTTTTCTGAGGCACACCAACCAATGACCACGGTACACCAGTGTGCCGCGGCACACCCTTTGCGGAACACTGCTGTAGAGGAGAACGACGTCCGACAGACAGACATCCGGCGGACAAACGAAAGCATTTTTGTCCAAGGTGATACAGAGACGCTGCGCTCGCTCGGTGAATAAAAAAAATATATTTATTTTATAGTTATTAATTCCATTGCTCGTTGGCAGCGTGCTTGGAGTCAAGCGAACGGACAGGATTCGCAATACCACCCTGCGTTCGAAAACGGGCATTGCCGATGTAGGTAAAAAGACAGCCAAGCTAAAATGGGATTGGGCGGGCCACGTACGGAGAATGCACCCTGAAAGGTGGGCATCGATCGTCACCAAGTGGGAGCCTGAAGACGGGCGACGACGCCGAGGCAGGCCTAGAAGACGCTGGCGTGACGATTTAGATGCATTCCAGGAAGAGTGGTGGGAGGCGGCCGGTGATCGCAAGAAGTGGAAGGATATGGGGGAGACCTTTGCCCAGCAGTGGGACACCTTATAGGTTACAAAAAAAAAAAAAAAAAAAAAAAAAGTTATTAATTAACCAATTTCTAATAGCAGCAGCCTATGCTTGCTTCAGATTGTTAGCTAAAACGGTTGTGCTACTTTTGTCAATGGAAACTGCCACTAACCGAATTAAAGCAAAACATAACCTTCATCGAGTTTCGGAAGGCCTGTTCTATTGACGGAGCAGATAAATTGCATAAGAGCATAAAATTATACCTACCTACCCAATCAGATAAAAAAAACCGCACACAATTTTTACTCATCGAGAGCCCACAATAGAGTTATTTACTTTTGGTACCTTTTAGTTGCGTAATGAAGTTGTAACTCTTGTTTTGTTTCTCAAGTTGAATGTAGAGCAATGTTTCTAGAATGGTCGTCGGTAAAAAATCATTGCACTGCTAAGTACTACCTATTCTGTGTCCGTAGTAACCTTGTAACGGTACCAAAACACACTTAAAAAATAAAACTAGAGTCGACGCCGACGCCGACGCGTGCGACAACCTTCGCGACAATTTTCCTACATATAGATCGTTTCGAACGATCTTTAGGAGGCTCAACTGGTTCTTTTTGTATTTTATACTTTTATGTAAATATGTATAGTCGAATTGCTCATTGTACGAACTAAAAATATATGAAAAATGACATTTTGACCGTCAATTTTAGTGCGTATAATGAGCAATCCGACTATAGTAGTTTAGTTTCTGTGAATAAATTGTATTACATTTTCCTAAAACAAGTAGATACCTACATAAATACATAGAGATACATAATGTAACTAGTTCTTGACGTAAAATAGCAAAAACCTAAAATAGCAATCAATTTAAATCTAACGTATTGAAAAAATAAAAATGAAGGGGAAAATATTGAAAATTATCTAAACGCGATTATTCTGTGTGAAAAGCCTATGAATCTATTTTATAAACTTTTGTCGGCATCGGCAGTCAAAAGAGCCGGCGCGGGGTGCTGGAGCATGTGGAGGTTCGGGCTACTTGCGCGAGCAGCATGCACAAAACTTGCTCGGACTTCTTGTACACGCACAAGTAAAGGCGTGGGCTACATGCGCAAGCAGTGTCCAGGCATTTAAAATGCCGCCCAGCGCAAGGTGACAACGACCAAAGCGCGGACGCGCAGGGGCGGCGCGGGCGCGGGCGTCTCGCGCGTGTTACATGCTTGAGTCAGAGTCACTGAACCCGCGCACTTCTTTCATGGTCGTTTAAACGATGTTTATTATTGCATGAATAATATAACATGCTCAAGTGTCTCAACATGCGCATATTACATGCATCGTGCACAACTTACCCTTAATTGAAAACATACGCTTGTTGGCTCAAACCTGTAGGTAAGTTTAGGAACCGATTCCGAAACCTATTTTATGGTTAATTCTGATACCTGTTTTGTAATAAGTAGTTTTTTTTAACTTTTAGGGCAGCTTGCAAAACGATTCGTATTCAGGTAGCTTAAAAGCATTTAAGCCATACAAAAAAGCGTTTACGTTAGCTTAAACACAATAAGAAATGTGTGTAGTATAGTGCAACGTAGTTACGTATTTTATTATTGTTACTGTGCTACGTACATATTTGCTACAATGTCTTGCATTAGCGTCTAAGACAAACTAAATACAGTTTTTTAGACGTGTTTACATTGAAAAAAAATAAAAAAAATTGTGCAAACCGCCTTTAGAAATAATCATGCATGACATTGATTTCAGGTTTCAGGGCCTGTATTCTATTAAATGACAACCGCTTTGGTTTTGGTTTGAACTCTTAAAGGGCCTCCAGACTCTCGTAGAGAACCCCCGAGAACACCCGAGAAGCGTGAGTGTGAAGAGCTTCTCGCCTTCTCGTTCTCTGGCTCGCCTGTTCTCCGATCGGTGTCGGTATTTTTGGCCGAGCCAAAGGATTTCTCGGGCGAGAAAAGAGAAGGGTCCTACACTCACGTTTTGTCTCATTGCAGATTAATGAGCGGCGGTGGGCAGACATCCATATTGTTTGTTTTTTTTCGAGAATTTTCTTTCGTAAAAATGTGGAATAATAAATAGAGTTGAAATTTATCGATTTTTTTCAATCTGAGCCTATTTTATGGGATGCTAAATATCGAAACTACTAAGATAAAAGTTTTTTACATTAAGTATTTTATTTTTTTAACATTATTTTTAGTCACAACATTCACAAAGTTACAGTATGCAATGGCACACAGAGCCAAACCGGCCGCAGTTTCAAAATCGACGTCCATACCGGATAAGCAACAGATCACGACTGAGAAAAATTGAGAGTGTGGATAGCTTGTTTGTTCTTCGCGAAGTCTCGGGCGAGACTTCTCGCCGAGCCTTCTCTCGAGAGTCTGGAGGCCCTATTAAATGTCAGCCATTTGGTGAAATAGTAGAATAGCTTTTCAAAAATTTGTACTGCCAAAGTTCAAAACCTCACCACAACTGAGTCGTTTGTTATTAGTAGTCATGGAAACAGTCGCTTTAGTTTAGGTTTTGGTTGAGGTTGATAAAAAGTTTGGTACCGGAATCGACGCCCAGTAGACACTTGCGGCCTTTCATCAGCTGACGATTATGTCAGTAAATAAACACCTCAACATATGTCAGAGTGCGGAGATTATAATAGAATTATAATATATGATAATAATGATATATAATTATAATAGATGTATAGTTTCCGTCATGTAAAAAGAACGCTGGCTGTCAAGCTGCGCAGTAAGCAATTTATAACATTAGGCAAATTAATATCTACCATCGCGCACAAAAGTTACCAAAACAAGAGCAAAACAATTTTGCTAACCCTTTCTTGTACTGTCAACAATTTTTAAAAGCTTTGATTTAATTTTACTTGTTTATATATACATTTTACCTACCTGTTTATAAGGGAGTGGCCACACTTTGTTTTCTGCAGTTTTATCGCGTACCTACCTTTTATTTATTTTGTTTCCCGGATGTTAGTGTGTAAAAAAATTTTTTTGTTCTGCAAATGATTAAAATTTCGCCGTCATAGCACGGCTACGGTAATTGATTGTCACTGCAAATAGTTTCTAATGGCAAAGTGCGAAATCGTTGCATCGTGCGATATCCGAATCCTTGATATATACCTACACATCATTATTATAATAATCATAGATAGGTATCTAGTTTATACATGTATAGCCATGTAGTAGGTAAGGTACCTATGGAAAGCCGTGTTGGCCGACCAGTGCCCCGAGTTTTGAACCAGAGGTGGGTTCGAATCAAAAGTTACGAAAAAAAATTGGCTCACACGAGCTCTAATCGGTGAAGGAAAACATCGAGGGAGAGTGAAACCAGTTAGCTTTCTAATAGCGGCGATAGACTTGCAACCTGTCTCGTCTGGAATACTACCAAATGAGGCCATTAACCAAATAATGTAATTTAACATTCCTCTGACTACCCCCTTAGACATCTTCAAAGGGTTTTATATGTCTAAAGATCTGAGAGAATGTGAAGAAGAAAGGATAGAGTAGGTATTCAAAGTGCCAAAAACACGAACAGTATTCGGTTTCGGTTTAAAGAGTTTATTCTCATAAGAACAAAATTACAGTTCACATAAAGATCGTAAAGCTAGTATTCGGAACGAATTCCTTATGAGGACCGTCCCTTACTAGGAACATAGGACCAAAATAATACGAAATTAATGTAGTAAACCAATTAAAATTGTGAATCTACACCAAAATCAATTAAAAAGAAAAACTGATGAATATCTGCCAACATTGGTCAATGAAGAAACAGAATCTCTTATGATACCCGTTGAATAATATCGGAATAATGTTGTGAATAAGGCAATTTATTAATTTCAAATGCATACAAAATACCTACCTACTACACGTGAATATATTACTAACACTAACCCAACTTATTATTTTTTATTTTAATTTATTATTTTTAACCGAACTTCAAAAAAGGAGGAGGTTCTCAATTCGTCGGAATCTTTTTTTGTGGGTTCCGTACCTTAAAAGGTAAAAAAAGGAACCCTTATACTCGTAAGATCACTTTCTTGTCCGTCTGTCTGTCCGTCTGTCCGTCTGTCCGTCTGTCCGTCTGTCCGTCTGTCCGTCTGTCCGTCTGTCCGTGTGTCACCATCGATTATCTCAGGAACGGGTGGAGCTAGCAAGTTGAAATTAATACCATATACTGAGGTCTATAGTCCCTATTGTGAGTATAAAAATCAAGGTCCTGAGTCAACACTATAAAAAGATATAGGCAAATTTAGGTTTTCGTGAAAACTTGTGAGTACCAAAACTTACCTTAATTATCAACTTTTTTATTTTTCGGAAATTTTCCTTTACTTGTGCTGTAAGACCTTGCTTGTAACCAAATTTGACAATTCTAGGTCAACCGGAAGTACCCTAGAGGTTTTGGGTTGAAAACCTAAATGGTAGTTCCCGTTGACCTAGAATCACGAAATTTGGCAAAAAGCAAGGTCTTATAGCACAAATAAAGGAAAAATTCCAAAAAGTTAAAAAAGTTGAAAATTAAAGGGTGTTCCCATACATACATAGTTGACGCCAATTAAGATTGTCCTCTGAGTTGTATGGGCGCTCATACAAATAAGCGGGCTACAATAACATAATGGGTATAATGGGTAGGTACGGAACCCTCGGCGTACGAGTTCTACTCGCACTTGACTGGTTTTTTTTATGTATGTTCACCGATTACTCAAAGACGCCTGGACCGATTTGAAAAATCTTTTTTTGTTTGAAAGGGTATACTTTCCAATTAGTGCTACAAAAATTTGGTGAGGATCTGTCAAGGATCTTCGGAGTTATGAACAGAATTGCATCTCGGGAGTGCAGAAAACTGCTCAGCTTATAACATTGAAGCCGGTTTTTATTTTTATTTAATTTACCTACTTGTTTTATAACTACTGTCCATGTCCGGTCTCTAATTTGTGTATATAAATATAGTAAACTAGCTGCTGCCCACGGCTTTGCTCGCGTGGTACCCGGATAAAAAGTACCCTATGCTACTCTCCAGCCCTCCAACTATCTTCACACAAAAAATCACGTCAATCCGTCGCTCTGTTTTGACGTGAAAGCAGGACAAATAAACAAACAAATAAACACACTTTCACATTTATAATATGGGTACGGATATAGATATGTAAATGTATGTTGTTTAAATAATAATTTAATCAATAACTGTTCTTACTAGGCTTTTAGGCTACTAAATAAGAATCGACCTCTAATAAAGCCTTGAGCTTTCGCAATTTTAATGTTAACCGATGGCATTGAATTAATGGACTTAGGCACTTGGTATTTTAAGTGTTTTAAACGCTTAGCTGCATTTTTCATACAAAAATAAGTATGCAAATGTTTGTAATAAACAAATTTTAGACCTGTGGACTAGGTTACTCAATCAATATGATTCTATGATAAAACCGCAGCGGTGTGGCGCAATGATACCGGAATGGTTGACGTTGTAAATTAGAAGAATTGGGGCCCGCCCTCCTAGCCATATTACTTATCTATCGCTAACGTTATAGAAAACAGAAAAATTTAGGTAAGTACCTACTTATAAATTATAGCAGGTAGGTACCTAATGTACCTATAGGGTCACAGGTAAGGTATAGGTAAACGATAAGTCACGTGGTCAGATGTGTCAGAGCAAAGGATTAGCGAGAATCGATACGAAGCGTTTATAATAAACTAGCTGCTGCCCGCGGCTTCGCTCGCGTGGTACCCTGATAAAAAGTAGCCTATGTTACTCTCTAGCCCTCCAACTATCTCCACACAAAAATCACGTCAATCCGTCGCTCTGTTTTGACGTGAAAGCAGGACAAATAAATAAACAAATAAACACACTTTTACATTTATAATATGGGTAGGTACGGATATGGCTAGGGGGCCGGGATTAGAAAAAAAAAGCAACTATCATCGATCAACAATCTGAGTAGTATCCACTAGATATGTTCATAAACTGCAAGCAACTAACATTTTGGATGCATGGTTGCATTTATTTGCACAAATGCACAAACCGGCACGTCTCGCGAAAGTATATTTATGTTTTTGTATTCAATTAGCAAAATTTCACAAATTGAATGAGTGCTTAGAAAGTTCATTTATTTTACGTAACATCAATAAATACCTACTTATTTGGAATTCTCAGTTTTAGATTCAGTTCAGTTTTTTCAGATTTGTTCAGTTCATTGGGAGAATTAAGAGGGTGTGATACGTTAGATTCATATTAACTTAAAGTTCAAAATTCAAAAGTCAAAACGACATCAACTGGCGAGTTCTGTTGAACATCTGACTCCATCATCAGATCAGCGTTCCCACTACAATGCAGGTAATATGGTGACATGACAACGATCTGATCTGATCATAGATGCAGGATCCGTTCAATGAAACTTCTTAGTAAATAACAGTAGAACATCCGTGTTTAAGCTCACTCAACCCAATAAAAGCTTGTCTTGAAAAACGTTTTTTCAACCAAAACTTTTTTAATGACTGTTTAGGCAAGAGTTTTCATTGTAAAAGATTTATCTTTGTAATTTCCGCTTTCTTTTTAATAAATCGTTGTAGTAGGTGATACCTACTTATTTCACATACACAAATAAAAATAAAAATGGTAGTCTTTAAAGTCGGTTTACGGACGATAATCGATCGAGCGAGCGAAGCGAGCGAAGATCTTAGTGGCAAGTTAGGCGATTTTGCTTTGTATGTTTGTATGTTTGTATGTTTGTATGTTTGTATGTTTGTATGTTTCATTTTTATGTTCTCGCATAACTGTCGAACCGCTTATCCAATCTGTATGAAACTTGATAGGTCAATAGGTTGTGCTATGGAAATTTGCTGTGGAGCATATGAGCGTAATCGATGAAGGGGTTGTAAAGATATGGGGTTCCCAAGGGGGTAAATTTTTTTTCAAAGTTACCCAAATATATTGAGTGGGGTGTCATATGAAAGTACTCAACTTATACATTCCAAAATGGTTTTTAGTTTTCTTCTAGGTTCTATAGTTTTTGAAATACAGTGAAACAGAAAAATTATGGAAACCAATTAACGGAAGTATGGAGAGAGCTCCCGTTTCATAGTTTCGATGTATTCGTAGGTCTGGTTAACAGACAAAGAGGGTGGCATCGTTGTGGTTTGGTTTGCAATGATTTTAGTTGCTACTTGATATTTTTTCTTGAGATTGTAAATAAAAGCCGTGTTGGCCGAGTGGAAGAGTGCTCGACTTTCGATTCATAGGTCGTAAGTTCGAACCCTGGCCGTGCTCATCAATGGATTTTTCGATTAGAAAAATTTAAATGCGCATTAACACGAGCTCTAAACGGTGAAAGAAAACATCGTGGGGAAACCAGGGAGGGGGAGGGGGAGGGAAGGGGGAGGGGAGGGAGGGTGGGGGGGAGGGGGAGGGGAGGGAGGGGGAGGGAGGGGGAGGGGAGGGGAGGGAGAGAGAGAGGAGGGGGAGGGGAGGGGGAGAGGGAGGGGGAGGGGAGGGAATTGATTTTCTCATACATTTTGTATTGAACTGCTATTTTAATAATTTTTCGAACTAAGAGGCCTTCCCTGAGACGCGGTACGAAGTTCGCGGGGTCAACTATTGAATATAAACACGACACGTTATCTGACATCTTTATCATACTGAGGTAGCGCATTAGATATCATTGTGTGGTAAACACTAGAAGGAGCACTTAACGTAGGTATAGGGGTAGTCAGAAACAAGTCCAAATCTAGGCTATCAACACAACGGTGCGCGAGATCTCAGTTCGGGGCGAACTACTAGTTTTAAGTCATAACGTCAAACATTGATGAACGATCGTGCCTCTCTATCGCTTGATCCGCACTCTCGCTTGCACGCTTGGCTCAGGCGGAACCTGACACTTTTTCGTGCGTGCAGCCGGCGTTAGACGTTGTCACGTCAAAAAGTTTGCGATCAGTTTGAAAACATACACTCATATAATTTTTTTAATATGTTGAAATATAAAAAAATATTTAAGTACCTACCTACCTAAGTACTTAATGGAATATTTTTTTTTAAACTGATCACAAGCTTTTTTGATGTGTGTACCTAAGTACTTGGTTACGCATTGACAAGTAGTAGGTAAAGGTGTTTGTTGTTGAGATAATTTTCGTGCTTCCCATGAGTTTTTGTCTAATTTATTTAATCATTGGGTACTTAAGTATCTGAATATTGTCTTCGCGAAGCCATTGTTAGATTTTCTTATTTAAGTACCTCTTAACTGCTAAACCCTCAGCTTAGTGAGAGGTACCGCGACATTCTGTTGAGCGCAGCGATTCTGGGATTTTGAGTCATTGGGTACGTATCCCAGGATAGTTTTCAAAGAAATAAATATTATGCTCATTATGTACCTACACGCTTAAAACGGTAAAGGAAAACATCATTATCTACGGCTTAGTCTACTTCACAAGTATTGACAAAATATTTCCTGTAGACAAGGCCAACTAGGTTGTATCTAAAGATGGCGGTATTACCTCCTTACTCCTACTAAAGATAAGCAGCTTTTGATAGAGTCCTTACTATTAGGTAAGTTATTTCGTAAAAATAGCTAATATCTGTTAACATTTAAAAAAAAAATTAAGACCCAAAGTAAAGTTGGAGTTTGTTTACAGAGATTTATTACAAATCACGGAGAATAGCGATAAGTATTTAAATTAGTTGCATAAATGTGTAGCGAATTTATTCTTAGTTAGCCTTTTAATCTATCTTAAATCAATATATTTAATTAAGTAAGTACCTATATTATTTAAAAATCAATTGCTGTTCGTTGGCCTCAAACTTAACAATGGCTTGACATGGGCTTGACCGATTTGTTTTTTTTTTTTTTTTTGATCGCTATTAAAGCACAGATTATAAATAAAACACAGATATTAAAATGCAGGGGTGGTTTAGAAAAATAAGAAAAACCCAAAAACACAAAAAATCGATAAATTCAAAATTGGGATTGCAGCCAATATTATCGATCTCACGTGGTACGAAGTTCTGGGTCACTGGGTCATCTAGTAAGTAGATAAAAATAAAGGTAAATAGAAATGGAAAACAACAATAAAAACATCTGCAACCGAAGTGTCGGTAAACTTAACAACAACACAAGAAAACCTCGAAGTCAGTCCACGGTTGGAGAAGATTTCGTCGAGAAAAATATAACTTCCTCGTTTTTAAAGTCGGTTAAAAAAGATGACGCTATCAAAATTATCGTGATGGCTGGTCTATTAAGTAGGTACCTCTTTGGGCCATCGACCGACGAATTGATTCCAAAGTCTACTGCAGTCAAAGTCTAGCTAAATTATTCTAGGATACGTAAAACTTAAATACTTTCCAAAACGGTATTTTGCATTTATTTTATATTTCAGGAAATTTAAATCTACAGACTAATTAAAAGTTTCCACATATTGCACATTATATTAAGCTTGCATTCATTTTGATAAATACAATATAATTATGCATAATAAAAACGGATCAAAAGCAAAATAGAACCAAAAATATATTTTATTCTCTAAAATTAGAATGTGTCCATGTGTGAATGGCGTCTTTTCTCTTTTAAAGGAGTTATTTATTTTCTTTCAGTTTAGCTAATACCTATCATTCATACAAAAAAAAGTTATGCGGGAGTCGGCGAATTTTTGATGCTTTTTTAGAAGCTTACTGACCAAGCGAGCGAAGCGTTTCTGCTACAAGTTAGCAAAAAGACTGCCGATTTTGTATGGGAGTTGGGTGCATTTTTATTTCACGCAGCCATCAGCCAAACATTAAAATAAAATATAAACTCTTGCGAGTACCTAAGTATAACAAATAATATTTGTGAGAACAGTATAAGTACATGACTCTCAGTCAGAACCGATTTATACCTACAGGGTGAGTTTTTCAATAGTGCCCTATGGGCCAAATCTGATTTTTATTTTCGATTTTTGACCGATTCTTTGAAGATATTTTAGTAAAACACCTATTAGCGCAATAGACCTCATATCAATGTTTATCTATTTGTCCGTTTGTCTGTGCGTTTGTGTCCGCTAATCTCAGAAACGGCTAAACCGTTTTGGATGCAATTCACTGTTATATTGCGGTAAGCTGGGATTAACCTTTAATGTTTGTTTAATTAAAATCCGTTCACAAATCTAAAAGTTATGTCCATTTGAAGAATCCCGTCCTGTACATTAATACATAATACAAACAATAGTGCCTAATAGTAGGTACCCGGGCAGTTTTATATACAGCTTATAAATGGGTAATACCTGTAATGTGGAGTAGATATAGAGCCAAATTCGTGGCATACAAAATTCTTGAGAATAGCAGCTGAGTGGTATTATCCGCTGGAGTGCGCTCGACCCATTTTTCGTGAAGTTTTCTGTCACCGTTTTTACCGAACGTAAATGCATGATAGATTATAATGGTCGGAATTTCAACCCTATCTTTGAATAAGAAAATATAACCGTTTATCCCATCCAGTCCTACTAGTAGTTCGATTATCTAACTATTTGGACAGAAATATTCCAAATTGTTAGACTGACTGTAAAAAGTATCCGAAGAGTTCGACTAGTCAGTCTAACAATTTGGAATATTTGGATAGATACTTACAGTTAGATTTTATCGAACTGCTAGTATGACTGGAACGAATTTAACCGTGACAAAATTCGCATGCAGTTTATTTTAATTGTATCTTTTTAAACAACTTTTTGAACCTATTGTACATGAGAAATTATTTTGAATTTAAAATATGCATCAGGGCTGTTTTTAGGTATTACTTTTTGCAAACAGAATATGAACAATAAATGAATGTAGAATTAACAACCAACAAAATCATGATAGTAGGTATTACCAAGGCTCCCCAGATATTATAATATAAGATCCCTTGAAAATTACTAATAGGGGTTATCAAAGGCACATCCAGATATCATATTTGAGCCATGCGTACATTTGGAAGAATACATTAGTAAGGTTGCAAATTAATCGCCATTTAATTTTGTTAGAAACTAATTGTTTTCCTCACGATGTTTTCTTTCTCCTTTTAGGGCTTTAGCAGACATGCTACTTTTAGCATCGGCTATCGGCGACTTTGCGACAGCTACAGGATATATAATCTACTGAAACCAAAACCTCAGTGATTTAACTGATCAAAAACTTAGTCGGGTTTCAAACCCACAATCTATGAATCTCAAGTCAACCACTCTGCCAACACTACTATTTAAAAAAACATTACTTACTTAGGTACCTATGTAAAGTACCTAGCACATTTTAAACTCGCGGCTTGAACACATTTTTACACTAACTGCACTTAATCGCTTATTGAAATAATTATATTTACCTCGAAGTTTCATTATCATCAGGCATCGAAACGTCGAGGTAAATATAATTATTTCAATACGCAAAAAAATATGTAAGTAAAGTAAGTTTTAAGCGTACCACACACACAGCAGATAATATATCTTTTGAAATATAAATCTTGACAGATCACACCAAATATATTTTGTAATTTATATTCGCTGTGTGTGGTCCTCCATAGAATTTGTATGGGCGCGATCTCAAAATATATATTTCATAAGATATATTATCTGCTAGGCTTAACGTAGTTTTATCCAGGATCAATACTTCAGCAGCCCTCTAAAGCACATCATTTAAATAGCTTATGGAAGCTTAATTGATAATGAACTGTTACTATTATAATCTTATCACACACTTCACCCTTATCATAATCGTAGGTAAACATTCACAGTGCGTAGGTCTAGGTCAATTTTTATACATAATAAGTACTAAAATAAAAAATCTGTGACAATAATAAAACGTGCCTGCGCAACCTAGAAGCCCAATTTATCTCCCAATTCATCTTATCTAAAATTCTAATATGAACTTTTGTAATGTAATAGGCGCCGAATTTTAATCGTAAAGTTACGTAAATATCGAGCTGACTTACTGAGGCGGTTGTAGAGAACAGTCGGCACAAAACAGCCTGCTAGCACGACCTAACGCGGACTGAGTGGATGCGCCTGCGCACGTTATAGACAATGCGGTTTTGGTATCATAATAAACAGCTGCCCCCCTCGTTTAATTGCCAATGATTTATCAATTGAATAATCTGAGAAAATATTTGTAAGTGCCTACCTTGTGAAGTGATAATATTTATTAGGTAGGTACCTACTTGTAAACACTTTAGTACGTGTGCATTCCCAGGGCACATTTTTAAATACTTATAGAGATTAAAATTGACAAATAAGCGATTTAATATTTTCAATAACTAAGTAAAAAAAAAATGATAGTCTGTATTTTTATAATAAATATATACCTAAGTATTGATTTTCTTTATTTTAAAAATCAAGGTAAAATAAAATAACAAATCACGTACCTAGGTACCTACTTACTTTCTAATCTTTTAGTTTTTTCAAAACTACTAAGGGGCATGCAACAGAGTTTTTAATTTTGTTAGGAAAATTCTAATCCTTGGTTCGATAATAAGTTAGGTAGGTACAGTTCGCGTCACGTAATAAAAAATTTTCAAAAAAAAATACTAAACCGACTTCAAAACATCTTGCACTGAAAAGCAAAAAATAAGAATATAAACAGATTTATTTAATTACTCATTATATTATTTATGTTAAATTGTTGAACTCGGTGTGCATAAAATTTAATACCTATTCTTAATCATTGTTTTATTTACACCGACTTCAACAATTTAACATAAATAATATAATGAGTAATTAAATAAATCTGTTTATATTCTTATTTTTTGCTTTTCAGTGCAAGATGTTTTGAAGTCGGTTTAGTATATTTTTTTGAAAATTTTTTATTTTTCCATTTTTAGTGTTTATTTTTATTTAGAATGACGTCACCTTACTTATTGTGTTGCGCTCATCAAGCCCTTTCATTTGATACCCATGTCACTAAAAAGTTCCATGGAACAGGTCCTGACTCCATCGTCAGATCAGCTCGCTGTCACCATATTATTACCATATTATTACATTGTAGTCGGAACTTCACAGATTTGCTGAATTCCGAGTTTCAACTCAATCAGCCAATTTATTGAGGAGTTCTGTTGAGCAGCTCTTGACTCCATCATCAGATCAGCTCGTTGTCACCATATTATTACATTGTAGTCGGAACTTGACAAATATGCCAAGTTTCAACTCAATCGGCCTATTTACTGAGGAGTTCTGTTGAACAGCTCTTGACTCCATCATCAGATCAGCTTGTTCATACCATAATATTTCATTGTGACCAAGAATCTATAAGTATGCAAAATTTCAGCCCGATAGTTCTACAAATACAATAAAAACCATAATATTTTGAGGGTTTCCCTCGATTTCCACGGGATCCCTTCATCAGATCCTGATGTGGTGACGATGGGACCACCTCGGGAGTATACCCTTTGTAACAAAAAAACAATTTTCAAAATCGGTCCACAATTGACGGAGAAATCGCGTAACACACATACAAAAAATAAAAATAAAAAAATAAATAAAAAAAAAAAAATAAAAAAAAAAAAAACATACAGTCGACTTGAGAACCTCCTCCTTTTTGGAAGTCGGTTAAAAAGAACGCTGGAAGACAGTGGAGGGGGTATGTTTGCGCATGGCTACACTTACACACGAAAGTACTAGTACCTACTAGGTCTATTGTTTTTTTTATTGTTTGTTTTTTTCATGGAAAACCATTTCGAAATTAAAAACTTTGGCGATGGTATTAATTTGCATCATTTTATAAATTGCTTACTGCAGCTTGACAGCCAGCATTCTTTTTACATGACGCGAACTATAGGTATATATAGTAATAGGTATGTATTTTTATTTACACAAAACTACCTCTCCCTAGAGGGTGTCCATTAAAGTTCTAAAAGTGTAGAAAAAAATATTTCCTGTTCGATTCACTCAAAACTTGGTGTTAACAAAAATTACTACTTAGGTACCTACTTATAACGAAAATATTGTATTACTTACATAGTTACAACTATTACTAATTATTATTTTTAAAATAACCCTAAGGCTGAGACTCCACCAAAGCGGAGATGTGTTTTAAACAACCATTAGAATTTCGTTATTCAAACATGTCATCTCGTCTTTTGAAATTCAATTGGTTGTTTAAAATCTCCGCTTTGGTGGAGTCTCAGCCTTAGGGAGGTGGACTGTGTAATATTACTACTAATGTGGTAAAGTTAGTAAGTATTGATTTTATGTCGAACCAGGGAAAAAAAAATCAATGCTAATTTTCGAAATTTTGTCTCATTTTCTTTATTAGTGGGTACATTTTTGCATGACCAGGGCGGGCAGCTAGTATACATAAATTAAGTAATAGACGCAATCCTTTTTAATAATTAAACAACATTCACAAGTTACATCTATGTCTAAGGCCAGAGTCTAGACTAGTCTAGAGGCTAGCGGTGTTCTGAAACCCGTATCCGTACCTGCATGCATACAGCAAGAGCGAGGTCAAATTGATTATTTATTGCATTAGTTTGATTAATAACTGATGATTACCAACCATAAAATTGTTGCTCAGCTTTTAACATTGAAGTCGGTTTTTTCAAATTTTTTATTTAGCCACTTGTTATACTCGTAGGATCCTTTCTACTTAGGGCTGATTTTTCAATCGATAAATAACTTTTATCTGAGGAATAAATATGGCATTATGACATATTTTCATATTTTCTGTCAAATCGCATATTTATTTCCTCAGATAAAAGTTATCTAGGTATTGAATAAAAAATTTTCAAAAAAAAAATACTCAACCGACTTCAAAACATCTTGCACTGAAAAGCAAAAAATAAGAATATAAACAGATTTGTTTCATTACTAATTATATTATTTTATGTTATAATGTTGAAATCGGTGTGCATAAAATTTAACTTTCTTAGTCATTGTTTTATTTACACCGACTTCAACATTATAACATAAAATAATATAATTAGTAATGAAACAAATCTGTTTATATTCTTATTTTTTGCTTTTCAGTGCAAGATGTTTTGAAGTCGGTTGAGTATTTTTTTTTTGAAAATTTTTTATTTTTCCATTTTTAGTGTTTATTTTTTAATTAGAATGACGTCACCCAGTGGCGTAACTATAGGGTGGCAGGGCTGGCAAAATGCCACGGGCCCCCGACCCAAGAGGGCCCCGGCTCAAGAGGCCGCGAGCTCGTGATGATTTTTACTGATAGGGCCAGGGACGTATATAAGGGGGGGAGGGGGGTTTAGGGGGTCCAGACCCCCCCCCCCCCCCTTGGCAATAGCATAAAAAAAATAATTGGCGGAACAGGTATTTCCGTGCGTAAACAGATGGTTCATGACGTCCAAAGAAAAAAAAATTAAACTAGGTACACCCGATGTTTTGACAATTTTTTAAACTTGTAAAAAAATTGGGAACTATATCTTTTATTAAATACCCCTGGGCGTAATGTTAATCTTTATAGATTTTGGAACCAGTGGTGTATTTTATTTACCCTTGGGTCAAGAGGGCCATGGCCGGGGCAGGCTGCGAGGCTCTCAGCTTCATGCGCCTTTCTTTTTGTCCCTAAAATATCTAAAGAAATTTAAGAAAAGCCTACCTAACTATCAACAACTAAAACAAACTCATTTGGTTACAAGTTTGATAGACATCAAGACTTGTGTAATTTATTAGTAATCTAATGACTAATTGACAGACCATTTTCTGAGACTGGCCTTATGATTTTTAACTTTACAGGAAACTGTAGGTATTCTTTAAAACTTTGAAGGGATAATCCGTTACAATAATTGGGATTCTGGGAATAAATCCTCTAGGCGATTTTAGGCAAACATTTCCTAGTGTCACATTTGTCTTAAAAAAAATTCGGCTCGCTTCGCTCGCATACAGCTTCATGAGTGTTTTGCGAGCAAAGTGCGTTATGTCTGACCGCAGAATAGGAACCGATCCTTTTCTTTGAGCACGTAAGCAAAATCAAGTGTTGCATTTGTGATAAAAAAAATCAGCTCGCTTCGCTCGCATAATAGAATAGGAACTGACAAGCCACCAGCCATTTCTTTGAGCAATATAAGAAAAATCGTGTGTCACTTGTTGCGTTTATCTTAAGAAAACTCAGCTCGCTTCGCTCGCATATTAGCTTCATAAATGTTTTGCGAACAAAGTGAGTTATGTATGACCGCAGAATAGGAACCGACAAAAAGCCATCCTTTTTTTTGAGCACATAAGCAAAATCAAGTGTTAGGTACGTGTTGCATTTAAGATTGGAAATTGATTCGCTCCGCTCGTATAATAAAATAGGAACCGACAAGCAGCTAGGCTTATGGTGCTCAAAAGCATCATAAGAAAAATTAAAAATCACGTGTCATTTGTTGCATTTGTCTTTAAAAAATTTGGGCTCGCTTCGCTCGCATATAAGCTTCATAAGTATTTTGCGAGCGGAGAGTAAACCAAGTTTCAAGCCCGAGACAAGTATTTCCAGATTATACAAACATTTGTCCCGCGACAGGAATCGATGTCGTTAACGCGTTGCGTGCGAGTACGGTAGTCATAACGCGTACGAAGTCGCGGGTCACAATGTATTGAACCTATCTATGGGGTGGCAAAAGCCAGTGGCCCGGGGTTCTGAATTAACATACGCCACTACTTGGAACCCTTCAAACCCCCCCCCCCCCCCCCCCCCCTTATCAAAGCTATAGCTACGTCCCAGGATAGGGCCCCATCAAAAGAATTTGCCACGGGCCCCAGACGGTATAGTTACGCCACTGACGTCACCTTACTTATTGTGTTTCGCTCATCAAGCCCTTTCATTTGATACCCATGTCACTAAAAAGTTCCATGGAACAGGTCCTGACTCCATCGTCAGATCAGCTCGCTGTGACCATATTATTACCATATTATTACATTGTACTCGGAACTTCACAGATATGCTGATTTTCGAGTTTCAACTCAATCGGCCAATTTATTGAGGAGTTCTGATGAGCAGCCCTTGACTCCATCATCAGATCAGCTCGTTGTCACCATATTATTACATTGTAGTCAGAACTTGACAAATATGCCGAGTTTCAACTCAATCGGCCTATTTACTGAGGAGTTCTGTTGAACAGCTCTTGACTCCATCATCAGATCAGCTTATTGATACCATAATATTTCATTGTCACCGAGAATCTATAAGTGTGCAAAATTTCAGCCCGATAATTCTACAAACACAATAAAAACCATAAAATTTGAGGGTTTCCCTCGATTTCCATGGGATCCCTTCATCAGATCCTGATTTGGTGACGATGGGACCACCTCGGGAGTATACCCTTTGTAACAAAAAAAGAATTTTCAAAATCGGTCCACAATTGACGGAGAAATCGCGTAACACACATACAAAAAAAAAAAAATAAAAAAAATAAAAAAAAAATAAAAAAAAAAAACATACAGTCGACTTGAGAACCTCCTCCTTTTTGGAAGTCGGTTAAAAATCAGCCCTTAGATGTCAGATTTATCTCAAAATAAATCTGTATAAATATAAATAAAATAAATAGCTGTGCCTTCTCGCTGCAACTCAAAAACGGCTTGATCGATTTGGATTTTTTTTTTGTTTGGGTGGTACAGAAAATAAAACCGGCCAAGTGCGTATCGACCCACGTGCAGTATAGCGTTCCGTAGTAGCTCGTTATTGCTCCGTTATATCCAAGCAATTACTTTATCGTAATTTTAAAGGATTTATTCCAAGGATTTTGTATTTGGTACAAAATTATCCAACACCCAAGTTCAACGACTATTAAGTACTAAAGTAATAAAGTTATCTTAACCTCTATAACTTTTCTTTAAAGTTCATGAAATGCACTATCAAACATTTTTCTTTTTCGTCTTTTTCTTTAAAGTTTAATATTTCGTAAATGGAGCATTAAATCGAAAAACAGCTAATAAGCAACCCCTAAATCATTTAAGCACCGGTCATCTAGAATTTGTACTTATTCATTTTGCATGGAACCGATTTTTTGATGATTTCTCGGATTCTGAAGCGGTACGAACCAGGGTACGAAGTTCGTCGGGTCAGCTAGGTCAGCTTCGACTCTGCGTTGCTTACCCAATAAAGTTTTTAATAATACATAATAAGAGTAGGTACTTACCTTTATTTCTTTTTAAGAATACTTGTCCTCACATAATCACTCTAGGCATGTTTTATTATTGTTATTAGCTAGGTACCGAAGCTGCGAAGGACAGATAAAATTTCAGTAATAATATACGAGTTTCCACTTGAGGCTTCAGGAGTTATTCAGTTTTGCAATAAGTAATTCATATTTAAATTCGGTTCGGTAGGTTCGGAGTTTTCGGCATACTTAAGTAGGTTCATGTAAATCCACGAAAAACTGTAGGCAAGTACGTACCTTTGTAATACGTGTAAATAGTAAAAATTTAAATATGATCAGGATTGTATATGTACCTACCGCAGAGACATCGTAAGATAAAGTCACGCAACTACTCTCTCTCTCTTTCTCTTCCTGGCTATTTACTCCAAATGAGATCTAAAAAAAGCAAAAGTTTATGTAACTTTTTGCTACGCAGGTCCGACCTAATGATACCTTTACTTTTTATAAGTGCAAACCAGTCACCGTGAGTTTAGTTGTTTTATTTTAATCAATCTGTTCGACGATCATGCGACGACGAAATTTTCAAAGTGAATTCGTCACACCAAATATTTAATGCACTTTTTTCACACTTCACTTCGCCTTTCACTGCAATTGATCGGAATTACAGTCGATTCAAAAGATGCCAGGTAAATGGACGTACTGCATTTAAAAGATTGGTAGAAGCGAAAGGCGAATGAATAAAAGTGCTAGGTCACCTAGGTGAAGCATCCAGTTAGTAAGTACAAGCTTAATGAATACATAACAAAAAAATATCGACGCTAAAATAACATTGGCACCATGAGTACAATAAGCAATCAAAGAAAAAGCAAGATAAATAGTTACACTGACTTTACAATTAGGGCATAGGAACCGGGTTTACCCGGAACCGAAAGAACCGGGATTACCCGGTTCTTGGGGCTACACAAGGAACCGGTTCTCAAAATATTAAGAACCGGGTTTTCGGTTCTTTCGATTCTTTTAAAAAGTTCTTCTCTTCTAAAGCGTGCCGAGTTCTTAGGTGTATACAGGCAGCATAATGTACCTTATTTGTGATTAGTTATTGTTTAAAAGATTTAAATTATAGCTGTGATTATAAATTCCCTGTTTAATTTTTGATTTCATTGTAGTATTTTGTAATATTTTACTTACAAAATTCTAATAAACTATCTCTCTCTCTCTCGTTGTTCCCGAAACTGACCACGATCCTTAGATACGATCTGAGGATCGTGGTCAGCTTCGGGTTTGTCTTTGGAATGGATGATTTGCCTCCATTGGTTTCTGTCTAGTGCGTCCCTTACAATAGTGTACAATTTTTAAGACAAAGAGCCTTTCACTTGATCGGCCCATCTTGTTGGTAATCGCTTTCATTCGGTGTTCCCGACTACGATCAGTTTTACTAGACTTTCATCGCCTCTGCGCACCACGTGGCTCAAGTATTAAAGAATGCGTTGGTGGCTTAAGGTAGACAATCGGGTTTTAATATGGAGCTGGGATAAGATCGATACATTGGTGCGTTTATCGGTCCAGAGTATTCTTAGCATTCGCCTCCAGCACCACATCTCGAATGCATCGATCCTTTGTCTTTCTCTGGACAGAATTGTTCACGTTTCCACTCCATACATAAAGACAGGGAATACCAAATACTTATACCAAAGCCCGTAACAGTCTGATTTTAGTTTTTATACCTATTCCTCTCTTCTTCCAGATGTTATTTAGGGTTACGTATTTATGTCACGAAAATTACAAGACAGATTTTTGAAATCCATAGGAACGTTTGACAGATTTTTGATTTCTTTTTTTTCATAATACAGGAATTCGAATTCCATAAATTCATAAGCCAGATTTTCATTTGTTTTTTTTTTTACAAGACAGAAATACAAAATACATCTAAACATTTTCCAGAAATTTTAACATCCAGATAATTCACTTTACCGCATGTTTGTTTTCCATATAATTTGTTTTCCATATATTTTGTGATCCCGAAAAATCATGGTTCAGGAAAGACCTATTACAAAATTATGGATTCAATCTTTCTAGTAATAATACGAAGCGTTATAAATACTAGGTATGTATAATAAAATTAAATGACCGATGTCCATTATGTAGCTTGAAGTACTGTAGGTAGATATCTATTAAATATTGTACCTAGTTACTTTTTTTTTATTATCTTTAACATTTCCTAACTAATTTTGTGCTAGATGGTTAAGTAACCTCACCAAATACTTTTGGCAAATTATCAAAGTTTGACCTAAATATTCTATCCATTTCGAATTTGTGACGGCTCCGGCGCTTCGGGAAGTGCAGCCCCTCCACCCTTGCGTAACAAAACGCGGCATCAGCACGAGCCTTCGCAGCTTCGGCTGTTTGGTCGCCACCTTCGGCGGCGACCAGCCTCAGCCGTTCCAGCTCGTGCTGGTGCGGCGTTTTGTCACAGCGGGCGGGGACTGCATCTCCCTTCGCGCCTCCGAGTTCATGAAAACACTCTAGGGTAGGACAGACAAGACTACGTGGAAGTCGGGGTGGGCAGATTCGGTTCTGAGACCGATAATAACCTAAAAACGTTTCGGGTAAAAATTTAGTATTAAGAAGCAGGATTTGGGGGGGGGGGTGGGGGGTAGGAGGGGGGAGAGGGGGTTCCCCCTCCCCCTGGTACCACTCCCATTACAAGGTAACGCACCGTTCTGGAGATAATCAAATTATTGTTTTCAAATACAAACTGGTAAAAATTGGCAAAAATTTAGTATTTGGTACCTAACAGTATTTTGGAGGGGGGTAGGGGGGGGATCCCGCGCCCCCTAGTACCACTCCCATTACAAGGTAACGCACCGTTCTTGAGAAAATCAAATTATCGTAACCTAACCTTAGAAAGGGTTCGCTTCGCTCGCTTTTTTACATACAAACCTAACCTAACCTACAGGATGCCCTGTGTCGGATCTGATTTAGTTTCTCTTTTAGATGTTATGGGGGTTTATGCGAGCAGATTTTGTGGGTGGGCTCGCTTCACTCGCTTTTTTATATACAAACCTAACCTACAGGATGCCCTGTGTCGGAACTGATTTAGTTTCTCTTTTAGATGTTATGGGGGTTTGTGCGACCAGATCTTGTGGGTGGGCTCGCTTCGCTCGCTTTTTTATATACAAACCTAACCTAACCTACAGGGTTCCCCGTGTCGGTTCTGATTTAGTTTTTCTTTTAGATGTTATGGGGGTTTATGCAAGCAGATTTTGTGGGTGGGCTCGCTTCGCTCGCTTTTTTATATACAAACCTAACCTAACCTACAGGATGCCCTGTGTCGGATCTGATTTAGTTTCTCTTTTAGATGTTATGGGGGTTTGTGTGACCAGATTTTGTGGGTGGGCTCGCTTCGCTCGCTTTTTTATATACAAACCTAACCTAACCTACAGAGTGCTCCGTGTCGGATCTGATTTAGTTTCTCTTTTAGATGTTATGGGGGTTTGTGCGACCAGATTTTGTGGGTGGGCTCACTTTGCTCGCTTTTTTATATACCTACAAACCTTACCTAACCTACAGGGTGCCCCGTGTCGGATCTGATTTAGTTTCTCTTTTAGATGTTATGAGGGTTTATGCGACCAGATTTTGTGGGTGGGCTCGCTTCATTCGCTTTTTTATAAACAAACCTAACCTAACCTAACCTACAGGGTGCCCCGTGTCGGTTGCCCCGTGTAGGTTAGGTTAGATAAAAAAAAAAAGGTTAGGTTAGGTTACAATAATTTTATTTTCTCAAGAATGGTGCGTTACCTTGTAATGAGAGTGGTACCAGGGGGGCGGGGGATCCCTCCACCCTCCCCCCCACCAAAATACTGTTACCGAATACTAAATTTTTACCAATTTTTACCAGTTTGTTTATAAAACAATAATTTGATTATCTCCAGAACGGTGCATTACCTTGTAATAGGAGTGGTACCAGGGGGGAGGGGGAACCCCCCCTCACCGCCCCCCTCAAAATCCTGCTTCGTAATACTAAATCCAACCCAAGATGGTAAAGGTTTTATATGGCTGGAAATTTTCTGGTAAGCGTTACTTCTGTCTTTTAAAATAAGGTATAAGGATATTGTTGTCGAATGAAAAAAAAACGAACTGATAATCTGGCATTAGCCCTCTTATACACAGATTGATAGCTTCCTTAATAAGATAGAAGAAATTATGACTCAACTTAAACTTTTCCGAAACATAGTGATAATAGGTGACATAAACTTGGATATCAGAAATAATACCCTTGACAGTAAGGTCAGTAGCTACCTAAATCTAACAGCTGGACTGGGACTCCTCCCAGCTCACACAATACAAACTAGGGAAGATAGTTGTTTGGACCACGTCTTACTCAAAACCAAACATACATCACAAATACTTGTCCTAAACACTAGTATAACAGATCATCTACCTGTTGTGTTATCAATGAAACTGCAGGCTACAAAACCCAAACCAGCTAAATTCCGTACTGTCACGAACTGGCCCGCAGTTTTATCGAAACTTGGTGAAACAGATTTTAATGTCATCTTTAATGCTGAAAATGTAGACGAAATACTTGAGCTCTTTATTACCATTATCTCTAACACAATAAAAACAAACACAAGAACGATGCAAATATCTAAGAAAAATTTTACTATCAAACCATGGATAACGCCAGGAATTTTAAGATGTATCCGAAATAAAGACAAACTCCATCTCAACTATAAGCGAAATCCCACAAATGAAACTGCCAAAACTACCTACTTAAGATACAAAACTTTCTGCTCACAACTAATTTTCTCTGTCAAAAACACGTACGATCAAAATAAAATAGAAAAAAGTTTAATCTCACCTAAATCAACCTGGAAAGCTATCAAAGAAATCTCATATCAATCCAAAACTACTAATGATAATAATGAACTACTTGAACTTAAATCGACCCCTCAGGAATCAATTGAATTTGTGAATGAATATTTTGCTTCTATTGGCTCAGCATTGGCTGGCCAAATCGCTAACATTTCTATACAGGATACTCCCACAATGCCAAACCCCATTCCAAACTCGATGGCGATTCTCCCAGCTGATGACAAGGAGATCGAAATGCTGATTCTTGGCTTAAGATCTGACTCAGCTACTGGCTCTGATGGTATTTCCCCGAGATTCCTAAAAGAAGCGCGCCTAGTTTTAGTCCCCACTTTAACTAAAATTTTTAATTTATGCATAGATACAGGCACCTTTCCGAGAGCTCTCAAAAGGTCAGTAATTCATCCTATTCATAAAAATGGAAACAAGAACGTTGTGAGCAATTACAGACCAATCTCAATTCTACCAGCCCTCTCAAAAGTTTTTGAAAAATTACTAAATGCCAGGTTGATGTCTTTTCTAAATGCACATAATCTTCTTTCTGACGAACAATTTGGTTTTAGGGCTGGTAGATCTACTGAAGACGCCGTTATTAAATTGACTCAGACGGTGTCGAGAGCCTTGGACCGGAAACGGAAATGTGTTGGCATTTTCCTTGACCTTGCCAAGGCCTTCGACACCGTCTCAGTACCAATTCTCGTAGAAAAGCTACAACGCCTGGGCATTAGGGGAAATTGCCTCAAGTTATTCAGTGACTTTCTCAGCCATAGGACACAACAAGTCAAAATAGGGGATATTTTGAGCGCAGAAGCAAACATCACGTATGGCGTCCCCCAGGGAAGTATTTTGGGACCGAGCCTCTTTCTAATTTACATAAATGATCTCTGTAATTTGACAATTCCAAACGCTCAAATTATCACCTATGCTGACGACACAGCGATTATCTTTGAGGGAGAGACTTGGCAGGAGGTTTTGGCTGAAGCAGAAAAAGGAATGGCTAGGGTTACCAACTGGCTTCGCGCTAACTTACTTACACTCAATATTGATAAGACAAAATATATTAACTTTACTATAGGAAATTCTTTACCACCACAACACCTACAACTCAAAGCACACTCATGTTCAAACACCATCTCATGCGATTGTCCTACCCTTTCAATGACAACCACTATCAAATATCTTGGCGTTCTTTTGGATGACCATCTTACATGGCTTCCTCACATTGCGTTGCTTTCGTCACGAACCCGCAAGCTCATATGGATCTTTAAAAAACTAAGACATGTCACAAACCAAACTTTAATTAGATCTATTTACATTGCAATTTGTCAGTCGGTCCTTACTTACTGCATACCAGCTTGGGGTGGCGCATATAAAAGTCATATGATTACCCTCGAAAGAGCTCAGAGGGCTGTCCTCAAAACAATGACTTTCAGAAAATTCAGACATCCTACCCGAGACCTTTATGCAAGCTGTAAAGTGCTTACAGTTCGGCAACTATATATTCTGAACATTACTTTAAGGACACACAAAAAAATTCCACTTCACCCATCACACACACGCAGAAGATACAGAACTCAGATCATGTCACATAGAACAGAATTCATGAAACACCAATTCGATTTTCTTGCAATCTACCTATACAACCAACTTAATAAAATATTATCCTTACACACTCTAAATCTAAATAAATATAAGCACACAGTCAGAGGGTGGCTACAGGAGCAGCCGTATGACGAAACAGAGAAACTTCTAACAGTTCTGCGCTAACATTATTATCTTCATTTTTCACTTACCCTACTATGTGGGGTAAGAACAACATGTTTCCTCTCTCCACTCTCTTCTATCACTTACCATCCCAGCACTCACTACTCTCACACACGTTTTTGCACTCTCACAGTCCACCCATTCTTTCTGAGGTAACAATCTTCAGTTGTATGTTCTCATTTATCTATTTATTTAATTTAAAAAAGTTATCACCTAAACTAAACTTGTGTCCGTGGAGGGCGCTGGGAACCGGGGCACAGATAATCTAGTCCGGTTCCTAGCACACAATCTAAATAAGTATCTAACTAAGCTTAAGTAGGTACCTACCACATTTGTATGTCACTTTCGTTTCTACCTAATGGTATTTTCAAGTATCATTGTTTGCATCTGTACCTGTGTACCTACTACTACTTAAGCTCGTTTTGTGTGGAACCTAATAAATATTCTTTATTCTCTTTATATTCTTTATTAGTGTTTCTGTCAAATGAGACTTCTGTGAAACGTTTTATCGGAGTAATAAAATAATGTAAAACATAGTATCTGGATTTCGAGTTTCTATCAAACGTTTTATGGATTTCAAAATTCGGTGTATCGTTTTTCGAAAGATTGATAGGTTACCGTTATTTAGGCGGGTCATTGTATCTTTTGCCATTCCAATACGCCTCTTTATCTCCGGCACCCAGCTGCCTTCCTTATAGTATTAATTTGTGATCCTAGCTAAGTAGAGATAGTGGTTAACGGTATCGATGCTTGAGATGTTGCAGGTGGCGTCTGTTAGTTTTCTCGCGTGATCCTTTACTAATTTTTTTGGTTTTCGTCCTGTTGACTCAGACTAGACAAGTTCTAGACTTTGGGAAAATTCTTCCATATCTTCCACGGATGTTACTAGGAGAACGGTATCGTCAGCGTACCGAAGGTTTGATATCCTCTTTCCGCTGGCCGGGAAACCTTTCTCTCAGTTTTCAAGGGTCCTACGAAATATGTACCTACTTTCCTATAATATTAAACAGAGCAGGGGATAGGATGCAACCCTGTCTCACTCCCTTCTTGGTTTGAAACATACTAGCTAGAGCATACGGTGCCCAATCTGATATCAGAATGGTTTTCTGTACCTATATAGACTCTTCTTGATTAAAATGACGACGTGTTCAGGAGATTCCATCTCCAGTAGTATGGAATATACAATTTCTCTAATTACAAACAGTCAAAGGCTTTGGTATAATCAATAAAGCAAAGGATCACTATGCTGTTGAATTCTCTACTCTTCTTACTCTTATTTGGCGAATGATGGTTCCCGCGTACCCTTGCCTAATGCCTTTAACAAAACCTGCCTGTTGGGCTAAAAATTAGCTAAGACGTCTTTTTAATACATGTAGGGTAGGAGGATCTTACTTGCGTGCTTTATTAAAGCGATAGTTCGGTAATTTTCACATTATTTGCCTTTCGTGTGCAAAGGGACAAAAATTGGTTCGATTCGAAAAAAAATTATCATAGGAACCGAAAGAACCGAAAGAACCGGGTACCCGGTTCTGTGTGAAACTGGAATCGAAAAAACCGGTTCTTGAAATGGGGCCGGTTCTCGATGCCCTATTTACAATCGGAAGTGCGATTTCACACTTCTCGGAATGCATCCGATTGGTGTATTTTTGTCGGAAAGTTGACGTTTTTTCTGCGAAGCTCCGAATTCAGAATACATTCCCAAAAGTTGTGATTGTGAATCAACCTGCTGCCTCTTTTGTCTCAAAAGTTTTTACTGTGGAACTTTTCCTTTCAGTCACCCATTAATATACCAACCTAGGTACAGTACGCACAATGGATCTGGGCATTCGTGAAGGTAGCCGTTTCGAAGCGCAGTGCAGCTTTTTCATAAAAAAAAAATCTACTGGACAGCGAAACGGCTAAGTTTACGAATGCCTAGGCGTTCCATAGCCCGTTGTATACAACCTGAATGCGTTGCAGTTTCTTTCTATAGTGAGCGTCCATATACATTGGTCGAATAATTTGATTTTTAGGCACTGCGGTATTTTTCGAGATTTTAAAACATCTTCGAGCTTACCGAAAAAACATTTTTTTCGCGCGGCCATCAACGAAACATTAAAATATAAATTCTTAGGAGTATAGCAAACAATATTTGTGAGAACAGTAGGTATACATCTTTACTCAGTCAGAACCAAGTTCTACGGGGTCAGTTTTTCAAGAGTGCTTTTAGCTAGGGCCAGATCTGAAACTATTAGTAATAGCGAAAAACACTCAAAGGAGCCTCGTAACCGATTTTGATCAAAAGTAAAATTGCATTATTAGATTTTAAAAAAACCGGTCAAGTGCGAGTTGAACTCGTACGCCGAGGGTTCCGTACCTAGCCATGGTGCCAATTAAGCTAGTCCGCTTAATTGTATGAGCGCCCATACAACTCGGAGGACAATTTTAATTGGCGTCAACTATGTATGTATGGGAACACCCTTTAGTTTTCAACTTTTTTAACTTTTTGGAATTTTTCCTTTATTTGTGTTATAAGACCTTGATTTTTGCCAAATTTCGTTATTCTAGGTCAACGAGAACTACCATTTAGGTTTTCGACCCAAAACCTCTAGGGTACTTCCGGTTGACCTAGAATTGTCAATTTTGGTTACAAGCAAGGTCTTCCAGCACAAGTAAAGGAAAAATTCCGAAAAATAAAAAAAGTTGATAATTAAGGTAAGTTTTGGTACTCACAAGTTTTCACGAAAACCTAAATTTGCCTATATCTTTTTATAGTGTTGACTCAGGACCTTGATTTTTATACTCACAATAGGGACTATAGACCTTAGTATATGGTATAAATTTCAATTTGCTAGCACTACCCGTTCCTGAGATAATCGATGGTGACACACGGACAGACGGACAGACAGACAGACAGACTGACAGACGGACCAGAAAGTGATCTTATAAGGGTTCCTTTTTTTACCTTTTAAGGTACGGAACCCTAAAAATTACTAATTGTCCAATAACTTAATGGATATAATGGGTAGGACCTACGGAACCCTCGGCGTACGAGTTCAACTCAGTGCGAGTTGAACTCGTGACCGGTTTGTATTTTATTTTAATTAGATTTTGATACACAAATAAATAATCAGGATTCTGAAATATAAGTTATGTGATCAATATTTTTATTGAATGATCATTATTATTAACATCAATAATATTCATTAAATTGTAATGACAATATTTGTATTAAATCTATACATTAACATAATTTATATTGATACTTAAGTAAATATTACATAAACAATTAAATAAAAACATTAAATGGTTACTTACATTTCGTATATTTTACAATATTTAACCTATTTTTTATTTGTAATAAGCATGTTACAATATTTTTAAGTCGTATCTAACAACAGCCATTCGATTGTAAATAAAGTTCGTCAGGTAACTGCACCAACATCGTAACATCAATCAACCACAAAGAGTTCAATTCAAAATAAATATCTGGGCGACCGAGCTCAGCTCAGGTGCAAATAGAGGAAAATTAAAAAAAAAAAAAACAAAAAAAAAACTTTAATTGGCTGAGATTTGAATACGCAACTTTCGGCTGGAAGGCGGACACCCAACCACTCAGCCACTTTAGTCTCACAACAAATTACCTACGTGAAATTATGAACCACATTGCACTGGTAAATCTTTTTGCGTGAAAATGCCGAGAAAACTTATTTTCCCAGATATGAGACCTAGCTAGATCGATTTTTCGCCCCCGTAAACCACCGTACCGCAAATTTCAACGAAATCGTTATAGCCGTTTTCGAGAACATGAGTACAAACAAACAAATATTGCTCGTGTAATAGAATAGGATATGATAATAGAACAGAACAAAACAAAATATTTCGTGTAGTTTGAAGGCATGAAACGTGAGGGTGATTTAATAACTTTCATTGGTTTTGTTTGGCCCCCGATGAAAAAAGTTTGCCCAACCCTGCTCTAGCCTCAAAAGGTTTGCTGGAAGAGAACTTTGTACACAATGTCCTTACTTTATACTAATGTCTTAGTTTTGTGTTATGTTTGTACAATAAAGAATACTTTCTTAAAACTTTTGAAACTAGTTATCATGGTAACGAACATAATAAATACTATTGGTAAGTATCCCGTTGATAATAAATAATAATAAATAAATAAATCAATCAATACTTATAATAAAACTGTAACAGGTCAAATTCTGTACATTGAAGATATTTAAAAAAAAAATTTTCTAGGCACTCTATAATCGATACTGATGCCAAAACTGTAATTTTTTTCATTTATGTCTGTCTGTCTGTCTGTCTGTCTGTCTGTATCATCATATCTGTAAAGTTTCGACTACAATGTAATAATATGATGACAGCAAGCTGATCTGATGATGGAGTCAGGACCTGTTCCATAGAACTTTTTAGTGATATGGGTATCAAATGAAAGAGCTTGATGAGTGAAACACAATGCTGATATATGATGATGGAGTCAGGACCTTCAAGGAACTTTTTGGTAATATGGATATGGGTATGGGTTTTCTCTCTTCCATGCTTCGTTGCTTCTCTCCTTCCAAGCTTCACTGCTTCTCTTTATACATGCTTCTCTTCATTTAAGTCTGCTTGAAGCAATACGAAGTTAGCCGGGTCAGCTAGTAATAAAATAATAATAATAAAACAACCGCAACTCATGGAAATTTTTGAGGGAGGCCTATGTCCAACTGGAAAAAAAGATCAACGAAAGTTTACGTTTTTTCAGCGAAGGAACATCACTTTCCGAATACGGAATACCTACATTCCGAGAAGGTTTGAATCGCACTGCTGTACACGTGGTTTGACCGCATGGTTCGATTCATGGGACTATGAGATTTTTTTTTTACATTTTTTTAGATTTTAGAATCTGACCAAGTGGACTGAGGACTACGTAGTTCAAGTCCATTGTCAAACTACGACGACCAATTCCCTTGGTTCGATTCATCGAAACATAATTAACGAATACCAAGTTTTTATAGTCCGTCTACCGACCTCTATGCTAATACAAATGGGTGACCTATCAGAACACATAAAAAGGTAAATACCATTTAGTACTTATACTTATAGGTATGCGAAAAAACTACATGAAAAATAATAACGACATGAATTATTATTGAAGACCAATTTGATGTTTAATCATAACAAGACAGTTTTTATATGGAAATACCTACTAAGTTATTAGCGCGAATCATTATTTTGATCAAGATACAACCTGACACAGTCCTGCAAATTTCAAAAAACGCAAGTAAATTTGAATTTCGCGGGCTACAGTGGCACATAATGAAATATCTGATAAAATCTAATTTTTCATCGAATGTTTCATAGATGCTTCATTATAATGCTTCCTAAATAAGCATCTATGAAAAATTTAATGTTTTATCAGATGTTTTATTAGATGAAAAATCGAATGTTTGATGTTTCATCAAAAGTGGCCACTTTAGAACCCCAGAAAATAATAACAGAAAATATACTTACAAAAAAGAAAACTGTATAGGTAGGTACCTACCTACCTATACTCAAGACACACAACGCGCGGAAAGAAATATACGAGTAGAAATTCGCTCAAATCTTTAGGTACCTATTTAATTAAGACCTTTTGAAGATGTCTAAGGTAATTGTCAGGTATGTCTAAATACATATTATTTGATGCCCACATCTTGCTGAAGTTAGCATTCCATGCGTGACAGGGTGCAAGCCCATCGTATTTATATAATTATAACTGGTTTTTATTTAAATACTTAATCAATTTAAAATATATAAGTTAGATTTCAATAATAAATACGGGTAGTTCCCATCTGATCATAAAAAAATCGTCAGAAAAAAACATCGATAATCTTAGAAGTCAATAAGAAACATACAGGTACTCAGTAGAATTTTTAGTAGTTGATTGAACACGTGTTTATTAGTGCTAGTTACACGTTACACGTGTAGTTTCATGTCGCCGAGTTTGTGCACCGGCCACATACACTCGCAGCCAGCCGGTATCAACATGGTCCTGGTCTCCCAACAGTCACTGAAAATAAAACAAGTGTTAGGATGTCCTACGAGTGTCCATGCTCTTTCGAAAAATTATTGTGGGCGCCTCCCTAGCAATTAAAAATTCAAGGGATATTTAAGCTTAAAAAAACGAGTGTGCTTTAGACCACACTACTGAATTCACCAGCTTACTCCCCAAGTCAAGCGTGCGTGAAGTTTTACTTCAAAAAATATAGTTTAGTTAGCGTCATGTAAAAAGAACGCTGGCGCTGGCTGTCAAGCTACGCAGTAAGCAATTAATAAAAATTAGGCAAATTAATACCATCACGCACAAAAGTTTTTAATTACGAAATGGTTTTCCATAGAAAAAAAAACAAACAAAAAAAACAATAGGCCTAGTACCTACCTACTTTCGTGTGCAAGTGTACCCCTGCGCAAAAGTAGCCCCTCCACTGTCTTCCAGCGTTCTTTTTACGTGACGCGGCCTATAGGTATGTCACCAATTATTCTATGACTTAGCTCTACAATTCTACATGCTTGATTGCCTCCTGACACTGTATAAATAAGTAAAGATGTAAAGGCCTAAGTTTAAGCTCTACAACTCTACAAATGACTGCTGGTTAATGCTACTCAGCGATGATGAGGCGAGACGACGAAAAAGATGAGGAAACGCTTCATGGGCTACTCTACTATAGTGTCATGGTTTAAAAAATCGTAGCCAGGACCGAACGACCATCTCAGTTGCTAACACATTTTGCAGCCTTGCAATCATTGGGTGACCATACGAGTGTCTCCAATGATCCCGTGATCAGATTGAACAACAAATTAACGAATTATAGCCTACTAGATGCTGCCCGCGGCTTCGCTCGCATGGTACCCGGATAAAAAGGAGCCTAATATGTTACTCTCTACTCTAGCCCTCCAACTATCTCCACACAAATCACGTCAATCCGTCGCTCTGTTTTGACGTGAAAGCAGGACAAATAAACAAACAAATAAACACACTTTCACATTTATAATATGGATACGGATTTCACGTTTATAGGTAGGTAATATGGGTAGGGGTACGGATACGATCACGTTCCACAGTTTTATTTCTGAAATCGTTTTTCAATTCAGCAGTGCGATTCGGACTTCCGAAAATGCATCCGATTCCATGATTTTTTTCGGAAAGCTGATTAACTTCAGCGAAAAGTGACGTCACTTTTCGAATTCGGAATATATTCCGAGGTCTGAAACACTGCACTGCACTGCAGTGTAAATGACAAGTTTTTTTCATGTAGAAAGTATATAGGTATTAGCAAATAGAATTTGGAATTTAATTAATGATTGCAATTTTGACTAATTTGCATGTACTTAGGTAATTATGTTAATGGCCACATTCTAGATTTCTAGAACGTTGTTACATCAACGTCTTAGTCTTACAGTGGCATGTCATAGTCCTAGGTCATACTACTATGTCTATAGCGAAACTACTGTAGTGGTGATTTATATTAGACCGGGCCGCGCCCGGCGCGTGTCGAGTACGTGGCCCGGACGGGGCACGGATTGGAATTTTCCTTTATTTTCTTAGGCACTACCGCTTGGCACTACTAGTAGAGTGAAGGGAAATTTTACTTTCCCGTGACACTACTATTCTTATTGGCTGATTGAACGCATATTATAAAATCTCCCGTGGATTACCTCATTACCGATGGCACTACTAATACTAATTATATTAATTAAGTATTAAGTATTATAACTGTATTTCTAAGCAAGATAAACAAAATATTTATTTGTTCCAAAAATTTATTAAAAATTTAAAATCAAAAGTTAACTCTACATAAAACTTCTATTTAAAAATCCGGCCCGGTCTAATAAAAATCATCCCTAATGCTGCCATACACTATTACACACTTTATAATTGACCAAAAAACTTTGAAAAAACTGGATTTTTACAACCATTGCCACTTAGGTACCAACCATAGATTAAAACATCCAGCCCCCTGATTCAAACCTTCTCGAATTCGGAAAGTGATATCTCTTCGCTAAACAAACGTCAACTTTCCGACTGAAATCATCGAATCGAATGCTAATTCGGAAGTCTGAATCAGCATGCAAGTGACCCAATAAGTACAAAAATACATCATAATCGGTCAAGCTGTTTAATAAAAGACTTGCAATAACATGAACACTGAAATATTTAATTCACTATTACCGTAAGTGTCACGTGAAGAATGGAAACAAAAAATACATAAAATAAAGTCCGTATCTGCCGGTCACATTAACTAACTATGAATTAGGTTAAGTATTTCTTAATACAAATTCATTATTATGTCGTAACTTATGCATTTACATATTCTAGATATTTAGGTAATATAATCTGCCTATACCTACCAATATATATTGCGGAAGAGTTTGTTTGTTTATTACGCGCTAATCTCACGAACTAGGTACCAGTCGGATTAAAAATATTTCTGCTTTTGAGGCATAGTGTGTAGGAGTCTCTATGTAGACCTTTCTCAAACGGTCTGAAGGTCCCAAAAATAAAAAGCTTGTAGTACTTATCGACATAATTAATCATATTTAAATGTCATTTGCTATGTCGAAACTTTGTCTAAAGCATAAATCCTGTCTAGATTGACTAGTATTTACTAACAGACCAAAATGTTGAGGTAATACGAATCTGCTCCTGTATTAAGACCTAAGTCTACGGAAAATTAATGACTCTAATTTTTTGCAACATTTTATGAGCATTAAAATTAAGGATCAATAAATTTTTGGACCCAAAACAAACTCAAAATCGTAATTAAAAATTTACATTGTCTCAAATAGCTTTCTCTATGTTCCACATAGAAAGCTCTGCTCACATTAAGGCTGTGTCCCCAGTAGGCAAACTGTGAGCGGCCGACTGAGTTTGCGGCGTATCGGTTTAGTACGCTCTTCCATATATTTGAAATGGAGTGTCCACAGTTTGCTAGTTTTGCGCTCACTGTACGCAGTTTGCAGCGTTACGCGAAAAACTAGCAAACTGTGGACACTCCATTTCAAATAAATGGAAGAGCGTACTAAGCCGATACGCCGCAAACTCAGTCGGCAGCTCACAGTTTGCCTACTGGGGACACAGCCTAAGGACCATTAACTACGTGTCCCTTAACTACGTGAGGCTTTTAGGGGGGGGAAGGGGGTCGAGCCAAATCTCACCCAATCTCACGTGGGGGAGAGGGGGGTCTCGGCAAATATCATGTAAAATTTTTTCCGCAAGAAACGTGGAATGACGATGATTTTGTTTAAAATCACATGGACACGTTTTGGTTCTAATCACTCTTGAGACCACATCGAAATCCCCGTGGACTGATTATTTATTAATTATTTATTTCACTTTAAAAAACTACTTGAGATATACATACTTTAATATTGTACCTTTAAACTCTGTTGGGTTTGTGTAGGCACTCACATTAGAAAGAATATTCATTTACGAATTTGAGTAAGTACTTACTTACTATTTAAAAATGTTATTGTTAAATTTCAATCTCACGTGAGATTAGGGGGTGGGGGAGGGGTCGAGCCAAATCTCACGACATCTCACCAAGGGGGGAAAGGGGGTTCAAGAATCGCAAAAATCACGTGGACGCCTCCTTATAAGGTAGGTACTAACCTGGTGTATCGTCGCCTAGTAAGATGGATCGTTTTGTTCCACTGGACGCAAGAAAAGCCAAGACTCGAACAGATCTGGAAATTTCCAAGCTTATAAAACGCCTTTCTAGACACGCATAGGAACATTCGTTCTAATGGCACAGAGGCAGGTCAATATAACGAACCGGAAGTAGCCACATTTGATACTTTCAAACTGCCATAGGACATAATCAGTTCAGTGAACTTCACCGTTCTTCCAAAACCTACAGTGTAGGAAGTCGGTTAAAATTTAAAAATAGTGACTCGTTTAAAACGTATTTTTTACAGTGCACACTACAGGGTGGAAAAAATGAATGGGCCCTGGAGGGAAACTACTTTAAATCCTTAAGATACAGTATTTTACTTAAAGGAAACATTCCTTTATTTTTAAAAAGACACATAACTGCATTCAAAGATTTTCTAAAATTCGCTTGCTTCACCCAGGAATCGAACCAGCTAAAACTTCAAAAATTAACCACTCCCTATTTTATTCCACTAGTCGATACATTGCAGTTATGTTTCTTTTTAAAAATAAAGGAATGTTTCCTTTAAATAAATACTGTATCTTAAGGATTTAAAGTAGTTTCCCTCCGGGGCCCATTAATTTTTTCCACCCTGTATAATATCAAACTCGTACAATCTAGTACAAGATTTGTTAGTACGAAATGGGAACTACCTACTCATATTAATTTTTGTGAGTACCTACGTTATTATCAAGTCTACAAAAAATGTCTAGAAAATATTGCATAAGGTCATCCAGTTATTTATTAGCTCAAACAATTTTACTTAAGTACCTACTTATTTCTAACTAGCTGTTACCCGCGACTTTGTACGCATCAGATTACTTTTATAAATACCTACGTAGTGCAGATAACTTTCAAAATGTTTTAAATTACCTAATTAACTTTAAGGTCTCTGCATTTTATGGTAGTGTCAAGTTCGAATATTTAAGTAAAACTTAAAATCAGTTGGGAAATATGTAGAAAGTTGAATTTGACCACCTCTGTGGCGCAGTGGACGAAAGCCTGCCTGAGACGTAAAAAGTTGCAGGTTAGATTCCCGCCACGGGACAAATCTTTGTCTGATCTGCAAATGTTTGTCTTAATAAGGGCTGTTTTGAATAATCCTGAAACACATGTCCATTTATTTTGCTTCATTGCACTGAGACTGATTGACAAGATAGCGAAAAAGTCAATGCTACCTATAAAGCGTACCACACACACACAGCAGATAATATATCGTTTGAAATATAAATCTTGACAGATCGCACCAAATATATTTTGTAATTTATATTCGCTGTGTGTGGTCCTCCATAGAATTTGTATGGGCGCGATCTCATTTATATTTTAAAAGATATATTATCTGCTGTGTGTGTGATGGGCTTAAAAGAAAAAATAATAATCTTCATTTAATTTTAAGCGTATAGACCATAGAGCAAATATTTTTAGTATTATGCAACTTCCAAGAAGATTCTAAACTACGTAACTGGAGTTCTTACTGACATTTAATGTACAAAGGATTTTGAACCTTATCACGACTACACAACGATCTATTATCATTTAATCTTGGTTATAAGGATTGTTGGTCTTGTTGAGAGGCTTTCTTGGGTGCTTTGTCTCTTTCACACTCGTTGTTGGATTAGTAGTGTGCCCATGTCATTTAAATTTCAGGATATTTTTACCTTATCGCGCTCGACAAAATCAGCGCTTGATTTCGATCCATGGTTTCGATCCTTGAATTAGATCCTTGAATTAGATCCTTGATTTTGATCCTTGATTTTGATTTCGATCCTTGATTTCGATCCTTGGTTTCGATCTTGGATTTCAATCCTGGATTTCGATCCTTGATTTTTGAATTTTGAACCTTGAATCTGAAATCTTGAATCTTGAATCTTTGAAGTGACAGCTGTCAAACTTCAAATGACCATATCTCGGGAACTACTTGTCCTAGACTCCCCGTTCCCAGTTCAAATGAAAGTTAAGACCAAGATCTTCATTTGAAGTGACAGCTGTCAAACTTCAAACGGCCATATCTTGGAAACTACTCGTCCTAGACTCCCCGTTCCCAGTTCAAATGAAAGCTATGACCAAAATCTTCATTTGAAGTGACAGCTGTCAAACTTCAAATGGCCATATCTTGGAAACTACTTGTCCTAGACTCCCCGTTCCCAGTTCAAATGAAAGCTAAGACCAAGATCTTCATTTGAAGTGACAGCTGTCAAACTTCAAATGGCCATATCTCGGGAACTACTCGTCCTAGACTCCCCGTTCTCAGTTCAAATGAAAGCTATGACCAAGACCTACATTTCAGATGACAGATGTCATTTTGACAGCTGTTATTGAAAATGTAGATCTTGGTCATAGCTTTCATTTGAGCTAAAAAGGAAGAGTCTAGGATGAGTAGATTTCGAGATATGGCTGATTGAAGTTTGACATCTGTCACTTTAAATGAAGATCTCTTCAATAGCTTTCATTTGAACTGAGAATGGGGAGTCTAGGACGAGTAGTTCCCGAGATATGGCCATTTGAAGTTTGACAGCTGTCACTTCAAATGAAGATCTTGGTCATAGCTTTCATTTGAACTGGGAACGGGGAGTCTAGGACGAGTAGTTTCCAAGATATGGCCGTTTGAAGTTTGACAGCTGTCACTTCAAATGAAGATCTTGGTCTTAGCTTTCATTTGAACTGGGAACGGGGAGTCTAGGACGAGTAGTTCCCGAGATATGGCCATTTGAAGTTTGACAGTTGTCACTTCAAATGAAGATCTTGGTCATAGCTTTCATTTGAACTTTGAACGGGGAGTCTAGGACGAGTTGTTTCCAAGATATGGCCGTTTGAAGTTTGACAGCTGTCACTTCAAATGAAGATCTTGGTCTTAGCTTTCATTTGAACTGAGAACGGGGAGTCTAGGACGAGTAGTTCCCGAGATATGGCGGTTTTAAGTTTGACAGCTGTCACTTCAAAGATTCAAGATTCAAAATTTCAGTTTTCAGATTCAAAAATCAAGATTCAAGATTCAAGAATCAAAATGAAGGATCAAAATTGTATCAGTATTTTAATTCAAAAATCATGCCCTGAAACATCACGTAAATCAGAAAATGATGGAAAAGGCCCCTTAGGGACTAGGAATGTTTAGTTTATGGTCACCCTTTAGAAAGAGACACGCCGCCCAAGTTTTAACTCTCAAGCGGACCTTGTTTTCTGTCTCAGTCAGCATTCCAGGTACGTAGTATAGAAATTCCTTGGCAACTTCACCCCGTGATATAATGTCACCCCGGTAGAGCGGTTTTTTTAGGTAGGTGCACTAAATTTTTGCTTACCAGCCCTGCAAAAGTGGTTCAAAAAAGCTGAGTTTGACATGGTCAAGCATTCGACTACGCATAGACCTCAGAATCCAAGATAAAATGGTGACATTTTGCCTAACACTCGGAAAGTTTACGAAAAATTAATTCTAGATGTCCTAATACTCGTATTTCGATAAAATCAACCATTGGCTTCTATAAACATGCCAGGCCGAAAAAAATTTCCACTTCTGGTTCAGCCGCTGTGGGAAATAGATGTCGTCAGAGTAACAGTACCGAAATGAACTCGATGAAGTAACTTCCAAGCATTAGTTGCAACATCCACCAAATTACAGATACCTATTGGGCGAGCGATGTTGTTCGCCTAATAGGATATTATAAAAATTCAATGGATTCGACCTTCGGATTGAATTTTATACTATATTTCTAAGTAATGCATATAAACACAAACGCTTTGGCGTCCTAGTTTTCAATAAAGTAAGTTTTTAGTTAATAAAGTATTAGATACTTACTCGTAACTACTTAACTTTTTATTATAAACAAATCAAGTAAAGTTAGACTACCTATTATACTGATTCCTTAAATTTTAAATTGACTGTAATATAGCCTCAATAAGAACACTTCTGATTATTGCAGTGTGCCTTTGAGCAGGTTATAGTGAAAGGTAACTAAGATCCAGGGCTTTGAAAATACCCCTCTGAGCATTACTATTAAAAACCGTCACCGAAAAGATCTGATTTTCAGACTTATAAGAAATAAATTGATATTCTATTCAACTATGCCTCGACAACCTGAAAGGACTATCGCATTCCATTGACAAAATATCAAATAAACAGCACTATTATTGAAAACTAGGTAAAACGTAGGTTTTCTTACGTAGAACGTGAGAGGGCCCTTAATTAAATGCAAATTTTTGCAAAATATGGGCGAAATAATATTACGTTTTTTGAACAGTGACTGCCGAGACATGTTGAAAGGATCTTGGTAGTATGTTAGAACAATTTCATGGCAGAACCATGGCAGTTGACGAAAGATATCTGTTTTGACGTTGCATCGATTCCATAGTATTTGGTTTCCAACGATTTACAAACTAGCGTTAACAAGCTCACGGTCATCATATCCATTTACATACAATAGATACTTTAATAAGATCTTGTAATCATTTTTAATCCTATTCTATTAAACGAGCAATATTTGTTAGTTTGATGTTTGTTTGTACTGACGTTCTCGAAAACGGCTCTAACGATTTCGATGAAATTTGCAGTACGGGTGTTTACGGGGGCGAAAAATCGATCTAGCTAGGTCTCATATCTGGGAAAAGCCGTTTTCTCGGCATTTTCACGCAAAAAGATTTACCAGTGCAATGTGGTTTGTAATTTCACGGAATTTGTCGAGATCAAAGTGGCTTGGCGGTCAGGGCCTTTGTGAGTTTTTTTTTGTTCTTTTTTAATTTTTCTCTATTTGCACCCGAGCAAAGCTCGGTCGCCCAGATATTTTAAAGTTAATGTCATCACAAACTTACCTCATTAGTTATTCCAATATCTTCCCTGGAAGGTATAGAACACCTCACTTCTTCGTAATAGGCAGGTCTGTACTCATACTCGTTAGTGTTTAATTTCCTGATTTTTCTCTCCAGGTGGCAAATAGGATAGTGTTTCTGTAACAATAACACGCTGTTGTTTGTTTCTGTAACATCTATGAAAGAGTCAGAGTTTCATTGATGGTGTAGGTAGATGGTAGATAAACATTATAAAATAGTTAAGTACTACACTGATGAGACTGAGAAAATGATCTTCCTTATATTCAAGTGACAGTTAAGTACAAAATAATAGGTTCCGGTTTGATATTAGGGTTCCGTACTTCAGTGTTCCCGTGTTAGTGCGCACCTAAATTCGAAACGATGCATGGCCGGGATGCGAACCCACGAAATTCAGATCGAAAGTCGAGGTACTATTCCACTAGGCCAACACGACTTTACTCGTAATTTCTTAGAAAATGTATGGAATGATTTTTTTTATTAAGTACCTACTAGCGAACGCCCGCGGCTTCGCCCGCGTGGACTACTATTTTTTTTATCCCACGGGAACCGTGCAATTTTTCGGGATAAAAAGTAGCCTATGTCCTATTTCCGGTTGTTATCTATCTACATTCCAAATTTCATCAAAATCGGTTTAGTAGTTATGGAGATACGTGGCAACAAACATTCACACACACAGGGACTTTCGCCTTTATAATATTAGTAGGATTGCAAAATATTACGATTTGATTTGCTAACTTAGATAACCTTTAGGTCCTTTTTTCAAAAATCTAAAAATGCAATGAAGTATTTTTTTCTTCAAAATGAACCTTAGTTTCCTGAGAACAAAACTTTATAACTACAAAAGAAAAGATAATCACAATTTTGACCGACGAACCTTTATACTTTTATAAAAGTTAGACTTATAGAATTACGAAGCTTTATGCTATTTTGCTACTATTGCTAGCTACTGCTACCCATTTTCGCAATAAATGAATTATGAATTATGCTTCAAATTTATCTTACTTATTAAATTAGTACTTATAAAAGTATAGCTATAGACAAGACTGCAGGTAAAAAAATCTATTTTACTTATATAAAGCCGACTATGTAAATAAGTGAAACTTTCAGGCACCTACCTACACTCCAGTCGCTACTTCAGCAAACAAGGGAAAATTAAACTAATAATAATAATAATAATAAGGACGGAGTGGAGTCGCTAGAGGACGGAGTGGAGTCGCTAGAGCATTGCTCGGGGGCTGGAGGGTGTTACGTAAGTGGTGAGTGGGCACGTGAAGCTGGACCCTCAGGGAGCTAATGATCGTCGTTTAAAACCCGGTAACATCTGACCACCCTCTAGCCACTCACGTCTTGTTGCCCCCTTGTTGCGATACCAGCGACTGTTTTAGGGGGGCCCATTTGTGAGTAGGCGAGTCTCCACCCGCCATTTGATACATGTTTGTTAACATTGTTTCGGCGGGTGCCATAGTATCCATAGTTTTCCCAGTAACCAGTCCACTACCATCCCACCCCCATAGCCCATTAGTAGTTTTCCATATTTGCAATAGTCCTGCACAGACCGGGGGCTGCCCCTAAAAGCATTTTTATAGTGTCATACAGGGTAGTCACCGGAATGTGTGTCCATCACAAAAGATCAAAATTGTCAAAAGGGCCTCTGTGTGTTGGCTTCGGCCCCATGCATGCCTGTCAAAGGTCCGGGACTCCATAGTCCCGAGATGCTCAAATTGACAAACATAATAATAATAATAATAAATATTGCTGGACATTTCACACAGCATCATGTAGCCCCAAGCTAAGCAGAGCTTGTATTATGGGAACCACATGACTGATATACTACTTAAATACATTTTTTTTTGTAAATACATACATAATATACATAGAAAAACTAACCTGCGTTCCGAGTTGTCTCAGCTCTCTTTCTCTGGATGCTTGAAGGGACTCTGTATACTCCGGCAAACCCTGTGAAAATATCTATTTTTATAATCTAAAAGTACCAATACATAATTATATAAAGCGGAAGAGGTTGTGTGCATGCGTTATCACAGGAACTTCCAGACGGATTTGAAAAATATTTCTGCATTTGATAGCTATACTCTTGAGGAAGGTTATAGGCTACTTTTAATCATCATCATCACCACCATATACCCTATTACCATATACTTTACTCTGTTTTGGATAACTCTTGTCAAGAGGGCGATACTGGTAGCCACACAGTTTAATAATATTGCTGTCAATATCGTTTAAATTATTAGATATAATTTAAATGGTTAATGGTTCCAAATAAATATATTTGTATTTTAAATATGTTTGTATTTGTATACCAGTAGATACTACGGAGGCAACTCCGCGAGGGCGTTGCTAGTTTGAAATAAATCGCTAGATGCGGCTCTAGCGATCATATGAAATGTTGTCATCATAACAGACTGGAGCTCAATAATAAAAAAACATTACTTACACATGTTTAAAAACCCCTGACGTATCCTTTCATAAACTAGACAAGTCGCTAAGTAAATAAAAAAAATAAAAATTTACCGACTTCAATGTTACAAGCTTAGCAATCTGCTGCACTCTCGAGTTGCATTTCTGTTCATAATTCCGAAGATCCTTGACAGATTCTCACCAAATTTTTGTGAAAATCGAAAAAATTACCCTTTCAATCAAAAAAAGAATTTTTCAAATACGAGTAGGTCCAGGCGTCTTTGAGTAATCACTGAACATACATAAAAAAAAGCACAAAGGTCCCGACGAATTGAGAACCTCCTCCTTTTTTGGAAGTTCGGAAAGAGCTGATGATATTCAAACGGCTGAACTGATTTTGATACTCGATTTTAAAGATAACAGGCGACTAGGACCACAAAACACTGGTGAGACCTCGGTCCTAGCCAGGACATGGCGTTTCTAAGATTTAATAGCAATGTTTTAATATCATTTTATTCCTAAGTGCATCCATATTGACTCTTAATAGACTGAAGTAACCACAGCCTTTGATTTATTTATAGTCTAAGTAACAAACTAGGCGGTCTCTTTATCTTGCTAAATAAATTGTTGTTACTTTTAAACCGAGTTTTATAAAAACTTTTTTCTTTCAAGTGTAAATGATACATTTTGTGTTTATTATTAATCAAGGCTTCTCAGCGATAAAACCGCCTATTGTATTCCTACTTACTATGTTATTTTTTAAGTAAATATCTCTATGAAGTGGTATTTAATTCATAGAGCACCAATTTATCAATAACAAAATTGATTTCACAAAATTACTCTTGTCATATTGACTAATAACTAAATCTTTAGCTGCGAGCTATTTAGACTTTAGTCTTTAAATTGGCAAAGGTAGTTCCTAATTCACTATGCTATGAAATTAAAACAAAAATACCTAAAATAAATAAGAGGCGGCCGTTGTCTAGCAGTAGGACATTGTAGGCTAAAAACAACAACAACCCAAAATAAATACTTCTCGTAATCTGGGGGCACGGCAATGCCTACCAAACCAACCATTGTTCATGTTTGTCTCAATATTTGAAGAAGCATAAATCACACTATCACACTAATGATATTATAAATGCGAAAGTTTGGATGTTTGGATGTATGGTATTAACCTTGGATGCATGTTATTTACTTTAACCAGTAGAGCGATTTTAATGAACCAGGTATGAATTGTAGCCTGAGAAAGGTAAATGCTATTTAAATGTTGGTACCTACTACAAAAGCAAACGCGCGGAAGCTAGTCCTTCATAACTTACCTCCACAGGGTCTTCGCAATCAGAATCCTCGCCAAGAGTGCGCGCTTGGTTAAGTCCCTGCTGTCTGTTCCTCTCCAACCTTCCAAGTACTGAATTCAGGATCTTATCGGGGTTGGGAATCCTCAGGACGTGCTCGATGAAATCCCGAGCCATGTCTTCACCAGAGCTGGACAGCGATGATGCCAGGCATAGAGACAAGCAGAGAGCCTAAAAGAGACAGACAATTAATCACTGATAGATTTAAGGTTGATTCACGTTACACCGGGCCGGGCCCGTCCGGAACATTATGGTATACATTTTGTATGAAGTGATTCATGTCTGACCGGGCGCCGGGGCACGGCCGGGGCACGGCCGGCGCCCGGTCAGACATGAATCACTTCTTATAAAATGTATACCACAATGTTCCGGACGGGCCCGGCCCGGTGTAACGTGAATCAACCTTTACTCATGAATGGCAAACTGCGTTGAGTCACGGGCATTGTAGACGGGCGAGTGACATCCTGATAATTGGGCGGATGTTGTAATATTTTGGCAGGACGGGATGTGAGATGGTGGTCGACCAAGGAATAGAGAAAGGAAACATTGGAAGGACGATCTCGACTCTTTGGAGAGAGATTGGTAAAAAATCTCGAAGGATTGAAATGGTTGGAGAGTTATGGGGTGTACCTTTGCCCAGAAGTGGGACAATATACGAGTAGATTAATAAAATAGATATATAAATGTGTATAGGTACTTATATGAAGCAAAATTCACTGCTTAAACTTTGTATTTACAAGGACAAGGATTTAAATTGTTATTTGTTTTACTTATAAACAAGAGAGCAAGAAAAAAATATTTTAAGCAAAATAATCTTTTATAGGTAAGCACTTATACCCACCAATCCTATAATTTACAAACAACATTACACATACTTAGGTAAATGGTTTTAGTTTATCTAAAACTGATTTGTTAGATAATGTTAGTATGAAATGGTGACTACCTAGTAATCCAATGCTCTATTAAATTAGGTGCGCCTCGCTGAAAAAAGAAGCCTAGGTATGTATACCTACGTACACCGTTTCATTATAGGTACATTTATATATTTTTTCGTTTTATTAAAATATTAGTGTGATATAAACATTATTTTGAAGCAATTTGCGTAAACTACACAGATGTGGATCGACGTCAAGGAGCACAGAGGTCAAGGAAGTAATTACCTGAGCTACAAGTGCTGTCAGCTTCACACGACAAGTACAAGGCCCAACAGAATGTCTGAGAAGACGACCTACAGTATTCGTTAGCATTTTCCATACATTGGTAATGTATTCTGCTTTTGTATCGGGGCAAGGGACTAACGAAACTAAATTATTGTGTTCATTTTTGATCCGCGTAGATTTGACCAGGTTTAACCAGGATTAATATTTTTCGAAACGAGAAATCCATTGATACACGGCTAGGATTCGAACCCACGACCTTCGGATCGAATGTCGAGGTACTATACCCCTCAGCCAACACGGCTCTAACTGCGTAAAAACACCTAGGTACTCAATAATATTATGACTGTCATTGGTACCGATGTGGTACCGTCATGCTAAGGTAAGAACACTTGATTAGTCACAACTTGCGATTGGCCCGGTTAATTGGTGGTCACTCGGACCAGTGCACCAGAAATTCAGACGTGTTAGACTGTGCAATATGAGCCAGTAAACATTTAATATTCTTATAATCAAAGTGTAGCAATGAAAATATATTTCTTAGATTTAAACTGTAAATAAGCTACGCGATTATTGTGAGTGAAACTGTTAGATTACTCTCTAGAAGCGATTTCGTTCGCTACCTCGCCAATAAAAATAACAATAGGCTTGCATTATGTAAAGTTGATCACACACAATGATCTCTACAAAGAGGGTGACCGCTGGTCATGCCTAACCTCTTATCAACTTTGATCAGCTCGGTTTAGCTCTGAATTAAATTAAAAAATACACCGGCATACCTATAAATTTTTGTTATTTAGATAGGTACCAGATAATTTTTGAAAACATGGATTTTAAACTTAAAAAATAATTACAATTCGTAATAAAATAAAGCGATGCAAAACGTATTTTAATGTGATTTAAAGACGGTTAAAATTAAATAAGTGTGTTCGTGCACGAGGACTGAAAACCCATTGCCTACTCCAAGAAAATGTTGTGTTTCTCAAACATGGATACTAGAACGTTGCACATAAAATTCCGCCGGTAAGTAAGTCTTGAATCCTTTTAGAACTTTATGTCACGATGGAGGCCTTCAGGCGGCCTAATAACTCCATCACCAAATTGAACCACTACCTACCTGTTATTTACACTACAGAACTGTATCAAAATACGGAGTATTCTTGCTCCAGCGGTGAAAACACGCCGTCAGGCTGTTTTGCCGCAGGACCAAAATAATAATGTGATAAGAGAATTGACAATCTAACTTTAAACAACGTCCCGTCTCTGTTTGTCATTATCCACAAATAAAGACAGGACGTTGTTTAACCAGTGTTCAACTTTAAACATCTTTCATAAGTAAGGCCCTCAATGGCGAGGCGATATGGTCGGCTGAGACACGAGAGTTTTGAGATTGGCATACAACACAAGCACGGTAATACTTTACCTACACATTATTATGGTACCTACACGATCTCTGTGAGCGGGAGGTGTGCAGAACCCTGGGTCCCATATTGCCTGTTGCGCTCGGTCAGAGCTCTCGCGCCCGTCTACAGGGAATGATCACGTAAATCAACCCCCAGTTCGTACTTCAAGTTTGTGATTTACACAAAATGAGAAGACAACGCACTTTCTTCACCCGTTCACCTGATGACGAGTTAGATGCAGGACCGTCAACCGCTCAGTAAGTGATTGTAAAATATTTGAAGATTAGAGACTTGATTGACGAAGAATGTATGCGCGATTCATAGCGGATGTTTGCAGTTTTTCTATTCTGTTTATACTAAGCAATTTATCAACTTTGCCAGAGGATAGATAGATAGATTAACACTTTATTTTACACCACATGAACATTACCTCCAACAAATTACAGACACAAAGAACACTGAACAGAAAATTGAGGACTGACGTTTTAAAAGCTGTTGTTAAATTCACAAAGAAAATTGTATTGAAGTTCAGTTTTATAACTGGTAGGTATTGAACAATGTTTTCAATTTTCCACTTCCTGTGCGGCGCCAAAATACGTGCTAGGCCTAGGAGTAAGAGGTGACCAAGAGTGCCAGGCCTCGAGTCGCACTACTTGCACGTTTTGCGCTCGGCCACATGGAAATGAGAAATAGACCTAAATTCCTCAGTATAGGTGTATAGAAATGCTATATTTCCAGAATCTCACTGAATTTTTCTACATTCCTTTGTAGTTTTTTTTTCAAAAGGTACTGTGTAGGTATAATATTAGCAGTGAAATCAGACAATTGCTTGTATCGCACAATCCTACGAATATTTTTCATGAATTTCAGACTTGCTTTGTACAGTTAGCAACAAACGATGCTTTTCGAGTTTTAAAAACTGAATTGACAGATTTAAGTATATTTTTACGTTGTTCCAATTTACAATTTATTAACGTAAAGATAATAGGTAGGTACATAGGTACTCCCAAAAACTGAAAACTGAAAAATAGTGCATTCAAAGCAAATACTCCGTCCAACAATTTATTTTATTTACTAATTAATTAGTGAAGTCTAATGCGTTAACAATTCGATTTCTCAGAACACTCGACAAAATTTACCTACTTATGAAAAAGTTTTGATTTGATTTAACACACATGTTCGCCATTTTTGTAGCTCGCTATTTAGGTATATGATAGTAACACTTACGTGCTTTTACTGAATTAACAAAAGGCTCGTGTAAAGCACATAGTGAAATTATATTACTTTCGACTAGTCACTAGTCAACAAAAGGCTCGTGTAAAACACATAGTGAAATTATATTAGTTTCGACTAGTCAACAAAAGTATACAGGAATTTATATTACTTCTGATTAGTCACTAGTCAACAAAAAGCACTGTAGGTACAGACATCACTACCATAAGACTTGTAAGTGACAATGCGCTTACAATTAAGTTTTGCTCTGCCCACACGTTACATGACACACTGCAGTGAAAAATTGGTACCTAGTTACTATTTAGAGAATTACCTACCTTTATGATGAGTTCGCCTCGATACATGCTGCTGGGATTTTACTAGCTTCAACACTTACACAAAGATGGAAGTGGAGTTATGAATTAGTTCCTATCAACCGCGGTCTTTTTATACAAAAGACTTTATCTCAATCAGTTACAATTGTCAAGGTATTTTAATAAAAATGTTCGAGTTAATCCCGTCGACGGAATAGTAAGGATAGGACGTAAAATACCTCTCGAAATACATTTGAAAGGTCGTCTCTTGTGATGGAGTTTTTTTTTTTGTATTTTTACAATAAGTTCGCATGAACCAGTGGCCAGCTCTGGTGACGGAGTTTTTAGACCACTTAGAGGCCTCCGTCATGGCTTAACGACTTAAAAGCCGGGACCGACAAATTTAACGTGCCCTTACAATATTATAAAGACAAAAAAATTCAGTTTTATCTATTATGTACCTATTACGATTTAAAATTCCCCATGGTGTCAAAAATAGCAACTAAAACAGGTTTTGAATAAAATATAATACGCGCTTTTGCATTACTAAAACCCGTAACTGTTTTTACGATTTTTGTATGAAAAAATAAAATTGTTACCTATTAGGTAGAAATGTTTATTTTTAGGCATCTATAACCTACTCTAACAATGTGTAAAAAGATACACTCTCAAAACTTCATTATTTCGTAATGTTTGGCATGTATGTAATGTTGTAAAAAAGCTACATAGCTTTATCGCGTAATTTAAAAGTAAGATTTTAATATTTTATCAAATTATTAAAAGCTCATAAAGCTCAAAATCAGTCTACCCGTGACCACGAGAGCTGTAACGCACTCGAAACGTCGGGAAATAATAAACAAAGGTAATAACGCGATAAAGTCCCGTTAGTTTGTTTAAATTATAAAAGCTATACTTATGTCGGTTTTTTCCAAGTTTTCTAGCAAAACTAAAACTCATGTGACTGAAGATGATAAAATATCTCTACCAGACCTGAAAATTTCATCCGGTCCGGTTTACTTTACCTACCGTAAACTTTGTTGGTTTCAATAAAAACATAAAAAATACCATGTCCATGCTAATCCACCATTCACAAACATTTTAATTTTCTTTATTAGTCGTCAGTTTCAACAACAACCAGATTAAGCTGTTATCAGCGGGCCACTCTCATCGTGATTGTTCCGATCCTCAATCAAATGACCTTTATAATATTCTGATTCATTCAGTACTAAGCTTTATAAATTAAAAAGAAAAATATATTTAGCTTTTTTATAAGTAAGTAGTTTGTTTTTATAACGTAACTATTGTGGGATTTACAATTTTATTACTGCCCGCGGCTTCGCTCGCGTGGTACCTACCCGGATAAAAAAATAGCCTACGTATGTTACTCTCCAGCCTTCCAACTATCTCCACACAAAAAAGCACGTCAATCCGCCGCTCTGTTTAGACGTGAAAGCAGGACAAATAAACAAACAAATAAACACACTTTCACATTTTTAGGTATGGGTACGGACGGATTTTCACAGGTGGAAATGAAAGTTTTGCCTAAATAATAATAGCAATTGGGCAGTATTGGCATTGGTAGTACCTATAGTAGGTACCATAAAGTCACTTTTTGACTTAGTAATGAGTACCTACTTACCTACAGATTGACCAACACCTGGGTGTTATAAAATATACTAGTAGGTATTAGGTACAATAATTCTTGATCGACTCTGCTTTCATTTTTATTTCGTTTTTATGACTGGTTGACACGATGCCAGGTTTCACGCACGGAGAGCATGCCAACTTCTAATAGTGAGAAACCTCGCTTTTGTGCAAGCGTTCGACAAAAGTTTACAGTATTCCACATCTCGTTCGAGCTCGTCTGTATGGCGGTTTACGCATCCCGCTGCGTTGTGCGTCGCTGCAGATTTTAACATTGTATTTATGCAATTAAGTAGGTATCTCAATTTGTATAAAACACGCATAGTAGGTACCTACAACATATTGAAATTTGGTGTTTATTTGCATAAGCTACAATGCTGTGGTTTCTAGTGCATTTTGTCGCATCTCCCTCTTTTTATATTCCACCGACTATGGTCTGACTTCCAAAAGAATGGGTTTTATTCGACAAACTTAATCATTTTACATCAGTCCATTTAGAAGCGCTCGTGGTGTAGCTTGCTTATACGTTCTTGATTGACTGTTGAAGTTGAAGTTAAGCAGCGTTGTGCGCGGTTACTATTTAGATGGGTGACCGCCATCCAGTGGCATTACGAGCTGAGCGCTTCCATGCTTCGGAGGGCACATTAAATTGTCGGTCCTGGCTTTTAAGTGGTAGGTAAGCCATGATGAGGCCTTTGGGCAGCCTAAAAACTCCGTGTCACCAGAGTTGGCCACTTGCTCATACGAACTTCCTTTGTTTATTTTATTTAGTTAGGTAAGTACATGGTCGTAAAACCATGTCCATCCTTGAACTCTAACATTCTGCAAAAAATAGGTAGGTAGGTATGTAGGTACCTACCTATAGCGTGACCCTCCCCCCTCCCAAAATCAAAGTCTGCGACCGCCCCTGATTATTGTTTGTTAAAGGTACCTACTCGAGTTTATATTTTAATGTTTGGTTGATGGCTGCGCGGAAAAAACGGCACCAACCTCCCATACAAAATCGGCATGGCCATTTCAACTTGAGAAGGGGAGAACATTGTTTGAAAGTCTGTGTCCTTCTCGTCATTTCTGTTTTAAAATTTGCGGAAATTTTAAAACAACAACAATGGGTAGGTATTGGCTCTGCCAGTGAATACACAGGACTGCCTAATAAAATAAGTCAGAGGTAGACACCTAAATAGGTACCTACCTACATAAATAATAATTTGCTACCTACCTATCTTTGCCCAGCAGTGGGACAGCCCAGGCTTATAATAATAAATAATAATAATAATAATACCTACCAGGTTCTCAAGTGGTGGCGAGAGCGGGGATGTTCCTGAAGCAGGAAGTCCAGGCATCTATAGACGGGTGAGTGACGATTTTCATTTCACCTAGTGACTGTTTTCACTTTATTTTACTTCTGTTATAAAATTGTAAGTAGGTATTGTAGGTACGTAGATAGGTCCCAATCTGGATTAAAAGGATAATGAATATAACGAAGGATTATAATTATTTTTTTCCAACAATTTAGAAAAGTTCCCGCCATTTTACTGATACTGTACTGACTTTTGTTTGACATTAGCTTTTGATCCATACAATGACTTTCGAAAAAAGTGACATTATGACAGTGACTTTATTGATGTCGTTTTTCGACTTGACATGAATGACAATGACACTAGAATTGAAGTGTTGTGCGTGGTTTGGTAGGTTGCAGTGATGCCAGATTGGGAAGGATTCCCAACAAATTCGGTGGTATTTCCGGATTTCGGGGGGAATTTTGGAGGGACAAGGACAAATCCTTTCGCAGAGAAAAAATAAAATACCTCTATACCTACTTGACAGGTTTTTATAAATCACTATCGTTAAAATGTAGTTTATTTTTTGTTGAGAATAATTATAATTCACACTTCACAATATTACGTACGATTTCAATTTTCAAAATACAAATGAAACTGGAGGCTATCAGACTGTTGCAAACAATTTAATCCTTTACGCTTGGTTGGGGGTTTTTTCCGAATAACGGGGGATTTTATTTAAATTTTGGGGGAATAATAAGTTTTGGGTAAATTCGCTTAGCCATCTGGCAGCACTGTGTGAGCGCGGTTTGGCACGGCACGCACGCACAGCGCAACGCAAGGGGTGCGAATTACCATAAATTCCTGTATTTTGTTCATTGTTTTTGGTTCTTTAAATAAAGGTCAGATTCATCAATTTTCCAGGTATTATCTGAGGGAGACACAACTGAGAATAAGAAAAATAATTCACCGTACGAAAAGGCGCGTAGGTCATTCGCGCTGTTATTCAGTCGCAAAATGGCCTCCGCAACTGCAACTAACAACAATAACGGTCCTCCCCCGAACCCTACAAGCCCATGGCCGAATTCTGAGAAGGAATATGAACTAATTGAAGTCATTGGTGAGTATTTATTTTGTATTTTTTTTTCACACCAGTCAGAGCAACATCTCAGGCTGGTGGTATGGTAGCATAGCAACCATACCAATCGATCGATGCCCTACAATACTTAAATAAGTAAACATTGGACCGTTGTAAGGGGAAGAACTAGGCGCACATTCCTGGACCAAATTGGTGAATTATTAAAAAAAAGGCCAGGTCAAGAGTACCTTAAACCGACTAGCTTGCATGAAGAATGTGATGAGAGTGAAAGAAGCGTGTCAGGGTCGTAGCAAGTGGAGATCTGTGGTCTCTGCCTACCCCTATGATGGGAAACAGGCGAGATTTTATGTATGCATGTATGAATAAACATTTATTGATGGAACCAGAATACAATTTAATGTAGTCCTGACTCCCAAACTAGGGCTACCTGTGTGTCAGGAGACAGTCCCTTCCCAATAGTCGTACTTACAATGGTTGCATAAACAATGCTTAATGTACCTACTTAATCACAAAGAGAAGTAGATAATAAAAACGCAATAAAACATTGAAAGATGATTGATCGACTATTGTTCAATGAATTATCAAATTCCCCTGCAAATTGGTATCAGTTGTCACTTGGTGACAGTATTAGTCGGGCCTCATGTTACACCGCACATTCAAATTTTGTGCTGACTGCGGTGATATCATCGTTCACACTATCCACAGTTTTATGTTGTAATGTGGAGAGCTCTTTAATTCGGATACAGTTGGTCAGATTTATCCAATTTCACAATAATAAAAATAAAGTTTAATTTGTCTACTACACATTTAAGATAAACTATTAAACAGAAAAGGAACTTAAAATGAAAATTATTTACTTACCAAACTATTGTGCTTGTTACTAAAATCGAAAACAACGAATATTATAATACCCTTTTTTATGCCACAAAGAATTTTCACACAATATCTAGGTACTTCAGACCTCGACTGTACAAGGTGTAATAAATCTTATCACTTTCCAAATCTCATCATTAAAATAAAACCTTTGTTTGCAGAGTCATTCATATTAATGTTTACCTGGGCTTATATGCAGTAATTATTATGTATTTCCTTGTATTTTAGGTGTTGGGGCCACTGCAGTAGTATTTAGTGCCTACTGTGAAAAAAGAAATGAAAAATGTGCAATCAAAAGAATCAATCTCGAGAAATGGAACACTTCTATGGATGAGTTGCTGAAAGAAATTCAGGTATTTGTAATAACATAATAGAACATAGTAAAAATTAAAAAAATCTCTTTCAAATATATTTTCTTGGACACATTATTATTTATATGATATCTTTGACCACATTTACCCATTTTAAGGGTTTTGCCCTACAACACCCTAACCCTAAAACACCACATACAATTTAAACAAACTCATGCATAAAAACTGCCTTTGGATTTCCACTTGGTACAATCCTGACATACATCTCATACACTCTCATTACATTCTTTATGCAAACTCCCTTTGTTTAAGGTAGGTACTATTGATCTGTCTTATTATGATTCAAATATTTTTATTCATCTTAAATAATGATTGAGCAGTAGTTAAATACTAAATCGGATATTTCTATTTTATTACCTACCTAGTAATTGTAATGAATGTTTTTCAATAACCTCTAGTTGTAAAACTATTTAATTCATTGTAGTAATAAATAAAAATGTTTTATTTTATCTTCAAGTAAAACATTTTTATTTATTACTACATAATCATAATCCATATTTATTTCAATTCCAGGCAATGTCGTTCTGCAACCACGAGAATGTAGTTACTTACTACACCAGCTTTGTTGTTCAGGATGAGCTGTGGCTTATTTTGAAACTTCTAGAAGGTATCAAGGTTTTTCTTATAATATGTGTAATGTCCATAACTTGGACTTTTTTGTTCCTTATGCCATAATTGGCAATGGAGCCGTGTTGGATGAGTTGTGAGTACCCTGAAGGTCGTGGGTTCGAGTCCTGGCCGGTCATCAATGGATTTTTCGTTTCGAAAAATGTATATGCACATTAACACAATCTCTAAACGGTGAAGGAAAACATCGTGAGAAAACCCGCGGCTTAGTCAGCCCCACACGTATTGACTATGTCTTTCCTGTGGATATGGCCGGTTAAGCTGAGAGGATGTTTAGGTGCTGAGCAAGCCTACTCCATCTCAAACAATGTCCCACGCACTACAGCATCCCATTAAGTGTAGGTAAAGATTGCCTCCTGACACTATAAATCATTTAGGTGCCATCAATAACATTAACATATCAATAGGGCCCAAAAGGGTGGGCCGCAGGACAGTTTGCTCGGCAATCCACGTGTATCAGTGGCACTCAACTTGCGAGTATATTATTATCATAATTTTAGTAGATTAACTATAAATATGTTTTTACCAACCTATATAAAATGTAATAACCATGAAAATGCTCCATTTTAATAGTAAAAATAAGAGTAGGCAGCCACTAAACTAATAAGTATGGTTAATTGTCTCAATATTTTGTCCTATGTGTGTGTGTGTATTTTAATGTTCTTAGAAATAAATAAATTGATTGAATTGATATCTTGAAGTACTGTAATTACTTCCTTTTTGATTTTTAAATATTTACAATACAATAGGGACTGCATTATGTGGTTTTAACCTAGATATAAACTTAAATATTTGTACACCTGATATCTTGTATAATTATGTAAATAGATCTTATTTTATCACCTCGTGCCTTATTTTAAACGTAAACAGGCTCACAACCGTATCTTTAAATACGTTAGTCATCCACCCAAATCTTCAGAACACTCAAGATCCCTTTAAAGATGTAGGGGTAGTCAATGGCATTTTCAAATATACTCACATTTTGCAAGTAGTTTATATTGCAGGTAATAGATAAACTCATTTTTGTTTGCTACAATACTAACTAGTTTCACCATAATTTAATCCATCACTGTTTAGATCTCATGTTAATGTGCATGTAGACTATAAGAATTGAATGAGGCACATTTGACTATCAAATCTTAGATATGGCCTCTTAGCTCAGTTGGTAGTAGCTCTGCCTTCTGCCCTATAGGTCGTGGGGTCGATTCCCATCCAGGACAAACATTTGTGTGATGAACATAGATGTTTGTTCTGTGTCTGGGTGTTATAAAGTATTATAAGTATGTATTTACAAATATATAAGTATTCTATCAGTTATCTGGTTCCCATAGTACAAGCTTTGGTTAGTTTGAGGCTAGATGGCGCTGTGTCAAATGTATAGCAATATCTATATTTCAGCTATGTTTTTTACCAATTATAATTAAAATCAATGTAATAAAGTTGAAAATATTGTAACTTTTAGGTGGCAGTCTGCTTGACGTGATAAAACACAAGATGCGGGTGACAAACTGCAAGCACGGGGTCTTTGACGAAGCTACCATCGCTACTGTACTGAAGGAAGTCCTCAAGGGCTTGGAGTATTTTCATAATAATGGACAAATTCACAGGTACATTATGAATTCACTTATAAAACATCTATTTGTCTACATTGATGTCGTTGTATGACTACTGTTACTTAAGAATATAAGTATTCTATCAGTTATCTGGTTCCCATAGTACAAGCTTTGCTTAGTTTGGGGCTAGATGGCGCTGTGCGAAATGTCCAGCAATATTTATTTATTAATTTTATTTTTATTTACTTACACTTCTCACAATGGATCCTAGGCATTCGTTAAGTTAGCCGTTTCGCTGCACTGAAACGGCTAACTTCACGAAAATAATGTACATCAGATTTGCTAGCGTGCTTTAGCTAAATGCAATTTAATGAATTACATTTTCTGAATAACAAAATATGTATATCATTCATTAAATTGTTAAAATAATGATTAAGGATCCGATTGACACTATCAACCTTGGTTTGACTCGTAACCTAACGTGATCAAACGGTATTTGAACGAACAAGGCTAGAACCAAATATAAACACACTAGCGAGGAAAATCTTGCGTCACGTTAATACCCTCATACTAACAGGTTTACTAACCCCCTAGCACGATATATGTACATCCACTCAGATCTTCAGATAAGGTATATAAAGTAGTCCAGGGGTGTAGCCTGAGACAGGTCCAAAATATACATTCTGCACCGTTTAGGAGCTCGTATTATACCTACTTATACATAAGTTTTTCATTCGACGTACATTATAAAGACCTACTGCAAACTGCGAATGTGAAGTACGGTACCTATGTGTTGTATTGTGGATTTATAAAGTAATTCATCGTAAATGAAAATTCATCAAAATTTTCGATTCCGACGGGATTCGAACCCGCATTGATCAAACCGATCCTAATGCTGGAGTAAAAAAAACTATTAAATAACTCATCTAGAATATTCTAAACTCGTGGAAAAACATGGTGATGAAATCTATAAAGAAATTACGGGGGCGTGACCAATACAAAATCTGTGCCAGATTTGAATCACAAACATAAATCTGCCTCATAAAAGCTTTATTGCTTAAAAGTCAAGTGGGACACTCAATGCCATGTAAAATAAGCTTTATCACGCTGACTGTAGATTCAATTCTGTCTAAATCCCTTACAATATCCACTTTCGTTACATCATAGACGAAACATTTTAATAAGCTGATAATTTTCCGCTCTGCGATCTTTGATATTTATAGAGACTAAGCCGAGGACGCTCCATGCAAATAATTTCGTGAGCGTATCTATTATAAAGATTATGACGTAGATACCTACCTACTATAATGATCATGCTAAGATAACCTTTCTAGAAAAACCTATAGTTCTATATAGTAGTATAATTTTGGCATACTACATAATTGCTAGCATTTGCGATTTTGTGTTGTGATACACACTCTTCTGAGATACCTCGATCGGTCGAATTCTGAAAATGTTGTATGGTTACAACAATTTCTGGTACTTAATTCTTTTGGAACCCAGCAAAGGCCACAATATCACAAACTAGTTTATCCGATCGAGATATCACGTTTGTCGACTCTCGATGTTGCGCATGTTAAGCCTTCAAGCTATTTGCTGTATCTCGTTTTTTACCCGATGAGCTTGCGTGATATTAGTTATTGAATAAAAAAAGTAGAGTGAAAGTAGAGTGAACCTCTTTAATAGAAGATTTATACAAAGATGCCTACACTCAACGGGGCGTTATACAAGAATGTGAAAAAGCCTGCCCAGCACCTAAATCATCATTTCATCTCGTTGGGCGTTGCACACTGGAAAAACTGGTTAATACCTGTGGAGCTGACTAAATCGCGGGCTTCCTCACGATATTTTCCTTCGCCGTTTAGAGCTCGTGTTAAAGTACAATGAATCCGAAACGATGAAGCGATTGATACACGACCGAGATTCGAATCCACGACCTTCGGATTAAAATTCAAGGCACAATCCTCCTTCGCCAGCACGCCTAAATCGATAAGAGAATGTTGTATGTTACAACAATCATAACTAGTAGTTCTTCACTTTGATTCTTTTGAGAATCCATCCAAGGCCACAATATCACAAACTGTAAAAAAGTAAGTTCATATGAACTAGGTTGCGATGATTGGGCTAACCAAGAAGACGAAGCTGTGCTATTTATAATGAGGCAAAAACTTAGGCCTTTACATCTTTACTAGATGATTTATACAAGGTCAGAAAGCAATCTTTGCCTATACTTAACGGGACACTGTAGTGCCTGGGAGCTTGCCCAGCACCATCCTCTCAGCTTTACCGGCCATATCCACAGGAAAGACATGGTGATACGTGTGGGGATGATTAAGCCGCGGGTTACCTCACGATGTTTCCTTCACCGTTTTGAGCACGGTTGCACGGCCAGGATTCGAACCCACGACCTTCGGATCGAAAGTCGAGGTACTAACCAACTCGGCCAACATGGCTCTTACTGAGGTAAAATACGATCTAAAATGATTATCTTAATAAACTGTCCTCTTTTCCCTGTGGTGTAGAAGTTACTTTAAATTGTTAAAACATTTAAATAGCCTATGCTATTCTTGGCTACGATCTACACCGATTACCAGTTTCATCCAATCGGTCCACTGTGGTGTGATTGAAACACAAACATTGAAACATTCAGGTAGGATTAAATTTGCCTCAGCAGCTTTGCATTTCATCTTTTGCTATGTAAGATCATGGGCGAATGTAAGATGTCTATCAATATTTATTTATAATATTTATCTAAAATCACAGCATTTATCAACATACCAGCCCCCCTAATTCCCAACTCAGTTGACATCAATTTAAAAGGCACCATGCAGTACATTGTTGCTTTGACGTAACGTGGTAATCACCATTATTTTAGTAAAACTACAATGTACCACAAACTGCCTATAAAATTGATGTCAACCGAGTTCGCTAGAGAATAGGACAGCAGGGAGCCTAAAATAGCCTACCGTAATTCCTTTTATGACTCCTGATTATGTTTTTTTCTTTTTTATTCAAATTTTTCAATATTACTTCTTGCCAGGCGATGATATGCAGAGGGCGCCACAAGCAATAAAGTATTTCTTTACATTCAAGAAGCGAACTATGATTAATTTATGGATACAGCAAGCGTGCCGGCTTTCTTACTGTTTTCCTTCGCCGTACATGAGTATCGTAAACATCTTTTTTGTGTGTCAAATCCACTAGAGATTGGGATCAAAACCAAGGATCGAACCCACGATGAAGAGTGTGCAGTGTCAAAAGTAACAAAAATTTATTGAACATTTTGTAAAAGCTATTAACTTGGAACAAAGCAAAAGTTTTTTTGCTGTGGTATTGAATTAACATCAGCGTTTTTATTTTCATTTATTGCAAGTTAGATGCTGTGCGAGCTTGTGAAAAGATCTAGCTACCACAAAACTGATAGAAACACTTGTGATTGTAGAATGCATTCATAGTCCAACGTTTATACAAAGCTCAATCCGAATGCTACATTTTTAAAGCTATAGGTATAGTCTGGCAAAATATAATATACATAAATGGGGGCGCCACTGTGTAAGCTAAATACGCGAAATAGATAAATTCTCTTTTAAAAGGAAAATATACTTCTGACTGACGTCTTCGGTATCTGTACCATAGACAAAAAACCTGTAATTTACCATAGATTAGTAGAGAAAGGGTTTCCATTGTAATAAAATTTTAGTTGCCGTTTCTACCCGTTTTTGCCAGACTGTACTTCAAGTTCCAAGTTGTAATGCAGAGAGCGCTATGTGCGAAGTTTAACCGATGTACTGAGTTCTAAAAAACAAAACTAATTAAAACTAAAAGAAAATATACCGAGGAGCGTAAAGAAACATCGTGAAGAAAATCACGTATTTTGACTTAAAAAACTTCATTTCTTGCAAGTCGAAAGAAAATCTTATTGAATAGTTTAGCGACGACCAAATAATTTCTTTTGTATGAATGAAAAGAATCTAAATGAGCCTCAATCCCAACTGTGGAACCAAGCTAAATTTCAATGCCTACGTAAACAACTCGCTCAGGCGAGCTGGCGTTCAAAGCAGCAATTGTTGCATTACAATGGCGAATTTACTAGCAAGCTTTTCAATATTATAAATAAATGTAAGCAATTAAAATTAATCATATATAATTAGGCAATTTAAAATGTGCAGCGAATGAAAAATGCTGCGGTAGGTAGGTACCTTAATTAATTGAAAGAATTGCTTGCGCTGCTTTTTGCAATGCGAGATTTGCGCAGTTGATTTTGCAAGGCTTAGTACTCTTTATTTAATGCTATGTTGATCACATTATATGTGAAAATGAATCAAATAAAATCATGAAACAACAAAACAGTCTTTTATTTAGGTATTTTTACCCTTTTCTACTAACTAAACATTAATGTACCTATGATTTTAATGCTAGAACTGTGTAAAATATCGCTAAATAATACACAAAGCTATAAGCCAGATTCTGTCCAATCCTGCCGAAAACAAAATAGCAATACGCGGTCGTGCTTGCTAAAAATAAATTTAAAAACGTAGGTACTTGTGTCTTCAGAATTTTATACCTTTGCTTTTTGTGACCGGTATACCTAATCATAATTACCATAGCTAGATGTAGTTATTTTGTTCAGGTGTTCTCAAAGAAATATTATGAACAAATATTTATTCTTACATGTTGTAATAACGGGATTATTAGGCTTAAAATACTGTATGATAATATTAAATGTACCTACTAAACACCCTTAGCTGTCCCTTTCAATTATCTAATTAAACAATCGCCGTAATTTACTATAACGTATCACGATTAAAGCTTAGCAACAGGAAGGTTTACCCAACTATTCTTTCCAGGGACATAAAGGCTGGTAATATCTTGCTGGGGGAGGACGGTACAGTCCAGATAGCCGATTTCGGCGTATCCGCTTGGCTCTCCACCGGCCGCGACAATTCCCGACAGAAGGTTCGGCATACTTTTGTTGGTACACCTTGTTGGATGGCACCGGAAGTAATGGAACAGGTAAGATATCGTTTTACTATTTAAAGTTAAAATAAATACAAATAAGTATACTTAAACTCCTAAAAGAAAAGTATACAAAGATAATGTTTAGCTGGAGTAGTCTTGTCCAGCACACTCCATGTAACCACTTAGACAGAATTTTACATTGAGATTAAGGGAGCAGTAAGGTTAACGCACATTTAATTTTGTGGAGGAGCTAGTTTATAGATAATAATTAAACTAACAGTCATTTACTCGTACACAGACCTGACATCATTATTAAAATTATTTATTTATTTATTTTTATACTCATGACATATGTTTCGTGCATAAACATTAGAAACTACCGAGTGCTTTGTTAGGTACTTATACTATACAATTCCTGCAAATTATACAAACATTTGTCCCAAAGCGGACATCGAACCCGCAATTATTGAGTCTCGACCAAGGACTTGCTACGCCACCAAAGTCAAATAATACTGAAAGCGTTTTAATTTTTTTGGCGGCAATTAAATTGGATTAACTATAATAACTGGACGTCTTCCAAGGCTAAAAAAGCTAATGCAATAAAGGTAAAGCATGAATTTAAAGAAACAGTCGTAGGTTAGGTTAGTTGTATAATTGCAGGTCGATTATATTATAGTTTTGCATGAATGTCATTTTAATTGTAAGAAAGAGAAAGAAATGCATTACGATGTTCTCTTGTAGGACCATGGGTACGATTTCAAAGCTGACATCTGGTCGTTCGGTATAACGGCTATTGAAATGGCGACTGGTACGGCTCCGTACCACAAGTTTCCACCAATGAAGGTTCTGATGTTGACCCTTCAGAATGACCCACCGAGTCTGGACACAAGTAAGTATTCAGAAGAACGACCAGTCCAATTATGTCTGAAATCCGTGACATTGTTTTTTCGTATGTAGGTACTTACAGGACTTAAAGCTTTATAATGGACATCGGTTATTTTCGTTTTAAACTGAAAAATCTTATCAAAATTTTCAACTCCGACGGGATTCGAACCCGCAATGATACAAGCGATCCTCCTTTAGCTGGAGTGCCTTTACCAATTCGGCCACGGAACCTCTGACGCCAGAGTTGAAAATCATGATAAGACCATACTATCGATTATAGCATCGATGAGCGCCATCTACAGGATAACTGCTAAGTTAACTCACTGCTCATTGCCCGAAGTTACATTCAGGATCAAATGACGAGAGATGTCGCTTTTGCTAATTCTATAATTTTATTTTGTTATAGTGTTAATCCACACTTGGGTATTTACATTTTAAACTGAAAAATCTTATCAAAATTTTTCAACTCCATACATAAAATTATAGAATTAGCAAAAGCGACATCTCTCGTCATTTGATCCTGAATGTAACTTCGGGCAATGAGCAGTGAGTTAACTTAGCAGTTATCCTGTAGATGGCGCTCATCGATGCTATAATCGATAGTATGGTCTTATCATGATTTTCAACTCTGGCGTCAGAGGTTCCGTGGCCGAATTGGTAAAGGCACTCCGGCTAAAGGAGGATCGCTTGTATCATTGCGGGTTCAAATCCCGTCGGAGTTGAAAATTTTGATAAGATTTTTCAGTTTAAAATGTAAATACCCAAGTGTGGATTAACACTATAACAAAATAAAATTATAGAATTAGCAAAAGCGACATCTCTCGTCATTTGATCCTGAATGTAACTTCGGGCAATGAGCAGTGAGTTAACTTAGCAGTTATCCTGTAGATGGCGCTCATCGATGCTATAATCGATAGTATGGTCTTATCATGATTTTCAACTCTGGCGTCAGAGGTTCCGTGGCCGAATTGGTAAAGGCACTCCGGCTAAAGGAGGATCGCTTGTATCATTGCGGGTTCGAATCCCGTCGGAGTTGAAAATTTTGATAAGATTTTTCAGTTTAAAATGTAAATACCCAAGTGTGGATTAACACTATAACAAAATAAAAAAAAAAAGGTTATTTTCGTGTTTTTGATGCGTGATACGTTCTACGTTAAGCCATGACGGAGGCTTTCAAGCGACCAAAAACTCCGTCACCAGAGTTCGCCGTCACCACTAGCGCATACGAACATACTACATTCTACGATCATAAAATTTCCACTTGGTCGTTAAGCCAGGCGCACATTTTGACACACAAGAGTTTGTTTGTTTGAACGCGCTAATCTCAGGAACTAGCATCTGCATTTGATATCCTAATTCTTGAGGAAGGTTATAGGCTTTTCATCATACTCATCATCACCAATACGCGGGTAACGCCGCGAGGGCGCAGCTATTTATAGTAATATATTAACAGAAGAGCTTAAGCGAAAGAGTTTGTTTGTTTGAAAGCTCAAATCTCTGGAACTACCAGTCGGATTTGAAAAATATTTCTACATTTGATAGTTTCTTGAGAAGGACGCTTATCTTTGAAATAAATGGGGAGTGAAACCGCCGGACACAGCTAGTAACTATACATAATATCAATTAGATAGATAGATAAACATTTATTTGGTACAACTAAACGCCAACGGTTTATACAGTTTCGCTGGCTCGCCTCTTTCCAGTGTAATCTAAACGTGCTTGCTTTCCTAGGTTCGGACGATAAGGAAACGTACAAAGCGTACGGCAAAACATTCCGTAAGATGATTGTAGAGTGCTTGCAAAAAGACCCGGCCAAGCGACCCACCGCCGCGGAGCTTCTGAAGCATTCTTTCTTCAAGAAGGCCAAGGATCGAAAGTATCTGACCCAAACTCTTGTGGCTATTGGACCGAGTATGGAGACTAGAGTGCATAAGGTAATAAAACATAATATAATCATGACTTTTTCCGCTGCTTATCTACTAAACATAAGATCAGAGCTCAGACTTCAAAGATCCTTGACGACCTCTGTGGCGCAGTGGGTGAAGGCCCGCCTGTGACGCAAGAGATGCGAGACAAATTGCATAATATGCAAATATTTGGGTCGGGTCGGCTCGGGTCTGGGTGTTTTCTATGTGTAATGTATGTATTTACAAAAAAATAATACATACTTAGTATATCCATTATGTGGTTCCCATAACACAAACTCTGCTTAGCTTGGGGCTACATGATGTGAAATGACCAGCATTATTTATTTATCCTTTGAAGATTTCATCTTACATTTGCAGGCGAGCAAACGTCAGCCGGGTTCGTCAGGCCGCTTGCACCGTTCCAACACGGGCGAGTGGGTATGGAGCGAGGAGGAAGACGAACTGGAATCAGATAAAAAAGATCAACCCGATGGTGCTGACTCACGGCCTATGAACCAATTGCAGCGCGCGGACTCTAGCGGCAGTGAAGAAGAGGTAACCGTAACTTGTAACTTTTGTAAAAAGCAGGTGAAAACCAACCTTACGAAATGATAGCTAGAGGTATTACTAGGGGGGTCTCACTTCGCAGTTTAGGTATGTTCGGCCGCGCGCCTCTTCTGGCAGGCGTATGGCAGTGGATTCCCACTTGCCGCTCGGCTCGCACGCTGGCCGCGTCACGCGTATACCTATTTATGCGACAACTGACAAGCCCTTTCCGCGCCAGACAGCGACAGAGTTATGCGTTAGAAAGGGCGGAAATGTTTAGGTGAATATCTCGCTCGGCAATAAGCGCTTATGCGAGCTGAATTGCACTTTGTTGCGTCGCAACAAGGGTCGCTATTTATATATATTTTTTTGCAAAGTGAGCCTTTTGTACTTAGTACTTTATTCTGTGGTATTACATCTAGGTATGAACCAGTGATCTGTAATACAGATTCTAACAAATCTACTTCTGGCACCAGTCTCTCAGTGTCAGTACAATTTGTTCATGTTGTTAGGTTTAAGACCCAGTACATGCTATATTGTGGGCGAGAGTATATGAATAAATTGAATGGGCCTTATTGTAAATCTTGGAATAAAAATGAGATCGCACATGGGTGGAAATTTGGAAATTCAATTTGATGAAACATTCATCTTCTTTTTGTGTTATCATATTGCTAACACTTCACGACTTCATTCGTTGATGTATGGTAGCAGTTATTCACAGTTACATTTTGGTTTAATCTCTTGTTTTAACGTGACGCAAAAGTACTTTTCTACCGAGAGTTGATAAAAATGACCAAAATCTTAAAAGAGGTCGATTTTCAAAACAAAAAATCTATTTATGTGCGGCCTGAATTTAACGTGCAACCTGGTCGATAAATGCGTAGTACTACAAGTAACGTTCCTATTCACGTCAATTTGTTTGCATAATTTATCTATCCACACATCTGTTAACACATCTGCAGTTGAGCATGTGTTCGTTGTGTATCTGTATTTGTCGATTGATTACATTACGCCATGTCATAATGTGTCATGTACAGTACTTCCAGATAAATAATGGGTAGCGGAAATTATCGGAAACAATCGTATACAATTACAAAAACGATTGACAAAAAGTAATTTGGAAAAGCAACTTACAATTTCAACTTTATCGTAAACAAATAAATATCAATGTCATTTTTAAGAAAAGCAAATTAGTTGCAAGCCGTCTGAGAGTGACAAGAACGGCATATATTGCAATGCCTATTGTGACTCTGCTATAACGGTCATTTTAGCCCCGCTGATAAATCGCTGATATTCCATCATTATACTATATTATTTTGCGTATTTTCTCAACAGGTACAAGCTGCATCAGTCGATAAGAAAGTGCTAGAGACAGAGAAAGTGGATTCCTCGCCAGCTAAGAAGAAAGCTGACTCACCGGTCGCCGCTTCTCCAGGGGATAGAACCGAGACGCAGAAAGGCGTTGTGAATCTAGTACTGCGTGTAAGGTTAGTCTCTATCGTCCAATATTTTGAATGTTGAATCAAGTGGAAAGGACAATTATATTAATTTTCTATGAAAAAACCCGAAATATCCCTTCAAAAACTAGAAAAAAAAAAGAAAATTCGAATTTCGTGGGCTACAGTAACACATCCATCTTAATACTAATCCTACACTAACGAACTATACAGGTGTGGCAAATTCTTGGTCACTGAAGGGTGCATCTGCAGGGAAGCACTTTGTTCTAAATTGAAATACGCGCTTTACAATAGCCTCCCAGCTTGCCGGAGCAGTTATGAAATAAAATTAAGAACGATCAATTAAGTGGCACTGTAATGTTTACAACTACTAATATCATAGAAAATGTATGGGAAGTGTTTTTTTTAATTATTGCAAAAACTTACGATTTGATTTGATAAGTTACTTTGGGAGAAGTGTTCCTGGTGGGAAATAGAGTCGATTAAGACCAACTTGTTTTTTTTGACAAATGTAATTTTTTAGGCTAACTGTACTTTTTTTCAAAAATCTAAAAATGCTATTATTTTTTTCTTCAAAATAAAACTGAAGATTCCTAAGAACAAAACTTTCTAACTACAAGAGAAAAGGTAGCTACCCTTCAGTGACCAAGAATTTGCCACACCCTGTATAACTAAACGAGCAATATATTCTCGAAAAAAGCTCTAACGATTTCGATAAAGTTTGCGATAAGGGCGTTTACGGGGACGAAGAGTCGATCTAGTTAGGTTTAGGTCTCATACTCATATCTGAGAATCTCATATTTAAGGCATTTTTATGCAAAAAGATTTACCAGTGCAATGTGATTCATAATTTCGCAAAAGTTGTTGTGATCAGAGTAGCTAAGTGGTTAGGGTATTCGCCTTCAACGCCGAAGACTGCGAGTTTGGATCTCGGTCATTGTGTTGTTTTTGTTAATTTTCCGGGTAAATATTTCTTTATTCGCACCCGAGCAGAGCTCGGTCGCCCAGATAATAATCCTTTAACCATGCTCATAGTGTTTTTGAACAGAAAAAAATAATTGATGGATAGGAATGGCTATTTCAGGAACAATCGTCGCGAGCTGAACGACATTCGCTTCGAGTTTGTGTTCGGACAGGATACAGTTGACGGGATAGCATCGGAGCTGGTGGCGGCTGGGTTAGTCGATCCGACGGATGCCGTGGAGGTCGGCGTGAATCTCACCAAACTGCTGGACAGTCAGGCCGTTGATCCCAATGCCCCCAAAACTGTCACATTCCATTTGGTAAGTGTTTGTACTGCGCAATCTAAAGCTTTTTCGATTTAGCTGGTTCGATTCCTGGGTGAAGCAAGCGAATTTTAGAAAATCTTTGAATGCAGTTATGTTTCTTTTTAAAAATAAAGTAATTGTCTTAAAATACTCTATCTTAAGGATTTAAAGTAGTTTCCCTCCAGGGCCCATTCATTTTTTCCACCCTGTATACCGAAGTGGCCATTACAGGATAAGTCGACCCGACGGATGTCGTAAGATCGTCGTGAATCTAAGAAAGTTACTGTAGAGGATCACTGCTATCCATGCTGTATGATATCCACAACTGACAATGATTATACTTCTTGACTGCTTATAATTCTGTTATTATACTTTGTATTATTTCGTATTGATTCATTACTTTACATAATATTATTTATTTCTTGCATAACCTCAGGATCCCATCCCAAAACTACAGGTAAATAATTTTTCGTTAAAACACAGCCGTTTATTTCATTGCTTTGATTAAAAAAAAATGTACATACTTACCTAATTTTAATGTAGTGGATGTACATTTTCTTGAACTAATGAACCAATAGCTACATAGACACTAAGGTATGCGGTAAGCCTTAGACCACAAAGTTGCTTTTCATCAGGCAGAGTGGTCAAACACAAACCTATTTTAGTTAAAAAAAAACTATAATGAACTGTTTTAGTAATAAAGACATTATTTTATTCTCTGCGTAACCTAAAAGGATCAACCGATACTCCAAGAGCAACAGGTAACAACTATCACTTAAAATCTAATGCAATTGCCTTACGAGATAACTTATAAGTACCTAAACTTTATTTTATGGATATAAAAACCTTTTTTTTATTTAATACTAGTGGTCTCTCCGACTTCTCCCTGGTTCATTTATATGGCCTATCTATGTCCATATTTCGAATGGTGAAAGAGTTTTTTATTAGTAGTTTCGTCGCTCTCTTTATAATAATAGTATAGATCTTGTCGTATACCGTTCCTCTATATAAAGTTATTCAATTAAGTTTTTTAATTTCATAGATAAATAATAGTAGCTACATGGTAGAAGAGATGAATAATATTATGATTGTTTTTTTTCCCGCCTTACACCAGACACAAACTCAAGATGAGGTAAATATTATAATGTTGTATTTATCCCTGAAATTATGAATTCAGTTTTTGTTACATAAAAGTACATTTTGTTTTGAAAATGTAACTTTCTACAAAATAACAATTAACTCTTCTGGTTTTTCCTATTTTAAATTTACTTATATAGTAACTAGCTTCCGCCTGCGGCTTCGCTCGCATGGTACCCGGATAAAAAGTATTATCTATCTAAATTTAAAATTTCAACCAAATTAGTTCAGTGGTGGTCGACATACAAACATCCACCCAAACTTTCGCATTTATAATTTTAGTGTGATGTTTTATTTCCTGCTACACAAGGGGCAAGCGCAGGTTCCAGAGCCACAGGTAAATTTTTAAACTAATGGCGTCTAGTAGTTACTAAAGTGTATTTATTTTGATTATAACTTTGTCTCTTTTGGCCGTTAGATGGCCTGGAGAAACATAAGAGAGTGCCTACACTGCGTTTTCTGCAGTTTTTGAGCTGCGTTTTTCGCAGCTCAAAAACGCGCTGCAGGAAACGCAATGTGGCCACTCCCTAATACGTGTGTGTGGACACATCTGAATATAAAATTAAAGAAAAGTGTCATAGAAAATCCCAGCATTGATTCGAGTGATCTTTTTCCTTTAGATTCTGTAGGTAGATCACTTTGACACGTCAATGAAGTAATATAATATTGTAAATGAATGTTCTTGTTTCAGAACTCCACCGGACCAAACGAGCCGTTTGATGACAAAGCTCTCATCGGGTTTGCGCAGCTGACGATCGTAGATTAGTATGTAACTCGATAGAGTTGTCTTGTCTAATTTCAACCAGGGACCGATTCGCAAACCCTTTGAAGGGTTTTCGAAAGGGTTTATTAAAGGTGTTGGTAAAAAACCCGTTTCTTGAGAGATTAGAAACCCTTTTTACGGGGTTACCTCTTCATTTTGGTTACCTATTAACAGGGTTTTCTTTAGTATTGGGTTTTGCTGTTATTCAAGCCCTCTCTATAGGGTTACCCTTTCGACTGCTGAAACACGATAACACATTCCGACTTGAAGCAGTGTAATTTGATCTCTACGTGCTATGCATTAGGTTTAAAATCCTATACCTACTATTAAACGAGCAGTAGGTATTGTATTATTGTATACTTGTATACACCTACTATTATATTTGTATTTGAGTTCTCGAAAACGGAAAACTGGAAAACCCTAATACGAGTATCAAGTGGGTTTTCTTTACCTCAAGGAAGGGGTTACCTTTTCCGTTGACAACACAATAAAGGGGTTACCACTTCACTTGGGTTATGAAGAAGTTTCTAAAACAAAGGGTAACCCTCTACTACATGCTCTGAATAATAAATATGAAACCCATTTGTATGAGTTAACTCAAAACCGGGGTTGTACGGTCCCTGATTTCAACATTCAGCATACAAGTCACATTCCATGCAAATTCATAACTTATGAATCTACTTATTGATAACACGCGAATTGAAATGGGACGAAATCTGTGACTTTAAAATTATTAATTTGATCTTATAAAAATTAAAAAATGATAATGAATCACTCGACGAAATACAATTTTAATTTTAACGTGATGACTGATGATGAAAAGACATGACGAAATTAATGTATTTGTGATGTAAAAGTATGGTGCTATGGCTGGAAGTTTTGGAAATTTGTATTCGTATTTCGAAAGTCATTTCATCAGAATCACAATTTTTGGCCATTTAGGGTCTTCCCACAGGTACTACAACCACACCACAAAAACGTGACAATAGGTGGTCAAGCTAGTGGTTACGTGTGAATATGAATAATGTCGCTGCGGCTTCTTGCGTTTGCATTGTGCTACAGACAAAATGTGAATGTGGTTATGTGGTTTATATTATTGTCGGCCGTAGTTCTCGGTGTCGCTGGAGGTTGCGATGTGGTCGGTCGTCGTCGTCGTCGATAACGACTGCAAAATGTAGTACGTGTGAATAGACTATTTATTTTCAATACAAAATATAAGCCCGACCACGTGGTGTGGTTGTGGTTGTGGTACGTGTGGGAAGATCCTTAACTGTTCACTGAGCCAAAGAAAGATAGTCCTAAAACTCATTTAGCGTAAACTTAAAGCCACGTACAGACATCGCGAGGCATGCTTCGCGAATGGTTCGTCACGCATGCCTCGGGCTGTGGATGTGTGTGCTCACTGTGAGCATTAGCCGCATACGATCGTTGCGAACGCTGCCTCAGTGCGAGCCGTGCGCTTCGTGTGGACGGACGGGTGTTTTTGCGTTGTGTTCTCATGCACACCGTGCGTGAATGTTTCGCTCAGCTTGAGCATTTGTCGTTCGGGACACATGCATAAAATGTACCGTCGTATGCCGCAGCTTGAGGCATGCGTGACGAACGATTCGCTATGCACGCCTCGCGATGTCTGTACGCGGCTTAATCTGTAGTCGCTAAGATTTCTGTTGTTGTTTTTTAATTTATTTTTTAATTAATAGTCGTTCTTTAGTTTTATATTAATTACTTAAACAAAAAAAAAGTACAAAAATGTTCAAGCATTGTTTCGTTAAATTAATTTATTTTATTACTTCTAGGGAAATATTAAAGTTAAGTTGATAAAAATGTGCTGTGCAATACTTAAGTCGGTTGCCTAATTTATGGTTGTATATGTTGCATTGTTTAAAAAGGTATTTGATTAGGTACTAAAAATTTGAAAAGGATGTATGTATGTGCATCCTAGAATCCGATGAAGCATTGTGCGTCTCAGTCTGTCATATGACTAATCATATTGGTGCACTAGTCGCTCGTTAGTTCATGACGTGATCCTTTGCGCATGCGATCCAGAAATGCTGGATTTTAGCAGCAAAATGAAATCCATAATTTCATAAGCCATATTTGCCTTTCGTACTTAATATTCTTAGAGGGTGTTGTGATAAGTGATGCTTTTAATGTCGGTACAAAATTGAAAGTACCATAGTCAATTAATTTATTTTAAATGTTTGGTCTAATATGTTTTAAGTTAAGTAAATTATTCCATAGATATAGTTATAATCAACTATTCACTGACAGGGTTTAATTTATTTTATTGAAAACTTACACAATTTACCATTCAAGTATTTTAGTTTGTCGGATATTTTTATAATCGTAAGTTTCTTTTAATTTAAAAACGGTATTTTAATAATAACTAGTTCTTAAATCACCTATTCTAACTATTTAAACAACCCTTTGAACGTCTACGACTTTTATACGATACGACACGTCACTGGCTCCTAACGCCAACATTTTTGTAATATTGTTCGGCGTACACTGTAATATCACATTTACGACTCAAAGGGTTTACTATTTAGGTACTTTGCGATTCATTTACACGAGTTTTTGTAGAAGTAGAATTTTTGTAACTTTAAAATAACTTTAGTGATCACATATCACTACTTTTTGAATTGTTTTTAGGAAGGGTTGTGCCCCAGTAGTAGGTTTTATCTAAGTACTTGGGTATTTTTGTAGTAAAATTTTCTCGTAGAAGTATACTTACATTCATTTTTACTGCATAATTTGCAAATCCACCAATCAGTACAAAACATATTTTATCAGGTAATAATCAGCAGGCTGATTATCTAACTCAAATTGGTCTCAAACTGTAAAACGATCGCGTAGGTATCTTTTGTCGAATTCAGTCTCGTTAGAGAGTGACAGAGCTACATGCGTGGTCACTAAACAGATATTAAACGGGCCATTTATCTTCTGTCGCGTTCGGTCTCCTTGAAATTAGAGCGACAGACTAACTTCGGGCTCGCTCTCATCATATCTCTGTCTCGTTGAATGTCGCACGCGTGTAAACCGGGCATCATATTTAAAAGTTTGAGACCGATTTTGGTCGCTATCAAAGATAGATAAAATCAGGAGGCAGGTGTCTAATTTTGGCCTAGTGTTTACAAAGATCCTTCTCAAGTCTTACCACTATGTTTACGATCTGAATTTTTGTAATCTTTATGAAACAAGTAAGTATTCCTATAAATATAATTACTTATTTTATAACGAATTGTTTGCGTCCGTTAATTAATGAGGCTAATTGATCTTTTATCATGCTCGAGTTGAACAAAAATAATATTCTCTAAAAAAAAGGTAGATTTTAAACACTTCTGAATTTTTCTTCATTTTTGTTTCTGAAAACCAGTACATATTTGAGTGAATCGAAAGATACAATCGATTTAGTTTTGATCTGAAAAAAGGGCCAATAGTTAAGTTAGAATAAGGATTGCTTAATATAATTCACCTGAGTGCTTTTATTGAAGAAAAAAGTATTTTTAATCAACTTGGCCGCCGAACCGTCCTCCATTTTTTTATAAGCCTATAGAAATCGATCAAAACTAATGCTCTTCCAGTCATGTAGAAGCTACTACGAGCTTGGCTCTTGACAAAGTTGATGCTATTTTCTTCTATACAAACAAAAACATTCTTCCAGTAAAAAACGACAATATTCAAAACCTCAAAAAGTTCGTAAGTTGTATTTATACAGGATGTGGCAAATTCTTGGTCACTGAAGGGTAGCTACTTTTTCTCTTGTAGTTAGAAAGTTTTGTTCTTAAGAAACTTCAGTTTTATTTTGAAGAAAAAAATAATTGCATTTTTAGATTTTTGAAAAAAAGTACAGTTAGCCTAAAAAATTACATTTGTCAAAAAAAACAAGTTGGTCTTAATCGACTCTATTTTCCACCAGGAACACTTCTCCCAAAGTAACTTATCAAATCAAATCGTAAGTTTTTGCGATAATTCAAAAAAACACATTCCATACATTTTCTATGAAATTAGTAGTTGTAAACATTATAGTGCCACTTATTCGATCGTTCTTAATTTAATTTCACAACTGTTCCAGCAAGCTAGGAGGCTATTGTAAAGCGCGTATTTAAATTTAGAACAAAGTGCTTCCCTGCAGATGTACTAATGGTATGCTCCATGCATACCATTCTCTCTTTCGGGTCTGTCTGAGGCGCCTGAGGCTTTAAAATAGCCTCCCAGCATGCCGAAGCAGTTATGAAATTAAATTAAGAACGATTGAATAAGTGGCACTATAATATTTACAACTACTAATTTCATAGAAAATGTAAGGGATGTGTTTTTTGAATTATTGCAAAAACTTACGATTTGATTTGATAAGTTACTTTGGGAGAAGTGTTCCTGGTGGGAAATAGAGTCGATTAAGACCAACTTGTTTTTTTTGACAAATGTAATTTTTTAGGCTAACTGTACTTTTTTTCAAAAATCTAAAAATGCAATTATTTTTTTCTTCAAAATAAAACTGAAGTTTCCTACGAACAAAGCTTTCTAACTACAAGAGAAAAGGTAGCTACCCTTCAGTGACCAAGAATTTGCCACACCCTGTATATAGCGTTGTAATCATACACAGAAAACGAAAAAAAAAAACTTAATTAATTTATTGAAGTAGTTGTTATTGTTAGTAATTTTGAGAGAATCTTTTCTTAATCATTATAACTTGTATGATATCACAAGGTTTCCTTGTCAATGTAAATGTAATCGAAACGTAGTGTTTTTATAAAATAGTATTAAATTTTGGAATAATTGATAAAACATGATCTACTATACTTATACATAAATTTATGAAAGGGGGATTCCCGATGTCCCTTTATCTGTTTCTTCTATCGGCTCTTTCTGATTCGTTGTTGAAGAAACACTGAAAAATGTTATGAAGGTCAATAATAAAACATCGTTAACCTTTGGTTTGCCGGGATTCCAGACACAATATTAAATCAATTGTGTCACGTTTTGTTCCGCGTTCCGGCATAGGTACTTATCGTCGGCTAAATTCGAAAACCTCGTAACTCCGTCTCTTTACGAAAATGATTTTTTGATGCAGTATGGTAGATAAATAAACTTTCTACCAAACTGCATCAAAAAATCATTTTCGTCAAAATGACGGAGTTACGAGGTTTTCGAATTTAGCCGACGTTGTATAAATAAAAGGTTCGTCGGTCTCTATTTTTAAAACTAAGTATATAGAACGCATAAATTAATGCTTAAAAAGGTTATCTTACAGTTTGTATTATTATTGTGTTAAATGTGAACAAAATTGAGATGTAGTCATCCTGATTATTATAGTTTAGTTTTTAAAATGTTACCGATATTGTGATAATGGAACATGTTCCTTATTTTATAACCAATTTTCTGAAAAATACTCCTAAAAATGATAGCATTAGTCTAGCATTTGTCTGCAAACTCTAAACGGAACCAGTCAATTCTGTATTCATAACGTTCATGAGTGTATTTTCTGATATAATGACCAAATTGGTATATAAATAAATAATTCTGGATAATACCTGATTTTATTTTATTGCTTACGAGTTTATTGGTCTCTGCCTACTCCTATGATGGGAAACAGGCGTGATTTTATGTACATAGGTACCTATGAATGTATGCTTACGAGGGCATGCTAGGCTAGGTACATTGGTTTTTAGAAATTGTTGTGTAAGTCGGTTTTTGTGAAAGACATGAAACATTGAACTTAAATGTACCTAGGTAGGTACCTATATTATATATTATATAAGTTCGCGGCATGTAAAAAGGACGCTAGCTGTCAAGCTGGGCAGTAAGCATTTTATAAAAATTAGGCAAAATAATAATATCGCGCTCAAAAGTTTTTAATTACGAAATGCTTTTCCATAGAAAAACACAATAGGCCTAGTACTTTCGTGTGCAAGTGTACTCATGCGCAAACATACCTCCTCCACAATCTTCCAGCGTTCTTTTTACGTGACGCGACCTATATATTTATAGGTACCTATGTCTTAAATTCATACTTTTTGAAAATGCAGTTGATAAAAGAGTTCATTGTTAACGACACCCCCAAACGAAACCCCTAAAAAGGAACTTAAACTTAGGTAATTGAACATGAAAAAGTTATTAATTGTGTAAGTGCTTAAACTACGAGGGTCGTTTGATAAGTAATTGGCCTTGACAAGAAAAAATGGTTTTTGAATCTATGAATTATTTTATATTTCAACATAATCATTTTTTAGGGCTACATACCAAGCCCCACTGTTTTCTACCTTTTATAACCATTCTAAAAAAAATCTGAGTCAATTTTTGATGTTTGTTTAGGTACATTAAATCGTTGCTTGATACTAAATCTTACGAATAAAATAGAGAAAGAGGCAATTCGTACCTTAATTTATGAAATTTTGCTATGGCGGGTACGCAAGTGCGCATTTGTGTTTATTGTCAATTGTGAGCAAATGCGGCAGCCATATTCCGGAAAGCATTTTAATGTCTAAATGGGTTGTTAAAATATTTAACTCCCATTTAATTAAGATGTCCATAGACTCAGTAATCTAACGCACTTTTACTCTCCGGTCGGTTATTACTAAATCATAGATTTTTTAATTAATTTCTGGATCGGGGGCATAATTTGAACGACCAGGACGGTCTTCATCAATAATGCTTGTAAGGTCACATTTTTATTCAGCTGTCCAATATTTTATGGTTTTTAACGATGGAACAGAGTCCTAAGTATACTTTGGAAAACTAAATTTTATTCTTATCACTCTTTTTCTATTTCAAAAACAAGTAGTTTATCACCAATCGGTGTTCGATTTTTACCATTTTTGTAAAATCACAAAAGTTGGTTTGTTTAAATGGCTGTCATTTAAAAACTAAACCATCTAGAAAGTTCAGAACTTGACAGTATTACTAAAAAAAGTTAAGTTAGCGAAAAATAACACATTTTTATTATTAGTAGTGTTATATCTAACTTAGGCCAAGTAGGTACTTATCATACAGCCCTCGTAATATTAGTATGTAACTAATCTAATCTAATAATAATTAATCACTAATTTTACATACTTTACCGGTTAACTAGGTAGGTACTTAACTACCTACTTATTTTTGCATTGATGACTACACCCTGGGGGTGTCGATAGCAATGAATGGATAAAAGAACCTCTATCAATTTTGCGATCTAACAAAAAACACGAAACCAGTAGGTACCTACTAAGTAGGTATTTATTTGTTGATAACGTCAGTGTTGCTAAATAGGTACTAAATACAATTTATTAGGTTTAATCGCCTCGCAAAACGTTGCGCCAAAAATATACCAACTTACAGCAGATTCTAATAATAAATCGAACGCGATCGTTATCCTCCTAAAAACCATGACCCAATTTTGATGTAATGCTTAGCTTTGTTTACCTATTTACATTTTACGGAAAAGTGTTAAAAGATCGTAAGGGAGTGGCCACACTGCGTTTTCTGCGGCGCGTTTTTGAGCTGCGCGTTTCGTTTGTATCGATACAAACGCGCTGTAAAAAACGCGCTGCGAAGGCGTGTTTGTATCGATACAAACGCGCAGACAGCTCCCTTCCCACGGAATAAATAGCAGTGCAAGCACCGTTCTTATCGATCGCTAAGTTGACATTTAGATTCGATAAAATTCGATAAAATTAAATTTTTCATTGATAAATCCAAATTTTGTCGATTCTAAATGTCAAATTTAGCGATCGATAAGAACGGTGCTTGCACTGAAATAGGTATTGTATCTAAACAAACGATATGCGACCGCGCGTTTCTATCGATACAAACGCGCTGTAGAAAACGCAAAGTGGCCACTCCCTTAGAAAAATGTAGTTAGATACTTACCAAATACCAACACAAGTGGATTTCTAAGAGTCGAAAATATGCAACGGTTTTTCAGCTACAGCAGTAGGTAGGTAGGTACATACATAAATACTTCCTATATTCAAGTATATTATACACAGTACTATATACAGTACTTCCAGATAAATCATGCGCATCGGTTAATTTCGTGTTTTCCGAATAATGACAGACAGCATCTAGGCAGTATAGTATTGATATAAGTTCTGTATGATTCCACAAAACAATGTGACAGAAGTGCACGTCGAGCTGCGCAGCCTTGCGACCTGCGAACTAATTTTTCTGCGATAAAGTTGAAATTGTGAGTAATTCGCTTTTCAAAATTTTTTTTTTGTAATTTTTTTATGATTATTTTTGTTGTTTTCCGACACGACTGGTAGAAGACGTTCATACTAAGTGCAACTAAAAATATGAACCTAATGTACTTTATAGCTAGATCTTATACCTAGGTGATGTAGGTATCTGTTCTAGCGCAGGTGTGCCAGAACAGATACATTGCATTGTGTGAACCGAACCTTAGATTACAGGTAATGTAAAGTAGTATCTGTTTTGAGGCGGGACTCCGGCTAAGTGTCAGAAAAGATACATTTCCTATGGTGGAGGCACATCTCGTAAATATTAGTAAGTAGTAGGTACATATTTACTTTAGGTAGGTAGGTACATCAGTAAATTCGTAGGTATCTAGGGATACTGTGTTCTCAAATATCTATGAGTACAAAAGTATGGTGCTTCTCCGAAAAACCGGCGAACCAAATGCTGTTTATTGCTCTAGCTAGCCTAAACTGGAAAAAAACGAGTCACTTCATTTCAATGGAGCGAGTTCGCCGTGACAAGGCGTGAAAGGCAGATCACTAGTCACTAGAGTTGTCACATGAGCGAGTTCACAGGTGGTGACCTGCGAACTCGCTCATGTGACAAATTAATGAGATAAACAGTTTTCGAGGCCAAGATCGTATCCTAAATAAACGGCTATTACGTAATGCGCACGCACTGATTTGTTTACCCACTTCCCGATAGCAGACGGCCTTTCCCTAGAAAATTACGCTTTATCTGGGAGAATGATTGTAAAACTCAATTGTACCTAGTGTAGCCAGTGTAGGTACCTACCTATTTTACCTTGCAAGACCCTACAGACTGGGTGCAAAAACCGGCCTGGAGCATGATTTATTCTCACTGAATGACATGATAAAAATTTAGGACCTCGTAGGTACACGCGGAACTGCAGCCTCAATTTCTTCAAATAATGTTTACCATCCAATAAGTTTTAAGAGAAGGCCTTATTATTGTGCACGTCTCGGTAGTGGGTCCTAGAGTTGTCTTGAAGTATGAGACCGTAGCGTAGTAGATGCGTAAATACCGGTGGTGTCTGGATGTTTATCTTAGCGTGTAGGTATATAAAGCGAGGCCGGGCGGCGTGCTCCTAATAAGAACCCACTCATTGCCATCAGAACTACGCTACTGTGAACAGTCCAGCGAACTTTAAAATGGAAATGAAAATGTTGAAATTGGTGTTTGTGATTGTCGTGTTGTTGGTGGTGAAAGTGTTGACCACGCCCCTGAATGCGAAGATAAATGACGAGCCTTTAAGCCAAGGTAAGAGGATGCACAACTTTTTTCAGCGAAAGCTTCATGCGTGCGAAGTCTGCGTTGCTTTCCGAAGGAGAGGGCCGCAGGATTAGCAGTGCGATTCAGACTTCCGAAAATGCATCCGATTCGATGATTTTCTTCGGAAAGTTTCTTTGCTGAAAAAACGTCACTTTCCGGATCCGGAATACATTCCGTGAAGGTCTGAATCGCACTGCAAAAACAAACTAGGTAAGTAAGTAGGTAGGTAGTAAGTAGGTGGGTAGCTTTCAAATCATAACGGCAAAGAAATATCTGGATCTCGCTCGACACCTAACGGGTCCAATATGGTTAAGAATCGTCCAGTTTAATTAAAGTAACTAAGAATTTAGTAATTTGTGATCCAGTTGACTTCAAAACTGCCAAAGATACATTAAAATCGGCCAATCACACTCGTAGTGTTTCGGAATGATTGATGACTCTTTATTGTAGATAAACGTCTTATAAATCCTTTTTTTGTAAGTATAAGTAGGTAAGTACCTACCTAATATGAAATTACATAAGTAATAAAAAATACTTAGAAACATTGTACTTATCTGAGAATTCCACGGAGAATTCAGTAGGTAATCTACTTCCCATATTATTATTATGACTCATATCGGAATTTCTATAGGTAGGTACCTACTTACTATCTTCATTGACCACGGAACCGACCTCCGCTATTGATAAGTAGAGATAGGTAAATACGTAAATACTTAGATTAATATGAAAAGAACCGTTGTCTAAAGCAAGAGGATAAAACCACTGTGGAAGAAAATATCACTCGAATCTTATTAAAAATATCAATGAAAATGAAATTTACATAAGGCTACGAACGTTTCAAATAGATTTTAGTAATTATTCAGTTTTTGGTTTATTTAACATAAAACCATGCAAATAATTGTAGCGCGAAAAATGGTAGACAAGCACACACAATTTTGTATATTCAAGATCTGCAGTGCGATTCAGACTTCCGAAAATGCATCCGATTCGACGATTTCCTTCGGAAAGTTAGGGTTTTTTCAGCGAAGAAACGTCATTTTCCGAATTCGGAATAAGTAGGTATACCTAAACACAGGCCTGTTTTAGCATACCTAACCGGGGCCCTGGGCGAGATTTCTACTTTTTTCTACTTTGAATTTTTATAAAAAAACAATGGGTTTCAAATGATATAACGTTTTATACTTACCTTTCAATTTACTTATGAAGCTAAAACGCGCAAAATACTCATGAAGCTAATGTCCGAGCTTTTTTTTATCAACGAGCGAAGCGAGCCAATTTTTTCACAACAAATGCGATATGATACCATTTTTCATTCTAACATTTTTATACTTACTTAGGTTTTTTCATCCTTTTATATTTTCAAAACACCTTTCTTAGGGAATAGGTAAGTATGCCTTTTCCACAAAGTTTGAAGTTCATGTAGAATTGAAAGGGGGCGCCTTGGGCGCCCTCGGCTGGCGCCCCTCAGGCTTGCGCCCTAGGGCGGTCGCCCACCCTCGCCCTACCTTAACACCGCGCCGCTACTGTACACACAATATTTTGAGAAGGTCTGAATCGCACTGGTGATCATTTGACCAACCTAAGATAGACCCCCCATAGAATAGAATCCGTACCTACCATAGAATCTGAAAAAGAAGGTCGTTACCACTACACTAGACTAGACACCAAAAACTATAACTAGGCCCCTAAGGTTGTGTGAAGATATTGCAAATGGTTAGACGATTCGCCGGCATGCGGCTGGCATCAACAAGTCTTTTGTTTTGTTACCGACCAAACTATGATTCAGGCATTATTGGGAACAGCCGTCTATTAAAATTAAAATGGCTTGGTTAGATAACCAGCGTCGGGGTATGCTTAGGCCGGAGAGTCGGTTATCCGGAAAACACCCAGACCCAAGAAAATATCATAACTTCCTCCGCTTAGTTAGAGCTCGTGCAAATATGCTTGCAATGATCGACTCTACGACCTTCGGATTGAAAGCTAAGGCACTCCCACCTTGCGTAAGCGAGCGTTTCTCTGTTCTGTGACTCCCACCTTGGCCAATACAACTTGTTGTCCTAATGACGTTACAAATATTGAGCTGACCTGACGATGGAGTCAGGAAAATATTGAAAAGTTTTATGGACACGGGATTTTATCGCGTAATTTACCTTATTTATCCCGACGTTTCGGCTATGTTGCAATAGCCGTGGTCGCGGGCAGACTGGAGAGAGCAGACAGACTGATGGAGTCAGGAGCTGTTTATGGTACACATAGGTACCTAAATAGGCCACTTGAGTTGAAACTCTGCATATCATCTGTATAATTCCGACTACAAGTAAGTATTATATTCAGAGGCGTATTTAAAAATTCGGCGCCCTGGGCCTGTAAGGTTTGCCGCCCCATAAATTAGCGGAAAATGCAAAATCAGATACCTACCTAGTGAATGAAAAAACAAAAAGGCAATGGTTAGGTTTAATATCTACTACCTAGCTGTGACCGCGACTTTGTAAGCGTTATGATTACCGTTCGCGCAACGCATTTAACGACTTCGATTCCCGTCGCGGGACAAATGTTTGTATGATTTGCAAATATTTGTCTCGAGCTTGAAACTTGTTTTGCATTCTGCTAGCAAAATACTCATGAAGCTTAATGCGAGCGAAGCGAGCCGAATTTGTTTTAAGACAACTAACAACTGACATTTTATTTTTCCTATGGTAATCAAAGAAAAGGATGGCTTCATGTCGATTCCTATTCTATATGCGAGCGAAGCGAGCCTAATTTTTTTATAACAAAACAAATGCAACATGTGACACTTGATTTTACTAACGTGCTCAAAGAATAGGATGGCTTTTTGTCGGTTAATATTCTGCGGTCAGACACAACTCACATTGCTTGCAAAACACTTATGACATGAAGCTTTTATGCGAGCGAAGCGAGCCGATTTTTTTTAAGACAAATGCAACATGTGATACTTAAGAAAATGTTTGCCTAAAATCGCCTCGAGGATTTATATTGTAACGGATTTATCCTTTCGAGTTTAAAAGAATACCTACCTACAGTTTCCTGTCAAGTTAAAAATCGCAAGGTCAGTCTCTGAAATTGGCCGGTCAGTAACACGATAGTGATTTTAGTTGTTGTTAATTAGGTAAGCTTTTCTTAAATTTCTTCAGGCAAACAAGGACAAAAAGAAAGGCGCATGAAGCTAGCCGCCCCTCGCTCTCACCCAAATGTGTTTTAGTTAATTGTTAATTAAGTAGACTTTTCTTAAATTTCTTCAGACATTTTAGGACAAAATGAGAAGCGCATGAAGCTGGGAACGAGGGGCGGCGCGAGCCGCCCCCCGTTTTAGTTGTTGTTAATTAGGTAGGCTTTTCTTAAATTTATTCAGGCATACAAGGACCAAAAGAAAGGTGCATGAAGCTAGCCGACCTTCGCTCTCACCCAAATGTGTTTTAGTTTTTGTTAATTAGGTACCTAGAGTTTTCTTAAATTTCTTAAGGCATATAAGGACAAAAAGATAGGCGGTGCAAGCCGCCCCTCGCTCTCAGCCAAATGAGTTTTAGTTGTTGTTAATTAGATAGGCTTTTTTAATTTCTTCAGGCACAGGACAAAAAGAAAAGCGTACGAAGCTGAGAGCTAGGGGCGGCTTGCACCGCCCACTAAATGAGTTTTAGTTGTTAATTAGGTTGGCTTTTTTAAATTTATTTAGGCATTTAAAGAAAAAAAAACGCATGAAGCTGAGAACGAGGGGCGGATTCATGTCTTGGGCTTTTCCTTTTGTCCTTATATGCCTGAAAAAATTGTGTGCTGAGAGGTGCGGCTTGCGCCGCCCCTCTCAGCCTGCCGCCCCGGGCCATGGCCCTCTTGGCCCAAGGGTAAATACGCCCCTGATTATATTTTCCTAAAATTGAAGTTTTTGTGGGCCAGAATTTAGTGAAGACCCATCGCAAAGACGAAAACAAGGTAGGTACAAACATACCTAATTTTAGTAAATGTCACTTTCAACATCATGCTGTTTCTATTGGTCTTCAGCGTGAATGAATTATGAACGTTCGTATGAACAGCAGAATTAGCGCCATTGTTTCAACTTCCCACTTTACCGGTAACATTATCAGAATTTATTACATTTCGTTAGAGACAATCAGACGCGCACATGACTTGCGACGATTAATCACAGTCACGTGGATGCAGTCACAAATAAACTGTGCCGGTTTACGTATTTATTCTGTCAGATAAAAAAGTGCTAAGTAGGTATTGGTACGATAGTAATATTATCTAAACATAGGCAGGGGCGTATTTACCCTTAGGCCAAGAGGGCCATGGCCCGGGGCGGCAGGCTACGAGGGGCGGCGCAAGCCGCCCCTCAGCCTCTCAGCTTGCGCCTTTCTTTTTGGCCTTTTATTGCCAAAAGAAATCTTAAAAAAAGCTTACCTGATTAACAAAAACTAAAATTTGGTTGGCGAGGGGCGGCTTGCGCCGCCTCTCGCTCTCAGCTTCATGAGCCTTTCTTTTTGTCCTTACATGCCAGAAAATTTTAAAAAAAGCCTACCGAACTAAATAAAAGGTAAAACTTATTTGGTTGAGAGACAGGGGGGCTTGCACCGCCCCGTGCTTTCAGTTTCATGCGCCTTTCTTTTTGTCCTTATATGCCCGAAGAAATTAAAAAAAAGCCTAGGTACCTAATTAACAAAAGCTAAAACTTATTTGGTTAAGAGCGAGAAACAAAAACTAAAATTTATTTAGTTGTAAAGTTTTAGACATCAAGACTATCGTTTCACTGACTGGCCATTTTCAGAGATTTTCATTTGACAGGAAACGTAGGATTTCTTTTAAGCTCGAAGGGATAATTCGTTACAATAAATTGGTATTCTGGGAATAAATCCTCGAGACCATTTTAGGAAAACATTTCTTGTGTCACATGTTGCATTTGTCATAAAAAAATTCGGCTCGCTTCGCTCGCATATCGAATAGGAACCAAGGAACCGACAAGCAGCCAACCTTTTCTTTGAGAACCGTAAGCAAAATTAAGTGTCACATGTTACATTTGTCATTAAAAAAATTCGGCTCGCTTCGCTCGCGTATAGAATAGGACCCGACAAGCAGCCAACCTTTTCTTTGAGAACCGTAAGCAAAATCAAGTGTCAAATATTGAATTTGTCATAAAAAAATTCGGCTCGCTTCGCTCGCATATAGAATAGGGACCGACAAGCAGCCAACCTTTTCTTTGAAAACCGTAAGCAAAATCAAGTGTCACATTTGTCATAAAAAAATCCGGCTCGCTTCGCTCGCATATAGAATAGGAACCGACAAGCAGCCAACCTTTTCTTTGAGAACCGTAAGCAAAATCAAGTGTCACATGTTGCATTTATCATAAAAAAAATCCGGCTCGCTTCGCTCGCATACCTATAGAATAGGAACCGACAAGCAGCCAACCTTTTCTTTGAGAACCGTAAGCAAAATCAAGTGTCACTTATATTTGTCATAAAAAAATTCGGCTCGCTTCGCTCGCATATAGAATAGGGACCAACAAGCAGCCAACCTTTTCTTTAAGTACCGTAAGCAAAATCAAGTGTCACATGTTGCGTTTGTCATAAAAAAAATCCGGCTCGCTTCGCTCGCATATAGAATAGGAACTGACAAGCAGCTAACCTTTTCTTTGAGAACCGTAAGCAAAATCAAGTGTCAAATATTGAATTTGTCATAAAAAAATCCGGCTCGCTTCGCTCGCATATAGAATAGGAACCGACAGGCAACCAACCTTTTCTTTGAGAACCGTAAGCAAAATCAAGTATAACGGCGTATCAGGAAAACAACATAACACTTCTAAGACCCGTACTTGCTCGCACCAATAATCAAAATAAGACTGCCCTAAAAACTACTTTGCACGGCTTTATATAAAATCCTAGATGGCGCCACCAGTTACAAAAACATTACTCGAGTGAAGTTTGGTACTTGCGAAGATGGCGACCATTTCCTGTACCATCGAGTTGGAAATGTCAGTTTGACAGTGACATTTCCACCCGGATTCAATAATTCTCAATCGATAAAAGCAGTGTTGCAATTTATAATGTTTACACAAGTGTCAAATATTGAATTTTTCATAAAAAAAATTCGGCTCGATTCGCTCGCATATAGAATAGGAACCGACAAGCAGCCAACCTTTTCTTTGAGAACCGGAAGCAAAATCAAGTGTCACATATTGCATTTGTCATAAAAAAATTCGGCTCGCTTCGCTCGCATAAAGAATAGGAGCCTAGAACCAGCCAACCTTTTCTTTGAGAACCGTAAGCAAAATCAAGTGTCTGTTGTTGTCGTAGAAAAAATCGGCTCGCTTCGCTCGCTTATTAAGCTTCATGACTATTTTGCGACCAGAGTGCAAACCAAGTTTCAAGCCCGAGACAAATATCAAATATTTGCAGGGGGCGGCAAACCTTACTGGCCTAGGGCGCTGAATCTTAAAATACGCCTCTGAACATAGGATGAATAAAGTTATTTGTAGTTAATTAATTCACCCGACTTAAAAAAATGGCGGTTGTTGGTAGTACAGTAGAAGGTAGGTATATTTTAAACCGACTTAAAAAAAAGGGAGGAGGTTCTCAATGCGTCGGAATCTTTTTTGTGCTTTTTTATGTCTGAACCGATTTGGATAATTCTGGTTTTTTTTAAAGAGTAAGTAAGTACCTAATTATACTTACAGTTAAAGTAAGAACCGGGTGCATTATAGTACCTATCTGTCCAAAAAGTCAAATAATGTAGAGTACCTACCTAGGTATACAGTATTACGTTCTACCACAGAATACTAGGTTCTACTTCTCTTTAATTGGTGACACTTCTCTTTAATTGTAACAGACCCCCTGGGCAAGGAACATCCTATGCCAGTTCTAACCAGATCATTCCAGCTGACTTCTAGTTACTTCCAGCTTGATTTAGTATCTATCCTGTTTATTCAGAGATAGCGAATTTAATTGGAACGCGCGGTAAATCCATAACGTTTTTATAACTGTAAAGGGGGTCAGTGTCGGCCAAATATTTGGGTAAACTCATCGATACGTCACACTGACATTGGCCTGATTAGTAAATGTATAAAATAAGACACATAACTTTAGGTAGGTATATCCCCAAGGCTCGGTAAACATACGCACGAATTAGGTTAGAATTTAGGTTAAGTTTATTTGTAGATGTCTACTAAGAGGGTAGTCAGAGGTATCTCCTAATCCATACTCATATTTGTAACATGTCAACATTTTGCAGAAGTTAGCATTCCGTACGTGACAGTTTGCAAGTCCTTCGCCGCTATTAGAAATCTGACTGGTTAACTCACTTCGTTCACCTTTTAATAAAGTTTTATCAAAAAGAAAAATGCACGACCGGGATTCGACACCACGTCCTTAGAATCACAAGTCGAGACACTCATGTGGCTAACACGGCTCTTATTAATTGATAATTGATGAAATGGGATAAAAATACTTACCTACTTATAATGACCTTGAGGGCCCTATCTCACTAGGAAACCATCCCCCTTACTTATGAAAGATGTTTAAAGTTAAACACTGGTTGAACAACGTCCTGTCTCTGTTTGTCACTATCTACAAATAAAGACAGGACGTTGTTTAACCAGTGTTTCACTTTAAACATCTTTCATAAGTAAGGCCCCCTGGTTGCGCCACCACATACAAAATGTTCGGAAATAACACCTGAGGCGCGATTCAACCCTTCTCGGAAAGCATTCGGAATTCGGATAGTGACGTTTCTTCGCTCATCGCTGAGAAAACGTCAACTTTCCTTCTTTCTTTTCGTCTGAGTGCATGTCTGCGTGGCTCTTAAAATGGGTGAACCGATTTGAATGCGGTTTTTTTATTTGAAAGCAGATTTTTTAGCGATATTTTTTTTTTTGGTTGTTGGTGTGAGTGGCTTTTTTTATGTAAAAAAATTTTCTAAGAACCTAAGTAAGTCATATGGTTTTTTCGATTAGTATAGATTGACCTAATTCTTAGTTTTTGTTTTTCCAGTGATTGCATTGGAGGAGTCGTGCGTGAGACAAGGAGGCATTTGCATGCGTAGTGAGGACTGCGATCCCAGCACAACAGCGCAGATCGGCACCATCTTGTGTCCCAAGCAGTATCACATGGGCGTCGTCTGCTGCTACCAATAGACAAGACTATGTCGTGAGTAACTGAGCACATTTTATTATTTACTAGCGACCCGCCCCGGCTTTGCACGGGTCACATAACACATCACATTAGAAACCTCTAAAATTATCAGTGTTTCTCTAAAATATATTGCATGTATTATACATATAAACCTTCCACTTGAATCACTCTAGCTATTAAAAAAAACCGCATCAAAATCCTTTGCGTAGTTTTAAAGATCTAAGCACACATAGGAACAGGCAGCGGGAAGCGACTTTGTTCTTTACTATGTTAGTGATTATGATTAGTGACGCCAATGATCTTCCATATAAACTGAGGCAGATGCGTTGTACCTCGCTCTGCGTGGCGAACAAAAGTCAAGCTAATTAGCTTGAGTCAACTCAGTCGCACTTTATCTTGCTCCGATGTTACACGCATTTACACACAGCACGCACATAAATTTTATCTCTTTCTGCCAACAGAGTTTATTAAATCTCTGCAATTTTTTAGTTTACTTGATTGATAGAAGTAGTTAGGTAGGTATTACGAGTACCTACGTAAGTTATTTTTATTACGAGTTTATTAGTAAATAAGTATTTTGCGTATTCTTAGTTCAAGCATACCACGCTTAATTGTACCGCAGTACGTACCAAAATATCACGAAATGCTATGGAAATGTTTCTCGGCCCTAATTTATGATTCGGTTAGGGTCATGGCAGCGCTAGAAATAGCATTACTGAATCTGCAGCACGATGTTACGATGTTATGATTGAGTCACGCTATCAACTCGTACATTTTGCGTTTGATTATGTCAGATCACTAAAATTGTGCCTTGAGTTTCATGATTCATATTTGAAGGATCCCGACTGTATTCCCTAGATTAACTCAGATCCTTTATAATAATCTCAATATTCTATTTATCTGTGGTTTTGCTTACTTCAGTAAGACATGACTACAAGCAAAATCCCAAATAAGTAGATAGAATATTGAGATTATTTTAGTAATTTTTTTGTAGCCTATGTCATATTCCCAGTTTATCTATCTATATTTTAAACAGCCAAATCGGTTCAGTGGTTGTCGAGTTATAGAGGGACAAACATACATCCAAACATCAAACATTCAAACTAAATTGCCGTTAGGGGTAGTCAAAGGCATGTCAACAAAACCCATATTTGTACCTGCCCAGATTTAGAAAAAGTTTGCATTCTATGCATGAAAGTTTCAGGTTTGTTAGAGTGTGCCTTGAACGCATTTTTCATCTGTAGGTTTTTTCCGTAATCGCATTTTGCGTCGACAGTGTTTTGTCATGTGTGCATTTTTGCAAAAATAATTTTTAAAATTTACGAACATTTTCACGCATCTGAAACACGATTATTATTGTTGTCACAGATTACTGTTGTAGTAACAATTTGTGAACTTTGACGCGTGACGTCAAATTGATACTAAGTACAACAGTAATCTGTGACAACAATAAGTTCGAGTTTAGGAATTGTGAAAATTAAAAAAAAAAACGTAGGGTGGTGGCACCAGTAATGAACAAGCACCAGTGTTCGACATTTTTTTTTTAATTGGCTTATAATAAGATTTAGGTTGAATATATCTATGGTAGAAACACAAAACCGTAGACAACACATTTCCAGTTGTTATTCCTGAAAACGTCACGAAAATCGGCCATTTAGTTTTCAAGTTATTGAAGAAAAAGTTGTGTGTTGGTGCGCTGCTGAACCAAAATACACTTTTACTAACGAAATTACTAAGAAGTTAAGTCTATATTTTTGCCAGCATTTTTGGAATTATTCAATTTATTCGAATTTCGATTGATTTTATGGAAAGGTTATATTATTCTGGATTTAATTTTAAATCAGTAGCGCACCTACGCATGTTTAATTTTATTTTATAGTCGATGTTCATTACTGGTTCAGCAAAATTCACCTTCTCCAGAAATCGACAGGTGTCCATACTTATTATTTTACGTACTTTCTTAGTTTTTAACCAAATTTAAGTCTAATTCATGAACTGATTACGTTAATGTTTGAAATTCACCGATTGATACATGTTCTCCAATAAAGAACATGTGTCGAACACTGGGTAAAATAAGTGTTCATTACTGGAGTTGGTTTCAGATTCCTCCCAGAAAAAACTACACACTCGAACAAATTGATTATTAATTATAATACAATGTTTCTCATGGCTGACTTGTCTAGTTTTTAACCAAAAAAAGGAAGAGGTTCTCAATTCGTCGGAATCTTTTTTTTTTTTGTTCTTTTTTTATGTATGTTCCCCGATTACTCAAAAACGCCTGGAGCGATTTGGAAAATTCTTTTTTTGTTTGTAAGGGTATACTTTCCAATTGGTACCACAAAAATTTGGTGAGGATATGTTGAGGATCGTCGGAGTTATGAACATAAATGCACCCATAACAAACTCAGCAAAATACATTATCATGATTATACGTATTAATTATTATTATTTATTATTAATAAAATTAGCAGTCACTGTACCACTGCAGGGCAAGTCCCTCCCTTCCGGTAGGTAGTTTAAATAATGTTAGTTATTGCATGTTTTGTGTTTGTTCATTACTGGGTGTTCATAACTGGAGTGTCATTAACTGGTGATTTATCAGTGTTTATCACTGGAATATTGGTGTTCATTACTGGAGATTCGGTAGGTATTTTGGTTTTCGTCTTCTGAGTAAAAACATATAGCTTTAATGTGAAAAAATTTGCTACCTAACCTTTCTTGAATATATTATTTATCATTTGGACTAACTGCTGTAGATATAATGTTAAAAATAACGAAATTATTTCAAATTTTAGTCACACACTTCTCTTAAAGTGTCGAGCACTGGTGCTTTCACCCTATCTATGGATCGTTAGGGAGTGTACACATTGCGTTTTTTGCAGCGCGTTTGTATCGATACAAACGCGATTCGAACGCGATGCGAACGCGCAGCCCCCCGCGCAGCCCCTCCCGGTTCGCTTTTGTATGGAAAAATACGCGTTGCGAACGCGCGTTTGTATCGATACAAACGCGCAGCTCAAAAACGCGCTGCAGAAAACGCAATATGTACACTCCCTTATATCTGACTCGTCCTTGACTCGTCTTATGAATTCGTGTCGTCACATCCTTTCACATCCTTTTCAAGTAGGTATTTTGAAATTCCTACTATTTTTTGCAATTTTTAAAATTTATTTTCTAATCGAAAACGGTTTAATATTAAAAAATAATTACACACATATACCTCTAAAGCAACAATGTTCATAATAAAATACATTTAACCCGCTTTTGAATCAGACGCATGTTCCCTATTGCTATGATTATGGCTATACACTGGCTCATTCTGCAATAGATAAAGCAAAAGGGTACGAACATTTTTGTATGGAGCCTGGCATACCTACTGTCGGCCATTTTGAAAAAACCTCGATTTTGCTGCCAGTGATGAAACATGTGTCAATCGATAAGGGAAGTGATTACAAACAAAATATATTCAGTAATAAAATCTCGTAATCTTTATACTTTCAGAGATATTTGAGTTTGAAAATGTAAAAATTAAAACTTGAAAATGCTAATTATGCTGCCAATAATAACCGGTAGGTATTTGAATATGTCTACTGTGACTGGGGATAAAATCGTGAGCCAATTTCGTTTATTTTTTTTTATTTTTTATTTGAAATTATATTTTTGAACAAAGTTTATTTTATCATTTTGTGCTAAATAGTACCTAGGTAGAAAGTGAATGATGAAATAAACTGTTCAAAAAATACAGGGTGAATTTTTGAGACGGGTAGTAAGGGCACCTACCTTATCCGTTGTAGCTACAGGAAAACGTTCTTAGAAGATTATCCTTAACTTTTGAAGATATTTTGACCTGCATTCACAGATTTTGAAAAAAATGTACAGTCAGCGAGAAAATGGCCAGTTTACACAAAAACTTTTTTGATGCCAATCGATTATTTATTATTTATAACTGAGGTTAGAGTACTAGAGAAGTCAGAAAACGCTAAAATGTATTTTTGAGACGGGTTAGTAAGGGCTACCTTAACCGTTGTAGCTACAGGATAGTCTCGTAAGAACTATCCTGTAGCTACAACGGTTAAGTTAAGGGAGTTAAGGATAGTCTCGCAAGAACGTTTTCCTGTAGCTACAACGGTTAAGGTAGCTGCCCTTACTGTTCCTTCTCAAAAATGCATTTTAACAATTTCTGACTTTTCTAGTACTCTAACCTCAGTTGGTCAGATAGAGTCTTGTAATCCTTATTTGAAACAGGATCGTTTGGCATCAAAAAAGTTTTTGTGTAGATTACCCATTTTTTTCGGTGACTGTACATTTTTCCCAAAATCTGTGAATGCAAGTCAAAATATCTTCAAAAGTTAAGGATAGTCTCTTGAGAACGTTTTCCTGTAACTACAACGGTTAAGGTAGCCCTTACTACCCCGTCCCAAAAATACATTTTAGCGTTTTCTGACTTTTCTAGTACTCTAAACTCAGTTGGTCCGCTAGAGCCTTTTAATCCTTATGTGAAATTAGCGGCCTTTACACGGTAGAGTTTTTACCACGGATCTGGACTGTACAGATATCTGTACAGATAACCACGGATAAAACTGTCAAAGGTTGGAATGGCGCGTGCTATTTCCCGCGGGCCAATCTCTGCGTGTAAATGCTGCTATAGGATCGATTGGCATCAAAAATTTTTTTGTGTAAACTGGCCATTTTCTCGCTGACTGTACATTTTTTTAAAAATCTGTGAATGCAGGTCGAAATATCTTCAAAAGTTAAGGATAGTCTCATAAGAACGTTTTCCTGTAGCTACAACGGTTAAGGTAGCTGCCCTTACTGCCCCGTCTCAAAAATTCACCCTGTATACTTAATTTAAAAAAAAAAAATTTTACGCAAAAATTAAACGAAATTGGCTCACGATTTTATCCCCAGTCACAGTAGACATATTCAAATACCTACCGGTTATTATTGGCAGCATAATTAGCATTTTCAAGTTTTAATTTTTACATTTTCAAACTCAAATATCTCGGAAAGTATAAAGATTACGAGATTTTATTACTGAATATATTTTGTTTGTAATCACTTCCCCTATCGATTGACACATGTTTCATCACCTGCTGCAAGATCGAGGTTTTTTCAAAATGGCGGAAGAGTAAGTATGCCAAAATGTTCGTTCTTCTTTATTTGCTTCTATGTTTGCAAGTAATTCTCGCCTCGATACATGCTCTGACCAACCACCCACTATACCTCACTGTGGGTTCGCGATGCCAGAGATCGCTATTCATACCAAAGAGGTGCGAAGAGCATTATTTGGTCTAGATGAGAACAAAGCCAGTGGTCCTGATTGTATCCCAGCTAGGGTACTGAAGCGCTGTGCGCCCGAGTTGTCTCCTGTGTTGACTTGCCTTTACCGCCTTTCCCTGGAAAAGAAAACCGTACCTACATCTTGGAAGCTAGCCAATGTGCAACCAGTTCCCAAAAAAGGAAGTCGTGCCGATCCGACCAATTATAGACCCATTTCCATCACCTCCATAATCTGCAAGGTTATGGAGAAAGTACTTAACCATAAGTTGCTGACGTACCTCGAAGCCAATGATCTGCTTAGTGAATATGGTTTTCGCCGTGGACGGTCTACAGGCGATCTTCTCATATAGGTACGTCACGCACAAATAGGGGGAAGCCATTGAAAAACACGGGGAAGCAATCGCTGTATCTCTGGACGTTTCAAAGGCATTTGACCGGGTCTGGCACGCGAGTCTGCTCAACAAGCTCCCTGCGTACGGATTATCTCCTGCATTTTGTGCCTGGATATCCGACTTTTTGAGCGAACGGTCGATCAGAGTGGTCATTGATGGCTGCTCCTCTGACCTCTCAGGCTATTAATGCTGGAGTTCCTCAAGGGTCTGTTCTCTCTGCGACGCTTTTCCTGCTTCACATTAATGACTTGCTTCAGCCAGGCATTATTGGTTACGCAGATGACAGCACCGTCACAGAGAGATATTTATCCAGCGCACGTTCTACCAGTCAGGAGATAAATTCTCTGAGACAGGCTATGGTTGAACGAACGAATCAGACTCTAAAAACTGTCTGCCAATGGGGTGAAAGGAATAGGGTTTGTTTTAACGCTGCCAAAACACAGGCTTGTCTGTTTTCTGCTAAGAAGCACCAATTCGATCTGGCGCCCTATTTTTGCGGTACTCCTGTAGATGTTACTGATCGCCTTGAACTGCTTGGCATTGAGTTGACGGCCAATCTCAACTTTGGCACCTCCATTGAGTCAAAAGCTCAAATAGCGGCTAAAAAGCTGGGCATCTTAAATAAGGTTAAGCGATACTTCACACCTGGACAGCTTCTAACACTCTACAAAGCTCAAGTCCGATCCTGTATGGAGTATTGTAGCCACCTATGGGATGGTTCAGCTAAGTACCAACTTGCTGCACTTGACTCAGTGGAACGCAGGGCTAGGAAGCTCATTGGCGAAGAGTATCTTGTGACGTCTAAGCTTGACAGCCTAAGTCACCGTCGCAGGGTAGCATGCATGTCAGTTTTCTACAGACTGTACTTTGGAGAGTGTTCGCAGGAACTCCATGACCTAATCCCGCCTTCACCGTTTTCTATAGAAACTTCAGACGCACTGAAAACTATCATCCCCATTTGGTTGCGATCCCAAATTTTAGAACAAAGTGCTTCCAATCGTGTTTTATAATGCGTGCTGCTGTAGAATGGAACAAACTTCCTTCGTCTGTGTTTCCATCTACATATAACCCGAACACCTTTAAGAGGAGAGTTAATAGGCATTTTCTAGGGAAGCTCGCTCCATCGTCGACTTCATCCATGCCCAGGCAAGGAGCGAAGTCAAGAGCTAACCTATCTTAAATTAAAAAAAAAAAAAAAGATTATGTCTGAATAAGGCTATTATTATTTGTTTCAGCAGTGATAGCAGCGCGCGAGAATAGGATTTGACGGACTGTGTCTTCTGGGACAGAGATGGAGGAAGAAAAATTAGTCTAAGCTAAAATTAATGGCCTAATCAAATTGCGCTATATGGTTTAGGTTTTTACTTTAGGTTTATTTTTGGTTTATTGACACGATTTTTTTTGTGATTTCGCCACTTTTTAAGTTTCCTACATTTTGAAACAACACGACAAACCCGCGCTGTAAAATAATGATTTATTTTAAAACCAGGAGTTTATAATAATATATTCAACCGTTGTATTGTTTACAGAACTAAAACAGAATCTAACCCATTTATTTATTTAATTAAGTTTAACTGTCAATAAAGGAAGGCTTTAGTTAGAGCCAAGGCTAGAGCTCAGACACTAAGGTTATAGCTGACCAGTCGCCTCCGCACCGCATCGCCTTTTCGGCGTTCACTTGTTCCTTTACTTTAAATAAATAAATAAATAAAATAAAATACATTTATTTCGAGCATACTTAACTCATAGCAGGTAATAAAAAAGACAAAAGTACTTAAAAACTAATTGGATTGCTGGCCAGGTGTCGCCCACAACAGTGCCTTGTATAGGGGCAGTCCACCCTGGCCGCAATCATTGCCAGGACGGTGTTAGAGCTGGCCCGCAACTTTGGGATTGGGATGCGGCGATCCAGTGACGTTACGAAGATGATGAAATGAGCATAGTATTCCATACTATGGACTATATAAGAATATCGAGGCGATGCGTTGAGGTTCGGGTGCGGAGGCGACTGGTCAGTTATAACCTTTAAGCGGGGAATTCACTAGACGGACATGCCCGCGGGCTAGTCTGCAGATATGCCCGCCGGACCTCGCTACGATAGGTCTGTGCAATGTTTGCTGGTGTAGGACAATGCATTTCCGTCTAGTGAATTCCCCGCTTTAGAGATATTAAATATTTCTTGTCACTCTGATGGCGACATACTAATGGACGATTAATCAATAGGAAGGCCATTGTAAAGGTGAACGCAGACCTGGCCCGCACCGCACGCGCCGCAGTCGCTGCATTCAAATTCTTCATTATGAAGTTCTATGCAATCTCGCATACCCACATTACCCACTCGCGCCGCAGTTGCCGCAGTACCTGAATTAATATGAAGAATTCGAATGCGGTGATTGCGGCGCGTGCGGTGCGGGCCAGGTCTGCGTTCACCTTAAATAGTTAACAGAATAAGTAAACTATCGCAGGTTATTGAATACATTACAATTACTTACAACTATTATTTATAACTTGTAATCAAATCCTTTACGAATTTGGATAATAATCTACCTGTCTTCAATAATTTTATACGAGTTGAGCGTTATCTGTTTTTGGCAGGAAGTAAAATTTTGCATATAGGCCGCTGGTCTTGTTTCAACCCAGTTCCAAACTGCAGTGGGCATTGTGGCCAATTGTGGCGAAACGCCCGTCGTACGGACGGGCGTTTTGCCACAATTGACCACAATGCCCACGTTGGTGTTTCCTTCGAGCCTGACATGCCATGCAACGCAAAATTGGTCTCAGGGTTTTTTAGTTGGCATTAGTGTCCATAAGACCGATAATCGCAAGTTAGGGATTATCCCAGTCTGTAAAAGTTACTTACTTACCGCCTTAATTACTTATGTAAGAGCATGAAACTTTTAGTACCTACCTACCTTGAATCTTTGATTTCTTCATTTTGAAAAGAAGATTTGTTTTTGTTGAATATAAGTAGACCGTGGGCCATTCGCAAACGGCTCAAAAAAAACGTCCGGGCCAAAAACCTCTATTAAATAGATTCCTAACAGCTTGATTCTTTTTTGTATGATAGTTATGATCAAATACTAGAAGAAGTCTATGTTTTCTTTTAGATAAAATAAATTTAAAATAGTTAAAAAAAATAAAAACCGCTGAAATTTGAGCCTTGGTGGCATGTCCCAAGCACATTTTGCGATGTAAATTATTTTTTATCTTTTTCTCTATAAAACGTGGCGCTACTTTGAATGTATTCACAAAAAACCAGATAATTACTAGCTTATTTTATAATATTTCCAATAAATATTAGGCTTTCGTTGATAAGTTACAAGTAGTTTTAGTCGCGTCCGAGGTTTTGAATTGATACCGGTGGCGCGCACCGATCTACGCATATACCCTGTTTTCTAATAGTTGCAAGAACAGTTGTTAGAGTAAGAATAACTATCAGCCCCTCTGCATTGGTGGAGAGGACAACCAGGTCTGTGGGTCTCTGTGTGTCTCTTTTATTGAGGAACAAAATCGTTTTCGGTGGCTTGGTATACCCTCCAAGATGAGTTCGGTGTAATATTTTTTTTCAAATCCATTCAAGCAATTAATTTCGAATTATAACAAAAGTGTATCTTAGAGATACTAGATTTCCATTATGCAGACTAATATACAAAATTTTGGTTACTTTTAAAAATATCTAGGATTTTGCTCATAATTTTGATTCCGGTGGTATTGATTTCAGTGTTTTCCGTGGAAATATATGAAGGGTAAAGACAGTTTCATAGCACTTATAGTGCTGTTTCCTGATTTATGATAATTGTATTGAATCATAGAGAAAGCTGGCATAAAAAAGGTGCCCCAGATTAGTGTCGGCATCTATAAAAAATAAAAGAACAGCTCAATTGCAGCTTTCAACCTAAAGAGTTAGAGCCCAACCTCATTCTTGCCTACGCCCTTTTCTCAACTACGCATCTGGATGCGGCAACATACCCAAAACCTACACAACTATCGCTGGAGACAGACATTCCGACACTTCAGAGTGTCGTCTGATGAACCTACAAAGAAAAGACCTCGAAATAATCTTAGGGACATTGACAGGACACTGTACCCTCAACACACATCTGTACAGCATCGGTGCCACGGACAGTCCACTCTGCAGGGGATGTCTAAGCGAAGAAGAATCAGCTGCTCACGCAGTCCTGGAATGTGCGGGTGTAGCAACACAATGGCAACAAATCTTCAGTATCCCGAGGTCGCTCCTCTAAGCCGGTGAAGACCCCAGGAAGCTATTGTGCTTCTAGGAGAGCTAGGTTGGCTACGTACCTAACGAGCCAGGTTATCCCCACGCATAAAGGACCACTATCGAGTCCAAATGCGGAAACGGGAGTCCACTGATTGTTCCGCCAGACTGCTACCGCGTCAGGTGCCAAGCGTTAAAGCAGCACCTGACGCGGTGAAAGCGACAGAAAATTCTGACACAACAGGAAATACCCATTTGTGATGTGAGGAGGACTGACGCGGATGGATTTTTTCTCGTAGATAAGAAGCATAGGCCGAAGCCTTCCCCCAACTGACGTGGGATAGCCCTCCACTCTGCCATGTTCGCCCTGCAGGCTGTTGAAACGACCATTGGCTTATAATTATCCCAACTAGACCCGACAACTAGTGAGGAAAGCATCCGTCAGTATGTGAATGAGAGGAGCTGATGCCGAATCAGGCAGCCACCTGTAGTAGTACCTAGTACAAGGTTTGAAGCGGCTGAATTCTACAAGAGAGACTAACTTTAAGTAGTATATGCTCGGGTGGATGCCAGCCAGGACGTGTTCCTAGCTCACTTGACTTTTGGACAGCCGGAATCGTTTACCATCCAATCAAAATGTCTATCTAATCGATCGAGCGAGCGAAGATCTTGGTGGCAAGTTGGACGATTTTGCTTTGTATTTTGTGTGTTTGTATGTTTCACGAATTCTTGTTCTCGCATAACTGTCGAACCGTTCATCCAATCTGCATGAAACTTGGTAGGTCAATAGTTTGTGGTATATAAATATACAGTGGAGCTGAGCTTATTCTATGAAGGGGTTGTGAGCTTATTGGGTTCCCAAGGGGGGTAAAAAAAAGTCAAACAAGTATATTGAGTTGGGTGTCAAATGTCTTTATTTGAAAATTCCAAAATAGTTATTATTTTTATTCTAGGACGTATACTTTTTGAAATACGACGAGAATTCATAAATACGAAATGAATTAAAAATTAGAAACGACATTATGTATTGCATGCATACCAGTAATTTTACCATGACGAGCTAGCACAATAGGCATACTCAGCAGTAGTAGCACTTGAAAGTATAGGGGTAGTCAGAAGAAAGTCCAAAAGTAAGCCATCTACGATGCGCGAGATCTCAGTTCGGGGAGAACTACTAGTATTATATCGCCATACAAACTTTGAAACATAATTTAACTCCTTCAAGGGGTTTAATGATGTAACCCCTTTTTGAAATGATTTTTTATCTACAAACACCTAATTTTTTATGTAATAATTATAGATCGAACTAAAGACTGTTGACTTTTTAACCAAATTTTCATGTACTTATTTGATTTCGGTGATTAGAATATTGACTTCGGTGGGCAGCAATTTTTCAAAATCAAATAACTTTTTAACCGTTAGGCTTTAAGAGTTCCCTCTTGTACTAATGATTACTAAATTAAATCTAGATTTAATATTTCATGTCAAAACATCCAAATTCTAAAAAAAAAATGTGCCACCGAAAAAATGCTGCGCCTGAGAATGACCGAGGTACTTTGTTTGTATAACGGATTATTCCCTGTCATGAGAAAAATAGTAGGTAAGCATATAAGTAATTTTCTGTATACTGCGCTGCTCTGGTGCCTAGCTAATGTAAATGTGCCGAATTCAGAGAATTCACATATTATTTGTGTTTGCTTTTAGTACAAAATGGGTACTCCTGCGAAATATGTTAACCGCAGTTCAATTGTTCAAAGTTTATTTACGTATCCTCTATATACGTTTATACTTTCCGCACGAATTATCAAAGCGTGTGTGGCTAGGTGGCTACCTCTCGACTCACACTCGATCACCGAAAAATATTTTCGAGGGGCAACCTGCAGTGCCATTCAGACTTCCGAAAATGCATCCGATTAGAAAATTTTCCTTTAAAAGTTGAAGTTTCAGCGAAGAAACGTCACTTTTCAAATTCGGAATACATTCCGAGAAGATCTGAATCGCACTGCCGGAAACTTCATACCATGATCTATCTATGTGGCGGTTTTTGATTGGCCAGATAGCTTTATGTAGGCTGTTGTAAGATTTATTTATTTTTACGTATTCTATGTGGGTAGTTAGCATTAATTCTAGTTTTATTTATTATAAGTTACCTGTTGTTATGAATCTATTAAAGATGACTAACGGATGTGTTGAATTCATTTTAATAAGTCAAAAGGCATTTACATGCATTAGTTGAATTTAAATAGAGCCACGAGATCAGCGCTACGCGCTACGCGTGCCTGAAAGAGTTGGTGGGTACCATAACCTCTAGCTAAACCATGGAGCGAATCTCTAGTTCGAAATTTGAACACATTCGTTCTTCGGTCGTCGGTCGTCAGTCTCGCTCTGGTGGCCCACGTGAGAGCACGTGTTTGGTCCCGAATCGTTTTCGCGGGTAACGGTGCTTTCACTGCCTTCGCGATTCCGCCTAAAAGAAAGGTTAGTATTATTTTCAGGTTTTTTAAAACTTCTGATGCCTTGAGCGAAAAATCACGTTTTAATTAAGTCTAATAATTTAGTTGCCTTTAACTACGCTTTTGTGCAGGTTTTTGTTTTGAAATAGTAGCATTTTAATTTAGTTCGGTATTGGTAAAGGCGGTTTTATTTTTAAGGCTGTGCTGAAACTAGATAAACATTCAACGTTGGTACGTAAATATGCACCTTAGTATCTAAAACGTTGATTCAATAATAATAAAAAATAATTAATAATAATAATATTATGTGTACGTACACATAAGTATAAGTTTTAACATCGAACAGGCCTATAAATCATATTTTTACTCAAAACTCGAAGTAAACTTTTTGTTAATCTTATTTTAGCTTAAACTCTAATTATGGTGTTTCTAATTCGTAAGATTAAAACACGGCGATCTAAGAACTAAAGAAAACAATTTGGCTAAAACTTAGTCCTAACAAGATTTAAGCAAGTACTTACTTATGCATACGTAAACGGATGAAAAATTTTAACAAAATAAATAGTGTTGAAATTTTAAAGCTAGGATACACGAGTACAAAAGCAAAATACATTTACCACATTTATATTTAAGTTTCGTAGAATCAGAGTCGGAGCTTGTTCATATTTACATTATGAATGTGTTCCAATATGAGTTTTGCTGCCCTCAGGCGAAAGCCGCGAGCCTCAGCTTAATGGGGAGGCCAGATAAGAATCCCATAAAAATAACCATCAGTATATTTTCTAAAATATTAAAACAGTACCGAGATGAGAATAAGATTTTGTATAACAACGGACAGACGGACGCCTGGAGGCCATCGTCATGGCTTAACGACTTAAAAGACCGACAATTTAACTTGCCCGGAACGCACGGAAGCGCTCAGCTGCTAAGCTGTGCGTCCATAGGCCATAGCATCGGGATCGGAGTACCCTCAGCGTCAGAATTTGTTGCTTTTTATGGATTTCTATGGTACCTACTGCGTGTACTGCATCGGCATTTTTGCCAATAACGTCACACTGGATTTGACACTGCTGGACGCAATGGACAGGACTCTGTCACCCAAATTGTGACTTCTCGGCACGATTCCGAACTTCACGGAATGCATTCCGAATTCGGAAAGATGTCTCTTCGCTGAACAATCGTTAGCTTTCCGAAGAAAATCATCGAATCGGATGCATTTTTGGAAGTTTGAATCGCACTGCAAAATGTTGCTATCAAGACCTTACCTTCTAAGCAAGCTACGCCGTGAGCGAGTGAAGTCGCGGACGCTAACACCTACAATCTACATCATAAAGTTCGTTCTGTTTGGGATGAAAAATCTTGTTTGAATATATTAATGTACCTAGTACGTAAATTCTGTCAGTTATTACCCCAGAGAATTCTGAGCTGACCGCGAGCTACGCCAGAAGCGTTGTATTATCATAATAAATCATTGTGAATTTTGTGTGCTTCATAATACTATTCACACACTGTTAGCACGAACCTGAATAACAATGAAAATGTACACGAAATTAAAATAAATTCGTGAAATGATGTAAGTTTTAATAATTATAATTAGCGTTTCTAGAATTTAATTGTATTGAAACAAGTAGAATATAATGAGATATTCAAATTATAATCAGCCTTCGTAGTATGCTGCACTTAGCAAACTTAACCTGAATGGTACTAGTTTTTTTCTTGTCAATAAAAAGAGACGGCTACAGATTTAGCTGCCATCTGAGCTCTAGGAAGCTTATAAGTCCGTTATGAATAACAGGGAAAGGCTCAAGTTTTTTAGGGCAGAAATCCTGTTATGTCGAATCAAAGATGTAAATCGTAACGAGACGCCGACGTTGATGTAATTGAGTGATAATGGCGAGTTTCAAAATGAGTCAAAAAATAAAGTATTGTTGTTCGCGACTCCAAGCAAGCTCCACATGTCAAGAGCGGAGTGGTAGGTACAGTAAAGAAGAAAGTCGATGAACTGCTGAGAGTTATTTCAAATACCTACGCATAGATTCCCTTCACCGAATTTATATTTGTGGCATATTATTTTTCGGTTTAGTATATTTTTCAGCATTTTACCTATCTAGAAAAATAAAGAGAAAAAAGAAACAATGTTGGTATAACTTTATCCCAAGCTAATCGGGATTTTCTTCAAATTGAAGAGCCGTGTTGACGAGTGCGAAATTACCTCGACTTTCGATCCGAAGGTCGTATGTTCGAATTCCGGCTGCATCAATAGATTTTTCGTTTAAAAAAAAATTATACGCGCATTAACAAGAGCGAAGGTTTACGGTGAAGGAAAACATTGTGAGAAAACCAATTAATTTTCTAATAGCGGCGATGGGCTAGCAAAATGTGGGAATGTACCAAATAACTATTTGGAAATCCCTCTGACTACCCTTAGACATTTTCAAAGGATCTTAAATTTCTAAAGTTCTATGAGTAATGTCTACCGCGCCTTGGGGTTGCATTTGTGATCATGTTTCATTTTATTTTGTATTTTCCAAATGTATGTTTATCTTTATGCCAGTGAGTGTACTTGAGTCCTAAATAAGTCGCCGCGAGCGCTTTCGGCAAAGCGGGCGCCGGCCTGCGGGGCGGTTTCGAAATAATTTCCAAATGATTGTTCTATAGAAGAACCCCGCGAGCTTTGCCCGGAGCCATTCTACAACGCTAGGTGTTTCTTTATCGACTAAGGAGGACGGACTGAGGGTTTGAATCCCGATTTCAACAAGTTTGAGGCGAAACATTATGTATTATGGCTTTATGTGTATTGAAAAAAAAAATTAACGATTATAAGGGTAAAAATACGAGGGTGTAGTGTGCGTTTATTGCAAAATGTAGAGTTTTAGCAATAAACGATCGCTTTATTCTCTGTAATCTCCGTAATAATGTCTGTAGGTAATAATGTAAAAACAATTACATATATATTATGTTATTTGGGGTTTTTACAATAAAATAATATTTTATTTAGCAAGTCCGTTGTTGCCTGACTTTGTACAAAGTGCACATTTTCCTGATGAGCGTACATTGGTGAGCCATGATCTTACGCTAAAACTTAGGTACCCTACTAAGTAGGTATTCAAAATTAATATAATGAGGACTTATTTTTTAAATATGTTTTCATACTTGTTTCTTGCAATACGTCATGTAAACAATATCGTCAATAGTCTATGAAAGTACTATAATGTTTATTTGTACTTACAAAGGCATAAATCATTTCAAAAAATATGTTGTGTTACCTATAATTTTTAATTTTCAGTTACACTTTGAGCTATTGCAACATTTGACATTAAAAACGTAATGAGGTTCCCTGGTTCAAAATTTACGCAAACACAAGTGTGAACTCATTACAGTTGACCCATTTTATCAGGCCTTGCCATCCTCAGTTACGACACTGGAGGCCTGAGGCCATCACAGCTTCGGGCAGGCTCGACAGCATCTCGGCGCTATAAACTCTGGGCCCCTCTACTAAGGCCGGCCGCATACGTACGGAATCCTCCGCAGATTCGGAATTTACGCAGACGTTCAATTTTAGTTCGTATGACCTGTACGCACGGTTTGTTTTCGAAATGAACGTCAAGTTTTTTCCGTTCGGAAAAAATAAGAACGTGTGCGGCATGTAGAACAATTTGTATTGAATGCGTGCATTCCGAATTCGGAAACCGAATCAGGAAACCGAACGTATGCGGCCGGCCTAACAAAAGCCAGAGTTGGATCGCAATCGAAACGCTCCAATGTAGACAACTCAACACAAATGTCGCTAGATAGACAATTGGTCATTAGACAATGAGCTCATTTTAGTTGACTCACTTTATCATACATTGCCAACCTGAGCTACGACACTGGAGACATGAAGTCGTTGGAGCCTCCGACAGGATCAACAACATCTCGGTAACTTTGAGACCTTCTACTAACAAAAGCCCGAGTTGGATCGCAATCGAAACGCTGGCGCTGCAATGTAGACAACTCAACGCAAATGAAGCTAGACAGTTAATTCAAAGGTCTCTAGGCTGAGACTCCACCAAAGCGGAGACGAGAGAAGATGTGTTTAAAATAAATATATGTCCACGTCCACATTATTAGAAACTTTTAAAAATGTAGTCTCTAATTAAGTAACTATACCTACTTAGAATCACTATGAATAAAACAGCAACTACAAACTATTGTGTAGAATCTGAAGCGAGTCACTACAACCCTACAATAGGCTCATCAGAGACCTAGTGCAGGAAGTAGAGCTCAAATTGATACAATCCACTTTACCTGTATGATCGTTAACTTTATAAACATTGCTGTCTTAGTACTAGGATCGTAAAATTTTGTTTTTACTTGATTACTTTTGCATTTATTGTTAGTGTAAAGTACCTAGTACTGCAAATTTTAAAGCTTAAAACAAATACATTTTTTATTTTAATTTTCATTTCATTAATTCGCAGCATAAAAATGTCGCTTAATTAAGTTCCCAGAAACCGGAACAGAATTGGCAACACTGACTGCGGTTCATTTGCGATCCACCTCAATTTTATTTGTAGAACTTGTCTCCTGGACCCTTACAGGGCTGTGCTGAGACATTTTGACCTCGAGTGTCTTATTTTCGGGATCAGCGTTATTTATTTCTTCGAAATTGGGATGAGATTTAGACAATCGTGGTACTTGGCGGTACTGCCGATGTTGTTTTAAATGGATAATCTGTTTTATATAAATTAGATAAGAAGAAGTACATTTTTATTTTTCGAAACCTTTTTAAGGAACAAGAATAGGATGTAAGATTACATTGATATTGAGATAAGTCTGGTTTTATCGCAAGTTTCAGATGGTCTCAAAACTCTGTCGCCAGAGTTGGCCACTGCCTCATACCAAGTGAGAATCAAAGCATGGAATTATTTTTTTGAAATTCTTCAAAAATCTCTTCATCTCACACCATGTCAGTTGAAACATTATTTTATTTTTCAAACGCTCACTTTTTCGAGACGCTTGTTTAACTTTGATTTTAGCCATTCAATTTCTCTATTTTTTTGAAAATTTCAGATACTTAATGGAAAAAAGCTTCGAAGTTTGGTCCAAAAGCGGTCTAACTAAGCTATTGTTACGAGCCAGTATCGTTCTACGGAACTTGCTACACCAGTGCCCCTCAAATATTGCATTGTTCCCGACCAATGTGGCTTAATTATTTATGACCTCAATGCGTTTCATTCAAATAGCTGCAGGCGCCGCGCGATCGTGATGTGGTGTAGGTATGGCCCGACCCCATGTTTTGAGAAATCGCCATTTTTACCATGAATTCTGAATTTCTTTCTCTACGAAACTGCCTCCATGAAATGTAACTGTACTTTATGCATATGTGGGCATGTAAGTACTTACCATAAATGTATTTGGAGATACCTCTTGACTACCCCCTAAGACATTTTAAATATGACTACCTATGCCCTAAGCGAATTTCTTAGAAGTCAAAATTTCGATGGGTGACCGCAAGTGACGTTAACAGCTAAGCGCTTCCGAGCTTCGGAGGGCACTTTTAATTGTGGTATGGGTCCCGGAATTTTAAGTCCCTAAGCCATGATGGAGGGCCTTTAGGCAGTCTAAAAACTCCAGCTCAGTGGCGGCGTAGCATGGGCTCACTTTGGTCGCAAAATACTCATGAAGCTAAATGCGAGATCCACGAGCAAAGAGAGTCGAATTTTCTTAAGACGTGATGATACTTTTTTCATTCAAACATTTTTACCCATTTTCATCCCCTTATGGGTAATATAATACCAACTTGAACACCCTCTGGCACTCTCTTTGAAAGGTAGATTTAAGAAAATTTTTGTTCGGTGTTTTTCTACTAACCACCAGGGGGGTGTCACCGTGGACCACAGTGACACCCCCCTGGTGCTTGGCGTCCGGGTCGCCCCCCCTTTACGCCGCCACTGCTCTAGCTGTAGATGAAATCAGACTGTGACTGATCGTTGATTATTTGAAAACTGTTAATTAATTTTTTGTCTTTTGTCTAGCAGGACTGCAACTATTTAATCACTATGTTTAATAATTATTCCGCGACATGCAACTAGGACATTATAAAATACAAAAATGAAAATATACTATGACATTCATTAAAGAACTACAAATATATAACTAAAGCATATAATTATTATGGCAACCAGCTCACTTGTCACCGATAGCAATCAACTCGAACGAGTTTAGTGACATAGTACCTAGGTACACTGTGTAATGTATGTAAGTAAACTGAAGCGCTAGTGGCGTAAACGTCTCTTGATAGATCGTTAGCTTGTTAGTTCGTATGAGTAAGTGGCCATCTCTGGCGACGGAGTTTTTAGGCTTTAAAGGACGGAGTATAAAGGCCTCTGTTGTGGCTTAACGACTTAAAAGCTGGGACCGACAATTTAACTTGCCCTCCGAAGTACGGAAGTATATAGTAGATAGATATAAGTAATAGATCGTTGAAGTTTAGAGGCGTTCTTGTATGGGTGACCGCAAACAGCAGCGGGCGAAGCCGCTGGTGGAAGCTAGTAATTACTACGTTAGTAACAGCAATCCAAAATACTGCGTTGGCAATACATCCTCAGGCTGTTTCAATTGTGTAACCACCAGTTTTTAAAACCGTTAGTTCTAGTAAAATTTTGTAGAAACATTACTGTAAGGCTGCGTACAAAACACGTCTGTTTACGTTGTTTTAGGTTTCAAGTTTTAAACTTTGCCTGTGCTTTCGTCCGCCGCTCGGGGCCAAAACATAAACTATTGATAAAACGGGAAGGGCGACTGCAGCGCCGCGCCGCAGCCGCCGGCGGCGGCGGCGGCCGCGACGCTCGGCGCTCCATTCTGGCGCAGCCTTACCCGCGGCCAAACACACCAAAGATGAGGCTTTCCGCGACTTATCAAGAACATTACAGAACTGGACGCTGAATCGTTCATACCCCAGACGAATTTTTGATAAATTTTGTACCTAATTTAAAATTCCGCATTATTCTGCTAGCCTCGACTCTCCCCTGGCAGGTTTTCGTAGAGGCTGGGCGTGCTACGCCTGCGGCTGAGTGCCGTAGGCGCGGACTACAAATAGCTATACACTATGCCGTCAGGGCTCCGTTTCGTTGTGCCTTAGGGCGTCGACAGGCTTTGTTATACCCGACGATGTAACGTGTATGAGCTTTTATACCTCAATATTTTCGAAGCAAGAAAATTTTATAAAGCGAACACAGTATGACAGGACAAGAAGACGGCGGCGGCTCATGAGTTTTCCTTTCATTTCCTCTGATACTTGTCGCTTCATTTTCTAACGAAGTTTTGATACTCTTACCAGTAGATATTTCTATTGAGCTTTCCATGCCGTGCACATTTATACAAAGCAGTATGTATCACCATTACATTCTGGCTTTTCTTTATGGAGTCTTTTTCGATTAAATGTTTCATTATTAATGAAACAAATAATGAATTATGTACCTACCTAACTAATATGAAAAAGGCGTTTCTTTTAGTTAAAAATATAGAAAGCAGATAAGCCAAAAATTAGAATAGAATAATTTTTTCGGAATTTTAAAAGGTATACCTAATATAAACAACATAGTAGGTAAATAGGTAGGTTCTACTGATTTTTCTCAGTCCACAAAATAACAACCTGTTTAATATTATTTAATAAGATTTCAGAGTTTGAGAACTGGCGTTTCAAACTCTGAAATCCTATTAAAATTACGACAAGCGAATAGCATATCAAGTGATCTTCATTATTTGCTAACATACGACAAAACATACAAAACTTTTCAAACTTATCTCATAATGTAATACCATTGAAACCACTGCACTTGTCTTTTGCGTCCTGTGGACTTACGGAACTGCTTTTTAAATTATTTTCCAGGCATTCAACATTTGATTTGAATTTTTTTCTAACTCTTTTAGCAAGCTTTGTTCGTTGGTACCATTCCCGGTCGGCTGACCCGCCGGCGGCACATAATTACAATTGGAATAGGACCAACCTGCCCGGGGTTCCACCCGAGGCATAATTTGGCGCTCTTTGTATTCTCGCCGTTCCACCAACCTTGCTTTAGCTTTAGTAAGAATATAATCTGGTTTAGGTACTTATTCTCATGCTGATATGGTCAATTGGTCATAGCCTACAGTTAACGCAAAATTAAATAGTTCAACAAAACAAAAAAATCAAAAAGTTCATAATAATGCGTTTTTTTATAAAATGCATTGTTATGTGTTACATTTTTTAGATAAATTATGCATGTAATTTCACATTGACACAGAGACGTATCGGAGCGTCACATAATTATCTTATTACCTATCATTTTATAAATTATACTAAGTACTAATTATAAGGATGCTCATGTTTCACGGGGTATATCGAAGTAAAACAGCTGGTGAAAACGCGACGTGATATTATAGGTACGTTTCATTTCGAGTCTAAGCCACAGGCGGCATAGAATAGTGTCCCGAAGCCGGCCGGCGGCTATGCGCTAGCGGCATACACCCGGGCACGTAGCCGTGATAAGCCAGCGGCAAGACCGTAGGCAGTGTGTATGCGCCCTAATTAAATATTTTAAAAATAATTAAAGGGCGTTGGGTATGTTGATACCACCCTGTATTCAACAAAGTTATGAAAGAAGTAATTATATACAGATCTGGCTACCATGTACATTCATTACTTTACATAATTATATAGGTAAGTAGGTACTTACTAATTTTGTTTATTGGTCAATAAAATTATCTAGATTTTTATATTTAGTAGGTACTACCTATACCCAGTATGCGTTGCAATGCTACCTAAAGTTTTTTTTTTCGCCTAGCAGATTCATGTAAATAAATGTAGCCCTATAGGTAGGCCCTGATTTTAATAAAAAAATAACTACGTTTGTATCAGCAGTGGGACACTCACGGCTGACAATAATAATAATAATAAAAATATTTGTGTAAAAGTGCTAATGAAGCCTGTTGAAAAGAGATGAGTGTCATCTGTCGAGTTGATTGCGTCGAAGGGTTCCCCCTGATTAGGTATTTGGCTGAAGCCGGCTATGAGCCGCGAGCGTACTTAAAATGGAGCGACGGTGTTGCAAGCCACGTGAAGCACATGTATAAAATGGGAGATAAATCTTAGACATTTAAATCTTTACTAGACAAAAGAAAACTATGACCGAAAGGCCCAGTAGTGCGATTTATAGTCCGGCGGGCATGTCTGTCTAGTGAATTCCCCGCTTTACTTAAATTTTCCATAGCCAAAAATTTACTAATGCAATGAAAACATTTACAAATGCTAAGTAAGTATATTGTTACCTAGATAATTATGTCCTGAATCGTTGGATAAGCGAAAGAAAAGTTATCGTATCACACCAACATAACTGCTGGAAAACCCTACACCTCATAACTCAACCATTATACTAAGTAAAATAGTAAAATATTTTTCTTAAAATTCGGTTTTATTTCGTTAAAAAGGTGGCAGAAAAGATTAGGAGTGTGTTGGCATCATTGGCAGCGTAGAGTGGCTCTGTACTACCACGCTTTTCATATATCATTGTCAAGAGGTAAGTACCACAGAATAAAAAAATTGCAAGTTCCTTCTCGTACCGAGACTCGTAGGTACCTATGCAGATTTTCTTGCTTTTTTAATACTTATAGGAAATATATTTTATCGAAGGTTTAGAAACTACCTAGGTAGGTACCTACCAAAACTGTTTGAACATAATTAGTTGGTCCAATCATCAGCCCTCAACTCGTCACTATCGCTATAGCTAGACCTTGTGGAAGATGATTTACAGAGAGACAAAGTTCCGACACATACAACAAAAAAACTGAACAAAACTTTCAAAGATGCGATTATGGGTAGGTACCTTTTTATTCATCAACTTTTTATTCATTTCGACAAGACTGGAACCTGGGTATCTGCTTGCTTTAAGATAGATTAAAATCTAAGATAGAAGATAAATTAAATGTCTAAGATAGAAAATCTAAAAAGATTTCAAATCTAAGATAGAGAAAAGAGCAGATAAGTAGGTACCCACAAACCTTAAACACAGGTTCCTATCTTGTCATTCAGCTGAGCTTTTCACAAAAGCGTAAACGCTCACATGAAAGACGAGCTAGGTGTGAACCCTCTGAGATATGCTGAGTCGGAGATGCATTCAAGCGATAAAAATAATTAAAGTCGGACTTGGGTCCAGCGCATACATGAGCCGCGGGCGGTGAGTGCGCCGCTCCGGATGTCGTCAATGACAAGATTTCATTGCTACAGCTAGCCACCTTGTGGTCTAGATCTTGTCAACCTACTATGCCACTTGCCAGTTTCAATATTCTATCTATGGTTTTTGTCTTGTGGACCAGCAGCAAGTTTCTATAAGTATTTTTAAGTGTGAGTTGTTTTATTTGAGGTTTCTTAAAGGTATAGTATGGTTTTGTCTGGTGGACCAGCAGCAAGTTTCTATATTTTTGAGTGTGGTTTTTCTTATTTGTGATTTCTTATAGAAGTACCTACAAGAAATGTGAAACCACAATAATTAGGTAGCCACAGTAAGCATAGCTAGTATTTCCAATTCGGAAAATGACGTTTCTTCGCTGAAAAAACGTCAACTTTCTGAAGAAAATCATCGAATCGGATGCATTTTCGGAAGTCTGAATCGCACCTCTGCAGTGCGGTGGCAAATGCAATTGAAAATGTATAAGCACCTAATTGAATTTGTAATTCAGAATACAGGCTATGCTTATTGTGGTTGTCTACTGTGGTTTAACATTTCTTGTAGGTAGGTTACTTTAAGTACCTACTTAAACAATAAATCTAAATTATGAAAAACCAAACTTAAAAACATAGAAACTTGATATTGTTCCACCAGACAAAACAACAGATAGAATATTGAAACTGGCAAGTGGCGTAGTTTTTCGCTGAAAAAACGTCACTTCCTAATACATATAAAATTAAGAATGTGGTGCAAAACGCCCGTCCTTTTTGAAATCATTAAATTCAATTCAGAGATGCGCCGGTTAAGCCAGTCACGTAAACATGACTTTTTACAAGTTTTCTTAAAAATTAATTTTCAAAAACCGCTCTACCCCTTCTAACTGAGGAGGTTTTGAAAGTGAAATGGACAATAAGTTGTTTTATAAAGTTGGGCGAGGTTCTATGTGCTTGCAGTGTGGCCTAAAAGAATTCCAGATATTTTTGTATAATTCGTCGGGTCGAAGGGGATGCCGTGAGAGCGGCGCAGTAGGTTGGTCTCGGGTCGGTCCCACGCCGAAGGCAGTGCCTCACCTCACGTCTTTAGCGCACTTTTACATTTTGCAAGCATCTTCTACGGTAATGCTTACTTGATTGCTCGATCGGTGATGTCGGTATGAAGGTCGGCTTTTCGTGGTTTTTAAAATAATGTCTGCATTGCCTGCAGGCTCGAATACAGAACCTCTGTGGTCTATTACTCTGTTGGAACGTTAAGTTTTTACTTGAATCAAGAATCAGTCTCAATACCGTAGTTTCGTAGGTGTAGTTGTAAGTTGTAACTTGTTTATGTTTGAATGGTACCGCGTTGAAGTCTTTTATAGGTATATGAGAACATGTTCTTTCTAATGTGTGTTTTTATCTAATGTGTATTATATTTATATATTGCACTGTATACAAATCCTTAGATCGCTCCTTCTTGTCCTCTTTGTACTGTGAAAACTCAAACAAAAAGCGATGATTTACCTATACGGTACTTCTCTGAGATAGATATTTCTAAAATAAACACTTGATAATAATAAATTTAACTTGGAGCCGTATGGATAGCTCGCGAAATTCAAATCTTGCCTTTTTTGTATTTGTATTTATAATATGCAGGACTGCCAGGGTTGTATCTTGAAGTATCTTGATCAAGATACATCTTATCTTGATCATCTTCTGTTTTGTCGTTTAGTTTGATCCAAATTCATAAATCTCTTTTTCGTTAGATCCTGAAGAAGGCTGTGGAGATGTTCCCAAGCAGCCCCAAACCAGAATTGACCGTGAAGCTGCCAGTGAAGATTGAGCCTGCCATCATAGGGTTTCCGCGCGTGGCGCCCACCACCAACTACAACGCACCAGTGCACATCGACGTAGGCGGGACAATCTACACATCGTCACTGGAGACACTGACCTCGTGAGTTTTCTCATTTTACTAGCCGTTACGAGTATTTCTCGTAGTATCCTCTATGCCTGATCTCATGAGTTAAATTCTCACTTTACTAGACGTTACAAGCCATATGGTTGGCCTGTTTGACACCACTTCTAATGTTCCTACTGTAACTTCTTATTATTCTTCTATGTACGTGTGCTTGCATTCTCACTTTCACACCGCGCAGACATAATTCTTCGTGCAAATTCTGGCCGGGCACGGCCTGTGTCTAGGTGTCTGCGCGGCCACGTTACGTTAGATATAAATACATTCATACAAGCTGTATAGACTAATATTATTTTATGTGCCACGGCATGTGGCTGCTGAAGCGCTAAAGTGAATTATGTAAATACATTGTTTAATTAATTAATATTGCTAGTTTATGAGAAACTGTACCTACCATGCTAATTGACACAGAAAATTGTACTTTTAAATTAGAATTAAAAATATATTTATCTTTATAATCACAAAACATGGTGCAAAGACTTCGCATTATTCAAATAGGATCGCACAGGACTATCCTACTAAAATTATAAATCTGAAAGTTGGTGCGTTTGGATGCTTGTACTTCAATCAAGCACGTTTATGGAAGCGGTGTGGATCGTGGAATAGCCTATTTAAAATGTTGGTACCAAGAGAGCAAAGCTGCAGCCTGCAAGTGGATCTAGTTTTCAATGAAATATGTGCTTACTAAAAAAAGTTTCGTTTTGTTTACGAGCAAGCCTCCTGCTGGTAATATAAATAAATAAATAATGCAGGACATTTCACGCAGCTTCATGTAGCCCCAAGATAGCAGAGCTTGTGTTATGGGAACCCCACGGCTGATTTACTTTTTTTTTGTAACTATGTATTTAAGTACATATTATACATAGAAAACACCCAGACCTATATAAGCGGTAGAAGTAGTTACAGTAAACAAGGTTGCGTTTTATCTGCGCTGGGTTCGCGAGGCGCCGCTAGAGGTGAGTGATAAATAACTTCACGGTGAAAAAATCACAGTGATCTGAAGTCAAATGATATCACTGTGACTCGTCGTAAAGGAACAACGTTCCACCAAGGAACGTCATTCATTCTTTTACGCTCCGTTCTCTACCGTTCGGAACGATTTCCAATCGCATGTATGTAGGTATCCATACCCATATTATAAATGTGAAAGTGTGTGTTTGGGGTTTTTTGTTTGTTTTTTGGTCTTGCTTTCACGCAAAAACTAGTAAACTGATTTGGCTGAAACTTAGAATATACATAGTTTATGACCTGGAATAACACATAGGCTACTTTTTATCCCGAAAAAATGCATATTTCCCGTGGGTAAAAAAGTAGTACCGCTGGTATTACAATAAAGCTTTAAAATAAAATTAAAAAGTGCACACAAGAAATAATTAGAAGGTTTTTTTTATTTAATAACGTAGGTAAGTATTTAGTTAGGTACCTAGTATTTACATACAGAAATAGTTAACTCGAATAAAAAAGTAGGTACTGATACCTACTAAATTTGCGCACTGTTAATTTGGATCAAAAGACATCTCGTTTCACGATTACGCGTAACGTAACCTATGTAGTTACATAGGAAGGAACGCCTAGTGCGACATTGTGATCGACGTGACAAAGTCACGGTGATTTTTCACTGTGATTTTCTTGGAACCGGAACGACAGTCACCGCGATACGAAAGTAACGCTTTTCCTCACCTCTAGGCGCCGCGGGGCTCGCCACGGGGCCTGCGGATCCTCGGCTTGCCTCTCCCCACCCCACCTTACCACTCCGTTAGCTCTCATCTGGAGGACACGAAATATATCTGCAATTGTATACTGATGATTTAGACCACCATAAAATTGAATTAAAACCAAGTGTTATTTAATAGTGGAAACTTTTTTGTATTATGTTCAACTTTATATTATTTAATGTATAAGTGTCATTGTTCTGTTTGTTTCCCAAATAAATAAATAAAAATAAAATAAAAATAAAAGATTCAAGTTTGTATTTTTAATTAAATGAAATTACAGTTTATTATACATTTTATTTTATGTACTTTTTACTTGAATCCATTTAAACACAAATATAATATAGGTACTAGCTGCTGGTACCCGGATAAAAAGTAGTCTTTGTTACTCTCCAGCCCTCCAACTATCTCCACACAAAAAATCACGACAATCCGTCGCTCGGTTTTGACGTGAAAGCAGGACAAATAAACAAACAAATAAACACACTTTCACATTTATAATATAGGTACGGAGGTACGGATATGGATATTGTAAATATTCTGTTTTTTAATAGGTACCTAGTAGTAGTTTTAATTGTAAAGATTTTATTTGATCTCTTTAACTATCGAACACGATATTTTGATATCACGATACTGTTTCTTTGCAATGTCCTCGTTATTCATAATGGACTTTACAAGCTTAAAGTACTTTTCTATGAGAAAATGAAATCAAAAATTCATATTCCTAAATATTGGGTCTCCATCATCTGTTTTTTAAACATTTTTCTTCCCACTGCCGAGCAAAGCTCTTCCCCAAACTCTTCCAGCCGCCTCTATCTTTTGCTGAGTCTCACCATCTTTCGTCCAAGGTGACGCGTCCCTCCAACATTTTCTGGGCCAACGCCAACAATTTTTCCAGTCTTGGGTCTTGATCATCTCTTCATTTGTTTTCACAGAGATCCAGATTCCCGTCTGTGTAAGATGTTCAACGGCACCTACCCGATCGTGCTGGACTCTCTCAAGCAGCATTACTTCATCGACCGCGACGGCCCCATGTTCCGGCACATCCTCAACTTCCTCCGCAACAAGGCGCTGACACTGCCCGATGACTTCAACCACTTCGACCTACTGCTCTATGAGGCGCATTACTTCGAACTTAACCGTGAGTACCAAAAATGTACCTACTAATAATAAATATTATTTTACCACTTAGGTACCTACTCATACGAACTTACCTACTTACTTTTTATAGCTTTGATGGCCGAAATAGAGACTTTTGATATGAACGTCTTGGATCGAATCCCATCCTCTCATATAAAAATTCGTTAGAAAAAATATGTAATATTGTTATTACTCAATACAATAACAAACAAACATACTTACATAGATTGATAAACACATTACCCTTCCTTTGTACTGCGCAGTCGGGTATAAAAAAGCACTCTTGGTGTAGCTTCCTTAGTCGCAACCGGCAACTATTTGTGATCGGTCACAAATTGGATAGATGAAGCCAGTGACAACAGGAACTGAGCGCTTCAGTGCTTCGGAAAACACGTTAAATTAACAGTTACAGCCATAAAGTTGTGGGAGCCTTTAACTAAAAAACTCCATCAACAGACCGAGCCAATATAGCAGTAAAGTGCAAGTTGATTGAAAATATGCAATAGGCAAAACTGACGATGCAGTTTCTCCCATAAACAAGCAGACTATCGGAAGTCAGAAGTTTGATCAAGTCTCGCTATAGCCGTATTAATTAAACACACAATAAACCCCACCATTCTGTTTGCCAGCTCAGAGCAATTTCGAACATCAAAGTGTAATACAAATAGCTGCTGTTAGCATACCAACAGCAAACAAAAACTTACACAATAAAGCATCTAGGTACTTATTGTGCATTTGTACAAAATAATTTTATAAAAAGTCGATGCCGATGTAGTGAGTGTTGGTTTATAAGTACTTCATCAATGCTTCATCTATGAAGCTTAGGTATTTCAAAACACCTTTTGTGGCCCCTTTAGGTATCCTGATCTACCGCGCTTTGGGGATTCAGTCTTGATGATATTTAATTTTACTTATGTAAAAACGGTATGTGGTTCCAGAGATGGTGTTTGCCATCAGCCAGCTGCGCAACGAGCGTGAGAATGGTGGCCGCTGGATCAAGCAGGAGGCGGACCGCCTCACAAAGGAAACGGACCATCTCATACAGGAGCGCGACCGCCTCCGGCAGCAGTGGATGTAAACTAGGTAACTCAATGATACGGATTATTATTATTATTTTGTACCTAGCGACCCGCTTGGCACGGGTTTTCTGTTTCCGTCTGTAAACGTCACTTTTCCGAATTCGGAATACATCCCGACGATAGCAGCTCACTCCACCTGGCAGGAGGGCGTTGTTTATTTTGAGTCCTCCTCCTCAGTCGGTCCCTCATGCCTGAGGATCGTGACTCTGCCAACGTAGCATGGCCAGTAGTCTCTTCCAGGAGTTTCGGTCGGTTGCTTGTTGAAAGGCCGTTTATGTTATTTTGAGTAAACGGATATAAATGAATGTGACGTCATGCACAACTATTCGGTTCCCTAATTTCATGTTTTCATTTCTTTCTAGGGCTATTCTGCAAGTGGTTTGGGGACCAGAGGACATGCAAGTGCGATTTCCCCAGATCCACATACTTTTGAAAGAGGAAAGACTTTACTAAATAATTTTTTACTCATCTACCAAATTATCTAGTTAGTTATTTAACTAGATTTCTTACTGTCTTATGCATAAAAACTTAGTGCGCCAACCAGGCTAACTAGAGCGCTCTTTTATTTTCGGATACCACGCTCTAGTAAGCTTGTTCGGAGCACTAAGTTTTATGCATAAGACGGTTAATGTTTATTTGAGCTAAAATTGGATCTCTTTAGCTGTAAAACACAGTAAAATGTACGGTCTATAAGTTAAATAACTCGATGGCAAAGCGCGTTTACACACAGCAAACGCCGACATTTATAGATCCACGGGCATACAAGGTATAAGTAAGTATCCTCCTCCTGAAAGATGCAAAACTAATTGGAAAAAAATTATTGCTGAACTATTAAGTACTTACAAGAAAAAACATCACCTGCAGTGCAATTTAGACCCGAAAATGCATCTCTTGCTAAGGGGGGAGGGGGGGGGGGGGACCCCTTAACCCTTAAATACCTACGGCCAAAAATGCCCTTTTCCATCTAGAAAACTTCGTAGTCCTTAAGTGGCCAACTCTGGTGATATAGTCCCTATGAATAGTACGGACATTTATTTCAAATAGTCTGAGGCGGGTTAGTCAATCGTCAAAATGTGTGTAAACGCTCTGTCGAAGTAAAGATTAAATAATCTACAATAGAAGGCACAAAACATCAAGTTACTCCTACATCTTGTATAACTTCCTCCGTTAAATATATATAATATATAGAAAAATGGATTTTACAAGTTATTTTTAACTGATGTTTCAATATTATTTATGTGAGTAGGTAAGTATATAAATTGTTAGTAAGAGTATGTAAAATTGTTGATATTCGAATTTGTTAGTTATTTTTTCAAAGAGTCGTTATAAGGATTATAATTTTTAGGTAGGTACCCTAGCGTACAAAAATTCGAACTCTGATTGCTATGTAGTTGTCTACCTCTGTAATTCTTATTGGCTATTGATTGTTACAGAAAAAAAAACATGTAGGTAGGTAGGTACTAGGTACTTACTTATGTAAAAACTAGATTTACGCTTCGGCTTCGCCTAGGTAGGTATTTGGATAAATGTGGCATAGACACAGTACCAGCGGCTTAATTAACTTAAACTTGTCTCAAAACTCAAATTGGTCTCAAACTGTCAAAAGGGTCGCGTAGGTATCTTTTGTCACGTTCGGTCTCGTTGAGATGAGAGTGACAGAGCTACTTGCGTGTACGCTGAAGTCTAAACTTTCATATTTATCAGTTTGAGATCGATTTTGGTCGCCATCAAAGATAGACAATCAGGGGGCTGGTCTCATTGTGTACATTTGGTACATCCTATCTAAAAATCTATTTTTAAATGATTTAGCTCGTTTATCAAATAACCAAAACTACTAGGTAATAGCTTATACAATGTTACTGAAAGCTCTGAAGCATTATGACAGCGGCACAGCCCTGACGAACTTGCATAGTGTGTAGGAGCTCTTAGGAGGAACGTGATAATCTTATTCAGAAATACACAACTTAATTCACAGAGATAGACAACCACCATTTAAAGTACCTAGGTACTTATAGTTTAACAAAGATCATTATGTAATATAAGAATTTGTAATGGATAAAAAACATCCACCTTTAGAAATAAATTTTTCAAAACCAAATATAACTGAAGCACCCTTTGTAATAGTACTGAATTATTTGGTCTAGATTCAAATCACGATCAGTGAAGGAATGCAATGCTAATTTTTTTATTAGCACAGCGGTCTTAAAAAGGCCGTTATAGCAGAATCACGATAGGAATTGAACTAATGCCGTCTCTTTTCATAGACTGAGAGAGTGACAAGAACGGCATAATCATATTTTGAAATTCATATTGTGATTCTGCTATCGCGGCCATTTTAGTCCCGCTGTATTATAGTTTGGACAACCTAGTTAATGCTTCTAGAAGAATTGTGAGGTCTTTGACATACTCACAAGTTTTGTAATAAATGACGATCTGCCATTGCGAGTTAAGTTATTAAATATGTACTTTGGAAAAGGTTTGTTTTTTATATGTATATGCTTCCTTTCAGGGCACTTTATTTTTTTCAGTCCAGGCTTTTAAGTCGTTAAACCAAGGAGGCCTTTAGGCGGCCTTAATTCTGTCACCAGTTATTCACTACTATGAAGGTAGTGGCCCACTAGCTTGTACTTATATACATTTTTCAAGAAAAGAAAGAGGATTAATACCTCAACAAAAATTCGCCTGGCATCACACGCTACACTTGGCTAACTTAGGTAGTACCTAGCTGTTACTTCAAATATTTTGTTACTTAAAATAATTAAGATTATAAGTATAGGTAGTTAAATAAAACAGCAATGTTTTAAATAACTTTATTTGCTACGTAAACCCACGAACTTTTTATAAAGATATGTAACAATATTACATTTAAAGAATGATGCCTGGAATACACATGCTACTTAAAAGCATGCTTGCGTGCTCACGTCATAGATAAGCATACTCTTTTCGCATCACACGTGCTAATAGCATACTAGTGCTCGAAACTAGCTTGCTTAAATGTCACATAACAGTATCCTTATGTGCTACTACGTAGCATGTATTCCAGCCATTATTTCAAACAATTGATGACACAGAATATTACTTCTAGAAATGACAAAAATGAATTTACATAATGAATGAGACAGCACAAATGTTGATTCGTACAGCTACACTGTAAAAAGATGTTGATTCGTACAGCTACACTGTAAAAAGTGAGTAACATAACCCACATACCTATTCACAGTTAAAATGTCAACCGCAGGCAACATTACAAAACTAGTTTGCCAATGGTTGCTATCAGAAATATATTTTTTTTTAAAAACAATATCTAAATTAACTGGTTCACATTCTCACTGGTACAGTTGAGCTTTTAAGAAAAACTAGGACAGTGTTACCGAAATAAATGGTTAGGAAAAACTGAGGCATTTTTGGGCTTGGGTTTTATGCATGGCTTTTTGGAAGCATTTGATTTGAAAGTTATCATTTATATGATAGATACCACTACGTTTCTATTTTCCAATATTTTTATTAATTTTATTATTTCGTTAAAAAAAATTCAAAACGTTATTTGTTCAAAACGTTAAGTATATATTTTACGCACGTCTTCATATTTTCTTCTATTCTAACTTTAAAAATACAGTGAAATTGGCACCATTAACTCGAATATAGAGAAACGAAATATGTTTTGTGTACTTACATACGAAAAATATCATGATACGATCCCAAAACTTATCGCGTCAAAGTCATTAAATATTCGAGTATTCATAGAAAAATGTTGGTTAAAAAAAAACCGCCATTCGCTTTTGTAACATTATAAGTAAAAAAAATATGTAGGTATCTACGTATTCTTATTTATACCTACTTAATGTGCTCGTTACTAAAATTTGCGGTTATCGCAAAAGTCCTGTTGGAAACGATTTTTTTCTCTTAGCAAGATTTTTATTTTGATGAAAAAGTTAAAAACATTACAACAAAAACTAAAATTTTTTTTTTAATCGGTTAGTATCGAAATCTATAAAAATAACTAATAAAAGTTGCACAATGTTTACTTTTACATTAGTTTAAAATTTGTGGAATGTTACCTACATCTTATCTTATTGCAGGCAACTGTACATTATTGAGATGTAAAGTTACGAAAATATATATTCCAATATTTTTAAATTGACAATATTAACATTTTCAATAACAAATGAGTCAGACAATAAAATGTTATGATATAAGTAAGTTCCTATGAGCAAGTGGCTAAATCTGGTGACGGAGTTTATAGGCCGCCTAAAGGCCTCCGTCATGGCTTAACGACTAAAAAGCCTGGACCGACAATTTAACGTGCCCTAAGCACGGAAGCGCTCAGCTCGTAATGCCACTTGCTGTCACCCATCCAAATTGTGACCGCGCACAACGTTGCTTAACTTCAACGATCAATCAAGAACATCTCAGCAAGCTACACCACGATTTGATATTATGATAAGCGCTACTTTAGTCTCGGTAAGTTCAACTTGAGTCAGTGCTGGTTAATTACCCCGTTCTTAATCCCAAAGCTTAAAATTAATAAAAATAGAAATCCAACAACAATTATTAATAAACTCAGACTTGCAGTACTTGAATAACATAACTTCTAAACATTCTAAATTAGAAAACAGAAGTCAAAATCTAGCACGATTATATATTTTATGTTATTTTTCACATGAAACCTTGCAACATGCTCTTTTGTGACTAGGATAGAGTCCAAAAACTATGCATTTATTCAATATGGCTTTGGCAATAATGACAAATATAAAATATGGCGGAATTAAACCGTTAGAAATATCATCAGATTTCAATTCCATTCTATTTATTCTTCTATTGTATAATAACTACATAAAGATATTTTTTTTTATCTTAAAAATCGACATAATTATAGTATGCTATGTAACTACTCTATACTCGTATACCTACATAGAAACAGCAGTTTTAAATTTTTAACCCCCAACGCAAAAATAGGGGTACCTACTTATTATAAGTTTGACCGTTATGTGTGTCTGTGTGTGTGTGTCTGTGGCATCGTAGCTCTTAAACGGGTGAACCGATTCGAATGCAATTTTTTATTAGAAAGCTGATTTTTTAGCGATGGTTCTTAGACATGTTTTATCAAAATCGATTCAGCCATTTACAACACATGGGGTGGGGGGGTGAAAGTGGGGATGAAAAATCGAATATACCTAAATGGGGTATCGAATGATAGGGCATGATGTGTAAATTAAAAAACTGTAAGTTATATGAAAATCGGCTCAGCCATTCACAAGATATGGAGGGTGAAAGTGGGGATGAAAAACCGTATATTTTCATCTAGTTTATGAAGGGAATGTCGGGGGTTTTCATTAATTTTTTTTAATTTAATTGTTATTATAAGTATGTTATCACAAACCGGACACCGAGATATCAAAATATGATAGATGGATCAATAATTACAATCTACTTTCCTACAACAGTTAAAATCGATCTAGTCTAATCATAGCTAGACTACAGAACCCGTAATTTTGGATTAAATAGCAGAAAAATTTATGAAATGGGACTACAGAATTTCTAACGACACTTATTTCTACAATCTAATTTTATATTATATTAATTTTATATAAATTTCTAGAGATCTTCGAAAAAAACATACAATGTCGAATTTATAATAGAGATCACCAAACATTTGGGCTATATTTCACAGGGTCACAATATCACTAAAATCAATAAGTGACTATAAGTATCTTATAAGTACTTATAATAAAAGTTACCAAGTAAATAAAAGAGCTGGGTAAGTTACGGAGCGAACCATACTTACAAAAATATAAAAATAACTAACCTAAATAAAAAGAACATCACGTCCCAACAAAAACGATATTCTTAATTAATATTTGGATTCACATTCAGATGGCACAGTTTCATCTTTTTTGTTCCAGTATTTTCAGCATTTTCAATATAATATTTTGCGAAGAATGTATAATTGAGCCTTGAGTCTTTTCGCAAACAAATAATTCGACAATGTGCTTCAGTAAAACAGGGTATGAATTATAGCACTTGTCTGTGCCTCCACCATCAAACATCGAATCCGTAACCGCCCGATGTTTTTTTTTTATAAAATTATATGTTTATGTCTTCATCCGGCCCTTCGATGCTCCCTAATATCTCCTGCATTTCGTTCGAGATCTGTGAAATATGAAAAAGTCCTTTAAAAACATTTAAAAACAATATGTAAACATTCTATAGTGGTATGACAGCGAGCATTGTCTCGCTATAGATTTTTGCCAATGATAATTAAAAAATTAATGAAAAATTTCTAACATACCTTTATTCCTAAGGGAGTGGGCACACTGCGCTTTTTGCAGCGCGTTTGTATCGATACAAACGTAATGCGAACGCGCAACTCAAAAACGCGCTTCAGAAAACGTCGTGTGCCTACTCTCTTCGAACAAACTTCAAACGGCTGAACAGATTTTCATGAAACATAGCTAAGAACACTTTCGAAATAAAAAACCCACGACATATCCCTTCATAAACTTCAAACGGCTGACGGAACAAAAAACACAATATGTTTTCTAAACAGTGAAATTGGTACGCGGTAAGGGACACAAAAATTCATTCTTAATTTTCTTTTATAAGAATATAGTAGTATGGATAATACTACTACACTGGCCTGCAAAACTAAGTATCACACTTTACAATTGCAATAACTTTTTATGTACACAAGATATACTTACTTTCGAAATAAAAAGGACTCGAAAAAGAGTTACAATGGTTTACAATGGTTTCAAAGAAAGCTGATAAAATTTGCTATGAAACGTTTTTTATTTTAAATCTCTTACTTCTATAGTTTAGAAAAAAAAAAAAAAATTAAAAGTGTAGTAGGGTGAGTGGGGGCAAGATCGAAAACGGGGTAAGACAAAAAGTAGTCAATAACTCCCGATTGAGTAATCTTTTTACAGTGCTGGTAACATTGTCAAAACCACCATTTTGTCACGTAACATTCCTCAGTCATCATTTGCTGCTTAGATCCAAGGGTTGTGTAAAAAGTGCAATTTTCTGACACAGTGACTTTTACGCAAAGTGCTCAAGTCCTTTCATCTTACCCCGTGTCCTGTAACTTGAGATACAAAGTAAGTACGAGTCTTTTATTGATATATCTACTCATTATTTTTAATTCTTACTTGTGTTATTACGTCTAAATATGGCTACTTCTCGTAGTTTAGGATTTATTTCAACTTTTAGTCTTTCCCCATCTCAATTTTGCGGGGTAAGACGAATATATACAAGTACCAATCTTACCTCATTTTCAAAACTCATAGTAAGAGTCAGATGTTCTCAAACTTTTCCTGAACAGATATTGGATGTATTAAATAGGTATGTAGGTACCCTCTTATGTTTCAAAGAGGTGCGAACATTTATGTATGGAGCCAGGCATACCTACTGTCCGCCATTAAAAAAAAATAGTTTTGGCAGCCAGAGATGAAACATAATGACATGTGTCAATCGATAGAGGAAGTGATTACAATACAAACAAAAAGTATTGAATCTCGTAAGTGATAATTATAATTTCTGAGATATTTGGGTCAAGGTGTAGAAAACGCACCACGATGAAAAAAATACTTAGAAAATTTTTCACAAAAAACAACGCCATATCATACTTCGGGAGAGGGGGGATGAGGGAGTATTAGGGTGGGGGAACGACGACGGGTCAACATGAGGTCATTGACCGTTGACCCCGGGGTCATTGACCTTTGACCTCGAGTGGAAAAGTTTGAGAACCTTTACTTCAATCTTCCCCCGCTGGGGTAAGATTGATATATTCTAAATATGAAAATCTGTTATAACTTTGTTAAAAACAGGAATTTTGGGACAAGAGTCAGTTTAGAGTTTTCAGGACAAAAAATGCCATAGACTAGGGGCCATCAACAACGTCCTAATATTCATTTATTGTCTGATTTCACGATTTTAGAAAAACGTTCGATCTTTCCCCGCCACCTTTTCATCTTCCCCCAACTTTTTTTTCGTAATAAAATATTTTAACTTATTTTTTTCTACTTTTGGAACAGATATAACAGGCAATTATTGATGTAATATAAAAGTAGACTCTTTCCTCTTTAAGGACAACTAATTAATTTTTCGCATAAGTTAATATATTTTCTTCTACAAGGGATCAAACACAACACTGTTCATCTCATCAAAAAACCGTTCGATCTTGCCCCCACTCACCCTATGTACTTAGTTTTGCAGGCCAGTGTATATTCTTTGTTTTGAGTGACTGAAAAGCCAGGGGCCCTAGCCATATTACACGATCTATCGTCGCTGTAGAACGATCTATCGTCGCTGTAGAATAGAACACTTCAAAATGTATAGGAATTGACGTTCTGACCACGTGACTCATCTACTTGAAATGTCAAATCCTATACATTTTGAAGTGTTTCTATTCTACAGCGACGATAGATAGTGTAATATGGCTAGGGGGGCAGATGTCTAGTATTTATCTATCTACGCTTCCTGCATTCTTATGTAAAACTCTTCTTACCAGAAGATCTGGGAAGCTGGGATCAATGGTGTGCTCCAATGAATCAATAGCGTATTCGATTTGCGTATTCAAAACTGAAACAAGAGAAACACAATCAACTTATGTACGCAATAGAGAACATATTGTTAAAAAATACTCAGCTTTAAAGGAATGACAATGGTCAATGCGCGTGTAGTACCTACTACCAGATGAATAATGCGTTTCGAAAACATCGGAAACAATCGTATAAAATTACAAAAACGATTGCCAAAAAGTAATTTGGAAATGCAAATTACACACAATTTCAACTTTATCGCAAACCGAAAATTAATGTTATTTTTAAGAAAAGCAAATTAGTTGCACAGCTAACGACGTGCACTTCTGTCACATTCTGTTTTGTGGAATCATACAGAGCTTAATTAATACTGCCTAGCTAGACTCTGTCGGTTATATTCGGAAAAATAGACATCCACCCTTGCAAAAATACCCAGAAAGCTGAAAATCGGTAGGAATGTTATGAACACCAACGTCAACTAAATGTGATAAGTCCCCATCGAGCCCATGTTTGCTACATTTTTTTAATCAAGGTCAAAGTTGTCAAAAATCGGTTTTCGGATTTTTCAGCGAAACGATTAGATTTATGGTAAAAATATCTTAGATATCTTATACCCTCAGGAACTAGCTGAGAGTCATATGGTAGTTATTGCGGACAGTTACCAGTTCCCTTAAAATTACTACGTACAAATGGAACTAAAAGTCTAGTAACATTTTTGGAATTTTTATTTTAGTTGAATGGACAACAGTCAACAAATTATTTTCTTGTTTTTTTGTCGCATTTTAATTGTCACTAATGTTCAACATAAAAGCCGCTAAAAAGTTTTGTCAAAATGTACTCTAGACCTCAGGTCTTGCAAGATCTAGTCTTTTCGTTTAAACAAATTTAGTAGATTTTACTAAATTTGTTGAATACGAGTATAATCAGCGAAATGAAAAACTTACTCTCTTCATCGAAGAATGTTTCAAGACTGGGTGAATTGTAGTTCTCACTAGCATTGATTTCGCTGATCATCACTTTCTTCTTCGATGTCCCCTCTTCATCTGGATCCGAGTTCTTAGAGCGTTTCACCCCAGCGCTGGGACCGGGCATCGATTCAATCGCTTGAAAACCAGCGAAGTCATCAAACTTCATCTGATCGTACGCATCGTACTGAATTTCAGGGAACACGAAGTTCGGCGAGGTGATCTCTTCGCTTTGTTCAAGGTAAGAGTTGTCTTGGGGTAAGGGGGGTAATGCAGGATTGTGAAAGTCTTGAGTCGGTGTAATGTTTGTTGTACTGGGTTGTTTTGGTATGGTTTTTATGACGGTGTATATTTTCTCGATGGCGCTGAGAATGCGCTCTTTCTTAGGGGGTATGATGGAGAGACGGGGCGAGGGGCCGGGGGAGGGGGAGGGGGAGGGGTCGCCTTGCTCGGGGGAGGGTAAGTTGGTCACTAGATGAAGGATCACTTTCTCGAGCTGACGTGGATCTTCCACTGGCACGGCTTGGCTATCGGATGACTGGAAAAATAAAAATAAATAAACGGATATCCCCAGATACGTATATACGTAATTTTTTAGGTCAACGGTAACATTTTACAAACATCTAAAAATGCAATTTTTTTTTTCTTCAAAATAAACTAATAGTTCCCTAAGAACAAAACTTTCTAACTACAAGAGAAAAGGTAGCTAGGTACCCTAAAGTGCCCCAAAAATTTACCACACCCTGTATAGTGTCCCTGTAAAAAGACACAGTATAAAAACTTTTTTTGCTATGCTTGTAGACTTTTATGTACCTATAGTCGTATTTTTAATTATACGCACTAAAATTGACGGTCAAAATGTCATTTTTTATATATTTTTTGTTCATATAATGAGCAATCCGACTATAGGTACGTAATTTTTAGGACAAGGTTTGCACATAATAAAGTTTTGGAAAAAATTACACCTGGGCGACGACTATCACGAACAGATGCTTTTATAATACGAGTATAATCTACATAATGATATTGACTTTTTCTTAATGACTACTAATTACGATCAGTAAAGACTCTCCCCAAATCTACTCATATAATATTATGCATAAACTTTATGAAGTACTCCCACAAAATTAGACTTATGACATAGATTGCCCAAATCTATCGGACTAAAGCACGGTCACCCTTGAGTTAAGATTGCAGGCTAAAAAAGCATTTTTGTTGCATTTATAAAAACTACTAGCTGCTGCCCGTGGCTTCGCTCGCGTGGTACCTACCCGGATAAAAAGTCTATGTTACTCTCCAGCCCTCAAACTATCACCACACAAAAAATCACGTCAATCCGTCGTTTTCTTTTAACGTGAAAGCAGGACAAATAAACAAACAAATAAACACGCTTTCACATCTATACTAATCATATAAAGAGGAAGAGTTCTTTTGTTTGAACGCGCTAATCTCAGGAACTACCAGTCTGATTTGAAAAATTCTTGCCGGCATTTGATAGCTAAACTCTTGAGAAAGGTTTTGGAAAGGTTATAGGCTACTTTTCATCATCATCATCACCATATACCATCACCACGGGGGCAACTAGGGGCGCTGCTAGTTTATAATATGGGTACGGATTACTCACATCTTTGGTATCCTCAATGGGTAAGGTATCATCGTTATTGTCAGTGAGCGTGAATCTTTCCTTCATCAGTTTAATAAGTTGCTTGCCCTCTGCCTCGTCGACGACCGTGTTGGTGCAGACGAAGGAAGTGACGGCGTGGGAATCCTTATCGACATCGAGGCGACCGCGAGTGCTCATGTATATCAACTGACCGTTTTTGGTCATAAGACGGTAGCACGATTCACCGAATAAGATGTTGTGGGCGTACACTGAAAGAAACGATTACTTAACTAAAGAGGCCTGTAAACGGGCTAGAAAAATTACAGAGTCGATAGTCGATAAATTCAATGCTAAAGATAAAATTTCTCAAAGAAACATGAGGTCTTACACTCGTCTGTCGTACAAGATATCCATGAAATCTAATATTTAGTACACAAGGGCTTTAATTGCAATTTAGCTCTACAGTGGAATAGTGAAAGGTATCCAGCAGTGCGATTCAGACCTTCTCGAGATGTATTCCGAATTCGGAAAATAACGTTTTTCCGCTGAAAAAACGCCAACTTTTCGAAGAAAATCATCGAATCAGATGCATTTTAGGAAGTCTGAATAGCACCTCAGATAGAGAGTGTTGGCAATTTTATATGTAGACTAAATTAGCTCAGGATATTTGTAGCTTCTGCAATTTTATTGTGCAACACATTGAAATCTAGCCGGCTAGAAATTGAATACTTGCGGCTACTATCTTGGCAATATCGCTGGGCTACACTGTAAAATTTCACTGTGTTGAGCGATATGTAAAATGTGTCAGCAACTTGGCGGCTATACAATTGCAGCAAGAAATTGTCAAAAAACTAGCCCGTTTAACAGCACCTTACAGTGACTTTGCAACAAATAAAGGAGAATCGTCGCTATAACCGACAAATGAGCTTATCAAGATTTTCGACCCGACGAATATGAATTATAACTGGATACCTTTCATTCGCATAGGTAGGTAATTAATTAGAGCAATTAGAAATATAGACTTGACTTTAGACTGTTTATCGAAATGTTGCAGTCGTTAAGAGATAATGAGAAATCAATAATATATACAATTATACAATTCACAAACAACTTTCGCATTATAATTATTTTATTATTAAGGGCTGATTTTTCAATCGATAAATATCTTTTATCTGAGGAATAAATATGGCGTTATGACATATTTTCAATACAATATCTGTCAAATCGCATATTTATTTCCTCAGATTTTTATCTGAGGAAATAAATATGCGATTTATCTAGGTATTGAAAAATCAGCCCTAAGTGATAGTAATTGCCATGAATCAAAACCACTACACCACACGAATACCTGTAGGAATCATTCATTAAAGAAGAGGAGGAAATTGGTGATAAATCATAATAAAATCGTGTCAACGAGGTTGGAGGAGTTGAGTCTCAGATCCAATTAGAGAATTAATAAAAAATGCTTGTCCAGCAGCGCTAGGTATCACTAAAAATATTGAAACTCATAAAGGCTACAAAAAGTAAAGCAGATAAAATAATGAGAAAAATGTTGTATGATGTCACAAGCCCCAAACAAAATAAAACAAGTGCTTTTAACAGACTTATTTTAAGGGCAATACAATAGACGTGTAGGTAAGTAAAACGGATATTTTAATAAAGTTCAAGACCGCGTTGTTAAAGCCACTGGCCATATCTAAACGGTTTTTATATAATTAATAGCTGCTGCCCGCGGCTTCGCTCGCGTGGTACCCGAATAAAAAGTAGCCTATGTTACTCTCCAGCCCTCCAACTATCTCCACACAAAAAATCACATCAATCCGTCGCTCTGTTTTGACGTGAAAGCAGGACAAATAAACAAACAAATAAACACACTTTCACATTTATAATATGGGTACGGATTACAACAGAAGGATTAACATGCCAGCTGTTCCTTTGAAACATCGAAGAAAGGCAGGTCAAACAAAATGTTTTGATTGAAACTCGACAATTTTTACAATGTTTTAGGAAACTTTATAATATAGAAGAAATTTCTGTGATAAAATCCCTAAAAATCAAATTATTTGAAGTTTTAATTTTGCGAAGAATTCTAAAAGGCATCTAAGTACCTACATAAAATTATTGTAACATTTCTAAATTAATAATATAATCATCGCGTAAGTTCGTATTTCAGAAGCTAGACGAAAATTGTGCCGATGTGCACAATATTTGTGGTATTAGGTACTGTAGGTAACTTTCATTCTTACATTGCAGTTTCAGTAAACAACCTATCAACTAGTAAGTAGTTCAATAAAGTATCGCTAACATGTTTACCGTCCTCAATATCTTGCAATAAAGTATCAATCCTAATGACTTGTGCAATTTTGTAAGCATAGACCGACCCACGTGAGGACATGTATATTCTCACTTCTAATGTCAACTGATAAATTTATCAGGGAGATTGTCGTTATGCAGAGCTATGGAAATGTAGGAAGCGCTTATCGCAAGTAATAAAATAATAATAAATGAGACAGCCGCCGGTAAACAAGTGGCTTCACAACGAAATTAGAAATGACGACTTCTACGATGCTACAAGGTCCGACTGATTCGCAAGAGGTGATGGTTCAAAATAAAAATAAATAGCAATCTTACTATGAAAAATATCGCATACACACATTAATAGCAGCATTTACACGCAGAGATCGGACCGCGGGAAATAGCACGCGCCATTCCAACCTTTGGTAAAAACCTTACGTGTAGATGCGCGACGCTGACAGTTCGATCTGGCAAAGTTTTAGCACAGTTTTTGTGACAGTCCAAAACTGTGACAGTAATTAACACGACAGTTTTACTCGCGGTTAATCTGTACAGATTTACCCTCGGTTCGGAACGCAGTCCAGATGCGTGGTAAAAACTCTACCGTGTAAAGGCCGCTATTCTGTAAATTGTCGAGTATTTCAAGTAATATTTCTGGTATAAGAGTTTAATGCCTCTGACGATATAGACAGATGACATCGACACGTCTGGCCCAAAGATAAAACAACTTTGGGTTTCTTCTTAGCCCGTCTGGTACAGAACCATAAAATGAGAATTCGCATGCAGGCAACTAAGTATATCGGTCGATAATTAAATATCCCTATCAGTGTTCAACATAAATAAAGCTGAATGGCACGTGTCTACGTTCTAGCAAAACATTACCTATCAATAATAACTTTAAGTCGAATTCAATGTCTTAACAAGTATCAAGAAAAACTCTCTTTTAAATTTATTATTTATATATAAGTACCTATGTATTAAAATGCTTAAATATCCTTTTGTACTAGTTTCGACCCGCGGCTTTACCTTAATGTACCTACCTATGTGCTATATTAATTGTAGTTTCATGAAAATTGTGTAACTGTGCTTTTTATACGGTCGGTTTATATGTGACAAATAAAAAATGTAAATCCGTTATTGGCTGTAAGGATGATTTACACTTCTAAGCATAGATTTTAAGCAAGCGGTGGATTTTGTTGTTATAAAAAAAAAAAGAAAAAAAAAAAAAAGTTTGTGCTCGGGAGGTCATTCGTAGAACTACTAGTACTAGGTAGTTTAGATGGTACCTAGCGATATAGTGTCACTACACATATTATTGATGGTACTGGCGATGCAAGATAGTGTCACTAGTAACATTAATGGTACTATCTAATGGTACTAGTAATATAAATTAATGTCACTAGTACCATTAATGGAACTGTCCAATGGTACTAATGATGTGACGGCGAAATAACTAACCAATTAGATACTAATAGATTTTCAAAACATAATTATCAATCAGACATCCCATTACTTTACAGGTTCTAAGGTATAATTGCTATTACTGCAATTATAAATATTAGAAATCAAGATGACACTGACACCAAGTTATCAAAGAGTAAACTGTCTAAGTTCAAACTTCAGATAATGTACCTACAGAAAATGCAAATAACATTCAGGTAGAGAAAAGTTGAATAATAATAATAACGCACCAAAAAAAAGATTCTGACTAATTGGGAACCTTATTTGAATTAGGTTAAAAAGCGGTCTTTAAATACGTCATATTGGCTAATAGCGAACGCCCGCGTGCGTGGACAACTATTTTTTATCCCACGGGAACCGTGAATTTTCCGGGATAAAAAGTAAAATATATTTATAATATTAGTAGGACAGAAAGATTGAAAAATCTGCCTCGAAAATATTGAAAGTGGTATGTTAGGGTAGATAAGGATTAAATCTATTTTTCTATATTTATGCACACGCACCCACTATTAAAACTCCATCTCTTTCTCCCATTAAGGTTTGTTGGAAGAGAATTATTTTTAGGGTTAAGCTCGCCTTTGCCATTAACTGTCTAGATCTAAGCATTTTAAAACTGTTTCATTTGTGCAACAAGAATCTATATCTATACTCCTATACTGATTATATAAAGCGGAAGAGGTTTTTTGTTTGAACGCGCTAATCTCAGGAACTACCTGTCCGATTTGAAAAATTACTTCTGTATTTGATAGCTAAACTCTTGAAGAAGGCTACTATTCATCATCATCATCATCATCACCATATACCATCACTACGGGGGAACGCCGCGAGGGCGCTGCTAGTAAATAAATAAAAGTCTTTTTCATTCCATCTATTCGAAAAGGACGACTTTGTTCGCCTTTAAGTGCGCCCAAAGTAGATGATTCCTCTTCAAGGAACTTTTAGCGGGCAATAATGAGTTTTTAATCCTCTTTATTTAGTTTAGCGGGCAATAATGAGTTTTTTTATCCCCTTTAAGTGCGCCGGAATTATCTTTGCCGCGCACTTTAGAGGTACAACTACTTTCCACATTCATTCATCTCGAATCTTCCAAAAACACCACAGTTGTAATCACATTTAGAGATTTATACTCTGCGGTTTTAGTTCTGTCCATACAAAAATTGTAATTTCAACCTCATAAAATCCTGTGCGTTTTCGTCAGCGCGATCTAGAAAACGGTCTTTTTTACTACCGCCATCTAGTTTGTTTTCGTGGAACTATTGAGCAATTCTAGCGGAAGAGTTTTTTTGTTTGAACGCGCTAAATCTCAGGAACTACCAGTCGGATTTGAAAATGATTTCTGTATTTGATAGCTAAACTCTTGAGGAAGGTTATAGGCTACTTTTCATCATCATCATCATCACCATAAACCATCACTACGGGGGCAACGCCGCGAGGGCGCTGCTAGATAAACATACCGCCCACCGAAATCTAAATAAAAAAAATTTAATCCCCGATTACTCTTCTCAAGTGGAACTTTGTCGATTTAACACATTCTTTTCTCTTCCCTTTTATTTTCTCATAGATTGTAATGAAAAGTAGAGTGTATCACTCGGGCGCAAAATATATTTTTGGCTCGGGCGACGCACTTTAAATCCCTCGCTACGTTCAGGATTCTACTAAAGAATCCCTCGCTACGCTCGGGATTCTACTCTAGAATCCTTCACTTCGCTCTGGATTCAAAAAAGCGCCCTCGCCGTCAAAATGTTATTTTGCCCCCTTATAATACAATCTACTATTACTTCCTCGGGTTTTGGATCATCTCAATTTGAAAGAACTTACTCTCACGCAAAGCCACGATGACCCAGCGGACCTCATCCCGGTGTATGAAGTTCATTGCGTTGACGCCGTGCACCTCGTGTGTCATGTAACCAGTCACAAGAGCGATGCGCTGCTCACACTGTATGATCTCTCCGTCGATGGAATGCCTCGTACGATACTCCATCTTGTAAGATTCCATTGCACTCTCATTGATGAAAGTCTCTGTAGAAGGACGCACGACGCCTATAAAAACCTGTAAGCAATTGTTCAAAGTGTTTTGATAGAGCAACAAGAAGTTTATACGTTATGATATCTATTTCTTTGAAAGAGCACTGAAAATAAAACAAACATAAAACACAGAAATGGTATTTTTCTTTGAAAGAGCACTCAAAATGAAACAATATCTACCTTGAAACATTATGCAATGCTATTCTACTTGGAGCTCATAATTACTCAACGAGCAATAGAGAGGGCTATGCTCGGGGTTTCTCTAGGGATCGAATCAGAAATGGCCAAGGGTGTGTTTTCTCATTTTACCAAATTTTGTATAGGTAAGTTAATCGACATAATATTTACGAAAATAATCACATAAATCGAACCTAATATCGATGCCTATAACACCATCACGGATCGGACAATGTGTTTTTACACACTGTAGGTATACCTACCTAATTAACATGGTCATCATCACACAATAAGTAGGTAGGTACCTAATAGTAAAAAAAGTGAGTTCGGATGAGCAAGTGGCCAACTCTGGTGACGGAGTTTTTAGGCCGTCTAAAAGCCTCCTTTATAGCTTAACGACTAAAAAGCCAGGACCAACAATTTAACGTGCCCTCCGAAGCACGGAAACGCTCAGCTCGTAATGCCGCTTGCGAACTATCCAAATTGAGACCGCCACAACGCTCCGAAACTTCAACCATCAATCAAGAACTTCTAAGCAAGCTTTGCCACGAGCACTTCTGCATAGATAATAGTTACAACAACATAGCATGATCATGACTATATCTTCAAGGCTATGTGTTCTGCAGGATGATATCCCTTACATTTTAGAATGTCCGCATTTATAGGCATTTTTACAGAGAAAAAATAAAAACCGATTGCCACTTGTGTGAAAAATCATCACTCGACACCCATTCCACTGGGCCAACGAAAAACCAGCAATATATGAAAACTCGGTTAAGTATACTTTTCGGTGTTGACCGAACCAATTTACTGACCAAAACAGCTAGATCACGTGAAATCGCATGTGCTTGAAAGGTGACTCTACACTGCAAGGCATTCTCAACCTTATTGCTTATGCCTAATGTATATTCTGGGAGCCTTATTGGGGAAGCCGTGTTGGCCAAGGGGAGTAGTACCTCGACTTTCGATCCGAAGGTCGTGTGTTTGAATCATGGCCACGGCCAAGTTGCACGCATCAATAGATTATTCGTTTCGAAAAATTTTAATGTGCGTTAACACTGATATGACCGGGATATGACCGGGAGTAGGACGTTGTCTACTTTTTATCCGGGTACCACGCGAGAGAAGCTGCGGGCAGAAGCTAGTTAGAAATAAAAGTCAATTTTATCACCGGACATAGCTTAAAAACATTTATAATGATAATACGCGAGTGAAGCCACCGGCGGCGGGAGCTAGCGATTATATCCGAAGGTAATAATGGATTAATTTACGATGTACTTGCAATTAAGAGTCAGATAATTACCATTTGAACTCCGTCACCAGAGTTGGCCACTTACTCATACGAACTTACTTACTTACTTATTACCTTTTTGCCTATAAATACTTAAAAAGTTACAGAATAATATTTAAGGCAGTGTTTTACGATGCATTCTTAACCCATTCACTGCCCCAGCACAAGCTGTACCGGGATATGTGCATAATGTATGTATAGTTACAATGTAGGTACAGCTTATAATATTTAAACTGAAATTTATTATTACACTAAGTATCAGTTTTACTTTCAGGATTTTTTTCATTGTGATTTCTTCGTTGGAGGTGTTAACTAAATAAACCGTTTTGTGCATTGCGCACGTTATTTTTTTCTGGATCAAAAATGTCCGAGATTTGATCCTACTAGGTACCTACCGATCAAATGCTGAGGTTTCCCTGGAGCAGTACAGTTCTGTGATACTAATTGAATTGATATTACATAAAGCAAAGAATACAATGTCATGTCCGGCAGGTCAAGGTTCAATTATTATGTAAGTCAGAACAACTGCATTAATATAAAACGAAGAAAAATTTAAATAAGGCACAATTCTTGACAATGAGTTTTGGCTATGCCATAGAGAATATATAACTTTATCTGTAATTACATTTTACTCTACATTATGTTAAGGTGGAATCAGACGGATAATTTTTTGTTCATTTCCGTCGTTTATTTTGCATATTTCACTCAAAGTGACACATCTGAACATATAGGTAATGAAAGAAAAGTGTCATAGAAAACCCCAGCATTCATTCGAGTGATCTTTCACTGGAGTGAACCGTCTGATTTCACGAACGAAGCGTTTACACGATGAAAATAGTTTCATAGCAATAATGTCATCGAAAAATCGCATGCATTTGTAATTACGAATGATGGTCGAGCCTGACTCAAAACAATGATTTTAATTGAATAGGAGACTGATTTAGGAGTTCCTACTATCTATTTACATAAACATGAGCACTTTCATGAAATATGTCGGGATAGGTACACGTACACACGTAGGCACTTACTATGTAATACCAAATATTGTTTTTGACATGTTGACGGAGGAGAGGACGCTCAAACTAATTAACCTCTTCAGGCGTGGATCGACTAGCCACTCTGATAAGCGTAATAGCAGAGCAATACGCTCACGGGCATTGAAGTAGCGTATACTAGGACAAAACTGGCAGACTGTCCCATTCTTTATAAAATTTATGAGGACGTGAAGTGTTTGGTGCGTAGTTACAGATGGAATGTCGAACGTACAAATGACGTCCATCGGTCGTACCTACAATGACCGGGAAGAAATTTGTAACTCCAGGTCTTAGTGTGTATTTCCCAACGATCTTAGTCTAGATTTCTAGAATGAACTTACTGTATTTGCTCAAGCATCATACGATATTATGAAACTGTATCAATAGTTTAGCTGAAGGGATGCATTGCCAACAGTGAGATATTTGGCAGGTCTTACAATGTTTGTACGTGTATGTGATTTTGTTATTATGAAGTTGTTTGGCTGCATGTTATTTGGTCCGGATTTCAATCACCTAGATGAGTAAATAGTCTACCTACGAGATGAGTATTAGTATTCGTCCATTTGCATACTATGATTGGATTACTTGAAGTAGAATGTTGCAGTATGAATATTCGAAATTTGACTGAAATAATGTTTCTAATTAGTAGGTACCTAGGTAGGTATACCTATAGGTACTAGGTAATATACGAATGAAGATTTACGTTTTTATTTAAGTACCTACAGAAACAAAGAAAAAAAAGACAGGAACATAACATAGTAACATTCAACTTAGTAAATTTCTAAACTTCTAGAAAGAAAAGAAAGAAACTCCTTTAATAAGTTAAAGAAGTTTAGATCTAGGTTACATACATACATAGGTTTACATTTCTACCAAAATTAGCTAAAGATAGAAGACAGAGTTCAATTTAGTATTAGCACAGATAATATAATACGTATTAGGAAAGTATTTAATAATAAATAATTAATGTTATTAGGTAGGAACCTACTATTAGTATTCAGATTTAATATAGGTATTAGGAGAATTTATTTTAAAGCACTGCTTTTTAGTGGTTAAGTGCAAGGAAACAAATGATAATGTCTTTGTTTATGCTACAATGTCAAGGTTACTCACCACATCGTTCCCGCTGGAGCAAGGGTTGTCACCACGCGCGCGCGCCCGCCGCACCATCTGACAACATCGGTTGTATCCGCGACACGCCCGGTCAGACTTCCTGAGCGAGCCTTCAACGTGACAGGTCACATATTTGTTCGGTTCCGATCGCTGGCCGAGCTTCTTTAACCTGTGAAGCGCGGGTATCGCGTTCATTATAAGGGCTGATTATTCAATCGATAAATAACTTTTATCTGAGGAATAAATATGGCGTTGTGACATATTTTCAATACAATATCTGTCAAATCGCATTTTTATTTCCTCAGATAAAAGTTATCTAGGTATTGAAAAATCAGCCCTAATAAGTCAATTTACCGAATGTCTTCTGAAAGTGAATTGAAAGTAATTGTGCCGGAAACTTCTAGGAATACACTATGGATGTCTTCAGACAGCGACTTAACTATAAATAAGTAAATAAAATTCGTTTATTTCAGGCGTTATTTATCTACCCATATCACAAAATTACATATTACATTATTAAAACAAAATAAAACAGGAGTAAAATACCATACCATAAAAATGATACCAACGTACGATTTAGCCTTTTATTTGGTTCTTGATAAACCGAAATCCAATATTTATATATTGGATTTGCAAGTTGGTCAGAGACAGCCCTCAAGATCATATTGTTGGAGCGGTTTATCCTATAGTCCTAGAACACTTTTACAGACTAGTTTTCCAAAAGTTTCCTCTTCAGTTAGGCCCTTTTCTGATTATAGTCGGTCGCTGCAGCAACGATGCGACATATAGCGCACTAAGTTCTTACTATAGTAACCTCTTTATGCTACGAGATTGCGTTTAAGCCCAAGCTTGCATGCAAGTCACTCTACTTAATCAAATAAATAATTCATCATTTCAAATACTCACCTATACTTAGTATCAATGGCGCAATAAATAGATATTTTGCTTTGAAATATGTTTTAAGCGAACTAAGGCACCTTGGTCTCACTATTTATTCACATAATAAAGCTTAAGCGAGCGGTCTTGACCAGAATATTACATCGATTTAAATGGTTAATGAAATATACCTACAGTTTGTATAAAAGTTGTTCAAGTAATAAATTACGAAGAACAATTCTAATTAAATGAACCTATATCCTTATCTATCTAAAATCGAAAAAAAATATTTCTTATTGTGGAAAAATGCCTAATCATTAATCAAAAATGAAAGTAGTTGGGTGCCTATAATGAAGCAGCCATTAAAAGTATATTTCATTTCATCTTACTGAACAGAAATGCACCTCGAGAGTGCAGAAAAATGCTCAGCTTATAACATTGAAGACAGTTTTTTTTTAATTTTTGCATTTAGCCACTTGTTTATTATGTTACGAACCAAAACAGATGTCATTGGAGCAGTTACTTATTTAAGGAAATGGATAAATCAGTTATAAGATATGATAAGATAATGTTTTAAGTATGTTTAGCCAATCTTTTTTTTTGGAAAAATTATCATGATTTTAGGATATCAAGAACCACAATGGTACAAGGTCTGCAGTGAGAGTTTCAAGTACAAATAAAACTCAAATAAAAAAAATATCAAAAAAAAAACAAGAAAAAATTATAAATACCTATATATACTTAAACGAATTATGCTGAATTCGACCAAAAGTCATCTAACTCCAGAGTAACTAGCCGACATCATTCGAAATACAGTTGTTTAGAAAGCGCAACCGAGCATTATTATATGCATACAAATTATCCTGGTTATAAGGTGTCAACTTTACAATGTCAAAATATTCTAACAAACAGTAGTTTACTCTTGAGTAAAAACATAATTTGGTCGAATCCAGCCTTATTACCTACCTACTATACTGGGTTAAGGTTTGAAAACATAGGTAGGTACCTAGTAGGAATGCAGCAATAAAAGTACAAAGAGGAAAAAGTTTCATTACATTCTCCGGCAGTTGGTATTATCATACCGTCAAGATAATCGAGTTCAAAGGCTATGGAAAATGTTGTTTCACATACCTACTGCACTTTATTGAGCACAACTGCGAACTTTATTAAAAAGTTACATGAAACAGAACGGGGAGGTACTTTAACTATGTCCACAATTTTCATTACATTGAAACACTGGCCGTATAAAATACTTTTAAAATTTATGAACTATACGATTGTATTTTTATCAGCAAATAAGAGTTTGATTTGCGAATTCTTAAATATGCGTAGTATTTTTGAAGTGAACAATTATTATTTTGAAATGCGATTCGATCCTTTGATTCAGCGATTCGGTCCAATTTCTGCTATCAACAGCCAGACTTTTCAAACTACTACCTAAATGTTCCAGATCAATATCAGACTTAAAAATGTGCCACTCGTGCCAAATGTGTCTTTGGAAGTACTTCAAAAACCCCTTTCAGATTTCTTAAATGGAACTGAAATGCCTGAAAATCTGTAAGAGTTTTCGGCGTGTCCATGTCCATTCATACATACATAAAAAACACGCCTCATTCCCACAGGGGTAGGCAGAGACCACGGACTTCCACTTGCTACGATCCTGACACACCTCTTTCGCCTCATTCACTCTCATCTATTTTTCATTTTTTTTTTAATTGCAATCAACCGTGATAAGGTTTCTTTGGTTTGAGATACGACCATTCAATTTAACATCTACTTCTGAATGTGCCTTGAGGATCTTATTGCAATCAGTCATTATTTTGTTTCTGTTATTCGACCTACGATCATTCAGTCTGGTAGCTATCGCGACCGTCCCTGACAATGGATCTCTACTCATGTGTATTATTGCAATCAACCATGATCTGTTTTCTTTGGTTCAACCTACGACCATTTAGTTTAACATCTATCTAAAAGCATCAGCAGCGTGATTGTAGTATTGTAGTAAGCATAACAGCACTCTTAAGTCCGTTTTTTATGTTATTTTATGTTTTTTGTGTTTTTAACAATGTTTAATAGTTTAGTGATCGTCTGTTCAGTATGAGAAACAAACTTTGTAACAATATAGGGGTGTGGAAGCATTACCCTGCCGCAACACAGTTTAAACTAGCGCGGAGGGTAAAGATCCATAACTACTTGTGAAGTTGTGAGTCTATTTCTCTACAAAATTTTAATTGTCCATCATGTAGACACTTTTTGGATTAATAAACGTTATCTTATCTTATCTTAGTGTGACTCCTTTGGTGTCGCAGGCGTCCATAGGCTACGGCAACTTACCATCAGGTAGGCCGTATGCTTGTCTGCTACCTTAGTACCGTATAGTATAGTATAAGTAGTATAAAAAAGAAACGTACCTGACAATAAACCGTCTCTTTTCATTAGCCAAAGCCTGCGCCACTTTCTGTCTCCCTTCTCCGTCATCCGGCAATAGCAGCTCTCCATTAGTCCCAAGCTTCTGGCTCCTTGGCATGAGCTGATCTCTTAGCATTTCGCGGTCGTCTTCATGAGTGAGATTAAAAATGTTCTGTCCGAGAAGATCCAACTGCGAGACAAAACATAAAATCACTTTATTGAAATCTGAATGCAAATCTTTGCTCGGACCCAATACCAATATCTTCCTTTGCGACAGATTCGGTATAGAAAGTAAGTTCGTAAAATTTAGTAGTTTACGGACTTTTAGGCCGCTTGAATGCCTCATGGCTTTACGATAGATTCGGTGATAACTATCTTTGGAAACTATCCAAAGATAGTTATCACCGAATCTGGCCTCTCAGCTCAGTTGGTAGTAGCTCTGCTGTCTGCGCTGTAAGTCGTGGGTTCGATTCCTACCCAGAACAAAAATTTGTGTGATGAACATAGAAGTTTTTTTTGTCTGGATGTTTTGAAGTATTATAAGAATGTACAATATAATAAAATGTATTTTATTAGTTACTGGTTCGCTGAGGGCTTCATTCACTACTATTAATTTAAGTATTACATTCCTAGAATATAATTTTAGAACTGTAATTTTTAAGCCCTATAGTGTAGCTGTTTTTTGTTCCTTTATAAATAAATTTAAAAGCTCTAAAACGGGAACGTTTTTACTCTTTTATAACAGTTTTGATTGTTTCTCCAATATAAGCACGTGTCAGGTATTGTTACCTTTTTCTTTTATGAGTGCATGTTGAAATAATTATACTGAATAATATCAGGTGAAGAGCGCAAGTCACCGTCATCTTCAGACTAACGTTTATCTTCAGAGATGAAGATACAATATTAGGAGGATTTTTTCAAATTCACGGTTAAAAATGCTTTTTAATTAGTAAAACAGAAGCAGTGCGGTACTTATTATCTAATAAGTAGTAGAACTTTGATAAAAAACATTACTGTTTTTATCCAAGTTTTCAAAGAAAATCCTTTGTTAAATCATAACTAGAAGCGGTACCTACGGATTTTAGAGGGTTTAGTTTTGTCGGTTTACCTCAGTATATCCGAGGTACTCGTTGACATTCTGCGAGACGACGACGATCAGCCCCTTATAGGTGGTAGTCAGCAAGAATCCATTCAGAAGATTCAGCAGAGCCCTGGTAGAGGACGACGTGAACTCCGCAGGATGTCCGAGAGAATCACCAAAAACTACAAAATAATAAAGAAAGAAAGAAAGAAAATACATTTATTTGTCACAATGCAAAGTGTAGATAATGATTTAAGCGTCAAATACACGGTTTGAAACCACAGTTTCTACCAAGGTGACCTTGCTAGAATTTCGCATGACATTGGTTGACAGTAAATTTCGATGACGCCATTGGTAGAAAGTGCCAAGGTCACCTTGGTAGAAGCTGTGGTTTCAAACCGTGTAGAACACGCTTTAAAAGTAATTATTGTGTATTCATTAAACTTATTTAACATCTTGTCCACCGACAAGATGGATCGACGACATAGTAAAATCCGCAGGTCGTACATGGATAAGATTGGCGCAGGATAGAAGCGAATGGCAAAAGCGAAGAGAGGCCTATGCCCAGCAGTGGTATGAGAAGGGCTGATGATGATGATGATGATGACTATCTTATGCAAACACGTGGCTAAATTAAAAGAACTATAAAACCGACTTCAATGTTTAAGTTGAGCAATGTTCTGCTCTCTCAAGGAGCAACGCAAGCTCATAACTTCGAAGATCCTCGACAAATCCTCGACATATTTTTATGACACCAATTGAAATCCCTTTGAAACAAAGAAATAATTAAGTACCCAAATCGGTCCAGGCGTCTTCGAATAATCAGGCAACATTATTAAAACAAAAAATTCTGACGAATTAAGAACCTTCTGATCATATCACAATGGTATGGTGATCAATTGATCATGTTTCGTTTCGACGTCCACTGAACCAATCAACATTTAATTTGTATAATAGGACTGCTATTGTTTTTGAAGATAATGATAAGTATTATTTCCGCGACTCTCGTCCCGCGCCGAGCGTTACATTGCTCGCAGTGTGAGACGCGACCGCGAGGAGTAACCTTGCCGCAACTCCCTCCTTACCCAGATGAAGATTCTCCGGATGAATCGAAACATTGTCGGTATCTAAATCGACGATAATTTTACGTGAGTAATTCCCGTGTGTTAAATAATATATAATGATAAGTGTTTAATTTTTGTCTCTAAGCAAAGAAAAATGAATTATTATTGCAGGTAGGTATGTTATAAATTTATACGGTAATAAAACAGTTAATTACTTGTGCGAGTTTATCTATAAGAGACTTGATTCTCTTGAGAAATCTGTCTTATTTTTGCTTTATTAACCGGTAAAGGTAAACATAGTGAGAAAACCTGATAGTTGAGTCAGCTCCACACTAACGCAGTCATGTCTTTACTGGAAATACATTTTCTTTCGTGGTGTTTTGAAACAAAACTGTATTTTCTCTTACCTTTAATATTTATTTATTGTAAATGAGCTTCGGCATTTTAAGCTTCGATATTTTGTATATTCGGCATTTCGAGCATTCTGATTAATAAGCATTCTACATTTTAAGCTTCTACATTTTAAGCATTATACTTTACGAGGATTCGCTATTTCAAGCATCGGCTTTTCGGTTTTCAGACTTTTTATATGTACCCAAACCAGTTCTTACAGTGCATTTTCTTATGAACAGTTCGCAGATATCAGTTGAATTTTTTGATAAAATATCACTTGTAGATTAAAGTTATTACTTTCCTCGTAAATAATCGAAATTGGCACTGGTAACATGGTATGACAAACATCGAGTTGCTGCTGCGCATGCGCAACATTAACTTTAAAAAATGCACTAGAACTTATTCACGTATGACTGCACTTTTGACTGAACTTTAGCAATAAATGAATGAATGATTGATTGATTCATATGCTTTTATTCATTATGTCTAAAAGCTAAAAACTAGCTAATGCTAAAAGCAAGGTACAAGCCTTAGTCTAACTAAACCTTAATTCAAAATCGATCATCAACAAGTAGCTTTATAGTAATGGTCCATCCCTAGTCTCAATGGGAAACCAAGATTAGACTAGTTTCAGAGTTTATATTTTATATCATGAAACGTAACGACATTTTACTCAGCGTATTAGATAGGTTTTAGATTAGAAATGGCATGGTTCGATATGGTCTCATATTGATGAAAAAATCAAAAGCTGAACTATTCAGTGTGGCTATTCATTCTACTAGCATATTTTGAACTTATGAACTTATATAAGCGAAGTGTTATTTTTTATTTGAAAGTGTCATCTTAAATAGGTACCGGTAGTGTAAAATGGATCCGTGGCGTGATGGTACAATATCCGTTTGAGGTTTAGTGATGTGTGTTCATTGCGTAATTTGAACTTAAATTTTAATCAAATAAGCCACACAAGTCCTTTTTAACGTCAATTATGTCAAAAATCTAAATAACTCGAGATCCACATTAAGTTTACCCTAGAATGAAGACAGCCATGTTTATTTTTTTAATAAAATACCTTTATATTTACCCAAGCAAAGAAAGCCACAACAAGCTTAATAAAATTAAAGACACGTGCAGAGAAAAGTGCTCTGCAGCTTTGTTCACTTCCACAAGTAAAAAAAAATGTAAGTAGACGTGCCTCTTCAACGGGATTACAAGGAAAAAGCGGTAGTTTATGAAAAAACTAAAATAGCCCACTGCGATGTAAAACTGTTTTCATACATAAAGATTGTAGGCATATATTTTCATACTCGCTCGCCTTTTAAAGTCCTTAATTTTGATACCCCCGAGGGTCTTATTAAAAATTAATTCTCGCATAAAATCCACCATTTCATTTTTTTTAATGTTTATAGGTAGGTACCTAAATTGTACCCAACTACCCAATGACACTCGCGCCATCAATACGAATCTAATGACGTATCATTTATCAAAATCACTTGAGCTGTTGAGTAGTTACGAGCGGACATAGGAATGGATACCTATACAAACGTACATACATAAAGGTCAAACACATAATCCTCCTTTTTGGCTTCGCCGCAATATTGGTCTTTCAGTAGAGTTTCAGAACTACTTTCTAGTTTAATCAAAATTTCACAACAAAGGAATTACTTACCGGTACGGAGAAAATTCAGAGATACTGAATTAGCACAGAAACAATGCGACGAGTGTTATTATTTAAGAAAAGCAAGCAAGTTTTATTCAGCTAGTTGCCAACTCCGATGACGGAGTTCAAAGGCAACCAACCCTAATGTTTTTGTTATGGCATCGGACTAAAAACTAAATGACACAAACATATACCAATCTTTGAAGAATGCATGAATTGAATGGGAAAACCTTAAATCTTTCTAATAATAATATCTAAAAAAGTTAGTATGATTGTGTTTTAATCACACCTTAACCAGGGGACCGATTTGGATAAAATGTGGAACAGCCGTAGATTATGGCCCAGAAATAAAAAAGGAAATAAATGATATGAATAAAGATATACCTACAAGGCTATTTAAAATGTTGGTACCTACCACAAGACAGAAGCGGAATGAAGCTATACTATAACTTTTGATGTTGATTTTACCATGGACGTAACTTTAACAACAGATTTAAGAACAGATTTAATAAAGAAAACCAGCGGTTTAAACAATCACCCTCTCTGGTCGTCGTGTTTATAGCTCGTATAAGTAAGCTGGACAATAGAAAGGAGAAAGGAGATGACTTGACGAAGTAAAGGATATGCTTCACATACTCGCAGCTATTTATTTGTCTTTACACGCAAATGTCACGGAGCAAAATAAATTCCAGACTTGTATTTAAAAATCTGTATAAGTAATAAATACTGCGATCGTAGGAATATCGGAAAACTACGACCAATTTTAGAGTAAAGTGATTCAGGTACTTACATTTATTATTGTACTGATTGTCCGATAAAGTTTTAGTATTAATATTTTTATAAAGGTGAAAATTTACCGTGACTCCGCTACTTTATTATTCGTCATTACACAATATAGCTTGTTAAACTAACGCTTTGTTTATAGAGGCCGGTTTATAAACTGGATTGGGATTTAGTTTGCTTCAAGCCATGTTCTATACCATGATAATTCAATCACTTTTATAGGATCATCAACTCGTCTAGTCTGAATCCTGAATACATTTCAGGAAAAGTCCGACAGAAATCTTATAGAGTGGTTACCATCGTATCGGACTTTCGTCCGACATGGAATTTTTGTATTTTAAATTCTATCGTGGGTTGTTATGCCAAGTATGTCACGATCTGGACTGTTAGAATTCCGGTTATCCCTTATCTAGGCTTTCAACATACCACCTAGATACTGATAACATTGGATTTTTGTAAGCAAGCACAAAACATTTTCAAATAAAATGCAAAAACATTTTCAAGTTTAATTTTAAACAGATGTGAAATTTAAAAAAGACAAGAAGTGCTACTACTAACTAAAGTCGGGAAAATGTTATTTATTGACAGTTTTTAGATATGATTGTGTCTGCCATTCACCTCGATCCTACGCTAGCCTCAACCACGTGCAACCCACGTTCTTGCTTCTTTGGATTCTTCGATTGGATTTCCATCGTTGTGATCGAAAATGACAAGCCTAGTAATCAAACCACCTTTTTTTAAACTAAAATAGATTTGCGTTTGACCACCTTGTCAAAGGGTCATGAAATGAACTTTGATGATGATAAATGAGCAATTGTAAATTGTAACCAGAAATTTTACACCAATGACAAATGTGCATTTATGCATTTGTCCTTGGCTTATCACGGTTTCACATCACAACTACTTGCTAATTTGTTTGTAATTTTTCAAACAAATTTTAATTTACTTTGACGAAACACACAATGTTTGAATCACTCCATTGAATGTTTATAGGTGTAGCTAACTCTTAAATTGGCTTCGGAGTAGTAAAACGAGTGCTTATAGCGGCGTTACCTAACCTTTTTCAGTTCATAGACTTCTAGGAAATCAAACACAATATCAAGGACTCCCTTGATAAAAAAGCAGCATATTTTGGTCCATTTCTTTTAGTACTAACTATAAATACAAAAAAAAAATATAGTTTTTCATAAAAAATACGTTACTGTACTGTGCAGGTTGGTGCTGCAAAATCTATTCCAATAATTTGCATCGGAAGAGTTTTTTTGTTTGTTGGTTTGAACACGCTAATCTCAGGAATTAGGTACTACCTGTTTGAAATTATTCCTGCATTTGATAGCTAAACTCTTGAGGATCATCATCATCATCATATACCATCACTAAGGGGGCAACGCCGGCCGCGAGGGCGCTGCTAGTACTATAGATAAACTTTATTTACTTTAAATGCGTCAGCCACACATCAGGTAGAGTCAAAACAATATCGACTTCCAAAATAAGGCAGCATTTTGAATTTTTTTTTTAAGAACAAGAGGGGATTACATATTTTAAACTTTCGCGACTTGAACACATAAAAAAAGAGGGGATTGTTTTATCTGTTAGTTAGTACCCAACCAATATTATTTTTATTACCTTGTTAGTATTCCTTACCATAGATATATTACCATAGAAATGAAATTATTTGTAAAGTAATAGACCAGTAGGAGTCGTAAAGCAAGACAATGTTATTATGTACTAGCTTCCTTCCACCCACGGCTTCGCTCGCGTGATACCTACCCGGATAAAAAGTAGAGTATGTGTTTTTCCATGTCATAATTTATGTATATTTATTTAATTAAAAGCCGTTCAGTAATTTTTGCCTGAAAGAGTAACAAGCACCCATACATCCTCACAAACGTTCGCATTTATATTATTAGTAGGATTATACGTAGATAGTTGTTTGTTGATGTGTTACGCTTTGTGCATGAAGTTAGCTAGTACCGACATTTTTATTGGCTTGACTTCTGACTCATGCAATACATAGTTTAGTGTTAGCTTGCCCCGCGGGCAGTAGATAATAAGATATGGTTTGTTTTGAAGTATCTACCTACTTTGTATCTATCTACACTATACTACAAAGCTCTTGTATCTGATGCCCTTATTTATTTATTTATTTATTTATTTATTTATTTGTTAGTTATTTATTTATTTATTTATTTATTTGTCTTGTATCTGTTGCCCTTAGCTGTTGCTGTGGTAGGCATAAGTAAGACACTATCAGAGCACAGAACCAACTCAAACTTCAACACTTTAGGTTCTCGGGCTCGCGTGGTACACGGACAAAAAGTAGCCTATGTCCTGTTCCCGATCATTATCTATCCATATTTTGAATTTCAGCCAAATCGGTTCAGTGGTTGTCGAGTTATAGAGGAACAAACATACATCCATCCAAACATCCAAACTAGTGTGCTAATCACACTAATATTATAAACTAGCTGACGCCCGCGGCTTCGCCCGCGTGGACTACTATTTTGTTTATCCCACGGGAACCGTGCATTTTTTCGGGATAAAAAGTAGCCTATGTCCTATTCCCGGTCATTATTTACCTATGTTTCAAATTTCAGCCAAATCGGTTCAGTGGTTGTCGAGTTATAGAGGAACAAACATACATCCAAACATCCATCCAAACATCCAAACATCCAAACTTTCGCATTTATAATATTAGTGTGATGTGATAGTGTGATTACTGATAAGCGAATACAGCGCATCGTCATGTCATGGCTGTTTATTACAAATCACATCCAATTATAATCCACTGTGTTTATAGAATATTTATTCTACAGTTTCTATGACAAATTATGATTAGTCTTTTCTATGCAGCTCGTTTTCAATTGTACAAATGGCCGCGTCTTAATATGGTTTGATTTGAGTTCAACAGTGTATGCGTTGAACTCAGAGAGACACGAATCGGCCTCAGTTAAGAATAGATTTGCACTTTGCACCAGTTTACTGCCCGAACATTGCTGGCGAATGGTTCTTGTATGCCCCTCATATCAGGATCTTCAAAGACTGTTTTATGTTCTTTTTTAACAGACTTCAAAAAAAGGAGGTTCTCAATTCGTCGGAATCTTTCTCAATCTTTATGTACGTTCACTGATTACTCGAGGACGCCTGAACCGATTTGGAAAATTATTTTTTATTTGAAAGGGTATACTTTCCGATTGGTGCCCTAAAAATTTGATGGAGATCTGTCGAGGATGTTCGCAGTTATGATATGAACCCCGAGAGATTATGATTATGAGATGATATATATACGAGAAATTATGAAATCCACCTCGAGAGAGCAGAAAAATGCTCAGGTTATAGCATTGAAGTCGTTTATTTTTCATTTTTAATTTAGGCACTTGCTAGATGATTCACATTCTTTTACAAAAAAAAAAAAACAAAACAAAATTATCCTTGACACATAACTTTTAAATAAAAGAAAATCCTCTTTAGGGTTCCGTAATATAAAGGAAGAACTGAAATATTTTTGTCTGTGTTGCCGTCTGGCACGCATGGCTAATAACATTTTTATGAAGGTGTTAATAGGGTTGTTGTTTTTCAAATTTTGTATAAAAAAAATCAGAATTTTTTTTTACAAAGCCGAGTAGAGTATCATAGTGGTATCGTTTAAAATATTTGATTTTCCGTTATGACGGTTTGGATTTTTAATTATAACACATTAAGACTTAGCATGTAATAAACACTTTGAACTTTGCAAAGAACTATTTTTGTTGATTAGACCCTTGGAGCTTACTTATTAATTTTAAGTAATTATACTTTGGGCTGCGTACTTTAATCTCTGTTATCAAGCAATTGCTAAATTGCTAAATAATTAAACATTTACAGGTTATAAATACCAACATAAAATAATTTTCAAATCAAAAATCCTTGACGACAAAACATCCGGCGGACAAACGAAAGCATTTTTGTCCATGCTGAAGTAGAGACGCTTCGCTCGCTTCTCTCAATCGGTCAATTAAAAACTTAGCAACTCGGTCAATTAAAAATTAATACAAACCAATTGTAAATAACTTTTTATGAACGAAATAAAAGTAAATAATTCTCAAAGGTAAACACGCCTACTTAGGTTTAGTATTGTCTATCTTGCACAACGTAGGTAATTTATGAAATTAAATAAACATTCTAGATACATTCATGACTTCCATGACTCATCACATCACGCCCCAGGTATCAATAATGCAAATGTTTGAGGCACCTAAGTGCGCAATTATTAGGTACCACAACATAATTATCGACTTTGTATAATCGAGTTACAGTGTCGAATCATGATATTGTGTTATTTAATACTAAGATTAGCCAGCAACTTATTTAGAAATCCAGATTGTATGAACATAATTTGAGCAGCACATTGTAAAGTAAGTCCATTCTCATAAATTCCTCTCTAGTGCTATCTTCTTACTATGTGTATCAAAGTAGCTAGACTTTATATCGGATGGTAAATGGTATGCCATTATTAACATGATAGTAGATGTGCAGGTGCACGGTCGTCGATTCGTCATACGCTGGCCGCTCGCGGCTCGCCTACGCCAAGCGCTCTCAGCCGGCCTAACATGTGCAACATCGAGAGTCGAGAAACGAGACTTCTCGATCGGTTAAACTGCTCTAGCGTATGCGTAAGAGCAGATCGTCCGATCGAGATATCTCTCTCAATGTTAGGCCGTGAGGCATGTTAGGCCGGCAGGACGCGCGCACCGTGAGCGGCTCAGCTCGCATGTCGATACCGGTCTGCTCAAATCGAGCGGCTCGTTTCACGCAGAGCCCTGAGCTGCGCGTTTTTGGTTTTTTGGCACTGCTCACGCTCAAAAAACGCTCAGTTTGAGTCGCGCAGATTGTGAGGACGGACGTACGTAAGCAAGATGGAAAACGTACGTAATGTAGACTCGCGAGCGGCGGCGGTTCACACGCGCCGCTCACCGTGCGCACGTTCGCATATCGATACTCAGCTTTACAACTCTGTCGTATTCATACGTAATTGGTTTGGGTGGAGCTTGCATTCCACAATATAACAATTACTGATCGGAATGTGGTGAAACTAGAAAATATTTGCAAATTAAAACGTAAAACTAGATCACTGTTGATCAACTGCGTCGCGGAAAAGTAAACTCGAACTCGTGAACGTGAGCTCCACAACCTTCGCATTGTGAAAGCTTCCGAAGCGGCGCCGTAAAATAACATTGTACACAGAGCCAAGCCTTGTACTAAATGAAAATAGTAGCTATTTTAATTACCTACAATATTATCGTGAATTTACTAATATTTTTGCATTGGTTAAAACAAAACAATTTTGAAAATCATTTGCAAGTTTGTATAAAATGTGACAGTTCTTACGTTCTTACTTCTTGGATATTCCGAAGGGCCTGTATTCTACTAGATGACAACCGCTTTGGTTTGGTTCGATCTCTTAAATGTCAGCCATTTGGTGAAATAGTAGAATAGCTTTTCAAAAATTTGTTCTGCCAAAGTTCAAAACCTCACCACAACTGAGTCGTTTGTTATTAGTAGTCATGGAAACAGTCGCTTTAGTTGAGGTTTTGGTTGAGGTTGATAAAAAGTTCGGTACGAGAATCGACGCCCTGGGCTTGTTTCACCATCTCTTGTTAAAGTTTTTATTAGTTAGGTAAGACCTCTTACATAAAATACTTTGCAAGTAAAAGTAACAACTAATGCTTCAGATGTTGAAAACCGCGTGTTCACTTTAACTGACAGCTAAAATAGTAAGTTGGTACGAGCTAGTGGCCAACTCTAGTGACGGAGTTTGTAGGCCTCCTAAAGGCCTTCGTCATGGCTTAACCACTTAAAAGCCGGGTCCGACTATTTAACGTGCATTTTGAAGCGCGAAAACACTCAGCTGTTCACTCCACTTGCGGTCACTCATACAAATTGTGACCGTTCAGAAAGTCGCTAAAATTCAACGATCTCTCAAGAACGTTTTACAAGCTACGCCACGCTTCACTGACAGCTTAGTTAGAGAGATGCCACACGGGCGCTGGCGTGCCGCTGCATTGCATCGTCGCGTCGCTGCGTCGTATCGCAGCGTTGACGCTGCGTAGTTCTACATACAAATCTGTCCGGTATGCCACACGGTGCGCTGAAACGACGAGCTTCGACAGAACAAAAATTATAGCACTGCGACGACGCAACGGAGCGGCAGCGCCCGTGTGGCATGGCTCTTACTTAGGATCCTTCGCAGAGATCTTAAAACTAGCGCTTTAAGTTTCAAGCAATTGGTTTCCGAAGCAGTGCTTGCTAAAGAAAGCAATATGTAAACTCACCGTACTGATGTGCACGCAAGTAATGAGCCGTGAGTCTAAGAACCCCTGTCTTGTCTATCTTGCGGCTGGCTGCCACCACTGGCGGGACCATCGAAGCCAGCTCAGCAATGGAATGATTGAGCTTGTCACGTCTCTGCTTCTCCGCTTTGTTGCGGATCTCTCTTGGATTGTCCCTAAAACAAAGAAAACAATTGAATATTGTTATCATTCACAACTCACAGAGGGAAGGCCGTCCGCCTGCTCGATGGGTCGACGACATAGACAAAATAGGAGTTCGTACATGGGTCCGACTGGCGCAGGATAGGGGAGGTTGGTACACGTAAAAGAGGTATATTATGCCCAGCAGTGGAATGAGATGATGACGTTATTTTTCGGGGTACATTATTTTAACTTATTTTCCGAAAAAAAATGTGATTAAATGAATTTAATCCAAATATCTAGAACAACACTGAGAAAGTGAGAACATTGAACTATTACAGTCAGGAGAGAAAATTCCTCAAACACGTTTATATACAGGGTGAATTTTTGAGACGGGGCAGTAAGGGCAGCTACCTTAACCGTTATAGCTAGAGGAAAACGTTCCTAGAAGACTATCCTTAACTTTTGAAGATATTTCAACCTGCATTCACAGATTTTGAAAAAATGTACAGTCAGCGAGAAAATGGGCAACTTACACAAAAACTTTTTTTGATGCTAATCGATCCGATTTCATCTAAAGTTAAAAGGCTCTATTGGACTAACTGAGGTAAGAGTACTAGAAAAGTCAGAAATTGCTAAAATATATTTTTGAGACGGAGCAGTAAGGGCAGCTACCTTAACCGTTGTTCTAGTACTCTTACCTCAGTTGGTCCGAAAGAGCCTTTTAATCCTTAGATGAAACAGGATCGACTGGCATCAAAAAAAGTTTTTGTGTAAATTGCCCATTTTCTCGCAGACTGTACATTTTTTTCAAAATCTGTGAATGCAGGTTGAAATATCTTCAAAAGTTAAGGATAGTCTCCTAAAAACGTTTTCCTGTAGCTACAACGGTTAAGGTAGCCCTTACTGTCTTGTCTCAGAAATACATTTTAGCGATTTCTGACTTTTCTAGTACTCTAACCTCAGTTGGTCTGAAAGAGCCTTTTTATCCTTAAATGAAACAGGATCGATTGGCATCAAAAAAAGTTTTTGTGTAAATTGCCCATTTTCTCGCTGACTGTACATTTTTCAAAATCTGTGAATGCAGGTCGAAATATCTTCAAATATTAAGGATAGTCTCTTAAGAACGTTTTCCTCTAGCTACAACGGTTAAGGTAGCTGCCCTTACTGCCCCGTCTCAAAAATTCACCCTGTATAACAATCGAATACAGAGCTCAACTATAAAAACCTGCCCAAATTCAACAGTTTTTGTGTTTTCATTCACGTTTACTAACGTTTTACCAACAGAGCTCAACAATAAAAACCTGCCTAAATTCATCAGTTTTTGTGTTCATTTTAGTTTACTTACTAAAGTTTTACCATATTTTTGAACCATAGATTTAGTCCAGTATCAAAGTACTCAAATGACCACCATCTTTAAGATGTCTTCGAGAATAATCGCACTAAAATAATTTTATTTAACCTATCCTCATAATCTGACCTATCTAGGACATCATTAGGATAATTCCTTCTAGTAGCTTATTATTGTTATTTAATTTTACAAACCAAAATTTCCACAGACTCGAGCAACGCCTGTTTTGTTTCGACTCAAAGCGACATTTTCGGAGGGTCGAAAAATAGCTGGCTTCTGATAATAATTTGGTTTATTTGGAAATTTTGATGGCTCGTTTATAAATATTCCTTCCAAACATCCTGGCGAGTGCACTAATTACAATGTTTCACTAGTCGAATGGTAACGGAATCAATCACGTTGGTGGCAGTTCGAGACCAAGACAAGAGACCAAGACCAGAGACCGCGACAGGAGACCGTTGTCATATAAACTGACGGTTAGCTGTCTCGTGTCACTTTCGCGCACCCATACAAAGTCTGTCTCTGGTCTTGGTCTCCTGTCTCGGTCTTGGGAACGAACCGCCACCAAGTCAAGAATTTGATAGCTCTAGCCGCTTGAAACTTTTAGGCTGTATTTAGTGCTAAGGCGACGGTGAGTGCTGACGTCGCCGTCTCGGTCAAACGTAGCTGTATCAATGAAAACGTACAAACGTCTACAGTGAATTGCTACGCACGTACAGCTACGCTTTCATTGATAAAGCTACGCTCGATCGACGTCAGCGCTCACCGTCGCTTAAGCACTAAATACAGCCTTAGATCAAAGGCTGTATTTAGTTCTCAACCGATGGTGAGCGCTGAGGTCGGTCGAGCGCAGCTGTTTCAATGAAAACATATGAGCGACTACAGTGCAGCGCTGATGAATTGCTACGCGTGTTCAGACAAAATTGTACAGCCATACGATCAGCGCGTACAGTTGGGCCGGCGGATCTAGGCGTACGTGAAGTCAGGCTCTGCGCTGCGCAGTAGAAAATTTTGTACGAAAAAGTTGCACTGCGCATCGAAACGGCTAACTTCACGCACGCCGAGATCCGTTGGCCGTACTGTAGGTACGGTATGCGCTGATCGTCGGTTGAGCACTTAATACAGCTTAATCCAAGTTAGCGAGTGAATTGCGCTCCAAACTTCAAACAAACATGAGGTAAGTAAACAAAGCGTTTTTGTTTTTCTGCAGCACAAAACATATATTGTTTTTAAACAGGATTTTCAATACAAATCAGTTATTCTCAATGTGTCAGTGGTCTCTGTCTACCCCTATGGAAAAGATGCGTGATTTAATGTAGGTATGTATTGTATGTCCATGTTTATTAGAATAAATGCGAACTGCGGGGGTTTGAATTAAATGAATAATGCAGCGTAAACAATTAATAAGTAATTTATGTACTTGCAGTAGGTAAATGGATATTCTACTTTTTAGCAATTTGACTCTTTTGTGAGACTCATTGTGTCAGCTATAAAATAAAGCAAAGTAGGTAGATGAGCACGATATTAATGTAACACTACTTTCATTAGTCAAACCGGGCAACTTTAATGACGCTCTTTTTCAAATTATAACGAGAAAACATGTTATACTTTAGGGATACTCTAGCAAGCAACGAATTAATTAATTACCTACTAATAAGAACTGAGTTAATAAAGAAAAGTTAGTAAACTTAGTTGGTTAGTAAATAAGTTAGTAAAGAAAATTAGCAAAGATTAAGATTAGATTATTTATGCATTACCTACCATTAATTTAAAAAAATGCTGGACAATTCCCACAACATCATCTTGCCCCAAAGTAAGCTGAGCTTGTGTTATGGGAACTACTACATTGTTATGACTGATACTGATAGGTACCTACTTTTTTGTAGTAGGTAAATAAAAGTACCTACATATTATATATAGAAAAACATCCAGACCTGAGATAAATAATTGCACATTATACAAATATTTGCCTAGCGGCGGGAATCGAACCAGCAACATTCTGTGTTACAAGCGGATCTTTGTCCACTGCGCCACAGAGGTCGTCGTCACTTCATAACTACCGTTGGATAAAACTTAAAACAGTAGTAAGTACCTACTTAGACCTTAAAAGTTTTCAGAATGCTAAATACTGGTCACTGGTATTGTGTATTCAAAACCTATCATACGAGTACGTACCCCATCATCAAATGTTCAATTGGCGGTAACTTTTAAATAAACGCTTAGATTAAGAATTTTATAATATTACTAGCTGCTGCCCGCGGCTTCGCTCGCGTGGTACCCGGATAAAAAGTAGCCTATGTTACTTTCCAGCCCTTCAACTATCTTCACACAAAAAATCACGTCAATCCGTCGCTCCGTTTTGACGTGATTCCACGACAAATAAACAAACAAACAAACACACTTTCACATTTATAATAGGGGTACGGATTATTATTACCTACATACTGAGCTTTGGTCTAAAGGCCTATTCTGATGTAAGCGTTATCCACATCTGCGTTTATTGAAACCATCTTGTCGATAGATTTCTTTTCAAAACGCTGACGCTGGACGGGTAGCGCTGGTCTCCGAACAGCGGAGCTAAAAAGGACGCTACATCAGATTCACAATTGGAATTGAACTAGGTATATGCCGTCTCCTTTCACTCTTAGTCAATGAAAAGAGACGGCATATAGTTTAATTCCTATTGTGATTCTGCTAAAGCGTCCTTTTTAAGCCCGCTGGTCTTATTCCCACCTACTAGAATTATAGTTCAATAAAAAAATGGTTTACCAAATAGACTCAGGTGTAGACTTGTTATTGTATTTCCTGCGTAATCTTTCGTTTCCAGGTCCCATTGTGTAAACTCACTTATGCAATAGTAAGTAGGTATAGTAGTGCAATAGTAGTATTTTATAATGTTGCCAACCGTCACGACATACAAGGTCAGTGTCAGCAATATCGCCTCGTATTGTCGTGTAAGTACTTATATAGACTTATAATTATAACACATAACAATAATTTCGTTGTTACTCAAAGAATGTATCAGGGCGAGGAATGTAAAAATGAAAATGCCCCAGACAGTTCAGCAGACAGACACTATAAATGATACAATCTAACGATACATATTCAGAATGGTCCACGTGATGAATAAATCGATTTTACACACAATAGATCTTTCCAATTATTAGTTGTAGAAGATTACATAACTAGAATGTTCGAACTGAAAGGAGAATGACGACGCTTACATACAATCTGGGCCTAAAAATGTCGTCTATGTTAGGACTACCCCTAATAACAGAATATCTACTCGTAAAATACCTCATTAAAGCATAAAACAAGGCTGTGTAAATAATCGCCCAGCCAGATCTTCAGATTCAGACATTCAAATTATGACGTCGCGGGGGTTGTCAGGAGTACCTACTTTTGAACTACTTTCCCTACACCAATTTTTTTTATCGTTTATTTATTAGTTTTTGTTTTTATTTATCAGTGCCTATTTTTAAAACTTGAGCATTTATCTTTCAAAGTATACACACATTACACACGTTTCACGGCAATAATTCACTTTAGTACGAATTAGAATTCCCTTTTCATCTGATTTACAGTTGTGGTAGAAACAGGGTAAACATGGTCGTATAGCCAAAGAGGTCATCTAGGTTTGTAAACTTCACGCGTAGCCACTCAGTTACAAATGTACCAAAACAAATACTCTCACAAGGTTTCTGAAAATGATGCTGTCTTTTCCAGGATACGTTTTACAACAAAGTAAGTTCCTGCAAGTATTTTTCCATTGAGCAAGCGCTTGGTTTGCAGTGCACACAGTAAACAGAAAAATATTACATTGATTTTTGGTCCAAACTTTGTGTTACAAGGAAAAGTAGCGTTGCGCGTACATCAATGACCCCACCTGGGAGGCTACAGTGGTCACTTTTGGTGTTTCATTAATGCTTTATATTATGTTTCATTTAAGTTTCATATACTTACATTACAATACATCATTTACAATTTAAACATGGTTGTAGTGGTAAAAAAAGGCAAACATAAAGTCCCGGAACAGAACGTCGCCTTTTTTACTACTACTTATAATAAATAATTATAAAAAACTAATAATAATAATATTAAACATGAACAAACGATTTGTTTTAAAATAAAAAAAAAAACATTTAAATTTTAGTGTTTTTTGAAAGCTTATCATTTCTGCCTTTTTTGTACTCTAGGTAAAAGTGTAAGTACGCTAACGATTATTTACGTAGAGCGCATCGTAGAAAGTCATGCCAAGATTTAAATATAGCCCACCTCTCGCTAGCCATTACAGAGTTATTACAACCGATCGCCAAGTCACATGGAAAAAATACACTTAATTTTTATTACATTTGAAACTATCATGGTTACGAACAAAATATTATTATCAACGGGATAATTACCATGATTAGTGAGTTTTCTTGCTTCCCGATATTTCGACGCAGTTGCATGCGCCATGATCCCGGGATAACTGAAGTTTTTGCGAGTTAGAAGGTTATGTGCATACGAAACGGTCTACCCTCTTTCTTAGTCTTTTATTACTGCGAATTATCATGGTAAGTAATTATCCCGTTGATAATAATATTTAACTTTTATTGTACATTATGAGGATTGATTTTCCCTATCCGAATCCGAAGACAACAAGTTTATACTTCTGTATATTTATATTTAATTTTATTGTTGCTAACTTCGATTTTCTTCAATAATCTCTATAATATTGGCAGAGCTCCGAAAATTGAGGAGTTTATAGTCAACCATAAAATAGTGTTGCAAATGCAATCAATGCCATCATAATGTTTTGGCCTGGTCACCATAGAGATCGTCGAAGTTTTAGGCAATGCAGTATAACTGTATTTTTACATTTTTACTAATCATCACGTTTCGAAACCTTTTTGGAAAATTGAAATTTGAATGAAAAACAAAAACTTTTTATATATATATAGTTATGCGTTTTTGACAAAACAATACTATTCTATTATTTTTTTAAAAGCGAGCTCTAAGAAAATTTCCAGTCTAACAAAGCCATGTACAGTCATAAAGCAAAATATAACTTTATACTTAATCGTTTGTATTACCATTGAATAGCCTTGTTAAAGAAAGAATAAACAGATAATTACTCCTAATTATCGGTGACAAGTGCAGTAATTAGAGCAATTTTTTTACCAAGAAATCATGATAATAGCATGTTACTTATGAAAAGATAATAGTGGAATGTTTAAAGTAATTTGTTTTGTCTTATATAGTAATCTAAAAGGAAATGGGCCTCTAGAAATCTCGACCAAAGATATAATTAAGTATAAGAAATGCTTACAGGAGTTGACACCTAGTAAAGTTTTTTGTAAAGTTAGAAATTAGCTTATTACTGACCATAGTTTAAATAGCTCTCTTTATTTGCAAATTCTTTGCCGAAATGTAAAACGTAGGTATGCTAAATTCGATTCGTTCCTAACGACTCTACTGGCCCACCCGACCAGTGGGGTCGTTGGGACAATAAATTCCAACGACTCCACTGGTGGGTGGGCCAGTGGGGTCGTTGGGAACGAATCCAAAATTTAAAATTGAGGTAGGTAAGTACCTAATATCAAAGAGGGTTTATACTAACAGTGGCTACCTATAGTATAGATAGATCGTTTAAAACGATATTTAGATGGTACAACTGGTTCTCATTGTATTTTGTAAAGTTATGTTTAAACTCGTATGGTATAGTTTAATTTCTGTAAATAAACCTCACTAATGGGTAGGTCCTTATTATATAAAAATACTTGATAATTATTTTGTATTATAATCATTAATGTCAATATTTTTATGAAAACTTGTTTGGTGATAACTGCCATTATGTTTTAAAAGTTGCATAGATTTATTTATATTTTGTACAAATAAATGTAGGTACATTCCTGCGAGTAAGCCGATTTAAAAGCGAGAAAATCTACCGATTTTATTGCTGTTATGATTCCTCGATTTATGATTGGGTTGAAGAACGGAAAATAACGTGCTTGAATGGAATTTAAGTTGATATGAAACACTGAATACAATGCCCTTAGTAGGAATAATTTATGGAACAATTAATGGTAGCACGCGTAAGGGTAGTTGATTTTTTACGACGGAGATTATGATACTTCATCAAGAGCTCTTGTTACTAGCGCGCGCTGTAATAAAGGAGCATGGGCCCTAGCCATATTACACGATCTATCGTCGCTGTAGAACGATCTATCGTCGCTGTAGAATAGAACACTTCAAAATGTATAGGAATTGACGTTCTGACCACGTGACTCATCTACTTGAAACGTCAAATCCTATACATTTTGAAGTGTTTCTATTCTACAGCGACGATAGATAGTGTAATATGGGTAGGGGGGCAGATTACGTCAACTCCGTACCCGAACCGCACCGCATCGCCTTTCGACATTCGCTTGTTGTTCCTTCACTTTTGGCTTGCGATGCGGCGTTCCGGTGACGCTACAGAGTTGATGTAGCGAGCTCGGTCCATAGAGTTCCATACAAAGAATACCTAACCGCACAAGACGAGGTGGTAAGGTGCGGGTGCGGAGTGGACATGATCAGATCAGCCTTAAAGATTATATTGCTCATTGGATCCACCCAGCACCCGACCTGCACCGCCTCGCCACGGCATGTGGGCCACTCGCGGGCAGTGCGCGGTTCACCCAGGACCGACGCTTTGGCAACGCACTGTCAACGAAACAAGCTTGCGAGCAGCAAGCTGTCATCGAGTGGGGTCTTTAGTCGTTTCGCACCGCAAGCGGTTCGGACCGCGGTGTGAATTGCCCCAGAGCTGTTTTTGAATGGGTTCTTTCGCACCGCGGTGCGAATCGCCTCAGAACTTTTTGTGATGGGTCGATTCGGACCTGAGGGGAACAAAACAGTTCTCTTTTTATGTAAGCCGTACACGCTACGGTCTACCGGAGAGGTCATTTATGCAGGTATGCCTGCGCAGGTCAACCGAACATTGGTAGCGTGTATGGGGACGTTCCGGTGTACCGGAGCGGTCTTCAGTTCTTTTTGAGATGGCATCGAATGAGGACGATGACGCGTCCGAAAGAAACACTAGAAAACAACTGACGCGACCTGCGCAAGCGACCGGAGTACACGCACATACGCACAGGTACACCGTACGGTGTCACTCGAAATAATTGATTTTCGATCTTGCTCCGGTCGCCTGCGCAGGCTCAAAAAACTGCACAGGTCAATTCCCACACACATTCCAGTCTACCTGCACAGGTGGACCTTTCCGATGGACCGTAGCATGTATGGCAGCCATTAGATAGGTGAATTTGGACAAAGATACATAGTTTTACACCCATATCTTAAAGTACAACCAGGCACGAAATAATAGGACAAAAAATCTACCTGGTACCTACTTCAAACATTAATTTTTATCCATTGGTCATGAAGGATGAATTAATAATATATTCTAAATAATTTTGCAAAGATTTGAAAAATAATCGAAACCTAAAATGTCAAGTTCGAAAATCGCTTGAACGGTTTTTTTAACAGTATGTGTAACCATAGGAAATTGGTTTTGCAACGTTATTTCAAAAACATGATTTGTCCTTCATGACGACAACGGGTAAAATGTTTTGAAGTACCAGGACATCAGATGTATCGCAGAAGTGTTTTGATTTAAGCAAGTAAAAAAAAAACCTCTGTAACGTTTCTGGTGTCCTGGTCTTTTAAGTTAGATCCAAAATACAATTCACACACAGTACATAATTGCTATTGACAAAAAGCTGTATGTACTATGTACAAAATTAAATAAAATTAGGTAAAAATTACCAAAAAATGTAATGAACAAAATTATCTGAGCTTTTCCAAGAAATGTCCAATGCTGGTTTCATTGTGCAAAAGTTCGAGTTGGCAATTTAAAACGAAATTGTCTTTTTCAATTATATTCCTTTACCTACTCGTGGTGACGATACAGTAGTATGCTCTTTGTCTCCTCTCTGCGCTGGTGAGTGTACCTACTTTGTCTATTTTGACACGAGTTCGGCTATGAGGAAATGTTAGTCCTCGTAGCCAAATCAGTTAGGCGAAATAGTTTGTCCATGAGGAGAAAGCCTTAATTTTTGATATGAGTCCAAATCGGACATGCAAAATGAACATTAAGTCGTTTCGCCCTGTAATAAGTGTAATAAGTGGTCCGAATCGACCCATTTCAAAAGATACTTTAGGCGATTCGCACCGCTGTCACCACCGTGGTGCGAAAGAACCCATTCAAAAAGAGCTCTGGGGCGATTCACACCGCGGTCCGAACCGCTCGTGGTGCGAAACGACTAAAGACCCATCGAGTGGCCCACTCACCGTCCGCGCGTGGAAGCCTTGTAGCGAGGCGATCCGGTGACGCGACGCTACGGAAATAATGTAGTAAGCATAGAAGTTCATAAAAAGAATACTAACCGCACGAGGCGAGGCACAGTGGCTCGATCGTATGGAGAGGGTCGGACATTCGTCTTTAAAAAAAGTTGATGTCGAAATGTGTTAATTTAATAATGGCATTGTGTTCAGTTAATTATTCACTTCAATAGTCATTCTCAGTACTTTTGCCGTAACGGCAATATTTCATGAATAAATTGAAGAAACGTTGATTTTTATGACAATTTTGTATGGAAATGAATTTTCAAAACCTTATATCTCGACATTGCCCTGCGTTTTCGCAGTGCGGTTTTTTTTATCGTAATCTACACATAGACAGCTTCAATATCCATTCAAAACTTGCTGCGCCAAACTCTTATAAGACTAAAATACAGGATGTTTTATTTTGAGTTAAAATATATGAACGATAACTTGTAATCTACTCGTACACAGTTCGAAATGTCTTAATTTAATAATGGTATCGTGTTCAATTAATGATTTTCTTCAATAGTCATTCTCGGTACTTTTGCTGTAATGGCAATATTTCATGAATAAATTGAAAAAACGTTTATTTTTATTCAAAAATTTTAAGGAAATGAATTTTTAAAACCCTATATCTCGACATTGCCGTGCGTTTTCGCGATGCGGTTTTTTTATCGTAATTTACACATAACCAGCTTTAATATCCAATCAAAATTTGGTGCGCCAAACTCACAACAGACTCAAATACAGCATGCATGTTCTATTTTGAGTTAAAATATTATGAATATTAACTTAACTGATTTTCGTAATCTACTCGTACACGGCTCGAAATGTCTTAATTTAATAATGGTTTCGTGTTCAATTAATGATTTTCTTCAATAGTCATTCTCGGTACTTTTGCCGTAACGGCAATATTTCATGAATAAATTGAAGAAACGTTGATTTTTATGACAATTTTGTATGGAAATGAATTTTCAAAACCTTATATCTCGACATTGCCCTGCGTTTTCGCAGTGCGGTTTTTTTTATCGTAATTTACACATAGACAGCTTCAATATCCATTCAAAACTTGCTGCGCCAAACTCTTATAAGACTAAAATACAGGATGTTTTATTTTGAGTTAAAATATATGAACGATAACTTGTAATCTACTCGTACACGGTTCGAAATGTCTTAATTTAATCATGGTATCGTGTTCAGTTAATGATTTTCTTCAATAGTCATTCTCGGTACTTTTGCTGTAATGGCAATATTTCATGAATAAATTGAAAAAACGTTGATTTTTATTACAATTTTTATGAAAATGAATTTTTAAAACCTTATATCTCGACATTGCCGTACGTTTTCGCGATGCGGTTTTTTTTATCGTAATTTACACATAGACAGCTTCAATATCCATTCAAAACTTGCTGCGCCAAACTCTTATAAGACTTAAATACAGGATGTTTTATTTTGAGTTAAAATATATGAACGATAACTTGTAATCTACTCGTACACGGTTCGAAATGTCTTAATTTAATCATGGTATCGTGTTCAATTAATGATTTTCTTCAATAGTCATTCACAGTACTTTTGCCGTAACGGCAATATTTCATGAATAAATTGAAGAAACGTTGATTTTTATGACAATTTTGTATGGAAATGAATTTTCAAAACCTTATATCTCGACATTGCCCTGCGTTTTCGCAGTGCGGTTTTTTTTATCGTAATCTACACATAGACAGCTTCAATATCCATTCAAAACTTGCTGCGCCAAACTCTTATAAGACTTAAATACAGGATGTTTTATTTTGAGTTAAAATATACGAACGATAACTTGTAATCTACTCGTACACGGTTCGGAATGTCTTAATTTAATCATGGTATCGTGTTCAGTTAATGATTTTCTTCAATAGTCATTCACGGTACTTTTGCCGTAACGGCAATACTTCATGAATAAATTGAAAAAAACGTTGATTTTTATTAAAATTTTTATGGAAATGAATATAAGAGTTTGGCGCAGCAAGTTTTGAATGGATATTGAAGCTGTCTATGTGTAAATTACGATAAAAAAAACCGCATCGCGAAAACGTGCGGCAATGTCAAGATATAAGGTTTTAAAAATTCATTTCCATAAAAATTGTAATAAAAATCAACGTTTTTTCAATTTATTCATGAAGTATTGCCGTTACGGCAAAAGTACCGTGAATGACTATTGAAGAAAATCATTAACTGAACACGATACCATGATTAAATTAAGACATTTCGAACCGTGTACGAGTAGATTACAAGTTATCGTTCATATATTTAACTCAAAATAAAACATCCTGTATCTAAGTCTTATAAGAGTTTGGCGCAGCAAGTTTTGAATGGATATTGAAGCTGTCTATGTGTAAATTACGATAAAAAAAACCGCATCGCGAAAACGCACGGCAATGTCGAGATATAAGGTTTTAAAAATTCATTTCCATAAAAATTGTAATAAAAATCAACGTTTTTTCAATTTATTCATGAAGTATTGCCGTTACGGCAAAAGTACCGTGAATGACTATTGAAGAAAATCATTAACTGAACACGATACCATGATTAAATTAAGACATTTCGAACCGTGTATCAAGATGATGTATGTGTATGTAGATTACAAGTTATCGTTCATATATTAAAACATCCTGTATTTTAGTCTTATAAGAGTTTGGCGCAGCAAGTTTTGAATGGATATTGAAGCTGTCTATGTGTAAATTACGATAAAAAAAACCGCATCGCGAAAACGCACGGCAATGTCGAGATATAAGGTTTTAAAAATTCATTTCCATAAAAATTGTAATAAAAATCAACGTTTTTTCAATTTATTCATGAAGTATTGCCGTTACGGCAAAAGTACCGTGAATGACTATTGAAGAAAATCATTAACTGAACACGATACCATGATTAAATTAAGACATTTCGAACCGTGTATCAAGATGATGTATGTGTATGTAGATTACAAGTTATCGTTCATATATTAAAACATCCTGTATTTTAGTCTTATAAGAGTTTGGCGCAGCAAGTTTTGAATGGATATTGAAGCTGTCTATGTGTAGATTACGATAAAAAAAACCGCACTGCGAAAACGCAGGGCAATGTCGAGATATAAGGTTTTGAAAATTCATTTCCATACAAAATTGTCATAAAAATCAACGTTTCTTCAATTTATTCATGAAATATTGGCGTTACGGCAAAAGTACCGAGAATGACTATTGAAGAAAATCATTATTTGAACACGAAACCATTATTAAATTAAGACATTTCGAGCCGTGTACGAGTAGATTACGAAAATCAGTTAAGTTAATATTCATAATATTTTAACTCAAAATAGAACATGCATGCTGTATTTGAGTCTGTTGTGAGTTTGGCGCACCAAATTTTGATTGGATATTAAAGCTGTTTATGTGTAAATTACGGTAAAAAAACCGCATCGCGAAAACGCACGGCAATGTCGAGATATAAGGTTTTAAAAATTCATTTCCTTAAAATTTTTGAATAAAAATAAACGTTTTTTCAATTTATTCATGAAATATTGCCATTACAGCAAAAGTTCCGAGAATGACTATTAAAGAAAGTCATTAATTGAACACGATACCATTATTAAATTAAGACATTTCGAACCGTGTACGAGTAGATTACAAGTTATCGTTCATATATTTTAACTCAAAATAAAACATCCTGTATTTTAGTCTTATAAGAGTTTGGCGCAGCAAGTTTTGAATGGATATTGAAGCTGTCTATGTGTAAATTACGATAAAAAAAACCGCACTGCGAAAACGCAGGGCAATGTCGAGATATAAGGTTTTGAAAATTCATTTCCATACAAAATTGTCATAAAAATCAACGTTTCTTCAATTTATTCATGAAATATTGCCGTTACGGCAAAAGTACCGAGAATGACTATTGAAGAGAATAATTAACTGAATACAATGCCATTATTAAATTAACACATTTCGACATCAACTTTTTTTAAAGACGAATGTCCGACCCTCTCCATACGATCGAGCCACTGTGCGAGGTGGTGCGGGTCGGGTGCCAGGTGGCTCCAATGAGCTCTAACCTTAATCAAACATTTTCCACTCTAGCAGCAAAAGCTAATAAATTCACTTTGTATCGCAACGTGATGGTAAAAGCTTATTAAAAAATAATATTGCGGAGTGGATGGCACGAACTAAGGGAGGTATTTCGCAGTAGAGATCAGAATGAATGTTCTTTTCTAGAATTTTATAACGGATCTCAATGAATTTTATGTAGCATGTGAAACGCAATCCTGCTAATATGGTAAAAGAGATAGCTCGAAGATCGTTTACAACGATCCTTAGATGGTTCCACTGGTACTGATGTATTTAGGTAGTGAAGTTATGTAAATCAAATTAATTATAGTTTAGTTTCTGTAAATAAATGTCAAGTGATTGTATATTTTTATGTTTGAATGTTTGTTATTCAAAAACGGCTGAACAGCTTTGCGTGAACCTTGGAAATGTTGTATATCGTGGTCTTGCTAAAGGTATTCGTGCCACGCGAGAAAAATCACGGGGAAGCTAGTCAAAAGAAAACCTAATCCGAGTGACATGCAAGTGAACTGGCGAGTACCTAATTAAAGACTAGTAATTAATAAGACGTACGTTCCGAGAATACGTGCATTTCATTTGATGATACTCGTACAGTAAGCAGGTACTTTGTACATAAGATTCAGCACTATATGACTTTTACGGAATTTATAGAAAGTAATTTTAATTTTATTTTACTACTTACCCATTTAACAAAATAATCAACATAAGTACTTAAGTACTTTTTTATTTTTAATAAATACTTGACAGGCTCGAAATCGATTAATGATGACATTAATCGATTCGCAGCTTCATATAAATATCATCATACAATGTTCGACTCTACATTTATACACATCTGTTTACCTATCAGACCAACGATCTGCATCATACCGCGAATGTCATGCATAAAAAATATTAATAATGTACTTAATACATAAAATTACGTCTCTTTTCCATAGGGGTAGGCCACAGATTTCCCTTTGGTCCATTTTCGTAACTATTTTTTATAACTTGTTACGAAAGAAGATTTCTTTCAATAATTCGTAACTGGTTATTAAAAAGGAATAAGTACTTATTCCATGTACGTCACTGTGTTCCATAACCAGCTCCGAAAGTGGATTTTTTTTTATGTTTTGGTAACCAGTGACGAAAATGGATGTTATTTTCCTTAATATACCTATATAACGCATTTTCCTTCCGCGAAATTTCAATTCAGCAACAAATTCGCATCAAGTTCAAATTGACACAACATTGTTTCTGCAGAACCAATCCTAGCTAAAGCACTAGGAGGCACTTAAAGTTGCACACCGCGCTGAGCTCTCCGTGTTGCTTTGTTAGTTTATATTGGATATTTACATCTATTTATGTTTTTCTCAGAAAGAGCTGTGTGCACTTTCTCGTCAAAAGACCTAGAAATTATTTCTTAGATGGAATGAAGTTTTCTGTTCTAAGCTTCAAGCAAAGCTCTGACTGCCTGCGGCCCTTTCACGAAGGAAGCTAACAGAGCTTCACGTGCGGCGGCGGAGGTCGGCGGTAAGGTTTAATGAATATACTTACTACATTTTCAGTTTATTAGTTGATCCGACAAATATTGTCCTGTTTTTGTGCTTGTACAAAAAATATCTTTGTATTTTAAAAAGTTATGGGGAGAAATGGGGTGAAAAAGATTGGCTTGAAACTCGATTTGGATATTATAAATGCAAAATAAATGGACACGTGTTTCAGTATTTTTTCAAAACAACGTGGCAGAGGACAAGGTGGTGTGACGGATTCTCGTCTGGATTCATTCGAACAACAATGGCTAATCTGAGCATTATAGCCCAAGGCTTGAAAAAAGAAGAGACCTTTGCTCGGCAGTAGTACACAAGAGCATAATAAAACTGATACGACAAAATAGAAATAGATTTATGAATAGCCAAACAAACAAAAAAATAATGAATTATCTAAGTTTAAAAAAAAAACATAATTTTTAATACTTTGTAGTTTTCTACTGGATAGAGCAAAAATAATACATCGTTGAGGTTGTATTGTATACAAAATGCTTATCCATCATTTTCATAAATCAACAGAGCTTTGCACTCCGTTTCACAAATGCAAACGTTTGCTCATCAGGTTCATGTTGCGATATCCGCTCCGATCAGCTCCAGGTTTTTGTATGACATTTTAAATAATGAAAATAGGAAATAAAATAAATAAAATACAGTGGTGACCAGACTGTATTTTAGGCATTTAAGATCCTTTGAAGACGTCTAAGTGGTTAGACAGAGGTATATCCAAATACATATTTGGTACATGCCCACATTTTGCAGTCCACTGTTGCTATTGGTGCTATTAGAAAGCTGGTTTACTCACAATATTTTCTTTCACTGTTTATGTTTAGAGCTCGTGTGGGCACTGGCCACTCAGCACTTTGCTTATTTGGGATCTCTATTGAAGATAGTAAAACAAGTGTCAGCAACATAACCAAACCCAGGATATTTTACTTCATAATAATAGCTACATATTTTAATTATTATTAATTTGTATTAATTTATGAGTCAATCACCTATATTTTAATTAATACTTAAATAAATTGTTAGTTTGAATAGTTGCTTTAAGACGGAAGTACTAGCTGTCATGGCGGGCCGCCCCTTCGACCAATTTCGGCTCGTCGGCCGAGATTGGTCGATTAAACCCGATCACCCGATCGAGGTTTTCGTGGAAAGTCGAGCCGGCCCGCTCTGGCAGTTGCATTTTGCTCTTCAAACTAGAAGGACGTCTTCTACTACATTAATTACTGTTTATTGGTGTAGTGAAGTGAATATTATAATATCGTTATACATGTGAGTACCTACCTACTTTTATTTGATCCTAGACTAGATTATTTACCCGGTCTTTAAGAATATTAGGCTCCTAAGCTCCATCAAATGAGATGTCGCTCACACAAGCCCTTAGGTTTTTAAATATTTACCAGATAAGGTGAGTGTAGGCAACAAATACCTAGAATGGGCGTTTTTCCACTAGACGGCACGGCACGGCAACGGCAACGGCAACGGCGACGGCGACGGCGACGGCACGGCAATCGGGGACGCAAAAATGTATGAAAATGTACGGTTTGCCGTTCCACTTACCGGCGCCGGCACCGGCAAGGTTTCATACATTTTTGCATCCCCACCACCGGCCCGTCGCCGTTGCCGTTGCCGTGCCGTGCCGTCTAGTGGAAAAACGCCCAATCAACAGGAGTGTGCGAAGATACGAAGCGATCGTGGCGTAGCTTTTATAAACGTTCTTCATAGATCGTTGAAGTTAAGCGACGACGTTCTGCGCGGTTTCGAGCGCTTCTGTGCTTCGGAGGGCACGTTAAATAGTCGGTTCCGGCTTTTAAATTGTAAAGCCATGACAGAGGCTTTCAGGAGGCCTAAAAATTCCTGTCACCAAAGTAAGCTACTAGCTCATACGAACATACATAGATATAGAGGAATAAGACTCAATACAAAGCTGCTTTTCGTACATTTTGAAGTTCTTGTAGTTGTTCGCTTACATTTGAATACTAGTATGTATTGAAACAGTTTTCGGATCACGGAGATCGCCAGCACATTGGATACGCTGCATTTAAGAGATATTTTGCTTTTCTTTACCATTCTAATACATAGTCTTATGATGCAGCAAATGTCATCCTATACGCTGCTAAACCTTAGCAAGTGAAAAAAATGGTTCTACCAATAAAATAATGTACAAATATTAACAAATTAAAATTAAAACAATCGTATGCGGATTGTTTTGTGTGGTTTATATCACACAAAAAAGTTCAGAGCCCTTCACGCAATTAACAAGTTCCAAAAAAAAAAAATTGCAAACTTTTTATGGATTGTATCACGCGTTGATGTCTTTTGTATGAGCTTATTTAAAAAAGTACACTAATATTCAAAATAAATGTTTTTTTTAATTCATAAAAATTAAATCATGGTATTAAGTACCTACTTAGTAGACCATAATGCCATGATATCATTTTAAGCTTTATAAGTAAAACAAACACTTTGTACTATAAACCTAAAAATCAATTTGTACTATACACGTTGTATTCCCATTAAGCAGGACGCGGTAGATTGCGTAGTTAGTCTGGTCCAGCTGTCTACCTACAGATATGTGTTTAGAGATTTTAACATATTATTATTTTGATACGTTAATAACTAACTGCTCTAAACTACAATAAATATAAATTTGTCAGCCGCTAAGACATAATTTTTAATTATTTATAGACAAGACAAGAAATGGTTAGTATCTAAGAACTAAAATAAATATTTTTTTCTATAAACCACACCAAAAAATACCAATCACACTATCACGCTAATAATATAAAAGTGAAAGTTTGGATGGATGTTTGTATGTATGTTTCTCTATAACTCGACAACCACCGAACCGATTTCGCTGAAATTTCAAATATAAATAGATAATGACCGGGAATAGGACATAAGCTATTTTTTATCCGGGTACCACGCGAGCGAAGCCACGGGCGGAAGCTAGTATGTTCTAAACTAGAAAATCTGGCTGGATTTAGTGCTATGCGGACGGTCCATCGTCCGGAGCTATCGTATAGAAATCAACTATTACGTTTAGTAGCGCATGGCCGCAGACCGTCCGTCCATGCAGATGAAAACTATCCGTCGACCGTCCACGTAGTACATCTAGCAAAGCGCACGCATTCTCGTAACTTTCAAACATAAAGACTGCAAGAATCGGAGGACTGCAGTTCGGATTAGGTATGTCAGCATACATATGCAGTGTCAGTTTTTTTTAAACTCCTAAGGTAGCAGACAAGCATAAGGCCCACCTGATGGTATGCGGTTAGCCTATCGACGCCTGTGACACTAGAGGAGTCCCGCGCTGCTGACCCTTTAAAAGAGGAATCACTGCGCCGACAACACAATGGACCAGACTGGTCCAACGTTGTCACCGCAGCGCTTCCTCGTAGTGCTCTGCCAACCTTACATACCACAGGAACACGTAATTAGAGAATGATGATGTTATTTGGTTGCGATATTCTGTAAAGCGGAGGTACTTTTTGCAAATAATATTGGTAAGCTCAATTTTAATACAAAAAAAAATTGCAAAAGCGTCTCACACAGCTTTATGGATTATTTTATTACTTGTAGTGAAATGATTATCGCTTTGATTTGTGCGTTATTCTAATTGAAACAGTTACGAATATTCCTTAGAAAAGGCATGACTGCCGACTGCCTCCGTCTGCCAATTGGAGGCGGCTTGAATCAGTTGAGCTACCTATAGATCATTTACAACGATCCTATATGGCTAAATTGTGTTTTGTAAAGCTAAGTTAATAATATAGTAGTTTAGTTTCTGTAAATAAATGTTGCAAACCTAATGCCACCTACACATGTTGGGCGAGCCTAAACCAGCGCGAGCGAAGGCATATTGATGCAAGGCGTGACCTACCGTCCAGACTTTTGGCGAGCCCAATGCAAACCGTGCGCTTTTATTCACTCGGCCTGGCTAGGCGAGTGACACCGAGCGATGGCGAGGCAAGACAAATGTGCTGTCCACACGTTGGCGTTCACCCGGGAACATGTAGTAGCGGCTTTACAGTAGCAGTTTATCCGTAGCAGTAGTGCGTAATGCGTAATGAGAGTACTAAATAGTAATAGGATAAGCCAACCTACCTTATCGAATAAAATTGTCCCCGGAGTTGAAACCGTTTCATATTCACACATTAGTTAGGTGCGATATGAGCTGAAGTGTATGTTTTATAAGTAGGTGCCTGGCTTCCGTTCTAAATCTTAGTATAAGTGCAAACTTACGGACTAAACAATTTTATTATAGGTAGAGTTTTGGTTTCTATACCTATTAAATGACATTAGCAAGAATATTAAACTGTGGTGTTTTTTGATAGCGTTTTATAGATATAGGTACATGAAACTAAATTTGAAAAGAGCAAGTAAGACTCATGAACAGAGTAGAGTACTTAGTCTTATTTTGTTGTAGTAATCGGGAGTATATTATTTTACCCCAATATTTGAGCTTATACGAGTAGTTATTTACCTATACCTTGCACATAAAATTAAGCCTAGGCGTATTATTATACTTAATGAATTAAATGAATCCATTCTTATATATAAATATCTAATAATCAAATAAGTAAGACCAATTCAATAAAAATATAAGAAACATCCACAGGAATGTAGCTGTATAACTACTCCACATGTCACAGCTAATTTATCTTCCATTGTGCTTAGAACATTGAATATTTTAATAGAGCAGTTTATTGATTAGTAAAGATCACGTTGCTGTATAAACAAACAAGACACTTTCGCAAGTCTACGAGAAACTACTCGCAACTGAAAGAATTTACTAAGTACTTTAGTGACAAATTTAAGCCAAATTTAATGCTAGTAACGGTGAGTGACATTAGAATACGAGTATGATGTGACGATAGAGATACGTCGCTCACGTGCGAAGGTCACCGCATGTAAATATTTATAAGTGCATACCCTCTTGGGATCGGAGGCATGTAGGGCACGGGCACGGGCATGGGCGGCGGAGCCGGTGGCAGCGAGAGCCGAATGGGGGCCGGCGTCGGGTGCCGCGAAGAGGCCAGCAGGAGCGTCAGCGTCGGCGACGGCGGCGAGAAGTACGGCTGGCGCGGCTGCATGGCCGGCGGGCGCGGCGGCGGTGGTGGCTTCTCCTGGTAGTAGGGGTCGTACTCTGCGTACTGGAACGGGTCGTAGGGAGCCGGCGGCGGCGCGGGCAACCACTCACGCTCGAGGAGCGACCATTCGGCCATGGTAGACGGAGGACTACTACGCAGCGGGTGTGCTGGACGCGTGCATCAGTGGACGCATCGCGCGCGCACTGGTGACTGACGCCCCGCCCGCCGCGCTGCCCGCTTCATGCCGATGCCGTATGCCGGTGCAACGCATAAACAAACTGCAAAATCCTTTATCTGCGGTGCACTCGTCGATATACGTAGTTAGCTGGCGATTGATAAAGGGCAGTCTTGCCACGTTCACACTTAACTAATTGGTTGATACGTTGATTGCAAGTATACATATACTTTAGTTTTATGTGGATGGGTTACGAATTCGGGAAAAAATACATCTAAACAAATTTTAATTATTCCTATAACACACAAAGGCGTTAAAATCTAAATTTAGTACGCGGAATAAAATGTAAAGCAAACAAAATACATTTATAACAATTGTCTATTAAAAAGTATTACAGAACTCCAACAGTTATTCATAGTAGGTTATTATTTAGTACTTACCTAAGACCTACGTGTACTGTTATGCTCAATGTGTAGGTAAATGCAACGAACTAGGTATTAAATCGTACCTAATTAAAACACAACAAACACATAGTTCTGTTGGTTTAGTGGGATGTTTTCAATCTGAAGGTCGATTATTCGTAACTCTTTTTGTTGTGCAAAAAAAAATTTAATTTGTTGTTGAAATGTTGAAAAAGTATTTTTCCGATTAAATGAATATTTCGATGTGACCTTTTAATATTACGCAAAATAATTTTAAAATGGTAAATATAACAAAAACAATATTAGTGGTTAAAAAAAGTAGTTTTCTTTTTAAAATAACCTCCAAATAGTTTCTATTCATTTCAGAGTCAATTAAGTTAATAGAAAAATAATACTGCCTTTACAAAAGCCTATTATTGGACCACGTTTAAAAAATAACATCTTAGCACAAGAGTTTCAGTCGAAATGGTAAACTCCATAGACCAATTAAACGATTTTTTTTTTAAATGTAAGAACTATAAGGTATTTCCTATTAAGCCAAAGTCGTAAATTATATTTGAGGGTTCAGTAGGTTAGTATTTAGTAGTTAGTTTGAGTTTTTGGAAAACTTAGGTAAATGCATTATTATTTATTAATATGCAAGCTGCATCTAAGAATTTGAGGGCCGGAAGTTTCAACCTGAGTTTGCATTTTTGTTTGATATTAAAATTTAAGTACCTATGTGAAAAACATATTGCTTGCAAGTTAAAAATTGACCCACTTGCCAGTGTCCGATTGAGTTGAAATTTGACACACTTATAGATTCTCCGGAGACCATGCAATATTACGGTAACAGCGAGCTGATCTGATGATGGAGTCAGGACCTGCTCAATGGAACTTCTTAGTGAGTAGAACAACCGTGTTTGGGTTCATTTGAATCAGCTCACCCTTACCCAATAAAAGCTTGTCTTGAAACCATTTTTTCAACAAAACCTTATTTTATTTAAAGTATGGGACCCTAAAAACAAAGTAAGTATAAGTACTTTTTCTATTTTTTTCCACCAACATTGTTAGCTACAATTTATGAGAAGACCGGAGAATACATATAGGTAGGATAATGCATCTTGTTGTACGCTTCAAGCATTCAATCACACCGGTTCAATGGCATTACCCACACACGCTCTAGGTATTAGATACAGGGCTCGGATTGAAAATTGTTTAACCGGCATTATTAAAACCACAAAAATGATGGCATATTAAGTAATATCTCTGGATTATTGTGTAAAATAATCAAACACTTGGAGTATAAAAATAAAGAAATAAGCTGAAATCTCGAGTTATTCAGCTCAAAAAGAATCGATACTTCTATGTTACCTTATCTTATTTCAAAAGGGTCCTTTCCGATGCACTTCGAACATGAGATCTTTTGTGCTCACCTTTCCTATGGCCTATTTCAGGTCTTCTGTAACCTTTTTAAAGAAGTATGCTGTGTCCCTCTGTACTGTAGTTAGTACACTAAAGTCCCTTGATTTCAAGACTTCCACGTATCCGAAACCGAGGTGCACCATTTCTTCGTCTGAAAAGGGCTTCACAATAGCACTGGATTTCCAATGTTTCGCACTTTTCTTCACATATTCTGCAGTCGCTGCTACTCTCATTTTTTGTAAAAGATCATTACATCATCACCCCAAATTGACCCGTAAAGGCTCTGATTATAAGTCGGAGGTGCCTTCTATTGAGTCGCCACAGCTTCCTGGATCAACGCCCATTCAGACAATTAATAAATTCCTTTGGCTTCACTCCACATCTTGCAGTAAGTTTGCGCTTGTTTCTTTTTGCCGCATTTATGGCCCCCGATAATAAACAGCAGGAAGGGCATAGTGGATTTTTCTTACTCTATATTCGAGCAGCCCGACACGAGAAGTACCTTCACCTTACAGAATATCGCATCTATCTAAATAACATCTTTATTATCGAATGGTGTTGTGTTCCTGCGGTAAGGTTGCCAGTGCTCTGCGAGGAAGCGCTGCGGTGACAATGACAACTGGTGGACCAGTCTTGTCCATTGTGTTGTCGGCGCAGTGATTCTTTTTTTAAAGCGTCAGCATCGCGAGTGTGTTTCCTCTGGTATCAGGAGTTCATAGCCTACGGTAGCCGCTTACCATCAGGTAGGCCTTATGCTTGTCTGCTACCTTAGTAGTTAAAAAAAATCTTACATACGGTGCTGGTTTACGACTATAATACGCTTAGGTAGAAAATAATTTGCCTATGGGCAAGTGTCTGGTAATGTGCAAATTGATCTTAGGCCATCTTCTTTGCCGTAGGTAGTGTTCCAGCGTATTTCGCGTTCGTATTTGTTCTAAATTGTAGTACCTAGTTACCTATCATTATTATAAAATTCATTTATTATTACATAACATCGACTCTTAACTTGCTTTAAACTTACAAATATCGTTCCCTTTTTTTCGCATGTGTCTTTTCCTTATGATAATACGTTGACTAACTTTTTAATTTTAATCATTTTAATCAGCCTTTTGAGTACCTACCTACCTTAGTAAGGTACCTACTCAAAAGGCTGATTAAGAACATTAACATACCTATCCTAAACATGAAACCAGTAACATATCTAGGAACCATTGACATGGTTTCTGCTTTGATGAATAAGGTGAAATCCTAAACGCTCAAATATGGAAACTTTAGCAAATAATTTGCGTTAGTCAAAGTATTATCACAATACCTTTTTGTTGAGGTATTAATCCTCCTTTTTTTCTTTTGACGACTTTGACGAGACTCACATTGTTCGACTGGCTCCACACTGGAACTTGACTATTTAGATTTTAAGCGGATGGATCACCGAAAAGAAAGCTAGGCCCCATACCGTGTTTGTTGCCCTGGTTCTTCACGGTGTTGGTCGCGAAAGAACAGGAGTAGAATCACCTAGCTCTTAAGACGTTTCAAAGTGGTCATAACGGTCCTACTGAATAAATGATATTTGATTTTGATTTTGATTTTGACCTACTTAAAAGGCCGATCAAGGAAGAAATATAATGCTAGAGAAAACAGTACCTAACAATAATAAATGAGCGCTTCCTTGCTTTGTAATGCTGTTAAGCTATGACGGCCTTCAAGTCGTTTCAAAACTCCGTCACTAGAAAATGGTCACTAACTAATAATAATAATAATAAATAAAAACTTTCCTTGAAACCAAGATGAACTTAAACAATGACCCCCTTACTTATGAAAGATGTTTAAAGTTGAACACTGGTTAAACAACGTCCTGTCTTTATTCGTCACTATCCACAAATAAAGACAGGACGTTGTTTAACCAGTGTTTAACTTTAAACATCTTTTATAAATAAGACCCTGAAAGTCGAAGACATCTGCAGAAGTAGGTTTAAGAACTGTGTTTGAAAAATACAAGTTCTAACGAACTTACTTTTTCAGTTTCCTCGTCAAAATTCTTAGCAAATACCTACTGCTAAGAAACATGAGCATTGTGCTAGCATTTTACTTCAGGAGTCAGACAAGGTATAACTTTGCTAATTATACTTTCAGCCTTTCGTATCTCTCTATTGACTCTCTGAAACTCCCGGTGACTATATTTCGAATATAATTAGGTACTTATGTTCTAAATTTTGTGAGTTCATAAGACTTGTTTTACTTTAATTTGATAGTGTAAATCTCAGAACTCAACTCAATGTAAGTATCTAAAATTATAAAACAAAATGATAAAACTTAGTAAGTATTAGGACTTACAAAGCAGGATTGATCATGATCATGCAAAGAGTTAAAAACTAGTATGAAAATAATATTTTAGCTGCAAATTATTCGTCATCACGAGTGCAAGTAAGTAATTATTATGTAAAAGGTACCTACGCTAAAATTACATTTGCCCTACTAAACATGCGAATGATAACCTCGTGATATTGTGATAAGGATGCAGGCAAAAATGACCCTGACTGACGGAAGCAAGGTGACTAGTTTGTAGTTTAAGGTAAACAGATACGATATTAAATTATTACAAAGTTGCTAAATTAAATCACGACCTGATCATTATCGATCGAGCGAGCGAAGCGAGCTAAGATCCTAGTGGCAAGTTGAGCGATTTTGCTTTTTATATTTGTACGTTTCACGAATTCTTTTAATATACCTATCTAGTAAGTCCACTCGCAAAACTATACAAAAACTGCACAAAATAGTGTGCAGACTCTTGCCTCTACACAACATTTTGTGCCGTGTGTACTTTAGGTAGGTACTATTTACACTAAGTTAATAATGTTATAGTGGTGAGCAGTAAAGGTTGTCTTTCAATTTTTTGTTCGTGAAAATTTGTGTAATGAGTCAGTTCGGATTCGAGCAGAAAGTATCTACACACAATAGTACCTACCTACACTATATTATTATAGCATTCAATTCCGCGCGACAATCAGCGAGTTTGCAGCGAATATGTTTGTTTATTTTTATTGTTACTATTTTTACTGATTTGTCCCAGCCTATCGGCAGAAACATCGAGGACGATGATCTTATTGAGGAATAATTTACTAAACGTATCATGATGTTACAAAGAGCATAATACATAGCTGCATCAACCCATTCGTCGCATACGCAAAGGTATTCTTTGCTTTTTTTTTCAAAGTTTTCTTGACGTAGTGTTTTCAACATCGAAATAACACTAGTAGTTCGCCCCGAACTGAGATCTCGCGCACCGTAGATGGCTTACATTTGGATTTTCTTCTGACTACCCCTATAATTTCATGTGCTACTACTGCCGAGTATGCCTATTGCGCTAGCTCTTCATGGTAAAAAATACTAGCATGCATGCAATACAATAATGTCGTGTCTAATTTTTCATTTACTTATTTCATATTTATGAATTCTCGTCGTATTTCTAAAGTATACGTCCTAGAATGAAAATAATAACTATTTTGGAATGTACAAAATAAGACCTTTCATTTGACACCCCACTCAATATATTTATTTATTTAACTTTTTTTACCCCAATTATTTTCATTCATTATCAAAAATTTTTTTATCATGAAAATAAATCAAGTAGCATCTAAAATCATTGCAAACCAAACCGCAACGATGCCACTCTCTTTTTAAGACCGACCAGTCAATGAGCTACGAAGACATCGAAACTCTATGAAACGGGAGCTCTTGCAGCTCTGGTTTCGTAGTTTTTGTTCTTTGGTCGTATTTCAAAAACTATACATCCTAGATTAAAAATAAAAACCATTTTGGAATGTACAAAATAAGCCCTTTCGTATGACACCCCACTCAATATATTTGGGTAACTTTGAAAAAAATTTACCCCCTTGGGAACCCCATATCTTTACAACCCCTTCATCGATTACGCTCATACGCTCCACAGCAAATTTCCATAGCACTACCTATTGACCTATCAAGTTTCATACAGATTGGATTAGCGGTTCGATAGTTATGCGAGAACATAAAAATGAAACATACAAACATACAAACATACAAACATACAAACATACAAACATACAAACATACAAAGCAAAATCGCCTAACTTGCCACTAAGATCTTCGCTCGCTTCGCTCGCTCGATCGATAAGTATGTAATCAGAATTTAAAAATGTGAAGTAGGTAAAAATATAGGTATACCATTGTTAAGATCAACATTATCTTATTAATTAGTTATTTACTATTTCTTGTATTTTCCCACTTTCCACTTGTATTTTCATCTGTTTTCCCAATCCCTCTACGAGACGGAGATCGCCTATTCTATCCCCCTTCCGCTGTCATGAACTTTGATAAATCTACTACAAATAAAGCGCTGTTCACACATTTACGGGTTCCCGTCCTTACCGTGTTCCGACAGGGGCGGGTAAAAATCGGTTCCATACGATTTATACGAACTACACACAGACACAGTGTCAGGCGCATCCGAGCTGTCAGTGTCCGTCCCGGAGCACGCTCCGCCCCGCACGGACGCTCAGAAAGTGCTATCTGATTTTTACCCCAGTGGACAACATTATTTTGCAAGTGCAACATGAATACTCAAAGGTTGATAGAACTTGTACGACAAAATCATATACTTTACGATCTTTCTAATCCACATAAATAAAATTCTAATAAGAAAAATGGCAGACAGGCAAGAAAAAACCGATTAAACTAGTACCGATTTCCCTGTTATGTGTGAACATGGTGTGATGGATGGCACGTCCCTGACGGGGACGCAGAAACGAACAGCTCGGGACGGATCTACTTAACCGGGAAATGTGTGAACAGCACCAGCACCATTCTTAACTACAATTTACGTGAATTCAATAAATCAGGTGAAAAAGTAGTTATGTATTAAAAAAAACTTTAAAATTGTACCACATTTCATCCCACCATGGGAATCCAACATGTCTCAGCTGGTACTAGGCTCCTAGCCCACTATGCTAACGGGGTCATCATCAGCATTTCAGTTCTTCAATGTGCGATATTACACTTACCATGCTTTGTGATTGGAATAAATTTAACAGCTTACTTTTCATCAATCTCAAATCAGCGTGTTTACACTGCCGCTCTATTTATAAGATTTAATCAAAATGGAAACACCGTTTAAACTATTGGCATCCTTTTTTGTAAGATAGTGACAGAGCGAATCTTAAGCATTGTTTAATCAGTGTTCATGTTTATAAGTAAGTCAAGCAGAGCGCGCAAGTACAAAAACGAGATTATGTGCACAGAAAAAATAATAATCTGAAAACGTCAACCGATCTCATTGATATAGTTGCGTGTGCATACTAATATCTGTAAAAAAGCATTGATGCACTAACCTTGATTTAATGGTTGAGTCATCGTCCCCAGAAATGGTTGAGGCGGGTGATGAAGCAAGGCCTTCCGACCCTGGGGATTCTGGTGATGTTCTAAGGGCATGGATGTAGTCTCGAGTGCTGCGAATCACGCCAGATGGTCGGCACTGGCCCTCATTCATCCTCGTCATACCTTTAGATAATGATAATTATAAAAAAATTAGCCTATAAAAGTACTTACTTAAGTAAATATTATTATCCCTGACTTCACTTAGTGTCAATTTCACCTACAAAACTGATCGCGATTAGGAGGCAATTGTGTAACTGATTAGATTCTAAAAATTATTTTACTGAGAAAGGCTATAAGTACCTACATACAGAGAATACTGCAGGAAAAAGTTCGGTTCCTATAGGAATCTCCACGTGTGAGACATAATAATAGAATCTATTTTTGCGAAACACACAAATAGTTACATTCATATCAGCCTATCCTATTGATGACAGTCTAGTCCGTAACTAATTTAGGCCTTAACTTCTTTTACTAGATGATTTATATGTAGGTACATTGTCTGGAGGCAATCTTTGCCTACACTTAACGGGACACTGTAGTGTAGTGTTTGGGACATTCGTGAGATGGAGTAGACTTGCCCAGCACCTAAACCATTCCCTCAGCTCAACCGGCCTTATCCACAGGAAAGACATGGTCAAAACGTGTGGGGCTGACTAAGCCGAAGGTTTCCTCACAATGTTTTCCTTCACCGTTTGGGGCTCGTGTTAATGCGCATATAAATTTTTCGAAATTCAAAATCCATTGATGCAAGGCCTGGATTCGAACCCACTACCTTCGGGTTGAAAGTCGAGGTACTATCCCACTCGGCCAACACGGCTCTTAAGTAGGTCGGTACGGTAGGTCCTATAATAAGCTGTAGGTACCTAAGATCAAGAAGTTTAAACAATATCCTGGGCCATAAAGCAGCATATCCACCTGAAACGTACGAGGAAAGCTTCCTCGTACGTTTGCGGTGCGAGGTTGCGACGCATGGGGGGGGGGGGGGGGGGGTCCGGACCTCCCTCCTTAGCAAGGGCAAAAAAAATCGCTGAATTAGCATTTACAATTAGTATCCGACATGGGATATCCGTGCTTGTACAAGTAAAGCGGTTCATGACGTTCAACAAGTGGCTAAATTAAAAATTTAAAAAACCCAACTTCAATGTTATAAGCTGAGTAATTTGCTGCCCTCTCGTGGTGCATTTTAGTTCATAACTCTGAAGATCCTCGACAGATTCTCAGACCTCACCAACATTTTTGTATCGGAAAGAATACCCTTTTAAGCAAAAAAATAATTTTCCAAATCGGTATAAAAAAGATTTCGACGAATTGAGAACCTCCTCCTTTTTTTGAAGTCGGTTAAAAAGAAAATAAAACTACTCACACCCTGGGGTTGCCTCAATTTTTTTGCATTTCTCGAGTTAACGATGTCTCGATTTTTTATAGTTTTCTAGAATTGAAGTTCGGGGGAAAACTAGTCAATTCTTGTATTTTGGAACCCTTGGAAAGCTACGCCCATGTTGCGATGTATGCCTCTAAAAAAATATCATAATAGTGACTGATACCTACACATTCCTCGCTTGTGTCCCTCGCATAGATTTCTCGCCCACGTTCTTTGCACAAAGGGAGCAGGATAAGCTAAATGAAATGGCCTCTGCGAGGGATTTGCTTATCCTTATTGGTGGAGTATTGTCAGAATCTATTGCACCTATAAGTGCATATATCAGAACTTGATCTTTTTTTCCAACTATCCTTACCATTAATTAATATATGAGTACCTGGGGTAGGTATATGGGACAGGGGGAATTAAACAAGTTAATGTCTTAGGGAGTGTACACATTGCGTTTTCTGCAGCGCGTTTTTGAGCTGCGCGTTTGTATCGATACAAACGCGCGTTCGCAACGCGTTTTTTTCCATACAAAAGCGAACCGGGAGGGGCTGCGCGGGGGGCTGCGCGTTCGCATCGCGTTCGAATCGCGTTTGTATCGATACAAACGTGCTGCAAAAAACGCAATGTGTACACTCCCTTAAAAAAATAGTAGGTATGTTGCAATGTTTAGCAGAAATACCTTTAAGACATTATCCTGTTTAGTTCGAGAACAAAAAAAAAACTTCAAGTTCTGGTGGTTCCGTACAATATTATAGGTTCTGACAATACTCCTCGGATCGCGTTTGCATCAATATAAACGCGCTGCAAGAAACGCAGTATGCCCACTCCCTAAATGTATACCTACAAAGTGATATTATTGGTGAATGTAGGTATATCTTGCTTGTCACTCATCTGCCTCGCACATCTCTGGTGGATACGCAGCTTAACATCGGGCACCCTGGTGTTGCCATGGCAACGAGTTGACAGAGTGCAGCGTGCGCGCCCTATAAACCCTAAGTATATACACTTAGACAAGCCGAGGTCATTCACCTCACCAATGCACCCGAATCTGAACTACGAAGATCAACTACCAGTTTCCTACAACAAACTGAGTAGGAACCTACTTTTATAATAAGTTGAAGGTACTAAAAAAGCGTAATGTAGGTACCTAGCTGAGATAACAACTAGGTACCTAGGTACATAAATTAAATTAAATAATACACACCAATTTTATTGGAAACTCCAAATTAAAATTCTAGCCGTATTTTAACCGATACATTTTGGTATTTTTACTAACAAATCACAATCACACTATCACTCGTTCATTTGTTCAAAACTTTGCACATTTCACAAGATTTAATACACTATTCAAAGTTTTATAGTAATCTGAGTAGTATTGTTGCCGAAGGAATGAGTTAGGATAATGTTTGGGTTTGAAGTGGAACATAAACAATCACCCTAACGCCATCTAGTTAAAACTACGTAAATTAAATGTAGAGCTGCCTCTCTATAGCTTTATGGTTGTGCGTTAACACAGTAACTTTTTTTATTCACTCTAGATAGATTGCATTCGCGCACCCTATTTAGTACACGTTTAGTTCATCAGATTGCACCATTCAAAAGATTTCTTAAACTTATATAGAGTGAATGATACATTTTTGTGGAGTTGAATGTGGTAAGATAATCATTAGCTTCTAGCTAAAACAGTGAGTTAAGTACCCATAGATAATTTAATAGCTTTTTATTGGAACTTCTTAAGTTCTAATACTTAGGTAGGTACTTACTTACTTTGGTAAGCAGGTACTTAATTTTTTGTAAGAAAAAAATGGAATCAGTCTTCGGACTCAATGTGACAACCCGCATAGTTATGTTAAGGTCGCCTGGTATATCTTCGGCTCAAAATCAAAGGATGTTAATCAATGTTAATGATATTATCGTGATTTATAAAAATCTGCCAGGGCTTAGGTAATTATAAAGAGAGATAAATTGTCAAATGTGGGGAGGTTTTTATGATCCAAAACTCATAGAACAAAATCAATAATACTGTGGTACCTACCTATATACATTTCTAATTATCTGTCTGGATGAATGCACTAATAATAACTTCACAGGGTACCGTAAAATACGCCAACATTGCCCACTTTTTTCGAATAATTTCAATTTTTGTAAAAAATTTCTATGGGAACGTAAGTATTTTCTTTTATCATCTGCTATTATAAGATTATGTGCATGTATTACTTTATCAGATTTTATGATGCGTCAATATTTAATTAAGTATTTTATACATTTTGATGGCGGGCAAAGTTATCTGGACTTTTAGCCAACATTGCCCACGTTGATTTTTGACGCAAATATAGCCTCTAGAGAGATGAAATAAAAAGCCAATACAAGAATTTAGGCAATAATGGCGTTTACTTTAGGAATTAAAACGATACTATAGAAGGTTTCCTAGCAAAGTGGCTGGGCAAAGTTACCCTGACATTTTTTGTCTTTTTCATACAAACCGCATTTCACCAATTAAAAGTGCTAGGGTTGGCACTTCTTAGTAAACTGATCTTGTGATCGTAGTTGTTGTAGGTATAAAAAAACTGGTTATTTTTCATTCAGGTATTTATTTAATACATTTTAATCAACATATTTATGTAGGTACCCAAATGAAAATGAAATACTAATTGAGATCAAATGATGTTAGGAGCTAAATTAAAATAATTACTAAACTATTACACATTTTCAGCTAACTGTCACTATTATTATTGCATTGTCACCGAAGTCTCATAATTTTACCTAAATTCAGCTCAATTTGACACCGGGAAGTAGGTCAAATTAAGCTTGCAAGAATTGACCCGGACAAACAGACTTACAAACATAGGAACTTACAAACATACAAACATTGCAAGTTAATTAAAAGCTTTAAAAAAAAAACAAGTTTCTGAAGTGCCAACCCTCAGCTTATTTTGATGGCGGGCAATGTTGTCAATAGTAGATCACTACAATGCTGGATAACTTTGCCCACCGCTATAACTCTTGTTTGAAAAGACATTCAGCAACGATAATAACATATTAATACTCCTAAAATGTTCTTACATATCATAATATTAATAAAACCAACCTGTGTTTTCGCCATCACTCACAATTCACTTATGAATTTGCACCAAAATTTGCCCGCGAAAATACGCACCGTACTTGAAGAGTTCCAACAAGTTACTGAGTGAAGCTAGCGACACACCCGATAGACAGTGATGCTTGACACATAACCTATTTTCTAACAAATTCAAAAAATGTTACAATATTATTTAAATATTTTTGCAATCTAAAGATTTGCTTATAAATTGATCTTCGGGCAAAATTACCCTTGGTGGCAATGTTGGCGTATTTTACGGTACGTCGGTAGGTAGGTAGATACATTGAACCCCTATCTTGGCTGGTTGTAAAAAGACCATGATTACGAGTACTTTTACGATTAGGTACCTACTTACTCTGAAGACCATCTTTTAAAAGCCTGTGTCGATTTGTGACAAAACAAATTTAATAACGTTAAAAGTTAAGTCTTGAATTTATCATTGTTTTATTGTCACGAAGATAAATTCTGAGAAATTTCTACCAATGATGGCAAGTTTATAACTTGTAGGAACCACACTTTAAATACACTTTTAATATTGCAATCTGTACAATTTATACAATCAAAGAGTCCGTAGATATAAGGTTTTAGGGAAAAAATTGAACAACTGGACAGGATGTCTACGGATCAGCTAGGTATTTATTGTTTAGGTACTTGTTTACGAAGAACAAAGATTTTTTTGTTAGCCATAAAGTGTTCCATAAACTGGCCGTTGGTTGGTGAAACGTTCTCAGAATTTATCTTCGTGACAGTAAAACAATGATAGGTAACAAATCCAACAAAGGCTTCCATTTTAATTATTATAAATCACGGAATATCTCAGTTTTGTATAGCGGCCTCGGCACCTTAACAGGCCTGCGGCTGGCGAGGTGCATTGAAAAGAGAGTTTCATAAAAAATGTCTAACTAGCTTCCGCCCAAGGCTTCTTCAAGTGCTGCCAACATTTTATGCATTACGGGATTGTTGTTTATAGGTACTATCGACTAACCCAGCGCCTTTACACCCTAAGGGTGATTTTTCTATGAACCGACAAGCAGTTAAGCGTATCACACACACAGCAGATAATATAAGTTATAGGTCGTAATGTAAATATTTTATATTTTTGCTATCACACACACAGCAGATAATATAAGTTATATCCCAACTACGTCATCAATCATCGAAGCCGTCTTGCGGGGTTCCTGTAAACTGTCCCCGATAATCCAGTACCGAATTTATCTGTAATCTGTACCCGCATTCCAAAATCCAGTAAACGATGACGAAAATGGCTACCTTTTCTCATCATTAAGGTGAAGTACAGTCAGGCAAATAAACGAATAAAATAGGTCAAATCTATATTTCACATGAAAATAACATAAGAAATCAACAACGATTTCCAATAAAATAGGCATGATCACACACAGAGGATACAGAACAGAAAAAGATACACAGAGCAAGTTATAAACATAAAAACACACAATAAAAAGGTTCACATAACGTGGTGCTAAAAAGGCACAGTCTCAGCTAATGCTGGATACTCCCATGAGGTCCCGTGACTACACGGACACCAACGGAAAAAAATAAAAGTATAAAGGTTACTGATGAATTATAGCAGAATATGTCAAAATGAGAGATAATGTCGAGTTGATAGATTATATCAAATTGACAGATTAAGTCAAGATGAGAGATTATGTCATTTTGAGAGATTTACATTATTTTATTGTCGGCCATATCTCTAATACTACTCATCCTAGACTCTTCTTTCTAAGCTCAAATGAAAGCTACGACCAAGATCTACATTTTCAATGACAGCACTCAAACTTCAAATGGCCATTTCTCGGAAACTACTCGTCCTAATAAATCACACTGTTTGCTCTTGTTAAAGCTGTCAAAATTTCATACGATATTTTCTAGTTGACTGTACCAATTTAAAATAACTTGAAGGTCATAGAAAACGGGTACCTATTATTTACATTAACTAATAAATTTGGTAGCCGTTTACAGCGGGTATAGATCTTCGGGTATGGATTACAGGAACCCGTCTTGCGAGTAGTTTTGACGTGGAGTTTTGTTCATATACAGAGTGTTCAGTTTTTGCAATTAAGCGCGTAGAAAACTTGCTATTGCTAGACATAATTGACAGCTACGAAATAATATAAAAAAAATAATTACACACACATAATTCTTGACTGGCCTCTTAGCTCAGTTGGTAAGAGCTCTGCCTTCTGCGCTGTAGGTCGTGGGTTTGGTTCCCACGCAGGACAAACAGTTTTGAATATAGACGTTTGTCTGTGTCTGAGTGTTGTAAAGTATTATAAGAATGTATTTACAAATATATAAGTAATCTATCTGGTTCCCATACTACAAGCTTGCCTTAGTTCAGGCTAGATGGCGCTGTGTCAAATTTCCAGCAATATTTATTTTTTTAATTCTGAAGCAATAATGTTAATAAAAAAAAAATCCCCGCTTGTGAATCAGACGCATATGGGTAAAGGCATACAGGAATGCTTACTGACATTTAATGTACAAAGGATTTTGAACCATAACACGACTACACAACGATCTATTATAATTTAATCTTGGTTATAAGGATTTTTGGTCTTTTTGAAAGGCTTTCTTGGTATAGCTTTCATTTGAGCTAAAAAGGAAGAGTCTAGGATGAGTAGATTTCGAGATATAGCTGATTGAAGTTTGACAGCTGTCACTTTAAATGAAGATCTTGGTCATAGCTTTCATTTGAACTGAGAACGGGGAGTCTAGGACGAGTAGTTCCCGAGATATGGCCATTTGAAGCTTGACAGCTGTCACTTCAAATGAAGATCTTGGTCATAGCTTTCATTTGAACTGAGAACGGGGAGTCTAGGACGAGTAGTTACCGAGATATGGCAGTTTTAAATTTGACAGCTGTCACATCAAAGATTCAAGATTCAAGATTTCAGTTATCAGATTCAAGAATCAAGATTCAAGATTCAAGAATCGAGGATCGAAATCAAGGATCGAATTCAAGGATCGAAACCAAGGATCGAAATCAAAATCAAGGATCAAAATTGTATTAGTATTTTAATTGAAAAATCATGCCCTGAAACATCATGTAAATCAGAAAATGATGTAAAAGGCCCCTTAGGGACTAGGAATGTTTAGTTTATAAATTATGGTCACCCTTTAGAAAGAGACACACCGCCCAAGTTTTATCTCTCAAGCGGACCGCGTTTTCTGTCTCAGTTAACCTTCCAGTTACGTAGGTATATAACTTCCTTGGTAAAGGCATACGGCAAAAGCGTGCCGATACGAATCACTATATGAATTGTCAATTTTGTGATTTCTAATAGAAAAATCACGCTAAGAATCATTATTATGATTCTGCTATAACGATCTTATTAGCCTCGCAGCTCTGGTTTAAGAAAGTAAAATATAAACTGATGAACTGCAGTTAAATTTTTTCTTGTGAGTTACGAGAACATCCTGTAGTTTATATTTTGATAGGTTGACAGATATATTTCTCAATCGGAATTTTATCTGTTGTAATATATATTATAGGCGCTGTGTGTGACGCTCCATAGAATTTGTATGGGAGCGATCGGAAAATATATCTGTCATAAGATATATTATCTGCTGTGTGTGTGATGGGCTTTACTAAGCCTTTACAATTTTTGAACACCAATAGCAGCAAAGTATTGAGGTGAGTGGAAGAGAAAAACATGTTGTGCCGACCCCACTTAGCGTGGGATAAGGGCAGGAGAATGATGATGATGAATAGCAGCAAAGTATTCGGGGCTCGTCCAAAAAAGCTGAATGAAGTGGATTCACAGTTGATTTTTTTTGTACCTAATGAGTGTCATATATTTTAGAAATGGAAGACTAGATCTTCAGAATTTTCTTGTTTATTGCTAACTCTATATCTTTCTAAAAATTATGTAGGTACTGAGGTACCTTACCTACTAGGATTTTAACTCATAAAATCCCGACGAATGGCATACCTATATGGACCTACCTCCTCGAATTTTTCTTCGTCATGATCTATTTCGAAATAGACAAAGAAATCTTATTTGAAGTTATAGGAGACTTTTTTGTGCAAAACCTGTTATAAGCTTAGGTACTCTTGAGAGAAAAAACATATCGTTACATTTATCGTGGTACCTAAGGTACCTACTCATATCGGTGAATGCTCTAGACCAGTGGTCGTCACACTTTTCTGGTCAAGGGCCACATAGGACAATGTGAGGTATCACTGCGGGCCGCACAATCTTCAATTATTTAGTTAACGATTTTTCGAATTCCTCAATGTGGTAAAATCCTAGTAGCGAGCTTGAAACTTAGCAGTATAAGTTTGCAGTGCTCAAAGACTCGCTGCTTGTCGGTTATCGTAGTCTGCGCTCTGACATAACTCACTTTGCTCGCAATATAGGTATCTTACTCATGAAGTTAAATGGCCGATATTGGCCTTCACTAGTTGAAAAACTGGTGATATCCCTACTCTCAGGTTTTAAATTAACTTGATAAAACCCTTGGTGAAGATCTAAATGACTAAAACAAATACTTCCTGAAAGAGAGTCTAATATTTCGGTAATGTTTGGTAGTGGAAATTTATCGTCTTGGATGCACTCATTAAGTTTTCGGTAATCCACTACTAAACGCCATTTCTTTTCTCCATCCGATTTTTTAGGTACTAAAAGAATAGGACTGTTCCACTCACTGCTAGAGGGCTCTATTATGTTGTCCTGTAACATTTTTTTAACTTGCTTATTAATTTCCGATTTCGATGACTGAGGCAAATGATAAGGCTTAGTATACACTGGCATCGTATTTGATTTTACTTTTATTGACTGTTCTACATTTGCTGTACCTAGTATGTCTCCTTGAAGGAAAAATATGTCTGAATATTTAGCACAAATTATTTCCAAATCTTTTCTATCGCTTGAATTTAAATGAGATAAGTTTAGTTCCGATAATATTTTTTTTACTCGTTCCAGTCCCGATTCAGATTTATTAAATAAACAAATATTATAAGGTCAATCCGGGGAAGACCGGCATACTTTTTTCAAAGTTCGGTTTGATTGATCATATCTCAGTCACTATGCATTTTTCTGTAAAGTTAAAGATATTTATCGTTAGCAAATTTATCCAAGAATCAGAAAAAGCTATTAAACCTTTAAGGGCTGATTTTTCAATCGATAAATAACTTTTATCTGAGGAATAAATATGGCGTTATGACATATTTTTAATACAATGTCTGTCAAATCGCATATTTATTTCCTCAGATAAAAGTTATCTAGGTATTGAAAAATCAGCCCTAAAACTATATAAAATTAACAATTAAATCGGAGGTTTTTTAAAACTCGGGCAGTAGACGGTCTTCCCCGGCTAAATGAGGGAAGTCCGTCTAGGAGTTATTGTAGGCGACAGGAGATGTTTAGAAGAGTCTAAAGTAACTCACAGCATGTATTACATCTTAACAATGAATTTTATGTCTTCAACGATTCGAAATAAGGTCCCAATCCAAAGATATTGTCAAAAATGTGTAAAACGGGGTAAGTCCGTCACATTTTAGGATTCAGGGGTGGTGAACATTTTTGCAACATTTTCTTGAAAGTAAGCCCCTACCAAAGCATCCAATCCTTTGGTAGGGACTTACTTTCAAACTAAGAACCATTATGTTTCTTATTAAACATTCTAAAGAAACATTATTTCTATAAAAATAATGTTATTATTGTAAGAAAAATGCACGGTTCCCGTGGGATATGAATACTTGTGATTTTTTGTGTTAATCACTTTATTCTTATTTCAACTTATTAACATTATTAAAGTAGGTAGGTAGGGTAGGTACCCGGGTAAATTAAAAAAAAAAATAGTAAAATCTAAGCAGCACAATAACAATCTACTAGAGCAAGCAATCGCCAATTTTAAAGTATTTTACTAGGTTTGTGATTTTTATGTGTATACCTATCTAATAGTAGGGACTAGGTACTTATCTAAAAACAGAAAAAAAATTATAAGTAAGTAAAGACTTTCTGGTTATGTAGTTTAACACCTATTATGATAGTCAACCCTCTACTCTACTATATCATAATTTATTGCAGGGCCAAACAATACAAGATAATAGAAAGAAAATAAGGAACAGTTATTACTAATTTTAAAGAAATAAAAGACACGATCAAGGGGTCATAACAGGTCAAGGGGTCATGTGAGGTCAAAAGGTCATCAAGAGGTCATATCCAATATATTTGGAATAAAAAGGTTTACGATTTCTGATTTGAGGCAAGCCCGGCATATGCCGGTCTTGCCCCGCGTAAAGCAGACGGACTTCCCAACTTGAACTTTTGGATGGTAGATATTTTTGGATGCGATTATCTCAGAAGATATGGCGTTCTTTTGAAATTCGATAAGAGAAATAAGAGGGGGCAATATTATTAAAAAACTCTTATCATAATTAAATCCGATAACTTCACTCTTTATATTTAAAATATTCGTTTTTGTCACCACTGTCTATCTCGATATTCGAGTTAAAATTACACGAAAAATTTGTGATCGTTTTTTCGCGAACTGTTGCGACATAGAAACATCTATTAGAGCTAGCTGAAACCAGATGGATATGATTGATTTGCCAATATAGGTAAAACATGCGTAGGGTGCATAGTTTCGTCAAAAAGCTCAGTGTACGGTCTTGCCCCGCAGACGGACTTCCCCGCATTGACCTTAGTTATCTAAATACTCTAAATCATCGTTACGTATTAAATTTGATTTCGAAATTTTGATTAAACTTTCACTTGTGTTTAAAATTTTTACTGGAACTTTACCTCGTTTTGGTTGAAAAATACAACCTGCTATGAATAAGTTGTCATTTATTTGCTTATGGTGTAAAACGCAATCTTTGTAAATGTTTTTGTTTCTGTCGATATAGTGGATAGACTAACTTCGACCTGGAATAAGCAAATAATTATCCGAGTCCGTATGAATAGGTTGCCGGTTTTGTATATCAATGCGATAACGCGGCGCTTTGTTATTTAATTGTAAGCTTTCTCGGTAAGTCAATGTTAGCGTTATAAGTTCTCAGAAAGTCTAAACCGAGTTTTCCATCCGATACACATGGAAGTTTATCGAATAAATAAAACTTGTAACTAAACTGTAGGTACACCCGTTTCTAATTTCAAAGAAATGTACGCGAAGTTATATGCCTGTACTTTTCCACCGATTCCTTTTATGCTTGTTTGATCGCTACATAATTTTGTATCGCGTGTTACCGACTGTCTGTTGATTAATGAAATAGATGCACCCGTATCGATTAAAAATTTTAGTTTTTGTTCTCCAGCGTTCTCCAGCGTGTATTCCTGGACCCAGCAGAAAAAGGACCGTTGATGCTGACAACAATGAGTCAGAAGTGTCGGATCCTAATAGGCCTCGAATTAATCTGGATAATGAGACCAAGTCGAAGATCCTCCAATATATAGTGAATGGCGCTCTTGTTTTGCATGAGAGGCTTGGTATTTGTGAGATGCTTTCAAACATCACGGTGAGCCACCAGATAATGAGCATTTTACAGAGTGCATACAATATTCTGAGAAAGATGGCGAATTATAAGATGCAATCTCATCCAAATCTAAGTTTGAATGCAACAATAACTGTGGAGAATAAGAGCTAGGTACAGCATCACTTATAAAGATGTGATAATAATCATGAAAGAGAGAGCTACAGCACTTGGTTTGGAATACACCCAATCAAACAGAATGATAATAACCATTGGTATGGCATCGCCAACCCTCTCTTCAATATTATCTCAGCATTTAAAATACGATACGACGAAATACGCATAGGGGTGTCTAGGATCCCTGTCGGAAAGAAGGGGAACACAACGGACTATGTTGATATAGCTCAATATGGGTTAACTCCAGCTCATCACGTGTTACTTGAGGGCTCAACGTACAAACCAGAGAGGAGGTCCGCAATGGCTCAGACACTGGGTCCCCTGACTGCTGTAATTGCTGCATACAAATCTAAGGATCCTTATAGGAATAAATGGGTGGAAGCAGTGAAAAGAGATCTTGTGCACATCCCCAATGCGCTTAATTCGTGTAATGCTATGCAGGGGAAGAGGGCAGAAGAAATAGCTCCTGCGTTGAGCGCATTTGCCGATGTGGTTTTAATTGCTGGAGCACGGAATGCACAAAGAGCATCTTTCCCATTGTGTTTCCTAATCTATGCCCTTGCGACGGAAGAACAATTGAAGGTATGTAAGCTGACCAGGAGTAGTAGCGCTCTCAGCCCCAATGAGGTGGACTTTTCAGGCAAGGGGATGTGGAGAATCTACAAAGAATCCTGGCAGGGTTGCCATGTAATGTTAAAGGTTTAACGGTGGAACTCTGGAGGGCGTTTCGAGTGATAGAGCCACATTGTGTTGGATATGTGTTTATTGGTGAGCGGTGCAAAGGGTTCTGCTTGATGAATACAATGTACCTATAAACTATATTGGAAGCTATGGTTAGTGCTGAGTTTGCACTCACACTACACTTATTCTGTGGCTTTACTCACTTTACTCGCAATATACCTTACTCATGCGGTTTTTTAACTTCATAAGTAAGGTATATTGCGAGCGAAGCGAGCCGAATTTTTAAAGACAAATGCAACATGCGACACTAGATTTTGTTTGCGGTGATCAAAACAAAAAACTGGCTGCTTATAGGTTCTTATTCTGTGGCTTTACTCACTTTACTCGCAATATACCTTAGGTACTCATGAAGTGAAATGCGAGCGAAGCGAGCCGAATTTTTTAAGGCAATATGTGACACTTGATTTTGTTTGCGGTGATCAAAGAAAAACTCATTGCTACAGGTTCTTATTCTGTGGCTTTACCTACTCACTTTATTCGGAATATACCTTAGTCATGAAGTTATTTAACTTCATAAGTAAGGTATATTGCGAGACATATTGCGAGTGCATTTGCGAACGAAGCGAGCCGAATTTTTAAGACAAATGCAACATGCGACACTAGATTTTGTTTGCGGTGATAAAAAAAAAACTCGCTGCTTATAGGTTCTTATTCTGTGGTTAGACTTTACTCACTTTATTCGTAATATACCTTACTTATGGAGGTAAATGCGAGCGAAGCGAGCAAAAATTTTGAAGACAAATGCAACATGTGACACTTGATTTTGTTTGCGGTGCTCATAGAAAGGCTCGCTGCTTGTCGGTTCCTGTTCTGTGGTCAGACATAACTCATATTACGCATTATACCTACTCATGAAGCTAAAATGCGAACAAAGAGAGCTCCAAACCAAGCAAACAAAGTGAGCTTCATTATCTAGAAGTTTTTAAATCAATCATTAACTATTATTGTAGCAACGTAGGTAGCATTTCCTTGCCCTTTTCCAACAAAGTTGGGTCAGCACAACATGTTCTCCTTTAACGTGATAGCATAATCTACTAAAATTTTTTTTTGGCCGCGGGCCGCACCAATATCGCACGTTGACGACCACTACTCTAGACTAAGTTATCAAGATATAGGTAATCCCCTCCTGAACAAAAGGTCTATGAAGTTATACCTATGTCTATCTACTAGGTTTTACCTAAAAACTGCAAGTTCCATCGGTTTACTGTAGCATTCATTATATTAGCACTAGTGGCTCAAAGGAATATTAGGGATTATGTAATTTTGACGTGTGGTCGTTTTTGCGATAAATTTAATTTAAGGACTTAGGTACTATTCACTTATTCCTGAAAGACGTCAGCTTCAAACCAACGATTTCTAGCTCTTCTTAACTAAATGGATAATGGGCATTCGATTCGATTTTCCAAGAGCCATTGATATTATTCATGCGATCAAAGCCATTATGCGTGCTATGACAAAACGAAGATAACGATAATTATGATCTATTTCACTGTAGGAAATATCAATTCAGCTGTACCTATACCTACCGAATTCCATTGTATACGCGCCCTACGAATTGCTAGTGGTAAAGGTATATTTCATGTGGAAGTATAGAAACAAGCAACGACTGACATTGTTCATGACCTTAGCGTGATTTATTAGCCAACATGTGTACTTAGTAAATCTACGGCAATAATAGTATCCTGTCTGTAAAATAATGAGTCAGTTTTTGCTACAAGTTGTCGTTTAGGATGTTGTGATTGTAATACGGAACTTGATAGCAAGCACCAAGCAGGAACTATTTTAGAATACTGAGTCACACTTGGTTACTAATTTTGGACCAATTTACTTTTTGTCTATATGCGGTTAACGAAGCAAGTTCTATCTGGTAAGGAGGTACATATTTCTAATGAAAAAAAAGATTAATTTTCCACGTTTTTGTTACCAACAGATCAATGAAATGCTGTAATAATTTAAAAGACTTCCATTCCAATCTTTTTAATACGCTTTTAGGTATACTTTGTTAGCTAAAAGTCTATATTTACCTACTAAAGTCTTTTTCTTGACTATGCTTGCTGTTCTAATGAGCCATAAGATAATTGATCAAATTAATTGATAATTTGATCAAATCGAGCAATTTGTAAGAATATTCCTCGTATGATTTTTAAATTCAAATGAAGATGAAGTTTTTGCTTGTCAAACCACGAAATGTATCGAATATATTACGTCAATTGTAAAGACCTCGAGGATTAAATGGTTAGAGTAATTGTCATTTTCAAATGAAAAACAATTATTATCTCGGTGATCGATCAAGGGTTTCCAGGAACTAACAGTTGAGTAAGACAGCCGACCTTCGTAAAGATCGTACAGTTCCAGAGTGTGCCTTTTAGTTCTGGCGCAATAATTGGCGGCGGTGTCGACAGATCAGGAAATATTTAATATTGACCTTAATAAAAGTTTGCAATAATATTATAGTTGTTTCATACGAAAAATTTATCTACGAGCTAGTAGGGAAGAGGTCGGTCGCCCACGACCGCCGGTGGTCAACGAGGTCGCTAGGCTTTGACCGTAGGCACAGAAGCTAGGGACCCTGACACAATAAATCTGCACAGTGCCACCGTCATATCCGAAGTGACAGCAAATTGTATCGCCTTGAGCAAAACATACGCTGGCAGCTCGTGTTAAATGCAATCGATTTAAGATTATAACACGCCACGAAACTTTATAATACTTACATGTATTTTACCTATTCTAACTTATGGATGACAGACCTGGGCCATAGCAAAAGCACAGGGCAAAAAGTCTGTCAGTCGGCAATGGAGAGGAGCATGCTCGGGAAAAGGAAAATGGATAAAATACAAAACAAAACATTAAGAAGAATTACGAAAATAGAAGACGTTACACTTAAAGTAAGGAAATTAAAACGGAGATGGGCAGGCCACACAGAGGAAGAGAGAAATGGAGTAAAACTGTGGTGAATTGGTTTCCCAATTACAATAAACGGAAGAGAGTAAGGCAGTGTTAAAGGAGTTTGCGGGAAAAACGTGGATAAGGATATTAAGGATAGCTAGAGATAGAGAGAACTGGAAGAAGTTGGAGGAGGTCTTTGCCAAAAAGGGCAACCAGATAACAGTATCGATGTCATAAAATAATGTAACATGTCATGTAAAACTTTTTTTTAATTGAAATAAAAGGCTTATAATAATAATAAAGCGATTAGAGACAATAAAAGCAAATTTCAACAATGTACAATTGATTTAATTCAATGGAGGCCGGAACTTCCGAATAGGTCAATAATTACTAATTTCCTTTACCTCGGATCGGTTTAGCATTCGAATACAATTATTTTTATACTGACATTGGCATTGGCAGTAGGTAAATAGTAGAACACAATTAGTTTCCCTGTGACTATGTAATGAAAAACTTGATTCGATCAAGTTAATGAAAAATTTATAACTATTTAGCAGATTTGACATTGATCTAGAGTTTTTTTAAAATCGTCAGGTCCTTTTTATTTATAGTTGTGTGCATACCTAGTCCATAAAAGTCTTGTTGGCCTGTGGTCCGATCGACCCATTTCAAAAGAAACTTTAGACAATTCGCACCGCTTACTGCTTTAGCACCACCGTGGTGCTAAAGAACCTATTCAAAGAGAGCTCTGGATTCACACTCACACTCACACGTTCGTGGTGCGAAACGACTAAAAACCCGTCTGAAGTAAGTTATTTCCGTTACCCGGAAATACAATTCTAAATGCAATAATTATAAAGTTTCTAAATTTTTGTAAAAAATAAAAGAAGTAAGTAATGATCACGACTCCAATCCCAAGGCGTTAGTTGAAACTTACCTACGTACCTACACCATTTCTGACCGAACATGATGGATGGTGTCAGAAAATCTTGAAACACACTTACTCGTGGACCCTTGTCAAAACGTGAATTCACTAAATGTTATTGTAACTGGGCGGATTTTTTTAAATTTGTACATTGCATTTTCAGCGTGTCCATCGACTTCCAGTGCATTATTTTAATACTTCTAATAGATTTGTGGTACGGGTATGGTGTTTTTCGGATAGATTAACAATCTTTTATCCATTTTCAACGTAAACATATATAGGGTACCATATATTTTTAATTAAAATAAAGCAAAATAAGCAATACTTTACCGCATTTTTACCATGTCCCCTCGTCAGTTTGCAACTTTCATCGTGTCATTACAACTCAATAGATCGAGTTTTGAGACACATTTTCTAGTCTATTATCATGATAAATTCACTGTTTTTCGAATAATAGACAGCAAAACCATGTAAGTTAATTAAATTATTAGATATTTAGCTTTAAACCTGAGTCCAGATTTTTGGCATTTTTGGACATGTCCGGCTGACTAACGGGTTTTGAGCTACTTGGATTATTGCAATCCTACTAATGTGGTATTTTTTTGAATAAACTGGTACTCTTGCTGGCATTCTGACTGCCACTCTGATGTATTGATGTAATCAGACTGTTTTATGAGTCAGTGAAGTGTGTAGGTAGGTGAAGTGCTGTCCGAGGTCCGCTGATGAACTGCTGTTTTTTGAAGGTAAGAAACAACTTTTTGGCATATTACTAGTTCGCAATGAATAGTTTAACTTCCGGTTGCATGAAATAATAGCAGTTCCACAGGATTATGTTATTACATTCGGCAGAAAAGTTAAAAACATTTTCCTTGCCACGGTTTCGTTACTGTCAGCTGAGGAACATTTGCAAAAACGTTAGTCATCCGAACAAATTGTTAGTCATCTGACCTGTAAAGTCAAGTGCATATTGCGGAATTTTTGTATTTTTAACCGACTTAAAAAAGGAGGAGGTTCTCAAGTTGACTGTGTTTTTAAAATTAAAAGCTTTTATTTAACTTGCAATGTATGTACCTAAATGTACCTGCTGGATCAAATGCTGAGGGGTAGCCTTATTTTCTTGTCACTGTACCTACTATAACATTTTTGATTTGTGTGCATGTACCGTATAGTGGCGAAAATAAAACTCTTTTCTATTCTATTCTATTATCTAATAAGTACTGATTAAGTGGTATTTAAGTTTTTTTTTTCAAGTTTTTGTTATAAAAGTTACCGGATCTCATAATAAGATAGAATATAATCTTAGATTTAAGTAAAAATGTGTCATAATTGTTAAATAAATGTGGTACCGTGGGACAGTCTCGGGCATCATCAGTGACTTCACGGTTGAGAGGTAGTTCAAAGCACTATGCAAAATAGACGTATTTTATTAATAAAACGCTCACTCTATAGTTGTAAAAGTCAGAATATCTTGCCATTGTAAACACAAGCCTTACTTGTCCTCTGACTAACATCGACGGTCCACTGACTAACTGTCCTCTCGAAAAAGTTTTTTGAAATCGTATTTTAGATATTAAGCCCACTGTTTTTTAACAAACTTTTGTGTTCCTTGGTGAGATAATATTAAATAGTATTATGTGTAATTTACTTGATTTTGTACGGGTTCTAAATTCTAAGAAAAACTAAAAAGACTGAGACAAATTTGACCAAAAGTTAGTCACCTGACATAAAAGTTGAAATATTTAATATTTCTAATTAATATTCAAAGAATATGCACTGATTATTCTATTGTGATTTTATATGCGTTTCCACCGAGAGAGCATGTGCTGAAGACAAGATTTAAGTATGCAGACCTTTAGTAGAAGTTCTAAAACAATTGTAAAACCAATCTCGCCATTTGTAAAAAGACAGAACAAGAGATACGACATGAAATGTATGCTCACTCAGTTCTCCCATGCGACAAGCCAAATATCAAAATGTATTATGTTTACAAAATAAATTTGTATGCTAGGCTTTAGTAGAACTTTAGATATGCTACGGTTTTCAGTTTCAGATTCCCTAGTGCCTTAGTTTAAAATTTACAAATGGTTTATTATGCTCACTCAGTTCTCCACTTTCACAATGTCCAATTTCCTACTAAACCAATGAAAGAATTTGAATTAAATTGATATCTACATTTAGTATAAGTTGAGTACGAATTTGTAAAACCGAAAAAAGAACCAATATCATACAACATATATGAATAATTAACTGTCTTAGGTGCTCACTCAGTCGAAACGTTTTTGAAAAGTAAAAAACCTTAATATCTTTTGATTTGTGAATTGTAGAGAAAATGTAAATATGTAGACCTTTAGTAAAAATTTTTACTAAAGATCTGCATTTTCAAATTGTGGAATATTTGTTTGGTTCACGAGATATACTTATTTTATTATTTGTATGAAAACTTGTTATCGTCAGAATGAAGGGTGTCACCCGTCGAGTTACCGTCAGAATGAAGGGTGCCACCCGTCGAATTTAATGTTAAGATAGTGTCCAATTAATTGCTAGAAAACTTCAAAGGAAAATATGCCTGATAAGTTAAATGCATTAATTTCATAATGCCTAAAGCCCATCACACACATAGCAGATAATATATCTTATGAAAGATATATTTTCCGATCGCACACATAAAAATTCTATGGAGCGTCACACACAGCGGCTATAATATATATTTCAACAGATTAAATTCCGATTGAGAAATATATCTGTCAACCTATCAAAATATAAACTACAGGATGTTCTCGTAACTCACAAGAAAAAATTTAACTGCAGTTCATCAGTTTATATTTTACTTCCTTAAACCAGAGCTGCGAGGCTAATAAGATCGTTATAGCAGAGTCATAATAATGATTCTTAGCGTGATTTTTCTATTAGAAATCACAAAATTGACAATTCATATAGTGATTCGTATCGGCACGCTTTTGCCGTATGCCTTTACCAAGGAAGTTATATACCTACGTAACTGGAAGGTTAACTGAGACAGAAAACCGGTCCGCTTGAGAGATAAAACTTGGGCGGTGCGTCTCTTTCTAAAGGGTGACCATAATTTATAAACTAAACATTCCTAGTCCCTAAGGGGCCTTTTACATCATTTTCTGATTTACGTGATGTTTCAGGGCATGATTTTTCAATTAAAATACTAATACAATTTTGATCCTTGATTTTGATTTCGATCCTTGGTTTCGATCCTTGAATTCGATCCTTGATTTCGATCCTTGATTTCGATCCTTGGTTTCGATCCTTGATTTCGATCCTTGATTTCGATCCTTGATTTCGATCCTTGATTTCGATCCTTGAATCTGAAAACTAAAATCTTGAATCTTGAATCTTTGAAGTGACAGCTGTCAAATTTAAAACCGCCATATCTCGGGAACTACTCGTCCTAGACTCCCCGTTCTCAGTTCAAATGAAAGCTATGACCAAGATCTTCATTTGAAGTGACAGCTGTCAAACTTCAAATGGCCATATCTCGGGAACTCCTCGTCCTAGACGCCCCGTTCTCAGTTCAAATGAAAGCTATGACCAAGATCTTAATTTGAAGTGACAGCTGTCAAACTTCAAAGCGCCATAACTCGGGAACTACTCGTCCTAGACGCCCCGTTCTCAGTTCAAATGAAAGCTATGACCAAGATCTTCATTTAAAGTGACAGCTGTCAAACTTCAATCAGCTATATCTCGAAATCTACTCATCCTAGACTCTTCCTTTTTAGCTCAAATGAAAGCTATGACCAAGATCTAAATTTTCAATAACAGCTGTCAAAATGACATCTGTCATCTGAAATGTAGATCTTGGTCATAGCTTTCATTTGAACTGAGAACGGGGAGTCTAGGACGAGTAGTTTCCGAGATATGGCCGTTTGAAGTTTGACAGCTGTCACTTCAAATGAAGATCTTGGTCATAGCTTTCATTTGAACTGAGAACGGGGCGTCTAAGACGAGTAGTTCCCGAGATATGGCCATTTGAAGTTTGACAGCTGTCACTTCAAATTAAGATCTTGGTCATAGCTTTCATTTGAACTGAGAACGGGGCGTCTAGGACGAGTAGTTCCCGAGATATGGCCATTTGAAGTTTGACAGCTGTCACTTCGAATGAAGATCTTGGTCATAGCTTTCATTTGAACTGAGAACGGGGAGTCTAGGACGAGTAGTTCCCGAGATATGGCGGTTTTAAATTTGACAGCTGTCACTTCAAAGATTCAAGATTCAAGATTTTAGTTTTCAGATTCAAGGATCGAAATCAAGGATCGAAATCAAGGATCGAAATCAAGGATCGAAACCAAGGATCGAAATCAAGGATCGAATTCAGGGATCGAAACCAAGGATCGAAATCAAAATCAAGGATCAAAATTGTATTAGTATTTTAATTGAAAAATCATGCCCTGAAACATCACGTAAATCAGAAAATGATGTAAAAGGCCCCTTAGGGACTAGGAATGTTTAGTTTATAAATTATGGTCACCCTTTAGAAAGAGACGCACCGCCCAAGTTTTATCTCTCAAGCGGACCGGTTTTTTGTCTCAGTTAACCTTCCAGTTACGTAGGTATATAACTTCCTTGGTAAAGGCATACGGCAAAAGCGTGCCGATACGAATCACTATATGAATTGTCAATTTTGTGATTTCTAATAGAAAAATCACGCTAAGAATCATTATTATGATTCTGCTATAACGATCTTATTAGCCTCGCAGCTCTGGTTTAAGCAAGTAAAATATAAACTGATGAACTGCAGTTAAATTTTTTCTTGTGAGTTACGAGAACATCCTGTAGTTTATATTTTGATAGGTTGACAGATATATTTCTCAATCGGAATTTAATCTGTTGAAATAAATATTATAGCCGCTGTGTGTGACGCTCCATAGAATTTTTATGGGTGCGATCGGAAAATATATCTTTCATAAGATATATTATCTGCTATGTGTGTGATGGGCTATATGCATTATGAAATTAATGCATTTAACTTATCAGGCATATTTTCCTTTGAAGTTTTCTAGCAATTAATTGGACACTATCTTAACATTAAATTCGACGGGTGGCACCCTTCATTCTGACGGTAACTCGACGGGTGACACCCTTCATTCTGACGATAACAAGTTTTCATACAAATAATAAAATAAGTATATCTCGTGAACCAAGCAAATATTCCACAATTTGAAAATGCAGATCTTTAGTAAAAATTTTTACTAAAGGTCTACATATTTACATTTTCTCTACAATTCACAAATCAAAAGATATTAAGGTTTTTTACTTTTCAAAAACGTTTCGACTGAGTGAGCACCTAAGACAGTTAATTATTCATAATTATGTTGTATGATATTGGTTCTTTTTTCGGTTTTACAAATTCGTACTCAACTTATACTAAATGTAGATATCAATTTAATTCAAATTCTTTCATTGGTTTAGTAGGAAATTGGACATTGTGAAAGTGGAGAACTGAGTGAGCATAATAAACCATTTGTAAATTTTAAACTAAGGCACTAGGGAATCTGAAACTGAAAACCGTAGCATATCTAAAGTTCTACTAAAGCCTAGCATACAAATTTATTTTATAAACATAATACATTTTGATATTTGGCTTGTCGCATGGGAGAACTGAGTGAGCATACATTTCATGTCGTATCTCTTGTTCTGTCTTTTTACAAATGGCGAGATTGGTTTTACAATTGTTTTAGAACTTCTACTAAAGGTCTGCATACTTAAATCTTGTCTTCAGCACATGCTCTCTCGGTGGAAACGCATATTGTGATTTTAAATTGGATTCAAATAAAAGGCTTTTTACGATTATACGTCTTTTATTTTTTCATTTATCCAGAAAACAATTTCGTTACTCATTGGACAATTTTGACCACAGTATCAGTATTAAAATACCAATAAATCAAGTTTTCTTCAGTAAATTACATGACCTTTGGGTTTTCATGAAACTTTACATATCTTGCTATAAGATCATTATACCCAGAAATAGATATTTGAAGAAAAAAAATTTTTACAACATTTTCAGAATGGTACAAATTTAAAAAAATCCGCCCAACTACCTTTTGCACGCAGTTTCGTTCGCTATTACCATCACTTTGCTATTCCAGGTCTCTAGGTACACTTATTCTAGGTTTCAACCAAATCGGTCCACTAAGTTAACTCGTCCAGTAGAGGTACCCATGACGCACCAGTTCTCCGGCAGCAGGCTGTATCGCAGCCCCCTCCATCGGAGAGAACCGGGAATGGGTTATGTTATGACTTATTATGAATGACACGATAAAATAAAAACTAGTCGGATTTTGTATTTTACAAGTTGCGTTCCGCGGTTTCATTTGCATTACCTACCAAAAAAAAAATGTTTGGTGGTTTCAGAATGTAAAAAGCTTTGGAGATCTCTAACTTACAAGCGGTGAAATACATTTATTCGATGTAAATGAACAAGAATAAAATAAACCTTAAATAGTGTAAGTAATATAATATTAAGAAGGTTATCAAAATAAATTAAAATGAGTCCGCTATTTCCTTGCAGAATAAGAGGAGATAGGCCTCGTTAGTTTCTTGATTTAGCCAGCCTAAGACCCGGTTTCCATTAAATCTCTTCTCCTAGAAAGGCTAAAAGGTGTATAATGCTCACCCAATACAATTTCTTATGCATATCCTTGTTATGGTGCAAGCACACGCTGGGCCAGCCTAAGCCAGTGCGAGCGAAGGCGAGTCGATGCAAACCAATGTAAGTTTGCGCTCGTATTCACTCGTTCAGCTAGGCGAACGATGGCAAGGCGAGAGGAGTGATGCTGCCCACACGATGGCACTGGCGTTCACTCGGCGAGCCTGGGCCAGTGTGTGTTTGCGCCTTTAGATTACGTGCGTGCAATCGAAATCGGTTTTAAATTTTTCACAGAGTAGGTATTAGATCACCAAAACTAAAGTAGGTACCGACCTAGTATTTATTAGCTAGTCCAGAAAATCTTGAATGAGTCAGGGTGGGTTGCAGGGTCATGGTATTGGTTTGGTTGCAAAAAAAGATATATGCAAAGTAATATCAATGATTTTATTAATTATTGACTTTGACTTTTAAAATACATGACAGAAAATAAAATATTGAAAATGACCTATATTCCCTCGACTTAGCCTTAGCCTGGATGTGCATCTCAATGTCTCTACGTGCATGACTCGTTTTTTTTTATAAGATAAAACCTCGCCCTAGTAAGTTTCACGTGGACACGACTCCTCCTCTGACTGCAGACCGGCCCAGCCCGGCCTTGTATGCGCTCACGACTCTCGCGCTCTTGACATTGAAACTATTCAGAAGATTACGACTTCGATGCAGTAACCGGCATCGACGTTAATCAATAATGGAACGAAACGTATTTCACTTAGCTCTGATGCAACTAGCAACACCGCGATAGGTGCGCGTTTCGATTTGTGAGACAAGTTAAAAATACATTATCTTGACAGCGACAGTTTCTGACTACCTTTGTGAATGTTTTGAGCATATTCAATAATAAATTCTGAGATGATGCTTATCACTAGATTATCTAGCTATGCAAATTATAATAAACAAAGCTGTCCTCTTTAATCGCAGTACTTTGCGGGCAATTATCCTTACAACGTAAAGCATGGTTTTCGTGTCTCTATTGCCTAACAGGTAATCAAGTAATCAAGTGTTGATAATGGACAATGCAAACAGGCTGCGTGTTGGAAGATGTCTGTCGCTGCACAAAGTGCACAAACTGCACATATTCGCCTTGATCCGTTTGGCCTGAATAGAGACAAAGAGGACAAGGCTATAATACTTTTTCAGTCTAAGCCACGATTGTAATCTGAAATTATTTGTAGCAGCCGTGTAATTAGACAACTTTCGTAATAATACTTTAGCACCAAAGGCTAATATAACTTTATTAAATTATCTAATATTTTTTTCAGTTTATTACAGGCTGAAAAGCCCTTCTCATTAGTACAACTATGATTTAAATCTCACATTATATGGTTACGAAAATAAATAAATAGTGGCAGAAACTAGAGGGTATGGCTTCTACGAGTAGAAGTGTTAAATTTAATTTTGTCGAAGTCGGGAGAAAAATTAAGAAGAAGTTACTTCTACGGGTCGGCTATCAGTACCTAGATATTAATTTTATGTATCGAATAAAAAGGGATTTAAGAGGTTGACGATGTAATGCGACTGTGACGCTGTACCTACTCAGAAGTAAGTGCTATGTTACGAGGATTTCGGCGCCGAGTGCCGACTTTCGTACTTTGCCAACTTTTGCAATATTCAATATAATTATTAGCTGAGTGCCGACTTTAAAAAATCCTATGTATTTGTTCGCTGATGGCATTCGCTGATAAATTTACGTATTTTATGAGAACTTTATCTACTATTATAAACTTCGTTACTTCTGAAAGCACGATACCGACTGTGGTACAATTAAGTTAAAAATGTTGGGGGTTCAAGCGGCGCTCACCCGTTACTTCAGTTTTATACTTCCATGGACCCGCTCGCTTGTGTTGTTTCTATTTCATTCCAGATTAAATAAGATCGTCGGATCTAAGAAACCACATCTTTTCCCTATCACAAAAGTTCTAAAAGACGAAAGTGTTCATTGCGATTACAACATTAGAATGAATAACATGCATTAACCAATTTCCAAAAAAACAATTAAACAAGTTTAAATCAAGAGATGACGGTATAAAGAAGATCACTGATGATTATTTAACAAAAAGGATGGATGTAAAGACTTGTTTAATGAGACTCAGCAAAGTGCGATTTGTAAAATAACGTTTAACTGCATAATACCAACTTTATTAATTACTAGGATGGGATATTGAATTCCTGAAAGAAACGTTGCAGGATGGAGTGCAAATCAGTTCATGAAATAGCGAGAACTTTATGGAGGGATTGCATAGTACCGGTAATTCGGTAATAATACAGTAATTCATATTCTAGCAATAATACGGGGGTACCGCCATTTTACTCTATAAAAGACTCTACAGTCTATAGACTCAGCACGTTATGTTATGGATGTTTACAACGTAATTAAATGTTCATTTAAAACAACTGAAGAGTTGGAGGTTCTTGTTAAAGAAGGTTTATTTTGTTTTATTTTTAAGGAGAAAGACAAAACAATATTTTTTTTAGGTTGCTTGTAAACAAATTACCGATAAAACATTTCAAAGCGTTCCCAAACCAATTGGAGCGGTTATTTTCAATTCCCATTGATATTGGATCCCAGGAACAATTTGCGATCAGCGGGTGCACCGGAAAATTTACAAAACGCCTGAATTAAGACTGTCGTAGGTACCTACTGTAGTTATGGATCTGTCTGAGTGTTGTTCTGTTCAACCAGCGTTGGATGATAAGAGAGTGCATGCGACGTAGATGCGAATGTTGTAGTGAAACAAGTCCGTTTCATTCCATACAAGCTGACCGATCGAAGCGGTGAACTTCGTATTCGTACCGCCTCAGAATTCAAGATATCATCAAAAAAAACCATTCCATTCAAAATTTAGAAGAAAAAAGTAATTTATTCATATTTATTATGGAAGTGTGTGGAGTGACAAGAATAGATAAGATAAGGAATGAGTACATTAGAGGAAGGTTGAAATAATGTAGCGCTAGTGATAGAAAATATGAGGAGTAACAGGTTATCGTGGTTTATGCGGAGGGAAGAAAGTAATATTTATTAGGTACAAGGAGAGTGTCGGATATGAATGAGAGAAAAGATGGATGGATTGTGTGCATCAGGACATAAGTGGAAAAGGAGTGTACCGAGGTTATGAGTGATAGGAGGGAATGGAAGAAGAGCACATGTTGTGCCGTTGTGCCACTTAGTGGGTAAAAGAAAAAGACAAGGAAATGATGATGATTGAAATTGGGAGTACCTACCACCTTTACAATCTACCCATTTTTTGTTATTGCCAAACAAAAAAGAATTTACGTATGAAGAAGTATTTCGCATATAAATAAAAATTAAGTAATTGGAAAACTGCAATAATCAATGCAGTTAAAAGAAAAAATATAAATGAAAATTGTTGGACTTACCTACTTCTAATTTAGCCCTGTCGAAGTCGATTACATAACCAAAGCATGGTTATAAATCTTAAACAAAAGGTCAGAAGACACCGATAGATAATGTAATGGAAAAAAAAAGAATCTTAAAAGAATCTGCATAAGTATATGTAATACCGATGTGGTTTTGTTTTAATGAGCGACACAGGACTACGCGAGGTAGGTACACAAAGGGAGGTAGGTACCAAGGGCGGGTGGCAGTTAAGTATTTAGACTGGGAAATAATTCTATGGAGGCAGAAATAAGTCGTAGAATCCAACTAGCATGGACGGCATTTGGAAAGCTGAAAAGGGTGTTCTAATGCAAAAGGCTCCCACAATCCCTCAAAACGAAGGTTTTCAACCAATGTGTCCTTCCAGCAATGACTTATGGCAGCGAAACGTGGTCGTTAACGGTGAAAATGGTCCATAGGCTGAAAGTAACTCAGAGAGCCATGGAACGGAATATGCTCGGAATATCTCTACGAGACAAAGTTCGCAACACCGTTATCCGAGAGAGCACCAAAGTGGTTGACGTAGAATACCGCTTTGCAAAACTCAAGTGTGCTGACGTGGAGATGGCAGATGGACCAAATTCATCATGGAGTGGAGACCACGGCTTGGAAATAGGAGCGTTGGCAGACCATCCGTCCGATGGTCCGACGACATATGCCGGGTACAGACTGGACTAGGATGACCAGTGATAGAGCCGTTTGGAAGAATATTGGAGAGGCATATGCCCTGCAGTGGGCGAATATATGCTGAAGAAGAAGTATTTTTTTAATTTCTTTAAACATTATTACAATAAATAAATGCAAGTTCTCCGTTTCGAAATTTTATGTAGGAATCTTTTTCTTTCGTCTAATGACTGCTTTTACATGCCGTTCCCCATGATAAAACCCTTTTTAACGAAGTGTCTTTGCCCCAACGGACGCGACGCTTAGTGCTCCGATAACTCTTCTTCTGCTATATACAGCGGACGATCTCGACGCCTTTGAGAGAGATTGTTGGGAAAACTCGACAGAAGTGGGGGAGCAAAGCACCACCAGTGGGATGAAATGGGTTAGTAAAAAATATAGTAAGTACCTAGGTATACTGCGGCATATTTGTATACTGAGTGTGCAGTACCTAGTAGTCGAGTATCACGGTGAGGCTTTTAACGAAACAAGTGGTAATAAACATCGATTTTTGCATTTTAAACAACAACAACAAAGTACCCGTCGTCCATCTGTTTCTCTATGCAGTGAGAATTACATAACGCATGGTGTGCTGGTTCGAAGTGTTACGTGCGACCTTGACTTTCACCTTCAACATTCGTAGACAGAAACGTTGACCACACGACGTGGAGAGGTTACGAGCGAGCCTTGACTGCAACCTCGACTACCACAGCGGACATCCACGGACCGCTGGCCAATCTGGCCATGTATCCTGCTGTATGCCTGCCTTCATGAATTCTTTAAACTATACGGCGCCGGCGGCACAATTAGAGGAACGCATTGAACAAATCATTTACTTATTTTGAACTTTGGCTCAGTATTTCTATAAATAATATTGTTTTTGCATTTCTACCCTCTAACTAAAGACATAAGCTGAACGAAAAAATAGGATATGTTTGGGAAGTTAATTTAAGAAGGGTGTAACTAAGAAATTCATCCCACAGGAATGTAGAGGAATTAAAATTGGCTCTATTCTATTGGAAGAATAAGAAAACTTACCCCAAGAAATGATTGACCGCTTTACTAGGAGCATGGGAGACCATTTTCAGGTCCTCATACGGGCTCTTGGAAGCCATGCGTGCTTTTAATTCTTTGAAAAATTAGCAATACTTTGATGATACGTAACGAAGCTTCAGAAGCATAAACTTGAAAAATTTGTGTTTTATTCCTTTGCATTTTTTTTCTATAAATTACAGTGCTTCCTAAATTCGTTTCTTTTTATCGTTGATTTTCCGCAGCGTCAGGCCGATGATAAACAAAACTCGTCGTATGAAAAGCGTTGATTATTTCGATGCTGGACCCTCGACCCTGTTCCTTGCCTGCCTACTTTGGTTCTAATCGATAAAATAAAATTTCAACAGTTGATTGCAGAGACATTAGTAGGTACAAGTTTGGCTCCACATTGACATGACTCAGCACAATAATCTGCTCCCTGAAAATGTTCTGTTGCTTGCGGGTACACCTGTACAGTGTACAATCGTTTAGGTACAAAAGCGTCTAGGTGAAATCCATTATGTAACTAGATATACAACCTTAGCTAACGTAGATGCGATCTAAAAAAAGAAAAATGATACAATACAAATTGCTGTAATTTAACTAATGTTGGGTATGACATGATTTTAAATTGACTTTTGTCAGAGTAGGTTCATTTTCATTTTGAGCCGGTACCGTGAGCCGGCTCATTTGAGCCGGTCATTTTCAATTGACTGTTCATTATTTTGGCGGACTACTCACTCATTCTCATATGACAATCTGTCTGATCAGTTCTGAATTCTTTCTTGTCATTGCCAAGCGAGGAGTGATTGAAGATTGAATGAAGCTTGAGGAAAGAGTAACGTCATTTTCTGATTTTGTCATATTGTGTACGGTAACATGACATTTGAATTGAAGCATGACATTTTTAGAAATTAAGCCGATCACACAAAGTTGAATTTTGTACGGGACAAAAGAGCCTCGTCAGTCACGTCATATTCAACACTAAATTTAACTATAAAGTTGAGCGTCGCGTTGCCTTGACCCAAGCTCTGGGCAAGCGGTGCCGTTTTGCTCACAAACGTGGCTAAATACCCATAAGTTACAAAAGTAAACTCCAGTCTTTCCCTAAAGACTGTTATAGGTAGCGTCATCCTATTCTATTAAACGAGCAATATTTGTTTGTTTGTTTGTCTGTACTCACGTTCTCGAAAACGGCTCTAACGATTTCTTTTAAATACGCGGTACGGAGGCTTACGGGGGCGAAAAATCGATCTAGCTAGGTCTCATATCTGGGAAAATTCGTTTCTCGGCATTTTTATGCTAAAAGATTTACCAATGCAATGCAATGTGGTTCGTAATTTCACAGAACTTGTTAAGACCAGAATGGCTATGTGGATAGGTGTCAGCTTTACAGTCAAAGGTTGCGAGATCAAAACTCAGCCAATAAAAGTTTTTAGTTGTAAGTTTTTTTTAAATTTTCCTCTATTTGCACCCGAGCAAAGCTCGGTCGCCCAGATATTGTAAAAAGAACGCGGGAAGAAAGTGGAGGGGGTGTGTTTTGTCTCATATTTGCGAATGGATAACCTATAACTTTTAAAACTGTTGTACTTTACTATAAATTGAAGACCCTTCTGTAGTCGATAGGCACAACACTATGTGATACATCACTACCGTTTGTTAGTTATTTATGTTAAAGTTATGTTAGTCATATATGGTTAGTCTGTAGTAATCTCTCAAAACTACGTTCGTCATAAATTAGATTTTTCTTTATTTCAATAATTACCTACATCAGGTTACAGGTCACACAAGTAAGTAACTAAAATAAATAAAACTTTCAAAAAAATCTGAATATGGACTTCCGCAAAGTCACGCCTGAATCAATTAAGTAACTAAAATAAATAGACAAGAAAGTAGAGGTACTCAAACATAAGTAGTGCATTATGTAAATACATATGTAGTAGATTAGGTACCTACCGTACTTTCGTAACTTTTTTCAAAAAAAATTCGGGACTTAGGTAGGTAGGTAACTTAATCGCGTAATGAAATCATTACCTACCTACATTCAAAATCGAAGTCAGGGCAGACACTAAACCAATAGAAGTTTCTAGACATTATTCTGAACACCTTCACCGTTATAAAACCCTCGGCAATTCCCTTACGGTTGGTTTGGACTGAATGTCAAAATGTACTGATCTGCATAATGTATTTATTCCAAAACGAACTATTCCCAAAATGACTGATTTTCTCTATGCCTTCATTTTGAAATGTCGGAAATCCGTAAAGTCTGACACAAAAGGTACATTCAGCTACATTACAACGATCATACGTTTCCTCTCTTACTCCTACTTTTTTTTTTTTTTTTTTTTTTCTTTATTTTGGCTTCGCACGGTTGTGCATTCAGCCAGTGTCAAGTATTTTTACTCCTACTTAGTTCTCCTACTGGTATGAGCACGAGGACCAATATGTCCTTATGCTCCTACCGTGACCTTAGTGCAATTAAGTACAAAATAAAAAAAAATTATACAATCAAAATTTCTGTATAAATAAATAAATAATAAATAATAGCAGCTGTCAAATTGACAGATCATGTCAAAATGACAGATTATGTCAAATTGACATTTGAACTGACAGCTGTCAAACTTCAAACAGCCATATCTCGGGAACTACTCGTCCTAGACTCCCCGTTCTAAGTTCAAATGAAAGCTATGGCCAAGATCTTTTGAAGTGACAGCTGTCAAACTTCAAACGGCCATATCTCGGAAACTACTCGTCCTAGACTCCCCGTTCCCAGTTCAAATGAAAGCTATGGCCAAGATCTTCATTTGAAGTGACAGCTGTCAAACTTCAAACGGCCATATCTCGGGAACTACTCGTCCTAGACTCCCCGTTCCCAGTTCAAATGAAAGCTATGGCCAAGATCTTCATTTGAAGTGACAGCTGTCAAACTTCAAACGGCCATATCTCGGAAACTACTCGTCCTAGACTCCCCGTTCCCAGTTCAAATGAAAGCTATGGCCAAGATCTTCATTTAAAGTGACAGCTGTCAAACTTCAAACGGCCATATCTCGGGAACTACTCGTCCTAGACTCCCCGTTCTAAGTTCAAATGAAAGCTATGGCCAAGATCTTCATTTGAAGTGACAGCTGTCAAACTTCAAACGGCCATATCTCGGGAACTACTCGTCCTAGACTCCCCGTTCTAAGTTCAAATGAAAGCTATGGCCAAGATCTTCATTTGAAGTGACAGCTGTCAAACTTCAAACGGCCATATCTCGGGAACTACTCGTCCTAGACTCCCCGTTCCCAGTTCAAATGAAAGCTATGGCCAAGATCTTCATTTGAAGTGACAGCTGTCAAACTTCAAACAGCCATATCTCGGGAACTACTCGTCCTAGACTCCCCGTTCCCAGTTCAAATGAAAGCTATGACCAAGATCTACATTTCAGATGACAGCTGTTGAGATATGGCTGTTTGAAGTTAGACAGCTGTCAGTTCAAATGTCAATTTGACATAATCTGTCATTTTGACATGATCTGTCATTTTGACATGATCTGTCAAAATAGTGGGAGCTCGAGGATATGTCAAAATAGTGGGAGCTCGAGGATATCCTCGAGCTCCCACTATTTTGACAGATCATGTCAAAATGACAGATCATGTCAAAATGACAGATTATGTCAAATTGACATTTGAACTGACAGCTGTCTAACTTCAAACAGCCATATCTCGGGAACTACTCGTCCTAGACTCCCCGTTCCCAGTTCAAATGAAAGCTATGGCCAAGATCTTCATTTATAGATAGGATCATATAAGATAAGCATATGCTTATCCTTTTGCTCCTACTGGTAGGAGCATAAGGACATATTGGTCCTCGTGCTCCTACCAGTAGGAGAACCGAGTAGGAGCAAGAGAAAACGCTCATTATTATAAACACATTATCTATAAGTACGAGAATTTCGTATACATCGCCCTCGAAATAGCTTTCAATTCTACTATATACATACTCCTTGGTGTGCAATGAAAAGTATTTTACTGGCCACTTATGACTTTGTAATGACACTTGAAAAACAATATATTCTCCTCACCACGTCATCCCAGTATTTTTACAGATTGAGTAATACATAATAATATAATTCTGTTGTGCGTTAAAATGGAAAATAATACCTTAAAATTTATAGAGAATCAAAAAGGGAAACCTGCTTTGGTGCACGACGGGCATAGATACAACTTTTCCAACACCAATAAATCTGGGACTAGTATGTGGAGGTGCATCAATCGAAGCGAGTGTTCGGCATCGGTCACACTAAATGCTGAAAAAACTACTATAATAAGGACAAGTAAGCACGCGTGTCGGTCGCATTTTAACCAAAACCAAGTGGATATATTTGTTGATGAATGTAAAAAGGCGATTTCTACAAATATGACACCAGTAAAAAAGGTTTTTGAAAAAAATCTTTCTGACTTTCAAGGTTCAGGACAATCAATAATGCCATCTTTTGATGAAAAAAAAAGTACCCTTTATAGAATAAGGCATAATATTTTAAATCAAAATATTACTGAATTCAATCGGTTGGCTGATGTGAAAATTCCTCAACTGATATCTGACAATTTCCTTGTCATTGAAGATGGTATGGAAGAGAAGATCCTTGTTTTTTCGACTAAACAAGCCAGAAAATTACTCAATAATGACAATGAAAACAAAATGAAGTATGGCGATGGAACATTTAAAAGAACTCCCCACCCGTTTTATCAAATCTTTACGATTCACATTGACATCAGCAGAAACAACGACACAACGAATGTAGTACCTTTTGTGTACGTGCTTTTACCCAACAAATCTCAGGAGACATATACCAGGATGTTCAATCTGTTAAAGCACAGTTTGGGTTTAAAAATAAAATTATTTAAGTGCGACTTTGAAATCGCCATAATCAATTCTGTAAAAGAAGTTTTTCCGTCCGCTGTGATCAGCGGCTGCTACTATCACTATAGCAAAGCAGTCTGGAAACAAGCTAAAAAATTAAAGGTAACCACCACTACGGAAAATAGAGCATTAGTAAGAATGTGTGCTAATTTGCCCCTATTACCCAAGGAAAAAATTCATAGTGCATGGGTATCTTTGGAAGCTCGATTCCCCCAATCTCCACAAATGATGAAATTTCAAAAATACTTTTCGAAGCAATGGATGAGTTTGTGCGCGTCTTTCATTGCATGCGGAAACGATAAGCATCGTACGAATAATGCTGTCGAAGGCTGGCATAGTATTTTGAGTTAAGAGATTAAACGCACGTATGCCGCACAAACCTACTCTAATGAGATTTTTATATAAACTAAAAAAAGAAGCGAAATATCAAGACACCAGAATCATAAATTCACTGTTTAGTGGTGCTTCAAGACGAAGGCGTGACATTTCATTTGACACGAGGTACAAAAAACAGTTGAACGAGTTGCAAGAAAAAAAAATCACTGAAATCCAATTTTTACAAAACATCAGTACTTTAAAAAAGCGTTTACACTAAGCATCACATTAGTTTAAGACAAGGAAGATATCGATACCTCGGGGCTCAAACGTCGAAAAGCACATTTTGGGCTTTTTGAGTTACCTATTTACACCATCGTACTCAGTTTTTAATCCTCTATCGAACTGTATAATTAAAATTGCGAAATTTAAAAAATCATTTCAGTTATTCTAAACACAATCTGTTTGAAAATTAGGGGTGTAAGTAGCATGTAACTGACTACACACAACGGCCTAAGTTGTATAACCCAGTTTGGTACAAAACTCTTAGATAGCATGTGCTTTACGACCAAAAAATAAAAATAGATGTTCCTTACACCCCACTGCAAAATTCACTTTGAGCAAGAGCATAATTATTATTTATCTCAATTATTAGGTTTTTATCTTAAGTAAATTGATGGCTTTTATTATAATTTGTATGCAATTTTAGTCATGCATGAATGGGTAGCTTTTAAGATATCAGATTTAGTACGATATTGACAGAATTGAAGTAAATCACCTATTTTGAGAATTTTAAAACATTTATTTCACAATTTATTACAAAATAAAAAAGTTGAAAGTGAAATAATACAAAAGTTTTGGCGATTACACATAAATATTTACTAGACACGGGTCTTTATCCATCATATCGGTTACAAAAACATTTTTATTTTGTAATAAATTGTGAAATAAAATGTTCTGTAATTCTTAAAATAGGATTCTTTCAATTTCGTACTTAATCTGACATCTTAAAAGCTACCCATTCATGCATGACTAAAATTGCAAACAAATTATAATAAAAGTCATCAATTTACTTAAAATAAAAACCTAATAATTGAGATTAATCATTATAATTTTCATCCTTTACAACCTTAAATGTTCATGCAAGGGTACTACCCTGTTTCACTGCGATAATAACGACAGGTTGGGCTTTACGCTCTTGTGCTCTTGCTCTGGCTGTATTTCAGTGGGGTTTAAAGAACATTTTGTTTATTTTTTTGGTCGTAAAGCACATGCTATCTCCGTTTATATTAGACTAGGACAAATTTTGAAATAACTTCATGAACCTATGGAAAAATCTGATAACTTTGTTCCTAGGACATTTTTAAGTAGCGCTAAAAATGAGAGAGTTATGCCGAAAAACGTTTTTATTTTTTGTTTTTGCTCCTCCTGAAAACCTTGGATTTGTGCTTTACGACATTTGAGCCCCGAAGTATCGATATATATGTCGCAGCCAACTGGTTGAATTAGCCATTCAATTAAATGCCTAGCCATTTCATTGAGTGCCGCCATTCAACTAAATGCCTAGGCGGATAGTTGAATCATTGAAGCGTTTGAAACGTTCAACACTCTGCCTGATTGAAAGGCCGCCATCTCATTGAATTAGTATGTTTTTCTGCCACCGCGGCGCTACTTTCGCTTTGTTCACAAGACTGGTGTTTCTTGAATGTTGTGTGTTGTTTTGTCGTGAAAAATAAACAAAATAAGTTCCCAGTGTTATTCGTATGCCACAAAATAATGGATTTACCTTCTAGCAGCCTTTCTGCGTGGGTGTGTGATACGCGTGCTATAAAAAAAAAACCGGTCAAGTGCGAGTCGAACTCGTACGCCGAGGGTTCCGTACCTAGCCATGGTGCCAATTAAGCTAGTCCGCTTAATTGTATGAGCGCCCATACAACTCGGAGAACAATTTCAATTGGCGTCAACTATGTATGGGAACACCCTTTAATTTTCAACTTTTTTAACTTTTTGGAATTTTTCCTTTATTTGTGCTATAAGACCTTGCTTTTTCCCAAATTTCGTTATTCTAGGTCAACGGGAACTACCATTTAGGTTTTCGACCCAAAACCTCTAGGGTACTTCCGGTTGACCTAGAATTGTCAATTTTGGTTACAAGCAAGGTCTTCCAGCACAAATAAAGGAAAAATTCCGAAAAATAAAAAAAGTTGATAATTAAGGTAAGTTTTGGTACTCACAAGTTTTCACGAAAACCTAAATTTGCCTATATCTTTTTATAGTGTTGACTCAGGACCTTGATTTTTATACTCACAATAGGGACTATAGACCTTAGTATATGGTATAAATTTCAACTTGCTAGCTCTACCCGTTCCTGAGATAATCGATGGTGACACACGGACAGACAGACGGACAGACGGACAGACGGACAGACGGACAGACGGACAGACGGACAAGAAAGTGATCTTATAAGGGTTCCTTTTTTTACCTTTTAAGGTACGGAACCCTAAAAACCCAAAACCTACTTACTTTTTCTGTGTGCAATTCAAATTCTGTGTGTGTAATTCAACCAGTTGCCTGCGACATATACATACAGGAATGCTAACTGACATTTAATGTACAAAGGATTTTGAACCTTATCACGACTATACAACGATCTATTATAATTTAATCTTGGTCTTGTTGAGTGGCTTTCTTGGTAGCTTTGTCTCTTTCACACTCGTTGTTGGATTAGTAGTGTGCCCATGGGCTCGATTCCGGTTCCGGTACCGAACTTTTTATCAACCTCAACCAAAACCTCAACTAAAGCGACTGTTTCCATGACTACTAATAACAAACGACTCAGTTGTGGTGAGGTTTTGAACTTTGGCAGTACAAATTTTTGAAAAGCTATTCTACTATTTCACCAAATGGCTGACATTTAAGAGTTCGAACCAAAACCAAAGCGGTTGTCATTTAATAGAATACAGGCCTGTCATTTAAATTTCAGGATATTTTTACCTTATCGCGCTCGACAAAATCAGCGCTTGATTTCGATCCATGGTTTCGATCCTTGAATTCGATCCTTGATTTTGATTTCGATCTTGGATTTCGATCCTTGATTCTTAAATCAGAAATCTTGAATCTTAAATCTTTGAAGTAACAGCTGTCAAACTTCAAACGGCCATATCTCGTTAACTACTCGTCCTAGACTCTTCCTTTTTAGCTCAAATGAAAGCTATGACTAAGATCTACATTTAAAGTGACAGATGTCATTTTGACAGCTGTCATCTGAAATGTAGATCTTGGCCATAGCTTTCATTTGAACTTAGAACGGGGAGTCTAGGACGAGTAGTTCCCGAGATATGGCCGTTTGAAGTTTGACAGCTGTCACTTCAAATGAAGATCTTGGCTTTCATTTGAACTTAGAACGGGGAGTCTAGGACGAGTAGTTCCCGAGATATGGCTGTTTGAAGTTTGACAGCTGTCACTTCAAATGAAGATCTTGGCCATAGCTTTCATTTGAACTGGGAACGGGGAGTCTAGGACGAGTAGTTCCCGAGATATGGCCGTTTGAAGTTTGACAGCTGTCATCTGAAATGTAGATCTTGGCCATAGCTTTCATTTGAACTTAGAACGGGGAGTCTAGGACGAGTAGTTCCCGAGATATGGCTGTTTGAAGTTTGACAGCTGTCACTTCAAATGAAGATCTTGGCCATAGCTTTCATTTGAACTTAGAACGGGGAGTCTAGGACGAGTAGTTCCCGAGATATGGCCGTTTGAAGTTTGACAGCTGTCACTTCAAATGAAGATCTTGGCCATAGCTTTCATTTGAACTGGGAACGGGGAGTCTAGGACGAGTAGTTCCCGAGATATGGCCGTTTGAAGTTTGACAGCTGTCACTTCAAATGAAGATCTTGGCCATAGCTTTCATTTGAACTGGGAACGGGGAGTCTAGGACGAGTAGTTTCCGAGATATGGCTGTTTGAAGTTTGACAGCTGTCACTTCAAAAGATCTTGGCCATAGCTTTCATTTGAACTGGGAACGGGGAGTCTAGGACGAGTAGTTCCCGAGATATGGCCGTTTGAAGTTTGACAGCTGTCACTTCAAATATTCAAGACTTTAGTTTTCAGATTCAAGATTCAAGAATCAAGGATCGAAATCAAGGATCGAAACCGAGGATCGAAATCAAGGATCGAAACCAAGGATCAAAATCAAGGATCAAAATTGCATCAGTATTTTAATTGAAAAATCATGCCCTGAAATCACGTGTCATGTAAATCAGAAAATGATGTAAAAGACCCCCTATGGACTAGGAATGTTTAGTTTATAAATTATGGTCACCCTTTAGAAAGAGACACACCGCCCAAGTTTTATCTCTCAAGCGGACCGCGTTTTCCCGTTACGTATGTATTATATAACTTCCTTGGTTTAAGGATATGTTTTTTTATTTCGTTTGCATCTATAGAATGTGATTTTATTTTATTACTTATTTTAAAAATAAAGAGAGTGGCTAATGCCGACTGTACATACATTTGACAGTTTCATTTCCGACATTTTATAATGAAGACCTATAGAAAATCAGTCATTTTGGGAAAAGTTCTTTTTGGAATAAATACATTATGCAGATCAGTACATTTTGACATTCAGTCCAAACCAACCGTAAGGGGCAATTCATGCAACCTTATTTCGATCAACTGTTAAGGAGCAAACACACGCTGGCCCAGGCTCGCCGAGTGAACGCGTTGCCTCTCTCTCACTCTCTCCTTGCATCGATTCGCCTTCTCGCTTGCACTCGCCCAGAATCGCCTAGGCTCGCCTAAGCTGGCCCAGCATGTGCTTGCACCATAAATAACAATACTAAGCTTTGCTTAGTATTATTACATAAATCAAACTTAGTATTATTTTATAGTTATTATTTGCAATGCTTACAAGCTGCGTGATCGTGGTCACGTACCATTACAAACGGATTAGATACGTAGGTACCTTAGTCCAGCCAGGTACCGAAACTTCCATACCTAATTATTACGAATCAAGGTCAAGACCTTGATTTAGAGCAATATACTTAATTGTTTAACCAATAAGAAGCTATTTTTAATGTTGGAAGACAGAATCGCACGGTTCATTGAGTAACGTAAAGTAGTGGTGAAATTAGCTTTGCTACTTTTTGTTCTGGTGGCTTATTCTAAGGCCCGAAAGAGCTTTTTCTAAGTCTTGCTCCTTTGTTTTGCAAAATGAACTGTCAGAGTTGAAAAACAAGTGGATCACGCATTTAGTTAGGTAGGTACCTACTAACAAGTTGAAATAATGCATTTAGTTTTTTTTATTTAAGTAAGTACCTATGTAAGTTATATTATCTGTAGTTACTTAAATTTAACCTGTGGTTTTACTTTCGGATTGTTGTGATAGGTACCTACGCTTTAATTACGGGATTTTTTGAATAAAAGGTTGCAGTACTTATAAAAATGTCCGAAATGTAGATTTATTGAGAAAGAAAGAAAACTGAGTGTACACTCAGTTGAAATGAATCCAACAACAATATCCAAAGAGTAATATAACAATATCTCTCAATAACCATTTCCTTTTATAACTAATGTAACCGTCGAAGCTTATCTGCTAAACAAATCTCTTTACTGTCGGCCGATTCGTAATAAATCGGTCTCAGTTTCTGTCGGAAATAAATTGGCAATACCGCGTCGTGACCGGAAGGTAAAAGTCCTTGCTTCAATAACCCCAGTTTTGATATCGCCAATATCCTACTTCACACCAACACTCGATACTGCCTGTCATAAACAAAGCAACAGTTTCCGTATTCCATAAATGTTTCTTCCAATAGCAGAATTCTGATGCCAATATAATTGTTAAGAAAAGTCTAATTACCTATGTTATTCAAAATGACTTCCTAAAGCTCAGAGGGCTGCTTAATCTATTGTCATCTCTCAAGAAAAAAACATTATCTAACGCACAGGGTTGCCAGTTGGATAAGTGAATTTACCCCCAAACTTGACCGAAATTGCCGATTGAACCAAAATTGCAGGGAATCCCCCATCTGGCATCACTGCTAACACATGCTAAATTGACAGTTTGAGGTAAAGTCCTCACGATTATTCGAAGTAGTTAACTAAAATACTTATGGGTAAGTATATAAACACATCAGCAGGTAGCTAACACCTATAATTACATCCTTATAATAAGTATCTTAATAACGAATTAATTATAAGGTTCACTTTGGTATGGACCGCTAAGCAAGTATTGTAAAAACCGATTTCCTGGTTTTTTATGGTTATCAATTACTTAGATAGCACTACAAAGGCTTCTGGTTGAACAGAACATTTTACCTTTAATGGAAGTAGGTGGAGTAGTCAGACTGGTACATACATTTAGAAGAGTTCATACTAATTACTAAAATCCATACTATTTACTCGTACTATATAGAAAACGTTTTATATAAGAGAGCGTGCGAATTTAGTATGTTTGTCCTCTATGCGTGCCTAAACCTTTGATCAAACTTTGAAAGTTTGGATGAAACCAATGTGAACCAGTGATGAAACTTTGGTAGGGTCTTCTGAGGACGCCCGCGAAGGTTTTTGGACCAAAATATATTTATAAATAAATAAAATTAAGGCTAAATTAAGGTTTTATAAAGCAGCACGTGTACTGCGTCGGACTCGGAGCGTACGGCGCGTCAGGATTTGATCCTAATCGATGATTTCAGTTGGAAAGTTGACGTTTTTCAGCGAAGAAACGTTACCTTCTGTTGACATGTTGACACGATTAATAAAAAAATACAAAACTCATAAATTAAAACATTTTAAGTAATAAAATGAATACAGATGAATTGAATAAATAAAAAACCGATTATAGTAAATTATACAGTGACATGAGCAAAATACAATAATTTTATAAATACATAATATTGAGTTCAGAGTTTAAAATATGAATTTATAACTTTAAATGATGTGATCATTGTAGTTTTATGTCCAACATATAATTACGTTAATCTAATTTACTACTGTTCATTGTTCATGTTAGTTTTAATGGCGGTAGTGTTATTCTTGTCTGTTGGTATGCACCTTGTTATTATCCATTTATAACTTATAAAATTGCTTCTATTATGCAGTATCTTGGTTATATTACATTATCAAGTCATAGCAACAAGACATACATGTGGCACGAAGGGCGTGACTCGTACCTACAAGTAATTAGCAACCTGCAGAATGGATATTGTTCATATTAACGAATGCATCCTGTAATGTAAGATTATAATAACATAAATAAGTTCCGTATCCGTCTATATAGTATTGTTACAATGGCTTTTAAATCCATTTCCTTATACAAATTAGTTTTGCACCGACGACACCCAACAAGGGGCTTATGTCCGAGAAAGAGATCAGCGGAGCTAAAAAGGTCGCTAAAGCAGAATCGCAGTAGGGAATTGTACATAATGCCGTCTCTTTTCACTCTCAGTCAATGAAAAGAGATGGCAATAGTTTAATTCCTTTAATGCGATTCTGCAATAGCGACCTTTTTAAGCCCGCTGCACGCACAGGGACAAGTCAAATATTGAAAATGCAGATCGCGATTTAAGCCTTTCTAGTCGCATGAAGGTTTTGTCTATAAACTTGACAAAATAAAGCAATGGTCAAATTAGTTCCTTTAGATTACACTGATTTTCCAAACATTTGGTTCCGCAAAGTTTTGAAGGTTAACAGTGAGTATTTAAAATAACACAATGTTATTTTTAATAGGTAGGTACAGTACATACTTACATAAGATTGTAATAATATGAAAGTGTATTTTGTTTGAATCGTAGAATTTAAATTTCTGTTTTTTCCATAGCTGATGTTAAAATACCCGTTAGATGTACCTACTGTGTAAGTTTATTTAATTAAACAATCGTCATTATAATGAAAGTGTCGAGACTTTTGTAATTTTTTTACGTAACAAACCACCAACTATCACATTTGTTAGTGATAATTATTTATAAAAAGAAGCTTATAAACACCACACCAAATAAAATCGATTTCATAAAATCCTTGGCTTTTCCGCGTTCCAATTTGGCGGGGATTTTTTCTTAATCTGGGTACTGATGAGATATGTGATGACATATTTTCCCAACTTAGTGACGTCTATTAGTTGACTTGATCAGCAGAAATTGCTTGTTTTTGTTACTATACCTAGAAGCTCGGGAGAGTAAAGTAAAACAGGTTTAAAAACGTCATTGTACCCACTCAACTTTATTACTACTTTTTGTTTGCGTTAAAAAATTATGTGTTTGTATGAAATGAGCCAATTTAATGGATCACATTCAACACTTCATAGGAATTCAACAACCTAACCTTTTAACGGAGGAAACACAATATTATTAGATTTTTTTAATTTCAAATAGGTAGGTACTTAACTTTTTTGAATTTAAATTGGTACATTCTTTGACATTGTTAGGCAAATTGTTAAATAATTGAGCTCCCTCTAATAAATATTGTTTTTTTTTACCATAAGTACTTTGTGCGTGTGTATTTTTGCTTCTGAGATTATGTTTGTTGATTTTTAAACGTAAGAAATTTATATTAGATTGAATAGAGATTTTTTTTTTATTGCATGTAAGAATTATAAATGTAAAGTTTTTCTATACCTATTGAAACTATTTGTTTTGTAGTAGGTACAACTCTTTCGCAGGCGTAAGATAGTCAGTTTTTAAAGTTAGATCTACACAATTGCTTAACTTTTTAAAGTTATAGGTAAATACATATTTATTGTAATAATGTCAAAAAAGGCATACTTTAATTTACTTTGTTAGGACTGACAGATGCCAAATTTCAATGTGATCTATTAAATTGGCCCTACTTTTTTTAGTGAATGAATCTGGTGACTCAGTCCTTGGCCGCCTAAGACCTAGGTCATGCCCTAACGACTTTATACTCGGGATCAACAATGTAACATGCATTCCGAAGCAGCTGTTGTTGCCACTAGCTGTCATCCATCCATTTATGACCACGCAGAGAGTCGCTTTATTTCAAAGATTTAATGTCAAAAAAAATAAGATAGCTGTACAAAAACAGAGCTATGCAAAAAAATGCATCTGTGTATTCTTAAAAACCGGTTTCCTTATAAGTTTTGCTTAGAATAGATAGAGGCAATAGAGGTGTGTGAAATTTTCTTTTTTAAGCATTGTTATAATATTGACTTAAATTAGTTTTATTTACTTGTGTAGCTTTTTGTATGGAATGACGCTTTTTATTCAGTTACATAAGAATTTTATTACTTGTCCACCTTACACCAGTTACACACATGGTCGACTTATAATGAGGATATTAATTGAATACTAAACAATATAATGCAACTGTTCTCTTGGCCTTTACTCCGATAATAAAACTCAATACGTTGGTACTTTTAAGGATAAAACTGCTTTCTATTTTACGGCTAGTTTTTAAATCTTAACAGGGATTTACAATCAAATCTTCAATCAAATGAAATATACTTGACGCAAAGAAATAGGAAACTTTTGATTGGTGTCGCCTAGTAACATCGGTGACTTTGATATTAAAATTTTGTCAAAACTCAAAAACAGCTTCCGGCCAATTAACCGACCGACACCAACCCACAAGGTTACTCGCCAAGGCGCTACCTTACAGCTATGTAGTTCAAATAATAAGCTAAAGACTTGGCTATAATCAGAAGTCATGTCATACATGTAAACTAGTGGCTCTGTGAGTTGTAGACCTCGCGAGTCTTTCTTTTCATAGCAATGTTCACAGTTCCTAGTTGCTAGATAAAGGGCCGATATTCCACAGGTAGATACCTACATCGAAAAGTAAATAATATACTGCATTTGGAGGAGCTATTCCGAAGCTAAAAAAAAACTAGAAAATTATCAAACATGCTCAAAAAATTCCCCGATAAATGCGACCTGTAGAGGAGAACATACAGACAGTTAAAAGCATTTTTTTGGCCAATCTCGAAAGTTTGCTCTGCTTCGCTTCGCTCGCTCGGTCAATTATAATTTTGAGAATTGTGCAGTCCTTTCAAGAATCACTAAATAGGTAGTATATCCGGCATGAATATTTAAAAAAATACATTATTCAGACATATTTTGCTCCAATGTCACATTTATAGGTACATATTTTGATTCAGCATTACAAGTTCATTTTGTTAAGTTGTTATTCCTAACATGACTGTTTCACATTTTTTGCGGTTGCATTCAGCGGTAAATAGTTAGATTTTCCTAAAGCTAACGTAATCAATCTTCAAGGTATGTGTCAATAGGGTAATACCAAAATGAAATGACTAAGTAATTCATTTTGTTCTTCATTACGACGGAATAATTTGCACACTTTTCTTTCTTTTTGTCAACTGATCAGTTGAATTCACGATGTATTCCCGTTGTCCTCGGTGGTCATATTCACATGTCCGTTTATTCCATGCAAAGTTTGTTTTCTAGTACTCTTGAGTTCTAATAAATATAAAACTACTTACTTGTAAATCTGCTACCTACTTATTTAGGATTACTTCATACAAAAATAACTTTGAAAAAACGATGTACGTACAGGCTACGTACATCGTTTATTTAGCTTTATATACTTAATACGAAACAGTCAGGGTATGCCCTGACTTTTAAATTTATGTAAGTTAGAAAAAATTGACATTCAACAGTACGATGTACTTAGATGTAGACTTCATTTTATTACAAAACAAAAGTGTTCTCAAGTCAGGCAGCTGTTTGATTGATCAGCTAAATTATTCTGGTGAAAGGTCTACCCACTCGAATTTATCTGACAGACTTTATCACATAAAATCAATATGTGTGCCCTTGTAATAAAATTAGGAGGTAGGTATTAACAATATTATGCATCTCTATTTGGAGTAAGTATTATGCCATTTGCGGCGGATGATGATTAACCATTTGGTAAAACTGAAATGATGGAGGAGGAATGATGCCCCGTGGGTATTTGCTACCAGTAGGTATTATATTTAAACGCGTAGTATGTATTTCTAAAATGACAAGGTGAGCTAGAAATATGAATTTTCAAAGTCGTACCTAGACATTCTAACCGGTCTTAATCGTTTTCAAAATCACAAGGTCAAAAAATATAGAATACATTAGATTAAATAAGGAACTCATAAATGGTAACATTTGTAACTTAATAAGCTTAATGGGTTGAAAAGGAGCGACAGATCGTTCAAGAATTATTTCACTGATGTGATGATTCATTTGATTAACACAAAGGTGATTTATTGGTTTATTCCATTATGCTTACTTATGCTTACTCTTGTGGGATCATATAAAAAATTTTGTATGTATTAATGAACTCAAAAGTTTTGTATGATCCCACTGGGATCACGAAGTGGGAGCAAAATGGAATAAGCCTATTTATTCCGTTCCCGTCCTTGGATGAGAACTTCAGTTTGTGTGTAAGTCCAAGTAGGTACAACCATTATTTTTTACCTGTTGGCATCTATGGTTTAGTTTAAGTTAACTACTGAAATGTATTTTCCAAATACGTAACAGGTGAACCCGAAAAAAAGAGATTGGGGAGTGAGTTCATAAAAGGAAGTCTGAAAGTGTTGAATAGCATGGACAATGGATATTGGATTGGACATAATTATGACAATGGAAGAATGTCATAAAAATATGAGTGTTTGATATAATGTGGATAGAAAAACAAAAAAAAATATGTTTGGATTACTTATGTGAAAAATTAAATGAATAAATAATAGGTCGGCTGGCAGAGGGTAATCGTAGAAGAATACAAGTGGTAGGTACCGACCAAGCGTAAGGTGAGCCAAGCGCAGGAAGATGGGGTTGTTTGGGGAAGCTCTGAACGCTCTCGATACTAATGTGGTGGCGACTGCAGTGCCGACTATGTAAGTCGGCACTGCAGTCGCCACCACATTTTACATTCTCTACAGGCATTATGTGACATTTGGTATCGTTAAAATATAAGTAACAGTTATCTATAACAATTAAATAATAAAAAAATAATGAAAAATCCCCAACTTATCCTTTAATTAACTTGATTAGAGCTGATGATCTTCAAACGCCTGAACAGATTCTTCATAAATTACAGCTAAGAACCATCTCGATCACGTCAGTTTTCAATTAAAAAAAACCGCATCAATATTGGTCCAACCGTTCAGGAACTATGATGCCACAGACAGACACACAGATACACACTACTTTACAACACCTTTTTTGTCGGGAGTTAAAAAGAATTAAACTTATACTGTTACCATGTCACAATCGACCTGCATGAAACCAACGTGTTTTAAAAATATCACAGATAGACAACCTATGCAACAAGTCTTGTTCCAATTTGTTTTATTTTTAAACAAAAAAATCACATAAACCACGATAAATATTTAGAAAAAGACAAAGACGAATAAAAGAATAAGTAGACATGGGTTCCAGTCTAGTTTGTTTTATAATCAATAATGCCATCAGACTTATTAAAAGTGGCTTTGATTGTAAAACAAGAGTCGAAGGCATTAAACGGAACTTGTAATATAATGCAATTAACTATATAGCTACAGTAGCTCACAAAATTAATTTGAGGCTGCAGGTACTTCGCTCTAGTTATTTTGCTCTCTAGAGTCTAGAACAACGATATTTAGAAGATCTCTTTATAAACCTTATCTTATGATATGGTAGAGATGAATGAAATGCCTCAAAGCTACCAAAGAAAATATTGTTTTCAATCTTGCGAAAAAAAATCGAATGTTATGCAATCATTACAAGACACTTATAAATAGCTTTTTTTTATTATTATTTTGAAAAAAATAACGATTCCAACACCTACGTAATAATTTAATGTAAGTATAACAACAAGGAAATATAACTGAATAAGTAATAAGAAGCGCAGATAGATATACATAATGATTGCAATAAAGTTTTATTGCTACTATGAATTTTTATCTATCACTTCGGTTGGGATTCTTCAAACTATACCTAGTCGGATTGCTCATTATACGCACTAAAATTGACGATCAAAATGTGATTTTTCATATATTTTTAGTTCGTACAAAAAGCAATTTGACTATAATGCGTGACAAGCACAAACTTTGCCACTTTTTTGTATCGGAATCATTGTCACGGCAATTAGTAGATCTGTTACATTACTTACGTAATTACCCATGTACATTACTTACGTGTAAATGCCTAACAGTATCATGTAATTAACCTTGAATTAATTAACTCGCAAAATAAAAAAAATACTTTACATCTTTAAAACTAAAAATCACAAATGAAATATTTAAAGTTTCAATTGTTAGTAAAAACGAGAAACATGATGGGTTATTGCAGATATGAGAGTACTACATTATTAATTTAGGGAATAACACTCGCGTATTAGAAAAAAATAAACGAACTAATAGGACAATTTCTAGTAGACGTAAATAACATTTTCTCAAACATGCTACGATATACGACCATATCTTACACAACCTTCTTTGGGATAAATCGTTTTTGCAGTAGTCGGGCAGAAAGTGTGTTTATAAACTTATTAGCAATTATGTTTTTTTACTATAAGTACTTAGTTTATGCAGCTTTACATAGGTTACTGGTGTCCAAAATTCTCAGTAGGAAAACCAAGATTCGCATTTACAAAACCATCATTAGACCGATCTTGATGTATGGATGTGAGGCTTGGATACTAACACAAAGAGAGTAGAACAAACTTTTGGTAGCAGAGAGAAGGATAAATACTTCGAAAAATTCTAGGACACAAAATAAGCCATTATCTCAACAGTTAAGACAAACAGCTTAAGTTAAACAAACTATCTACTTATTCAAACTCATACTTCGGATTCATATTACGCCGTGGGTTATTGGTTTATAATTTTTATATTGGTTCCAGATAACATTAAATAATGAGGAATATCTCTGCCACAATTGTTGGACAAGAGCTCACCGTGGGACGCTGCCTGCAATGCCTGCTGCGGATGATGCGCCTGCTGGGGAAGATGCACCTGCTATGGGAAATCTACCCGTTGCGGGTGATCCACCTGCAGTGGAAAATCTACCAGCCGTGGAAGATCCTGATGCGGAAGATGCACCTGCTATGGGAAATCTACCTGCTGCGGGTAATCCGCCTGCCGTGGAAAATCTACCAGCCGTGGAAGATCCTGATGCGGAAGATGTACCTGCTATGGGAAATCCACCTGCTGCAGGTAATCCGCCTGACGTGGAAAATCTACCAGCCGTGGAAGATCCTGATGCGGAAGATGTACCTGCTATGGGAAATACACCTGCTGCGGGTAATCCGCCTGCCGTGGAAAATCTACCAGCCGTGGAAGATCCTGATGCGGAAGATGCACCTGCTATGGGAAATTCACCTGCTGCGGACAATCTACCTGCCGTGGAAAATCTACCAGCCTACTGATACGACAGTTGATTTGGTATCTACTTATAGAAAACAAATCAACTGTCGCTGTAAAAATGTCACACCGTGTGTATTGTGGTTCAGCGAGTTGAGCTTATTTTGTGGAATACGTTCAGAATGAAATAGAATAATTGTCACGATTATCGTTTGTCTGCGTAGATAAACATGACCGAATTGTAGGGGTCAACGACATGCACCTAATTTCAAGGTGTTATACTGTTCTTGAAGAAAACTACCTACTGCCAATCTACTGAAACCACTTTCAACAATCAGTTGATTGCCTTGACAGTTGACATTCGCAATTTGCAAACCCTTTTTTATTAATTACAGTACAGTTCAAGGAAACGATTGATTTTTGAATTAAAACTTCATTTAAAGTTTAACAAAACCTAATTTTGTTATTATACCAGAGAAAAAGCCTCCGTCAAGTTTTTCTTTTTGTATATTTCTTCCTTTTGTCACCTCCTAACAGACTCTCATATAACATTCTACTTACCTACTTATTTCGCAGCTCGAGACAACCAGTCTATCTAAAACCTCTCAACTAAAACTATAACCACAGTAAAAATCATTAGGACAAAAGCCTTTATTCTTAGAACAAAATGATTCATCGATTGAAGAAATTTCCTTGATCTGATTTCCTGGTGGCCTTCTGCCCCTATGTGCTAATTAGAGCAAATAAACAAACCGAAAAGTGTTGTCACAAAAAATCTTACGTGTCTACGTAAGATTTTTTTGTGACAAAACTTTCTAACACAACAACGCAAAACTAAATATTATTAATAGAGAAACGTCCGATATGTTTTGGTCGTCATCGGAGTTTTTTATGAGTGGTACTCATAAAAAACTCCGATGACGACCAAAGGTAAGCGTCCACATGTCGGCATCCACTTCGACGCATCGCGCGCAACGGATCGTAGTATTATTTGTATAGAAACTCATATAAGTGCGTCCACCTGTCCGCATCGTACGCATCGCATTACACAGATAATCCGCTTGAAGCGATCCGTCCGCTGCGTGCGATGCGGGCCTGTGGACGCTTACCACAAGACTCCGTTTAAATAATTCCTGATAATAATGAAGATTATTGTGATGTGGTAGGTACCTTTTAAATAAGTAATTGATCTTTTTACTTTGATAAAAATATATTTAAGAGTTTATTTCGTTTGTTTAGGAAAATTAACAACTACCTACCTACTAAAATAGCTAAATATAAGTATATATATTTTTCCGCATTCTTATTGGGTAAAACAACATTGCGTAATTAGATGCCTTTTATTTAAATTTCGCTTTAAAGTTTATTTTTTAGAAACATATATAAATCTGAGGTAATCCTAGACAAATTAAGTATAAGATTTAACTTTATTTTTAAATTTTTAAAGTTTCGAATTAATTAGTTCTTTGTGCACTCTTTCAAGTCTAGACGAAGAAATCTCAAAGCACCTGATTCTTAATCGAACTTGATCTAATAATTGCCATTTTCTACTGTCCCTGATATGATATTTACCTTGGAAGTGCGGCGATGGTGATCCTCACGATAGTCTTTAATTGTTTTCTGAATTCGATATACTACCTAATTGGTCACTAAATAATTGTTCTCATCGACAAGGTTCTAGAGATGAACTTCGCGTTTCCAACAATATAGATCAGTTTGGTCACGCAAGGGCTCGATCCATAAATAGAAGTAAAATTATTCGATTACAAAGAAAATCATTAGAAGATAAACGAATTCAAAGGTAATTTAACGTTTCAAAGAAGATGGAAGTCGTTTTTGTTGCATTGTTTGTTTATAAATAAAGATGGTGCTCTGGTTTAAGAATTTTTAAAGTGTAGGTTTTTTTTAATTTTAAGTAAGTACCTGCATAACTTGAAAGCATTTTATTAACAATAATAAATACTTACATAAAAGTAATAAGTACTTAGTATTTAGTTTTGAAAAAACCACGGATCCCGCATCAATTTAATGAGACCTGCCTGTCTACGAATTAACTTTATGAAAACAATAAAGCACATTTCAGAATACGCTATAATATGATAGGATATAGCTTATAGTTCATAGCACAACAATATCGCGCACCATACATTATTATGGACAAGTTCATCACACCTTACTGTACGATATATTATTGGCTTGTTATAAAAATGTATGGTGCGCGATATTGTTATGCTATGAACTATAAGCTATATCCTATCATATTATAGCGTATTCTGAAATGCGCTTAAGGCACGCCGTGCCGTACCGTGCTTGTAACTGATGTGAATGTATTTTATGTTAGACAGTGTAAACTCTTTAATAATAAATAGGTACCGACCTACTTTGCTAATATTTATATTTTAAAGTTTGTAAATTCCTGAAAGTTATGCTCTGACTGTTTTTATATATTTTCTCTTTATCAAGTAAATCTCTGTTCATCGCTTCCTTTCTGTTTCTTTTATGCTCCTAACTCTTCAGGTTATGGGCCCAGAGTACGTAATAAATAACAAGCAAAGTATATTTCACTGCAATTTTTCAAAATTCTACATGCGTAAAAGATACAATCTCTAAGCGGCACCATCACCATGGCAACGTCCACGGATTCTTCGGGTTCTCTGGCTATTGAAAAACTGGAAGGCATCGAGAACTAAGTACTTTACGAACTTTATTTTTACAAAGCTGAGTGAGAGCCAGAATATGGAAACTGATGATAATAAAACTGTTCAATCGATTTACTAGAATCATACGAGTAGCTAAAAACACTCTCGAAGAAGTCATTTTTCTTAGACAAAAAATCATAAAATCGTTTTAACCATTTGGGAGCTACCATGCCACATACTGATACACACATCAAACTTGTAACAAGGATTTCTTCTATTATAAACACCGATGTTATATATCAAACATGTTTGTACCTATACAAAACATTATATCACCAAGGTCCCCCTAGTTAGGTACATGTTAGCTAAATCAATAATTCATGATCGTCTATAAAATTATATCTATGTACAAATGGACAAATGGAAAAACTAGTAAGTTATAATAATACTTAATTGTTTTACAACTAGAACATAATTAAGATTTACCTTTTTTTTATTCTTTAGACTAAGTATGTCATTGATTGCTTCAAAATTTGTGTTCTAACTATAAATTATCAAAAAAGAGACAAAGGCAAGCCCGTGCATAATTATGTATTCTATTCTCGATAATTTACTCACGGTGGATCAATCTATACTTACAAATGTGTGCTGTTTAGTGCTTCTGTTTTATATGAAGTAGGATTGTTCAGCACAGCTCTTAGTCTAATGAGCCATATCAACAAGAAAACATGATTATTACACTCGGAAACGACTAAACCGTGGGTTTCCTCAAATACATAATAGGTAATCTATGCATATTAACCTATAAAACGTACTAGAATCCTTTTTCCCATAGGTTTATTGATGACCAATTAAATATTTCAACATTTGAACCATAAAGCAACACGTGCGAATTTACATAAAATCACTAGGTACATAGTATAAAACAAAGTCGCTTCCTGTTGTCTGACCCTATGTAGGTATGCTTAGATCTTTAAAACTACGCAACGGATTTTGATGCGGTTTTTTTAATAGATAGAGTGATTCAAGAGGAAGGTTTATATGTATGAGTATAATACATGAATAATATAGTACAGAAACACTGATAATTTTAGAAGTTTCTAATGTGATGTGTGATGTGTGTGACCCGTGCGAAGCCGGGGCGGGTCGGTAGTTTACAATAAAATATACGCTTCTTAGATTCTGACACTAAGTTTTTTAGGTTACCTAATAATAAATCTACGGTACTGGGCGGGGCACGTCTGCCGCATGCCGGATGAACTGTGGGCCAAAACTACCACGGACTGGAGCCCTGAGACAGTGAGACGGCGCGGTAGACCACGCAAGATGGCGAGACGAGCTAGACACCTTCAGTGACTATCAGTGGTAGGCAATGGCGTTGGACCGAACTACCTGGAAAACTCGAGGGAACAGTGTAGGCTAAAAACAACGACAACAACAATTATAAAACTCTTAATCACATATACCTACATCACAGGTTACGGAGTTTTAGGCCGCCTGAAGTCCTCCGTCATGGCTTATTGGCTTAAAAGTCTGGCCCGACAGTTTAACGTGCCCTCCAAAGCACGAAAACGATCACATTAAATAAATGTGTAATTTCTCAATTTTAAAGCGCTCACAAAGCTGAAATCCGTTTGAGATACTCTGTCTAGGGCACCAAAAAACACTTCAGGCTCTTCCGGCCTGTAAGCGATATGTAGCAAAGTGCTTGTAGTGTAGCTTGATTAGTCGTTCTTAATAGATCATTGAAGTTAAGCTAGTGGTTGGGTGACCCCTTGTGACGATAACAACTGAGCCCTTCCGTGCTTCAGACGGCACACTCCGTGACCAGAGTTTGCCACTAACTTTACTTTGGGTTCAGTGAATGCTTGTACATATCCATTTAACGGTGACGGCTCGGTTGAATCCTATACTAAAGTATAAATTATTTACCTATTGCAAAATGTATGCATGATATACTTTCTTGTCCCTGATACCGGGACGGCTCAGAGCTCAGTAGGCCCTGACATGAGCTTGATTTAAAGCCAGATATTTTTTTTAGAATTTATTTTAACATTTGACAGCTACGACGATAATTATGATCGACTATGATTAGATTCGACATAACTTCTCTATTAAAAATGTCAAATATTAACCTTAGTAAGCAAAACCACCGATAGATTACAGAAACCAACCGTTAACTATCTATACTTCCTAAAAATCACACGACACAATCAAAATGAACATTAAATCTAAGTTTATTAATGAATTTGCGTCACATCATGACGTTCATAAGTCGCCCGTTCAGCCACAGAGGAAATCCCCGACCGTTCACTCGGTATACTTTCCGTTTTCTTGTTTTAATGCAAACGGAAAGCGCCGGTGAACACCAATTAACTACCAGGTAAAACCGTCTTCGGTATATTCCCGACGAATATAGGTGATAAGTGAATGGTAAAAGAGTATCTAATTTTCCTCCAGATTTGACTTTCCTTATTAACGCAATGATATTGCTGGCTAGTAGGTAAGTACTACTTTTTGCAGTAGCACGTGCCAACCGACCGGTTATTATGTGGATGAAATGTCAGCAGAAGTTAGATAATTATTTCCTACTAATATTATAAAGGCGAAAGTCCGTGTGCGTATGTGAATGTTTGTTACCACGTATCCCTATACCTACTACTAAACCTACTTTGATGAAATTTGGAATGTAGAAAGTTTAGGTTCTGGAATAACACATAGGCTACTTTTTATCCCGGAAAGATGTATGATACCCGTGGGATAAAAAGTAGTAGTCCACGCGGGCGAAGCCACGGGCGTTCGCTAGTATGATAAATATAGGTATTCTAATGAATTCCTGTCCTAAAATAATATGTCAGTCTTACTTACCTATTCATAATATAATTAGAGACTAGAGCGCAGATGGCTGCTAAATCTGTTGCCGTATCTTTTCATTGACATAAGAGTAATAAGAAAAAACATTATGTAAAACCTTGCTAAATTGACAAATTATTATGATCTAGCGATCGCTTGCGGCTTGGCTTGCGTGGTACCTACCCGGATAAAAAGTAGCCTATGTTTTATTTCAGGAATCTATGGAACTATGTAGGTACCTATATTCAAAGTTTCAGCCAAATCCGTTTAATTGTTTTTGCGTGAAACATCCATACATCCTCATAAACTTTCGCATTTATAGGTAATATTAGTAGGATAATGTGGGGCTAGACCAACAGTTCCCAAACTTTTTTTTCTCATGGACCTCTTTCAAAATTTTACTGGTTTCGGTGGACCCCCTGCTGCTACATTTCTACCATATTCCCAAAACTCGTCAGAAAATGAGAACCATCGTGGACCCCTTTCGAGTCTCCCGTGGACCCCTGGGGGTCCACCTGGACCACTTTGGGAATCACTGGGCTAGACTTTAGATGCATGAGACCTGCGCAGCAGCTTCGCTAAACAAAAAGAGCAGAGGAGATCAAAAATAATCTAGAAAGATCAATAAACGTGCAGTTTTAATATTCTGAGAAATTATGTAGGTATGGTCTTTACAGTACCTAATAGTCTAGATTAGATACATAAATGGAGAGTATCGATCTCTTTCTATAGTATCTGATGAGAACAGATTGTATTTTTGATTGTTTACATAAAAAGTAGGCGTTTAGAGACATTTTTAGATTTTGAGTAAAACACTGATAATACAATGTTGTGTAGAAGATATAGATAAATAAACTAGTAGTTCTGCGAACAGAAGACGTCGCGAGCACAATTTTTTTTCTCAACAATTCGGTTCTAATACCTACTTATTGATTTTTGCGATGAGAATGTGATGAAATGTTCCAGGTGCTCCATTAATTTAAGACAAATGTAAAAGCTGAAGTGGAGATGGGCATTTGGCTAGGCGGGAAGACGGAAGATGGACGAAGGCATCAACCAAGTGGTGGTCCCGTGAAGGTCGCAGATCCGTTGGCAGGCCACCAGCCAGATGGTCTGATGACCTTACACGAGTTTGTGGCAAGCAGTGGATGCGAATGGCGCAGGACCGGAGAAAGTGGCGAGATAACGAGGAGGCCTATACCCAGCAGTGGGTGGATGTGGGCTGAATAGATAGTAATAGTGAGCAATTTACTGGACTCTGAGGAACTATTCTGCACATCACGAGGAAGATCCTCATCAGATCTTCACCAATGGATAGAGCACCATCAATCCCTAACTAGTAGTTAAAGGACCGATTCCACTGGTACAAATCTGATACTGGCAAGTAACTGCATTTTGAGGAGCTATTCTGATTATCACGCCGAAGACACTTCAAATCAAATTTTTATGAAACTAACTTAACAGTACTTCCTTTCAAATAAGAATAAAACCATCGAGATCACATAAGGCGGAGATATCCACTAGCCTCCTTTTTGCCCTTTTTCGGAGGAAGTTCACCTCCAATCAAAAATCCCCCATGATAAAAAAAATCTAAAAAAAAATCCAGTACTTATCAAATTTCTTCCAGATCTGTTGTAAATTACGACCTGTAGAGGAGTACCATCAAAAATACAGATGAAAGCAAAATTCCGATTTGAAGATCGCTTCGCTCTCTCGGTCAATAATGTACCTACTCAGAGCTTTTTCGAAAGGTGCTCTAATAACCACGCGTACCTACAAGCTAACATGTAGGTATGCGTAATCGGACTCCAATGCGAATACGAACAAATAAAGAAAGTCTGGTTATTTTATAGTCCAGCATGGCGATTCACACTTATTCAAATTGAATGCAGTCGAATAAGTGTGAATCGCCATGCTGGTATACATTTTCTAGCAAACAAAATATACCTACCTACACAACATCAATAGGAAATTTTCAGAATACGTTCCTCAACTTCAACGTTTGTCTCAAAGTATTTTTTACCTTACCCATGTAGTAAAACAATAGAGATTAACACTGTCTACTTAATAGAGGCACAAGACACTGATAGGACGTAGTCGTAGGACGGGGCGGAGACGGGGCGCGGACGCGAATTCTCAAGCCACACAGAAAAGACGTAGGTATAGCGCTCATTACCATTTACTCATTACCATGCTGAATTTAGCGCACATTTAGACATAAGTGTACCACGGGAAGTATTTTCTACTCGTAGTACACCATGTCTTTGTCATATAAAAAAAACGTAGGCCTTCACATCTTTACTAGATGATTAATTTAATATTGATGAAATCACAAATTCTGTGGGTAGAGCTCTCTAAATTCAAAAGTCATAGAAACAAGCAAGTTTATGAAAAAATACGTAAGAGTAAGCAAGACTTGCTTACTCTTACGTATTTTTTACTTAGGACGCCTTTCCCGTAGACCCCTACGGGAAAAAATAAATTTGGCAGATACTAAATATTAATTATGATCATTTTTATGTGACACAGGTTTTACCTACGACTAAGACAACGTAGTGACGTAAAGTGACGTGGAGGAAGTTTCTGAATAATATTCATTTAATGATGTTTCATTTGTTTACTTATTTACTTTTTAGATTCAGAGGCGGTTTATGTTAATTACCGGTAGACTCTACGCTGGGTTTGATTCATGTGGTTTTTGTAACTGTCATTACGTGGTATGATTTGATAGCAAAGTCTGAATTTAAAATTTTCCTCTTGCTTTTTGGCCGATCGAGCGAAACGTCTTTCAGCTTAGACAAAAATGCTATCGTTTGTCCGCTGGATGTCTGTAGGACGTCTGTCTGTCTGTATGTTCTCCTCTACAGGTCGCATTTCTCAACGAATGCTCGTGAAATTTCGTGAGCAGGTTTAATAATTTTATAGAATTTGTCATCGGGGATTTTGGAATGGGGGGGTGCTTCATCCAAAAAGGGGGCTACAGGATATATCCGCCTTATGACATCCGATTTCGATGGTTCATTTTTATTTGAAAGGCTGTAACTTTAAGTTGATCTCATAAAACTTGGTGAAGACCTGATGAGGATCTTCAGCGTGATGAGCAGAATTACTCCTAAAAATATAGTAAATTGGTCACTTTTAGATTTCTTTAAACAATGCAAACACAGACTCGCGAGGTCTACAGTTCACAGAACTACTAGTTATATCGAGGTATAAAAAGTGGCTTCATATGGAAAGTAACGAAATCTTTGATTGCTGTAGTAGAGTTCTTCTTGACTTAGATAAACGGGAACAATTATTTTGTAAATTACAACACCTACACAAACTTTTTGTGATGTCGTCAGGGGCTTTGCCCACCGATGAAGATCTTGTCCTTATTTTAATACTCATACGAGGAAACAATTCAGGAAATACAGAGACGTATCTCATTAGAGGATCAACAGGGCGATTCACATGCGGGGCGAACAAGAAACAAATCGAATTCAGGGCACTTTCAAAAAAGATATCCTTACAAAAATAATGTTGGCACACGTTGCTCTACAAAAGCCAACGCTAAAATAAAAAATCTGGATTCTGACAACAGCACTATCAACTGCTCCAAATAATTAAATCATTCAGGGGATCACATGGATAAATACAAACAAATCTTCAAATTAGTCAAGTACGAAAATAATTTAAAACACACAAACTTTCTCTACTTTACCATACGTAAGATTAGCGATACAATTATTATTTATGTAGGTACAATCAGATAAAACTAACTTCTGCAAAATATTTTTTTGTAATAAACATTTTGTGCAAATCACGGGAAGTACTTAGATAAAACCTCCACATTCTTTTATCATTGCGTATAATAATTAAATAAATAAATAAGAAATATTAACAATTAATTAATCTATGCTTACAAATGTCTACACCAATTTAAAAAGCGGAAAAGTTTGTTTGATTGTTAGAACGCGCTATTCTCAAGAACTACCAGTAGGATTTGAAAAAATATTTCTGCATTTGATAGATAAACTATTGAGGAAGGTTCTAGGCTACTTTTCATCATCATCATCATCATATACCATCACTACGGGAGCAACTCCGCAAGGGCACTACTAGTTAAAAAATGAAGAAATATAAACAATAATAATGATTACGTAAGTAGTAATAATTAGTAAGTATATATTTTAATCCATCGTGTCCCACTGCTGCGCAAAGGTTTACAAATGAAATAAAATAGAATTTCTGATTTCCGTTAATAAAACTTCAAAATGAAACAATATTGTTTTGTACACAATTTAGAGCGGTTACACACTGTATTAGATCCGAATCCGTGAAAATACAGACATTTTGGTCTGAACAACTTCGGATATTGCTTTTCGCACTGCATCCTATCCAAATATGGATCTAGAGTTGTTTATGTTTAGGCATACTAGAAGATTTTTAGTGTCAGGAGGCAATCTTTGCCTACACTTAACGGGACACTGTAGTGCCAGGGACAAAGTTTAGATGGTGTAGGATTGAGATCTAGAGTTTATGGACCAAATTTGGGTATTGCTTACGCTCTAATCCGATCTCTGATCCAAATCCATGCACTTTAGGGCTGCATCTTTGGCATATCAGGCATTACTCTTTGAATCGGATACAGAGCGCAAGCGTTTATACAAACAATACTACGGCTACTTCGGTTCAAAATGCTCTATCTGATTTGAGTGTATTATGATATTTATTATATTTATCTACGCCGCGCCGCAATGCTCACGCGACCCATTCAAAACTCGTAAAATTGTAATAAAGAAAACCACAATATCCAATTCTGATAGAACGAAAAGCAATTTACTGGAACGTATTTGGTAAATCTCAAAAAATAATTAACAAATTTATTTAACACATTAGTTTAAATCAGTTGAAAGTTAAATTGTTTTAAACTAATGTTTAAGACTTCAATATCATCATAACAAAGTATTGGATATATTCTTCAACGATAAGCTAATTTGGAGTTATTCCTGTTTGTCACCGCGTCCTGTCCCAAAGAGGAAACAAACAGGAATAAAAATTCCTAACTCTCCTCTATTTTAAATTTGGAGACAAACAGGAATCCAGATTCCTGTTTGTCCCCGAATTTATTAAAAAATCACTAACAAGATTTTTTGTTTTGAGCGTGGTCCTGCCGTTGACTATGATCAGAGTTCTGGTTCTTTCGGGTTGGAAGGTATCTTCCAGCCCGAAAGAACCAGAACTAAGCAAGCAAGGGTAATTAAGGTACAACTTTCGTCACTAGGTGATGAAAATTGGGAAAAATTAATATGAGATTCTAGTAATGGATGAGGGTACTCCAACTGACAGATGAAGGGGTTGAGGGTTTGGAAGCGTGCTCTCGGAGGCGGAGAGGGCGCGAGGGGCGCGCGCGGCGAGGTCCGTGACGCATGCGCGACGAAAGGCGAAGCGGGGTGGGAGGCGCGCGCCTAACACTATTTAAACTGTTCTTGCGAACGGTCATCATGCATTGGTCTGTTTGCAATCCAAAGTTTAGTTAGCTATAGTAATCCGACTGCTCGAGTCGTAGACAGACAGGCAAAAGCCCGTGGTCGTGACCGAAAGCTCTCGCAGACAATACCCTAGCTAAACGCGCAGTGAACCCTCGTTCAGGCCCTATCGTAAACCAGTGGAGTGTTTTGAGAATCAATGGCCGTCGCAGCAGCTCAGAAGAACCGCGAAATGTTCGCCATCAAGAAGTCCTACAGCATCGAGGTGAGGAGCTCACCCACCCCGGCAGAGCCACCGGCTCAGGGCACTCCCGCCTCCTGATGCCTCCATCATTCATCTGTTCAGGATTATCATCACATCAGTTTTTGTGGCCGGTCATTTGGAATATTATCGTCCTCATCGCTAAGTGAATCGTTTAGTTTTGTTTCATTTGGACAACTTACAATAGTAAGTTGTTGGAGTAATTTATAAATAAAAGGAAGTGACCGACCATGAAAACAAACGCTAAAGTTCATGGTGTTTCTAATAATACATAAATCATTTCATAACTACTCAGTAAAATATACTTACTAGTTATAAAACTAAGTTCATAACAGCAAACGCTAACTATAATTTTTTAAGACAGTCATCGTAAAGTCTAAATTATTTTAACTAAAACTTCAAAAGTTCATATTTCACCTATTTGATATCAACTGCTATGAAAAAATTGTAAGCAGCGAAAAATCATAATAAATACCAAATAAAACAAAAGTCGAATAATATTCAAAATCCAATACAAGCAAAATATTTCAACAAAAATATGCTTTGTCTTAGGATTATTTAGACCGGTCCATATTCCATTAAAATTGTAATAAAACTAATTAAAAATAAACAAGCTTTAAGAAATCAAGTGACTTTTCGATAAGTATCTAAGTACTTAAATAAAAATAAAAAAACATATCACAAATATAATTTAAACACTTGAATTCAAAAGCTTCTTGGGAAAAGTATGCATAATTATAAATGTTATTTTTAAATCAAAACAATGCAATGTTAACTTTACATCCTTTATGCCCATAAAATATGAAATATTTTATCACCTTTTATCACATCATTGACGACTTAGCTAAATAATTAAACAAACTATCTAGATATCAGTAAAAATGAAAACGAATGTCAAAGAAATCGCGTGAAAGTTAAATTCTTAAGGATCTTAATACTTATTTCATTTACAAGTAGGGTTAATTAAAATACTTTACTCGGTAAAAATAATGAGTCCAAAAGCTCAGAATTTCTCCTTGTCACTAACTTGTATCTTTATATCTTAACGATTTCGCTTATGTTATTTAACACTAAGTACCTACTTTTATTTATTTTTTCGTTTTCATATTATTACCAAGTCGAATCACATCATTATACTCCAAGTGTAGGTAAACTTTCATAATGAAGTCGCAATATAACGTGCGACATATTATTATATAACAATTTCAATGAACAATGACAATTAAATTAGCCATTGTAAGGGAATATTACCGCCAAATAAGAAACCATAACACGATTCCCGTACGCAATGACCTTTCGGTAACTGCTTACCGCGACACACAACAGAAAAAAGCTGTCTCATCATTGTCCAAAGGAAGATTAATTAGTATTGTTAATATTCAAGGCGTCAGTCGTAATCGTTACTTCGGCTTTCCCATTCTGTTGCAATTATAACTTAAAATCGTCGAATATCTATGTTTTGATCCGCAATGTTGTTTATCAACCAGATGCAGCTGTATACCGTAGCTTTGCGAAATGTTTAAACTTAAAACTGGATTGAGGCTGTAACGAAGTTGAGGTACAGCTTTATCACAGATAAAAGGCTAAATTTGATTGTTCAGACCATTAAATTCAGCCTCTTATCACATGCTCTCATTTTTCCACTTTATACAGTAGCAATAAAGACTGATGAGAATGAGAATGCAAAATGAGAAAATTGTATACTAACCCCGATGTAATACAGCAGATAACTAATTTAGCGATGCGATCTTGTTTACGTTAAGTTAGCTCCTAATGCGCTGTGCGATAACTGGGCCTACAACAAACAGTTGTAATTAACGTGTGTTTTATAATTGGCATCTGAATGATTGTATTTCCTTGACCATCGAAGGTCGGAATGCAAGGCGGTGCAACGCTCACCGCCTCCAATTCAGTTGCAAACATCTTGTCTTGTGATACGATGGCCCTTTTGCTTTTTAGGTAGGTACCTAAAAAACGTAACAAATTATTCACCTACAATTGAATTTTTGGCCTTGTTTTAAGAATTGACCTTCTTAGTTTGATCGAGTTTCAATAGCTAGGTGTTTTGTTTATAATTAATTAAACATCGTCACGCAAGTTTGTATATTCAATCTGCACAAAGCCTATTCAGGCTCAAAGATCAGCCTCAGAGATGCCCTTGACCAATTGAAGTTCTCCTTGACGGACAAATTATCCATAGGTTACTTACCTATGGATATTCAGAAGACCGGCAATCACTTATAATTTTTTTTTACAAACATAACAAAGGCGGCTTGACCACTTCATTTTATTATACCTACCTGTTGTATATTTTTTCATTTAAATGTAAAGATCTCTTATGGAATATGAAATTAATAAAATACTTAATGATGAATGGGTGACCTGCAATTTCATGGCAAAATTTAGCAATTGTCGTCGCATCATCAATCAGAGTTTGATGAAAAGACAATAGAGCGGTTATGGAGGGTAGACACGCCGGTCAGCGTTAATTGCCCGCCGACCGATTGGAATGGTAAAGTGGCCACTTGGGCTCACCAAGGCTATACTAACCGGATTCCGAATCTACCCGCTCGAGTTAGGCGGACCTTTAACTCCAGTTTCCGCAATCTTGTCGGCATAACTATATCAATTAATACGTAATGCATAACGTGTGCATTGCAAAGACAATAAACAAAGTCGTAAAATGGAAGTTAATTAAATTTCTGAGGACGATCAGCAGTTAATTATCTGAGATCTTGAGGCAGTTTTAGGTCGAACGATTACCGTCTTAGTGCATTTCAGGGGCTCGGTAACAATAGAGTGCGATTAGCTGAACCCTTGACATACATAGTTAGGCCCGCACGGCCACTCTAGTGGAAAATGCTAGGTCTCGCCTCGCGCGCTCCTTTGCGCTACGCGACGGAAATTATGGTGCCACTGACACAAACCTGTCAAACACACATACGCCCGTGGTAAGCCCCGCAATTATCCACTTCTAAAATTGCCTTCAAATTTGCTTTGCCCGCATTACTGTACGGTCGGATTTTCCAGAGAAGCGGAAAAGTACAAAAAATGAACGCCTAAAGGCTACTTGTACATCTTATGAATAAATAAATAGTTTGGGTGGTTTAATAGTTATCAAAAATTGTAGAACCAGTTTTAGTATGGCGCACATAATTTTATATTCCTACCGATTAAAAATTCAACAAATTTTATTTTTGTCACATACCACAGAATATATCCTCAATTAGCATGCAAGGCGATTGATTCGAAACAAAACAAAATAATCTTATGTCTAGTGAATAACTTTTCATAATATACCTTATTGTTCACCGTCTAATTATCACAACGAAGTGCTACAATAAGGAGATGGGCGCTAAAGTTATAATTTTCCGACAGTTATTAAAGTAGTGTTTGAAAGTCATCGACAAAGGACTTGAACGTGTAGTACGAATGTTCGCAAAGTGCGCGTCAGTAATTGGCTCCATTCGAGCTCAGCGGTCTAGAAAGTTCAGTTCCTTTTAAGAGATTTCAATTGTATGACGTAGTATCCGGCGGGTGTGAAGGCGGGAATATAATGGTAGCACTTTACCCCCGGACACGCGCAGGAAATAAGCTTAGGAACTTCGTAAAAGCAATTTCTGCTCTCACATGAAATATAATGCGGTTTGACCGCTTTATATTTATAAGGATTTAGAAGACTTATACTATTTTATAGTTTCATTGTGCTAGCTTGAGTCTTTAAACATTTTTATACATCAGACACGTACGTGAAAACGAAAAAGGTATTTCCAGATAAGTAGTTTTTTATTCGATTATATTGATTTTGGATTTTTGATAACACAGCCATAAAATCCACCTGTTGAGATAGGTAATTTTGATTTACGATGACAACAAATAAAAACGGCTTTTATAAAAATATGAAATGAAAACCTACTAATCCCTTTCATCTCAGCACTCTCACTTTAAACCGTTCACACAGTTTGTCCATTTTACATAAAACATCTTTTCATCAAGAAGCTATCTAGGTGGTAGAAAGGAATACTTTGAGACATTTTTTTTGTTTGTTGCAGAACGGCTATCCATCTCGCCGTCGTTCGCTTGTAGATGATGCCCGCTTCGAAACCCTGGTTGTCAAACAGACCAAGCAGAGTGTGCTCGAAGAGGCTCGCGCTCGCGCCAATGGTAAGGAACAATTTAGTTTTTCTTTAAGGTGCAGAAACAGATTATGATATGATAATTTCACGTGTGTGCGACGCACTTTGCCATATAAATGCCGATGCAAAATCCGAAAGCAGTGGATGCACCTTATCGGCATTTTGTACGCTGCATACGCTTCGATTCCGACGCATTGGACTCGTTGCTTAACTATTTTCTGTAAGAAAACTTATTATTTTATTTCAATACAAAAAAATAAAGCGACTGCAAATCGTTAAGACATTGAGTCATCTGCATTTATTATGTTACTATTTTGTTCTTTTCTTTATGTTGTTTTTTATTTTATGACATGTAGACTCTGGCTTGGAAAACGATTACATTCAAGACGATCACATTGGCAACGGCGACAAATCCCCAACTGTTGAAGATGGCACCCAACAAGATGAAACCAAAAATGGGCACCTCGGTAATATTTGTTTTGATGATTTTTTATTTGTAGATTTTGACTTTTTATTTATTTTTTTCCTTTAATTTGCATTAAGTTTTTTTTATTTGGTTCTTTATGTTTTTATTATTTTCGTTTTAGCTGACGCAGACATAGGGGACGACGTCGGAAAAACCAATGATGGTCAGTATTTTACAGATATGTTAGGTACCAAAACAAAACGTCGATGACGTCGAACATCATCATAAAATCTGCCTTAATTAGACAAAGTATTCAAAAATTATTTTAATAATTAATTACAGACTACACTCTGACCGAGGAGGAGGTGATCCTGCAAAATGCTGCCGCCGAATCGGCCGAGGCCGAGCAAGCGATTCAGCAAGCAGTGGTACTTCTCCGCATGCGCGATGGTATGGGATCCCTCGCCCGCATTCTCAAGACCATCGAAAACTACAAGGGATGCGTGTTGCACCTCGAAACTCGCCCCTCGCAGATCGAGGGCGTCCAGTTCGACGCACTCGTTAAAGTGAGCATGGCTCGCACCAACCTTCTTCAACTCATCCGATCTCTCCGCCAGTCAACCTCCTTTGCCGGAGTGAACCTGGTCACCGAAAACAACATCTCCAGCAAGATCCCCTGGTTCCCACGCCACGCCTCCGACCTCGATAACTGCAACCACCTTATGACCAAGTACGAGCCGGAACTTGACATGAACCACCCCGGCTTCGCCGACAAGGTTTACCGTGAGCGCAGGAAGCAAATCGCCGAGATCGCATTCTCTTATAAGTACGGAGACTTGATTCCGACCATGTCGTACACGGAGAGCGAGAACGCCACCTGGCAGCGAGTTTTCAACACCGTGCTGGACCTGATGCCGAAGCACGCTTGCATGGAGTACAAGGAGGCGTTCGGCAAGCTGCAAGCGGCTGATATCTTCGTGCCACACCGCATTCCGCAGCTGGATGACGTCAGCAACTTCCTGCGCCAGCACACCGGCTTCACGCTGCGGCCCGCCGCCGGCCTGCTCACCGCCCGAGACTTCCTCGCTTCCCTCGCCTTCCGTGTCTTCCAATCTACACAATACGTTCGTCACGCTAACTCTCCTTTCCACACCCCTGAACCGTGAGTACAATCTTTCCCTTAAATTAATTTGCATTCTTCATAATAGATAGCTACTTTAATAACGATCAAGTACCTACAGAAATCGATAAGCAGGCGGTTTTATTTTCCTTGTATTTTTTTTATTGTTACGCAATAACCTTGTTATTAAGCTTAAACTTTAGGTATACGCAGACCGGAAACGCTGATTTAGGTACCACAATTAACTTTTGTTTGATATTAAGTAACCTTGGTACTTAGGCTGTTCGTATCCTTGACAAAGTCAAAAAGATAAAATAATTTTCCGGTCTCAGAAAGAGGACGGAGCGCAGTGATGGAACTTTAACGTCGTTAAATGCTTCCCTCCTAATTGAGTTTTACTTGTAGCAACTACATAGAGCAGCATAATAGCTTCAAAGGCAACATTTACTGAATTAGGTACTCCAGTGGACTAATAGCATCGCCCCGGCTAGATGGCAGGAAAGTCAAAGTTATTAGTTTCATATCTCGCCTGTCAATACAAGAGTTTATGCAATAAAATTATTTGAGCAAGGCAAGTTATATTGATCGCATAATTCCCTTTTAGTGACTGCATCCACGAGCTTCTCGGTCACATCCCGCTGCTGGCTGATCCGAGCTTTGCGCAATTCTCCCAGGAGATCGGCTTGGCTTCTCTTGGTGCATCCGATCCGGAAATTGAAAAGCTATCTACCGTAAGTTTGGCATAAGTTCCTTCTAATTTATTTATTTTATCAAACAAAATCCACAGCTAAGTAGTAAAAAATCAAAAAGTATAAAAAGTATTTATGTTATGATATCTTACAGCCAATAACATATTTACATGTTTTAAATACCTATACCTAACGCTTATATTACGAAAATTGACTAATATTTACTTTATTGCGACTTTATATATAATGGGCCCATGCCGTGGCGAGAGATAAAAATTACCAACTGATTGTGTTATTGACAGCTTTACAGGTTATATTGGATTTGAGAATGGTTTCTTTTGCGCAGGTTTACTGGTTTACCGTGGAATTCGGCTTGTGCAAGGAGAACCATCAACTGAAGGCATATGGTGCTGCACTTTTGTCTTCGATTGGGGAACTCCTGCACGCCCTCAGCGATAAGCCCGAGCTGCGACCTTTCGAGCCGGCAAGCACGTCGATGCAGCCTTACCAAGACCAGGAGTATCAGCCGATTTACTACGTTGCTGAGAGCTTCGAAGATGCCAAAGACAAATTCAGGTAAAAACTAAAATATTCCGAAGATAGTATATATTTCATAATAAGTTGGGCTTTGATATTAATGTTTTGATATTTGTCCTTAGACGTTGGGTTTCGACCATGTCGCGTCCGTTCGAAGTGCGCTTCAACCCGCACACGGAGCGCGTGGAAGTGCTCGACTCCGTGGACAAGCTGGAGACTCTCGTCTGGCAACTCAACACCGAGATGCTGCATCTCACAAACGCCCTCAAGAAGCTCAAGGGCTCTCACTTCGAGTGATCACCCTATCCCCACAGTACACATCAATGGTTCAGTGCACGCGGCCTCGCCGCAAGGCACATTCTGTATAGCTAGTGATATTGTGTAGACGTAAGACTGTTAGCGTGTGTGGAGCGTGTGAGTGTGTGAAAACCATCCGATGGTCCTTCGTTAAATTCTTTTTGTATTATTTATTATGCCGAGTTTATTGCCCGGGCCTCGAGAGCCGCACGGAGCTCCTCATTGCCCATTAAAGGAGGCCGTGTGCGTTCGTGAGTCCTAAACTATTATAGTAATAATTTATAATTTAAACAAATACACAAATAAAAAATGGAGCACCAAAAATATTAAAAAATACAAACAATAAATAAATATATGCGTTTGAGTGAACACTGTATTTTTTTAATGAATTTGTGTACCTAATACCTACCTACCTTTTTGCATGCTTCTTGATGATGCAGACGGTGGTTATACGCGTTACTAAGTAAAGAATAATAACAAAACCTTAGGAGAGACTGAAAAAGATTGTATAAGTAGATTCATTATAAAACGCATTTTTTTTTTTAAATTAACAAGATAAAGTTTTTTTAAGGTGACATTTTAATTTAAACGTCAATTTAGACTTTGCTAACCTAAATAATTACACTTGGATTTAAATACGAAGTTGTCCATGAAAATTATTTTTATTTTCATGCAGTGCCACAAAACAAAAATGGAAAACCCAAATAGTGTATGCCGGATTCGAGAGTATTACTATTTACTTCCAGAAGATCAGTCACAGTTGCAAGTTACACCCGACCTTTATCCGTGTATTGTGACTCAAACAAATATTAAAACTGCAAGTTCTAGCACGCAAACCGACACTTTAACCGTGTGTGAAGCTGTGCAGCAAACAAAAGAAGTATCAATAACTTCTTTAACTTCATAAAGCAAATATTCAATAACTTTGATAAATAAATGAAAATCTGGCTTTATGAAGTTAAAGAAAGTAAGATGATAATTTTTGTTTGTTATATGGAAATACCTGTTATTTGCGCAAATCATATTTTGATCAAGATACAACCTTACACAGTTCTGCAAATTGGAAAAAAACACATGAAAATTTGAATTACGGGCTACCGTACGTAGCACGTCCACATTAAATATAAATCTATCTATAGTCTACGAGAGCTAAAGTGTAAAATCTACGTCGAACAAAATTGCTCCACTCAGATAGCACCTGTAGGTAATATGATTTCCTCTGGTCTCGGGGGTATTGTGATCGCTTTGAACGTAATCCGATTGTGCAAATTACTTTATCAATTGCCTCTGGGATCGAGCCCAATGCAAGCTACATTGAGTATTGAAAGATTGTACTGTAAAATCTCTTCCGATGAGATATATTAAACTGTGACTGGTCTCCGCCTTCGGTTTTCTCATGCATAATTCAAATAAAAGGCGTTGGGTAGTATTTGAATAAGAAACGTCGAAACAGTTCACGTTAATTAATTATTATTTTGTGATGATTAAATAGTGGACGCTTAATGTATGTATAGCTTTAACGATCCTAAATAATGTTGGAATACATGTCATGTACTGCGAGAAGAAGCTTTTATTTGCTTGATAAAAAAAAGCGAACAAAATCTAAAATGTAAAAAATAAAAAACCTTGGAAGGTTTCAAAAAAATTCAACTCGAAATATGCTAAAGGTGTGTCCAAACACAGCGCGCGTCGGTTATTGTTTGGATGTAGGTACCTACTTTATCCAGCAATATGGAGAAGATAGCAGCTATTCGCCTTATTGAAATAGATGGCTCCTATAGTCAATTCAGGGACATCAGACGTAAAATAACTTATTACCAAAATAACTTAAGAAAAGACCTGTGATGAAATAGAAAAATGGGAGAAAAAAAGCTGTAAAGTCCACTTTCCCACCTTAAAATTCCCGCTTAGGGGGATTTTGTGGAATATATAAAAAAAGTGTTAAAAGCCCCCATGAAAATTCCCCCTAAGGGGGAAAAGTGGAATTGAAAAAAATCGATGTGTAAAAATACCCCCTTAAAATCCACCTTAGGGGGGATTTGTAGACTAGAAAAAATAATAGTCTAGAAATCCCCCCCGTTTATTATTAGTAAAAAAGTGGAATAACCCATCGTATTAGGAACAGTTTAATTTAATTAGCCAATTCAATTAAACGGCTAGGCCTATGAGAATAAATGCTCGAAGCGGCTAGGCGGATACTTCAATCATTATGTCGTTTAAAACGTTCAAAACTTTGACTGACTGAAAAGCCACCATAACGTTAAATTAGTTTGTAGTTTAAGTTTTGTCACTAAATTAAGTATATTAAAATAAAGACATTTATTGACAACCTCCTCTGAGTCTTAAACAACATTTTGTCTGTATGACAAAGGGGTGTAACCACAACCAGGACCACCAACCTCCTAGAAGCGTGCCACAAAAAAATGAATGGAATCATCACGAAAGAAAAGCCAAACCTTACACAGCTTTTAAATGCTTTATTTGATGATGCGTGACTGAAGTTCATGTCAGAAAACGATCAAAAATATTCATTATAAAGAATAGAAAACAGGCCAGTGTCGAGACTGATAGTTTCAAAAAGAAGTAATCGACGGGAGCATAGCAATCGGCCATTTCTTAGAAAAATATAAAAAAGGGAAAGATATAGTAAATACGAATACTTACTAATTTTACACGTCTGGGTTATTTTAAGTACTATCTTAGATCAAAATGCAGATCATGTAATTGCTCACAAAAATAACCTTGATGTTTTTTTTCTAAGATTCACCAATTCTTCTGAGATATCACGATTTAAAAAATTAAATTAGTGGATTAATAAAAATATACCGTGGTTCAACTTATGTTGATAAATATTGAGCTCACCCACATAGCTAAACCATGTAGAAACGCACAATATGGAGTAAGCCAAAATTCAAGCATTCTCAAACAATAAATTGAAGTGTACTTGACATTATCATTATAACACACGAAAACATGTCTTAAAAGATTTAAACAAATTTTCAATCATTCCGGAGAATCTGCATCTGATTAAAAGGGTACAGTCAGCGGGCTTAAAAAGGTCGCTATTGCAGAATCGCAATATAAAATGAACTATAATGCCATCTCTTTTCAATGACTGAGACTGAAAAGAGACGGCATTATAGTTCATTTCATATTGCGATTCTGCACTATCGACCTTTTTATGCCCGCTGGTCGGTACGGTACTAGGATCTCCTACGGAATTGAAACCTTTTCGGTAGATACCTATCTAAATCGACGATATTTTTACGTGATTCTCGTGTTATTTTAATAACAAGTTAAGGACATGCGAAGTTACTATACTAGGCCTAGTCTACACTTTCAGTAAATTGAGAGGTATGGCCTTAGTCGAACAAGGGCGCCTTTTAAACAAAGAACTCGCAGTATTACGTACGTAACGAACGCAAGTGTACATAACAGCTAACAGCAGTAACAGCTTTTTATGACTGTAAAGGGATATCTGTGACTCACCAACGGAAGATCAACGTTGTCTTGTCATGCGCAAAACAACAAATATTGAGTTAGACGCCTATTTGCGACACAATTTACAAAACAGTGTGCAATGTGCATGTGCACTGCAGTCTAGAATTTTTTTTGTGTCACAAATAAGTGCTTTTTAAAGCTTTTATTTAACTTCACTTGTATCTTTGATGTCCTGGAATTTTGCTATGAATATTTCACCCACTTTCACTGAAGCTGTAGGGCTGAAATTTAGCACACTTCTACATAGATTCTCGGTGACAATATAATATTGTGATATCAGCTAGCTGATCTGATGATGGATTCAGGAGCTGTTCAACAGATTTCCTAAGTAAATAAGCCGATTGAATTGAAACTCGGAACTTAGCATATCTGTGAAGTTCCGACTACAATATAAATATTGTGGTATCAGCGAGCTTATCTGATGATGGAGTCAGTTCAATCACTTGTTCAATGGAACGTCTCAGTGATATGGGTTTCAAATGAAAGGACTTGATGAACGAAATACAGAATAGTGACGTCATTATAAATCTAAAAAAATAATGCAATGTGTCCAGCGACAACTAGAAAACAATAAATACTTAAATCAATATTTGAAAAAAACACATTTTTAAAAACAAGCTTTTATTTGTATGCTCTAAAAAGAAGAAAATAAACTTTACATTAAATAGAACCCATCAGTTTATTACATTACACAATTTTAAAGTTTAAAAGTTTATCGCAAGATTTACCTGGGTGTAAAGAATGTACAAAACTAGATATTTAAATTGTGTAATGTAGGTACCTAATAAATTGATGGGTTCTATTTAATGTTAAGTTTATTTTCTTTTTAGAGCTTTAAATAAAAACAACTTGTTAAACTTTCGCGATTTGATAACATAATGATAATTATTATTTCGGGATTTTATCCCGTGACCACGAACGCTGCAACGTGTTCGAAACGTCGGGAAACAAAATAAATAAAAAGTAACTACGCGATAAAATCCCGAAATAATAATTATCATTATGTTTTTTTTTTATTTTATTCTTCTTCTCTTCTTTTTGTTGGTACAAAAAATATGCATAATTATGCATAGTTGTCGTATAATAATAGTCAGCACCATGATAATGGTATGATGGTGAAACTAATATACTCAAACATCAACATCATATAATGTTGATGTTCGAGTATAGTTTAGTATTAGCACAGAAAATATAATACTATACGTATTAGTTATTATGACATTGTATGATATTATGTAGGTATCGAAAGAGCGTCAGCCCGAAGAACGACGGAGAAGAGTTGTGTGCCATCACATCAACCACGACCACTCCCTTTGTTCTCAAAAAAGACAGATTCTCATAAAACAGATTCTCAAGAAGACAGATTCTCAAAAGGACGGGAGTACACTTATGCGAAAAAAGGAAAACATGTTTTTTTACTCTGCCAAACACGCCCGACTAAGAAGATTATCATATTGTTGCCTTCGCCTTTTCGAATCATAATCAAACACGAGTACCTACCTATAAATAATTAAAAAGTCAGAACTGAATTTCCTTCTAAAAAGGCGGAAATTGTTCATGTTATCATCGAAATTAACAAAATGGATGAGAAAATACTAACACAAGACCATTCTCTAATCGACAAAATAATTGAGCGTTAAAATGCATGAGAAAATTATAAATAAACTTTGTAAACTGAACAATAAACAATAAAAATGTTTTTTTAATTGGTCGGTTTCCGGATTGAGTGTTGTAGTATTTACAGTACTTACCTAATTCAATTGGTAATCGATGGGAACCATTTTTTAAATTACCTATTTTAACTGAGTTAAAAAGAAACTTTGTCAAAATAGATGTAATACGAAAAAAAAATTGGAGCACATTAGTAACATGGAAGAAATAAAAACTTCAACATAGTTTTACATATTTTTCTTAAAGGGTTCGTAATTTTAAATGAATTTTTACTGAAAGTTGAGGTTTCTGTAACTGAATTTTTACAGAAACCTCAACTTTTTAAAATCAATAAATCGCGTATCATCAGAATATATAAAAGGCTTTCGTTACTGACTGACATATCAACGCACAGCCTAAACTATAAGTCCCAGAAGCATGAAATTTTCAGGGTGCGTTCCTCTTATGGTGTAGAGGTGCACTAAGAAAGGAATTTTGAAAATTCGACCTCTAAGGGGATGAAAAGGGCTAAAAATGTTTGTATGAAAAATCTTATTCTTTGAACATAGAAACTTGAAACTTAGCAGTTATGTTCTTCAAAACGTTTAAAAAAAGTTTATGAAAAAAAATATTTAAAACTACCTACCCTCAAAACGGGGTGAAAGGAATGTTAAAGTTTCGATGGGAACTTTTTAACGGGTAGTTTAATTTGCTTGAAACTTTGTACAAATATATTTCAGCACAAATAAAAATATCTATGGAAAAATAATTCAAAATTATCCTTCAGAAAGAGTGCCAGAGGGTGTTCAAGTTGGTAATGGAACTTCTTAACGTGGTTCGATTTGCTTCAAACTTTGTATGTGTACTTATAAAAAGGTAAAAAACATCCTTAAGACAGGACTTTCGAAAATTTTACCCCTACCGGGAAGAAAATGGTTACAAATGGTTGAATGAAAAATCGTATTATCAAGCATTTAACATGAAAAAAATTGGATTTCGAAATGAGGAAGCACGCTTCGTTTGTTGAAGCTGACTTCGCTTGCATATTAGCTTCATAATCCTACCAATAATAATAAATATATTGCGAGAAAAGTGAATTATGTCTGACAACAGAATAGGAACCGACAAGCACCCAGCTGTTTCTTAGAGCACCGTTAGCAAAATCAAGTACCCATCACATGTTGCATTTGTCTAAAAAATTTCCACTCCCTTCGCGAGGTGAGGAGGCTCGCTTCGCGAGCTTAGATCGGAGTTCGCTTCACTCGCATATTAGCTTCATGAGTAATTTACTATAAGGAACCGATAACCATTCATCTTTTTCTTAGAGCACCGTTAACAAAATCAAGTGACAAACGTCATGTTGCATTTGTCTAAAAAATTTCCGCTCGCTTCGCGAGCTAGGGAAGCTCGCTTCGCTCGCTTGGATCGGGGCTCGCTTCGCTCGCATATTACCTTCACGAGTAACTGACAACCATCCCTCATTTTCTTAGAGCACCGTTAGCAAAATCAAGTGACACATGTCATGTTGCTTTAAAAATTTCCGCTCGCTTCGCTCGCATATTAGCTTCATGTGTATTTTGCGAGCAAAGTAATTTACTGTGAAGAACCGATAAGCACCCATCTTTTTCTTAGAGCACCGTTAACAAAATCAAGTGACAAATGTCATGTTGCATTTGTCTAAGAAATTTCCGCTCGCTTCGCGAGCAGGGGAAGCTCGCTTCGCTCGCTTATGTCAGTGCTCGCTTCGCTCGCATATTAGCTTCATGAGTATTTTGCGAGCAAAGTAATTTACTGTTAAGAACCGATAAGCACCCATCTTTTTGTTAGAGCACCGTTAACAAAATCAAGTGACAAATGTCATGTTGCGTTTGTCTACAAAATTTCCGCTCGCTTCGCGAGCTGGGGAAGCTCGCTTTGCTCGCTTAGATCGAGGCTCGCTTCGCTCGCATATTACCTTCACGAGTAATTTACTGTTAGGAACTGACAACCATCCCTCATTTTCTTAGAGCACCGTTAGCAAAATCAAGTGACACATTGTCATGTTGCTCTAAAAATTTCCGCACGCTTCGCGAGCAGGGGAAGCTCGCATATTAGCTTCATGAGTATTTTGCAAGCAAAGTAATTTACTGTTAAGAACCGATAAGCACCCATCTTTTTCTTAGAACACCGTTAACAAAATCAAGTGACAAATGTCATGTTGCATTTGTATAAAAAAATTCCGCTCGCTTTGCAAGCGGGAGAAGCTCGCTTCGCTCGCTTATTACCTTTGTGAGTATTTTGCGAGCAAAGTAACTTACTGTTAGGAACCGACAAGCACCCAGCTTTTTCTTAGAGCACCGTTAGCAAAATCAAGCGTCACATGTTGCATTTGTCTAAAAATAGCTCGATGCTTCGCTTCCATAGGCTCAGGGCCAGACTTAACAGCTAGCTGGAATAGATTTAAGACAGGATTGTTATTTACATATGCAATTTTATGTGGCTTGCTCCAGGGTGAGCTCCTCCAGTAGCTTGCTGATACTTGCCCCTGAAAAAAATGACCTGAAACGTGGTCTACGGTAAATTTCTTTAATAGAACCTATTTTAAAAGGACTTGCCGACTCGATAACTTCCCCTTTTTTTGGAACTTGGTTAAAAATTACCCGAACGCGTACGAAGTCGCGGGTAACAGCTAGTACCACATACCATACTAGGTACACTAATAAGTTGCTCTAAGTACATGTATTGAATACTTGCGTACCTACAACCACTGAATTGGCCAACCATATTGATAAACTTTAATCTTAAAATGTTGCATTATAAGATTTTTTTTTGCAATTTTGCGTATGAACGCAAAACGGGTTTATTAATTATGCAACAAACATGAATTACCTATGTAAATAAAGGTATTTAGTGTCGATTTTCAGTACGCCTTGTTGAAGACTCAATGACGCAAAAGACCAAGACTGCTTTTTAAAAATAATGAAAAAGCGTCATCGACACCGAACCGAACCTAATTTCTTCGCGCAACTTCAATGCACTCGGTAAAATTGTACGCCATAGAGAAAAAACATCAATTTATGTACCACTTGTGAAGCTGGAAATAACTTCTACTCTACTTAGGCCAAGTATGCTACTCTACTTAGGGTATACATATAAAATTATGTACTTACCTTGGGTAATTTGTACGACTACCCTGTATTCACAAAAAAACGAACTCGTTATGTTTCAACCTCAGGGACAATTCGTAGGTCTAGAACATTCTCGGACCGTCTAGATAGGGTATCAAAACTCCTCAGCACAAACACGTAAAGTTTACTCCAAAGACAAATTTACCAAAACATTGAATTATTTGAAATGATTACGTATCTGTTATGTATATTCTTGGTCTGGGTTTCCTTCGATGTCGCAGGGCAGAGTGACGGAGTAGCAATGTTTGAGAAGAGCTACCTGGCCCTGCAAGCCTCGGAGCCTCGCCTCCACCAGCTCGAAATTCTCCTTCAGACTGTGAATTTGTATCTGCATCCGTTGACGTATCTAGAACAATGATTTTTTATCTCGATAATGTACCACGTACTCCTACTGCCCTATGAAGAACGGGTTCCAAAGGATGTTTTATTTGTAGTTGTCTGACTGGATTAGTCAGCTGTAATGAATTGGCTCAAAGACAAAGAGATGGAAGAATTGCATAAAGCTTAGAGACAAATCTATACCATACCTATATAAAGCGGAAAAGTTCAATATTTTTGTTTGGTTGTTTGTTTGAACGCGTTAATCTCAGGAACAAGCAGTCGTCTTTTGAAAAAAAAATATGCATTTGATAGCTGAATACTTGAGGGAGGTTATAGGCTACTTTATCTTTATCATCATCATCATATATCATCACTAAGCGGGCAACGCAGCGAGACCACAGCTCGTAGCTAATATTGATCCTTAAAATCGCATCCCTGACCTAAGTCAAGTTGAGTGACAAACTACATAATAATACCTGCAATTCAGGTTATTATAATCTCACAAATCAGTACATAACAATGCGTCAATTATCGTGCCAAGTCATAAAAGTCATAATTTTCCAACCCTGAACTCAATCAGATGATTCCCCGTGGCATGTAGGACAGATATAATGGGCAAAACTCGACAGTCAGACAGTAAAATGAGATAAAACATAATTATGCCATCATATACAAAATAACCAACATCAACTGCACGTTTCTAAAGATTAGTAATCTTTGTATAATTTTAAATAATAAACTTGTATATTAGACAGCTGCGATTACTAAATAAATACTAAAGGAAACATATAACAGTCATCACATCAGTCATAACATGACTGTGATAAATAAAAAGCTGCCGATTGCTATAGAAGCGTTTTGCTTGTAAAGCAATCGGCAGCTCTGAGTTACTATGAAGCCTCTATGTCAATTATGTACAGGATGCAAGTCTGTCTCATACAAGTGGCTAAATAAAAAATAAAAAAATCGACTTAAATGTTATAAGCTGAGCAATTATCTGAACTCTCGAGGTGCATTTCTGTTCACAACTCCGAAGATTCTCGACAAATCCTCACAAATTTTTTATAACATTAATCGGAAAGTATAAGTACCCTTTCAAACAAAAAAAATATTTTCCAATTCGGTCCAGGCGTCATCGAGGTGAACATACATAAAAGAAAAGCACAAAAAAAGATTCTGACGAATTGAGAACCTCCTCCTTTTTTTGAAGTCGGTTAAGTAACCTGTAAAAGAAAAACAATAAACTTTAACTGACCTCATCCCGTTCTTTCTGATATGCTCTGCATTGCGCGCGACACGCAATCATCTGCCTTTCTAACCCAGCTATCTGCGTCTGTAGATAGTGTCTGGTTGACTCCGATCTATCCTTCGCGCGACTCAAAGACCTGTTGCTTTCCTCTCTAAGTTCCTCCAGATCTTTCACCAACTGGGAGTATTCAATCGCCTTGTCGTTGTACCTCGACTCCTGCTGGGATAGCTTCTCTTCGAGTCTTAGGACCTGACATCTGATGAAAAGATTTGAAGTTTTCTTTATACAGTATGTGGCTTTTTGACCCCTTCAGGGTAGCTACCTTTTCTCTTGTAGTTAGAAAGTTTGGTTCTTAGGAATGGTACCAATTCAAAAATCCAAAAATGCAATTATTTTCTTCTTCAAAATAAAACAATAGTTTCCTAAGAACAAAACTTTCTAACTACAAGAGAAAAGGTGGCTACCCTGAGGGGACCAAAAATTTGCCATACCCTGTATATTACGTGGATTTATGTAGGTACACTTCTTTCAATGGATCTCGGCATTCGGGAAGTTGGCCGTTTCAATGCGCAGTACAACTTTTTCATGCAAAATTTTCTACTGCGCAGCGAAAAGTTCAACTTCACGAATGCCCATTGTGACAACTGTAATAGACCTAGACTAAGCCAGACACATTTTCTACTGTCTTTATTACCCGACTGCGGCGAAACCCAAAAGCAGGGTTATGTGTTTGACCTGTATGTATGTATGAAGGTAGTATCTCCTTCGTAAGTCCGCTGGTAACTACTCAACGGCTGATCCGACTTTGATAAATGATACGTCATTAGATTTGTCTTGATGACGCGAGTGTCACTGGGTACTTACATAAATTCGGTCACTGTATTGGCAGGGACAGACTACAGAAACCCAATTCGAATGAAAAATTAGTTTTTTCGAAACCCTCCCTCGAGAGAGAGGTTTCAAACTAAAAGGCTTTAAAAGGCGAGTACAAAAATATACACAATCTGTTGTTTGAAAACTGTTTGGAGGGACAAATGAAGTTGGTATTTTTTACACCGCAGTCGGGTTTTTTAGTTTTTTTTTATGCATTGCACTGCACTGCCTTTGACAATAATACTATTAATAGTTTATTTGATGATCGATGACGATGATCAAGTTTCTACATATAGATAGACTCATACACATCGCAATTTGCACTTTTAAATACTACTTTAATGGTAAATACTCGAGCTAGAACTCATGATCTTTATGATGTAGGTAATTGTTAGCTGCTATACTACGAGTCTAACATTTTTTTTTATTACACTAGTAACGATTTGATGAATATAATGACTACTGAATTTTACAACCCTCTACTCTAGGTTAATTACTTTATAGCATGATAGTACAGTACTTCAAGCTCTAGATTGGATCTCGGTTATTCTCGTATTTTCCGAATAAGTCCGACAGCAGTGTATGATTCCACAAAACAGAATGCGACAGCAGCTCTAATTTTCTTTTCTTAGAAATGACATTAATATTTTTTTGTTTGCGATAAAGTTGTAATTAAGAGTAATTTTCATTTCCAGACTTTTCATCAATGGTATTTGTAAACGCATTGTTTTCTGGTTTTACTGTAATAGTATGGAATAGAATCGATGTTTTGGCAGAGTAGGGTAGTTCCTCGGCTTTTGATCTGAAGGTAGTGGATTCATTCCCGGCCGGAAATTGATGACGTAATTAACCATTGATATTGTTACTGTTGATATTTATGATAGGTCGCTCTTATGCTTTGCTGATGTAGTAAACTGTTGACATTATTATGAGAACAATAAGTTTATTTTGGTAACAGATCTTGTGAGAAAATCTTACGTGAAGGTAACTGAAGGAACATGAACAGAATTTGCACTGAATGCAAGTATTAAAGGCCACGCTCTATACGTAGTACCAATTAGGTAATTTTATAACGTTTATGTACTAAAATTGCCGGTGATAAATTATCTGCTAGTACCTGCACCATTCTCATAATGATCATTAACCATATTTATGTAATATCTAATACAAGGCGTAAATAAGATACCTAATATAATCTTATAATATATTTGTACGTCGTTGTGCACTTATATTGGATTCCACCACCGAAGCGATAAGTAGTGGTAAAATATATAAATTATACTAATAAAAACTCCATTAAGGAGATGACAGACTGGCTGACTCAGATTCAAAGTACAACAAAAATTGATAAGTATTAAGATTTATTTGTCATTCATTAAAATCAAAACGATACTTTTGATATACCATTAAAATCAAAGCGGCTAATATCTAAGATTTATCGAGTATTCGGAAAAAAATCCTTGCACTTTTGAGTAAGTAATTAGTAGAATCATACTTTCTGGCTGCTAACATCACAGATTTCCAATAATTTGGTTATTTTAATAAATAAGCAGTTGCATAAGATGACATTTATAAAAAGACGGGGAAGTACCAATTGTCCTCTTAAGTTTTTTTACTCGGACAATTATAAGGAAAACATTATAAAAGAAATTTCTTGTCGACTAACAGGTAACATGGACATTGACATCTGCATCGGCCTTACTCAACAGTAAGTTGCTTTATATATCAGACAAGCTGGAGCACGCGATTTCATCTGTCTGAATCTCGGACGAAGTAGCCACGTCTGAATGCATAAATCTTAAGCGTGTATTTTGGAATAGAAGCAATTTTGACACAATTATTCATACTGTAGTTAATCTTTGGCAATGTCCTGAAGTTTACGTAATTTAGTAAAAATAAGAAGTTGAGATCAGTCTGTCATACTTCAGTTTTTTGTTTGTTTTTAAGTACGAGTATTATGTAGCTATTTTCCTGTGTGTGTTTTTACCAAATAAATGTGTATCTATCTATCTATCTATCTATCATACCAGAATTTTTTGGCTTAAAATCAGCCATGAGTGATTTTTTTTTTCAGAATCCGTATCAATCAGAATAGATTTTAGGGATTACCTATCGTCCCGAATTTAGAGCCTTCTTGTATTACCTTAAAGCATTTCTCTGTGCTTAAAATCAATGTTTACCTTATAATATTTGCGTTTTAAGTGCTACCGTAAATTAACCTATATTAAAACGATTTGCGCTGCTAAGTACTCTTTTGAGGTTACACGGTACCATGATACTTAACACACATGATAATAATTGAACGGTCTGATTACTTATTCCACATTGCATTCAACCAGTGATTGAAACACAACCACCCAGACACCCTCACAAACATCAGCGTTGTGGGATTATTGACAAAACCTGCTACAGCAAACTCAAAGCAGGTCCTAAGACAGGTTTGAGAGTCGGGTGTTCCCACATTCAAAAACTAGGTACTGAGTACTGGCGCAATTTGCATAGCCCGGAAAATAAATCCAAGGTAAAACTGTAGGTACATTACTTTTGAAGATCCCTACTCATACATTACGCATCCGGGGAAAACCGCAGTTATCCTTAACCAGACCTTACCGTATGCTGAACTTTTGTAAAACCCCGCAGCATCTTTGAGTAAAAAGCTGTTATATGAACGCCTACAATCTAATCTCAATCTTAGGGTTTCCATGTCTAGTACAGCACAGAGTACTAAAATTAATTATTTGTATTATTTGGGTAAAATATTTAAAAACTCTCATCACGGGAACAGGTATTTAAAACATGTTATTTTAATTCAAATGTATTACAATGATTTATTTTCTTCGACGGAACTTTTGCATTTTAAATTGGTGTCCAAATGGCTATTAGATAATAATCTTTAATATGGCATAGCAGTTTTTCCTCATCCAAATACTTATTGTAACTAAGTATTTACAAGAAATACGTCCTCACGGAAACTGTACTATGAACCTTGACAAAATGTTCCTTCTACCAATAACGTGTGAATGACACTTATAAAACATTCTACCACATTATGTCTCAGGGCAAAATAATAACATAATTTACCAGAAAAACGATGATTATAAATGACTAAACGTTTCATGTTCTCGAATAGCTAATAATGGTGCTAGTCTAAGTACCTACTAAATGTAATTAGGAAGGCATTCAGGCAAAATAGATATTTAGTAAGGAATAATAATATTTTAGCAAGAGGTAAAATTAAAACTGTCTTTTTTATTAAAACCTCGCACGTCTATCGCTTTTGTTGGTTTTTCTCTCCGGACAAATAACAATTCAAACAATAATTCACCGTTACATTCAGTTTCGGCTCTTAATAGGCATACTTTTAAAAAATTATTTAATTATTCTTAGAGGACAGTGTCATAACAAGACGATAACTCAATCAAACCAATATTGAAATCGGGCAATAAACGTTATGAATGGTATCACAAATATTTAGAACTATATATTTAGACTGTCAGGTAATATTAAAAGCATATATTTTTATAGGTACCATAGGGCTAGCCGGCACTTTGGTATAAACCGATATACCTACCGTAAGAAAGCGCTGCTAATAGCTTTGAGCGAACGCGTGGAAATGTCAGCGTGGAAGAGTGAGTTCACGCGTCAAAAATGTATCCAAAACCCGTCAAAGACTAAGTCTTGTTGCAATAGATGTGAGAGAGAAAAAAACGACAGTATTTAGTTGAATAATTTCATATGCAAATAAAACGCCACTGATTTTAGGCATCACGGCGTATCTAACAATTACATTATAACTACTGGTTGATGGCTACCAGCGGTTTTTATTAGGCCTACGCAGACCGGGACGGCATGGCAAAAGATTTAAGTTTTTACCAGTGGACATTCAAACATATCGAAATGAAATACGATATAAATTCCTATGCTTTAAAATGATGCCGTGGCATCGAAAGGGATATTTTCAATGTCACGGCTGATTGATTGATTGATGATTTTTCAAAATCAAACTCCTAACATGACTTTTCGATAGCTCTCACGGTTTCAGACTTCCTTGTGGCCTTGTTTTTTTGAACGTGCTAATCGGATATGAAAAATTATTTCTGCATGTGATAGATAAACACTTGGAAAATGTTATTAGGCTATTTTTCACTATCATCATTATCATCATATACCACCACTACGGGGGCAACGCCGCGAGAGCGCTGCTAGTGTGCAATATTGGTGGATTATTAACTGTTGAGTGTTCGTGAACGTGCACAATGCTGTACGTGCACTGCGTCGGAGTCGGAGCGTACCTAAAAGCAACAAATCCTAACGCTCCGTAGCTACGGAGCGTTAGGATTTGTTGCTTTGTTTTGATTCGAGCCATTACGCACTGTCGACTGGTCGCCGGCAACTTGGTCGATGGCGACCGTGACCACCTGTAGTTTATATAGGAGACGTGTTGTGTATGCGCACGAGAAAGACCGCCGCTAAGGCGACTTGGCATATAATTTTAGTCGCCATCGACCGAGTTGCCGGCGACCAGTCGACAATGCGTAATGGCTCTTCTATGGTACTGCGTGAACTGCATCGGCTTTTCTTCTAGTATTTCTGCCGATGACGTCATCCGAAATGAACGCCCCATTCGTATCCCGATCGCATTAGTTCTGACGTATGTGTATTGCCAATGCCGATGCAAAATCCCAAAAGAGTGGACGGACATTACCACTTGTATTTGGACATACCTCTGACTAAATCCTTAGACATCTTAAAAAGATCTAATATTTTTAGATCTTAAAGATCCTAAAGATCTAAAAAAATGTGTCTACCGCACCTTGGGAATACAGTCGTGATCATATTTCATTATTTTTTCATTTAATTTTGAACCATCAAGTCTCACGTCATAACGCGATACGATAGCTTATTGAAAATTAACATAATAAATGTTAAAATACAAGGTAAGTATGGCTTTGAACAGAACCTATAAATTAACCTAGTTATACAGATTTGTCATCGAAGTGATAAATTTTATGTAAAAGAATTAGTTGGATTTAATATAAAATATGTTTTATCAGTGAATTGTGATGCTAATCTAAATACATTTAATTATGAGCAGCTGTGCATGAAGTTTAATTTACCCAAAAAACTAGTGTTAACTTATTTATATAATAAATAGCACGTAATGAATATTAAGGAATACATATAAGTAAGATAATAAAGATAAGATACCTACAGAAAAAGAATAATGTTCGTACTTATAATCATCAACATCTTTATAGACATCCTCTATTTCTTTTTGCTTTTCAACTATTTCAACTTTTTGTGAGTTATTCTCCTCTAGCAATTTCGTGTTTTCAATTTTTTCTTGATTTAAATTATTCACTGCTACAACGAGCTGCAAGAAAAACGTAAAAAAACGTTGCTTAGTCTGTAGCAACTTAGTAGTATACAACTCTTGTAATGGTAATAAAATATATAAACGTGAATGGGTTTACTTTAAGTTGCTTGAGACGAACGCACTAAATTAGTTCCACAAATTGAATACCAATAAACGTGGACTAGTTGTGGCCTAGATCTGCCACTGTGAACTTAATTTAGGTACCTAATAGGTACTTCTAGGGCATTTACGAAGAGATACAATCACTAAAGTGATTTGAAAGGACGATTTTGAAGTGAGGCTCAAACTAGTGATAATGTTCCAGATAAGATTATTTTTTAAGAATATTTTTTGTAGCCATAATTACATTAATAAGCATAATAACCAAATTTAAGAACATCATGCGCGGAAACCAAAATAATTGGCCTAATATTATAATTAATATCAATCTAAATAATTATTTTTTAGCGTTTTGAAACAGGATCCTTCGATCTTTAAAAAACAAGTATTTTAAACTGAAACCTGTATTCAAAAAAACGGTAATAAATTATCAAATCGCCAAGTATATTGTCGGTGTGAATTTTTCTGATATAAACTATTATAAAATAGTTTAAAAAAAAATGAAATATGGTTTAACACTTTAAAAATAAAGTGTTAAACCATAATTCTTTTTTTTTTTTTTCTAACGAGAATCGAACCCGCATTGATACAAGCGATCCCTATAAAGCCTGCAAGAGAACGCAAATAAAACAAGGAAGGTTTTGAGCTCTTACAAATCTAGCCAAATGGAAATCTTGAAATTTAACATTTATAACATAGTTTCAATGTATCAATGGATTTTTCGTTTCGATAAAATTATATGCGCATTGACACGAGGTCTAAACGGTGAAGGAAAACATCGTGAGGAAACCCGCGGCTTAGTCAGCCCCACACGTATTGACCATGTTTTTCCTGTGGATATGGCCGGTTAAGCTGAGAGGATGGTGTAGGTGCTGGGCAAGCCTACTCCATCCCAACATTGTCCCGATAAGTGTAGGGAAAGATTGCCTCCTGACACTGTATAAATCATCTAGTAAAGATGTAAAGGCCTTAGTTTTGACATTGGAAATGTCTTTTCGTTCGCTCCAGTCAGTGTAGGCTCCGACTTCACGAAAAAGCGCGATCCCCTTATATCTCGGAGAGTTGTGAAGATATGATATTAAAAAAAATAGCTCAAAAGACTCGTATTCACGAGAGCTGTAAGGTGCAAAAAGAATTATTCTAGAAAGTCACAAACGAAAAAAGTTATGGCCGAAATAGTGAAAAAAAAAAATCAATTTGGTCCGAATTTTTGATTTTGGCGCTCGATATTTTGGAAACGAAGAATGATATCAAAAATTTGAGAAAAACTCCTGACAATTTAGTCAGCTACAATTTGAGCCTAAAACAAAAACGATCGGGTTAGGTTTGCCCTGTAGCCTAAGCATTTTGAAAAATACAATATAAAAATATTTTTCATTTCAGATTCATTTCCAATGTGCTCGATATTCGTGTGATAGAGAACCCTGGGACAAAATTTGATGCGCATTGGCACAGAGATACATAGTTGTGATACCTTCAAAACAAAAGTAGTCTAAGCTGTGGCGGCCGTGGTTGAAGTGCCCATACATTTCACTGTCGTTAGTAAAAAAAATACTGTACCTTTTCTTTGACCCGATGCAGCTCACAGGATATTTGATGACTGCTGTCCTCGGCGAGTTTCTGCAGTTGCTTTGCCTCCTGAAGCTGGATTTGTGCTCCCTTCAACAAATCAGGCAATGGTGCCAGTTCCATGAGTTTCTCTTGAAACTGCATCTGTCAACAAGCAATAGAATAAACTATGAGTTTGCCACATACGACATTAAACTGCATCTGTTAAACACCAATAGAAAACCACTGTGAGTTTGCCACTTACGACATTTTGGAATGCTAACTTCTTCAAATTATGACAAACTAGCAGCGCCCTCAGCGTTTTTGATGATGATGAAAAGTAGCATATTATAACCTTCCTCAAGAGTTTACCTATCACATGCAGAAATATTTCTTCAAATCAGACTGGTAGTTCCTGAGATTAGCGCGTTCAAACAAACAAACTCTTCCGCTGTATTATATTAGTCTAGATATGTGTTTGGACGTGCCTTTGACACTATTCCTTAAGGGAGTGGGCACACTGCGTTTTTCGTAACGCGTTTGTATTCATTCAAATCGTAAGTTTTTGCAATAATTCAAAAAACACACTCCCTAAAGTGCCCAAAAATGTGCCGCACCCAGTACAGGTACTATAATGATAATAAGCTGTTCGTAAGCGCTAAAGCCGCTAAAAATGAAAACGGCGGGACCTATTTGTACCAATTTTTTAAATTTTTGGTCCACAAAAACATTTAAGTACCTACTTATTTAAGAAAAAAAAAATCTTATTTTATTAAAATATACTTACTTAGGTATAAAAAATATCGACAAGTTGGTAAAATCAGGAACTGAAAAAAAAATCGATGTGATTTTGTCTGAACTTGAAATTTGAACGTCTGTCTGTTAGTAGAAAATATTGTTACTTAATCTTCAACAGTCACCTACATATAGGAACGACTGTGCAAATTCAATTGTTTGCATTACCAGGTGGAACTTTTCTTAGCTATTGTATTGTTTTCCCACGACCTCTGGTAGATTCCACACGACATCATTAGTTTCTAGACGAGTCTAGATATTTGAACGGCTTTATAGTAATTTGTTCCGTAGGTAAATGAAAATCGTGAAGCTAAGCTTAGACTTTAACGCATTGATCTGACCACAGAACACAGAATCGCTCGCTTACGCAAGTAGAAGCAGCATGTTGACTTATTACTAAGAGAACCAGTGTCGCCAAACTCACACACGTAAAATAAAACACACTTAGAAATAAAAGTTATGATTGGTCGAAAGAGAACCTTAAAAAGGACCTAAAACCATAAAACTAATTTTATTGATAATAAACCTTAGGCCTATCGGAACATGGTTCTAAACTTAATAAAATAAACAGTACTGCTATTTGTCAAAAGATGGCGCTTTGCGAAACATTTTCATTCAGTATTTTTTTCCTTTTAGTCTCTAACACGTCGGAATAGGGTTGATAATGCAATGGCTGTTACTTGAATGACAACAAAACAAGCTACTTGACGAGAGATGGCGCTATCAGTTAGTCTTTTATTATCAATCTTATATTTACCAGATATAAGATTGATAATACAATGACTATACTTGCTACTCGATTAGTGATGTGCCAATAAGAATACAAGACGTATCGAAATCGATTATTATTACAAACCTACTGATGTGTAAAGATCGGTAGCACGCTCAGTTTAATCTTCCTAGGTAGCACGTCAGGTTATATTTCTGGTGGTCGAAATAAAAAGCTTTTCTTATCTTTCTTTCTTTATTTACACAATCAAAGGTTTACAACTCGTAAATTGTATCACTGTTTAAAATAATGGTTCTTTTTTCTTCTTGTGTTTTCTTTTTATGGTGTAGGTACAGTTGCATCTATCCATATTTTGTTTTATCTGGTGCCTTGGGAAAACTGAAACCAGAAGATTTTACGTTATTTCTTCAAAATATTTCTAATTTTCATCTTACCCAGCCACTGGGCGGGCACCATAAGTCTTAAATAAGAATAAGAAAAGAATAAGAATAGTAAATAAATCATACGAATCACACTAATATTATAAATGCGAAAGTTTGGATGTTTGTATGTTTGTTCCTCTATAATTCGAGTTAACTCGACAATCACTGAACCGATTTGCTGAAATTTGAAACATAGATAGATAATGACCGGGAATAGGACATAGGCTACTTTTTATCCCGAAATAATGCACAGTTCCCGTGGGATAAACAAAAAAGTAGTCCACGCGGGTGAAGCCGCGGGCGTCAGCCAGTTCAGAATAAAATCATCACTATTGCAAAAAAAAAAAATCAACGCCTTAATACTATTTACATGATCATAACCAATAAAGTACTCGATAACACATTCATCAGTATAATGGGGTAACATCCCTAATTGAGTAGCGAAAGTTGAGGTTTATGAGAAACGCGACCTTAACTAACAATGTTCACAGTCTATTTTTGTTTGACGGTTTTGAATTGTAAACAAACCAAACAAAACCGCTTTAAAACAATAAAATAATACTTACCGGTGATACGATATGCTCCCTTTTGTTACATTTTTGGTGCGGCTATCGTTTTTGCAGCTTATAATAGCACAATACGGCATTTTTCTATTTTTTTCTGATTTTTCCTACCTATGTTCCTTGTGAAAGACGTCAAACACGACTGAAGTATGCGGAGGTTGAAGTGCGCGCAATGCGCTTACTTGGTGCTACGCGGGCCCCGCCTACTTACTAGTTCTAGTCTTATTCTCAATTCTGTGGATCTGACCATGTCATGCCTTTCGATAAGGCCGGGTATACTGAGATGATTGTCAAGGGCCAAGGCTAGTTTATCTATAAGGCGCAGGACACACAGAAAAGACGACGCAGACGGGGCGCGGACATTTGTCTCTTCAGCGTCCCTTTCGTACAAAATGTATAGAAGCGTCGCGACGCAAAACATACAGAAGAGACGGGGCGCGGGCGCAAGACTGTTCGCTGGCGCCTTGTCCGCGACGCATCCTCGTCTTACGTCTATTCTGTCTGGCCCGCGCCTTAGGCTAAGATACGGTATAAATTATATATCGTCGATGGGCTTGCAACCTGTCTTGTATGGAATGCTAACTTCTGCAAAATGTGGGCATGTACCAAATAAGTATTGGGACATACCTCTGACTACCCCCTTAGACATCTTCAAAAGATCTTAAAATGCCTAAAAAAAGATCTAAAAGAATGTCTACTGCGCCTTGGGGATACAGTCGTGATCATATTTAATTTTTTCATATATCATAAATTATATACTCATCTGTTATTTGATTATAGGATTATGGCAACGTTTATTATATGATAGATAGTATTACGTACCTACATTTAAAAATCCCGAATGGGTTGTCTGACTAAATCCGGGGCCTTCGCTGTTAAATAGTAAAAAGGGATGGGGCAAAATTTTGGGCCATTAAGGGCAGCTTCCTTTCCTTTTTTAGTTAGAAAGTTTTGTTCTTTCGCGGGCGTTCTATATCTAATATGTAGCAGGAACTAACATAAAATGCGTAGGCTTAATTACTAGTTTCCACAGATAGAAATAACAGAACAAGATGTAGGTACCTTCATTTTCTGTAGCTCGATTTGTATTTGATCAGAGGCTTGCTTATTATCAAACTCCATGATGTCCAACTGGCGTTTCAGCTCCTCCACTTGTTGCTGTGCTTGTAAATACTGTGTGGGCGAAAAGTAAACAGTTTTAAACTGGGGACTTGTATCATTGAAAAGTCTTATCAAATTTTACGATTCTAACGGGATTCGATCCCCTCAAGCCGGAGACCCTTACATCATTTGTCGGTTAAAGCACCGATTAATGCGGGTTCTAATCCCGTCGGAATCGTAAATTTTGATAAGACTTTTCATTTTCAATGAAAGATTACCTACCCAACATTTTCAATTAAAGATTACCCAAGTTTGGGTATCACTATAAAATTTTAAATTATAGGGAAATGTAATCAAAAACTAAGTGGTTTCAAAGAAAATAGTAAATATTGTTAACCATCAGAAAGCAAAAGAGAAAAACATAGTTACAGATTTTTTATTTTAAAATCTAAAGCGCCAGGCTAAATATTACCAGCAATACCACTGTATGTAAAGTTTGCCTTTTAATAGGTAAGTGACCAGCCAGACCAGCAGCAGGGCTAAAAAGGCCGTTATGGCAAAATCATAATATGAATTGCACTTTATACCGTCTCTTTTCTTAGACATTAGAGTGACAAGAAAAAACATTAATATGATTCATAAAAGATACTTGGACTTTACATCAGGCAGGGTCAAACGCGAACCTATATCAGTTAACTAGCAGCGCCCTCGCGGCGTTGCCCCTGTAGTGATGATATAACGGTAATGATGATGATGATGAAAAGCAGCCTATAACCTTCCTCAAGAGTTTAGCTATCAAATACAGAAATAATTTTTCAAATCCGACTGCTAGTTTCTGAGATTAGCGCGTTCAAACAAGCAAACAAACTCTTCCGCAGAATAGTATTATTATAGAAAAAAAATGTTCTACCTTCACCCGATACTCCTGAAGTTGTTCAGACTTCTCATCCACTGTCATCCTCAGCTCTTCGGTTTCCTCTTTCACATTTCGTAGTTGCATCTTCAGGGCAGCGACCTCTTCGTTAACCTTCCTAGACTCCTGTTGCAAAGACAATCTCCATTAAAATTAAACTGTCTTTTACACTAAGTACCTTCGGAGTGGAGGGCCTGTAAAAACAGATTCTCAAAGAACCTACATCAGCGGAGCTAAAAAGGTCGCTATTGCAGAATCGTATTAAAGGAATTGAACTATTGCCTTCTCTTTTCACTCTCAGTCAATGAAAAGAGATGGCAATAGTTCAATTCCTTTATTGCGATTCTGCAATTGCGACCTTTTTAGCTCCGCAGGGCTCAGTCTCACACATTGAAAAGTATCTACTAAATTATGTTATTCCTAATTCTTCTAGCACCTAAGTACAGTCACAGAGAAAGTACAGTACTTCAAGCTATTTAATTGAGGGTTTTCCGAATATGTCCGACAGCAGTGTTTGATTCCACAAAACAGAATGCGACAGAAGTGCACGTCGTTATCAGCGCAGGTCGCACGGCTTGCAACTACATTTGTTTTTCTTAAAAATGACATTGATATTTATTTGTGTTTACATAAAGTTGAAATTATGATTTTTATTTCCAAATGACTTTTCATCAATCGTTTTTGTAATTTTATGCGATTGTTTCCGCCGTTTTCCGAAACGCATTATTTTTTCTATTTTTACTGTAGGTACTGTTATTGTGAGAGACAATAAATGAATTTAGTATTGAAAAAATATTTGACTGGCCTCTTAGCCCAGTTGGTAATAGCTCTGCCTTCTGAGCCGTGGATTTGATTCCCAACCAGGACACATTTGAAGTCATTGCTCGCTATTGCATTAATTATAAAGGTTGTTTGGAAGATTCTTAGTGATCATTCCATAACTATGCTAGGTCAAGGTCTACTAGTCATTATGTTTATTTTTAATTATATAAGGAGTATAGGTACCAAAGTGTTTTGAAATCATTGAATAATTAGTTCCTAATAATCTATTGAATGTTCAATGGGTCTTAAGGAGTAAATTAAAATAATGGATTTACTATGGCAACTATAACCGAAACATCCTAGATACTGTGTGACAAAAAATAAGAGCGAAAGTGGAGACGGAAACAAAACAAACGCAACACGATAAGTATCTATTGTATTCGATTACGTTAGTCTGCAACTTGCGTGTTTCGTACAGTCTGTAAGAGATATTATGTAAAAAATTGTTTTATGAAATGAAAATGTTTTAGGAAATAATTTCATTTCATAAAACAAACAAGGGCTAGAATAACAATAAAACTTGAAGTTGACGTAAAGTTTTACTAATCTAACACCCGAATTATTAAATAGCTTCCAATACAACTCAAGACCAAAGCAATGGACATATGCCTTACGCCTTGCCTGACCTATGCCTTGGTCTTTGACGAAAAAACATCTAGAGACACTAAGAGTCTGTCAACGAGCAACAGAAAGATTCTACATCGGAGTAAAACTGAGGGATCGAGTGAGAAACCAAAAAATCAGAGGCATAACCAAGGCAAAACATGTGATTCAGCGGACTTTACCACTCAAATGGAGATGGGCGGGACATCTGCAAAGAATTCAAGAAAACCGATGGTGCCAAATTACTACCAACTGGAAGCCTCGCGATGTAAAAAGGAAAAGACGGTAGAAAACGCACTGAAACGCCCTACTTTTCACAAAAGCGCACTGAAACGCCCTACTTTGCACGAAAGCACCCTGTAACGCCATACTTTGCACGAATGCGCACTGAAACGCCCAACTTTGCACGAATGCGTACTGAAACGCCCAACTTTGCACGAAAGCGCACTGAAACGCCCAACTTTGCACGAAAGCGCACTGAAACGCCCTACTTTGCACGAAAGCGCACTGAAACGCCCTACTTTGCACGAAAGCGCACTGAAATCAAAAATCCTTGGATGTAAAATTTTTGAGTTAGTAATCGTAAATATTCTCCTTCGAAACGTCTTAATGATTTTTTACCCTTATGGGGTCACTTGGATTGTTCTTAGCTAAAGCTGGACTTGGTAATTGGCGCTATTTTTTACTGTCAAAAAAACCCGTAGGTAACAATTAAATAACCAATTCCAAATCAGCCACTTATTTTCTTTTTATCACATTTGCTTACAGGGTCCGCTAGTATTACTGAAGAAAACATTATTCAAAATTCCATATTAATATCTAGCATTGACTGTACCTACATCTAAATATAAAGTAGGTAATTTATTCTAATGAATATCTGTGACAATAGCCACCGTTTTTATATAATTACCAGTTTCAACACACCTTTGAGTCATACGCTTTCCCAGCGTTGCAAATGTCGTTAATCTTCAATTCCAAGTCTTTTAATTTTGCCTCGTACTTCAGTCTTTGTAATCGCTCCTCGTCAGCGGTGCTTTTGGCTCGGTGTAACTCCTCGCGTAGCCTAGATACCTAGAGAGAAATCTTCTGCATAAGTATTCAATTTTTTCACCAAGTAGGTATTCTTATAAATTAAAATACAAAGGTTTTTTTATCTATTAGATGGCTTATAACGTAAGGACTCAACAAAGCGCTCCAGTGTATTTAAAAAATTCGAATAAACTTATTAGTAAAAAATAAAATTACGAGTAGATATTATATTGGCGGAAACATTGAAATCGGGAAAAAATTACTCTCCTAAAGTGATTTTTTATTTTGAGTCATTTTTATGTTGAGTCTTAACTATCGAGGAATAATATACCTTCCTATAAATTATGTTTGTAGTGTTAACTTAACACTACTACTATTTATTGGTTTTGAAAACATAACAATATTTACCTCAACATCATCTTGACTGTATTTTTCATCATTTAGTTTGTGAATGGGGTCCTCAAAATTATTTACATCTTTGACCAATGAATCTGATTCCTGTAAAATAAAGACAATAATTAAAATATTGGGGCATGCCTATTTCCTTACACATCTAGATATTTAGATAGACGACCTCAGTGGCGCAGTGGGTGAAGGCCCGCCTGAGACACAGGAGGTTACGGGTTCGATCCCCGCCGCGGGACAAATGTTTCTATGATCTGCAAATATTTGTCTCTGTTCTGGGTGTTTTGTATGTATAATAAGGTGTATGTATTTAGAAAAAAACCATACATAACACACGACTTGTATTTTATGTATGGTTTATTTCAAAGGTAGGAAGAAAGTTCGTATGAGCAAATGGCCAACTCTGGTGACGGAGTTTTTAGGCCGCCTAAAGGCCTCCGTCATGGCTTAACGACTTAAAAGCCGGGACCGACATTTAACGTGCCCTCCGAAGCGCTCAGCTCTTAATACCACTTGCCGTCACCCATCCCAAGAGTGACCGCCCACAACGTTGCTTAACTTCAATGATCAATCAAGAACGTCCAAACAAGCTACGCCACGAGCGCTTCCCTCGCAAAGGTAAGTACTTAATATAGAGTATTACTAACAATAGCTCGGTCAGAAGTATATTTTCTATGAAGGTCGTGCCGACCCCGCCGCATAGCTGCTAGCTCCATTTGAATCTCCTTCACTTCACCTTCCATGTCTCCCAACTGCTTTTGCTGAAACATTATGAAACATAGTTTAAGGTAGGTACCTACAGTACGCTCAATGATTCTAGGTATTCGTGAAGTTAGATGTTTCGATGCGCAGTGTAGCTTTTTCATACAAAATTTTCTACTGCTCAGCGAAACGGCTAACTCCACGAATGCCTAGATCCATTGTGCGTACCTACTGTAAAGTAACTAACAGGTAACACACATCTCAGTTTGGTCTATCGAAGGTAACAGAGAGAATCTTAGATAAAATAACCCATGTTTTATTATGACATATTCTCATGAATATGGAAGGTCAATGTTTGGACTTTTTAAATTACAGCAACCACAGATAGCAACATATTGGTCACACATTTACTTAAGCTTGGTGAAGGAAATGGTAAAGGGAATCATCTAGTGAAAGATGTAAAGGCATAAGTATTAAACTTTCAAATTAGCACGGCTTTAGTGAATGTCTTTTTCAAGTCACTCTTTTCTATATAAATGAAAAAAAAAAACTACCAGATAACTGATAAAATACATAAATACTTTTTGTAAATACATACCTACTTAATATACTTTATAACACCCAGACACAGAACAAACATCTATGTTCATCACACAAATGTTTGTCCTGGGTGGGAATCGAACCCACAACCTACAGCGCAGAAGGCAGAGCTACTACCAACTGAGCTAAGAGGTCAGTCACTTTGGTCTTCCCCTTCTTCATCTTCCTTCTACTTTTCCTTCGATGTTCGCTAAGAAGATTAGTTAATATTTAGCAATGTGACAGATTAGGTTGCCTGTATAAAATACATCCTATTTTAAATCACTAGATGTGTAAGTACCTGTTACTTTGACCATTTTTAAATACTCACCAATAAATGAGCCTGTCCTGTAAAATCAACATCTTCTGGTTCAAGTGCTTTGTGCTTTATAAATGGCCAGAACTCTGATTGAGGCATCAATGTGCTAAGCTTTTCATAAAACCTGTAAGTAAAAATATTTTTTGTGTATTTAGGAAATATAACAATAAAATCAATGATAGCATTTATGTCAATCAATGACATTTTTTGTCAAATATTTTTTCTGATAGTTTATTCAAGGAAGTTTTATACCTACGCAAAACTTCCTTTTACGTAGGTATAAAACTTGACATAGGTTTAAAAAGAGTTTATTAAAAGGTTTAGGTTTAAAAAGAGTTTATTAGAAGGAACCTTTTTATTAGGCATGTGCATGCAAATGTAACAAATCCTTGAACAAATCAAACCAATAATAAAAAACAAAGGGAACCACTGCACTGCTACCCACAAATGGTCTAAGCTGCTAATAGGTAGGTACTAAAAAAAAACCATGGTTAGAAAGAGGATAGGTACAGTTTGCGTTCATGTAAAAAGAATGCTGGAAGAAAGTGGAGGGGTGTGTTTTGTCTCATGTTTGCACATGGGTTTACCCATTGTGACCTATGGATTTTTTACACAGGTAAGGGCCCTTGTCAGCATAACTAATGCCACCTTCTCCATGAAGCTCTATCCAAGGCAGCCTATTTAGCAACCATCTATTTTCAATAGGTAGGTACCTACCTACTAACCTCATTTATTGTTTCCTTTTTAATGGATGGGGGTTTGTTGGGCCATCGATTTCTTGAGGGGGCTGGCTTTTTCGCTCGCTTTTTGCACAGAACACTAATAAAATACTAATAAGTTACACAGAGACATCACACTTATAGATCGAGTCCCCAATACCGAAATTCGCAAGCGGACAAAAGTTCAAGATGCTAGGAAGCGAATTTTGGGGCTCAAATGGAGCTGGGCGGGACACGTGGCGATAGGTGGAGCAAAGTATTAATCGAGTGGAGGCCTAGAAACGGAAAACGGAGCGTCGGTTGTCCGCCGACAACATGGATTGACGACATAGTAAAATCCGCAGGTCGTACATGGGTAGGTACCTAAGATTGGCGCAGGACAGAGGCGAATGGCAAAAGCGAAGAGAGGTCTAGGCCCAGCAGGATGGGATGAGATTGAGAAGGGCTGATAATGATGATGATGATGATGATGAAGTTATATCTATCACACTGACCACCGCACCGGTTGCTCGCTCCGTGTCGGACGGAGAAAAAAAAAATGCAAACGCACCGCACGCGCACTCAAAGCCAAAAAACTTTTCACAGCTCTAAATTCCGAATTTGGCGCCAGGCAAGAGTAATAAGGTGACAGTGACAGTTGACTGTAAAGTATTTGACACATTTTCGGACAGCTGTCACTGTCATCAGATCAGATTTTGACTTTTGTGACGCGACGAGCAATATTTATTTTTAGTCTGTGGGAAGTCATCAGAATCTATGCTGTCATAAATGTCATTTTCAACTTCACTTTATTTTTCATATCCGCCCCGTGCCTCGTCCCTGTGCCCGTGGCCCGTGTTGTCAGTGATGCCAACTTAGCTACTTTATAGCTAGATCTGGCCACTTTTAGGCTACCGTCAGCTACAAAATTGAAAAAGTTGTAGCTAAAAAAGTAAGATTTAGGTTGAATAAACCTTTATAACCTACCAAGACAACACTGTGGACAACACCGTAGGCAACAAGTTTTTTTCACTTGGTTACATCTAGCTACTTTTTGAGGAAAATCTGGTTATCTAGCAACTTTGTGGGGCAGATTTAGCTACAAGTCTGATGGTAGAGTTGGCAACACTGCGTGTTGTGCTGTGTTCGTTCGTTCGTGTTTTATGGGTGAACAGTCCGATTTTCTTCGGCTGTTTTCAACCGATTTACATTGATCGATTGCCCATAGTCATAACGTTTCAGTTACAACACACCCATTTCCCAAAATCACTCATAATACCGTGAAATAAGTGAACTGTTACCATACTTTGTTACAAATAAAATACCTTACCATCATGACATAGGTTTAGTGAGCCGTTCTTCAAACAAATCTAAATTTCATCTTGCAGACGTGGATGTATGTGAAATACCTAAGTATTTTTACCTCATTCCTGAGCATGTGTTTCAAATTCTCTGATAGGTGGATGGCGACTGATCTCTAGGCTTTACACAATGTAGCTAAGTATCTACTTTGTACCTATAGCGCAATGTAACATGTTTTCAGCCCAGCTACTGACTCGTCATTTAGGGCCTATAATATACACTTAACTCAATTTACAAATCCTTTCAGGACCTAAAATGTTTTACCAACTGTAAGATATCAAAATAAGAATGAAACTACCTAATCTGGAAGCTCAACTTGAGCTCAGTGAGGATGAGAGTGATGCCACAGTACCGGAGAGTATTCTGAACAAATGGAGCCGAAAATCCGACTCCACTCTGGACATGCCAGATCTTGGAGCTACACACAGGAAATTCATTAGGGTAAGCTTATTAAAATTTATCTAACATACTCAGAGTGCTAAAAACGTTCGGTCATCTGCACTAAGGTAAATAAACATTCAACACATTGTCAGCTATTATTAAAAATGCTGACTTAGTAGGTATTTGTTGTGTACTAATCTCATTTTATATTTACATTGTAAAACATCTTAGTGCAGGTGACTGTAACTGGTACCTATAGTAAGCATCTAAGAACATCTGAGCAAAGAAGGTTTATTTTTACTCAAAAAATGGATATAATATGTATAAGCTGACAATGTAATTCTATGGTTAGGAGTTTTTTTTTTTATTAATCTATATTTTCTTTCTGCTGGGCAAAGCTCTCCCCCAATTGTTTCCATCTCTCTCGGTCTTTTATATCCCACCAATCCCTCCGAAAGGTGTTGAGATCATCCCGCCAACGTTTTCTTGGCCTGCCCCGGCTTCGTCACCCATCAGGCACCCATGGCGTGATAATCCCTGCCCACCTGTCACCATCCATACGACTCACGTGTCCCGCCCAGCCCCATTTTAACTTGCCAAGTTAAAATGGTTAGGAATATGAAAAGAAAATTACTTGCTACAGGAAAGGAAGCAAATGCTTTTGTAAGCTGATGGAAATGGCAATGCATTGTCTGGAGGTAATTGAGCTGATAATAATCAAGTCATCTTATCAGCTCTTGAGTTTACAATTAACACAAAACTAAGACATTGCAATTCCATCTAATAATGAAGCTGATTTCTTACAAAACTAAAAACTCTGTAAACTTAATTCACTAACCAACTTGCCAAGTTTCATGATAATGAGATCAACAATGTGTTACAATCATCATCAATACCTACAAATAAATACATTGATCTATAAATATATTTATTCAACAATGATTTTGTACATTTAACTCCTTACACTTGCACTTTTAAACCATTGTTTATTGTAGTAAATTGATACTATGAACAGTTAAATGAGTGTAAGAGAGCTTAAAGTAACCACACTACTTGCTCCCGCCCATGGCTTCATGAGCATGATACTTATTTTTAACTAGCCTATTGGCTCTGTTTGCACATTTTTCAAATTTCATTCAGTTCAGACCTTAAAGTTCTCTCAAATCAGATATTAAGGTAAAAAGGCCGTTATAATAGAATCACAATAGGAATTGAACTATATGCTGTCTCTTTTCATAGACTGAGAGTGACAAGAATGATCAATTGTGATTCTCTATAGTGGCATTTTTAGTCCCGCAGATTTCTTCCCAATTTTACTTCAAGCATTCTCAATAATATACAAGCTTATAAATAGTAAAACAATATAAAACTTACAGAGATGGAACCGCCTTTCCCGACTTCAGCGCTCAATTATTTATGCGCTGATTCTAATCACAGTTACCGTGCTGGTGATCATGTATTCAGCGAGGACGGAAACTGAAAACACTGTAGATAATAATATGGCAAAGAATAGTGAGCTGGCACAGGTGAGTCTTCTACTGTATTTAATTTTATCATCATCTACTCTCATCTCTAAGTATTTGGCAAGTTCACCATCTCAGAGAGAGGTACCAAGTAAGCTACCTGTCCGTAGCGGCTTTCACTACAACCTTTCTGCCCAGCTGCTTGCAGATACACTATGTGTGTGCTCATGGCTTTCACCATTGTTTAGTAGTATTAATCATTGTCATAGGGCAAAACAAACAAGCATTTGTTTGACATCTACCCAAGGAAGTTTTATACCTACATCTACCAGACATTCGTCATTGAAAAAAATTGTTTACAGATTCTATGACGTCACATCATGGCCGACAGCATTTTCAGCGTTCCAAATAAAAAAATAACAGAACATTTAATTTGAAATAGTGTAGCCATTTTGCACCTTTAATAACTGAATTAGAAATATTATGGTTTCTAAAGTTAAAAACTGCAGGAAATACTCAATTACTGCTTCAAATTATATGAGTTAGTAGTCAAAGGAAAAATGACTGTTATCTAACCCCAGTGTGACCCCAGTAAGCAAAACCACAGACAGATTGATAGATAGAAAATAGAAATCGGCCGTAAGACATCTTCAAAGAAATCATTTCAATTAATAAATAAAAGAGAATTGAAAATGCTTGAATATCTCGCCTAGAGATGGAAATCTGAGTTCTTTCTTATTGACGGGTACATTAACACATAGAGAGTTAAGCCATGACCTCATCACCGGCAAATTAGACTGATTAGATAATACCACTACTGTCTGTGAATACGGACGAGGTAGGTGGTCGGCAAATACCTTGTCGGTCATCCTATAATCTCACAGTCACGATCGGTAGCTAGTAACTACTCAATCTATTGTGTTATTTGCTAAACGAAACCGCCCTTGGATTTTGTAAATGTCCTTTTGTCATTTAAATGCTTAATTGTTGGGCGTACAATCTTTTCAGAAAATAGGATCAAATGAAGTCTTATGTTCAGTGTCATCGACACTTGAAAAATATTTTACTAAAGTCGACCTCGTACACTACGCACAATGGATCTAGCAAGGCATTCGTGAAGTTAGCCGTTTCGATGCGAAGTAGAAAATGTTGTATGAAAAACCTGCACTGATGCGCATCGAAACTGCTAACTTCACGAATGCCTGGATCCATTGTGCGTACTATACAGCAAAAGCATTACAAAATACTAAGTGACATTGATTAGATCATGGTTTGCCATGTTATTTAAAAAAATAACGACACATATTTTAAGTTTTGAAAATAATTTATCGATAATTGAAATCGTACAAACTCTATTTGTTCAGCTGTTTAGCCAATGTGGGATGTACTCGATATATTTTTGAATTCTACCCGTTTGAATGTGGTTTTCACTTAGAGACGAATGGCATATAATTCATCTAAGGGTTTTCGTTTAGGAAGTCTGAAAACGATTAAAGAAAACATTATTCGAGCAAACCATAAACTGATCACGTATCTATACCAATGTAATAAAGCAGAAGAATTTGTTTGCTTGTTTATTTGTTTGAACTAGCAGTCGGATTTGAAAAATTCTTTCTGCATTTGATAGCTTCTATTCTTCTATTCTATTCTTGAGGAGGACCACTATATACCAATCACTACGCGGGTAACACTGCGAGGGCGCAGCTAGTATTCTATAGAGACCTATGGCCGATTAAGTTGATAGTTTAGGTATTGGACCTATCCTATCTCAGCAATGTCCCATACACAAGCCCCCTTATAGCCCCCTATAGGTCTGGCACTGTATAGTGTATGAATAATCTAATAAAGAAGTAACAGCCTGAGGTTTTGACTGTTTTTGTTCCAGGAAATATTAAAGAATGTGTCTCTAGTCAATGAGCCGGTTGCTGAAGCTGTACCTAAGAAGACTGTATTTGAAGTGGAGATTGAGAATGAACCAAAAAAACCTGTTATATTTACAGGTAATTATAAAAAAAAATCTAACACGAAAATTAAAAAAAATCTGCGAATGACTGATAAATGCGAATGTTTGTGAGGATTTTTGTGTTTATTTTGATCATGATGCGAATGTCCTTAGATCCAGTGGCTGAAATATGAATCGTTGAATTTATTGATGGTTATTGCGATTGAAACTCTATCTTTTATAAGGCGAATGCTTTTATCCAATTTCAATTGTACGAGCTTTACTTAATTTATAGCTAGATGGCGCTGTGTGAAATGGCCACCAATTTTTATTTATTTTATTTACTAACTACACTATACTACATAGAAATGTAAAATTATTCTCCAAGTAAGCGAATAAATAAAATACAACGAACATCACGGCCAACGAAGTTTATTGAATAATTGTCCGGTACTATTCATTGTCTGTGAGCTAGTACATTGTTACTTTTAGCTGAATCACTAAATGAAGCGCTCGTGACATAGCTTGCTTATGTTCTTGATTGATCGTTGAAGTTAATTAGTTTTGTGCGCGGTCACAATTTGGATGGGTGACCGCAAGTGACATTACGAGCTGAACGCTTCCGTGTTTCCGACGGCACGTTAAATTGTCGGTCCCGGCTCTTAAGTCGCTAAGCTATGACGGAGGCCTTTAGGAGGCCTAAAAACTCCGTCACCAGAATTAGCCACTTGCTCATACGAACTTACTTTACGAAATGGACAAATGACCACTAGTGCCATTTAAATTCTGTTTTTGATGTCAATTGTACAGTTTTTAAGCCAAGATACTGTCTGATGTAGGTGATAACTAATGATGACGGAGTTAGGAGCAGTTCAAAAGATCTTTTCGGTGAATAACAGCCTTTATATTATTTTTAAAAATCTAAGATTATTTTTAAGTTTTAATTATAACAGCTAGCGTTTTGGTGTACACTGTAAGCTTTCTTTTGTTCTGGAAATAATTCTAATTTTTGAGTGATTCATAATCTTATGATATGCATGACACGCACTACACATACAATTAATTGGTTGCGAAGAAACATGTAAACGGTGATTTGTAATGCGATGTGATAATTTTTACAGTGTTAAACCACACTTAGGTATTATTTTATTGAAAATGAAAAGTCTTATCAAAGTTTGCGATTCCGAAGGGATTCGAACCCGCATGGATACAAGCAATCCTTAAGCCGGAGTGCCTTTACCAACTCGGCCACGGAATCCATATTTGTCGGGTCGAAAATTTTGATAAGCTCATACTCGTATTTATCGGTTAAAACTGTCTGTCTTCCGCATAAAATAAAATAAATAAATAAATCCAGTTTTTAAGGCTATTATTATGTAACCTCAGCGATCCTACTTAATAAATGATTTATTTCATTAAATTAATTTATAAAATGATTAATGATTTTGGTAATATTGTCTGCAGGGCCAAGCAATGAACGCCAACGTGCCGTAGTAGACAGTTTTAAGTTCGCCTGGAAGGGCTACAAAGAACACGCGTGGGGCCATGATAATCTGAAGCCAGTCTCTGGCATGGCCTATGATTGGTTCTCATTAGGCCTCACTATTGTAGATGGCCTGGACACCGCTTATATTATGGGACTTAAAGAAGGTAGTTATTATTTAGAAATTTCGCTATTCGTTACAGTTTTGCCGAATATATAAGATCTGTTTATCACAAATACAAGACAGTAACAGAGTACTGTTTAAATATTTGTATTATGATTGAACAGTGTAAATCTGTGTCAAATTAAGTAAATAACTATTCCACACACAACCGTTTATTAAAATGATTCTAATACTCGTACATGCAAATCTGAATGTGTCAGTCATCCGGGTGCAAAATAATGTCATTGAATGTGTATTTTGTTTGTAGAATTTGAAGAAGGGAAGGATTGGATTGAAAAAGAGCTTATTTTCACTAAGAACAAAGATGTTAATTTCTTTGAAGTCACCATTCGAGTGCTCGGTGGCCTGCTGAGTCTCTACAATTTCACTGTCGATGAGATGTTTCTTAATAAAGCTGTGAGTATTATCATTACTTATTGTATTATTTATTACTTACTGTGAGTGTTGTTAAAATTATACCTTAGCGAATACTATGTTATTATGGTCTTCCTAAAATAAATAAATAAATTATGAGAAAGTACTTATAAGTTTGTTATAATTTTAGTGCAATGCACACCAAATCCACCTTTAGCACGGCGCCTGGCTGAAAACCACTCGGCTGTGCGCTACTTTATTTTGTAAAAAAACAGGCTCTTTTTGTTTGGTTATTAATTAAGCCGTTTATTTTTTCAGTTAGACCTGGGAGACCGTCTGATGTCTGCGTTCTCATCTCCCTCCGGCATCCCATACTCTGATGTAAACTTGGGACTGAAGACCGCGCATGCGCCTGAATGGTCGCACTATAGTACCACGGCTGAGGTTACTACTGTACAGTTGGAATTCAGGGAACTATCCCGAGCAAGCCACAACCCAGCATTTGAGGTACGAGTACCTACACCTGTTTTTGTTCTCTTACAAAAAATATTATAAAACATTGTCATTTTAACTAACATTATACTTACACTAATAGCAGCGCCCTCGCGGCTTTGCCCCCGTAGTGATGGTAATGGTGATGATGATGATGATGAAAAGTAGCCTATAATCTTCCTCAAACTCCCGCGATTCCTGCGAACGCGCGTTTGTATCGATACAAGCGCGACGCGATCGCGCTGCTCAAAAACACGCTTCAGAAAACGTCGTGTGCCCACTCTCTAAAATCACTAAATAATGCTTACAGGACGCAGCCGCCGCCGTTTCGGAGAAGATTCACCTTCTTGCGAAGAAACACGGCCTTGTGCCTATATTCATAAACCCGAACACCGGCCATTTCCTGCCGTACGCTACTATCACGCTGGGCGCGCGAGGAGATAGCTACTACGAGTATCTGCTCAAACAGTGGCTACAAACCGGCAAGACAGTCAACTAGTGAGTTTCATGATCCATCCTACAATATTAGCGCTCATTCCCTCGTACACTTATTTAACTAAAACCGATAGCTCTTATTTCGTTCACGCTAAAGACTAAAACAAAATGACAGCCTGAGTGACATTTCTAAAATTACTTAACGTGGATTATTTTCCAACAGTTTGCTTGATGACTACCTGACGGCTATAGAGGGCGTGCGAGAGTTCCTTGCGAAGCGGTCTTCCCCAAACAAACGACTTTTCATTGGAGAATTGGCAGCTGGCTCTGAGGTAAATAGGCATGATGACTAATTTTCAAAATCTCTTCTATGATATCCAGAAGTATCTATTATGTCTAAAATATATCTTATTTCTGTAGAAAATTAAGGTTTTTGTGCAATAAAACTACATTTAATTTAAATTTTTCAAATTCACGCCAAAACGCTCGCCGGTGTCATGGCGTCTGTCATTACGTCACGGCGCGGTATATCAACCAGTGATGCCTACATAGTTACTATAGAAACAAAAGGACGTTTACCGAGACGTGACGCAATGACAGACGCCATGACACCGGCGAGCGTTTTGGCTATCATGGCGGATTGTTGTATTTTGTAGATTTATTTTAACAAATAAATTAGTAATCTCGACATTAATAAGAGAATAAATACATTTTTCAAAATCTTTGAATCCTATTTCATTAGATCAGATAAATATTTTGGCGATACTTGATTACTGTCATCATGCCTATTCTTACAAATTTTTTTTTCATATTCGACATCAAACGTCCTGGCTTTAAAATCGTTAAGCCATGACGAAGTAAAGTGTCCTAAAAACTCCGACATTAGATTAGCCACTAACTTATACGAACTTACTTGTTTTCCTACCTGTAAATAGGGTAGTTGACTACTGTTCTGCACATTACGCAATTTCTATGGCGTCACTGACCTCTGACATGAGATTGATGTCATCTGTCATTAGTGCTTTCTTTCCCTGTCAGGCAAAATAAAACCTCAACTGTTTGAGATGCTTAAGTATTAAAATTTCTTAATTGTTGCTCACCCTAAGTGAGTGGCCACATTGCGTTTTTGAGCTGGGCATTTGTATCGATACAAACGCGCGTTCGCATCGCGTTTTATTTGGATACAATACCTATTATTCTGTAGGAAGGGAGCTGTCTGCGCGTTTCTATCGATACAAACCCGCAGCTCAAAAATGCTCTGCAGAAAACGCAGTGTGGCCACTCCCTTATTGGAAAACTTTAAGTAGGTAACTAACAACATTAATACTTATGTCTATTATTATGACATAGAACCTCCTCCTTGTTTGAAGTCGGTTGATTAACACCTCTAAGGCTGGATTTTACCAAACTGGATTAAGTTTTATCTCGAGATTAAACCACAGATTAAACGGCTGTTTGTTTGAATATTTTGACATTGTAAAGTTGACACCTTATAACCAGGATAATTTGAATGCACCTAATAATGTTCGGTTGCGCTTTCTAAACAATTGTATTTCGAATTCTGTCAGCTAACGGAATAACTACTCTGGGAGTAAGATGACAGTTTGGTCGAATCCAGCCTAAGTCCAGCCAATTATATATTCCAGGCGTTCAGTCCGAAAATGGACCACCTGACCTGTTTCCTGCCGGGCACGCTCGCGTTGGGCCACGCTAACGGCCTTCCGGACTGGCACATGCGAATGGCTGAGGAGCTGCTATACACCTGCTATCTGACCTACGCCGCGCATCCGACCTTCCTTGCGCCGGAGATCACTCACTTCAACCTGGTATGCAAAATATTCCGCTATTTCAAATACTTCGTTTGGAGAGCGAGCGTAATCAAAACCTAATGCAAAACCTCTATTAATCGGTTTATTTCGCAGTCAAACTCTCACACGCAACGCGCTTCAGATTATTTGGCCGGTGCTCTCGCTTCCAAAGGCAAAGAACGAATCTTTTCGTTCTATACCGGTTTTTCGAACGAAACCCTTAAAACCCTTTCGTTCGCATTATCGCTCTAAATACAGGTTACGTTAGAACGTAACCGGAAAGTAAAGGTAAATAAAAAGTAAAAACCGGTTTCGGCCTTAGTACTTCATTTAGGCCTACTTAGGCCGAAACCGGTTCGAATTTTTTTCTGGTTTCCAAGCCCTGCCAGAAAGTGGTGCCTTTTATTTCACGCGGTCATCAACCAATCATTAGGACCAAACTCTTAGGAGTATAACAAACAATTTTTGTGAGTACAGTTTACTCTCATCATCATTCTACATCTACTCTCAGTCAGAACCAAGTTATACAGGGTAAGTTTTTCGAGAGTGCGTCTAGGGCCAAATCTGAAACTATTAACAGTAGCGAAAAACACTTGAGAGTCTCGTAACCAATTTTGATAAAAGTAAAACTGCATCATTCGATTTCAAAAATAGAGCTATAGACTATTTTTTATTTTATTCAAGCTTGCTCATTATTGAAAAAGTGCCTTGTTATCCTACTGGGATAAGTGTTTGATGAACGGCCGAATTTAGAGTCAACATACAAAATTGCGTTCAACAAAAAAGCGGAAGTTATAAAAAATAGTAAAGTAAAATGTTGTGTTTCAGGCAAGTCCTACGGACGATATGTACACAAAAGCGGCAGATGCCCACAGCCTGCTCCGGCCAGAGTTTGTAGAGAGCCTGTGGTACATGTATCAGATAACTGGCAACACTACATACCAGGATTGGGGATGGAAAATATTCCAGGTACTTATATTTTAAACTAGCTGCTGCCCGCGCCTTCGCTCGCGTTGTACCCAATAAAAAGTAGCCTATGTTACTCTCCAGCCCTCCAACTATCTCCACACAAAAAATCACGTCAATCCGTCGCTCTGTTTTGACGTGAAAGCAGGACAAATAAACAAACAAATAAACACACTTTCACATTTATAATATGGGTATGGATAAGGAGAATAGTATTAACAAATATATTCTAGGAAAGTAATAGCATTGAAGCGTGTGTATTTATCGATTGTGTACCAAAATGCGGGACTAACTATGTTGAAGAAATGCTTTTACTTTTTATTTGTATTCTCTGGCAAAAAGGTATTTAAGTTCGAGTGTGAGGCAAACGAGTGATTTATTCTATAATAGGTGACCCCTGCGCAAATATGAGACAAAACACACCCCCTCCACTATCTTCCAGCGTTCTTTTTATGTGAAGCGACTTATACCAAGAGCTTTAAGCTTGTCAACAAAAATACAAAGCTCGTTTGCGTATATAATACAAAGTTTTGTTTCCTTCAAATTTTCCATTATCCACAGGGCTTTGAGAAGTACGCCAAAGCAGCTTACGGATACTCATCTCTTGCCAACGTAAAGACGGAGAAACCAGTCCAGCGTGACCAGATGGAATCCTTCTTCCTCTCCGAGACACTGAAATACCTTTACTTACTATTTAGCGACGATAGGCATCTCATCGACCTCGGCAAATACGTAATCAACACCGAAGCACATCCATTACCAGTTCATCTCAACTAATTTATAGGGGCTACACTTTGGATTAAATTCAGCCATTACTCGGCCCAAACGTACTGAGGCCCAGACAACACACAACTGGGTGTATTTATAATATTACTTGACACTTTTGTCGATTTATATTATAGTCCCATTTTAGGAGCTTAACGCATTGTGCGTTTTTATAGTTTTAATAGGTAAATTGTAAAATTATCATCCATGTAGTAAATGTAAATACAATGTAGCGATGACACTGAACTGTGTAGCAAGAAATCCCAGTGCGAGACGCTGCTGATTAAAATGGCCTATGATGCTACTTAATTAGATTGAAGTAATGCATTTTATTATAATCAAAATATGTACTCATGCCATGAAGAATATTACAGTGACTATTTTACGCTTACCAGTATTCAGCCCGTCACAGACATAGCTCATATATATTTATAGCTGTCTGTGGTCGCTCGAAGATTACAATGGAAAATATATCGTAATAATGTCTTACTATAACATTATATTGCAGCTACGTATGTGATGGGCTTAATCTGAATTAGGTTTGTTTGTTATTGTTGATAATACATTAATAATCTCGTGATCATTCGAATTATTTTTGACCGAATGGAGTGTTACAAAAGTACAACTACTTTACTCTAGTATTTGTTATATTAAGACTACTACAGTAAATGCAGTACTTAACAGTATCAATTACATGATCCTAGGGTTAATTATTACAGTATTTAATCATAGGAAACTAAAATGTTTTTGGACTCTATTTTCTAAATGTTTTTAAATATTTACGTCTCTGTCTATTCTTATCCATGTAATTCTCTTGTAGGTATTGAAAAACAAATTTATGTCTGTTTTGAGAAAAGATATTTTGTAATTTGGTTGAGAATTTATTTTATCAAAATAAAATACTTACATTGTGATATAGTACCAGGATTCGAAGTTTTCTAAATCTTTATATCATGTAAGTATTATTAAACTAGTTTCATCTGACCATCCAACGTGCGATGAGATATTTTTTACTATCTATCACTTCTTAAATCTTTTATCGATGTAGGTAATGTTTTACATTTGCAAACTGTTAAATGCACAACTTTAGACTTGACACGTTTATTATGTCTCGCATTGTAGTCATTTTGCTATCACTTCATTAATTTCTTCAAAGAGGCATGACGTGTTTGTCTCCTATTATGCTTTTGATTTTTGTTTTATTGCTTCGTTTTTCATCAGTGTTGGGCAAGTTGACTCTGCACAAATGTGGATACATTTTTACTGACTCATGACTCGGTAGAAAATCATGGTTGCCGTGACCAGCGGAGCTAAAAAGACCGTTATAGCAGGATCATAATATGATTCGTATAACGTTTTGTTATTGTCACTCTCATAATATCTATGAAAAGAGACGGCAAATGGTGCAATACAGATTACGATTCGGCTTTAACGGCCTTTTTAGCCCCGCTGTTTAGAGACGCCAACTACTTTTTTCTATGTAGAAATATCAAAGTAACAAAATGTGTCCATATTTGCTCAAGAGTTTTAGGGACGTACTAATTTTATAAAGTACGAACTCATGCCGGCATTGTTGTGCTTGGCTGGTGAACTTTCATGTTTACAGTACCTACGTACGATGGATCTAGGCATTCGTGAAATTAGCCGTTTCGATGCTCAGTAGAAAACTTAGTATGAAAAAGTTGCACTGCGCATCGAAATGGTTAGGTTAGTTAACCAACTAAGTTCACGATTGCCTAGGGCCTAGATCCGTCGTGTATACTGTACATTACTAATGTGATGTTTTTAATCACCATTATGCAATTCCTCAGTTTTGTTTGAGTTTCGATCTTTTATAATCTTCGGGGAACAAAGGACTGTTACTACAGGGTGCATATTAGTCATTATACCCTTTCTAATTCTATTAGCGAAATAAAATTGGCTGAAACACATTTTGTAGGGATATTTTTTATTAAAATTGAAGGCTTTGGATTTGTTTGTTTATTTGTAAGTTGTTAGAGGAAAGAAATTAGAAATCCTTGAAGGAGTACAGTTCATGCCAAAAATGTTTATATTTTGCGTTATTTTGTATTATAATTTATACTTATACATATTATTATTATTGGAATAATCTGATTATGGTTGATGCAGAAAGTCTTCAGTTATTTCAATTGGATTGATTCTGCTAGTAGACTACGTTGTAATGTAAGTTACCAAGGAACTAGTTTGGCATTATTTTATTATTGTAGAATTTTTCACATTTTTTTATTATACTTACATACTTAAATATATTCCTAATGGTTCTCCAGACATTTCAGTTTGTTTACTTTTGCAACTAGGTAACATAGCTTTTTGATATTTTGAGTATATTTTATTGCTCTTAATTTTTTTGTGTAAGTAAGCGGGGCTACTATATTCTTACAATATATTTTTAAATCTAGGTCATTATTTTTCATCAACACTAAGCTTTGTGTTCATTTCGATATTGGTTAGTAAAATTAATTACTGTTATGTGCATTTTCATGTTTGATATTATTTAATTGTACTAATGTTAAGGGTAAAGTTGAATATTGCAAGTAGCCCTGTTTATAGTGACTTTATCTGCATTTATAGTAGGTACCTACTCACCGTTAGTAATATCGACTCGAAGTTGTACTACTGGTTGTAAGAAATATACCATTTACCGAATTCTTTTACTTGTTTACTGTCTTTTGATTAATTCAATAGTTAGATATCTTCAAATGATGTTTTTCCGCGGGGTATTGTAGTGCAAAAGCTGACACCGAATGGACATTCTAGCGAGTGACGTATAATCACATTTGAACTGCGTGTCCAACTCACTAACAGTAGGTACCCAATTTAGCCAGCTTTCACCCACATTAGTCCACCTAGCCTATGGACTTCTAAATCGGCTTGAGTAGGTTATGGTTATACTACGAACGCATACTATCATAAGGGTGCGTTTCCACTGAGGCGGAGCTGAGCGGAGCGGGGCAAAGCGGCGCATGAATTAACCAATCAAATTTCAAACGATGAAATCGAATCGTGACAAAATGCACCCTGATTGGTCAATGCGTCGCTTAGCTCCGCCTCAGTGCCTCAAACGCACACCCATAAATGACTACAAAAGTTCAAACCTAGGTTCAAACGGCAACTCGTTTTCTTTTTTTCTTGTTTTTTCAAAAGGATGAAAAAACAAAACCACAGAATCCGTAATACTTTTTTATTTCTAATTACAAACTGAAACTTACTAAAATAAACTACCATATAAATCTTTTGTATGTATTTTTTCAAATATAAATTAGCGTATATTAGCTATCTAAGCTGCAGATAGCTGTCAAGAGCTTCATTCGTAACCTAAATCTCATCAGAGGCCGGCGCCGGCGGAAGCCCCCAGTTTTTGGCAAAAAGTTTAACAGGAACTTACATAAATACTTACTGCCTTTATCTAAATAATATCTTAGAGTGGTACTTAATACAAATGATTTTGATACCAAAATCATATGTTTGCATTCCTTTGCCGACCCTTTAGGATTTAGGATACCTTCAGCTAACACATTAAAGTACTTAATAAAATATTACAAGAAAAATATAAATTATAATATGTTTTATCAAGTCTTACAATCAGAAAGCACCGAGTTTATCGACACTCACTCTTCAAAAGATAAGAATATTAGACCTTTTAAGGGCTCGGCGAACGTATCTACTTACCTAGGAACGTAATACCAAAATAATTTAAAATTTGAGCATATTTTTATCACTTTACGTTATTATTTGGATAAAGGTAGTATTTATCTAGGTTCCTGTTAAACTTTTGTTTCAAAAAACTTACTATAGAACAAATGAAAAGAAAAAATGCCATTTTTGGTGTACCTACAAAGATTTCAATTCAATTGGCTTACATTTCTTTTTAGGTAAGTTTTTCGGAACAAAAGTTTAACAGGAACCTAGATAAATACCTACTCTCCTAATCTAACAACATAAACTGATATAAACATGCTTACATTTTAAATGATTTCGGTATTACGTTTTTATGGAAATTCGCCGGTCGCAGCCCTCTTAAGTGTTGTAGCTATCCATATAACATACCTATATAAATCAATGTTTTATTTTTCAGTAATCCTAATGGACGCTTTCTTGTCAGACTTTATTATACGAATAGCACAGATGATATAATACTACGTACCAAACGAGATACAAGGCTAGGCTTAGATTTCATGTTTCACTCAAGTTTAAAAATATTTTGAAGTGGCTTCCAAACATATTTTCTGCTTTACACTTGAACAAAAACCTGTGTGCATATTAGGGCTTTTTTTAATCGGTCATTCGACAAAAAACCAAAAATATAATATTATATCGTCAGTTACTCTGCAAAAGACTTTAATGTTATTCGTACCTAACGATACATCATCGTTAGTTCTCTGAATTATTGAACCATAATATCTTACTCAGAGAAGTACACATTACAACTTCAGATAAATAAATAATGCTGGACATTTCACACAGCATCATGTAGCCCCAAGTTAAGCAGAGCTTGTGTTATGGGAACCACATGACTGATATACTACTTAAATACGTTTTTTTTTGTAAATACATACATAATATACATAGAAAACACCCAGACCCGAGACAAATATTTGCAGATCATACAAACATATTTGTCCCGAGGCAACCTGCGTCACAACCGGTCCTTCACCCACTGCGCCACAGAGGTCGTCAAGATACAAGATACAACATCACAATCTATAAAACATTATCAAATCGATGCAAGTTACTATTATAGTAGTTACATTTTATCGTCACGATAGTTTCAAGTGGCATATCTCTAAATATAAAGGTGCGTACGGATAGCGCGTACCCTTGGTACGCATAGTCCATAACAGTGTACGCGTAAACTGACTACGCGTACCAAGGGTACGCGCTATCCGTACGCAGCTTAACAAATTGATTAATCCTACGAGGAAGTTTGAAACAACAGCTGCATCATCATTATTACAGAAAAAGAGAAATATCATTACAAAACTATGTTTATAGCCAGTTAATATACTTACGATATGTTCCCAACTACTAGTTATTTTGTGCAAAATGTTAGATACTAATTATACATAAAGCATTGTAGATAATATCTCAAAAGTACATACTAAAATTCATATTCATAGGTATCTTATAAAAAGACATCAAACGAGATATAAAAATATAATATTTATGTATAACATCAAATTCTATCACATGGGATATTAATAATATCTATGGAATATAAAAGGAATGTACTGATCCCAGTATTAACTTTTTTCTTCATTTGTCTCAGTCACATACATCATTCATTACAGTTTATGAGTCATTACAGGCATGCAATTGAATAATTATTGTATGTATCAAAGTTTATCAGTTTGTTAAGAACTACCTACTAATATAATTCATTGCATAGTTTAAAGGCAGTTTTTTACAGTCAAAAACATGAAGATAATAAAATAAAAGTAATTATTAATTTTATATTTTATGTACCTACTTATCAAAAATGGATGTGTTTATTAAAAGATTAATATCTAAACCAATTTGAAACTATATTTATCAATTCTCTTTTTAGAAATAGTTTTTTCAATATATTGACTGCAAAATACTCACACACAAAATTAATCCATAGATTTTCTCATGAGTAGTTACAGAAAAAACTAACAGCCTTATTCGTTACTGTCACTTAATAATCTAAAATCTTTGTTATGAATAAGGCGACAAAAAACTTACTGTAAGCGAATTATACTACCTACTTATTTCGTCCATGATACCTAACCTACTACTAAGATTTGAAATATAGAAGTATGAGTATCATACAAATATATTGTGGCACTTGTTTCATAGTTTACAAAAATATTGTCTTGTACAATTATAAAAAAAAAAAGTATTTCATTCATGTAAAGAGATCATAGAAAACGAGAATAATTGATTTCAGTTGATTTAGATTAGACCATTGATTTATCAATGATTCAGACAGGGTTCACATTTTTCTGTAAAAATTATTGATCATCTTAGTTATGGATATCAATAGTTTTATTCACCCAATCATGTTGACCTTATAGATATTATGGATGGTGGTACTTTGCAACATTATTATTGATGATAAATCATTAAATGCATGATTTATCAGTCAATAATGATAAGTGATCAACTGGTATGTAACATTAATTACAGTTACTGCCCCTTACTACACACACAAGGTCATCTGTAACATAAACAAATTAAAAAAAATAACCAATGCTGTCATAGCAGAATAATAATTTGTCTACAAAAGATAACAAATAGACCTCCTTACTTATGAAAGATGTTTAAAGTTAAACACTGGTTAAACAATGTCCTGTCTCTGTCACTATTCACAAATAAAGACGGGATGTTGTTTAACCAGTGTTTAACTTTAAACATCTTTCTTAAGTAAGGCCCAGGATCTACAACTCATTTATTTCTAAGTGTGACAAAAATGGACAACCGGAAAAAGACTGCAACTGCAAAACAATTACAATTATTGTCAAACACTTTCTAAGCACCTGATTGACAGACAGAGGAATATTCTGACGATTTTTTTTTACGCTTTATAAGTGAAATATTCTGATAACTTATCTACATAAGGGAGTGGACACACTGCGTTTGTATCGATACAAACGCGCTGCAGAAAACGTTGTGTGCAATTATAGCAATTATTGATCAGTATATGCAATAACTTAATTAACTAAGGAGCAAACTGTGGACTTTTTTGAACCCTGTCTAATTAATTGTACAAGACATTGTATTTACTTACATGAGTACACAGTCACAACACTGTAGAGTATAGTAAAGGCATTTGATACCGCAGTCTTCCTCTTCAGGAGTAGAGGCTGTAGACCGAGGGGGGATTTTTATGGCTGTCTGAGTTACATACACACTGTCTACTTTATCTGAAGACTGTTTTGTCTTCTGCTCTGAATTAGTGGCTGGGTTACTGGCAATGGTTTCCTTGTTTTCGAGGTAATCATTGCCTTTGTCGTTGGCATCACCAGCTGCTTCCTGAAATAATTAAATTATAATCAGACATCAGTTAAAATGTTAGGGAATAATGTGCTGACAGTGCAATGACTTTGAATATAATCTGGATTTTTTTTTGACAGAATCCTTCAGCGCTATTATAAATATTGGATTTGATAACATTCTAGGTTTGAATGAGATTAGATTGAGCCAATAAGTGCCATGTTTTGTTACTGCAGTGACTTTATTTGAGGAATGCTTTTAAAAGTTTAAGTTATTGGCTTTTACCAGGTTGGCTTGTGGGGTATAATGAAGTGATTAATGAAGATGCTGACATTTTATTTTCATTAAATATTAAATAGCGTTGGAGCGAAATGAAACTATAAGATAAATAGTTGACAAAAAAGAACTAGGAAAAGCAGCAATACCTTTTGATACTTGCTCTCATCATTGCCACGTTTTAAGAGCTTCTCCTCTGCCTCCGCATTCTCCGAAGGCACTTCAGCTATAGTAGCAGCTGTACCGGCACTGGCCACGGTGGCGATGGGACCCTTTAACCGCTCTGGCACCAGAAGGGAAGCTTCTTCATCTTTCTTCTTATGTAATTCCGAAGAATCACCGGACATGCTGTAACAAGAAAAGTTCGTCAAGCGACGCACTTCAAATAAAACTGAAGCCCAATAACACTCGTTGAAAGCATGAAGGTAGGTATCAAATATCATGACACTGGATCTGCACTCAGCAATCACACAATAGGTACTTCATCAAGAGCCTCAAATTACTGCTGACCACAATAAATTGAATAATTTTCACCTCACAGTAACGCCCTCGGTTTGCTCCCCCGACATTCGACGCCAAGTATTGATGATTGCATCAAAATTGTTGTTTTCTTGCATCATTTTGATTGAACGTGCAGTTGACAAAATGTAACACAAAAAGTTTTCTTTCAATGACGATGTGATTGACGCGAATCGTGAATCAACGCAACGGTACTTTGGCGGTTTTTACATAAAGTTATGTGTGAAAGTTTTAATAAAATGTAATAACTTAGTACAATACACTTAGTATTATGTCTTAGCTGTAATATTTACAGACTTTTCAGAGTAGTAATGCTAAATGTTTGAAAATAAGATGGTACCGAAAAACACTTGCGCTGCGAGGAATGAGAATCTCAAAACAAAATAACAACACAAACAAAACAAACAAATCAATCAACAGTTCAAAATATTATAGCCGTAACAGACGGCACAGACCAAACCACAGATTTGGTCTGCGGCAGACCAAAGTGATGGTCTGTGTCACTGTCACAATGATATGACACAGACCATCAAACGATTTTGATGGTTGGCACCAACCGTCAAAAACCACGACAGACAAATAGGGAGTGATGCCAAATGGGGGATTTCCTGCAAATTCGGGAGTTTTAAAATAAATTAGAACCGACTGTCTAGGTTGCCTATTTATTGTTAGCAGGCTTTTAGCAGGTATCTATTTCATTTAATCTTACCTACCTACTAATTATATAACGTTGGTTGGTAGGTTGAAATGTACCTACAAGCAAGATTATTCTTTCGTTCACAGTAAATGGGCGTTTTTCCACTAGCCCGGCACGGCACCGGCACCGGCACCGGCACCGGCGCCGGCAACGCAAGAATGTGTGAAAATGTACTGCTCGTTTTTCCACTTGCCGGCGCCGGCACCGGCACGGTTTCATACATTTTTGCATCCCCACCACGGGCGCCGGTGCCAGTGCCGGTGCCATGCCGTGCCGGCTAGTGGAAAAACGCCCATTATGTAGATTTATGTTGGGTTATTGTGATTAAGTAGGTACCTATATATAGGTCGGGACAAACAAACAAATATTGTTCGTATTATCGTACAGAACTTCAGATAAAGTACCTATGGCTTTTAGACGTAGACGCAGGAGGTTGCGGGTTCGATTTCCGGCTTGGGAAAAATATTTGTAGGTATGAACTTCAGATCATGGAGGTGGATTCATTACTCAAGTCCTACGGCGAAAGCGGGAACTATTGTTTTATTATGCTCTTTTAGTCAAGGTCGTTCAGTTGTGTGTACAGAGCTAACGAACGTACAAACTAGCATCTAGGTAATTATTTTTGTTCAAGTCTTATTTGGATAATTAGTAATTTTTTAGTTCTGCGATGGCAGTGCTGCGTCTGACTTCAGTGCTGAACCTACCTAGTTTTTACCCAACTACGGCGAAGCAAAAAGGAGGGTTATGATTTTGACCGGTATGTATGTGTGTATGAATGTTCATCTAGTTCCCTCGTAACTTCTAAACTACTTAACATTATTTGACAAATGAGAGGTATCGTTTGAAGCGTCTTCATTGTCCGCTGGTTATAGGCTATGTGACGTCACATTAAAGTTAATATGGCGCCCTCTAGAGGTCATAAAGTCATCAACTAAAAAAAATATTGATTGATGATGCAGTGTTGTTTGTCAAATGAAAGGGCTTTATTAGCACATTTCAAAAATATATAACTAGGCCTAGGCTGGCCCAACATAATGTACGCGCCTTTCTAATTTACACAAGTGAGGGAGAAGGAAAGTTTTCCTTCTCAGTCGCACAAAACAAAGAAGGATATATTAAAACTCCCTACCTTTCTTTTTTTTTGTGCGAGTGACGAATGAAACAGGAGGCTATCTAAAGATTGTTGTTTTCAATCTGTAGATGTTAAAGTAATTTAGTTGACTTTTTTAGGGCTTTATGCTTGGTTGGGTTTATTTTCGGAAAGACCTATTTTTCGGAGGGATTTCCATCTAAGTTTAGAGGTAAATTCGTTTAGCCATCTGGCAACACTCCTCATTTGGACCGTGGTTACTATTATGTATTCAAGGATCCGACCGTCTGCCAGACCGTCTGGCAGACCGTCTGGCAGACCGTCTGCCAGACGGTCTGCCAACGTGTCTGCAGACCGTGTGGTAGCACTATTAGTGTCTACACACGGTCTGCAGACATGTCTGCAGACACGTTGGCGGCGGTTGGTCGGATCCTTGAATACATAATAGTAACCATGGTCCAAATGAGCAGTGTTGCCAGATGGCTAAACGAATTTACCTCTAAACTTAGATGAAAATCCCTCCGAAAAAAAACCCAACCAAGCATAAAGCCCTAAAAAAGTCAACTAAATTACTTTAACATCTACAGATTGAAAACAACAATCTTTAGATAGCCTCTTGTTTCATTCGTCACTCGCACAAAAAAAAGAAAGATAGTTATATAGATCCTTCTTTGTTTTGTGCGAGTGAGAAAGAAAGTGTAAATTAAAAATAAAAAGGCAACCTAGACAGTCGGTTCTAATTTATTTTAAAACTCCCGAATTTGCAGGAAATCCCCCATTTGGCATCACTCCCTATTTGTCTGTCGTGGTTTTTGACGGTTGGGCCCAACCATCAAAATCGTTTGATGGTCTGTGTCATATCATTGTGACAGTGACACAGACCCAAGGAATTTTTATACTAACGTAACTGGAACGCGCACTGATACAGAAAACGCGGTCCGCTTGAAATAAAACTTGGGCGCTGTGTCTCTTTCTTTTTGCAACTGTGTGAAAGAGACAAAGCACCCAAGAAAGCCTCTCAACAAGACCAACAATCCTTATAACCAAGATTAAATGATAATAGATCGTTGTTTAGTCGTGATAAGGTTCAAAATCCTTTGTACATTAAATGTCAGTCAGCATTCTACTATGTATGAAATTTCTTTGCACAGACCTTCACTTTGGTCTGCCGCAGACCAAATCCGTGGTTTGGTCTGTGTCGTGTGTAGAGACTATATGCTTGCATGCAATTGTCAGTTATGTCACTGTCTACTTGACACTGGTTAAATGCACAAATCGTGCGAAGCAAAAATGAATAGAAAATAAAAACAAAGCTCTCTTTGGACTTTTGGTGGGAATTTGAGAAGCCATGTTTTCGTTTTTTAATTTCCTTGATTTGAATGTGTGGGAAATGAAAATGTAACAACATTGGATCTAACATTGCATTTCGAGTTCTCCCAAAAAGTTCGCGTTTAAGTTTCAGTAAAGCCCTGTAACTGTGGGTAGGATGTTTTAACTAAGTAAGTCTTTGAACTAAGTATTGTATTATCTAATTGTACTTATCTTGTTTAAGTAGGTAAAACTTAAAAATTCATTTAGTTGACACTGGTAAAATGCACAAATGGTGCGAAGCCAAAATATAAAAAAAAAATATATTTTATTTGAATGATTTGGGCGCGCTAGATTTAAAATGTTTCAATTTCAATTCAAAAAGTTCAAAAGTTTAAATGCTTACCTAAATTTAATTAAAATAGTAGGTAAGTACCTACTTAAAATTAAAATAGTAGATAATATATGTAGGTACTCACTAGCTACTGTTGTACATAGACGGCGATCTCTCACTTTTTTTGTCGCCATAATTAATGGAACTGTACGCTAAATCTTTTTTCTTGCTCCGTTTCTTCGTTGGTAACCATATTACTCCGAAGCTTGACTTTCCACTTTTTGGAGCAAATGAGGGACTGTCATAAGTTTTTTTTGATGTGCTGGGAGCGTATGAACTGGGTTTACTGGTGCCGAAGGAAGGAAGTTTGCCAGAAGGTTTGGAACTGGTACTTTTACTAGTAGATCCAAAAGTACTACTACTCTTGGAACCATACGACTTTCCCTGTGATTTGCCACCCAAGGCCCCGCTCTTCCCAGCGGAGCCAGCCGACCCTTTCGGAATCGGCGCCAGTGTGACGATCTGAAAATTTAGTAGGTTGTAAGTAAAAATTGGTACGTAGGTAAGTTCTTAGATAGGTAAGTATTTATAGCACTACTGTAAACTGGGGTGAAGTTGATATAAGGTTCTAAGGAAAACTCCAATAAAAAACTGTAACCTAAACGAAATACTGGGGTAGGTAGGTACTTACTTGTAAAAAAATTAGTAAGTACTTAGGTAAGTACTTACCTATACTTACCTAAGTAGATTAGGAGAAAAAAATTAAGAAGTGGCCTATCAGCTTCATACGTTATGTAGGTACTTACCTAATGTGGGGTCACTTTGATTGATGTGCCCTATTTTTATTTTGAAATGAGAAAGTGACCCCTTAGGTACACAAGCATAGAAATGAAATAAAAAAAATATGAGGAAATTTTAGTGTGCGGGGCGACTTGATCTAGGTAAGTGATCGTGCAGCTAAGTTTTGTGTCTCATGTTATTTTAAAAACTAATAAGTAATAACATTTTTATGTTAATGATGATTGCTTAATGTAAAACACCAATTATGCGTACCTACACCTAATAAAAATCTTTAACTTCCTAAGTAGGTACTTACGAGTAGGTACCTACCTACTAATAGGTACGTTCTGTGGATGCAGCAGCTATTCGGTCGTGACGTTAAGAGGCAGTATACAAAATTTTCTGATTTACGTGATGTTTTGGGGCAGGATTTTTCAATGAAAACACTGTATTTATAAAAAAATTATGGCACAGCATGAAATATCATTTCAATTTTGTACTATTAAATGAGCTACTTTTGTATTTTTATTATTTCTTTTTGATTAATCGACCTCAAACCGGCGACTGTTTTGTGAATTTTTGCTGTAAGAGGTTTAGAAATCACCATATTTACGAATCATTTTGACGTCCAAATGGTATAAAAAAATTACGATGTTTTGCTGTGATAGTCAACCAAACTATTAAATGGATCACTTTTTACTACCTTTATTTAATTTTTGAGTAAAAAAATCTTTAACTTAGTCCAAATTTCGAGAAAACGGCCAAAGAATTGCTTTTGATTTTGGCTACTTAGAACTGACTTAGAACTCTTGTTCGTAAAATTAACAAAACAGAAATAAACTTTAGTTCAAAATCAATACTTTTCTGAAAAAAAAAATGCAAAAAGATTAAAAAATTGGCAATGAAAAATCTTTTAAAACAACCTAAAACGCGTCGTATCTACTACCCTATCTACTCGACGCAAGCAGACCGCGCCGAGCGCTTCTAGGGGGTGGACGTATCGCTTTGCATCCCGGAGCTCGCACTGAGTCGACTCGCAAAGCACGTCGCCGGCTACGAAGAATATAGCGAAATAGGAGCGTTTGATACATTGGTTGCTAAGTTATTAATTACCTATTTTTAAATATTTTCTGCGGGGCTAAAAAGGCCGTTAAAGCAGAATAATGATCTGAATTGTTGTGTAACTAATAATGTAATAATAGGGTGACAGCGAGCTGATCTGATGATGGAGTCAGGACCTGTTCCATGGAATTTTATGATGATATGGGTATCAAATGAAAGGGCTTGATGAGCGCAACACAATGCTGATCTGATGATGGAGTCAGGACCTGTTCCCTGGAACTTTTTAATGATATGGGTATCAAATGACAGAGCTTGATGAGCGCAACACAATGCTGATCTGATGATGGAGTCAGGACCTGTTCCCTGGAACTTTTTAATGATATGGGTATCAAATGAAAGAGCTTGATGAGCGCAACACAATGCTGATCTGATGATGGAGTCAGGACCTGTTCCATGGAACTTTTTAATGATATGGGTATCAAATGAAAGGGTTTGATGAGCGAAACACAATGCTGATCTGATGATGGAGTCAGGACCTGCTCCATGGAACTTTTTAATAATATGGGTATCAAATGAAAGGGCTTGATGAGCGCAACACAATGCTGATCTGATGATGGAGTCAGGACCTGTTCCATGGAACTTTTTAATGATATGGGTATCAAATGAAAGGGTTTGATGAGCGAAACACAATTCTGATCTGATGATGGAGTCAGGACCTGCTCCATGGAACTTTTTAATAATATGGGTATCAAATGAAAGGGCTTGATGAGCGCAACACAATGCTGATCTGATGATGGAGTCAGGACCTGTTCCATGGAACTTTTTAATGATATGGGTATCAAATTAAAGGGCTTGATGAGCGCAACACAATGCTGATCTGATGATGGAGTCAGGACCTGTTCCCTGGAACTTTTTAATGATATGGGTATCAAATGAAAGGGCTTGATGACCGAAACACAATGCTGATCTGATGATGGAGTCAGGACCTGTTCCATCGAACTTTATAATGATATGGGTATCAAATGAAAGAGCTTGATGAGCGCAACACAATGCTGATCTGATGATGGAGTCAGGACCTGTTCCATGGAACTTTTTAATGATATGGGTATCAAATGAAAGAGTTTGATGAGCGAAACACAATTCTGATCTGATGATGGAGTCAGGACCTGCTCCATGGAACTTTTTAATAATATGGGTATCAAATGAAAGGGCTTGATGAGCGCAACACAATGCTGATCTGATGATGGAGTCAGGACCTGTTCCATGGAACTTTTTAATGATATGGGTATCAAATGAAAGGGTTTGATGAGCGAAACACAATTCTGATCTGATGATGGAGTCAGGACCTGCTCCATGGAACTTTTTAATAATATGGGTATCAAATGAAAGGGCTTGATGAGCGCAACACAATGCTGATCTGATGATGGAGTCAGGACCTGTTCCATGGAACTTTTTAATGATATGGGTATCAAATTAAAGGGCTTGATGAGCGCAACACAATGCTGATCTGATGATGGAGTCAGGACCTGTTCCCTGGAACTTTTTAATGATATGGGTATCAAATGAAAGGGCTTGATGACCGAAACACAATACTGATCTGATGATGGAGTCAGGACCTGTTCCATCGAACTTTATAATGATATGGGTATCAAATGAAAGAGCTTGATGAGCGCAACACAATGCTGATCTGATGATGGAGTCAGGACCTGTTCCATGGAACTTTTTAATAATATGGGTATCAAATGAAAGGGTTTGATGAGCGCAACACAATGCTGATCTGATGATGGAGTCAGGACCTGTTCCATGGAACTCTTTAATGATATGGGTATCAAATTAAAGGGCTTGATGAGCGCAACACAATGCTGATCTGATAATGGAGTCAGGACCTGTTCCATGGAATTTTTTAATGATATGGGTATTAAATGAAAGGGTTTGATGAGCGAAACACAATGCTGATCTGATGATGGAGTCAGGACCTGGTTCATGGAACTTTTTAATCATATGGGTATCAAATGAAAGGGCTTGATGAGCAAAACATAATGCTGATCTGATGATGGAGTTATGACCTGTTCCATGGAACTTTTAATGATAATATGGGCATCAAATGAAAGGGCTTGATGAACAAAACACAATGCTGATCTGATGATGGAGTCAGGACCTGTTCCCTGGAACTTTACAATGATATGGGTATCAAATGAAAGGGCTTGATGAGCGAAACACAAAGCTGGGTCGGGGTTTACTTTGACTTTGATTCTTGATTTTGACTTTCACTTTGATTCTTGATTCTTGATTTTCAATTTTAGTTTCTCTATTCTCGGATCTCGGATTCTTGATTTTCGATTTTCGAGTCTCAATTCTTGATTATCGGATCTTGGATATCGGGTTCTTGATTCTTGATTTTGATTCTTGACTTTCAATTTTCGATTATCGATTCTCGGATCTTGTATCTCGGATTCTTAATTCTTGATTTTCAATTTTTTAATTTTTGATTTGTGATTCTTGATTCTTGTTTCTCATTTCTCGATTCTCGGATCTCGGGTTTTTATTTTGATTTTTATTTCTTGATTTTGATTTTAAAATTAAAATCAAGATTAAAAATGAAAAATCAAACATCAAAAATCGAAGTCAAAAGTAAATCCTAACCCAGCTTTGTGTTTCGCGCATAAAACCCTTTCATTTGATACCCATATCATTATAAAGTTCCATGGAACAGGTCCTGATTCCATCATCAGATCAGCATTGTGTTTTGCTCATTAAACCCTTTCATTTGATACCCATATCATTATAAAGTTCGATGGAACAGGTCCTGACTCCATCATCAGATCAGAATTGTGTTTCGCTCATCAAACCCTTTCATTTGATACCCATATCATTAAAAAGTTCCATGGAACAGGTCCTGACTCCATCATCAGATCAGCATTGTGTTGCGCTCATCAAGCCCTTTCATTTGATACCCATATTATTAAAAAGTTCCATGGAGCAGGTCCTGACTCCATCATCAGATCAGAATTGTGTTTCGCTCATCAAACCCTTTCATTTGATACCCATATCATTAAAAAGTTCCATGGAACAGGTCCTGACTCCATCATCAGATCAGCATTGTGTTGCGCTCATCAAGCCCTTTCATTTGATACCCATATTATTAAAAAGTTCCATGGAGCAGGTCCTGACTCCATCATCAGATCAGAATTGTGTTTCGCTCATCAAACCCTTTCATTTGATACCCATATCATTAAAAAGTTCCATGGAACAGGTCCTGACTCCATCATCAGATCAGCATTGTGTTGCGCTCATCAAGCCCTTTCATTTGATACCCATATCATTAAAAAGTTCCATGGAGCAGGTCCTGGCTCCATCATCAGATCAGCATTGTGTTGCGCTCATCAAGCCCTGTCATTTGATACCCATATCATTAAAAAGTTCCATGGAACAGGTCCTGACTCCATCATCAGATGAGCTAGCTGTCACCATATTATTTCATTGTAGTCGGAACTTGACTGACATGCTGAGATCCAAGTTTCAACTCAATCGGACTATTTACTGAAGAGTTCTGTTGAAAAGCTCCTGACTCATCAGATCAGCACAATATGGTTTATGGGACAAAAAAACAAACATTTATTTTTTGTAATTATTTGTATTCAAAGTGTAACTAACCCGACTTTGTTTTGTGTTATACCTATAGGTACCTACCTAAGTACCTACCCAAAAAGTATTTTTACTATCTCAAATAAATCAATCACATGAAAATTACCAAAACCGTTTAGTCTAAGAAACGGAGCGCTGTTCATTGGGTGTTAGAATTTAGCAACTTTTGTCCCTCCGAGCGCTGATTTTGTCGAGTGCGAAATTGTATACTGGCTCTTAAGTAGGTAAGTACCTACATAAAAGGGCATTTAATTATTAAATTTATGTAGGTACCTAACTTACTTAGGTACCTACCTATTATTTTCGTCCATGGTATGTATTAGGTATGTACCGACCTACAAACTTAGGTAGGTAAGTATCTACCTAAATACTTACCTACCTAATAGCTATTTTAATAAGGTAGGTAGGTACTTACCACTTAGTTATCAATCCGTAAAAACACTGAACTACGTAACAAAAGTTTCGGAGATGTGACGGTAAATGGGCTAACGGTATAGCTCTCTCGTGCGATGCGTGGCACATACGCGCGGCGTATGCGCAGCCGACCGCGTTATGAACTGGTCTGGGTTGCCACACACCACCAGCTGCCAATAAGCCATATAATACCTACTAAGTCCCATAAACGCGAAAGTTTCTGAGGATGTAGGTATCATTTCCATAATATTTTGTACCTGGGTACCTACCTATAACTTTACGTAAGGTACGCGTTGTCTAAAAACGGTTAAGAATTAGGTTAGGTAGTAAACTGCTACCTCAGAATAAGGAACAAACAAACACAACTGCAGATCTAATTTGAACAATTGAAACAAATTGGAAGCAATTTAAATTTCAGATTATGACACGAAATGTGTGATTTCAATCTAGAGATGTTATATCAATCAAGCGGACACGCACGGTCATCGAAACACAGAGTTTTAATGATAAACTTTTGCAACACACGAGTAGGTTTTCGTTACGTCACTCACATTATCTTGACTTTATAGGTCTTTAGGGTCAAGCATTAGATACTTACTTACCTACTCAGTGCCGTTATAGGTACCTACCTACCTACTGCTCGTTCTCCTGTGCAACTAAAATGCAGTAGGTAACCTACCTATAGGTCCATAAACAGTAGCTACGTAGCTGTTCGGGCACAAAAGCTTTTCGAATCAATGGACATTGCGAATGAAATGTTGTTTGTCATTAGTTGATCGCTTTGAGAAACACACCTACTTATAGGTAGGTACCTAACACAAAAAATAAAAAAATAAACTTACCTACCTACCTACTAAAAATACCTAAATAAAACGAGGGCATTTCTGAAATATTGCAAAGAAATTGAATTTACGTGCCTTTTGCATCAGTTACTTTTGGGACAAACGACTTCATTTCGTGAAATGTTGCTTATTCGCCAATTTAAGACACCTAGAATCAGCATTTTACTGTTTCTATGAACTTATAAAATGTTTTTGCACAGAACAGGTCTATTATATTAATTCATAACCAACAGCTTACCTCATCATAAAAGAATATCCCCGCGAGTGAATGCAAGAATGCAAGTTGTCATCCAACCCGGTTACCAAGCAGTCATAATTATTTATGAAGGTGATGTCATTTTATCCCAGAAAAGGATAGGCACAATGGTTCGTGGACCCCAAATTCAACCTCTACAAATTCACGATTACGAATCAAGCAACCAATTTGTGATATTAAATTTAAAACATTTAAGCAATAACATTAGGACCTACGTTAGGTATTACCTTGTTTCCTGGACCTAGGTACGTTAAATTTTAAAATCTTGCGGAAGGCTATGATTATTACAAGAAATGCAATGTATCATAGGTAGGTACCTACCCTACATAAACACCTACCTACCTACAGTTGTAACAATGGATCTAGGCATTCGTGAATTTAGGCCTTTCGCTGCGCAAGAGAAAATTTTGTATGAAAAAGTTGCACTGTGCACACCCACTTCTGTGACTGCGCATCAAAACAGCCAACTTCACGAATGCCAAAATCGGTTGGAAGAAGATTGCTAAATCCCACCTTACGCTACACTACTTCTATGACTACCTACACCTCAAAAGTTTAGTGAGACGAAACTGCTCCAGAACACGAAACGCCTAACTTTTTAGAATAAGGAAACAGTAAGACAGCTTTTTGTAGAGCGTTATTTAACGTATTAAAAGATTATTATAAGTAGGTAGGTAGGTACCTATTTTTTTCGTCAAAACCTGACTTCAATTGAAAAACATTGACCAACAATTTAAAAACGTTCGTCATCGAATCAGCGCGATGTGTCCTCCAATTGCCGAGTGTGCTATCAGACCGATGGCAGCAAAGTAGATGCGGACATCTACAAAAACGCTACTTTACAGGAGAGCACATTTAGTAAAAACATGTTGCCTTTTTGAGAGTTATGAACCGATTAACATGAAATTTTCTGAGGTGCATTAAAATAACCTTCTTTATTGATTGTATAACAGATTTTTTTGATATATCACTGTTTTACTGAAATAATGTAGATGTACTTTTATACTCTGAAAAAACTTCGACGTAGAAGAAGACATTTGCCTGATATCCGTTTATACGTTGTGATAAAAAAAGAGTTCATTCCACCTAAAATATCTAATAAAGTAAGATAATGAGCATCCGGTAATATTTCTAATGATATTTAAAGAAAATCTAAGCACCATGCAAACAGTATTCTCCTTTTTTTGACCAAATTTTGTAGATGTCTTCATTTACTTTGCATTTAACATTTCACTAAACTTCATCTACGTCTATGAGTTAAACTCATTTAGTTCCCAAAACTCACAAATTAGTATAGGTATTTATACCTTTTTTTAAGAAAACATCATGTTTATTATTAAGTAGGTATTACACTAGATACCAGTAACTATCAACTAAAACAAAAAAAAAATCAAATACCTATCAAATTCTAACGTCTCTCTTTCTTAAAAAATCAGTCTTAGAAAGTTAGTTAGTCAATTAATTATAGGCCTTATTGGCCCAATAGGTACATGGGAATTTATTAGTAATTCCCATTGTTTATCATCATTATCCAAACCTTAAAAATAAATCAAATACCTACTTACCTACTTCGTGTTACTTCGTCACTAATTTTTACAGTTTTCGCATGGGAGCTGCACATCTTTTTATTTTTTTATCAATATTAAAAAAAAAATCTTCTTGTATCGATCGAATTCTCTTTTCTGCATTTTCTGCTTTACTTCCTAACGTCAACTGAAATTTACATCGTTTTCTCCGAAGGAGTTTTCTCCGAAGGAGTTTTCTCCGAAGGAGAAAAGCTTTCACTAGAAGCACCATTGCTGATGATGTTGCACTAGAATCAGTGATTAAAATGTATGGTAAAGTGATTTGTGGATTGAAAGAACGTAAATGATCATCCTCAGCAATAAGTTCCAGCAAATATGATTCTGTTTCAAATGAAATAAACCCATGAGGTATAGGTGTTATTGCGCGTGATTGAGGGCAAACAGTTAAATTGGCTAGACTAGCATTTGGCTTATAATGTATTTTAGCAGAGGTTGTAAGTGATAAAGCTCTTTATCATCAATCAAACGATGTTCCAGTGTGTCATTTCCTAAGATCAGTAAGCTGTAAATAATATTAACTTATGTATTTTATGGACACGGGATTTTATCGCGTAAATAAGGTAAATTACGCGATAAAATCCCGTGTCCATAAAATTTTCAATATGAATAGTGATCGCGAAAGTTTAAGAAAGATTATTAAGTACCTAGTGGTTTGATGTAGAGGAAATATGTGAAAATATTAAGGGAGGACCTAATAAACGCCACAGACGATGGTGTAAAGATGGCAAGGTTCTACACGAATTTAATTTATTTGTTGTAAACCTGAAGATGTAGTTGAAGAACATTCTAAATATTTTTTAAAGTAGGTAGTTTTAATAAATGGTATTAACCTGCTTTTATGAAAAGACCCTCTAAACATATAGGTATCTTAATTGCCGTGTCTGCTTGTAGATCAATTAGCTGAATTAATTCATTTTCTGCATCTTAATTTGAAAATAAAACAAAGAATTTGATAAAACCAATGTGTAAAATAGTGTATCTACAGAAAAATTAATGAATTTCCTTATAAAACACAGAATAGTAAATTAATTAGATTGGGATATATGCAAAAAGTACGACGGATAAACGGATAAGTGGCAGATGTCCGTGCTTACGTCGTACACATTTTTGGGCCACCTGTCGAAGCTCCGAAGTAAAGGCGGTCAAATGTAAATGTCCGTTTCTACTGCGACGTTTTTTAAAATTCGTCTGTAGATGTCTTTTTATACGTGCCAGATTTTCTCCATTATTTTGAAATTCGAAATTATTTTAATGCAGACTTGTAGATAAGGTTAAAATAAGCTCATTTTTGTAAAAAAAGCATTTTCGCAAAAATGCAGATGTCCGTTTCTACTTTGCTGCCATCGAGACGGTAATAGGCATTTATTAACCGGTCACGACAGTTGATTGTGGCCATACTAGGATACTCGTTGGCAAAACGCCTAGGTACCTAGTAGTTATAACCCATGTTGCACTTACCAATAAATAAATAATGCTGGACATTCCACACAGCATCATCTAGCCCCAAAGCAAGCAGAGTTTTTGTGGGAACACTGGGAACTAGACATGCATGGCACTGTTTACATAGGTACCTAGCTACATAGTAGGTATAGGTACTAACCTACTTTTTTGTAAATCTAAGTAGGCACCTACATATCTATCTTTTGTTATTTTCAATTAAATCTACCCTTTATAACCTTACAAAAATTAGGTCGGTATTGGGATGGACCCAGGCCAGATTTCACTTACTAGGTTCTCCTATCCACCTATCTATAGTACCTAAGCACCTATAGGAAAATAGGTAGAGTCGCTAGGCTAGAGACATCAAATAGTTAGCTTTATGTAATCTATACGTACCTACCGTAAACACCTAGTACCTATGTCAATACCTACAATACCAAAGTGCAGCATTATAATTGCAATTTAATCACGACTAATGTACTTACCTACCTACATAAATATACGGCAAGCTGCTTTGAAATTGGCTTTTTTCATCGACTGTACAAACGCTGATTATATAGGAAGGGACTATTGTGTTTGTGTTATGTGAACCATTAGGTCGGAATTTCTGTACCTAGGTAGGTACCTACTTACATAAATGATTTTGTTTTTGCATTTCCATAGTTTAAAGTTAGACATACCATACCATTGGGCGTTTTTCCACTTGACGGCACGGTACGGCAACGGCAACGGCGGCGACGGCACTGCAATCTGGGACGGGAAATGTATGAAAATGTACGGCTCGCCTTTCCACTTACCGGCGCCGGCACCGGGGCCCGGCGGCGGCGTTATGAGATTTTCATACATTTTGCATTCCCACCACCCACCGGCCCGTTGCCGTTGCCGTTGCCGTGCCGTGCCGTCAAGTGGAAAAACGCCCATTACCTCTGTCTGACTCTACCCCCTTATAAATACACTAGTAGTTCGCCCCGAACTGAGATCTCGCGCACCGTAGATGGCTTACATTTGGACTTCTTCTGACTACCCCTATAATTTCAAGTGCTACTACTGCCGAGTATGCCTATTGCGCTAGCTCTTCATGGTAAAAATACTAGCATGCATGCCATACAATAATGTCGTGTCTAATTTTTCATTTATTTCATATTTATGAATTCTCGTCGTATTTCTAAAAGTATACGTCCTAGAATAAAAATAAGAACTATTTTGGAATGTACAAATAAAGACCTTTCATTTGACACCCCACTCAATATATTTGTTTACTTAACTTTTTTTACCCCAATTATTTTCATTCTTTATCAAAAAAATTTTTATCATGAAAATAAATCAAGTAGCATCTAAAATCATTGCAAACCAAACCGCAACGATGCCACTCTCTTTTTAAGACCGACCAGTCAATGAGCTACGAAGACATCGAAGCTCTATGAAACGGGAGCTCTTGCAGCTCTGGTTTCGTAGTTTTTGTTCTTTGGTCGTATTTCAAAAACTATACATCCTAGATTAAAAATAAAAATCATTTTGGAATGTACAAAATAAGCCCTTTCGTATGACACCCCACTCAATATATTTGTGTAACTTTCATAATTTTTTACCCCCTTGGGAACCCAATATCTTCACAACCCCTTCATCGATTAAGCTCATATGCTTCACCGTAAATTTCCTTACCACAACCTATTGACCTACCAAGTTTCATGCAGATTGGATGAACGGTTCGACAGTTATGCGCGAACAACAATTCGTGAAACATACATACAAACATACAAACATACAAAGCAAAATCGCCCAACTTACCACTAAGATCTTCGCTCGCTTCGCTCGCTCGATCGATTGTATAAGGGGATGTATAAGGGGGGATATTACCCTAGGTACGTTTTTTTAATTAGGTAGGTAATTTAATTATTAATCCCCTCTGAGAGCAAAGCTTCCCTTTTCCTTCTTCCATTCGCTACACATCGCTGTAACAGGCTCACTGGCTCAGGTGTCGTCCCACCATCATTACAGGAAGACTGCAATTATCGTAGCACCAATTAGGTACTTTTATTTCCATTCTGGCTGTCCTATTTTCCTTTAGGTACTTTTTTTTATACGTAGTACTTTATCTTAAGGGTAGCTAGAGCCACGGATTCCCACTTAGCTACAATACTAGAGAAAAGGAAGGTAGGTAATTTGGAATACTTACCACTTTGTTTTAGGCCTGTGTCTTTTTTCTGTAGGGTTTGAAAAAATAAGACCTCATTAAATTGAAGCAAAACCCATAAAATGTCAATCTGCAAGGTATCAAAAACATCTAAACATTAGGTAGCACATCAATGAGTGCAACTTTAAAATGTTTGTCTTAGCCGCTTACGACAGCTGCACGCTTCGAAACACGATAAAAAAACAGTTTTTTTTAAGATTTCTCATCACTTTAATAAGTAATAACCAATTAAAAACCGGCCAAGTGCGTGTCGGGCCACGCGCAGTTCCGTAGTTGCCCGTTACAACAAGTACCTACCTAACATGAAGCGCGAACGACCCCTTCATCCAATTCGAAGGATTTTGTATTTGGTACGAAATTATCCAACACCCAAGTTTAACGACTATTACTGCTAAATTAATAAAGTTATCTTAACCGCTATATTTCACCTACTTTTTCCAGATTTTTCAAGCCAGCATTTAGGATGCCCTACTGGAACGCCCTACTGGTTCCTTGTCAGGACTACGGAACCCTAAATAGTAATTGGTCACGTCAATTATTACCTATCCAATGGTGTAGGTAATTCAAAAACCTACCTACATAACATGAACTTTGGAAGAAGAACATAAATAATGTAAGGACTTATCTTACTTTTGGTGGTTTTTTCGTTGATTTAAGATCAAGCAATATTATGGGGAATAAAATAATAATGAGAAATTCGAATATAAAATGCTAAAGTTAGGTACCTAGTAGGTATTGTTGGTTTTTCGGTAATTTTCCACGTAAGTTGGTACTTTATTTATCGATGGTAGTAGGTATAATTAGGGAAATACAGTGTTGTGGTAAAATACTCAATTAGGTATCTAAAGACAGGAAGGTAGGTAGGTATACAAAAGCAGATAATGTTTTTTAAATTGCTATTTAATGTACATTACATATTTATGAGATGTTATTAATATCCTAAAAGTTATATACCCTACCTATCTAATGTTCATTGTAAAATATAATTATATTGTCTACTTTCGTAAAATAAATCAGAACACAATTAATTCCATTGAAAATGTGTGGATTAACACTATAAAAATAAAAAATAAACAATATTAATTAGGTACTTACATAATTTAACAATCAAGTATTTTATCAGTCAAAATTCACACAATACCTACATAAATAATTTTAAGAAGAAAGTGGGTAGGTACCTACTTATTATATTACAGTACAGATACGTACATTTAGATCCAAAACTATTAGATAAGTAATTTTTCCGAAAATGCCACAACCACCTACATTTTTTTTAAGAGGTAAGATAAAATTAGTCTCAATGATTATAGGGTGAGTGGGGGAAAGAAGAAAAAAGGGGTACCTAAGTACTTAACGCAAAAAGTTTAAATAACACCATATTTTAGCCAATTGTTTACACCTAGGTATATGTAAAGTTAAATTTACAATTATTAGACCAAAAATCGTTTAGGCAAGTACCTACCTAAGTACCTAAGTACATAATTTTTTATTTACTTTTATTGCTGACCTTTCTCGCACTCTAGAGTCTAGTCTAGACGATTCATTATACCTATAGGCACTGTAGGTAATTAGGTACTTATGTATCTTAGTTATATCTTCACCTACCGTGCAGTAGGTACCATAGTGATGATAGGTATCTAGTATTTTTATTGGTTTAGCATTTATTGGCGAACTGTTGTTACATAATAGTGACTTTGGTGAGGCCATATAACTCACTCAAATCACTCAATGGGTAAGCCAGATTTTTTTGAAAATCAAATCGTTCTTATCTTGGATTTGATTGTACCTTACCATGTTACAAGAAATCAAACTAAATCTAAAACTCCTTTAATTGAAATTTCATCATCTTTTTATTTCTAAAACCAAATCTTTGTTATAATGATTTTATCCTGACATTAATCCTATCGATTAGTAGAATTACATACTTAGTGAGGTTTGTTTTTGAATTTTTAGCTGGTTCAATTCCCGGGAGAAGCAAGCGAATTTTAGAAAATCTTTGAATGCAGTTATATTTCTTTTTAAAAATAAAGGAATGTTTCCTTTAAGTAAAATACTGTATCTTAAGGATTTAAAGTAGTTTCCCTCCAGGGCCCATTCATTTTTTCCACCCTGTATATTATATGTGGCAGGTTGAAAGATTCAGCCTACTAGTTTCTGCATTTTCTTCATCGGATGTTACGATATAAAGCTAGTGAATTTAAAATTATTGAAAATGGCATTCAGACAATTAAATCTTCGAATCTAAAACGAGATTCTGGATTACAATCTTGTCATGATAATATTGAGGTTATTTGGTTGCTGTATGTACCTAAATACGCTATGCTTACTACAATATTCCTAGGTTAACATTATTATTATATAAATTAAAACAAAGATTCAACCTAATTAATAGTTGGATCATGAAGAATAAATCACTTTTATTTTCTTTATAAAAATGCAGTAATTGTCACAGCAGTTAGTAAAAACTTAAGAAATAAGTAGGTACTAGGTATAATAAACTATTACAAGTATATTCTAAGTACCTAAGCATTAACTATTCACTTTGTAAATTTCCAAAGGATTGAACACAAATTAAATAACTACTAAGTATATTTTAGACTAAATCAAATCTAGATGATATTTACAGCATCAGGAGGCTGCTATAGGTAATAAAGTTACTAATGCAAAAAGTATACCTACCTAATAAAAACCCATTTTCATGATTTGGCTCAAAGATTCAAAACAAACCGTAGCGCATGCATGCGCTACGGTTTGTAACAAAAAGCCATGGCTTTTTATTTTGATCTCACTTTGATTCCTAAGTCCTACCTACTTTATCAGTAAGTACCTCTATACTACCTATTAACAATAATTATATTTCCTAGGTACAGTCAACTCCCAAAATAATGTTTTGTGTTTAAAAAAATAATAATTACTTACCCAGTCTTTATTTTCGAGTATGGTCTAAAAACTTTCTGTTGTAATTTTACCAAAAAAACATGGTAGGTACTTGTAATTATATTAGGATCCCTTTTAGAACTGGCTGTACCTAGGTCCTTGCTTCAGAAATACCTAAATCACTAGGTTTCTAACAATCAGTCTGATAATTTAATTTCTCTGTGATTTCTGATATTATCGTATCCCATTAAAATTTATAAATGCCACCAAAAATACATTTCTATTGATATTTCAATACAAATACAACTACGACCGCTATTAATTTGTGAAATGTTCAAACTTAAATAAAATTACAGTGAGTAGGTACCTAAAATGAGACTTCTTCCAAAAAATCAAGAGGAGGTCGCATCATTCTTTCTCAACGAATCCTAAAATACTAAACGCTCAAATGTGAGTAAGATTTTTTTAATATTGTGTTTGAATGATATCAATAATTTCTATTTCGTTTATTTTTAACCGACTTCCAAAAAGGAGGAGGTTCTATGTTCGGCTGTTTATGGCCACAGACATTCTCTTTTTTCAGGGTCTCAGAGTTTTTAAATAACGTATTTTGCAGTAGTCACATATATACCTACTATAGGTGTAGAGTAGGGTATAGAATCTGGTCTAAATAAACTGTTTTAGTTTCATGCTGATGTTCTTATTGCACCAGTATGAACCCCTTGAATCGTCCTTGATTTTAAACAATATTTAATAGATCAGCTGCCTACCATGAGCTTTATATGCGATCCAGTTTAGGTCGTAAACTGAACTTCTTTGCTTGACGTATGCTATGACGCTGACGAAATATCAGAACCTAAACATGACCTAAACTGAATTGTTAGATAAAGTTTCGTTCACTCAATTCGTACCATGACCGTTTAATATGCGTTGAGTTGGTTCACTTTTGTGTCCAAACTGTCACTGTTAAAACAGGTCATGGTACGAATAGTTTGCGATCCAGATTAGGAACCTAAACTGGATAGCTCCTAAACCAAAGTGTTTACTAAGAGGTCATGGTACAGCTGACGATTAATCCATTCCAAGAAAGTAACGTCAATCATATTTCTATAAGAAACATTATTGCAAGTTAAACTAATAAAGCTTTAGAGTAGGGTATGTTTATTCACTAATGTCTTTCTTCGAAAGCGGAAAGGTATGAATCGTCGTTTCTTCTTGGCACCCAGTTGGAGAAGCAGACTCTTGGCTTCAGCTAAAGTGGCTTCAGCATCTTCTACTCCGGAGACGAAGCCACTCTCTGGGCGGGATATTGCCGGGGCTGGTGTAGTAGGCAGGAGGGAAAACCATCGGTCTATCTTTGCACTTGAAGACAACTGTCATAGAAAAAAAAATACGTTTCAGAATAATTGCTCTAAAAATAAATAATACCACCACCATAAACTTACCATCAATCATGCAGTTTTGCAATATTTCCCATTCATTTTTTAAATCCTAATTTCGACATTGGTTTTAATAACGGTAATAATTGTACACAAAAAAGAAAACTCATTACAGATATGAAATAAAAATAACAAGTACAAGGCGGCCTTATAGCTAGAAGCGATCTCTTCCAGGCAACCTTTGTATGGACTGGATAGTTAAAAAAAGAGAAAAACGCTGATTATGCCGAACACTAAAATATTTTACCTACCTAATTAACATGATGGAGATCTATTGTACTGTGTTCAAACTGTTAGAGTAGAAGTGACATCATCACATTTCAAAATAATTTCAAGGCTGAAGAATATAGCATAGAGCTCATAACGACAGAACATTATTGTATTACTATTGAAATAAATTATGGTAAAATATTTTATAGAGAAATGACGTCAATGTTTGTTAACTTATCACCGTCCAAAATAGACAAAAGTTATTATTTTATTTTGAAGCTTTGCTATTTCAAATAATAGTATTATGTTAAACATACATAATTTTCTTCGTGACTTCCAGTGGCTTTTAATGACTGCTATCCTATACTAAACTAATGTGTCTCAAGCTGGGTATTTTCTTGTACTCGTATAATAAGATAATTAAGCCCACATCGTCCCACTGCAGAGCAAGGGCCTCCGGGAGTTACCGTCTTAGATAAATAAGTTTCAGTAAGGAATAATAGGAAGTATTGGGTGTAAATTATGAAATTAGTATTTTAATTCACGTTTATTATTTCTCTATTGTTCTGTGGAGTATTATTATCTAAACACAATTTTCGTATGTAAACAATCAACTACAGAGTGGTTACACAATATTGAAACAAGTAATAACGTATTTTATTTCTACTGCAAAACCTAATCTTGAAATCGGTACATATTTCTAAGTGCTAACATTTCTTACGATTTTTTGAATACAATACAATTTGCTCGTTAAATAATAACATTTACATCGCTCTCCCTCGTATCTAATATGACTGTAATTTTTAAGTTTCATATATTTTGTCAGTTGCATTGTCAACAGTAAACTACATTAGTCTGATGTACCTACACAGGGTGTTCATATATTATATAAAATTAAGTATAAGTATAATTTTGAATACCTACCTACAGGATGTATTGAATGTTGGATGAACTCTCAAAAATTTATATAAGATTTTCAGATAAGGACAATACTTTTAGATCAAATACTAATGAAAAATTAAAAAACAAAACATTTTCGGAATACTCAACAGAAGTTATTTCTTGAAATCACAAATTCGAATAAAATAAAGGATTTTAAGTGTGGTCTTTAATTGCAATTACATAAAGAAGTTACCTCTGCCCTCAGCCTTGTTAAAAACACAGAATGAGTTTGAAAATGATATTCGTCAAACCGAACCACTACAGTCATAAAAAGGACATGCATAGGTACAAAATTATAATATGTATATTATTAATGTGTGTTGTAGGGGTCAGGACTTCACCACACAAATGAGAACAACTTGTTTAGCTTAGCACTAGAAAACTGAATTTATTACGATATAAAGACGATTTTTTATAAATTGTTATTATGTATTGCTTTAAGTTTTGTGTAATGTCCAGTTTAGGGAACCATCAATAAATAAAAAAAAATGAGGTGATAGAATCGTAATCTGGATAAATACACTGTTTCAGTTTTCGGTAGTTGTTAGGTATTACACCCTGTATAAAACATGGTTCATAGAATTATCTTAGGCTCGATTCAGACCTTGGAATGCATTCCAAATTCGGAAAGGGACGTTTCTTTATTTATTTATTTATTTCTTCGCTGAAAAAACGTCAACAACGACTGGAATCATCGAATAGAATGTTAATTCGGAAGTCTGAATCAGGGTGCTGATTTGAAATGCATAAAGTGTGCAAAAATTTCTCTGAAGACAATATTAAGCTCTATTTTGATACAAGTAGATAATCGGTACACGCATAATTATGAAAGTAGCAGTTATGCAAGTATTTAGCTTAAAATTGGCTACGCGAAGTGGACATATTTTTATTCCATTTATTTAAAAAATATAGATCCTTTATTCACTATAGAAGGAGATAAAATGCAGTCATATTTTATCATTGAATTTTACTTATATACACTCATTTAAATCTAAAGGGCTTCGACAATTTTTTCATGGAAGCTGGCTTTCCACCCGCCGCCATTTTGATTTTTTTTTTAATTTTCTGCGGACGATGAAAATGGTATGAAGCGATAGAAGATACTTACTTATACAAACAAAAAATGTTATGGAACATGCGGGCAACTATTATTTTAATGCAATGGAATGGAATGCGTATAAGTAGGTACCTACACACGTAATTGCTGCATTTTTAATGATTGTCAATGTTCTCATTAGGCGATCTTTGCCTTCGAATATCTCAGGAACGTGATAGGTATTTTAGGGTACCATAAACATTTTTTGTTTCTTTATGTATCCTCTATCCATATAGGTACTAAGAATACCACATTTATTGTTCACGGAAAATTAAAAAAAAAATGAAATGGCGGCGGGTGAATACGCCACAAAGTTTATATCCCCTTTAGGTACCTACATATCGCATATTTATCTACTAATAGAAAATTAGGTACGTATAGACGAGTTTGTTACAGTATAGATACCTTACTTTGATCGTATTGGCTACACAAATTAAAACGTATAAAATATATTACTAAATATTCTAATCTAAGTATATAATGTATTTGAAAAACCAAGGGGTTACAAGTGTACCAGTGAAGCTTTGGTCCACATTATTTCTTACATAAAAATTTGGCACAAGTCTTCCAATGCAAATATAATTACGATTGATTGTTTTGTAGGACCTAAAGTATAAATAGATAAGTATTCTTCTTATTTCCGCACATAGGTATAAACTGTAGGACACCAAATAGAAATAATCATAAAGGATGTAAAAATAAGATTCTCCGAAGAGTCTCAAAAGTGGAGTATCTACCTATTCTTTTAAACTTGGTTAAACATTAAAGTATAGGTACCTAATATTTAGTGTAGTTTCAGGAGTACGATGTACCTACTCAATCGACTGTTCATTCAGAGAAACTCACTTTATCGATGGGAACTATTAAGTCTAAATTCGATCAAATCGAGGAAACTCTAGAGGATACTTAACACTTAATAATAAAACATCGCCATTATTTTATAAGCATACCATCCAATAAGCTTTCTATATAAAATACGGTTATTATCACAATGACTAGAACGTAAAATTCGCACAGAAGCACTTTTTATCCTCAACATGATACATAACATGATATTATTAGATTTTTGTGGCTTATCCCAAAGCATAAATACATCAGTTACCTACTCTTTATAACCATTACATTGGATCATAAAACTAAACCCTATTTTAATGTCGATATGATAAAAGATATGTCAGTATAACATACACGTTGATATCGAAGTTTATGATGCATTAAATATGACGATAGGTGAAATGACTTCCAAACTGAGTGAGTGATTTTAAAGTTCAAAACCTAACCTTATGCTTCCATTAGGCCTCTATTAATAAACTCGTATTAACTTGTCAAAGTTGCGCCACGGATTAAACTATTGCCATCCTTTTTTGTTAGACAGTGACAAATAAGGATGGCAATAGTTAAATCCGTGGCGCAACTTTGACAGAAGATAATACGAGTTTATTAATAGAGGCCTTAAAGCTTATAAAATTTCGTTTTTTTTTAGTTTAGTCACGATTTTATAACAACTCAAACTCTATATTCAAACTCTATGGAACTTTATAACAACAGGGTTTGCAATCGGTGAAAATATAAAGTGAAACCTGTCTTAGCTAAATGAATAACGATAATAATAAAGGTAACTCGACTCAAAGACTAGAATTGATTAGATGAACGGTTCAATGTTTACTTGGTGGTGTGTCGCGTCCACTGCTGGCGCATCGCCGTCATCATCTCGCTGCGATTGGGGACCTTCTCGCTGGTCGTGCGGGTGATCGGAGCGTTGGGCGCAACGCATCCTGGCACTTTCAGAGTATTACCCGACCCCCCCGCGCACCCCACCTGAAGCCCCTCGCTCGGCCCCCCCATTTCCGAAACACTCTCGGATGGACTCACAGGAACTATCAACCTTACGCGTCCATCCTCCCCTGTCGCGGTCAACGTTCCGTTGTGCGAAAGCGGTTTTATAAACGAAATCCCTTCTTCCGAGCTGCTATCGCTCGAGTCTTTCGAAGAGTCCGGGCTCTCCGGAGAGTCCGGACTGAACAGCGAGGCGTCCGAATGAGCCACGCTCATCGCCAAGTTCTCAGAGTTCGGTGGCTCATTGAACACGCTGTGATTGAGCAGGCTCTGCAGATCTGCGTTGCTGTAGTGGCTGACGAGCGGTGGGATGTTCGGAAACGCCTGGCAGTTCTGGAAAAACTGCTGGTTGGCGTTAAAGGTGCTTTTCGCGGGGGTCTTGTTAGGAAAGCCACCCATCTCCTCGAACCTGTTTAGGAGATAGTCTTGGATCTGTTCATTGGACATGTCTCCGAAGCAAGGGGCGGAGGCGGCTTCGGCCGGGCTGGGGGTGGCGCGAAACGGAGAGCGCGTTCCATTGTTGTTTTCGAAAGGCTTCGAGTTGTTGTTTGGTGAAAATAGATCAATGAGCTCCCCGTTGCTCGCCAGATTGCCATTGCACGACGCAAACTTCTCCATCTGTATTTAAATTTTCATAAAATTATTATTCAGTGAAATTCTGCGGTAGTAGAAACATGTGGATAGTGGATATTGTAAAATAAGCGAGTCATTGGCAAACTATTGACAAAAAATAATTGGCAATCAAAACGAGCGTTCGAGCGGCAACTCACATAATCCACAAAAGCAAATAATTGGTGAAATTTAAAAATGTTGTTACTTACCACAAAATTACATGCAACTACACATAGGTACCTAAAGAGTTATTTTTGATGCAGGCTTTTTCGTACAATCTAAAAATTCACACTAAGATGACATTTTTTTAACACAAGATGTTTCTTCTTTTTAGATGTGTGTGTATGTAGATCGATGATAACATCTAAAAATGATCACGCCATGAAACAACAAGGTAAAGAAGCGAGCAACGCAAAGAAAATAAAACATAACATATTACTTACAATAAGAAAGTAAAAACAATCCTTGTACGAAAATAAAAACATGAACAATGAAATGGGAAATAGCAAACTATGATACAACTGCTGGGTTATTATTTTACTAATGAACAATATGAAAACAGTAACTCTTCTTTCATCTGAGTTTAGCTAATCAAGATTATTACAGAATTTGGGTTCGAAAGTAGAATCACGTGAATCTAATGCTATCGGATTGAGTGTTAATTCATTGGTCAATAGATGATCAATATTATTCGACTAGCTAGCAAATAAGATTATAGAAAAATGTGATAAGTAATGACATTAAAATTAAACTAGATTTATAATCCGATAACCAAAGAATCAAACCTCGAAAATCCTAAGGTACGTAGTGGTCAAAAATATCTGTAATATTTAGAACACTTATTCTTCACTCATTCGTGAGCTTCAGTGTCCATACGCAACTGTTCACGAAGAACAACCATTTTATAAAAAAAATAATTATGAATTTAAATTTGAAATCCTACTGACTAGAAATGTAGGCAGGTACCGAGAAACTATTGAGAATTAACTTTTGACCGCTAACTTTGAGATTTGAGATATCTTGGGGATACAGGCGTGTATGCTTCTATCTATGAATACGTGCAGATATGAGAATATCCTTGTATACCTGGGGCAAGAGAGTGAGTTGCTGTGCGTTGATCGGTCGGATGGGAGAGTTGCACTCTCGATCTTGCAAGTGTGCTACGAGTGAAGCAATGTGTTCCAGTAACTCCTTGTTATGCACTAGGAGTTGGTGGGTCCGTGCCTGGAACGAAAACAGAAAACCTTATAAAGGATGACTCACGCTAGATCGTGACGGGTCTGGGCCGAGCTTCGGCCGTGGCACGGTCACAAAGCGCCGGGGCGTTGTCCGTTGCTCGGCCGTCATAGTCAGAGCGTTTTCACATTATCCGATCTGATATCGGTATCGGACGCCGATACGATATCGGGGCAAGTAAAATGTATGAAAGATGTCCGCTCCGATATGCGATATCGGGTCGGACAATGTGAAAGGCAGGTACATATTTCATACATTTTACTTGTCCCGATATCGTATCGGCGTCCGACACCGATATCGGATCGGATAATGTGGAAACGCTCTCACTCGGTATAGCGTGAACGGCCGACAGACTGGAACGCTCGGCCCGGACCCGACACGGTCTAGCGTGAGTCATCCTCAAACCAGTAAATCTCTGAAGCCTATTGGAAAAATTATCTTGAAGTTTTTTTAAAGTAGTAAAGTCATAATGGAAAGGGTTACCTTAATCCGGAAAATAAATTCTTACAGTAACCGTTGTTTTCCCGCAAGAACGCAACATGGGGTTCTTTAAAAAGGGTTTATTATAATTTATTAGGGTGCAAGTGCGTGTAATAATTCTGGTCTCCATAGGCTACGGTGACCGCTTTCCATCAGGCGAGCAGTAGGTATGTTTGATTGCCACTTTAGTGGTATAAAAAACTAGCATGAAGAAATTCAATGTCAATTTTTCATAGCAATTATGCGCGGTTAACGCAAAATAATGCGGTTTAGATGTGCTAATCGCGATCAGTTTCGGTGAAATTGAACCTTAGTATCGTAGACAATCCACCTGTAGACCCAACATGCGCAAAACCGAGAGAGACATCTCGTTTCTTGACTTTCAATGTTGCGCATGTTAGGCCTTTAGGTGATTTAAGTAGTACAATAAAACTCAGAATGAAAGTCAGTTTGAAAAAACAAGATTATTTGACGTCTTTCAATTAACTGTTATTAGAAGATGAATTCCTCAAACTGTAAGTGTAAATTCGTAGTTTCATTGATAAACTTAAAAGCCTCTATTAATAAACTCCGCTCAACTTCTGTCTAAGTTGCACCACGGATTTAACTATTGCCATCTATTGTCACTGACTAACAAAAAAGGATGGCAATAGTTAAATCCGTGGTGCAACTTTGACAGAAATTGAGCGGAGTATTAAGAGACCTAAGAAAAAAGAGCTACCAAACAAAACCACTCATTTTCTTTTGCTGTGGTGCGATGGTTGGTTTAAGTACCTGTGCTTCGCAGCGCGCCGCCTGTTCAGCAGCCAACTGATCACGCAGTAACAGTAACTGCGCCACAGCCGCACGAGTCTGCTGCGCTTGCTGGTCTAGTCTCTCTTTCAACAGCTGCAATTGATGCTGGGCACTAAGCGGTGTGCTGGTGTCTGCTGTCGTGTCCGCGGCCACCTCAACTTTGGTGATGCACTCCGGGAGATCGGGGAGGTTGATGCTAGGAGTTGGGATCGTGCGCTGAAAATAATACTGCATATTTTAGCCGTGGTAGAAAAATGAGAATAGCTTTGTAAATGGTTATTGATGGGCAAGCTTGCATCTAAAAAGTGATGGAATACAATTGCGTTACGTTAGTTGAATGAAAATGTTACTCCTACGAACTATATGGTATAGCGTAACTTAATATGAGGATGTAAGATGAGAGCCTACAAATTATACTGGTCCGCTGAAAGAATCGGCTTTTTCCTCATTAAATTGACGTCTTGATTAAAAAAGTAATTGACAGCTAATTTCGAACCGCACCCCATAAAATTTTTAGACATCTTACTTTACAATTCCCACGACGAGGGATATAAGAAGACGTTTTAATTAGAAAATCCATTGTCAGGTTATTTGCGAAGCTGTTCTCATAAGATTGAATAAATGAACTGTGAAGTGGATGAATAGCGTAGGTAGTGGTAGCAAGGCGAATCGCAGATATTCTGCGGTGCTGTGCTCTGACTGAGAACTAAGAGCGTGACTTGCTCACTAAGCGCGCTTCACAATATTCTTAAACTGAAACATGCAGGTTATATTTTTTAACATTTACCAGCTACACGTCGCCGTCGGCTAAATTCGAAAACCTCGTACATAGCTCCGTCTTTTTTACGAAAATGATTTTTTGATACAGTTTGGTAGAGAATTAAATTTTCTTTTGAAACTATCATGGTTACGAACATAAATATTGTTATCAACGGGATAATTACCATGATTATTGAGTTTTGTTGTTTCCCGATATTTCGACGCAGTTGCATGCGCCATGATCACGGGTAACTGAAGTCTTTGCGAGTCTGGTACAGGTTCAGGAAGACGGTAGGTTAGGACATTCTGTATACAGAAAACCTACACATACGGACCGGTACCTACACGCTAGTTCACACCACCATCCTCGGCAACTAAATTCGGTGGTGACGTCACTCACCTATCGCGCCTTCGACTTATGCGATGAAAACCACCTACATAGTGAACTAGATCACATCAAGAACGTTCTGAGGAAGAACGGTTACAAACCACGATCACTACCACCCCGACCTAGGCCTAGATCCCATAGCTGCACGGTAGAACGTAAGCCAGCGTTCCTACCATACATCAAGGGAGTGACGGACAAAATTGCAAAATTACTCCAAAAATTTTCCGTTAAAACCGTTTTTTCTCCTTTAAAGAAGATCTCACACTTCCTGCGCTCACCAAAAGATTGCCTGCCACTTGAAAAACCAGGAGTGTACAAAATTGATTGCAGCTGTGGAAGTTCTTATATTGGCCAGACTAAACGTACAATAGCTTGTCGAGTCAAGGAACATATCAGGGCGGTCAAGAACATCGACACACAGAAGTCAGCAATAGCAGAACATCTGTTGGAGTCTGGCTCAAACCACTGGATCGAGCTACACAATCCACAGGTAATCTCAACAGAACGCCATTACATACCAAGACTGGTTCAAGAGGCGATTGAGATTACCAAACACAAAAATTTCAATCGAGAGGATGGTTTCCAATTATCCGGAGTCTGGAATCCTGTGGTGAGATTGTGTAGGAACCGAAAAAGTGAGGTACCTAGTGTGCGCCCTGATACTGTTAGTGTCGTGTGTCGGAATTAGGGCATGCAATACCGGGACAAATCTCAATACCGGTATTGAGTTCGGTATTGGTGCCCAATACCGGAATACCGGTATTAATACCGGTATTGGCATTTTTATTTGAAATTCTAGTTTTTCCTAAAAAACAAAAATATTGAATGTAATTTAAGCAAATTTTAGCAAGATTTATTGGTCAAGGACATGATACGAAGAAAAACTGTAGGAATAAAATCAAAATAATTTGTATTTCTATGAACATGTATAAAATATAGTATCTATACTCACATAACAAAAGAGATCAATCAATAAACTTAGTCTACTTACTTAACTTTACCTAAATGTAGATACTAGGGTGGTTCTTTCGTCCGAGATACTAGGTACCAAACGATGCAGGATGCATTAGGCTTGTTTCACTCTTCAGCGTGTCGCCGGTCGCGTTCGCGAGTTGACCATTCATAGCACAGAGAATTTTGAATTTTCGAATTTCTCTGTGCTGTGAATGGTCAACTCACGGACGCGACCGGCGACACGCTGAAGAGTGAAAGGGCCCTTAGGAACTTTTTGGATTAGGAAGTCTTTGAGGTAATCACATTATCTAAGTAGGTACTACTTATTACTGGAGATACTATTATTGGGGCGATTCAGCAGCTAATCTAGCGTCACAATTTCACAAAAGTAATCACACTCACAGACACAACATTTGCGAACCGACTGATGCGATAGTATGCGGCGCGGAAGCGGGGGTAGAGTAAGAGTGAGAGAGCGTTAGAGCTGGCCAGCGAACCATTTTTAAGGCGCGTTCACACGCTCGCGTGCAAACAGACAACGAGCACATTATTTTATGTTGCGTCCGGTCTCCTCGAGATGAAAGTGACAGAGTTACACCGTGCTTGATCTAATCATATTTCTGTCTAGATGAATTTCTGTTTGCACGTGAGCGTGTAAACCCAACGTAATACCACTTGCCGGCCGCGACGTAGTTTATGATCTGGAATAACACATAGGCTACTTTTTACCCAGGTAGGCGCAGTCGCAGGCACATGGATGCTAGTAATTCTTATGATAGTAATTAAAGTAAACATAGACGTACAATACGATTAGCGTATCTAGGCATTCGTAAAGTTAGCTGTTTCGATGCACAGTAGGTATACAATTTAGCAAGAAAATGCTCTACTGCGCACGACAAAAGACCGAATTCCGGGATCCGTTAACCATACGGAATAACGTACGGAATTATTTGATATTGATTTCCTCAATACCGGTATTGTCCGGTATTGATTACTTCAATACCGGTATTGAAATACCGGACAAATCTTCCGGGATCCCGGTATTTCGGTATTACGGGATCCCGGTATTCATGCCCTAGTCGGAATCGAGTTGTGAGTGAGAATGAATCCGGTGGTAGGGGTGTTCGTAGTAGTAAACGACTGAGAAAGAGGGTAGACCGTTTCGTCTGCACATAACTACCCTCTACCTCGCAAAGACTTCAGTTACCCGTGATCATGGCGCATGCAACTGCGTCGAAATATCGGGAAACAACAAAACTCAATAATCATGGTAATTATCCCGTTGATAACAATATTTAAATTAAATTTTCTACCAAACTGCATCAAAAAATAATTTTCGTCAAAAAGACGGAGTTACGAGGTTTTCGAATTTAGCAGACGTATAGTAAAGTGTGTTTATTGAACGGTATTTCATAGGTAATTAGCCTTTATGAAAATGAAAAGGCATTTGTTAAAGCTTTAGTGTGAAAATATGGCTCTTTGACATATTTTCTATACAATTAGGTGTCAAATCGTGAAATTAAATTATTATCAGACAAAGGCGATTGGAAAATCTTCGATTTTCAGTTCAATTAATGAAAGATGAAAAGTATTATTAAAACGATTAGAGTTTGACTTGGTGGGCTAAATGTTCCGGTACATTCATTTGTTCTTCAGCCAGGTACCGACAGCAGACATTTGGAATACCTCGGAACCACTACGGTACGGAATGTGGCACGATTTAGAACTTAGCGCGGCTCCGTAAGATCTTTGCATAATGACTTTTACGTGAATTTGAAACTCGGCGCTCTGTAACATTGAATTTATATGGAATCTTTTGTCTTCATTTTCTTCTCACGGATCGAAATAAACGTTGAATTTGGAAAGGAATTATCTATTAAGTTGAATGTTTGATCATCTTAAACATTTTCCTTTCCTTCTCCTATCTCTACAATTGATAATTATGGTATTCAAAGCAATAACACAGCATTGAATGCATACGTTTTACTGTATTTGATTAAGTAAGTATTTGATTTTTGTGTAAGTATTTTTAAAGCAATATGACCAATAGCTTAAAATTAATTAAAGTAACCCCAGTTGTTTGCTCATACTAAACAATATATCAAAACATTCGCATGCCGATGATATTATTATGCATAAGATTTATATACTCGTAGGAGCTTCTCGATTTCGATATGGGGGAGCGATTATCATGAGTACCTACAGACTATTTTAGTTCAGACTAAGAACCGCCCGCGATTTAGTTCGCGTCAATTTCGTCTTGTTTTAACGCGGAACCCTAATTATTTTTCTAAATTAAAATTAGCCTCAGTTACTCTTTATAACATGCTATCTGCTAGTGAACGTCCTGTCAAAATTATTCCAACGGTTTCGAAAATTAGCTGGAAGTAACAAACAAACAGGCAGACAGACCGAAAAAAAGGAGCATGAAGTAAAAAGCTGTTATTTTGACATGACAAACGGACACTTCTTTATTTATTTCTATCTACCTAATAGGTAGATAGATAATAATGTTCGTCCATATTTATACCAGTCTATTTCGTTATCCCCGTATAAATTTTGTTTCAGACATTGTTTCAGATTATATACTTACTATAATCCTTACATAATTTAAATTTGTTTTTGTAAAGGGTAATCACCATAATCACTAATTAGATTCTGAAAATTATTTAACTACTATGAAGCTACCTTATCCCTGCCGTGCTATTTATGTTTGTTTATTTGTTTGTTTTGTTCTCGAGCGTCAAGCAAATAAATATCATCACCATCATCATCTCCCTGCCCTTATCCCACTAGATGGGAAAATAAATATATATATTGTACCTACTTACATGTATATTATATATATCTATAGGTTGCGTTTTGATAAATCACAACCTATAGATACCTACCTATAGACAGATATTTATTTTTACGTGATACCTGGGTATCACGTGAGTAAATCGCGGGCAACAACTGCTAGAAATATATATTTATTAATGTTCATAATGATTCATCATAATTCCTAAAACTACAGATCAGTTTGAAAATAAGGTGTCATTATAATATGACTATTAGGGCCTATGCTCACAACGTTTGTCGAACGCGCTGTTGACGCGCGGTAAACGCTAATGGACGCGCAGCAAACGCAATGCAGTCGGCAAGTTGTGACTATGCACGATCATCGCTTTTGTACATACATACATACATACATACATAAAATCACGCCTCTTTCCCACAGGGGTAGGCAGAGACCACGGATTTCCACTTGCTACGATCCTGACACACCTCTTTCGCCTCATTCACTCTCATCACATTTTTCATACAAGCTCGCCGGTTTAGGGTACTTTTGACCTGGCCTTTGTATCGATACAAATGGAACAAGGTACAAAGGTATTAAGAGGGCGGCGATGAACGAATTCTCCATACAAACGTACTACCGAAATCATTTAAAATTTGAGCGTATTTTCACCACTTTATGCACTTATTTAGATTAAGGAAGTATTAATCTAGGTTCCTGTTAAACTTTTGATCTAAAAAACTTACCTGAAACAAAATGTAAGCAAATTGTATTTCTAACATTTTTACAGCAAAAATATCGTGTTTTCGTTGCATTTGTTCTGTATGATAAACAACAATGATTGTAATATCCTTTTAATAGGAACACAGCTTAGAGTGTCTAGTTACAGGCCATACAAAAAAAATTGCGAAATCATTAACTTTTCATTCATCATTTTTGGTATTACGGAATACATCGTAAATTCTTGTAAATTCTGAACTCGAGTATTGCCGTACGCGTTGCTCGGATGTCTTCAATGTGTGTGTATAGTCCCGGGAGGCGGAGTTTCGACACTCACACTAACGCAAAATTGGTTTGCAACGACCACCGCTTTTTATAATTTTTAGCATTTTTAGCTCGCTCGATGTATAGGTATGTAGGTATAGGTGTAGGTAGTATACACACTAACTAGATAGGTGTACCTAGCGTAGATTAGAATTGATTTTTACTTTGAACAATTATTTCAATTTTAAATGGTATGTAGGTAGGTAGGTTTTGTAGACCCTTTTATGAAAATTACTTTCTTTTTAACCGACTTCAAAAAAAGGAGGAGATTCTCAAGTCATAGGAATATTTTTTTATGTAGGTAGGTATGTTTCTCGAGTATCTACTTGAATAGGTGAGCCTGGACCGATTTGGAAAATTATTTTTTTGTTTGAAAGGGTACCAGGTGGAGCTATGGTCATCAGATCAGGTCAGGATCTGATAATGGAGTCAGGAACTGTTCAACAGAACTCCTCAGTAAATAGGCTGATTGAGTTTAAACTCGGCATAATGTAAGCTGTCTTGTTCCGTTTCGTTCCGACTACAATGTCATGTAATATGTAATACCTATGCGTACCTATGGTGACTGCGAGCTGACCTGATGATGGAATCAGAAGCTGTTCAAAAAATGGTGCTGGTGATGATGATGACGAGTTTCAGCTCCATCGGCCTATTTAGATTTAGGTAGGTACTGATGTGTTCTGTTGAACAGCTCCTGACGCCATCATCAGATCCTGACCTGATCTGATGACCATGGCACCACCTGGGACCCTTTCAAACAAAAAAGAATTTTCCAAATCAAAAAAATTCCAAAAACATACCTACCTACATAAAAAAATATTCCTATGAATTGAGAATCTCCTCCTGTTTTTGAAGTCGGTTAAAAAGAAAGTAATTTTCATACTAAAGTTATGAAGTTGAAGTTATGAAAGAAGTTGAAGTTATGTTTTTAAACTTCAAAGTCTATAAATAGAACAGTAGTAGTTTTGTAATGACGTCACAAAATGACGGCGGGCCATTTGAATCTGCCAAGAGGGGCTTTTCCATCCTACTAATAATTTTACAGTGTGAAAGTTTGTGAGGATGTATGGATGTATAGATGTACCGCTATCTAGGGATGTTTGTATGTTTGTTACTCTTTCAAGCAAAAACTACTGATACACGCGCGGTTCGAGGGGGGGGGGTCATGGGGGTCACGACCCCCCCCCCCCCTCAAAATCCTTGAAAAACCTGTAACATCCAGCAAAAAGAGAGGTAGGTACGCACTACCAAAACTAGTGACCCCCCCCCCCCCCCCCCAAGATCAAAGTCTGCGACCGCCAGTGCTACTGAACGGATTTTAATGAAACTTGGAATACATATAGGTAGGTACCTATACTTACCATAATTTATGACCTGGAATAAAACATAGGCTACTTTTTATCCGGGTAGGTATCACGCGAGCGAAGCCGCGGGCGGAACCTAGTATATTTTACATTTGTCTCTCTGATGTTGGCTGTTAGGTAGGTATTATGTTTTATCTCGCTTACATAGATACCTACCTACTCTACTGCCTATAACAGTGGCGGATTTCCAAATTTGCCGCCAGTAGGCTATTCAACTTTTGCCGCCCCTACACTCGATACCACATCACAATCATATTAATTACATTTTTTTTGTTAATGAAATTGTAACTTTTATGATTTGTGTAATATTATTTTTAACCGACTTCAAAAAGGAGGAGGCTCTCAAGTCGACTGTGTGTTTTTTTTTATTTTAGGTATATATTTTTTTTAGCTTTTTGTGTGTGTGTTACGCCATTTCTCCGTCAATTGTTTACCGATTTTGACAATTATTTTTTTTTTGGTTACAAAGGATATACTCCAGAAGTGGAGGATCTGATGAGGGGATCCCATGGAAATCGAGGGGAACTCTCAAATTTTATGGTTATTTATTGTGTTTGTAGAACTATCGGGCTGAAATTTTGCACACTTATATATTCTCGGTGACAATGAAATATTATGGTATCAATCAAGCTTATCTGATGATGGAGTCAAGAGCTGTTCAACAGAACTCCTCAGTGAATAGGCCGATTGAGTCGAAACTCGGTATATCTATCAAGTTTCAATTACAATTTAATAATATGGTGACAACGAGCTGATTTGATGATGGAGTCAAGAGCTGCTCAACAGAACTCCTCAATAAATTGGCCGATTGAGTAAAAACACAGCATATCTGTGAAGTTCCGACACAATGTAATATAATAATATGGTGACAGCGATCTGATCTGATGATGGAGTCAGGACCTGTTCCATGGAACTTTTTAGTAAAATAGAAATAGAAATAAGTTTTATTTTCGCCACTACGATACATACAACACAAATCAGAAATGCTACATTACAGTGACAAGAAAATAAGGTTACCCCTCAGCATTTGCTCCCGCAGCGCCATGGCTGTTAGAGCGCTGGTTTTCAGTATCTTAGTTTTTAGTAGTATAGTAGTAGTGACATGGATATCAAATGAAAGGGCTTGATGAGCGAAACACAATAAGTAGGTAAGATGACATCATTCTTCATAAAAAATAAACACTAAAATGAAAAAATAAAAAATAAAATACTTAACCGACTTTAAAATATACCTACTTGCACTAAAAAGCAAAACATAAGAATATAAACAGATTTATTTACCTAATTACTAATTACGCGCACTCCGCACTTTAGGTACGAAGCTACAAGTACATTGGTGGGCCCGCCCGGGCGGGCCTTGGCAGGGTTCCCACTTGCCACTCGGCTCTAATACCTATCGCGTGACAACTCGACAACCCTTCCGCGTCACTCCGCGCCAGACAGTGACAGAGTTATGCGTTAGAAAGAGAGAATTTGTGTAGGCACGTGTCAGTGCATATTGCACTAGGCAAAGAACGCTTACGCGAGCTGAATTGAACTTTGTCGCATAATTCTGTGCTACAACGTAGGTATTTTATTCAAAGTTTTCGTCAGAATCTACGACTTTTTGCCTTCTTGAGAGAATCATTTTGAGACAGAGATTCGTAGATCACACATACATTTGTCTCACAGGCAGGCAAAGGGAATTAAATTTGCAACCTTCTGTGTTTCAGGCGGGCCTTCGCCCTCAGCACCACAGAACATTGTTGTCATGATGAATAATAATGGATTCATAACATGTCGCATATTGTGGCTGTTTTCGGCCTCCCGTGATCGTTTCACTAGGTTTTAACAGTTCAAAATAGATGAGATTCTTCTGATCCTACCAAATACAGGGGGTCTAAAGTGGCCACTTTTGATGAAAAATCAGATGTTTCATAGATGCTTCATCTATGAAACATCTGACTTTTCATCAAATGCTTCATAAATGCTTCATATATGAAGCATCTATAAAGCATCGATGAAGCATTGATGAAGCATCGATGCTTCATTTAAGAAGCATATATCGATACTTCGGGGCTCAAATGTCGTAAAGCACAAATCCAAGGTTTTCAGGACGAGCAAAAAACAAAAAAATAAAAATGTTTTTCGTTATAACTCTCTCATTTTTAGCGCTACATAAAAATGTCCTAGGAACAAAGTTATCAGATTTTTCCATAGTTTCATAAAGTTATTTCAAAATTTGTCCTAGTCTAATATTTAAGGAGATAGCATGTGCTTTACGACCAAAAAAATAAACAAAATGTTCCTTACGCCCCACTGAAATACAGCCTGGGCCTGTATTCTATTAAATGACAACCGCTTTGGTTTTGGTTCGAACTCTTAAATGTCAGCCATTTGGTGAATAGTAGAATAGCTTTTCAAAAATTTGTACTGCCAAAGTTCAAAACCTCACCACAACTGAGTCGTTTGTTATTAGTAGTCATGGAAACAGTCGCTTTAGTTGAGGTTTTGGTTGAGGTTGATAAAAAGTTCGGTACCGGAATCGAGCCCCTGAGCAAGAACACAAGAGCGTAAAGCCCAACCTGTCGTTATTATCGCAGTGAAACAGGGGAGTATACAACACTTGCATGAACATTTAAGGTTGTAAAGATGAATATTATAATGATTTATCTCAATTATTAGGTTTTTATCTTGAGTAAATTGATGACTTTTATTATAATTTGTTTGCAATTTTAGTCATGCATGAATGGGTAGCTTTTAAGATGTCAGATTAAGTACGATATTGAAAGAATTTAAGTAAGTCACCTATTTTAAGAATCTCAAGAAGCTCAAAATACAAATGTTTTTGTAACTATTTACTAGACACGGGTCTTTATCGCGTAAAACTTATATTATCCAGACTGTTGCAAATGTTTTAGAACAGCCGTGGTCATGGGTAGACTGAAGTACTCGCTGCTACCTTCGTCGCAGTTGTGAGGTTAGTTTCTCCAACTACCCTCACTTTTGTTAACCGGATTCTATAACACCATAGTGGTGGATATCAAGAAGTACTAAAATTGTAACCGCGAAGACGGCTATAGACTCTCATAACCCTCTTATTCAGACAAGAATTGAGTATCTGGAAGTGTACAGCGATTCAGTCGAGGTAAAAATAAGTAAAAATAAAGTGATAAAGTAGAAATAATCACTAGAACAACCAACAACAGAAGCAGATATTTTTGCACAAATCTTTAGCAGTTATTAATTACACAAAACTATTTACTAGACACTGGTCTTTATCGCGTAAAGCTATTATCCAGACAATTTCGACTGTGTTAGAATAACCGTGATCACGGGTAGACTGAAGTACTCGCTGCTACGTGGATAATATGAAGCTATACGCGATGAAGACCCGTACGTATCTAGTACTTTTAACCACGAAAACGGCTATAGATTCTCAAGTTTATAGCCGTCTTTGCGGTTAAAATTTGGATACTTGATATCAATCACTGAGGTATTATGGGATCCGGTTATCAAAAGTGAGGGTAGTTGGCGAAACTGTCTGGATGATAATATGAAGCTTTACGGGATAAAGACCCGTGTCTAGTAAATAGTTATGTGTAATCGCCAAAACTTTTGTATTATTTCACTTTCAACTTTTGTATTTTGTAATAAATTGTGAAATAAATGTTTTAAAATTATCAAAATAGGTGATTTACTTAAATTCTGTCAATATCGTACTAAATCTGATATCTTAAAAGCTACCCATTCGTGCATGACTAAAATTGCAAACTAATTATAATAAAAATTATCAATTTACTCAAGATAAAACCCTAATAATTGAGATAAATCATAATTATGCTCTTGCTCAAAGTGAATTTTGCAGTGGGGTGTAAGGAACATCTATTTATATTTTTTGGTCGTAAAGCACATGCTATCTAAGAGTTTTGTACCAAACTGGGTTATACAACTTAGGCCGTTGTGTGTTGTCAGTTACATGCTACTTACACCCCTCATTTTCAAATAAATTGTGTTTAGAGTAACTGAAATGATGGGTTGTATTTGTATTTTTTTTTTTAATTTCGCAATTTTAATTATACAGTTCGATAGAGGATTAAAAACTGAGTAGGTACAATGGTATAAATAACTCAAAAACCCCAAATTGTGCTTTACGACATTTGAGCCCCGAGGTATCGATATATGAAGCATTTATGAAGCATTTGATGTTTCATCAGATGTTTCATAGATGAAGCATCTATGAAACATCTGATTTTTCATCAAAAGTGGCCACTTTAGACCCCCAGACAATTACCTCAGCACCAACAACAACAACCAGCACCAACAACAACAACCAGCACCGACAACTCGTTTGGAGTTGTTTGCACACCAGCTTAAGATGAGCCGTACATTCAACGGTTCCTGTGCATTCCGGGTGTCAAGGATTCCGGCTGTTTGTAATTTCGGAACTACAAAACCGATGACCTTGAAATTTTTACGGAACAATATATAAAGTACCTACTTACTTTCAAACAAAGTAAAAACCGGTCAAGTGCGAGTCGAACTCGTACACCGAGGGTTCCGTACCTACCCATTATACCCATTAAGTTATTGAACAATTAGTAATTTTTTTGTACATATCCTAGTTCTGCGATAGCAGCGCCGCAAATGTTCTGCGCACACGAGCATAATATTGCAATAAATATTTTCTTTTATTTACTTTCACACAATAGCACAATTTTATTTATTTACCTTATTTGAGGATGGTGCCAATTAAGCTAGTTCGCTTAATTGTATGAGCGCTCATACAACTCAGAAGACAATCTTAATTGGCGTCAACTTTGTATGTATGTATGTATGGGAACACCCTTTAACTTTCAACTTTTTTAATTTTTTGGAATTTTTCCTTAATTTCTGCTATAAGGCCTTGCTTTTTGCCAAATTTCGTGATTCTAGGTCAACGGGAACTACCATTTAGGTTTTCGACCCAAAACCTCTAGGGTACTTCCGGTTGACCTAGAATTGTCAATTTTGGTTACAAGCAAGGCCTTACAGCACAAGTAAAGGAAAAATTCCGAAAAATAAAAAAAGTTGATAATTAAGGTAGGTAAGTTTTGGTACTTACAAGTTTTCACGAAAACCTAAATTTGCCTATATCTTTTTATAGTGTTGACTCAGGACCTTGATTTTTATACTCACAATAGGGACTATAGACCTCAGTATATGGTATGAATTTCAACTTGCTAGCTCCACCCATTCCTGAGATAATCGATGGTGACAGACAGACAGACAGACGGACAAGAAAGTGACCTTATAAGGGTTCCTTTTTTTACCTTTTAAGGTACGGAACCCTAAAAAGAATCAATGAAATCGGACTACGCGCTCATGAATTACAACCAGATACTTATTTTGACTTTCATCCCCTCTCCCTAGGGAACCGTGCTGAATTTCAGGATTAAAAGTATTTTATATTAGACCTCGTAGTATGCACTCAAATAATACCAGGTTTCATTTAAATCCAACCAGTAGTTTCGACGTAATGCGCGGCCATGATACGGACAGACAGACATGAATGAAAAAAATTACAGTTTTGGCTTCAGTATCGACAATAGAGAGCCCTCCAAAAAAAATTTCAAAATATCTTCAATGTACAGAATTTGACCTGTTACAGTTTTATTATAAACTAGCTGCTGCCCGCGGCTTCGCTCGAGTTGTACCCGGATAAAAAGTAGCCTATGTTACTCTCCAGCCCTCCAACTATCTCCACACAAAAAATCACGTCAATCCGTCGCTCCGTTTTGACGTGATTCAACTACAAATAAACAAACAAATCTAAACGCACCGCCTTTAGCGCTCGTTTCCAATCCAATTATGGAAAAAAGTTTTAAGCAAGAAAAGCTCTCACTCTAACAATTTTTAAAACATTACTTACATGTTGAATTGTTTGTGTGTACATAATAACATAGCATTATCAATAAATATAGGTAAATATTATTTTTCTGTAACACAAAAAAAATTGTTCCCTATTTGCCGCCCCTAAAATCTGCCGCCCTAGGCTCCAGCCTTCTCAGCCTATTGGTACCACCAATTGATTCGCCACGTCATAAGTACCTAAATATGCGTTATCCTTTGTTGCACTTATGGGGGCATCCATTAATTACGTCAGGCTTTTAGGGGGCGGGAGGGGGTTGAGCCAAATCGCACCTAATCCCATGTGGGATTAAAAATGAAAGGGAGGTCTCGGCAAATCTAGGTAGGTACCTGTTTAAGATTATTTTTTTTATTCTCACGTGAGATTAGGGGGTGGGGGAGGGGATCGAGCCAAATCTCAGGACATCTCACCAAGGGGGGAGGGGGTGCGGGGGTTGAAAAATCGCAAAAATCACCTTTAATTTTTATTCTTTAATTTTAATTAATGGACGCCCCCTAATTTCAGAGGGACAAACATCCGTTGTGACTTCAGTAGTTAGGTAGGTACTTACCTATAGACATTGGACAGAAAAAAACATAGTAGGTAAGTACCTACTTAGGTACCTACTTCCCTTTGAAAATTTAGGTAATTGTGTACCGACTTATATAGGTAACAACCCACATATTCTGTCTAGCGTCATAATATCGATCTCATCCCTCCCTAAAAATCTTGAGAGTAAGATGGGTAGGTAATTACCTAGATATTGTAGATAAATTTCCAAAAAAAGCATTTTTACCATACATTTATCTAACGATTCCATGAAATAAAATGAACATTATTCATTAGTGACTGACAATATAACATTTTTGGCCTCTCCAAAGATGCAAAAACTCAATATCAACAGGAATTGATCTCCATTCCGCAAGTACTTACCGCGCTGCAAGCGGAGCTCACAACCGCTGAGCCAAACGTCCTGATGCATTTGTATTTGAAATTATTGAACAGTAGCTGCGCGTCATGCGTCCTGAATCGCGCAAAAAAGGGCGGGCCTCATGTCAGACTCATATCTGCCAATCACAGATTAGGTAGAGGTAATACTGCCAATCGGGGCTGTGATTGCTCATAGTAGACTGAGTAGTACACCTATACTATACTACATAGAGTTTTTTGCGAGACAAGGACGAACAATTTAGATAGATACGTTGGAAGAGAAGTTCCGAGCTCCACGTACCGCAACCTTAAGTAAGTACATTTATTGTGAATCTATTATTGCTGGTATAAATGAACTAATATTATGAATATTCCAAAAAGTTAGCTTAAGTAGGTACTCGTACTCGTAATACTATTATTGAAAGAACTGAATACACCGGATTGGTAGGTACACAATCATTTATGGTCAGTAAAATGAATTATATCAACCTATGTCTGCTATAAAATATATATAATACAACGGAAATAACAAAAAATAATAAAGGTACCTACATAATAGATAAAGTAAATTGAGAAAATAAAATATACTTTTTACGATGAGAAAGGTTTACCCTCGAGACAGATATTAGGTAGGACAAACCGTGGTCAGAGGTCAATACCATATTTGGGTTGTTTTTGGTGGGTATAATGAATACAGGTAGGTTTAAAGAAAGTTTGTCGTAGGATTTTCACATTATTTGAACGTACTATTTCTATTAAACCCTCAAATTAGAAGAAAAAGATTCTATTAACTGTATTCGTGGATAATTCAAACGTTAAAAATGTTTCTGTCTACGGTATCATTTATCTCTGTAAAGCTAAAGGGGGTACTGTGGTACTGTGATCACATCGTTAGCGGATGCGGGTACTAGATCACTTTAATGAATGAGCAAGTATTTTTGTTTTTAAAACATACTGCCAAGAATTAGTAAGGAAATCATAATTTGCTTCACGCTTCATCCTAATTAAATATTCCAGTAACACGCTTTAGTTTTCAACAGATATCTATGACGGATTAACCCTGTTTGTTTTAGACCAGCTTTCACTAGCGGCTTTGCTTTCGTTATAAGTACTACAAACATTAAGGTTTTGTTTGTTATCTAAGTCCGAGCTTGTAAAATTATTTATTCTGTGGTTCAAGTTAGTCCAAATCACACAAGTCTAATTGAAATAAAAACCTCACAAAAAATCATGATGTAAGCTTTTTTCGTTGAGAGCTCGTGTTGCATAAAATTTTTTGTGTAACGAAAACTCCATTGATACATAGCCGGGATTCGAACCCACAACCTTTGGTTGAAAGTCTATCCCAATCGGCCAATACGGCTCCTAAGTAAAAGAAATGAAACACCTCTAAATAAAATGACAGTGGTGTGTTAATTGGTTTTCTCATATCTACATATTTTCAAAATTATAAATGGCTCACTTTTTATTTCTCTACCTTGGCTAACGTTTAACTTGTTTATATTTTACATTTTCTCTGTATATTTGTATCTTGCGAGTTGTTGCGCTGCTGATTTGTTATACTATTTCACAAAAAAACATTCCAAACAACAGAAAAATATTTTACCTGAGTCGGCAAAAAGAGCATTCTATCCAATTAAAGCCAGACAAAAACAGTTGTATAAAAATAAACAAACATCCGATTCTTGTTATTTTTCCCATAAGCTACGTCAATATTGTCTGCGCAAATATCAGAAGAATATTGGTATTAACCGATTGACTGATTCAGTATTATAAAACAAAAGAGCTACAGATTACTGAGAACAAGAATAAACATTGGGGGCCTTACTTATGAAAGATGTTTAAAGTTAAACACTGGTTAAACAACGTCTTGTCTTTATTTGTTGTTGGATAGTAACGAATAGAGACAGGACGTTGTTAAACCAGTGTTCAACTTTAGACATCTTTCATAAGTAAGAGGGTTCGTCACAAGTGATGACGTTTGTCTCAGTAATTCAGACTCTACCTTGCCAGCATTATCGATAGTATCGCATCGCAGGTTGTTAGGTAAGATATAAATTAGAAAATAATGTAATTACCGTTCGTTTGCCTTCCTTCTTAGGCGGTGGCGGGAGCAGGTCAAGGTGCGAAGGCCGCACCGCTTCCTCTTTGGCTGCTGCAACTTCTTCAACGACCGGCGCTGCCGATGCAGCCTCTGAACCTCCACATTCAGATGCCGCTTCTGTAAAATAGCCTAATACAATCGTTCATCCAAATTACAAAGTGTTTTAAAGATAGATTGAATGAGAAGATTTTTACCAAAAGTCAAAATTCAAACGAGTGATACTTGTGTACTTTTAGCTTATAGTCGTATTGCTCATTATACGGACTAAAATTGAAGGAAAAAATGTAATTTTTCCTTCAATTTTGATTATTTTTGATATGTTTTATGTCAAAATTGAAGGAAAAATTACATTTTTTCCTTCAATTTTAGTCCGTATAATGAGCAATACGACTATATATTTGATTTTACAGCTTTCGCTTTATGTGGATTTCGCTATAGATACTTAAAAGTTAGAAGAAGTGAATCGCACGATCGTCTTCTTAGCTAAAACTATGCGTGCTGGCGAGAAAACAAGTGTTCAAATAAAAATAAACTAAACAATATATTCCATTAGTAGATGAGTTTAAGCTGTAGATGTAACAGGACTTAAGGACTTGCTGATTTAGTTTAATTTAATTTAGTTTATATTTTATCTGACATTTTCACTTTAATTTTTAATTTTACTTGCTTGCACAATAATATTAATTTTTAGTATTTAAATTTTGCATGCTTTAATATGCTGATCATGGCTGAACACCTGCATTGCTTTTACCAACCACTGTAACCCATGTTTCGCAAATAAACTTATCTGAATCTGAATCTGAAGTAGATATAGTAGTAGCGTGACGTAACTATAATGCTCAACAGCTAAGGGGCAGAGCACCCACCCGACGCGAATGACATCGTAAACGTGGTCGGGAATCAGTGGATGAGACACGCTAGAGTTCGGACAGAATGACGTAAGTAAAGAGGAGGCTTATTACCCAGCACTGGGTGGAAACGGGCTGAAATAATGCTGATGATGATAATCTAGAATTGTATTAGTTAGATATCTTTGACGTAAAAATATAACTACGATTAGTATTATCGGTTATTGAGTAGCCGTGATTATTCGCGACTTCGTTCTAGCTCTATAGTTCCAAGAACCCTCAAATAATTTACCAATTTGCCGTTTATGATTATTTACGGTCCCGGTCTTTGTACCTTGGCAGTGACTTTGGCTCTAAATTTATTTTTTATGAGGAGTTTCTAACGCTTCCGAGAATCTGAGCCTAGATCAAAAGCCATTGTTTTTCCACAGTTGACTTTTTGTTAATTGGATGTTTACTTTGATGTAGGTAGGTACTTACATTAATTTTGTTTTTCATTTCATTGAGGAAAAAGGTTTTTAATAAAAAAATCACATCATTAGATCTTTTATGAGTATTTAAAAAATAATGGGATGAAAAAGCTTATTCAGATTTATATTTATGTCCGATACTACTTATACCTACTACTGCTGGTATGCCTAGTATAGATCTACGTAAGTCTAATGACTCTACATTTATGAAAACCTATCCAGCAATTTAAATTTATGTAGTTTAACGCAACTATTTTTTTACATTCAACGAACAGGAATAGATTAACCCATATTTTACTCTTTACACATTTTTCATTTATTTAAATAATTTATAGCACCAAGATAAATCTACACTTAAGCTTAGTGGGACTAAGCTAACGGCTCGTAAACTACTAACAGGCCTATATTTTAATCATCTGCAAACAACAGACGTAAACGTTTATATGATGAGGGCAAACGCATCAAAACTATGACGTTTCTTATTACCGAAACGTCGGATGTCATAAAACAGCAGGTTAATTATAAACCCTCATTAAAAATGACGTGAGTTGATTATCATACAATATCCTACTAGTCTAGTCGTCAAGACTTGGTAACACGTCTTATACAAAGGGGTGGGTTCTGCCGGCTTTTCACACAGTTCCGGCTACAGACATGATCATCTGATCATACGCATCCGACTGGCAGTGACTTGGATCATTGATAGCCATTTATAGACCGAATTCAAAGATCATCCAGTGGCTCACTTTATTTTAATGTATTTTGTAAAGATTAATTAATTAGTAGTAACGTTTTGAACGCAAATTACTTTGATTGGTAGTGACATAATTGTAGTGGAAATAGAATATAATTATATTTATTAGTTTAGTCTAAATCAGTTTCAACAATAAAATATAATTAGTACGATTTTCTTATAAATAAAAATAGTGATACTTATGTAAGTACCTACCTAAAATAATATAAAAAGAATATCAAAGCCATTTATCTACCACTTTCTCAGGAACTACGGGCGAGTGACCAGCACCCTGAACTTCAGACTTCAGAATTAAGCTGGGAACAAATTATCGGACGCGGCTGACGGACGCGGCTGACAGCCGCGACTGATAAGTGTGCACACTGTCCGAACACCCAGCGGGCCAGATTGCCTTAGGACGTCTGAAGGTCCAAGGACGCGTCCGCGACTTTCGTCAGATAATGTGCACAGTTCTATGTTCGTTCTATATCCAGATACCTATTCAGTCGCGGCTGTCTGCCGCGTCCGTAAGCCGCGTCCGATAGTTTGTTTCCAGCTTTAGCATTCGATTCGGTGATTTGGGTCGGAAAGATGACGTTTGTTCAGCGAAGAAACGTCACTTTCCGAATTTGGAATGCATTTCGAGAAGGTCTGAATCACGCCTCACTCTTATTGGTGTCTCAGTGGAGTGTGTTTCAAGTGAAGATCCGTCTTTTTATGAACTCCCTAGTTTAAATGTCAGGTCTCATACGTCGTGCCATCTCTCAGACGGGTTGTAGGGACAAGATTATATGCTCTGAAATTCATGAGCAAGACCCGGCGAGGATACTTTGAGCTGAGAGCTATTTCATTGTTATTTTCGTCAAGTTGACGGTACAAACGGGTATTCTTTGTAGAGTGACAGGTAGAGTTGAATTTGGCCACATGAATAAGCAACGGTTACATTTGAATTTGTAAGTTTAACCTTGACATTTATAAATTACTAGCTGCTGCCCGCGGCTTCGCTCGCGCGGTACCCGGATAAAAAGTAGCCTATGTTACTCTCCAGCCCTCCAACTATTTCTACACAAAAATCACGTCAATCCGTCGCTCTGTTTTGACGTGAAAGCAGGACAAATAAACAAACAAATAAATACACTTTCACATTTATAATATGGGTACCTACGGATTATGAAAAGGTGTGTCGATAAGGTGTACCCTGAATGATGAAGAAAATGTATTTATTATCGCATTTTTAATATTTTACGTCGTATTAGGAGAATCCCCTTAAACAAAGGCTACATTTTTCTTACCTACTTATTCTAGATGGGAGATGGGCAACCTCGTAATACGAAATAAGATAAAAACCTTATTAAAAATGTATTTGGTACACTTTTCAATATACCTACATTTAATGGAACTCCTAAGTGCAACAACTGGTTTAAAAAAAGGCATACATTGGTATCGTTTTTAGCTAATTAAGTAAATTAGCGTAAAGTAGGAACAATCTTTATTCTTCAGATCTATTGCTGGATATTTATTTAACATAAACTGACAGATATTTAACACAAACTTTAACATTAACCGGCGATGCGGTGGGCGGTTACGGTTTACAGTAAAAGTCCAGTCGTCATCTAACTATTGTCAAATGGTGCAACCGATTATTCAGCATGATTCTGTATATGGGTTGCACTATCTTACTTTTACAATAACAATTATCTAAAGTTAAAGTACGGTAAAGCAAAAAATCGGTTGCACCAATTTACAATAGTTAGATGACGTATTGTAAATATTTTGTTAGATGAAGTGCATCGATGTAACTTCTAGATTGAGCCGACGTGTAGGTAATGCCTATTTAGCACACCGAGTACTTTCCAGGTTTACGAGTTTCCGCTCAATGATCTGCAGCGAGTGTGGAGCGATAGCTTCATTGCAGCTCGGAGATTGGCTGATGCTGGAGGCGATATTATAATCTCTTATCGTGATCACCGTATCTAGTCTAATACATCTAGTACACTTGAAAATGAAAAACGTTATCTAAATTTTCAATTCCGACGGGATTTGAACCCGCAATGATACAAGCGATCCTCCTTTAGCCGGAGTGCCTTTACCAATTCGGCCACGGAATCAGTCGTCAGGGTTGAAAATCTTGATAAGTTCATATCTATCGATTAAAGCATCATTGCGGGTTCGAATCCCGTTGGAATTGAAATAAGATTTTTCATTTTCAAGTTTAATAATACCTAAGTGTGGTTTAACACTACATTTAGTACATTGATCTCTTAAATAGACAGATCCGCTCCGGTAGGTAGTGATTTTAATCTTCCAATCAAGGTTTTTGATACTTACTATGATATTTCACTTTTAAAACTATCGTCGTCTGAGACCGCGAGTCCTTCCCTCATAATTAGATGAAGATTTTCCGGATTATTAATCAAAACATTGTCAGTAAAAACGGTATTTTTACGTAATTCCTGTGTGTAAAATTAAAATTATTTGTTTGTAATGGGAGATACCTGTACCTATTGATTAGATTTTAAAAACCACTACTAGCAAGCTATATCATGCCCGTGTACCTACCTAATAGCTTTCGTCTCATCTAGTTTACCACGGGCAGCAATAAGACGCTCGAAGAAAATTAGTGTTCAAAAAAGAAAAAAATCATAATTTATTTGACATTTAGAAAACACGGGTTGTGCTAAGACATGTACTTGCTTTTACTACCACCTTAAACTTCATTCAAAATTAGTTCTGGCAGAATTACCTACTTGTAAATGTAATTTAGTACAATACTATCAGGGGAACGCAGATGTCTATCGTACAGGCTTTCAGTCAAATTCAGTCTAGTTTAGACATCTGAGATCCAAAACAAATATGCTTTGAATACTTACATTTATAACTAGTGTATTTTTAGTTTTAATAATGTAAGCATTGTAATTATTGAATTTTTGTGTCGAAAAAAATTATTATTATATTTAATTTCCACCGTGCTAAAGACCTATTTTACTTCGTTTATTTTCTCTGAACAAAAATCTTACCTATCCTTATTTTGACTACCTAATAATTATAAAAGGTCAGTGATGCATAAGATTAAGAAGGTATGCCCAGAAGGGTTGATCTTTCAACAAACATGTTTATATAACTCGGAATTTACTCGGAAACTCGGTTTCTGTGAGAAATAAATGATCTCTAACCGTAATTTGTAGTTTTAGGATTTTCCATGCGTTTTCCTTTTGGTATGGATATTCAAATATGCTTCATTAACTTACTTTTCATGTGCAGACGTAGCTTGACTTACAATTTGACGGAATTTATCGATCGAGCGAGCGAAGCGAGCGAAGATCTTAGTGGTAAGTTGGGCGATTTTGCTTTGTATGTTTGTATGTTTGTATATTTGTATGTTTGTATGTTTCACGAATTGTTGTTCGCGCATAACTGTCGAACCGTTTATCCAATCTGCATGAAACTTGGTAGGTCAATAGGTTGTAGTAAGGAAATTTACGGTGGAGCATATGAGCTTAATCGATGAAGGGGTTGTGAAGATATTAGGTTCCCAAGGGGGTAATTTTTTTTTAAAGTTACACAAATATATTGAGTGGGGTGTCAAACGAAAGAGCTTATTTTGTACATTCCAAAATGGTTTTTATTTTTAATCTAGGATGTATAGTTTTTGAAATACGACCAAAGAACAAAAACTACGAAACCAGAGCTGCAAGAGCTCCCGTTTCATAGAGTTTCGATGTCTTCGTAGCTCATTGACTGGTCGGTCTTAAAAAGAGAGTGGCATCGTTGCGGTTTGGTTTGCAATGATTTTAGATGCTACTTGATTTATTTTCATAATAAAAATTTTTTGATAAAGAATGAAAATAATTGGGGTAAAAAAAGTTAAGTAAACAAATATATTGAGTGGGGTGTCAAATGAAAGGTCTTTATTTGTACATTCCAAAATAGTTATTATTTTTATTCTAGGACGTATACTTTTGGAAATACGACAAGAATTCATAAATATGAAATGCATGCATGCTAGTATTTTTTACCATGAAGAGCTACCGCAATAGGCATACTCGGCAGTAGTAGCACTTGAAATTATAGGGGTAGTCAGAAGAAAGTCCAAATGTAAGCCATCTACGGTGCGCGAGATCTCAGTTCGGGGCGAACTACTAGTTACGTGGTAACAACAAAATGGTACCTGCAGGTACGAAGCAGGCCGAACGAGGGCTGGCCAAAAAAACGTTAGCGGAATGACCTTCCAGGAAGGCTGGGGGGACACAGCAAAAGACTGAAAGAGAGGTAAGGACCGTGTAAAGTTTCACCATTGCGAAGTGTCATTTGTAAAAGTAGGTAAGCCTCTACTTTTGTTAGCTGATTAGCGTTTTAAAGGCCGTAACTATATAATCAAAACTTTTCTTGGAGATATTGAATCAAGCCCTAAGGCCTCGGTCTCGAATTTTGCGGGCAGCGGGGCGGCGGCGGCGGCGGCTCTGGAGCGGTGCGGGGCGGGCTGACTGGAGTGCCCGCCCCCGCACCGCTCCAGAGCCGCCGCCGCCGCCGCTCCGCTACCGCACCGCTACCCGCTAAATTCGAGACCGAGGCCTAAGAACCTTGTTATTGACAAATGTTTTTGAAATGTAAGGCTCATCTTACAACTGATACGCTGCATGCATTAATTGGTTACATTAAGTTCAAAATATTATATTTTGTTTAAAACTACAGAAAATATGGGATAGTATTCGAACAAAAGTTAATATTTTTAGTTGTTCTCCAAAATTTGAGTCCAGATGTAAATCGTTTAGAGCAGCTCGTGGCCAACTCAAGTCGTTAACAGCGTCACCGTGAATAGCACTAAAATCAACGTGCAAAACTGAATTCAATATACATAAGCACAAACGTAATACATCCATACCCATATTATAAATGTGAAAATGTGTTTGTTTGTTTATTTGTCCTGCTTTCACGTCAAAATAGAGCGACGGATTGACGTGATTTTTGTGTGGAGATAGTTGGAGGGCTGGAGAGTAACATAGGATACTTTTTATTCGGGTACCACGCGAGCGAAGCCGCGGGCATCAGCTAGTATTTCATAAAACTAATGGAGACTTTTCTAATGCAAAACGTGCGGAGGGCCATCCATCTTAATAACTGTTTATTTTATTATCGCATCCGACTCGCTTCGGTAAGTTTACGCTCTTATTATTGTAGTCGCCAGATAAATATAGATTTGTGGAATCGGGAAGCAAACATTATTCCATTGTTTTTCGTAGTAAAGACTTTATCATAAGAATTTCACTATGGAGTCATTTAATTTTGTCTTAAAGATTTTCTTTGATAGTTTCTAAAACTACGAAAGAAAATTTTTGTAGGTTGGTAACTGTTTTTTTTACAGGTTTGTGTGCATAATATTTTTGTAATTTAGAAAATAGTCATATATGTACTTACAAAGAAAAACCTTATCCCGCCGGAATTGTATTCCGGCGGGATTCGAACCCGCTCTGATACAATTAAAAAAAAAATTAAAAGATTTTTCATTTTCAATACCTAAGTGTGGTTTAACACTATAAAATTAAAAAAATAAATTAAATACAATATTCCCGAACTATTTAGAGGTGCCGTAAAACTCTATTGAACCACTTTCGGAACCACCCAAGCACTAACACCAAATCTTTTAACATGTAGTTGCTACAAGATAGCTGGCATGTAAATACATAGGTATATGTACTTATACTATGGCTATCCAGATTGTAAGAATACAATTTCCTAGTAGGCCACCAACAGAGCTGTGTCTGAATAGATTTCTAAAATATTTAGAATGCAAATGTAATAGAAAAAAATCATATGCAAATTCGTACGTAACTCTCATTTTTGTGTGAAAATAATGTATCGTTATCATAATTCGTGTGAATGTATTTTTAAGAGAGTGGGCACACGCACGACGTTTTCTGAAGCACGTTTTTGAGCTTCGCGTTCGCAGGGCGTTTGTATCCATACAAACGCGAACCATACAAAGGCGAACCGGGAGTGGGACAGCGCGTTCGCATCGCGTTTGTATTGATACAAACGCGCTGCAAAAAACGCAGTGTGCCCAACTGCCCACTCTCTAAGTCGATCAAAGATCATGAACTTCGGACACAGAATAACTTATCAAGAGATATTGCAATTACCCTCTCGATTTTCGTTTTTTAACTAACTTGGCAACATAAAGTACGGCGTTCTACTTTATACTTCAGTGCCGTGCCTCAGCGGTGCACTTGAGCAAGTTGCCGAAACTTTAATTTTAACCAGCACAGCGTCTTTTGTGCTCCCACAAGATAGTAGAGCTAAAACCGACTCGAAAAATAATTTAAGGACCGTCTCAATATATCGCACTCGTAGTAAGATATGCCTAAGTAATTAGATACTCGTCTATACGAAAATGTGACCTTTTACTTGACATTGAAAGATATCCTATTTCGAGCGATATTGGAACTATCTAGTATACTTCTTAAGGCCCTGATCGACGAGCGAGTAAAACCGCGGTCTTATGGCTCGTCGGTAAAGTTCGCCGGTGTATCATTGCAATATCGCGGTTTTGTGAGTTGAGTAACCTGGCTCGCGGCTCGTCATGTTTGCTTCATTTTTTACTCAGCTCCATCAAATTCAAAATTTAAAACTTCGATTCGTATACGATACGACTGTTTCACTCGCTAGTCGATCAGCACCAACGAGGCACAAGTAAAACCGACGTTCTTTAAAACTGCGGTATAGGCTCGTACGTCGATCACCCACTTTATGTTGCGTATGTTGGCAAATAAGGTAAATCAATTGAATGATTATTAGGTATTGTAATATAACAATTTATTGATTACAATACGACGAGAAGACCCGGTAAGGGGTAAATTAAATTTCTATAACAATAAACTTATTTAACTAGACACTTACCTACTAAACTATGGCACCGTAACCGAGATAAACTCTAGCCAACCAGTAACAATGTCCCTAGGGCATAGTGCGCAGTGAGCAGAAATCAGCGCGAATGAATGAGCCTCATGAGACCACAGAACCACGATCATAATATCTGCAGTCCGCTAAACTTTCCTCCACCGGATCAAACAAACTCAGCGAACGTGTATCTCATTTTGATAAATAGAAAATATTGTAGGAAACTTAATATTGCACACGGGAAGCCAGCTAGAGAATTCTGCTTGTATTTTACCTCTACACAAGTTTATGTATCTAACCCTGTTTTATAACTATAAAACAGGCATCTATTCAAAACGCAACATATTTAATTCACTACGACGAAATGCACAACATTTAATTTTACCTCAATATTTGGAAACAATGAACCCACATCCAGTCATGTAAAAATGTACTGAAATAGGCGCAGGTCGTCAGATTCAGAAATTATAAATGTTCGTATCAGTTAGTGGCTTACTTTGGTGATGGAAAAAAGAATTCAGAATTTGCAAAGCGAGAACAGTCGTACAAAGTTATGCATAGTGATACTTTTGCATTTTCATAAATATTTCAGTTGCTGCTCATTGAGTTGGTTTAAGATTTGCACTAAGGGTGACCTGGTAGAATCTGTTTGCAGTACCTAAATAGTATGGTCGATGACCATCAAGTTGCTTCACTTTACCAGATTACAGTAATCCTCGGCTTAGCTTTGCCGTACACAGTCCATCATTCGATCTATGAATTAACTAGCTCACTCAGGCTTGTTCTATTCCGTGCTAAGGTATACTAATAGGATATTATAGAGATGGTGGATATCTTTTCGATTTTATTATCACATCACTGCTGTCTATCGTAGCTTTAACGAGAACCTTTGCCAGCCGCAGCAGGTAAATAATCGATGCCATCATTATGACGTATAAGAATAGCCGCAGCGTAGGTATCTCCAGTTCCATGTTCCGTGCTTCTACTGACACATGCGATTTATATCAGGCGGCGATTTTTTACTATCTACATAAATTATATGTTTATTTTCAATTCTAAATCGGATTCAGAGGCAGTTCAAAGTCAATGTCAAGATAAGTTTATTTTGACCACAGGGTAATTTATCTACAAAGACGTAGTCACATCAGGAGGCATACATTAATCTGGATATGTCAATTAAAACTCGAACACGAGCTCGTCTGCCTTGTCGTCACTGTAAAATTTACGACAATCGTAAAATGTAAAAAAATACTTAATATTTGTAGACAAGCAAAACTCTGAGGTTTAATTCGCTGGGCTGAGATGAAATAGTTATCGCGTAGCCAGATGTTGCTAATTCAGCTGGATGTTTTAATTTCGCAATGCACAAAAGGCGTCGTTTTGCCAGGCAGCGGTGAAATACTAGCAATCATCGGGAAAGGTCTGACGACAAGCCTAGATTAAAGCGTCGACCGAACCGACGAACAAAGCAGCTGCGATTCAGGAATTTCAACGGCGGTGCTCTTTATGTTGGGTTTTCGTTGGTTATTGAGAATGCCGCTAGTGCCGAGACTCCCTTGTTTCGCGATAGCTTATTCTCATCCAGATCTGAAATCAGTAGCTGGAGAGCAGCCTAATTCCGCACATGAACAACAGCCAAAGCTTTAGGCTTACAAAAATAAAGAGTAGATAGAACCACAATGAAATATTTGAAATAGATCTATTTTCTGTCAGTTGTTAAAAATGCTCATCACAGTTTTAGGTGGACTTGTCAGTGAATTGAAATATTAGGTATCTTCCAAGGAATTTCTATACTACGTACCTGGAATGCTAACTGAGACAGAAAACAAGGTCCGCTTGAGAGATAAAACTTGGGCGGCGTGTCTTTTTCTAAAGGGTGACCATAAACTAAACATTCCTAGTCCTTATGGGGCCTTTTCCATCATTTTCTGATTTACGTGATGTTTCAGGGAATGATTTTTGAATTAAAATACTGATACAATTTTGATCCTTCATTTTGATTCTTGAATCTTGAATCTTGATTCTTGAATCTGAAAACTGAAATCTTGAATCTTGAATCTTTGAAGTGACAGCTGTCAAACTTCAAATGACCATATCTCGGGAACTACTCGTCGTAGACTCCCCGTTCCCAGTTCAAATGAAAGCTAAAACCAAGATCTTCATTTGAAGTGACAGCTGTCAAACTTCAAACGGCCATATCTTGGAAACTACTCGTCCTAGACTCCCCGTTCCCAGTTCAAATGAAAGCTATGACCAAGATCTTCATTTGAAGTGACAGCTGTCAAACTTCAAATGGCCATATCTCGGGAACTACTCGTCCTAGACTCCCCGTTCTCAGTTCAAATGAAAGCTATGACCAAGATCTTCATTTGAAGTGACAGCTGTCAAACTTCAAACCGCCATATCTCGAAAACTACTTGTCCTAGACTCCCCGTTCTTAGTTCAAATTAAAGCTATGACTAAGATCTACATTTCAGATGACAGCTGTCAAAATTACATCTGTCATCTGAAATGTAGATCTTGATCATAGCTTTTATTTGAACTGAGAACGGGGAGTCTAGGACGAGTAGTTCCCGAGATATGGCCGTTTGAAGTTTGACAGCTGTCACTTTAAATGAAGATCTCTTCAATAGCTTTCATTTGAACTGAGAACGGGGAGTCTAGGACAAGTAGTTTTCGAGATATGGCGGTTTGAAGTTTGACAGCTGTCACTTCAAATGAAGATCTTGGTCATAGCTTTCATTTGAACTGAGAACGGGGAGTCTAGGACGAATAGTTTCCAAGATATGGCCGTTTGAAGTTTGACAGCTGTCACTTCAAATGAAGATCTTGGTCATAGCTTTCATTTGAACTGAGAACGGGGAGTCTAGGACGAGTAGTTCCCGAGATATGGCCATTTGAAGTTTGACAGCTGTCACTGCAAATGAAGATCTTGGTCATAGCTTGCATTTGAACTGAGAACGGGGAGTCTAGGACAAGTAGTTTTCGAGATATGGCAGTTTGAAGTTTGACAGCTGTCACTTCAAATGAAGATCTTGGTCATAGCTTTCATTTGAACTGGGAACGGGGAGTCTAGGACGAGTAGTTTCCAAGATATGGCCGTTTGAAGTTTGACAGCTGTCACTTCAAATGAAGATCTTGGTCATAGCTTTCATTTAAACTGAGAACGGGGAGTCTAGGACAAGTAGTTTTCGAGATATGGCGGTTTGAAGTTTGACAGCTGTCACTTCAAATGAAGATCTTGGTCATAGCTTTCATTTGAACTGGGAACGGGGAGTCTAGGACGAGTAGTTCCCGAGATATGGTCATTTGAAGTTTGACAGCTGTCACTTCAAAGATTCAAGATTCAAGATTTCAGATTCAAGGTTCAAAATTCAAGAATCAAGGATCGAAATCCAGGATCGAAATCCAAGATCGAAACCAAGGATCGAAATCAAGGATCGAAATCAAAATCAAGGATCAAAATCAAGGATCTAATTCAAGGATCTAATTCAAGGATCGAAACCATGGATCGAAATCAAGCGCTGATTTTGTCGAGCGCGATAAGGTAAAAATATCCTGAAATTTAAATGACATGGGCACACTACTAATCCAACAACGAGTGTGAAAGAGACAAAGCACCCAAGAAAGCCTCTCAACAAGACCAACAATCCTTATAACCAAGATTAAATGATAATAGATCGTTGTGTAGTCGTGATAAGGTTCAAAATCCTTTGTACATTAAATGTCAGTAAGAACTCCAGTTACGTAGTTTAGAATCTTCTTGGTATCTTCTAAAGCCGTTTTTCACCCAAGTGATTAATCAGTGCGATCTCAAGGGATCCTCCACAGAAGTGAGGGCAGTTACCTACCTTGACCTTTCCTACTCCTAGAGAATTTCGGAGACGAAATTACAGAATTCTTATTATGCTAGTTATCTAGCCAGTATCAGAAAGTCTATCGGGCTCTGTCAGTGTCAGCTGTATTCAGGTTCTTGCCATGATTCTCTTATCTACCCAATTTATGTGGTGCTCTGTGTAAATCAGCGGGGCTAAAAAGGCCGATATAGCACAATCACAATATGATTCGGATTATGTTATTTTCTTGTCACGTTCATGTTTATGAAAAGAGACGGCGTATAGTGCAATTCAGATTATCCTTTTAGCCCCGCTGCTGGTCTGGGAGGCTAAAATGGACGCTGACGCAATTCCTTTTATGACTCATAATATGATTTGTATATTTTTTTCTCATGTCTATGAAAAGAGACTGCATATTCATAATTCAGATAAAGTGGACGTTTTAGACCCGCCGATGTGTTTCTAGCTGGCTAAGCATTTTGCATACATCTGCTACAAAGGCGGATTTCAAAGTACGGACTCCAATAGTTTCCGAAACAAAATTAGGAAGGTTAAAACTACTTTTGGAAGGTATTATTAGCCTCACCAATAAAACAAACCTTCATAATAACATTGTACATTTTATTCCTTTGTACATGTAATAATTACTTATCGTACACCGGTACTGACTTATTACTATGGTCAATTACTCTGAAAATGAGACGTCTTTACAGTACATAGCAATGTCTACAAGAATGCCTGCGCTTCTCGAGTTTTTTCTTCTTCTATATCGTTGACAATCTACCCTCAATAAGCTAAGCAAAATGATCAAAAGTAAGACACAGTGTAGTAAGACACAGTAAACCAAGTATAGCAAGACACAGTAAAATAAGACATCTTACAGTTCAAATTAAATACCTAATAACTTAAGCTTGATATTTTACATCTAAAAACAGAAAATATTAATAAATTTAGTAAAATGCTAACAGACGGCCGTCCTGTAAACGGAATGACCCTATTCCGTCTCGGCCATTCGAGAAGAGAAGACTAAAAAAAATATTGGTACATAAATACGCGTCAGCAGTAATCATAGCGGTAGGTACTTAACAATAATAACAACACAAAAATAAAGAATGCAAAAAAAATTGTAAAAATAAACAAAATTACAAAGGATAGCCTGGTTCTAACTTTTCGGTAGGTACATATTACAAATAAATGTAGGTAGGTACTATCTGTACTTCTTGATCGCATACTAGGAGTTTTGCAGAGCAGTGCGAGTGTTTTGCTGCAAAACTGAAGACTAGATAATGCCGGTTACAAGGAGATCTGCAAAATTCGAGAGTAATATTATTTCAATGCTTAACATAGACTATTTAAATAGAGGTTGTGTTTTATTTTCACAAATAATGAAACAGATAAATTAAATTATTATCCAAACGCGTTTTGTATCAAAGAAATTAGGTACTTAATACCAAATCGATCTGATTCAGGAATAATGATTCACACTAATAATAACATTGAAAAGTGTGCATATATATCTGCATTTCAATAAAATTTTAAAACAAATAATTATGTTGTAGCTGTTCAACATTTTATATTTTGATGATCACTGTAAATAAGTAACAGAATGTCTCATTCTCGTATTTTCATGATGCTATATTTAATTTGCTAAATATGATAGGGCTATATGATGCAATTTTATATTTATAATGCACGTTAGATCAGTGATCACCGCAATCATAGCAGCATATTTCATTTGAATAAAAGATACTTATGTTTATTGATCGCCGCAATCATAGCAGCATATTTCACTTGAATAAAAGATACTTATGTTAAATTGATCACCGCAATCATAGCAGCATATTTCACTTTAATAAAAGATACTTATGTTAAATTGATCACCGCAATCATAGCAGAATATTTCACTTGAATAAAAGACATTTATGTTTAGTGATCACCGCAATCCTAGCAGCATATTTCACTTGAATAAAAGATATTCATCTTCTTCTTCTTCAGCATATATTCGCCCACTGCAGGGCATTCTCCAGGGCACTTCTCCAATATTCTTCCACACTGCTCTATCACTGGTCTTCCAGGTCTAGTCTGTCCCGGCATATTATGCTTTTATGTCGTCGGACCATCGGGCGGATGGACTGTCAACGCTCCTCTTTCCGTGCCGTGGTCTCCATTCCATGATGCATTTGGTCCATCTTACTATATATTTAGGTTGAGTAATCTCTTATTTGAACTTAGGTCCAGTGTTTATCACAATAGTTATAGCAGCAGGTGTATCTCACTTGTACATGCTTATCAACCAAATTATTTTTGTTCTCCAAAAGAGAGCATTTACAGACATTGAGCCAAGGGAAAACCTTTAAAATACATTCAAAGAGATTAATATCAGACTGCCATCATTGTAATAATATTCATGTTAATTTAATGTACATTCAAAGATATAATTAAATGGATTCTAAAAAAAATGTGTCATTCATAACTATGAGACAAGAAATAGATTTTAAACTGTCTTTGCCAAGTATAAGACTAGCAAAAGTAGATAAATAAATTCTTAGGAGCTGTACATATAACTAAAGGCATCACTATTTTAAGGATAACATTATGAAACTTTTGTCAAATAAAACGTAATTATGAGAAATAAACCGTCTGCCAATTTAAATTATAATCAAATTAATGGCACCATAACTTGCGTTCCATGTAAGCGGTTCTTTGGCGCAAAAATAGGTAAATATCAAACATTATTGCGGGCTTAACACCCAAGCCCGTAGATGAGTATATTATGTAAACAAATAAATTACTAAGCCAAACGCCTCGATAGTAGAAATAGGCCAGAAAGATTATATAGGTAATTATAATATTATGAAATTAAGGTTTTTTTTCTCTTAGACTGCGAGAAGATTAAAAATAATGACTAAGTATCTTAATTAGCTTATTATCAAATATAATATTTTATCACTTTTGTTATGTATGGTATGAGTAATATTAATAGTTAATACTGTGTTCATTGTTTAATAAATGATATTGGTTTGAATTAGATTTGGAAGGTATAATATTATTTAATTCAAAATTAATTTAATTTACTCTCTTTGTTTGTTTATAAGTATAAAACTAAGCGAGTGTGACTGTCTTAATGTGAACCGAATCAAAGTACACATCAAAGTGCAGTCACAACGAATGTTCGTCCCTCTGAGGCTAGGTGCAAGAAATAGTGCATACACACACATACTGCTTAGAGTAAGGGAGATAGAGCACAATAACAGTCAACTTCAGAGAGACAAAGGCCCGCCGCGACCAACGCAGCGTTTTTCACATCATAGAGTGAAACCGACATCAAAACGGCACTTCTGTACAAAATGTAACAAGGATAAAACTTGTGATCACCACAATATTGTAGCATATCTCACCTAAATAATTCAATAGTGATAAAATTTATTCATCAGCTTAGTCAATTGTGTTTAAATTATTATCATCGTTGTATCTATCATAATACTTATAGGTATCATGTATAATATTATCATGTACCTATAGGTAATCATATCTTGTTGTATCGAAAACGTTATGCATCTTTTTATTATTTATTCTTTTTTTTTTGGTATGTATTTTTGGAGAATAGTCAATAATCAATTTATAGTAGTAGGTATATAGGTACCTACAGTATAGTAGTTTTGTATGCATCAGCAGGATAAACATTTCTTTCTTTTTTTTTTATTTTGCGTTTCGAATGCCCGCTAATACTAGAAAACTTCGTAGTGATCCTTATCGCTTATCCCAAAAGGTCCGCTAAACTTAGGACATAACTTTTTGCTCTTAATTACATAAAAACGGGTTTGCTTTAACCATTTATGATCCCCAGTCTATAAGAGTTATTCTTCTTTCTATCTTGCAATGTGAGAAATATAGGTACTAACAGGAATGTATGGAATGTTATCCTCTTCCAAATGTGGGAATGCACTAAATGTGCCTGGAAACACTTCTGACCACCCCCATAGACATCCTCAAAGAATCCAAAAATGCCTAAATATCCGAAATAATATATCCGCCGCACCCCGGGAACACAATTGCGATTATATTACATTTACATCAGGAAAAGGTGTTAAAACATTTATATTATCTCTTCTTTATAAAATATAATGACGCCAATTGGGGCCGTATATGACTCGGGTATACGTGATAAATAACCTTAAACAGTCATTTAAGCCCTATTTCAGTACATGATACCTCAATAATTGTGACTATTCAGTCATATTAATGCTAGCTCACGATTATAATTTTTGGTAAAGCTGACTTTAATTCACTGTAATCAAGTTATTCACCACTGACTGGTAGTAGATGACATAGTATATACTATGTCTTAGCTCAATAGAATAGGTATAGATTCTACTTTACTTATAAGTTACTAGTTTATAAGAATATGTATCAAAATCCTGTGCCGACCATTAGGTACGCTTAGGTATTCTCGTAAAACCATCAGTATAATAGTAAGTATTATATGGTTTACACAAGAATAATAATTATGAAGTAAACTAAAATCTAATATTTTCATTTGCTCAAATATAAAGAACTAGGTTTGCAATTTGACCATGAAGTATTTAAATAGTTACTACCTAAACAAGACATTATTAAAGAGTTGTTTTGGTAAACAATAATATACATTACGGTTACATAGCCATTGTCGGGTCTAATATTAGTCGCGATCCGGCACAATTTTGGAAATTTGTTATGGATAGGTGTAAAAACAGATCAGGTTAACAATTAAGGTCGATGGGCAGCCAGTAAATAGGCTGCTGCTGCATTTGCCAAATACTATAATCTTAATCATACTAGTTCGAAAACCGATATAGCTGAGCTTAAGATCCGCCAACGCACGCTTAGTACTAGTAACGAATGTTTCATCAGAAAATCTACATTAAGCAGAGTTACGACATCTTAAACCTTCTACAGGCTGTAGTTAAAGATTATCTGCCTTCGAAGAGCCACTCTTTTACCACTTCAATCTCTCTTATCAAGCATGATGTCGCTACAGAATTGGGCGCTCGCCGGCGCATTGACACTATGTTTCTCGATTTTAGTAAAATATTTAACATTGTAAATAATGACTGCTGAACTTTTTTTTTTTTTTTTAAAGCAATCAAACGTTAGGTACTTAAATGACTGGAGACAGTAAGTATGTCTAACTCAAAAAGTTTCAGACCAGAGTACTACACTATACCAGGTTTGCAATTCTACTAGATGACAACGTCAATCATTCCGCTGGGTTTTGTTTCGATCTCCCAAATGTCAGCCATTTGGTGAATAATAGAATGGCTTTAAAAAAATATGTTCTGCCAAAGTCCAAAACTCAGCCAAATCGTCACCACAACTGAGTCGCTTGTCATCAGTAGAATAAGAAACAGTCGAAAATGTAAAGTTTAGTCGAGGTTTTGCTTGTGGTTCACAAAAAGTTTTGTAGTAGAATTACCACCCAGGTCACTACTACTACACACTAATACAGTAGGTTAGGTGTCAGTCAGGGCAATAGGTACACTTAGGCCAACTCAAATCAATGCCTGCATACACGAGGTTCAGATCCATTGTTTAGATTTATTTAACGACAGCATGCGTGCCATCTTTTCCACGACAAGAGTTTATCTTAGTTTAATTTGAAACAGTTTGATTTTAATTTAAACGTTTCGGTGTAAACCGTTAACTTATACCGTACTAAATAATTAAGGTTTTCTTTAAGTAAGTAATTCGTTTCATCGATCTCAAAAATCTAGATTTTGTAGATGAGTTTGTTTCTTGGTTCTCTTATCAATAAAGAGACAAGAGATTCAGCCGATGAATTCAAATATCCAAAGCCGCTATTATGAAGCTCACCAAATTAAAGAAAGACCGAAATATATCCCGAAAGGCTTAGGTCAGGCTGGTAAGAAAGTTGGTATTCTCGATATTCCTGTGCAGAACCAAAATCGTCTCCGCTATATGCTTCCAATGCATACCCAGTTATTTCGGACACGTTGCTCGCAGAGACCCTGACAACTTTGAAAAACTGTTGGTAGGTAGTGGATAAAATCGACGGGAAAAGAGCTCGCGGTCGCTCACCCACCCGTTGGTCACAACAAACCCCAAGCTTTGAAGACCGCCAAAGACATAAAAATGTGGGGTAACACAATACAGCGAGTGATCAATCCAGTTTTCTGACTAGAGTACCTACTTCAGTACTAATGAAGATGCCGACTTAGGAGGAGACATCAGTATAAAATTTTATCAATTTCAAATTACAGCATTTTGAATTATGTAGGTAAGTATATAAATCATAAAATTAGGTAAGTAAGTACTTATGTCAATTAAACATTAAACAAAATAAACAGTAGAATTAACACTGAACTGAGTTAAATATTCTCTAGCAAATAAAGTATGTTTCAAATTAATCCAAATTGCAATTTATTTTACTTAGGAGTCTATAATCGTACCATAGCATAAATTAGCACATTAATAAGTGCAATTTCTAATATCGGTCTTAGTTTCGTTAAAATAAAGATTAATTTAGAATGCGGGCGGCCGCGTCGCTTGCGACTACTGCTCGTTCCGAAATGCGACGAAAATTCAGTTTTTTTTTTTAAATATAGATAGGTAGGTAGGTTAGGTATTAAAAAGCTAATTAAACCACCAATCAAACAAAAATAAAAAAAAACAGAACTGAAGAAATACTTCTAGGGTTCTTGACAAAACAAAAACCGAACAAAATAGGGTGCTGATTTATCTCGGGATAAATAGCAAAATGTGTGAAAAATAGGTATTTTTCAAAAAATAATTTATCAAGTAAGTAAATTTTCATCAATCGTGTTTTCAAAGGACAGAATCCAAGATAAAAGTTCGAAGTATCTTTGCCCGAAATATGAACGTGATAACTTTCACAGTTTCTGAGATTGAACTAGGTAGGTACAAATTGCATAATGCATACTCCTAAATACCTCAGCATAAACAGAACATAAATGCACGGTAGGTAATTGTTTGCTTTACAGTGAAACCAGAAAATAATGCGTTTCGGAAAACATCGGAAAAAATCGCACAAAATTACAAAAATGATTGACGAAATTTGGAAATGAAAATCACTCTTAAGTAAGTACTTCATTTCAACTTTATCGCACATAAATAAATATCAATATCAACTTTAAAAACAAAAAAAAAAACAAATTAGTTGCAATTGCAAGTCATGCCGTATTCTGTTTTGTGGAATCACACACCGCTGCCGGACACATTCGAAAAACACGAAAACAATCGATGTCCATTATATTTATAAGGCTTGAAGTAGATACTGTAATAGGTATAAATCATAGTAGTCTAAGATCCGACTAAACACGACCCTCTACTGTAGAGGAGATAACCAAGCAATGTGTTGGTACATACCTAAGTCTTCTGCTACCTTGGTTACACCTGGACTAGGTATGTACTCTCTACGTACTTAGGTAAATTGTTGATCGAAGAGGATCTCCACAAACACAACTGTAGGTACGTCGTACTGATTTCCTAGCCTGTGTCGTGAGTGTTGGGTATGACGTGACTGAGGCGGTTCTTTTGTCCCGTACAAAATTAAACTTTGTAAAATCGGCTCAACTTTTACAAATGTCATACTTCAATTCAAATGTCATATGACCGTACACAATAATGACAAAATCTGAAATCATGACGTTACACTTTCCTCAAGCTTCATTCAATCTTCAATCACTCCTCACTTGACAATGACAAGAAGGAATGAACTGACGGAACAGATTGTCCTAAATAATATGAGAATGAGTGAGTAGTCCGCCAATAATTTCCAGGCCGATCGGTTGTTGGTCACCCATCGGCATGCTCATAATATAATAAACCATCAATTAAAAATGCCCGGCTCAAATGAACCGGCTCAAAATGAAAATGAACCTACTTTTACAAAAGTCAATCTAAAGTCATGTCATAACATAACTCATACCCAACCACGAGTGCCGTGAAAGGATGGGAGACCAGATTAAGGTCGATCCATGGAAACTCACACGGTAGTTTACTTGCATAATGAATACACAATACAGTATGGAGTATAAAAATATAGGTTAGACAACAACATCCACAACTTTCGGTTATTTTTATTTTATTTTACCTGTGTAATAATTAGACAGCAGCAGTACCCAAATAATAGTAGGTAAACATAGAAAGGAGGTAGGTACCTAGATAAAAATAGTTAAGTAGGTACCTACGTAAAATACAGTGTGATACCTAGTCACATTGTATTCAACAAAAACCGCTAATTACTCCAGACTTCAGTATTGCGGTACTAGGTACTTATAAAACAAAAAAAATGTAATATGCAATGGTAAGTAATTACCATTTTTCTGCAAAATTCGGGTGAGTACAAATATAATACTATACACGACAAATTATAGAAATAGAATAATAAACACGAATCAGCTCCGAGAGCCGCCTGTGTATTACAAATAATAATAATCATAATAAGTAGGGGGGTACCATGGTTTGGTACTATCTATTCAGACTTTTCAATAAAATAATAGTTGTAGGCCATAGCTCATTTTTCAGTCCTCAGACGCATTTACGAGTGAAGTAATATTACAAATTACATACCAATGCAGGCCGAAGTTCTTCATCAACACTTCTGATTTATTAGCCTCACCAATAAAACAAACCTTCATAATAACATTGTACATTTTATTCCTTTGTACATGTAATAATTACTTATCGTACACCGGTACTGACTTATTACTATGGTCAATTACTCTGAAAATGAGACGTCTTTACAGTACATAGCAATGTCTACAAGAATGCCTGCGCTTCTCGAGTTTTTTCTTCTTCTATATCGTTGACAATCTACCCTCAATAAGCTAAGCAAAATGATCAAAAGTAAGACACAGTGTAGTAAGACACAGTAAACCAAGTATAGCAAGACACAGTAAAATAAGACATCTTACAGTTCAAATTAAATACCTAATAACTTAAGCTTGATATTTTACATCTAAAAACAGAAAATATTAATAAATTTAGTAAAATGCTAACAGTATTCGTATGTTTCGTTGATATTACAGAGCAACCCTGAATTTGGCAACAGTTTCGTGTTGCCTCAGTTCTTGATTTACCAAGACAAATGTTTAAACGACTCTTTAGAAATAAATTTAGACATTTGCAACAGATTCATAAGCATCATTAACAAATCCTAAACAAGCATGAGATAAAATACTTATTTATTTTCGCAAAATGACATGAAAAATGTACAATAGGAACTACGAAACCAATAATGTATAAGTTTGTACAGTCGCCTGCAATAATATGTACAAACACTATACTTTTTAAAATCATGTCACAGAAAAACCTATGGATATACAACAAAAACTGAAAATTTATTTAGCAATGCATTAGTATATAAATCAATAGAAATAACTGATAATAGTAATTGGATATGTTTACTGTTAGTTGTTCTATCTCACGAAGTCCGTTTGGTCTTAATTGAGTGTGTGTTTACATGCACGTTGTTTCTGTGTGCGTAAGCTCGAGAGCGCTCAAAATCGGCCTACGCACACAAAAACAACGTGCATGTGCATCTACACACACAATTAAGACCAAATGGACTTCGTGAGATAGAACAACTGTACATTGGTTTAAACTTTGTGGATTGTATTACATATATTGCAGGGACTGTACATACTAGCTGCATGGCGTTTAGGAATACTACTGCCGTCATACGTAAAAAGGCCGTAACTTCCTTAAAGTACCTACCTATGTAAGGAAATTACGACCTTTCTACATTCTAAATAGGCCGTGATTCCTTAAAGTAAGTAAGGAAGTAAAGGCTTTTTTACGTATGACGGCAGATTATTGGTCCCGTGTGATAAGCGCCAGCTTTTCAAACCTTTGGAAGCTGCGACGTCGCTGCAGCTGGGAACTGGCTCGTCCACGACCGAGGAGGCGGACGCTGCTGGCTCGCCGGGGGAGTTCACCTGCATCTTGTGGCACACCTCAAACGCCTGCCCCACAGTGCGCACGATGCGCATGGCTTGGCTCTGCGTACATAAACACACATTCAAACAAAAGGCAGTTTATAAAAAATCACAAAATTTCGTGCCTATCGACTATCGAGCATATTGGAAATGAATCTACGGAATTCGAAAAAATATTTTAAATTATATTGTTCAAAAAGGTTAGGCTACAGGGCAAACCCTTAACTCGATCGTCTTTGTTTTAGGCTCAAATTGTAGCTGATCTAGAGGGGTTTTTCTCAAATTTTTGATGTCAATCTTCCTTTACAAATATTCGAGCGCCCAAAAAAATAAAAAATAATAAAAAAAAATGCTTTTTTTTTCACTATTTTGTCTAAGTATAACTTTTTTCGTTTTTGATTTTCTTGAAAAATTCCCAGAATATACAAAGTGACAATCGCGTCATCTAGACAAATCTGTGACGTCTCATTTATTAAAATTGGATGAGCCGTTGTGTAGTGACGAGCAGACATAGGAACGGACATTTGAGACACCTTTTGGGCTTCGCCGCAGTCGTAAAAATATGAAAACAGTTAGTAAATAATGTACAGTCAGCGTCATCAATGGGTATCCCCCTATTGATTTGAACAAGGACCCTTTTCATTTCAACCTTGGATTCCAATCGGATTTGCTAGTATAGGAACTCGAGTGAAATTAGATATCCATAAGTAAGCAAGGATGAGAAAATGAAATGTAAAAGTTTTTACAAAAAGTTGAGATCAACGGCTTGCAAACCGATCTCCTACTAGGGGGATACCAGTTAATGACGCTTTCTGTACTTATTATGTTATTTTTGCATTGGATTTACGAAATATTGACTCTTAGATCTTGAAATGATCTAGATCTGAGAGAATGTTACCGCATCTTTCGGAACACAGTCTGGTTCTTATTTCAAGTTTACATTTGTTCATCAATATGAAGAAATAAGAACATCTAGACTCAAAACTAAGTAAACACTCCAGTTAACGCTTGATAAAGCACAAACGTTTCCCAAACCCACTTATATCCACTGGAACAGCTAATCTGCGCTTTGTCATCATTTTTAACCACCGACTGACGTGTTTGAAGTGTGTCTGTCTGTTTGTCTGTGGCCTTAAAACTATCTCCGGAATAGCTGCTCCAATTCGAGTTTTTTCGATGCGATTTTTACAAAAGAAAGTAAAGATAGTTTGGATTTTTTTAAACTTGTGAGTTCGAGTTGCAGTTCGTAAGATATAAAAAAATATTCTTAGGAACAGTGAGGTGGTTTCCAATGAGTCTACAAACCACGACGATCCAAGAGGAAGCACTTGGAGTCTCAATAATAATGTAACGTAACCGGGCGCTAATATAACGTAATTACCTACTCATAGCGTGATTGGCGGTGGAACGCGCTCTCCAACCTATAAGTGAAGTCGATGGAAAGTGCATAGTAAATTATTGTATGCACTATCTATAGAACGTAATTGAATCGTGTATATTGAAAACCAGAATAGCATTAAAGAGTATTGTACTGTAATTAGTTTGGGGAGCATCTGGTTGCGTGTCTCGTAAACGTTTGTAACATTGACCGTACGCGCGATCGTGATCAATGTCATACGAGTATGTTGGTACTGAATTGTGCACTGAAGCACATTCGATTCGTGATCCTAATGATAATCTAATCCATAGGTTCTCAACGTGGGCGATAACGCCCCTTGTGGGCGTTTGAGACTTTCAGGGGGGCAGTAGAAGACCCAGAGAAAATTAGGGGGCATTGAGATGGCGCATTAAGATATGGGGAGAAGGGCTTTTGAAAAAAAATAATCTCAAAGTGGGCAAAATAAGGTTGAGAAACTATGATCTAATCGGTTGAACTCAGGTTGAACTAGTGAAAAGAACTCTTGAACTGTGATAAGTGATGTGCCCTTCTATAAAGGAACAGACAATGGAAATAAGGGGTCCAACGAATTATGTTTCACAAAAAGGTCTCAAGCGAGCGTGGGAGATGACATATGTTTAATTAATGTTCCTCTCATTCGAGCTGGAACGGACGAAATGAGATTGTTTCAAATGGAAATCATTTTTTTACCGTTCCACGTGAGTTCTTGCGCAGACTGCGTTAGCAGGCAGCTTCTTCACTGAAATTAGTAATTTAATTCTCTTATTTAAAAAATTGTAAGTCGGAGTCTAAGCATCATAGTACGGGTTTGTGTATGGTAACAATCGAATTAGATTATATCAATGAAGTAACTCCTTCCTTTTCATTTTCATCCCTTCAAAAAATGTAGTTGGTAGGTACCTAAGCAAAAGGTCTTTGGTAGTAAGATAATAATAATTGTGAGTAGAATTAACTACTTAAGTACATTAAAAAAAAGGCCACAATAAGGAAATGAAACATATTACTTATAACTAATTATCCAATAAATAGAATCTGGCATTATTATTATAATATAGTGGAGTGGATCATCGAGTTTAGTGGTGGGTTGGACGACCGCCAGAGATTGAAAAGATATTATTACGCAGCTCGTGCATTTCGAGAAAAAGAGATGACATGAAAAAGACACGACATCACTTGTCAAGGCAATGTCATTTACTGACACTAATATGACAATTGCGCGGATACTATCTTTAATAATACAAGTCCAAGCGTTATTACTGAAATTTTTGCATGGCCTAGATTCAGACAAACACGAGTTTCACCAGAGCACCGAGGTAAATAAATAAATGAATAATGGTGGACATTTCACACAACATCATGTAGCCCCAAGCTAAGCAGAGCTTGTGTTTTTTTTTAAATACATACATAATATACATAGAAAACACCCAGACCCGACAAATATTTGCAGATCATACAAACATTTGTCCCGCGGCGGTAATGGTAAGGTAAAGGTTTCTAACGAAGTTAATATGACTGTAATTATGGTTTTTCTAATTTTAATTAAGCTAAGATAAATAATTGATACAATAATTATAAACATAAGTGTGGATTATAAAATAAATACTAAGGTAGAGGAGTTTTGGCAAAATGCGAGTTTTGAAGATTGAATGGAAAATTTAGTCAGAAATATTTACATATAAAATTGGCAATGATTGACACGCCTTTAATCTTGAAATATAATCACCTACTTATTTCGCAAATTGCTGATTATTACACGATTGTGACTGATCGTTGGGTTTAGTATTATCGAAAGATCTAAAAAAATATTCGTTCCTGTTTTACCTTCATCAATGGTAATGTAGATACTGACTATAATAGGTATGTAATAATATGTAAGTAGTAGCGATGAGTAGGTCCGGATGGATACCGGACCGCGGACCGGAATCCCTCGTGGTACTGATGGATGTACATCGCGCGTCAACTCGGATACCGGTCCGCCGGTCCGGACGGCGGACGGCGGACGGCGCGGACTGGTAACCCGGAGCGATAACGCGGAGCTGCAACCGGAGCGGTAACGCGGAGCTGCAATCCGGAGCGGTAACGCGGAGCTGCAACGCGGAGCGGGCGGACGGCGGAGTGCGGACGGACGGATATCTAGCTAGGGTTGGGTGCAACGGACACGGAACCTATGTAGGTCATTAAGAGTGCGGACGGAAAGGATAGGTACTGCGTAGATGCGAGTGCGAGCTGGACCTATATGAGTGCAACGGACACGGGACCTGTGTGTAGGTCTTTAGAAGGGGCGGCGGGACGGCATCGCGCGCGACGGAACCTTTAACCTATGCTCCCGCAGTACCGAACCCATATGGGTCCGACGGACACGGGACCTGGATGTAGCTCTTTGGAGCTGGATGTACATCAAGATGTAGCTCCGAATTATCGTCGGACCTACCCATCTTTAGTAAGTAGGTACTTACTTAATACTTTGTTGGATAATAATACGATTTTCCACTCTCCTGAAAAAGGTTTTTAACCCCCGGCGAAAAAGAGGGGTGTTATTTATAAGTCTGTAGAGTGTATAATGTGTCTCTGTGTATCTGTGTGTCTGTCTGTGGCATCATAGCTCCTGATCGGATGAATCGATGTAAATTTTTTTTAAAGGTGTCTTTGTCGAGTGTTCTTGGCTATGTTTCATGAAAATCTGTTCAGCCGTTTGAAGATCATTAGCTCTTGTTTATAATTATAAAAACTGACGACATAAGGGATATGTAGGGTTTCTTATTTAATTTTTTCCAATAGGTTATTCCAATAGAAGTTTATAGTAAATTGCGACGACAAAAGTTGGTCAAAAAGAGACAATGACCTTAACGCCGATCATAATTTTTTGAGCTACCTTATAGCCGTGTGCACGTCAAAGTCTATTTTAGTTGGCATCGTCACTATTCAGAGTGAGGTCAAAGAAATGCGGTTGAGTTTAGATAAAAGCTTTTGTACGTGACTGCTGGAATATTTAATGGTAAACAGAAAACCCAGTTCTGTTTGATTTTCCTGTCTATCTTGTCTTTGCACAGGTAGATTATGCTCAAATTTATTCCAGAAATTATCTATTTTAATTTTTCTTGGTACCGTTATAGGCTAATTTCATTATTTAGCAGGCAGCACGCGTGGGTACCTAATATAAAGAAACAAGATTCCTAAGTAAGTACTAAATTGTTTTCCCATGCAAATTATCATATCATCCATCCAGTATGGACTATGGACTACTATTGTGGGGTAACAGCATCGATAGGCACAGAGTATTTAGAGCTCAAAAAAGATGTGTACCTACGGTCACTATGTGGTGCACAATGAGAGCCATACAAACCACTTTTCAAAAAATAAAACCCTTTCCCTTCCCTCTTTATATTAAACAAGCAGAAGAACTTGTCAAACAATACTCAGAGTTCTTTATTAAAAATCAAGACCTATATAATCAAGGCTAGAAAACTAAGGGATGCATCTACCAACAAATAGCACATTCCTAGATATAATATAAAAGGCACGCAACACCAAGCATATTTCATTAATTAGAATTTACAACAAGTTACCGAAAGATATCAAAAGCTTAAATGGAAATTTGTTTTAGGTACATTAAACTTAAAAAGTCACTATTATCGAAATGTTTTTACTCAATTGATGGAGTTTTGGACTATCTCGACTGATTTTTAGATTTTAAGAAATAAGAATATTGGCATGCCGAACTTTGGTAGGACATACAATGTACAGCATAAACTAAAGTAAGACCTATTTTTATTTTAAGCACATAAATGTTCTTGCGAATAAATGATTCCGATTCTGATACTGATAATTTAAGTACATAATATATATTATGTTCTTGCGAATAAATGATTCTGATTCTGATAAATAACCATCTAATTTATGTTAAAAATAGGTAAGTTCTAAGTTTATTTAAAATGCAATGATTTACGTTTTTGAAAGTTATTGTATCAAATCGAATTATTACTGTAAGTAGAAATATAGTCCGTGAGAAGTTTACACTACCTACATTTGTAATTTTTTTTTTACAATTGCAATAATTCGTAACACAACACTACTTTAATTAAAGTTTGCAGCCTAGGAGTGCCTACAAAAATTACTTTCTTCTGATTATCATATAAGCGAGGCCGAAAGCAGGCGCCAGGAAACTGAAGCCTTTTTAACCTAAAGCTGGCTGAGGTCCTAAATCTCGGAGAACTAAGTTGAATGGTAGCGTAATTTACAGTGGTTACTTTAAGACGGTGCTTAGTTTCACTTAGCTCTTATTCGAGCTACTTTTTTCCTTTTATTCTGTGCTCTTATAGAGTTCCGTTACAAAGAAGTTTTACCTCAGCGCGTAGTGTCTCAGCATACTATTGGTTTCGTATAAATATGATTTGATTTCTTAAGTTTGTGTACCGCGCTCGAGATATGTGTACACTTAATTTCACTCCATTAGCAGTCGATTGTTGATTTAAGACGTAAACTCCAGTAAATTAATGATAGCAAGACTATGTTTTGGTAATTACTCCAGCTAGTGCGTAATTCACACGTTGGTTGGTTGGCGGCGCGGCGGTTCCAAAATACCGCACGCAAACATAGCCAGTTTGCAAAGTTTTCTAAATAATAAATGGTTTTGACGACGGAAGTATCGCCCTTGACGCAAAACTGCGGCAAAATAATAACGCAAATATGTCACTGGAGAGCTTCATGAAAAAACGAATCGTTTCCGCGTACGTAGGCCCTTGGATGGGGCCGAGGTAAATCAAAATAAACACGAAACCATGCCGCCAGATATTCCGCGGCCACGCTCGGTCATTGCTCATATATCACCTTTACCACATCACTCCACCGAGATTTCTTGGCTTTCATGTATACGAGTTGGAACCACTTCGTGTTGACGTAAGCTTCATAACGTCTTTTGGTACAGGCGATCTAGATTTTACTATTCTAAACATTGCTAAGCCATTATTAAATTCATGAAGTCATCAGGCGGCTAACAATAATCGCCTTGACAACATTTATTGCTTTCTATTAAAATTAATGGTGCAGCTACGTTACAGTCTAATTCAATAATAACGAACACGAAATTGTTACACTGAAAGGGGTGTGAGTATCTGAGATGTTCGACTTACAACCCTACGAAGAAAGCAGTAAGCTCTATATCACCTTGTTCAACCGATACAGATAATAATGCCTATGCTGAATTGTCTTACAAGGATAATAAATCATTTACTTCACCTGCATTAGGTATTATAGTAAATAGTGTGTAACACTAATAAATAAAAGGTGGTACTTACTTCTAAATCTGACTCTATACATTCTATACTGGAACTAAATGGTTCATTTTTTAACGATGTCCTATTCGGTCTTCTAGATAAACTATTGACACCCATATGTTTATTCGACCGTCCTAAAGTAGCACTACCACCGCGATCGTTTGATATTATTATTTCAGGTTCTCTAAATGACAGTTTTTTTCGGGGTCTTTCATTAGTATCTTGCATCTGAACATCTTGATTACTCAGTCTTTCTGCGACAGGAATATAGAGACGGGACTGCACGCAGACCTCCTCCGTGGAATCAGTACGTCTGGGCAGGGGTGAGGTATCTCTCGGTAAACTCCCACAGCGAAAATCCAGCTCCTTATCATAATACTTGGCGCCACCGACGGACATCGGCCGCTGTCTCATTGCTCCGTACTCACGTGTCGTGCTTTCTTCTATTCTACTTCTATGTTTTTTTCGCATATCACTAAATTCTGGCTCGGAACGACTGCTTTTTAATCTCTCTTGATTCTTCTTATCCTTAACTTTTTCCTGTTTCGATGTTTTTCCCTTATCGTGATGATCATGTTTGTGTTTGAGTGCTCCGCCTAGCGAGACTAGAGTGCTTCGTGCTTTTAGCAGTACTTCGCTAGGTAAGTTCTTCAGCGAATGGTGGTCGTTCCGTCTCTGCTTGCTGTGGTCCCTGGACATGTTGGTGTTTTCGAGAACATGTAGCCAACCGCGGAATGCAGAGCGGCGAGCGGACGCGCGCTTGCGGTGCGCTTCACAAACAACTGAAGTGGCGGCATGGCGTGCGCGTGCGTCGCGCGTTTCCCCAACTACCGCAAATAAACACACATGTTCCTAAGCGGCTTTACTTCTTTGTGCAGACTGATCAAGACAACATTGTAAGTGATAACAACTCACGTCTGAGTGTTGGAGTAGCTGATGACTTGTGAATGGCATATTTGGAGCTGGGTTGTTTTGAATTATTTGTGGATTTAGTTCTGGTGTTATTTGTTCTAAAACTGAACGCAGAGCTGTTATATTTTACTTGCATCTGTATAAATAGTAAGTATTGCTGTATTCGTTACATACTTCATTAATTTAAAAGTTCAACCACAAGCCATGTCCACGTCCTTACAGTTTAATTAAAGGACAAACCCCTTTCAGAATAATGTATAGTAAAATGTGTTCCATTTTAATTAGATACCCACATAAGTTTAATCATTAGCTCGTGTTTATTCAACGAAGTTGCGTTGATAATTACTGTATAACCAAGACAAATGTAGAGGCAATGTACCTCATTCAGTAACGACACAAGAAGATTACAGACTTTAGCAAAGAATATAAAAGTAAACATCTTGAAAGTTTTGTAAAGGTTTTGTTTGATGAGCCTAAGTACTTTGGTGAAAGAAAACTTTGTTAATAGTAGGCTTGAAGTATTGTTAAAAAGTAACATATTTTTACAATACCTACTATGTATTTCAGTAAATCGGATTAGGCTTAAGTAAGACTTTCAAAATAAGATAGACGATAAAACAAGGTAAAAAATATTCTTGCTCTTTACATACGTCTCAGTTTTGGTGATCTTTTTATTTGGAACGGGCGGCAGAAAGAAACAGACTAGTTTTTCTTTAGCAGTCCAATAATTCTAGAGCCGTTTTGACCAAGTGGGATTGTGCCTCGTCTTTTGTGGGCTCGGATCCCAGCCATCAGTGGGTTTTAGTTTTGAAAAAATTATATGCGCATTAACTTGAGCTCTAAACGGTAAAGGAAAACATATTGAGGAAACCGGAAAGGAAGGAAGTTAGCTTTCTAATAGCGGCGATGAGCTTGCCCATTCGTCATTACCTGTCACGTATAGAATCCTATGTTCTGCAAAGTATAAACGCATAAAGGACCACCTTTGAGTCTAAATGCGGAAACGGAAGTCCCCGTACTTACTTATACCCTTTAGACATCTTCAAAAAATCTTAAATGCCCGAGGAGAAATGTCTGCCGCGCATGGGAGATACAGTCTTGTTCATATTTTCATTTCAGTTCAATAAGTACCTGGGCTGTTCTCTTATTACAAAGTACAGTTGACAATACAGGCTTTTTAGTCATAGTACTAAAGCAATTGGAGTTTTTAAAACGTACACTTTAAAGAGGAATAGTAAAACTGGGTGAACTCAGATAAGTAGGTACCTACTAGGCTGTTCTCTTATTAACAAAGTACAGTTGACAATACAGGCTTTTTAGTCAAAGTACTGAAGCAATTGGAGTTTTTAAAACGTACACTTTAAAGAAGAATAGTAAAACTAGGTGAACTCAGAGACGTGGTTCCACGTGCGTCTACGATTCTCCTCCTAACTGTATAATGGGGGCTATAATCGTAATCCTGGCCATAATAAAATGCTCGTCGATCAATTGGCGTAATTAAAATGGTACCGCAAACGATTCAGCGCAAACAACTTCGCTACTTCTTGAATATTTATGGCGTACAGAAACGAGTGATCGGCGACTGTAATTGATTATAAAAGTCGAGTAGGTTGCGGATGGGGAGATTTATGTACACAGTAAACAGGAGGTGTGTTTGCGGCTCTCCCTTCAGTTCATGCTACAGTAAACAATGCGAAGATGAAAACCGATAGAAGTATTTCAAAATACTACCTCAAAATGAATCTTTTAAAATTTCAAAGAAATAAAAATACTTATACCTTCCTAATTCACATTCAAAAGTACTATTTTGTGCAAGAAGTTCGTAAACTACAAAAACTACTTATATACCTTGTCCGCACTGAAACTCAAACGGAGACTCAAAACAAAAGCGATCGTTCGTCTCTGATTCTACTAAAAAACTTTTTCTACACCAAAGCAAAACGTCAACTATTTCGTTTTGTTTCTTTATCTACTAATTACCAATGAGATTAGGTTACTCTGTTGTAATGACGTTTTTAAACAAATTACCAATGAGGTTTTGCAAATTACTGTCATTTTGGAGAACGAAACAAAACGCAGAGGCTTGGATGGTTGACATTGTAAAATAGAGGAATTGGGGTTGAACTGTCAAAATAAGCTTGAGCCAAAACTCAAGTCTGAGAGTGAAGAATGAAGTGCTCAAGTGCACTCAACGATCAAGGATTGTGAGTCTGTAATTGACACAAAGCTCCTAATCTTGCTGACCGTATTATTTCTTATATTAGAGATTATACTGATCCATATTATTATGAATTAGAAAGAGTTATTAATTTTATCGCACTTAGTAATCAACGATAAAATAATAACTTAGTTATCCTTGTTATCTGAATAAATAATTTGAATTGAATTGATTCGAAATGAATTGAAATTAGTTTGATAAAAATTATTGCCCTATTATTGGTTTTGAAATTTTGCCCTAAGAGTCAGTGCTTCATACATAATAATTAAATATTGTTTTGCACTAAGTACTACAGGAAAGTTTTTACTTGCACAGCAATCAAGGGATGTGTTGGAACACAAGAATAAAAAAATATTTTAAAAAAACAAAAACCCGACTGCGTCAAAACTAAAAAGAAAAAAACAAGCCTGCAAAGAATTACTCACAGTCGGTACCCATTCATTTTATTACCAATCATGGGTAATCAAATCTTCCCAATGTTATGGGTCCCGACTGTGAGTAATTCTTTGCAGGCTTGTTTTTTTCTTTTTAGTTTTGACGCAGTCGGGTTTTTGTTTTTTTAAAATATTTTTTTATTTAACACTTTTTATTATGATAAAGTTGATTTTAAAATACCTATTCAACGATACCCCACTTGATATAGTGTGACGATTTTGATTCTTTTAATTTTGACAATATGGCGTCTGGTTGTAGCCCTGGTGAATTTTGATTACTGTCATATCTTTAGTGACACTCCCAAGGTTGAGACAAATCGATTGACGTAAGAATCATCAAAATCGGTCCACGCGTTTGGCCTCTAGAGTGCCACATAGAAACATCCATAGTGAGAATTATTATTAATCAACTTTAAACCGTTATTTTTCCTAAACTATTACTTAAAATGAAAAATGGTAAAAGAAACCTAAAGTTGATTTTGAAATACCTATTCAACGATACCCCACTTGATATAGTGTGACGATTTTGGTTTTTTAAATTTTGACAATATGGCGTCTGGTTGTGGCACTGATGAATTTTGTTTACTGTCATGTCTTTAGTAGCACTCCCAAGGTTGAGACGAATCGATTGACGTAAGAATTATCAAAATCGGTCCACGCGTTTGGCCTCTAGAGTGCCACATAGAAACATCCAAACAAACATAGACTGATAAACACATTACCCTTCCTTTGCTTTGCGCAGTCGGGTAAAAAGCTGCCCTGGGATGCTCGCAGTCAAGTAAATCCCTTAGAGGTTATTCAGCTTTATACAAAACAGTATTTGGGTACGAAGGATTATGTACCTACAAGTACAAAGTTCCCAGGAATTCGTGTCAAACGGAATCGTAGAGGATTTACAGTCGAACCACAGAATAATAATAGTACTATGTCGAACAGTCTCCCGGGGACCAAACTCCGCTATTCAAAATACAAATTGTCGAACTACGAGTATATACAATGTAAATGATTCAAGATGCTAAAATGGTACAGTTGAAGTGGCTGATGAATCGAGAAATTATGGTTTTCGAAAATGAATTATCAATAATGATCAGACAGAAATATAAGGTGACTCAACGAGTGGGATGCTTTTGATAAATGAAGCAATTTTATGTTTATTTTCTCATTTATTTTGTCATAGTTTAGGATTCAGTCAGCAGTTGAATGCGATTCAGACCTTCTCGGAATGTATTCCGAATTCTCAAAGTGACGTTTCTTCGCTGAAAAAACGTTGACTTTCCGAAGAAAATCATCGAATCAGATGGATTTTTGGAAGTCTGAATTGCAGCTCACAAAAAGTCAATTTATTAGGGAGAAAAATCTTCAAAATAGAAAATTACTCCAAAGCAGGTTATGCTATAACATCGACGTACTAATAAATAAAATACCGGTCAAGTGCGAGTAGAACTCGTACGCCGAGGGTTCCCTACCTGTGGGGATCTATTCATTTTCACACACAGGTTCATATCATACACACACAACATCTATCATTCGTCAACGGACGGAGTCGCGGGTGTCGCCATGCGTTAAGTCAAACCTCTTTGCTAGTATATCACATGCATTCTCTTTGGAACACATGGCGACACCCGGACCGATACCTGACAGTTGTCAGAAGTGATTGAGAAAATTTTGATTTGACACAGAGCTTTGCTTTGCACTTTTGGTTTCTGAATATTTTAGTTTTTTCTCCTTAGTATATTTCAAGTATAATTCCTATACTGCAATGTACCTCACTCCTTTCTTTTTATTGTACATATCGATGGTTGTAATATAGTGTAAATAACTTAATACGAACTATTATTGAGTAATATATTCCATCCTCTCTACAGTACCTACCCATTATACCCATTATGTTATTGTAGCCCGCTTATTTGTATGAGCGCCCATACAACTCAGAGGACAATCTTAACTGGCGTCAACTATGTATGTATGGGAACACCCTTTAATTTTCAACTTTTTTAATTTTTTGGAATTTTTCCTTTATTTGTGCTATAAGACCTTGCTTTTTGCCAAATTTCGTGATTCTAGGTCAACGGGAACTACCATTTAGGTTTTCAACCCAAAACCTCTAGGGTACTTCCGGTTGACCTAGAATTGTCAAATTTGGTTACAAGCAAGGTCTTACAGCACAAGTAAAGGAAAAATTCCGAAAAATAAAAAAAGTTGATAATTAAGGTAAGTTTTGGTACTTACAAGTTTTCACGAAAACCTAAATTTGCCTATATCTTTTCATAGTGTTGACTCAGGACCTTGATTTTTATACTCACAATAGGGACTATAGACTTCAGTATATGGTATAAATTTCAACTTGCTAGCTCTACCCGTTCCTGAGATAATCGATGGTGACACACGGACAGACGGACAGACGGACAGACAGACAGACGGACAGACGGACAGACGGACAGACGGACAGACGGACAAGAAAGTGATCTTATAAGGGTTCCTTTTTTTACCTTTTAAGGTACGGAACCCTAAAAACCAATCAAGTATCTTTCTTATAACCGATAAAAAAAAATGTGGTCTTAGCGATAACAGGCAAAACAGGAAAGCACTAAAAACAAATTGGTTCCCATTTCTACAAGATATTTGGTACCTGATAAGACCGTAGAGAGAGCACAATTGATGTGATTATGTTTTAGATAAATAATATACAGATTGCTCAAATCCTAAATCAAATTTGCAAAAAGCTTTTGCTCTTTTACTCGAAGTTCCGATCAACTAATCTAATAAGAGTAATAAGTGAAATTAGAAACGACTCATGAAAGGATCCGATGAATAGGACAAAAATAACATTGGTGGTACAATCTAAGGATCTTCAAGGAAAAGGTCAAAGGTATCTAAAAAGTCATGACTTATTAGTCAATACCATAAGACCATTCTATAGGTGATCTTTTTATAACATCACCTAATGTGTTATGTTGGGTTCCTTCCAGTTTATAATTTTTGTTCCTCCGTCAAAAGCTCCCAAAAGTTCTTCGATGTATGTATATAGTATTAACGAGGGCAACTCCTGAATCCCGAATCATATTGTAAAGATCTCTCAACTTGGTACAACAATTTACAAACAGAAACGTGATGAAGAAAATAAACTTTTTTATTTCGTTGAATTTCACGAAACGACGCGTATCTACTGCCTATTGTAACTTGAAACAGGAATAAAAAAGAGAAGTCATAAAAAGTTCTGAACTTTAAGAATTTTGAGATTCTCAATGTTTGGAAATTCGATCCAGTTTTCCTTGTTTACTGGGTACTTTTACTGAAATCTGACTGCATACTTCAGAGTAAGTAATTGTATTTTACCTTATTTTTACACAATAAGGTCGCTAATTTTTGCTAAAATAATTTTTACTATTTATATCACACACATAAGAATATAGCTAGATAGAAAAACCAAATGAGATCTATTTCATGTTTTTCATGAAATAAAATGTTGCCTTAATTGTAATAGTGTACTTTCGATCCGAAGTATGCTTCAGAGTCAATTAAATCTTGCAGTAAGAGCGGGTACACATTGGGCGCTTTTAAACCCGCGGTAAATCATTAGTTCTTTTTACATTTTGGAAAATTACACAAGAAACGAATTTAGGGTGAAGGAAAACTTAACGAACAAACACATGTAGAGTTTGTAATAGTAGTGTTGTAATAACAATAAGCTGATAGGATTATTTTTGCGCTGGGCAGGACTACTAATAGATAAATAGTGTTTCGTTAAGTTGACGTTCTGACGACTCTGTATTTTATTTCTATTAATTTTTTACATTCTTTCAGAACCTATGCTATCAGGAAATGATGAAGTGTAATTTTCAATTTATATAATACTAGCTGCTGCCCGCGGCTTCGCTCGCGTGGTACCTGGATAAAAAGTAGCCCTCCAACTATCTCCACACAGAAAATCACGTCAATCCGTCGCTCCGTTTTGACGTGAAAGCAGGACAAATAAATAAACAAATAAACACACTTTCACATTTATAATATGGGTGCAGATTCAATTCGATTCAATAACATTAATCAATTAGAAGGAAGGCTTCATTGCCACTAGCACCATCAACAGTTCCATGATGGTACCTACTACTGGTGATTATTTAAATTACTAGTGTGGTAAGCCTCGAGAACAGTTACACAGGCGTTTGTATAATTATTTGCCTACTCCTCCTCAGAAGCCTTAAAGCCCTAGTTGGGAACATTAATGTAACGACATTATCAATTGGATTTTGGTTTGATCTTCATTAAGCCAGATCTAATATCTAATAACAATCTCGCATAGGCTTTAAACATAGTTCAAAATCGCTTTTACTATAGATTTGCACGCCTTTAGCATTATATTTATATCGTTCAGGTACAATACAGCTATGTACATACCTACATCACATGGACGTATATAAGAGGGGGGGTTTAGGGGGTCCGGACCCCCCCCTTAGCCCATTAAGTTCGGAGGAAACCTAGTCATTTTTTGTATTTTGGAACCCTTGGACCCCCCCCCCCCCCCCCCCCCTTAACAAAGATCTGTGTATTTTGGAACTTTTGGACCCCCCCCTTAACAAAGCTATAGCTACGCCCCTGCTACATCATTGTACGTACTTAGCTCAAATAAATAAATAAAATTATGCATCCAGAATTCTAGATTTTAAATTCCTGAAATCAGAATGAGATTCCCGCTGCGAGGCAAATATTTGATATACAATTTATATTATATTTGTAAGTATGCAAATATTTGTTACGTGTCTGGGTGTTTTTCTATCTATAATGTATTTATTTACAAAAAAGTACTTTTTTAAAGTAGCATAATCAGTCATGTAGTTCCCATAACACAAGCTTTGCTTTCTTTGGGATAGAGATGATGCTCTATGAAATGTTTAGTATCATTTATTTAGTTACTTTATTTAAAACAATTGAAATCATTATCATAAGCAGGGCAATTCTTCTAGATGACAACGTCAATCATTTCGCTGCGTTTTGGTTCGATCTCATAAATGTCAGCTTTTTTGGTGAATGGTAGAATAGCTTTTCAAAAATTGGTTCTGCCAAAGTCCAAACCTTAGCTAAAACCTCACCACAACTGAGTCGTTTGTCATTAGTAGAATAGAAAACAATCGAAAATCTGAGGTTTAGTTGAGGTTTTGCTTGAGGTTGATAAAAAGTTCGGTACTAGAATTGACACCCATAAGTTAGCCAAGCATGCTTGTAAAACCAGAAATGTCTATTATTGGTGATATAAAGTTAGGGTCAAAGTATAACATAAATATTTTATCAATATGATGATCATAATGAGTCATGTTTTTTTGACCCAAGATGAGACTTTATTGTGTAAAACAATAGCATTTCATAGAGTTGACAAAACTGGCAAGTATCTATTTATATAACCGATTTCATAAACCGTCGAGTAGATAAAAGAGTGAAGTGATCCGGCTGACCTGCTTGATCACCCCTCCCATCCACTCGACTGTAGGTTGCAATATGCTTCAAAAAGTAATATGTTACGGACATCGACATGGAATATTGTTATCTAAAAGTTTTCCGGTCGTATTCATTATCAAGCAGAAGAATAATCTTTTTCGTCAATATACTTTATACAGTTGAACTAAGAGTCAGAATACAATATGGAAAGCTAAAAACCTTTTCACCCGATTTGACTAAATCTTTCTGTTGTTAAACAATTTGGTTTATTCAGTCCCTGTGGGCGAGCCTACGTACTCTTACTTACTTTGCAGAAGTAAGTAGCTTATTTTGTGCTTATGTTTATGTTCAGAATGTTTATTCGCATAAACAAGCAAACGGAATGGTCTTGCGGGGTATTGCGTGCTGGCTCGGCATCATATGGTGTTTAGACCTCTAAGCTGCTTATAGATTTTAAGCATCGCATAAAGGGGTTTGAAAGTCGTGTTCAAATAAAATTCAAAATTTTCCTACAGATGCTGAGGTTTTATCAAAAATAATCCAGCTGAAACAAGCACTGTTGTCACAATCACTACAGTAAAAGGATGATTTGATAAGCAACCTTTTTTAATCATCGCAATATTCGAGATATTATTTAATTCGCTGTTTGTTACAAGGCAATTCTATTACATGAAAAAATCTCAATAAAGTATCTGCGAGATACCGTAGTGAGTTGCTAAGCCTGACAAAGACAGGTAAATTATGATTTCCAATGATGTTTACAAAGCGACTTCTTAAGAGCAAAACACTGCGCAGAAATGCTGATTCATAAATCTCGTGTGATTACCGCGGGTTCAGCCCAAGCGTCGCTTTGTGAACAAATTGTGTGTTTAGCCGTCTTCTAAGATTTACAGATCTCTTTAATTAGCAGTAGTTTGTATTATCCATAATACAGAAAACTAATTGAGATGGCTCAGGAACATTTTAGATTGAGTAATTTCTTTACGAATCGTCTGCGAGCATAAAAAAGCCGAGCAAAATCAAAATCTGAATTGCATTTTATGCCGTCTCTTTTCATAGACATGAGAGTGACAAGAACGAAACGTAATACGAATCATATGAGTCTGCTACATCGGCTGTTTTAGCGCCGCTGGTGTATTTCAATAATTTATGGGTTTACGGTTTACGGTTACGAGATGAAAGGTTTTTGGTGGACCTCTTTTACTCGTATCAAGAAGATTAATAAATATAAATGTGGATTTAGGCCTTAGTACAGAAGTGAGACAGGCTGCTGTTGATTAGAAGATAGCCTTAGAAGATTTTATATAAATTATTCCATGGATGTAGACGGCCGACATTCAATCTTATAGAGAAAAGGTTATGCAACTATGCAGTCAACGACACGTCTCGACCGATAAGAGGTTGGTTTTACACGATAAGTAAGATAAGAACGAAGATGTCCTGTTTATCCTGACAACATTTGTAGGCGAAGCAAACGAAGCGAGACCGTCGAAAGGCAACAGGATAAAATAAAAGCATTTACTTTTTCTTTTCTTTCAGAAGATACGAATTATCTCGCCCACCAAATTCTCGTCGTTTATTTAAAGGAGCACTCGCGAAAATCGAGGTGGATTATTGTGTTGGCATCAAAAATGATCTGCAGACAAGTAGGGGGCTTAGTAGGATGTTTTCGCTGTTCATTGTTGTCTATCGCGGGTTTATTTTTTTGATCTGTGTTTGGCAATGTTGATGAATGCTGTCGGGACAGGCAGGATATTGAAAATAAGTACCTATATCTTATCCTATTGTGAATGTAAGATTTTTATTCGTGTCAGGATGCTCTTAACTGTTAAGTACCTACCTATATCAAAAGAAAATAAAAAATGAAAAAATCTATTTGCTGGTTCCATATTTTAAATTGCATCAAGCCTAGCGAGAAACTCGATAATGCCATTACAGAACAGCAGCGGTATGCTTAATTAGTTTTAGAACTTCTATGATTACGAGATTCCAGTTTCAAAAATGGTCGAGTTGCAAAAATGGCAAAAAATCAAAAACATAACAACCTTAAGAACTTACTATTTACCAATCATATAAAAATAGGAAATTCCTTCGGTGATGTGTGTCCACTTTGATATAAGTTCAGTAATCTGAACCCCTTATATCCTGTTGTCAAATATCAGTGCTGACACTTTCTCAACGGGAATATCTGAACTGTCACAGTGAGAACGGTCGTCCACTCCTGTATCAAAAGTGGCACGTTCAGTTAATATCATAAATGCGAAAGTTTGTGAGATTGTTGGAATGGATAGTCTTGATTCAATCAGAACGCGCCGCGCCGCACCGCGTAAGTTTATTTGAATGAAACTTGAAACTTGAATAGAAACTTACTCCTTCATTTTCTTTTAGTACTAATCCTTATTTTGTTTTCACTTTTCTCACAACCACATTCACGCAAATATTCCGAATTCAATATTAGAAATCTCGATTGAGGAACGAAGGGGGTGACATATTCGAGCTGTTTCAATGGTAAGATACATACCTTCCTGTTGCTTTTGAAGACATTGCACTTGAAGCCATTGGTAGCGCCATCTCTGGCGATGTAAGAGAATATCTTCAGGTCGGAGCTGTCGTGAGACACGTAGAAGATGCGGTAGATCGGATGGTGCATCACCTCAGCGCTCTCTATGATAGTAGTGGTCTTGCGCCCAAAGAATGTGGTCTTCTTTTTCCTCTGTTAAATAAAAATCGCTTCAGTAAAGTGATACCTCATATTTCACATTTGTCAAGTCCTTCCTACACGTAAATTTTGCGATCTATTTTAAAGCTTATTTATTATTTACACTTGCCAAGCCCAATTGCAGCTAAAAAGAGCTAAACCCTTTAAGTGCGATAGTTAATCATAGTAATCAGTATGTAGGTATCCGGTGGGTCGGCGGTGTGCTCTGCTGTAAGGTATCTTAATACAAATTCAAAAAAAATATTACTAAAATGCTTCTACGCATTTTACCACTTCTGATTCATTTGAGTGATATAAACAGCAATATTAACTTGAATAGGTAATATTTTTGTCAAAAGCGACCAGTTTTTGGCGAACTGGAGGGTTGTTGCCAAGGACCGGTCTAGTCTGTAAAGATTGGGGGAGGCCTTCTCCCAGCAACGGGGCACTCACGGCTAATAATACATCGTTAATTCTGGGTCAGTTTAAAGCCAGCACCCACTGCTTGTATTGCTTAATCGTATTCGTGTCGTTGGTTTAGTTTTTGAATTTGATAAGTATTTCATACGAAACTAAATAGTTGAAAAGATAACAAAAGTGAGGAAAACACTTGGTAAGGTGTCGTAGGCGCGCAGAGCTAATGACCTAGATATGTATGTATGACTACGACGTAGCGTAGACTCTACGCCGTAGCAACAGCTGAGCACAGAGCACGTATCTCCGTGATTTATCCTACCTATGTTTCGTGATATTATGAATTGCAAAAAAATAGATCTCATATTTATTATTATTTTTGAGTAAGGTTATCGATACAGATTACATAGGCGCCGGCTTTAAACTGACCAAAAATAAACGGTGTATAAGTTATAATAATATTTTATATTAGGAGCTTCAAGAACACAACACTCATTATTTGATTGTCATGTTTCCCGCTTTCATTCTGCTCCAGCGAAACACATGGCGCTAAACGAGGAAATAAACACGTAGCGAAGATAAGAAACAGTTCTAATTAGTCTGATCTCATAATTACAAGCGTAATTCCAAGCCATTTTCATGGATTACTCCCTAAACTAATGCCACATGTTGAGCGTTCCAAAGTTGCGGTAATGTTCGGCTTAGCTCAACTGTTGGCTGACTGTTGAGATGAGCTACAATGTCAGGTTTACAAAGGTGCACATCATAAATGCAAAACACTACTAAGTTTCTACACATTTCAGCGACAAATCAAATAAAGGAAAGCGAAAATTTAATAAAGGAAAAGTAAAGCCACAAAGACATACAATGTCACATTATCTGCAACAAAGCTCAAGAAAACTCAAACTCCTCAAACAATGCCGGAGCTGAATCGTGCGTGCTTGTCTAAAGCTTGTCCGAAGGTGTACAGGATAATTCTTCGGTTGCAGCGGGCAACAAAAGGAAGCACAACAATAGCCTTCTCTCGTCTCCGGCAGACAGCAGGTTGACAGCCGCCTATTATAGCAGAGACATGATTAATGACCCGCCGGAAAAATTGACTTCGCCCGCGCCTATCTCCTTATTTTTTTGGGAAATAGTGCCTCCTATAATGGTATGACATTTTTCACACTGATTGGTAAATGCGCCTGTTTGGGAGAGTGTGTAGGTAGAAAAAAAAGTAATAAAAGCTCATTTTACAACTATTATTCTTTTATAATTTAAACGAACTAACGGAACTTTATCGCGTAGTTATAGTTACCTTATTTTATTATTTCTTGACGTTTTGTTATAAAGTAATTACGCGATAAAGTCACGTTAGTTCGTTTAAATTATGTCTACAGATCGGGAAAGTTTAAAATGTGCTATTATTTCTTTGTCAAATGGGCATCAATAAACCAACCCATCATGACTGTTTCCACAATCTGGTTCCAAATCATAACAAAATAATGTTAGTTTTAGTGCTAATCAGTTGACTGAAAAAGTCCTGAGAAGATTATGATAAGTAGTAAGTAGGTATAATAGGTATGTCAAGGTTAGATTCCTATTTATTTAGACTGGAAAAAGTAAATGGTTCTTTTATGGGATAAACTTCAGGAAAACGTAATAAAACTTCCCATTCGAAGATTGAAAAGTACCTATTTATTTTGACGACTTTGACGAGCCTCAGTTTGTGCTACTGGCTCCCCACTGGAGTTTGCTTGACTAAGATTTAAGAGGATCATCTTCTCAGAAGATTATAAGGATCAATCACCGAAAAAAAGATAGGTCCCATACTGTGTTTACATCAAGGTTACGACATAAGGATATGACATGATGTAATACGAGTATGTGGATAATGTTGTTGGTTATACATTGACTTTAGTTTATTTACGCATGCTTTTTAGTTAATACGAATGTTGTACCATTTGTTGTCCCGAATAAGTTAAAAAAAAAAAAACATTAAGGTTAAGAAATATATCAGGTCATAGTAAAAAAGTAATAATCATAAGTATTACATCCACAATTAAAATGATTCCAATTTCAAAAGATCTTATATACCAAGGGAAGAACGATTGTTTTGAGAACTAGTGGCTAAATTAAAAATTAAAAAAAAAACCGACATTAACGTTATAAACAGCCATTTTCGGCACTCTCGAGGTGCATTTCTGTCATTAATTCCGAAGACCCTCGACAGATCCTCACCAAATTGTTATGACACTATAGTCGAGCCAATTTAATAGGTCACATTTGACATTTCATCAAAATTCAACAATGTAACCTTGTAACGGCGGGCTCACAATATTATTTGATTTTTCAAAGATAGATCTGCTCACTTGCTTAACTTTTATCAGTTAATAATATTATATTTATTGTAATAATGACCAAAAAAGGCAATTTTACGAACGATTTTGTTAGGACTGACAGATGTCAAATGTGACCTATTAAATTGGCTCGACTATAATTGGAAAGTATACCCTTTCAAACAAAAAAAATATTTACAAATAAAATACTTTAATATAATTTAAAATACTAGCACAGGACCGTGAGGAGTGGCACAGAAAAGCGGAGGCCTATACCCAGCAGTGGGTGAAGTCAGGTTGCGGATGATGATGATGATGAAAATACTTACATAAAAAAAACACGAAAAAAAAGATTGCGACGCATTGAAACCTTCTCCTTTTTTTGAAGTCGGTTAAAAAAGACAGTTTCGCTTGCAGTAGAAATGGAAACGTACGATCTACCTATTTCATAAATATTCCAGGCAGACAAACAACAAACTTCTCAAACGTTGCGAAGAATAAAATTATACGTGAAATCTTGTAAAAGTATCAGATTCAAAAGGAAGAATTCAAAATAATGAGAATTATCTAGAGAATATTGCTTTTCTAGAAAGCAAGCTTCACCTTTCATGCTGCTTTTATATTTTTATTTTTAATTTCTTTGAGAATTAACTTCCGTCCGCTTTATCAATTTAAATTAAAAAAGAGACAAGGTAAGATAAGGAAATATTTATGCAGTAGAAATAACAAGGATGATAATAGCGATAGAAAAAATGTTCAGTAGGTACCTACAACTTTTTTTTTCTTGATCCTAAAATGAAAAGTTGTGAAGTACATGCGACGTGATATAACAATACCTACTTAATAAGTGAAGCAACAATAGTTAAAGATAACTTGCTATGCAGTGAGTAATAAAAAAACTGTCAGATCCGTAAAAATGTGGTTAGATGTTGAGTTTAGGTTCGATTTATGTTATCATTTTCAGAAAATACTTAATTAAAAATATTAAGCAAAAAAAAAAAAATAACAGGTAAAATGAAAAAACACTCTCTTATCAATTCCTGCAGGGCGATTCAGATATTTTTTGGAAAGTATTCCGATTCCGGAAAATGACATTTCTTCGTTGAAAAAACGTTAACTTTCCGAAGAAAATATTCGAATCGGATGCATTATTGGAGGTCTGAACCGCACTGCTGGACCGCTTTAATGTCAAAGTGGACATGGTCACAGATAATATAATACTCATGGTGAAAAACTACTGACTTTGATCAAAAGCATATAATAATACACACACACTATAAAAAAAGCTCGATTTAAAGGAATTTTCAAAAACATTTTGTAATGGAAAAACTTTGGTTTACAATTTTTTACCATTATAATTTTTTGTTCAAATGTTTCACTACCTTATGTTTGAATATTATGTTGTGTATTGTATACTTACATAACTGAGTTTAATAGATGGCAGAGACGCGGGGCTCCAGAGTGAATACGAACTCGGTGGAATTATGTCGAAGTTTTCAATTTAACTTGGAATTGGGTTGGAGACGTGCTCGTGTAATTTTTACATACTTTTACGAATAACAGAAATACAATATGAAATATTTGAATGAAATGTTTTGTTTTAAGAATTATTAAGAAAGATGTTTAAGGTTGAACACTGGTTAAACAACGTCCTGTCTCTATTCGTACAAATAAAGACAGGACGTTGTTTAACCAGTGTTCAATTTTAAACATCTTTCATAAGTAAGACCCTTAATTATTTACAAAAGATGGAACACATAATGTGTCTCTACATCCCCTGAAGTCAGGCTCAGTGGTTTAGGCTGTGTCTGTCAGTTATACAAACTTTGTTAATAATAGATGACATGAGCCGCCCTACTTTTTGGCACATCATTAGACTCTGACAATATGTATGTCCTAAATACCTCAAATAATGGGAATATACAAGTGAATAAATTAAAATAAAAAAAAAATTACTTCAATGTTATAAGCTGCGCAATTTTCTGCAATCTCGAGGTGCATTTTTCTCCGAAGATCCTCGACAGATCCTTACCAAATTTTTGTGGTTCCAATCGGAAAGTATATTCTTTTAAACAAAAAATAATTTTTCAAATCGATTGAGGCGTCTTCAAGTAATCGGTGAACATACTTACAAAAGAAAAGCAAAAAAAGATTCCGACGAATTGAGAGCCTCCTCCTTTTTTTTGAAGTCGGTTAAAATACCCACACATTTATCTTGCTAGTGAAAAGTTCTGTTAAAATATGACCCTTCATTCGAATAGGTAAATAACTGATGTTTTTTTTATTTTGGATAGAGTACTAAAAATATGAAAGGTTTTTCGCGATATTAAATTTCAAAAATTGCGGGAATGGAAAGAGCTTCGATATTTAACAGCTGAAAAATGTTTATTTAAATGTGCATGTAGTTTGAAAAATTCCGTTGATGGTACTGTTAGAATAAATGTTTACATACATAAAATATATTATAATTCAAAGTCTATGTATATCTGGTACATAGTTATACAAAATACAATTATAATCAGTTGTTGAGTAGGTAATTTATGATCTGTCCTTAGGTACTCATAATTTTACAAGCTTTACCTTGCCTTTAATGTACCTATGTTTGCTCAGCTCACTCTTACCCAGTAATAGCTTGTCTTGAAAAAACATTCAACAAAAAAATTATGTAAACCCATTACCATGTCTTTAGGCATGGACAAAATGGACATTACAGGACATTACGAAATTTTTTTCGAAGCTCTTAGCTAAAATATTGGTTTTCTATTGGAGCTGATGATGGAACTAACCTTGCCAACTGCCTTGCTTCTGGTAGAGACGCGGACGCCGTCGATCGACACGTCTACCGTCACTTTGCGCTTTTTCACACCCCTCGCTTTGAACTCGTACTGAAAAATATTTTAGAATTAATGCCTACTAGCTTTTGGTGAAATTTTCAAATACTAGGTAGGTATATAAAAAAAAAACGGTGGGTGTCGATGTGATTCATTACCTTTCAGCACCAATTGATTGTTTCAGTTTAGGCCTTTTAACTTGTTCATACTAAGGTTTAGTAAACCTACAACAAGTAAACAAGCTAAAAGGCCATTGTGATGGCGTATGTAAACTATGTGTTTTATGAGACAGTTTCTAAACACTAATGCGATACAAATAAACTTGGCATAACGCGGTATTCCAGCATAACTATTTACTTGGAATAACTTATACCTAAGATTTGTCTTCGAACGGAATAGCCCATAAAATGTTACACAAAAATAATTTGATTCATTTTGTATGGGACGGCTTTTTTGATGATTTCTCGAATTCTGAACGAATCATCTTGGGCACTATTAATACTTAAAAAGTGCTTTGAAGGGCAAGCTACTATAATGTTCAAGAATTCTACAAATCGTCTTTATAGGTTGATTAAAAAAGAAGTGTAAAAAAAAGAACATCAAAACCTTAAGTAGGTACCAACTCATGAGGCTATAAAGGAAAAACATTTAAACAGAAGATGGCTGTTTAAGTTAACGGTCAATTATATTAAAAGAGGCTATTACTAACAGAATACCTACACTTTTATAACCCTCAGAACGTTTTGTTAATCTGCATTTCTCAACGTTCGAACTAACACATATAAGTTATCTAATGACTCATAAGATAAATCTTGTAAGTACTTATATTAATCATTCAATCTACGTACCTATTTGAAAAACTACCAAATCTGAGAGATTTACCTAGTTAAAGTAACTAAGTGAAGAAATATTTTGTAGATAAGTACCTATATACATTAAACAAATTATTATTTTAACCAAATCGATGGTTTCCTCTACTATATCTATATAAATCGACTGCATTACCCTATTTCTTTAAAAAGAGGATCCATCTCTGTCTAATAGAGGTTTCATACTAATGAAAAGGAATGTACAGTAGTTCAAGCTCTAGAATGGATCTCGGTTATGTTCGTGTTTTCCGAATAATGTCCGACAGCAGTGTATGATTTCACAAAACAGAATGCGACAGAAGTTCACGTCTATCAGCGCAGCTCGCACGGCTTGCAACTAAGGTTTTTTTTTAAATGACATTGATATTTATTTGTTTGTGATAAAGTTGAAATTATGAGTAATTTTCATTTCCAAATGACTTTTTGTCAATCGTTTTTGTAATTTTATGCGATTGTTTCCGATGTCTTACGAAAACCACTCTTTTTCTGGTTTTACTAACTATGTGAGTGTAAAGTAAAATATTTGACACTTTATGGAAATGTAAAAGCACAATTGTATTCAAAGTGTAACATCAAAACGAATTTCGTCTCTTGGTATAGACTTGCAAATTTTAGAAGCAACATTCGGGCCTGTCTTGTCTGTCTCATAGGACCATGCTGACAATGTATATGTACCTACAAATACTATTCTAGAGAATATCACGAAGTTTTGTTGTACCTAGCTATTGTTACTTCATTTTATCATTGGATAATTTGGATTTCCACAAAAACGCATGATCCGAAAAAGGTAGGATTTACATTTAAAGATTTATGTAGATGTCCGCATTAATAGTTCATAGTAATGAAGTTTTGGTGGTTTTAATTTTACCGTTCACTGTTCATAAAACATTAGTGAATCGTATTCGCATCACATACATAAAATATTTTATTTTCAATACATAAAAGGATTTTATTTTCAATGTGATGTGTTTTATTTAGCGAATATGGGGCAATGCGATTCATATGTATTCATTCAGCCGTTGGCTGTCACGGAGTCCATATTCATAATTTGTAACTCAATTTTGCAACACGATCTGCGCCGTTGGGGTTTTGCGAAAATTAGAAAAGAAAAAAAAAGCTTGTACAGGTAGTGTAGCGTAGTAGCTAATTTTACAAAGTGAAGTTTAGCAAACTTTATAATACGTTTAAATATATTATGTAGCTTTGTAACATCTCACACCGACCGTCCATATGCGTCAAAGTCATGATGCTTCGATGTCGTTATTTTATTAATGTTCCTATGATAATACTGAGAAATTCATTTTTCCATAGCTTTTCAATGCATTATTTTAAGGACATAAAGTGTTCCGTTTCTAGCTTTTTATTATTATTAAGTAGGTACCTACTTAACTCAGAATAAGAGCTTTATTTTATGGCAATATAGCGAAAGGACCTGCCTCGTCTTTTTATATATTGTCTAGAAAATATTAAACGAAAAAAATATAACTGTGGATTGCGTCGAGACCCTGCTGAAGTAGAAAATTGGCATATTTTCTTGTTATATTTGGGAGTAGACAATCTTTTAACGTTCTTTGACTTGGCAATTTGTGACACTTTGTCCTTATTTTTCATATCTACGTAAATGTAGATATTGATGTCTCAACTTGTACCTTTTCTTTTAACGAAAATAGGTTCGCGTACGTTTTATTAAAATACCTTTTATTAAAAATATTATATTGCTTTAAAAACGTAAGTAATTATTAAATGTATGATATTCTCTGATATATTTAACTCAGATGCCATTCATTTTATGTCAGTACTATGTTACGTTACAACGATTATGAATGATGTATAGTAAATCAATATTTTTGTATTTCTAAGGGACGTGACACATATACAATAAACTCTCGGCCGATAGATAGTTGGATCGGCCTGCTGTGGTGCGCACACGTGTCCAACTAACAATCGGGTTAGAGAGGGGTCCGCACACGTATCCAACTGCAGTCGGCCGACTGGTTCCATACCTCGAAGAGGTATGTAACGATTCGCATAAAAATTTTACACATTTATTTTGCTTATCAACTTATGGCATAAATGTTTCTTGCTTCAAAAATAACTTATCTAAGAATGCAAGTTTTTAAATAAGTATAAGTGAAAAACATAATAGAATAACCCATTCTCAAAAATCCATTTACAATTAAAAAGAAATGTAGGTATAACAGTAGATTTTTATAAACAAAATTGCCATAAATTAATGGCGTAAAATAAAACATAAAGTTATTATCAGTTAATTTTCAAATTAGGAAAAAATTAGGAAAATTTCAATAAATTATTATAAAAGATTATTAGGACAAAAGTTAATTACGCCTGAATTTTTATTATGCTGAAATATCAATATCCAAATACAAATTACAAATACTTGTCACGCCCTAACAGATTATGATTTAATAAAATTTATGCCAAAAGCAGTGAACCCAGCTCGGAGCGAATTGAACTTTGACAACTGTCTTGAGTGACAGAACCACGATACTAATGCGAGTTTTGAAATATGTTTGGACCATATTGCGATACACAATAGATCGAATTTAGAATAATTTAGTTGAACAAATGTACAAAATGTACGTGGCGAGACTATATGTAATAGAACGAGGGCTCATGAGCAATATTCTAGCCTCATCGCATAAAATCGACAGATTTTATTATAACGGTCATTTTATAAATAGCTTCCGCCCGCAACTTTGCATGCGTGGTACCTACCTACCTGGATAAAAAGCCTATGTGTTATTCCAGGTCATAAACTATGTAAATTGCAAGTTTCATTAAAATCTAAACTAATAATAACAATATTAACTAATAATCTAATCTAAACTGCATATAATGGTTATGTTTATCGTCAGTTAACTTATGGGGGTTTTTTTTGGGGAAATTCAGTCAATGTTAAATCTACTGTCTTGTGTCAAAAAAAATAGAGATAGAGATTTTGCAGCCGGATCTGAGACTAGTCGGCCGACTGAAAGTCCGATACGTGTGCGCGCGTGGAAGAACGCCGTACTGATCAAGCAGTCTGCCGCCAGTTCGCCGATAGTTAATTTGCAAACTTACTATCGTAAGATACTAAATCGGTGTAATGTGCACGCCTCCATACATCTCCATACTGATCTAGGAGCCCGATTAACTATCGTGCGATAGTTAGTTGTAAATGTGTAAGAGGCCTAAATGAGTAATGCAAAAGGTTTTGTAAATCTAGTATTTGATAAAATCATACTGATATTCAATCTGTTTCATAAAAGTCGGGCAACGTAAGTGTACGCATGTAGAATCGGTTAACCAATTTTACCGCATGCGTAGTCAAAGTGAGTGATTAAACCCCACTCTATCGACTTCATTTGTTACGCACACTAAAATAAAAGTTAATTTTAAGACTTACTGTAATTAACAATGGTATTATTATTAATGTATGTTTTTTTACTTCATTAATGTACCTAAAAAAAACAGGAATTTACTGAAACCCGTGCGTGTGCATGGTTAATGTATTAGTATAAAATAGGTACAGCTGCCTTATTACTATTACTTAGTCTGTATCGTTCCATTGTAAGCCAAAAGACTCATTCTATATTTCGCAATGTGTAATTTAATTTTAAGACAAGCTTTTTGCTTTTTTTTTAAATAAGTAATGGATTTTCGCTACAATGTTGAGTGTGACGACGCTTACCTTTCAAAGACAGATAAATTAGTTAATATTTATATTCAATGTGGTTTGTATCAATAAATTAAACCAATCCCATGCCAAGAAAGTGTAGAAAAGCGTGTCTTTGAATAACCGAGAGCATGTGTGATTCCTTCCACTTCATTAGGGTTTCATCTCAGCTATTATGGTGAATGTAATGATGATGAGGGTTGTTTGTAGTTCTACTTATTCTGTGGTTGAACAAAGTAGGTACTTACACGAACACGACGCATCGCAGCGACGATTTCAACTCGGCTCGTGGGACGAGGCACGTCCATTGTACCGATGTACTGAAACAAACGGATAAAGTAGGTGAAAACAAGTGAAAATTGTGTTATACGCTGTTTTGGTACAGCTTTTCCCGTTTGACAGGATATTGTTGAGTCTGTTTACTTGGTTTACTTAGACTAAGTGAATTAGATCAAAAGTGGTAACATCTGGTAGTACTTTCGCTTTCGTGCAAGGAGTTTCACATTGGTTTAATTATAATTATTTAAACAGAAAAATATTTATTTTTTGTTACAAGAGAAAATTCGAAATCACTCGGGCAAAACAAATACTCGAAATAATCCCTGTAGATAGCTTAGGCGCCTCGTCTCACCTGGTAAGCTCGTTGGGAGATCGCTTAAGCCGTTTGTCTCTGCATTCTTATCACGTACCAGAAGCACCCGTGTGCTTCGAGCATGATAATAAGATTATATCAATGTCAAAGACCCAAGGTAATATATTTAAAGCAGAGGAAGAGCGTTACATTATTACGCAATATGGAAGTAATAAAGATTCAATTTTGTTGTGTTGGAAACAGCTTCGCATTTTACAACGGCACGTTTTCACGGTACAGGGAACCGACCACACTTGCGTCCTGGGTTTGTAATTATCAAAATTCGCGTTTTATTTACGGCTTCAATATAGCTTCTAAATAAATAAACTTAACTGTATCAAAGTAACATGCGTTAATCATTAGAAATCTTGGTGATAGGTACCTAATATAGCTTCAATGAATTAATATCTTAATGTGCCTATGGACGTTTGTTTGTTTGAAACAGAGTGTTAAAACTATTAGGTACCTACCCATTGTGTCAGTGTCTGTACCATACAATAGTAGTAGGTACTACATCATAGTGACTTTATTCAAGTTTTGAGTTTTCATGATTACTATAATTAGATTTACATTTCATTACATCTGTTTATTTCTTAAATGAATAATACTTAGTATTTTATATACTTATCGCACCTCCAGAATAGAAGTGACTCAATTCAAAAAATTGGGAAAAGGACTTGAATTTGTAGAAAGACTCAGAAAAAAACTCTATCTGCTAGTTATAAAAAAATTGACACTTTTTGGTTAGAACGTGAAAAACATAATAGCTGCGTCTCTCTCTCCCGCGGAAAACTGCCATTTATCGCATTTCCCAAAAATCATGATTTTTGAATTAAGTCACTTCTATTCTGGAGGTAAACAATACATAGCCACTGAATTGATAAATCCCTTTTTTAGTTAATCGAAAAGTAAAATTCCTCGGAAACGGATTGGGAGGGAGCATTAATACGATTTTCACGTAACGCATAAAATATTTAGAGGAGTAACACACTTACCCTCCATAATTAATCAGAAGTGGGATCAAGGCTCTCACGCTGATTAAAATTGATGTCTTTTATAATCCACAATACTTCCAATTTTGTTCTTATAGTAACATTATTTAGTCATTAGGTACATTACTTATATTAAGTTAGAGCACTGGAAAATTATGAAAATGTTTGTTTTCACTTAAATTCATTATTTTGCCCAGTAATTATACCGTAATTTTCCACCAAAACCATTTATTATTTTTATAATCGTACAAAATTATATTTTAAAAACCTTTATGGTTTAAATCTTACGACAAATGATAATAAAAATGTATGCTTCTTGTTTTGTTATATGAAATGGTAAAGAAGTGCTTTTTTGGGATTAAAAATAAACTTTTGTTTTTGGTTCAAAACCAACTTACCTTACGACAAGTAGGTCAGTATTTTTGATAATTTTATTCAATAAACATCAACAACTGTTTGAAACTGTTCGCCAACTGCAGAAGACAAGCCAAGTGCGTCAGTGCAATTTCATTGCTAATTCATTGAAACCGCGAATTCACCTAAGATCAAATAAAAATAAACGGTGTATTCCATCCAGCGACCAATTGGTCCAGATTTTATCCCGCAATTACCGAATCTTCGACGTGACCGGCGGTTTATTGGATTTGGCAGCGACAACACCGGGCGCGTTGTCAATGTTGCCTATTCAAACAATATCTCGCGTTTAATGTTCCCTAACAATTTATTATTAAATAGCTTATTGCCATACAATCTGATATAGTTATTTGCGTCTGGATCAACAGTTTCTCTTGATCTTCAGTTTTATTAGCGATTGCGATAGCGACAAAATTGGGGCAGCATATTTTACCTTTTATTGGGGCAGTACCTTTTATTTTTAGGTCTATTATGTGGCTGTGCAGCGTGTGTGTGTCAACGTTTTGATTTTTACTGCTAATCAATGCTTATGCGTTCTTAAATTCAGAGCAAAAGTTTTCATATCGCTTGTGAAATTCTGAATATTATAAAATACTTATAAGATAAGGTACTTAACCTTATTTTAATATAAGTATAAGTACAAAGATACTAAAACTACTTATATATAAGACGTCGCTGATGACGAAAACTGGGTGTCTCGAGTCATCTGCCGATGAACTTTCGGAACACAACACCCTTCAGCCAAAAACTCACTCACCACAAATAAAAATCATAGGTATTCTGGCGAGATTCCATCTTTTCCACTCTCATGGGGTTTCCAGTCTTCTGTTTCAAATCCTCCACCACATTATCAACTGTCACGCCGTAGTGGACGCGTGAGACGTAAAGTTGTGTGGTGGGTATCTCTGGATGCAGCAGAGTACAGTTGCCCTAATGTGACCAATGGAGTGCCGCAGTGATTCCTGGTCCTAGTGGGCTTCCTTTCCTTCCGTTCCAGTCGTACATCGAAACAATGAAACGAAAGTAAGTACGGTCTTATCAAAAGACGGCTATACGAATAGCCCGGCTTCATGTTACAAGCGCCAAAGTGCCAACGAGCTAAGTTGATAAATCTCAAGGAAGTTTGGCACAATGAGCGTGGCAGGTAACGTAATTAGGAGCATTAGTGTTCCTTTCGCGTCAAATTCATCTGCGAAGTAAATAATTTTAATGGCCACAATTTAGTCTGCTTTTTTACTTCTAGTTTTGAATGTAAGACGCAGGTGTTAAATGTGAAATTAATTTTGTAAAATGATAGGATAAAAAGACGACTTTCTGGTTACTTGTGAACTTGGTTCGTAGTCTCACTAACGAGTCTCATTCATTCCGCTCTACGTGGCTACAGACCGGAAACAATCATCTAGTGGTAGTACCTACATTATACAAGTTAAAATGAAGTTTAGGTAATTAAAACTTCTGAACTTTTATGTACATCATCGTGAGGAAATCGAAACGCTATAGGCACCTGTAAGTAGTACCTAGCTAGGTACTATAAACGAATTTATACCCTAGCCCCTCTACTTATAAAATTATCTTCTAATTGAAACACAGTTTAAACAATTGCCATCCTTTTTGTTCCATCGTGTCAAATAATGACAGGGCGAATCTTGAGCATTATTTAACCAGTGTTCATGTTTATAAGTAAGGCCCTAAGTTTCTAGTACCTACCTACCAGAAATTCCTAGTAAAAGTACCTAGTATGTTGGTTAAACCACGTACCTATAAAATGTAAGTTTTTAAAACTAAGGCTGAAAATGCGCAAAGGCAGCATAATTATATAGGTACGTTGCACGTAATTACGAGTTAATGCCGTTTGCTAGCAAACTCAATTAAAAGTTTTAGCGTGGTGTTTCGGGTAGGATACCTAATGATTCGGATACCATTTCAATTGAAAAATTCTGATGAAAAAAGCTTCATTTGAAAAGAAAAAACAAAGATTCAGTTGGTAAGTAGTTATTTAAAAAAATGCAAGTGGCCCTGTGAAAACTTTAGAGCAATGAAACATAAGTATTTGTAGACACTGCTGTTAGAATCACATCAGGCGCTAGTTTCAGGCACGTGTCGTTTACAATGCACACATTGTTCGAGTTCGAAAAGTGATCCATTTAAACTCATTGTGTCTTGGAAATACATTTTCATATTTAGGTAGTGTAGCTCACTTGTGCAAGTGTTCAGAAAAATGTTTTGGTTTTATTACATAATGTAATAAAAACCAAAACTTTTTTCTGGACGTGTAGTTTGTTTTTGAAGGCCAGCCACCTTTATTAACCAACACGAGAATATTTATCAAGAAAATCATTGTAATTTTATTTTGATCTACACGTCAAGCTTATTTTTACCCGGCTGACTGTCAAGTTACAGGGTTAAAAAGTGTCTTGGAAGTTAATAAAATTCGGTTACAATAAAAATTCAATTAGATTTACATTATAAATTTTAGTGAGTTTAATAAACTGAACCAGAGATGTTAAGGGAGTAAGGACGATGTGCTCTTTTTCGGCTAAACGAATCAATTCAGAGAATCAAAATCCACTCGTTCCAAGGGCACGGCAAAATAGATCTTCTGTCAACACGTGGCGTAAGCAATTCCTCTCGATTTCCGCATTTTCCGGAAGGAAGACGGCATAATGGAATGGAATGGAGATTTGACGCCGCGCCGGGACGAATGAATGCACGCTCACCAATGTGGTTATACTCGCTGGGAGGCTTGCTCTTTTCACCTTCAGTTTTAAGCTTGGCTTAGTATACTTAATATTAACAATTATATTAACAGGTAAAATATTAGCTTTAACTCCCATATTAAATATTTATCTCAATTCAAGAGACATCTTTAACATTATATAAGATGTAGGTATAAGTAATTATAAACTAAGGTCTCGTTCGGACGAGAGTTTTACTAACGTCCGTTCAAAAGCTTGTTGGCGAATATAAAACCCAAATTTAATTTAATGCCTACCGCCCAGAGCTTAAAATTGAACGTAGCTAACGTAGCTTGACGCGTTTTAAAAGCGCTGACGTGCTAATAAAAACTTAGAAATTCATAAATGTTTAAATCCAACGCTTTTTTAACGGACATTAATAAACTTTTGTCCGAACGAGGCCATTAAAGCTGTCTCTCAGTCGGTTGTTGATGAATCAAACTTGATTAGACACCGTTTTTAACAACGAAAAAGTAATCGAAAGCCAAATAAATGAATAAATAGAGCATGCATCACAAATTGAAATCGTTTTTTTTATAACTAGCAGCGCTCACGCGTCGTTTCCCCCGTAGTGATAGTATATGGTGATGATGCAATTTTCACTGTTTTATTGTGGTAAGCCAGGATCATTTTTTAGTGTATGTTTCATTAAAATCCGTTCACAAATAAAAAAAAAATGTCCATTTAAAGATACCCGTCTATGTTCTGTGATTCTTTAAATGGACGTATTTTTTTTTATAAACGGATTTTGATAAAATAAAAAATAAAAAGTGATCCTGGTTAACTTCAATACAACCGTGAAAATTGCATCCAAATTCTTTAAGCCGTTTCTGAGATTAGCGCGAACAACGCTCTGAACAAACAGATAAACAGAAAAACATTTATATGGGGTCTATTGCGTGAAAGGAAAACAACCGCAAAAACAGACATTGATATGTTACAGATTTTATATGTTTATTTCTAATTCTATTAGGTCTAATTATTTATAAATTGAGGCATGAGAACCTTAGGCAATCCAAGACAAGCGCGGTATATAATAAGCTTCCATTATTATTTGTTCGATTATGAATAAAGATAATACCAAAGACACCTTCATCAAGTTGTAAACAAATAAAAGTTGAGAAGCAAATAGCGTTGCGTTTAAATGTTTTCATTAAAGTTCAGCTGCTGGTTGCATTGTAAAACTTTTAGAGACGTGTTTGTTCACGACAACTCGTAAATCTTATTTTGCAACGACACGAACGGGCTGAGGTAGAAATGTAATATTCGATCAACAGCGCCTCAATTAAACAAACAACAACCAAGTACCTATCTTGTGAACGGGAAGCTTGCTATAGATTGGCAGAGTTTACTTAGAAGAGAACCAGATTACTGGAGCTTTCAACGGAAGGTATCAAATGATGAGACTAGATGCAAGACTTAAAATGTAATAAAGAAAGGGACTATACTACCAAAACTTACTATGGTTGAAGACTTTAATTCATATTAAGAAGATTTGATCATTATCAGCCCACAGATGATAATGGTTCCGTCATGGTTTGGCGACTTATGGTAAGCGTCCACATGTCGGTATCGTACGCATCGGACGCATCGCACGCAACGGATCGTAGTATTATTTGTATAGAAACTCATATAAGTGCGTCCACATGTCCGCATCGTACGCATCGCATTTCACAGATAATCCGTTTGATGCGATCCGTCCGCTGCGTGCGATGCGGGCCTGTGGACGCTTACCATTATAAGCCAGGACCGACAATTTAACGTGCCCTCCGAAGCAAGGAAGCACTCAGCTCTCAGCACTTGCTTAGATGTTCTTTTCTGCACTCAGCAGAAAAGAACATCTAAGCAAGCTACGCTACGAGTGTAAATAAATAAATCCTTCAAATCACAGAGAAATCATTTTAAAACGTCTTTATTAAGTCACTTTTTTGTTAAAATATCTGGGCGACCGAGCTCTGCTCGGGTGCAAATAGAGAAAAATTAAAAAAGAAAACTCACAAAAAAATAAACTTCCATTGGCCGAGATTCGAACTCGCGGCCTTCGGTTGAACGGCGGACACCCGACCACTCAGCCACTTTAGTGTCAACAATTTACATGAAATTACGAACCAGATTGCACTGGTAAATCTTTTTGCGTGAAAATGGCGAGGAAACGACTTTTTCTCAGATATGAGACCGTGCTAGATCGATTTTTCGCCCCCGTAAACACCTGTACCGCAAATTTCATTGAAATCGTTAGAGCCGTTTTCGAGAACGTGAGTACAAACAACAAACAAATATTGATCGTTTAATAGAATAGGATACAAGTTTACAAGTTTGTAACCCATCAAATATAAGTCTTAAAATCTTGTTCTCAAACTCACGGTCAAAGTCAAAGGCAAAGTCAACAATGCTTTGTCCATCTAATCTCTCGACTGTTTGAGTCAGTTTGGCCTACAAAATGTGCCATAGTATAAACTCTAAATGAAAATTGTTTTCTGTTTCTCGCAAAACTTTTTTAGTCATGTAGGTAAAAAGGCAATATCCAAAACTAAGCCCGTTTCAGTCGAATTTCAGAGTTCAATCACTTTATGTAGTAGTACTTATAGTTTTCGGTACAGTGTTATACATATATAACACTTTTTTTGTGCTCACTGTGATAATATACTAGGAGCTTACCTACATAACTATGCAAAGAATAGGTATTGGGGAGGTTTAGATTCTGCAGTGATGATGATTATCATGACTTCAAAGTTTGAAATACCTATTCCTTGCATAAGATTCTTTATATTCTGCAAACTTGTAAAGTGTTCGATAATGGGTGCAGAACTAGGCATAAGTTTTTGTAAAGTTTTTAAGCTGAGCAATAAAGAGACTTTACAACTTCCAACCAACATCGCTTTTCTAAGCGGATTTGTTTCGCTTGTCATTTTTAACCGACTTCCAAAAAAGGAAGAGGTTCTTATGTATGTTCACCGACTACTCGAAGATGCCTGGACCGATTTGGAATTTTTTTTTTACTTTTCTAAAAAAACACGTACTTTGACGTGATTTCTGCGTTGCAAAATCGTGACATTCTCGACCACAAAACCACAGACAAATGTCACCGTCATTGCCACTTGCTCAAGTAAAAATCTATGCTAGGGACTATGTCATCTCGTCTTTTGAAATTCTATTGGTTGTTAAAAACACATCTCCGCTTTGGTGGAGTTTCAGCCGAACACCATGCTTTGTGCTTACTGAGAAACACTCAGACTTCACCTTTCGACCCGCGGGAAATTAAAGCAGTAAAACACAAAGTTCATGTGTCATACCGCTGAATTACGGCACTTTTGGTAAATGGTTAGAAACGAAATATAGTATCTGCATTGCACAATTTGAATTGAAACTACATAAGGAATACAAATGTATCAAGTGTAATGGGAAATCGAAATGAATCGCAAATAAAATATTTATCTACGACAGTTTGTAATAATGTGAACGAAAAGAAACAGTGCGAGGACATTTTGCGGCTAATATTTTAATAATGCTGCTGAAAGATTAAACTAAATTAGAAACAAAACCGGTTTTACGGCAAGGACAAGCCAGTCACGACTGCCCAGACTCAATACCGACGTAATCGACGGTGAAATTGTATCACCCCAATATTGAACAAATTGAAAGCTCCTCTTGATTTTCCCTGGAAAAGTTTTGCGAACAAAAGCGTAAAGCCAGCGAGTAGAGGCCGAGAACGGAACATTTGCCCCATGTCAGAGACCGTACAAGATATACAACGTGGGGTGAAAATTATTGGAAAACTTTTAACGTATCGATCGAAAAAGAATGTGGCTCACGCATTGTTCAGGGTAATAGTGCATAAATGTACCTTATACCAAGAAGAGGAGCATAGTTAATAAGGTTTGAGTATAAGTAAGTACTTAATTTTACACGCAGAGAGCAAAGCAAAAATAAGTGTTTACTAAGTATAAGAAGATTATCTGTAGCGTTTCTTACAGCTTTTGAATCGAAAGTCTCTACAAGTCGATCGCGTTCGACCGGTCGATTGCGAAGCTTTTCGAGTCGATCGCCAGCAATACCATCAATATGAAAATTACTCGGATACCTACCTATATTCAATTTAAAAGTGCAGTAAAACGATATTTAAAAAAATGTTATTCAGTACCTACCTTACCTACCTACAGAGTATGTAGTTTAGTCGATCCTTTGCTTTCAAAATATTTTCTGGTCGATCGCCGACACTATAAGTATGGGCACCCCTGCTCTACAACCATACAAACAATATCTTCAGTAAACATACCGTGATAGATAAATCTTGACCATTCACGTAATTTTCATGACAAACGAAAAGGTGCTTTAATATATCAACACAAATAAATAAGCCCGTCCACATTGTAAACAAGCTCTCTTTTCACAATCGTGTATGAAAAGGTTCAAAAGCTCCATGTATTATTCAGAGTAGTAGTAGCTTTGGCTACTCATGAAAGGTCCCACTCGAATATAACAATAATTATTGTTGTCAAAAATAAACTAGAAAGAAACTAGAAAAGAAACTGAACCCAGGTTTTATGGTATTATCATTTTTTTACAGTTGCGTAAGTTATTTTTAGAAGTTTTACCAAATGAATAAAAAAAACTACGCTACATAGTGATCTAAAAGCCGCGGGAGCTTAAATATCAGGCATATTTCAATGTGTGCCGATGCCGCCAGCTAGATTCTTGTCATATAGAGTCTAGCCTTCTTTCGGTGCATTTATGTTTTGAAATTGATATCTACGACATTTTATAAGCTTGTGAGAGAAATATTTCTAGAATATTTTATGCAGCTGCAAAACGCCCTTGAACTCAAAACCGTATAGAAACAACGTCGCTCACGGTTAAGTTTAACTTTGACAACTTTGACTTTGATTTCATTTTTAACCTTTTTAGATTTATAGCATTTATAGTGAAATCACCTACTTCTATTTTCAGCTACAAAGTTGCAAGTTGTAATTTGCAGTGTTTTTTAACGAAATTTACATCTAAAAAAGAATCTCGAATGAATACTGCATGTGTAGAATAAATTAATCCAAACGCTGCATAAAAAAATAAAGTTAGACACGACTTTTCTATCTCCGAAACATGAGTACCTATAGTTGCGTAGAATGTGTTTGTTGATGTAGACGTGTTAACTTCATGACGTGCCTAACCAGCACTTTGTGGGAACGGCAGATTTCAGCAAAGTCAGTGTTCTAGTAAACCCTCCTAATTAACGAGGCCCCGAAAGCTGCCGCTTGCTTGAGACACGTCCCGATAATTACGTTTTATGAGCTCTTACAAACCAGCTAAAATGAATGACGTCACCTATGTAATCCCTTTTACTGCCTGTTCTTTATCCACACTAGACTAGACTTGATAAGCACACTGAACGAGGGAGACAGAAGTGCAAATGCTTTAATTCTGTATAAAGGTAGACGCACACCTGATCCGCGCCGAATTTTCTGCCAAATTCGCCCGAATCGGACGATTCAGCGCGAACAGGTGTGCAAGGTTTTATACGATTTCATATTAAAAAATCTAAGTTCGGCGCGGTGTGCGGCCAGCATAAGGCTGACCGCACACCTATCCGCACCGAATTCTCGAAGTACTGCCTGATTTGGTCCATTCGGACGATTACCTAGACGCAGGTGTCACACGCGAATGTTAACACCTTATAATTCAACTGTTTAAGGCTGTGTCCCCAGTAGGCAAACTGTGAGCGGCCGACTGAGTTTGCGGCGTATCGGTTTAGTACACCATTCCATATATTTGAAATGGAGTGTCCACAGTTTGCTAGTTTTACGCTCACTCCATTTCAAATATGGAAGAGCGTACTAAACCGATACGCCGCAAACTCAGTCGGCCGCTCACAGTTTGCCTACTGGGGACACAGCCTTATTCTTTACTAGCTGCTGCCCACAGCTTCGCTCGCGTGGTACCCGGATAAAAAGTAGACTATGTTACTCTCCAGCTCTCCAACTCCTATCTCCACACAAAAAATCACGTCAATCCGTCGTTCTGTTTTGACGTGAAAGCAGGACAAATAAACAAACAAATAAACACTCTTTCACATTTATAATATGGGTACGGATTCATAGTTCGATGAGATACCTAACAACACAGAACAGTTCTTTCTCTTAAATTTTTAAGGTTTTGCCTTTATCTAAACATCTGAATTAAAGTACTTTAATGGTTTCTGTAATAGTGAAACCTCATCCGAAAGTTAAACAAAAGGCATGGGAATTGGGAGGGCCAGTATTATTGTGGTTTACGGCACCGATAGAGGATCAAAAGACACCAAACAATACAGCCACAAAGCGCGGTTCAATTTCCAATCAGCCCCTTGATTGTTTTGTGCCAATGTAAACAGACGAGCAACATTGAGCGATTGTAAATCCCTAAATTAAATGGTGGATCAAGAATTTGAGATTGTGTTTCGTATATTCCTAGTCAGCGTTGAGCCCGAGCATTATGACAAGAGCTGTATTGTTGTTTTATTAAAGTTTTTTTTCAATAGCCGGTTGGCTCAAGTTTCCTCCTGACTTTGAACGCTTTACCATCTGGAATTAAATTCTACAATACCTGTTATAGCAACCACAACTATAATTTAGTTTTCCGTTTAACGTAGAAGAAGACCATAAACAATTTACCTATATTCCTATCTATTCGTATTTACAGTCATTTAAAATTCATTTGTCGTAAAACTGATGTTTGCTGCGTTGTTTATTGTCCAGGAAGCAAATAAAATGATGATTTGTTCCACGTTCACCCCACTTTCCATAATCCGTACCCATATTATAAATGTGAAAGTGTGTTTATTTGTTTGTTTATTTGTCCTGCTTTCACGTCAAAACAGAGCAACGGATTGACGTGATTTTTGTGTGGAGATAGTTGGAGGGCTGGAGATTAACATAGGCTACTTTTTATCCGGGTAACACGCGAGCGAAGCCGCGGGCAGCAGCTAGTTGTAAATAAATCTAAATGTGTAACTAGTGAACGTCCGCCATTTTATCCCACGGAACAATACATTTTTCCGAGTTAAAAACTAGCCTGTGTTATTCCAGAACCTAAACTATTTTAATTACAAATTTCATCAAAATCGACTTAGTAGTTGTAGGAATACGTGGTAACAAACATTCACACACACACGGACTATCGCCTTCATAATTTAGTAGGATTAAAAATCTTTTGCCGCATGTATGAAAGAACATCACCTATGAACGGTTCAACAAAGGCTGATTTTTTTTGTTTCTGTAATATGTAATTTGTTAGGACAAGATACCTATGTATAAACATTTTGGAAAAATGAAATGAAATGAAATGAAATGAAATGAAATTTATTTCTCAGTAAGTACAGCTAATAATAACAGCAACGTGTTTAATTAACCAGCACGTTACTAACAGTTACATTACAAGCTGTTATAAAGGAATTGTTATAGCACTTGTATGTTGTTAAATCACAATACAACCAATCGGAGTGTATTCAATCAGTGACAAAAGTCAAAAGTCAAAAGTCAAATTCGTTTATTCAATAAGATCACAAGTGTACCACTGGCTTTTTGGCGGGAATTTGAGAAGTCATGTATCGTTTTTGTTTTATTTTCCAAAACTTGTGTTTCTTCGAATGTTAATGTGTAATAATGGTGGATTATTAACCGTTAAGTGTTCGTGAATGTGCATAAGTGTGGGCAAGTGAAACAAAATTGGATAGCATTGCTTTTCGAGTTCTCCCAAAAAGTCCGTGTTGATGTTTTAGTAAAGCCCCACATCTTTACTGAGGCACAAGGGGAGGGGTGGGTTATTATATTTATGTATTGCATTATGTATATATATAACTTATTTATCTATAAACTTGAAATATAACAATTACTTGACACTGGCTGAATGCACAAGACGTGCGAAGCCAAAATAAAGAAGGAAAAAAAAAAAAAGTGTACCACTTTGAAACGTCTTAAGAGCTAGGTGATTTGACAGACATTTCAATCTAAGTATGTCAATCAGAACGCAAGTGTAATAGATCTTTATATCCCCTGAGGCCATAAATGTAAATAATAGTTTCAATCGTAAATAAGTAATACCACTGTAAATCTTTCAGAGCTCATTTTTATTATGAGAGAAGTTGAACAAAGGATCAATTGTTTTAAAATCTTAGTTTTCTAATTTAAATGATGAAATCCTTTCACTTATTCAGAAAATTGCAGATTGTGTGAATAAAATAATAATTTTCAGATCGGCTCAGCCCCCCAATTCTTCTAGATGACAACGTCAATCTTTCCGCTGCGTTTTGGTTCAATGTCAGCCATTTGGTGAATAGTAGAATAGCTTTTAAAAAATTTGGTCTGCCAAAGTCCAAACCTTAGCTAAAACCTCACCACAAATGAGTCGTTTGTCATTAGTAGAATAGGAAACAGTCGAAAATCTAAGGTTTAGTTGAGGTTTTGCTTGAGGTTGATAAAAAGTTCGGTACTAGAATTGACATCGTAAGTGAGGCTAGCATATTATGGCCACTGGCCTGTGGTGATGAGATTACCTGTATGTTTGAAGATATTCAAAACTGTGTATGTACCTATAGTCGTATTGCTCATTATACGGACTAAAAATATATGAAAAATGACATTTTTTCCTTCAATTTTAGTCCGTATAATGAGCAATACGACTATTATGTTCGTATGCTCAACTAGCTTCACGCGTAGCTTCACCACACGTGCTATAAATATTGGTGGACATTTCACACAGCCAGCGCCATATAGCCCCAAACTAATCAAAGCTTGTATACCATAGGAACTAGATAACTGTTACTACCAACTGAGTTAAAGAAGGCCAGTCCAAATTGATGGGTGATCGAAAATGGCATCAATAATTGGAAGTTTCCGTGCGACGGAGGCCAAGATATCGGTCTTGGTCAATTATAAAGATCGGCGCCTAATGTAGCGATTACACTGTCGAATTTGTAGGAAACCGATCTAGGAATCATCGCTCTGTCTTGCTCTTTGGCCTACTAATTGCGTATTGTGCATCCTACTTCATCATCATCATCATCCATAGCCCGATTTTACCCACTGCTGGGTATTGGCCTCCCTAAGTTTGTGCCATCCACCACGGTCCTGTGCTAGCCGTATCCACTGACGCCCCGCGACGTGAACTATGTCATCGAGCCACCACGTTCGCCACCGGTCGCCCGACACTCCTTTGTCCCATTCTCGGCCACCATTCAGTCGTGGCATCCTACTTAAACTATCTTTGTTGCTAACTTCAGTCAAATGTAGGAAGAAAAAAGTGGTAGGTAGGCCAAAGAGCGAGACAGAGCAATGATTCTAGGTCGGTTTCCTACAAATTGGATAGTGTAATCGCTACTCAAGTTGACTACTAGTTTTACAATCTTTGTTACAGTTACAGATAGCTCAACTGATCAAGACTTTAGACTATTACCCGAGATTCTCGCTCCTAAAATGTTATTTAAAATGTATTTTAATGCTGCTGGAGTATTATGTGATCTAACCAACCGCGGACAATCTCGATCGGGTGGAAGTTTACTCATATTAGGTCAGCTAGTTTCGCTAGTAACAGATGTTGATTCTGTGGTCAGTCGAGGCAGCTAGCCAAGTTATCGGAAACTGCATTTTTTAATACGATAATAGCTAGTGCCTTGAGCACCAGTATGCACGAGTTTACTATTATATCCGTGACTATAGTAAAGTATCTCAATTGTATGGAATTCTTTACCATAGTCACGGATAGAATGGTAAACTCGCGCATACTGGTGCTCGAGGCATTGTACATCATTTATTTACAGATTGGCTATTACAAGACATGTAGAGGCCAGAGTTTAAAATAATTCATCAGATTTTTTTTTCCAAATCATCTCCTTGTCACTTTAGTAGCACAGACTTTTAGGGCGAATTCCTACCTGCTTTAAAAGCTCACATACTCAAAAGTCTGAAAAACCTGAGCTTACAAAGTACATAGTCCTTGGTACGCAAGTCCACAATTATCTGATTTTATTTTGACCTCAAGGATATCGTTAGTATCTATTTCCAGATTTAATAAAAATAGATTATATTCTCGTGCAATAGCGTTATACTGAAGACATTCATGACATTAACATATCGAAGGATGTTTTAGGAATGTAGTCAGAGGTCCTTCCATGTTTGGCACATACCCTCATTTTGTGGTTTACTTATTTTAATCTAATGTAGAGCCGTGTTGGCCGAGGGGTAGTACCTCGACTTTCGACCCGAAGGTCGTGGGTCCGAATCCTGGCCGTGCATCAATAGATTTTTCATTTCGAAAAAATATGCACATTAAAATAAAAATAAAAAAACACACACACGAACTCTAAACGGTGCAGGAAAACATCGTGAGGAAACCCGCGGCTTAGTCAGCCCCACACGTATTGACCATGTTTTCCCTGAGGATATGGCTGGTTAAGCTGAGAGGGTGGTGTAGGTGCTTGGAAAGCCTACTCCATCTCAACATTGTCCTTGGCACTACAGTGTCCCGATAAGTGCAGGCAAAGATTGCCTCCTGACAATGTAAGTCATCTAGTAAAGATGTAAAGGCCTAAGTTTTTTAATGTATATGGTTTACTTAACACATTTTCACGAAAGCAGTTAGCATAGTCAAAGAAACGTTTCTGATCTCAAGTATGACAGCAGAACAATTTTGTAAGCACCGTTGGCTTTTGTTTACGATGGTGTAATTTTCTACAGCTGTGAACAGTTGGGCCAGGCGCTTTAACTTTCAAGCTTCACATCGCACTTCTATTTAGTGAAGTGCCAACACTAAGACCACTAAAAGGGCGCTGAATTTCAAACGTAATTGCGTTAACTAGTGTCGCCTGTTGGATCGTAAACGGTTTGATAACTTTTGATTATGTTTTAGATGTATTTTTAATAGCATTATTGACACAACTCGATAAATCTTTCACCTTGCGTAAAAACTCTCTTTGAAGCCGTAACCTTATTAACCTTATTAAAAAGTTATATTCAAAATGTCAACAAACTTAAAATCAAGGTGAAATATTGTAACGTATAAGTAACTAAAATAAAACTTAAACATACAAACACAATCTTTGGTAAAAAAATAATTCAAAATCATTTAATTTTTCCATCCAACGGTTACCTGGAAGAAATCGCTCTCAGTGATAAGGCCGCCCTAATAAAGACTGTATTCAGTTGTTATATTTTACTTTTCTTTGTGTACAATAAAGTATTCATTTATTCATTAAATCCAGGCTGCTCAACCCTATGCGCGCGGGCCACATTGTGGCCCGCTGAGCATTTTTAAATGGCCCGCGCAAGCCTGAAAATACCCGTCAAGTTCCGCACATTATCATTCCACCTAGCTGAAGGGCGTCCTACTCTATTATACATAAGTCTTATTAATAAGTAACTAAAATAGTCAGTGGCGCGCCAGAAATATCTGAAGTGTCCGTTTTGCCCGACTGATAAAAAAGATCAGCAGCCTTGCATTATCATTCAAAATCCTAAACTCGTCAATATAGTCATGAAAACCAATCTCAAAAATACGATGTTCATAATTTGAATCCAGTTTTCAACTGATCAATATAATTCTGCCACGAACCGAAGTGTTTCCGGTTTTAATTAGAATCTAATGTAATTAACTAATTGGTTTTGGTCGATCCTATAAAGTTAACCAACTAATCTTGAGTTTAACGGCAGAACATCGCTTTTGGGTATCATTACATTACATCACCAACTTGCTCATGACTGTCAAAGTTTAGCAAGTGCCAGTTGCCTAATGTAAACAAATTCTTACCTACCCTATTATTCCTAAAGAACTTACAAGTGTCCTATAGCTCAGATAGCTGCTAAATCAGTTGCCCTCTTTTCATTGATATAAGAGTGACAAGAAAATAGCACTTTTTTTATAAACACATACATATACATAGAAAAACACCAATGGCTCCATTCAATGATGTAATTGCTGAACTGAAAAACGCAAAGCTGGATACGGCGCAAATAAATATTACACAATAATTTATGAAACTCGCTAACAAAACTTTGCAAAAGTAACTTTTGGCAGCTTTGAAACTTTTAATGGTTTTGGAAGATCAAATAAATAAAAATAATGTACCGGGCCAAAATGTCGTCTAATTAAATAAACATTGTCACATATGCTACCTAGTGTCTTATGTATGCGAAATTACTAACACAATGGTTATTTTACACCCAGAAGTAATAAGTATCTTCAAAATATGCAAAACCTTGGAGACAAATTATCACATAGCGAGAATCGAGCCCGCATCTTATGTCTCAGCCAAGGACTAGCCCGCCACGCCAATGAAATACTCGTAGAAACGGCGTGTATTAACTAAGTATATGGACGTGGCTAGGTGGCTACCCCCTCAGATATCCACCCTCAGTACCTTAGGGATACAGTCGTTATCATAATTCGATTTTAATTTCTAATTAGTTGAGGGTGGAGGCTTATATCCTGCAGTTATAAGCGTTATATATTACGCAGAGGCAGTTTACTATTATTTGAGCTGATGGTGATTATGGTTATAAGACATTCTCTGTAGCCGTACCATGAACTCTTAGAGCAATGTTAAAACAAGCTTGAATCATGACAACGAATGTCATTTCTAAAGCAGTAGGACTGTTTTAAGCTTGTTTTATCATTGCTCTGTAGCGACCTCTATCTGTCGCTAGATGAACTACATAGACATGCTGCGCACTACGAGCTTCAGCGAAGATGGCGCCACTCAATATCAGAATTCTAGATCGCGCAAGTGCACTACTCATGGCCGATCGGGTTATATACAACCAACCGACAACAACTGTTAGTCGAAAGACCACGGGCAAGTGGGCCAGATGGGCCGGCCCGTTGCAGAGGACATCACCCACTCTGCCTTTGGGGAACGATTCCACCCTGTTCCCCAAAGCTCTAATTGCTGGTATGGCCCGGGAAGTAATCAAATTCATTTATTTTGTTTGTGGCAAGCACGTGAATGTATATAGTTGCTTTGCGAGTGCTATGCACGGCCCACACTTCATTCATATTCAAACCGCGACTTCATAACTACAACGATGCTGCTGGACAGTTCCTTGATAGTATGCAAATGGTTTATTCTTATGCGGATCATTTTTATTTCCGTACTAAGCAACAGCAAATGTGCTTGTGTATGACCTTGAAATGAATATGAGCTTAGTCATGTCAAGTATAAAATGTTTAAAAATGAAAAATCTTATCAAAATTTTCAATGCCGACGATATTTGAACCCGCAATGATACAAGCGATCCTCCTTTAGCCGGAGTGCTTTACCAATTCGGCCACGGAACCTTTAGTCGCCAGAGTTGAAAATCATGATAGGACCATATCTATCGATTATAGCATCGATGAGCGCCATAAAATGATAATGTATAATGATGATGATGATTTATGTATAAAATGATTGATTCAGTAGGCTGGGATCTTGTCCCTTCACCACCAATACAGAGTAGGAGCACAACAAAAAGGTCCAGCGTTCTTTTCGGTGATCCTCATAATCTTGCGCTTTAGAACAAATTAGGAGACAGCTACTAGTGAAGTAGAATTAGTTAATATTCAGGGGCGGTTTGCTTGCAACCAGTCACGTGGGGTACCTACTTGCAAATAGTAGTCGTGATGACATTATGAACGTGATTACCACCTAGATATCTTCGAGATACCTTAATTCCCGAAGATGTTATTCTACGTAGAACTTGGAAAATAATTTTTAATACAGTTGCTCAAAAAGTGGCGTATTGCAGGGACGTATAGCGTTCGGGAAGTGGGCTATTACACACTCGTGCTTTTTTTTTACCTTTCCCGCACTCGTGCGTTCTCTTTCCCAACTGTCAAAATAATGTCTATTAAAAAGAAAAACCAACCATGAAGTTTTTACTAAAAAAAATCATAGAAGTTTTTATGATTCATGCAAATACGTATATTTCTAAAAAGAAGCTAAAAATTTGTTTTTTATATCAGATTTAATGATTTGATTGAATGAGTTAGGTTAGGTTTAATTTCATTTCATCTCATTAAATTTCATTTTCATTTCATATCAATAAAAAAATTCTACTGAAGACTTGGCTGTATGGGCATAGTTCCCTTTGCCTACCAGAATCAATGAAAAAAAAAATCTCATATTCTACGGTTGGCGCCATTTTCTAGATTAAATTGCTTCATTTTTTCGCAACTGTATTAAAAATAGTCGTTCAGTACACGTTCGGAACCGTCATTGCAACTTGTTCCGACTGTCAACCCTCGCCTTCGGCTGCGCCTCGGCTCGGGTAGACATTTATCGGAACTCGTTGTAATGACAGCCTTTCCGAACTTGTACTGAAATATACTATTACTTACTTAGTAAAAAATACTTGATATCCCTATTATAATAATTGTAGCAAACGCTAAGGTGTGTTTTTTTTATTTCTCTTCTTAGTAGAATAGAATTAGCGAAATGGTAACAAATCCTAAGAGATTAGTTTCGTTGATTTTAATAGATCTTTTATCAGTTTGTAAGTTTTTTTGTGAATCAAGTGAAATAGACTTCTATAATAAAATATGAACACAATTTATGAAATATGTTCTTTTATTACTGTTTAAAAAAATTCTCTGAGGTTCATAGGATACGACTTAAATAAATTATAATTACATAATTCAGATGGGAATAGGATTTAGTTGCTTTGATTTCAATAAAGTGGAGTATTTTATATAGGTACGAGTATATTATAATTTAAATTTATTATTTTTAAGGTGATAATAATTAAATACCAGTTAAATAAACTTGTGGGCGTGTCATATTTAAAGACCTTTGAATACCTTAGCACCGACCGACGACCTCTGGGGCGCAGTGGGTGAAGGGCGGCCTGTAACTCAAGAGGTTGCGGGTTCGATCCCCGCCGCAGGACAAATGTTTGTATGATCTGCAAATATTTGTTTTGTGTCTGGATGTTTCCTATGTATAATATGTATGTATGTATTTACAAAAAAAAGTAAGTATATAATATGTAAGTAGTATATCAGTCATGTGATTTCCATAACACAAGCTCTGCTTAGCTTGGGGCTACAGGATGCTAATTTTACGAAAATTAAAAACTTTTTGTGTAAAAAATAGAGCAAGAAAATATAGGTTTAAACTAGGTATTTATCTATTCGAATTTTTTCGAACTCTTTACTTATTTTGGGTACTTAATTAGAAAAATTATAACAAATCCTAAGAGATTATTTTCATTGAATATAAAAAATTTAAAAATACACAAAGTACCTACTCCCTTAGTAAATAAGTAAGAATTTCCTCTTTCTGTAAAGTCAATTAAAATGTAGCTAAGTCCGTGAGATGGACCCGTTAGTAAATACAGAGGAAAAGGAAAACCATTAGTCGCTTCAGTTTTAATAAAAATAACAACTCCAATGGAGTAGTCATTGCCTCAATTTCTGTTGAAACAAAAACGATTTTTCAATTTATTTCGCTTTCCCTCGGATGTCGAAATAAAATCGTTGAATTTATTAGACTCATCATACGCCCGGGCTTGATTATTTTGCTTTAATTGGTGTTTAATAGTTTCGAGTAGTAGCATAGTTTCTTATGAAATGTTTTCGTTGAATTTTTGTATCATGTTGAGGACAAATATGATAGGATCTTTAAAACATAAGTAACAAAAAAAAAATTAGATCAGAATGGGACGCGTTTGCTAGGAATTATCGTCTCGCTAGACCCTCCCACTTACCCAGATGATTATTCTCCGAATTAATCAAAACGATGGCGATGTCGGTATCTAAATTGGTGATTGCGTAGTATTCAAAAAATCCCTAACAAAACAGCCAAACATGCAAGTAAAAATTTGTTTAATTAGGTAATATTACTTATTAGACATATTTAAATAACATAAATAATTGAAATTCGCAATGAGCAGCGCAGAGACTTAGTAAACACGGTGTGAGCAAACATGGCACTCGCAAAGCTGCATATGTATATTTTCAGAATAAAAAAATACCTTTTGAGAGGAAATTCGTGAATTCGACTGCGTTTATTACCTGGGGAAGAAAAATAAAATGTGAAATACTAGACGAGTACTTGTGATGAGGTGGTGTGTATGTTGGTAGAATGGTGCTGAAAATAAGAAAGCATGTGACTGACACCGACTTTATTGAAAGTGGACGTATTCGTCTCATGAAGTGTAAACTGAGCGACTAAAGATGATTATGGATTCTTATGAATTTATTTTGGAATGATTCATTGAAATTACCGAGTGGTAACCTAGGGTACAGGAGTGTAGGTTGTCCGCCGGCAAAATGGGTCGACGACATAGTTAAAAGCGCAGGTCGTATTTGGGCGTGAGACAGGGGCGAATGGCAGAAATGAAGAGAAGCGGAAAAGGCAGAAAAGGGAGATGATGACGATGATGATGATGATTCAATGAAAAAAATAATAGGCCTTTACGATTGGAGGTTACAGCTTTACAGCTGCGGGTTTAGTAGGACTATGGATTTCTATAAAGTTATTTTGGATTGATTCATTGAAAAAAAATAGGCCTTTACATCTTTACTAGATGTTGTATAGTATACAGCGTCAGGAGGCAAAACATAGCCTTTATTTAACGGGACCATGGGCCAAAAATATTATTGAGATTCAGTAGGCTTGCCCAGCACCTTGAGCATCCTCCCAGCTTCAGAAAAGACATTGATACACATGGAGCTTACTAGCGCGGGTTTCCTTGCGATGTTTTCCTTCACCGGTTAGAGCTCGTGTCGAAGAGCATATCAATAGAAAAATCCATTAATAGACGAACTGGATTCAAATCTACATCCTTCGGGTTAATGTCAAAGTACCTATCAATACGTATATCCAGCTATTGGCAACACTATCAAACAAATATTTTGTATTTAAAAACATTTTTAAAGTAAAAACACTTAGTAATATTTTATCACTTCTTAACTAAATTATTCAACTAAATTAAAGGAACTCTGTTTTCTATATTTCTTTGGATAAAGTTAGAAGACAGAGTTCAGATCACCGACCGCAGGTAAAGTGGCTAAAAACTGGCAGCGTTACCCGGTTGGATTGCTACTTATCCTCAATCGAGGTAAGCATCAACCCTTTGGTCATTGGTCTCATCCATCAAACTCTTTGAAGTTTATCTGTAAAGAAGCCACGCCTCTGAAACCCATGGTCCCAACGTTTCTACACCAAAAGGCTTATTTCAAAGTTATATTTATGTTAGTAGTACTTTACGTTATATTCATTTCTCAAATGTAGGTTAACGACCAATTAAATATTGGATAAGAATATCACCGAGAGGATTCGCTAATAGATAGAAAGTTATTTGGACAAGGAGAAAGCTAAGTAGGTGAGACGTTTGATAAAACGTCACCATTCGGGCCACAAGGGCTCTTGTGGAGCGTAAACGGATTACAAGGGTTCCTGGACCCCTTGTTAAAATCAAAGTGTTGACTGCGATCCTAATGGCTGTCAAAGTAGACCCAAAGCTCTCAGACTCTCATGATATTTCATATATTATTATACTCGGACATTCAGTAGTTTATAAATATGCATCTAATTTAAAAAAAGTTACCTAACTCAAAATGTACATAATTATTATGAATAGGCAAACCAACTAAAATTGATTGTAATTCATTCTTTGTGCACCCGGCCAATCTTCCATTATTTAGATCCTTCTCCATCCAAAGGTTGCCTGGAAGAGATCGCTTCCTAGCGATAAGGCCGCCCGTTGTACATTGTTACTTTATTCTGTCATTATTGTATTTTGCTTATTCTAAGGTGTGCAATAAATAATTTTCATTCATTCATTCATTCATTCTGAAATTCATTGTAATTTGCTTTAGCACATTATCAAATCATCGGCAGGTTATCGGCCAGTGTCTACACAATACATTCTATCTTTCCATGGTTATGCTTTCCGTGGTAAAATTTGATTTTAAAAATTAAAATTTCAAATATTATAACCACAGTAAAACAAAAACCACAGGTAGGCAGATAGAATATTGAATCTGGTCGCAAGTTTACGAGACAGCAAAACCTTTTTACCAAAGTCAAAAAACATACCAAGTCTTCCTAAATGTAGCGTATGAGAGCTAATCTGCAATTGAAATGTTCACAGACACAGATTGTGTAATAGATCGGCTTGCAGGTTCCAAAGTCTCGACCACCAATATTGGCTTCATTGGATATTTATATCTTTTCCAAAGTTCCTGCCTTCACATTGAAAGCGGGTGGTATTTACGGGTCGTGGCTTCGCCGCTTACTGCACTATATTTTCCAGCAAGCTGAGCCAGCTCGCTTGTGAGCTAACTCATTTTCAGGCCATTTTCTGCTAGCTATATGTTTTAACTAAGTAGGGCACACACACCACTCCGCCGCAGCGATGTCATAATGATTCATGGTGTTGTAATCATTAAATATCACAGTGAAATAAACCTTCATTAACTCTTCTCGGGGCGGTCCGCTTTGGGTGTTGTGTGATTGAAGACTCAAAAACCTTTAATCATTTTATTCAAACTTATTGGAAATAGGTAGGATTCACTTAAATTCAGGCGGTTTGAGATCGTAATGTGCCAGACCACAATCCCCTAAATCAGGACTATTTATATAGGTACATTTTGTATTTTGACTATAAAAAAAAGATACTTACACGAATTCTTTTTTTAGAGCACTTAAAAGTAAAATAAATAAATAATTTAGTTAAAAGTTAAGAGAGAATATTGCCCTTTCAGTTATTTAAATGAAAGTTATAAATGGGCCCGGCGGGCGTCAGATAACTTCACGAGGATTGGATTTTGAATCGAAGTGACAGGATGATGAAGAGTAAGGATCCTTTCAGCTGTATAACCCTATATAAATAACTAAGTATTTCACGACCCTCATATTTATAATGGATACGTTTATTTTATAATGTATGATAAGAAAGAGATCAGGACTGTAGGAAAGAGCCTAACCTTCCTTCCTGATTCACAGAATTTATGATTAATAACTTCTTTTATTTGGCACGAACTCGGTTTGTATTTTAATTAATATAGGTATATTTAAAAAAAAGGCCAAGAACATCTCCAATGATACCATCATCATCATCTCTGCCTGGTTGCACCCACTGCTGGCCTCCTCTTTATTTCGCCAATCAGTCAGTCTTGATCCAATCCAAGCTTTCCCAGGCAACATTACGATGTCATCTGATCATCTAGCTGGTGGTCCGCCTCTTGGCATTGATATTGATAGTAAAATTATAGTTATTATAATCCTCACTTTTCTAAATCATGAAATGCCATAAAAGTTAATTGAGCTAAAACTTTTATCAATTTTATTATGTCGGCAATATGAGAACATGCATAAATCAAACCATCACGCCATATAAATCTCGAAAGCTGGGATTAACTGCTTGTAACAAGGATTATGTACTTGGAGACGTGGATCCGAATTTGCATAAAATTCATTTAGTCAGGAGCTGACTGAGTTACAGCAAAAGATTAAAAAAATATCGCAGAGGGTAACTTTACTGGCTTTGAGCCAAAAAGCACTTAGAAAATGGACTTTTTCACGTGGAACTTAAAGATTGCTTTGCTTATTTGGTTATGAAAGTCAGAAAGTTGAAACTGAGCTTGACATGAAACAATTAAATGTTGTGAACAGTTATTTTTTACCTAACTCACATTTACATATTAAAATAAGTGGGTTATGTAAAGTTAGGCATATAGAAACAACATAAAATCTACTTCAGAACGGAAGTACGCTGTAATAACGTTATGCCTCGCTACAATATAAAATACTCCAGTAATAAGAACGAGGAAAGGAAATCGAATCAAGAAGTAATTATTTATATTCCGCTTTTCTTCCTAATTCACAATTTTATCTAAAATATTTTGAAAGTGAAGCACTCTTGAAATATAAATGAAATACAATCCAAGCGTGGAAATAAAGTCGTGAGCATATTTCATATTATTTTAGCACTTTTCCACCTTTCTCGCGCTACGTGACGCTTTGCAAAGTGGCTTGTAAAAATATGCATAGACGTCGACATGATCTCTGTCAGGCGTCATACAGGCACGTTTTAAGTCTTGTCGCGAACACCAATCGGATATAGGCATCTATTGGTGGGTTGGCGTCGGCGTCGGCGTCGGCTCTACTTAGACTAAGAGCCAGTGACAGAAAATAGCTTAAAAATTTAATACAACTACCTAGACACGTTGTAGGAAAAATAAGATGAAAAAATAAAGAGGCGGAATCACTTAGCATACATCTTGCAAGCGAAACTTTTTTAAAATGGTAGAGTCTATCTTTGGCTAATAGTACATAATGTCTTTCACCACGGATCACGGGATCGGTTACTACCATATAATTTACTACAGCTGAATGTGATCGGTGACCAACAAAATCTGATCATGGGATCAGCGGAGACCTGTCTATTCAGGAACGTGATTTATCACAAGGAAGTTAAATTCAAGTGGAATGATCTTCGAGTAAAGCTAATTAGCCCATCTTCGGTTTTTACTTTTGCAAGCTAACGTTTGAATAAGTATCAGGATTATCATAATTTTCTTCTAATCCTGACTAATTTAGGTCGGCACAACTAATCCACTTTTCTCATTATTTATCCTAGCATTTTCTTTTTGTTAGCTTTTTGTTTATTTATTAGGCAACGCTACGATACCCATATTATTATACATATAAGTTGTTACACTTTACCTATAATAAATAATTATAGGAATTATAGCAAATATTAAGTTTTATTATGGGATCGCTTCGGTATTTCCTTTTATTACTATAAGATTTTTTTTCATTTGTTCAATCATGACAATCATCACTAGCTCCTGGCCTGGTATGAATTGGTAGGTACCTACCTACCTACCACAGAAGCAAAGAATACCTATTTGTAATGCGGCACGATCGTAAGAACGTGGCATGGCATTAGAATACGACGATCGCAAGGCATTCCAATGGCCTTCCTATCGAATCAGAACTTCGTGCTGCCAATAGCTGGACCGAATAACAACAATAAGTACACATCTTGAATGAATGTGAATATTTCCTTACAGCTTCAAGGTTCCTGAGGATTACTCACACTAGCTGATGCATTCTGCGACTACATTCACATTAAAAACTTTAACCTTCCGCGAATTCTCCTTTGTGGTTTTATTTCTAGAGAATCCTTTTTTGGTGCACCGCTACTACCTTAAGTCGACGAATCTCATTAGCAAATTTTGGGTGGTGTGTTGACTACATGGATTTGCATCTTGTGTTTTAGTTAATGAGTCATCTTTTTTACATTAGCGGCCTTTACACAGAGACTCTATCGCGCGTTCTCAGGAGTGTACAGGATTGCGCGCCAGAAAGCCTGCACAATCGTGAGCGATTATGTTTTCGCATTCATTCTCGCGCGATTACCTATCAGTTTTGTCTAAACGGAAAGAGCGACAGTGTAATCTAGTCGCAAGGGATAGATCGTCCAGAGATGGCGCGAGTTGGGAGTGTTTTTTGAGTGTGCGCACAGTTTCGGAACGCGCGATTACGCATATGACTTCCCCTTCCAACATTTTTACACGCCACCATGGTGATACCAACTGACATCCCGAAAACTTAGTCATGTTGGATTATAATTTTTATTTCTGGCCCGACAGACAAGCTCTTTACTTTTGTTTGCGCTCGTTTTCAGAATAAATTCACTATTATGTGCCTTACAAACTGAATAAATAATAAAGAAAACAATATCTCCGCTACGCGAATTGTATCCCAAATCCTCGAGATCAGTTCCCAAAGAAACTTGACGCGTCAATATCCTGCGCACCGCTTTTGAAAGTTTCGATAACGACTTATCTAATACATTCTAGTACTTAGTTCGAAAAGGTTTAGTTCGTTGAATGGTATCAAAATGAGATTTTCTGAAAAAGCAATCAATTAAAAGGGGATTTGACAAGATTGCGACCAAGTGTAGCGACTGTATGAGCCGGATTTACATATCGTGAGAAAATTCGAAGCAAACCGATTTATATGAATAGACTGAAACATCAAAGATGATTCAATACTTGCAACTGATATAGATTGACGACAAATGATTCATTTCATGAATCAAACAACGAACATGACATCAACAATAAGAACGCCACAGGTGGACACGATTACGCTATCATGACTATAATTATTTATTATCCTCCATATTAGATTAACCATTTTAAATGCATTTTTCATTAAAAGGAAACAAACAGGTGTTCAGTTAATGCCTTAGTTATACGATAATGTTTGACATTTTTGTATTTTTATTGTTAGGAAGTACTTAATTATTAAGTTTTTTTATTTTTATTAATATTTCAACTTTATCATTATTGATGTAGGTATCTAATTACTACACCTTTTCTCCCTCTTTCATTATCTGTTATGTGCAATCCATCCTAGGTTGCCTGGAACAGATCGCTATAAGCTATAAGGCCGCATATTGTTTTTACCTAGTGTCTTTGAGATAATACAAAAAAGTGTTATCTATCTACCCGAGTATAATTGGTATGTTAGTCATTTTGTATGTTCATTCAAAAAAAAAAGTATTTTTAATTTATGCAAATACTTACATGAATCTGCAACCTTCTCTTAGTTATAACTGTGGAATGCATTTCCTATAGTTAAATGTTGTCATGCCATTAAAAATAAAGTACAAACCGCAGCTGCGTTGGAGTGACTGAATGCGATTCTGTGTACATACCTACGCACAATGGATCTAACTAGGCATTCGTAAAGTTAGCCGTTTCACAGCGCAATAGAAAATATTGTATGAAAAAGCTACACTGCGACGATGCGCGAATATTTTCACGCACGCGCACTTCACGAATGCCTAGATCCATTGTGCGTACTGTAATAATGATCATCTGTCAAATCACAGAATAATAAATTATGGTGCATAGCCAAATCCAATTTTTGAACAAATTTTCAAACTCAAATGAATCTTTGAACATCTTCAGATGATATTGAGATCATTTGCATGTCTGTTTCTTTTTTTGTCATCGCAAAAAAGAGGAAATTTAAGCGAAGGTATTTTATTTAAAATGCAATCTTCACATTTAACTGGTTTGATCGTACCGTACGTATTTTCCTCACTTTATGAATTATATCAGTAGCAAACCGTTATGTATGCACGTGGGCTCTTGCACCATTTCGTGAATAAATTACGTACCACATGATTTTTAATTTGGGTGTTGGAATAACTGTGCTTTTATTCTTTTGGTAGAATAAATTTTCAAAGAAATTAGTACCTACCTACCAAGTTAAAAAATGTGTTGCATTTTAATTATTTTATAAAGTGATAATTATCTTAAGATTCTACTTTTGAATGTTTGCTAAACCAGCTATACTTATATGTAGTTGTGGAAATAAATTTGTTGACCACGGCGCGTACCACCAACTCTTAGAAAACTCTGAAAACAGTCCTGCGTTAGGCTTGTTTCAACATTCCTAAAGCAGGATTGTTTCCACCTTGTTTGGATTCACTACTGCCGCAGTCCTGCTGCAGTCCTGTCCTGTAGGACAGGACTAGTCGTGAATCGAGTCGATGACGTTAACGTCACCAAAACATTTCTGTTTTAGGATTAAAACAAGGTTAACTTAGGCCTGCGTTAGGTTTACTTTAACCTTACCTTAGTCTTATCTAAGTACGGAATCAAACTAATCTTACTTTGACATTGCTCTAAAAGTTCATAGTAAGGCCCCAGGGTATAAGACAATGTAATTTACAGCTTCGGAATCACGCGATCGAAATCACATTTAGAAGTTAAACTACCAACCCAAATTAAATACTACGTGAAAACGAGCGTCTTGACTTCAACTGGGAACCCATCAATAAGAGGACAAAGGGAAGGTACAGGATCCTTGTACCTCCTAAAGCTGTCTTCCAAAAAGTCCTATCGCATTATTAAATCAAGACGAATTGCGTTCAGCCGCTAGCGGCGGCGCTGCTTGGTTTTTAGGGAAATCTTATTTCTTATAACAATTATCCATCGTATTTGCAGGATCTTATCATATATTCATGCAATAATATTTAGTAACATATTATTGACTGAGCCGATTAAAGAAGAGAAAACTTTGCGTTCAAATCAAATATAACTGAAAATATAGATATGAGCGTTATAAGTTTGACTTCTTTTAATAATAGCTGTGTTAACTTCAACGACATGATTTTAAAGGGTACTCACTTGCAAAGGGCAAATAAAGAACAAGTAAACCTATTGCACATGAAGAACCAGGTAAGGGAACCAAAAACAGCGAAAAGATGGTCTATGGTGTCTGAGATGTTGTCAATCAAAATGTCACCGACGTGAATTCATCTCTCAGACACATCACATATAAATTGACTAAAATGAAAAAAATCACCATTAAAACTAAAAATGTCTGAAATCAAAATGGATTTTATCTAAATTGTAAAGAAACAGACAAAGCTTGTGTTGGTAGTCCCGGAAACTGTGGATGTATGTTTGTCGAAATTATAAACAGGTGGCGTAGGTGTTAATCGAATCTTTTGACTACAATAAAAATAAGCTGTTTGGCCATATTCTTGCGAAATGAACAAATTACTTACAAATAAAAAAGTCTAGCCGATAGAATTATAAGATATTAAAGTCTATTATGATAGTATAAAATATCGTTCAAAATATAATCGTTAATAAAAATCTGAATTTTATAAACGTGTCCCTAAAAAAAGAACCAATAGAAAATTAATTTAACGTTGACATCGGAACTTTTATCGTTCTCTCATATGAAAGTTCCAGAAATCGGGTCAAAGTGAAAAACTATCACGAAGCGAAAGGAATTTTTCGCGAGTACCACCGCCGAAAGTACGATGCGAAACTTACACTGGACTTTATCTGGCAAATGCCATAATTCTATTGAGAGAACGCTACTTTCAGACCCTTTCCTAAGAATATAAAGGTGCGTGGAGTATGACGAGAAAGTTTTTGATGTCCGAGAACAAACCCGAACAAATCTTAGGTAAGTTACTTCATCTATTCATCACACAAAGACAACTCAGGATGATTTATTTCATAAATATTTATTTTAATGAGCTTGAGTCACAACACTGAGTCAGACTTGCCTAAGTTTTTATCTAAAATGCGGTAATGACGCAAACGCAACGGTGCTGTGATGCCGATGCCGCTACGATAGGGACATTGACTGCATTTTTACGGCAAATTATGCTCTTTAGTTGGAACAATGTTAATGACTAGATAACTATTTATTTATGATTTTATACAAATGCTAGAACGCCAAGAGAGTTTAATATCTCTAACAAAATATATATAGGTATATAATGAAAGATAAATATATAAGTATATATAAAAATGAAAAAAATATATACCTACATATGAAAGCCCACGTTTATTGTGAAGCCAAACATACATTATTACTTTCAACGTAGTTACCATCAGAGAATTTACAATAGGTACTTATGTACTAGCTAGAACTTCAACAAATTAATTAACTGCCGTGAATGTTCAAACTCGTAAGTGTTCGATACCACACGATCCACACCACGTACGAGGCAAATACCGGCGAGTCGCGAAGAAATTTAATTCATGTCATGTTACAAAGTGGGTACAAGATGAAACAAGCTAGAACCAAGAACCAAGGTCAAAAATAGCTTCGGTAAATCGTTTTCCGATAATATTTTTGTAGTCGCATTGTGGACGCGAACATATAGCGAGATTTAAGATCAATCTTGTCGATCATGTCGGACAAATTGCCTCATCCGTCACTGGGCATTTTCCATTCCGCGATGGTTAGCGAGCGCTCGTGCGATGCGCCATTGGTGTTGTGCGAAACGTTGCGGTAATCTACGAATGCTTTGTAGTACCTACAGCTTTGTGTGTGCCGTGTGATTCAATTCAAAATTATTCGATTCCAAATGGCAAAGCTATCATAAATATCATGCAGTTAATTCAGATTTGTAATTACCAAGGTTCGAAACTTTGCGGTCCCTTAAGACATACAAATTATCACAAATGCCGTTGGGTATTTTCCGAGAGTAACATATACGTAAAATACATCCACAGCCTAATATAACAGCACTCACAATGGACCCGTGGGAGCACCATAGAGAACTAGTAGAATCCCGAAGTAAAACATTCATAAAGTGCTAAGTCTAAGCGCTCGGGGAACAGTTTTCCAGCCGCCCGATGCGTAGCGGCCCAAATCTATGAATAGGCTCTTTGTAGTACGAGAGCCGACCGCAAAAAACCAACGTCACTTGATACTAAGATAAGCTCCATGGCACACGCTCAAAAAAGTGGTGCTAAGCTTGGATCAATTAGTCAATAGGCTCCGATTTGGCCGGAAGCACAAAAAAAGGGGCTACTTCCGGTGAAAAAAAACGTGTCAATTTACGTCATTTGATACTAATGGCAGACTTATGGCAGCAGTTACTAATTTATATGTAGAGACAGATAAATCTAGTCTGCCAGTTCCTGTATGGCCGGAAGTACTTGGCAGACTGTCTCAAAGCTGACGATTCGGACCCCTAATTTACGTCATCTGATACTAAGTTGAAAATAGTGCCAGATGTTAAATATCAACCCTACGTTTCAGTATAAATTAGTCTGCCAAGGCTATTATGGCCGGAACATCTTCAAAATGTCAATTTAGTGATGATACTAAGAAGAAAATTTTTCGATTTTTTTTGGTTTTATCAATGTTTAGACATTAGAATAAAATAATATTATGTATTTATTCATGTAAATATTATTATTATTACCTACTAGAAGCTACCCGCGGCTTCGCTCACGTGGTACCCGGATTAAAAGTAGCCTATGTCACTCACCAGCCCTCCAACTATCTCCACACAAAAAATTACGTCAATCTGTCGCTCTGTTTTGACGAGAAAGCAGGACAAATAAACAAACAAATAAACACACTTTCACATTTATAATATGGGTAGGTACGGATGTTACTCGTTCGTTACATGTCACGGGTCAACATCAGCTCGGTACTTTTTCATTAATTTTCATGGATTAATTACTCTTATCTATCAAGAGAAGGTCGCAAATTCACAATCCAAAATACAAATAAAATAATATAAAACCTTACACGATTCCCGTACATTATTTGCGGAAGACATTTTGTTTAAGTCACATTTTCGTCTTTCACTAGTAGGCTTTAGCAATAAAAGTAGGTAGGTAATAGAACGTAATCTTTCAATACCTTTAATACCGCGTTCACACGCTTGAACGCTTCCAAGCAGTGTTGCCAACTCTAATCAATCCGAGTCGCTAGATTCAATCTGAAAAGTAGCTATAAAGTCACTTAAACTGATTCTAATCAGGACGGTGGGGGGTTGTCAGTAGAAAAATTATGTCACAAAAAAAAATACCAACATAAAAAAAAAACATCTTATAGGTAAATATAATTATGAAAAGTGTGCTAGTGTGCTAAGTAGCTATCGCTGGCACCCCGGTGTTACGGTGGCTGTGGTCGGTGGCCCGTTAGCGCCGAGCCTTACATAAAATGAAAAATAAACAATCTTTAATTATTTTTTTCAAGTTGACTTTTTGTCCTTTCCACATTTCCTTACTTGCCCTAAAACTGTTTTAATCTGCAGGTTGAAGTCTATAAGTCGCTAGATAAGTCGCTAAATATATTTTGTCGCTAACACATAGGTTTTAAGTCGCTATTTCTAGCGACAAAGTCGCTAAATTGGCAACACTGCTTCCAGCTTCCAAGTAAACAGACATTCTAGGAAGATTGTATTCAATTCATTAATCTGAGCAGACATTCAACGAGACAGATACTATAATCAGAGAGAGTAAGAAGTAGCTCTGCCACAGGAGACCGAATGTGACAAAAGATAACGTTTTGACCTTGCCCCGCACCGCCACCTAGGCTAAGTCCAATCATCCCTTATCCCACTAGGTGGGGTCGGCACAACATATTTCCCTATTCCACTTCATTCTATAACTCTCATCTGCATTCACACAGTCCATCCATCTTTTCTTAGGCCTACCCCTGCCGGTGTATCCATCCACATTCATATTCATCGCTCTCCGTGTAACGTGGCTATCATTCCTCCTCATGACATGCCCATACCACGCTAACCTTTTACTCCTCAACTTATCAGTCACTGGCGCTGCTTTCAAACTTCCCCTGACATACCCATTCTTTATTACCCGACTACGGCGAAGCAAAAAGGAGGGTAATGAGTTTGACCGGTATGTATGTATGTATGAATGTTCATCTGTTCCCTCGTAACTTCTAAACTACTTATCATAATCTGACAAATGAGGTATCGTTTGAAGCGTCTTCATTGTCCGCTGGTTATAGGCTATGTGACGTCACATTAAAGCGAATATGGCGCCCTCTAGAGGTCATAAAGTCATCAACTAAAAAACAAATATTGATTGATGATGCAGTGTTGGGTATCAAATGAAAGGGCTTTGTTAGCACATTTCAAAAATATATAATATGTCAGCTGTTGCTCGCGGCTTTGCTTGCAGGGACCCGATAAAGAGGGTTATAATTTGTTCATCTGTTCCTCATATCTTCCAAACTTCTTATCATAATTTGACAAATGAGGTATCATTGGAAGCGTCATGATTGTCCGCTGGTATAAGCTCTGTGACATTACAATTAATTGAATATTGCGCCCTCTAGAGGACAAAACTAAAACAAATGAGTTACTGATGCTGTGTTGGGTATCAAATGAAAGGGCTTTATTAGAACATTTCAAAAATATATATATTGTTAACTGTTGCTCGCGGTTTTGCTTGCATGCACTCGATAACTGGTAATAATTGCACAAATCACGCCACAGATATAAGTATATGACAAGACTCCTTTGGATAGCACCGAAGAAGTGGGACAGGAAATATTAACACGTTCAATGCCCTCGACGCACTTGCCGAAACCAAGCAGATTGTTCTATTAAAGCTGAGCTGTCCTTCGGAGAGGTAGGTGGTTGGTGATTCTGTAAATACTTAGGTACCTAATCATGAAATTATGACCCCAAAATAATTTAAATAAAAAATAAGTTCTAAAACCAAAATCCGACTGCCTACTGAAAAATCGCTCTCTTAAAAGTATGAAATAAAAAATAAGTTCAAAAACCAAAACCCGACTACTGAAAAAAGTATGAAACACGAACATAATGTTGAGAATGTTCTGAGGATAGCCGTGGTCATATGCTACGTATGCGATCATAAGCTTTAGGGCAAAGTGGCATATGACCACGGCTATCCTCAGAACATTCTCAACATTATGTTCTTGTTTCATACTTTTTTCAGTAGTCGGGTTTTGGTTTTTGAACTTATTTTTTATCCTATCTATTTTCGTCATTCACACATCCATCTCAACATTCGCATCTCAGTCACATGTACTCTTCTTTCATCCGTCCGTCGCTTTGGTCGCCCAACACTCCGATCCATACAATACGACAGGCCTGATGATCGTTTTGTATATTTTCCCCTTAAGCATAAGGGGCATCCTCCGATCACAAACAGGCTAGCCTCCTAGGCTACGTCCAATAACACTCGTAAATAGGGATGTTCGATATTTCAGATTGTATCGATATTTCGTATCGCAATGTATCGTAATGCATTGTATCGGTACAAGGTGTCAATTCTAGTACCGAACTTTTTATCAACCTCAAGCAAAACGTCAACTAAACCTTAGATTTTCGACTGTTTCCTATTCTACTAATGACAAACGACTCAGTTGTGGTGAGGTTTTAGCTAAGGTTTGGACTTTGGCAGAACAAATTTTTGAAAAGCTATTCTACTATTCACCAAATGGCTGACATTTATGAGATCGAACCAAAACGCAGCGGAATGATTAACGTTGTCATCTAGAAGAATTAGGGGGCAGGTATTGATACGGGGGATTTGATACAATATTTTGTATCGATACAGTATCGAATCAAGTCAAGTATGTAGGTACTTATGTACTTAAATAAAAAAAATGTAACTTTTTAGTTAACCGAAACCTTTATTAATCTACACTATTTAAATAAATACCTACTGGATATAAAAATAATGTAATATGTCATGTAAAAATTTGTTTAAGTATCTGAAATAAAAGGCTCATAATAAAAATAAATAAAATACTGGATATAACATTATACCTATTGACAAACCCTGCTCTATTACCTACTAATTTTAAACAAAAGTTGCCAATTTCGCACATAGCGTGATGAAAAAGAGACTTGAAAAACTCAAAATAGTTATTTTTCGCCGACTGTACTTACTTATTACAAATAAAATAAATAGGTTGGCAGGTATTTAATTTAGGCTTTTGTTGTGTTTCATTTTGAAGTCAAAACAATTTGATACGATACTTTCGATCCGATACACCTTGCATGTGTTGTATCGATGCGCCCCGTATCGTATGCCATTGTAACGATACACGCAAATATCGTATCGTATCGAACATCCCTATCGTAAACTGAGTCGCCGCGCCACGCTTGCTTTACACCAACCGAGGAATTTCATTGGTTATTATTGTTAGGCCGCCGTGTGTGGGGAATACCCGCATGCGAGTTAACGACCAATGAAACGCCTTTACGTCTTATAAGGCAGTCAATCGCTGACACGCTGACTTTTCATGAACTATAAGCAAAACGTCAACTACAGATTGAATCTAGCGACTCAGATTGATTAGAGTTGGCAACACTGCTTGGAAGCGTTCAAGCGTGTGAACGCGGTATTAAAGGTATTGAAAGATTACGTTCTATTACCTACCTACTTTTATTGCTAAAGCCTACTAGTGAAAGACGAAAATGTGACTTAAACAAAATGTCTTCCGCAAATATACGGGAATCGTGTAAGGTTTTATATTATTTTATTTGTATTTTGGATTGCGAATTTGCGACCTTCTCTTGATAGATGAGAGTAATAAATCTATGAAAATTAATGAAAAAGTACCGAGCCGATGTTGACCCGTGACATGTAACGAACGAGTAACATCCGTACCTACCCATATTATAAATGTGAAAGTGTGTTTATTTGTTTGTTTATTTGTCCTGCTTTCACGTCAAAACAGAGCGACAGATTGACGTGATTTTTTGTGTGGAGATAGTTGGAGGGCTGGAGAGTGACATAGGTTACTTTTAATCCAGGTACCACGTGAGCGAAGCCGCAAGCAGCTTCTAGTAGGTAATAATAATAATATTTACATGAATAAATACATAATATTATTTTATTCTAATGTCTAAACATTGATAAAACCAAAAAAAATCGAAAAATTTTCTTCTTAGTATCATCACTAAATTGACATTTTGAAGATGTTCCGGCCATAATAGCCTTGGCAGACTAATTTATACTGAAACGTAGGGTTGATATCTAACATCTGGCACTATTTTCAACTTAGTATCAGATGACGTAAATTAGGGGTCCGAATCGTCAGCTTTAAGACAGTCTGCCAAGTACTTCCGGCCATACAGGAACTGGCAGACTAGATTTATCTGTCTCTACATATAAATTAGTAACTGCTGCCATAAGTCTGCCATTAGTATCAAATGACGTAAATCGACACGTTTTTTTTCACCGGAAGTAGCCCCTTTTTTTGTGCTTCCGGCCAAATCGGAGCCTATCGACTAATTGATCCAAGCTTAGCACCACTTTTTTGAGCGTGTGCCATGGAGCTTATCTTAGTATCAAGTGACGTTGATTTTTTGCGGTCGGCTCTCGTACTATTGTGACCGCGTTATTGTGTGCCGTCACTTGAATGGAGCCCAGCCTCCGATCCTCTTTACACAGGACCAATTTTTATTACTTACCGAGCGAGGGAGTGTGAAAAGTAATTGGGTGAAAGCCGCAAGAAAAGCATTCCAACGCCTCTCGTTGGGTTCTAATTGTAACAAGATGTTTATACCTGCTAATAAAGATGTTTTTTTACAGAGTTCTCTTTTGAAGCTTGAATGTAAAAATAAGGGTATTGTTTTTTTAAAACAAGTAAATGCTATTGTGCGACAAGTATGTACTTTAATATACTGCGATCGGTGTGCTATTTGCCATGTGAATAGCTAAATTATTCATTCTCACGATAATTGGGTCAAAACTGCATGAGATAAAAACTGCTATATTTTGGTCGTGATTGTAATTATGTGTGTCCCTACCCCATGTGTTTTGCTTGGTGGTCTTGTCTATTTTAAATAATATGAATCTATAGGTCGAGTGCTTGTGGTATAGATTAGGGTAAGATAGTTTAGTCCGATAAAAATGGTAATATCCTCAACAACCCTTTTATTAAATGACGGGTTTTCAATGGAAAAATTGACTAAGAAGGTCGAAACGATACTCGAAGGAGATAACCTTTTGTCGGGAGCACGTAGCGCGAACTCTGTATTGAGCCTGTGTAATCCAGGCTTAGAAGCCTTTCCGGAAGGACGGCTGAGAAATAGAACGTTGGCTTACTATATGTACATTCAGACATGCTCTACAGTTTTTTACGACTACTTATCCTCATTTTTAAACCTAAAAATTTGATTTAAACTTTGTTACACAACTCGCTAGAGTCAAGTGCAGAGTAGTTCCTGAAGCTGAGTAAAATATACACAAATTTTTATGGATTTCTATTCTATCTTCCGGCAACATTAATGTAGAAAGTATTTATGACGGTGTAGTCAAATGTTCAACAAAATGTTTTAGGTGAAGAAATATCTAAATTCTAAACCAAAATAGTCCTAAATTCAATTCAAAATTGGCAAAGTCACCGTCAAGACGTTCTCCCGTTTATTAACGTAAGGTAGCGGTTTACGCCCAAGACTGAGACCTGAGACCAAGACCAGAGACCAAGGCCGTTGTCATATAAACTGACAGTTCCCTGTCTTGTGTCATTCTTCGCGCTACCCTACAAAGCCTGTCTCTTTTCTCGGTCTCCAGTCTCGGTCTCGAGCGCGAATCGCCACCTTTAATTGGAAACCAATCATTCTTGGAGTTCCAAAAGTTTTTGAATAATTTGCAATCAATATGTATTAATTACATTATCACGAACATAAGTCCTCGCTTAGCAAATTAGAAAGTAACTCGCGTAGGCAAGTTCGTCTTATTCAATCTATCTGTAGATTTACTTTCTTTGGTTACTTTACTTACTGCCATACTAAAAAGTAAAAATATCCAACCACAATAAGCAAAATCATTTTTAGTACTTTAGAATTCAAGATAAAGAATGGTTTTCGGAAAACAATCGGAAACAATCGTATAACATTACAAAAACGATTGACAAAAAGTCATTTGGAAATGAAAATTACTCATAATTTCAACTTTATCGCAAACAAATAAATATCAATGTCATTTTTAAGAAAAGCGAATTAGTGGCAAAGCGTGCGAGCTGCGCTGCTAACGACGACGTGCACTTTTGTCGCATTCTGTTTTGTGGAATCATACACTGCTGTCGGCCATATTCGGGAAACACGAAAATAGCCGATGTCCATTATAAAGCTTGAAGTACTGTACTTTTTTATGAAAGATAAGAAAGAATATAACCACAGATAGATGAAATATAGAAACTGGCTTAAAGAACACTTACCTTAGCCTCAAACGTAATGCCATAGGTGAAGGCCTCGTCGGGATGTAGCGGGATCCTGGTATCATACTCATCATTGGTCACCAGATCGTACTCCTGGTCTTTCGATGACATCTTTTTCTTCCACTTTAGTAACTTCATCGGCGCCTTCTTCCACGCTCTTGCCTTTAGAATCACCCGAATGTAACGAGTCTTGTATGTTTTCTTAAACATTGGCACTCATTCTCCGTACAACGTGCTAAAAATGTAACCGGACTTTTGAAAAAGTACCTGTAGACAAGAAAATGAACAATATTAATGGTTGCAAAGTTGTATTATTGTTCATAATGAAATTATCGATAGAACGCAAAATAGACTTTCTACGAAGCGCGGCGCCTCTGCTCACCTCGCAGTTCTATGTTAAGCTGCGTTCTGCCGGTCATGAAATGGATGTTTGACCGCTAATGGCATATATAATTAAGAGCATCCGTGCTGCGGAGGGACGTTCAATTGTCGGTTCCGGCTTTAGTCTTTAAGCCACAAGAGTTTAGCATTTAACACTAAATGTATATACGGCCTTATTCTCAGGATTTTATGATTAATATCTATCTACGTCACTATGTTGATTTTTCACAATGTGTTGTAGTGACCCAGCTTAATTTGAAGTGATTTATTTTTCAAGTGCTTATTTTATACAAGTTTGTAATTTTTGTCCCATTTTCGTTCAACCAAAAGAAATAAATGATTTAAAAAAAAAAAAACTTTATGTCCTTGTATACTACCTGTACAATACACCAACTCGAAACTTTCTACTTTCGTTTTTTCTTTCAATAACAAAAATTTGAACAGATGATCTTTGGATTAATAGTTCAGCTTTAGACCTAACACAACATCAATTCAATAATCCACGCAATAGAACCTCAGGAATACCCCGATGAACTGTCCCAATTGCATTTGTTCGTCTTCAGACGTGTGTCGTATTTTTTCCGAACTTCCCACTGGTACATCGATCTACCACAATACCTGGCCCAATTGCATTTAGTTCGATTTCCGACACGTAGCTGATTTTTATCTAATTCTTGACTACGTACGTTCTTATTTTCTATTCGATTTATTTTATTTCTACAGACCCAGTTTGTAATACAATTTCTGAACATGGTTGGCTAATATGCAACGAACAATTAGAAACATAGTATATCGTAGGGGAACCTGTTGAACCTCGGCCACACGATCTTATTTAATTTTTTTTGCCTATAAAGATTGGAATTAGGTTTACCAAATATGGACACATTTAAAGATATACTATTTGACTACATTTTTATGAAATAAATTTTGTATTTTTAATTATACTTTAGAAGATAAAGAGATTTGAACAAAAAATGGGAAATTGTCGAAGGTACAACACACCAGATATACCTTGGTCACTGCAAGATGTACCTTGACCTTACTAGTTTTTTTCATGAAAATACCATGTTTTCGAATCAAATAACGATTTTTTTTTTTTATTAATAGAAAGAACATTTATAAGGTATATACTTTAGATAAACAAATATATACTTATATTTACATTTTTATCTTAAGTTATGCTAAAATAATCAAAATAACTAAGTTTTTAAAATTTATGTGATCTTAAGATCATTTTCGCGTCCTATTATAATAATTTATCAACAAAAGTCCAAATACTTAACAGCTTTTAGGACAAGGTAGACTTCTCTCTTTGTTTGAACCTTCTTCGGTGTTTTTTTTTTCTGTTTGATATCTTGATACAAATTTGTACGTTAGCCCATGTCCAAAGTACAAAGCAAAAGTGGTGGCAAAGGTACAACATTGCCTCATTTTAAATTGACGAATTTTTAAAATGCACTTTGAGTTAGATTTGGGTCGATATATCTATGCCTATCTAAAGTCTATTTCACCTATATTTGATTGCACGAAATGGTTATCTCGTAAGTATGTACTGTTATATATGAATTAACTTAACGTAAACTTAAAAATACCCTCTTTTTGAGCACTTTTTTATATTTTTAATGCGCACGCCTCACTCACTCCACGCTGGTTTTTCGATTATAGTTTCATGTTGGTGTTGACCAATGACGATTATAATACCACAGACAAAAACAAAAAAACTCGCACAGATTACGAAATAAGCCTTGGTGGCCGAGGGATATCAATGGACGAGGTTCAACAGGTTCCCCTACATATAAGGTTTCAACAAAAGGCGGGAAACCTATTAGTGCGGTAATTCAGTTCAATACTGTCCTGCCGTCCACGCTTTTATCGAGTCATCGTGGATAAGAAAGTTGGTTAGCATTATATACCTACCGTTTGTTTCCCTTTTTTTGTTTGTTTGTTTTCTATATGGCTAATACCAATGGCTGGTTAAAAATGTCATTTTTATTTAGTACTACACTAAAAAATACAGTTTCATGCTATGCATGTATCGCACGTGAAGAAACTAAATGAAAACAAGAGCTTCACGTAAAAAATACTCAATGAAATGCCGATTTCGATTCGCGTTGAAGAGTGTTAAACTCAAACGTTTTCCCATCTAGACACATCTTTCATTGAGGTCAATGAGACAAGAGTGCAGCGAGCAGCCAATCAATGCTAACCAGTGATGGTCGAGAACACTCGAATAGATGACGTGTCACACTACACTACACTTCCCTTACCAATTAGTGTTCGGCATCGGTACGTGACCTTCCTCATAATTGAAAATTGGACAATATGTGATCGCGGTTGAATTGTTTTGAGTTCAATCATTCTAACATGAAAAATCTGAGCAAAAACTGAGCTTTTTTAATTAAATTTTCAATAGCGTCCAATATTTCAAACAACTGGTAAGCTGTTCGAATATACGTCTCTGTCACGAAAATATGAGACTTAAAGGAGTCAATTTCTTTCTAGTGGGAATTCAAGGAGAGCTTACACAAAAGAAAGGATGTTAAAATCACAACAACAAATAACAACTTGACTAAATAATTCGTAGCCACAACAAATATTTCCACCCATTGCAAGAATATTATTCCTCCCGTCCGAGGTTTGTAAAGTGTGCCGTCGTTTACCATTCAGATGCTAAGTTACTTTTGTCACGACATAAACCCAAAAAAACATGTCTTATTACAATAACTACGCCGCCTTCCGATTTTTAGATAAGTCAATTTGCCATCACGGTATAGATCAAAGGAAGATCAACACAACAATATTACTTCGACTTACAAGCCGAAATTAGCCTCTGAACTATTTAAGTGTAAGCGTGCCCTCAATTTCAAATTACCCAGTTGTATTGACACAGTAAACATGGTTCTTAATGCGGGTAGTAGCAGGGTAAACCATTTTCCCTCATTACTTCTACGTTCTATGGCTATTTTCAGCATGAGAACTCATTACAGGACCTTGGAGAAATTGCGCAACACGAAGACTAGGGATTATGAATTGACATCGTAAACAGGAACAAAATAAGTACATCAGTCTTCATTTTATTTTCTAGATATAAGTAATTTGATAGACTCGGTATTTCAAGAAGTGGCTAAAATTAAATATTAAAAAACCTACTTAAAAGCTGAGCAATTTTCTGCACTCTGGTGCATTTTTGTTCATAACTCTGAAGATCCATTATGAAATCCCTTTCAAACAAAAAAAAAAGAATTTTGCAAATCGGTCCAGGGGTTTTCTAATAAATCGGCGAACATAAATAAAAAAAAAACAAAAAAAAATTCTACGAATTGAGAACCTCCTCCTTTTTTTGAAGTCGATTAAAAAAATAGATTGATTTCTTCCATGTGCAATATTACAAATTACCTATTACTTTTTTGGTTGAAAGTTGTCTTTGGCAGCTTCAGCTACTTCAAATTTTAATCTTCTAAAGCCAAGCTAACTCTGGTAGGGTAAAGTTGTTTCAGCACAAGAACTTCTAACTAACTTGACCGATTGATAATTAATCCACTTCTACGAATATTAATTGGTTTCGCTTTAGTTTGCATCTAAAGTATTTACTTTGCTGTATCAGTAAACAACTATAAATAGTTTTAGAAGTCGTTTTAGGATAAATAACCAGAGATTCCCGACGATGATAAAACAGTATCCTGCTCTATACTCTCTATCTATACTAATATTATAAAGAGGTGTAGTTAGTTTTGTATTTGTAGGTAATCTCCAAAACTAATCCAATTACAAAAAATATTTCAGCAGTATAAACTTTCAGGATGGACTTAAGCTATATATTATATTATATTATATAGGTACCTCGCGGGCAAGCAGAAGCTAGTATTCCATAAAATTAAAAATAAAAGTTAAGATCAAGTCTGATGTTTAGGGCCTATGTATGATCCAATTATTGTCTCTTTGATGTATATGATATAGGGTTTTTTTTACAAAAGTCAGTAAAAACCATAACGCCTATGTATATCCTTTTAACTTAACATCCTTTTTAGTTCTACGTGGATTATCTGATGGAACATTCCAATAAACTAGATTCAAAGAAATCAACATCAAAAAGAGTGCGATTGTTTGGTACACAACTTTCAAAGGTAGGGCACAGTGACCTTCCATTTGGACAAGCAATCCCGACTTTTAGGTAAGTATTCCGTTCCGCAACGGGGTAGAGAAAAACACATGAAACATTGAAGCCTTATTTCGCTTTGTGAAAAGTTTGAACCGTGTCGGCCGAGGGAGATAATACCACGACTTTCCATCCGAAAGTCGTATGTTCGCATCCTGGCCGTGTATCAATGGATTTTTCGTTTCGAAAAATTTATATGCGCATTAACACGAGCTCTAAACGGTGAACGAAAACATTGTGAGGAAACTCGCGGCTTAGTCAGCCCCGCACGTATTGACGTCTTTCTTATGGATTATGGCCAGTTAAGCTGAGAGGATGGTTTAGGTGCTGGGCAAGCCTACTCCATCTGAAGCAATGTTCCAGGCACTACCAGTGTCCCGTTAAGTGTAGGCAAAGATTGCCTCCTGATCCTGACACTGTATAAATCATCTAGTAAAGATTATAGGAAAGCTTACGTTTTTTTTTAGTTTGAACCAGCTTAACGACAGTCAAACGGGTTCTATAAAAGAAGAAAGTACATTTTAATCTGTCAAATGAAAAATGTATTTCCCTGAATCTATTTAGCCGTGAGCCATTTTACATTCTGCAATACCACAAAAATTGTGATTTAACACTAACAAAAATAGAGCAAAATAAAAAATATGAAAAAAAACCTTTCACGAATCGCATTTTTAAAAGACAAAATACAGAAAAAGTAATTGAAGAGGAGTTAACTTTTAGAGAAATAGAGATAAGTAAATAACAATTAGAAAACCAATTTTGCCTAATGTGAAAGTTTGCGGCGATGGACAATATCCTGATGACATGTTTGTTTATGTACGTGAGTATGTTTACCGTTTGCGGTTTGACTATTTTCATTTAGATCTCAAACTATTGCATGGATATATTCACATTTTGTTTTTAATTATTTTGTACAAAACTTATTAGGTACATTGATGAGGACTTATTAAATGTATTTATTTAGAGTGGCATTCTTCAAGAGTGAGTGAGTAAATTTGGTTTGGTATACCTACATATTTTTGAAATAATACATACGATAACAACAAAATAATCACAGTATTTTATTTATATCCTAATGTGCTTGGTTGCCTATGAGGAAAAATGTAGTTTACTAAAGATGAAACCATACGTAATAATACGAGATCAAGAAACACAAAGATGTTTTTCTCGTTACTTTCAAAACGTTTCCAGAATACAATAACGATGATCTTATATGATATAGTTTAATGGAGCAAGGCGCAATAACTTCGAGAGGAGGATAGATTGAAATCCTAGATTTAATCAACTTCTATTCCTTTGAAAACCAATATAAAAATAGAAAAAACTTGCACAAAGGAAAAAGGCCTTTAGGCTAAGTTCACAAAGCGCGATAAAGAGTTGATGACAAGCGCCAACGCGCGTTGCGAGAGCTCGTCAGTTTGTTTCGGCAGAGCTTAGAAAATAGACGTGGAAGAAAAAAATAAGTGCAATCGCGATGGACATTACATATTTTATCAAAGCGCATCACCGCGCGATCGCCTGCGTCTAGAGACTTTTTCTCTGAGCGCCGCTTTAAAGCTCGCTGACGCACGTTAACACTCGCTCATGATCGGTATTATGTAAATACCAGGATGTCTTGTCACGCGATTTGGAATCGCGCGTCAAAATTTTGCCATCTGAACATGGCCTTAGCATCCAAGAAGCGGTGAACTTACGCCTTCTATAGTTACTAATATATTAAATCGATTCTCTCAACAATAAAACAATGTTATATCATGATAACTTGTACGAGTACCTAAATGGATATGCTTGAGCTTTTACTATTTTGACGATCTTAGTGGCGTAGCAGATGATTGCTCGGCTGAAAAGCAAGAAGTGTGGGTTCGATTCCTCTGATAGGACACAAACCTGCTTATTTAAATTTCGTACCATTCTCAGTTGCTGTGACGATAAATATTATCCTAGTGCTATGTCGCGGCCATGTATGTAAATATAGAATATTATTTATGAATTACAAAATGAGGTGTTTCGTATAGATTTGCTTAAATGGTGTAATATGGCCTGGAATGCTTAAGTATTCCATCATCAGCATTATTATTCTGGCTTTTCTCATGGGCAGAACTAGAGCAGCCTTCTCTGCGTCATTGCCCACGAACTTGTCATTTTGTATCACTGAAGAAGCGCTTCTGGCGTAGCTTGCTTAGACGTTCTTGATTGATCATTGAAGTTAAACAGCGTTGTGCGCGGTCACACAGTGACATAATAAAATGGAGAAAAGAAAGCTGTTGTGCCGACTTCTCTTAGTGGGATAAGGCAGATAATGATGATGATGATGAGCGAGTGCCTGAAACAATCACCAACTTTCTCTCTGACTGAAAACCAAAGAGGCGAACTTTATAAAGCATGTTATTGCTTACACTTTAGAAGTTACCACAAAAAGTACATAAAACAAAATGTTAGATAAACATTTTCAAAAAATGCCGGCAAACAAATTTTAATAAGTTAAACCTTTGTACATTTTCCTTTAAGTAATTTATTTCTAATTGCTTCTGGCACATCCAGTGAGAAAAACCTAGTAATATTTAAAATTAAATTTCCTCGTAGATGTTTTTTTATTATTTAATCTAAGCTGAAATTTTTTAATTTAGTACTTCAAACGACCTCAGATTGTTATATGATGAACAAAGGGCTGCTTTGACCGAACACACAAAGCTTTGCTATTTTTAAAACTAGTAGGTACCTAGTACTTTAGATCCTACTGGGAGCCTCACCTTTTTCGTGGATTGAGTTCCTATTCTCGTAAAATCCTAGTCTATTAACATTATCGAAATAGATTAATGGATATATTTACTGTATACTTTTTTAAATTAAGAGTACACTACAAAAACAATTATTCGAATGCTACGCCTCTGGTAATTTGATCAACTAACACCTACTTTTTTCCCTTCTTTTGTTTAAAAAAAGTTCCTAGAACCAATATTTAAATGGGGAAATCTAAAATGATTATCTTTATAATGTATAAAATTCTGGTGCTCGTGATTCTTCTCATAATTTATTTGTTTTTAATGCTTTTTTTTTTGGTAAATGTTGTGTTGGACATTGGTGTCGCATTTTGTTGAAATATTATTATTTTACTATATTATTTTATTTTGTCATATTATGAAAACTGACAGTTAGCTTATGGTTATTGTAAATATGAAATAGATGTTAACGCAACCATTTCGAATTGTATGTGATAAGTATACGTCTGATAAGCGGGTCCGCTGGTTTTTAGTTTTATGAAAATGAAAAAGAAAACAAAGATGAACGAAACCCTCGTTATTCTCTAATTGTGTCAACTTTTAACGAGCCCGCAAGGAACCTTAGACGATCAAATGTACGAACTAAAGCCGCGACACAACTCACTGTAATGAACAAAGGATGAATGTTATTGAGCAAAAGTTATAACAAGCAAGACAGTATAACAAGTTTCAGGCAGTCTTATCCAGATTGCTTTCGTTGTTGACGCAAAACATCTTCGGTACCTTTAGTCTTCTAAATAAAATTCCATCTAAGTTTTCTGCAAAATATAAAGTAGGTAGGTACCGACCGCTGGAATTGAATCAGCACAGTTAATGTCATTGGACTTTGTTAAACGGAGTTGAATGGCTCTGAAATTACATTTTACTTGCCTATTTTCGCAAAACGTTTCATTCTTGTTTTTATAAAACCTTACAAATGTAACGAACTCTACTTTCAATGCAAACAGAGAAGACTTATAGAAAATTAACGTGATCGAAAATTGGTTTTATCCGAGGAAACGTTATGATTAAATTAGAAATGGGATTCAATTTGCTTTTGGTACTTACATTTTAGGTGAACTCTTCCACGTATATGAAATCAAATTGAGAGTCGATACCTACGAAACTCGTTTTGTAAAAGAAAACAGTATTTGTCACTCTGGTTGGTATACTGTACTGCAAATAATAATAGTATTTCATATAGTCTGGTATACTTAACGTGACCATACGTCCCGCTTTGGGCGGGACTGTCCCGCTTTCAGGCTATCTGTCCCGCTATCCCCAGCGGGAGCAAGAATGTCCCGTTTTCGCAAACAAATCTTTTTTATAAATGAAATGAAATTCATTTATTGTACTCGAATCATTCTAGGTATAAATGCGAAAGTAATTCTGTCTGTTACCCTTTTACGCCTAAACTGTTGAACCGATTTGGATGAAACAGGCTAATTTTTATTGGAAATGAAAAAAAGGCTAATTTTTATCGCGAAATAAAAACGAAGATCTAGTTTTTTTATTTACCTAATGGTCACTGAGATGGCGACTTTTTTATTTTAGTTGCCATTCGGTCCTCACACTGTTTACAAAATCCGTAAGCGTCCCGCTTTGACGCAAAAAATACATGGTCGGTCACGTTAGGTATACCAGATTACACCAGATAGGCAATATGCACGCTGTACCCCCGTAAGTCGTTTCAAGCTCAAGGTAATACGGCTGACCTTCAACTTGTCTATTTTGGTTGTTACAAAACCAGACAGAGTCTAATGCCTCCGTTATGTAATATCACATATTTCGGTCAACCGTCGAACCGAGACGAGACGCCACGAAACGGTTGAGACCGGAATAGCGGCCCATATTAAAAAAACTTTGTTTTTTGTTTTAAATATACATAAAATTTCTATGCAAGCATAGTTTTCATTATTCCACGACCCTTATGGCACTTCAGGGTTCGCCCGGAAATTATTAGATACCTACATATAAAAATGATAGCAACAACAGCAATTTTGCAGGCTCCCAGTTCGGTAATACGTTAAAAGTATTGGAAGCACAAATCAAAATTTCCATCGTCCAGCAAAATAACGGGAAAAATAATATAAAAGTGGCGTATGGGGCGCCGGCACGCAGCTTACATGAATGAATGCTCGCTCAAGTGAGGACATGGGTTTCTGTCTGTAAGTGACTTTTTAAAGGCTGCAAATAAATTCAATGTTTTTGGAGCGTAACATTTAAATTGGTGCTCTACTTTTAAACATTTTCTGCAAAAACTAGGTAAATAAATCCTTGCAATCTTCTACTGACCCTAGTAACCAAATTGGACTAATGTAGTTATAGATTTTTAAGCCTTTCTTTAGCTCTCATAAAGACCTCTCTTATTTCCATATCTCTCCTGGTCTGTTGCAGGTGGTATTTTGTCCAACAGGAGCCGATGAGTTATATTCTTTTTGGGGGCTCTACAACCACACTGGCTTTGAGTTGGGTAGACCTTCAAACTGGAACACATTTTAGCATGTTGCCTCTGCATCGGTCAGCATTTTTCGATAGGTTATGGGTTGTTGCTGACGACCACGATGTCCGAGTTGGGTAGACCTTCAAACTGAAATACATTTTACCATGTTGCCTCTGCAGCGGTCAGCATTTTTCAATAGGTTATGGGTTGTCTGGAGGGAGTGGGGGGAGGCCTTTGCCCAGCAGTGTCCCACTCACGGCTGATAATGATAATAATATTTTTAACAATTTATGGAAAAAAAAATCACAGATTTGAGAATCAAAAATAAACAGTTGTTTCTGCCTTTATTTACCAAACATATTTTTGTGCATATAACTTTAAACCAAACACATTTCTTTTGATTTATCTTAAAAGGCAAGTAAAGTAACATCGAACTCTACACCTTGACACCTCTTGATTTATGAAAGAATTCATCACAGTCAAAATAAGTCAGACAAAATATATTTCTACACATCTTTAATAACGTGACAGTAGCATTTTCATTTCTTTGATATTTAGAATATACGAGTTATATTTTGGTTAGGGATCAATCGAAGTAGGTAAACGTTTTTTACGTAGCAAATGAGGTGTGTAGTACCATATTGTAGTACCTATCGACACGTATAGATATTATTCCGGGGGTACTTATTTTCGCGAAAAAATATATAATCTTTATTGAAAAACAGTAATGTGTTTTAACATCATAATATTATATTAAGGCATGATACACGTACCTGTCTGTTCGCGGAATCGAGCTTATAATGGGCTGCTTACTCTTTTACTTTTGTATGCAACTAACTTTTTCCTAACTAAAAAGAACGCACACATTCCGGGTATTATAAAAAAAAAAAAAAAAACTTTTTTATAAAGTAAAGAGAACATTGACTTATGCTATTGATTCATTTTTCAAATTTGAAAAAAAAAAACGTTTAGGTGGCGGGTCGCGCCCAAGACCGAGACAGAAGACCGAGCCGGAGACAAGCTTTGTAGGGGCGCGCGAAAGTGACACGAGATAGAGAACTGTCAGTTTATCTGACAACGTTCTCCTGTCTCGGTCTCTAGTCTCGGTCTCCTGCCTCGGTCTCGGGCGCGAACCGCCTCCTTAGAAATCAAGACCAGTCTTTGACTTATAAGAACTTTCATGTTTTTCGACTACCTAATAATTTCCCTAAGCGCTCATTACACCATGCTAGTTCATTCACAAATTAGCGGTCTGTCTCGCTCTTTGGCCTAAGAATTGCGTAAAAGCAGATGCACAATACGCAATTCTTAGGCCAATGAGAGAGACAGCTAATTTGTGAATGAACTAGGTAGCATTTAGTGTACTAAAATTCAGCATAGTGTTTTACTCAACATTTCACTTGACTCAATTAAAACTGCAGCCATCCAATACGCAGAGTAAAGGTTCGAGCACATTATGCCCGGCCGCAGCGTGTCGGGGCGGAGCGCAAAAATCCGCTCAAATCGCTTGAATACAATAATGCATGAATCATCGCACACTGTGTCGGGATTTGCGTCCGCCCGCGCCGCCCCGCTGCGCCCCATCAAAGTGTGCTATAGCAAGCGGAAAGTTCTTCGTCAGAGCTATCCATAACGTACAGTTGCACGCAAATTCGTCAATGCGCTGCGACCCAGCCCGTCACAATGTGCTAGGTAAGCATTTTGCGCTGAACTGCGGCCCGCTCCGCCCCGCTGCAGCCCGGCATAATGTGCTTGAACCTGTAGGTATCCATTTCATGTCAGTAAATGACGCATGGGTATAGGCAAACTTCCTGACCTAGAATGTTGCGATGTTTGACAGGAGTTACGATACGATGATAGATCCATTCACCGGATTGTTTTAACGGAAGTTTCCTAGGAGAAAGTTCAGAGGTCAGCGATCAAATAGGGTCTGGCTACAATTAATTTTAATGAATATTGCAAATTGGAAAATTTGCAAGGATGATTGGGTGTTTGTGGTTCGATCACGGCCGGGGGCCGATTCTACTAAAAAACTTTTTATCGACCAAAGACAAACGTCAATTATAACATTAGATTTCGTTTTGTTTCTATAATCTACTAATGACCAACGACTCTAACGGTGACATTTTCAAACAAATTACTGTCGCTTTGGAGGACGAATGAACTTGTTCATCATTATTCATATAATAAATACGTTTACAGAGTTTGATTGTGGTCTTGGGCAAGTTCACAATCAAAATATGTTAAAAGCTTGTTAATGTCTATACTTATCCCATTATTTATGTAAATTGGCAAGGTTTAGACCAGTGTTCCGCAAAGGGTGTGCTTCGGCATACTGGTGTACCGTGGTCATTATTTGGTGTGCCTCGGAAAAATAAGGTTACCTATCAGTTAAGCTACTCCTGGACCGCATATGTTCTACTAAACAAGCTCATGTTTCGCATAAAAAAATGATTTTTCATCAATGGTGTAGGTACCTCCAAAATTTTCCGTTTTCCTAGATGTACCTTGATCACAAGAAGTTTGCGGAACACTGGCTTAGAGAATGTTTTGTTTATTGTCACTCTCATGTCAATGAAAAGAGACAACAGCAGCCATCTAAGCTCTAGGAAGCCTATAAGTTCGATTACGTATAACAGGGTGTAAGTGAAAAATAATAAACAATTGAATTCTGTAGATATAAAAAAGCCACTATCAAATTCGAAAATGCCTACAGTGAATTTGTTGCACAACAGCTATTAACCGACTCCCGTGAGTCGAGCAGATCAGATCATCAAATAATAATAATAATAATAAGCCCGCAGGGCACCTTTGAGGCGAGGTGTCGGGTGAGTAGCGTCCCCGCGGACCCGAGTGCTCCCGGGGGAGGTCACCGTTCCTCACCTCCGCTTGCCTTCATTGGCCGGACGGAGTGAACACTGACGAGGAACAGGTCCCCCACCTCCGTGTTGCCTTCACCGGCCGGACGGAGTGGAGTCGCTAGAGCATTGCTCGGGGGCTGGAGGGTGTTACGTAAGTGGTGAGTGGGCACGTGAAGCTGGACCCTCAGGGAGCTAATGATCGTCGTTTAAAACCCGGTAACATCTTACCACCCTCTAGCCACTCACGTCTTGTTGCCCCCTTGTTGCGATACCAGCGACTGTTTTGGGGGGGCCCATTTGTGAGTAGGCGAGTCTCCACCCGCCATTTGATACATGTTCGTTAACATAGTTTCGGCGGGTGCCATAGTCCCCATAGTTTCCCTGGTAACCAGTCCACTACCATCCCACCCCCATAGCCCGGTAGTAGTTTTCCATCATTTGCAATAGTCCTGCACAGACCGGAGGCTGCCCTTAAAAGCATTTTTATAGTGTCATACAGGGTAGTCGCTGGAATGTGTATCCATCACAAAAGATCAAAGTTGTCAAAAGGGCCTCTGTGTGTTGGCTTCGGCCCCATGCATACCTGTCAAAGGTCCGGGACTCCATAGTCCCGAGATGTTCAAATTGACATACAAAATAATAATAATAATAAACTTTATTTCAGGCAACATTAGAATAAGTTACAAGATGTTATTTTACTTAGTCTACGGCCCATAGCAATAAATACCTTACAACTAACATACATATTTTATAAATAACACTACACTAAATTGTCACGTATTGTCTGTACGCACTAACGGGGTGTCTCGCAGGCGTCCACGGAACCGCCTGTATAAAACACCCTTCGGCCAAAACGCTGCATCCATAAAGGTTGAAAGACGAGCAGTCGGCACTCTCACCATAAATGAGTTGAAGCTCACATTACGATGATAATGATAAGATGATCATCATCTGAAAAGCACATTACAAAATAGCTTTTTTAAAAGTCACACCCACGGAACTCTAAAAAGTGAGGCAGTTACGGCAGGTGTGCATAAGGGTCAACAACCTTGACCACAGATTAAATGATAGTACTGTCCAGTCGAAGGTCAAACATGAAAGTACAGCGGTTTACCATTCAAGTATTGACTTTTTCAGAGTACCATCAAGTTTTACCTATTAGCTAGTGGACTGTTTATGGGTACTTTACCTCAAAATACATTACTTTTATTACTTCGTTTTACTTTAGGGTACTTTCAGTAATACCACAGTAATACTAATAAAACTAACAGCTGTACAAGCTTTTGAAGTTAACAATCACCCTTCTCATTATATTTAAAAATTACCACACCTAATTCTCTTTATTATTCTGTTGCAAAAGACGTGCCACATTGTCTCAGTCATTTATAACTGCGAAAATAAATAACAAAAAGCGTCACCAAAGTTTAAATGAGCTACAAATTAGCTTCCCAAAGTACGAAACATGAATCCTAACAAGAAAATGTCAAGGTAAGGGTGACTATTGAGATAGTGGAGGCAAGTTAGCCTGATTAACAACTGTCGGCAGTTGCGCGTCGGAAGTGACGCCTTTGTAAAGGAAATGAAGAGACAAACCATTAGAATTGAATTACAGCTTTGATGTTCAGAACTTATGTTTTAATTGAGCGAAATAGCAAGAAGCAATATCACGCTGGAGTTCACCTTACAAAAATAGCCTTTGTGAAATTGGATGATAGTCAACCCCTAAGTGTCTCTAAATATACCACGAACTTTTCAAAGTCCCGCTCATGCTGTCATTCTTCAAAGTTCGAAGAGATTGTTAAGCGTTGCGTGCTGTATCAGCTGCCAGTCGCTCCAAATAGTCGTGGAAAATAACAAGAAGCCGACAAGCTTCATTTCCTTACGACAATGTTGTTCTCTTCAATGGATAAATCCATAATCACTTAGCCATATCTAATGACTAAGCGAACAGGATATCTTTCTTCCCAAATCATAATTTATTAATTATCACAAAAAAAAACTTTATTTTGGTACAAAAGTAGCAATTTTTTTAGCCAAAACCAGAAGCGTAACAAAGAACAGGAGTATTGGATGAAGGCAAATGAAACCCATCGTGTGAGAACATGTAATAGCTACAAGAAAGTAGGTATATCATCCAGATTGGAGCCCTGCATGTAAGATTGCGAGCACGTACGTGGCATAAAAATATCTCGAGATTTCTCGGGTGTGAGCCTCCCGCGTCAATTAGGACCAACGCTGGAACAATGTGATAAGCCATGAAGTCCGTAATGAGACTCTAAATCGTTCTGATCTTTCAGGATGAAAAATAATTAAGTATTCTTTGTTTGAACACAACTTTTGAGGAAGGTCAAAATTAATTAGTTTTTTAGAAAACAGTAAGTGCCTGCGGGAAAAATGATAGACGAAATAAATGAGAATATTCAAATTTCAACTCAGAGATCGTGCAAAGACGTTCTGGTTTGTGGAATTGTGATAAGCACAACATTAGTGGTATAAAAGGATCACACCACCAGTTTACCCCAGCTTTGTGCCAGAGCATTAAGATATTTGCATAAGTAGAACTAGATACTAACAGTAACTCAAAGAAAATCCGAACTAAATGGAGTTGGTATGGATGCATTTTCACACAAAAAAAACCAAGAAAATGGTTTCAAACTTTTTATGCTATTATTCTTATGAGTTTATGTCACAGTTCGCCTGTTCGTTACCCCCAATGACCCCATAGTTGACCGCATAAGCCGTAAGACGCCGACTTCCTCGAGGAACGTCATAAGCCGTTGCATAATAGAAGCGTGGTTAACACCGTCGCTGGTCGCAGCGATAAAGCACGTGTTGCTGCCTCTACATAAGAAACTGGTGAACGCCGACTCAGGGCCTACTCGCCAGCCCACGACATCATTTTCTGTTATAAGTCGACTTAATATACCTAGCCCACAACATTTTTTTTCTATTTTATACCCATACATATATACAGGATATATTATGATCAATACGACCCGTACTTATGTGTGTAGTTTGCGTATGCTTCTAAATTAGACTACGTAGAGTTCTACAGTGCGATTCTGACTTCCGAAAATGCATCCGATTCGATGATTTTCTTCGGAAAGTCGACGTTTTTTTCAGCGTAGAAACGTCAATTCCCGATTTCAGAATACATTCCGAAAAGGTCTGAATCGCACTGCTGAACTGACTGTCGATTTCAAAAGTTTGTACCTATGTAAGTTTGTATTTTTGTCTCCAAAAATTATAATCGAAGTGCTTTAATAAAATTAATAATACTCATTTATTTAAAAAATCTTTCAATTTAGGCTAACAGTGCTAGTTTCATCCAAATCGGTTCGGTAGTCCTTTAAAATACGTTAATCGCGATAAGTCAAGCTTTTGAAAAATGTGTAGGTACCTACTTACTTTATTTTTGATTTCTGTAACCAAAGTCAACTTATCAAAAACATACAGAAATAGTCAAGACCAGTCTGATTGTATGGTACAGGCTTATCGTTAATGCCACTAATTTGGTCGTAGCTGGGTGTAGTAAGGTGATCTTGTCGCGACGACGACTTCAATGAAATTATTCTCAATAATAGCATTACGACGGATTCTCAAGGAGGGTATTTTATTCTGTGTGTGGAACATTTCAATTTATTATAATCAACATTTTTGTTTCTATTGGTCACATTGATTTTAACTTCTAAAATAATTATTATGCAATGTTTAATTGTTCACTGAATCCTCTATTTCAAAGATTTTTAGTAAAGTGGCCCTCGCACCACATGATAATATACAAACTAGGATACTAAAAAGATAACAAATAATACGTTACGTATTAATACGTAAATCATTTGTGTTTTGTTAGCATAGGTTGCCCATAGCTGGGTCCTCTCATCTTCCTTCAAATTTTTCGACCTTGTGCCAAATCCTGTCAGTTTTTTACCAGCCTGAGAGTCTTCGAAAGGGCTCCTTTCAGTCGTGTGTGTTACGTTATCATAAATGTAATGTTTCCTACCGTTCAATATCAATAAAAGTGGGACAACTTTATTGGATTTACCTACCAATGCCTACCAATGATACCGTTGTTCGTGAACTTCCAATAAATTAGATACTCTGTTACAACAGCGTGGGCAGCTTTACGCCTATGAATTACTAATTTACTGCATGGGACTGCCATCGATAAAGCAAATATGCATTTTGGAGTCCACGATACTTTGTTTCTAGGTAGATGTTTCTGAATAAAATCATCAATCATTTGTTTTATTAAACGTTTGTCCTCTTTTCAATGGTGTGTTTAGGTTTATGCAAATAAAGATAAGTTAGCTTAGTACCATGAAAAAAGCTTACTACTCAACGCATTAGTTTTTGGACGCAAAGACTAAGTTTACTTGAGTATTTTTTTTTTTTTCAAAACAGGATGGTAAAGATTGTGATAAAGATTTTCCAAAATATTTAATTTTTAGAGGCTTCACATTGTATAAAATTAAGTAAAGAATAATTAGTGAACGAATTTGGTCTGAAATTTATAGTTTTTATAATAAAGCTAACATTGCAGTTTAAGCCTTCCTAAGCTAGACTAACACTAAGGATGTAGCAGGAATAACCCTTTCAAATAGTACCTCCTATATAGGTATAGTTTTATTACGCACTCTGGCTTAACGATAAAATGTCGTTTACGATTTCGCCCTTTCCAAGGATTATCTTGAAGGAAAATGGAGAGAAAATATTTAGGGACATAGCGACGTTGAGGAAAAAATCATAAAGATGATTTAACACTACGCACATTTACGTTTGATCGGATCTACTTTGTACCAGCCAGCGTTAACTGAGAGTTTGTGAAAGTTTCTTAGAATTCCTTTCAGTGTGGCTTCAATAGGCACCTAGGCACAGTATAAGAGTTTTTCGAGGGTCATTAAAATACGCTCGGCAAAAGTTTAACTTTAGATATTTTTATTTAGAAAATGATTCAGCATGGATCCAACGAGGTGGGTGGTAGGAGGTTTGATATGCACTGACTGAACCCCTTGTATCCTTGCATTTCGGACTATAAAGGTAGTAGAAGTTGTTTGACAATATTTTTGAATAATGCTACATAGATGTGTGTTTATTTCGATGTATGCGAATTAATTTGGACATTTCTAAGATCTTGGTCCTAAATTGTTATAAGTAGTCACAAAAACTTTAAAAAAATACTTGTAATTTTAAAAATGCCGCTCTGGCTGTCATTCTCTTTTGGTAAAAAACTTCTAGTAGGTAAATAATGTAATCCAAAGCTTGAAAAATTAGCCATGTAACAAATATGTATTTGGTTAGGTACTGAGTGTTTTTTCTTTGTTTCATTAGATGTAAATAAATAATTAAGGCTAATATATTTGGTCCATGGTTAATTTTTCGCCATTGGACGTGCCTCTAACTGCCTTCTTAGACATATTCAAAGGCTCCTTAATACCCCAAAGTTTTGTGAGAATGTCTATCGCGCCTTTGTTTTTTTTGGTGAAATCAATCGATAACAACGCTTCATCTAAAAATTGTACAATATTTTAGTTCTTATTAGTAGTATTAGTTTGCTTGTCGGGTTACTTATACATAATATTGTTTACAAATTAATAACTTTAATTAATCGTTGACGATCGGTGTATTTGCTTCCTGCACAGCTTGTCCTGAAAGCCTCCTCTAAAGACTTCCATCGCTCTCTCTGTCTCGCTACTCTGATCCTTTCTGGGCCAGCTATTTTTTTAAATCGTCTTCCCATCGTTTGACTTGATATTTTTTTGTTTCTCTAAAAATTGTACAATATATTAGTTCTTATTAGTACTAGTATTAGTTTGCTTGTCGGGTTACTTATAATTCGGTAAACATGAGCCGAAGATGTGCTTGTCATGACAGAAACCCACGCCTCAGCATGATTTCTCGTCACTTATCTCCGTATGACGAGGATCTCATGTATTACGTGACTATATTCTGAAGTAACTAACCACGAATCTATCCGAATCCGAATACGTTTAACTGAATAACCTAATATAGCACACCATACGAGTCTTCATTGCTCTTACTACTTTGAGGAACAAGGCAATTTTTTAAATATTTAAAAGCAGTTGATTTTTCTTAAAATTTTTCATCAAAAACTTTTCATGGTTCTTTGAAAGTTTAGCCCAAAAAAATTGTGTAAAGAAATAAGAAATACAGTGTAAATTGATATTGCTTAAGTCTTCCTCGGGCTTAGTGAATTAAGGCATAAAATTGGAAAAGTTTCAGACCGTTAAGTTTATTAAAAAGCACTGAACTAGGCACTTTTGCAATTTCCATTCAAAAAATGAATTTTGTCAGTAAATTCGCGTTGCCAAATTCCCCTAGTATAAGTAGTCCAATGATTTAGTCCTATGATCGGACTGATGAGACTTTTTAGTCTCATCAGTCCGATGATGCAGATCAATACAGATCATCGGACTACTGAGCCTTTTAGTCCGTTATTTACACATTTCGACTTTCCCAAAATTAGTGTTCGAGGACGTTTAGCTACGAGGATCATGATTTTGTAGTACAAGTGCTTCGATTACTTCATCATCTAATGATGCCACTTGCTCACTTAATGTGAGATCGTTTATTCTATATTTAAAGTTTGTAGGGATGTTTGAGTGTTTGTGTGCAATCACATCATAACGATTGAACTGATTTGGAATATTTGGGAGTACTAAGCAGAGACGCGAGAACAAAGTGGAATAAAGTGTAAGAAAAAACTTTAAGTAAGCATAAAGCTATTTTCAAAAAGCGTAGGCAAATTATAGTTTTATTGAAATTAAAGTAAGTGTATCTTAAAATTAATAACTATCTTTCATAAGTGCACTCAAGTAGAGCACCCATTACAAACTGTGCTACTGTGAGCACTGAGTGGAACAATAATGTGATCATAATATTGTTGCTTTTGTACCTTTTTTGTTCGATACACGGGTCTTGAGCAATAAGGAAGCTGGAAATAAAATATTTTCATATACGATCATGAAATTCTGAGAAGATCAGATGCATTTGATTTATTAAAAAATAGCATTAAACTGATAGAATGCAATTATGTTACACAAAGTGTTTTAAGTTAATATTTTATGTTTATTCCAGTAAATCTTTTCTATGTAATCTCAAATTTTATCTAAAACCGCTGGAGAAGGCGCAATCTTGTTATCGAAACACAAACATGAAAGTTCTACTTTCCTAAAGAAGTTTATTGTAAAGGGTTCTTGGTGCAATGGAATTTTATTATATATGATAAAGATACCATCAAAATTTCCCATTTAAATAAAATAAATAGACTTAGTATTCAGATTTAGACTTGGGTCTAAATTGTATTTTGAATTGAATCTAATTCAAAAATGTTATTCCCCTTTTTTCAGCAAGCTAATATCCAAAAGTTATAAGAACTATTTCTTGGAATCAGGAAAGCTTACTATCAGTTTGGTACAAAATGTTAAATGCAAAATATTCAATAAATTGATTTAAGTACTATTGACTACGGCAAGTAAAAACCAAGGAAACTATGAGTCACTGTCTTCCATCCCGAATGTAAATGGCAGGATGTGATAGCATTCTGCAGAAAACCAAAGGAAATTGAAAGCAGTTAGATGAAAAGCGAGTGAATTATCAAAGGAGGTCAGCATTGTGACCCAGACACTGGTCCAACCACGGTCCAACTATAAGTCACGAATTCAGGATCAACGAAAGTTTAATCTTTAGAACCTGCAAACCAACCTGATGGATTGTTTAAAGATTTACCAGTTTTTTTTATTCAAAATATCAGCATTATCATCATTGGCAGCTCAAATAATAGCCCACAGCTGGGTATAAGCCTCCTCCTCAAATAAAAATAAATAACATTGAAATATATGTTCAAAATATAAATAACCTAAAAGCGTTTTTAAAAGATTGGATGGTTGCTTGCTGGTATCAAAGAAACTAATCCGTCGAAAGCTTCTTTCAAAGATATATTTATTTGACTTCATATGTCTGAGCAAAATGAAATATATTCGTATAACGTTATCCGAAAATATGCTGGTATTGCAAATACCTAAGTAACAATTTACACTTCCTCGTAGTGCGATAAAATCATTGTCATTACATCCCGTTACTGAAGGGTAGGCTGGTAGGAGAGCGATGACGGCGCAAGACAAGGGAGTTCTGCCGAAGAGCAATTACGTTCGGGCGACGGCCTCAATTAGTGCCGCTCACGTTCGACTGACTAGCTGGCAGCTTGCTGGCTGACATTACCCGCCCGTGCGCCGTGACTTAATACTCTGCCTTGGTGCACGTGCACTCGGAAACCGGTTTCACAACTCTGAAGTTGACTTGATACGCGTCCTTTAAGGCTTTAACTGGTCCGACTCTGGATCCGGACAAAATAAGCCGGCCTTTACCCATCGGCATTTGATGCGAGATAAAAGGTTGTCTTTAGGATGTTGAACTACTTTATATTACATAGATTATCCACAAAAATGAAAATCAATCCAGAACCTGAAACGACTCTTACTGTAACACTCAACAATGCTACTAGCATGCATAACCTCTTAAGGGAAAGCAGCTTTTTCATACTCATCGCAACCCTACAATCTGAAGTCCTTGGAAAATACCTGGACTCACAGCTGATTTAACAGTTACTTGACCTACGTCTGATGACTAAGCGGGTTTCGATTCAATTCGCTCAGAATTCCAATTGTGGTTTTTTAAGGAATGTTCATTGATTTTTTCCTTTTCCCGTGAAACTAAATAGCGCGTGCTCCTAGCAAACATAAGAAATCTCTTGTGGATTAAGCGGGATAAGAGAGACAAGGAACATAAAATATAACAAAAATTACAGACCGCTCCCTTGAGCCAACAAAAACAAAAACGTAACTTAGGTATGATTATTAAATAAGTAAATAAATATTGGTAAACATTTTACACAGCGTCATCTAGCCCCAAACTAAGCAAAGCTATGGGAACCAGATAACTGATGAGTACTGATGACCTACTTACTTATATATTTGGCAAATACATACTTATAATACTTTATAACATCCAGACACAGCACAAACATCTATGTTCATCACACAAATGCTTTGTCCAAGGTAGGAATGGAACGCACGACCTACAGCGCAGAATGCAGAGCTACTTACTACCAACTGAGCTAAGAGGCCAGGCATCGCATCATCAGTATTATGTAGTTATTTTACTTTTACCTATTTAGGATATCAACAAAGGTACCCTATGCATGGTAGACATTTAGTCATATCCCTTTGTGTAACAAATCAACGAGAAAATGAGAAATTTAATTATAATTACTATTAAAATAAATTTCTCTAAATATTATAATTGTTTATTCAAGCTAACCTTTGTAGACAGAAGGAAGCCTTTGTTCTGCAAACGACTCCTCGACCCTATGGTGACTTATTTAAAAATTCTACCTGTGAAACGTTCAACTAAATTCACTAATTACCTACTTTATTCCACGGTCTATTTTTATACCAGTAGAGCTCACACACATTAATATATGAATACGGAACCCTAAAACTGGAAATCATGGTCATGTAGACCATGATCGATAAAAATATATTGCCATTCAGTATCTAAGTAGCACTCGTATATCTGTCATGTTCCCGTAACAGAAGCTCTGCTTAGCTTGGGGCTACATGATGCTGTGAAATGTCCAGCATTATTTATTATTAACTAGTGAACGCTCGCGGCTTCGCCCGCGTGGACTATTTTTTTTATCCCACGGGAACCATACTATTTTCCGAGATAAAAAATCTATGCCTTATTCCAGAACCTAAACTATCTACACTCCAAATTTCATCAAAATCGGTTCAGTAGTTATGGAGATACGTGGCAACAAACATTCTCACACACACACACGGACTTTCGCCTTTATAATATTAGTAGGATTATTCATCATCATTACCTCTCTGCTCTTATTTTGCGAAATGTCGAAAGAACATAATACTTTTCTTCCACTACACTCTATTACTCTTTGCATCAGCAGCATTGACTTCATAATCATGTCCTTAACACTTAAAATTATTATTTTCGTTATTCTACATTTACTTCCAAAGCTATCGATGTCACAACTAAAATAATTCTTGTCCCATTTCCTGGCATGCCCGTGCCACGCTAACCTAATGTTCTTGTTAGTTTACCTTCATGGACATCCCAACTAGGGTATACCCTATACCTACTAATTAACTTATTTGAAACTGGCGCTGCTTTCATACTTCATTTGACAGAGTCCTATCCTTGTTACTTCACACATCTAAAAATCTAATTTCCGCAGTGCACTCTATCATTACATTAAAGTACTTTATAAACTCAACATTCATTTAAAAGACATGAACGCACACGCTGTAACTCTCAATAAACAGAACATAGGCTCATTTGGCGGCGACGACCGGGGAACAGTTGTTGTACAAGATTTTTTATAACTCGTCCTGTCGCTGTGTAGGGAAGTAATGACGCAGGGAGCGGCTACTCCACCACAGATTACAGAATAGATAGTTCGTAATACAAATACCTACTTATAACTACTTGAATTGCCCTTCAAACAGCAACACACCTTGGAATGCGTATTTATGAACTGTACACGAAAGGCTATATTGATGACTAGAACAAAGTACCATTGAGCGTTTCAAAGTAGGTAAACGCTAGTCAAGTAACCTAAGTATTCAACTGTATAAGCTTCATCTTTTCAGCTTTTTTCGGCGGAAATAAAACTAACAAAGTCATGGTTATGACAACCACTCCAGCTACATTCTGCATGCATAGAAAGCATCGTAAACTGAAGGAAATAAATGCAGACGAATGCAGTAGGTAGGTAAAGTCAGGGGTCAAAGAATGTAAAGTTACTTTATCGATTCTCCTTCCCTAATTTTACGGACATGCGGGCACAACACGCATGAATGCATTGTTCACAACTCGGCCCTTTAATATTAGTGAGTAAATAGAAAGCTATCAGCTGACTCATGCGATGCGCTACGGTTGTATGATCTCAACCTGAACGCAGTGAACACATAATTCCCAAATCTATGGGGGAACTGCTCATAATGCCAAAACCATCGTTCTATTTTGAAACATAATTATTGGGCGTTGTATAGGCTACCCACAATAGATTTACATATCATCAGTTTAGGGATAGACTAGCAACCTCAAAACATTAGGTCTGATGATTTATGTTATGTATGATCCATAGAAATGATTTAAGAGGTCTAAAAAATAGGATTAAATAGTTTAGGACAGAATAATCATTGTATGCATTCGATGTTCCTAATATTATGCTTCTATTTAAAAACTCATTACAATTTAAACTCAGTGATATTGTATGGATATCAGATACGGTGCACTCAGCCTTTATGCTTGAACTAAGGCTCGCCACTTTATATGCAAAGTGATTCCTCGCCTCGAAGAAAGCTCATATTGTTTCAAGTTAAAACATTACTAACAGCTTTTTAATAGACAATCTTAAACTTTGCGCTTAAGTTAAAAAACATTTTGAGAAACACGGCCTATTTACTCGTAACATCTTCAAGTAACAAATTATTATTTTGGTAAAAATGTAAGTAAGTACCTACTTATCCAAAATAAATGTTAGACACAACATAAGGCACACATATTGTTTAATCAAACCACGGACAGGATACGTAGAATGCTGTTACAAAATGGTGAAATCAAAAGAAATGAAGAAAACAATTCAAAGCCATACGCAGGACAAGCCGGCACGCAGGTATGATGTTATTGATACCAGTTCTTAGATTCAGAATATCTGATGTCTCTTTACAATCATTAGAATGATCGTAAACCCACTTTCTGATATTAAACAAGCAATTTATTCAAAAATAAAAAAACCCGGCTGAACTGAAAAGTTGGAAACAGCATTATCTTATCAATCACAAAACAAAATTAAATTACAATTTTATTATTATATAGCTATCTAGGGTTCGATGCCGTGCGCATTTTCCTTAACGTTGTTGTCACAGTTGACACACAGATGGCTCTGTGAGTACCTAAATTAAATGCGTAAGTTATTTCTTAAATATGAGATATCTCCTAAATGGCTAAACCAATTTCGATGCAGTTTGTTCTAAACGTTGCGTGTGACTAAATAGAAAGTTTTAGTATGCGTTTTGGTTATCAATTCTATTTAGGGCGAAAAATAGATTTTCAAAAATTTTGAGACTCGATTTAGTCTTCGAAGATGTAATGTTAGATTTTTTTAAAAATTATATTTGATATCAGTCCACCAACCTCTTGATTTTGACATGGATTTTGATATGATAGCGTGATTTTAATTTTGAAAATTCACACATTGTTGCATTTTCTAGCCGCACTATTAGATTTATCGAAATAAAAAGTATCCTAGAGCACAATCGAGATGGAGACGATTCTAACGATACCTCATTCATCAAAATCCATCCAGCCGTTTAGGAGCAACGTGGTAATAAAGAATATTACATACATACCCACATAGAAACGCGCGATCTACATAACCCGGGTGACTTGACAGTCAGCCGGGTAAAAAAACTTTCGACATCGAAAATTTTCGTCGATTGTTTTAAAAATACACAAAACTTTTGAACATCCATCAATATTAGTAGCTAAGAAGTTGATCGATCATGATGCATACAACACTATGATCGATCAAGCCGACTAATCGATCGAGCGAGCGAAGCGAGCGAAGATCTTAGTGGTAAGTTGGGCGATTTTGCTTTGTATGTTTGTATGTTTGTATGTTTGTATGTTTCACGAATTGTTGTTCGAGCATAACTGTCGAACCGTTCATCCAATCTGCATGAAACTTGGTAGGTCAATAGGTTGTGGTAAGGAAATTTACGGTGGAGCATATGAGCTTAATCGATGAAGGGGTTGTGAAGATATTGGGTTCCCAAGGGGGTAAAAAATTATGAAAGTTACACAAATATATTGAGTGGCGTGTCATACGAAAGGGCTTATTTTGTACATTCCAAAATGGTTTTTATTTTTAATCTAGGATGTATAGTTTTTGAAATACGACCAAAGACCAAAAACTACGAAACCAGAGCTGCAAGAGCTCCCGTTTCATAGAGTTTCGATGTCTTCGTAGCTCATTGACTGGTCGGTCTTAAAAAGAGAGTGGCATCGTTGCGGTTTGGTTTGCAATGATTTTAGATGCTACTTGATTTATTTTCATGATAAAAAAATTTTTGATAAAAAATGAAAATAATTGGGGTAAAAAAAGTTAAGTAAACAAATATATTGAGTGCGCTGTCAAATGAAAGGTCTTTATTTGTACATTCTAAAATAGTTATTATTTTTATTCTAGGACGTATACTTTTAAAAATACGACGAGAATTCATAAATATGAAATAAATGAAAAATTAGACACGACATTATGTATTGCATGCATGCTAGTATTTTTTACCATGAAGAGCTAGCGCAATAGGCATACCCGGCAGTAGTAGCACTTGAAATTATAGGGGTAGTCAGAAGAAAGTCCGAATGTTGGCCATCTACGGTGCGCGAGATCTCAGTTCGGGGCGAACTACTAGTAACAGCCGGGGCCAAGGAATTTCTATACTACGTACCTGGAACACTGACTGAGACAGAAAACAAGGTCCGCTTGAGAAAGAAAACTTGGGCGGTGTGTCTCTTTCTAAAGGGTGACCATAAACTAAACATTCCTAGTCCATAGCCTTTTCCATCATTTTCTGATTTACGTGATGTTTCAGGGCATGATTTTTGAATTAAAATACTGATACAATTTTGATCCTTCATTTTGATTCTTGAATCTTGAATCTTGATTCTTGAATCTGAAAACTGAAATTTTGAATCTTGAATCTTTGAAGTGACAGCTGTCAAACTTAAAACCGCCATATCTCGGGAACTACTCGTCCTAGACTCCCCGTTCTCAGTTCAAATGAAAGCTAAGACCAAGATCTTCATTTGAAGTGACAGCTGTCAAACTTCAAATGGCCATATCTCGGGAACTACTCGTCCTAGACTCCCCGTTCTCAGTTCAAATGAAAGCTATGACCAAGATCTTCATTTGAAGTGACAGCTGTCAAACTTCAAACGGCCATATCTTGGAAACTACTCGTCCTAGACTCCCCGTTCAAAGTTTAAATGAAAGCTATGACCAAGATCTTCATTTGAAGTGACAGCTGTCAAACTTCAAATGGCCATATCTCGGGAACTACTCGTCCTAGACTCCCCGTTCTCAGTTCAAATGAAAGCTATGACCAAGATCTTCATTTGAAGTGACAGCTGTCAAACTTCAAATGGCCATATCTCGGGAACTACTCATCCTAGACTCCCCGTTCTCAGTTCAAATGAAAGCTATGACCAAGATCTTCATTTGAAGTGACAGCTGTCAAACTTCAAACGGCCATATCTTGGAAACTACTTGTCCTAGACTCCCCGTTCCCAGTTCAAATGAAAGCTATGACCAAGATCTTCATTTGAAGTGACAGCTGTCAAACTTCAAATGGCCATATCTCGGGAACTACTCGTCCTAGACTCCCCGTTCTCAGTTCAAATGAAAGCTATTGAAGAGATCTTCATTTAAAGTGACAGATGTTAAACTTCAATCAGCCATATCTCGAAATCTACTCATCCTAGACTCTTCCTTTTTAGCTCAAATGAAAGCTATGACCAAGATATACATTTTCAATAACAGCTGTCAAAATGACATCTGCCATCTGAAATGTAGGTCTTGGTCATAGCTTTCATTTGAACTGAGAACGGGGAGTCTAGGACGAGTAGTTCCCGAGATATGGCCATTTGAAGTTTGACAGCTGTCACTTCAAATGAAGATCTTGGTCATAGCTTTCATTTGAACTGGGAACGGGGAGTCTAGGACGAGTAGTTGCCAAGATATGGCCGTTTGAAGTTTGACAGCTGTCACTTCAAATGAAGATCTTGGTCATAGCTTTCATTTGAACTGAGAACGGGGAGTCTAGGACGAGTAGTTCCCGAGATATGGCCATTTGAAGTTTGACAGCTGTCACTTCGAATGAAGATCTTGGTCATAGCTTTCATTTGAACTGAGAACGGGGAGTCTAGGACGAGTAGTTCCCGAGATATGGCCGTTTGAAGTTTGACAGCTGTCACTTCAAATGAAGATCTTGGTCATAGCTTTCATTTGAACTGGGAACGGGGAGTCTAGGACGAGTAGTTTCCAAGATATGGCCGTTTGAAGTTTGACAGCTGTCACTTCAAATGAAGATCTTGGTCTTAGCTTTCATTTGAACTGGGAACGGGGAGTCTAGGACGAGTAGTTTCCAAGATATGGCCGTTTGAAGTTTGACAGCTGTCACTTCAAATGAAGATCTTGGTTGGTCATAGCTTTCATTTGAACTGAGAACGGGGAGTCTAGGACGAGTAGTTTTCGAGATATGGCGGTTTGAAGTTTGACAGCTGTCACTTCAAATGAAGATCTTGGTCATAGCTTTCATTTGAACTGGGAACGGGGAGTCTAGGACGAGTAGTTCCCGAGATATGGTCATTTGAAGTTTGACAGCTGTCATTTCAAAGATTCAAGATTCAAGATTTCAGATTCAAGGTTCAAAATTCAAGAATCAAGGATCGAAATCCAGGATCGAAATCCAAGATCGAAACCAAGGATCGAAATCAAGGATCTAATTCAAGGATCTAATTCAAGGATCGAAACCATGGATCGAAATCAAGCGCTGATTTTGTCGAGCGCGATAAGGTAAAAATATCCTGAAATTTAAATGACATGGGCACACTACTAATCCAACAACGAGTGTGAAAGAGACAAAGCACCCAAGAAAGCCTCTCAACAAGACCAACAATCCTTATAACCAAGATTAAATGATAATAGATCGTTGTGTAGTCGTGATAAGGTTCAAAATCCTTTGTACATTAAATGTCAGTCAGCACTCCAGTTACGTAGTTTAGAATCTTCTTGGCCGGGGCTTCACAAACTGTCACTAGTGGTGTGCAAAATTGTTCACTGAAAAGAAAAGAGAGATAAGCAAACGAATGTATCTTTCTTTTATTTTCTATTCACTTTTCCAAAGAAAAGGTGAAAGAGAAAAGTCAAGCTCAAAATTTTGCTTCAAAGCAAATTATACTTTATTGTGTTGACATAAGGAAACCAACGATCACCTCTTTCTTACGATTTTTGCATTTCGATTTCATTTCACCTCACTCGTCTCATAATTTCGTTCACTGAGCGATCTCGTTCGAACGAACTAGTAAAAAGATGAAAAGTGAACTAGAAGACAGAATAAAATTAGTTAATAGGGACACCGAGATAAACAAGTGAGAGGAACGATGAACTGAAACATTACACGCGTAAGAACGAGAGAGAGTAAGAAAAGTTACTGATGTGGTAGTTCATTTTTATCTTTCGTTCGCGAACTACACAAGGCTAATTGTCACGACAAACATAGCACCTCTTGAAGAAGAGTCGGTATTTGTTTGAGTAACATAAAATTGTAAGTAGGTGCTGACCAAACGAGCTAAGTTTGCGCCCTTGTTTTGGTGAAAGTTTTAAGAGCTTACAGTTTTGTTCAGAAAGTATGTCAAATCAATTTTAATGGACTTGTTTACATTTTACTGCTTTGAACTGGTTTGTTAGTTTAATTTTAAAATTATATTAAACTAGACACGAAACACACGTATCACTCTAATATTATAAATGCGAAAGTTTGCATGTTTGGAAATTTGGATGGATGTATGGTTGTTGCTCTATAACTCGAGAACCACTGAACCGATTTGGCTGAAATTTGAAATATAAATAGACAATAACCGGGAATAGAACATAGGCTACTTTTTGTCCGGATACCACGCTTGCGAAGCCGCGGGCTGAAGCTAGTATAAAATAGTTCTAAAGTAAGTTCGTATGAGCAAGTTTCTAACTCTGGTGACTGAGTTTTCAGGCCGCTTAAAGACCTCCTTCATGGCTTAACGACTTAAAAGCTGGGACCGACAATTTCAGTGCCCTCCGAAGCACGGAAGCGCTCAGCCAATACCACTTGCGGTCACCCATCCAAATTGTGACCGCGCACAACGCTGCTGGAAGTTCCACGATTAATCAAGAACGTCAAAGCAAGGTACGAAGGTACGCCACGAGCGCTATTCCTCATTAGTTCTCATCTCAAAGGAAATGTGTGTACATTTTGTACTGTAATACACACACAGCCAGCCAGCGATCTGAATCAGTTGAGCTAGGTACTCGTAGCTACCAATGCGTTTAAACGATCCTAGATGAATATGCCTATAACGAGTTGAGCTATCTAAGGATTGTTGTAAACGATCTAAAGATAACTATACTGGTTCCATTGTGTTTTGTAAATTTATGTAAAAGTATTTTTAAAATTATTATTATCGGGACTTAATCGCGTAATGAAATACCACGGCGACTGTAATGTCGCCGAAACGTCGAGGTAACTAAAACAATTTCATTACGCGATTAAGTCCCGATAATAATAATTTTAAAAATGTGTTCAAGTCGCGAAAGTTTAAAATATGTATTATGTAAAAGTAGTAAGTAAATTCGTTTCAGTAAATTAATATATTTTTTTACTTATAATTTAAAATTAATTAAAAACTTTTTAGAATAGACTAGATACCTACAGGGTGGAAAAAATGAATGGGCCCTGGAGGGAAACTACCTTAAATCCTTAAGATACAGTATTTTACTTAAAGGAAACATTCCTTTATTTTTAAAAAGAAACATAACTGCATTCATAGATTTTCTAAAATTCGCTTGCTTCACCCAGGAATCGAACAAGCTAAAAATTCAAAAACTAACCACTCCCTATTTTATTCCACTAGTCGATACATTCAATACTAAGGATAAAACTTCTCAAAGAAACATGAGGTCTTACACTCGTCTGTCGTACAAGAAATCCATGAAATCTAATATTTAGTACAAAAGGGCTTTAATTGCAAATTAGCTCTACAGTGGAATGGTGAAAGGTATCCAGTAGTGTGATTTAGACCTTCTCGGAATGTATTCCGAATTCGAAAAAAAACGTTTCTTCGCCGAAAAACCGTCAACTTTTCGAAGAAAACCATCGAATCTGATGCATTTTCGGAAGTCTGAATCTCACCTCAGATAGACAAATACCATCTAGAAAAGTTTTGTCGCAAATGGTGAAATAATAAAAATTAATGAAAAAAAATTTTGAAAATTAATGCTAGATTTCATGATCTTTATATTTCTAAAACCAAATGTGTGTTAAAAAGATTTTATTCTGACATTAATCCTATCGATTAGTGGTATTAAATAGAGCGAGTTTTGTTTTTTAATTTTTAGCTGGTTCAATTCCGGGTGAGGCAAGCGAATTTTAGAAAATCTATGAATGCAGTTTTGTTTATTTTTAAAAATAAAGGAATGTTTCCCTTAAGTAAAATACTGTATCTTAAGGATTTAAAGTAGTTTCCCTCCGGGGCCCATTCATTTTTTCCACCCTGTATAGTTGTATTTCTAATTATTACGCACTAAAATTGACGCTCAAAATGTCATTTTTCATATATTTTTAGTTTGTACCTACAATGAGCAATTCGACTATAAGTTAGTAGGTTTAGTACCTATGAACATTCGGTGAATATTACGTCCAAAAATATATTAGTATGGAAAAAATTGACCCTATATTTCTATCAAAGAACATACTTACATGATGTAAAACCATACTCAATGTAAAACCAGGAATCAAATTCGTATTTAATTGGATAACCTTATAAATATGAAACCGACAGATATAATAAATCAAGATGTTTTATTTCTTCTGAACCAACAGTTTTTTTTTCAAATGTGACCCAACAGTGTAGCAGATCCGTTGAACAAAAAATAACCAATTTATTTTGCGTCATTAAAAAGTTGTATTCCTCCATCAATCTTTTTATTTTCTCCTTCAAATTACAAAATGGCCATTTCTTTCGCCTTTTTAATGTATTTTTTGTTGGCTATTTATACTTATTACATTTTGCTTGAAATACTATAATATGAGCTAAGTATTACATTTATTTACTTTATAAAAAGTACGGTAAATTCACTCAATACGTAGGTACATTTTAAATTCAATACGTAGATAGGTACCTACCTACCTACATACCTACATTTTAGATTTGTGTTTGTGTTAAAATTTTATTTGAGATTCTTCATGAACAGTAAAAAATTAAGTGTAAAAAGTTCAAAAAGATTTTACTGAGATGGCGTATAGTGTTACAAATAAAACATCGAGTTTTCTTGTAATAGATGACACAGCGAATCGAGGATTCGGCATATTTGTTGCCATGAGCTGATAATATCTTTCTTAATTTTTAGGTTTAGGTGTAAGATATTTATTTTTCAAAAGAATTATTACAAATTCACTTAAAGAGAAACATAAAAACTTATGGTAAAAAGTTTTGCCTTAATAGCGTTTTGCCTTAATTTTTCAATTTCAATGTTACTCGACTTTTTTTCTACTCTATATGCTATTTTAAAGTGTTAAAATATACATTTAGGATATAGACATTTATTTACAGAAACTAAACTACCACACATTTACATAACATTATGACAGTTAGGTATTTTAAGTACACTATTAAGTTTAAATGAGGCCCTTTATTACCAGGATAAAGTTACCATTACGATATTCCCCATACGACACAACAATGCTATTTTAAAGTGTTAAAATATACATTTAGGATATAGACATTTATTTACAGAAACTAAACTACCACACATTTACATAACATTATGACAGTTAGGTATTTTAAGTACACTATTAAGTTTAAATGAGGCCCTTTATTACCAGGATAAAGTTACCATTACGATATTCCCCATACGACACAACAACATAATTAACAGAATAAAACATAAACTATGGCTCTTGGGTATAGTTTATCTTTTTATCAATGATATAATTTTTGGTTTCAGTTTAGTACTTTTAGGAGTTACTTCTTACAGACGTTTGTACAAATTTATCTCTTCATTATTATGAATACTAACTTGCCAATATACCTAGTTGAGAAATGAAATTCCATCTGAAACTCTGCACTGAAGTCCGGCTTGGGTTTATGTAGTAAGATAGAAATTATTATGGTGTTTGGACCAGTATTCATCGTGTCAGAGCTAAAAACCCATGTCAAACATGCTGTTTCAACATACCAATTTCATATAGTGGTGTTCTCTATAAGAGACAATTTTTTGTCTTTCGGGGTTAAACATTTTGGGAACCTCAATGGTGTTAAGTTTAGTAGATAGACAAGGCGTTTTTATCATCTTCTCATTTGAGGCGGGGTGCAAAGACAAGGTCAATACGTGTGTATTGCCAATTCTATAGGCTTTCCAAGAATTGACCATTCCAATAGAAAAATATAAGCAAAGACCTCATCAAGCACTGCAATCGAAGCTCTATCAAAAAGTTTACAGAGTTCATATTCTATTGTTCGAAATAATCGTTGTCTCTCGTCCCATTGACGTAGTAGGGCATTCTGCTAATGGAATGCTTCGTCTAGTCTTGAGACTATTATTGCTAAGTAGATTTCTGATTTATAATAATGATGCTTTGAATCGAAAATAAAACAATGTAGTACTAGAATCATTTGTTATACAAAGTCCAAGATATTTATTTATTCAAAAATACAAGTAGCAAATATATTCCTCGGGGTATTGAGGGGCAGATTTTACCTTTACGGTTTACTGATTCTGTTTTTAAAAGTTTTACAAATTCATTCTGGAGTTATTCTAGAATTCAACTGTGGACTTTAGGAATTAGGTAGGAACACATTTTTGAAGTCACCTTATTGCTCTTTCTTATTGCTCATTATACGGACTAAAAATATATGAAAATGACATTTTTTCCTTCAATTTTAGTCCGATTTTAGTCCGTATAATGAGCAATACGACTATAGATAGTAGTCAGTAATGTATTAAAGTATACTTTGGCAAATGCCATTATTTTATAACAAAAAATTGTGAAACTATCCTATTTGCATATTCTATTAAATTCTTGGCAAGGTCTCCTGTCATTCGTCCATTTTTCAAAACCCTCCGAACCTTTTAGTGACCGTGCAGTTCTCCGTTTCAATTGTAGTTGAACCCCAACCACAAAAAGGATTTACGTCTTTTCACTTCACGCTTTGGACTATGTAGGTAATATAAAAAAATGTAGGTTTTCTAAGCTTACTAGACAAGAGATGATGGTGTAGTAAGATAATAATATGTAGATCAGTGGATTAAAAAAAAAATTACTCGGGTAACGCCAAGTAGCCAAAAATCAACTTATTTTTATAAATCTGAAAAAGGGTTTGACTTTTTATAATTTGTATTACATGGTTGATAAGCAAAACAGGTGTTAGGTACTGTCAGTATTACAAATAGAAAAGTATGTACTTCTTTACAAAAGTTAATAGATTTCTACGCAGAATTTATTATCGCCGTAAATGCCATCTGACATTCCAAACTTTTAAAAACATACTTTGAACATTTTTTTCTAAAATATAACTGTAGGCTGTACTTTGAACACACCCTTCTCAGAGAAGAGTTTTCATAAAATTATAGGAAGGGTCAAAGAGCGGAGTTTAAAGCGGTGCGAGCGCGAGCCACGAAGGCTTTTTCTCACAATTTTCACTGAATTACACACAAAAACTACACTCCCATTCTATTGTTATCTGTTCATGGTGGGTCGATTAATTATAATACTTCTAGCCAGGGTCGACTCGCACCCCGCTAATAAATCGAGGGCTGGCCATGCCATAAATTTAATTGGGTAAGAACGGTATAGACGCAACGTTTTAAAATTCACCGTTAGGGGCTACATTTATCGGTATTACTTATTGAGAATGGATTGTTTGGACGGAATCAACAATTTTTATCACATAAAGATTACACCGACTGAAATTGGAAAAGAAAAACCAAAACATGGTCACGTCTGTAGCCACAATGTGCGGTAGACATACTCTCAGATCTTCAGGCATTCATGATCCATGATACTTAGATCATACTTAGATACTTAGATCCTACTAATATACATAACTAGCGCACGCCCGTGGCTTCGCCCGCGTGGACTACTATTTTTTTTATCCCACGGGAACCGTGCAATTTTTCGGGATAAAAAGTAGCCTATATCCTATTCCCGGTTACTATCTATCTACATTCTAAATTTCATCAAAATCGGTTTAGTAGTTATGGAGATACGTGGCAACAAACATTCACACACACACACACACTTAGTAGGATATAATATTAGTAGGATAGTAGGATAAAGCGGAAGAGTTTGTTGATTTGTATGAACGCGCTAATCTTAGGAACTACCAGTCTATATTATGTCTAATGTCTATGAAACACATCGCAATAACATCAATTGGTCATCGCCATCGGAGGGATTTGCAATGTGTCCCAAGGAAAGGAGATCGTTTCTTGCAAAATATGTCAAAGATAGATTAAATTCCACCAGAAATTAGCGAGGAAGCTGAGAGGTGTGCGTGGTTAAAATCTAAAATCTCACTTTGTTCTGGAGCTTGACTATTTAGATTTAAGAGGATGGAAAACCAAAAAGAAAGCTAGCTCCCAAACCGCGTTTGTTGCCCTGGATCCTCACGGTATACGGTCGTGAAAAAACAAGAATTGAATCACAATCCAATGTGATCTGAAAAGACCTTTTTTTATACTAACTAAGCTAGCAGAGAAGCATACGGCCCACCTGATGGTAAGCCTAGTCACACTCGCGCTGCTGATCCTTTAAAAATTTCAAAACACCCTTTTTGAAGAACCCCATACTGTAGTCACTGGGGAAAACCGCGGCAGGTAGACCTACTGATTAAATGATTTTTGACTGTCAAAATCCACAAATATGAATTAATTAGATAATAATAAGACCTCTGTGGCGCAGTGGGTGAAGGCCCGCCTGTGACGCAGGAGGTTGCGGGTTCGATCCCCGCCGTGGGACAAATGTTTGTATGATCTGCAAATATTTGTCTCGGGTCTGGGTGTTTTCTATGTATATTATGTATGTATTTACAAAAACAAAATGTATATAAGTAGTATATCAGTCATGTGGTTGCCATAACACAAGCTCTGCTTAGCTTGGGACTACATGATGCTGTGTGAAATGTCCAGCAATATTTATTATATTTATTATTATTATTTATTAATTTGCTTAACATTGCTCATCTTGGTTATTGGTGGGTTATTTCCTCCCACACCTCCCAATTTCCCCGCACATTTCGAACCCTTAATCACAAGCAAAAGGTATGGTAGAAATGCTCCGAATTATTCGACTTACCTACCTCTGAAATAATCCTAGGCTTAAAAACATCATAAATAACTAAAGTTAAGCATGTGTTTCTTCAAAGGAGAGGCTATTCAGAATTTCAGACGTACTGTCGTACGTGTCATGCTGGTTCCGTTGTGTACAACGTACTAACGCCAGTGTACTGACTAATTAAATAATCACTAAGACCGATAGCTTTTATTTTGTTCATGTTAAAGACCAAAACAGAATGATATTGCAAGTGACATTTGTAAAAGTACGAGTCCTTGTTTTGCATCTTTAAGGGTAGTTTTAATCAAATTGGTCTTGACTAATTGTAACCACAAACACTTAACTTTAGATTTAGAAATACCACTCACTGTCGTTTTGTTTTGGTCTTGTGAAGGAAATAAGAGCTTTCAGTTTTAGTTTTAATTAAATTAATTGATAATTTCTATTAATAGTCAGTATCGGTAGTCAGTACAACGGAATCACCGCCAGTGCTTAGTTACAGTTTTATGAAATAAGGACGCTAAGACCACTAAGGTAGTCCATGTATTTTTTCATGTATTATAACTAAAAAGAATTAGTTAAAAAACGTAATTAGGGCCCAGACATAAGTGATATTTCGTTCTACCAACAATCTTTTTACAAAATTGCTCATAACTTAGAAACACATACAAAATCTTAGGAAAGATAAATAAAGCAAATTGAGGACATCGCCCACGAGGGTGGAAGCACCTAATTGCGATGGAATCGAAAATCATAAAGTCAATAAACAAAAATCTGATTAGCCTTTTTTATGACAGCACCGGGGAAACGAAAGAATCAAATAAAACAAATCGGGTTTACAATTCACAAAAACATTTCCGAAAACTCATTAAACGAGATAATTAATTGAGAAAGAACTAAGGCCTCCTTGAATTTCTTCTGTAACGATTCCGAATGAAGTGTCCCGAATAATTTGAATTGTTATACAAATAACAGGGTTTTATATTTTGTATTGTTTCAGATTTCAGTAAATTAATCTGAATGCCATTTAATAGCCTTCACGATGAAATTTTAATTATAACGAATAAAGGTTGTAACACAAGGCAGTAATTATTGCTAACAACATTTTTTATTTATTTAAGGAAGTAAGTAACTCATTATGGCCGAGAAAACGTTGGCGAGACGATTTTGTCACCTTCGACGAAGGATTGTGGTACTCGGCGAAGGATAGAGACGGTTGGAAGAGTTTGGGGGAGAACATTGCCTAGCAGTGGGACGAAACAGGTTGAGAAAAAAACCCCGTTATGGGCTAAATTAATTATGGTTTTCAATTTTTCTGACCTCAGCTTACATTGTAGAGTTACAGACTAATAAATTCACTATGGTGACTTAATAAAGTCATTAGGTACAAGTTATTGTTCGTGTACCTACCTACATCTTTCTGTCTTGATATAAACAAAAGGTTTATGATACATTTCTGTTCTGCAATGTAACATAAATATTGAAACGTATCGACATGTACTGTGACATAAAATACTAATAGGTACTGTATCGTTTAGTACCTATCCCTAAAATATGCCGGTGGAAAAATATGATTGTCATTGCTATATAATATAACTCTCATGTATTACGACCTTAGTCCCGCTACCGTTGTGAATTCATCTGGATGGATATAAGTCTCATTTATAGAGCTTAGTAGAATATTTAAATCATAATCCTCAAATAAACCGAATCTTCAATATTCCCACTCTCTATTGTTTCACCAATCCCGCCAATTTCACTTCGCTTAATATGACCTCATCATCATCATCATCTAAAACCTGTAGGTAACAACTGTTGGGTGTAGGCCTCCCTTTGTAATTGCCACATAATCCAGTCCTCCGCTGTGCCAAGCCAGGAATTGCTAGTGACTTGTTTAATGTCGTCGACCCTCCCCGTCATCGGACGACCTATGACCATGACCATGTCTAAAGTTAATATGACCTATGTCCATGCATGGCATTTGATAGACCTATGGGCATAAAAACAAGTTTATTCAGAATTGCAATTTTTTTACTACTTATCACATATAGCAATTTTTTTTTTGGTGGCATATAATTTATAATTATTTTTAACCTTTAATTAATTAATTAATTTAATGTTTGGTAAATTTCGATATTGCATGAACTTTTTTTTTATAAATGCACACCGTGCGTGACGAACGCAACAAACAAATTAAAGCAATGGCCAAATCAGTTGAGACGTTCTCAAGAGATGGTCCTTCAAACATGCGGCAATTGATTTTTATTGTAAAGATGTTTCCGATTCAATCACGCCCACATACTAAACTGATTGAATGGAACCTAATTTTAATATATATTGTTTTCTGACCTGAAAAAGCATTAGGGACAGGTATTTTTATCCCGCCCACATACAAACGATGCCAACAGGTGAAAGCCATATATGAACAACTAGATTCAGGTACCTGGATTTAACATAGCCTTTATCTGGTAATGATAATTTAGCTTCCTAGTGGTGAAATAATTTTCAGAATCGGATCAGTAGTTCTAGCTAGGGATTACCCATTACAAACAAACAGATTGTATCTCTGATAAAAGACGGGCAAGGAAATGAAATTAATTAAGGGGTAGTCAGAAGCACGTCTGACATTATTCAGTACGGTGTGGTCGCGAAAGCACAGGAGTAGAATTACCTAGCTCGACACGACGCGAATACTATTGAATAAATTAATTTTGAATTTTGAGTAAAAACCCACTTTTTGCAGAAACTAGCGTTCGATACATGACAGGTTGCAATCCCATCGCCACTGATTAGAAACTGATTTCCTTCATGTTTCAGAGCTCGTTTTAAAAAGTAGGTGTATCTGTCAAAAGGAAAATTATTTTGATGCACGGCCAGGACCCATGACCGAAAGTCGAGGCATGGACTAAACAGCGTTTCCTAACCTTTTCAGTCCGCGGACCCCTAGAAAATTAAGCACAATTAAGACCCCCTTATTAAAAAAACAGGAATCGGACCTTTAATTTTAGTACTTGCTACAAATATAAAGCATAAAAGCAGTCGGGTAAAAATAAGATAAATTACGCCGCCGCCTTCAGAATTCTTCACAAAGAACATTCTAATCTCATCTCGCTCAAAAACTCGCGACACATCTTTGCCACAATCAACGCACTTCAGCAGCAAAAGACTTTTAGTGGCATTTTTGTAATGTCAAGTGGTCCATAGATAAGACTGCGGACCCCTATACATATACTCGCGGACCCCCAGGGGTCCGCGGACCACAGGTTAAGAAACGCTGGACTAAGATATAATTTAACCTTCTATTCCGTGTTTTTACCTACCTATCCATAGCTAAATATTTGGTTGTTTCCCGAGATATTTCTAACATCGGGCTCATTCATCATTTGTTTTGTCATTCGATCTCCTAATAAAAGCTGTTTGTTGGAAGTTGGAACTTACGAAACAGCGAAACTTGAAACTTGTAATTGATGACTAATTCCACTCCCAGATTTGAACCGTTGGAATTGTAAATGTAAGATTGTAGGTACTTTAATGCAAAGATGGTATGATACCGCATTGTGCTTATAGTATTAGGAAATATCTGGTTTCTACGTACCTGGGCATTTCTCCAGGGGGGCCAAAATTTAGGTTCCTCAAGATTATTCTTAAACTGTTCATTATTTTGTAAACAAAAGCTTAGATTTGAATGTCTAGATATATTACAAAAAAGGTATCGACAGTGAAATTTCATTTAAATTATAAGGTAAAAAGATATTTACAAAAAACCTCCAAAAATAGCCATTTTCGACATGTGAAAATGACCTGCGCATAGGAGTTTCTCGTCATAAAATATTCATTTGTTTACTATGTTTAATTGTAATTACTGATATTTATAGATAACAAACTCTGTAATCTAATGCCAAGAAACAGTTTTAATTATTTGATTGGAATTCGATGGTAGATTTAATCAAAATCCTGTCACAAAATATGCATCATTACAGTCGCCAGTTTTTGTTTTCATCGTAATACGTAAACCGAAAGGCATTGAAAGATCGTGTTGAACATCAAATGTCGTGCCCTCCTGGACCAATCGGCCAGAGCACTTCACGGAGGCAAGACGGGTCGCATTTCGGAAAGGTGAGCTATTGAATATGATTCTCCAAGGTGTGACACTTTTTTCGTCATTCTGATTTATTACTATAACTATGAAATCAGTGCGTCAAATTTACATTATTTTTTGACTTAAGCTAAATTAAACATGCAGCTATTGATCACTAACATTTTTCTTTTGGTCTGCATTCGGAAATACAAGTTACGAATTGTTTTCTGGAGTTCGTCATTTTTCACAACCTCATTACAAGCAACAACGACAAAAACACGATGACGCGTGTTGCTAAAAATGATGATAACAATGATGATTGTTGCTAAGAATGATGATTTTTGGTTTAAAAAAATATAGAAACAATTACAAACACGTACAAAATGGTCAAAATGGCGGGTGGAGACTCGCCAACTCACAACTGGTTCCCCCAAAACAGTCACTCGTGTGACAAGAAGGGGGCAAAAATACGTGAGTTGCTAGAGGGTGGTCTGATGTATACGTACCGGGTTTTAAACGACGATCACGAGCTCCCTGAGGGTCCAGCTTCACTTCACTTCAGCCTGCCCCACCCATCACTTACGTAACACCTTCCAGCCCCCGAGCAATGCTCTAGCGACTCCACTCCGTCCGGCCGGTGAAGACAACACGGAGGTGGACTGTTTCTCGTCGGTGTCAATCAAGGCAAGCTGAGATGAGGAACAGTGACCTCCCCCTGGGAGCACACGGGTCCGCGGGGTTGCTACTCATTCGACACCTCGCCTCAAAGGTGCCCTGCGGGCTTATTGTTATTACTATTCCTTAATTTTGAGAAGATTTACTTTTATGTCAAATGATAGGAGGTATTAGGTAATTATATCTAAAAAAACCTGTCAAGTGCGAGTTGAACTCGTGCGCCGAGGTTCCCGTAGATACCTACCCATTATACCGCCATAATAAGCTAGTCCTCTGAACTGTATGAGCACCCATACAACTCAGAGGACTATCTTAATCGGTGTCAACTATGTATGTATGGGGACACCTTTTAATTTTCAACTTTTTTTATTTTTTGGATTTTTTCCTTTATTTCTGCTGTAAGACCTTGCTTTTTGCCGAATTTCGTGATTCTAGGTCAACAGGAACTACCATTTAGGTTTTTGACCCAAAACCTATAGGGTACTTCCGGTTGACCTAGAATTGTCAATTTTGGTGAAAAGCAAGGTTTAACAGCACAAATAAAGGAAAAATTCCGAAAAGTAAAAAAAGTTGAAAATTAAGGTACATTTTGGTACCTACAAGTATTCACGAAAATCTAAATTTGCCCATATCTTTTTATCGTGTTAACTCAGGACCTTGATTTTTATACACCTAATAGGTACTATAGACCTCAGTATATAATATTAATTTCAACTTGCTAGGTCTACCCGTTCCTGAGAAAATCGATGGTGACACATGGACAGACAGACAGACAGACGGACAAGAAAGTTATCATATAAGGGTTCCTTTTTATTACCTTTTGAGGCACAGAACCCTAAAAGTAAGATTTTTTAAGGAATATTATAAAAATAGGCATCGATTTAAGAACATGGTGATTTTGTCAATCCTTACAAATCCCACTTATTTACATAACATAATACACTTAGCTAATTTTGAGAATATACACTTAGCTATTTTATACTTAGCTAATTTTAATCTATGCTGTTATGATCAGAAACATGTGTTTTTGATGGATTTATCATTTTTAGCAACACACCGTCATTCTTCTCTACAATTTAATCATTTTTCTCACTTAGGGTCATTCCTAGCAACCGACAATTTTGATTATCTCCTAAAATATCAGTTAATTTGATGGATACCCCTCGTTAAATAACTTATTTTTAACATACAAATCATTCCAGCATCAAATATTAGACCTAAACTAAAGGGATAAAAAGTGACTAAAAAATCGTCAAAAATAACAATTTGAGGAGAAATGCCCACCTGTGGTGGCTGATAGAATAGTAGGAATTCAGACTGGTATGACCTAGTTGCATATACAATTTAGTAAGTAGGTGAAAGTAGCTAATTTTATAATATGGAAATATGTATAAGTGTGTATCCTTTTCTATTAAACGAGAAATATTTGTTTGTTTGTTTGTACTCACGTTCTCGAAAAGGGCTCTAACGGTTTCGATGAAATTTGCGGCACGGTAGTTTACCTAAACCTAAATAGTACCTAGGTACCTAATAATAATAAGATCCAGAGGGGGGCCCAAAGTGTGGTGTCAGATTTAAACATGTCCCGTTAGTGTCGCTCTCCATTAAGCCGAAGACCGTGGCAGATGAAGAAAAACCATAGTACAAATAATACTTGCACGGAGTCACGATCCTCAACTATGAAGAACGATTAAGGAGGGAGAAGAGAATAACAATAATAATCTCTTAAGAAAATGTATGTAGGTATACAAGTTTCAGTCATGTGGTTCCCATAACACAAGCTCTGCCTACTTTAGGGCTACAGAAGCTGTGTGAAATGTCCAGCATTATTTATTAAACAAAATCTGGTTCTTAGGTGCCCGTGTTCATATTACAAGGAGGAACCCCTAAAGCCATTGTAATATAATGGCACTTTCCAGTAGTTTGCGCAGATTGGTTTCAGTTGAATCTTTATGGCTATCATCAAATTATAACCGCAGCTGGTCGTTCAGCCTATGCTAAACAAAGATCCAGTGAATCAGCAAAATAACGATACATTTTGGCAATAAAATCCACTTAATTAATTACAAAATCTCTTTTCTTTCTTCGTCTTTATTGCCCAGGCCTTAACGAGCATTTATTTATTTAAGACTTCTTGAAAAGTAATTAAATCGAAGTAAGAATTCGATCTACCGGGTTTATTTCTATGGAATCAAATACTAAGAAGGGTTATTCTAGCATTGTTAAACGCAACAGGATAGCATTCGTGATGCGATACCAAGAAAGCGATAACAACAGACAATATCGTCTCACTAAACACGAACGCAACACAACACACTTCGAAGAAGTTGAGCGCACATAAACATGCGGCTCTTGTAATTACCGCACATTACAGCCTTTGTACCGACTGCAGGCTGACTCAACCGACCAAATCGAACGCTCCGTGCATGCCCATTCACTACTAATTAAACTCCAAACAGAACATTTCAAGCTTTTAGTCAGCAACGCATTCCATGCACACAATGGATCAACATTCACAACCTTTGGATTCAAATAAGTTTCCAGTAAAGTCCGTTTTACTTACCGGTTTAGTGAGGACTGCGTCCAGCCATAACTCTACGGAGCTGTACACATGCGAACCGCAAACCACGAGCTTATAAACAAACTTTAAACAAAAAGTTTATATTTTCAAAAGTTCACTAAAGTGTTACAGAGTTCATGCGTGGGATTCGGGAGTGAATCTCCAGCCTGATATGTTGTAATAGAAGGTTTTTTGTTGTCGGAACAGGTTTCCGTCGGCGGAATGCTAGTTTGTAAGTTTGTCGAGAATGCGCGCGCGGAGCGAGCGGGGGAGTCGCGCGGACGTTCGGCGCGAGGTCCCGCACGGTATGAGCGGCACCGCGCCGTGTCGCCGCTCGCTGCAACCCGCCGGGATCGCGCCCTCAAGTCGCCGCCCCCCCCCCCCCCCACCACCACCCGCACCCCGCCCGCACCCCAGCTCCTACGCCAACCCCGCACCATGGCCCCGTCATCGCTTCATCATTCGATTCTATCTCGCAGCTCCCGAAGGATCCGAGAGCCTGAGCCCACGAAGGCTACAGGTGCTTAACTTACGCACCGCAGACGCTCCTCGTTCTAACTTTGAACTTAAGAGATTTAAGTGTTCGAAACTTTTCAAAGTTAATGGAATTTTAGCATAAGTTTGCGATAGGGAATATCAAATCAGGCGACCCAAACGAAACTTTAAGTAGGTACCTAAGTGCCTGGTTCCAGGGCGCTGTTTGAGGACTTTGATTGAAGCGAGCAATTGGATATTTATAATGTTAAAAGTAGATTATATTAATTTAAATTCTATTGAAGTGTACATTGGGTACCGTATTTAAAAAGAAAATTATTTAATAATTAAGGTCTCGTTCGTACGAGACTTAAAAAAGCGTTACGTTAAACCTCAACGTTGGCGAATTTAAAACTCTCAAATTTAATTTAATGCCTACCACCCAGCGCTCAAACTTGAACATAGCTCGATAAAAAGCTTCGCGTTTTAAAAGCGCTGACATGCGAATATTGCCGCGTTCGTACGAGTTAAAAAAGCGTTGCGATAAACCTCAACCTTGGCGAATTAGAAACTCAAATTCAATATAATGCCTATCGCCTAGCGCTTAAAATTGAACATAGTTAGATAAAAGTATAAAACAGCGTCGCTTTTTAAAAACGCTGACTTGCAAATAAATAGACCGAAATTCGTTATGTTTCAATTCAACGCTTTTTTAACGGACGTTAATAAAACTCTCGTGCGAACGAAGCCTAAATGTATAGAAATCTATAGAAATTCATGTTTCAATGCAACGCTTTTTTAACGGATGTTAATAAAACTCTCGTGCGAACAAGACCTTAAAATTATCTTATTTTTGCAAATATAATTTACCTACCTTTAGCGCGCTTTCCTTGATGTTTTCAAGTTAGAGTCAATATTCGGATTCGCATACATTCTAAAATTTCTTTATATTAATTTAAGTTTGCTCTTTTTCTCTGGTTTTACATGTCATATGGGTCAGTAAGCGGATCATGCTATACCACCAACGCAGGCCATAGCTTTAGCCAACGGATTGGCATTAACCTTATTTCGTAAGCTCTAAACAAACTCACGACGACACTAAACGTGCCCACGAGGCGAACGAATGCCTATCGTACAAGTTCCGGTGAGTCACGCATGCATACTGATCAGTGTGCATGCAAGTCATCGCTTGCTCTACAGCCAACAGTCGGCATCGGCAGGTGATGACTGTATTCTCCGCTTAACTTTATAACAAACTAGCTGCTGCCCGCGGCTTCGCTCCCGTGGTACCCGGATAAAAAGTAGCCTATGTTACTCTCCAGCCCTCCAGCTATCTCCACACGAAAAATCGCGTCAATCGGTCGCTCCGTTTTGACGTGATTCCACGACAAATAAACAAACAAATAAACACACTTTCACATTTATAATAGGGGTACGGACTAGCTGACACGAGACATAGTCGTGTTCAAATTTCGAGTTCATGCAAAAATTTGAAGAATGCCATCTTCTGCAAAATGAGGACTTGTACCATTATGTATGGCGATCCAGTGATAATCATCGTTATTAATTTCTTTTGGACTATGATGAACATTTAAAAAATAATTAGTCAAATCGGCCCAGTCATTCTCAATCTATGCGCTTACTTGTTTAGGTCTGCTTAGGTACACCAAATAACCGAGTATAAAGTAATATAAAACTATAACTTTTAGTTCAATTTCGTATAATGCCTTAAATAATGTAGTAAAAGGTACTTTTGATGTTTACATTGGCTTCGCATAACTACGTATTTATTTTCCTTTGAATATATGATCGGTAAAAGTGTTGCTAGGAGCTGAAATTAAGGTTTTGTTTGTGTGTTGACCTATCGCCCAACTGCCTAAATTTTCAATTTATGCTGCGTGTTTTTATTCACTTGTTTTGCGAAAACATATTCCTGGATTAAGTTTTTAGCTGTACAGAGAACATCGAAAAATTTTACTTTTAAAGTTAAATCATAAAATGGACAAGCTTTAGTCTAAGCCCCTTTACCAACCGAGGTTTTAAGCCGATTTAAAAAGTAACTTATTCGCATTTCAAAGAAGAGGAGTGATATCGGATCCGTGAGCATTACCTTGCTGCAGAGGAGTTGATCAGAGTAAAAGCTCTTACAGAGCTTCCGCCCACGACTTATCGGATGGACGATTTTATTAATTTATCAAAGAGAAACCAAGAATTAGTTGGGCAGTTTGTGAGGAGCTTAAACTATTGAACTGATATTTTGGTTTGTTTGTTTTACACTTCAAATAACAGCAGTAGATTCCTAAATGAGCCTTACGCTCATTTTTAGAGAGAGATCCATGTTTTATTAGCGTTCACTGTATTGGAACAAATCATTTTCCGATTCGAATAATTACAAGCTTTTATTATATTGCAATGTATGTTTGTTCGTGTGGAATCTTGTAACTGAATTTTAATGCAGTCATCCACAACCAATTGAACTTATATTTGGTACACTTACAGATTCTCGGTGATAGTGCAGTGTTAATGTGACTGCGACCAGATCTGATGATAGAGTCAGGAGATGTTCAACGGATCTCCTAAGTGAACAACTGCAAAATACCCGTGTGTGAATGTGAATCAGCTCGCGATTACCAATTAAAAGCTTGTTATTTGAAATGTATTTTTTCAACAGAATATTTATATTTAGAAAGTCTTGTTTTTGAGACAGAGAATTTTTAGGATTACAGAGCGGACCCAGAGATATCCTTTAAAAATATGCCTGGGTCAATCTCCAGAATCAGCGTGTTTGGTTGATTGCTATGGTGCTTTTTAAATATCGATATTATTGCTTTTCTTTTATTTCGAGAAGGAGGTGTCTAAATAAGCATATTTTCATTTTGGATCCTGAAGGGGCAGAAAAGCAATAATATCGATATTTAAGGGGCGCCATAGCGATCAACCAGGTCCGCTGATTCTGGAGATTGACCCGCCTATTCTCCTATTTTATCACTAATTGCGTTGCACGTTATTAGCATTGGCGGTCTGTTACAATCTCCAAGCCGTGTTTACTGCCCTTGTGCTGTTGTGCTTTCGGTATTAATTGGTCTGAATGGAACAGAAGTAGAATCACCTACCATTCTATTCTATTAAGACTATTCTATGCGATCCCACTGATTAAACGCTTATTGACTGATCATTATTTAGGCGAGAAGCTTTAAAATGAGAACTACTTGTTTACTTATCAACTCCATTTAATAGACTAAACTCATATTGGCGGGACGCAGCCTCGCTCTTTGGCACAGATAATCAATAAATGTATCCGCTTTGCAATAGTCTCCGGTAACGCCAAATCACGATCGAATGTGCTCTCCGATAAGCTGCTCAGAAGGATGACACGGCGCTTCATATCGATGGCAGCAAAGTAGATGCGGACAACTACAAAAACGCTACTTTACAGGAGAGCGCATTTAGTAAAAAAATGTTGCCTTTTTGTGAGTAATGTACCGATTAACGTGAAATTTTCTGACGTGCATTAAAATAGCCTTCTTAATTGTTTGTATAACACATTTTATTGATATTATCACTGTTTTACTGAAATAATGTAGATGTACTTTTTTACTCTGAAAAAACTTTGACGTAAAAGAAGACATTTGCCTGATATCCGTTTATACGTTTTGATAAAAAAGCGCTCATTCCACCTAAAATATCTAATAAACTGAGATAATGAGCATCCGGTAATATTTCTAATGATATTTAAAGAAAATCTAAGCACCATGCAAACATTTTTCTCCTTTTTTTGACCAAATTTTGTAGATATCTTTATTTACTTTGTATTTAACATTTCACTAAACTTCATCTACGTCTATCAGTTAAACTCATGTAGTTCCCAAAACTCACAAATTAATATAGGTATTTATACTTTTTTTTAATAAAACACCATGAAATTAAGTACCTATTAAACTAGATAAGTACCTACTTACCAGTTCAGTATCAACGTAAACAAAAAAAAAACAAAATAGACTACCTATCAAATTCTAACGTCTCTCTTTCTTAAAAAAGTATCAATCAGTCTTAAAAAGTTAGTTAGTCAATTAAGTATAGGCCTTATTAGCAAATAGGTACCATCAGGTACACACATCAGGTATAAAATTTTAATTAACATCGTTTTCTCCGAAGGAGAAAAGCTTCACTAGAAGCACCATTGCTGATGATGTTGCACTAGAATCAGTGACTAAAATGCATGGTAAAGTGAGTTGTGGATTGAAATAACGTAAATGATCATCCTCAGCAATAAGTTCCAGCATATGCGATTTTGATTCAAATGAAACCCAGGAGGCATAGGTGTAATAGGGCGTGATTGAGGGCAAACAGTTAAATTGGCTAGACTAGTATTTGGCTTATAATGTATTTTAGCAGAGGTTGTAAGTGATAATGCTCTTCATCATCAATCAAAAGATGTTCAAGTGTGTCATTTCCTAAGATCGGTAAGCTGTAAATAATATAAACCTACGAGTAATTTGACGCTCTGGAGGAAGAAAAAACCAGCTCCATCTAATTTTATCACACAGGAGCATCTGTCCCCAGGGCATGATCTTCCATAGCTAGTGTGGAAATCCATCTATCGATCAATCGACTGCACACCAAGTTGGCAGATGTAGAGGAAATGTGCAAATATTAAGGGAGGATCTAATAAACGTCACAGGAGAATTTAATTTAGTTGTTGTAAACCTGAAGATGTAGTTTAAGAACATTCTAAATACTATTTAAAGTAGTTTTAATAAATGGCATTAACCTGCTTTTTTGAAAAGACCCTCTAAATACACTAGTATCTATTTAAATTGCTGTAAGTGTTTGCTTGTAGATCAATAAAATTAGCTGAATTAATTCATTTTCTGCATCTTAATTTGAAAATAAAACAATAAATTTGATAAAACCAATGTGCAAAATAGTGTATCTATAGTAAAATTAATGAATTTTCTAATAAAACAAAGAATTGTAAATTAATTAGATTGAGACATATGCAAAAAGTACAACGGATAAACGGATAAGTGGCAGATGTCCGTGATTACGTCGTACACATTTTTGAGCCACCTGTCGAAGCTCCGAAGTAAAGGCGGTCATATGTAAATGTCCGTTTCTACTGCGACGTTTTTTAAAATTTGATTGTAGATGTCTTCTTATACGTGCCAGATTTTCTTTATTATTTTGAAATGTGAAATTATTTTAATGCAAACTTGTAGATAAGGTTAAAATAAGCTCATTTTTGTAAAAAAAGCATTTTCGCAAAAATGCAGATGTCCGTTTCTACTTTGCTGCCATCGATATGTGCTTTAAGGTTAGCTGACCAGTAGCCTCCGCACCGCATCACTTGTTCCTTCACTTTTGGATTACGATACAGCGATCCGGTGACTATACAAAGTTGATGTAGTGAGCGTTGGTCCATAGAATTTCATACCAAGAATACCGAGGCGATTCAGTGAGGTTTGGGTGCGGAGGCTACTGGTCAGCTATAACCTTTATCCTCCACATCCGAAAAGCCACGCAGGTACCCATTACGCTAGACCGGCAGATTTGCCGGAAACCGGTGCCTGGACATCGGATCCCGCAAGGAAACCGGAGACACAAATTACGACCAGTGGCTGTACAATTTATGGCTTCATATAAATTGTACAGCCATTACGGCAGATTTTCCAGGCATGAAAATCCACCGGTTAGGCATGGTGGGAATGTGCACTTACCTAAGTACTCGTAACACTACCCCAAATTAATAGTCTTATTTCCTTAGTTGCAAAATCAACCAAGAAGATATTATAGTGAACGAAGACATGGCCGCATCGCAGTCGCCGCAGTCGCCGCAGTCATCGTTTTTGTTAATAGCGACGGAAACGGCTGCGGCGACTGCGGCGCGGGTAAGTATGCGAGGTTGCATAGAACTTCATGTAAAGAAATCGAATGCGGGGACTGCGGTGCGGCCCATGTCTGCGTTCACCTTTAAGGTCCATAAGGCTTTGATAAAACGCTTGTCAGTGCTAACATAGGGTGTTCCCGTGTTGCATTAATCCTGAGTTTCCTGAGGTTATTCATTGATTGAATTATGGATTCTCTGCAGAGCTTATCTAGGGTAGGTAATGGCTTTAAGGTCGCCACGAATGCAAATATACTCACTGATATTACATTTGTGATAGTGTTTCTCTTTGCACTCGAGCTACAATGCATTACAATCTAAACAAAATTCGGTTAAACATAAATTGAAAATATTATTCGGTTATACATGCTCTGCGGCTACATCTTTCATAAAACGAATGGATAAAAATTCGTAAAAAAATGGCCTAACGCATGCAAGGATATTAATAATAGCTTGTCATTTCACACAGTATCTAGAGCCAGTGGCGTAACTGTATCGTCTGGGGCCCGTGGCAAATTCTTTTGATGGGGCCCTATCCAGGGACGTAGCTATAGCTATATAAGGGGGGGGTCCAAGGGTTCCAAAATACAAAGATTGACTAGTTTTCTGCCGCACTTAAATTGTAGCGCCGGGAGGGGGGGGGGGGGTGTTGAAGGGTTCCAACCAAGTAGTGGCGTATGTTAACTCAGAACCCCGGGCCAGCCTGGCTTTTGCCATCCCATAGATAGGTTCAATACATTGTGACCCGCTACTTCGTACGCGTTAGGGCTACCGTACTCGCACGCAACGCGTTAACGACATCGATTCCCGGGCTTGAAACTTGGTTTACTGTCCGCTCGCAAAATACTCATGAAGCTTATATGCGAGCGAAGCGAGCCCAAATTTTTTAAAGACAAATGCAACAAATGACACGTGATGATGCTTTTGAGCACCATAAGCCTGGCTGCTTGTCGGTTCCTATTTTATTATGCGAGCGGAGCGAACCAATTTCCAATCTCAAATGCAACACGTACCTAATGCTCTTGATTTTGCTTATGTGCTCAAAGAAAAGGATGGCTTTTTGTCGGTTCCTATTCTGCGGTCATACTTAACTCACTTAATTTTTTTAAGATAAACGCAACAAGTGACACATGATTTCTTTTTCTTTATATTTTATTCTTATGGTGCTCAAAGAAATGGCTGGTAGCTTGTCAGTTCCTATTTTATTATGCGAGTGAAGCGAGCTGATTTTTTTTATCACAAATGCAACATGTGAGACTTGATTTTGCTTACGTACTCAAAGAAAAGGATCGGTTCCTATTCTGCGGTCAGACGTTACGCACTTTGCTCGCAAAACAGTCATGAAGCTGTATGCGAGCGAAGCGAGCCGAATTTTTTTTAAGACAAATGTGACACTAGGAAATGTTTGCCTGAAATCGCCTCGAGGATTTATTCCCAGAATCCCAATTATTGTAACGGATTATCCCTTCGAGTTTTAAAGAATACCTACAGTTTCCTGTAAAGTTAAAAATCGCAAGGCCAGTCTCAGAAAATGGTCTGTCAATAATAATCATTAGATTACTAATAAATTACACAAGTCTTGATGTCTATCAAACTTACAACCAAATGAGTTTGTGTTAGTTGTTGTTAGTTAGGTAGGCTTTTCTTACACTGGTTCCAAAATGTACAAAGATTAACATTACGCCCAGGGGTATTTAATAATAGAAGTTGTAGTTTTTATAGTTCCCAATTTTTTTATACTTAAGTTTAAAAAATTGTTCTGGCCAAGCATGCTAAAAAAAACATTAAAAAACATAACTCGAGAAATACAAAACATCGGGTGTACCTAGTTTAATAGTTTTTTTTGGACGTCATGAACCATCTGTTTACGCACGGAAATACCTGTTCCACCAGTTTTTTTTATGCTATTGCTAAGGAGGGGGGAGGGTCTGGACCCCCTAAACCCCCCCTCCCCCTTATATACGTCCCTGGCCCTATCAGTAAAAATCATCACGAGCTCGCGGCCTCTTGAGCCGGGGCCCTCTGGGGTCGGGGGCCCGTGGCATTTGGCCACCCATGCCACCCTATAGTTACGCCACTGTCTAGAGCCCCAAAGCCCAAAGTAATCAGTAGTTAGTAGAAATACACATTTATTATTCCTTGCATATAGATCAGCCATATTGTGGTTTAAAGCTTTTGTTCAGAGAAATTACTTACTAGGCAAAAACTGCAAAACTGTTAGATAAAAAGAAAGAAAACATTAAAAGAGAGTAAGAAATTAGTATTCTCGTATACTTTACTAACTGTTATTATACTGTATCGCGAAAAAAAGGCCTACTTAAGGTCAAGGGGTAGCATTGGCCTATTCAAAGGGGATCCTTTCTTCGTTTTTATAGTAGCTGCTACCAACAAAGAAATACCTAAATCTCAAAAAAGCTGAACCCTCCGTGCTTTAATTTCAACTGAAGTGAAATCGACTGAAGTGTAGGTACACGCTTTCGCTCTTATACCCTTGAATTTCTTGCTACAGAAAAAGTGTACCCACATAAGCTTTGCTTTTCACGGTGAGTCCATACTTGAACTTGTACCAAGCAATGATTTTGTTAGGACATGTATAGTATAATGAGCATGATCTACATTATTATTGACTGGCCTCTTGGCTCAGTTGGTAGTAGCTCTGCCTTCTGCGCTGGAGGTTGTGGGTTCGATTCCCACCCAGGACAAACATTTGTGTGATGAACATAGATATTTGTTCTGTGTCTGGGTGTTATAAAGTATTTTAAGTATGTATTTACTGATATACTTATAAGTATTCTATCAGTTATCTGGTTCCCATAGTACAAGCTTTGCTTAGTTTGGGGCTAGATGGCGCTGTGTCAAATGTCCAGCAATATTTATTTATTTATTATTATTATTTATAAGCCTAATGTTTCGCATTGCAGAGCAAAGGCCTCCCTTCCCTCCACCGATCCCTATCTTGTGCCTGCTGGAGCCAGTCCTCGCAGTAGAAGTCAAGCTCATCCCGCCATCGCCGCCTGGGTCTACCACGTGGCCGTCGTTGTTGGGGAGCCCAATCGGTGGTTATCTTTGCCCATAGATTTTGATATGATGATCTACATATATTATATCAAGATTTTTTTAATGCCTCATTAAAATTGCACTCACGACAGGATTTGAATCGACGTTACGGATCCGACGTTAATTTCCTTACAATAATTGAGCTACCCAACGATCGCTTTTAGACTTTAGAGCAAAGCCAAAGGTGATGCCAAAGAGGTTCAAAGGCAGGTAGGTAGGTAGGTACCTAAGCTTTGGCAATACATTACCCTGTTTTCAATCTTATCCATAGTCTCTCTTTTTGCTCTCTTGGATAACTGGCATTAAAAATAAGTAAAAGCCAGCTTTAATGCGGTTCAGCACACAATTGGACCATCTAACTATGTAGTAGAGGGTGTCCCCACGAATTTATTTTGTTTGGAATGCGTCCCTTTCTTCACGAACGCCTCGTATAATGGCTGTAGCAAAAAGTCTTGGGCGCAATTTATTCACAAACTTCAGGGTACCGGCTTTATTATGTAGAGAGCACAATCATAATTTTAGGAGTAATGGTCCACCAGCTTTCTTGGTCATTAAATAAAATAGACTAGCTACTTCATAATGGGACCTAGGTATCGCTATTATTGCCTTTTTTGTTCGGTAAATAGTGTAAAGTATATGGTTCTACCCCCTTCGGTAGGGTAGTCGGGCCAGCCGAATTAGGAAAATTTATTTTTTCCGAAATAACGTCGCGTTCGGCGTGGCGCCGAACTTCCCTTCGAGCGATTATTACAGCCAAACCGCATTCAATGTATTTTGCATAGCAAGCGACACATCACGCGACGTGTTACGCGACCGAAAGTTCGGCGCGCGTAATTGAACGTTCGGCGTATGCTTCTCGACGACCGCCACGCAATTTTCCGTCGCGTAGCACACTGAAAAAGAAGCCGCGTTCTGAGCGTTTGGTTTTTCATACCAACAACGGAATATTACGACCGAAACTTCAGCCGCTAAACTTTCGGCGCCGTACGTTCCGCAGATGTGTCGCAACACTAAGAACTAAATTACATCTTCTTCCTGGTTTTATTTTGAAAGTTAAATTTCGACAAACTACACTAAGTACTTATAAATACGTCTTGCCGCCGCAGGTTCATTTTAAAGTTCCGTACCCTTTAAAATCTAAATAATGAACACAAGCAACTTTTTAGAAAGATAACTTTTATTACGGTACGGTAAAAATAAATAAGTTCTACACGTGTATACTTATACTTAGCGGTTGACCGTGCCTTATGAGAATAAACAAAAACCAAAAACGTAATGATAGTTAAATGTAAATTCTTCATGAAATTAATTAAATTATTTTAGTAATCGCAAATCACTTGTTTATGATCTTCCTCTAAATTTAGAGCCGGTTAGCGCCTGCAAAGTGAAGAACTGTTTTAGTGCGCTGAACATCTTCGAGTAGTACTTGGCTGAGCCCACAGAGGTGTCAGATTTTAATTTCCTGCATCGTATTTTTCTGCCGCCTGAAAAGGGCAACATGCTTTTGCGTATAAAAAATAAAAATAAATAAAGCAAAATAGCGTCTCTTTTAGGATTGATATTTACATGTTCTTACCATCTCGTGTCGCATTTCTTCAGTGATCCGCTCGCACAGCTCGGCCGGGATGTCGCTCTCCGTCATGTCTTGCAGCACGTGGTTCAGCTGGGACTTCCTGCCAGAACACATCCTCATCATGACTCCCTTATCATTGAGTTTCAGACGTCACAGCACGCTTTTTGTTACAGACAAACATGGAATCGTCTTAAAACTGTCAAAGACATCCTCAAAAGATCTTGAGTGCCTAAGATCTGGGAAAACGCCTAACACGCTTAGGCCTCGTTCGGAAGAGAGTTATTAGCGTCCGTTAAAAAAGCGCGTTGGCGAATATAAAACTCAAATTCAATTGAATGCCTATCTCCCAGTCTACAGATCATGTCATAATACTTACGTCAAGTGCTTAAAATTGAAAGTAGCTTGACGCGTCCAAAATGATTTAATTCAATTCAACGCTTTTTTTTAACTGGCGTTAATAAAACTCTACTAGGTCTTACAGTGATCCTATTTGGGTTTTTATTCGCCAAATTTTTCACAAATTCGGGTTTACCACAATATTGGGATGACTTGTCATCAGCTCAGTCATTCAGCTTACCCAATAAGACTTTTTGCTTCAGTCAAGTATACCCTTAACCTGGGCAGGCGCGGATCCAGCCCTCAAAAAAGGTTGTGGGCACAGCCACCCAAAACTTTGCCTAGTGCGAGCCGAAGTACGATATCGTTATGTTGAATGAAAATTTAACAGATTTAATTAAAAGCTCCTAAAAAAATATCTTAGGGTATCGAATTAAGCTTTCATTTCTTCGAATCATTCAATTGTTCCTCAATAAACCCAACTAGGGTTGTGGGCATGCCCACCGTGCCCATATGGGTGGATCCGCGCCTGAATCTGGGTGCATAATGCCACGTCATGTGAGCTTAGTCTAACATCAAAATGGCGTGGCGTCCGCCTCCTTGAAAAGTCCGAAACTTTTCGCAAAGTTTTTCTTTCGTTCAAGCAACACAGAGGTCCAAGAATGTGTAGTCGACTTTTGTCTTCACATTTAGCAAATCCATCCAAGAAAAAGTTTGTACTTTCTCGTGCTAAGTAGGTATTATTGTCTATTCTCCACCGATAAAGACGTTGTTATAGGACCTTCGGATTTTTTGTCTCTGCTAAAGCTATGTTTTACATCTCTCCTTTATATTGTATAAGCAAAATACATGAGATGCACTTACTGTATATAAATAAGCATGTAGGCGCTAGTGGCCCTCCGAGCGAGGTGGGGCGCGTGCTCCTCTCCGCCGTAGTTGTACTCGATGGCCTCCTGCTTACTGCAGCGGGACACCACGTCGTCGTCAAACTTGCACCACTGGAAAACACATTGTTTTTTACCCGACTGCGCGACGCAAAGGAAGGGTAATGTGCTTTAATACGCTTTAGAAACAGAATAGAAAACCTGAAAGGCGCGGTAAAAAGTAAGTTCATATGAGTAAGTGGCCATCTCTGGTGACGGAGTTTTTAGGCCGCCTAAATGCCTCCGTCATGGCTTAACGACTTAAAAGCCGACACCGACAATTTAACGTGTCCTCCGAAGCACGGAAGCGCTCAGCTCGTAATACCACTTGCGGTCACCCATCCTATGAGTGGCCGCGCCCAACGCTGAACTTTAAGGCCTCGGTCTCGAATTTTGCGGGCAGCGGGGCGGCGGCGGCGGCGGCTCTGGAGCGGTGCGGGGCGGGCTGACTGGAGTGCCCGCCCCCGCACCGCTCCAGAGCCGCCGCCGCCGCCGCTCCGCTACCGCACCGCTACCCGCTAAATTCGAGACCGAGGCCTAACGATCAATCAAGGACGTCTAAGCAAGCTACGCTACGAGCGCTTCAATTCAAAAGGCGCGGTGACTTTTGCTCACATATTAGGAGACATTTACAATTACTTTACGATGCCTATAAGTGGGCAGAGGTACGTAAAATATTAGTACCCCTACATTTTGCAGATCCCTACATTAGCAATTCAGACGTGACAGAATCCAAGCCCATCGACTCCTAATCTAATGATAGCTTACTGGTTTCTCCACAATGTTTTCCTTCATAACACAATTTTCGAAATGAATAGTCGAGGTTAGGTAGGTTCTACCACTGGTCCGACACGGCTCAACGGTGCCTTTGACAAATTTAGCCGTTGAATGCAGCAATAGCTTAACACGTTCAACGTCAGTGCCCCATATATGGGTCACTATGAACACTAGAGCGCACGCGCGCTCTACTACTAGTAGTGCGCTCTAGTGTTAAGTTCCCTTAGTGCATACCTGGTCGTTCCGTAGTGACCCATATGTGGGACACGGACGTGTAGAGCCAGTTCATAGTGACCCATATATGGGGCACTGGACGTTGAACGTGTTAAAACTCAAGCAATTTAATGGATTCCAATTAATATAAATCAATTTGCTCTGATTCGTAATCAAATTAACTCTGCTCATTATCACCGACGTAAATTGAATGCATTAATTTGAGGTGAAACTGAATTTAAACACAAACTATAGAATGATTCAAAAATCGATGATGGATGAGCTCAGAACGAATAATATAATATAAACGAATAATAGCACAGAACAGTTCAATTTCACTTTTAAAGCAAAGTAAAAATAATATGAGACGCGATGATCACACGGAGACACACTCTCTTACCCAGATACCTATCCAAATGAAGATCATCCAGATGATACATTGTCGGTTTCTAAATCGACCGTGTCGATGCTAAACTCAGAATATAGATATTGTATTTTATAGTATTAACCGCACACTTATAAATTTATTATTTTTAAAATAAATTTTAAAAATCAGAATGTGGGGACAACAATGTAGGTGCATTGTCTTCTTTGTGACGGCCGATGTGTGTATGCGTGCGCAGATATTTGAGTACCTACATCTTTTACTTTTTTCTGTTTTTAAATTGTTATAACTAGGTACCTACTTAGGTAATTACGTTGCTGTGTTTTGCTTGCATTTGAAATAAATTTTGTAATAATTTCGAGAACCTAGTGTTTAGTCAAACTTAATCTAAGTTTAAAAACACTATTAGCCAGAACCTAAGTTAGTATTCTGTATTATCTTGTTATTTTATTTTATATCTGTAATGTATTTTCTTTTGTGTGTACAATAAAGTGTTTTCTATTCTATTCTATTCTATTATTGGAAATAAATAAATAAATTTCACTGATGCGTAGGTATATATTATAAAGTAGGTCAGACAATGCGCGTTGCGCCCTCAGCACTCAGCCCGCGATCGCAATGTAACGTTCAGTAATTAATTCAATACAAGTAATTCAGTAAAAACGTATTTTCATTTTTAAACTGAAAAATCTTATCAAAATTTTCAATTCCGACGGGATTCGAACCCGCAATGATACAAGCGATCCTTCTTTAGCCGGAGTGCCTTTACCAATTCGGCCACGGAACCTCTGACGCCAGAGTTGAAAATCATGATAAGACCATACTATCGATTATAGCATCGATGAGCGCCATCTACAGGATAACTGCTAAGTTAACTCACTGCTCATTGCCCGAAGTTACATTCAGTGTGGATTAACACTATAACAGGGCTTTTTGGCGGGAATTTGAGAAGTCAAGTTTCATTTTTGTTTTATTTTCCAAAACTTGTGTTTCTTCGAATGTTAATGTGTAATAATGGTGGATTATTAACCGTTAAGTGTTCGTGAACGTGCATAAATGTAGGGAAGTGAAACAAAATTGAATAACATTGCTTTTCAAGTTCTCCCAAAAAGTCCGTGTTGATGTTTCAGTAACGCCTTTAGTACACCGACGCATTCGCATGCGGCAGCGAGTCGTTGCGAAATCATTGCGGTGCGAAACATCTGCGGAACGTTAGTACACTGCAGTTTATTCGCAAGGAAATGTCATTGTAATTTTCGTCTTTTCTTGAGTTTTCCTCCATGCAACCTCTTTTTTGTATGCATTTTTGTAATCAACATGCCCAACTAAATATAGTTCGGGATAATTTCGAACCAAATTCAATAATATTTCAATATTTTCGGCTTCCATTGTGCGAAATTCTGTCCTCACCGACAGATCGCGTTCGCATCGCATTGCGATGCGAAACTCCAATGCGAATCGGCTGCGTCGGTGTAACAGCCATTTCGCAGTTGCTTGCGAAACAATACAGACAAGGATGCAACTATTTCATCTAGCTATATGTTAGAGCGAGACATAACACATGCGAAACATTGCCATACAACTTACAGTTTTTTCGTCGATTCGCTGCCGCATGCGAATGCGTCGGTGTACTAAAGGCGTAAAGCCCCACATCTTTACTGAGGCACAAGGGGAGGGGTGGGATATTATATTTATGTATTGTAATATGTATTTATATATCTTATTTATCTATAAACTTGAAGTTTATTTAATTACTTGACACTGGCTGAATGCACAACCGTGCGAAGCCAAAATAAAGAAAAAAAAAAAAACACTATAACAAAATAAAATCATAAAACGTATTTTATTTAAATTCCACCAACACCTCATTAACCGAATTATTGGATCGGGGTCACCAATGTTGGAGTACAAGTACTAATGGCAGTTTTTGTTTCATTGACAGTTACATTGTTGTCCCTACACATAATAAAATTTATTTAAGTAACTTTAAAACTACTGAAATCTTGAGACAACCTTTCCATCTCCCTTAGGGTTGATGAAGACTACGTAGTGTCCTCCGTGGTTGTCTCCCGAATGGACCAACACCGCGTGCAGCGTGTAGTGAGAAGGAGAGGAGGGGGTCTCTTGAAGATACGGATCCAGGTTGATCTCTTCGTAGAACTCAAACCTGCAAAAATTCCAGAAATCTAAACTTTTACTTTCGAAATTACTGACTAAATTGTTTGGCGGCTAAAACTGCTTACTGAAACCGGAGCTGCAGAACGTCCTGACTAATAGGAAAGATGCAATGTTTTTATTTTTGCTTTGATTTGAAAGAATTTCATGTAGATTAGACCACGAGTATAATATGAAATTAAAATACTTTAATTTATTGTAAAAAATTGCGGCTTCGCTCGCGTGGTACCCGGATGAAAGGTAGCCTATGTTACTCTCCAGCCCTCCAAATATCTCCACACAAAAAATCACGTCAATCCGTCGCTCTGTTTTGACGTGAAAGCAGGACAAATAAACACACTTTCACATTTATAATAGGGGTACATTTTTTCATACCTGTCGTTGAACTTGACGGAGGCGTCACTCTGCGGGTCGTACTGAAAGCGCATGAGGTGTAGGTGTAGCACGGGTGGGAACTGGTCAAAGCGGACTCCCTTCTCGGCTTCCTGCAGGCCATGCTCACCCGCGTCGTACTTATTATCTCCGTCCAGCAACTCGGTGCTGATGTAGTCTTCAAACGACTCAAAAACTGGACAAAACTAATTCATAAACAAATGCTATTGATACCTACCTAAACGAAATTTGAATTCAATGATAATAAAACTTAGGCCTTTACATCTTTACTAGATGATTTATACAGTGTCAGGAGGCAATCTTTGCCTACACTTGACGGGACACTGTAGTGCCTGGGACAATGTTGAGATGGAATAGGCTTGCCCAGCACCTACATCATCCTCTCAGCTTAACCGGCCATATCCACAGGAAAGACATGATCAGTACGTATGGGTCTGACTAAGTAATGAGAATACTTCAATTTATAAAAGAGTCTCTCAGCGAGTGTTTTGATCGCCAAGGTCAGAACATCGCTGGGCGAGGTATTTCTTAAAAACAGTCCTTGCCGAGCTCTGCGCAGAATGTCTACCACCCCGAGCACATTTGCGTAATGAGCGCTGAAAGGGATTGTGTAAAAAGCTCTTGTCCCTTCGGTAGACAGAGAGATGATTCTCGTTTGCAGTGTGAACAGTCAGGGATTAATATTTAATTTTATTGACATGTGAGTGACTTCTAAAATACCTACTCAATTGCTAGAACCTCTTATGCGTCAGAAATGTCCCCTCCTCTTGGATTGTGGGACAGGTGCTTTATTATCAGGCTAGTATAATAGTGTTCGAAGCCTTCCTACACCTACACCTTTATATGCAAGTGGTCAGTTGCACTGTGCACCACCCTGCAATCGGACTTTCAAAACCAAAGTTGGTTTTGCCAGCCATATTCGGGCACATAACCAACAATAGTATATTTTGCCAGGTTCGCCATTGTCGGATACGACAAAGAGGACGTAAAATTAGTATAATAGTAGTATAGTTTAACTAGATATTTGTGATCAGAACAGTTTGCGACTTACTATCCTTCTTTCCTTTCACACTTAATTGGATATCATAGAAAGTTTCACTTCGTGAGCTAGTGCAGTTGACGTTCTTGCATTTGATAAACGATGTCATTTTGCCCTCGAACAAATTCGGCACCGTGTTTTCGACCACGGTTCCTTTCATTTTATTGTCAAGTTTTTCTAACAGCACCTTCAAAGACAAAACAATAAAAAGGTTGCTAAGTAACCAGCTTATAGAGACGTTAAAAAATCACTTACACGTAAGAATTCTTGGACATCATGCTGCATGAATGAGTCTAGAGTCTCCCATCCGAAGCTTTTTGTCAATTTCTTTGTGGCTACAGGATTATCAGAGAACTGAAGGTCGTAAAAGACTCTCTGAAGTGCGAAGGCCACGGATCGTGAACTGTCAACACCTACTGTAGGAATCTTGTAGACTGCTTTCCGAAGAACATTTGTGAAGAATAGTGTTTGGAGTAGTGAGTTCATGTAGCAAGTTGCTCCTTGGTTTTTTAGACCTGAAAATTCATGACAAAAGTGGCAACAAAACCAAGTAACAGAGATGTTTGAAACTCGATTTCTTCGGCAAATGTCTTACCTACATATCCAGTATGCTTTTTTGAGTCCCAACATACTCCATGAGGAGCTTCGGCCATCACGTGAGCTTCGATGGTGATGCTGTCATTGCTCACATACCCGCTGTCAGGGTTCATCAAATTATCCCATGATATGAAATGTGCGAAGCCCCAATCATTTTCCTTGCTGCAAGAAGAGACAATGACCATTGTATTTAGAACTGGTAAGTAACTCTAATAGTATTTTGTAATTAATACACCATCTTGTAATATGCTTATTAATTACTTCTTCCTTTCGTATCCTTACTTTCGTTTGCGAAATACCTACGCAGATGGGCATCCTGGCCTATGAGTGGCCATCAAATTGGTTAGTATCGTTGGAATGAGGAGTCATTTAACTATTATGACTTCGGTTCCAGATGTAGGTACCATAAAATATCATTTAGGAAAAATGTAACAGGTGGAGAAAAATTTTAGCTCCTTTGCTTTTTAGCTACCTTTTTAGTTAGAAGGTTTTGTTCTTAAATAACTTTAGGTTTATTTTGAAGAAAAACATAGTTGCATAGATTTAATCGACTCTATTTCCCAGAAGGAACACTTTTCCCCAAGTAACTTACCTTATCAAATCGTAAGTTTGTGATACTTTAAATCCTCACCTGTGGTACATGTGATGAAGTTTTCTACATAGATTTTCTCCGTCATTTTTGTGTGACAACAGTTTCAGTTCGCCCAAGCCGTAACAAGACCATCCGGTAGAATCACATTCCGCGTTACACTGCAGAAATATTCCCAGAGCCTTCTGTTGCCGCCGCTCTGGCGTGCTGGTCTGCCGGATCATAACGAGTATCCTCCACGGCAGACATCTCACGTAGCAGGAGGGAGATAGCACTTGCTCTGTCAGCTCGCTAATATTCTGAACGGTGAAGGAGAATGATGCTTCTGCCCGGGCAATGTCGTCTTCTTGAATCTTGGTCTATAACACATGATAGATGTAACATTACTATAAAAATAAGCCAAAAGCTCAGTCAAAGAGTTATAAATAAATAATGCTGGACATTTCACACAGCATTATGTAGCCCCAAGCTAAGCAGAGATGTGTTATGGGAACCACATGACTGATATGCTACTTAAATACATTTTTTTTGTGAATACATAGGTACATAATATACATAGAAAACACCCAGACCCAAGGCAAATATTTGCAGATTATACAAACATTGGTCCCGCGGCGGGGATCGAACCCGCAACCTTCTGCGTCACAGGCGTGCCTTCGCCCACTGCGCCACAGAGGTCGTCAAAACATCGAGCTGAAACAGTGGCTTGCTGAGTTCAAGCATTATTTTTCGACGAACCTGTCTTTTTGTGACCGAAGAACATATTGTGGGTCTTCTCTTCGAAGTAACTGAACGTTTTTTAATAGGTCTCTTTAGTATTTTATTCACACTTACAGGAAGATTTGTTTGAAGAGCTGATGCAGTTTCAACGCCGCCGGGGTCAATCATTTCACCAGCAAGTTGATCAGCAAAACTGAGAATAGAATAATAATATATGTTATTAATAAGTGTTTGTATTTAATCTAAGCAAATCATTTAGCAATAAGTACTTACTTTTATTCCAAATGATGTTTTAATTACAAATGAAAAATGTTTTAATATCAAAATAAAAATACAAGGAAATACTAGAAATTGTTATTGTAAATTTATCAGGTCCATGACATGCAACATGTCACCCGCCATTTATGAATGTGTCATTTTTGATGTTCTGATTTTAAAAATCTTAAAGTAAAAATGTTAACAAGGAGATTTACCTTTTATAAAGGTAGGTAAGTAATAAGTGTACCTATAAACTTTTTCTTTTTTGGGTAAAATCTCAGATTAATGAATACCTACAAAGATCTAACCAAGTACCTATTTTCCAAAACTTGTGTTTCTTCGATGTGCTTGAAAACTCCGTCACCAAAGTTGGCCACTTGCTCATACAAACTTACTTACTTTATCCTAACATGGGGTGGAAATCTTGACTCCGAAGAAGTATTATAACAAGATTAAAAAGCTTCTGGTTCTAAGAGACGTCTTGCGAGTGCAATAAGGCACTCAGAAGACAGAGATAACGTTCCATAGCTCGGATTCCTTGTAAAAGTTAATTAAGATTTTGCCTTTTGCGTTCCTTTTAATCCAGATAAAGTGAAAACCAAATAAGATGCTGTATTTTTAGATTTCTTAAATGGCTGATGTTTGTGTGGGTCGGGACCCAAGAACATAGATCCGTAATTTAATGTTGCGACTATGTGTAACCGTCTCCCTAAGGACAGTAAACAACCTCCACTCAGATGTTCGTTCTCTTTGATGATATCTAGAGAAGTAGTCAGAGGTAAGTACTTAAGTCCATATACGAGTACATTTTCCTAAAAATTATTTTACGTCTGGCATTTGAACTCACGTTTGGATCAAAAATCGAGGATCTATTCCATTTAGCGAACACGGATTTTGGGGGATATTTCTGATGGCTTCTTTGCCTTGTTATATTATGCAGATAGACACAACGAACCTAATAAGATTGAGTTTAACTTGGCATAATAAGTCTGAAAGTAACTAAACTAAACTTCATAATATGTAAAACATTTTATTACACTTTCTAGGAACCTAGCAACAGCCGTACTAATCTTCGGTTGTTTTGTTTGTATTACTAAACTTTGAATCGATAAATTATGTAGTATGGTTTCATAAGTTTTAATACAAACAATACCAATCTTCATGGCTAAGCCGAAGTATTGAGGAAGACAACCTTTGAAGTGATTTTTCTAGAGTTAAATAAGCAATTTTTAGAACCTCTTAGTATAGCGAATAATGATAACACTTGTCACATACTAAAACCTTCGAAGCGATTACGAGTGCTTTACAAGGAAATGTGAATAAAACTCAAATTGGTTCTCGCTTACTTTCGCTCAGTCTAGTAATATGAGATCGTGCGAGGTTACATTAACATAAATGGTTCCCGGGCCTGAATATCGATGGAATAAAGAAAAAGTAAGCTTTATTACAAGAGCAAATACCAAATGCTATTTTAGCAGTGATTCCCTAGAGCGATTCGAGTCTATATCCGCGCGTTCATGTTTATTCTGTTACGAGAAAGCCAATTTGCAATAGAAGTAATGATACTCAGCTTGGTTAGAGATTATATTTTGTGCCTTTCCTTTCATGGTTACCGCGCTGTTCACGAGTATTTACTTTTTCTATCAACTACTTTGTTTGATGCCGGATTTACACGCACAAAAGCCTGACCTAAGAACGAAGTAGGTATAAACTTGTAGCCTATGTCAATTACAGATACGAGTACCTACCATGTAAGAAATCTTTGTATTAAAAAGGGTACGAACATTTTTGTATGGAGCCTGGCATACCTACTGTCGGCCATTTTGAAAAAACCTCGATTTTGCTGCCAGTGATGAAACATGTGTCAATCGATAGGGGAAGTGATTACAAACAAAATATATTCAGTAATAAAATCTCGTAATCTTTATACTTTCAGAGATATTTTAGTTTGAAAATGTAAAAATTAAAACTTGAAAATGCTAATTATGCTGCCAATAATAACCGGTAGGTATTTGAATATGTCTACTGTGACTGGGGATAAAATCGTGAGCCAATTTCGTTTATTTTTTAAATATATTTTTTTTTATTTGAAATTATATTTTTGAACAAAGTTTATTTTATCATTTTGTGCTAAATAGTACCTAGGTAATTATTAATTTAAACAAAAAATCTTCGGGTATGAAATAAGAATAATTGTGGGGCCAGTATAGAGATAATTACAGGATTTTTTTGTAGATCTTTTTAATATCTACAACTATGTAAGTACTACCTACATTATTTTGATGTGTCTCTGTTGGTTTAGCCAGCGTAACACAAAAACCGTAGTCTCTGACACTTTGAGAGCATTGATCGGTCATACTATCGATTGTATTGATTTTTAAGTGTGTTCATGGTTGGACTAATATTTCTGCATTTTGTATCTACCTACCTAGTATTTTTTGGTGTGTGTACCCCTGCATAAATATGTATACAGTAGGTAAAGTTGGTTGAGGACAAAAAAATTGGGTGTATGAAACGTGTAGCCAGTGCAATTCGTGCGTAGCGATTGCGTAGCAGTTTCGTAGAGTTTGTAAAGGGACGTACCTCCGCCGGTACCTACCAACATTTTATATGCCTATGGGGCATATTACACTATCATTTATCTTGGATCATAGATCTATGAGTCAATGTTATTGGATAATGTAATATAGACAAATGTATCATTTTCTCCTTGATAGTCAATAGTCAATTATATTGCATCAAATACATGATCATTTAATTAAATGATCAGAGATTTTACAATGTAATATGCCCCTATTACAAAAATTTCATCCAAATCAGACCAATAAGGCATGATTAAAGCACAAACATTAATAAGGTTAATATAATTCTAGGCAGAAATAAGTAAAACTTGATTTATTGTAACGGTATCAGTTTAATCAGAACGGTGTGATTGCGGAACAGACAGAGTTGCAAATCTGTGAGTTGTCGAACCTGTTGTGGTTCCCTCCGCAGCCGCTGTAGGAGAAGCCCTTGCACGTACGACTCGCTATGTCGAAGTAATACCTGCAATTTTTTCAACATTATACTGTACGTACCATAATACCATAACAACTGATTAGGCCCAGGCAGCGTTGTGGCAGAATAAGAAGATGACGAGCAGGGGCGGACTTTGATTTTGGGGGGTCACGTTATTTGCTAGTACCTACTTACCTACCTTTTTTTGCAGGATGTTAGAGGTTGGCCATGACCCCCCCCCCTCCCCCTCGCGCATGATGGCGAGACGACCCAGGCAGTCGTACAGGTGGCAGGCACAGTTCGACTCAAGATCAGGAGATCAAGTAAAAAGAGAGAGAAGGCTTTGCCCTGCAGTTGGACGATGCAGACTAAAAATAAATAACTAATATATTTTTGAGGAACAGGATGGAATCGTTCCCCAATCGCAGAGTAGGTGGTTCCTCTGCGACGGGCCGGCCCATCTGGCCCACTTGCCCGTGACCGACAGATGTTGTCGAATAGTTCTACTTATGTCTAAATCCGTTGGAAACTTTGCTTGCGAATTCTAGACATTCTGATGTTGAGTGGTGCCATCTGTAGTGCGTAGCATGTTTCTGTAGTTCATCTAGCGACAGGTAGATGTCACTACATATCTGTGTGCCTGACTGTCTGTTACCAGACTGAGAAACCAATTTCACTCAATGTCGGAATTATTGTCTGATTGTGGATTACGACTCAGAACAATAACTAAAGCTGTCACTGTTACGAGGATAAGGCGGACTCGAGGCGGACTCCGTTTACAATACCTGTCCGAAACGCTTCGATAGCTTAACTGCATTGTGCAATAGGTATTTGGCTAATAACTAGATAAAACTGATTAGACAGAAGTTTTTTCTCCATACGACACATTCAAACCTATTCTAGATAACGTAATTAACATTTTTGGTTATTTTAAGTATACCTATCATCTACTTTTTATTTCTAAATTCGAAGTGAAGACAAATTTATTTCTATAAACGAATAGGATTACATTATAAACTTGTTTTTGAGTTTGTGTGGAAGTATAAGAAGCCAGAGAGGGGATCCTCTTAAACCTTTCAAGATTGATAAGGGACACCATCTAGGATTAAACAATGTTTGGGACCACGGATCAATTTAGTTAATTATTTTAAGTGTTTTGTGTGGAGGAAAGAGGGCCATTTCGTTTAGCCTTCCGATTGGAAGTCGAGTGCACCCCACTTCAGCTCACATTACACCATGCTGAATTCAGTGCACTAAATGCTAGTTCATTCATAAATTAATGCTCTGTGTGTGTATGTAAGTGTAAGTGCATTCTACTTTTACTGAGGCTTAATTTAAATGTTATAATTCCGTCTGAATCGGGCTGAGTAAAGCCAGAACAAACTGCTATAGCAAAAATTCGTCTAACGAGCGTACGCACGTCTTTCGTTAGTCGGTGCGCCTAGTTTAATTTAAAACAAGGGATAGCTGTGATGCAAATGCTTCTGAAGTGTTAGATTTCATCCACCTAATCATCATCCATAGTCTACATACCCACAGTCACCGAGGTCTTATTATGTGCCGCTATTTCACTTTATCTTGTGTTTTCATTTAGATATTGACCTTTGACTATTTATACGATAAAAGTCAAATAGTCAGCCAACCACAGCTATAAAACCTACATTGTAGTTACTTGCATAAACTTATTTAAGGTTACCTACTTAAATGTTATAGTGTAAGTATAGTGTGTTATAAAATTCCGAAATCTTACATAGGCTTGTAATCATTGCATAGTCCAAAATCTGGTTGCAATCGACAAATAACTTTTTGAGATAAATTGAAATTTATCGGGTGTTCACCAGCATCTATAAAAAATATAATTAGATTGAAACTTAAAGTAGTAGATTTGATTTCATGATAATACACTTTGCTATTGCTATAATACTGTAGGTATATTTCACACAGTATCATTCTAGCCCCAAAGTAAGCAGAGCTTGTGTTATCAGAACCACATGTCTGGATAATATACTATTCCTAAGTACATATATAGGTACTTGTAATACATAGGTACATTTATACATAGAAAACACCCAGACCTGAGACGAGTATTTGCAGATCATACAATCATTTGTTCCGCAGCGAAGATCGAACCCGCAACCTCATGCGTTTCAGACGGGCCTTCGCCCACTTAGGCTTGTTTCACTCTTCAGCGTGTCACCGGTCGCGTCCGACGCGGTCGGTCGAGTTGACCTTTCACAGTTCGGCGTGCGCCAACGTTGAGCTGGACGTGTACAATCATGTAAACAAGTAATAAAAAAAAGTTATTCTTATTTCTGTGATAGCATTAAAACAAAAAACGCCGTGTCAGTCCAAAAGGAATATTATTCATGCATCCTATAACTTCAGCCCATCTAACGTAACGCTGTATTCGTATTCACAACTACGAGAAGATGCAAAAAAAAAAGTTTAATTAGGTACTTATGTAGGTACCTCTCTACTTCAGAATGAAGAAAAAGAAAATCTGTTTGCGTCCCTGTCAACATTTTCAAATAACTTTTTATTCATTTTTAAAGTACCTACACACACATCATTATATTTTTATCACTTTATAGAAAGAAAAAAAAAGTAACGAATTCTGAAATACCTACCTAGTTATACGACAGTTAAGGTGTAGGTAGGTACTATAACATTAACTAATTCCATCCAACAACTCTGTTTTTATACAACAGGTTTTGTAAATCTCAAATAGCAGGCTTTTTTTTACTTCTCCTAACAACAGTCGTCATGACTGTACGCAAAACGCACACGCGCACGTCCAACAGTGAAAGCTCACGTGGCAACATTGGCCCGCGCGCCAACCGGCATACGCGGGGCGCGCGGGCTCCGGTCAGCCTTTTGCGCCGGTCCGGCGTCTCGAAAAACGCGACCGACCGCGCGCGACAGAGTGAAAGCCGCCATTCACTCCCATGCTACTTGCGTCGGTCGCGCTCGCACGCGACCGACCGCACGCGACAGAGTGAAAGGGGCCTTAGGAAGATCTCAAAAAACATACAAAAACAGGCGATTATAATTTAGGTAGGTAGGTGTTATTAGGTCTGTGCATGTGCAGTGGTGGCTGAAAAGGGGCCAGTCTCAGCTATATGTATGATACTAGCTTCCGCCCGCGGCTTCGCTCGCGTGGTACCCGAATAATAATATAGTTTGCACTCAACAGTAATGATACAATAATAATTGAAGTAAGTAGGTACTAATCGCTTACCCCTACAACTTTCGTGGCAGGATGATAGTGTTTTAAAACTGTTATAAGCGGTTGGGCAACCCCCGTATGTAAATGATTTACAACCTTCCATCTTGATATCAAAATAAAATCTGAGAAAAATCAAACTTACCAATAAAATAGTTCAAAAATACAATTACAGTTAACCCGCGGGCTTAAAAAGGTCGCTAAAGCAGAATCACAAATATGAAATGAACTATAATGCCGTCTCTTTTCACTCTCAGTCAATGAAAAGAGATGGCATAGAGGTATTCAATTCCTATTGCGATTCTGCATAAGCGACGTTTTTAAGCCCGCTGTTTATGACGACTCTAGCTAGTGTTCCAAAATCCGTACACACTCAAACGCGCGCTTTAAATGTGTACGGATATATTGGTCCTTTTGGTTCGAAAAACGCGCGATACCAACGCTCGCGATCCAAAAAACCTAATGTGTACTAGCTCTAAAACCTCTTTATTACCTTGATCCTCCATCTTTACCGCAGTCGAAACTATTCGGTTGAAGTTTGCACCAAACATCCCAGTCAAAATCTTTCAAATCTACAGTGAAAATAAAACACAATTAATAAAATATTAATTAATCTAGCTTCCAATTACTTTACTTAAATAAAAAACAAATGTAATGCCTATTTATAAATACTTTATTCCTTTATTGTACCTTTCTCTTTCACTAGCGTAATAATCTCATCAGCAACAAGATAATGATAATTTAAAATTATAGTACATAGAATACCAAACAAAACATAAAACATTCTGAACTAAGATTTGACTTTTTCAATTTAGAAACGGTTGACTGCCACACTTTCATAAAAGTGGATATAAAACATTTTATTCCTCTAGAATTGGATGTTACGCAAACGTTTTTACGATTATATTACTAAGGTTTCTATGCACGTCCTGAGGCAGAAGCTAGATCTCGAATAGCGCTCTCTAAGGCTTGCTTCTCGAAATCAGGTGTGATGGATTTCCTCACGTTATCCAGTATCCAAGCGATCATCCACTTCTGCTGTATCCGCGCTTCGGACCTGTACTTTTTCACTTGATAATCCATTCTACCCTTGACGCTCTGGTATACATGCATCATTCTCTCTCGGTAGATAGCTTCGAGCTGCATCAAGATATTCTCTTTCTTGGCTTCCATTAATAACTTCTGTCCTTCAGCTCTCCATTGGGCGTCTTTGGCTTCCTTTATCTGTTCCTGGTAAGCTGCTATTTCATCGTCCCTGCCCTTTTGCCAGTTCGCAACCACAGCGTCGACCTCCTTGTCTAAAGCGGCTGCACCGACTGGGCCCAGTTTCGTCGTCACCAAGTAAACGATAAGAGCTATAGACAGACCGCTGTAGTATTCGTGTTCCAGTATGTATATTTCTTTGCTGAGCATGTAGTTGATGAGAACAAAGCCGAACAAGTACGGTCCTGAGACTCCAGTCTTACAGTGAAAGAAGGTGAACCACTCGTCAGGTAAAAATCCTAATCGTACAGGGCCTGACCTTTCGGCTCTTTTGAAGTCTGGAAGCTGTTTGCTCTTGCCTTTATCTCCGCCTGACTTAGTCGAAGGGCAAGTTGCAGTATGAGCAAAAATCATGGCACGATTCGGAAGCAGATGTCTTCTTTTAAATCCTAGCTCTGTTAAGCAACGAATCAGCATCTTAGCGTTACAAAATGTTAAACTTTACACACTCTTCAATAAGATTTTAAAGCTTTTTTCTTATATTGTTGTGAATTTGAATTATTGTGAAATTTGAAGTGTTACCTACAATTAAAAAAGGTCTCTATTCTGTTTTCAAAGTATTCCGGTCAATGAGGTTTGTTGTAAAATTAGGTCTATTTATTTCAAAGAGAAGTGAAAATACTTGATTTTTATTGATGGCTAGAGGGCTAGAGGCACTGACCTGTATTATATAGATACAGGTCAGTGGCTAGAGGCTAAAAAATATTAAATCATGCTAACAACCATAGATGTAAGATTTGTGATAAATTGAATTTATATACCATGATGTATATGCCGTGATGTTATAATGTATATTTTAAATGTAAAATATATGTACCTAGGTACCTAAGTTAAATGTAAAAAATAAAAGAACGTATTTACTTAGTATAAATAAAATTTATTGTTTGTGTAAAGAAGCTATTGTATTATTCTTGCTATAAATGATTCTATAAAGGTATAGGTACTTAAACTTAGGATTACTGTTTTACATTAATAGATATTAGGCCTTAGGGCTTAAAGTCGGTATTTGGCTGCACGCAGGATTGGGTACTTGTCGCCGGTGCACAATCCACGGAAATCATCCATAGACAAGTCAACAATGGAAATACCACCGAGGTTCTTAGACCTGGAATAAAAAAAAAACATGTAGACATCTACTAAACCAGCATCAGTGTCTACAATACTACTGTCGATACTTTGAGTTCTTTCAAATCTTTGAGTGTTGAGTTTTCTATTGTTCACTGACTAAAACATGTACATACAATGCAAACGTTCTTATTTGTTTTACGCTAAAGACCAAAACGAAACGAAAGTCTGAGTGACATTTTTAAAATTATGAATTTTCTTAAAAATGGTGTTTGGATTTAAGTGTTCAACCACGTTGACTCGCGGGCGCGGTGGCGGGCGCGGTGACGAAATATCAAACATATGTAGTGATTCCAAGTGTTCACGTACAAAACGCACGTGCGGTCTAACTAGCGGGCAAGCTAGCGACTGGTGCGCGCGGAGCGCTCGCGGTAATTTCAACGCGTGAAGATGTTTGTGTGTGTTCATGTCAAACTAGCGGCGGCGCGCGCGTTTCACTCGCGACGTTCATAATTCGACCTCTGACAATACGTCACACTCTCGCGCGAACGCCTGGCGGTTAATGTGAACACGAGCTCGCAACGTTTCCCGCGCCCGCACCCGCGCCCGCGCCCGCGCGTACCTACGTGAATAAGCACTAAGTGTTCAACCACGTTGACTCGCGGGCGCGGTGGCGGGCGCGGTGACGAAATATCAAACATATGTAGTGATTCCAAGTGTTCTCGTACGAAACGCACGTGCGGTCTAACTAGCGGGCAAGCTAGCGACTGGCGCGCGCGGAGCGCTCGCGGTAATTTCAACGCGTGAAGATGTTTGTGTGTGTTCATGTCAAACTAGCGGCGGCGCGCGCGTTTCACTCGCGACGTTCATAATTCGACCTCTGACAATACGTCACACTCTCGCGCGAACGCCTGGCGGTTAATGTGAACACGAGCTCGCAACGTTTCCCGCGCCCGCACCCGCGCCCGCGCCCGCGCGTACCTACGTGAATAAGCACTAAGTGTTCAACCACGTTGACTCGCGGGCGCGGTGACGAAATATCAAACATATGTAGTGATTCCAAGTGTTCACGTACGAAACGCACGTGCGGTCTAACTAGCGGGCAAGCTAGCGACTGGCGCGCGCGGAGCGCTCGCGGTAATTTCAACGCGTGAAGATGTTTGTGTGTGTTCATGTCAAACTAGCGGCGGCGCGCGCGTTTCACTCGCGACGTTCATAATTCGACCTCTGACAATACGTCACACTCTCGCGCGAACGCCTGGCGGTTAATGTGAACACGAGCTCGCAACGTTTCCCGCGCCCGCACCCGCGCCCGCGCCCGCGCGTACCTACGTGAATAAGCATAAGTGTTCAACCACGTTGACTCGCGGGCGCGGTGACGAAATATCAAACATATGTAGTGATTCCAAGTGTTCACGTACGAAACGCACGTGCGGTCTAACTAGCGGGCAAGCTAGCGACTGGCGCGCGCGGAGCGCTCGCGGTAATTTCAACGCGTGAAGATGTTTGTGTGTGTTCATGTCAAACTAGCGGCGGCGCGCGCGTTTCACTCGCGACGTTCATAATTCGACCTCTGACAATACGTCACACTCTCGCGCGAACGCCTGGCGGTTAATGTGAACACGAGCTCGCAACGTTTCCCGCGCCCGCACCCGCGCCCGCGCCCGCGCGTACCTACGTGAATAAGCACTAATTCTTGACAAACAACTATATAATAGTCGTATTGCTCATTATACGGACTAAAAACATATGAAAAATGAAGGAAAAATGACATTTTTTCCTTCAGCTGTACCTAAGTATTGGATTTGGTAAGTTTGGGAAAAGTGATCCAGGTGAAAAATAGAGTCAATTAATATTAGCTTAATTTTACATACCATTTTAATTTTACTTTCTTTCAAAAATCTAAAAATTCAATTATTTTTTCAAAATAAACCTATGGTTTCCTAAGAACAAACCTTTCTAACTACAAAAGAAAAAGTATCTACCCTTAAGGGCCCAAAAATTTGCTCCACCCTGTATAGTACAATAATTAAATAGATCTGAGATGTTGCTATTGGGTGTACTCAGTCGTATATTTTTGTTGATAACAAACTTTTATTATTTAATGATTTTTTTATTTCCTATGTTTATAAAACAAAGTACTTACTTGGCGTAAGCTGCCTTCTGTCCAGCTGTGTCTGGGTCCTCGTAAGACACCCAGATACCACCTTCACCACTGTCGTCCGGTAGACGGAAAGCGTATGTTCCTGAAAATTACACCAACATTTTAATTCCTTGTTCTTCATAACTTAGAAACTTCCTAGAGCTTAGATGGGTGCTAAATCTGTTGCCTTCTCTTTTTATTGACATAAGAGTGTCAATAAAAAAACATTCTCTAACGCCTTGCTAAATTGAAAATTTATTTTGAATTGTTATAAATCATGAACTAAAATAATATAAAACAAAATGCACATGTTTGTAATTATTAAATATTTCGAAGTTTTAGTTAGTTAATAAAACAGAAATCCATATTATACTTCTAGGCCTCTATCTGTCAAAGTTGCACCACGGATTTAACTATTGCCATCTTTTTTTTTACTGACAGTAACAAATAAGGATGGCAATTAGTTAAATCTGTGGTGCAACATGGACACAAGTTGAGCGAAGTTTATTAATAGAGGCCCTAAAATATAGATTGCGGACTGCACCAAAATTATTTCGGTTCTCGGAATAAAAGGCTCTTACATAGTTATGATTGGGTTAACTTGTCTTATAAAAATACTGTAAGTTGAGCAAAGCGTACACTTTTAATAGGTACATTACTTATACAAAACCCGTATTCTATAAACATATTTGTAATTTTAACACTTTGATTTCAGTAAAAGAATACAGGCCTGACCTCGTTTGCAAATAGTGCAGATCTGATGTATTTTAAAGGTATTGTATAAATAATTATTATTTCAATGTAAACAGATGACTATGGACTTTTCAGACGTTTTGGTTAAAAAATAATTATTAACGTTATGCTAGTAGCTGCTTAAATGGGAACTGTTTATAATACTATAACATTAGAACGTCGAGGTAAATAAAATAATTTCATTACGCGATTAAGTCCCGTTAATAATAAATTAAAAATGTGTTCAAGTCGCGAAAGTTTAAAATATGTATATACTCGTAACATTAGAAGCTGCTACCCAGTTATTAACTTTTGCTGTTACATCGTACTTCTGTAAACTATGTTCCTGCTATGTTCTGACTAAAATGATTTGATTTGATTTTATTTCTATTGTTTCTGAATGCCTCTTGTTGGTACTTATCGAGCATGAGATAATTTCAGTTGTAGTTCTTTGATTCCAGAGAAGCACAATTAAGTACCTAATTATTTTAGTGGAGAAATGTTGCTTTTTGTTCGCGCAACAATCTGACTTCAACATTCTTATTTTATTGCATAGCGTACAAGTTCTTCGTAGAAACGTTTATTAGTTGTGCAAGACATCAAATTTAATTAAAGATATAAGCTAAGCAAGTGCATCAAAAGTGTGATGGTTGAAGAGTAAAACTACATTGTCTACATGCTTCAGCATTGCGTAACTGTGATCCCGTGCAACCGTAATCCATACCCATATTATAAAAGTGAAAGTGTTTTTTGAGGTTTGTCCTGCTTTCACGTCAAAACCGAGAGACGTATTGACGTGGTTTTTTGTATTTTTTGTGTGGAGATAGTTGGAGGGCTGGAGAGTAACATAGGCTACTTCTTATCCCGAAATGCATGTTTCCCGTGGGATAAAAAAATGGTAGTCCACGCGGGTGAAGTGTAGTAGTCCATGCAGGCGAATTCGCGGGCGTCAGCTAGTAACTTTATTAAAACACACTCCCAATTATATTTTTAGGTTAGCTATGGCTTTATACAGTTAGGAAAATTTAATAGGGGGACAAACTGTAATATAGGCATTGAAGAGACAAAAATGAGTCCAATATTACTACAAATAAGAGAAATGGAAGGATGAAAGTAGCGATGGGCGAGTCGAGTTGGCTGATTCGAATAACTCGAATCAGAGTCTAAGCGAGTTGATTCGAATCAAGTTCATTCTCAACTCGAATCAACTCGCTTACCTACCTATCTACTAGAATGCGGATAACGAATGCGAGTTATGCGAATGCGAGTGCACGCGAGGTCGCGAGTCAGCGATTCGCCAACTCGAAACCGAAACTCGACTCAAGAATAAGAATACGAATGCGGTGCATTCGACTCGACTCGCCGCGCCTATCCGTTTGGCTGCTGCCGCGAAGCGGATCCCATCCGGTTGATGCGAGTCGAGTCAACTCGCGTTGCGATTCGAGTTAGCGGCCGAGTCAACTCGAGTTATCCGAGTTGGAATAAAATCAACTCGTAACATCGCTAGATGAAAGGAGAACTTTTTACTGAAATGTGCATCAGGTCCTAACATTTTTACAAAGAAACAAAATTGTCTGTATAATATTGATGATTCACAAATGGACTAAGCTTGTAAGGCTTACAACAACGTCCATGAATTACGTTATAATTTACACTTCATTAACATATTACTGTATTCAGTACTTAGGTTTGCCTTGTACCGTGTATTATTACTTTAGTATCTGCTCTGTTTACTAAAGTTCTAGAACAAAACATAAGCATTTAGTTAAAATTTAATAGATTTATAGGATTACCAAAAATATCTGGCAAGCAGTAGGTAGTCCAAAAATTCTAAAAAGCTCCCGTGCATACAATTTCTAACTAGAAGAAAATAAGGATATATCCTTATTTTATTCTAGTTAGAAATTGTAAGCCTCGCGGATGATAAAAATATTTTCACGTTGACTTCACTACTACCCATAAACCAGAATTTTTTTTTACAAAACCCTATGACACACAATAAAAAAACATTCACATTTGGGTTATCATCATCATTGGCTTTTAAACATCTTTTGCAGATGATTTAGGTGGCGTTAGTCAAGTTACAGAACTGGGTTATAGACAGGTATATAACCAAAGCATTTACTCCCCACTTGATGATTTCAGAACAAGACAGAAGATAAAATATAGACTGAAAAAATCGAAACGAATACTACAGGTTCTGGGATAGTTTTATTGTAGGTTTCGATGTTATAGCTATTAGCCAAAACTGCAGAACTGTATTAAAAATAAATCTCATAAGTAGAAAATTGTATTTGGTAACCCAAGCGTCAGAAAGTGTTCTAGTATCAAAAATTCATAAAGGACCCCTTCGATTGATTTTCATAAAATGACGATCTTAACCTTTACGTAAGTAGGCACCTACTTATAACTCGGACGAAGTAACCACGGGACGCGAATTGCCATATGTCCCACTTGCTGGGGGGGAAGGGAGCCAACTGTCACACATGACATATTTTTGACATAATGATGATATATTTCTGTCATACATGAAAACTTATAGTGATACCACTATCATAATTTTATGTTCCCCGATTTGAAAATATTTTGTTGAGACGTGTAGCACACTTTGTCTTTAGGTAATCAATAAATCTTAAAATTGTAACGATTTTATTTACAGAAAGTGATCTCCCCCCAATTCTACTAGATAACAACGCCAATCATTCCGCTGCGTTTTGGTTCGATCTCATAAATGTCAGCCATTTGGTGAATAGTAGAATAGCTTTTCAAAAATGTGTTCTGCCAAAGTCCAAACCTTAGCTAAAACCTCACCACAACTGAGTCGTTTGTCATTAGTAGAATAGGAAACAGTCGAAAATCTAAAGTTTAGTTGAGGTTTTGCTTGAGGTTGATAAAAAGTTTGGTACTAGAATTGACACCCTGCTAATTAGTTAAGTAAGTAGTTAACTTTACAAAGTAGGGACCTACATCACCTACATCTTTAGATTTCTCAACATGTTCTTACATTTATAGAAATATACCTACCTACCTAATATATTTTACTAGCAGCGTCCTCGCGGCGCGGCGGCTTAGTTTTTGTGTGAGAAAAAGAGAAAAATGATGTTGCTTGTCACAATTTTTACATTTTAAACTTTTAGTTAATCTTAAAATAAAGCTCTATCTACTTACTCTAAAAATCTGTACCTACCATAAAATATTGCGAGAAAATATACTGGTATCACTACTACCAAATTTACTTTTGACATGACTTTCATAGGGATTGATAAATATCGATATTGGAGATGTCGATGTTTTTTACACTAACAGTAGAAAATGTGTAGGTACCTATATTAGGTTACAAGTTTTTTACCATTTCTATCCAAAAAAATACTTGTAATAAAAGACTAGGTAAAATCCAGTTGATCTAATGTCTTGTAAAGCTTATAATTGTTGATTATAAAATTAAATAAAAAAAATATTGCTGAACATTTCACACAGCGCCATCTAGCCCCAAACTAAGCAAAGCTTGTACAATGGGAACCAGATAACTGATAGAATACTTATATATCTTTTGTAAATACATACCTACATAGAATACTTTATAACACCCAGACACAGAATAAACATCTATGTTCATCACACAAATGTTTGTCCTGAGTGGGAATCGAACCCACGACCTACAGCGCAGAAGGCAGAGCTACTACCAACTGAGCTAAGAGGCCAGTCAAATTGTACCTAATTGTACCTAGAGTCCGCGTCAGCACTAAATGCTACGGCAAAAGCGGGAACTAATAGTTTCATTTACTTTAATAAGCTCTTTTAGTCACGGTCGTTCAGTTTTCTGATGTGTAGAATTAACTAACGTACAAACTTGCATAATTATTATTGTTCAAGCCGCATTTGGACAGTTAGTAATTTTTAACCTAACCTAGCTCTGTGATAGCAGCGCCGCGTCTATCGGACTTCAGTGGGGGCGCGCACTCTACCTATTGTTATAATGTTCAAACGGCTGAACCGATTTTGATTAAGCATGTCTATGAACCATTACTAATAAAAAACCTGCTTTCAAATAAATAAAAACCGCATTCAAATTGGTTCACCCTTTTAAGAACTACGGTGCACACATACAAACATAAACACACACAGCGGTCAAACTTAGACACCTCTTTTTGCGCCGAGGGGCGGGGGGAGGGGGGGGGGGGGTTAGAAATAAGTCAACAAAAAGTTTATAGGTACTTCATCATAATCATCCGCAGCACAACTCGACTTCCCCCATTGCAGGATATAGGCCTCTTTTTGGTCGTGCCACTGTGTTTGTTCTCGGCTTTGTGCTAGGCTCATCCACTGCGTGCACCAGCACGACATTGTCGGGCGCATTTTACTTACAATATAATTACAACAAATAAATTATAGAAAAAGTAGGTAGGCACACGAAAACGTTGAAAATCTTAATAAGATACTTAGGTGTGATTTAATACTATAAAAATTATAATTATGTTGTTATGTGCCAATTTGCACAACTACACAACTACCTAGGTACAATACAACATAATTTAGTATATTATGTAACTTCAAGAAACTTAATGTAAATGGTTTTATCGATATCGATAAGGAGTAATAAATGTACATTACCTCATCGTAATGCATAGACTCGCCACGTCAATTTTGTACCTTCGTAAACCTAAATTATTCAAAATTCGAACTATTGCTAATCGCAATAAGGCTAAACATAATTTTAAAAACCGCATTAGTATCGTGGTACTGTCTCTCAAGACAGTTGTCATTAGACAGTAGTGCATGAGTGATGTCCAAAATATAGTAATTAATAGACATTGCTAGGCAATTATAGACCGTATCCACCGTATCCGTTACGATTGAAAATTAAACAGAGATGTGACGGCAGGCGATGCGATCTTTTTCATTTTAGTCGTATATTTTTTGAATCGATGTTTTAACCTCAGTTAAAATAAAATAATGTTTATTGAAGTAGAAAATCAGCTAAAACACAAAAAAACATTTACATAATGAAATGTTACACCATATTTTAAAGATTTGAGGTGTAGTGGATTTTTATTGCACTGGTATAGCACCATAAATTGGCATTTTCATGGAGCACCTTCCTCGGTGATAACGATACGGAGACTGATAAGAATCGATTATTAGGGTAGTTTTTATTGACGGTACCTGATTTTGATTTGTCAAAGTAATCCTAGCCGTTGGCTAGAGGGGTAAGATTGGTAGGATCATAAAGGCGCGTCCCGTTCTTTCGTCCGAGACTTATAATAAATATTTTTTTCATAAACATTAGAGCAATCAAACAGAATAAAAACAAAAGTACACTCAGACAGACAAGTGACATCACATTATTAGGGCAGCTTGCACAACGATTCCTAATTGAATTTAGCTTGCTTAAACGCATTTAACCTATAAAAAAAAGCGTGTGTCTAGCTCGGAAAGTTGTGCAAACCGCCCTTAAACCCCGAAACCAGTGCGTTAAAATCTAAGCAATGAATTGTACCAACCAAACATATGAGACAATTCTGGATCCTTCGTTAAGCCCAGCTCTGAAAAGTTAAAAACCCGATAATTCCCGAAAAAGACTTGAAGATAAAAGCAAGTAAGAACTAGGCGTTTCAAAGGCATTATCACAAGGGCCAAATAATACCCTTACTGTCCCGTCTCAAAAATCCATTCTGTATTAGATTTTCTTAGACAAAGATTTACTTGATATTTTCATTCACAATACCTACCTATATAACTTACATTCTGAAACTTTTTGGAACCATAAAGTTACAAATTTTACCCTAAATAATATTTTAAATCATTTACATTGTTATGTCTATATTCAAAATCATTCTCAATAAGGATACCTCTACTGTTATTTGTCGCGAGGGCCGAAATAAACTCTAGCTTGATACTGTTACTTTTTGGCTATGGGAACGTCATTGGGCCGATGTGATATTGCCCGAAATAGTTCATAATCTCAGAAAAAATAAACTTACCAAAACGCTTGCTTGGATCAGTGACCTTCCTAAGGTGAGGTTTCATGCCCTTCTGGTGGTTAGGGTTGATCAGCTTAGCGCAGACTTCGGGGTAGCTCAGGAGACCCTCGGTTTTGGTGTAAGGGCCTGTTGAATATTTATATGCTTAAAATGGTACATTTGCACGACTATCTTTTGGCAATTATTGTTAAGTACTATTAATATAAAAACTTAAACACGTGTCATAGTAGGTAGTTGATGCGCTACTCATTTCGGCGCCACTGAAAACCAGCGCTCTAACAGCCATGGCGCTGCTGGAGCAAATGCTGAGGGGTAGCCTTATTTTCTTGTCACTGTAATATAACATTTTTTATTTGTGTGCATGACCGTATAGTGGCGAAAATAAACTCTTTTCTATATTTCTATAATGTCCAAAATACAATGTCCAACTAGGATTAGTGTCCAAACGATTTTTGTCCAATACGAATTTTGTAGTGACAAAGCGAATCTTGAGCAGTACCTAGGTGATTTTATAGGTTAGACTGTAAGACCTCTATTAATAAACTCCGCTCAGCATCTGTCAAAGTTGCACCACGGATTTAACTATTGGCATCCTTTTTTGTCACTGTCTAACAAAAAAGGATGGCAATCGTTAGATCCGTGGTGCAACGTTGACAGAAGTTGAGAGGAGTTTATTAATAGAGGCCTAAATGCTTACCCGCTTCACCAGGACCATCGGCGTGCATCGGGGGCACTCCAGCGATCTCGCTGTCAGCGTCCAGCTTCCAGGTGCGGGCGAAGGTAGGGATGGCCACAACCATCTTGTAGGCCGGGGCTCCGGCCTTCAACCTGTTGATTTATTACATCACTTATATAAAATGAGTTAAATACCTACAGTACGGCCAACGGATCTCGGCGTTCGTGAAGTTAGCCGTTTCGATGCGCAGTGCAACTTTTTCATACAAAATTTTCTACTGCGCAGCGAAAAGCCTGACTTCACGAACGCCTAGATCCGTTGGCCCAACTGTAACTAAACGCAATGGCGGAATATTTGTCTCTGTGTGCGTTCACTGAACGCGTTATTACCTGTATGTTTTTGATAGGTAACTACCTCGTTATTTTCTTGGTTTTATTATTATTAATGTATGTTACCTTCTTTTATGTATAACGAGAACACAGTGTCCTGGACAAACTTAATATAAGTTTTTGGATACTTCCAACAGAACCTTATGTAACTTTTTATTAAATAAATAAATAAATAAAATAAAATAACTAACGTACTCTCTGTTTCATTCCATGAATTTTGTTCGTGGCGACGTACATCGATGAATCAATTTGATTCATGCAAGGAACAGGAACAACACAATAGATCACTATTTAAGCCTCCCTATTCCTTATCCCAGTCGAATCCAAGACCATACGTGTGCTGAGAGATTCTAAGATCATTGAGTTTGAAGCAAGCATGTAGATTTCAGCTGAAATCAAGCCGGTTTGATTGTTTATTATTGTTTTATCGTACCGTTTATAATTGTTTACGCTTGTGCCTTAAATCAAGCTAAAGGCAAAGAATGAAGGTACACTATTCTCGGAGATTAAAGAAGTGAGCCAATTCAATTGAAAGTTAGATATTTATGTTAAGCGTTGGCGTCTCATGTTTTCTCAAAGGAAAAAGAAAGGAATTAAATAAAGCATAAAGCTATGTGAGCCAATAACTTCTAGATTTCAAGGGTAATTTAATCCGAATTAATCTCTATTCTCATCCTACTTTCTCATATTTTCATGACCTTCACGGAAATATTTATTTTACGTGAGGTACCTAGTTCGCTAAGTGATTATAAACAGTCCTTTCTTGAAGACTTGAAAGTATCAATTCTTTGATGTGAACAGTTCAGAAATGTTTCGTGTATCAAATGATTTTTCCGTGGAAAAAAGTTGGAAGAGAAAAACTTTTATGTGTCGACCCCGAACGACAAAAAGATGATAATGAAAAGAACACAATGATAGTAAAAATGCTAACAATTCGTAAGTTCAAGAAATATCGTTTATTAAACTAAAACAGCACGAATAATAATATTTATGCAAATGTCGTTTACTTTATGGGAATATAAAACGACGTTTTTGTGAAATCGCTGTTCCAGTAAAATTTACACCGAGTGGACAAATCGAGTCAGTCGACTGTTCATGCGTAGGTATTCATATTATAATAATAATTGCGTAATCATCACGACGGCTGCCGGCAAATAGCAGTTTTTATCTCATTACATTTTGTAGTTGCTCATTATTATAAATCAGGTTGGTTTAAAATTCACTTCAACCAACGTCGCTCGGGAAACAAAACCGCAATAATACCTACATGTACACTGAACATCACAGATCGAACAGAATTTTAAAAATATTCTCAAATAGAACTGATATTAATCCGGGTCCTAATTCCGCAAGTCCATCAACTAATTTTTGGCTCCTTTAGTTGCCACCAAACAGGTCTACTTTCAAATTCCATAGTTAAACTAACATGAAAATATTTTTTGTTAGTTTAACTATGGAGTTTGAAAGTAATTATTTATGTACATTACGATGTACGAGTATGATATTGTTAAGTACTTATATTATTTTTAATATTCTTTTTCATTGGTTTGTAACATAATTGTTAGTGTAATACGAGTACTTACTAATAGTGAACTGAACATTTGTTTTGGTGTGACCTGTGATTTGAGTATTATATTTTTCGTTGAAATAGTAATTTTACGTACCTACGTAGCTATTTACCTTCTCAGACAATATTGGGCATTTACATAATTTAGCACCAAATTTTTTTTCCTTGATAAATAATAAAAAAACTTTTAAATAATGTTTCTCACTCCTTGAGAGTGAAGTCAGATGAGTAACAAAGTGACTTCTAAAATTTCTCTATTATTATTGGTGACTGTAATAATATTAACTGTAAGTACTTATATGAGTTTGTAAGTATTTATATGAGAGTACAAAAAGGGAAGGGTTAATGGGTAACACATGCGGCCGTAAAGATAATTAATGAAAACGTTTACAAATGTGGCAGAGGGAGGTTTACACATGAAAGTTATCTTTTCAGCCGATAATGTAACGTGGTTTTACAGTTTACATGGCAGAACCATTTAAATGCAGTAAAAACAGATGAATTTTATCGATATTTTTTGATTGGAGTTGCGAGTTTAATACGATATGCAATTGGAATAAAATATTTGCAAGCCTTTACACCAAGGCCTTTAATAAACTCGAATTAACTTCTGTCAAAGTTGCGCCACGGATTAACTATTGCCATCCTTATTTGTCACTGTCTAACAAAAAAGGATGGCAATAGTTTAATCCGTGGCGCAACTTTGACAGAAGTTAATTCGAGTTTATTAATAGAGGCATAAATGTCCACTTTTCGACTGACACTTCATGACAACATCACTATGTGGGGGGAGGGGGGGTCTATTAGCGTCGCCGAGATTAGCGTATAAAACCGGTACGCTAGCGAGCGCTCACTTTACCGCTCGTAAAAAACAACCGTATTAGATGTCACTTAACGCCTTCCTTGTGCTCCGTAGGAAGCCGCAGCATAGCCTTCTCACGTACAACTTATGCCGGCTTCTGCACGCTCAACATAAACGCCTGTCAAGGTTCTAATGATTTAGGTACCTCCTGGATAAAATTTAAATCAAATACTAATTTAAGTTTACAGAAACACCTAAAACGCATTTACATTTTGACCAGAAGCAAAAGTTAAAATGTGTATTTTTAACCTGTTTCGTAATACATATTAATAAACACATATTATGTGTTACCTATATAACTAAAGTACTAACCAGAAGTTGAGTTCGGCGTCAGTGTTCAGTTCTGGGTTACGGTTCTGAGGCGCGTAGACCGGTGCGGCGTAGTCGGCTTCCTTAGGGTTGCGTTCTGGGTTGTAGTAGTCGTACGTCGCCAGGTTCACGATGTCCACCAGGTTTATGATTGACGGGACATCGTAGTAGACTGCAAATAAATATAGAGTTAAGGTCAAAGTCAAAAGTCGTTTATTTAGTATCTCTGGGATCACACTTGTTATTAAGTTCCTACGCGATCAACACCCTGAAGAGAACAACACACACAGTTTGGGGCCCAACTTTCTTTTCAGTTCTCGTCAAGCTCCAGTGGGGAGCCAATCGAACAATGTCAGGCTCATCAAAGTAAACAAAAGTTCTCGCTATCAAAATTATATTGCTCGCGATTTTCAGGAAAAAATAAAAAATCTCATTCCTTACGTGGGTGTAGGTAATCGTGTTCAATCATTCAAAAAATTTGTACGTTTATTTTTTGAAAACTTGTTTGTGTTTTTGGTTCGTCGACGTCGCACCAAAGCCGAGAATGTAGGTAAACGGGTTGCGAGGCTTAAGAGGGCGGCGACGAACGAATTCTCCATACAAACGTACTACCGAAATCATTTAAAATTTGAGCATATTTTCACCACTTTATGCACTTATTTAGATTAAGGAAGTATTAATCTAGGTTCCTGTTAAACTTTTGATCTAAAAAACTTACCTGAAACAAAATGTAACCAAATTGTATTTCTAACATTTTTACAGCAAAAATATCGTGTTTTCGTTGTATTTGTTCTGTATGATAAACAACAATGATTGTAATACCCTTTTAATAGGAACACAGCTTAGAGTGTCTAGTTACAGGCCATACAAAAAAAATTGCGAAATCATTAACTTTTCATTCATCATTTTTGGTATTACGGAATACATCGTAAATTCTTGTAAATTCTGAACTCGAGTATTGCCGTACGCGTTGCTCGGATGTCTTCAATGTGTGTGTATAGTCCCGGAGGCGGAGTTTCGACACTCACACTAACGCAAAATTGGTTTGCAACGACCACCGCTTTTTATAATTTTTAGCATTTTTAGCTCGCTCGATGTATAGGTATGTAGGTATAGGTGTAGGTAGTATACACACTAACTAGATAGGTGTACCTAGCGTAGATTAGAATTGATTTTTACTTTGAACAATTATTTCAATTTTAAATGGTATGTAGGTAGGTAGGTTTTGTAGACCCTTTTATGAAAATTACTTTCTTTTTAACTGACTTCAAAAAAAGGAGGAGATTCTCAAGTCATAGGAATATTTTTTTATGTAGGTAGGTATGTTTCTCGAGTATCTACTTGAATAGGTGAGCCTGGACCGATTTGGAAAATTATTTTTTTGTTTGAAAGGGTACCAGGTGGAGCTATGGTAATCAGATCAGGTCAGGATCTGATAATGGAGTCAGGAACTGTTCAACAGAACTCCTCAGTAAACAGGCTGATTGAGTTTAAACTCGGCATAATGTAAGCTGTCTTGTTCCGTTTCGTTCCGACTACAATGTCATGTAATATGTAATACCTACCTATGCGTACCTATGGTGACTGCGAGCTGACCTGATGATGGAATCAGAAGCTGTTCAAAAAATGGTGCTGGTGATGATGATGACGAGTTTCAGCTCCATCGGCCTATTTAGATTTAGGTAGGTACTGATGTGTTCTGTTGAACAGCTCCTGACGCCATCATCAGATCCTGACCTGATCTGATGACCATGGCACCACCTGGGACCCTTTCAAACAAAAAAGAATTTTCCAAATCAAAAAAATTCCAAAAACATACCTACCTACATAAAAAAATATTCCTATGAATTGAGAATCTCCTCCTGTTTTTGAAGTCGGTTAAAAAGAAAGTAATTTTCATACTAAAGTTATGAAGTTGAAGTTATGAAAGAAGTTGAAGTTATGTTTTTAAACTTCAAAGTCTATAAATAGAACAGTAGTAGTTTTGTAATGACGTCACAAAATGACGGCGGGCCATTTGAATCTGCCAAGAGGGGCTTTTCCATCCTACTAATAATTTTACAGTGTGAAAGTTTGTGAGGATGTATGGATGTATAGATGTACCGCTATCTAGGGATGTTTGTATGTTTGTTACTCTTTCAAGCAAAAACTACTGATACACGCGCGGTTCGAGGGGGGGGGGTCATGGGGGTCACGACCCCCCCCCCCCCCTCAAAATCCTTGAGAAACCTGTAACATCCAGCAAAAAGAGAGGTAGGTAGGTACGCACTACCAAAACTAGTGACCCCCCCCCCCCCCAAGATCAAAGTCTGCGACCGCCAGTGCTACTGAACGGATTTTAATGAAACTTGGAATACATATAGGTAGGTACCTATACTTACCATAATTTATGACCTGGAATAAAACATAGGCTACTTTTTATCCGGGTAGGTATCACGCGAGCGAAGCCGCGGGCGGAACCTAGTATATTTTACATTTGTCTCTCTGATGTTGGCTGTTACGTAGGTATTATGTTTTATCTCGCTTACATAGATACCTACCTACTCTACTGCCTATAACAGTGGCGGATTTCCAAATTTGCCGCCAGTAGGCTATTCAACTTTTGCCGCCCCTACACTCGATACCACATCACAATATTATTAATTACATTTTTTTTGTTAATGAAATTGTAACTTTTATGATTTGTGTAATATTATTTTTAACCGACTTCAAAAAGGAGGAGGCTCTCAAGTCGACTGTGTGTTTTTTTTTATTTTAGGTAGGTATATATTTTTTTTAGTTTTTTGTGTGTGTGTTACGCCATTTCTCCGTCAATTGTGGACCGATTTTGACAATTATTTTTTTTGGTTACAAAGGATATACTCCAGAAGTGGAGGATCTGATGAGGGGATCCCATAGAAATCGAGGGGAACTCTCAAATTTTATGGTTATTTATTGTGTTTGTAGAACTATCGGGCTGAAATTTTGCACACTTATATTATTCTCGGTGACAATGAAATATTATGGTATCAATCAAGCTTATCTGATGATGGAGTCAAGAGCTGTTCAACAGAACTCCTCAGTGAATAGGCCGATTGAGTCGAAACTCGGTATATCTATCAAGTTTCAATTACAATTTAATAATATGGTGACAACGAGCTGATTTGATGATGGAGTCAAGAGCTGCTCAACAGAACTCCTCAATAAATTGGCCGATTGAGTAAAAACACAGCATATCTGTGAAGTTCCGACACAATGTAATATAATAATATGGTGACAGCGATCTGATCTGATGATGGAGTCAGGACCTGTTCCATGGAACTTTTTAGTAAAATAGAAATAGAAATAAGTTTTATTTTCGCCACTACGATACATACAACACAAATCAGAAATGCTACATTACATTGACAAGAAAATAAGGTTAGGTACCCCTCAGCATTTGCTCCAGCAGCGCCATGGCTGTTAGAGCGTTGGTTTTCAGTATCTTAGTTTTTAGTAGTATAGTAGTAGTGACATGGATATCAAATGAAAGGGCTTGATGAGCGAAACACAATAAGTAGGTAAGATGACATCATTCTTAATAAAAAATAAACACTAAAATGAAAAAATAAAATACTTAACCGACTTTAAAATATACCTACTTGCACTAAAAAGCAAAACATAAGAATATAAACAGATTTATTTACCTAATTACTAATTACGCGCACTCCGCACTTTAGGTACGAAGCTACAAGTACATTGGTGGGCCCGCCCGGGCGGGCCTTGGCAGGGTTCCCACTTGCCACTCGGCTCTAATACCTATCGCGTGACAACTCGACAACCCTTCCGCGTCACTCCGCGCCAGACAGTGACAGAGTTATGCGTTAGACAGAGAGAATTTGTATAGGCACGTGTCAGTGCATATTGCACTAGGCAAAGAACGCTTACGCGAGCTGAATTGAACTTTGTCGCATAATTCTGTGCTACAACGTAGGTATTTTATTCAAAGTTTTCGTCAGAATCTACGACTTTTTGCCTTCTTGAGAGAATCATTTTGAGACAGAGATTCGTAGATCACACATACATTTGTCTCACAGGCAGGCAAAGGGAATTAAATTTGCAACCTTCTGTGTTTCAGGCGGGCCTTCGCCCTCAGCACCACAGAACATTGTTGTCATGATGAATAATAATGGATTCATAACATGTCGCATATTGTGGCTGTTTTCGGCCTCCCGTGATCGTTTCACTAGGTTTTAACAGTTCAAAATAGATGAGATTCTTCTGATCCTACCAAATACAGGGGGTCTAAAGTGGCCACTTTTGATGAAAAATCAGATGTTTCATAGATGCTTCATCTATGAAACATCTGACTTTTCATCAAATGCTTCATAAATGCTTCATATGCTTCATCTATGAAGCATCGATGCTTCATAGATGTTTCATAGATGTTTCATAAATGCTTCATATATGAAGCATCTATGAAGCATTTCACAAAACATCTTTTTTGACAGATCTATGTGCGAGGTTAAATTTATTTTTATAAATTAAATAGGTAGGTACCTGCTTAGTTTTTTTATAGAAATGATTGCACTGCGCCACCCTGATGGACATATGGAAATATTTTTGAGGCACACGAATAAATAAAAAAGGTAAATTGTCGCGGGAGCGGGTCTGAGGTTTTTTTTTCTTAAATTTGGCTTCGCATGGGTTTTGCATTCAGCCATCCGTTTTCCATTCAACCTATTTACTTTCTAAAAAGAAATTTAACCTCGCACATAGATCTGTCAAAAAAGATGTTTTGTGAAATGCTTCAGATGTTTCATGTAGATGTTTCATAGATGCTTCATCGATGCTTCATATATGAAGCATCTATAAAGCATCGATGAAGCATTGATGAAGCATCGATGCTTCATTTAAGAAGCATATATATGAAGCATTTATGAAGCATTTGATGTTTCATCAGATGTTTCATAGATGAAGCATCTATGAAACATCTGATTTTTCATCAAAAGTGGCCACTTTAGACCCCCAGACAATTACCTCAGCACCAACAACAACAACCAGCACCAACAACAACAACCAGCACCGACAACTCGTTTGGAGTTGTTTGCACACCAGCTTAAGATGAGCCGTACATTCAACGGTTCCTGTGCATTCCGGGTGTCAAGGATTCCGGCTGTTTGTAATTTCGGAACTACAAAACCGATGACCTTGAAATTTTTACGGAACAATATATAAAGTACTTACTTTCAAACAAAGTAAACACCGGTCAAGTGCGAGTCGAACTCGTACACCGAGGGTTCCGTACCTACCCATTATACCCATTAAGTTATTGAACAATTAGTAATTTTTTTGTACATATCCTAGTTCTGCGATAGCAGCGCCGCAAATGTTCTGCGCACACGAGCATAATATTGCAATAAATATTTTCTTTTATTTACTTTCACACAATAGCACAATTTTATTTATTTACCTTATTTGAGGATGGTGCCAATTAAGCTAGTTCGCTTAATTGTATGAGCGCTCATACAACTCAGAAGACAATCTTAATTGGCGTCAACTATGTATGTATGTATGTATGGGAACACCCTTTAACTTTCAACTTTTTTATTTTTTTGGAATTTTTCCTTTATTTCTGCTATAAGGCCTTGCTTTTTGCCAAATTTCGTGATTCTAGGTCAACGGGAACTACCATTTAGGTTTTCGACCCAAAACCTCTAGGGTACTTCCGGTTGACCTAGAATTGTCAATTTTGGTTACAAGCAAGGCCTTACAGCACAAGTAAAGGAAAAATTCCGAAAAATAAAAAAAGTTGATAATTAAGGTAAGTTTTGGTACTTACAAGTTTTCACGAAAACCTAAATTTGCCTATATCTTTTTATAGTTTTGACTCAGGACCTTGATTTTTATACTCACAATAGGGACTATAGACCTCAGTATATGGTATGAATTTCAACTTGCTAGCTCCACCCGTTCCTGAGATAATCGATGGTGACAGACAGACAGACAGACGGACAAGAAAGTGACCTTATAAGGGTTCCTTTTTTTACCTTTTAAGGTACGGAACCCTAAAAAGAATCAATGAAATCGGACTACGCGCTCATGAATTACAACCAGATACTTATTTTGACTTTCATCCCCTCTCCCTAGGGAACCGTGCTGAATTTCAGGATTAAAAGTATTTTATATTAGACCTCGTAGTATGCACTCAAATAATACCAGGTTTCATTTAAATCCAACCAGTAGTTTCGACGTAATGCGCGGCCATGATACGGACAGACAGACATGAATGAAAAAAATTACAGTTTTGGCTTCAGTATCGACAATAGAGAGCCCTCCAAAAAAAATGTCAAAATATCTTCAATGTACAGAATTTGACCTGTTACAGTTTTATTATAAACTAGCTGCTGCCCGCGGCTTCGCTCGAGTTGTACCCGGATAAAAAGTAGCCTATGTTACTCTCCAGCCCTCCAACTATCTCCACACAAAAAATCACGTCAATCCGTCGCTCCGTTTTGACGTGATTCAACTACAAATAAACAAACAAACAAACATACTTTCACATTTATAATAGGGGTACGGATACCTATTGATGTTTGATTGGTTGATGATTGATTATGTGAAATTTAATGATTAATGAAAATAAAAATTCTTCGGTACACATAGGGATTTTTCGTACATGACGACCTTACACGTGCTGATTACAGCTACAGAAACAAACATGATCAACAGGTAAACTGTTGGAAATTTTCGGGATACTACTGTAATTCGCGGGCCCATCTAAACGCACCGCCTTTACCGCTCGTTTCAAATCCAATTATGGAAAAAAGTTTTAAGCAAGAAAAGCTCTCACTCTAACAATTTTTAAAACATTACTTACATGTTGAATTGTTTGTGTGTACATAATAACATAGCATTATCAATTAATATAGGTAAATATTATTTTTCTGTAACACAAAAAAAAATTGTTCCCTATTTGCCGCCCCTAAAATCTGCCGCCCTAGGCTCCAGCCTTCTCAGCCTATTGGTACCACCAATTGATTCGCCACGTCATAAGTACCTAAATATGCGTTATCCTTTGTTGCACTTATGGGGGCATCCATTAATTACGTCAGGCTTTTAGGGGGCGGGAGGGGGTTGAGCCAAATCGCACCTAATCCCATGTGGGATTAAAAATGAAAGGGAGGTCTCGGCAAATCTAGGTAGGTACCTGTTTAAGATTATTTTTTTATTCTCACGTGAGATTAGGGGGTGGGGGAGGGGATCGAGCCAAATCTCTGGACATCTCACCAAGGGGGGAGGGGGTGCGGGGGTTGAAAAATCGCAAAAATCACCTTTAATTTTTATTCTTTAATTTTAATTAATGGACGCCCCCTAATTTCAGAGGGACAAACATCCGTTGTGACTTCAGTAGTTAGGTAGGTTAGGTAAGTACCTACTTACCTATAGACATTGGACAGAAAAAAACATAGGTAAGTACCTACTTAGGTACCTACTTCCCTTTGAAAATTTAGGTAATTGTGTACCGACTTATATAGGTAACAACCCACATATTCTGTCTAGCGTCATAATATCGATCTCATCCCTCCCTAAAAATCTTGAGAGTAAGATGGGTAGGTAATTACCTAGATATTGTAGATAAATTTCCAAAAAAAGCATTTTTACCATACATTTATCTAACGATTCCATGAAATAAAATGAACATTATTCATTAGTGACTGACAATATAACATTTTTGGCCTCTCCAAAGATGCAAAAACTCAATATCAACAGGAATTGATCTCCATTCCGCAAGTACTTACCGCGCTGCAAGCGGAGCTCACAACCACTGAGCCAAACGTCCTGATGCATTTGTATTTGAAATTATTGAACAGTAGCTGCGCGTAATGCGTCCTGAATCGCGCAGAAAAGGGCGGGCCTCATGTCAGACTCATATCTGCCAATCACAGATTAGGTAGAGGTAATACTGCCAATCGGGGCTGTGATTGCTCATAGTAGACTAGCGTTGAATATGACGTGACTGACGCGGCTCGTTTGTCCCGTACAAAATTCAACTTTGTGTGATCGGCTCATTTTCTAAAAATGTCATGCTTCAATTCATGTCATGTGACCGTACACAATATGACAAAATCAGCTGATTTTGTCATGCTTCATTCAATCTTCAATCACACCTCGCCTACTCACTATGACAAAGTCATATAACATGACACTACTCACTCACTCTAATGTAGTATGACGTCAAATCAAATGTCATAGCTTCACTCAAATGACAAGGATGGAATCTTTGTCATATGACTATCTCTTCCTCCTGCTTCAAATCACTCCTTGCAGACCGAACAGATTGTCATAGAGTCGGCGTCAGCACTGAAGTCCGATAGACGCAGAGTTGCTATCGCAGAACTAGCTTGTAAAAAATTACTAATTGTCCAATTATGGATTGAACAATAATAAGTTTGCAAGTTTGTACGTTTGATAATTCTACACACCAGAAAAACTGAACTACCTTAACTAAAAAAGCATAATTATGCTCTTTTAGTTTTAGTAGCATTAATTGCCGTAGGACTTGAGTGCTGACGCCGACTCTACTTTTTGAATTGAACGAAACGCAGGCGGCTCGTTTTGAAAAAACGTGTTTTGAAAACAAAAATTGGTTTTCGATGTTTTCGATTTTGCGGGTTTTCAAACGAACGAACGAAACAAAATATCACCGGACTGCCTAAAGGGCAATAGTAGAGTCGGTGTCAGCACTGAAGTCCGATAGACGCAGCGCTGCTTTCGCGTAAAAATGACTAATTGTCCAAATAAGGCTTGAACATTAATATTTAGGCAAAGTTGTATGTTCTTTAATTCTATACACAACAACTGAACGACCGTGACTAAAAGAGCTTAAAGTAAATAAAACAATTAGTTCCCACTTTTGCCGTAGGACTTGAGTGCTGACACCGTCTATATGATCTACTATACAAAAAATCTATTCAAGCGTTACAATTCCTCAGTATTTGTGCAAAAAATTTTTTTTTTCTAAAAATGTTCTACATAGCCCCAATGTACGGTATGCTCATTATTTGGCGACATTATGATAATTATGTAAATAAATGATTAAATTTAAATCAGCGTTTGTTTTTTCTTATCAATCAGCACGATTAGAAATTACATTTTTCGAAACTCACTTTTGAAATAGTAGTTACCTAACCTAAGATCGCACCATGAATGAACATTAGACCGGCTCTTCGAGTTCGTCAATGCGTAGGTCATTATGAACTGTCAAGTTGAAAATGATCGGCTCAAAAGAGCCGGCTCACTGAACCGGCTCATTTTGAAAATGAACCTACTCTTACAAAAGTCAATTTAAAATCATGTCATACCCAACACTATAGTAGACTGAGTAGTACACCTATACTATACTACATAGAGTTTTTTGCGTGACAAGGACGAACAATTTAGATAGATACGTTGGAAGAGAAGTTCCGAGCTCCACGTACCGCAACCTTAAGTGGAGATGGGCGGGACACTTGGCCAGACGGGACGACGATGGACTAAGGCAGTTACCGAATGGTGGCCAAGAGATATGCGGCGGCCTTGAAGCAGACCACCTGACGACATTGTGTGGTAGGAGAGCAATGGATCCAGCTGGCACAAAACCACCAGGAGCGGCGTGATTGAGAAGAGGCCTTTACCCAGCAGTGGGTGTTACAGACTCTGCAAAGCTTGAATTTGGCTTTTGCGGGGCATAATGAGATTACCTACGAAACTACAGAATTCTCTATAAAAGGCTGCTGGAGTTAGGCACGACAATTTTTTTTTACTTGTTTGAACCGTAGTTTTGTTTAGATATTGAAATAATAACAGCTATATAATCAAAAGAGACGAATAGGTAGGTTCAAAGATTACACTCGTACCATACAAGGTCAAACTGATATCCTCTCCAATAATAAGGTCTAGTTGATAAATAGTAGGTATACAATACACCCACACAGAGCCAAATTGGTTTAGGTACTGAAGGTGACATCAAACTTTGTAACATCGAAAATAGAGTAACTAACATGAACTCGCAGAAAGTTTTCAATGGATGTTCAAATATGCTCACGATTTTAAAATGATAATGTAATATAGGTAGTATACTTCCCTACTTTTCAACAGCTTTATGAAACTTTAATAGGTACCTACTTGATACCATTGAATATGAACTAAAGTTGTTAATGTGTAAGTTAAGTAGGTACCTAGTATTTTATAGTTTCATATACCTCAATAAGCGAAAAAGGAACTTTGTTTGTAGTCTCTGTAGCGGCTACAAGTATTAACTAATTCTCCCTAAATGCGACTTACCTATTTTTTTTTGTAACTTTTGATACTTAAAATTGTATTATAGTTAGATTGAGAAGATTAATACATAATGCATCATCCTATCAGCATGCATCGATATAGCGTAACCACAGAAAATACATGGTCAATATGTAGAGTTGACTAAGCCGAGTTTCAAAGCGATGTTTTCATTCGCCGATTTGAACTCGAATAAATGATTAGAGTACCTAATCTTCTGCATAAATCTACTAAACCAAGGCAGGTCACACAATCGGAAATACACAATTGGTAACATAAGTAGTCATAACTTAGTTTACCCACATTACTCACAAAAAAATGTTTGCAATAACATTCGCGCGTAAATATAAACTTCATTACATTCAAAGCAAAGCAACCAGTTGTAGGTTATATGACTGATTTACCAACTCAATTACTTCAACAGGTTATGAGGTGTTAAATCAAACAAAGGAACGTAAGTGACGCACACACTAAATGTTGGTAACATGACGTGCGTTTCAGTAATTTAGTAACAAAGGAGATTTTATTTTATATTTATGTAGTTAAGTTTAGTTATAAGTTTTTCAGTCATTTAGTATAGGTACTACTTACACAAAATAAACGATTTTTTATTTCTATTTAACATGGTCAATATGTGATATAATTATAATAATATAGGTACTTATTTTAAGTTCTGTAAATACGTGTAATGCAGACATACAAAAAAAGCCTATCCGATCCGAAAGGAACTAAAGAGACCCCAATTACATTTCCAAAATAATAACAGATCAAGATCGCTTTTGTATCTAAATGGGAGTTGCCACATTAATAACGTTCCTGACACGGAGATACGATTTCACCACGCCTTGTGCCATGTTAACTTTCACATCACACGGTCCAGTAATGGCCAAGAGTGTTTTCTCATTCTACTAACTGTTTTTGGATGAATTTGTAACAAATTTTTGAGAATCTTGATACCTAATAACACCAACCTGGATCGGACTCAGCTTTAAAAAACACAAAAATCACTTACTGGTAGAGTTGACGTTGGGCAGGACGGTGATGGCAAGCTGCATGTTGGGTTTCACATTGAGAGCCTGTTTCAGCTCGCGGACTAGGGCTGTGTAACCCTCACGATGCTCTGCCTCCTTATCGTCCACGAGGGTGGTGCCGAAGGTCTTCTTGATGCCATGCCAGATGGAGCCTGGAACAGCCATTTTAATTATTAAACTGGCATTTTTCATCCTATAGGTACGAATGAGTTGGGATCAAGAATTTAAAATTGATATTGATTTACTAGATATTACCCAAGGGCAGAAACAGTTTAAAGTAGAGGTTACTATGTTTTGTTCTGCTTTTCTGACACACATTTTGAAATAATGCTATTTATTCATCATCATCCTTGGCTTTTTTTGCATTCATCACAGATAACCTAAGTTAAAAAACAACTAGAAATGATTAAAGTTTTTATAACTGTTACGGGCAACTTGATTAATCGGGCAGTATTCATATGGACCGGTCATTATGCATAATGACCAAGAGCGTCGGGCAGTTTGATAAATTTATTACTTTGACCGGTCCATATTCATAATGCCCGACGGCCCGTGGTCCATTTAATAAATCAAGGCTTGAATTTATCACTTAGACCGGGCAGTATGAATAGTGCCCTACTTCTAGCCGGGCAATGTGATAAATTGGATTAAAATCTGTAGGTTAGGTTATGTTAGGTTAGTAAAAAACTACGCGCGAGGCGAGCGAAGCGTGCCGCGGTAGCGGCCGCCGAAGCGCCAGAAATGTAGTAAATCAATTAAAACACTGCAATTCATCTAATTTATTACATTGCCCAAGATAGGGTGGTCATTATTCATAATGACCGGGCAAAGTGATTAATCATGCAGTTTTTATCACATTGCCCAATTGACCCGGTCATTATGCATACGGACCGGTCATTATTCATAATGACCGGATTTATCACATTGCCCGTAACATAACTAAAGAATCTGTAGAGTCAGTCCGGTTTCAGAACAACGCAGAGTTTAATACTTTAGTTTATTGTTAACGAGGCCTATAGAAGAAGTAGCAGCCACGGACACATTTTGTTCAAATAACAAACTTGGGATGCAATGACTGGCTTTTGATAGGCATTGAGCCTATCAAAAGTCAATCATCCCCTTCCAAATTAAAACTGCATCATCACCAGATTCTTCATAGACCCTGGTGATGATACAGTTTTAGTTTTGATAGATAGTGTGAATACTGACCCCAGGTGGAACGGATCTTCTTAGGCTTGAACTTGGCGAACTGCCAGCCGAGGTCGATGCCGTCGAAGTGGTGCTGGTTCACGAGGAGCACGGCCGAGTTCACGAATGCAGTACGGGCTTGCGGTGACTCCAGCTGTCAAACCATAGTAGATTGTATTATATGGGGGGAAAATAATATTTTTACGGCGAGGGCGCTTTTTTGAATCCAGAGCGAAGTGAAGGATTCTAGAGTAGAATCCCGAGCGTAGCGAGGGATTCTTTAGTAGAATCCTGAACGAAGCGAGGGATTTAAAGTACGTCGCCCGAGCCAAAAATATATTTTGCGCCCGAGTGATACACTCTACTTTTCATTACAATCTATGAGAAAATAAAAGGGAGGAGAAAGGAATGTGTTAAATCAACGAAGTTCCACTTGAGAAGAGTAATCGGGGATTACATTTTTTTTATTCAGACGACGGTGGCCGCGCGCCGGCTGAATGGTGGGCGGTATGTTTATCCGATACTAGCAGCGCCCTCGCGGCGTTGCCCCCGTAGTGATGGTTTATGGTGATGATGATGATGATGATGAAAAGTAGCCTATAACCTTCCTCAAGAGTTTAGCTATCAAATACAGAAATAATTTTTCAAATCCGACTGGTAGTTCCTGAGATTTCATTTCATTTCATTTATTTATTTATTTCTCTCACAAACAATATAAATATAAATAAATAGCTAAATAAATATACAGAATAATGAATATTAAAAACGTTGTAGGTAGCTATTATAAAAACCTGTTTTGTGAGATTAGCGCGTTCAAACAAAAAATCTCTTCCGCTAGAATTGCTCAATAGTTCCACGAAAACAAACTAGATGGCGCCAGTAGACCATCGTTCTAGATCGCGCTGACGAAAACGCACAGGATTTTATCAGGTTGGAATTACAATTATGTATGGATAGAAAACTGCAGAGTAATAAATCTCTAAATGTGATTACAACTGTGGTGTTTTTGGAAGAGTCCTCCCTCATTCATCTTGGTAGATTTGAGATGAATGAATGTGGAAAGTAGTTGTACCTCAAAAGTGCGCGGCAAAGATAATTCATAGATAATTCCGGCGCACTTAAAGGGGATTAAAAACTCATTACTGCCCGCTAAACTTATAAAGAGGATTAAAAACTCATTACTGCCCGCTAAAAGTTCCTTGAAGAGGAATCATCTACTTTGGGCGCACTTAAAGGCGAACAAAGTCGTCCTTTTCGAATAGATGGAATGAAAAACAACATTAAGACATGAGTTAACTGTGTTATTGGATTTAAGGTCTTATAAAATTATATGCGCTTTAATTTAATTTTAATTTAAATTATAAGAGTTTAATTTTTGAATTTTTAGCTGGTTCGATTTCTGGGTGAAGCAAGCGAATTTAAGAAAATCTTTGAATTCAGTTATGTTTCTTTTTAAAAATAAAGGAATGTTTCCTTTAAGTAAAATACTGTATCTTAAGGATTTAAAGTAGCTTCCCTCCAGGGCCCATTCATTTTTTCCACCCTATAATACTATGAGCATGTTTCGTTTTTCCACACCGTTTGTACCGCGTTGTTCAGTCGCCCTTTATAATAATTACATCCCTACGACGAACTATCCGAATACTTTACTGTATTTTTGTACCCCTCCGTAACCGAGAAATAAATTTGATTCCATCCGGTTCAGTAAAAAAATACATGAAGGTGAAGGAGTCCACTTACACTATACTGCCAAGAATGTTACATCCCAAAACACTTAGGAACACTTAGGGGAACACTCCTTTTCCTCTTTCGCAATGATTAGTAGAGGTACTTACCTACTTTTAAAAGCTTAGTTTGGTACGATGAACTTAACATAAACCAGATCCTTACAAAAACTGGCAAAAAGCTTCAACGAATCAACCTCTTGCTGAGGGGTTGATTAAATATGTTCAAATGCATATTTCGTATTGTACATGACCACACTTTGCTATACAAATGTTGAAGTTTTAGACAAGTTGTACTCCGTTGAATTAAAAATGTGATTAGATCGTGAAGGTAATCTGACGCGCTTGGGATTGCAACCATTAACGTATGGAAAACTCCAACAAAAAAAAATAGTACAATCCAGTGATAGTTGGGCTTGTCTCCAAAGAACCATACATATTTATTTCTAGAATTTTAAAATCTAAAAACTAATTAATTTAATTTTTGATTTTAATTTAATTTTAAAATCTCATACCGTAGCGTAGGATTACAGTCGGATGTAAATCTATTTCTATTTCCCTAAAGTTTCTGAATCAAACGATGGGGTTATGTTAATGTATATTAGTGTCAATCTTCGCCGGCAAAAGCTGTGTTTTCGGAATAGTAACCATTATTTGTTCCGTGCTCACCGGTCATTGTATTTTCTCATTATATTATTATCATCGTGAACAGTGAATGCTAATCAAAAGCTACGTGAAAAGCTGCACACAGACACCGAATTCTCGTCTGAAAACGAAGGTTCAAATCTGTTAGTTCGCTCAAAACGAAAAAACAACCGAATGCATCATGGTGCGAGCTCGTTCCTCTTTCAGTTCGTGTTTTAAGTGAAAACCAGATTTTAGACTGAAATTCATGCTACAATCATGGACAACGAGATTTCAGACCGGTATAAGAAATAAGAATGACTATTATTTTGACGACTTCTGTGGTGGGAGAATGACTTGAATCTAGCTAATTATAGTACAGTGAATGAATTACGCGGTCAACGAACCCGTCTCAATTACTAGACGGGCATTTAAACGAACTAACGGGTCTTTATCGCGTAATTACCTTTGTTTAATATTTCACGGGTAGACTCAATAAACAAAGGTAATTACGCGATAAAGTCACGTTAGTTCGTTTGAATTATAGACTTTTTTTCAAACCATTTGGTTCCTGCAATTGTGAAAGGGCAATACAAGAGTGTTATGATGACATGACACTTACCAGGAGGTTGTACTTCTGAGGGTCCTCAGTGTCGGCGTCGCCTCCCACGGAAAGCAACACCGAGAGTCCAGGGTACTTGGTCTTGAAGTTGGTGATGGTCTGGTAGTTGGCATGAGAGCGGTCCACATCCAGGTTCTCGTTGAGAGGCACCATCTTGTAGGTATCGGGCTGCACTCCAGCATGTCCGTAGACCAGATGGGTACAGAAGCTGAGGGCTGGGTCCAGGTCAAGGGGCAGCATACGGGCTTGCGCTGGGTAAATACATCCTTCAACTGAATTACGATGTAACACTGATCCTGAAGCCGCAAACATACCAGAACGCTACTTTGAATCTATTGAAGGCAGTTTGTTGTGTAGCAAAAAGTTAAGAGAACTGTTCAAATATTGCTGCATGATGCGACTCAAACATAAGTAGCATTCTGGTATAAATGGTTATGGCCCACTTGCACGAGTTAACCCGCTTTTTTTTTTAATTGAATTTTTTTAACTCTGATTGCTCATTGGACAACTAAAAAATAACACTCTTGCGTCATCAAGAGGGTTCTCTATTTTGTCTCCGAAATTTTATTTCCATAATATAAGAATCTATAAATTGTATTTTCATAATTACTTAAATAATGCGCATCTATGTACAGTCAGCGTCATCAATCGGTATCCCCCTATTGATTTTAACAAGGACCCTTTTCATTTCAACTTTGGATTTCAGTCGGATTTGCTAGTATACTTATGGATATCTAATTTCGCTCGAGTTCCTATACTAGCAAATCCGACTGAAATCCAAAGTTGAAATGAAAAGGGTCCTTGTTAAAATCAATAGGGGGATACCGATTGATGACGCTGACTGTACCTGTACCTAAAGACTTCGAATATAGATACCAATAATATCGGCATCCCTGATGATTAAAATGCATAAAGTCATTTGCAATAAATATTAAAATCCATAATATTTCTAACTCATAAACTTATTCTCCCTCTCAACGATCCTTCGATGGCTCAACCGGTTCTATCTACTGTGTTTTGTAAAGTTAGAAAGCTTTTCCACATTTTTTTATTCTATTTTTTTAAATTCAATCTGTTACGTGACAGATGTAATAGGCAGTGTAACAATGACGTAAGCACAGGACGTAAGTATGTATAATAATGTAGCAGTACCGTATTACAGTCGTGAAATCTAAAGTCACAATGATGAAAGCAATCAGCAATGAAATGAGACGCTCGGAGACAATGTTCAGCAATTCAACCGGGACGTTTAAGCAATTGTATCGATTACTGGAACCAATTAGAAGTAACGACCGGGCCGATCTCCTTCATTACAGCCCGACACCTTACTTTGCGGCTGAGACAAAAGCTGATTATTTTAGAGTCGTGCTGACTGAATCAATGCTGTTGTTTTAATTTTTTTGTTCATGCTTAACGTAGTCATAGCTATTAGCTGGCTTGATCCAGGAATCCTCTTACACAATTCCCTGCACTGGGTATTTTTGGATTTTTTGTCCAAAAATCCCTTTAGCAATCCATTTGCGTGGCGGAAGGGGATTTTATTGAACGAAAACTTAGCTGTTGAAGAAGTTTATCCAACTCAAAAATAAAAAAATTGTAATGTAATTTGAACCGATTTAAAGGTTAATTAAGGAAAGGTAAACTGAAACATGGCCATGACTGTTCTCTTAGGAAGTGACAATCTCTTTGATTTTCAGACACTCAAGATCATCAGTAGATTTCCTCTAACTTAACTTATGTGTACAAAGGTGCTAAAAACAACTGTTTCTTATATTTCACTTAAGAATTTCATTTAATTTAGTTTTTGTTTATTTTCTTTTATTGTAATTGTTTTTTTGTTTCCATTGACATTGTTATTTTCTTTATTATAATAATAACTTTTAATATAAATAAATAAATAATGCTGGACGTTTCACACAGCATCATCTAGCCCCACAGTAAGCAGAGCTTGTGTTATGAAAACTACATTATACTAGACTACTAATTTTTTATTTGTTTAAATACATATACTCGTATTACATAGACAAACATCCAGACATGAGACTAAAACTGTCTTAGGATTTAGTGCCTGTAAAGTAACTTGGAAAACAAACAGTTTTACAGATGAGTTATAAAAAATATAGAAACCAATTAATATGTTTTCACATAGTATATAAAAACAAAGATACCTACTTGTTAAACATTAAATAGAGTTTAAAATAGAGTTTAACATATCAAAATGCTATCAAAGGAATAATTCATACGTAGGTAAAAGTATTAAGGAGCTATTACCTAACTGACTAGTAGTTAACAAATGATTTACCACCTAAATCATCTGCAAAAGATGTTTAAAAGCCAATGATGATGAATCGTTAGCAAATAATTTAGTCAGCATGTAGGTTGGTATACTAAAATAAAATAAAAATGTAATTACAAAGTGCGTAGCGTATGATTTTATTTATCTTGATAAAATGCGAAACCGACTGAAATGTTTATTACTCATAAAAAGTTACAGTGACTGGAACGAATTTCATAATTTTCTGAGTAAACCACGTTATCGCAGGTATTTCAGTTTTCAATATACCTAATTATTAAATGGTATTTGTAGATTTGATAATGAAAAATCTTATCAAAATTTTCAATTCCAACGGGATTCGAACCCGCAATGATACAACCGATCCTCCTTTAGCCGGAGTGCCTTCACCAATTCGGCTACGGAACCTTTAGTTACCAGTGTTGAAAATCATGATAGGACCATTATTTATTTTTATCTATCGATTATTTATATCATCGATGACTATAACAAATAAAAAAAAAGGTATTTGTAGAGTATGATTTTAGTAAGTATATCGAGGCCCCTCGATCTCCCACCCAAGAAGCCCTTCGTCAATAATGATACACGAGTCCTATAGACCTCTTCTTTATTGGCTGACACTCCAGCACAAAGCGGAGACGAGAGAAGATGTATTTAAACAACCAATAGAATTTGACATTGTTTATCTCGTACAGGCCACCAAAGTTTGTATAATAAACTTTTGCACTTTCACTGTAACTTTTGCACTGATGGAGTCTAAAGTTCTAAAAGGGAAATAGAAGAGGAAAAATGTATTACTCCACTTAATTATAATTTATATTTGATTGAAAAAATACGCTTTTATCTGGGTTGTCTCAAAGCTGTAGTGAGTAGGTGTATAAAGTGGGTATTCTTGTATGAACTAAACGCTCTATTGTTCATCTCGTTAGCCACTTAGCGTTCCACTGAATGACGCAATCCAAGTAATAGGTCTTTACCTATGAAATTGCCGTTCTTCAGTACTTGTCATTTCAAATCAAAATATTTTTTGGTTTGACTAAGAATTTTAATTACAAATTAATTTTATATTAAAAACATGGGTTTCTTTTTTCTAAATTAGTCATTTGTTTATTGATTAGCGTTATGTTTTCGTCACATTTGAATCTTTTTCGTCATCATGGATATGTAAAAAATTCGAGTAATTATGGAATATGAGTACCGTCGTGGCAGCAACGCGACACAAGTGGCACGGAGCATCAATGACGCTTACGGAGCGAACACTACAAACGAACGCACCACCTGTTATTGGTTTGCCAGCTTCCGTTTTGGAAATTTCGACCTGAAAATGAACCCCGTACTCATCCAAAAACTTTGGTTGACAATGACAAATTAAAGGCGATTGTGGAAGCTGATGATACTCAATCTACGGCTGAATTAGGAGCAGCTTTCAACGTTAGCATCAAAACAATATTGGTCCATTTGCGTCAAATTGACAAGGTAAAAAAGCTTGACAAAGGGGTGCCCCACGAACTCAATGATTGCCAGCGGGAGGTACGCGTCGAGATGTGCCTTTCATTGCTCACCAGGCAAACATACGAAGGAATTTGAACCGCATTGTTACCTGCGACGAAGAATGGATTCTGTTTGACAATCGCAAGCGCTTAGCACGTTGGTTGGATCCGGATTCAGCACCTAAACAATCCCCTAAACGAAAAATTGCCCCTAGCAAAGTGATGGTTACTGTTTGATGGTCTAGCGCCGGTGTGATTCATCACAGCTTCTTACCAAACGGGATGAGCATTACTGCAGATGTGTACTGTGAAGAATTGAACACAATAATGGAGAAGCTTGCAATCCCCAACCAGCTTTGATCAATCGCTCGTCACCGCTGCTCCTGCACGACGACGCGTGACCTCATACTGCATAGTAGACGGTCTCCAAGTTGCAAGAGTTAGGGTTGGAAGCTCTCCGTCATCCACAGTACTCACCAGACCTTGTGCCTATAGGCTTCTACTTTTTTCAGAATTTGGATAACTCCTTGGTGGGAAAAAAATTGAATTCCCGAGAGGCAGTACAAAATGCCTTTGAAGAATTAGTGGCCTCCTGTCCAGCTAATTTCTTCAAGAAGGGCATAATGAACTGCCACGGCATTGACCAAGATCCATTGATTGCATGGGTGATTACTTTGATTCATAGAAATAAAAAACGTAGAAAAAAAATTACGTTAACTTTTTTCATGAAAAACGGCAATTTCATAGGTAAAGACCAATATAATAAGGATAATGGATAAGGTTACTTGTCCTTAGAGGAAACACTGCTTTTTTCACATTGGACGATGTAAGTATAAGATATAAAATAAAGACAGAAGGTGCTGTTTTAATTTAATTTTCAAAAACATATTGATTCTAGACTTTTTAGAGAGCGTTGAAGCTAGGTATAAGTATTTATGGGACATAAATAAGATGGAATATCTAAGCCTGAAATCTATGATACCGGTCTTTTCATAAAAAAATCTACTAAGCTGAGTTTTGTCTCGAACAGTCTATCTATAGGCAGAAATGAAGCCAACTGGCATTGAAATAGAAGTCAAAGAAAAGAAGGCCTGCAGTGCCACTCAGACTTCCAAAAATGCATCGATTCGAAGATTTTCTTCGGAAAGTTGACGTTTTCTCAGCGAAGAAACGTCAATTTCCGAATTAAGAAAACATTCCGAGAATTATAAAGGCGCGTTTATCGAAATTGTTATTTTTTTAGGTTTCCGAGCTGCCTCGCAAGGCAGGAACTAACTTAAAATAAGTTGGTAGGTACCAAGTTACCTTGGATCATATCCAACACAACATCCTACATTGCAAATGAAATTTGCTCAAGTTTTACAAACATCCTGTACCGCAGAGCAGATTGTACAAACTTGTATACGTAGGTACCTACACTAATCTCGATTCATCTTATTTCAACCTCAAAGAACAGTCAAGTTTTTCAAATAATTTCATTACGCTACAGAGAAAATCTAATAGGTAGTAGTAGGTTAAAAAGGAAATGTTTTTTTTGCATTACACAAACATAACTCACTCACCCCCTTTGACCTCAATATTTTCTACTATGAACAAGCCAACGGAGAAAACGAAATAAAGCTGCCAATCTACTAAATTGGAGATTACCGAAGTGTGACGACGTATTTGGTGGCAGGCAATCGACTTACAGTATCTACCTCGCCCTCTTGGGGACTGTCAACTCATATTAGCAAGGGTCGAGAGAGCAAAAATGAAATAGTTGACGACAAACAGTTGCCATGAGTACATATGAAAGAGGAAATAACTATCTTGCAACGTTGTTCAACTAAACTAGTGGCTCTATGAGCTGTAGACCTCGCGAGTCTGTTTTTGCATAGATTAAAGAAATATAAAAGTGAGCAATTTGCTGCATATTGAGGAGCTATTCTGCTCATCACGCTGAAGATCCTCATCAGATCTTCTGCAATTTTTTATAAGATCAACTAAAAAGTGAGTAAGTTCATATGAGCAAGTGGCCAACTCAAAGTTACGATCATTCAAATAAAAAAAAATCCATCAAAATAGGATTTCATAAAGCGGAGATATCAGGTAGTACCCCTTTTTGCTTGCACCTTTTGGAGGAAGTAGTCCTCCAATCAAAAGAATCTTCCTGTCGACGGACAGTCCAATGACGAATAATTTTAGGAGAACGGTTGTGGAATCAAAATCCCCGACGACAAAAAAATTATAATGAAAGTCGTAAAACCTGTATTTTTTTCGTTCCAAGTTTCATCCAGATCGGTTGAGAAATGCGACCTGTAGGCGAGAACAGACAGACTGACAGACGGACAAAAGCATTTTTTTGCCTATCTCGAAACTGAGACATTGTTCGACTGGCTCCACACTGGAGCTTGACTATTTAGATTCTAAGCGGATGGATCACCGAAAAGAAAGCTAGGCCCCATACCGTGTTTGTTGCCCTGATTCTTCACGGTGTTGGTCGCGAAAGAACCGGAGTAGAATCACCTAGCTCTTAAGACGTTTCAAAGTGGTCATAACGGTCCTACTGAATAAATGATATTTGATTTTGATTTTAGACGCTTCGCTCGCTACGCCAAGTATAACTTTTCCCGGGATGTCCATTATAATAAATGTGCTAACGAGCTAATGTGCTCCTGATCTAAAAGTACCTTCTAATCTGCAAATATACACTCCAGTTTAGGTCAAACTTGCTTGTTAAATAATTCAAAGTTCTACATTATCAATATTGTCGTTCATTCGATAACGAGGCCCGTGTTTACTCGTGATATATAACGTCTGGGGTCGTCGGTCGCGATTTTACGTCAATTATCTTAATTACACAATTATAGGTAAGTAACCGTCGTGCTTCAGATATATCTACTCAAAAAGGTCTTCTGTATTATTATTATTTTATTTAATAAATAAACCAATAAATAAACTTCGGAAAATAAGTATCTAATTGATCATTACTAACAAAAGTGCAATAATACTTTGAATCATAACTGCATTTCTAAATAAAGTATTCAAAAGTGATTAGGTTAGTAATTATAACTTTCCTGGATTATTAAAAACTGATAAATAAATTTTCTGGTTTAAAATGTTTTTCAATACAAGCTTTTATTGGGCAAAAGTGATCTGATTCAAATGAGCCCAAACACAGATTGTCTACTGTTATTCACTGAAGTGTTCCACTGAACAGCTCCTAGTTCCATCATCAGATCAGCTAACTGTTACCATATTATTACATTGTAGTCAGAACTTGACAGATATGCCAAGTTTCAACTCAATCAATAGGTCTAAGTCAATAGGCCTATTGACTGAGGCGTTATGTTGAACGGCTCCTGACTCTATCATCAGATCAGCTCGCTGTTACCATAATATTGCATTATCACCGAGAATCTAAGTGTGCGAAACAACTCAATCGGACACTGGGAAGTGGGAGAAAAACTCCCAAGATTTGACTGTAAATATTTCGTGCATCTGCCCGTTTCGTTTTTCGACAGTTTGTTTGTACTATGTATTTATCTACCTAAACTTGTACCTATAGTAGCGTATAGATAATTCTGTTAAAATGTGTTGGTATTTTATCCTAAAGTATAAGTATTCGGGTGAATTAAATAGTCATAAACGCTGGCGATACGGACGGTAGAAGCTAGTCAAAATCACCTAACATTATACCCCTATGGCCTCCGATTATCTGCCCAATTTGTGCATCAATTTGAAGGTTGTGCCAAAAACAAAGACGATTGCGATTTATGATAGTATGCGGGCAAGGTAATCTAGTTTGTAGGTACATGGTTTTAAAATGAGTACCTACATACGTACCTATCATATTATGTAACAAAGGCTAGTAAAACCAATTTCATTCAAATTCGTCAAATCATTAATTAATATCACTGGAATATTAATTTAATTTATAATGAGAAATGAAATCGATCAGTTTGCCTCTTTGTATTGTTGTATTACAAACCTCATTTAATTTTAAGGTAAGTAATTACCTACTTTATCTGTCCTTTGAAAATCCTTAGTGCTTCTACGCCGTAGAGGAAACTTGCTACGGCGTAGAGATATTCCGGGAATGTTAAATATACCTAGTGTATTTATCAGACATGTATTGTATTTCCCTAGCAGAAGCTCTAACTAATTACTTTGAGGCTTTTAGGGGCTAGATGATGATGTGTGAAATGTTCAGTGTATATTTATTTACCTATGTAATAAACAAAATATAACAACGTGTTCATAAATATTATTTGCCATACGGGGCATATTTACGATACTTACATTAATTAAATCAAAGAACATTTTATTGCTAAATAGCAAAAAATAGCCTGACAAGTTGTAGTGCCATCAACTTATCTGTTTAGTTGACAGGTAGTGGCGATGGCGCTAACAATGTCGTTTTCAAATAAATTAAATGGGCAGTATTGTGTTCCGTCCTTTTTTCTCTAGTTACAAGGCAATATACTGCATAGGTACTTTGAAAATGCTAGATTAGATGATTTTAATAGTTATGATTTTTTACTTGTCTCTTTGCTCACTGAACGGGTAAGATGGTGGCACAATACAATATGTCTTCTATGTCAAGTTGATTTTTTAATGTAGTTTATTATTATACTACTAGTAGGTTGTTTTTGTGTTTATGTAATAAAAAAATCGTAATTTTATTTTTAATTCCTAATGTCTCTGTCTTACCATGGTTGCGACACCACAGTCGCACCACCAACAAAATTGTATGTAGGTACCTCACCTGCCGACCTAACATGTGCAACATCGAGAGAGATATCTAGATCGGTCGAACAACTCTAACGCATACGTAAGAGCAGTTTAACCGATCGAGAAATCTCTTTTCTCGACTCTCGACGTTGCACATTTAGGCTTACTGGTGTCCTCTTGGTTGCGCAACCAATACTCTCCATACAGCTGTATACATTTTGTTGTGCTCTAGTGAGATAGGGCCCTAAATGTTTGTAAGTCATCATCATATTATATGTAAGTCATGCTTGTTTCAAATGTTTGCATAAACAGAATTGTGTCTTGTGATATACCTATACTACCTATACAATATCGCTTAGTAGAATTACATAGAACTTGACACAACACATGGCTTACTTAACAATTTTGGTACAGAAAGCAACAAAATTACTTTGTAAAATGTTAACAGGCTTACGACTACATTTCTAGGATAAAAACTACTGAATTAAAAAATTGAGGGCGTAAATAAAGCGTATTTATAAGCTCGAGTTTTTTTAAGCTCAGATTATTAGAACCATCTAGTAACCCATCATGGATCAATCACAAATAGTGATAGGAAGGTACCTTGTGTGAAGTGTTATCACAAACATATTTTCATTCCATCTATTCGAAAAGGACGACTTTGTTCGCCTTTAAGTGCGCCCAAAGTAGATGATTCCTCTTCAAGGAACTTTTAGCGGGCAGTAATGAGTTTTTAATCCTCTTTATAAGTTTAGCGGGCAGTAATGAGTTTTTAATCCCCTTTAAGTGCGCCGGAATTATCTATGAATTATCTTTGCAGCGCACTTTTGAGGTACAACTACTTTCCACATTCATCTCAAATCTACCAAGATGAATGAGGGAGGACTCTTCCAAAAACACCACAGTTGTAATCACATTTAGAGATTTATTACTCTGCAGTTTTCTATCCATACATAATTGTAATTCCAACCTGATAAAATCCTGTGCGTTTTCGTCAGCGCGATCTAGAACGATGGTCTACTGGCGCCATCTAGTTTGTTTTCGTGGAACTATTGAGCAATTCTAGCGGAAGAGATTTTTTGTTTGAACGCGCTAATCTCACAAAACAGGTTTTTATAATAGCTACCTACAACGTTTTTAATATTCATTATTCTGTATATTTATTTAGCTATTTATTTATATTTATATTGTTTGTGAGAGAAATAAATAAATAAATGAAATGAAATGAAATCTCAGGAACTACCAGTCGGATTTGAAAAATTATTTCTGTATTTGATAGCTAAACTCTTGAGGAAGGTTATAGGCTACTTTTCATCATCATCATCATCATCACCATAAACCATCACTACGGGGGCAACGCCGCGAGGGCGCTGCTAGTATCGGATAAACATACCGCCCACCATTCAGCCGGCGCGCGGCCACCGTCTGAATAAAAAAAAATTAATCCCCGATTACTCTTCTCAAGTGGAACTTCGTTGATTTAACACATTCCTTTCTCCTCCCTTTTATTTTCTCATAGATTGTAATGAAAAGTAGAGTGTATCACTCGGGCGCAAAATATATTTTTGGCTCGGGCGACGTACTTTAAATCCCTCGCTTCGTTCAGGATTCTACTAAAGAATCCCTCGCTACGCTCGGGATTCTACTCTAGAATCCTTCACTTCGCTCTGGATTCAAAAAAGCGCCCTCGCCGTAAAAATATTATTTTCCCCCCATATAATACAATCTACTATTGTTGTTCCTATTGTCACCACGTCATAACTCATGATTATAATTCAAACCATATTTCAACTACACAAGATAAAGCACAAAGTGTCTTATTTATTGTTTCCGTCCACGTATTCACCCGTGTGGTATCTACTATTCTGCTTTTACACGATTTTTTAAAAATAAACTAACAAACTAACATCAGACAACTAACAAACTAACCAGAAATAAACTAACAAACTAACATCGAAACGTGGGAAATTGAAATTTATAATTATAACAGATAAATTCTTAATTCTACTTTTGTTGCTGATTGTAGTTTCTTAGAAAGCATAAGCTCATGAAATATTAGAGAACAGTTCGATAGAGCGATCGACTGTTACAAATTGCTACAAAACGATAGGCACCTAACCCGGTAACAATGCACGTTGTGGAAATGGGAACACACTAATACAATTTCTTTTAACATAGCTCGTGCTTAGAATACAATGATTGCCGCCCACTTTTTCTCGACAATTCTTTTAAGGGTATAAGGTACCCACATTTTTTATTTCTTCTCGTTTGAAGGTAAGTTGTAGCATAATTCAAGCCGTTAAGTAAAATAACTATCGTTTTGAATATTGATATTCAATCTATTTCATAGAAGGGAAAACATATTCGCAAGATATTTTTTGTCCCTTCAGGCCATCTTCAGTTTTATTAATATTAAAATTATATGCCAAAGTTATTGAACAATGAATGTATTCATTTTCTTATAAGTAATGTGAATTGGGAATGTCAAGATTGGGCTGATAGTTATCGATCTAACATTATAAAAAGAGACATGTTTTATAGGCAAGTTTTACCTGCTCGAAATACTTAGGTAATATAAGAAATATTTTGCAAGGTTTTCTATACATGAACCAATTGTTCTATCTAAGGATCGTTTTATAAATAAATACCTAGATGTTTTGAACAAAGCACTGCTTGAGCTAGGCACTCGGTACAGAAATCATAAATTCATAATAACATCCAAGCTAGTGTCGGCTTGTGGACAGGACACCTTATATTTGTCTGTGAATATTTTACATCTCTCGACCGAGAATAGCCAGGTCAGGGCCAACAAGAGATAAACCTGCATCGGTTATTCGGTAATTGATCGAGATAATGACGTCATTTGTCTAAGCGGCCTTTGGTGAAGCCAGCAAACATTGACCTTCTAATATTAACTGTCGGTTATTCTTGTTCCTTGTGCCTTAGGATCTCACTATGCAAAGCTAAACTAAGTAAGGACGAAACTGAGAGCGAGGCATAAAGAACTGCATGAATAACGTTAAAAAAATTACCTAAGTAAAGAGTTTTGCAATTATAAACAACACAATAAAGTCAATTTGTTTTGTCCGCCAATTTCGTTTTGTACGCCTCTCCCCTAGGTATAGTGCACAATCTAGGTGATGAAAGTGAAATTCTAAACAATATCAAAGATTGGCCACCTACCCTCTAACTCAAGCGCAAAATATAAAAACAAACATGGAATCTTATCATCCTTCATCAATATTTAAACCTGCAACTGCCATCAATTTACTCATACAAAATCTTGCTAAATTGTTCATTAAAAATTCACGCCAAAATTCGCAAGCAAATTGATTAATACTTACATTCTCTGACGTAACTCTTGCTGTCATAGTAGCAGACCACCTTGGGAGTGTTTCGAGCTGGGTTGTTGGCAGCCGCCAGGGCTACCAGCCCGGCGATGGTAACCAGAATCTTCATCATTTTGAGACTTGACTGATCCGCACGGTGCGTGTGTGCCGAATGAGAAGCGATCACCAGCCGCCGCACCACATGACCGCGCTCGGAGGTCAAAGAGTAAAGATGTCCACATCGACTCGTTTCGCCGAATCTTATCTGTTGTTGTTGATTTTTCCAACTGTGACTAGCTAATTAAACGCTTCTACGAGAAAATAAATAAGAAAGATTATTTCTGGTTAGGTACCTACGTAGGTAGAACTGGAACAAACAACAGCCACTCTCAATGGAGGGTACTACATAGGTAGGTTGTAGTTGTAGTATCCTATATCTATTCTATTAAGTAAACGAGCAATATTTGTTTGATGTTTGAAGTTTGTTTGTATGTTCAGTACATACAAACTTCTCGAAAACGGCTCGAGATGATGATGATGACTAGATGGCGTTATGCACCCGAGCAGAGCTCGGTCGCCCAGATATTCTACTATTAAACGAGCAATATTTATATACTTACTTATTTATTTATTTGTTTGTTTGTATTGTAGAAGTATTCACGTTCTCCAAAACGGCTTTATCGATTTCGATGAACGAAAAATCGATCTATAGTTCTCATTTCTGGGAAAATTCTAATAAAATTTATGGGAAAATTAGTTTTCTCTATTTTCACCGGAGCAGAGCTCGGTCGCCCAAATATAAATTATTAATAAAACTTAATAGCTAGGTACCTACTCTATGCCTGCACAGAGAAAACCTATTACATAATTACCTACCAGCAGACGCTGAGTTCTGAGTCGTATTTGCCTAGCTACGAGTAGTAGAATGCATTTTCGAATTTTGATGCAAAGGCTGTGAGTTGAGTATCATGGAATTACGTGCTTCCCTAGACTAATGTCTTCACAAAATACGTCTTTAGATCTAAGTAGATCTCTACCGCACTCTACATCACTGACATGATGATTCCGTCTGTTAGTTTTAAGTAGGGTGGGTTGTCCACCTGTGAACCAGGCAGATGCAATGAGCCACCGCTGTATTTCAAAAATGTGACATTGCCGTTCTTTACGAATACTGCCAACAGGAACGCATACTCACCCCTCACTCTCTCCCCAAATTGCAAGCAGCGCAAGCTTAAGACGTACGCCCAGTGATCGAATTTATAAAAATGTATCACAAAAGTCAGTTTTTTGTGTTGATTTCATTCTTTTTCTACATTTTTTGGGTGCTACCTACAGTTTTTTTTGCCTGTTACGTATGATTACACATACATAACGTTGTAAATTACACTATAGTTAGTTTGCTGTATCATCATTTACCAGGTGAAATTCTGAGGTTTGTTTTGTCAATGGGGTGTGTCCAGCAATGAGCCATGACATAGTGTCCTGCATTAAACCATAGTTATCACATACATTTTCCCAGTCCGAGCTGCACCTACCATTCATATACGTTGAGAAACTGAACCACCTACTTATTACAACTAGATTTGTATCCTATATCCTATGTTGTAACCTACTTATAATTAGTATTATGATAAAAAAAACCATGTTGCTTGATGTCAATACATAGATTTTATTAAGACTAAGATACTCAAGCCTAAATATAATTAACAGTACCTCTAACGGCTTATATTTCATAGTTAGTAATAATTTTGCTGATAGGTAACAATAATAAAGTAAAAACATTGCCCTTTCTCTTGGTAAATAGATGGTTCATTGCAGAATTCGGTCTGGTTCAATGCGTACCACCCGTGTTACGCAATGAACCAATTCTCATTTTTTGCTAAATCTGTATTTCTAAGAAATCTAAAGATTATATGAATAAACTAATAATGCACAATCTTAGCCAGATTAATCACCTTACTTCACGCCAAATCTTAGGTCCGTAAGTCAAAAAATGTAAAAGATATGGACGTTTGAATTTTACCTGGTTCATTGCTGGACAACCCACCCTACCTAAATAAACTAACAATAACAAACTATACCTAGATAGGTAAGTACCTACTAGGTATCCTTGATAACATCAATCAAAAATAATTCTGAGAACGTTTTGAGCTTACAAAACACAATCCTTAGATCAGCCTAGGTAGTTGTTATGTATGCGAGAACGCGAAGCATGATGTCATCGTGAGATTTATATAAGGATAAAAGTGAAAAAATATGTCGGTACAAATTGATTTTTTAACGCAGCTGGATGTACCTATCTGTAGGTAGGTACTAATGTAGTAGGTAGTTCAATGATCTGTGCCTATGCTCCACAATGCATCATCAATATAATTTCAGCCCATCTGTACCCTCTGCCTCTGTGGAGTATCGGTATCGGCCTTCTCACTCATCTTGGGCACGGTAGTGCCCTCGCCAAGACGAGCCAAGCGAAGCGCAAGGGCACCACCTACCTTTTCTTAAAGTAAGCAACAAAGTAAATAAACAAAATTCTCGGGATATGATCTAACTCTACAAGCCCCAACTTCACAAACTCTACACCTAACACCTACACTCCTACCTACAATAGTTCTAGTAGTAACGAAATGGCCGAACCTCGTATTTTGACGAAGGTGTAGAGTTTGTGAAGGTGTAGGGCTTGTGTAACCGATTTTCTCGACGTCCCCCACGTCCGTTATATTCAAATTTTCGTTCGGACCATTCACGAATTACTTAGAGTACCTAGGTTTAGAAAATTTTAATGTCAAACAATTTTCGGGCGGACGTTTCGGAACGAATAGGAGCCGTGGTAGGAAACTTAGGTACGATATTTCGAACAAAATTTCGTTTTTCGTCGAAAGCGAGTACCTACCTAGACCTCCAGGGACGGGTGAACAGCGCTTTTGCTGAGCATGCGTCATGTCATTGTCATTGGTGAGTCGTAGCTTAGTCTGGCTGTTTTTGTTGTAACAATGGACATGACGATGTTATTGTGAACTCATTGCATTGATTTAGTTAGATAGATAGGTAATATAATATATTTCTAGGTAGGTACCTACAATCAGTAGAGGCCACAAAGAGAGTGAGATCATCTTGTATGTGTGCTGGTAGGTCCTTAGGTATCTAAGACTAGGTACTTTTATTACATTACTAGGTACCTACGTTATTAAATAACTTATAAGTAGGTATTTTATTATCTAGGTAGGTACTTACCTAATAAATATTTGGGGAACATGGTGAAATTGTTCTTCACAGAGTAGGTGGTTCTCTGCTACGGGCCAGCCCATCTGGCCCACTTGTCCTCAGTCTTTCGACCAACCGTTGTTGTTGGTTGGTTGTATAAAAAGTCGATCGCTCCCGAAATTAATGCTTGCGCGATCTAGACATATTATGATGTTGTGTCGCCATCTTTTCTGAAGCTCTCAGTGCGTAGCATGTCTATCGACAGGTACTCGTAGATGTCGATACATCACTCCCTTTCCAGACCAAAGGTCGTTATAATTTTGTCACCAGCATTGTAAGTGTCCACGGTGAGTCGGGACGAAGCGGTGCATCGGATGCGTTTACGGTGAGTCGAGACGTGTCCACGGTGAGTGGGGACGAAGCGATGCGTCGGGTGCGTCTACGGTGAGTAGAGACGTGTCCACGGTGAGTGGGGACGAAGCGATGCGTCGGGTGCGTCTACGGTGAGTCGAGACGTGTCCACGGTGAGTGGGGACGAAGCGATGCGTCGGGTGCGTCTACGGTGAGTAGAGACGTGTCCACGGTGAGTGGGGACGAAGCGATGCGTCGGGTGCGTCTACGGTGAGTAGAGACGTGTCCACGGTGAGTGGGGACGAAGCGATGCGTCGGGTGCGTCTACGGTGAGTAGAGACGTGTCCACGGTGAGTGGGGACGAAGCGATGCGTCGGGTGCGTCTACGGTGAGTAGAGACGTGTCCACGGTGAGTGGGGACGAAGCGATGCGTCGGGTGCGTCTACGGTGAGTAGAGACGTGTCCACGGTGAGTGGGGACGAAGCGATGCGTCGGGTGCGTCTACGGTGAGTCGAGACGTGTCCACGGTGAGTGGGGACGAAGCGATGCGTCGGGTTCGTCTACGGTGAGTAGAGACGTGTCCACGGTGAGTGGGGACGAAGCGATGCGTCGGGTGCGTCTACGGTGAGTAGAGACGTGTCCACGGTGAGTGGGGACGAAGCGATGCGTCGGGTGCGTCTACGGTGAGTAGAGACGTGTCCACGGTGAGTGGGGACGAAGCGATGCGTCGGGTGCGTCTACGGTGAGTAGAGACGTGTCCACGGTGAGTGGGGACGAAGCGATGCGTCGGGTGCGTCTACGGTGAGTCGAGACGTGTCCACGGTGAGTGGGGACGAAGCGATGCGTCGGGTGCGTCTACGGTGAGTAGAGACGTGTCCACGGTGAGTGGGGACGAAGCGATGCGTCGGGTGCGTCTACGGTGAGTAGAGACGTGTCCACGGTGAGTGGGGACGAAGCGATGCGTCGGGTGCGTCTACGGTGAGTAGAGACGTGTCCACGGTGAGTGGGGACGAAGCGATGCGTCGGGTGCGTCTACGGTGAGTCGAGACGTGTCCACAATGAGTCGGGCAGATTCGGCGTGCAGTGCAGTGCGCTGGTGAATCCACGGTGAGTCGGAATGAGTATATCCAGATAAATGCTGCGGTTGAAGTAACGTCACGAAGCGTTATCGAGGAGCGGAGAGCCTGCAGAACCAGGAAGTCGGGGATGGATCTGCGGAGGCTGAAGGCTGCTAGAGCGGTGAGAAGCTGCTGGTCCGGAAGGCTTGAGAGAGAGACGAAAGGTTGAAATGCTCGCTGCTGATGATGATGATGGCGCTGAAGGTGCTGCGTGTTCAGGGATCCAGACGTCGGGTTTCGGCAGGAGTCGTCCGAGGTAGTCGACGGCTGATCACGTCGGGGTCACCAGTCTGAGCGTAAACATCGAAATAGTACAAACCTATTCAAATACAAGTATACAAAGTACTTAGCTATTCAGTTTAACAGGTGCAGTGGCTTTGGCGGAAGCACATTGACCAACTCTGAGGGGTGCGATGGAACGGCTTACCCCTCAAAACCGTCTTACTGTATAGACAACGGGCTCCTGGAATTGGGGAACATGGTGGAATTGTTCCCCAAAAATATTATTTAATTAGGTAAGTACCTACTTACTAACATTCTATCTAAGATTCTCAAAGTAATTATAGGAAAATATACCTACCTACCTTATGTACCTATGACTATTATCTTAAGTATGACAAATAGGTTTAACTAAATATTAGTTTATGTAAACCGTTGAGATTAAATATACCTACTTATTTCCAATGAGGTAAACTACCTATTATGTATTTGCTTAGATTAGGTACCTAATAATAGGTACTTAGGACGTGATTATTCGTCCAGAGGATGACTAGGTACTTATGATTAGTACCTACAATCATTTAATTATTAAAGAATTTATTCTGAACTAGGCATGTGCCAGAGACAATGCTTCTTTGAATATTTATTGATTACCGAAGTATGTACCTACCTACCTACTGAATAGATATGTACGAGTATGACCTAACAATAGTTAGGTAGGTACTTACCTACTTAATCTAAACGTTCTTAGAAATCCTAAGGGGAAAGGAAATGTTTGCATAAAGACGACGAAAGAACATATCTGCTGGGAAATTACCGAGATTAATACCTACGTAGATATGGTCAAGGGCGAGTAGAATTCGCGACTTATGATTCTGGCCATACATTTCTGCAATGGGCTTCTGAATCACAGAACAGATAATAATTACTATGTTCTAAATGAAACTGCCTTGCTTTCATTTCAATACTAAATATATAGGGCCTTTTAGAAAGGGGTTTCATTAAACTTCAACGATAATGTTGGCCAAATAGGTACTTACCTAGTGTAAAATGCAAACATTCAAATGTGTGTTTGGATGTGATTCTGACTTTCTTTCTGAGAGCACCAAATCGGTGATGTGTGAAATGTCCACCAATTTTTATTTAAACTGAAAATGAAAGATTTTTAATATTGCATAAATTTTTAATAGATCAAACACTTTCTCACTAGATAATTTAGCTATCTAAATTAAAATTTACATATCCGATTTAGGTACGGTGTCGACTAAAGCGGGACAAGGGAGCTTACTTGGCGTTCTCGACTCGATTTCAATCAAATACAATTGGATTTTGCACTACTTTACAACTGAGATTATTAGCTGAATATACATTATACCAAACTGGTCTACTTTATGGACATTAAAGTATGGGAAAAGAAAAAGTTCTTTGACCCAGTGTCGGGCAATATGGATTTAAAATGAAATAAATAAAAGGTAAGTAAATAAATAAAATACCTTAAATTAGGAATCCATCACTATTGGTGGGTTTTAATAGTACATTAAAACCCACCATAGGTTATTTTCAAACCGGTTCTCACAATACAAATAGACTTTTAAGTAATAAACGTCAACCGACGTTGACCGAAGCTGACCAAAGAAGCGCATTCAAGAGATTCAAGATTTTAAGTGAATTGGAATCGAATCGAGTGTCAGTAACCATGCCTATGCCATGCCATGCATGCCTCTCCGCTTTAGTAGATAAGTTACCGATAGCAATAACATTTTAATATATTCTGCTACATTTTAAATGAAGGTATACATGAGTACTAAGTCAGGAAATAAGCGTGAGAACATTTTGGCACCATCACTTACAAGAAGGGAGCTAATCAGATGTAGAAAAAATAATGTTTGAGTGCAAAACGTGATGAAACTAGTGGTTTCCGCTCGCCGGCGCCGGTGGGACTTGGTTTTGGGCTTGGTTTTGGCCTGGTACCGGGGGCACTGCCTGAACAGGTGGTGATTGACCTTGAGAGGCCTGAACTTGAGGCGGTTGACCTTGAGGCGGTTGACCTTGAGGTGCCTGTTGACCTTGAGGTGCCTGCTGGGCAGGTACTTGTTTAGCTTGGGGAGGGGCTTGACCTTGTTGATACTGTGGTTGCTGGTATTGCTGGTTTGTCTGTGGTGGTTGCTGGTATTGTTGGTTAACTTGGGGCGGTTGCTGGTTACCCTGTGCTGGTTGCTGGTACTGTTGGTTACCCTGAGGCTGGTTAGCCTGTGGTGGTTGCTGGAACTGTTGGTTACCCTGAGGCTGGTTACCCTGTGGTGGTTGCTGGTACTGTTGGTTACCATGAGGCTGTTGGTATTGCTGGTTACCCTGAGGTGGTTGTTGGTACTGTTGGTTACCCTGAGGTGGTTGGTATTGTTGGTTGCCCTGTGGCGGTTGCTGGTATTGTTGGTTGCCCTGTGGGTACTGTTGTTGATAGCCTGGCTGACCAGGGTTTTGGATCGGCGGTTGCTGGCCAGGTACTGGAGGCGCCTGTCCGCCAGGGAATTGGTTGATGTGTTGGATGGTCTTCTGTTGGAGGTAGTAGGCTTGGAACTGCTGGCGAGCTTGGTGGATCTGGTGCTGAGCGCCAGGCACTGGGTTGCCATAAGCGTCAACCTGAAAAGAAGAAAAGGTTACTTTATGTTTCAATTACTTGTTACCTGCCTGTAATTACTGATAGCAGTGTTGGTCAAATGGAAAGTAGCGCCAGACTACACTAATATTATAAAAAGATTTTTTGTTTGTAAAGAATAGGCTCCGAAACTAATGAACCGATTTCAAAAATTCTTTGACCAATATAAAGCAACATTATCAGGGAATAACATAAACTATAAAATAAAAAAAAAAAAATTAGGGATCCGTAAGAAAATTGCATTATTGTAATGTAACAATAAAATAATAGGGCGGTACGAAGTTTGCTTGGTCAGTTAGTGTCTTAAAAATTGAGGAGTACAAGATTAGGTTACTGCGGTATGCGATAAGCTACATAAGCCAAGTGAATGTTGCTGTCATGTCGAATAAGGATGTCAAGGAGGCTGCCCTGGAAAGAGTTTCGTGGAGAAGGAAGCATCGGTTAGGCCGACAAGGGACAATGCCTTAAATTAGAGAAGAAGAAGAGGTAAGCCGGGTCCAGATTTGTATCATTTGCCCGATCCGATCACTGTATCCGTATCGCCGACGCGTATCATGATCGCATATGTGGACGGGTGATGATACGCGTATCATGATACGCGATCTCGATACGCCGTTATCATACGGCACGACCCATGTCGTGTCGGTTTTGGTCCGATCATCAAATACTATTGTGAAGATACGGATACGGAGCAAATCGAAGCGTCCACAACTTGATACGGGGCTTGATACGTGATACGCTGATCACGGATACGGTGATCGGATCGGGCAAATGATACAAATCTGGATCCGGCTTAATGTAACTCTGGCCCATAATTCGATTTACAACTTGACGGCTAGGTTTGTCAAAGTCCAAAATAATGTTGCTAGACCCAGGCCACTAGTATTGCATTTTATGAATCATGTGAGTGAACTATCGATACAAAGTCAAACAATATCAATTCATAAATAATGAAAAATGTTTAAGTGACTAAAAGGATTTAAATGTGTACTTGCCTCCAAACAAGATTTGAAAGACAAATAGATGTTATCAAATGGTTTGAACCGTTGATTAATTAATTTTATTGCTTCTAGCTGTTCAATTATTGTCACAAAACTGACATAGGTAACAATTTTTTTACAAAATGTGGAAGCACTTGTCAAGTCGTGAATCGAATTGTGAGTCAAACTTTATAACTAATCAAAACTTTGATGAAACAATCCTTTAAATACTGACCAATCCACGTTGCTGCAGATATTTCAACTCTTCAAGCCTCATCTTTTCAAACTCCTGATACTCGGCCTGGGTATACACCTGGTTATGGTCAATCGGTTGCCAGCCTGAAAATATTACACCATGAATAATGCTGGACATTTCACACAGCCCCAAGCTAAGCAGAGCTTGTACCATGGGAACCAAATATAAATACATACTTATAATAGGTACTTTACAACAACCAGACAGAACAAACATTTATATTCATCACACATATGTTTGTGCTGGGTAGGAATCGAACCCACCACGACCGATAACGCAGCTGCTGACAAATCTATACTAAGCCTGAATAAAAATACAATATAAAATACAAATCTATACTAAATGTATGAGTAAAACGTCGCAGCGTTGACGTTGCGTCGTTTTACTCATACATTTTGCCGACGCGACGCAACGCAACGCACTAATGGGGCCTCAGCCTAATATAATAAAACGGAAGAGTTTGTTTGTTTGAACTCACTAATCTCAGGAGTCAAGAACTATCAGTCGGATTTGAAAAACTCCTGCATGTGATAGCTAAACTCTTGAGGAAGGTTATAGGCTACTTTTCATCATCATCACCACCATACACCACTACTACGGGGGTAACGCTGCGAGAGCGCGCTGCTAATAAATTATAATTATGATTTTCTTTGTATTTTTTTGCATCTTGTACCTTTATCTTCATTGAAGTCCTGTTTCTTAGTGCCCATCATGAATTCGTGGAAGTCAATAAGCCCATCTCCATTGGCATCATTCTCTTTAAAGACATGTTCTCTCATTCTCTCCATCTCCTCGTATCTCTCGTGCATATCATGTACTGGGGCATCGGGTCCATACATTTTGTTAAGCTCTTTAATAAAAAGAGCCTTCACTTCGTCAGCGTCCCATACACCGTTGCCGTCGACATCTGTATTTATAAAATGTTAGAAGTAGGTTGTTCATTTACCGAGTAATTGTTTGTAGGTTTCGAAGAGCTTTCGGTTTAAGTGGTGCTAAAGAAACATTAAATTCATATATTTAGTTCACAAAGTAGTGTCGCGCGGCACATTACATTTTACACCCAACCCATTGTACAACAATATTACGCTTTATTTAATTATTAATAAGCCGTACTATGGCCGTACTAATATAAATCATGGCTTACTCCTAGGAGTAGGAGAACCCATTTCAAAAATCAAAATATGTAAGTTTGTATGTTACTCTATCATAATCGGTCATGGAGGCGCCCACTTCCAACAAAACGCAACGATAGCGCGATCTAGAAACCGTCCAAATTGAGCAGCGCCATCTAGTGTACTATTTCGTGGCAAAATTCTGTTCTGGCTCCTAAGCGTCTCGTGACAAACTGCATTAAGGCCGGTTTACATTATTCAAGTCTTAGTCAAGTCTTTAGGCAAGTGCTTTAACTTTAGGCAAGTTGAAACTTGTAAATGTTACTTGCTATACATATAGTACTTGCTTAAGCTGTGTACTTACCTTTCAACTAGAATCCAATAGAATCGGTTTCTATTTCTTTCAAGTGACACCTTTTCAACCGCCCCACTACATGCCCCGCGTGTCATTATCTTTGATAATGACTTACTCGCTCTTTTGATTAAAGAATTATGGTTTCTTTATTTGATAAAAAAAAACTAAAATAAAATAATACTCGTAAGTCTCAGTATACTGCGGAGAATCCGCGACGTTGGCTGTCCATCCTGGCAACGAAATGACACTCTACTTGCACAAATGTAAACGTACTTGCACGTGTACTAAAGTACCTACTACAGCAAGTGCCTTTCATATTGCCTAAAGATTTGACTAAAGAATTGAATAATGTAAACCGGCCTTTACAGAAGGCTCAGTTCCAAACGATTACAATCGTAATTTCATTTAAGTTTGCTCGAATTCGTAGGATTTGTAGTAATTTTTAACGCTTTACTAGTAAAGATGGAATCTTTAACTTTTATTATCACAATCTTATTAGTCGATCTCAGTACTAAACTATCTCAGGTAAAGTTACGAATTAATCTAGTTAATTGTCGGGAGAAAGAAAGCCCCATGTCATCTTTTGTCCTGATTGATTAATTGTAGAGACCCAATACAAAAATAGTTTTTGCGTAGGCTATTTCTATACAAGTACTTAGTTAAAACTATAATCTTTCGAACATGCATACTTTTTAAAACCACAAAACGTTAAACGTTTCAGACTAACTACCTATATGGACATAAATTGTTACAACTAAATCTAATATTACAACTCCTATTCGAAAAAAGAGCTACATTTAAAGCATGCATCATCAAAACTCAAGGCAAGTTTTGTGTGAAATTTCGTCAGCGTGCCGGCGCGGTCGGTTTTTCGCCGACATTCCATACAACGTAATTAAAGCGTATTAATTATATGAAGCAACCAAAACTGTCACAATAAGGTCAACCACTTCTCGTTTATAAATAAATTGTCGGTGGGCCAGAAAACTGAGAAATGGACAAATCTAATTTCACGAATGACAAGTAAATATAATGTACTAGACTAGACAACAGCTCATCATGAGTCTAGTCAAAACCAATGTTAAGCAAACAAACAAAAACATTCAAAACAGAACCTCATAAATCGTCATGTTTCAGCAATCATAATATACATACAGATAGTTTAAAATAACGGATGATTGACGGTACTCTTATTGTGCAACTTGAGCTCAAATTAGGAACCAAAAACTTGATAAATAAATAAATAAATAAATGTTTCTATGTCTATGTCTATGTCTATAAATTCCATAACTGTTGATATTCTATTAAAGAAAACAACTAGGTACCAATTATTGCTGAAGCATGCTTTTATCGAAGTCCTTGCAAAGACATATAGGTACTTGTCGCTAATCTATATGCTGAAAACAAAAATTCAATGCGTGCTGTTAGCCGTACAATGAAAACGAATGAGTGTTTACTCAAAACAAAAAAACTCGCTTGTTAGTGACGCCACAGCGACACAATGCATCTTACCATGCATCATGAAAAACACCTTAGGGTCGAAATCTTTTGGGTCCATACCACCAGTGGTCCATATTGACAACAACTGTTCTCTTGTCACGGGGTGAAGTAGCTGTTAAATATTAGAATAGTATTAATAAATCGCCGGAACTCACCATGCATCATGAAGAATACTTTAGGATCAAACGCCTGGTCCATATGATCCTGTTTCTCCCATACCTCCTCGTACTGTTGTTTAGAACCGGGATGGTGGAGCTGCGTTTAAATTGCCATAATATAGCATTGCTCGAACAATACCACGGAAGGGAAATAAGGAAGAGCATAGCTTAAAGACATTCCAGAAAATTCCATCGGGTAATGCACAATGGGCACATTTCGTTATCGCCCTGTCGGCTATAACATTCATAACAGATTTACGACGCCGGTTTTGTAAACATTTATATTACTATAGACCCACGTTTACACTGCAAACTTTTTAATTTAGACGGTACTTGATATAGTTTAAAAATTTTAGTAGCAAAATAATATAAAGGCATTTTTTTTTATTTGAATTCGATTTAGATATTTTTAGAATTGCTAATGCTGACTATTATAAACTAGCTGCGCCCTCGCGGCGTTACCCGCGTAGTGATGGTATGGTTATGGTGATGATTCCTCAAGGATTAAGCTATTAAATGCAAAGAGATTTTTTCAAATCCGACTGGAAACACCAGAGGTTAGCGCGTTCAAACAAACAAACTCTTCCGCTTTATATTAGGTACTTGAGCTGGTAAATCCGAAGATGCCATTAATATAATTAAATTAATGAACCACAGAACATGTATATTACGTGATCTTAGTCTGATTCATCTTTATATTGTGATGAGTAAAATTAAAAATCTGCAAATTAAACCTTCAGGTAAAGAACCCTATTATTACAGTACAAAAGCGGTCTTACAATCAGCAGTGTAAACGTAGAATAAGTCGATAGCATGACTCAGATAACAAAGGTCAACTTATCAAGGCATGAATTCGCTGTAACTGTTTGACTACACGTTTACGAAACAATAACCAGTTCCATTACAAGGAAAATTTGTTTTGGTTTATTCATGCGTATTGCCTTGAATTAATATGGTAAAACAAAACAATACAAAGCGAAGCGCTCGTGCGTAGCTTGCTAGGCGTTCTTGATTGATCGTTGAAGTTAAGCAGCGTCGTGCGCGGTCACAATTTGGATGGGTGACCGCAAGTGGTATTACGAGCTGAGCGCTTCCGTGCTTCGGAGGGCACGCTAAATTGTCGGTCCCGGCTTTTAAGTCGTTAAGCTATGACGGAGACCTTTAGGCGGCCTAAAAACTCCGTCACCAGATTTGGCCACTTGCCCATACGAACTTACCTACTAACTTTTAAAACCACACGTTCAGAAAGCGGAGTCTTTGTCTAATTTAGTCTAGTTTCGACCCACGATTTAACTCGAGTTTATTAACCACTAAAGTTAATCAATATGTTGTTTCTAAGCTATAGGTATAACTTTAGAACTTGCATTTCAATAGGGATGATGTCTGGGTAAAAAAAAATATATATTTAGTCCGTCAGTCAGCTAATAATTAGACACGTATTTTTCGCTATAACATAATAATAAAAATGACTTGGATAAAACGCGTTAAAGTTGGGAAGAGGAGCTCGTTACGTCACAATCGAGTATAAAATCTTCATAAATGTGACGTCATGCCATATTTTAACTCGAAGTAACTTTTGATTACGTAAAAAAAGAAAAATACTTTTTTTTAAACTTCCCGCGACGGCGACGCGGCTCTTTCTTTTTATTTTCTAGTCACTCTCATTTCAAAGAAATTAGACAAGGGATTTACCAGTTGGTTAAACCATAACAGACAATGAATAGTTATGAAACGAAAACCAAGAACTCATGAATTATTCATTTCTATACGAATAACGTACCTATTGAAATTGCGGGTGGATGTCAATCTTATCTTACTAATATTTCGAAATGTGAAAGTTTAGATGTTTGTTAGTTAATCACGCAAAAAATACTGAACGGATTTGGCTGAAACTTGGAATATACATAGTTTATAACCTGGAATAACACAGGCTACTTTTTATCCGGGTAGGTACCAAGCGAGCAAAGTCACGGGCGGAAGCTGGTATGTTAGTAAAACACTAGCTTCCACCCGCGGCTTCGCTCATGTAGTATCCGGATAAAAAGTAGCCTATGTCCTATTCCCGGTCAGTATCCATCTTTATTTTAAATTTCAGTAGAATCGGTACAGTGATTGTCTAGTTATAGAGGGACAAACATACATCCATCCATACATCCAACCAAACATGCACCCATCCATCCAACTAAACATACAAAGTTTCTCATTTATAATATTAGTGTGATTAATATGATGTAATTATATTTTGACTGTATTGAGAAGTAAATGGATATTTTACCGGTTGATGATGTTTTATAGCCTCCTCTTCTTGTTTTAGTTTCTCCAAGTATTCCTTTTTGTGAGGTTCGTCCATTTTCTCCATCTCTTGGTGCTTTTGGAATTCTTTTTCCAGTTCATAGTTCTGAAAGAGTAAATAAAAGTAGGTAAGGTAAGTTTATTTGTCACTGTCTAACAAAAAAGGATGGCAATAGTTAAATCCGTGGTGTAACTTTGACAGAAGTTGAGCCGTTTATTAATAGAGGCCATTGAGATTAGTGTAGCATTAGTAACAAGTACTAAGCACTGAGCTACTAAGCCCGTGTAAACCAGATAACGGCTGGTTTACACGGGCTTAGTAGCTCAGTGCTTAGTACTTGTTACTAATACTACACTAATCTCAATGGCCTCTATTAATAAACGGCTCAACTTCTGTCAAAGTTACACCACGGATTTAACTATTGCCATCCTTTTTTGTTAGACAGTGACAAATAAGGATGGCAATAGTTACGTGGTGCAACTTAGACGCAAGTTGAGCCGAGTTTATTAATAGAGGCCTAAGTGTAAACTGTGGGATTAGTGCTTAGTATTAGTGTTTGTGAATAGTGCAAGTGAATAGAAATCGATTCTAATCACTAAACGACAAGTCTGTGTCAAGTACTAAGCACTTAGCTACTAAGCCCGTGTAAATCAATCATAATTTTACTAAAATATACTTCTTTATAAACTTAAGCCTTTTTACATCACGCTCTTTAAACAAAGTCAACAGGCAACTTATCACAACACTCAAATGGCTGGAACATTATTTGAGTCGGAGTAAACTTGCCCAGCACCTAAACCATCTTTTTAGCTGAATCGGTTTACATTGCATGCAGTAACTGACTAATGTTCGAATACCTGATACGCTACATTAATAATTGAGACGTACATATCTGAGACGTTTTTACTGTTCAAAATCGTATACAAAAATGACAGTTGATGACAGTTATTGTCAATGATATTCACTTAATCTAAGTAGCGTTTCAGTATACGGGTTTAAACCGCGGGTTTCTTCACGATGTTTTCCTTCGCTGTTACGAGTTCGTGTCAAAGCTCTTATGCCGCCTATACATGTTGGTTGGGCGAGCCTAAGCCAGCGCGAGCAAAGGCAAATTGATGCAAGGCGAGTTCTACCGTCCAGACGTTTGGCGAGTCTATGCAAACTAATGCAAATTGGCGCTTGTATTCACTCGGCCAGCTAGGCGAGCGATGGTAAGGCAAGGCAAATGGTGTCCACACGTGGGCTTTGGCGTTCACTCGGCAAGCCTGCGCCAACGTGTAGCAGCGGCTATATTTTTTCCGAAACCAAATGTGAGATTCGAACCCACAACCTTCAAATAAACCGTAAATTTAGGTACAGTCAGATCGTAAAGATAGCTCCCCCAATTCACCTTAAATTCCTCTTTGCGCTTCTGATCGGCGATTTCCAAGTCGTTGGAGACTTTCTTAATAAGTTTCTTCAAGTCTTCGATCTCGAATGTGTTGGAGTTGCCGTGATCCAAGTGATCGGGAGACTCATTCTTGGGGTTATCATCTATATTGTTCGTCAGTTCAAATTGCTGAAAAAAAAAACCCTGTTAGACATACAACTATTTAGATTTAGATAACTAGTTTTTTTGTAACTAGCACCGCCATCGCGGCGTTGACCCCCTGGTGATGGTTTATGGTGATGATGGTGATGAAAATTAACCTATAACTGTTATATATTGAATAACTTGGTGTAGGTAATTAATTAATACCACGCAAATTATATTAATTGCTGTTTATTTCTTTGTAAAAGAATACTCCCAAAACCACAGACAATGTTGCCCTCTTAAAGTAACTAAATTATCCTAACCTGGTGTTGCCCTCTATAATGACTAAATATCTAACACTCTCCCCCACTTTACCCTAACAAAATATATATATACCTATACTTATATATTTTTTTATATTATACCTACACATATATAATATCTTTAAAGATTATGTTCTAACTATAATTCTAAACTCTGCCCACATTCCAGTAGTTGGTTGGCATGTCGTTTCCACTGCAGACCATCCACTTCTACCATATAGGTCACACCGGGTACTAAAATGTCAATTATTTTACCTAAAGACCAATTCTTTTTGTTTTTCCTTAAATCCTTAACCATTACCCTTTCCCCAATTATAAATGTTTTATATTTGTTTTTACTTTTGTTTATTAATTTTATTTGTTCATTGTCAATTTTATCATATAACGGGTTTGGCCGCAGCAATGAGAAACGACATCTCAACTCCCTTCCATACATAATCTTAGCTGGGCTTTGACCAGTAGTTTTATGTACAGTACATCTATAATCAAACAAGAACAGATTAGTAGCATATTCCACAGTCTGCCCACTCTGTACAATTTTTTTAACATGTGACTTAAATGACTCAACAAACCGTTCTGCTAGTCCATTTGTAGCCGGATAGTATGTTGGAGTGAAAGACTGTTTAACACCCACCAATTTACAAAATGTTTTAAATTCTTCACTAGTCCATGTTGGACCATTATCTGTCACTAAATGTAACGGATACCCATACCGTACAAAAATGTTTTTAAATACTAGAATAGTTTTTTGTGCAGTTATATTACTCATCACAAATGCTTCTGGCCACTTAGAATATGCATCCACTATCACTAGGAACATTTTAGAATAAAGAGGACCTAGAAAATCAGCATGTAATCTATGCCACACTGTTGGTGGCTGTGGCCAAACTGATAACTTGATTTTTTCAGGATTCTTGTGGTTTTGCAAACAAACCAAACAGTTCTTAGTTACATTTTCAATACTTTCATCCATGCCCGGCCACCAAAAATATGATCTAGCTATCTCTTTCATACGCGTTATTCCTAAATGACTTGCATGTAGTTCGGACATTACATCATCCTGTATTTTTGTAGGTATAATTACTCTGTAACCCCATAATATACATTCTCTTTCTACACTAATCTCATTTTTCCTTTTAAAATAGGGTTCATAATTTTCACCAAAATCATTTTTTAGTGGCCAGCCATCTCTACTATATCTAAGAATATCACATAAAACTTTATCTTTTTGTGTTTCTTTTTGTACAGTTTGCCAATTTAATATTTCTAATTTTGATTCATTTATATAATTAACAGTGTTAATTTCAAAAGTCTTATCAATAATTGTAGAGTCTTTAGTATCATTATCATGCAATTTTGTACTTACTCTTGACAAATAATCTGCTGGATTGTCTTTTGACTTAATATGTTGAATCTCATAGTCAAAACCACCTAAGAATATTGCCCAATATTGCAACCGTCTAGCTGCCATTTTTGGTATACCGTACTTTGGTCCTAATATTTTTGATAACGCCTCATTATCAGTTTGCAAAACAAATTTTCGACCATACAGAAACTCATAAAACTTACTCACTCCGAAAACAATGGCATAAGCCTCTTTTTCTAATATTGGGTATTTAATTTGTGCATCATTCAGTTTTTTGCTAGCAAATGCTACAGGTTTTATGACATTACTACTATCCTTTATTGATAACACAGCAGCTACACCATCATCTACTGAGTCACATGTTAATATGACCATTGAATTTGGATCAAAATGTGATAAAGAGGATGTGTTTGATAGTGCCTTTTTTATATTATTAAATGACTCATCACATTCCTTTGACCAATCAAATTTATCTTTTTTTAAACAATCATACAATGGTTTCAATATTATTGCCATATTTTGCAAAAACCTGTTATAATAATTAACTTTTCCTAGAAATGATTTTAATAATTTTATGTTATCTGGTCGTGGCAAAGATAATATAGGTTCTATTTTACTTTTAACTATTTTTATACCTGTCTTATTTACCTCGAATCCAAAAATATCTAGTTTTTCTTCAAATAACTTACACTTATTTATTTTTAATCTAAGTCCAGTTTCCTTAAGTCTTTGCAGTACTAATTTTAATTTTTCATATGTTTCTGTTATTGTTTTACCATAAATATAAATATTATCAATATATGCTATTACATCCAAACCATTTAGCTTCTGTGTTATTAACCATTGGAAAGTTTAACTACTATTGGAAAAACTGCAGAGATTGCATACAAGTTAGCATTCAACCCGGAGAAAGAACAGGAACAAACAAAGATGTTTAAATTACAAGGAAGAAATTTCACTAGAAACAAAAATAGTGGCTACCGTCAGAATCCAGTCTCGGATAGTAAACAAAACCTTTAAACAAAACCTTTCACCGGTAAATATTTCCAACGTTACTATTGACGCAGACGCCATTTTGGTTGTCATTTTTGTTTCGTCCTCAGAACATGAATCGAAATCTTGCTCTGAGATTTCATCAATGTAATTACGTAAATAATTTCGTAGTTCTTGGATAGAATGCGAGTCTGAAAATTTTGTTGTTTTTCCTAGTTTATTCGCAATTTCTATAAGCTCCTTCTTGTTTTTATCTTGAATCCATGCTGTCTTTCCTTGTTTGATTTGTTCTTCAACAGACTCCATTAGCCGCTAGCATTTGTTTTTCACTTTCGAGGTTTGATGATAATTTTATTACTGTCCAGATTTACACACTTCTTATGGTTCGTTTCACGTTCGTCGCCAATGTTATATATTGAATAACTTGGTGTAGGTAATTAATTAATACCACGCAAATTATATTAATTGCTGTTTATTTCTTTGTAAAAGAATACTCCCAAAACCACAGACAATGTTGCCCTCTTAAAGTAACTAAATTATCCTAACCTGGTGTTGCCCTCTATAATGACTAAATATCTAACAATAACCTTCCTCAAGAGTTTAGCTATCACATGCAGAAATAATTTTTCAAATGCGACTGGTAGTTCCTGAGATTAACACGATCAAAAAAACAAACTCTTCCGCTTTATTATAATGTAGATAGAGTATAGATCTAACTTTTTTTTAGCTTTTATTTTACCTTTGTTAACCTCTTGTGTCCTACTGCTGAGAGAAGTTCTCCACTGATTGTTTTTGGCGATCTCCCATACTCTTAACTTATAAAATCGTTTTTCATAACTTACTGATTGACTAACGCACAGCCAAAACTACAAACCCTTTTATTCATATAAATCAGTAATTAACTAATTACTTTTAAAGAATATTTGCGCGTTATTGCAAAATATTTAGGAATGCAAAAAAAATAAATAAACTTCATGTTACGTACAAAATTCCAGAAACAAAGAGTATATGCCTAGGTATCTTCACTAGGAGTAGAGGTCAAGATTGTAAGTTTCGGTTTAGGAGACAATCTCCGAAACTACTACACCTAAATGGAAAATTAATTCACTTCCAATCTTAGACATAGATATTATAATAACGGAGAAGTCGAAACGGATTCGTGATTTTAATAAAATTTTGATTATCAATAAAAAATTATAGCGTGATTTATTATAGTACTTATATGAATGAGATGACGTGACGCCATCGACGTGATGACTGGAAGCCAATTTAGGATCTTGGCCTGTAACAGCGTTAAATCGCGAAGATTAGAAGAATGGAAGGGAGTTTTGACCCTGCAGTGGGACAGAAATGGCAAAAAAATGAAATGAATAGTGTGATTTTAATCACTATCGCTAAAGAAATTGTGTAAAATTAGCCAAGCTCTCACCTTAGTGGCCAAATGACGCAACCTCGATAACTCGCGTCGTTTAATCTCGTCCAGTCTGGTCCTCACGTTGTGATTCACGAGGTCCAATTGCTCTGCTATTTTGCCAGACTGCAATGCGAAATACAAATTTAATAGCCATTTATTTAATAAAACTACGAATATCACTTTGAATCGTAGAGGTGATTCTACTGTACTTTTGCAAACAATACTCAAACAAGGCAACACACGTTTTTTCAGATCTCTAATCTTTAGTAGATGAAGGCCGAAGAAGGTTTGATTGTGTGATAGAGGATATGAATGTGAGAAGAGTTGATTCAGGGTTGACGAATATAAAATGTTTACAAGACAACCGCGAGCTGATGCAAATGAGCCTAAACAATAACATTTTAATCTTATTCACTGAGAACAATAGCTCCTGACTACATCATCAGATTTGCGGAGCTAAAAAGGTCGCTATTGCAGAATCGCAATAAAGGAATTCAGCTATTGCCATCTCTTTTCATTGACTGAGAGCGAAAAGGGCTGGCAATAGTTCAATTCCTTTAAGACGATTCTGCAATAGAGACCTTTTTAGCTCCGCAGCAGAGCTAAAATGGTCGCTAATGCATATTCACAATAATATGATTCACGGGTGATTTGTATTGATATTGCTAAAGCAATTCATCTATAATTACCGTCAAATGTTAGCTGAATTGTACGCAATTCACAGCAGAATCACATGCTAGGCCTTAAATTGCCACACGAAAAAACATAACCCGCTTGGTTTTCATTTAATATTGCATCGTATTATTACTACTAATACTCTGTAAATAAGTATTTAGTATGTTTTATTATCATTATTAAACATAAATCATATTTGATTGACACTTAGTGCAATTCCAATTCATAGGTGGCCATTTTATTTTACGATTCTCCACAAAACTGTCAAACATTAACTTGATATTGCCGGTACGGAATTGTCAACTTTGTGATTTCTAATACGAGAATTTCGACGCAAATCATTTGTGAATCTGCATTAGCGACCATTTTAGCTACGCAGCTCGCTGTTACCGTAACGCATTGTCACCGAGAATCTGTAAGTGAAAAATTTAAGCTCAATCGGTTGAGGATAACTGCTTTAAACAGTTTCATCCAAATAAACATATAAAATTCTTGTAAAAACAACTATTTACCCGGATGTCGTCCTCGTCTGCTTTCTCGAGTTGGGCTTTAAAGTCAGGGTCACTCTCCAAGGCTTGCACCACTTCTTTCAAGTATCTGTGATACTCTAACTGCTCCTCCTGCAAATCACCATCATCATTTACACTTTGATCCCCCTTGATTCTCTATCTTTGATAGCGACCAAAATCGGCCTCAAACTCACAAATATGGCAGTTCAGTGACCAGCTCTGTCACTCTCATCTTAACTAGACCGAAGGCGACAAAAGATACCTACGCGATCGTATTGACAGTTTGAGACCAATTTGAGGTTTGAGACAAGTTAGACAATCAGCCTGTTGGCTGGTGGCCCGTCTCGTCTTAGGGAGTGTCCACATTGCGTTTTTTGCAGCGCGTTTGTATCGATACAAACGCGATTCGAACGCGATGCGAACGCGCAGCCCCCCGCGCAGCCCCTCCCGGTTCGCTTTTGTATGGAAAAATACGCGTTGCGAACGCGCGTTTGTATCGATACAAACGCGCAGCTCAAAAACGCGCTGCAGAAAACGCAATGTGGACACTCCCTTACTTTATACAAGACCTATGGGACTAATACATTAATAGTGAAGTTTCAATAAATTCGCATTTACAGATTTACTGTTTCTTTATTCCGCACAAAATATCCAAGATATTACTTTTAAAATCAACTAACACTTGTCCACAGCTTCGCTTACATTTCGCAAAATTTAAATAGATGTTGTTATTTTATACTTTTTTTCGGGATAAAAAGTAACCGTCTTTTTCTGTACCCTCGACAACGTGTATCAATGTTTTATGGTTGAGTAGTTAAGGCGTTTAAAGCGTAACTATCGAACATTCGCATCTTTCATAATTATTTCTAATACTTAAATTATAAAGTTAGTTATAATATTAATTATTACTCAATATTCATTCATAGTTTCAAGTTGGTACAGCAAAAAAAAAGTTGCCACATTTGGTTTTACTGCGTTAAGTTATTTGGCATTAAAGAAGTAATGTCAAATATCTAACCACAGACAAAATTACAGATAGATAGAATGTTGCAACTGGAAAAAGGAAATCGCACAGCAGTAGTTTTATAAAAAAACTAGCAGATCCAAAAAATGTTAGCCTGGCAAAAATTTCGACCCTGGCAAAGACTAATAAAGCTAAGCATCATCCAGGTGACCTCTTAAGAACAATAAACAATTTCAACGTATTCAGTCAAGCTGCTCTAGTGGAGAAGAATTACAAACACAATGTACAATGGAATTTTGTAAAGACTAACCTATACATAAAGTTTATTTATTTCTTTCTTTATTTAATAAAAAGTTACATAAGGTTTTGTTGTAAGTATCCAAAAAACTTATATTAAGTTTGTCCAGGACACTGTGTTCTCGTTATACATAAAAGAAGGTAACAAACGAGTACATTAATAATAGAACAAAGAAAATAACGAGGTAGTTACCTATCAAAAACACACAGGTAAAAATACGTTCAGCGAACGCACACAGAATATGTAATTATCTGAAATAATTACCCAATCAGCAGCCTCTTCACCATGGCCGTCTTTGGAATCTTGAGTCACGGGAGGCGCGTACGAGCAGTGCAATAGGATCACTACACAGAATATACTCGATATTATCTTCATTTTTCTCTGCAACAAGAATTTGTACATGAAATACTTTTAATAAGTTGTTCTATACTACAAATACCAAAGGAATGTCATAATTATTAAACTCATTAATGAACCCAATCAAAATACCATTAAGCCATCGTAAATTGTAGTGTATCAACTTATTTCATAATTGTTTGGGACAGATCTGTCATACATTTAAATTATTATGCCATTTTCCTGTAGAGACACTGACACCGAACTCCACTTCCTCCTTACTTATGAAAGATGTTTAAAGTTGAACACTGGTTAAACAAAGTCCTGTCTCTATTCGTCACTATCCACAAACAAAGACAGGATGTTGTTTAACCAATGTTCAACTTTAAACATCTTTCATAAGTAAGACCTGCTATGTCTGATACATTTACTTTAAAAAAAAGTGGAGTAAGTTTTAACCTCTTTTTATGCTGGGATTCCAGACACTATAGAAAATCAGTTGTGTTTCACTTTGATCCACATTCCAGTATATGAAAAGTTAATAAGTTTCCTTCAATCAATTGAGCTTTAGGCTGAGACTCCACCAAAGCGGAGATGTGCGAGATGTGTTTTAAACAAACAATAGAATTTTGTTATTCAAACATGTCATCTCGTCTTTTGAAATTCTATTGGTTGTTTAAAACACATCTCACACATCTCTGCTTTGGTGGAGTCTCAACCTTAATTTGACATTCTGTACCATACATTGACATTTGTCTAATTTATGTGAATCAAAGTTGATTCACGTTACACTGGGCCGGGCCTGTCCGGAACATCTTGTATGACATGAATACAAAATGTTATGTCATACAAAATGTTCCGAACGGGCCCAGTGTAACGTGAATCAACCTTTATGCCACAAATAAAAGAAGAAGAGCTTGTAATAGAAGCAAGCAGGGACAGACCAACAGCCAGGGGAGCTAAACAGGTCAATAAGTATAGCAGAATCATAATCCGAATTGCATAATATGCCATCTCTTTTTACCCGACTGCGCAAAGCAAAGGAAGGGTAATGTGTTTATCAGTCTATGTTTGTATGTTTGTTTGTATGTATGTTCGGATAATTCGAATTGCATAATATGCCATCTCTTTTCATAGACATGAGTGACAAAGAAATAAAAAAATTTAAAAAAAAAAAAACAAAAACCCGACTGCGTCAAAACTAAAAAGAAAAAAACAAGCCTGCAAAGAATTACTCACAGTCGGTACCCATTCATTTTATTACCAATCAAATCTTCCCAATGTTATGGGTCCCGACTGTGAGTAATTCTTTGCAGGCTTGTTTTTTTTCTTTTTAGTTTTGACGCAGTCGGGTTTTTGTTTTTTTTTTAATATTTTTTTATTTAACACTTTTTAGTTATGATAAAGTTGATTTTAAAATACCTATTCAACGATACCCCACTTGATATAGTGTGACGATTTTGATTCTTTTAATTTTGACAATATGGCGTCTGGTTGTAGCCCTGGTGAATTTTGATTATACTGTCATATCTTTAGTGACACTCCCAAGGTTGAGACAAATCGATTGACGTAAGAATCATCAAAATCGGTCCACGCGTTTGGCCTCTAGAGTGCCACATAGAAACATCCATAGCGAGAATTATTATTAATCAACTTTAAACCGTTATTTTTCCTAAACTATTACTTAAAATGAAAAATGGTAAAAGAAACCTAAAGTTGATTTTGAAATACCTATTCAACGATACCCCACTTGATATAGTGTGACGATTTTGGTTTTTTTAATTTTCACAATATGGCGTCTGGTTGTGGCACTGGTGAATTTTGTTTACTGTCATGTCTTTAGTAGCACTCCCAAGGTTGAGACGAATCGATTGACGTAAGAATTATCAAAATCGGTCCACGCGTTTGGCCTCTAGAGTGCCACATAGAAACATCCAAACATACATACATAGACTGATAAACACATTACCCTTCCTTTGCTTTGCGCAGTCGGGTAAAAAACTGATTCATAAAAGGAATTGTGATAACAGCAATTTTAGCCTCCTGGGTGGAGGAGGCCATAGAGAGAAAGGCATGGATTAGAACTGCACAAGACCAATTGGAGTGAGTTTGAGGGAGGAGACGTGAACCCAGCAGTAGGCTTCAATTTTGTTTGTTATCTCTGTTACAGTTGTTCTATCTCACAAAGTCTGTTTGGTCTTAATTGTGTGTGTAGATGCACATGCACATTGTTTCTGTGTGCGTGGGCCGATTCTGAGCGCTCTCGAGCTTACGCACACGGAAACAATGTGAATGTGAACACACACACACACACACAATTAAGACCAAACGGACTTCGTGAGATAGAACAACTGTAATGCAATCTGTCTCCTGCATTGGCACATTCAGCTGTATGTGTGTCGGTATTTGAATTGGCTTGCTAGGTGTGTGATCTATGTCACACCCTGTAGCATTTTACAGAGGATTCTGTTTTGTAGAGGGCTTTAATTTGGGCTGATAATGATGTGAATCATCAAAATTTACACACCTAATTATAATTAAATCAATATAATCAACCTGTGTAGTTATGATAAACACTGATTGAGGTCTGATTAGAACCGGATTAAATTAACACAAATTAAGCACAGATTTTTTTACAAGGTTGAATTTTTTATTGATGTCCTACTAAGCACCTACTTAAGGACATAGGGTGCCTAATATAAATTCAAAATAATAGTGCAAAACGAAAATTGGCTAAAAGCGATAGAAACTACACGCATATTGTTTGTGAACCAAAGTAGAAGTAGGTACCTAGGTACCTAACTTACAAACAAAACTAGGTTATTGTATTCGAACCTTCGCGATCTACTTACTAGGTACTTGTTTTAACTAAAGCCAAATGCACGAGACACGTGAACTTGCATGTAAGCAATAACGTACAAGCTCAAGGAATAAGTCCAAGATTACTTTCACATAGCAAACCAAACAATTTTTACTTAAAATTCTATTTACTTACAAGTTTAATACTTCGAACTTTTATTTATATCCACTAAATGTCGTATCACGAATTCTCCCCTCACCTAAAACTAGTTTATTTAATATTTTTACACAACTACGAATCGATCAATCTATCAATGATTCATTCATTCTGATGTTTCTTGGAGTTGGGCATCTGTCAAAAGAAAGATACGTCAAAATTAGATATGTCCTGACTGTCACGTGTGAATCGATTTCAAAGCAATCGATTAAAATTATAAATCGTTACTCACCTAGAAAGAATTTCAAAGTACATATTTTTTATTTTTGATTATTATTATTTTTAAGTAGGTGTTGTACTTGTCGGCGCGTCGGTTGTTGTGTGAACCACAACAGCATTTGTGCCATGTGGTGTGAACTTTTATACCAAAACCGAGAGTGACTGGCAGGTCGCTCTAGCGGAGCGTCGCCGTTCGATAGTCGCTTGACGGTTGTTCAAAAATTGGAAAAGGGGACTTCGGAAAAATGACGATGAAGCGGAGGACCACGAAAATGGGACGAATCGCTTGACAATAATTTTATTCCTAGTTTATTTAAAAGTTAAACTTAATACTGTTGTGTTTTGCCTTGGGAGGCATTTTTAAGTTTGTTAAAGATTCAAGGAAAATATAACTCGGTTTTTGTTAAGGCGAGGAGGTTCGTTTGTTTCGTATTCCCAGACTACACAACCACGCCAGGGATGAATTTGGAGGAAGGCCCTCCTGCGCCAACATACTTAAAAGTATTTATTTATTACTACATTTTATTGAGGACGTTTTAAAACAAATCATCAAAGAAGTTTTGTGAATGACCGTCATATTCGAGAACGAAACAAAACGCAGCGACAATGATAGGTACGTAGGTACTGGAATGGTTGACGTTGTAAAATAGAGGAATTGGAGCCCAGGGCCCCGGTAGGTATACTTTAATAAAATTTAAATAAGAAGAAATAAAGTAAATCATTGGATAATGCAGTAATTTTTTCTGGAGAATAAATTGTGTAGGTACAAGACCAGGGGGGTTACTCCTAAGCTAAAAACGATAATCATGCCAATTTTCAAAATCAGCTATGTTGGTAGAAACTGACTTCTGAACATTTCACCAACTTAAAAGCTTTGCTACGCTAATTGGCACGCCAGAACTAATGTTGTTTTCGGTTTTGGAAGTAGGGGCGTAGTTTCTATAGTCTGGCAAAAACGGGTAGAAACGGCAACTAAAATTTAATTACATTGGAAATCCTTTCTCTACTAATCTATGGTAAAGTACAGGTTTCTTGTCTAAGGTACAGGTACCGAAGACGTCAGTCAGAAGTAATAATTTCCATAAAAAAGAGAATTTATCTATTTCGCGTATTTAGCTTGCACAGTGGCGCCCCCGTTTATGTCTATTAGTTTTTGCCAGAATATACATTATAACATTTTATTATTATAATAATTACATAGTCTACATTTTTTGAGTATTAACCTACTTATTTTTATGTTAGTTTTATTCTAAGTTATCGACACACACGTAAAAAGTATCGATCGGATTAAAATACGTAATGATGATGATACGTAATAAAAATAAAATGTCTCAACCCTAGACGAGGTGGCGTAGTCTGTGGACACGACACGACACACGATTGGCTCATTTCAGGGTGCGTTCGGTGTAATTCATGTAAGGTGCGTTCAAAGATTCAACCTTACAAAGAAAATATGGTCAACCGTTTTGTTGTTTGGTATTGTTTATTATTTATTTATTTATCTGTAAGTCTGTTTGTATGTTGAGTGAGGCGCACGCTAAGTTATCTACTCCTCTTGTGATTCGAGGAGTGGGACCACGTTTAGCGTTAGCTTGTTTGTTTTGTTGGATTTGCCTCAAGACTTCTAAACTACCCTTGAAAATCCTTAGACAACGGTTTCGATTACCATGGACCCAAATACCTATTTAGTCCGCCAGATAATACTAGCTTTTATTCGGTGGCTTCGCTCCCGTTTATTTTCTATCCCGGCTCGGCTTGGGACATGCTCGCTCATGCTCAGCAGGCGCGAAAGTTTAAGTCTAAATCGGGAAGTGCTCGCTAACACCCGAACATGCAGACAGACAAGTGTGTTAGAAAACATGGTAAAATAAATAAAAGTTAGGTAGGTAAGTACCTATATAGGTAATTTTCTACAATATTGTATTTTACGGTAGGTACCTAAAGTAGGTAAATAACAATGAGATTTGTTTTATTATGTACTAATACATGGTGAATAATATGCCAAAACACATAACGTTAAATATAAAATCGTATCTCAATAGGTAGGTTAGGTACATAAACACCTACATACTTTTAATCGTTAAACATTCACTACTTACTTATACATAGTTTAAGATTTAACTAGGACTTTTATACACAATGTAGATAGGTACCTACCTACCTACTTAAATGTAGGCATTGTTACCTAAATAACTAATAAATGCATCTAAAGAGATTAATAATAATAATAATAGGTTTTTAATACTTAGGTAGGTACCTTTGTAAAGTTATACTTAATTAAAAAGTATGAAACAAAATAGTAGGTAGGTATATTATTTTAGATAGGTACTAATGTATACAATTCATTTTTGCTCTGAGGCTCAATACCACCCCACCATATTGGTTTAAGTTTTGTGTTGCTTCTACATGACAAAGTTTATTTTAGGAATGTGTAGGTACTGAACAAAGCAGAATGATATAAAAATGACAGTAGGAAAAGGTTTTAGGTACATATTTAGATATATCTTTACAAATAGACACCGCCTAGGCTCCATAGAACTATGAAACATCTACTTTCAATTATAGGTACCTACCTAGTATAAACATATAAAAAAACTACATATAATAACTAGGTAAAACACTATCATAAAGTGATCTTTTACTATCTTTCAACACATACACAATACTAATAGTTACATCAATTTTCTTCTTCGTCTTTTCCGAGTTAGTGTTATAAGTGGCTTTGCCAGAGGGTATGCTCCGCAGCAGAGCCACTTTTTTTATATTATAAACAAAAACAATCCATCCTTATATTTTGGTAGGTAAACAGTACACATACAAAGTTGACAGCATACACGCATTACGTACATTCGATGTACATCATTTTAACATATAATAAGTATATATGAAGGTGGAACCTTTGGAATCATAGCATTATACCTTAGCTATTACCAGTGGCGAAACAGCAGATCAGTTGAGATAAAAACTTATGAAACAAGATATGTTTTGATGACTTACAAAATACATAAAGAGTGTCAAAAATTCGAATTTCTTTAGCAACCTAAGGTTACTAATCTTATAAATAAAATATCGCTAAATTGTAAATAAATAGAATTCTAACTAAGTTCCAGACTGGAATTTGTAAACATAATAACAAATAAACAATTTCTTCATTAACTTAATTTGTTATAAATACAATAATCTTGCTTTCTTAGAAGTCCAATAAGTCATCTAAATGTCTTCAGAATTTTGCAAAGTCAATAATCCCTGATATTCCATTTCTTTATACATAACATCTTGATTGAGAGTGTGCAGGGTGTCCTGGAACCGTTGACGCAGTGTCACATTTTCCATCCCAGCTATTTCTTGCTGAGTCCTCCTCTTCCGCTCTTTAAGCTCCTCCAGCTCAGCTTTCACATGTTCAATCCTTAGAGTCATACTGTCTTTGGAATCTCGAGACTGATCTCCTTCATCTTCAAAAGATAGGTCGTATTGGCCTCCAGATGTCCCAGGATTTTCAAAGCTCTTGTCACTTGTGTACGCTTTGTTTTCCAGTTCATGAGAGAGGTCAAACATTTGTGGGTCAAAGTCTAATGATTCAGCAGGTGCAACATCACTTAATCCTACCATTGCACCTGCATCGGCAATATGAATAGCATATCCAGCTTGGCTGTCTTCATTATGAGCATGTATATTAGTCTCATCTTCTAAATCACTGTCGCTCAGAGCTCCTCCAAATATATCCACAACATTAGAAGTGGTAGTGTTCTTGGAAGTAGTTGCACCTTCACGCTTAGCAGTTGCGGTAGATTCTCGTTTGGTAATGCGGCTTCCTTTCCCTTTTTTCTCAGATTTAATGTGAGCACCCTTGCTTGTAGAGGCGTCTGATTTATGATCTGACTTTGAATGCATCAGCTGCTCGTCATCTTCATTAATTATTTCAAAAGTGACACTCTCTGCCTCGTTGTCAGCTCTCAGTAGTCTCTTCACCTCCTTTTCAATCTCAGGTGCTTCAGCACATTTCTTTTTCAAAGTTTTTCGGAAACGTCGCTTGCGAACATTTTTTGTAGGCGGTGTGATGCCATGAGGAAACAGGAACTTTTTGTCTACTTTGTAAGGATCCTTCTTCTTGTTTTTCGACGGTAATTCTTCTTCAGTTGGTTGGTCTGGTTCTTCTTTGCATATCATCATTTGACAAATATCTGCAGTCTTGTAAAAGCTTTTGTTATCAATAGTTTTCATAGATTCGACAATGGTTGGGAGATCTACAATTTTTCCATGCATAGTTCTGTGATCAAATTTTACCTCGCCTTTACGCATATCAGGGTCGAATTGAATTGAAAGACGATTTTTCATGTTGTCCCCATTTCGAAGCAGGTTTTTCAGTTCTTTCGCTGGTTCTTCTGGAAGTCTCATGATGAATTGTGACTCCAGTTCGGCCGGGTACTCCGGTTCTCGCCGATCTTTATTCATACTTCCGCCAATGCGTCTTCGAGGCACTAAACAGCAAAGGAAATAAACAAACCGAATCAACTCCTACTCGTAGTACAATAATTATCTGATGGATGGATAGGATACAGAAAGTAAGGTACCGTACTAGATAGAAAAATCGAGTCGATCACTTTGATTCTACCGCAAAGGTCGATCGATAAAATAATGTTTGTTTGTTTTGTTTGAATTGTTTGTGTTTCAATCAAAGTGCAATCAAACTTCAAATCCAATTCAAAGCACGCACATTTTTTTTAAAGCCACTTCATTTTCGCTGACTTTGACTTGTCTGACTGAACTAACAAACGAAACGAATCAATCAATCAAATCAGTCAAATAACCTAGAGAAGGATTCAGCACTAAGTCCTACGGCAAAAGCGAGAACTAATTGTTTTATTTACCATAATTATGCTCTTTTGGTCAAGGTCGTTCAGTTGTTCTGTTGTTTAGAACTAACGAACGTATAAACTAGCATAATTATTATTATTCAAGCCTTATTTGTACAATTAGTAATTTTTTACATATCCTAGTTCTGCGATAGCAGCGCTGTGTCTATCAGACTTCAGTGCTGACGCCGGCGCCGACAATACCCACAGCAAGAAGATTCTAAGCTACGTAACTGGAGTGCGAACTGACATTTAATGTACAAAGGATTTTGAACCTTATAGCGACTGGACAACGATCTATTATCATTTAATCTTGGTTATAAGGATTGTTGGTCTTGTTGAGAGGCTTTCTTGGGTGCTTTGTCTCTTTCACATAGTTGCAAAAAGAAAGAGACTTACCGCCCAAGTTTTATTTCAAGCGGACCTTGTTTTCTGTCTCAGTCAGTGTTCCAGGTACGTAATATAGTATAGAAATTCCTTGACCCACAGTCAGTCACTGTCACTGTCATGTTGGTTATGTCAGTAATGTATCAATCATCAGTCACAGTCAAGCTGGAAACATACTGTCGGACGCGGCTTACGGACGCGGCAGACAGCCGCGACTGTTAAGTGTGCACAGTCGAACGGGACCTGGCTTGCGGACGTGCAACAACGTCATTCCATTGCATTTTTGTAATCCTTTAATTTATGATTATACAGTAATTCCTTGTTGCGAACACACTCGATAATTCATTCATCCATTTTTTACGATACACACGTGCAAGCTCTCGCATAGTCCGCGTCCTTCTGACGCACTGACGCGTCCCGTACCCCGTGCATACCGTCCGCGGACGTTTTCGGCTGACAAAAACATCCAGCGAGCCAGATTTCTGTCGGACGTCCGAACGCTCAAGGTCAGCCAAGGTTACGTCCGCGGCTTACATCCGATAGTTTGCACAATTCAGTGTACATTCATTATCTAGATATCTATCAGTCGCGGCTGTCTGCCGCGTCCGTCAGCCGCGTCCGATAATTTGTTCCCAGCTTAAGTCAGTCAGCCACATCCAGAGAGAGAATAGATAGATAGATAGAGGCATATTCTCAAGGAAGGAACGACGATACTTTACTTTTGGTATTCTCTGTCGATCCAGAGAGAGCCACAGACTCATAGTTTATTTAGTACCTACTAGGGACAGCCAGGAGCCAGCCCAAGCCTAGCCACATGCAGCCCGGCCAGCCAGCCTTAATATCTCTGTGAGCCAGCTAGCACGCCGCCAAGCCAGATTAGCCAGACCAGCCTGACTGACAGACAGACAGGACAGGACAGATCTCGTCCGTCGGTCTCGCCTCGGCGGTCTCGCCCGCCTCGCCTCTTCTCGCAGTTCTCGTTCTCGCCTTGGTTTGGTTTGGTTGGTCCGGTCCGGTCATTACTCCGCTAGGAGACCTAGGAGTGATAGTTTTCTGTGGGTCCGGTCCGGTCGGTCGCGGTCGGTGGGAGCGCCGAGGAGGAAGTTTGGTGACTTGGGAACATTGGTGAAAGAGTTGGCTTTGGCCCTGCCTAGCTTCGTCAATTCAATCGAAAACTGAATTTTGTTGTTTTTCATCAATAATCTAAATAAAGTCCTTTTACGGCGATCGTCGTCTTGCCCATCTACTTGCACTAGGTATAACTTGAAATATTGTGCTCGTATTTTAGTTTATAAATCGAGTCTTTCATTACAAACAAACGCCGGGCAACGCCTTTTGACAAATAATCGGATTTCAAGTAGAGTAAAATCGTAAACTAAATCCGTGATAATGGCTAGTGGATCTGTGTTTAAAGAAAACTTCTACACACACGCGATAGTCGGCGTTGTCAAGTCGACTGTAGCTGCGGAGGCCGACGTCGAAACTTATGCTTTGAAATATCAGCACGACTATCTGCTACGGATTCTTCGGGATATGAACATTGATGTTGTTGAGGTGGATTTCCAAGGGCCCTTCACTGGAAGTCTGCTACTTGATAGAGTCGCAGTGTCTGTGAATGGAGTGGTGTACCTGCCAGCGCCGAAGTCTTCTATTGAGGAGTTCAATGTAAGTTTTAAGTGAGAAATGAATGAAATATTACCTGCTTTCAAGATTAAAAATACTTAAAAATTTTAATAATAATGTTTGGTTGCGCTTTATAAACAATTGTATTTCGAATTCTGTCGGCTAACAGAATAACTACTCTGGGAGTAAGATGACAGTTTGATCGAATCCAGCCTTAATCATAAAGAAAAGTAAGGAATAAAACTACTAAAAGCCACATTAGTATGTTGTGTTTTATATTGGATTGGAGTGGATTGGTTAAACAACAGCTCGACCGATCAAGATACTCTCTCGAAGTTGCTCACTACATTAAGATGGTAATACAACCCTAAAAATTGTGGTTGTTAGCCTCAACAGCATTGCATCTCTGCTGATACATTATTGTACCTTAAAAGCAGATTGAAATGTGTAAAGCTCACTATTACATGCTGGTGTAGTATTATTATTCAAATTATGTTCTATGCTGCTGGCCTGACAGTGCACGCTATTGAAAGATACCGGATTAATTTTACTATAACATTAATTAACGATAAGTCATTGAATTCCGACCTGAAACTTGGTTCGCAGGCAATTTGCAGGTTTTATGTCAGAACACAATCTTGTTTTTTAGCAGTATATTATTTCTCTAAATATTAACGCTAGCAATGCTGTCTGCGATGCAAATTCTGACATGGGTGTGTGTCTTTTATGTGCACAGTGTGACCAGATTTAAATTGAACATTATGCAAGCTACTCGTCTATATTCTGCTAAAGTCTGCTAAATTTTTTTTTAAACTGCCAAAATTCTGCTAATGTCTATGTCATAATTTGTACGATTTCAAAAAACAAAACACGCAAATAGAGTAGGATTCAGCACTCAAGTCCTACGGAAAAAGCAGGAACTAATTGTTTTATTTACTGTAATTTGCTCTTTTAGTCAAGTTCGTTCAGTTGTTCTGGTGTGTAGAGCTAACGAACGTACAAACTAGCATAATTATTATTGTTCAAGCCTTATTTGGACAATTAGTAATATTTTACATATCCTAGTTCTGCGATAGCAGCGCTGCGTCTATTGGACTTCAGTGCTGAATACGACTCTAATTACAACTATCTACTATTATTATTATTAAAATACACATACCTACATAAATTTTATACAAATATTTATTAAACATCACCTTTTAATTTCCTGGCACGATGGGTCGATGGCATCCGCAAGACCGTGGGTTGTACGTGGCTGAGGCTAGCGCACGATCGAGGCGAATGGTAGACACGAAGGGAGGCCTATGCCCAGCAGTGGGTTCAAAATGATTGATGATGATGACCTTTTAATTTTCTGAGGTGTCCATGTCCATGTTTTTATAAAGAGCTGTCGAGCTTTGAGCCATCTTTAGCATATTTTTTGATGGCGTAAAAACACATCCACCCTGTTTTTTAACATTTTGTGACATTATGTGGAAATTTGTCAATGTCATGTTGATTCTGCTGAAAACTGCTATAATTTTCAGATCTGCTAAACAATCTGCTAAACCCCAAATTGGGGAGCTAATTCTGCTGAAATCGCAGAATTCTGCTAAATCTGGTCACACTGTATGTGCAACATAATCTTAACTAGGTATTAGTTAATTTAAACTTCTTTTTCAGCTCACAAATCTGAAAGTAATACTACAACAAGAGCTCAATCAAGTGGTGATTGAACAGAGCAATCCAGATGCTAGAGTCTGTGGAGCAGATGTTTTGATTCAAGGTATTACCTACTTTAGTATAGTATTACCTAGCCTTATACATTTCTGAGATATCTATCCTCACTTATATAATTTATGTTTTGAGGAACCATCAAAACGTCTTTTTTTTTCTAAATCTTATTTTTAAGGAACTTTTGTCAATGTCTGACTATGCCGGTTCCACTTTCTTCTACTTTACACTACTCTTCGACTAGCCAGCTTATAGACCATCAAAACTTAAATGTATGGATGAAATGGCTACGCTGATTGCTCTGACGAGAGCAATCAGCGTAGCCATTTCTGCTAAACAATCAATATCCTTATTTCATTGTCATAAAGATCACTCGTCTATCAGCGCTGACGGTGAGCGTGAGACTAAAATCAGCCTAATAGATGACAATGGGTTGATTTCTGATATCCTCCTTGTTAGGACGCGTTGCTCTCTCATTAACGCCATGTTGTTCTAGTGACCGTGAGGTTAATGAGTTTAATCAGTTTAAATTAAAGGAAAGGTGGAATAGTGTTGGATTGGTCAAGTCTGTATATTATAAGAAGACCTTGACTCTTAATACATTGATATGATAGGTAGGTAGGACAAAAGCAAAAAAACATTTGAAATGGGTACTTTACTTATTCTTGACAATATGTGTCTGACATAAAAGGCTTGTTAATATTTTATGACCAAAGTAGGTATTTGATGTTTTCACAAAATCTGTATGTCTTTTGTAAGTATGTATATTGTAATGGTGAACGGAGACTTGGCCGCGCCGCAGAACGGGAACGACTGCGGCGTAGGTTATGCGAAGTTACATAGAACTTCATATAAAGAGATCGAGAAATCATGTGTTTAAACGAATTTGCTGTATGATTTGCAACTTACATTTATTTAGTTCTAAAATCCTTGTTCATTCAATAGTTCCCACCATGATGATACTGTATTATTCTTAGTGAAACAGCCGCAATAGAATGCGCATGTCAAATAAATCAAATAAATTGCAGGTCGTGAGATTTTTGTGGGTATTTCGGAAACCACTAATGAGGCAGGAGCCGTGGAGTTAGCTGAAGCATTCAAGGACTTCCCAGTGACTGCTATTCGGGTAAATAATGTATAAAAACTGTGGAGTTCCATACGAACACCAGCATTACAGTACGGCCAACGGATCTCGGCGTGCGTGAAGTTAGCCGTTTCGATGCGCAGTGCAACTTTTTCATACAAAATTTTCTACTGCGCAACGCAGAGCCTGACTTCACGTACGCCTAGATCCGCCGGCCCAACTGTACATTGGCAAATCACACTGGCTAACTAAATTATCGTAAATTGTCAAAGCCGAAAGCTCTTATTTCGTTTACGCTACAGACAAAATCACCGCGACATTTCTAAAAGTATCTTCTTGCGACTTTACAAGAAGTTTTTGTTGGAAACAAAATTAGTCTCGAATCGAAATCATCAGGAAAATGATCACAGGATCATTTTAGGATTAGTATACCCCTTCTTACACAAAATAAACGACTTTCTATTTCTATTTCTATTCTATGATGAATTCTAGCACCACAACAAGAAATACAATTTTGAATATCTGAATGTATTATTTCAGATGCCTCGCGGCACCACCCATTTGAAGGATTACATCACAAACGGTGGTAAGGGAATGCTGGTGGTCGGGCCGAGCAGCGAGGCTCAAGAGATTCTGACTCTACTGGAGAGGGAAGCTGAGGGGTTCTTCGTAAAGCTCCATGTCCCCGAGGCTATCGCTGCCAACTGCCTCTACTTGAATAAGACCCTCATTCATCGAGCGATAGAGGAGATCCCAGAGTCTTTCAGGGTAAACCTTAAGTAGTTATAACACTATTCAATTCATCGGAGCCAACCTAGAAATCATCGCTCTGTCTCGCTCTTTGGTCTACGCATTCCGTATTGTGCATCCTACTTTTTTCTTCCTACATTTGACTGAAGTTGGCAACAGTTAGGACGATTAGTGTAGGATGCACAATACGAAATGCGTAAGCCAAAGGCTCGCCGAGTGAACGCGAGTGCCATCGTGTGGGCATCACCACTCGCCTCGCCTTGCCATCGCTCGTCTAGCTGGCTGAGTGAATGTGAGCGCCAACTTACATTAGTTTGTATAGACTTGCCAAGCGTGTGGACGGTAGCACTCGCCTTGCGTCGGCTCGCCCTCGCTCGCGCTGGCCCAGGCTCGCATTGCCTCTCTATCGCTCTCGCCTTGCATCGATTCACCTTCTCGCTCGCGCTCGCCTAGGCTCGCCCAACATGTGTTTGAGCCCTTACATTTTTCACTCGTAAAATTTCAATTTATTTATTTCGTCTTTAACCTAGGTACAGTACTCACAGTAGATCAAGGCTTTCGTGAAGTTACCCGTTTCGCTGCGCAGTAGAAAAATTTGTATGAAAAAGCTACACTGCGCATCGAAACGGCTAACTTCACGAATGCCTAGATCCATTGTGACAACTAACAAATAGATGGTTATCTATCTTTTCACTCTCAGTCGATAAAAAGAGACGGCATACAGTTCTATTCCAATAGGTATTTTGATTCTGCATAGCGACCTTTTTAAGCTCGCTGGTACTATGACTGAATGTTGAAATGTACATATTCCAGAAAGAACAATTCTTAAAACGCACTTTTCCCATAATGTCTGAAATCCCAAATGTCTGATGATTTGTACAATGACTGAAAATAATAAGTGCTCATCAAGGTAAAATGGCACACAAAATTTTTATATTTTTTTTCGTTTAGGCCCTTGTCCCCTGCACCATATCGTCCTTGTGGTAAGTCGACACTGTGGTGACTAATTTCACGTCTTTCCATGCTACGACGGAGACGTCACCACAATGTCGACTTACCACCGATCCCCTCGGCATCCGTTTATCATTTAGTGATTTTATGTCGGAGGGGCAATCTATACGGCGCCTATTTAACGTTCCTACGACATCTGTCTTTTGGGTTTTCAAGAACCGTGTCAATAAAATACTATTATAAAAATTATCCATAAATAATGAATATCCCTTATTTAAATAATCTTTAAATAACAGAAGCACCGTCTTGGCGGTAGCTGAAGTAAAGCCAAAAACGGAGCAAGAAGAGGAAGTCGCTTTACCGGTATAAATTAACATTTTAACGACAAATCCACTAAACGCCTCGCAGAGTTCATAGCTCTTTATGCCGAATCTCGCTGCTTTTGTGCAGATACATTGCACCCAGCTTAGGTGACCTTTCCACAAAAACAGCGATTCATCGATGCTAACTTCCCTGCGGTAGATAGTTTTAAATTTGTTGTTGAGATAATTTAGCACCGGCAATATTTTAGCGAGCTTCCTATCCTCGCCCCGTTCTTGGATATTTTCGTTGTCTGCAAAATGCAAAAACCGCATCAAAAGCAAGAAGCGGTCAGAAGACATTAGGCACCGGAAACCAGGCATGCCTACAATTCCGGTGCTCCATTAATACAGAAAGAATTTTAAACTGTGTATACCCCGAAAAATAAAACTACCAAATAGGGATATAGCCATGAATACTATACCCATTGTAAAAATTTTAAAAACAAAATTACATCTATAAAGATGTAATTTTGTTTTAAAAATTTTAAGACATCAACAAAAAATATGTAAGATTATAAGTAATTGTTAAATTTAGTGAAGGCGTTTCTCGATTATTCTGCTGTTTTCAAGAAATTGAATCTTGTTGATATGGCCAGCGGACTTAAAAAGGTCGTTAAAGCTGAATCGCAATATGAAATGAACTATAATGCCGTCTCTTTTCACTCTCAGTCAATGAAAAGAGATGGCTATCGTGCAATTCCTTTATTGCGATTCTGCAATAGCGACCTTCTTAAGCCCGCCAGCTTGCACCTCCTTTATCTGTTTTTTATAGTTTGTGTCGAACACAATGTCACGTCGTCGCGTACTAGCAGCGCTAAACAATGAATTTATAATCTTGGTGTCCTGGTAGTTGGCCTCCTTCTTTAGTTTGTATATAAGTCGCATCAGGGTTGGTTTGTGGGGTATACGTGTATTGCGCCTTATAAGCCAACCCTCAACGGCATTGTTTGTGCGATGTTCATCATTTACGCAACTAATAAAACACGCATTCAAATACATCCATTGTTTAGACTCTAAACAATGGATGTATTTGAATGCGTCTTACCAAATTTCAAACGTACTTCCTCTAAACTTTAGAGGAAGTACGTTTGAAATTTGGTAAATTCTCGAATTTGCGGAAAAAGGACTTGTAAAGGAGTCCATGCTCTATGAATTCCTTCTGAGGGAAGTAAAGGTAAATCAGCACACATCCCGACTAATTCGTTTTGAACTGCAGTTTTTGTCGCATTAATTTTTTTGCCTGTTTCCAAACTGCCCTGTTGTAATGATAATAACAGCCTCTGACGTCAGCAGAAGGAAAAACCTCTTTTACAGAATTGATTATTGCAATCTCATAGTCGCACATGAATATTTGAATATTCAAACTTAATCTGTCCTTCAGCAACCTGCGGACCTAAAAAGGTTGCTAAATCTGAATCACAATTTGAAATGAACGATAATGCCGTCTCTTTTCACTCTCAGTCAATGAAAAGAGATGGCTATCGTGCAATTCCTTTATTGCGATTCTGCAATAGCGACCTTTTTAAGCCCGCCAGCTTGCAGCTCCTTAATCTGTTTTTTGTAGGTTGTGTCGAACACAATGTCACGTCGTCGCCTACTAGCAGCGCTAAACAATGAATTTATAATCTTGGTGTCCTGGTAGTTGGCCTCCTTCTTTAGTTTGTATACAGGGTGAATTTTTGAGATGGGGCAGTAAGGGCAGCTACCTTAACCGTTGTAGCTAGAGGAAAACGTTCTTAGGCGACCATCCTTAATTTTTGAAAATATTTCGACCTGCATTCACAGATTTTGAAAAATATGTACAGTCAGCGAGAAAATGGGCCATTTACACAAAAAAATTTTTTGATGCCAATCGATCCTGTTTCATCTAAGGATTAAAAGGCTCTTTCAGACCAACTGAGGTTAGAGTACTAGAAAAGTCAGAAATCGCTAAAATGTATTTCTGAGACAAGACAGTAAGGGCTACCTTAACCGTTGTAGCTACAGGAAAATGTTTTTAGGAGACTACCCTTAACTTTTGACGATATTTCAACCTGCATTCACAGATTTTGAAAAAAATGTACAGTCAGCGAGAAAAGGGGCAATTTACATAAAAACTTTTTTTGATGCCAGTCGATCCTGTTTCATCTAAGGATTAAAAGACTCTATCGGACCAACTGAGGCAAGAGTACTAGAAAAGTCAGAAAACGCAAATAACTTTGATTATACATTTCGTACGAAATAATTTTGTCATTTGTCATAATTTTTCATCATTTTGTCGAAATATCTTCAAAAGTAAGGGTAGTCTCCTAAGAACGTTTTCCTGTAGCTACAACGGTTAACAAACTGCCTTTACTGCTCCGTCTCAAAAATACATTTTAGCAATTTCTGACTTTTCTAGTACTCTTACCTCAGTTGGTCCGAAAGAGCCTTTTAATCCTTAGATGAAACAGGATCGACTGGCATCAAAAAAAGTTTTTGTGTAAATTGCCCATCTTCTCGCTGACTGTACATTTTTTTCAAAATCTGTGAATGCAGGTTGAAATATCGTCAAAACTTAAGGGTAGTCTCCTAAAAACGTTTTCCTGTAGCTACAACGGATAAGGTAGCCCTTACTGTCTTGTCTCAGAAATACACTTTAGCGATTTCTGACTTTTCTAGTACTCTAACCTCAGTTGGTCTGAAGGAGCCTTTTTATCCTTAGATGAAACAGGATCGATTGGCATCAAAAAAAGTTTTTGTGTAAATGACCCATTTTCTCGCTGACTGTACATATTTTTCAAAATCTGTGAATGCAGGTCGAAATATTTTCAAAAATTAAGGATGGTCTCCTAAGAACGTTTTCCTCTAGCTATAACGGTTAAGGTAGCTGCCCTTACTGCCCCATCTCAAAAATTCACTCTGTATAAGTCGCATCAGGGTTGGTTTGTGGGGTATACGTGTATTGCGCCTTATAAGCCAACCCTCAACGGCATTGTTTGTGCGATGTTAATCATTTACGCAACTAATGAAAGACGCATTCAAATACATCCATCGTTTAGAGAAGTAGGTACTTTTTAAATTTTGTAAATTAAAAGACGCATTCTAATACATTTATTGTTTAGAGAAGTACTTTTTAAATTTGGTAAACTCTCGACTTTGCGGAAAAAGAACTTGTAAAGAAGACCATGCTCTATGAATTCCTTCTGAGGGAAGTAAAGGTAAATCAGCACACATCCCGACTAATTCGTTTTGAACTGCAGTTTTTGTCGCATTAATTTTTTTGCCTGTTTCCAAACTGCCCTGTTGTAATGATAATAACAGCCTCTGACGTCAGCAGAAGGAAAAACCTCTTTTACGGCATTGATTATTGCAATCTCATAGTCGCACATCATTATTTGAATATTCAAACTTAATCTGTCCTTCAGCAACCTGCGGACCTAAAAAGGTTGCTAAATCTGAATCACAATTTGAAATGAACGATAATGCCGTCTCTTTTCACTCTCAGTCAATCAAAAGAGATGGCAATAGTTCAATTCCTTTGATGCGATTCTGCAATAGCGACCTTTTTAAACTGAATATCCTTGTGTACGTGTCTTGCGTCTTGTTCGGTAAGAGTAGGTAAATAAACGATTGGTTCGACGTTCGCAATTTTATTGTTTCTGCTAATGTCTACGTGGAGGGTGAAAATTTGATAAAATGGACTGCGTGTTCGTTTAAATTAAATGTACCGTCACCATTCCATATTCGGTTCCTGTTTTCTTTGCGTAGTTCAGTTTGAGCAATTCTTGTCGTAATAATTAAGGTCTTTTCGTCTTCTCCATCTTCAATATCAAGAAGATTATGAGATAACATTTTTGGTATTTTCAGTATTTATTTTAAATGATCAAATTCTGTGTTATTTTGGTTCCAAAATGTATGTCTTTTTCTGTATAAAGTACTTTTTTTTTCCTCAAATGAAGGCATTGTGTAGCTAGAGTTTTATTGGCAAGACATTTTTCAAAAACACTCTTGATTGGTGCCATTTTTTTGATAACTTCCTTTTTACAAGTATCAATAAATATGTCCTCTTCGTTTTGGCTATAGTGTGATCTGCATATCGTTGGCTAAATTCGAACTCCGTAGCGAAAATGATTTTTTGATGCAATTTGGTAAAATTTAATGTTCTACCAAATTACATCAAAAAATCATTGTCGTCAAAAAGACGGAGTTACGAGGTTTCCGAATTTAGCCGACGATATGTGAGTATTTTGCCTAATGATACTGGTCTTTTCTGCATTCAATGTTACTGATGCCGAGCATTCACTTCTTGATACACCTCCACATACCAGAGCCAGATTTATTGTTGTTAAAATAATTGTACCTGTGTCCATTATGCACTAAAGATGGTTTGCCCTTTTGATTTTCTATAAATTTCAGCGTTTCCTCATTCATTTTATAGGCACACGCAAAACATAAAGGCCTCTATTAATAAACTCCGCTCAACTTCTGCTAAAGTTGCACCACGGATTTAACCATCCTTATTTGACACTGTCTAACAAAAAAGGATGGCAATAGTTAAATCCGTGGTGCAACTTAAACACAAGTTGAGCGGAGTTTATTAATAGAGGCCAAATAAATAATACATATCAATAGCGTTCACAATCACAACGATGGCATAAAATATTGAAAATGTCAAGGATTATTTTTTTCATAGGGCCTCCAGACTCTCGGCGAGAACCCCCGAGAACACCCGAGAAGCGTGAGTGTGAGGAGCTTCTCGCCTTCTCGTTCTCGGGCTCGCCTGTTCTCCGATCGGTGTCGGTATTTTTGGCCGAGACAAAGGATTTCAAACATCACGACGGAGAAAAATTGAGAGTGTGGATAGCTTGTTTGTTCTTCGAGAAGTCTCGGCGAGACTTCTCGCCGAGCCTTCTCTCGAGAGTCTGGAGGGGCTATCTATCACATTGTTTTCAAGTGTCATTATCATTAATATCATAAGTGGCCATTATAACCATATTACACCAAAGAGATCGCATAAACACACCTCGCCATAATGGTTGATATTTTGTACAACTTCGACATTTCAAAATTCAGACATTACACAAATCAGTCTTTTAGAATTTCAGACATTATGTTAAAAGTACGTTTTAAAAATTGGTCGTTCTGGAATATGTATATTTCAACATTCACAGTCACATACCAGACTGGACGCGTTTTGGAAAATCTCAATAAAAATACAGAATAATAAAACAATTATTGAAATTCAACTAAGACATTACCGTTTTTACCTGTATGTTTTTGATAGGTTGAACTACCTCGTTATTTTCTTGGTTCTACTATTAAAGTATGTTACCTTCTTTTATGTATAATGAGAACACAGTGTCATGGACAAACTTAAGTTTTTTGGATACTTACAACAAAACCTTGTGTAACTTTTTATTAAATAAATAAATAAATAAAATAAATTATTTTTTCAGATTTTCTGCGAGAAAACTAATTGCTCTCGCCGCTCGATCTGCTTCTCTGAATTCGACAAGTTGAACGCTGGCCTCTCTTCAGTTTGCTTGCTTGTTAGGAAGTTCCAGTAAGCTTCTTATAGGTACTCTGGTCGAGTAACTTGTAAAACTATAGCATTGTAGGATTTCAAGTGTTTTATACAAATTCGATCGCGATGACGTAAACTACAATTTAAATTGTATGAGAAGAGAATAGCGACATTTATCGATACTTTTTAACTTATGAAAAACAATACAATTACTAGTTAAAGCGATGATGTGATTGAGTAGGTAAAAAAGTCGTATTGGTACCCAGATGCTGTCACGATTGAACGTGGATCATGAAATTGAAATCTTTACATGCTTCAGGTTACCAAGTGAAGTTTTACTTACTCGCTCATTTGTATTGTTCTGAATAAGTCAAGAATTTATGTTTATTCATAACAATAAAATGTATAGAAGCGTCGCGACGCAAAAAAAATCTGAATGTCCCGCGCCCTAAAACGTGCAACGTGACACGTTCTCGAGTCGAGAAAATTTGTCACGTTGCGCATGGTGGTAAAAATACCCCAGTTGTATCAACGGTATATCTATAAATTGATTTAAATCAACAACTTCCTAATTGTATTTAGCTAGCTTAAACGCATTTCACTCATACAAAAGAAGCGTTTAGTCTAGCTTACAGTTGGGCCGACGGATCTAGGCGTTCGTGAAGTCAGGCTTTTCGCTGCGCAGTAGAAAATTTTATATGAAACAGTTGCACTGCGCATCGAAACGGCTAACTTCACGAACGCCGAGATCCGTTGGCCCTACTGTAATAGTACATTACTGCCGAGGTCCAATAACACAGCATTGCAATAACGGACGATCGTGAGCATATCACAGAGTCCGGCGATGCTCAGTATTGGCCAAGGCTTGTACAGTGCTTTTCTCAAACATGCGTGTAAATTAAAACTGTAATTTAATAATGTACTTACTTACATGTTTATTTAAAAATACAATTACTGAAAGTACAGTTTTGAAAATTGAAAGTGGATTTCCCAGGAATGGTATTCGTTTGTGACATTTCCAGAGATGTTGTTTGTTGTATGTTAGTTTTTGTACCTGTTGTTGTTTTTGTTGGGTTGTTTGACGATGGAGGGCCAGATATTAATTTGTTCATTAATTTTTGTCTCCTATCTATCTATTCAGCCTGTATGCACCCACTGCTGGGTATAGGACTCCTCTTTATTCCGCCATTCTCTGCGATCCCTTGCCAGTCTCATCCATTGTTGCCCATCCATAAATTTTTGTCTTACCAGTTCGAAATTTAATAAAAAAACTTAGCTGAGTGACCTCTTTAGTCAACATGTATAGAAAGTTCGTTCCATTTTCAAATTCCATATCTGTCGTGCTGCGTGCTCGAGACACTTTATGGCCTACTACTAAGGCATACGCAAGAACGATTTATCCCAAAAGGTTGTCTAAGATATGGTCGTATATCGTAGCATGTTTGAGAAAATACAATTAGGAACGTTGTGCAAACTAAACAAGGTTTTTTTTCCGTGATTTGCGCCCGCGGCTACGTTGGCGCCACTAATGGGCCAAATCAATGGCGCAAACGTAACCGCGGGGATTTGCGATACTGCTACGTTCACGAAACGTAACTGATGTATCGCTATAAAGTCGCGGACGATAGTCTTAAGTATAAACGGCTTATCTGTGTATTTAGACTCCTATTTTAATTTTTAATAACAATACAAGAAAAAAATCCGAGAGCTTAGTATGACTTAAACGGTTTCCGATTCGGTAGTTTGACCTAATTAAATAAACACCTTTTGGTGTCGATTCTGCTAAGCATTATTAAAAAAAAACTGCCACATTCTTTGTTATGGCACTTATTGGGGTTTTGCTTATGGTAGGTAATCCATTGAATCTCTCTCGAAGCTGACTACGTACGTCTTTTTGACAAAATACCTTGCTTCGTCAGTCTTCAGTTTTGTATCGTTACGTTTTTATCCTATAGAAGAATCATAATTTAGAATTTTACCTCATTTTAGTCATTCCCTTTCAAGACTGATTCGAAAGGACGGGTTTAAAGTTAATATAAATTCCTGTGATGCTCCCACACAGTAGTTAGATATACAAAACAACATAGCATTGTTATTGTTGTTATTCGATTCTCAGCAGGGCTAAAATGGCCCTTATAGGAGAATCATATGAATCGTATCTATTATGTTTTGTTCTTCTCACTCATTCAGTCTTGTCATGTCTATGAAAAGAGACGGCATATAGTGCAATTCAGATTACGATTAACTGCCTTTTGAGCACTGCTGTTTTGCTTTTCTTTTCATCGAAATCGGTCCAGTATTTCGTCATTGAATCAACAAAGACTTGTTTTATGTCTTGCTTATGACTTTTGTCGTTAGTATTACTTATATGTAGTGTTCAAATAAGCGATGATAGGGTTGCAACCTGCCACATGGAATGCTAACTACTGAAACATTTAAGAGTGTGCCAAACGTATTAAATACTAGAAAACTCTATAAGCAGACGTCCAGTTAAAAAACAGAGGCTGAAGATTTGGGATGACTTTATCGTCGCCTTATTAAATGTTTTAAATAAGTTGTAACGGGCACTTAAAGGTGGCTGCACACCTATCAGCGCCGAACGCGCTGAACGAATCGAATTCTAGCATTCTTTATATGAAATAGTATGAAACTTCGCCCTCGCACACTTGCCCCGAATTTGGTCTTACTTCGAGAGTTCGGCGTGTTGGAATATGTTGCCACCACGCGAAAAGTCGCGGGCGCAGCTAGTATATTAAAACTGCTGTGTGTGAGCCCTTTACTTGGTTTTATAAGTAAAGTAAATAGAGTTGGTACGTTTATTTCTATCACAATTAATTCCTTTTAAATTGCATTCCCTTAAATCATTATTATTTGCGTTGTTCTTGTTTGTTGTGTTTGATATTATTGTTGTAACATTTTTTTAGAAATAGGATAATCATATTTTAAAGGCATTTACTTATAGGCATACCTAATTTGATCACAAGAATGGTTTTAAATAATTAGTTTTCCTAAAAGTTAATACCTACTTTATATGACCCACACGCAGCGAATATAAAATATGTTTTATTAGTAATTTATAAACGCTGTGTGTGATCCTCTGGGTTAGGAGCTTTACGACTACATCTCTATTTGACTAGGCAGCAGATATGACTAGATCGCTTTAAGACTAAATCGCGATATGACTATATCGCGTTGGGGTTACATTGCTTTTGGACTACATCGCCAAAGGACAAGAAAGCGTAATGACTTAATCTTCATTTCTTTTCTAAAGTACAAATATGGCGAAAATCAAAACATTCAAGTTTTTAAGTAGTTACCTTTATTAAAAACAAAATGTTACTTTTACTTATATTTAAATTTTAAAGCACTGCCATTTTTTAAAAATACGATAGGTGTAATTTCCTGTGTTTCAAGTTTGCCTAATTCGGTTCCGCTTGAATTGTTTGACACAAAATTGTACCGATATCCGTTATGAAGAATAGCTTTCCTATTCTTTTTATTTTTAATGAAATAAAATGTCTCTTCAGTATTCATTTTAATTTTTAACTCATGACATTTTTCGTCAAATGTAACAAAACAACCATCAGTCACTAAAAAAGAGAACGTCTGAGTGGCGATAGTTTTAATTCTTAAGTTCCGGAACTCCATGGTAAGTAAATTGTTTTCTTTCCAAGAAGTACTTATACCTCTATAATATGCCAAGTGTGAGGTTGAACTGAAGTGCCACTCATTGAGCAAGTGGTGCCACTTTTAAACACAACTGTACGTCATCGATATTACGTCGAACTGATAATTGGACGTAAGCATATATGGTCGAACAGCTATTTAACCCCAACGTGATATAGTCATATAGTCATATCGCGATTTAGTCTTAAAGCGATCTAGTCATATCTGCTGCCTAGTCAAATAGAGATGTAGTCGTAAAGCTCCTAACCCGATCCTCTAATTTGTATGGGCGCCATCTGTCAAGATTTATATTTCATAATAAATAATCTACTATGTGTGTGATACGCTTAAATATTTTCCCAAAATGATACTCTTTTCTCCATTTATCACAATATTTGTGTAGGTACCGTTGGTACAAATACAAACAATTCGCGAGTAGTTACCGTGTGGAGCGGGGCAATTCTGTCCGGCAGGGTAATCATGGCCATGGTTTCGGAGAGCCATCTATATACTCGTAAAGAAAAAAAATTTCTACGAGTACATATATGTCTCTCCGAAGTAAAAGTTATAGAACGAGAGATATAACCATGTGCCATGATTACCCCACCGCCAGAATTGCCCCGCTCCACTTTATAGTGAGGTTTTATCTGACTGGCCTCTTAGTTCAGTTGGTAGCTTGGTAATAGGCGTAGTAACTCTGCCTTCTGTGCTCTAGGTCGTGAGTTCGATTCCTACCCAGGACAAACATTTGTGTAATGAACATAGAATAGATGATTGTTCTGTGTCTGGTTGTTATTAAAGTATTGTATGTATGTACAAAATATCTATTGTATTCTATCAGTTATCTGCAGTGCGAATTAGACTTCCGAAAATGCATCCGATTCGATGGTTTTCTTCGGAAAGTTTGACGTTTTTTCAGCGAAAAAACGTCACTATCCGAATTAGGAATACATTCCAAGGTCTAAATCGCACTGCTAGTTCCCATATGCAAGCTTTGCTTTGTTTGGGGCTAGATGGCGCTGTGTGAAATGTCCACCAATATTTATTTATTTCCTAAAGGCTTAACGCGTTCTGTGCCCATGTATTGCGTGCACTCGGCCGGGGAAAGAGTGGTTGGGCAGGGAATGGGTTAAGTAATAATTTTGTCATTGTCTTGTTGCTTTCAGTATTATAATTACTTACTTATAAACTAGGTTATAGGGAGATTTGACAATTTGCGATGCCATAATCTGCCCTCTGATTGTCTATATTTGATAGCGACCAAAATCGGTCTCAAACTGTCAACAGTTTAGCGACCACGCAAGTAGCTCTGTCACTCTCATCTCAACGAGACCTATCAATAGACACATCGTACGCGATGAGGTTTGAGACAAGTTGAACAATCAGCCTGCTGACCTAACGCGAATCTGGCGAAAAGCGAACAAATCATTTTAAAGTTGAAAATAGGTAACATAGTTTGATCTGTCTTTCAAATCCCGTTTATGTGCAGTTTATCCGTCGTATTTCTTAATATTATTACTGAATGTTGTGGAAACGGATTAAGTTAGTGATGTCCAAGCAATAGTCGGTAGAATCTCATTATAAAATTCATGTCTACCTATTAGGAAATAAGAGTTATTTTGTATCAGTTTCATGTTAGCATCATTGATCGAGCGAGCGAAGGGAGCAGTTCTAAGTAGCTACTTGGGCGATTTGGCGTTGTATGATTGTAGATGTATGAATGTTTCAATAAAATGTTTGTTCTCGCATAACTTTCGAACCGTAAGTAAATTCACATGTACCTATAGTTCGCGTCATGTAAAAAGAACGCTGGAAGAAAGTGGAGGGGTGTGATTTGTCTCATGTTTGCGAATAGACCCGCCACTTTCTTCCAGCGTTCTTTTTACATGACTCGAATTATACCTACTTGAAACTTGGTAGGTAGGTGAAAATGTTGTGGAATGAAAATTTACTGAGGTGAGGAGCATAAATGAGCTGAACTGCTGAGGGGACAGGGGTAGCCTTATTTTCTTTTCTTGCCACTTACTGATTTGTGTTTTGTAGGTATGTATCGTGGTGGCGAAAATAAAACATTTTTCTATTTTATTCTATTCTAATCCGTGAAGGGGTTGTTGAGTAATCCATGAAGTAAACAATAAAAAAAATTGTACAAATATATTGAGTGGGGTCTTATAATTATGAAAGTAGGTACTCTGTTTGTGCATTCCAAAATTGTTTTTATTTTTATTATTAAGTATAGGGTGTATAGTTTTTGAAATACGATGTTAAAAGTTTAATTAAAAAAACCTTTGTAACAAGAGCCCATTTTTTTAAGCTTTGGGTTATTCCCGTAGATTTGATACTAGCTAGATAGATAGCAGTATCGTTGCGATTTCAAGTGATTTTGGTTGCTATGTGATATTTTTATGAAAAATAGACATAACAATGTGTTGCATGCCAGTATTCTTTGCCATGGCGAGCGAAGTAGACATAATTGTGCAGTAACATTATAACACGACAGAAGTAGCACTTAAACGTATAGGGTAGTCGGAAGCAAGTCCAAATATAAGCCATAAACGGTGCGCAAGATCACAGTTCGGGGCGAACTACTAGTTTTATGCTACGTGAAACGAGTCCCTAGTGTAGACTTCAAGATCTAAATATTAATACTTTTGTTTTTTTGAAATCGTAGGTGTGCAAGTGCATAAACCTCGATGTTCCGGAATTTCTTAAGTTTCTTTGCATTTATTTTATAAAGACATTTTTAATGAGTTTATTGCACGTACTTATATAGTTTAGTAAGCACGAGTTACTTTGTTAATATTTTATTTAACAATTACAATGTTAGTTGATAATTTATTTTGCACAAAATGCTTTAAGCAAAACCTTCACGTATTATTTAGAGCACCTGGCACATGCTGATCTTAGTATTATTTATTTATGGTATTCGATACAATCGTATTAGGATTAAAAATTAAAATTACTAAAAACCCTTTTAGCAAGATTACCATGGAAAACATTTTGTATACAGAATGTTATTTTTTGAAATTTACGAGCTTTTGATAAACGAGAATTTACCGTCCGTTCCACCTAGTTACATTGTAGTTACATTGATGTAACTAGCTGGACATTTTTATTCCAAGTAGTTACATTATTTAAAAATGTAACTTTAACGTAACTAATGAGACTTTTTTGTTCCACCTAGTTACATCGTAGATAGGTACCATCGTAGGTTCAAAAGATATATTAGTTAGCTCTCGTGAGTCATGTACTCCTAGTACTTTCATGCTCATGGCAACCAACGTCTTAAAGAACTTACTTAATGAAAACACAGTTTTTAACGAACGATAATATAATAAAATACTAAAGCAAAGGGAAGATGGCATTGCAATTGCTTTGCGTTGAACCTATGATCAGGAGATATACCAATTATTATTAAGAACTTAAAAAAGCCAAGATTTTGTCGAGAAAATGATTTACTGTTATATCTCCTGACAATAATTGCAAACGCGATTTTAATATAAAGTTATCCTTCTCTCTGTCTACTTTTCTCCGTTTTGGTTGAGTGCTTGAATTAAATTTTTCAAGTTGACGTTTTCTAAAAGAGGATAATTGAGCATCATCGAACAAACAATGTAAGACGGTTAGCCAATTACCTTGATTTTTACAAACTTTCTCGACAAAATCTTGGCTTTTTTAAGTTCTTAATAATAATTGGTATATCTCCTGATCATAGGTTCAACGCAAAGCAATTGCAATGCCATCTTCCCTTTGCTTTAGTATTTTATTATATTATCGTTCGTTAAAAACTGTGTTTTCATTAAGTAAGTTCATTAAGACGTTGGTTGCCATGAGCATGAAAGTACTAGGAGTACATGACTCACGAGAGCTAACTAATATATCTTTTGAACCTACGATGGTACCTATCTACGATGTAACTAGGTGGAACAATAAAGTCTCATTAGTTACGTTAAAGTTACATTTTTAAATAATGTAACTAGGTGGAACGGACGGAATTTACTTACATTATTGCAATAAGATGAGGTGCCCCTTTGTTCTCAAAAAGACAGATCTCTCAAAAAGACAGATTCTCAAGAAGACAGATTCTTAAAAGGACGGGAATACACGTATGCAAAAAAAGGAAAACGTTTTTTTTTTTACAAATTTTTTTATTATACACGAGTATCAACCAAAATGTCATTCTTGCTTCTGTTTTCCCCGGCCTACTAAGTTATTTGCGCAAATCATATTTTGATCAAGATACAATACAACCTGACGCAGTCCTGCAAATTGCAAAAAACGCAAGAAAATTTGAACTTCGCGGGCTACCGTGGCACATCCACTTTAACTCAATGGTTTTCATGCTATAGGGTTGAAGCAAAAAAACTGTTTATTCCTTTGATGTTTGTTTTTCAAATCAAAACCTATTGTTTTAATATATATTTGTATTCTTATAAACATACTCTATGTAATGGAATGGTCTCTCAAGCAAATCTATCTAGTGATAAAAAAATACTATGATGTATAATCGAGTTTATTGTATTCATGTTTTATTGTATTCAATGCGTAATCCCTCGTGGAAATGACTGTATCGATTTAAGATAATAAACAAATAGTTAGTAATAAATTAAATTATACTCGTTGTTTTATTATAATATTGAAAAGTTTTATGGACACGGGATTTTATCGCGTAATTTACCTTATTTATCCCGACGTTTCGGCTATGTTGCAATAGCCGTGGTCGCGGGCAGACCTAATAATTATTATAATAGGCATGATGACAGTAATCAAGTATCGCCAAAATATTTATCTGATCTAATGAAATAGGATTCAAAGATTTTGAAAAATGTATTTATTTTCTTATTCATGTCGAGATTACTAATTTATTTGTAAAAATAAATCTACAAAATACAACAATACGCCATGATAACCAAAACGCTCGCCGGTGTCATGGCGTCTTTCATTGCGTCACGTCTCAGTAAACGTCATTTTGTTTGTAAGTAGCTATGTAGGCATCACTGGTTGATATACTGAGCCGTGCAAAATGACAGACGCCATGACACCGGCCAGCGTTTTGGCGTGAATTTGAAAATTTAAAATTAAATGTACTTTTATTGCACAAAAACCTTAAATTTCTACAGAAATATGGTATATTTTAGACATAATAGAAACTTCTGAATATCATAGAAGAGATTTTGAAAATTAGTCATCATGCCTATTCAGGTAGGTAGTGATTTAATCCATCTAAACTGAAAAAGTTCCTTTGCTCAATACAGTAGGTACCTAATATGCGATTATTTGAAGGATCACGTTTTTAATCTAGTCCTTAAATTAAAGAACATTTTACCTCATTTAACGTAGCATAATGTAATTAATTCTTCTCGCAAGTCCATTTCGAAGAGGCTAATTTCGGAAAACTACCAAACATACAATTTATTTTATAATGACAATATGGAAACATACCTCCTTACTTACTTATGAAAGATGTTTTAAGTTGAATACTGGTTAAACAACGTCCTGTCTTTGTATGATGATTAGGTACTGTGCGTAAGCAGGCTAGTTCTATAGTTTCTTGTCGTTTTGGAGCGAGAGTTTCTCGTACAGTAACTTTATACAGATATTTTGTGGTGTCTATAAAACTTTTGAAGAAATTAACAAAAAATCGAATGAACAGTCGTCTGGTAGGTAATCATTTTTGCGAAGGTAGTGAAAATGCAGATTTAGTCGAAGGGCAATGTGACTAATTACTACATACTATGGTTTATTTCAGTGTGTTTTATAATATTAACATAATAATTATGACTTGAAAGCTCGCGTTTTACCAACGCCATCTAAGTAGCTTCTGCTTTGAATATGTCGAGACAGAGTCATCTGTTAAAGTTATTTGAACCTTTTTGTAGTTCCTACTCATACTCACTCCATCTAGAGTTTCCAAGCTAAACAAATCCGCGTACTTATCTACCTTAGATGTAACTAAACTACCGTCCTATTGTGTCACTACAGGTTCTCTGTGCTTCAGGGTTTTTTTCTTTACTGAATACTTGCAGTTTAAATTATAGATGGCTCTGATGGTCGCAGTTGGAGATTATACTTACCTAATTTAAATTGGCCGCTCACCTATCCGTGGCGAACGAATCGTTTTTTCGTATTTTACAATTCTTTATTATGAAACCGTATGAAACTTCGCACACCTGTCCGCAGTCGAATCGCCCGATTCGACCGAATCTGGCAGTTAGTACTTCGAGAATTCGGCTCGGATAGGTGTGCGCTCAGCCTAACACGTTGAATATTTTCCACTGTAGCTACAATCAAGGAAGCAAAATAATGTATATATGTTTATTTGGGTAGAAATATTATAATATAATATACGTCCTAACATTTTCGTTTGAAACTGAATTTAACATGATTTTCAAGGGACGCCGTTGCCTGTCGCTGCCGCCGGCGCTTCCGAAAAGTCCGCATACGTAATCATTAAATTCATTACTAGGTACCTACTCTTTGTACAGTGTACACCCGTCCTGGCTATTGTGGAAAATCAGGGACCGTGAGGGAAAAATCACAGTTCAGAGTTTTCCAGAGTTGTAGTTAGGCTTTGTCTGTGTGGGGACAACACTTATTTATTTACTTACAAACATATAGCGATAGTAAAAGTAAGCGTCCACAGGTCGGTATCCTACGCTTCGGACGCATCGCACGTAACTAGGGCATCGAGAACCGGGCATTATTTAAGAACCGGTTTTTTCGATTCCAGTTTCAACTCAGAACCGGGTACCCGGTTCTTTCGGTTCTTTCGGTTCTTGTGATAAATTTTATTCAAATTGAATCGATGTTTGTCCTTTTGCACAAAAAAGGCAAAGAATGTGAAAATTACCGGACTATCGCTTTAATAAGTAAGTAAGATCCTCCTACCCTACATGTACTATTAAAAAGACGTCTTAGCTACTTTTTAGCCCGGCAAATACCTGAAGAACAGGCAGGTTGGTTAAAGGCAAGTACGCAGGAATCAACATTTGCCAAATATTAGAGAAGAGTAGAGAATTCAACAGCCTAGTAATCCTATGCTTTATTGATTACTAGCCCGTGGCTTAGCTCGTGTGGTACCCGGATAAAAAGTCTCTTCTTCTCAGTCGGGTACTCTTATCAGAGTGGATAAAAAGTACTCCACACAAAAAATCATGTCAATCCGTCTCTCTGTTTTGACGTGAAAGCAGGACAAATAAACAAACGAATAAACACCTTTTCAAACAGACAGCGTTGCATCCCATCCCCTGCTCTGTTTAACATTATATGAAGAGTACATATTTCGTAGGACCCTTGAAAACTGAGGGAAAGGTTTCCCGACAGGGGGAAAGAGGATATTAAAATTCAAAATTCAAATATCATTTATTTAGTAGGACCGCTATGACCACTTTGAAACGTCTTAAGAGCTAAGTGATTCTACTCCCGTAGAAACCTTCGGTACGCTGACGATACCGTTCTCCTAGCAACATCAGTGGAAGATATGGAAGAATTCTTCCAAAGTCTAGAACTTGTCTAGTCTGAGTCAACAGGGCGAAATCCAAAAAAAATGGAAGTGGATCGTGCGGGGAAACTAATAGATGCCACCTGCAATATCTCAAGCATCGCTACCGTTGACAAATATATATTTACCTAGCTAGGGCCACAAATACTTTAAGGATGGCAGGTTGTGTCCCGGAGATAAAGAGGTGTATTGGAATAGCAAAAGATACAATGACCCCGCCTAAATAACATCTGGAAGAACAGAGGAATAGATATCAAAACTAAGATCAGACTGTTACGGGCATTGGTATAAGTATTTAGTATTCCCTGTATTTATTTATGGAGTGGAAACGTGGACAATTCTGGCCAGAGAAAGACAAAGGATCGATGAATTCGAGATGTGGTGCTGGAGGCGACTGCTAAGAATACCCTGGACCGATAAACGCACCAATGTGTCGATCCTATCCCAGCTCCAAATTAAAACCCGATTGTCTACCTTAAGCCACCAACGCACTCATTAATACTTCGGCCACGTGGTGCGCAGAGGCGATGAAAGTCTAGTAAAACACAAAGTCTAGTAGTACACGGTTGTAAGAGACGCACTAGAAGAAACGGGTGGAGGAGGCCGATCATCCATTCCGAAGACAAACCCGAAGCTGACCACTATCCTCAGATATGAGGGAACGACGAGAGAGAGAGATAGTTTATTAGACTTTTGTCAGTAAAATCTTACAAAATTCTACAATGGGATCAAAAATTAAACAGGGAATTTATAATCACAGCTATAATTTAAATATTTTAAACAATCACTAATAACAAACAAGGTACACTATGTTGCCTGTAGGTACACACCTAAGAACTCGGCACGCTTTCGAAGAGAACTTTTTAAAAGAACCGAAAGAACCGAAAACCCGGTTCTTAATATTTTGAGAACCGGTTCTTGTTGCAGCCCCAAGAACCGGGTAATCCCGGTTCTTTCGGTTCCGGGTAAACCCGGTTCCTATGCCCTACACGTAAAGGATCGTAGTATTATTTGTATAGAAACTCATATAAGTGCGTCCACCTGTCCGCATCGTACGCATCGCATTACACAGATAATCCGCTTGAAGCGATCCGTCCGCTGCGTGCGATGCGACGCTTACCATAATGCATTAGAGAGTGGGCACACGACTACGACGTTTCGCATCGCGTTTGTATTGTTTGTATATTTAACAAACGCGCTGCAAAATACGCAGTGTGCTCAATCCTTGGTATGGTACCTACTGAATTAAAAAAATTAGAACTCTTATTGGCAACATCAGAAAATATTTTGCGAACATTATTTATTTATTATTAAGTACTTACCTATTAATATTATTATGTTGTAAACTTCTGTTTGTTTATAGTCGTTTTACAGATTGCGTAAAAATAAAAGGGTAACCAGCAGTGCCAGCACAATTTTGTATAATAACGTAGATTAGTCCTATAAAAGAGAATTGGTTTTACGTTAAGGCTTCGCTAGAAATGCGACGTTATTGGTCACAGTATCTGTAATATTGTTACCAGTCCTGTCGACTCACTGAAAGCTAATCGTTTTGACGCGTTATTACATTTTATCGGCTTTGGAGAAAGAGCAATTTCTGTACAAAAACATGGTATCAAATGCATTATCGTTCCCCTTGGGTTCCACAATTTATTTCTCCGTTTTGGGAAAAACGAAGATATCTGAAATATATTACGAATATTTTTTTCTAATTTACTCCTCCGATTACAAAAACACAGCATTTTCAAACTGTATAGTTTTATCTCGCGGAAGGAATAAATGAAAACTTAATAAAAATCTTAGAACTTCATGCCTCAGTATTGTGTTTTATTCTAAGAAATTACCTACGGTTCTTTGTTCGAAAAGTCATGGAAGTGGTGTTGGTGTCCAATTATGAGATTCTTTCGAGAAACTCGGAGAGTGATCTGCCAGATCATGCTGTCTTTTTACTTGGTATCTTACAAAAAAGGACTTAGGTAAGTAAATTTTACTTGGTAGGTATCTTTATCCTACTGGCATACCCTTTTATTCAGAGCAGAATAGGATAGGTATTTTACAAAATGAATCTTCATTGCAGAATATCTGCAATGAAGATTTATTTTGTAAAATATCCATATTGTAAGATTTGTAATGTATTGGCATAATCAAGACAATTTTAATGTACCTAATTGTTACTTGATCGTCGTAGTGAACAGCGCACTAAGATTGTCCACTTCGGTTTTTCTATACTAAGTGCGACACAATAAAATTTAGGTACCTACTACATCCCTGATTTAAAATGTTGGTCAGTTCCAGAATATCCTCGAAGCTGGTGAACAGTTTGTGAGAAGAAAGACCTTAAAAAGTAATAAAAACGCGCTTAACATAAAAAGTAATAAAAACTTCAGAACACGATTTAAGCTGCCGGTCGTGCCATTTGCTAAGTAGGTTCATTTTCTGTACTATGAGTAAAAATAAGTACTTATTTGCATTAAAGCTGTAGCATATTAGGTATAGATAGCAATCGTCATAATTATTTAAAACCATATTTAAAACAAGTAGGTAGGTACGTGAAGTCTTAATTTTCAACACAATTAAATAAATATTTATAACCGTAGAAGAAGAGTAGAAACAGATCCATTCTATTGAAAATGTTAATGTAACAAAGTACCTAGGTACTTATAAGTACATACCTAAGTTTAGGAAAATATCAAATAAGTAATATTTTTTTATTTCTTAGAAACATTATTAACTACTAGCTGCTGCCCGCGGCTTCGCTCGCATGGTACCCGGATAGAAAGTAGCCTATGTTATTCTCCAGCCCTCCAACTATCTCCACAAAATCACGTCAATCCGTCGCTCTGTTTTGACGTGAAACCAGGACAAAGAAACAAACAAATAAATACACTTTCACATTTAAAATATGGGTACGGATTGGAAAAACTGGCATAAAAGGCCATATCCTTATGGTTATGGCCTTTTATGCCAGTTTTATACCAAGTGGGCCTTAGGGCACTAACGATAGACAGGTTGTTGGTCATCAACAACCTGTCTATCGTTAGTGCCCTAAGGCCCACTTGCGCGAGTTAACCTTGGTTAGGTAGGTTCTTACTTAAAATTTTAGCTGTGATTGCTCATTGGATAACTAAAAAATAACACTCTTGCGTCATCAAGAGTGAGGCGTCAACCTGGGTTAAAGTTTTAAATTTTTAATCCACCGATGTTGGAGAGTTAAATTGCCTAACCCCGGGTTAGAATGTGAAAACAAGACAAACAAGGAAGGCTTACCGTAGTTTAAAAGATGTAGACAAGTGTCATGTTTGTTCATTCGTTCACCTTTGATTGGGTAGGTACCTATAAGTATTACATCTGTGGTAGGTGCACAGACATTTGGAAAAACCATTCAAAAAAAAAAAACCGTCGGGTTAGGTATTTAGTTAACTCAGGATCGCGCAAGCGGACCTAATAAGTAAATCCTGTAAACAGGAACTCCGCCTCACGGTTACGGTACACAAGCGCTTAAGGTAGCAAAAACTGTTATATAAATTCTATGAATACAATAGAAAAGAAAATGATGAAGAGATGGTAATAGATGGAGAAATAAAGATGGTTTGTTCCCTCGACACCAAACCTTATACCTATGGCTTCGTTAGATCACAACTTTATAAGTACCTACTTAGCTTGAATGTAGCATGTAGCCTACGCTAACCTATGCCATAAGCACTACACGAGTTTATTACAACGCTCATCGTAGCGAAACTATGATCGTTATTTTGAGACTGTTCAGTCCTGTAAGTTCAAAACATGATGTAAATTAATAAAAATGCATAGGTACCTACCTATAACTATCAGATAGGTACTCCTTGTTACAAAGATTTTCTCTCAAAATTAGCAAACCTATTCTTCAACTAATGACGTCGAAATCGTAAGAAACAGTTAAAAATGGCAATAATATCAGTAACAATGGAATAAATGTCCTTATTACCCACTTTGAGATAATTGCGACATCCAATATTCAAGCCATAAACAAAAAGTTATCCAGGATTTTCAAATTCTGAGCAGCTGCAATCAATAACAACATGCAAATAAGAGCATCGTTTCCGAATCTCGGGAGCGAGACGAACCAAACTGTGATCCGCAGTTTGAAGGCACAACCCTCTGTTTCACTCAATTACCCCCAAGTACCTTAGGTAGACCTGTGATAAATTCATGCCGTGACCTGCATCAACAAACCCGAATAAGCTCCGTGAATTTTATCTCTTCTTTTATCTTATTTTCTAACGCCCTGTACAGAAATTTTCAGAAGCGACACGTAGTAAAAATATCAAGAGGCTGTTAAGAGGTAAATTTAAAAAACGTGGTTGAAATTATAATCTCTCTTCTTTGGGTGTGAGTACTTAGATATTAGCATATCGCTTGGGGGCGGGCGTTTCATATTGGATCGTGCCCGGAACCCTATATATAATTCACACAAATACTTATGTTTGTGAAAGACACGATTAGAGTGGATTGTATGGTAACCGCGTAGCGAAAATTATAGTAAGTAGGTATCTATAGTCGGATTGCTCATTATAAGCACTAAAATTGACGATCAAAATGTCATTTTTCATATATTTTTAGTTCGTACAATGAGCAATTCGACTATACCTAATAATAAAACCCGTATATACCTATGCCTTTTATGCGATCCATCGGTTTTGTATCATTGTAATAGTGTTCAGTGGATTAAAACAAAACCAGTAGAACATTAAAAATAATAATACAAACAAAAAACCCCAAATAAAAATACGAAAAACCCCCGACTTACTTCCCAGCTAGCAAAACAAACCAAACTAGGTATAGCTGTATTTTCACAACATATACAGTTGTATATCTGAGATAGAAACGTTTCTATCATGCGGAAATGGCCCCACTTTTATCGCTTATTATTGATATATTAAATGTAGGTATATTAGCTGCACTATATCTACTTGAATACATATCAGTGATATATCTGAGTTCTTACGTCTCCTTAGTGATAAATAAATAACCTTAAATCAGTTGTAACACAATATTGTTGCAAATAGGTCGCAGCTACACTGGATATAGAGATATCTGAAGATATATTGGTTGTGTGTGATTCTATACTAACACTGTGTGTAAATCAATCAACTGGCTGGATTTTGTGCAGAAAAATATTAAAAATTTCGGTAAGTAATATTTTATAATTATTTATACCTACGTAGGTCACTAATCGAATTGCTCCATTTTGTTATCCATTTTGTGTAAAAAATCATAAATAGTATAATATCACATGCGCTTGTAATTCTATTGATAAATAAGTAGTATATTATTATTGTGTTTTTTAATGTGGGGGACCAATTCACAGTATTTAATTAAACAAAAATGATTTTATTTATGAAAATCTTAGTGAAGACGCCATATTCAATTAATTAGTATTACTGTTGCTGATATGCAAACGATATACAGCATATTGGAGCCATTATAATATTTAGGGTTCTGTGGAAGCAAATAAAGTGTGTGTGCGCTGTGAGAAATATTATAATCTGTTGACTATTTTTTTATGTCATGAGTCAGTTGCTGATTTTTGTCGATCCCGTCATCATCTTAAGTGGACTCTTCATCACAATTGGTGGACTCGTCATTGGAGGATTCTTTCTGTTCATTAGCTGCACGACTTGTTTCCGGGCCAGTTTCCTCTAATAAAACATTTGGTACGGAACCTCTCTCTGAAATATTGAAACTGGCCCGACCACCGATCTGACTACTGCTACTTTCCAATGAACGCGCTAAATGATATTTATTACGCCGCTTTCGTTTAAAAGTGCCACTTTTTTTATATTTGTTCCAGTAGTTACTGTCCATTGTTTTTAAAGTTGAGTAAAACACGATCCGAGAACACACAAAACTATACACACCGCCGCACAACGCATCAGTCAGGGACGCCGTGTTTTGCTATAATTAGGTGACAGTAAATACGCCACACATATGTACCTACTACGCAACGCTTTCATTTTAACTGCATTCACTCTGCTCTGATGTTTTTTTCTTGGTCGCTGAGGCAACAGCATGGAACCGGGTGGAGAGATGGCGTATTTCTCTCCGTCGACCCTGGGCAATGGTGTTAATACCACCTAGGCCGCCATGTTGGTAGTAGGTGCATTACGGCTGGCACCGCGCCGGGTTTGTGTCAAGTTTTCCTTCTCTGTTGCTAGCTCTTCTGTTAGTCAGCAGGGGGATCACGTGCAGGCGAGACTATCTGAGGTACATAGATGTTATTTGTACCCCACCCCCCCTACTACTAAGATCTCTTTCAATAGTCACATGTCAATAGTATTTTAACGAAGCGTTGTAAATTATGACTAAAAGATCACCAAATCACCGGCTTGATTTTCTCTTCAACTTGACTCTCTTCAAAATGACTGTTTGGATCATTTTGATCATCAGTATCTGCTCCGTTTGTAAAGTTACCGCTATCATCATTGCTTGAGCTCTCTTCCTTAACAACACTGTCATCAATATCATCACCACCCACCAAAAATATCAACTTTTCCTTTAGAGTTGGTTTTCTATTTCTTGAGTTCTTTACCCCAGGAGGGCGTCTTCTTTTCTTTGGTGGCATTTTGTTTAGTTTTGTTTGTACATATTAAAGAAGCATACGAAGATAACGTTTGATGTAACTTTCACCCAGGCACTTGAACAACGTTAAATATTAAATTTGTATGGCGAAAACTTGCTTCTCCATTTTGCTAGGCGCAACACGTAAAAAAAATGGGAATCTGTAGGTAATGGAAATCTCTAGAATTGGAAATAAACCTATAAAAGTTTAAAAAACTATAAAAGACCAAAACCTCAAGCGTAGGTACCTGCAATGGTCTAACTAAGGTCTACCTACGTATTAATAAAAACAGCGTGATAAATGGTTGATAGCTCCAATTATTTATAAAGAACGATATTTTTATACAATTCACCCTCTCTCAGGGTAAGGTAACGTGTAATAATAATGAATCACAATTATATAATTAGGTAGGTAAGTACTTGTATTGAAATTACCGTAGTGTTCTCATAAATTTATGACTAGTCGTCGCGTGCAGACTTAGGAAGGTAGGTAAGTACCTAGGTACTTTTCTAAAAACAGTTACTTACAAAAAGTTTATTTTGTTATTTTTATTAGTAATGCAATGAATCCTACTTTTGTTTTACAAATACGAATAATATTTGGATCATTATTCGACGAATAATATAAAGTTTTTAAAAGTTAAAAGAAACCATTTAAAAAACACAAATAAATGAAGATCTGCTGTGACAAACAGTTTTAAAAATTTCACTTTCAAAGGGCCTCCAGACTCTCGTAGAGAACCCCCGAGAACACCCGAGAAGCGTGAGTGTGAAGAGCTTCTCGCCTTCTCGTTCTCTGGCTCGCCTGTTCTCCGATCGGTGTCGGTATTTTTGGCCGAGCCAAAGGATTTCTCGGGCGAGAAAAGAGAAGGGTCCTACACTCACGTTTTGTCTCATTGCAGATTAATGAGCGGCGGTGGGCAGACATCCATATTGTTTGTTTTTTTCGAGAATTTTCTTTCGTAAAAATGTGGAATAATAAATAGAGTTGAAATTTATCGATTTTTTTCAATCTCAGCCTATTTTATGGGATGCTAAACATCGAAACTACTAAGATAAAAGTTTTTTACATTAAGAATATTTTTTTTTAACATTGGTTTTAGCTACAACATTCACAAAGTTGTAGTATGCAAGGGCACAAAGAGCTAACCCGGCCGCAGTTTCAAAATCGACGTCCATACCGGATAAGCAACAGATCACGACTGAGAACAATTGAGAGTGTGGATAGCTTGTTTGTTCTTCGCGAAGTCTCGGGCGAGACTTCTCGCCGAGCCTTCTCTCGAGAGTCTGGAGGCCCTATCAAAACTTTCGTGAGTTGTACTAGACATTATTTAACACACGGGAATTACTCACGTGTGAGACGCGACCGCGAGGAGTAACCTTGCCGCAACTCCCTCCTTACCCAGATGAAGATTCTCCGGATGAATCGAAACATTGTCGGTATCTAAATCGACGATAATTTTACGTGAGTAATTCCCGTGTGTTAAATAATGTCTAGTTTTAAAAATTTCAATCGACTGCTGATATATTTTTGTTTAAAAAACACAGTAAGTATTTATAATTTTTTCGACGACAAACGATTTATTTTGTAACTTTAAATATTGCCAGCTGTTGAAAATAATCTTTCAGGGGCTCGATTCCGGTACCGAACTTTTTATCAACCTCAACCAAAACCTCAACTAAAGCGACTGTTTCCATGACTACTAATAACAAACGACTCAGTTGTGGTGAGGTTTTGAACTTTGGCAGTACAAATTTTTGAAAAGCTATTCTACTATTCACCAAATGGCTGACATTTAAGAGTTCGAACCAAAACCAAAGCGGTTGTCATTTAATAGAATACAGGCCCTGAGGCTACAGTGCTCGGTTTCAAAGAAAAACCTTTGAACAGTTTTTGTCAATGTAGGAAAATGAAGGTAAATCATTGCGCCTGAACTTCAGGGTATCTGCAGTGCAGATGGCAATAAAGACAATTTGAGTTGAGATACATATTAACTTGAATACACTCCGAAATTATTAGTGTAAACAAAATGACGCAACAAAATCATTTCGGATCATACCTAGGATGATGAGTCACCTATCGAATTCAACGTTTAAATGGTGTCCAATATTTACTTCTCATTTGCTTCTATTTGATTCCTAGAGACATTTGCTTCTATAAATATTTTAGAAGATACTAGGTAAACATTTGAGGGTGACCGGTCATTCTGACGTTGTGATCGCCGGTCACCTGGTCGTAGAATACGTTCTTTGCGGAATCACGAGCAAGAAAAATAAACAAATCATTGTTTCCTCTTGCTTCCTTCCAAGTTTTTAATCCTAGAACCTGTAGCTATCAATTAGGTACCTAGACTTTAGATCCTAGAGATATATCGCTATCAAGTTAGCAAAGCCCTAGTGATCAACTCGTTAGACTCTGATTCGAGTTATTCGAATCAGCCAACTCGACTCGCCCATCGCTACCCAGTGCCTGTCAAAACGTAACATCAACAAAAAAACCATGAAAATTTTTAAAAGTTATTGTAGAGGAAACAAGAATTGATTACAATTATCTGCATGATATGAATAATTACTTTTTTATACCAACGAAGAGTCTTGCTCGCATGAATAATATGATAAAATTTGGTCATGCCGATCAATCTCATTCATATTTTTATTGTAATTAACTATAATTTCTGGTTTCGTTTTTAGTTGCCCCCTGCTGTTTGAAACCATATTTAGTAATGTGTTTGTAATTAAATGGTTGGACCAAAGAGAGGTACCTAATAACTATTTTTCTGAAGATAGCTATCACCTCTTTAATTACTTACACATTACTTTTATGTAAAATACACAACTCACATTTTTAAGCTTTGTGTTTAAAATAACTTTTGGGTTATTTTTCGAATTTTTCTTAGTGTTCCTGTACAATAAGTAGCCCTTGTACGATTCGCACGACTGAAATAATTGTTACCTTCAGAATGATGTCACCTGTCGAATTTATCATTAAAATGGTGTCCAATAATTGCTTCCCATATGCTTCTATTTGTTTCCTACAGTGAGACATTTGCTTCCTAAATATTTTAAAAGAAATAAAGGGTGACAGATTATTCTGACGTCAAGATTGCCGGTCATCTGCAGTGCGATTCAGGCCGGCCGCATACGTTCGGTTTCCGGATTCGGTTTCCGAATTCGTTTTTTTTACGCAGACGTTCAATTTTAGTTTGTATGACCTGTACGCACGGTTTGTTTTCGAAATGAACGTCAAGTTTTTTTCCGTTCGGAAAAAATAAGAACGTGTGCGGCACGTAGAACCATTTGTATTGAATGCGTGCATTCCGAATTCGGAAACCGAATCAGGAAACCGAACGTATGCGGCCGGCCTCAGACCTTCTCGGAGTGTATTCCGAATTCGTAAAGTGACGTTTCTTCGATGAAAAACGTCAACTTTCCGAAGAAAATGTTTATGTTCTTAAATTGTCTAATGCATGACCTACTGAAATATCTTTGATAACAATTTCCATTTGGATCAATGATTTGGTGACTTCTTTTTTTAGGAATATTTTTCATTACATTAAGTAAACGCATTAATGTGACGTCCATCCGTGTCTCAGCAAAAATAATTACCCACCGTACCACTATGGGTTGGGTATGGTCGGTGGTACGGTGGGTCTGCAGGGACACCATCTATTTTCGGAAATTATTGGCTTCGTATAAACCCTGCTTTACACTTCAACTTAGTAAGCAAAGCGAGGGCGGGTTGCTAGTACAGAAACTAATAATAAAAGCAACTGGAGCATATAATCCCACAACTATCCTTAACGGGGTTCACAGGGATCTTGGAATCAATCGCTTAATTAATTGGACAGGTGCTGCAATCCACGCATACTTTGACCAACATTCTAATATAAAGGGCATTAGAATGTCCTGTCGTTACGGTTGTTGACATTATTTACAAATTCATCAAGAAGAATATAGGTAATAGTTTTCGAAAGGCAGAATTTTTATAGTAATCGATCGAGCGAGCGAAGCGAGCGAAGATCTTAGTGGCAAGTTAGGCGATTTTGCTTTGTATGTTTGTATGTTTGTATGTTTCATTTTTATGTTCTCGCATAACTATCGAACCGCTTATCCAATCTGTATGAAACTTGATAGGTCAATAGGTAGTGCTATGGAAATTTGCTGTGGAGCGTATGAGCGTAATCGATGAAGGGGTTGTAAAGATATGGGGTTCCCAAGGGGGTAAATTTTTTTCAAAGTTACCCAAATATATTGAGTGGGGTGTCATACGAAAGGGCTTATTTTGTACATTCCAAAATGGTTTTTATTTTTAATCTAGGATGTATAGTTTATGAAATACGACCAAAGAACAAAAACTACAAAACCAGAGCAGCAAGAGCTCCCGTTTCATAGAGTTTCGATGTCTTCGTAGCTCATTGACTGGTCGGTCTTAAAAAGAGAGTGGCATCGTTGCGGTTTGGTTTGCAATGATTTTAGATGCTACTTGATTTATTTTCATGATAAAAAAATTTTTGATAAAGAATGAAAATAATTGGGGTAAAAAAAGTTAAATAAACAAATATAATGAGTGGGGTGTCAAATGAAAGGTCTTAATTTTTACATTCCAAAATAATTATTATTTTGATTCTAGGACGTATACTTTAGAAATACGACGAGAATTCATAAATATGAAATAAATGAAAAATTAGACACGACATTATGTATTGCATGCATGCTAGTATTTTTTACCATGAAGAGCTAGCGCAATAGGCATACTCGGCAGTAGTAGCACTTGAAATTATAGGGGTAGTCAGAAGAAAGTCCAAATGTAAGCCATCTACGGTGCGCGAGATCTCAGTTCGGGGCGAACTACTAGTTTTATTTTGATTCATTTTTTAAACTTTGGTCAGTAAGTTTGCATTCAGGCTGACAGCTACAAATATGAACAGTTCTCCGAACTCCGAATAATCAATTGATGAATCCTCTTTGTGAGGCTGACTTTTTTAGCAATCCAATTTTTTCGTTGACGCTCGTTTCTCGATGCTTTATGGCAAAGCCAAAGAACTGTTGGAATAATCCGTCATAAAACCGAGTCTATTTTTTAGTGTATTCTTTAGGCGTCCTAAAAACTCTAACGTGAGGTAACCTGAGGCTGACAGGACCTAATTCCTCTATTTTACAACGTCAACCATTCAAGTATCATTGCCGCTGCGTTTTGTTTCGTTCTCCAAAATGACAGTAATTTGCAAAACCTCATTGGTAATTTGTTTGAAAACATCATCACAACAGAGTAACCTAACCTCATTGGTCATTAGTATATTGAGAAACAAAACGAAATACCTAGTTGACGTTTTGCATTGGTTGATAAAAAGTTTAGTAGAATACGCTTACTGGTCAGTTTCTGTTAAGTCAAATATGTATTTGACTTCACAGAAACTGACCAGGTTTGCAGGACGACGATTGTAAAATTTAAATTTAGAGTAGATAAACAAGTTTTAGTACGTAATGAATGACTTAGGCTGATAATTTGAATGGTAATTATTTAGAATTAGTACATACTGTTCCACCATTAGTCACGCAAACAGAAACTAGAAGGGCATCACTAGCCAAATTAGAACGCGCTAGCTAAGTACCTACAAGGTATCTTTTCGTGCACTATACGTTTTTTTGTTACATCTTTGCGTTTGTGGTTTTGTCAAAAAACACCTTTGGCCCAAAATTTGGTTTTTTTCTTGTGTAAATAGAAGAAATAAAGTGCAATTGACAATCCCTGAACAAAATTCAGCAGTGCATTACACAGGTTGTTGTCGGAAAGCATGCATTTAGGAATAATTAGTGTCGATTGTAGTTTTGTATAGATCTTATTACGCTTAAAATATTCAAAGCCAATCCTGAAGTAAAAACAAGCTGGGAATAAGCAAACAATTTCAGCATTTGGGTTGCAATTTGCGTTTCGTCCTGTTCGTCTCAGCCCCCCTTTACCCCTGGGTCGGTCGTCGCGCCACAAATAATTTTATTCAACACGGTTGCAGTTCCTCCTCGCACATATCTGTGAACTTCACACGAGTTAACCAGCTTTTTGTTCTGCAGTCTGTTGGGACAACCCCTTGTTTTGAATGGCACTAACTTTAGCGGAAAATTTGTTGGATATTGAATCTTATTCACTTTAGTTTTTGAAATGTTTTTCTGATGGGTCGTGCTGATGTTTATGGTTCAATCACGGATGTTATGTTAGCTAAGCCGATTTATTTGTATCAAACTAGGAACAGATATTCTGTGACCTGAAATTTAATATTCATTATGTTGTGTCATGCAACGTACCTAGCAAAGTACCTACACTTCTCATAAAGGCATTCGTGAAGTTAGTCGTTGCGCAGTGCAGCTTTTTCATACAAAATTTTCTACTGCGCAGCGAAACGGCTAACTTCACGAATGCCTAGATCCATTGTGAGAAGTGTAATAAGAGTACTTTCAGATGATGAGCGTTCAACGCGCGCATGGTAAACCAGTAATCTCACAGCGCGCGTTTACTTAAACTTTAAAAGCAGGTTCCTATGCCTGCTCTTAGACTACAATTTATTTAAGATTGAAAGCACGTAAATCTGTTCAAAATATTAAACCTTCGTTTCTACTAAAAAGAATAAATATTTTCAAAGAGTGCGGAACTTTTAAGGCTTTATTTGCACTGTTCTGTGCTGTGCATGACGCGCTCATGTTGGTTGGCTATTAGGTAATTTAATTGTCGCATTTTCGTAAATAAAGTTGTGCATTTTCTCGAAAGCAAGTTCCAAAACATATTTGTTACAAAACATCGTGCTAACGATCCGTTCTTTTCTATTATATTTCCATTTACTTACTCATAGTTTAAGTGTAAGTAAGTATAGTTTTTGTAGAAGACGTGTGTTGCATAATGTTAAGTAAAACCTAATAAATTATTTGATAAACTCATTTTAGATGCTCTATATCGTAAGTTTGTCAATCAAAATAGAAGTGAACATCAATGGCACTCACTAAATAGTTTATTTCAGCCTACGCTCAATATTCTGAGAACCCAACACTTCGTTCAAAATTCTATTATAATCCTTCGCGATTGATCCTTGATTCAATATTCCCCCTTGCCAAAAATACGGAATCTCTGTCGTCGCACAAACTACCCACTCTATCTAAAAGAGTGTGCCCTACAGCTGTGGAAAAAATATACAAAACTCGTAGACATGTTACAAGTAGGTAGTAGGTACATCATCATAAAACACAGCGATGTGACGCGCGTGAACATACGACTTATTTCCGTGGAGAGACTTTTGAGTGAATAGGTAATTTAGAAACGCGCACCTGCTCGCAGGTCCTTAGCTTTATGGCGATTACACAGAACTAATCCGGGAAGAGGGATATCTACAGTCGAATGTAATGTAATTGACTCTTATTGAGTTACATGGTACACGGGTTTCTCACTTTTACGTTTTTAAATCTAATATAACTAGTAGTTCGCCCCGAACTGAGATCTCGCGCACCGTTGTGTAGCCTAGATTTGGACTTGTTTCTGACTACCCGTATACCTACGTTAGTACTCCTTCTAGTGTTTACCACACAATGATATCTAATGCGCTACCTCAGTATAGTAAAGATTATAGGCATGCATGCAATACATTAAGTCGTGTCGTGTTTATATTCAATAGTTGACCCCGCGAACTTCGTACCGCGCCTCAGGGAAGGCCTCTTAGTTCGAGAAATTATTAAAATAGCAGTTCAAAACAAAATGTATGAGAAAATCTATTCCCTCCCCCTCCCCTCCCCCTCCCCTCCCCCTCCCCTCCCCTCCCCCTCCCCTCCCCCTCCCCTCCCCCTCCCCTCCCCCTCCCCTCCCCCTCCCCTCCCCCTCCCCCTCCCCTCCCCCTCCCCACCCCCTCCCCTTTTAGAGCTCGTGTTAATGCGCATTTAAATTTTTCCAATCGAAAAATCCATTGATGAGCACGGCCAGGGTTCGAACTTACTACCTATGAATCGAAAATCGAGCACTCTTCCACTCGGCCAACACGGCTATTATTTTCAATCTCAAGAAAAAATATCAAGTAGCAACTAAAATCATTGCAAACCAAACCACAACGATGCCACACTCTTTGTGTGTTAACCAGACCTACGAATACATCGAAACTCTATGAAACGGGAGCTCTTTCCATACTTCCGTTAATTGGTTTTCATCATTTTTGTTTTTCACTGTATTTCAAAAACTGTAGAACCTAGAAGAAAACTAAAAACCATTTTGGAATGTATAAATTGAGTACTTTCATATGACACCCCACTCAATATATTTGGGTAACTTTGAAAAAAATTTACCCCCTTGGGAACCCCATATCTTTACAACCCCTTCATCGATTACGCTCATACGCTTCACAGCAAATTTCCATAGCACAACCTATTGACCTATCAAGTTTCATACAGATTGGATAAGCGGTTCGATAGTTATGCGAGAACATAAAAATGAAACATACAAACATACAAACATACAAAGCAAAATCGCCTAACTTGCCACTAAGATCTTCGCTCGCTTCGCTCGCTCGATCGAATATAATCTAATCAGGATTAAAATATATAAAGTAGGTATTGTGGAAGTTACTAGACTTTTGTGCCGAGAGTACCTAACTATTTTAGATTTTTAAAATGCCATAAAAATTATCGCGCGTACCCATTAAATTTAACACGTTTTTATGTAAGTGCTTACCTATTTCCATGTGATATAGTAGCTAACTCTAGTGACGGAGTTTTTAGGCCGCCTGAAGGCCTCCAAACATATTAATAAGTTTAGAATAGACTAGCATCCGAGTATCAATAGAGCACCTCCTTTTCGGACAAAGTGCTTCGTATAGCACTTATACCCGTGAATCATGTTTCTAATTTTCTATCACGAAAACCGTTGCTCTATCCCTTTTACCAAATTACATCGTAATGTCGGAAAATACTAAATAAAACTCAATTCTTCTCAATTGGGAGCGTGTACCTACTTACCTAAACATTAAGCTCTAAGAGATCTATACTTAGGTACATAAAAAATATTATTTTACTAGCGAACGCCCGCGTGGAGAAGGTACTATTTTTGTTTCCCACGGGAAACATACATTTTTGACAAAAATTAGCCTATGTGTTATTTCAAAACCTAAACTATCTACATTCCAAATTTCATCCAAAAATCGGTTTAGTAGGGGGATACATGGTAACAAAAATTCACACACACACACGGACTTTCGCCTTTATTTTTAGTAGGATTCTGTGAGGAATATCTACCTATTTAAATATCTATCCCAAATTACTTTATTTGAAATCTTAGAAGTTCCAACAATTTCTTAAGAGCAAGCAGCCAAGATTTTCTGTAAATGCTAGGTGTTATACAAATTAACACCGGCGTATGGTGATGATAAGCAGGTACACATAATTAATAGTGCTTTTTTTTAACCGACTTCAAAACACAGGAGGAGGTTCTCAGTTCGTCGGAACCTTTTTTTTATGTAGGTATGTTCACCGATTACACGGAGACGCCTATTTTTGTTTGAAAGGGTATACTTTCCGATTGGTCCCACAAAAATTTGGTGAGGATCTGTCGAAGATCTTCAGAGTTATGAACAGAAATGCACCTCGAGATTGGAGAAAATTGCTCAGCTTATAACATTGAAGTCGGTTTTTAAAATGTTTACCACAATTAAACCACAAGTTTAGTAAATGGTTTTGTTAGGGGCTAACTAACCAGCACGTTTTTACACAACAAATGAATACTTAAAGCGCACGCCAGATAGAAGAGACGGGGCGCAGACATTTGTCTCTTCCGCGTCCCTTTCATACAAAATGTGACGGCGCCCCGTCTCTTCTGTATGTTTTGCGGCCCGACACTTCTATACATTTTCCATGAAAGGGACGCGGAAGAGACATACGTCTGCGACGCGTCCTCGTCTTACGTCTTTTCTGTACGAGTATGTCCCGCGCCTAATAGACAGTCAGTCCATACAAGATTTCCCGTTTAGTTAATCCAATGGCATAGCAATTTGATCCACGAATTTGTATTTAGAGCACGCTTGCTGCATTATATTTACAATGAATAACATAATCGTAATTACGCCAGATTCTAAAAACATTAGGTTTAGGCATTCAAAATGGTATAAAACTTTGCCGTTGCCAGTCCTAGGCCTGGATGAAAAAGGAGGATGGATGTGCTCTGGAAGCAAACCACGAAGCCGGGCACCGGGCGGCAGTCAACTCACCCGACTAAGATGGAATGGTAGGTAGGTATCTTGTAATTAAGAGGACCTAAATCTAATAAAGAGACCTGGACATGGAAGAATCCGAGAACCCCCCATGATACCACTCCCGAGAAAAACTCCAAAGCAGGAAAATAGAGTGTCTTTAAATTAGAAGACCAAAAAGAAGTTTTTGTGAAATATACCTAAACACTATTTTAAATTAAAAAATATATTTACCTTCACCGTGCGCCCAAATTTTTATTAGAAATTGGGAAGATTTAGTGTCTAGTGTCCTACTTGTCGTTTTTAGAGGATGTTATTAGACTTACTGCTCATTAGACGTTTCGCATTGTTGGACGTTTAGCTACTTAGACCTTCTGATCAGGAGGGTATAAATCATAGTCTCTGGAGGAAAACTAAGACTCTAAAAATACAAGTGGCTAAATTAAAAATTTAAAAAAACACACTTCAATGTTCGAGCTGAGCAATTTTCTGCACTTTCAAGGTGCATTTCTGTTCATAACTTCGAAGATCCTCAACAGATTCTCACCAATTTTTTGTGGCACCAATGGGAAAGTATACATTTTCAAACAAAAAAAATAATTTGCCAAATTGGTCCTTCGAGTAATCGCTGAACATAGGTACATAAAAATAAAGCACAAAAAAAAAAATAAGAAAAGATTTCGACCAATTGAGAGCCTCCTCCTTTTTTTAAAATCGGTTAAAAAACAAGCCCAAAAAAAAGCATGTTGCGAGGTGTATTAGCCTGGCCGCATACGAGCCACAAAACGCCGCTACCGACCTATTTCCTGTAGTTTACATACATTTTATATGGACTCGCCGCACACGGTTGAGGCCGGCGATTGACGCCGACACAAAACGCCGACACGCGCCACTCGCGCGAAACCCCACCCCTCTTCGCTTCAGTCAACCCATTCGAGTCGAAGGCAGCGCACGCACGTCGGTGTCGTGGACAAATATGGATATAGAATTGTTTATATCGGAAATCCAATCCCGACCTGCTATTTGGGATACGAAAAGCGATAGTTATAGCAATAGAGCAGATAAAATAAAGGCATGGGAAGAGATTTGTGAACTGTTTGTGGCAAAATTTTCAGATAAAACTGCCAAAGAAAAGAATGAAGCAGGTAAGTTTTTATTTATACTTAATATTAATAATAACCAATTATAAGTAGGTATGTTTTTCGAATTATAGACTTAAATTCTATTTTCTTGTAAAAGGTATAGTACCCTCATTAATTAAATAATCTTTCAATATGTCTCGTGCAGTAGAAGCTCGCGTTATTGGCCAGCCTGAATTTTCAATATTTTCGAGTCCGTTTTTATTTAAAGTGTGACAAACATTGAAAGCGTCTTTTTTACGAACGCAGTTGTGCAAAATGCAACAAGCTTTCACAATGTCTTCTGAGAAATGGACAGATGTGTTTAATGGGCGATGTAATATTCTCCACTTGTTCGCTAATACACCAAAAGTATACTCCATAATACAACGTCTAGCCCGGCTTACCCTATAATTGAAAACTTTTTTCCTATATCCAAATATTTTCCAGCATATGGCCTCAACATACCTAAATGTGGGTTATTCCTGTTTGTCCCCGCGTCCTGTCCCCGAGTGGGACAAACGTTCACAGAGACCAAATGGCGATTACCGACCGGTTGTGGTCGTGGTGTTGTGGTGAGCTGGTGGGGGGGATATTTAGTGTATTTCTTTACATAGTTGGCTTTCTTGAAATACTGTAGAATCGGATACTTTACCATACCTATGCCCCAACATCATTGAATGTAAAAAGTAAATTCGAGTCACATCACATGTTGCTAGAAGTACCTACAATTGAAAAATATTTTTAATAGTTAAAGTATAAGGAACCAGTATCGAATGGATGAATAATTTTTATGTGGTTTCCATCTATGGCACCTAAGGAATTTAGTACTATTTTGAAGAAATCCGCTGGCAATTTCATTCCACATGTTTTGGGTCAGTTTCGGGATACAAACAACTTGCAAGCGGTTCCAAATTAATTGACATGTTTCTTTTACAATTTTCCTCGCTGTAGACGAACCACTGTGGTAAGTGAGTTCGAAATCCTGAAATGAGCATCAAGTTTCTAGGTAGGTACCTAAAATGATGAATTTATTTATTTTACATATAGCATAATAACTTTACAGTAGCCAACCAAATCGTTATATCTATTTAAAGGATACACTTAAATATTGAAGCTAGATAAATATTGGTGGGTAGCACGGGAAAATAAAATAAAAAATAACAAGATATGAGATGATGCATGAAAATAACACAATAAAATAGCGCGGCAATGCTGCCAGTGTCTTGGGCACCCTTCCGTCTGGCAGTGGCTTGGATCAGTTGAGCTACCTATAGATCGTTTCAACGATCCTTAGGTGGCTCAACTGGTTCTTTTTGTATTTATAATGTTATGTAAATATAAAATAATACATATAAATTAAGAAAAAAACTAAGTATGTAGTTTCACCTAGTAGTTTTCTGCGTATTTAGGTATATAACATTCGTTCTATTTATGTAACTGTCAATGAATACATCAGTGTCTGGGTACAACTTGAAAAGTTCGGTTAGATGGTGAAGTAGCTATTCAGGTTTAGTTCGGCAAATCAACTGTTCATGATTGATTTTTTTTGTTACAGTAAGTAGATTACAAAGGAAGTGGAAGAGTCTTCGCGACAGTTTCAGTAGAGAAAACACAAAAAGCAAGAAACTTGCAAATGGTCCTGCAGCGTCCAGCAGTAAACAATACATTTATTACAACCAACTATCTTTTTTGAATCGCTTAAAAGAAGTGAGACCATCTATCGATGTTACTCCTGAGGTTGAAACTAATAATGCTGAAACACCTCGCCGGCAAACCAACAGAAAAACTACTAGAGGAAGTGCTGACAAAACAGAAAATGAAATACTTGAAAGACTTTCTGAAAATATGAAACGTAAATATAAGGCAATAGAAAACGACAACTATCCCGATAAACAATTTCTGATGTCGCTGCTACCACATGTAAAAAATATTGACGATCGTTGTAAACTTAATTTTCAATCTGATGTCTTGCAACTAGTGAAAAAGTACACACGTAATCAAAATTATGAAACCTATTCGCCACAATACTATTGGTATTCTTCTGGAGATGGCAATGTATATTCTACACACAATTCTACTACATCAACCCAGCCTCCAACTACAGTCCAGTCTTCTCCAACTCTTTCTCATTATTCTGACCAGTCCATGGGTTCTATTATCGAAGACATTTTTCTGGATGATAGCGAGTGATACTTTGATATAAATAGCACCTTTATAATTCTCTGAATAAATAAAAATAAATATAAATAATACATTTTAATGAAAAAGTGTACATATTTAAATTTTTTAAGGCAATTTAAACCAATTGCTACTAATTAGTAGCTATTGGTTTCAACTTACCTTAACGTGATAGCTAGTCTTTCAGCAGAGGAGATGCTTTTACGCATATTGGTGTCGTTGTGTTGTAATAAAGTCAGTAGTTCCCAAAATATGGCTATTACTTTAACGAAAATGTTTGAAAAACTTGTTTGGATGGTTCAAAAGATTATCAAAATGCTCGTTACATTTGTGTAAGTTTGTTAAAATTGGATGTATCCAATAACAGCGGTATTTTTGTCTTCTACGACGACGTTTTCTTATCAGTAGCAGCGCAATCAAAACTTCTTCGGAGTCCATTATGATATAGTTTGCGTCATGTAAAAAGAACGCTGGCTGTAAAGCTGCACAGTATCTAAGCAATAAATAAAAAGTAGGCAAAATAATACCATATCGCACAAAAGTTTTTAATTACGAATATTCCATAGAAAAGCATATAGACGTGTATTGTTTGATGAAGAGAGAGGCTTGTAATAATGCTGTTGATAATTTAAAACAATACCTACCTACTTATGAAACGGACCGCAGCAGCAACAAAATGAGTCTACAATGAGACGAGAGTGAGAGTTATTATAAAAGCGATCATGTGGTCGACATGGTGACAGAAACATTTATTATTCGCGTAGTAGGGGATGATGATTTTGACTCAAATTATGATGAAAGCTCAAGTGACGTCAGCGAAAACAATGAAATGGCCACCTCTAGCACCAACACCGCTTCCCCATCTTAATGGAAAGATTTAATATTAAGTACTTTAATTTTTTGTAAATAATTAGATTAAACATTCTATGCTGAATCAAACATGTTTTTAATTCTATTTAATGATATTCTATCTATTTATGTTTTCAATATACCTATAGTCCGGCAAAAACGGGTAGACACGGCAACTAAAATGTCAGTACTTTGGAAACCCTTTCTCTAATAAATCTATAGTAAAGTACAGGTTTCTTGTCTATGGTATAGGTACCGAAGACGTCAGTCAGAAGTAATATTTTACTTCTCAAAGATAATTAATTTATCTATTTCGCGTATTTAGCTTGCACAGTGGCGCCCCCATTTATTTCTATTATTTTGTTTCGGACTATACCTACCAAAACCAATATAAGAAGTCGCGAGCTTGCTAGTACTTTTGTGCTCAAGTGTACCCATGCGCAAACATACCCCCTCCACGTTCTTTTTACGTGACGCGACCTATACCTATACTGAGGATGGGTTAAAAAAGTAGCGGCCACCGACCGCACGTGTCCACCACTGACCACAAGTGGCTAGAGGTGGGGAAAAGCGTTACTTTCGTATCGCGGTGACTGTCGTTCCGGTTCCAAGAAAGTCACAGTGAAAAATCGCCGTTACTTTGTCACGTCGATCACAATGTCGCACTAGGCGTTCCTATGTAACATAGGTTACCTTACGCATAATCGTGAAACGAGATGTCTTTTGATCCAAATTAACAGTGCGCAAAAATATCAGCAAAAATATTTTATTCGAGTTAACAAGTTCTTTATGTAAATACTAGGTAACTAAATACCTACGTTATTAAATAAGAAAAACCGAATTATTTGTTGTGTGCACGTTTTTAATTTAATTTTAAAGCTTTATTGTAATACTAGCGGACACCCGCGGCTTCGCCCTCATGAACTACCTACTACTTTTTTACCCACGGGAAATATGCATTTTTTCGGGATAAAAAGTAGCCTATGTGTTATTCCAGGTCATAAACTATGTACCTATATTCTAAGTTTCAGCCAAACCAGTTTAGTAGTTTTTGCGTGAAAGCAGGACCAATAAACAAACAATCAAATACACTTTCACATTTATAATATGGGTGGTATGGATACCTACATGCGATTGCAAATCGTGCCGAACGGTAGAACCAGTGGTAGAACGGAGCGTAAATGAATGAATGACGTTCCTTGGTGGAACGTTGTTCCTCAGTGTGACCAGATTTAGCAGAATTCTGCGATTTCAGCAGAATTAGCTCCCCAATTTGGGGTTTAGCAGATTGTTTAACAGATCTGAAAATTTTAGCAGTTTTCAGCAGAATCAACATGACATTGACAAATTTCCACATAATGTCACTGTCAGACAGATTTTTCTTTCTGTACTGGCAACCCTCAAGTCAAGCACACGCACACACACACATTCCAGGGCATAGACATAGATGTACTCGTTTATTAATAGTTTTCTTTGTCTTTGTTTTAGGGGGGTAGGGGAATTCCCAGAGTATTCCTTGAACTCTTGAAGTCTATTTTGCTTTTTTTGAAAATTAAAAGGTAATGTTTAATAAATATTTGTATAATAAATATAGGTATATAGGTATGTGTATTTTAATAATAATAATAGTAGATAGTTGTAATTAGAGTCGGATTCAGCACTAAAGTCCAATAGACGCAGCGCTGCTATCGCAGAACTAGGTTATGTAAAAAATTACTAATTGTCCATATAAGGCTCTTTACGACCATAATATTTTGCTGGGTGATTTTAATACATGCCTTCTGAAGAAAGATGCTCGAACCAATAAACTTGAAACATTAATTTCTTCTGTCAATATGCATATCCTTCCCCTCTCTGCTACTCATCATGCTCCTAACTTTACTCCCTCTCTTCTTGATCTTATCCTAGTTTCTGATATAGACCGTGTAGCTACTCATGGGCAGCTAACCGCACCTTTTTCCTATCATGACCTTCTTTTCCTTTCGTATAAAATCCGCTCTCCAAGGCGCAGGCCCAGTTTCCTTACTTTGCGTAGCTATAAAAATATTAATCTTGAGAGCTTGAAAAAGGATGCGGGCAGCATTGACTGGTCTCCGGTTATCGATGCTGATAATATAGATGATAAGGTAGCAAGTTTCATCAAAATCGTCACTGACCTCTATGACATTCATGCTCCGCTGAAACGTGTCAAAGTTAAACACCCTCCTGCACCATGGTTGACTCCGTCTATAAAGAAGTTGATGTCTAAGCGTGATCGCGCAAAACGCATTTATAAAAAATTTCCAACAGACGAAAATTTAACTTCCTTTAAGAAGCTACGTAACCGGTGTAGTCGTATGTGTAGAGATGCTAAAAAGCGCCACATTCATGACTCCATCCAAAACTCTAGCCCCTCTCAAATGTGGAAGTTTCTCAATTCGCTGGGGTTGGGTAAAAGAGCAAGTGACTCTCCTGTTTCCTTTGACCTAAATGTTATTAACTCCCATTTCTCTAAATCTCCTCTCTCTCTAGATAATAGGGTCAAACTTGCTACTATAGATAAACTTTCACGTCAGCCTTTGCCCAATTGTCCCCCGTTTAGTTTCAGTGCGGTTGCTGAGGATGATATTTTGAGATTCCTGAGTTCCATAGCTACTAAGGCCGTAGGTACGGATGGCATTAGCATTCAAATGTTACAGCTCCTATCCTTCGAGCTCGCTCCTGCATTATCCCACGTTATAAATTTTTCTCTGGAGACGAGTTCTTTCCCTTCATCTTTCAAATCCGCGTATGTCATTCCTCTTCCTAAGATCTCTAATCCCACTGATGTTTCCCATTTTCGTCCAATTTCTATTCTACCTGTCCTTTCAAAGGTCATTGAAAGTACAGTCCAAAAACAATTATCCCTTTTCCTTACTCAGCATAAACTACTTAGCCCTTTTCAATCGGGTTTCCGTCCTGGCCATAGCACTGTTAGTGCTTTGACCAAAGTTTCAGATGATATACGCTGGGCTATGGACAAGGGATTGGTTACGATTTTAGTTTTATTGGATTTCAGCAGCGCATTTAACTCTGTCGACTATGACATTCTCCTTTCTATCCTTTCTTCCTTCAATGTATCCTCCTCAGCAATCTCATGGTTCAAATCCTATCTTTTTGGTCGCTCGCAGTCTGTGCGCTCGGGTGAGTCTTCGTCTGATTGGTGTAGCATTTCGGCAGGCGTCCCTCAGGGTGGTGTCTTGTCACCCTTACTTTTTTCAATTTTTATTAACTCGATCACTCAGATTATTTCATGTCACTACCATCTGTACGCTGACGACTTACAAATTTACTGTCACATACGAGCTGATGAGATTACGGAAGGTGTTAACAAAATTAACTCTGAACTTCATAAAATCAATGTCTGGGCGAAAGCTTTTGGTCTGCTTGTTAACCCTTCCAAGTCTCAGGCGGTTATATTTGGAAGTCGGTATATGTTAAATATTGTGAACGACACTCCTCTCCCTTCCGTCCTTTATGCAGATGTGCCTATCGCTTATTCAAATAAAGCAAAGAACTTGGGTGTGATTTTTGACAGCCACCTATCTTGGGTAAGTCATATCAATGAGATTAGCAGAAGGGTTAACTTTTCTTTTCACTCTCTTAAGCGTCTCCAGTGGTTTCTTCCATTTGAGACTAAAGTAACTCTTGCTCAAGCACTTCTGTTACCTCTCATTGACTATGCTGATGTCTGCTTTCTGGATGCCACGGAGGTACTTGTTGACAAGTTGGAACGCTTACAAAACTTGTGTATCCGTTTCATCTTCGGTTTACGCAAATATGATCATGTGTCAGAGTACAGATCCCGTTTGAAGTGGCTCCCTATCCGGCGTCGACGGGATCTGCATGTATTGTCTTTTCTCTATTTTATCCTTAATAATCCTCTATCCCCTCCCTACTTGCGCGAGCGCTTTGATTATCTTGTACCTCGTGGTCAGCCATGCAGGTCAATTAAGTCCCTTCTCCTTATCACCCCCTCCCACACTTCTAGCTGTTATGGTGATTCTTTCACAGTTCACGCTGTGCAGCTGTGGAATTCCCTTCCTCATGCTATCCGCAGTTGTCAAACGCTTAACTTATTTAAATCTAAGTTAAAAGAGCACTATTTGTCATTGTAAATCCTCTTTCCTTTTAAATATTAAAATATTATTATATGTATTAGAATGAATATATGTATATATTTATATATGTATTAATATAGGTATGTATGTAGGTATATATTAGTATATTATATAGGTACTTATAATTATAATTATAGTATTTTATATGGGTACACATTGCATCCACCTTTGTCAATAGCTTTTCTCTATACTCAAAGGTTTGCTGGTAGAAAACTCTTTTAGGGTTAAGCTCGCCTTTGTACATGTACTTTTTTAATGTCTTGTTTGTAAATGTTCTCATGTGTACAATAAAGAATTACAGAATTACAGAAGGCTTGAACAATAATAATTATGCAAGTTTGTACGTTCGTTAGCTCTACACACTAGAACAACTCAACGAACTTGACTAAAAGAGCAAATTATAGTAAATAAAACAATTAGTTCCTGCTTTTTCCGTAGGACTTGAGTGCTGAATCCTACTCTATTTGCGTGTTTTGTTTTTTGAAATCGTACAAATTATGACATAAACTTTAGCAGAATTTTGGCAGTTTAAAAAAAAAATTAGCAGACTTTAGCAGAATAAAGACGAGTAGCTTGCATAATGTTCAATTTAAATCTGGTCACACTGTTGTTCCTTTACGACGAGTCACAGTGATATCATGTGACTTCAGATCACTGTGATTTTTTCACCGTGACGTTATTTATCACTCACCTCTAAGTGGCTGTCGCGCGCGTCGATTGCGCCGACACTTAGAGAGGGGGCACACGACGTTTTCTGAAGGGCGTTTTTGAGCAGCGTGTTCGGTACAAACACACTGAAAAAAAAAAACGGTTTGTACCGATACAAACACGCGGAAAGAAAACGCAGTGTGCCCACTTTATGATTAGATCGCCTTCCTAAAGAATTTTTAAATGTGGGATACCAGTAAGTATTGAACAAAAGCCCCAACTGTGAAGAGACTAGAAAAAATAAATAATTTAATAAACAATAGGTTAAAAAAGATGAAATTCTGAAGAATTGTTGCTGTGAAAAAGATCTTATTAGAACAAATAATAATATAGAAGGCTGGCATTCAAAATAAGTATATACATTGGTTGCAATAATCCAACGCTTTAAGTAATACCTTTTATATGAATAAATTTTTGATAAAAGATTAATATGATTGAACACTATTTTATCATTTTTCGTCACACAAAAGCAAACGAAAAATCCGTCTCCGCTAATATGACACTCCTTCTGGCCGTTTGCTGGCCTGGATAATTTTCACGCAATCAGGTGTCATAAGTGTATAAGAAAAAAAATTATATATTTCATCTTTCGGGTCGCACAATCTTGGGCTGCATTCGGTGCTAACAAGTAAATACGGTAGGAGGAAAAATACCTATAGATCCATATAGCATCTCCATCACCGTCTTGAAATTGAAATACAGCAGCATGCAGCAAAGGCTGAAATTTGTTGCTGCTCTGCAGTTGTCATGTTTCATTATTTCTAGTTTTTTATTTATATATTTACATACAGCTGTTCCAATTTCAGTACTTCCTCTTTTACCTTTTGTCTCATCCCAGGTATAGCAGACGACGTCTTGGTTTCCCAAAGTATGGTCCAGCTGCACCTTTAGGAGTCAGAGTTTAGGAGTGAAGAACAGCCTCGAGGTCAAAGTTAAACGCCAAAGTTTGTTTGTCACTTTTTGCGGCATCTTTATCGGCATATCTACGTAGATAATCATTTTCTCTTCGTTTCAGGTGCTTGACATGAAGATCTTCTTGACAGCTGGATATTATAGCTAAAGCTGCTGCTATTTTCGGACGGCGGAGTGCTCATGTCTGGAGATTGCATGATCTTAAACTGTAAACAAAGCTTTCGGTGTACATAGCCCTGGTTCTCTCTATCTACATCTGTAATATACTTTTTGTATAAAGGAGACATCAGAAATCAGGACGTGTTTCACGCGATGTTTTCCTTTTATTCTACGAATAAAATGGCAAGATACAGAAGTGCTCCGTCGTTCCGGGATGACTGGCATAGAGGTGATGCTAATGAAATCTCAGTTTTGATGGTGTGGGCGGGCACATACAATACTTTCATATATTATGACACCCCACTCAATTATTTGTAAAACTTTTATTTTTTATCCCCCTCGGGAACCCAATATAGGTAGGTATTATTACCTTTACAACCTCTTCATCGATTAAGCTCATTATGCTCCCCAGTAAATTTCAATCTCACAACCTAATTGATATACCAAGTTTCATGCAGATTGGATTAACGGTTCGATAGTTATGCGAGAACAAACATTTCGTGAAACATACAAACATAGAACGCCAAATAGCCCAAGTTACCACTTAGATCTTTGCTCGCTTCACTCGCTCGATTAAAGCTATCAGGTTTGTTTTATGCCTGTAGTTGAGTATGTTGCACTTATACGAGTATGTTCCTGTTCATTGCTAACTCTCAATATCTCAATAGCGTACTATATGCTTCCATCAAGATTTCGAGTAGCGTTCGAACGTAGTTTGCAAACTATTATATCCCTCATCTGTGTGTTTACCTCAACCTCTAAACATAACATATAGGCTACTTTTTATCCCGGAAAAATGTATGGTTCCCGTGGGATAAAAAAATAGTAGTCCACGCGGGTGAAGCCGCGGGCTTTCACTAGTAGGCTATGCTATGATCAGTACCAATGTAAAAAGGTAAATATACAAACAGACTTACAAACTTGAATTTTTAATATCAGTAGGATTTTTGTTCAGAATCCGCAGAGGGTTCCGGTAGGTACCTATGTGTACTTGTGTAGTTTAGAGTATTTTAGTGAGTCAGAGCCCAGAGGCACTTACGGATACCTCCTGTCGTCACATCGAAAATTCCACGGCACGGCAGTGTTTGGTACAGCGAGGAATTTGTGAAGTTTGTACCGCACAAAGAGATTGTTTGAACACAACTGCAACAGTGCTCAACAGTCGCTAGATTTCTTCGTACCAATAGGAAACTAAATTGTCCATGGTGCATCGCTTTTGTGAGGAAACAGTGCCTTGTTATGTAGGCGCTCTGGCTGGCTGTAACAATTAGTTTAATTTGGTATAACTCCACCAAGGCATAACACAGAGAGCGCTCCGTATCAGAAGGTCTATCAAGGAAAATGACGTAGTTCACAGAACGTCGATATATTAAAACGTCTATATGGTGGCAATGTCTTGAGTGGCAAAACGACTTACTAGTAAAACGTCCAAAATGTAAAATTGACAACAATATAAAACGTCAAGTCAATAACAAATACTCAATAACAAAAACAGAAAATAATTTTAAATATTTATTAATATAAAATGAGAAAAAAACATTTTTGCCATTAACATAGAATTTCGATTCCTGTATTATTATTATACTTAGGTATGGTGTTATCTCCTGGTTATTTAGTTCATCGGTTGCTCTCTTGTATTTCTTACCAAATTTTTTTGTCTTTGCCCATCAAATAAAATGCCCTTTTCGGAAAAGAGCTAATACATTATGTTGATACATGTAGTTCATAATCGTGTCAATTTTACATTTTGGACGTTTTACTAGTAAGTCGTTTTGCCACTCAAGACATTGCCACCATATAGATGTTTTAATATATCGACGTTCTGTGAACTACGTCATTTTCCTTGATAGACCTTCTGATACGGAGCGGCCTGAATATCGTTAAGTAGGTACTCCGCGATGATAAAAGTGCGTGTGCGCGTGCGAGGTACTCATCACTCAAAATAACGGGTAAGGACCTTCATCGGAGATGGTAAAATAAGCGCTTATCTACAATTAAGCCAGGAACACACATACTCCTAAAAAGCATGCTTGTGTGCTACAGGTGTAGCATGCAATGCTCTCCGAGTGTGTACATTATGCTCATGAAAACTTCTAATTTGTGCAAGTCATATGAAAACTATTTTTTCAAAGTAACATGATGCGTTTTAGCCTTTGCTCTCATTGAACGTTTATTGAATTTCCAAAGGGGTTACCATCCCTAATTGCTTAATTGAGGGAAAGGTTCATCTTTGGACCTTCGACCAAATTTGTCTTAGTTAGCGAGTTACGTGAAGCGACGGTAACAAGGTAAATGTGAGGTCTCTCTTTTATGAATCGTTTGATAGTTTTGTTGCCAATGTAATTTTTACTTACATTGTCAGGAAACCACGGGCTGTAATCTCTGATATTGCTGTCAATTTCCTGATGGTGCCGATCGAGGTGGTGACACGGTGTTCAACCACGTTGACTCGCGGGCGCGGTGGCGGGCGCGGTGACGAAATATCAAACCTATGTATGTAGTGATTCCAAGTGTTCACGTACGAAACGCACGTGCGGTCTAACTAGCGGGCAAGCTAGCGACTGGTGCGCGCGGAGCGCTCACGGTAATTTCAACGCGTGAAGATGTTTGTGTGTGTTCATGTCAAACTAGCGGCGGCGCGCGCGTTTCACTCGCGACGTCAGGTAAGTTCAACCAGATTGAACTTTTCGCTAGAAACCAGGCCCCGTCCCGGTAGCCGAATAGACAATAGTAGTTGGGGTTTGAATAGGGATATCAGTTCACAACTATTTAAACAAATTTTAATAGAAATGGCAATAAAAGCATTTTTTATTTTGCCAATTTTTAATGAAATGCTTGTTGTTTGTTGACTAGTGGACCCCGCGAACTTCGTATCGCGTCTCAGCGAAGTCCTCGTAGTTCGAGAAATTATCAAAATAGCAGTTCATAACAAAATAAACAATATAAAAACTTTTTAGATACTTACACATTAAAGACTTATTTTATTTGCTGGAATGCGAATAAAAATAAGTCAAACAATGACAACCATCAAAATGTCAATACAATGACAAAAATTTCACATCAAACATTATCAAAATATTAAGCCCGTCACAGACTTAGCTATAATATATATTAATATTTTTATAGCTAGGCATATTACTATATATTTTCTATACTAATTTTCGCGTGACCGCACACTCAGCTATAATATATATGTTATAATAGTACGGTATATTAATATATATTATAGCTAAGTCTGTGACGGGCTTCAAAATTTAAATTTACATTATTCTGTGCTAGAAACGATAGCACGTTTTTATCATGTCGTTCAATACAGAAGAGTTTATTAGTGCTGTTCAGGCTAGAACTCCTATTTGGCAAAGTAAACACAGTCATCATAATGAACAGAAATGTTCTTAATAAGCTATGGAAGGAAATTGCTGAATTGTTTCCTGATATGGAGGGTGAGTAAATGAAATACGTATGTTATATTTGCAGGTATTTTAAACTTTTTATTTCCTGAAGGCTACAGAAGATACATAATACAAAGTGGACTACGTGTATATTAAACGATTGTTTTCCCAAAAATATTTCGTGAATAGATTCCGAACTTGTTTAGCCCGATTTGATGGATTGTTGTTTCTTCCAATTCTAGTTTGTCGCCTTTGGTGTTGAGTTGGAGTTGTGAACTCATTGTCACAATCGTAACCATCTGTATCAATTACAATATTATGCAATAGGCAAGCGGTTTTTATAATCAGGAGTGCATGTTTAACATTAGTTTCAATAGGTTTTAAAAAAACTCGCCATTTATTGCATAAAATTCCAAATCCACACTCCACGGTTTTTCTCGCTCTTGACAATCTATTATTAAAATTTTCTCTCTCTTGATTCAATGTTCTCTGTGGGTATGGACGCATTATATATTCTTTAAGAGGATAAGCTTCATCGGCTACTATAACATATAGAGCTGTAATGTTAGAATTGGGTAATGTTCTTGGTTCCGGAATATTAAATGCACCTCTTTCGAGTAACCGGTTCAGGGACGAGGCATTAAATGTACCGCCGTCGCTTTGCTTTCCTCTACCTCCAACTTCAATAGTTAAAAATCTTTTCCTCGCATCAGCCACAGCTTGCAAAACGATAGAGAAATAATGCTTGTAGTTATAAAATGCCGATCCTGATTTTTTAGGTCGTTTAACCCTACAATGTTTACCATCCAAACTGCCAATGCAGTTAGGAAAGTGCCACATCTCCTTAAAATCTGACGCAATATTCATCAGCTGGTCTTCAGTCAGATGGCTGTGGCATGTGGACATTCAAATTTTTTTCCAAATAGCTTCACAGGTACTATAAACAATCTCAGACACAGTACTAACACCCATACGAAAGCTATATGCCAAAGATCGAAATGCCAACCCAGTGGAGAGATATCTGAAACATATTAAAAAAAAAACCGGTCAAGTGCGAGTCGAACTCGTACGCCGAGGGTTCCGTACCTAGCCATGGTGCCAATTAAGCTAGTCTGCTTAATTGTATGAGCGCCCATACAACTCGGAGGACAATTTTAACTGGCGTCAACTATGTATGTATGGGAACACCCTTTAATTTTCACTTTTTTTAACTTTTTGGAATTTTTCCTTTGTAATGTAATAGTCATCCTTGCCGGTTTCGGCTACGGCGACCACAATTCTGCCTATATGCCAGGATGAACTCTGAGATGACTTATATAGCCAATTTTGGCTTTATTTGTGCTATAAGACCTTGCTTTTTGCCAAATTTTGTTATTCTAGGTCAACGGGAACTACCATTTAGGTTTTCGACCCAAAACCTCTAGGGTACTTCCGGTATAATCTGGCATTAGTGTTTCTGTCAAATGAGACTTCTGTGAAACGTTTTATCGGAGTAATAAAATTATGTAAATCATAGTATCTGGATTTCGAGTTTCTATCAAACGTTTTATGGATTTCAAAATTCGGTGCATCGTTTTTCGAAAGATTGATAGGTTACCTCTTACAGCACAAGTAAAGGAAAAAATCCGAAAAATAAAAAAAGTTGATAATTAAGGTAAGTTTTGGTACTTACAAGTTTTCACGAAAACCTAAATTTGCCTATATATTTTTAAAGTGTTGACTCAGGACCTTGATTTTTATACTCACAATAGGGACTATGGACCTCAGTATATGGTATGAATTTCAACTTGCTAGCTCCACCCGTTCCTGAGATAATCGATGGTGACACACGGACAGACAGACGGACAGACAGACAGACAGACAGACGGACAGACAGATAGACGGACAAGAAAGTGATCTTATAAGGGTTCCTTTTTTTACCTTTTAAGGTACGGAACCCTAAAAAGGGTGCTCATTAAACAGGCTTCTTTTTAATAGCATTTTTCGCCTCTAAAAATTTACATTTTTTTATAATTAATAATATATTTATAATATATTAATATATATATTAATATTATTATATTATTGTTTATTTATTTCTGACTTTACAGAAAAGGCTTTAAGGAAAAAATGGAAGAACATTCGGGACCAATTTATGAAAGAAATTAAGAAAATTCCGGTTCCTCGTTCTGGTGATGCTGGAACAGATCAAAACACTTCAATGTGGCCATATTTTCAAATGATGCTGTTCATAAAAGATGACGTTACCCCAGAAATAAATGAATGCAATTTAAATGAAACTACTCGTACTGATGAAAACTGCAATAACAATGATGATGATTATGAGCGGTCCCCAACTCCCCAATCCATATCTGGTGCATCTTCAAGTACACAATATACGAGCACCAAACGTAAATGTGCACAAGATGTAAGACAGGAATTTATGGAATTGGAGAAGAAAAAGTTGGAATTATTACAAATTAAACTGTCACAAAGCAGCGAAAAAACAGAACAAGACTGCGAAGATCTGTTATTTTTAAAAAGTTTGTTGCCGTACATGAAAGAATTATCTCCTATGCAAAAACTACGTGCTAGAAAAAAAATTACACAAGTTATTATGGATGAAATGAATAGTGGCACGACTCAGTCTTACCATGGATACACTACATACGATTATAACACAACTAATTAAGGAAATTAAACTTTGTATATTTGATAACGATAATATTAATTAAATTAAATAATAAAGACGAACCTTGTTTGAATTTGAATGAATGCAATATGTATCCCGATAAAAATTATAAATTGGTATGAAGCAAAAATATGATAATTAGCCCAGTCAAATTAGGAATTAACCTCGGAATGAGAGATAATAAGCTGAATTTTCGTATATACCTTCATTTAGGCGCCCTAAAAGTTGTCTCAAAAGTCTCATAAAATCTCGTGTCTGCGTCTTAAGTTATTCAAGGTCAAAGGTAAAAAAAATAGTTTTTCGCGAATATCTCGGTTGCTATTGGTCCAGTGATGTTAACATCTATTATGAAGTTGTAGAGCTTAAAATTTGCGACCAATTCATTGAAAAAAAAAATTCCATGCGCTCAACCGTTTTTGCGATACAGGGCCGTGAGCGCAAAGCGTTCAGTATGTGTATTTCAAAAACTATACTTCCTAGAAAAAAATTAAAAACTATTTCGGAATGTACAAATTAAGTCCTTTCATATGACACCCCACTCAATATATCTGTGTAACTTTTATCTTTTTCACCCCCTTTAGATCCCAATATCTTTACAACCCCTCCATCGATTACACTCATATGTCATATATCAAATTTCCATAGCACAACCTAGTTATCTACCAAGTTTCATGCAGATTGGATTAACGGTTCGATAGTTATGCGATAACATAAAAATTACACATACAAACATACAAAGCAAAATCGTAAGATCTTAGCTCGCTTTGCTCGCTTGGTCGATAATTAACTGATAAATAAAACAAATTATTCAAAATTCAAGGTATTCACAGATATTCACGTTTGACTTTGCGTTACAGTACCTACGCGTATGGTTGAGCGCTGCTCACTCACCCTCCTCTATCGCGAAAACGGTTGAGCGCATGAAAAAATGTTTTAAACAAAATTTGTCGCAAATTGTATGCTCTACAACTTTATAATAGATGTTAACATCATTGGACCAATAGCAACCGAGATATTCGCTAAAAACTATTTTTTTTACCTTTGACCTTGAATAACTTAAGACGCAGACACGAGATTTTATGAGACTTTTGAGACAACTTTTAGGACACCTAAATGAAGCTACATACGAAAATTCAGCTTATTATCTGTCATTCCGAGGTTTAGACCATTTTTATGCTAAGCTGACTGGACTAAATGTGTGATGAAAAATTTACGAACCGCTAAATTATGTATCAATAAAAGTCATAATCAATAATGTTTTTGCAATAAAAAAAAAATCATTTTTTCTTTCTTCAGAAAAAAAGCTCCAAAACAGTTTTTGAACACGGAGATCCTTGAGTTCAAAACAAATTAAAATATCAAGATTCGGAATGGTGTTCCTAAAAACATTTCTGTGATAGAAGATGAATACCATAAAAAAATCATCGGCTTGATCTAATAGAAACCTATTCACTCGAGCCTTGAATACGAAGAGAGATTGTAGTTCTCAGGAAATTACTTAACACTTATGTTATTCTGCAAGTTTGTAAAAATAATTTCAATGTCTAATTGAAAGGGAACAAACCTATGCATCTGTTTACATAGCAAGGCAACGAGTCATTATAACTCTCGTGTGGATACCTTCAATGAATAACTAATGCATATACCACGCTCCCGGTTCCCATTATACGATAAATCTATTTGCATTTTGGAGGCCCGTTTCCAACGTGTCAGATTCTTGTGGCTATGCAGTTTTCTGTAAGACTCAAACGAAACCTCAAAAGCTTAGGCACTATTAAGGCCTTACGTAATTATTACTAAAGAACTAATAAAGAAAATTGGTGTTTGAACAAATTGGATTTTGATTTATGATTAAGAAGTTAAATTACATTACCTATATAAAATCATTTTATAATTTCTGCAGGATCCTTAGTTGAATCTGTAGTTTTGTGGTAACTAGCCCGTTTCATGATTCGTAACATTGTACCAGAATTTTATATGGGCTTACAAAATAGTAGGTACCTACTTACCAATATCATTTATATGCGGGTTCACTTTCAAGTTATTTATTTCTTACCATTATTACTTACGAAATCAATTGAAAAATAATTAAGCTAAAATATTACAAGTAATAATATGAAAAATTTTCAAAAACTGACTTCAATTCAATATTTAAACAACAATTTTCTGCACTCTCGAGGTGCATTTCTGTTTATAACTCCGAAGATCCTGAACAGATTCTCACCAAATTTTTGTGTCACCAATCGGAAAGCACCTATATCCTTTAAAAAAAGTTTCCAAATCAGTCCAAGCGTCTTTGAGTAATCGGTAAATATAATACATAAAAAGCACAAAAAAAATCCGACGAATTGAGAACCTCCTCCTTTTTTTGAAGTCGATTAAAAATAAAAAATTGTAATTTTGGTCTAATGCTGAATCAAATATGTTCCGAGATGTTCAAACCAAAAGAAAAGACGGCTTCATGAAAGAAGATAGAAGACAGATTATGTGAGTAAGAAATATTTCAATGTTGACATGACGGCTCATAAAGTTGAGTGAGTGATGAGTAAACCTGTTGTGTCGACAAGCGTAAGGTGATGATGATGATGATAAAAACTAGACGTTTATAATAATTGAAGCTAAAGATTGACATTCGCAATCACAGTCAGCAAAACAAAGTTTCCACTACTTTACCGCAACATGGAAATCCAGAATAATTTTCATACTGAAGTTGCGATTGCAGTTTTAATTTTATCAACAAAAAGTAGTATGAACAGGAAATACTTTTATAAATTAACCCTTAAAGTAACTTCGAAAAAAACTCACGTCAATTCTAGATTTGATGGAACTTATTTTTTTCTTTTAACTAGTACCTCAACTCATTTTCTTACTTGGAAAAAAATATTTTGACATTGCGATTGAAAGTTTAGTCAAAAATCACAAAACTCTGACGGCACCCATTGACGCTTCGTGATGTTTATGGTAGATAATTTTTTTTGAATTATTTTTACTTTTCATTATGCTTTCTGTTACATAACATTTGATAACAAATATATAACGTGTACGTCTGTGCAAAAAAAACCTTTTTTGGTAATGTACTTTGCCAGATATTATGAGTTTTCTTTGAGTGTATAGCATGCTATACATTACCACACTTTCACTAAAGTAGTACTTGTTTGTTATGTATACTATAATATACATTGCCACTCATAGGGTAAAAAGGTTCTGAAGGTTTTGGCGCACTTTTTTGACACAAAGTTCAAAAATGTATCTTCTCCCCTACCGTAAGTACAAAGGAGTTTTGTTTTTATCGTCTATAAAGCAGTTTTGTTTGCTTTGTGGTTTTGGGTGTCCAGCATCTCATTCTATTTTGTGCTAGAAAACGGTCGCAGCAGATTTTGTTGCTAGTACGTCACGAAAATGCTAATTTGATTCAAGCGACGGAAGGAGTAGTGAAGATGAAATACGTGGGATCTTTTGAGATCTCACTGACACCTTCCCTAAATTCGTCTTTAGATGGGCTAAATTTATTAGATAAGTAGTAAGTACTGAACCAACCGTTATGATGAAGATGATCTCAACTCTCAATCTGCAGAAGTCTGCAGAAAATGAAGACCAAATCCAACAAGAGACATTAGGTCAATACTCCACTCACACACACCAGTTCTTCAAGAGGTATTTCCGAGTCAATCAGAGTGTAATTTATTTGCAATTCCGCCAGTATCCTCATTTCTTTCTGTGCCATCAATCCCAAATTCTCCATGCAAGCCTGAAGTTGCTAAGAGGAGACCCCCGACAAAAGGTTCTGTAAAAAGGTTCCAACATAATCCGGCATTTTATACATTTTGGCTACAATAACAATGCGTGGTATTAGTGATATTAATTATATTACAAACTGCGCCCTTTTTATTCGCCAAATGAGAGCTGATGACGATGTTTGTCTGTAGAAGATAGATAACACTGCTTTCAGCGTTGATGAAATGGTTTATAAGTCCTTATAAGGAACCTTTATAAGGCACAACAACTATTTCAACTTTGCTGAAAGCATTCTCTTACTTCTGGTATCTTGAGTTTGCTTTTCAATTTGCCTTTGCTACGTTCTTTGTCAGTATTTACAACTACTTGTTGCTATAGGTACACCTTTTCTTTTGGGTCTACTCTTAGCAACGTCAGTCAGACGTGCATTCAGAATTTGAGTTTCATGGCACATAAAGTCATGGAGTTTGCTATGCTTGGCAGCATAAAGACCGTATTCCCAAAATCGAGATTCAAAATCGAACAAAGGTAAAAAATTTGATGTTGAGTTGAGCAGGGCACATGGAAAGGCCAAGAACGATAAGTGGAGTAAGCTGATAACTGAATGGCAACCAAGAACAGAGTACAAAAACGTCGGTAGTCCAGCAGCGCTATGGGCTGACGACATAGCATCTATTGGGGACCGGACTTGGATGAGGAGAGCGGCGGACCATGGAGATTGGCAAACGCAAACGGAGGCCTATACCCAGCAGCGAGTGAAGTCGAGCTGCGGATTATCGATGATGATGATGGCTTAGAAAAAAATGAGGGTACTAACGGAATTTCAAATAAATTACCTGCGATTGACTCGAAAATATCTCTTGAAGAACTGGTGTAAGTGGAATATTGTCACCTAACGTCTCATGTTGACTTGGTTTTCATCATCTGCAGAAGTGCCAAGCTCATCTTCATCATAACTAACCATTGGTACCGGATCTTCACTCACAGTACCACAGGTATCGTCGTAACTCTATAGTGGCAATGTATAGTATGCTATACATACTCATTATCGTGTTGTTTTCTATGAATGTGGCATTGTATAGTATAATATACGTGCCTTTTTTTTAAAACTATAAAAATAAGATTTTTTTTATTTACTATTCTTGTGTCTCTATAGCCTAAATAAGCTAGTTCAAAAACAATTTTCACTAAATTTAAAAAAAAATTGCTCTGCTACCTTAAGGGTTAAGCTAATTTAAGCTATATTCCCATATTCATGTAATTTATCTACGTAGTGTATCTGCGCCTCATTTCAACGTATTTCAGATGAATTTACGCTTTTCAAATGAAAGGCTACGTAAGGTTTTTTTAAGTATACCTACGTGCAATCACGAGATAGTTTAAGCTAGATTAGGGAACTAGTAAATTGTTTATTATGTTGAGCGTAGGTACTTACATAATTTTGCGATACCCAATTTTCAGTTTACCGTACTTATGAAAAGCTTTCGGCTGCCTTTTCTTAGTTTCGAAGTTTCCAACAATCGTATTTCAGCACTTTCAACCATCGTTTTGCGCGAAAAAACATTCGATTCATCATAAGTCGTAAATTCATTTACTTTCCGACAAGGAATAAAAGCTATTGCAAAGTTTTCCTGCATTCAAATTGAGGCTTCAAGGCTTTTCAATTCAAGTTTTGTAAAGAACAATTCGCGGCAGAACGACTGCGCGACGCGACAATAACTATATTTTCGTTTTTACGCTCGGGTATGAGAACTACAACGATTTTACTATATTAAATGCGAAGCTCTCTGACTGATTGAATACAAATGGAATAAAATTGTGTACTCATAGTTTAGAAAAAATGTCTGCCTAAATAGAGCATTCTAGAAGCACATTCAACTATTTGGTTGGTCTATTTCAGAATGGTATCGACAATGTGACCTCTAACATGCCGTAATAAACCGCACATGTGACCTAAAACTTTGCAAGAAAGTAAACGAGTGGGATGTGTTAATACGAGCTGGGTAACGACGTGTGCTTTGTAGTAATTAATTTGACACTGCAGCAGGCTATTGTCTGCACTCTGTCGGCCTTATTTAGATTTATTTTCTGTTCTCTGAATTTGTTTTAAGAAATATTTCGTTTATAATATTAGATTATAGCGACAACAAATAATAAAATTGTGTACGAGAATATCTTATGCCTTCTTTGGATTTGAATACTACAATTTTACTTATAAATTATTATAATGAAGATCTAGCGAATGTTTCTTCTTTTCGTACAAGCTGCAGAATCTTGTTGGTCTTTTAGTGGTCAAACAAGCTCAATTTTGTGTTTTTATTGTAGTTTTGTATTTAAGTCATTAATTGCTAATTGCGGATATTTCTTTAGCTTACTATACTAATATTACTTACCTCCATCTACTATGGCTTATTCTGAAAGGTTTACAGTTTCTGTGAAAATGTTCATGCGGGTGAAATCGCAGACCGCGTTTTAGTTTCAAATATGATGGTATGTGGTTCATTTAGATAGGTGCAGATGCTTTGATACACAGTTCACGTAAATATTAAGAGCAAAATGAAACTTTCCGCATCCCCGTCCGCTTGCACGTTTTTCTAGTACTATGAGGCTCGCTCTCAGAGGGATCGGACATACATGCCTTAATCCACAACGAGTCCAGTTTGTTTACAAGAATATAAAAACCGGCTAAATGCATGGTACCTATATGGTTCCGCAGTTCGAAGGTGACATAAAGCCCTGCGGACCCACCATACCCCTGGCCATACCCCTGGGGGTAGGGTAGAAACCATACCACTATAGAAATGTGACATAAGGACTTCCACGTATCTATGAAAGAATTTATTAATATTATTACACAACTTATCTAAGTTTTATTTGATAAGTCACAATTAATAATTATAACGTGTATTTCAAGTGTCCTTCTTTCAACAGGTAAGTAAACCTCACACTAATAACTCCTTGCACAAGTTAATAAACCGTTTTTCGAAACAATGTTTTGAGTGACATTTAAATTCGTACTTTTGTTTTTTTCTTTCATTTTATCATCAAAATATTAATACACATATTTACGGAAAATGACCTCAGAAGAACTAGAGTTTATTAAAATGTATGGCGGAATGGCTCTACTTTGTGGCGAATATCGATACCATCGCCACAAAATATATAAAAATTGTTCAGTGGTATGGCGATGTAGTTCATACTTTACCAGTAGATGTTGCGGTACTTTAACTATCGTAGAGGTACCTAGTCTTCCTTTCCGTTTACTCCTATTTACAATTTTGATGTAGGTATAATAATGTAGTGGGTTGCTACTTGATATTTTCTTTACATTTTAGGATAAAACAGTAATTGGAAGAAAAGACCAAACCTGCGAAGTTGACGAAAATAAAAATCACATGCTAAAGCAAGCATGTGATTTGCGGGAAAGAGTGATATCTTCAGATGAATCCATTCAAAGATTATATGACAAAAAAAGCAGTGAATTTACAGACAAGGAGCTCACAGCAAAGGAGTGTTTGCCGCCGTATGAAAGTGTTAAGCATTTTTTAAACGACGCGGGAAATAAATCGGCGCACGTAACCAAAACCGGGTTCAAAAATGTTGGTTCAAAATTGTTCAAAAACGCTGGCGCAGGCTCGCCGAATGAACGCGTTGCCTCTCTCGCGCTCTCGCCTTGCATCGCGCTCGCACTCGCCCATGGTCGCCTAGGCTCGCCCAGGCTGGCCCAGCATGTATACGCGCCATAAAATGGCGTTAAACTATCAATGTTGTATCTTCTTTAGTGATTTTAGGTGATATTTTATCCAGGATATAGTCAAAAGTTGTCACGGGCATTCGGGTGTACCTACCTAATTAAATAATTTTGCAGGGTACAATCTCAATTTTTCATACAAATTTAAAAAATCAGCATTGATTTCTCTGTTTTTGTTTATTTCACGCCATCTCTTGTGCTCAACACCTCCCATCTCAAGATCGGACTGTCTAGTAAAAATATGAAATCCTCGTCCATGGTTTGCAACACCTGAAATTCGTCTAATCGCTACAACAGCCGCGCGTCAGTGTGTCGTTTCCACCCTCTGCACCCGCGCGTCTCCGCATTGAGAATAAGTAGCTTATAAAGTTTTCGTTAATTAGAACCGTTTTTAATTAATCAAATAATTATCCTGCCACGATCACAATGGTTGGGTCGGAAGCGGTGGGGCTCGAACGTCTTTGAGATTCGTTGGATGTTATCGTGACCCGACCAGCTTACCCAGTAACTTTCAAAACAACTTGCTTTCTCCACCCGGCACTTCTCCAACTAGTAGACGGGCATGCAACAACAAACTTATCGTTTTAACTATCATTAGGTATTATTACAATCATGAAAACTAGTTTTCAGCATTTTCGTGCGTATTAATTAGTTTGCATGCCTTCCTTTTATTATTAAAGCGCAGGTATGCATTATTGAGGCTCGAAATTTTACTCATTTGTGAAGTTGCATTTTATTAAAATTTTGGATTTCGCTTATATTTTTACAGTTTTTATTTTATTATCCAGCTGACAGTGAACTCACAAAAGTGTTGTAGGTAGATCACGCGTTCCTTGTTTGTAGGTGATATTTTTTAATGAATACCGCATTGGTCCTAAATAGCTGGGCGGATTTTGATGAATGAGGTATAATTTTGTACATTGTTGCATTTTATGGCCACAATGATTAAATTTAAACGCTAGACCTCATTTATTGAAATAAAATATCCTAGAGCACAATCGAAATTAGAATGGTCTCACCATTCTAATTTCAATTGTGCTCTTACTTCGTGCTCTGGCTTCCTTCGATAACAGGCAGGGAAAAGAGATCGATGTTCGCATCGACCTTTGTCGATTCTCCAGCCGTTCCTAGAGAAGCTACTGGTCCATGAAAGAGCTGATGAAAGGCACCCTTCCATCCAATGTCACTTCAGCGAAAACTCATTAAAATGTGTGTTCTGCCCGTCCTCACCTATGGGGCGCAAACGTGTTCATAAACCGAAGCTCAAAAATCCAAACTCAAGGTCTGCCAAAGAGCTACGGAGCGCAGCGCAGCGTGCTAGGGGTGAAGAGGACAGACAGAATCCGCAATACAATCTTGCGCGAAAAGACAGGGATCGTAGACATCGGAGACAAAACCGCAAAGTTGAAATGTAGCTGGACGGGGCACGTCATCCGTATGGACAGATAGGCAGGAGTCGTCACACAATGGGTGCCTGCAGATGGGCGACGCAGCCGGTGCAGGCCGAGGAAACGTTGGGAAGTGGCGGGTGATCGCGAGTATTGAAAGGAATCGGGGGAGACCGGAGACCTTGCCCAGCAGTGGGATGATATAAGTAAACAAAAAAAAAATGGGTACCTATATACGAGTACAGATGGTTTATTCCATTATGCTCCCACTCTCGTGGATCCCAATGGGATCATACAAAACTTTTGAGTTCATTAATAAAAATGATCCCACGGGATGTGGGACTGGGAGCATAATGGAATAAGCCGTATAGATAACTGTGAAGAAATTGTGGTAAGGTTAATAACCAGTATTAATAAGGTACTTCCAGCAGACCCACAAACTCTAATTTTTGAACACATTTATTGTTTAGCTTATAGAGCATGAAAAAACTCTAAAATTCTGAATTTTTAGAATTTAGTTGGTGGGGTGCCTAAATTAGGGTCTTTTACCCTACTTATAAAATATTTTGGATTTTTTAAATACTTCAGACTATCGGAAGCCGTCTTGCGAGGCATGTATTGTGTATAATACATAGTGTAAACAAGGGGATCCGCTGTCCCCAAATATTTTTATTGCCACCCTGGAAAATATATTCAGATCGCTGGACTGGACGGGAATGGGTATCAAAATGAACGGACAATACTTAACACACTTGAGATTCGCAGACGATATCGTTCTTCTTTCTGAAAACCCAACTGAACTACAATACATGGTAGAGTCGCTGGATGAACAAAGTAAAAAGGCTGGACTGGAGATGAACCAGGACAAAACAAAGGTGATGACAAACAAATCCAAAACACTGATCACGATCAACTCTACCATCCTAGAATATGTAGAAGAATATATTTACTTAGGCCACCTTATTGCATTCGACTCATGTACATCAAGAGAAATAAGCAGACGAATAAAGAATACGTGGAATAAATACTGGGCCATGAAAGAAGTCTTCAAGAGTAACCTACCCATAAAACTAAAAAGCAAAGCCATGGAAATATGTCTAACGCCCTGTCTAACATATGCATGTCAAACTTGGCCATTAACAAAGAAGACGCTTGAGAGGCTCAGAATATGCCAGAGAGGTATAGAGAGGAGTTTTCTCGGTATCAAGCTCAAAGACCGTGTCAAAAACTCCGAAATAAGAGGAAAAACGAAAAGTAAAGATGTGGTCAAAAGAGTAATAAGCTTAAAATGGAAATGGGCAGGACACCTACAAAGACTAAAGCCGAACAGATGGTCCCAAATCGCCACCAACTGGATACCCCTAGACATAAAAAGGAAGAGAGGTAGACCAGTACAAAGATGGTATGATGATATCGTACAAGTGGCTGGAAAATGCTGGACAAGAAAAGCCAGAGACAGAGACGATTGGCGCTCCTTGGAGGAGGCTTTCACCGCCAAAGGCGGTCCATACTTAAAATAATTTAATAAGTATCAAATCCTTTAACGAACTGTTACTTAAGTGTGGAAATAAAGCTCATTTTATTTTTATTTTATTTAATTATTTACATAGTGTTTAATAAATAAAGTTTACAATGAAGCCCGTAGAAAACCTGTTACTAATAGATATTGAAAGCTCATCGGACGAAGACTGGGATAGTTAATTTATTAATTTTGTTGCCTCCAAAAGTAAAAATCGTAAAATCTGGGAAAGGACCACATAAAAACCAGAAAACAGCGAATATGAATTGTTAAATTCACTATATGAATTGTCAATTTTGAGATTTCTAATAGGTACTAGAATCACGCTAAGAATCATTATTATGATCCTGCTATAACGATCTTATTAGCCTCGCAGCTCTGGTTTAAGGAAGTAAAATATAAACTGACGAACTGCAGTTAAATTTTTTGTTGTGATTTACGAGAACATCCTGTAGTTTATATTTTGATAGGTTGACAGATATATTTCTCGATCGGAATTTAATTGAAATATATATTAAAGTCGCTGTGTGTGACGCTCTATAGAATTTGTATGGGCGTGATCGGAAAATATATCTTTCATAAGATATATTATCTGCTATGTGTGTGATGGGCTTTAGCAATAGCGAAAAACACTCAAAGGAGTCTGATAAGCAATTTTGATTGAAAGTAAAACTGCATCATTAGATTTTAAAAATAATAATTTTCATGGCGAGGAATCGAACCCGTTGAATATAAAAAAAAACTTTCTGTATTATTGTACCATCCAATAGTGTAGGTAGATTATAAGGATCAATTTCTGAGAAGAACTGCATGCGCCAAACTAATGGAAGGTGTTGATTTTGAATAAACTGATTAAAACTTTTAGTGTTTCGTAGATTACCTATAACTTTTTTTGTATTAGTTTGCCGTATGTAGTTTCTTCTCAGCGATTGATTCTTATCATCTACACTATCGGATGGTATAATAATAAAAAAAGTTTTTTTTTCAACCAACAGGTTCGATTCCTGGCCAGGAAAATGATTATTTTTAAAATGTAATGATTCAGTTTGACTTTTTATCAAAATCGCTTATGAGACTCTTTTGACTGTTTTTCGCTATTGCTAATAGTTTCAGATTTGGCCCTAGAAACACTATTGAAAAGCTCACCCTGTATAACTTTGTCTTGACTGAGTGAAGCTGTATAATGTTCTCACAATATTGTTTGATATACCTACTCCTAAGAGTTTATATTTTGATGTGTGGTTGATGGCCGCGCGATATAAAAAAGGCACCAACCTCCCATACAAAATCGGCATGGCCATTTCATATTCAAATTAAACCCATTCGATCCGTCAGAAAATGTCAAGATTCAAACAACTATAGAACTTACCTGTGCCAAGACTTTGCCAATATTAAAATCGTCAAACACATTAAAAGAAAAATAAAAAAAACCGGTCAAGTGCGAGTAGAACTCGTACGCTTTTGACATTCAGTCCAAACCAACCGTAAGGCGCCGAGGGTTCCGTACCTACCCATTATACCCATTATGTTATTGTAGCCCGCTTATTTGTATGAGCGCCCATACAACTCAGAGGACAATCTTAATTGGCGTCAACTATGTATTTATGGGAACACCCTTTAATTTTCAACTTTTTTAACTTTTTAGAATTTTTCCTTTATTTGTGCTATAAGACCTTGCTTTTTGCCAAATTTCGTGATTCTAGGTCAACGGGAACTACCATTTAGATTTTCAACCCAAAACCTCTAGGGTACTTCCGGTTGACCTAGAATTGTCAAATTTGGGTACAAGCACGGTCTTACAGCACAAGTAAAGGAAAAATTCCGAAAAATAAAAAAAGTTGATAATTAAGGTAAGTTTTGGTACTTACAAGTTTTCACGAAAACCTAAATTTGCCTATATCTTTTTATAGTGTTTACTCAGGACCTTGATTTTTATACTCACAATAGGGACCATAGACCTCAGTATATGGTATAAATTTCAACTTGCTAGCTCCACCCGTTCCTGAGATAATCGATGGTGACACACGGACAGACGGACAGACAGACAGACAGACAGACAGACAGACAGACAGACAGACAGACAGACAGACAGACAGACAGACGGACAAGAAAGTGATATTATAAGGGTTCCTTTTTTTACCTTTTAAGGTACGGAACCCTAAAAAAGGACAAAAAGGCGCATGAAGCTGAGAGCCTCGCAGCCTGCCCCGGGCCAAGGCCCTCTTGACCCAAGGGTAAATAAAATACACCGCATGGTTCCAAAATATACAAAGATTAGGTAACATTACGCCCATGTGTATTTAAAAATCGAAGTTGTGGTTTTTTATATTTCACTATTTTTTTCATACAAGTTTTCACGAAAACCTAAATTTGCCTATATCTTTTTATAGTGTTGACTCAGGACCTTGATTTTTATACTCACAATAGGGACCATAGACCTCAGTATATGGTATAAATTTCAACTTGCTAGCTCCACCCGTTCCTGAGATAATCGATGGTGACACACGGACAGACGGACGGACAGACGGACGGACAGACGGACAGACGGACAAGAAAGTGATCTTATAAGGGTTCCTTTTTTTACCTTTTAAGGTACGGAACCCTAAAAATTGCCGGGTTCGAAATAACCATTAGTAATATAACCATTAGTAATAAGTAATATAATATAAATTAGTAATATCGAAATAACCAGTAGGTGTGTGCATAGTATCTACGTGGGTGCTGAGAAAGAGCAACGATTCTTACTTTTGAGAAATCGACAACGTCTACCGTGCTCGTTAATACTATATTATTATTGGTCAGATATTTACATATGTACTGTGCAGTTTTAAATATTTAGGTAGGTACTCAACATACTCGTACAACGAGGACTATCGACACGTCACGTATACAAAAACATCGTCAAAAGCTGTAGAAGTAGACTGCATTTTCACGCTGAACCACATACCTGGTTAATAACTTACGGCGTTCCACTCTACAAAGCTTGGACTGTGACGTATTGAAAAATCTCTTTCATACCCAAGTTTATAACAGACGTAAAAGTCGAATAAAGCTCGGTGGACATCTGTTGCCCGAGCCTGGGTATATGCAATGCGAAAGGTTGTGTTTATTAGTTTTAAAATAAAAACGTACCGTCGGACCTGTATGAGGCTAGCACCATGAAAACTGATAAAAACAAGAAGTGACATCAGCAATGGGTGTCTAGATTGATTTCTTGATTCCCTGGATTCCCTTTTTTTTTAAATCGTTGCAAAACAAATTAAAACATTCAGGAGAATTAGTTAAACTTCTGATTTATGTTGGAAATGGTTTCAGGCCTACTTCTGCTCTGATTTTGTACGGGTCCTTACTTGTGTGTGTGCCCGCCAAACATTTAAGATATTGTGGTTACTCGAGAGTTATATAACTTCATTATTTTAACTTTTACATATTGGTTTTCAATGAAACCAAAACAAAAAAAACACAACTATCTTTAAGTGTTAACCGTCTATTCTTAATTTAAATAGTAGAGTTTCATATATTTTATTTATTTAAGTAAGTAAATGAGCTGCATTGTCTCCTTTCCAATTCTTAATGAGAGAAGACTTAAATCTGAGAATACGGAGTCCTCAGTAATTACTTTTACTTGATACTTTTTAGGTGTTTTCGGGGTACTTATAGATATTTACTTTTTCTTTTATTAGTTGTTCTATAGGTTTTATTGAAACCAAAACGCCGCCTTCTAGAAATTTGGAAAAATTGTAATAAACTATGTCTATTCTGAATTTCTGTGTTTGTTTTGAATATCACATGCTTAACTGTTTTGAAAAAACTTTCTACGTCCGAAGACGATGCGGCCCAGGTCTGCGTTCACTTTTTACGTTTAATTCGTCTGGTTTTTGGGGTATCAGCTTGGCAGTTAACATTCTGTATACTGCGATGACTAGTCTATACTTAAATATCTTTGCAAAATGATGTCGCTTGTAAGGGTTGAGCTTAAGACTTTTTCTAGACACTGTGTTCGTATTCTGGGTAAAAAGTTCATGACATTACAGGAGGCTGTATTAAACTTATCAGTCTTATTACAACTACTTATATCAGTTAAGGCCTTACATTGAGAACATCGGCCTTTAATATTGTAGTTTTAAAAGAAAATTGTATTAATCCATATCAGAAACAAACATTTCAATTCGTTAAATATAAATCTCCACAAGCATACCTACATGGCTAAAGCGAAAGCCGTAAGTAGTGGTTTTTCGGTGGCACTACCGTATCAACAACACTTCAATTAATTATCATTTTAACCCCCGATGAAAAACAGGGATGCTATAAGTTTGTAGTGTGTATCTGTGTGTCTGTCTGTGGCATCATGGCTCCTGAACGTATGAACCGATTTTTATTATTTTTTTTTTGTTTGAAAGGTGTCTTTGTCGAGAGTGTTCTTAGCTATGTTTTATGAAAATCTGTTGAGCAGTTTGAAGATCATCAGCTCTTTTCTAGTTTATGAAGGGATATATTATGTTGGGGTCTTTTCATAAATTTTTAATTTAATTTTAGTATTAAGTATTCCAATCAACTCATTTTATTGTTTAATGGATCAAGGAATATTCACTTACATGTCAATCACTAGCAGCATTTAAATTCTTTACGAAAAGCAGATTTTTTAACCTTTAGAAATCTACTAAATTTATTTTCGAGATAACTTATTTGGTCTTTGAAAAGTCTATAGGTAATTGTTTTGTTCAATAGCTTAAAACAACTGTTGAATATAAAATTAATCTGAAGGCCTATTAACGGCAACTTTGAAATACTAACATAAAACTTTTTATCAAACTCTGCTCTGCTTGTACGAGAATATTTTTTAATTCTTCAATAAAACAATTACACAATTACTTGTCTGCCTGATCTGGATTGAGGGCGCACTTTTAAAGTCTTTGCCAATAACACTGAAACTTACTTTTTGACTTATAACAATACTAATTTGCTTACTAATTATTACAATACTAATTTGTAATAAAAGGCCTAAGCTTTTATTACGTTGCATTTTTTACTTTTCATAATACTTGCGTGTGACTATTATCTTAAGTGGTCCTCCTTTCAAAGCCAGGTCCAATCTCTCGCTTTTGTGATTAATGCGCACATTACGCCGAGATTCATAATTAAATGGCCGCAAAAAGTATAATCAAGATACTTAATTCAATTGAAAGACATTTTCCTTTGGGAGCCGAAGTTCGGGCGCGCAATATCTGGGATTGTAGATGTTTCCAAGAGGTCTCTATTTTTGTCTAACAAACTTGTCATAATATAAAGTTTGCACCTATTTTTTTCTTCCTCAAGATAATTTACGAAAAATCACGAGCTCTGATCCTACGGTAACATAACTACTATAATGTAACGCACTATAGTAAAGTAATTACTAACTAGACTTGCGAAAAATGCATCACTGAAGAGAAAAGAAAGATACATTTCATTTCACACAAAGATTCATATCCCTCTTTGTTATCTTCTTATCTTTTTGCTCAGTTTGCTCAGTGCATCAATTCAAAGTTCAATCCCTTTCCATATGATTGAAATGAAAGAAGAGTAGAAGAGTAATGTGAAAGAGATGCTTGAATGGTACATTTTTACGATTCACGACGGCGAAGACTCAATGAGTATTGAGTAAGTGAGATAAGTATACATGATAGAGCAAGAGCGAGTCAATATTCGCCACGAAGTTCGTCGCGGTATCTCGGTGAAACTCGGATTTCCATTCCCATTTCCTATGTGAGTAAGTGAGCAAAGTGATAACAAGATGTATATTTGTCTCAAGTGATTGAAAAGAAAGGTGAGTAATATGGGATGATGGTATTCACTTTTCTCTTTCCCTCGCGAGCTACCCAAGTCTATTACTAACTAAATTGAAAATTTCCTATAGTAGGTTGGTATTATAATTCTAAACGTGTAGATAAGTATTTGTTATTTACTAAAAATCTTCGTAATAGACAGTCTGACGCTAAGGCGTTGGCCTACGCAGACCGGAAAAGCAAGGCAAAGAATTTTGAAATCAATGGAAACGATAGTGGGCAAACTTCACCCAGCTCCGCCAGCAATGTAACTAATATGACTCGAAAGACCTAACAAAATTAAGCATTTTTTATTATCGACGCATTAAAATCTATCCCGGGGGTCACTAGATAAATCCATGTTTGTATGCCTGTATGTATGTTTGCCTGAGTAGTACTAGTGCTAGATTTTATGACAAGGGAGCAATAGTAGATTGTTTCGAGTTGGTTGAAAGTAACCTATTCAGGCATGAGATGGTTTGGCGCACGAGCGTAGCGAGGGCACCAATAGTTCGAGTGCATAAATAGGTCTACCCGGTCTTACCCGAAGTAAACACTGCTTTTCATTTCGAACATGAGGAAAGTAATTCGCCGGCCAAGTGGCCAAACAGTTCGTATTGAAATGTATAGCAGATAACTCACTTGGGTACGGGCAGGATCCCGATCCCGTGATCCAGATCTCGTGATCCTGATTCCGTAATCCTAATACCATGATCCTGATTCCGTGATCCTTATCCCGTGATCCAGATCCCGTGATCCTGCTTGATCTTGATCCCGTGATCCTAATCCCGTGAACCTGATCCTGTCATCCTGATCCAGTAATCCTGTGTAATCATGATCCCGTGATCCTGATCCTGTGATTCTGATCCAGTGATCCTGCGTAATCCTGATCCCATAAACATAATTGCGAATCATTATTATGATTCATAAAAGGAATTGCGGTAACGGCCATTTTAGCACCTCTGTAAGTTGAACCTATTCGACTTAAAATAAATAGAGAACCCTCGGACAGAATTTGATGTGCATTGACACAGATAAACATGGCAGTGATACCTTTTAAACAAAAGTATTCTAAGCTGTGGCGGCCGTGGTGGGTCCATACATTTATGACCAAAAATGCGGTAACGGCCATTTTAGCCTGTCTGTAAGTTAAACCTATTCGACTTAAAATAAATAGAGAACCCTGGGACAGAATTTGATGCGCATTGGCACAGAGATACATGGATGTGATACCTTCTAAACAAAAGTAGTCTGAGCTGTGGCGGCCGTGGGTGAAGTGCCCATACATTTTTGCCCACACTCCTTTAAACATATCGAAATAGAAATACGATATAAATTTCCTGCCGTGGCCTAGAGTTGCGTGCACTAGGCCACGGCAAGGAATGGATTAGAGTTAAAAAAACGTGCTATTCAAATACAATTTGAAAACACCATTTCATTGAAGTACTTATACAAGTTTTAGGTTTTACTTTTCTTGAGACTGTTGCACATGGTCTGTAAAAAAACTCATTCAGTCAACTGGAGCTGTAGTAGCTGTAGCTGTCTTGGGATATTGGTAATACGGAATAAGCCGTATGGGAGCAGAATTGAATATCCAAAGTCTGTCAAACAGCAAGTCTCAAATAGTTTGAATGCAAACAGAAATTCAGGTGGAGCAACTTAAGCTTCTGTGAAGTTGTGAGCGGTTACAATATTAATTGTAAATTCAAAAGCGATCCCCACGTCATCCAGCCTTGTCTCGAGTTGTAGCAACAAGTACTTACCTACCTATATACCTACCTACAGAATCCATATACGCGCATTATAAAACACAATTATAACAAGCATAATCTATTAGAAAAAACCCCAACTCTCCAACCAAAGTCTTTCCTGTACCTACCATCATCAGAAGATGCCAATCCTTTCGGATTTTTAGATTTCGCTTTACATTTCTCAAAATTTGACTAAATCGAAGGTCCAGAAGAGGCCAATGCCAGTATCTGCTGTGCTACCTCACTTACCAGAAGACAAATTATGAATTTACAGTTTGAACAGTTTGAAGATCTATTCTGATCATCACGCTGAAGATCCTCATCAGATCTTCACCAAATTTTATGAGACCAACTTAAAGTTACAACGTTTTAATCAAAAAAAGAACCATCGAAATCGGATGTCATAAGGCGGAGATATCCTTTTTGCCCTTTTTTGGAGGAAGTACCTCCCCAATCAAAAATCCCCGACGACAAAAAAAATCTATAAAATGATCAGACCTGCTCACAATATTTCACGAGAAACAGTTGAAAAATGCGACCTGTAGAGGAGAACAGATAGACAGACGTCCGACCGACAGACATACATCCGGACAAACGAAAGCATTTTTGTCCAAGTTGCAGCGGAGACGCTTTGCTCGCTCGGTAAATTAATAAATAAGCATAATCGGCAATTTTCAATTGATATCAAAAACTTACTAATATAATAGTAAACTTAAACACTTTGTCAAAAGTTTTTGATATTAATTTTCTCTTATTTAACAGAAAAATAATAACCCCGTGGATATTATTTGTTTCGGACACTAATGAAAACACAAAACTTGTCCCTGCAGTTTTAATACAATACGAGCAATAAAATACTTTAAAGGAATCCATTATTTATGTAAATGACGTTTCGTGTTACGTGTCGGGTAGCAGCTCGTTCGTCAGCTTGTCGCTTACTGTGGATTTTCAACTTATTGACGATAATTGACAGAAAATGAATTTCGGTGGTTTTGACCAATTTGGGTTCGAAAGTTTAAACTAGTTTAGTTTTGATGCCGAATGCAAGTCATGAATGTTGTTAGGTTTCTCTAGTTATAAGAGTTATTAATGTGGTGAATCATGGCTTCTGAGTTTTGTGGTTGGCGAGCGTTGACCGGGTCTCCAGTATGAATTTGATTCACTAATATTGAAAAATTTTCTCAATTTTTCTTATACATTTAAATTGACAGATGTCAAGTTTATTCTTTTCATAATTTCCTCTGACTCATCAAATAAAATGTAAAAAAAAATATTTACCTAATAAAACAATTGAAGAAAATGATAAATCTTTAGTTTAGGTGGTGGCCTGTTCTGTTCGGCAGTGCGATTCACACTTCTTCGGAATGCATCCGATTCGAAAATGTTCTTAGAGAAAAAATGACACTTTCCGAATTCGGAATACATTCCGAGAAGTTGTGAATCGCCCTGCAGAATGGTAGCTAAGATACTTTTGTTTGATTAGTTAAATTATAGTACCTAATTTAAAAAAAGTTGCAAACAACACTTTGTTCCCGCGGTTACGTTTGCACCATTGATTGATAGGGAAAATAAAAAAACAGACAAACAGATCGTATAAAAACAAAGAATTATGTATCTACCCCCATAGTTATGAAAGATGTTTAAAGTACGAGATAGTGTAAACTCACACATATCATCTACATACTACACATAATCCAGAGATCCAACATCAAGACATAGTGAGGACCTTTATAGGCACATGAGGGTTGCACAAGATGCAACAAACCTAGGGCATAATAATTATGTTGGGTTTGATCCTACCTACATTAAAGAGGGTATCAACAACAAATCTATTGAGATTAACATTCTCGGCTAAAATGACTTTGTCCGAAATAACAAATGATATAACATTCAGTACAGAATTTTGTCAAAAATACAGTTTCTTCGGGAGCAGCGCCGCTTGCTACGAAAACTTACATCTGATCTGGACCTCTGATAGGTTGGCATACTTGATTACCCACAGCCATTTTTTTAGCGGTACGAGATAGTGTAAACTCATGGTTTTGTTATATGCATTCCAAAACGACAACAAATATCCTGGATACAACCTATACAACGAGGTAGCGAATGTTATAACATCCGTTTTGCACGACATGGGCGTTTATAAGGACGACACATTTGATATACTGAAGTCCAGGCAGCCGTTGGTAGTCGCCATCTTAAAATACATGGAGTCAAGTCCAGATTTCCTAAACTCCATGAAGGAAATTGGGACAAATTTCCCCACTCTTATCTGTATTGACTGGCTACCAGACCTTTAACCAACTATGTAGACTGTCATATTGCGCTTGAGTTGATGGGCATGACAAAATGCTTTGGGCATCCCGAAGTAGTTATGAGTGAGAGCGTTGCAGCCTGGATCGAAAAAGGAACTGTGAGAAAGGAAGGACTGGAGGATGTAAGCGAGCTTGCAAGAGCTGCTTTTGTGTTTGAGTTTTCCAGGAATTACTATAAAAGAAGGAGAAGATGGCCCAACCTTAAATTTAATGATAGATCTGACCCAAGCATAGTAGAGTGTTATGAACGGGGGTTATTAGGGCGAGACATTGGCAGAGCCGTGGAGTCCTGAAATATTCCATGAGGTGCAGATGGTACTTTAGCATTCGACTACCAAGTCTACACAGCGGAACTACTATCTGACAAGTCAATAATACCCGGGAGGGAGCACTGGCCCTATGAATACGATCTACAGGCTCACAGGACACTTCACGGCTTCTTTCCCAACACACCACCCTGACAGAGCAATAACGTAATTCTACAATACATCCAAAGAGATGAAGTGAGTGTAAGAGACATAGAAGTAATCTCTTCAGGAAGGGTCCCTCAGTCTTGGAAAATATGCGTTGGAGTTGCCAAGGAAAGAGAGATGAAAAAGAAAAAAGCTCGCTTCTTTGGAAAACTCAACTTGGAGATACGTTTGAGTATCAGGTGGCTACTGAGATAAATATAAAAAATGTGTTTAAATTTATTCCTCATCAAACTATGACTCAGAGTGAAGACAGCCTAATGAAACACCTAATAAAAATGGCTCTCAGTGGCCAGTGAGATCTAGCTATTGTTCATAAACTTTAAATACCGCACGCATTTAGCGACAAGCAGCCAGCGACCAGGTTTGACAGCCGCGGCCAGCGAGATCGAGCGCGACACACACGTGGCCAGCGCAGCGCACATTACCGTCTGGCCACCGTCTGGCCAGCGCCCGGCCGCGACGTGGCCACGATGCTCTGACCTCCAAGTGCGCTCGTAGGCTAACTACTCAGAACTTTGTTATTTAAAATTGATTTATTAAAAGAAAATAATGTTTATTATCTAATTTTGATTTCGATTCGTCACCTTAAATAAATTCAGGGACATAAATTCCTGTCTGTCCCCGAAATTAAAATAAGGAAACCTTATCAGGAATCCGTACGTATACAACCAGCATTAAAAGTTGTCCTTATCCATTCGCTGAACTTTATCGTGCATGCTGATTTGGGTAGTATCTACTGCTAGTACCTACCACGAAACCAAATGCAAAGATGTTTAGATGAATAAATTCCCAGTTTCCGAACTGGAAACCAAAAAAGTATCGTTGTGATTTTGAGCTCCAGCTGTTAATGGCATAGAATAGATGAAGTCTAACCTGAAATTGAAGTCAAAGGAATTTTCATTGGCAGCAGGCCATGTGGAGGAAGGGTAAAAATAAATTTGGTATTATAAAAAGTAAAGCTGCTAGACTAGATCACTTTTTTCAGTTTTACCTTTATTATTTTTTATATCAAACTGGTACACTAGATAAGAAATGGGAGGTTGTTTCAGGCAACAAGGAAAAACAGACGCTGTTACTAAGGTAAAATTGCCTCTAATTTCCAAATAAGTACTCGAAAATGTCGTGCGCAAATCAGACTGGACTCTTATCCGGGGTATACAATAAGGTGGCAACAGCGCCGTGTTTTAGTGGTAGAAAGGCTCACGTATTCGTCGCTGGATTCTTTGACCTCATTGAAAAGAGAAGTACTGTGGGTGGATGTGGAAAAAGCCATTTCCAACAGGTAAATCTCTTGACAACTACAATGGAAGAACTTCACGAAATGCTACGTAAGGATGGGAGGTTGGAAATGGGGACAACGACATGGCTGACCTAGAACTTGGATGGGAATTCCTGGAAATGAGACTTTATTGTAAAGGGAAGTTCTAAGATGTTTCTGGGCAAGAGGAATCATTATTAATTCTGTTGATGAGGAAAGTTGTTAATTTGTAACAAACTTGTATCGTACTATAATGCTTATAAATAAGATCCCAGGATTGTTAATTTTATTGTATAACGCTTAAGTGTTATAAAAATTACCTAGTCAACGGACTTATAAAAGGTGGAAATATTATAAAGACAGAGTATGATACTGCAAATAATAAATTAAATAAATTATAATATTATGTGTTATTACAAACCTTCGATGAAAGACACCGCAGTAACAACGTGTCCTTGTCTTGGCACAGACAAATTAAACTCAATAAATATAACGAACTTAAAAGTGTCTCCTGAACAACTCGTTTTATCTTATGAATATTAACTCATTTCCGAAAATTCATTCCAAGCGACCGATGAATTTCGGAAAGGGAGATTTGTTAATTAATAAATTTTGTTATAATTATAATTATGTAGTAGTAATGCTAGAGTAAAAACAATTAATAGGTATACTTTAATACTACTTCAATTAAATGACGCCACTCGTATCAAAATAAAAGAACAAAACGATTCGGAGGAGCGAGTCAAATAAAGATAAGAGCTCCTTCCAGTCATTAACTGTAGATAGCCTTACGGAAATTTTGTTATTGAAACGGCTGTTACTGAAAGTTTAAACCTTACGGTTAAACTCTAGTATATAGGTAGCCGAGTTTAAACTTTAGTACATTGTTGAGACCGGCCGTAAGTCTGATGGTTACGGTCAAACCACATTACCAGAACCTGCAAAAGATTTACAAACGTAAACATTTTTCTTGTATCATTAATAATTATTTTATTGTGGGTACCTACTAAAACAAACTAAAACAAAAACTATAATAATGGAGAATGTGTAATAGGTTTTTTTACAATTGTGGAAATGTTCGAAAAAATGGTTATTTTGATGGTAAAAGGACCTTGATTATTATGTATCGTAACCCCCTGGGTTACATGGCATACATATCCTTAATATGTAATGCCGAACCATAGTTACGACTAATAAAATTAAAAAGGCAAAGATGAATGAATCACATCACATTATTATGTACATATAAAGTGTGTATTTAAAACATTTTAGGTTTGATGCTAAAGAGTTTGATTATCACCTTAAGCAAAATTTACCGTGCGTCCATTTCCTACTTCATGAATGTTAATAGGCCCCTGTTCTAGGTGTCCAACTAAATCTAACGAGCATGTAGTGCTTATTCATATATTTGCATTGCACATAGATATGTTGTTACATATAGCTGATCCTCTTCCTCCTAACAGATTTATGTGTAGGTACATTGTGCATCTGGGGAAGCTAACTCTAGTATCTAGTATTAGATACTCACGAGGCACTTAGTTGATACATGCAAGTGTACTTATGATTCATAGGCTTCCTTCCTAGAAACTCGGCTAAACTATTAAATTTGAAATAGATGCAAATAATTAAATCTTTGAAGGAAATCCTAATTCTGAGGGATGATGGATCTGATTCAGAGAAGAAACTAGGTTACAAATTTTACCTACATACACGAAAAGTTCTTGATAAATACATCTATTCATCAAAGGACCACTTGTTAGTGAGGCTTAGAAAACAGTTTACTATTTTAGTTGAGTGACCAAAATTGTTAAATTGGAATATATCCTACCAATATCGGAAACTGTTCCGAGCAAGATGTTAGTTACTGCAGTTCAGTAATTACTACAGAAGCTTGAGTGCAATATTGACGATAAGTCGTGTCGACTAATCTCAATTTTCATCGATTTTGCACGGCTTCTTATTTGAATAGACCCTAAAGACCCAGCTAAACGAAGTAATTCTTCATTATTTGTTTACTACCTACCGGGAAAAAAATCAAGTAGGTAAATCAGATTCTGTTGTAATTTTGGCTAGGCTACTTGCTAACAAACCTACCTAATCAAAATTATTTATTTATTCAAATAAATATAATAACATGCTGGAAAACGTACTTAAACATTCACACGAATGTGTCCCCAGGTTTACCTATATGTTTAAATAAATAAATAATTAACGACATAATTTACTTACATTTTATAAAACTAAAATGCGGTTAACCATACCTAAAACTAACTATACTTACCTAACTATTTCCTTTGAGAGACGAAAGCGGCCGTTTTCATTTCTAGATGGAACCTTAATAATCCTTTCTGAGTGTTTTGTTTTGAGCATTATTATTATTTGATGTCCGTTTCTACTGATTTTTATGGAATTTTTCGTAGGACTGATTGGATAGTATATTTCTCCTTTAGTGAAACCTAGTAACCCATTAATGCCGTTTTACAGTCTCCAGGATATAGATAAATTAAATAAAACATGAGCTCGAAAATGAAGCAAATATAACCACGCGAAAATTCTAGCTATCTTACAAAAGGTGCAAATATGTGCCAAATGCATATTAGGTACTTACCTACAGAAATGTTTTTATCAGAATAGAATTATACATGGTATCAAATCCATCTAATATGGTAGACTGGCATATTCAAATCCCATAGACATATGGCAAAACAAGTAAAACATGTTAATTAACATATAATTTTTACGTAATAAGTACCTGGTTTCCTGATCTATTTGTAAAAAGATAAAAAAAATGGGATTCTTATTATATGAAAAGTGGTTTCATTGCACCTGCATACTCATATTGTGATATAGTGTTGTTAAACTATCGACAGTTTCGCTATCGATAGTTGAACTCGAAAAAAGTCGATAGCGCGATAATCCTATCGAAACTATCGAAATTCTGTAATATCTTACAGTACCACCTCACAATTTACAAGTGAAGGTTGGCTCGGTAGTCATCATGCTTAGAAATTTAAACCAACCAAAACTATGCAATGGAACGCGTTTGGTTACAAGAAAACTGATGAGTGATTCACGCATGAACTGAGGAAATGTGATTCACGCGAAGATACTCAAAGGAAAATTTAAGGATGAGGAAGTTCTCATTCCACGGATTCCGATGATCCCAATGGATATGCCATTTGAGTTTAAACGAATTCAATTCCCGATTCGTCTTGCCTTCGCCATGAGATGATAAAGCTCTTATTAATTAGTGTCGCAACACTATATTTGGATGGATATCGTTTGATTTTAAAAGACCCACGATACCACCAGGGATATCGCCAGGGGTATCGTGGGTCCGTAGTGTTAAAAAATCACAGGGCCAATCCCTTGACTAAGTCTCAATCTAGAAAATGCATGTTTTTCTCATGGTCAATAAAATTGTACGTGGCATGTTCGCGTATCGGCAAACCATCAGCTTTATTTGGTCTTGCACCTGATAACAAAACAAAGAATTTCGTAAATCACAAAGCGCTTGAATGAAGATAATTAATCCGAGTGCATCCGATTCTGCACAATACTGTAGTATTATTGTCTATTCTGTGACAATACATTGTTTAATTCAATCATGTCTTGCTGTCACGTGTTTAAAGTACTTGATTTTAAAAGCTTTTATTTGTATTTTATTAAATTTTTATTGTTTCTGTATTAATTATCATCATAATAAAATACTAAACTTAATATTTATTTTGTATCATTGTATTACGTTTATTAAAGCCTGAATTAAGTTCAGCTAAAAGGTAACACGACATCCATTGACCATTAGGCGGTACGAAGTTCGCCGGGTCAGCTAGTCACACTAATCACACTAATATTATAAATTTGAAAGTCTGGATAGATGTTTGGATGTATGTTTGTTCCTCTTTAACTAGACAACCACTGAACCAATATAAATCTGGAAACATTAGAAAGCAAAACCCTGGAACTCTCTCGGCCAAGCCAGAACAAGTCGATGACCCCAATGAGGCCACATCAGACTATTAGCTCACCCCAGCAACAGATAGCAGGCAGAATCGAATGGACCCCTGAATCCCTTTATAGGTCCACACATGCCAGATTATGCATAGACAAGAGTGGAAACATTTCGATTACTGCAAAAACAGCCAGGGTTAGAGTTTTCTCTGAAATTGTCAAACTGGACATAAAACAGAAGGCAATGATTAATATTCTCAATCAGGATCTGACACTGCTGATAAGCAGACTGACAACAAATTCCAAACTAGTGGCGCAGTTCAACAGCCTGACCACAAAAGAGGAAAAAATCAAGAGGTTAGAGGACACCCTAGGGGACATTCCGGATAGAGATGACCAATGGATCTTAGAAACATAAACCCGCTAAACCCCGATCCATTCATACCATACCATAATTACCATTAAGAGACTCTACATAATGTCTAAATAATGTCTAAATCGCCTAGTATCGTGTAGGATTTAGACATTATTTAGACATTATGTAGAGTCCGATTATTTAGTCCGATGAATATGACAATTGACTTATGATTATTATTATTATTATTATTATTATTATTATTATTTATTTACTTATTACTTACTTTATGCTGATCAATACAAATCATCGGACTACTGAGCCTTTTAGTCCGATATTTACACATTACGACTTTCCCAAAAAAAGAAATGCATTAACTTAAGTTTATTTTTTCCTCAACTATACAGCATACACGGAGACTTGAGCAGTGGCGAAGAAAGTACTACTTAATGTAATTCCCTTGACATAATCAAAACTTTAGCATTTCAATTAATAAAATCACAGCTTCCAGAGTGGGAACCAAAAGATATTCATGTTGACTATGAGAATTCTGCCATAAAAGCGTTGTAAAAATAAGTAATATGTACTATTTTTAACAATTGATAATAACGAAGGTATCGTGAAGATTTGGTTCTGGTTTTGGTTGACTGATTTTCTAGGCCTCAATAGTATCACGATACTATCGATATATCACTATCGCAACAACACTATTGTGATGTTGGTGCTTGAACTGCAACTTTTCACACAACATTTTCACATTTTCACGAACTACTCGTAGTTCACTGATAGGCTTCTCGTTGACGTCTAACTGACGTAATAGCTGATATCAAATATTTATTTGATACTAGATGTCGCCCGTAGCTCCGCCTGCGTGGTTATCCTTTATCGCGGAAATTGGAATTTTTTCGGTATAAAAAGTAGCCTATATCCTCAGGGTTCAAACTATGACTATACCTAACATATTTTATAAAAATCCGTCAATCAACTTCAAAGTTCAAGTAAAAGGCTGCTTTTACCATTGGTCAAGAGCAGTATGGGAAAAAGCTAAAGCTCTAGCTAGGCTATACTAAAAGAAAAGACCACAAACGTTTTATTGGATTTACAGCAGTCCTACCATTGTTGCCGAATGAAGACATAGTGCAGGGTTGGGATTATGTAAAAGCGGAAAGTCAAGATTTGAGCATGCAAAAGTTCATAAATAAAGTAGAAAGTTTCTGGCTCAAAAAAAATATTTCAAAAAATGTTGAGTGTTTTTGGACTATGTCATAGAACCAACAACGTTTTGGAAAGTTGGCACTCAAAGGCGCGGGCCATACAGAAAAAACGTAAGACGAGGACGCGTCGCAGACATTAAGTCTCTTCCGCGTCCCTTTCATAGAAAATGTATAGAAGCGTCGCGCCGCAAAACATACAGAAGAGACGGGGCGCCGTCACATTTTGTATGAAAGGGACGCGGAAGAGACAAATGTCTTCGTCACATCTCTTCTATCTGGCCTGCGCCTAAAATTAATAAAAGGGTGACGAAGGGTTCAATTACATTACCACGATTGTTAAAACTCCTGACGGAGTTCCAAAAAACGAAAATGTAAATAAGACAACAAAAGTACAAAGGGTCAAAGCGGACTAAAATCACGATCGACAATTATGATTACATAACGGACATTCTCCTTCAATTTATCAATGGAGAATTAACGGTTGGTTACGCGTTGGAGAAGTTGCCATAATGGTTTTACACTTCTTCCAACGGATCTTGGCATTCGTGAAGTTAGCCGTTTCGATGCGCAGTGCAACTTTTTCATACAAAATTTTCTACTGCGCAGCCAAAAGCCTAACTTCACCAATGCCTCCATTGTGACAACTGTTTGGTCACAAAGGGTCTTACTTATGAAATTATTATTTTTTTATTTTTTTTATTTAAAGTTGAACGCTGATTAATTAAACAACGTCCTGTCTTTATTTGTGGATAGCGACGAATAGAGACAAAACGTTGTTTAATCAGTGTTCACCTTTAAACATCTTTCAGTAAGGTAAGTAAGGGGGAATGGATGGAAAGGCACCGTTAATAATTCACCATTGATAAATTGTACTGTATGTAAGTATGTATGTAGTGTAGTTATTGTAAGTGTTGATAGTAGAGTGTAGTCGCATGGGGTCTTTAGTCGTTTCACACCGCAAGCGGTTCGGACCGCGGTGTGAATAGCCCCAGAGCTGTTTTTGAATGGGTTCTTTCGCACCGCGGTGCGAATCGCCCCAGAACTTTTTGTGATGGGTCGATTCGGACCGCTGCTGAGGGGGAACAAAACAGTTATCTTTTTAGATAGGTGAATTCGGACAAAGATACATAGTTTTACACACATTTCTTAAAGTACAACCAGGCATGAAATAATAGGACAAAAAAATCTACACTAATATAATAGGTATATGGAGTGTTTTTCGCTATTGTTAATAGTTTCAGATTTGGCCATAGAGGTACTCTTTAAAAACTCACCCTGTATAACTCGGTCCTGGCTGAGTGAAGCTGTATACTGTGCTCACAATATTATTTGATATACTCCTAAGAGTTTATAATTTAATGTTTGGTTGATGGCCGCGCGAAATAAAAAAGGCACCAAACGCCCATACAAAATCAGCATGGCCCTTTCTGGGCGACCGAGCTCTGCTCGTTGGCAACCAACGAACGCCATCTAGTGGTTCAATTACGAACCACATTGCACTTTTTGCGTGAAAATGCATAGAAAATGGCTTTTCCCAGATATGAGACCTAGCTAGATCGATTTTTCGCTCCCGTAAACACCCGTCCTGCAAATTTCATCGAAATCTCTAGAGCTGTTTTCGAGACAATTAGACAATTAGACAATTATTTATTTACAACTTATGACTAACATTACAGATAATTAAATCTAAGGCGTTAATCTAGTGAGATCAAAAACTAAAACTAAAACTAAAACTCAGTACAAACAAACATCAATCAAACAAACAAATATTGCTCGTTTAATGGAATAGGATTAGAGAGATACCTAAGTTTTGTTTATACACTTATAGATATAGTAAATAGACACTTATAGATAATTTTGAACACAGCAATGCCTTTGGTCCATTTTCATAACTATTTGTCCTATCTAGCTACGAAAGAAGATTTTTTCTTCACTGATTAAATTTAATCCATGTAGGTAGGTACACAACTGTGTTTCATAACCAGCTACAAAAGCGGATTTTTTTTTTCTTATTTTAGTAACCACGAAATAGACTGTTTTTGTGAAAGGAGTGAGCACTGAGATGACGAGTGATAGATTGAAGTGGAAGAGGGAAACATGTTGTGCCGACCCCACATAGTGGGATAAGGGCAGGGAGATGATGAAATAGACTGTTTTTTTTTTAACTTTTTGGTAACTAGGTAGCTACGAAAATGAACGCTTTTTTTCTTCTTTTCATAACCGTTATCTAGCTTCTTTCGTATGAGCAAGTACTCAACTCTGGTGACGGATTTTTTAGGCCGCCTAAAGGCCTCCGTCATCTTGCCCCCACAGGGGGGCCAACTTGCCCCCCCGAGGGGCAAATTGGCTAAACTTCTAAAATAGGTTTCTTTGACCCTACTGAACCAAAATAATATGCAAAAACATTCCAAAAAAGTCACTCTGGGAATTTATCTAAAAAATATGGGCTTTTGGTACACTGTGCTGTGGTCCGAATCGACCCATTTGAAAAGATACTTTAGGCGATTCGCACCGCTGTCACCACCCTGGTGCGAAAGAACCCATTCAAAAATAGCTCTGGGGCAATTCACACCGCGGTCCGAATCGTTCGTGGTGCGAAACGACTAAAGACCCGTCGCATGTAGCGTCTTATTGGTCTTATTGCACCGTTTCCACTTGCTCCTACTGGTAGGAGCACGAGGATCAATGTCACATTTTTTTTACATAATCTGTCAATTTGACGTAATCTGCCATTTTGACATAATCTGTCAATTTGACATAATCTGTCAATTTGACATAATCTGTCAATTTGACATAATCTGTCAATTTGACATAATCTGTCAATTTTATATCTGCTATTATTCATCAGTAAACTTTATACGTAGGAGAGCCGAATAGGAGCAAGTGGAAACGGTCAGTTATTCACCGTATCAAAGACCTAGTACAATGTCAAATGATGTCTTCTAATCTAGTGTGTGCAGCTGTGTAGGTAATTTTTTTATAAAATTATTTTTTATTTTGTTATAAGAAGAGATAACTTTTGTTTTTAATAAATTTTTGGAACAAAAAAACATTTTGTTTATCTTGCTTTGATGTATTAGTAGTGCCATCGGTAATAGGAAATCCACGGGAGATTTTATAGTATGCGTTTAGTCAGCCAATAAGAATAGTAGTGTCACGGGAAAGTAAAATTTCCCTTCACTCTACTAGTAGTGCCAAGGGTAGTGCCTAGTGCAATAATCCTATTGCTGCCGTTACCCAATTGGCACCGCGAATGTTGACTTTGCAACTGTGTATGTTGAGTTGCAACCGTAAAAACAATCAAAAAGTCATCAAAGCTTGTTTTTTAACACAAATATTTGACATGAGTAGGTACCTACCTACTCGTAGATTAGTTAAGTCTTCATGATAGGTTGTACAGCTTCGTTAGTTATGTGAGCTTAGCCGATTTAGCGAGGGCAGAATGCGAGCTAAGGTTACTTGTTAGCTCACGCATAGTGCAATCAATATCAATCTTATAAACTTAGCTTGAACTATTTTAATTTATTGCATTCAAAGAAAAGTAGAGGGCCACAAAAAACAGTTGTCATGCCACAAAAACAAAATCAAATTTTGAATAAAAATTGTTGGCAACAACAGATTTAATTTCAAGACGTGCGAGATTTTCAAAAGATAAATCGTTCGAGGAACAAACATAGCAAAGTACGGCAGCCGTTTCACATTATTGGTCGTGACCGAACGGCCTTTGCTCTCTGATTAACATCTAATTTATAGCCGCATTCCGTTCCCAGCTGAACATAATCTAGATAGATTGCTCCTTTTATGTGCAGCTCAAATCATATTATCATTGATGTGTAAATTGTGTAAAGCAAAGTGTCCACTGGCAATAAATCCTGCACAAGTTAACTTGCGCAAGCGACTTCCAACGTGTAAACGCTCGCGCAAGTGGACTGCTGCAAGTTTTAGCGACTCATCGAACTTGCTGCAAGTCCCACGTGTATGCATTTGCATACACGTAGAATTGCAGTCAGTGAAAACTAGTCATCGATTGAATTGCAAAAAAATGCGGAAGTTACTTGCCAGTGGACACTTTGGTTAATAAAAATAATAACCTCGCAACTCTTCGAGTAAATAGGCCAGCGCAATAATACGAAAATTATTTTGTACGAATATTCAATAAGTAATTATTTTTATGGATATTATCAAGGGAACCATAACGATATCTGCGTTGTAATTTTAAGTTGTTTCAAAAAACAAGTTAAAACTGTTGTAGTTTTAGCAGATCCAAATATCAGTAGTCATTTCTGTAATCATCTTTTGATTATTTTGCATTTCAGTTTCAACGGATAAGGATAACCACGAACTTCCCTAACGTAATGAATGAGAGATATTAGTTTTTGCCTTGTACCACCATGCCTGACACGGCAGATTTATTTGGAAATAATAGGGTTCTTCCCCGTGGTCAAACTATTTAGTCCAACTGGATTGACCACGAGGAATTATGTTTCCTCGTGGTCAAACTAGTCAAATGAACCTCCCTGTATCAATGTCAAGTTAAAAATGTGTACAGTCAATCATACGTGTAAAAATGACAAGAAACATAATTCCTCGTGGTCAAACCAGTTGGACTAAAAAGTTTGACCACGGGGAAGAACCGAATTCCGTATCTACCATTATCTGAAGATTCAACATCTGCTATGTCAACATGCGCTCACGAAGAAGACTTTGTAATATAGAGAGCCGGAGAATACGCCAAGCTTGGCATTACACTACTTGTCTTCAATATCGAAAATTGAAAACAGACGTCAAGAAATGAATATTGTAAAATTGAAAGTGGAGAAGAGTGATGACCGAGTCCCGAGAGGACTGCAGTAGAGTAAGGGTCGTCCGCCTGCTAAATGGGTTGACGAATGGATCACAGATTGCACTTTTTATGAGTAGACTTGCAATTTTTTTGTGTCCAGGGATAATTCGCTAAGAGAATAGTCCGATAAGACAGATGACAATTATTTTCGTTAATCGAGTTGAGTTTTAAATTCAGCCCAGATAGAAATAGTCGACCATAAACATACTGCGCTAAAAATGTTATATCGAAATAATGCAAACAATTTTTTGAAGAATTATAAACTTTTCGTATTAAATATGTAATCTAAATTTTAACTAACTAGTTACTCCACTCGTTGTTACTTTTCAACTCTTTCCATATTGTAGAGAGTTGCAATGGTTACTCTTTAACTCACTTTATGGGAAGAGTTGAAGAGTGGATAAAAACAAAAAAAAAATCACTCAAAACGTCCTTAAAATGTACAAGAGTCAAGCTGGGAACAAATTATCGGACGCGGCTGACGGACGCGGCTGACAGCCGATATCTAGATAATGAATAAACACTGAATTGTGCAAACTATCGGATGTAAGCCGCGGACGTAACTTTGTGCTGACCTTGAGCGTTCGGACGTCCGACAGAAATCTGGCTCGCTGGATGTTTTTGTCAGCCGCAAAACGTCCGCGGACGGTATGCACGGGGTACGGGACGCGTCAGTGCGTCAGAAGGACGCGGACTATGCGAGAGCTTGCACGTGTATCGTAAAAAATGGATGAACGAATTATCGAGTGTGTTCGCAACAAGGAATTACTGTATAATCATAAATTAAAGGATTACAAAAATGCTTCAAAACTTCAAAATGCTTCAAAACTCGACATGTTTCTTCGTCTACAGTTCTTTGTGGAATGACGTTGTTGCGCGTCCGCAAGCCAGGGGCTCGATTCCGGTACCGAACTTTTTATCAACCTCAACCAAAACCTCAACTAAAGCGACTGTTTCCATGACTACTAATAACAAACGACTCAGTTGTGGTGAGGTTTTGAACTTTGGCAGTACAAATTTTTGAAAAGCTATTCTACTATTTCACCAAATGGCTGACATTTAAGAGTTCGAACCAAAACCAAAGCGGTTGTCATTTAATAGAATACAGGCCCTGGTCCCGTGGGTCTTTAGGCGTTTCACACCGCAAGCGGTTCGGACCGCGGTGTGAATCGCCCCAGAGCTCTTTTTGAATGTGTTCTTTCGCACCGCGGTGCGAATCGCCCCATAACTTTTTGTGATGGGTCGATTCGGACCTGAGGGGAACAAAACAGTTTTCTTTTTATGTAAGCCATACACGCTACGGTCTACCGGAGAGGTCATTTATGCAGGTATGCCTGCGCAGGTCAACCGAACATTGGTTGCGTGTATGGGGACGTTCCGGTGTACCGGAGCGGTCTTCAGTTCTTTTTGCGATGGCTTCGAATGAGGACGATGACGCGTCCGAAAGAAACACTAGAAAACAACTGACGTGACCTGCAGAAGGAAGCCATAGAAATTACCAAACACCGGAATTTCAATCGAGAAGACGGTTTTAAACTCTCGGGTGCTTGGAATCCGGTGGTGCAATTGTGCATAAATCGAAAAAGTCCAACATCAGATGTGCGGTTGGATACTGTGAGTGTTGTGTGCCGCGATCGAGTTGCGTTCGAAAGTGAGACCGGTGGTACTGATGTTCGACGTAGTAAAAGACTTAGAAAGAGGGTAGACCGTTTCGTCTGCCTGTGATTACACTGATTACCCACAAACTCGCAAAAACTTCAGTTTACCGTGATCATGGCGCATGCAACTGTGCCGAAATATCGGGAAACTCGAAAATCCAAAAATCATGGTAAATATCCCGTTTATAGTGTTTACAATTGTATTGAATAATTCTCAATAAAAAAAAAATACAGTTTTCTTGTGAACCACCCCCTTTTTTTGAAGTCGGTTAAAAATACATTTTCAACCAAAAAAAAAACAACAAATGACAACGCCGGCTCTACGGCCGAAGCTCGGCTCGGACCCGGCACTGTCTAGCGTAGGTAAGTGATCCTTCAACTCAACAGTATAGTCAATCGTGCTTATCTTCACGAAGGACACCAGCTGGCTTGGTCACCAGTTGGCAGGGAACAGTTCTTGTGATATTCACTGGTCCCAGCTACCGACTTGACGCTAGGCTCTTAAAGTCTTGACACCTACTTAGGCAGGCATTGGTTGATATGATAACGATATCACACCATGTAACATGTAGGTATACCTATGATTTTTGTAGTCTACCAGTAATCCATAGTGAGCGATGCATGTAGTAGTAACTCCGGATAGAAGGGTGGAAGACGGACGCCTATCCGGCAAAAACTGCCGCCTGCAGCATCTTCGAAGTTTTATTCTTCTGCTATGTTCGAGAACTTATATTTGACCCTATTAAAGAAGGAAAAGGAGCTAAGTACCTACCAGGAAATATTAAATTGAACAAAGCGAATTACATATAAACTTTTTGATAAGGAAGTATAAAAAATATAACTGAAAAGCAAGAACTTATAAACCTTTTTGATATAACTCTCGATTTGACGTTATTTTTTCTTCTTATTTCTGTTGCGCAGACAGTGTCACAGAACTCCCTTAAAAATTCAAATATTCAAATTTATATATTTTCTTTTATTTTCATTTATCACACTAATAATATAAATGCGAAAGTTTGGATGTTTGGATGGAAGGATGTATGTTTGTTCCTCTATAACTCGACAACCTCTGAACCGATTTGGCTGAAATTCAAATTATATATAGATAAATAATGATCGGGAATAGGACACAGGCTACTTTTTATCCCGAAAAAATGCACGGTTCCCGTGGAATACAAAAATATTAGTACATATACCAACATGCAGGCGAAGCCGCGGGCGTCTGCTAGTGTATGATAAAAATTATAAATACCAGCGAATACTCTTACCTTCGATCAATCAAGTCGCGGAATCATCATTATAAAGACCTACAAGTTTTTTCATTAGGTCGCTGTTCTCTCCTGTAAAAATGGATAGTCAGCCATCAACTTCACATAGCCTTCCAAGTCAACCAAGCACTGTGGAATTTCAAAAGACCAAGAGAGGGGGCCAAATGCTATGTCGTGCTGGATATACCTATGTGTTAAAGAGGACAAACAAAGACTCCTCTGATTTATGGAGATGTACAAAAAAAGACTCTAGTAAGTGTAATGCAACACTCAAAGTGAAATTAAATCCATTTATAATACTGCACGAGACTGCCCATAACCATCCACCTAGAGACGAAGCAGAGATGGAAATAGACCAACAGATGCATTTATGTACTGAAACACTGCAAAAGAATATTAATAAGCCAGTAACGCAAATTTTCGGGGATGCTGTACAAAATCTTGTCGAAAAGGGAATAAATTTATTGACTCCATTACCTCAATTTGATAATTTCAAGAAAAAACTTTACAAACTCAGAAACAAGTCACAAGGTACTAAAAAACTCAACTTCCATAAAGCCTGTGATCTCGAAGTACCAAAAAAATATGAAAAATTATTGTTTGCCGAATACAAAGACAAAAAGAAGCGAATCATTATTTTTGCAAACAATGGTATGATTAAATATCTGAAAGAATCAACAAGATTTCTTGTCGACGGAACATTCAAAATTTGCCCGAAGTGCTTTTGCCAAGTTTACACGATCCATGCCGACATCGGCAGTAACGAAGAATATGTTAATGTGGTTCCTGTCCTGTATGCATTGCTGCCGGATAAAAAACGGTCTACGTATGGAATTTTATTCCAAATTATAAAAAGCCAAATAAAAGAATGGAAGCCTACGCAAATTTCAATGGACTTTGAAGTGCCTGCGATTTTGGCGATAAAAGATTTATTTCCAAAAGTGAAAATAGTTGGGTGCTATTTTCACTATAGCCGCAGTCTATGGCGAAAAGCTAAGCAATTGGGAGTAACTAAATTAAAACTGGGTGTAATCCATGTTAAATTATGCACAGCATTATCACATTTACCTCCGGACTTGTTGGATGAAGGGTGGCTGTACGTAATGGAAGAAAGTCCCAACAATATCGCAGTTACTAAGTTTAACGATTATTTTGTTAAAACGTGGCTAGAACATGGTATACTATCAAAAACATGGAACACATTCAATCAAAGTGACAGAACCAATAATATGGTAGAGTCATGGAATGGAAAAATAAGAAAGATAATTCCAGATAAACCTAATATAGCACAATTTCTTCAGGGAATACAAAAAGATGCCAACTTCTACTCTGGAATATTAAATAGACCAGGTCACGTACAAATTTCAAAAAGAAAAGCGGAAACCATTCAATTAAACCGAAGAATTCATAACATCATACAAGAGTTATTGGCAGGTGATATAACAGTCGGCCATTGCTTGGAAAAATTAAGAGTTTAGTCTGTATCTTTTAAGTTAAGGTACCAAGCGGTAGTGCCACGAGAAATAAAGGTACCCAATTTGTGATTTCGTCTAAATTGTATTTTATTTTTCCAAATAATTAGTAAGTACGTAATAGGTATCTCAATTTTTTGTTTTTCACTTACCCTTTTCTACACATATAATGAGTAGAAAACTGGTATGAGAAAAACATTAAAATTGAGGATTCCTATATTTTATTTGTATAAATTATATTTTATACAAGTATCTCAATTTAATTTTGTTTTTCACTTACCACTTTTTTACTCATTTTATGAGTAGAAAACTGGTATGAGAAAAACATTAAAATTAAGGATTCCTATATTTTATTTGTATATATTATATTTTATACAAATAAAATATAGTAATCCTTAATTTAATCGTTTTTCACTTACTAAGTAGGTACGTATTATAGGTATCTCAATTTAATTTTGTTTTTCACTTACCACTTTTCTACTCGTAAAATGAGTAGAAAACTGGTAAGTGAAAAACATTTAAATTAAGGATTCCTATATTTTATTTGTATATAATAATATATACAAATAAAATATATTTTATGAGTACAAAAGTGGGTGGCCACTTTTGATGAAAAATAAGGGCGTCAATTCTGGTACCGAACTTTTTATCAACCTCAACCAAAACCTCAACTAAAGCGACTGTTTCCATGACTACTAATAACAAACGACTCAGTTGTGGTGAGGTTTTAGCTAAGGTTTGAACTTTGGCAGAACAAATTTTTGAAAAGCTATTCTACTATTTCATCAAATGGCTGACATTTAAGAGATCGAACCAAAACGCAGCGGTTGTCATCTAGTAGAATTGCCCAGAAGATGTTTCATAGATGCTTCATCTATGAAACATCTGATGAAACATCAAATGCTTCATAAATGCTTCATCAATGCTTCATCGATGCTTCATAGATGCTTCATAATATATGAAGCATCTATGAAACATCTATGAAACATCTATGAAGCATTTCACAAAACATCTTTTTTGACAGATCTATGTGCGAGGTTAAATTTATTTTTAGAAAGTAAATAGGTAGGTACCTACTTAGTTTTTTTATAGAAATGATTGCACTGCGCCACCCTGATGGACGAAATATTTTTGAGGCACACGAATTAATAAATAAAATAAAATAAAAAACCGGTCAAGTGCGAGTCGAACTCGTACGCCGAGGGTTCCGTAGGTACCTAGCCATGGTGCCAATTAAGCTAGTCCGCTTAATTGTATGAGCGCCCATACAACTCGGAGGACAATTTTAATTGGCGTCAACTATGTATGTATGGGAACACCTTTTAATTTTCAACTTTTTTAACTTTTTGTAATTTTTCCTTTATTTGTGCCATAAGACCTTGCTTTTTGCCAAATTTCGTTATTCTAGGTCAACGGGAACTACCATTTAGGTTTTCGACCCAAAACCTCTAGGGTACTTCCGGTTGACCTAGAATTGTCAATTTTGGTTACAAGCAAGGTCTTCCAGCACAAGTAAAGGAAAAATTCCGAAAAATAAAAAAAGTTGATAATTAAGGTAAGTTTTGGTACTCACAAGTTTTCACGAAAACCTAAATTTGCCTATATCTTTTTATAGTGTTGACTCAGGACCTTGATTTTTATACTCACAATAGGGACTATAGACCTTAGTATATGGTATAAATTTCAACTTGCTAGCTCTACCCGTTCCTGAAATAATCGATGGTGACACACGGACAGACGGACAGACAGACAGACAGACAGACAGACAGACAGACAGACAGACAGACAGACAGACAGACAGACAGACAGACGGACAAGAAAGTGATCTTATAAGGGTTCCTTTTTTTACCTTTTAAGGTACGGAACCCTAAAAAGGTGAATTGTCGCGGGAGCGGGTCTGAGGTTTTTTTTCTTAAATTTGGCTTCGCACGGGTTTTGCATTCAGCCATCGGTTTTACATTCAACCTATTTACTTTCTAAAAATAAATTTAACCTCGCACATAGATCTGTCAAAAAAGATGTTTTGTGAAATGCTTCATAGATGTTTCAGATGCTTCATCGATGCTTCTTATATGAAGCATCGATGAAGCATCTGAAACATCTAGCAAGCAAGAGCGCGTCAAGTTTACCGACAACAGATGGCTCGGGGCCGAGCCGTGCTCGGGCGAGCGAACGCGCGCCCGAGGCCGCCCGAGGCACGTCCACATCAGCCGAGCATTTGGCTCGCGAGGCTGCCGCGCGAGCCTGTGAGCTAGGTGGGTACCCGGCTATAGATGAAGCATCTATGAAACATCTGATTTTTCATCAAAAGTGGCCACTTTAGACCCCCTGGTACCTACTTCAAACATTAATTTTTATCCATTGGTCATGAAGGATGAATTAATAATATAATATTCTAAATAATTTGGCAAAGACTTGGAAAATAATCGAAACCTAAAATTTCAATAAGGTCGAAAATCGCTGGAACGGTTTTTTTAACAGTATTGTGGAAATTGGTTTTGCAACGTTATTTCAAAAACATGATTTTGTCCTTCATGACGACAACGGGTAAAATGTTTTGAAGTACCAGGACATCAGATGTATCGCAGAAGTGTTTTGATTTAAGCAAGTAAAAAAAACCTCTGTAACGTTTCTGGTGTCCTGGTCTTTTAAGTTAGATCCAAAACACAACACACATAGTGCATAATTGCTATTGCCAAAAAGATATAGGTAGGTAGGTACTATGTACAAAATTAAATAAAATTAGGTAAAAAATAACAAATGTAGTGAACAAAATTATCTGAGCTTTTCCAAGAAATGTCCAATGCTGGTTTCATTGTGCAAAATTCGAGTTGGCAATTTAAAACGAAATTGTCTTTTTCAATTATATTCCTTTACCTACTCGTGGTGACGATACCGTAGTATGTTCTTTGTATCCTCTCTGCGGTGGTGAGTGTACCTACTTTGTCTATTTTGACACGAGTTCGGCCATAAGGAAATGTTAGTCCTCGTAGCCAAATCAGTTAGGTAGGCGAAATATGTAGATCAGTACATTTTGACATTCAGTCCAAACCAACCGTAAGGAATAGTTTGTCCATGAGGAGAAAGCCTTAATTTTTGATATGAGTCCAAATCCTGTGGTCCGAATCGACCCATTTCAAAAGATACTTTAGGCGATTCGCACCGCTGTCACCACCGTGGTGCGAAAGAACCCATTCAAAAAGAGCTCTGGGGCGATTCACACCGCGGTCCGAACCGCTTGCGGTGTGAAACGCCTAAAGACCCGGTCCCGTTCGACTGTGCACACTTATCAGTCGCGGCTGTCAGCCGCGTCCGTCAGCCGCGTCCGATAATTTGTTCCCAGCTTGAGACTAACTTTTTAAAGACATACTAATTCGTCTGACTCTGTCCTCCAAAAGTTAGAGCCTGTCCAGATGACGCGTTTCACGCGCGTGACCACTCGCGCGTAGCCTGTCCAGATGACGCGATTTACGCGCGAGACCACTCGCGCGTTTCTATTTTGTATGTAGCTCTAGTATCTCGAGAACGCGCGAGTGTGTACGCGCGAGCGGACTCGCGCGTGAAACGCGTCATCTGGACAGGCTCTAAATAAAATAAATGTATTTTAGTTGCTTTAGAGGTCGTTTTTATATACAGGGTGGAAAAAATGAATGGGCCCCGGAGGGAAACTACTTTAAATCCTTAAGATACAGTATTTTACTTAAAGGAAACATTCCTTTATTTTTAAAAAGAAACAAAACTGCATTCATAGATTTTCTAAAATTGGCTTGCCTCACCCGGAATCGAACCTGCTAAAAATTAAAAAACAAACCTCGCTCTATTTAATACCACTAATCGATAGGATTAATGTCAGAATAAAATCTTTATAACACACATTTGGTTTTGTAAATAAAAAAGATCATGAAATCTAACAGTAATGTTCACAATTTTTTTTCATTAATTTTTATTATTTCACCATTCGCGTCAAAACTTTTCTAAACGGTATTTGTCTATTTGAGGTGAAACTCAGACTTCCGAAAATGCGTCCGATTCGATGATTTTCTTCGAAAAGGTGACGGTTTTTCAGCGAAGAAACGTTATTTTCCGAATTCAAAATACATTCCGAGAAGGTCTGAATCACACTACTGGATACCTCTCACCATTCCACTGTAGAGCTAAATTGCAATTAAAGACCCTATGTACTAAATATCAGATTTAATGGATTTTTTGTACGACAGACGATTGTAAGACCTCATGTTTCTTTGAGAAGTTTTATATTTAGTATTGAATGTATCGACTAGTGGAATAAAATAGGGAGTGTTTAATTTTTGAATTTTTAGCTGGTTCGATTCCTGGGTGAAACAAGCAAATTTTAGAAAATCTTTGAATGCAGTTATGTTTCTTTTTAAAAATAAAGGAATGTTTCTTGTAAGTAAAATACTGTATCTTAAGGATTTAAGGTAGTTTCCCTCCAGGGCCCATTCATTTTTTCCACCCTGTAGATACATAAAGCTTATTATTCTACGCGTAGCATCGATCCACCAACTGATGGAATTAAGTAAATCACGATTCTTCACAATCCGAAAACGACATCGCTGAGTGAGGGCAATAATAATTCTTAGCTAGGAACATGGCAATAATGGTGTAGGTCAACACCATCTGCCGCCGTCTGATTTATGACATCTTGGGGAAAAAACTCTCCCGTTTCTTGCCTTCTAATAAATGACGAAAAAGTACATGGGCACCGGCACAACTCAGCGAAACTTAGCTAATACTAGAGACTAAAAGTAATTGTTAATGTAACACCTTATCATTTTACATTTTAAAATAAAAAAGCCATGTAGATATGTATTTTAAAAAGTTTAAAATTTAAATTATAAAAAATTATGCGATTGTTAGTTTTTAAGTAATCAACCGATCACGTCAGGGCACAAAAAAAAGGCCATAGGGTATCTACCTGTCTTAATAAATAACTATTCTCGAGGGATGCTCGCTGCGATGCGCGAGCGAAACCGCGGGAAAAAGCTACTAGTTTACATATTTATTGAACAAAAGTAGGTAGTTCAAATGTCCACCAGTAATAAGGACGTTGTATGTAGCGAAATATGTCACTACATAAAAGGTTATGATTACATATCAGACAGCAGTTTAAAATATGCTGCCAGTAAATAGTTACAACTAAGATTTCAAAACGGTTCATAAAAATATTTTAATTTAGTCAGAATTTATTACTAACAGCATACCTATTTTCTGATGTTCATCAGTGTTTAGTGACCTATTCATAAAAATATTTTAATTTAGTCAGAATTTAGTACTAACAGCATACCTATTTTCTGATGTTCATCAGTGTTTAGTGACCTATTTCGTTTGGTTATAGGTACCTTGTTCTAATATTGACCATAAAGTTTCCTCTTTGACTTGCATTGTAAAAGAGCGTTAAAGAAGCAGCTTTCATTCAGTTGTGATTTAAAACCTCTTCAAAGCCTCTGTCGTGTTGTCGAGGTGCACTCACCACCTTATTACAACATCTCTAAAAGAAACCTCAATACGTTGGAACAAACGCCAAATAAAAACACCTTTTAGTGCTTATAGTGCCGAGGGAAGTAGTGAAGCGTCGATTTCAAACAGTGTCTGCGGCTTCAATCTGTTTTACTAGCTCTATAGCGTTTTGAACCGTGTTGCAACGTTTGATAAGCAGTGTTTGGTTGACTTTGGGCTTTGGGGCGGCTGTAAAGAGTTTCTATTTTTTTTATTGATTGGAGTTTAATTCACCAAACTTAAAATTTATTAACAATGCAACTACTTTTAACTAAAGAAAGTTTAATTATAACCAATTTTTTTATTATGAACAATGCAATCATACATTAAAAAAGTTGTGTTATATTGTTCAAAGTTCATAATGAAATCAACGTCCTATAGGATATTAAATTCAGTTTTATTTAAACTTGAATTTCATTTTTTTGTTTCAGAAGGTAATTCTAGTCAACTTTACTAAAACAAAATATGCGGTCCAATTATAGCTCTATAGTGGCATTAATGGCGACAATGTCTGTTCCAAAATGTTAGGAGGCACAGACATTGTCGGCATTAATTCATTATAAATTCTATAAGTAGGATTAAATTTGAACTAAGCAAATTCTCGCCGTCCCCGGGGAACAAAATGATAACTGCCATTATCTTCGTTTTAGTGTTATGCCATATTTATGATCTTTGGGTGCTAATACATCTGCTCAATTTTTTTCGTAACTTTCATACAGTTATTCACAAAGTTACAAAATATTACAATACTATTCCACGATTCGACCCATGCCTGAAGTTACAAGAATAAAGTTGTACTATAATATTATCACATTGTATTTACACCTGTTAATATGACAAACAGTAATATCATTATGTTCTCGTGAAAAATATTCGTCTAGACAATGATAACCGCATGTTATCATTTTATTCTCGTCAAAACTCGACCTTGCATTTCGTATAATATGTTGTTAGTAAAATAAATGACTCTTAAGGAGCTAAACTTAAAAATATTGCCACTCTCCTATAGCTTAGATTTCAAAGCAATAAATTGAAACAGCAGACTTGTATCACACTACACATAGTACATTATTTATATTTCAAAATATTTACAAAAAATTATACTTATTAAAAATATAATATGCATAGAAGCTCTTCAACTCCATCTTGCTCGAAGGTACTAAGCCAGAAGCATGGAACAAGAGCGTGGTGGTGCTATTCTTTAAGAAAGATGACAACACCTTCTTGAAAACTACAGACCCATGTCGAGTTATAAACATGGTTGGGCTATGTTTATAATTTAAGCTGTTTTCATGGATCATCATAAATCGCCTCGATCGCAGATTTGATGACTTCCAGCTTCCTGAACAAGCCGGGTTCCGAAAAGGCTACAGTACCTTAGACCACAATAAGCTGCGGCAGACCATACAGAAGACCAAAGAATATAACTTGCAGCTTTGTCTCGCGATTGTGGATTATGAGAAAGCCTCCGATTCGATCGAAACATGGGCGGTGTGTCAGTCATTCCAGCGATTCCGAATTAACTATCGGTACATCGAAGTGTCGAAGTGTTGGTATTGGTATAAAAACGCCACTATGTCAATCCAAGTACAGGAACAGAGTTCGAAGGCGATTTCCTAAAACTTTTTAAGGAAATCGCCTTCGATCGAACTCTGTTACGCCTCTTGGTAAGACAGGAAGGTGTAATTTCTCCGAAACTGTTTACGACCGCTCTGGAAGATGCCTTCAAGCTCTTGAAATGGTATTCGTGGTCATGGAAAAGTCGATGGAAGAACTAAGCACGATGCTCTAAGGCCTCAATCAGCCTACCGAAGAGTAGGCGTTAAAATGAACACGGACAAGCAAGATAAAGGTTATTTCGAATGTTCATGTTATGCTTACCCTTGTAATGGTTAAAAATTCTGCTCTTGAAGCTGTCGACGCGTATGTATATCCAGGACTAACAGTGCAATTAGGTAGGTTCAACTTCAAGAAAGAGGTTAATCGTCTAATCCAACTAGGCAGCGTTGTTTCTCTACGGAATCGAATCAGAAATGAGGAGTTACATAGAAGAACTCGGGTCGCTGACATTGCCAAACGGATAAGTTAGTTAAAGAAGCAATGGGCAGTCCATTTAACACGCAGAACAGATGGCCTGCGGGGCTGAAAAGTTCTCGTGTAGAGGCCACGGACCGATAAGCGCAGCGTTAGACGTCCACCAACAAGATGGATAGACGACTATGTAAAAACTGCAGTTCGGTGGTGGATGCAGGCCACTTCCTTGGATGAATACATGGAAATCTTTGAGGGAGGCTTATGTCCAACAGTGGACGTCCTACGGCTGAGATGATGATAGAAAATGAAAACTACTTTAGAAGTTGTTAATACTCAATATAACTGACTGTTTGTTTCGGTTTGTAAGATAAAAATTATATTGAGCATTAACAACTTTTAAATTAGCTTTGAATAAAATAAAATAATAATAAATAACAACCATAATAATTATTATTATGGTTATTTTTTATTATTATTTTACTTTTAGAGCATAGTAGCCCTTTTATAACGATAAGCAACAATCTTATAGTGGTTTGTTACATAAAAAGCACTTGAAAACATGATTAAAACAATAAATCAATAGTTGATTATTACTAACATGGTTTTATTTAATAGCACTTATCAAAATAAAGTTAGACCAATCTAAACGAGAATAAGATGAAATTCAACTATTATCATAATCACTTCCACCCCTAAAAAGCGTAGAACAAAATGATAGAACAGTGGTGCAATTGGTTTTGGCAGTGGTTTTGCCTAGAAAATACGTGGAATAAAATGATAATCGACATTATAGAAATTAGACGATGACTGATTTTGACTAACTTCTTATTTTTGAAATATCTCTATTTTGGCTTATATTACGCTTATTTCATTAAAACATTCCGAATGCATAAAAAATCAGCATTGCTTAAAGCTGACAATCATCTGTCTACGTCCAGTATTTATGAAGTTATTAACGAAAACATGTTTTTTGCTTCTCCTGAAAAGTTACGTTTTTGTAGTTATCATTTTATTCTCCGGGGCCGGCGAAACTTAAGTTGCAAATTAGGTTTTATACAATTAGCTTTGACAATAATTAACTTCGACGATTTAAACATGAGAAACATCCTATACCTATAGATAGATCAACAAAATTAGATTATCTTAACGATGAAAATTGCAGAATATTAATAAAGACAAAAGACCTCTTAAAGTTCACGAACAAACACTACTTAATAAATTGGAAAGAAGAAACTACAAACAAGAAACTTTCAACTATTATTATAATATCCAGGACACAAACCAAGTGACCAACAAGAGATGTTGTATTAAAAATTGTGTTTTCTAAACAGCCCAGCTATTTTTCTACAATTATGCCCGAAAATACGGGCCGATCTGAGTGGTCACAATTAGAAATGGTGCCTTGCAAGAGGAATAAACAGCTGAGCGCTTCCGTGCTTCGGAGAGCTGATTTATTAATTATTCTGAGATTATATCATACGAAGACAATAAATCATTGTAATTATTACCATCAAGAATCAAGATGATTACCAAAGGACACGGAGTAAATCACTTGGTTCAAAAATAGCTGTGTACCTACTCTACGACAGGTTCGACAAATCAGAAAAGACATAATAAATAATTACACCTTTTTACATCATTTTAAATAATTCAGCGGAAACAGCGAAAATAAAATACTTATTAAGTTCCACATTGCGAATAAAATACAATGTGAATGAAAAACAAACCACTGAGGTGACATGACTGTCATAAGTATCAAGAATGGTTTTTTTTTTCGTTTTAAAATGAGTTTTTATTTCTTTCAAAGAAGTTATTTAGTGGTGAAAGTTTGAATATTATCACTATTATGTAGTGAATGAGAGTGAATGCGATTGTTATTGGATTGTTATCTGGTTACCTCACCAGAGAAAAGCAGCATTTACACGCAGAGATCGGCCTGCGGATTTTCCTGCGGACCGATCTCTGGCATTCCAACCTTTGACAGTTTTATCCGCGGATATCTGTAAAGATATCTTTAAAGATATCTTTACAGTCCAGATCCGTGCTAAAAACTCTACCGTTTAAAGGCCGCTAGTTTTATCCGCGGAAATCTTTACAGATATCTGTACAGTCCACACAACGATCTATTTATCATTTAATCTTGGTTAAAAGGATTGTTGGTCTTGTTGAGAGGCTTTCTTGGTAGCTTTGTCTCTTTCACACTCGTTGGATTAGTAGTGTGCCCATGTCATTTAAATTTCAGGATATTTTTACTTTATCGCGCTCGACAAAATCAGCGCTTGATTTCGATCCATGGTTTCGATCCTTGAATTCGATCCTTGATTTTGATCCTTGATTTTGATTTCGATTTTGATTTCGATCCTTGATTTCGATCCTTGGTTTCGATCTTGGATTTCGATCCTGGATTTCGATCCTTGATTCTTGAATTTTGAACCTTGAATCTGAAATTTTGAATCTTGAATCTTTGAAGTGACAGCTGTCAAACTTCAAATGACCATATCTCGGGAACTACTCGTCCTAGACTCCCCGTTCTCAGTTCAAATGAAAGCTATGACCAAGATCTTCATTTGAAGTGACAGCTGTCAAACTTCAAACCGCCATATCTCGGAAACTACTCGTCCTAGACTCCCCGTTCCCAGTTCAAATGAAAGCTATGACCAAGATCTTCATTTGAAGTGACAGCTGTCAAACTTTAAACCGCCATATCTCGGAAACTACTCGTCCTATACTCCCCGTTCCCAGTTCAAATGAAAGCTATGACCAAGATCTTCATTTGAAGTGACAGCTGTCAAACTTCAAACCGCCATATCTCGGAAACTACTCGTCCTAGACTCCCCGTTCTCAGTTCAAATGAAAGCTATGACCAAGATCTTCATTTGAAGTGACAGCTGTCAAACTTCAAATGGCCATATCTCGGGAACTACTCGTCCTAGACTCCCCATTCTCAGTTCAAATGAAAGCTATGACCAAGATCTACATTTCAGATGACAGATGTCATTTTGACAGCTGTTATTGAAAATGTAGATCTTGGTCATAGCTTTCATTTGAACTGAGAACGGGGAGTCTAGGACGAGTAATTCCCGAGATATGGCGGTTTGAAGTTTGACAGCTGTCACTTCAAATGAAGATCTTGGTCATAGCTTTCATTTGAACTGGGAACGGGGAGTCTAGGACGAGTAGTTTCCGAGATATGGCGCTTTGAAGTTTGACAGCTGCCACTTCAAATGAAGATCTTGGTCATAGCTTTCATTTGAACTGAGAATGGGGAGTCTAGGACGAGTAGTTCCCGAGATATGGCTATTTGAAGTTTGACAGCTGTCACTTCAAATGAAGATCTTGGTCATAGCTTTCATTTGAACTGGGAACGGGGAGTCTAGGACGAGTAGTTTCCGAGATATGGCGGTTTGAAGTTTGACAGCTGTCACTTCAAATGAAGATCTTGGTCATAGCTTTCATTTGAACTGGGAACGGGGAGTCTAGGACGAGTAGTTTCCGAGATATGGCCATTTGAACTTTGACAGCTGTCACATCAAAGATTCAAGATTCAAAATTTCAGATTCAAGGTTCAAAATTCAAGAATCAAGAAAAAAACTTTGTAAATTTATACCGTTCCACGCGCCAGTCCAAAATCTGCGGTTATCTGTACAGATATCTTTACAGATATCTTTACAGATATCTTTACGGATATCTTTACAGTCCGGATCCGTGGGAAAAACTCTACCGTTTAAAGGCCGCTAGTTTTATCCGCGGATATCTTTACAGATATCTTTAAAGATATCTTTAAAGATATCTGTACAGTCCGGATCCGTGGGATAATCTCTATCGTGTAAATGCCGCTAAAGCGAGTGTGGAAATTAAATGATTTTATAAATTCCCTACTAAATCTTCGTGCCCAGTTCATACAAACCTTGTCCTAATAATTTCAAACAAAAACAAATACTACTACAAAATGTTGGTAGGTATACTGCGAGCAAAAAACACGTGTGGAATCTAAAATGTAGGGTACCTATGTAGATTTAGGTCCTGTTTTTGACTAAATAGGTAGTTATTGCTTATTTGCTCAGCGAACCGCTAGCGCAGCGAATGGTTTTAATGTTGATTTCCTTATCATTAATTAATTTCCAGCGGAGACTAAAATAATTTCAACAGACCGTTGCTCACATTCCGACCAATGGATGGATAATAAGTTACACTTTAAGCACACTGAAACTGGAAGCTTACAGAGAATTGTAAAATCGCCCTGATTCTAGCTCGTATCTTGTCTAATTTATGAGGGTTGATAGAGATAGAGAGATACTTTAGCGAGGTGAGAAGCGATTTTGTCTTTTATTGCAGGGGATTCCGCGGCTACATTTTCGAAAAGTTATTTTCCAGGTGGCTTCAAAACTGGTAAGCTTTGTATATTTATGTTATTACTCTGCTCTACGCTTCACAAAGCGATTTATTTGTTTTGGTTCCATAACGGGACACAATTATTAGGTACTTTCGCTTTTACATTAAATGTAATCTTGCTGGTATTTCTCCAATTAAGGGATGCTACAGAATGTACAAAGTAGACTGAATCGATTCGAAGCCAAAAAGCAAGACTCAATAAGACTGCACCTGGACTGCACTCAATAATTCGTTCTAAGAATTAAGTGATTTTACTGCTACTCTTTATTTACCAATAACGGCGAAGAATTAGGACTTTGGGTGTTGGAATTATTCATACAAAATACATACCTACGTCAAAAAAGTTAGCGATCATCATTTAGCATCAAAAGTTTATTCGTTGTTGAGGATTATTAAGATTATCTTCTTAGAAAGCTCAAGTATAGATTTTAGAGAGTTCCAAATACATGAGACCCACAGTTCTATTATTAAAGTAGGTACTTATTTATTTGTTATCTGGTAAAGGATCGGAGTATATAAAAAATCAGAAAAATCAATTTTCTCGAAAAATAAACGACATTTGATAAGTAGGTATTATAATGCAGTTTTTACTTTCATCCAAACCGATACTTCTAACAATATTTATCCATAACTATAGCTGTTTAGTTTTTTCCCCCAGACGAGGCGGTCGAAAGAACTTATCCCCATATTAATAAAAAAAAAAAAATTAAATTACCTTAGTCTCGCTAAAACTTAAAAACGGCATGCCAGATTTCAATATTTTTAATTGTTTTGTTCGGGGTGGTACAAGGGCGGTTCAAAAAGTGTATGTTATGAGTTAAATAAAACAATAATTTTGAATTATGCTTTATTGAGATTATACATTCATGTTAGTAGTACTTTCGAATTCTATATCCTGAGACATGGTGTGCTGTACAATGAATTAATCAACTGATTACTTTTCGGTCCGTGAACAACAAAGAGTTCCTTTTTTTTACCATTATTATCTAATTCATTTTTAAAAGTTTTTAAAACTACGGTATTTGTAAACAATTATTTATCTTATCTATATAAAATAACGAGTAAAAATATCGTAAGCTTAAAATCTATGTATAATGGAAAACATTCAGTCGTGGATGATGATTCAATTGCAAATGATGGATTAAATAAAAACGATTAAATAAAAGTTTAAAGAAACTAGTGAAGTATGTTAGTGAAATACAATGTACTAAAATTAAAAAAAAGCAATGCGTTGATATGTTTGAACTTATTTTGTTAGTACCTACTAACTTGGAACCGTAGTGAGCTGAAAATGAGTTTTCTTACAGTGTGCGTCTTGAGTGAGATTCAGCCTTTCAGAGTCGGACGGATGACCGCTCGCTAGCTTCAAGACAGAAAACTATGAACTAGTTTCCGCCCGCGGCTTCCTTCGCGTGGTACCTGAATAAAAAGTATCCTATTTCCTACTCCTGGTCATTATCTATCTATATTTTAAGTTTCAACTAAATCGGTTCAGTGGTTGTCGAGTTATAGTGGAACAAACATACATCCATCCATCCGTCCAAACATCCAAACTTTCGCATTTATAATATAAGTTGTCACGTCTCCCAGAAGGGGATCGTGAGCAATTGAGAGTAAGAATTGAGAGTAAGAAAACGAAAGTATAAGGTTTACATGATGTGATTAATTTAATGTCCCTCTAAAGCAGCAGTGTATGGGCCTCTTTTCTAAACTTTGGCACAAACTTAAATTTATCTAATTGTCTACACCTGATCTTAATCAAATCGAATGTAGTTTTACAAGATTTAGCAGAAAAACATGAGTGATCTAAAGACCTAAGTATCTAAAATTACCAGAAAAGCAGGACGGCTGCGAATTAATAAAAGTATTACGTATAAACCATATTATTCTTAACCAGATAAATCTTTTAGTAATTATTTCATTAAAAATGAAAAAGTTATTGAAAATGAAAAGTCTTACCAAAACTTTGAATTCCGGGTTCAAAATTGCGGGTTCGAATCTCGTCGGAATCGAAAATTTTGGTAAGACTTTTCACTTTCAATGAAATAATACTTATGTTTTGTTTAACACTATAAAAATTGAAGACTTTTAGTAATTCTTTAGAAATAAATGACTAGATCGTATAACTCCATGGATTAACGTTGAGATCGATCTTTATAAAGCATATTGACTAAAGTAGTAACATTTATAATTAAAAGCCCATCGATATGACATCCCTAACAATAAAATATGCCTTTGGCATCCTACAATAGAATCAGTATGGATATTAATTACTTTGAGATTGAGATTTTAATCATAAAATGATACCCATTAAAATAACTAGGTACCTCTAATACTAAGTTTGTAAAAGTTTTCGTGACCAAATAAAAAAAATATTTGTACCTATGCTTAAAATTTAATAACACAAATTCCAGAGCTTTGGGGTTAAGAAATAAAAGTATTTCTGCCTTATCACGCCATTACCCCTAACTTAGATCCTAAATTTCTAATTTCTTAGATCTCTAAAATTAATTTAATATTTCCTACCAAGTAGTTTAACCATCAAATAACACATTGAATTACTTGCTCGAGAAATCTAATTATCCTAACAACAAGATGTCTGATTACAGTTATTTAATGAAGAGCAGACATAATTAAGGGTAGGTAAATTGAATTATATGGTAAGTATATAATCAATTATATCAATGCGGATTTCTCAGTTCATTAAAACATGACTGAAATTAGACATCTTGTATTAAACACAAATAATACATCAATTAAAAATGTGAGTTCACTACACCATACAAGCTAAACTGTGCAAATGAATGCCTTATTTCTTCCCTTTCCTTGTTCCAAATGTTTCTGTAAAACACCGACACGACGTAAGTTTGCGTTGGGACAGAAGTCAAAAAATCGTCTATCACCATATCAATGCTAATACAGTTTAAATCATCGTGCTTTACCCGCAAAAATAACCTACTTTTATAGACGTTTAGACCAAATGCAATTTTTTTCTTGCACGTTACTGCAATATTATCTTGTGTTCTTAAGATTTGAATAAATATTTTTTATGATAAAATAATAGTTTTATCAGAGTGCATTTAAAAAAATGCGAACACAGCCATCAGTTGTAGAAATGTCATACTTTGGCCAAACTGTTAAATTTAAAACCGAAATAAGGAAATCAAGTCTCAGTGACTTATATAGTACCGTATTTTCTTTAATGATTAAGCTAACTAGTGCTTCAATTTAATGATATACTTATAAATATTCGTAATTAAGACCCTGATATTCGTCTACTTAAATGAAGTTCATGAACTCCATTAACATTATCGGACTACAATGGAACATCCCTTCGCGATCCGCGCCACCCCGGTGGTAACCACCAATACATCAAACGAAAAAAGACATTCACAGCTGGTACATAATGTATTATTTTGATTAAATATATTGTAATAGGCATGAATACAAAGTGAATATTATCTGTAACTATTCCATTTTAGGATTCAATTTAATTTAAACGTATGAACTAACATCAATGATTATAATATCTTGGGTGCTTTCGTCATTACTAGGTAGCTTGTCGCTATTCGTAACCTGCTCAGCACGCAGTCTAGAATAGTGGTTGTCGTTAAACCTTCATTCGACTGAAGCGAATTGATCATAGTCTGAATCGTGGAAAAGATCGTGCGATCTATTTCTATAATTGTCGCGTATCCGGGATGTCGGCGTACTATTAGCCGTGTGAGGAGTCTTCTGACTCTGCAACATGACACCAACAATATACATTCGATAAAAGCGTCCATCATTTACAAAGTATCAGTGTATCTAGTGGTGGATGAGTGCTCAATGTTTTAGCAAAAAGTATATATTGTTTCATACATTGCTTCTGTAAAGTGTCATGTGCCGCAGCTGCTTTCAGCGTGACTAAATTAACTTGCGAAAAGCTAGTAGTTAGGATTACAAGCAATCTGATATCTGAACTGAAATGTGGTATGTTCCTACTAGTTTCACTAAAGCAATAATTGTAGTTCCAATTTCTGTAACCAGACTGATTGTAGTCTAAGCAGTAAAAACAAATAACGTATTGTTGCCTCTGAAAATATGTCACGTGACCACAGCTGCGTTTACAGACGTGTTCAGAGTTGGTAGAGATCAAAAGAACTAGAAGTCTGCCTGGATGTACGGTGATGGGATGACCGGCGCAGGGAGGCGGCATCCCGGGCTGAGCATCAGACTTGTGTCAAACTGTTATGCAGCGCCGTCTCCTCCTGACCGATCTGGTTGGCGGGTGTGAAGTACTGTTTGAAAAAAAATCCTTTGTAAAAAAATATTTGCCGAACTGTATTTGAATTAGCCCTACGAATTTTTGGTTCCATTAGCAATCCATGAACTTTCAGACCAGTTTATTCATTAATTTTAGGTAACCAAGATTCATAAGGATGAATATACAGGGTGAATTTTTGAGATGGGGCAGTAAGGGCAGCTACCTTAACCGTTGTAGCTAGAGGAAAACGTTCTTAGGAGACCATCCTTAATTTTTGAAAATATTTCTACCTGCATTCACAGATTTTGAAAAATATGTACAGTCAGCGAGAAAATGGGCCATTTACACAAAAACTTTTTTTGATGCCAATCGATCCTGTTTCATCTAAGGATAAAAAGGCTCTTTCAGACCAACTGAGGTTAGAGTACTAAAAAAGTCAGAAATCGCTAAAATGTATTTCTGAGACAAGACAGTAAGGGCTACCTTAACCGTTGTAGCTACAGGAAAACGTTTTTAGGAGACTACCCTTAACTTTTGACGATATTTCAACCTGCATTCACAGATTTTGAAAAAAATGTACAGTCAGCGAGAAAATGGGCAATTTATATAAAAACTTTTTTTGATGCCAGTCGATCCTGTTTCATCTAATGATTAAAAGACTCTATCGGACCAACTGAGGCAAGAGTACTAGAAAAGTCAGAAAACGCAAATAACTTTGATTATACATTTCATACGAAATCATTTTGTCATTTGTCATAATTTTTCATCATTTTGTCGAAATATCTTCAAAAGTAAGGGTAGTCTCCTAAGAACGTTTTCCTGTAGCTACAACGGTTAACAAACTGCCTTTACTGCTCCGTCTCAAAAATACATTTTAGCAATTTCTGACTTTTCTGGTACTTTTACCTCAGTTGGTCCGAAAGAGCCTTTTAATCCTTAGATGAAACAGGATCGACTGGCATCAAAAAAAGTTTTTGTGTAAATTGCCCATCTTCTCGCTGACTGTACATTTTTTTCAAAATCTGTAAATGCAGGTTGAAATATCGTCAAAAGTTAAGGGTAGTCTCCTAAAAACGTTTTCCTGTAGCTACAACGGTTAAGGTAGCCCTTACTGTCTTGTCTCAGAAATACACTTTAGCGATTTCTGACTTTTCTAGTACTCTAACCTCAGTTGGTCTAAAAGAGCCTTTTTATCCTTAGATGAAACAGGATCGATTGGCATCAAAAAAAGTTTTTGTGTAAATGGCCCATTTTCTCGCTGACTGTACATATTTTTCAAAATCTGTGAATGCAGGTCGAAATATTTTCAAAAATTAAGGATGGTCTCCTAAGAACGTTTTCCTCTAGCTACAACGGTTAAGGTAGCTGCCCTTACTGCCCCATCTCAAAAATTCACCCTGTATATTGTCATTTTCCATCAGCACGTTGTTGACGAAGAATCACAATCGCAAGCGTTATAAACTAAAACAATGTATCAAACACGAATATCTTTTTTTTTGGCAGGGCGTGACGATGGCGCTATAATGGCGCGACGAGTGACAAGAGACTCACAATTAACGTAGTTGGGTAAAGCAACCTACGAAAGTCGCAATAAAACCTATAGATAAATAGGTAAATTCTCACCAATACCTATGACCAAGTGAAAAGTAATAAATGAATTGGATGGTACAAAAAAGGGCAAAAAATTACCCAACAGAGGACCAAATTAGGCTGTGGATGATGATCATGATGATAAAGTAATCAGAACAAAATGATTGATTACATCATGCTATTTTTGTAGTTTCATGTGCATAAATATCTATAGACTATTTATTCTTACGATCGCTTCAGTTCCAGACATCTATTTATATTATGTTTAATGTTAATAAGAGTTATCCTCAGAGCACAATCCTAATGTCATTTTTGCTGTACCTACAAAGGTTTCAATTCAATTTGCTTACATTTCGTTTTAGGTACTATCTATGTTTTTTTGGAACAAAAGTGTAACAGGAACCTAGATAAATTATAATAACATAAACAGATAAAAACATGCTTTTTAAAATGATTTTGGTATTACGTTTGTATGGAAATTCGTCTGTCGCAGGCCCCTTAAAACATTAGACAACTCATAAATTGACACCGGCAATTTTTTATTGTTTTTACTGAGCGCCTGCACCAAAAAACTTCGTATCAGTCTGAAATCTTTGTTGCTTCTAAATAATTTTTATAGGATTACCAAAATGATCGAACTAAGCGTCCTATTATCTAGGACCTTCTATAGTTTACCCATTAATACGATTAGCAACGTAAGAAGTGGTTCAAAAACTAAGCTTACATTTTTATCTATCAAAACTCTGCTGCGATCTCGATGCATTGACGTCCGTGCGCCATTTGCAAATGTGATGGAGGAACTTTTCCGTCTCATATTATAACATACATGAGAGTGTATTCGTCTTATGTATACAAGGCAACCGAACTGGACGTGTTCTGTGTACAAGTCAATATCATCGGCAAAAAGGATACATTATGGTTTCTGACGACCACAATGTAAACAGGACAGGAGCTAAGCCTTGAAGGATTGCAGCTTGTTTTACTAGTTTGATGATAAAACTGGAGAATTATACAAATTATGTGATAGGCAAGAGATACCAACCGGTTGACTGGCAAGCTCTATAGCATCTCGCGTATCTTGCACCTGTTGCAAAACCTGACGAGAGCGTTGTCTAGTCATTATATGTCGTACGCCTACCGCCTTCATTGGGTTGACCGGTGTTTGGCTTGGAGACTCGAAGGACACGTGTAACTATAATGAAAAGAAACTAAAGACTCGGTGTTCAGTCAAAGCTTTACACACCTGGCTACCTCACTCTGATCACTCGAATGGACATCCGCAAATTTTCTAGGAATATTGAAATATTTCTGTTAGGTGTTGGGTCATTGACATGAAAACTGTTAAAACAGTTTTGCTCAAATATCGCAACAAAATATTTCTCCATTCTAATGCCGCGCGGTTCCTTAATTTTTGGTTTAAGAAAAATTAGAATCTCAGAATTTCAGAAGCCAATCAGAATCACAGCTCATACACAAACTGCAAAATGAATAAGGTACCAACCAAGCATTCTCCGGTAGATTGATGACCTTCTTCTTGAGGCTGAATGGCTACCATCTCGCTTGATTGTTGTTCGCTGATATTTGGTAGGGATTGACGTATTTGCTGGAGGCGATGATTGTTTTCACGTTTTTGTTGTTCATCTATTACTTGCAGGCAAGGAGTCTTCAGGAAGCATACACAATCTCTTGTATTGATTTCATCCGCCATCATCGGGGTCGACACTGGTCGAGACTGGTTTCCAAATGGAGACAAAAAAGCAAGTTACCCATATAGGTTCACAGCAGAGTTAACCTAAGGAAGTAGGTAACATCGATAGACTCAAAGCTGTGCATTCACGATAAAGACATGCTAAGATGCTGAAAGCTAAGGACAGGTAGGGGACAGTACTTACAGTCATAGAGGAGGCTGCTAGGTTAGAAATAAACAAACATAATTTATAACATCTTATTTAAATCGTACCCTAAGTCACGTAGTAGGGCTTGGAAGCTGGAACGCAGAAATACATAAATATGTGAACTATAGTACATATCGATTATGAATAAGTGTAATTGGATAAATAATAATGATGACGATGAAATGGATAAAGAACAAGTGTATAAAATTGATGAAGATGATGCAAGACTATAAGACAACAAGATTATAAGCTATATTGTACCGAAACGTAAACCCCGCCACGCCCTTTTGCCAACGTTCACATTATTTAATCCCTAAAAGTGAAGTGTGATATATCTTACGTTCGGTTATTCTTCGATAAGGAAACTCAAAACACGCATAGTAGAAAGACGAAGGTTGTATCACCTTTGTATGATTTATCGCAGGCCTTGACGAAAACCAGTCAGAAAGTAGGTACCAGAAACACTAAAAAGAAGAATCGGCACTGAATACTCTGTTTTATAAATAACAATCATTCAAACATTCAAAAGCAGGAAGAATGCATATAGCTAATAAGAATGGTAGGGATATCTAAAATACTTACTCCAGCGTATGATCCAGGAGCTGTGCCAGTTCCGTTCCACCCGCGCTCTTGGTCTCGGCGTCGGCGACGTGTTGGGTTTCGTGGTTCCTGCGTCTCGGTCACTGGCAGTCGTGTCTTCGCACGAAGAGCAGTCTTTATAGATATATTGGCCTTTGCAGCATCGGACCGATGATAGGCACAGAACTCAATCAAAGCTATTATTAGACCTAAGGCCATGGCACTCAGCAGCAAGTAAAATAGTCCAACTATTTCACTGAGAGTCAGTTCAGATGGGCCTCCGGTCAGCTGAAAGGCAATGTTTTTGTGAGATTGACATTATACAATGTTTAGTATAAATTGATTTTATAAAAACGCCATTTTATTATCTCATAGCAAAATAGCTCCGAAATACAGAAGGCAAAATCATTTTTTATTATTTATTGACAAAGCTTAGATACTATGAATAGATATTTTTACGTGAGTAATTCCCGTGTGTTAAATAATGTCTACTATGAATAGGTTTATTGTTTGAAAAGGATTAAAAATGTAGAAGCTTTTTTTTTTTTACAGTAATCTGTATTGTTCTATACTGTACTCAGTTATTATGATAGCCCTAACGCAGCATGAGCGTACTCACCAACGGCATGCCACAATCCGTGTTATGGAAATATTTCCGTATAAGTCTATTCATTTCGCCGTCTTCTCGGATTGCTATCAAAGCGAGATTCACGCCAGTGCTAGAAGAAAATTTCACAACAACAATCAGCAAACCTTCTGGAAAGTTAGTATTTTTCTATTTCGCAGCGCTGCTATAATGCAATCGCGGTAGTTTAGATAGCAATGCGGTATAACTACGATGTAAAAGTCGCATCCCTTTCAACAGAATAAGTCTCATCCATAATTTTAGTTTTTCTTTTTTTGCAAAACTAACAAATTTTTGAATGAATGTTGGTAACTCTTTTTTATCATGATAAAAATTAACTGTTCATCGATTTTGGTAGCTGATTGCGCAAGCAAACCTTTTTTATAACCAATTCGCATACAGTGCTTAAAAAAAGTTTGTTTGAAATAAACATTCAGTATTACCAGCATTATCAACAGTTGAAAATAAAAAATCGTCGATGCACGTGCTTTACTGCGCAAGTAGCATAAGTAGATAAGTACTTACCCATATTGACAACTTTTAATATTAATGCTTGAAATTTGAACTCTATTTACCAATGCTACACGTGCAACGACGAAATGGTTGGTTAAAACTCTCAATCAAAATAAACTCTTACCGAAGCTTAGATCCCCTCGGAAAGGCGACAGCAAAATCCATTATTCCAGGGTCCATAACAGTGACGATCATCTCACAGTTGCTAACTGTTCTCACGTAGTCTCTTGGCTCAGACATATACGCCCCCGCTAAAGCCTCCGCATTTCCATGTACTTCATCATCTATAGTGGTTTCCTTTTTATCTCCGGGCAGCATGTCCTAACAATGTTTTTGATGATTGACAAACAGTTTCAGTTCAAGTAAATTTTGAGCAAAAGAAGCTACACGATTACGACAATACTACAACATTAGCTTTATCTGATTGTGGTCACAAAACAATAAAAAACGGATCTAAAAGTAGTTTTATCTTGTTAGAGCTTAGAGTATAAAAGTCAGGGTAGCCATACTGATGTAATTTATTAAACAAGTTTTACGCCCTTTCGAATGTTTTGCGAAAGTAGATAGATACTTCCTATTAAAATAGTACGCAAACTAAACATTCAAAATAGGCCATGTTAAGAATCCAAAATAGGCCTATTTTTATACGCTGGCAACGCATCCATGCTGCATCTAATTTAGTTTCGCCACTATGCGGTGATCAGGTGATGAATACCGTAGGTATATATTACAAATTGATTTTGTTCTAAGCTAGTAATCTCAAACTATGAAGCCAACGTCGCACTGAAGGATTAGGTTACCTGCTCGAAACTTGCCTCACATCAGCCTGGTTTAAAGCGAAAATTCGGATTACTCGTCTTCATGCTAGCGAAATTCATATTACATGACTGAAAACTCATACCTCTCAATGTTATCCATCCTCACACAAAACTTTCTAAACAAAATCAACCTTAATATTTGGCAAAATCATGATATTGACCAACCTGCACTAAGCATATAGGTAATATTTTCTATCCCTGCATTTAAATTAAATACTTAATAAGTCGATAAATAAATTATACTAGACTTTTCACAGCAGCGTACGTTAAAGATCTCAAGAGACATGGATGCAATTGCATGGGGTCCAAAAATGTAAAAATGTTCAAAAATACATTTGTTTTTGCTGCGGCTGACAATACATCATCTCTTAGATCTTCTTTATCTTTCTCTTATTATTATTAATGTATCTTTCTTTATCTTCTTAGTTAGAACTGCAGCGCAGAAAGCAGATTTACTACCAACAAACCTGGCAATATTTTTATTTTAGTAGGGAAAAAAACAGTTTCAAACCGTTTGATATAAATAGAAACGGAATCTAGTACTCGTGTAGCTTTTTTTGGCATAGAATTAAAAAAAATCACTACCTCAGGGCAGTGAGCCATTCGATTGTAGACGGGCAGCATCGGAGACTCAATGCCCGTAATCGTGAGTTGGGATGCCAAGAAAGCGGTGTACGAACACACAATAATGAGGGCAAAGAACCACCACACCGTACTAACAATCCTTCCAGAGATAGACCTAAAATATAAAAATATATAAATTCATTATGATATTTAAAAAAAATTGCATTCAATACATATTCCGTCACAATCAGCTTAAAATTTCACTAACCTCGGGACAATTTCGGTACCCTGCTGCATGATCGAACAAAGCGAGTACCATAAGGAGTTGAAGAAGCTAAATTCATTGACGACAGACGACTAAAACATACAAACATCATTCAATTCCCCATACAATCTGTGTAGAATAGTAAATTTAAAATATTAGATAAGTATTTTAAACAACGACAAAAATGTGCATACCCTCGTAACTGGAGCTTCGCTTCCGTCTAGCGATTGAGCTGTATCCGTTACCGCGACGACTCTCCATTCCATTGGCGAGAACCGGGACACCACAAACATGACAACACTGACGAGGATGACACTGCTTCCAAGTAGGTACTACAAAATAAAACATATTTATACAGAACAATGAAAAACGAAACAATATGAACCGTACAAATCAAATGCTGATAAAATTATTGAAAAACTGATCTGGGAAGAGGAAACTTATACCTAGTAGTGTTCTATTAAGGGCTATATTTTCACTTCTAACTAAGGAGCGAACGTGACACGAGTGGATCTCACAAGATAAGAGAATGCGAATTAACGTAGTTTTATCAAAATTAAACTCTTACTGCGCTGCAGCTGTCTTCTGTCTTCTATCTTCTCTCAAGTCTGTCAAGCTCTCTTTTGTATTTTTGGGAGTAGTTATTGAATTATCGAAACTATGAAAATGTTAGTAATATTAACCTTATTTTTAATATTCAAAGTTAAAAAAAAACAACAATAGACAGTAGGTGCGATATTTTTTTTGCTGTGATGTGTATCATTTTTTTTCACGTGTTAGTAAATCAAAGTTTATGCCACATGCTTGAATTTCTAGATACATGTTTAAACACCGTAGGCATGTGCCAACGGACGTTATTTATTCACAACGCACATCTTAAACTGTTCATCCTTAGATAAAACGTGTGTTTGAATGCAGTATGAAAATAAATTTCTTGATTCTACTCCTAAACAGTGTTGCCAATTTAGAGACTTTGTCGCTAGAAATAGCGACTTTTGGACCTGTGTTAGCGACAAAAAATCGGTTTTAGCGACAAAAAATATTTAGCGACTTATCTAGCGACTTTTGGACTTCGACCAAGAAATTAAAAGTATTTTTATTGGTAGGCTAAGTGACAGTGACAAACGCCAAGCGACAGTAACAGACACCATTAAAGTATGATATTGCCTTGTGTACATTTTGACGGAATATAAATACGGAACTTCATGTGCGTGATCACTACGGTGTAAGTATGTATCGTATCGCGTATCAACCTTTAACTATCAAACTATCGAACTATGCTCAATGAATGCTGACGAAGATTTACAGTTAAAGTTTTAAATTAAAACTTTTTTTTTGAGTTTACGTAAAAATATGCAGGCAACGTAAAAAATAATATATTTTTAAAAGATTTTTTCTTTTGGGTGCACCCCCCCCCCCACCCCCCCCGCTAGCTCCTTTGCCTCTTTTAGCGACTTTCTAGCGACTTTTCGCACTCAATCTAGCGACTTTTATTTTTTGGAGTTGGCAACACTGCTCCTAAACCACAACATAACCTAAAGTTCGTCTCTCTTTATAATCACTAATCTTATCTGTATCTCAATTGATATGTAAACTTATAAAAAACTAATAAATTTACGAAATACACTATCACCAGTTGAGCCATCTTCCACGGTTAGTCAAGAATAATGTTGGTTGCTACGATCTGATATTGTATCATAAAAGCGTCCAAACTTTTATTCGCTGAGCGCTACCTGTGGAAGATACTCTACGAATCTTTCGTTATTATATTTTTCTACATGAATAACTTTGTATACATACCCAAGTCTCCTTTGAAAGCGGTTTGAGAAACCCGAACATAGGTACTTTTTCTTTTTGAGGGTTTTTAGGACCGATTCGGTTGAATGAAAGGAATGGCTTCGAAAAGTCCACCACGGCTTCCCTCTCAGCGGTCACAATAAGAGGAGCTACCACCATGTCAATTTCCTGAAAATTTTCATCTGTGTTACTGAAACCGAAATAAGCACTGATACTGAAATAAAATAGTGCGTTATAACGACAATTACGCTTTGATTTGATTTGTTTATAGTAATTAATTTAGAAAAAACCAAGATACAATCATTATTACAAGTTTAACTATCTAGTTAACATTGGCATGGTAAATGCGAAATGAAACTACCTAAAGAATTTCCTTGTTTATCTGTTTGTTTGTCGGTTGTTTGGTTTTTTTAATTCTTCGAATGATTATAATAATTCAGTACATCAATGATTCCCATTCCATCATCAATGAAAATAAATATACGTATACTAAGAGTAGGTATGGATTTTTCGTAGTTGTATATAACTAACTTTATTTGTTCAACGTACACTTCATTATAATTATGTAAAATTCAATCAAAATACTCCATAGAGTTTTTAGATCCATTTAGTAAAACTGAACACACTTTTACCGTTTTGATCTCACCTTCTGTGTTTATAATAAGATTAAGATCTTATAGTTTCGCTGTCACAGGTTTAACATTCTCTTCATTTAGAGCAGTAACGCCATTTTCCAAAAAAAAAAAATTGTTTTTGACTTGAAAATTTTTAAGTAGCTAAATAACTATCTCATAACGAATAACGTGTTACCTCACGATGTTTTCCTTCACCGGTAAGAGCTCGTGCTAATACACATTTTTTTTTCAAAACTAAAAATCCATTTATGCACGGCCAGGTTCGATCCCACGACTTTCGGATCGAAAGTCGAGGCACTAACCCATTCGGCCAACACGGCTGTTATGGATACATACGTAAACGCTGGTTTATAGGAAGTGAAGTTTATGAGAGTAATGATCTTTGCAAGGTATAATATTTTATCTCGAGGTCACATTTACAGAGGCTCAACATTTTTATTGAATTCAAATAAAGAAGCTTTCATGGATGTTTCAGTTTATGTACGCATCAGTGGGTTACCTACCTTTCTTTCAAAGCCTGAATTCTATTTGAAACAACAAGCTAGTGTTTCAGCTTTGCTTCTTTCCTATAAGATTTGCGACTAGTGAAACAATCCTATCCTACTAATATTATAAAGGCGAAAGTCCGTGTGTGTGTGTGAATGTTTGTTACCACGTATCTCCATAACTACTGAAATTTGAAACATAGATAGATAATGGAATAGGACATAGGCTACTTTTTAATCCCGAAAAAATGCATGGTTCCCGTGGGATAAACAAAATAGTAGTCCACGCTGGCGAAGCCACGGGCGTCAGCTAGTGTAGAAATATTAGTTTCAGCTTGGGTGTGATTGAAACATAGAGTATGCTTTTGCAAAAAAATATGAGTGCATTTTATTTCTGTACTTACTTTTTAAGTTTGTTTGATTAAATTGCGCAATGAAAAGCATTCTATAAAATCGTATCTCATACTTGTTTACTGTTTTTAATCCCCTACCTTACTGATTAATGCAAAGTAAATCGCCAAGTTTCGGTGAGCTTTAACTAGCATTGCAAAGTTGAGCTTCGAGTTGTTATTGGCAATTATAAATTCATTATTCACTGTTAACTATCAGAATGAATGCAAATCATTTATTAAGTAAATAGATTGGGAGATTAAAATGTTCACGGTAATAATGAAATGCTGAATCATTATGAGAAAATTATAAACTTTTATCGTCTTTGTAATTAAGACTTGCAAATTTTTTTCAATTATATTTTGCGGAGTTTCAAATGGTCTTCCAATTAATTTTTACTGTGCAAGAAGTAAAAAGTCGTTTGTTAGTAACAAGTTAGCTTAATATTTTTTTCGAGCAACAAGCTTTAACTACATCTAAGGCGTAGTTTTTGAAGAGTTCTCCTACTCTGTTTTTATCATAAATATACTTACTCCCGAAAACATTAATTAAATCTTTTGTATGTATTTACTTATTTCTATATCTTGAAAAAATATTCCTTCTATCCTTAGTAACTATAATAAATCACGAGATATGATAAAGTTGACAACAACAGTCTCAAATCCACTTTAAACCTACATTCCTAAGTATTTCGTAAAACGAAATATTGCATTTCTCATAGCTCTGCACCGAGAAGAGACAACATTCTAAAACATATGAGTTTATTTTTAATAAAACCGTTCACGTTGTTGTCTCAATATTGTCAACAATACAGCTTCGAAGGATACGCCGGTAACATATCAATTGGGTCTGAATGTTTACCGAGTCATGTTTATATTCCTAGTGAATATAGGTTTAAATCACCGTCAGATCACGAAAAACTAAACCTTACGTAAAAAGAGTGCAAAAAATGTAAATTATTCTCTTGACATGTGCTTAAGAATGTTTATAAAAAACCCCTACTAACTATTTTCAAACATATTATTAATATTGTTTTTGTTTTCGTACTTTCCTTCTGAAGCCTCAAGGGCCTTGGACATTTTACACAGCACCATTTAGCCCCAAAGTAAGCAGAGCTTGTGTTATGTGAACCACATGACTGATATACTACTTATATACTTATTTTTTTTGTAAATAAGTATATACATACATATCATACATAGAAAACACCCAGATCTGAGACAAATATTTGCAGATCACACAAACATTTGTCCCTCGGCGGGGATCGAACCTGCAACCTCATGTGTCTTAAGCGGGCCTTCACCCACTGCACCACAAAGGTCGTCAGATCATAATACATGCCGGATGTTCGAATCATCGCGCTCCGTCCATCCGAATTTATGTATTATTCGATATCCTGAAATGGATATAGACATTTTGTTTCCGTATATTATGAATGTTCTTGGGAAACAAATTCGCCGAGATTCGAGTTTAATTTATTCATACGACATAAAGTTTTCAACTAGGCAATTGACTGCGTAATTTCAATATCTTGAGCAGTCGCGAACTCAAACATTTGAAATAACTAATAAACAGGTAATGGCACAGTACACTGATATATTCATCATTTTGAGATCGTTTTTATCTTTAAAGTTGTACTTGTAATATTTGTAATTGTGTTTTCTTAGTGCCCAAAAAGTGTGTTTTATTTTAGGTATTCTACTAAAAAAATAAAAATTAACCACAATAGGTACATTGTTTTGAAACGACACATAAAATAAAACTCGAGGCTTAAATAACCTAGGTACCACAAAATTGTTTTCGTCAGTTTGTGCTTGTTGCTCTTTTATCAAGATTTTTGTATCTATCAAGATCCTATCAAAGTAGTTAATGTACGTTTTTTTCGATCGCGTTGACGTAAACTTCGTATTGTATCGACAAGAGTAGAACCATTAATTGGTAATTATTCATACGTAACAACAATACAAACCTATGTAAAAAACTCGTGCTCAGTACCCTGTTGCTGTTGGTTGATACTTTTAGGCTGGTTTTACTGTCACGCGTACCGTCAGCGCTGATAGGCGAGTGATCTTTATTACAATGAAATAAGGATACTGATTGTCCAGCACTGACGAGAGCAATCAGCGTAGCCATTTCTGCTAGACAATCAGTGTCCTTATTGCATTGTAATAAAGATCACTCGCCTATCAGCGCCGACGGTACGCGAGACAGTAAAACCAGCCTTAAGGTGCTTGCTTCACTTACCTTACGAACCAGTTCACCCACCATACCGTCCCAACCTCCGATCATACTAGGGTTCAGATTGCCATACTTCCCATCGGCTGACAGGCGGAACTGAACTGTCAAATCAAAATGATTAATACATAATCGGATCGCGATGTGGAAACCAAGTAAGATTTTGCCAACGAGACTTCTGTAGCTTTACCAATCTACACAAGCATATTATAAAAACTTTGGTAAGAAAATATGTTGCGAAAAATACAGAAAAAGACTTGATGTTTTGTTTTTAAAGATTCTATGTAAATAATTACAACGAGATAATTACGAGAATTATTACGTTCATAGATAGTAGATAGGTATATTTAATGCTCAGCATCCTTATAGCAAACACTAACAACTAGTTTAGGACTGAATGGTGTTTAAACGGAAGCTTGTATATAATAGTTTACTAAAGGCTGTTTGTGATTGTAAGTTTCGTTTAAGTTTTTCCTTGGGTAACAATTTGAGACTTACTTGAGATCTGAAGTTTTTCAGCAATCAGTTCAGCTAACTCAGCACAAAATCCTCCATAAACCATTTCATTAGAATCATGTCTGGGTCTAGTAGACGTGAAATATGGGGGCTCTTGGATAGATACCACGGTATAAGTCTTATTGCGATCGTATTTTCCAGAGACATCAAGCCCATTCAGCTTTCGAACGGGACGGAAACCCTTGTCGTCGTACCAGGTGGCAATCTTTCAGAAACAAAACAAACCAATTACTACCATTTTACACCCGAATTATTCAATTTCGATGAACAAATAGTTCACCTAAACCAACAAATTATAACATAATAAGACCAATAAATATTTCATTTGAATTAAACCAATTGATGTGTTGTTGACGTCCAGTTAGCTAGTTTTGTTTACGTAGCTGTGTAAACAAATAAGCAATTTTACGAAACTGTCACGAAAACAAGCGTACCTTTGTCATATTGCCATCAGGAGTATTCTGAACAACGACCAAAGAAAAGTTCTTCCTGATGCCTGAGCTTGTAAACCTGATCTTTCCACTGAGTCCTTCGACTTGGGTCTGAAGCAAACAATACAACATGAACGTCTAATTTCATTTTGCATAAAATTCACCATATAGATTGACGTTGAGAAAAATCTCATATTTCGCATTTTCTCTGCAATCCGGTCAGTTAGCGGATACGGGGGTTAATTACGCGTCACCCAGCGACACCTAATTAATCGGCGGGAGGTTCAAAAGCGTCGCCCTCTGTACTCGCCGATGTAAAAGATAGACCCCGTATTTTACACCTGCGTTCTAGTAATTTAGCTTTATTTAAATTTTCACCGGAATTATGAAGCAACTGATGCGGCACAATGGGACTTGTACACCTAATAGAGACAAGGTAAAAGTTGCCGTGTCAGCGGCAAGCTATGATGCGGAATTTGATGTGGGGTAAGTGCTATTAACATCGTTCCGGCGCCCTCCCGTTCGACGTTCCGACGTAAAACTACACATGTCGGCCACCGGAGCGCACCAGCTCTTCGCGTCCTTTCACGATTTATGTTCTCACAAAGGGGACACTCGACTTATGAGCGAGATGTCATTTCTCTTGGCTTTTAAGCTTTCGCGCCCTTCACTTTTACCAAAGAAAAACCACTTCGCATTTCAGTACAGCACAAGCTATTTTCGATTTTTTATGTTGAAAACTTTTATACTCGTAATTTGGTTTCAGTTATTCTAAGGAGGAAAGAGATTTCTTTTTTTTGAGAGCAAAACTTTGAGGGAAGCTGGACTGAATTCAGAATCATAGATTTAATTTGCAAATATACTAGCTGTATTAATCCAGTCCAATTTAACTTTATTTATTTGTTTGTTTTATTATTACCCGACTGTTTATTCATAAAATATAAAAGCTGAATCATCAACCAATGATCATCAATTATCAATTCATTATCATTGAAGTTATTGAAAGCAACTGATTGGTTTGATAGAGAATAGTGTAGGGCCTTTGTTATTGGGGCTGTATTATAGAGATATCATTATGTCAATGCAAGCTGCAACAATGACTTGTGTAGGTAGTAGGCTTAGGCTTAGCACTCAATGTGCTCCGTTGCTTAGTAGGTACTTAGCTCAGAGGGTGGTCTTTATTTTGATTTTGATTACACTTAGTCTTCTAGTGTATTATATCAGTAGTGAAGTAAGTAGTAAATTATAGTACGTAAGTAGTAAATTAATAAGTACCACAATATTTGTGAAACTAGTTTTAGATAAGGATTTATTTTAGTTTCATATTTGAATATTTTTATATTTAATTTAGCTTGATATACGACAAAACTTTATCCTCAGAAATAATAATTTACTTTTTATTAGAAATCATATTATTCTCATCTTCTTAGAGTATTTTCTCATAACCTTTTAGATTTCAGCTTTAGAGAACGAAAAATTGAAAACGGAAACTACATTGAGAGTTATTAAGACCAATTGGTTTAGCTACCGTTGCTACCTTAGCTTCCTATCAAGACGAATTTGTTTATTGTAGACTGATCGGAGAGCAAATACGTACATAAAGTATAAGTGGATCGGGACATAATGTAGGCTGTCGGGCGGCGGTTCGGTTAATTAATTTAATATCATGACAGTGTTAGCACAGACCTCCACGTAAGCACGAGAACACACCTCACAATGCCATTAGGACGAGAAATTGAATAGCGTGGAACCATTAGACCGAGTCAAATATTATTGATATTTGCCTCGTACAGTGAATTCCATTTCACACTGGGCGGCATCGCGACTCTGAAAACTGCGCATGAATAACGAAACATTCGCACGCACTCGTCATTGAATGTATGAATTGGCATCATTCGCACTAGGCAGCGGATCCCAAATGGCTCCAGAGAATTCACCTTTGTAATGTTTTGGCTTATAATGTATAAGAGTGAATCCAAATGAGTCCAAACGTTTTCATAAACAATTATATAAGATAACATGGTTCGCACTCCACTCAAATCTGCCGACATAATCTAGCGTTAAACGTTTACTTCAAAATTTGTAGGTAAATGAGTTTCATTTGTCAACAGTCAGACTTTGCATAGTGGAGTCGCGCGGCATGTTTGGTTTCAAAACATTTTCACCCAAAATAATAAAGACTAGAAAAATAATTTATATCGTACCTTTTTAATAAACTCCGCGATTTCATCTCCAAATTTTAACGGGACAGCTTCCTGAGTATCACAGCTCAGAAAACGGTATTTGTTATTGGTTTTATTCATCAAGCTTTCCATTATATGTGGTTTTTGCTTGAGTATGCGTTGGAATGCTTCAAGCACGGTATGTGCGGCGTCGTACATTAATGCCCCTTTAGCCTGTTGAAATTAGAACACTCAATTAGTTTATAGAATTCTAAGAGACACTTAAGATTAAAATCCTGAAAAGTAGAGACCAATGAGAGGTTAAATTTAGTAAGAAAAATATAATAGAATTATGCTCATCATTTTATTTTGCTACTAAACTAATTACGTAACCCATTTTTAGAAATTATTGTGTGACACCACTGAAACACCACTTAGTTTGAGTGGTGCTTATCATTGACATTAACTGTCATTTTTGTAAAATTCTGAAGAGTAAGAACATCTCAAATAGTAAGTCTCAAAAACATAAATAGCGTTTATTTATTCAGGCATGAGACTGGTTAACTTAACTTGACATATAAAATAGTGCTGCAGGTATTATAGACTCCAGACGGATCGAGTTCCCTAGAGGATTTTTACTAGAAAGATTCTTAGATGTGAATTCTATTGATGTTACGGATTGGAGATTAACCTTTGGCGAGAAAGTAGCTTATTCCGAGAAGAGTTCCAGGGAAGAGGATTAAATCCAGCGGTAGGCTATGATAATGACAAAGCAAGCAATCTCATTGATCTAATTACAAAAAAGAACGACGTTTTACAGTGGAACATGTTATTACGATGTAATAGTATGAAAGTTATACATTAAAATCTTTTAGACTCATTTATTTTATGGCTGAATCTAAAATTATTGGTTTTGATTGAACCCGCCTGTAATCAAAAACCTCAAGATCCAATAATAGCTAGATAATAGAAATCAGAGTTCGATTCAAACTATTAACTAGTTTCTGCTACGTTATTAATTGGGTCTGAATTTGGATTATATTGTGTGCTATAAGACCATTCCGGGAAACTGAAATAGTGTATCAGACGTCTAAATACATAAATAGAAATAGAAAACCGTTTATTTTGTGTAAGTAGGTATAACTACAAGACAAATTCGAAAAACTTAGAACTTAAAACTACACACAAAATTGGTCACCACTCAGCGTGGGCTACAGTACCATAGCTGTAGCGCTGGTTTTCTGTGGTATAAATAAATATTTGGTGCATGTCCACATTTTGCAGAAGTTAATATTCCATACGTGACAGGTTGCAAGCCTATCGACGCTTGCAACCTAGAAAGCTAAGTTTCCTCCACGATGGTTTCCTTCTCCGTTTAGAGCTTGTGTTGCGCATAATTTTTTTTGCACTGCTGGGTTCGAACCCACGACCTTCAATGTCGAGGCCCTAACCCACTCCGCCAACACAACAAAATAAAAGTTTAAGTCAGAAATATAGAGCAAGTTTAAATTTTCTTTTAACTTTCTGAACAAATTACTTGCTTTTATTTTTTGCCGCTGTAACTGGTGATTGAGTGTTGTCTGAAGGTTTTTTTCGAGAGTTGTCTTATTTATTACACTTAGTAAGTATTGTATGTAATTTGTAAAGAAAATCTCATTCATTCCGAGAGAGAAACGCAATTCTAATAAAATTTCTCAAGAGTAAAACATAGTAATTTAAATTTTATCTTTTCATACCACTTCGTTAACAAATACAGAAATAAATATTAACAAATAACAAAACAAAGAAGTAAAAACCAATTGTTATAGATACCATGTTTTTATACAACAGTGTTTTGTGAAGTTGTGCCATATTCATAGGATCTGAATAATCAAACCAAGGATCGTGATTTGTTGATTATCTTAAAATTAAAATGCAAAAGTAAGAAAATGATGTTCAGGAACTTACCGCAATTGAGTCCAGTTTCCAATTATTGAAGAAATCTTTCACAAATTTCCTTGATGTATCTACCAATCTGAATCCGGTCATATTAATGGTGCCGTATTCACGGACTTCACGGTCCCAACGGTCATCCAATACCTATTATAATTCAGTACTGTCACATTCATTATAATTAACAAATTTTATTCAAAGAAATATTTCAGTGGTGAAGGTAGAATTAAAATGCTATCTTTCTTTTACGATACAATAAAGACAGAAATAATGAAAGTATCCTGAAATGTGAGGTTATAAATATTTTACACTTTTAGGGCTGATTTTTCAATACCTAGATAACTTTTATCTCAGGAAATAAATATGCGATTTGACAGATATTGAATTGAAAAATGTCATATTTATTCCTCAGATAAAAGTTACTTATCGATTGAAAAATCAGCCCTAAATCGATTAATTAGATTAGTTCACATTTTAATAGAAATTAAAAGACAAATTAAGAAGAGATTACGTCTACATTTTTTACCCTAAACTAAATACAGACTATAATAGACTAAAAATAACTTACCAATCCGCTGAACAAGTAATGGTAGTTCCTGCGTCCAAGTTGAACATCACGTACGTGGGTGATTATAGTCTCCTTAGCAATGGTCGTACTGCAGTCAAGAATAACATATTTGTTGCTCCAACGGTCAGTTTTCTCCAATTGTCTTAAGTAGATGATGATTTCCTTAGCAGTGCTAATTCTTTTCACATTAGCTATTCTGAAGAAGGGCGTTTTGCCGGGGACAAGGCTCTTGAATAGCTGTTGTAGTCTCAGCATTCCTATATAAATTTGTTTTTATTAGTAAGTAGTTAGTGAGCCAAAATAAATAGATAAAAGTCGTACTTATAATAGCATGGTAGCACCAGAATATATTTATAATTCCAAACGAGAATTCAACCTCTGAAGCACGAAAGCAGCTGTTAGTGCTTATTCACGTAGGTACGCGCGGGCGCGGGCGCGGGTGCGGGCGCGGGAAACGTTGCGAGCTCGTGTTCACATTAACCGCCAGGCGTTCGCGCGAGAGTGTGACGTATTGTCAGAGGTCGAATTATGAACGTCGCGAGTGAAACGCGCGCGCCGCCGCTAGTTTGACATGAACACACACAAACATCTTCACGCGTTGAAATTACCGCGAGCGCTCCGCGCGCGCCAGTCGCTAGCTTGCCCGCTAGTTAGACCGCACGTGCGTTTCGTACGTGAACACTTGGAATCACTACATATGTTTGATATTTCGTCACCGCGCCCGCCACCGCGCCCGCGAGTCAACGTGGTTGAACACTTAATGTCACTAGTAGTCGCTCACTCGTTTAAGAACGCCGTTTTACTTCGACAATCGACAAGGACTAAGCAAGCTACACTACGAGCGCTTAAATTCCTAAGAATTAACTTAGGCGGCCTTATCTTAAATAACGCTTTAATAAAATACGCCTCTCAACTTAAACACTGTTTAAATACTGCATAAGATTGACCCTGTCACTATTTGTCACTATCTGACAAAAAAGGATGGCATATATAACTTCCTTGGGCATTAGTTTAAACAGTGATAAACTTTTGACAGAAATTGAGAGGAGTTTATAAGTAGAGGTAAATTGATGATTAAATCATTGGGAAGAAAACAAAATTTTACACCTAAGAAATATCTTCTTAGGTTTTTAGCTATACCTACAAGATCTTTTGTATGTATGAGGTAATTAGAGGGAAATCTGAACTCATCGGTATATGCACTTGCACATGTCTAATATTCATATTGTTCAAACATTAAAGTATTAATAAAATTAAAATATTAATATTGACTGACTTGACTATACTATACTACTACTATACTTACTATACTTGACTGGTTATTAATAGTTTTCTTTCATTATTTAATAATAAAATGTAACCATTCAACAATACACAACAGAGCCCGAGAATCAAATGTTTTTAATGTACTTATGTTTTGTTTATTCAATTTACTTTATTTTTTATTGGCTGTAGGTAGGTAGGTACATTAAACCTTACAATGTGCAACGAGCCTCTTTTTTATTTATTCGCGTTTACTTTAGTAAAAGTGTTCAATCAACTGCACATTTTTTGCTGGATGTACTCAGTATTCAATATTAAAATTATTATGGGCGCTCCACATTCTCGCGAGATATTCACGCGAGAATCTCAGGAGATTCTCTCGACAACTGTAGTGAGAACTTCTTTTGGGTACACACTCACAAAGTTCTCAAATAGTTCTCACTATAGTTCTCACGCTCGATGACGATGGACGTGCCTTGCAGTACACAATACAACCGTTTCAATCGGCGGCTCGCTCGTTACTGAGAAACATGCGAGTGTGGTGTCAATACACGTTCTCGCCTGTTCTCACGTTCTCGCGCTCCTTTGTCTCGCGCAAAAAAACTGACAACCATCGGAGAACAAGACGAGAACACGTGAAGAATATGAGAATCAGCTCCACACTCATGCTTCTCAAGGTTTTCTCGCGTTCTCTCGAGATTCTCGCGAGAATGTGGAGCGCCCTTTAAGTTTGGACCATGGACCTTCCATCCACTTAGTTTATTAGTGGTTAAATAGTACTCTTTGGAAATGGTTTTCATTTCATCGAAATTTTAAATAATGCCGATGTTAATAATAATTTAATTGAATGGCCCTCTTTTGCCTGTTTTTGGTTTACCCGAACCAAAGATAAGCAAAACAAAACCATTCGAGCGAGTCTTTAGTCTTCTATAAATGGCCTAATTAAACACGTATTATGGTTCATTCATTCATTCGAGTCAACGGCACTCATATTAATTTCGACCAGTATCTTGCAACCTCCACGGCTTCATCAGCTGCTTCGTTTAACTGCTCCCGGGTGCAGGTGGCAGGGCACAGCGGGCAGGAAAGCAAGTGCGGCATAGTCTGCGTGGGGGCCCCGCACTCACACTGAACTTCTTAACTTCTAAACACTTTAACTGAACTTGATTAGGGTCAATTATTCCCCATTTGGCCAGGTTACTTCTACAGCGACCAACTTGGGCTCGGAGTCTGTTGAGTGACTTCCAAGTCGGCCACTGCAGGTCGTGGCCAGGAGGCAGATGTTCTGCCGGAGGAATAAAATCCAGTGGAGGAGGGTGTTTATTCTTCCGAATAGTAGAAGAATAAACGTATTATGGTAAAACTAAATGGAATACTGAACTTTAAGCGTTACTAACAAAATGGGTCCAGGGAAATTATAGAAATGTCTCTTCACCAAGTTCTTTACAAACAAAACTGCGATGCGACGTCACATCGTAGCAATATACAGTTTATATAGATTCAACGTAGTACAGCTTTCTGCGTTGCGAATTCGCATCGCGCCGATTCGCAGTTTTGTGTTTTAGCCCTAAACTCACTTTTTGTGATGATGATGACTCCGATTAAGTTAAAAGAACATCCTTTACTTGGTATTTTTACACTAAATCAGATGAAATCATTGAAATTAAAACTTAGATCATAAAATTCTTCGTATTGATTCAGTACTGCCAGCAATCGCGGTTCAGTTTGTGTTAATTGTGGTGTAATATAACTTTCAGACTGAAAAACTTAATGCCTATAACGAGCTAATGATCCTCGGCTTGTTGAAAGGTTTTCAAAGTTTAAATATCTGAGTACTTTTAAACAATTTCTTGTTTCTTAATTAAATGAAGATGGAAAAGGAATAGTTGGTACCTAGGACTGAAGCTTGAAGCAATAGTTTTTCGGAAATAACATTAGTGACTAACCATGTCAGAGTTGATAAAAAATCTAAGATTAATTTTAAGATCCTTTGAAGATAATGGGTCTTACTTATGAAAGATGTTTAAATTTGAACACTGGTTAAACAACGTCCTGTTTTTATTTGTGGATAGTCACGACGAAAAGAGATAGGACGTTGTTTAACCAGTGTTCAACTTTAAACATCTTTCATAAAGGGGGAATAAACATGTAAGGGTGAGTTTCTGTCAGACTGTGTCGTCACTGACACTGACAAGTAGGGGTGCTTTCATAGAGAATGTATGAAAGAATATTTCGCACTGTGCCGGTATTGTGTCGAAACCGTGACTTCACTGATATGTGTAAATCGACCTTTATCGTGATACCGCACTCGAGGGTCTCGAAAAAAAAAATTCATACAGTTCATCAAAGCGCATAAAATCCGCCATTTTGTTTTTTTAAGAAACACTCGCGCCATTAAGACGAATCTAATGAACATTTATCAAAATCGGTTGAGGCGTTGATTAGTTACGAATGGACATAGGAACGGATACAGACGAATACAAACAGGTCAAACACGTAACTCAAAAGGATTTGGGCTTCGCAGCGCAACGCTGCCGTCGGGTAAAAAACAGTTTGAAGCTTTTTCACGATTTCTAGGTCCATCAATAAAAAAATCATCTCCACCTGTTCAATCATAAATTTTCTTACATCCAAATCTCCACATTCACAATAACAACAAATGAAAGTACTTACATGAAAGTTCCAACACTGCACAAGTAAACAGTTCTTAGAAAATCTTTCAGTATTGTGTGGGACATAAAAGATGAATTTATACATCGTAAATGTCAATGGAAGATGAAATACGCCATTCATCATTTTCTAGTTTCATTGCATATTGGTGCCGATTTGGAGCCTTTGTTATAATTTAAGTGTAATATCCGCAAAAAGATTGAAGCGATGACGGTGACGAGTGGAAGAGGGTCGACGTGGAGGTAATGAAGGCGTTATCGTAGGATTTGTCGGCTCTCGCGTGTCCCCGAAGACTCGGCGATGGCCCGGCCTCATTGCAATTTCATACCGCGTCACACCTCCATTTTTTATTTTCAAGTGTCGCGATTTTTTTCCTGCTATTATCCGTTTTAGTCAGGTGCGGAACGTTCTTATTAACATAATGCGACATTAAAACCACAAAAAATGAGAGATATTTACCCTTAAAATGACCAAGATGAACTTTAAATATCAAAGCGAGTTCTTTTTGAAATAGGGCCGTTTTAAATTCACGCTGTTAAAGAATTTATAAAATTGTTCAACTAAAAGATTCTTTATGTTGAGAGCTGGATTGCTAAGACTTAGGGACAGTTGAGTCCAAGCAAAAGCTCTACTAACTTTTTGGACGTCTTTTTGCAGCATCTGCCGAAACCGAATCGAAAAGTTTTTCTTTATCTTTTAAAGTAAAGCTTAGATACGACTTGGCTTATCTAGATCAAGTAAATTTGTAAGATTTGAAAATCGTTTAACTAGTTTATTTAAAAATGAAGTCAAACAAGAGAACGACTCAAATACAAATAATTTTACATCTTCCATCATGAACTTGTTGCAGTCACTGTTTGACGTAGGTCTCTCACAAAAGGCATCAGTATAATTAATTTAATTATAAAACGTATTAGTAACGTGTTTTGTTAAATTTTTTGTGTAAATGATATCTACTGTTTATCTACTCTATACTATAGGTACTAATTTATACATCACTATTAATTAGTGGTATTGTTTTTGAAATAATTACTTACCGTACCATTGAGGGTATGATCTGTGGTACTGTGGGTCAGTATTTATGTTGGGTATGACATGATTTTTAGAAGTTGAGCCGATCACATAAATTTGAATTTTGTACGGGACAAAAGAGCCGCGTCAGTCACGTCATACTCAATACTATTCAGTATTAAATAAATAATAAATAAATATTGCTGGACATTTCACACAGCATCATGTAGTCCCAAGCTAAGCAGAGCTTGTGTTATGGCAACCACATGACTGATATACTACTTATATACATATTTTTTTTTCGTAAATACATACATAATATACATAGAAAACACCCAGACCCGAGACAAATATTTGCAGATCATACAAACATTTGTCCCGCGGCGGGGATCGAACCCGCAACCTCTTGCGTCACAGGCGGGCCTTCACCCACTGCGCCACAGAGTATTGTTACTGAACCTGGTACGAGTATTCGACTCTTGTCACTAAGTTTTTGCCAACTGCATTTCTTAGGCCCTTTCTCACGGCAACTACACAACTCCTGCTCATTATATATGATACCCCTGAAATATTCAGCAGCAGTATTAAGAAACATGCCGAATTCATATTCATTCGGTTGGATAATACTCTGAATTAAGTCAACCTTAGTTTACTGCCGGATAACCTCATTTCAATTTTTATCCTCCAGATAAATTCAGAACACAGGTCTGACTTAGTTCGCTTAGCAACTCCCAATTTGAGAACTGACTGCTGTATTTCACCTACACTTTAATACAATATGTTTTCTTTAGTTCAAACAGCAGCTAAATCTGTCGATCTATCTCTTTTCATTGACATGAGAGTAAAAACTTTAGAAAAACCGTTTAAAAATCTCTCAAACATGAATAGAGGGGTTAGTAAACTAATCCATGCAAACAAATTGATAAGTTTGATTAAAACACCTAAGGTAAAGAAAATATTAAAAAAAAAATGAAAAATATTAATTTAAATTACGAGTAATAGTAAAGCTTTAGATGTCTTGGATCCAACTTTAAAAGCTGGCGTCGTTATGATGACCAGCAGACTGTAACTGGGACTAATGCGAGTCTCCAACTTTTGGTAAGAAGGAAAACTGCAAACAATAAGCTTTGGTATTTCCGTCTTTGGGTGCTTTTGCAAAGAGGGTTACTATGCCTTGAGCATAGTACGTCAAATCTAAAGAAATCATAAAACGACACAACTCATTTTCAAGCCTGAAATAAATCCTGTCAATCGCAAGACTTACTAGTGCAATTAATGTTTCGTTTTCTGCCGAAGTATTCGCACCCGCTATTGAATCTCGCCCACACGTTCCAATGTATAGTTCTATAGCATTATGCTACAAATTGCAAAGATATTATTGATAAATTCAAGAATGTAGTCATAAATGTTGGAAAAACAGTATAGCATCAACACATTATTTCATATTTATTTCATAAATACATTGTTACATACACACATAGGACAAAAATAGTTTAAACAAATAGGACAAATAATTTAATAAACATTACAAAACATGTTATTATGTTGCTGTTGAACAAAGAGTTTTCGTAGCCAAGAAAACTGTAAATAATTTAAACATATTCCCCCTTACTTATGAAAGATATTTAAAGTTGAACACTGGTTAAACAACGTCTTGTCTCTATTCGTCACTATCCACAAATAAAGACAGGGCGTTGTTTAACCAGTGTTCAATTTTAAACATTATTCATAAGTAAGACCCATTAAACTAAATCATTTTGAAAAAAAATGAGTAAGTACATGCTAAGGTTTTCATAGTTACTCTAATTTTCGTAAACCCTGAGCGAAGAAAGAAAGTTTTTTGCAAAGAAAATTATCCACAAGCAAGACTGCAAGGGGCGCGGACGTCGGGCCAGGCGGAATTCCGGCGCTGTAGCTCGTTGGACGTGATTCCTCCCGCGACATGATTACGTCTTTTCTTGTATTGTGCGAGATGAATGGAGCCTCCAGCGTCGGCCAAGAAGTCAATTGCTTTGGTTCGTGACTTCACGAAGTAGAATGCGTCACTACCAATTCTACAGATAGCGACTCGAGCTCTGTGGCCCGTGAAAGCCCTTGACCCCAATTGCATTAATCAGGGTTACTTTAATCAACTCGGGTTAAGCTATTTTTACAAGCACGAGTTGTAATAAAAATTATATTTATCTAGGTATTGACAAATTAGTAGTCAGTGAAATAAAACGTCTAATTATTTTGGTTTAGTAGTCTTCCAGATACTATTTTAGAAATGTAGAATACAGTGTCTAGGTTGGGATATTCATGAGCAGTCAACTAAATATGTTCACCAGTTTTGGACAGAATTTTATTTTCATAAATTGACTGTTCCACAGCTGATGGTTACAGTAACCGCTCGGCTATACAGGGTGGAAAAAATGAATGGGCCCTGGAGGGAAACTACCTTAAATCCTTAAGATACAGTATTTTACTTACAAGAAACATTCCTTTATTTTTAAAAAGAACCATAACTGCATTCAAAGATTTTCTAAAATTCGCTTGCTTCACCCAGGAATCGAACCAGCTAAAAATTCAAAAATTAACCACTAGCTATTTTATTCCACTAGTCGATACATTCAATACTAAAGATAAAACTTCTCAAAGAAACATGAGGTCTTACACTCGTCTGTCGTACAAGAAATCCATGAAATCTAATATTTAGTCCATAAGGGCTTTAATTGCAATTTAGCTCTACAGTGGAATGGTGAGAGGTATTCAGTAGTGTGATTCAGACCTTCTCGGAATGTATTCCGAATTCGAAAAATAACGTTTCTTCGCTGAAAAAACGTCAACTTTTCGAAGAAAATCATCGAATCGGATGCTATTTTGGAAGTCTGAATCTCACCTCAGATAGACAAATACCGTCTAGAAATTAGTTAAATTAAATTAGTTTTTTCGCAAATGGTGAAATAATAAAAATTAATGAAAAAAATTGTGAAAATTAATGTTTAGATTTCATGATCTTTTTTATTTCTAAAACCAAATGTGTGTTAAAAAGATTTTATCCTGACATTAATCCTATCGATTAGTGGTATTAAATAGAGCGAGGTTTGTTTTTTAATTTTTAGCTGGTTCGATTCCGGGTGAGGCAAGCGAAGTTTAGAAAATCTATGAATGCAGTTTTGTTTCTTTTTAAAAATAAAGGAATGTTTCCTTTAAGTAAAATACTGTATCTTAAGGATTTAAAGTAGTTTCCCTCCGGGGCCCATTCATTTTTTCCACCTTGTATAATATGGTGAACTGTTACCGACTAAGTTATTCCTTAAAAGCAATCGGAATACGGTATAAAGTTCATTCTGAATATTTTAAGGGTTCCGTTCGAGTTTAGGAAACGGTCTTCTTATTTACAGTTTAGCAATTCTGTCATTCGTTCAAATTGAGGGATTTCCACAGATTCGACTTGACGATGAAGTTTTTGACGAATCAGATGGTCTTAATATTTATTATTATAATAAAAATTTAAGATTAAAAAAAATATTATCATTAAATGTTAGAAAACTCAAAGATCATAAAATATTATTAATTGGTCCTTTGGTTCTGAACTCATATTTGAATTCTGTGTATTGTGGTTAGAAATAAACAGAAGTCTCAAAAACTACGGTTAATTTATGTTTTAAAATACGACTTTGAAACTAGGATGATTACTTAAAGTTGTGGACAAGATTTTAAAAGTTGACTCGTAAAGTATAAATAATACTGTCATTTCTTAATAAATACGGAGGGTCTGAGTCAAAAAAAAAAAAAAAAACTGAACCAGCTAGACATTTTCTGTTGGTAGGTACGAGTAACTAAAAAACTCGTAAGTAAATTCGTATGAGCAAGTGGCCAACTCAGGTAAAGAAATTTTTTGGTTACTGTAGGTACGTAAATGCAGAACAACAATTAAAAAAAAATTGGCGTAAGTCTGTTGCAGAAATCAAAACTATGCTATTCTTTAATGACCTTTCCATGCATGAAAGGTTAAAATATACATCGAACTCACCTTAGAAAGAGGGCTCACGAAGTTTTCTGAAGGGCGCTTTTGAGCTGCGCGTTCGCAGTGCGTTTGTATCCATACAAACGCGAACCGGGACTGGGGCAGCGCGTTCGCATCGCGTTTGTATTTGCGCTGCAAAAAACGCAGTGTGCCCACTCCCTTAGGATGAAAAGTTTATATGCCCTCCACACAAGCCGGGCGTTAATTACCTACCTGAGTTGGCAAAGTTCATTAAAAGAGATATATCTTGAGAAAACTTACTTCTACGATATTTAACTAGTATCTAGCATAACATAAAATAAGTGAAAAAAAATATTTTCCAAAAAGTCCGTCGTTGTTGCGTAAATGCCTGTAGGGGAAAAATGTATTTTAACTTTTATTTTATTTGTTACCAACGAGCCTACAAAAACGAAAAAGTTTTAACAATAATCATTTATAAAGACTCGACTCATTACTGTTCATAAGAGGCGTGATTTTATGTATGTATTTACAGAGTCATTACACTCCATAAGTGAACCGTATAAACAATCATTCCATGCGAATGAATGAGATTCCAATAACTCCACATCGTCAATTACCTCCACGTGAACCACTTCATAGTTCATCGTTCCAATATTCTCATATCACTACTTTAGGACGTGGCCCGCACTGAGAGGCGGGAACCCAATCGAGTTGCCCCGAGGCCTATCGGAATACCGTTCATTAGCCTGTGATTGATCACACACAATGCGCTTTGATTAGGCAGTCAAGTAATTAACTTGACTTCTGTTCCCAGTCGAATTTAGCGCTGGCAATGTTAGAATTATATAAATACTGTTGAAACACTATTAATAACTTCAAACCTTTGGAAAACATCTCAGCAGTTTAGTTTGCGCAGATAGCGTGAGGTCCAATGTAAATTGAAAGACGAACAAACAGAGTAAGGCAGACATTTTGTATTTACACTGCGATTTATTACCATGCTAACCAGAATTTGTTTTCAAACTATTATACTATAAAAAAGACGGGAAAGTTGAAAACTGAAAATTGTCAGCAATATTTACTTTGATTGATTGATCAAATTAAACAGAATAAAAAACAACATGACGATTCACTTTATTGATGGATGCAGTTAGCCAAAAAATGTGCGTTTGGCTGTTAGAGTTTTAGAAAAATAACAGTTAAAACCACTGTTATTTGAAAAAAATATCAGTTTGCCTCGACAACGACATCAAAGCGAGTCTAGGGGTTTTTATACTAACAGCCGAGCGCTGGCTTTTTGTGAGCTAATATCCTACCGAACGAAAAAAAGTTCCGATTTCTTCGCTCTTAGCATGAAACGAATCAACCTAACAGCATTTTTCAGTCGACGTTGAAAAAGTGGAGGGCATTTTCCATTTTATGCCGGCGGAAGCTAGCTGGCCGCAGCTTTGTTTGCGTGCTGCCCAGCACAAAAGTAGCTTTTCAAGGTTTTTCAAGGTTGCATCCAAACTAGTTCAGTCATTACAACGAATTAGAACCATTTGCATGAAGCAATTCAGTGCACTTTTCAGGCTTTTGTGATGGCTTGAGAGTAATGCTGAAATTTACTAACTTGGAAAATGTTTTTCAAAACAAGCTTCAACAGGTAATCGGAAGCTTATTGAGCTTTACAGAAACAGGTAATTTATTTACAGCATCTACATGTTTCATCAAACAGTCCCTGACTCTATCAACAGATTAGTAAGTTCAGTGAACAGTTATAGAGAACACAGAATGAAGCCGCTGCAATTTTTTTTTTCATTAACAGCTGTAGGAGGACTGGTTTGGGAGTGGCCACACTGCGTTTTTTGCAGCGCGAAAAAATGCAAACGCGCAGTCAGCTTCCCTTCGCACAGAATAAATAGGTATTGTATCCATACAAACGCGATGCGAACGCGTGTTTGTATCGATACAAAAGCGCACCTCAAAATCGCGCTGCAAAAAAACGCAGTGTGGCCACTCCCAGACATTTCTCAGGAAATCTAAAAGCTACTTTGATTCAAACCAACCTATGAGATCGAACATCACTAGCCACAAAAAAAAAAAAATTACATTGAAAGATACTTATCCTAAGCAGTGCTAGTGGATAAAGCAATTGAAGAAGTTAATGCAACGTTTTGGACGAAAGATCTATATAATTATTGTAAATTTTTATTTTTTGTTTTTGCTGGAAGAATTTGAGGAAACACAGTACCCTGGAACGTCTAAATAAAACTTGTAACAGTAGTACGACAAGATGAAACTTATCGTTGCGTATGTGGTGTCCGGAAGTGGATTGTGGTAAAACTAGTATATTATGAAAACAGTTTGGAGCAATATACAAACCACGTTTACTGCCTTAACTTGTCTGTCGCGCAAAGTTCCTAAATTACGCTTAAGCGGTGTGCATGTAGGTACCCAGGGGGTTGGTTGTCTTTGGATTATGTTATAGTCACTACGTGGACAATTAAATTTAACGGATCCGAGATCTGCATGAATAAAGTTACGTTTGTTAATTAACGCTGTATTCCAACAATGCATCGCAAATTATGAACAACTCGTGCCAGCCCTATTACTAACAAACTCACAAAGTTTATTTCACGTTTGACCCGAAATGTTGCAGGCAATGTGATTACAAAGGCATTTTACCCAAGTCAAGATGGTAGGTTGTTTTATTCAGTCTGCAAATCCTTCCTATTCTGTAGCAACATTAAGGCGGGATCACGTCTCTATTGTTGCCTGTATCGAGTTAGGCGATTAGTGTTTCAAGAACAGACCGCCACACTAAGGGAGTGACCACACTGCGTCTTTTGCAGCGCGTTTCTGAGCTGCGAGTTTGTATCGATACAAACGCGCGTTCGCATCGCGTTTGTTTGGAAACAATACGTATTTATTCTGTGGGAAGGGTGCTGTTTGCAAGTATGTATCGATCCAAATGCAACGCGCGTTCGTAGCGCGTTTTTTTAACCGCGTTTTTGAGCTGCGCGTTTGTTTCGATACAAACGCGCAGCTCAAAAACGCGCTGCAGAAAACGCCATGTGGCCACTCCCTAACCTGATCTATCGTTACAGAGTTATGGTTTTTATCAAATAGCAGTGCTCGATGTTAATTGATTATTTGTGACATGGAGTGCCAAATTAATTAATTACGCTACGGGTAAGGTAATTAATTTATCATTGTTGACGTCCACTGGATAATCAAGGGACCGGTCTGATAATGGGTAAATAAGCGATATGTACATTATTTACCTGAATGAGAGATTAAAATAGTAATATTTAATGCATGAAACTGATCTCCGGGAAAATGTTTGGCAAAATTCCTTCACGCTGTTAGATTTTTGGGGAATAAGGAATTTCGTTCGTTCAGTTGCTTTCCAGTACTTATTAAAAATACTTTTGTTTGTAATGTTGATTTTTCCCTACTTTGATATCTGTAAAATTCGTATTTATAAATTATTTAATGTTTTATTCACAAATTATAAACAGGTTAAATGCGGAAACGTTTTAGTTACATAGCTTCAATGAATGTTAAAATCTTTTATTACTTGAAATGTTTATTACTTAGAATTAGAGATACGAGTAGGTAGGTATAACGTCGTAGGTTCCTAGAAAAACTATTCGTAAATACATGTGTATTTTCTATTTACGTATTTAAAGATCTAATGCGTCGATCCGTGGCCTAAGGTATCCAAATCTCGGAATTAGCTTTTCCTTCTATAAAAATACTTATTCAGCATTTTCAACGAAACAAGAACAGCTACAGAGTAGCTGCTATTACTTGGGGAGAAAAGATTTAAAGAGCACACGATAAATAGGCGAGGAGCCGCAGGGACGTTATTGCCTTCTGAGGGAGCATTGTTGTACGGAGCCTGTTTTGCATTCTACTGATCGCTGAATAGGTAATCATACCTTGAGTATAACAATTCAAAATAAATCGCGATCCCCACTCAAACTGATACGGCCATTTTATTTTTCCCCTTCTACATTAGGTCTATTAGCTTCATGGTAATGCTTTAGATTGGCACGAATTTCGTAAAAAATCCTTTACCGTTTAGAGCTCGATGCGTTTATAAATTTCATTGGTTCACGGATAGGATTCGAACCCACAACTTTCAGATCGAAAGTCGAGGTACTAAACCACTCGGCCAACATGGCTCTAAGCAAACAAGTAATAAAATAGAAGTCTGTACTATACGCCGAAACTTTTGCTCGATATTTGATATGGTTCCCCACATGAAAAACTTGCGAGATTGCGGTCGGTAGCATTAATCCCGTATGAGGTTGAATAAAAAAAAAATTCCTTGCTTTTAATATGCCCCACACTGAAACGGATCTTTCTTCTGGTGATTCTGATTTTATGGAGCACCATCAATGGAAATAAATTTAAAAGTGCAAACGATTGATATTCAACAGGGGAACTGTAATCGACACGGATAACGATGACGTCAGTAAACGATCATTTGGCAAATGCGAACTGACTGAATATTAAAAGTAAAAAGAGATGGTGCTACAGATTCTTTTGAAAATTCCTGTATTTATCTGGTTAAGATTAAAAGAGATTCCAGATGTCATCAGTTCTCCTTTGTGATTGGATGGATTTGAGGATTAATTAATGGCAAAACTGAAAAATATGTCGTGTTATAATCCGTTCTGATGTTGTTCCGAATTACGAATGCTCATATGTAAAACAAATAATAGGTACCATTATTATTCCTGGTCAAGAGTATGTTTATTTTAGTATATTCACGTACACCTTTTTTAGGGCGTGTGATATTTTATTAACTTTATTAAGTTCATGTGAATTCACAACATCTTATAATTCTATTAGAATTTCCTGGAAAGGAATAACTATAAATTATAAACATTTACTTACAGAAACTAATCGACTACAGATAGGTATACTATTACCGATTAGATTAACCAAAAACCAAAGATTATTTGTGTACTTATATAAAAAGAATATTTTTGTAGAAAAAATGTCTAGCAAGATAAAAAAAAAGATACTAGAAACAAAAATGTGAATTCAAATCTTATAGGTACCTAGGAACTCAAACAATTTGAACTATCATTCATTTTATGTTGTGATCTCTTCAGATATTCGGTTTATATTTATAATCTAGTTCTCCTCTAGTAAATTCAGGACGCTGTCTATCAAACATTGATGTACCACCTCGCTCCATCTTGATTCAATGACACTTAAAGAAAACTGTAAAAGTTTTACGTGTGAAACTACATTACGCTTCTAGGGGCGTTTTTAGATTTACCTACAACTTTTAATCTCAGCAAACAGAAAGTCTCATTTACATACTCGTAAAGTTAGTAAAAATGAACTTTCTATTATAGGCTAGAGTGCTGATTGAGCTTGTATAGTTAGAACAGGTGGTTGATTGCAATGATATGCTAAATATGGAACGTTTACCAGACTAATGCAACAAACTGTTGACTGTTGGTGTATAATCCTACCTAAAATAGGAACAGCTGGTATCGCAGGCTATTTGAAAATTAAATGAGGTTTACATTCGCTGAGCCGCATCCTAGCTTGTTAGGCTTTAAGAGATCGTTCAACACAATTGTTGTTGAGGCTACAATTAAGGCCATATGAATACCAAAAAAGTTATGACGTCAGATAAAATACAATGGTTGTTATTACTCTACATTAGAAACTTATTACTTTTTTATTACACCGTGTGGCGTTCATACGATGTACGTGATGTCGTGACGACATTAACTCACACACGTTTTATTATTACACCAGCGGAAAAGTTAACTGAGTTTTTGTATAACCTATTGTACTAGTACAAATACACACGCCAAGAAAGCATACCACATGTTTAATCTTGGCGTGTAGTAGTTTGTTAATTAGAACTATGGAAAAATATGTTTCGATCGATAGAAAGAAAATTAGCACCACAGCTTACAATAATCTCAGAATAGTTTTGTAATACAATAACCGATACTGAGTTTAATTTTATACCAGTGATGAACTGGTATTGTGCCTCGAAGTTAAAATTATTTTCTCTCGTCTTTCATAAATTACGGTACGTAATGAGCTGAGAGTTTCAAAATTATAACTTCGCGGTTGATTAGGCGAACATGTAAGTTAACTAATTTGAAGACAAGGTAAAGTTCGGAACATGTTGCTCTTTTTGCTTTGCAGAATAGAAGTGCACGTGTAAGACTCTAAGGAATTCCCACGAGTTATTTGGATTTTGCTCACAAGAGCGAATGTACTATTCAAATTAGTGTCTTCCGCGAATCGACTTTGATGTGACAGCCAGTCTGAGGAGGGTGGTATTTAGGGCTTCGAATGATCTGCGTTACGCTTTTCTTGAGAGTACGAGCTTCACTTTTATTTTTGTTTCTGGTGCTTGTTTTACGAAAATAATCCCTTTTTACACTGCAGTGTCGTTTATACGCTCACGCAACAATAATGTTCTGTATTTTTACATCTGCATCATATCCGGTGCTCGCGACTCGAGACCGCCTGCAATGACTTCCGCACACTCTTTTCAGTTATCTACTTCGCTTGTGTATTCCATGCTAGTAAATTCAAGGATCTCAAATAACGCGCATTTTCATTGTGAATATAAAATAAATAAAATGAAATAATAAAAATCGTTTTTTCTAACAACTAGGTAATAAAACAATTCTTGTTATTGTTCCTACCCAAATGATAAAAAAATGTCTACGTATTGTTCAAAACTTAGGGGTCAAAATGCGTATTACTCGTTGCTCATTATGCGTTTTAGTCGTTTGGCGTATGCGTCATTCCGCGTATTGGCATTTGGCTTAAGGCCAAGCTCCAAAACGGTTATGATTGTTTGCCTGCAAATTGTAACTAAACGGAATATCTCATCAAGTTACAACTCCAATTATGTGATTTTTTAATCTTTTTTCTATTTAGTTCTAAAGGCAGAAACACGATTAATAGAAATTTACATGATACTTTTACGTTTTGAAAATGACACCTTTTCTCAAGATTTTTGCATTTTTCTTGAAAACCAGTTCAGCTACATATACAAAATAAATACTCACAGAAAGGAAATTTAGTCTTTTATTTGCTTCTAAGTTATCGTTTACCTAGACTGCTTATTTTTCTCATAATAAGCAAAATTAGTTTTGAGCTTTACTTCTGAGCACAGAGAGTTAAACGGATCAACCGAAAATCAACCTTATTGAGTCCCGAGTTGCTATATAAATAAACACAGAATCGAACGCAGCTCACGCGCAATCAGCCTAGACATCTAGGCGTAAACGTTGCTCCCGTTTTTATGGACGGCCGCATCATGTTTGAGATCCGCGACAAGATAACCGGGAAGCTTATCTTTATCACGGATAGCGATCGGCTTAACGAAGCCCTTATTACTATTTGCCCCTCTCTGTCTAATCAATATGATTAGTACACCCGAAAGGACAAAGCCCCGTTCCGTTACGGTAGCGTTCTTCAACGCTGCCGGTCTAGCCAAACAGCGCGCGACTGTTGCTGACTTTCTCTCCCGACATAACGTCGACATTTTGCTGGTGCAAGAGACCTTCCTGAAGCCGTGCACTCGCGATCCTCGGATCGCGAATTACCAACTTGTGCGCAACGATAGACTCACAGCCCCCCTCGGTGGGACACTGATCTATCACAGGAGGTCCTTGCACTGCATACCGATCGACACGCCCTCCTTGACTCAGTTAGAAGCCTCTGTCTGTAGACTAGCTATGACAGGCCACCCCCCGATCACGATAGCCTCCTGCTATCTGAGCCCCTCCCGCACCCTTAACGAGAGTGACCTAAGAGCACTATTCGATCTCGATAACTCTGTCATCTTGGCAGGCGACTTCAATAGTAAAAGCCCCTCCTGGGGCTGCAATACCTACAATCCCAATGGCCATATCTTAGAAGACTTGGCCGATACGATTAACTTTGACGTTATCCCTCCCCTATCTCCGACTCACTATCCTAATCAAGTGGGTCACAGACCCGACATACTAGACGTTGCGTTACTACGGAGTGTCTCCCTACGGTTTCACTCCATAGAAACGCTTCACGAACTCGACTCCGACCATCGCCCGGTGCTCATGCACCTCGGCCCCCCCCCTGACACGACCCCCCCGACAAAGACGGTAGTGCAATGGCACAAACTCGGGAAAGCCCTCGAGGACATTCACTCACCGGATTTGGTTAGGATTCCCGACGACATTAGGTCCCCCGACGATGTGACTACTGCAGTCGACTCCCTGACCAACCATGTCACCTCCGCAATCAGCGGGTTATCTAAGCGGGTCCCGGTGATGGTTGACCATCGCGGGACCCTGCCGGATGATGTGAGACGGTTGATCACGGAGAAGCATGCAGCGACCCGACATTACAGCTCTTGGCCCACCGACCAAAACAGACGTAGACTCCGCGCATTCGAGCGCCTAGTTAGGACCCGTATCCGACAGCACAGAGACCGCGATTGGGAAAATCGACTGTCTGGGCTCAAGCCAAGCCACCAGGCCTACTGGCACTTGGCTAGGTCCATGAAGTCAGACACCTACTCTGTCATGCCCCCTCTGACCCGCCCCGACAACAGTCGCGCATTCGATGACGACGAAAAGGCTGAATGCTTAGCTGAAAGCCTTGAGTCGCAATGCACCCCTAGTCTCGCCCCCGTAGACCCTGCCCACCTCGATACGGTGGACAGCGAAGTCGAACGGCTATCCTCCCTTCCTCCCTCCGCGCCTCCTCTCACTCCCATTAGGGCTTCAGAGGTCCAGGCGATTATCAAGAATCTCCATCCTCGTAAGGCCCCTGGCGCTGACGGAATCAGTAACAGGGTGCTCAAAAACTTCCCAGTAGTCCTTATCTACCTCCTAGTCAGCATCTTCAATGCGGCCATGGAGAATTGCACCTTTCCTGACGCATGGAAAGAAGCCACAGTCATTGGCATTCCCAAACCGGGTAAGAAGGCTACGGAGCCTTCCAGCTACCGCCCCATCAGTCTCCTCAGTTCCTTGGGCAAAATCTATGAACGACTTCTCCTGAATCGTCTCTGGCCCATTGTTAACGAGCTTAGAATCCTCCCCGATGAGCAGTTTGGCTTCCGTGCCAAACACTCCTGCCCTCAGCAAGTCCTTCGATTTACAGAGCACGTGCTCGGTAATTTCAATGATCGCTCTTGGCCGGCGGACACGGGTGCCGTCTTCCTCGACGTAGCGAAAGCATTCGATAAAGTCTGGCACAACGGCTTGGTCTACAAGCTATCCAACTTTGGTGTGCCAGACAGACTCGTGCTCATCTTACGAGACTTCCTTCTCAATCGAAACTTCCGCTACCGAGTGGAAGGCTCGCTCTCCGCCCCTCACCCGATTCGCGCCGGAGTCCCTCAGGGCTCCGTCCTCTCCCCTCTCCTTTTCACGCTGTATACCAGCGATATCCCACGTACCCATCAGGTCGAAATCGCCCTTTTTGCGGATGACACAGCCTTGTACACATCCGATCGAAATATCGATAGGATTTGTATAAGGCTGCAAAAGGCCCTCCAAGTTCTTGGTGTATGGCTCCGCAAATGGCGCATAGAAGTCAATCCCACTAAAAGTGTTGCCGTATACTTCGGTAGGCAACGCACCGATCTACCCGATCAGGACCAAAGGGCCCCCGTGGACCCCGTGGATCCTCCCGCGCGTAAACTCAAATCCCCCCGACCAATCTCTCTTTTTGGTGAACCCATTCCTTGGGCCAAAAAAGCTCGTTACTTAGGTGTTACCCTTGATAGTCGCCTCACCTTTAGCGAACATATCATTACTGTTCGAAACCGCGCTAAATTCTTTCTTAGTCGCCTCTTTCCTTTGCTGGGCAGACAGAGCAAAATGTCACTTAGAAATAAGTTGACGCTCTATAAAGCCTGTATCAGACCCGTCATGACGTACGCCTCCGTGGCGTTTGCCCAATCTTATCATATAGATAAACTCCAAATAGTCCAAAATAGATTCCTCCGTAATGCCACCAATGCCCCGTGGTACGTGCGCAATGTAGACCTTCACCGAGACCTCGGACTTGAGTCCATCGCCGAATTCATGAAGCGCGCCTCACGGCGCTTTTATGATTCGGCGCCTCATCATCCGAACCCTCTGGTCTCAAACCTCCCCGATTATCCGATCGTTATCTTCGATACAAAATCCCGACGTCGACCAAGACACGTTCTTGGTGACCCCGATGACAAGATCACCGCCGCTAACGCGGCGGAGATCTAGTCATCCGCGTTAGATAGTATACACAATACACTCCACACGACACCGACCCCGCCGGCGGGGTCGAAGACGTAGTCTCTCTCTCCGTTTCCGCCCCTTCTGGGCTGCGGCCGTCCTCAAAAAACCCTCCCCTGGCGACAGCCCAAGCCGAGGTCCGTACCTAAGTGGTGCCCTTGCGCATGTTGCCCCAACCTATCTTTTTCCGGCGTAGAGCCTTCTGCTCTCGCCATAGTCCGGTAACGTTGCAAAGGTCGACACGTGACCAGCCAACATAAAAGTCCGTCCGAAAAAAAAAAAAAAAAAAAAAAACGCAGCTCATTCCGCTTCTGGGCGGTCACAAGGTCGGATCCACGCGCGTTTTGACATTTTGACATTTGACAAGCTATTTGCCCGCCCCGGCTTTGTACAGGTAACAGAAAATGAAACCAAAAAGTCATAAAGTTAGTAAGTATTTAGTTTTTTTTTCGATTAGGAAAAACAATACTAACTTTACGACCTTAGTAATAATGCACAGTCCCTCCCTAAGGGTAATTTTGAATAAAATAAAAATAAAGTAGGTATTTAATTACTCTGGTGAATCAAACCAGAAAATATTTATTTGAAATAGAACTTTATTGCAACCCCTTTAAAAATTCATAACTTAGTACTTATTATTTTATTTTTATTTAAGAAATTAGGTACATTTATTTCTTAGAAACTTGCCTCCTTTTTTCACCTTCTTGTTAGATAATAGGTTGGGGAAAAAGTTTCTTCGCATTTTTTAAGAAAATTAAAAACATTTTTTAATATAGTTTATTTACATTTAACTAAAGTATGTAGGTACCATTTTGTTCGATAACTTTTTGCCATCTTGTAGGCAGGGACATGATCCCATTGCTATAGAAATTTTGGGACTTCTGATCAAAATACCGCGACAAGTGGTTTTGGCAGTCCTCTCGTGATGTTAACCTGACACTGCCTAAAGAATTCTGCAGAGACCGAAACAGATGGAAATCTGAAGGTGCAAGGTCAGGACTATACGGCGGATGCATTAACACCTCCCAGCCAAACTCTCTTAATTTTTGCTGAGTGGCTAAAGATGTGTGAGGTCTAGCGTTATCATGATGAAAAACCACACCCCTTCTGTTGATTAATTCCGGCCGCTTTCTCTCAACTTCTTGCTTTAATCTCATCAGCTGTTCGCAGTAGAGTTCAGAATCGATGGTCCTGCCTGGTGGTAACAGCTCATAATGAATAATGCCCTTCCAATCCCACCACACACACAGCATCACCTTGTTGCGAGTTAACCCGGGTTTCGCCACAGTCTGTGAAGCCTGACCGGCCTTTGACCACGACCTTTTTCGCACGTTCTTATCGTACGTGATCCACTTTTCATCACCAGTTATCAGCTTCTTCAAAAATGGTTCGGTTTCATTACGTCGTAATAAAGAATCACAAATGAGTACACGGTTCATTAGGTTTCTTTCAGTGAGCTCGTGAGGTACCCAAATATCGAGCTTTTTTGTGTACCCAGTTTTTTTCAAATGCGCCAAAACTGTTTTGTGGTCAATTCCCAGTTCTTCAGCTACGTCGTAACTACTGATATGCCGATCTTGCTCCACTTTTTCAAAAATGGCATCCATTTTATCCGTAATAGGGCGACCAGAGCGACGTGCATCTTTGACATCAAAATTTCCAGATTGAAAACGCTTAAACCAAATCTGTGCTACTCTCACAGACACTGCACTAGGTCCATAAACATCGCAAATTTTTTTCGCGGCTTGCGTTGCATTTTTACCTTTTTTGTAGTAAAATTTTAAAATGTATCGAATTTCTCCATTAGATTCACTCATCTTGGCGGTACGAAAAACAAATGAAAATCACACATTTTCCTAATTTGAATTTGGAATTATGTTCTTTAAAATTTAAACTTACAATGATATTAAAACCAGCCAGATACAAATAGTATAGCCAAAGATATTTTATTACAAGTTCATACATACTATAATGCGAAAAGACTTTTTCCCCAACCTAATAGAACAGAAGATCGAAGATCACTATAGATTACGAGTAGAACAAAAAATCGGCAAAATTAGTTTAGTAGTTACGGAGATACGTGGTAAAACAAACATTCACACAAACTTCTCTCATTTGTTATATAATAGGACTAGTCGAAATCGAATGTCATTCGGAACAAAATGGAGTGGAGTCGCATCCTCAACTATATAATTTGGCTTTTGTTCAAGGACTGTCTTGGCCAAGTGGGATATTACCCCGAATTTAGTTTTTTTTAGCTTCACTTGTATTCATCTATGTCAACAGAATCTTAGAACGTAGTTTTAATCCATTTCAAAACGTCGGATCAAAATGTGCACACTTATCAAGGATCAATGACATTATTATTTTACCACGTTTTTATTATACTTATATAGTCACTTTCTTGTTCGTCTGTCTATCTGTCTGTCGTTCCGGGGGAAATCTCGCGCGACTAAAATTTCGAGCACTTTCCGTGTAGCTGGCCGGCTAAAACTGTCAGGGTAGCTCACAACTCGATGACAACGCATTCTAAATAAATAAATAAAGACGTGGTTTTTAGTTTATTTTTTAATCTAAAATTAATTTACATAGTTAATTTTAGTACTGTAATTTTGTACTTTATCGACTCGTATGTAACTGTAGCGTGTTTTTTAGTGTTTTAAATTCCGGTTGGTGCATATATCCAGTGTCGAGTGACCCGAGTGCTTATGGGCTTAATCAATGAAGGGGTTGTAAAGATATTAGGTACTCAAGGGGGTAAAAAAATAAAAGTTATACAAATAAATTTAATGGGGTGTCATATGAAAGTTTATGGTTCACAAATTGTAATTTACGCTAAACTTAACGTATTATGACAGTCCTAAGAAAGCAAAGTCGGCGTAGTTTGTAGTTTGTAGTTCACACAGTGAACACAGCATACAATTATTTGTGATTAGACTTATCTAGGTATAAAGAATATAATACATATTATGTCGGAGTTGGAGCTAGAAAAGGGAATGTTAATTGATTTGATACTTCGTTCTGCACTACATCCTGTTAACAACGCCATCTGTAGACTAATAATGGAAACGTCAAATAGACAACTGTCAGTGTCACTTGGGTGTGGTCGACACAAAGTAGGCAGAGGGCGCTAAAGTCAGTTTTGTTGTTGGACAGTTCGCTTTCCTCGAGCGGGTGGCGAGCGGCGTGGCCACTTTGGTTCTGGCATCGGAGCGGAGCGGTCGCTCCTCGATAGTAATAATGTTCTGTGGGTAGCTTTGTCTCTTTCTGTTGAACTCACCGCGTTTCCATTTTGTTTTTTAAATGGTGATAGTAATTCTAATCGGCAAAAATCGAATCAATCCTCTGTTTAAGTCTTGTGAAAGTAATTGTGTAGCATTCGCACCACGCCGAAATTAAGTGATGGCTTTCTGCTACCCTGGGAAGACCTGGATGAGAGGTCTGACGAGTCACACGATATAAAATGAGAGGTTCACACTTTGATCTAGGCAGCCAACAGTAACGATATATGCAAAGTACGTACCTCGGACTGCAAGCTGACACTCGTTGAACTTCCACCTTTCGATTGTCCATAAGCTGATGCTGGAGAGTTAGGGTTCACAAACACACAAGAGATATGAGATGAAGATCACAGGCAAAGTCCGTTAGAATTCGAAAAGCTTGGCAGCTTATTCGCGAGGTTGCGCGTGCGTAACGATCGGTGTCCGTTATAGAACTGTCACCTGCTCCGAGCTTTGACGGATAGGTACGATGCATGACAGCCAAAAAGTTGGCGTCTCGTTACTGCTGGTTAGAAGCCCAGAGACAAAGTGTGAATGATGTATGATAAAGTTTTGATGGGAACGAAACAAATTGTGATTACAAAATAGACATCCTGACTACACGTTACATTGGTTATTTCGTGTCTTTGAACATATCGGACCATCCATACTTCACGCCCAGAACCCTCTCCCCGACAAGTATATGATCTTCTTATGAAATATTATCTTATTCTATTAAACGAGCAATATTTGTTTGTTTGTTTATTTGTACTCACGTTCTCGAAAACGGCTCTAACGATTTCGATAAAATTTGCGGTACAGAGGTTTACGGTTTACGGGGGCGAAGAATCGATCTAGCTAGGTCTCTACCTAGCTAGATCGATCGAGACCTAGCTTTTTTTAAATACATACTTAACTCATTTTTCTTTTTCTTTTTTTCTCGATTTGCACCCAAGCAGAGCTTGGTCGCCCAGATATTCTATAATAAGTAATAATAATTATGAAGGTAACAACTAGGTATCACTACCATCGAAAAAAAAAAATTGATGAAGTCTCCATGACAATGTTCGCTACTTCAACAAGATGTTAAAATTATAATTATTCCAAGATAGTTTCAAAAGTTTTAACATGTCAAAATATCGTGAATAGATAGAGGGTAGAGGGGCGTTTGGGGGGAGTCAACGATGACATTTCTTTTGAAAGCTAATCCTTAATATGTCATTATGCGTATTGGTCATTCAAGAATTGGACATTTCGCGTTTATGTATTTGGTCAATATAAAAATTTTGAATTATTGGTCATTATGCGTCAGAACGAAAAGATTCAAGGGTTAGAAAAAAAAGATGTGAATGATTTAAGTAGGTACCTACTTTAGCTATTGGATTTTCATTTAATTCTAAAAAGAGGTGTGTAATTTTTACACGCCTTTCTTAAAAGAAAAAAAAGGAGCTAAGTAGGTATATTTAAAAATGTAACTGGTTGATTTTATTAAAGACTATATGTTTTAGTTTTAGGAAACTCAACAACCTACTTCGCCATCTCAGTAGGTACTTAAAGTGAAAACGATAAATTACTTTTTCTTTTTATCCGTCGAAATTCAATCTTGCTATTCCTACCGTAGAATTACCTGCCCAAGTTGTAAATGTCGTAATACACCTATATCTATGAAGCAACGTACTTCTCTACCACATTTTATATGTAAATGGGCTTTTCCGTTTCCAAAGTGCTCCTTTCTCGGAGGTGATCCTGTGACTGTGACGTAAAATGAATTTTTCGTCGCATCGAATTGGTGACTACGTCTCTCAAACGGGCTTCGGCAATGGGTACTGTGATTGTCATATTCGTGTGCTGTATGCTATAGGAAGATATCAAGACTGTATGGTTTTTTTACATGTATACGTACGTATTTATTAGGTTGAGTATGGAGAACGAGATATTTAAATTTGATGTTCCTTGAGATGCGAGAGTCACTGCACTCGTCCTTAGGCGCGGGACATACAGAAAAGACGTAAGACGAGGACGCGTCGCAGACATATATTATGTCTCTTCCGCGTCCCTTTCATAGAAAATGTATAGAAGCGTCGCGCCGAAAACATACAGAAGAGACGGGGCAGAGACGAGGCGCCGTCACATTTTGTATGAAAGGGACGCGGAAGAGACAAATGTCTGCGCCTCATCTCTTTTATCTGGCCTGCGCCTTAAAATTATACAGGTATTTTTGTTTATTTAAAAATGTCATGGCGTAACGACTCAAAAGCCGGAACCGACAATTTAACGTGCCCTCCGAAGCACGGAAGCGCTCAGCTCGTAATCATTTGCTCTTGCTCCAAATTGTGACCGCGCACAACATTGCTTAACTTCTAGCTCTAGCTTACTTTCGATCAATCAAGAACATCTAAGCAAGCTATGCCACGAGCGCTTCCATGCTAAAAAGCGGTAAGTATTCAAAAAAGTGATTATAGGACGTCTGAATTGTATGTCAAAATTGGTAAATACGCACGCAAGATCTATATTAAAAATTCTTATTAAAGTAGTGCTTATGATGTTCGCTTCTTTCGGATTTTTTTTAAATGGTACTTTCATTATGAATGTTAGAAAGCTAGACCAATATAAAAATTCAAGCAGTTTGTATTATAACTAATTACCATAATAGTTATTCCAGTAATGAGGAAGGATTTTCTAATTAGTTCGGTTAGTATTCAGTTTCACTTTCAAAACTTTCGTGAGTTGTACTAAAATTTAGTAATTCCCGTGTGTTAAATATTTAATATTATTTAACACACGGGAATTACTCACGTAAAAATATCGTCGATTTAGATACCGACAGTGTTTCGATTCATCCGGAGAATCTTCATCTGGGTAAGGAGGGAGTTACGGCAAGGTTACTTCCTCGCGGTCGCGTCTCACACTCACGATATTTTTACGTGAGTAATTCCCGTGTGTTAAATAATGTCTAGTATTCAGTTTGTTACACGTACACACATTAGTACACGTAGTCATAGTGACGTATATTTACAAGATTGTTTTAATATTTTGGTGCCTTCAGATATACCACAGCCTTATTAAAAGCGTTTTTTTTTTCTGAGAACCTTTAAATTACTCTTAAACTTTCTCTTAAATTTAAAAAGTTGGATGAACATGTTATATTGGTGTAAATACCAATACTTCTGCAAAATAACACCTAATGCAACGTAAATCACCTAGTTTTAGATGATTGGCGTAAAATAGTTTAGCTAAATAGTCCCGCATATACTGGTTTTTATTCAAGTTCAAAACAAATAGTTTTTCTAACTTCTAAAAACCAATATTCAAGACCTTTATTATTTCTTCATTTGCTTGGTTTTTGCTGTGAAGAATAATAAAAACAAAACATATTATCGGAACTCTTATTACCTTAATGAGTCTCTAAGAAACAATATAAAAGTTCAAGTACTCTAACAATAAAATCATTGTTACTTTAAGGGGTAAACCTATTATTATTAAAGCGGTAAATCCAGTAAAGATTAATAATGTAAGATTTAATAGCTCTAAAATAAATACTGTCGGTTCATGAATATGAGTAGTAAAATATACAGTTATTTACTCTAAAAATATGAAGAGCTCGAAGTGTAGCATGACGAATCGTTCTTTTCAGATTAATGGAAATAACGTTCAGCGTAGTCATTCAAAGGAGGGGTGACTGCTAGTGACATTACAACAGTACTACCGTACTTCGCAGTAGGTACATAGTAAAGTTGTTGTTGCATATAATCTTCGGGCTGTCTTAAGGCTGGATTACACCGGGGCAACACTGTGCGGCATTGCGGCATGCCACAAGGCCGCATGCTACAGAATAAAAAATGTCACACATTGTGGCAAGAACCGTGCGACATGGAAACACCTTGTGTCATGTGGCAGACTGACCCAAGCACGATATTGCCTCGGCGTAAAATAGGCTGCCGCATACCACTAATGCCGCAAATGCTTTCTATTTGTAGCATGCCACAAGATGCCACATGCCACAATGAGTAGCATGCGGCACTGTCGCACGTTGTTGCCCCGGTGTAATGCAGCCTTTGAACTCATTCAACAGAGAACTAGTTCTGGCACTTCCGAACTTATAAATCTATCATTTAAATAGTTTAAATATTTACAAGAAATAATTAACTACATTATGAACATAACTGGTACAAAACATGTATGCTTAGAAGCTAATGAGCCTTCTAAGGTTTTGCAAACGATGTATTGATAACTCAACTGATGCAAGCTCCTGCCAGCCGGAAGCATGCCAAAGACGTTGCAATTTAACGTAGGCTATTAATAATGTATGCTGAGTTTTGTCATTCTTTTTAAGTAACAGCTAGATACCACTAAGTTAGCCAAATGTAGCGTGTGATGCTAGGCCAGTGAATTTTTGTTAAGGTATTAATCCTCTTTTTTCTTTTGATGACTTTAACGAGACTCACTCGACTGGCTCCCCACGAGCGTCACTATTTAGATTTAAGCGGATGGATCACCACAATGAAAGCTATGCCCCATACCGTGTTTGTTGCCCTGTTTCTCCACGGTGTTGGTCGTGAAAGAACAGGAGTACAATCACCTAGCTCTTAAGACGTGTCAAAGTGATCATAGTACTGCATAAATGATATTTGAATTTGAATTTATGCAGAAACTTACCATCATGAGAGTCATAAAGATAGATGACATTCTTCCAGCCATAGTATGTCACTGTTCCGAGAACTGCCCTGTGGTAGTCGGGAAGAATGCTCATTGCGTAGTCAGGAAGTCCAGATGTCGGAGTCAAAACCTGAAACATTTCTTATTTTTATATTCTTGCTTTTAAAAACAGTGATGACCAAAATAACCTTTTTTAAATCCTTGCTATTTGAATATGACAAGTCACGGCTAAGATCGATGAAGTAATTTTAATGTAGACTTAAAAATAAACTCATTTGTAGATTAATTTTGAAAACTATTAGAGAAAATATTGGATAGTGATTGTTAACACTAGGAAAAGCCTAAAATTGTACTAACTACCACTTAAAAAATTCAATGACATCGTAATAAGTACTATTTTCCATCCTAATTTACTCGTAAAGAGACAATTTAGAATGACACCGTAAAGATTACTTTAGAGTTAAATTTGATTTTGAGATGATATAGATGATTTTAGTTATGGCAAAAAATTAAGAAAGAAAGTTGTTACTTTATAAGAGGTACGCGATTGAAAGCGCTAGTATTAGCTAGTCGGTACTAAATACTGTTGATTCCTACTTATTGAACAATCGCAAGATGTTCAGAGTGTTGGGAAAAGGCCAAATTCCTTCAGCTGTTGCGAATCTAAACAGTTACCACGTAGTATTATAATATTTTGATAGTGTTATCGCATAGCTATGAAACAGTGTGCTTCGGAGCAGATTCGTGTTCAGCATGAAGAGAGGCTGAAATGACTTTCTAAGCGTCCGGCTGTAAATTGACAATTTCCCTTTTTCTTCGGAAATGACACAGCGTCTTTATACAGCGAAGTTCTTTTAAAAGACAATTCATATTTGCCGCGTAAACTAGAAAACTTTTCCTAGTCTTTAGTTATTCGAAAAGAAAAAAATACTTTTGCCCAAACGCGACGACACCTAAGTTTATAAAATCTAAAGTTAAAAACAAAGATTTTATTAGTCTAACTTAGCTTTCCATATCACTCAGAAAGACACAAAAGCCAAAACAAAAAAATGACTCTTCAATGTAAATAACATTGATTGTTCAAGGTTGTTTCTTATTAACCTTTTATTGTTTATACCTACTTGGTATTTTTCCAGGACTGTGTATTTTTATTTTTAATATTAAATGGATTACTATCATAAAATGTTTTACTAAGCCCATTATTTTATAACCCTTTCTCGGGAGTGGCTAACCGGATTATAGCGATTTCCGGGTAATAGTAATTCCGGGTAGTTTGTAATCTTATACAAAATAACAATTGAATTTGAAATCGAAGGGAGCTCGCTAGCCAAGTCTTAGATTTTGTAAAAACTTAATGGATAATTGTGTTTTGTCTAACATGGTCCCGGGTAGTATTCAAAATATGTGACAACAAGAAATCGTAGCAAGTAGCTACGATCAATTTTTTCCATGCCTACCGTGAAAATGTAATACAAATTCGGCCTATTTTCTCTTGCACCAATATTTTAACTTTTTCATCCTTCAAATATTCTTAGCACGGCAAAGTATTTACGTAATACCGAAAATTGTTTGTTTCTCAAAATTCTTCGAACAAAACCAGTATTAACCAGTATACTATTCTGAGAAAATAAATCTTCCAGCTAGTGTTGGGTATGACATGATTTTAAATTGACTTTTATAAGAGTAGGTTCATTTTCAAAATGAGCCGGTTCAGTGAGCCGGCTCTTTTGAGCCGATCATTTTTAACTTGACAGTTCATAATGACCTACGCATTGACGAACTCGAAGAGCCGGTCTAATGTTCATTCATGGTGCGATCTTAGGTTGGGTAACTACTATTTCAAAAGTGAGTTTGGAAAAATGTAATTTCTAATCGTGCTGATTAATAAGAAAAAACAAACGCTGATTTAAATTTAATCATTTATTTACATAATTATTATAATGTCACCAAATAATGAGCTTACCGTACATTGGGGCTATGTAGAACATTTTTAGAATAAAAAAACTTTTTGAACAAATACTGAGGAATTTTGTAACGCTTGAATAGATTTTTTTTATAGTAGATCATAACTATAGACGGTGTCAGCACTCAAGTCCTACGGCAAAAGTGGGAACTAATTGTTTTATTTACTTTAAGCTCTTTTAGTCACGGTCGTTCAGTTGTTGTGTATAGAATTAAAGAACATACAACTTTGCCTAAATATTAATGTTCAAGCCTTATTTGGACAATTAGTCATTTTTACGCGAAAGCAGCGCTGCGTCTATCGGACTTCAGTGCTGACACCGACTCTACTATTGCCCTTTAGGCAGCCCGGTGATATTTTGTTTCCTTCGTTCGTTTGAAAACCCGCAAAATCGAAAACATTGAAAACCAATTTTTGTTTTCAAAACACGTTTTTTCAAAACGAGCCGCCTGCGTTTCATTCAATTCAAAAAGTAGAGTCGGCGTCAGCACTCAAGTCCTACGGCAATTGCTACTAGAAACTAAAAGAGCATAATTATGCTTTTTTAGTTAAGTAGTTCAGTTTTTCTGGTGTGTAGAATTATCAAACGTACAAACTTGCAAACTTATTATTGTTCAATCCATAATTGGACAATTAGTAATTTTTTACCTAAGCTAGTTCTGCGATAGCAACGCTGCGTCTATCGGACTTCAGTACTGACGCCGACTCTATGACAATCTGCTCGGTCTGCGAGGAGTGATTTGAAGCAGGAAGAGAGAGAGTCATATGACAAAGATTCCATCCTTGTCATTTGAGTGAAGCTATGACATTTGATTTGACGTCATACTACATTAGAGTGAGTGAGTAGCGTCATGTTATATGACTTTGTCATAGTGAGTAGGCGAGGTGTGATTGAAGATTGAATGAAGCATGACAAAATCAGCTGATTTTGTCATATTGTGTACGGTCACATGACATGAATTGAAGCATGACATTTTTAGAAAATGAGCCGATCACACAAATGAGCCGCGTCAGTCACGTCGTATTCAACGCTACTTCCAGCTCCATAGAACCTTAAAGGCGAGTGTGGGGCACACTCGCTAACAAAATAGTTGTATTTTGATTCCATACATATTTTATGAGAATGGGTAGGTAAATGTATCTAGTTGTTGACAAAGAGTATTTACTGAATTATAAACAAGGCAGACAGTATGGATTTATTAGTGTCACAAGAACTTTGTTTAGTCAGGTAAAATATTCATAAAAACTACTTAGGTACATATCTAGAGTTATAAAAAGGTCAAAGTAAGGTAAAAAAATTTGGTAATTATAAAATTAAAAGTCCGAACCTTTTCAGGGAAGAATGGAGTGACGAAAGGCATGTGGAAAGTGTTTGCATAGGAGTGGAAAGTGTCAAATGAGTCCGGATGCACAGCTGCAAGTATGGAGACCACACCACGAGAAAACTGGTTGCAAACTGTAAAAAAAGATCAGTATAAATGTCAAGAAGAGATCCATAACGCCGCGGCCTACGTGAGCGATCTGGATGCGAACGCGAAGCGGCGCGGTGCGGCGAGGAAAAAAACAGTCGATAGCTTTTGTAGTGGCCCACGTGATGAAACGCAAATTCACGCGAAATTCAGTGGTCGCGTGTCACCGCGTCGGATCGCTTCGCAATCACGTTCGTTTTGAATCGCCTACGCAAGACGCCGCCTTACAAACTATTGCGAAAACCACTTTTAATCTAGTAAAACAGAATTTTTTTTTGTAATAGAAAAACAGTCCTAGTGAAATAAAGTTCAAAGAAAATTATGCTTTTAAAAACATTTAGCACTGAATTTTAAATTATTAAATGTAATGATTATGATGCGAAGTTTATGTGCTTAAGTTTTCTTGTCGTAACATTTTGCCATAAAGTTAATGGCTGGTTTAATCTATAACTATTAAAAAAAGTATAAAAAAGAACTAAATGATGAACGTTTCAAAATAAACCCATTTATCATTAACTGAAATAAACAAAAAAAAAAAAACACTGTTGAATAATCCAGATTTCAGATTAAACATAAATACTTATACGAGTATGCTACCAAAACACTTTTTAACTCAACTGATGCAGACTTTTTCCCGAAAATGTAAATTCTTACAAGAATTTTCGATTCCGACGGGATTTGAACCCGCATTGATCAAAACTATCCTCCTAAATCCGGAATGCTTAGTTGCTTTGATACAGACTTGGTTATAAACTATTCCCATTACTAACTAATACTACTACTAAACTGATGGATGTGTGTGTGGTATTTTATCTTCCAATTTTCAACGCTACTGTAACGACGCGCCATTTATCTGAATAGAAAACCAGTATCCGTACCCATATTACAAATGTGAAAGTGTGTTTATTTGTTTGTTTATTTGTCCTGCTTTCACGTCAAAACAGAGCAACGGATTGACGTGATTTTTCGTGTGGAAATAGTCGGAGGGCTGGAGAGTAACATAGGCTACTTTTTATCCGGGTACCACGCGAGCGAAGCCGCGGGCAGCAGTTAGTTATTAATAAATTTTGAAATCGTTATTGATTAGGCGTTGTAATCGAGCTGGGTTTTACATAATACTATCAAATAACTCATGTCATTAGGGACGTTCAAGTGAGGTTGCAAATAAACCAACATCAGTTGCGTTGGCACTAAACCGCAATGCAAGCATTATTTGCAAATCACTTTGCTATTTCAAATCGTTATTCAAATTGGTATTTTCGATACCCTGATGACACGACATTATTCGTCAAATGAACCAAAAACATCACTTCTAATGGTGCTCATATTCAGCTAATATAAGTACTTACTACAGCGTTCGGTTGAGTAGGCAATGCATCCAATACCTGAACTACCATTTAATTAGACGTAAAGTTTTATCAAAAACAAAAAACTTTATCATTTTCTTCAATGAGTTACGTAAAATTACTTACTTATTGATTTTCATAAAATCCAAGAGCGTAGGTACTTATTTTAGGTTCAAATATTTTAAACGTTATGTCAAAAGTCACGATACGCTTCATAGATAGCAGTTTGAAAATAAGAAAAGTTTCTTAACCCTTTTTCCCATATAAGTAACTATTAAATTATTCGAGTAGGTACCTACTTTCAACAGGGCGTCACCTTTACTTCTTTGCATTAAATTTCCAACTTTGTACCAAGGATCCGTCTCGAATATCCGGAATGTTTATAAGTCGAAGGAGACCCCATCTTTAGTTTTGCGTTTCCAGTCATGGAATTCGTGTGAAGAAACTTTGATTTAGTTTTCGGTTTTGAAATCTGATTACACACCGGAATACGATAAAAAATGGGAGTGAAAATTCATTTTTGCATAGAAAACTAGTCATTGAATAAAATTCTCTGAACGGATCTACAAGAGCATCGTATTCAAGAGGGTCCTCAAGCGTTCGAGAACGTTCGCGATTTCAAAATTCCTTTTGAAATAAGAGTCACTGACAAAGTTTACTGACAAATACTCAGGTATACGAGATTTCACTTGTGTTGAATTGGATACAAGTGGTATTGCATTGAGCTTAACATTCTAAGTACTTTGGCTAGCCTCTTAGCTTAGTTGGTAGTAGCTCTGCCCTCTGCGCTGTAGGGTTCGTTTCCCACTCAGGACAAACACTTGCATGATGAACATTATGTTTGTTATGTGTCTGGGTGTTATAAAGTATTATAGGTATGTATTTACAAAATATTTAAGTATTCTATCAGTTATCTGGTTCCTTTGCTTAGTTTGGGGCTAGATGACGCTGTGTGAAATGTCCAGCAATATTTATAATTATTTATTTATTTACTTTTATAGGTTTTAAAAAGTCAATTATTTTCCATTGACTTTTAAAATTACGCTCTGTAACGTTTGAAAATCTCATTTATTTGAAAAAATTAAATTCTTATTTAATAGCATCCTATTTGTTGCAGTATAAAATATTCATGTAACATAGATACTTCTTAATCTCGTAATTGGTCTATATTAGCTTTAAAATAAAGGAGATGATTATTAGTGCAAAAACTTTAGCCTATTTTTAAGACGTGCTTTTAAATTACTAAAGTCAACTAATGGGCTAGGTTTGCTATGCGGGTAAAAGATAGTGGAAAACGCTGCTCTGTGGGTTAAGATAGAGCTGGGTGGCACGAGTTGTTAGTTTGTAGAAAGTGCCGTTATTTAAACCTTTTTCAACAGTTGTTTAAATGAATTGAAATATGCAATTATTTAAATCAGTTATCGGTATCGCTATACATGAGTAATCGTTTGGACAAATTGGGAATCTAAGTCTTTTTTACATTAATCCCGGAGGGCCAAAGGGCTATCTTTCTTTTCTCTTCAGTGATGCATTTTTCGCAAGTCTATTATACTTACTTAATTTCTTTAAATCGTTCTCAATAGAATATTCGAGTCGAAGAGTCAAAACGAGCTGAGCTTACTTACTATTTCCTTTTTAAAATCTTAAGTTCTATTATTATGATAGCTAGCATTTTCAAATTTTCTTGCATGCTCAATTTAAGCTTCAAACTCATTTTATCATTTAGTTGATAAAAGCAAAATGTTTATTATATTATAAAAAATATTAAAAATGATTTATTTGTGTAAATAAAACTTTAAATGTAGGTAATTTCCCTCTTTTTGTATTTAGACTACGGATTCCAATTTCCCAGAAATTAAAAAAAAATGTAAGAGGTAATGCCGTTATTTTTTTTTTACCATTTCCACTTTAAAATTAGATAGTAGTCCAAGAAGTGCGCGAAATGCGTCCATACTATGAGAATTTGTTACAAAGTGATACATTGCAGCAATGTGAACTGCAAATTCTTTCATTGCATGTAACGTTTTAGTCTGTACGCACTTTTATAATTACTTAGTGGTTTAAGTTTAATAGTTATTTGTAAAAGTTTCATTAAAGACGGGTTTAGTTTTCTGTTATTATTTTCTGTTATTATAAATGAGATATGGGAAAAAATCTATGTCCTAATCCGGGTTAAGCTATGTTCAGTTCATTCCCAAATTCATCTATCAAGATTCGTTCATCCGTTGTAGCGTGAAGAAGTAACAGACTCACAAACTTACATTATTTACTATATTAGTGTGATTATCGTGAGGAAACCCGCGGCTTAGTCAGCCCCACACGTATTGACCATGTCTTTCCTGTGGATATGGCCGGTTAAGCTGAGAGGATGGTGTAGGTGCTGGGCAAGCCTACTCCATCTCAACATTGTCCCAGGCACTACAGTGTCCCGATAAGTGTAGGCAAAAGATTGCCTCCTGACACTGTAAAAATCATCTAGTACAGATGTAAAGGCCTTTAGTGTGATTATAATGGAAATGTAATAAATCATTTAAGTTATTCCCAGGCTATTTATTACCAGGCATACTTAATGTAAGTCTCAAAGTGTTTTATTACTATTGTTATTGGTGTATTGTAACAAGGACTGTGCGGACTACTACTAAATACGAGAAATGTGCAGTCAAATATTTAGTGCAGAACAGTCTGACTTGTGGATAATTAAGCGTTAATAGCATATAACTTGTGATTTAATATCTCAACGTACCCTAACTATAATTCTAAATATTAAATGCATAAATAATGCATTATAATGCTTAAAATATCCGTACCCATATTATAAATGTGAAAGTGTGATTATTTGTCCTGCTTTCACGTCAAAACAGAGCGACGGATTGACGTGATTTTTTGTATGGAGATAGTTGGAGGGCTGGAGAGTAACTTATGCTACTTTTGATCCGGGTACCACGTGAGTGAAGTCGCGGGCAGCAGCTAGTCTTATAATATATCACAACTGTTTCCTAATGGCATAGTAGATGCCTAATGGTACTCCTACGTCAAAATAAATATTTAGCAAGCCCCGTTTTGCAAAAGTTGAATTTAATACGGTTAATTATGTACGGTTATTATTAATTTAACATGTTTAAATTCAAAATACGTTCAACACTAAGTATAATGTAGAAACATAAAAATGCCTCTAACAGTGACCATAGAAGCTTCAATTTTCTAAATATTTTAAATCTGAAAGTATGCTTGTGTTATAATCAAACCAGTCAGTGCACCGATTTTGATGAAACTTGGATAGATGTAGAACATGGCCTTGAATAACAAGAGGCTATTAAAAATGTAGATACCACGCGAGTAAAGTCGCGAGCGGAAGCTAGACAGTTATAGAATACGGGTCTAAATTTTTTCCGTTCTTCATATCAACTGAGTGTGTAAAAGCTAAGTTAAGCAGTTAGATACCTACTCTCAAAAATAATTGTGGGCATCGGTGTTGAAATATGGATGTGATAATAGAATATTAAATTCGGACAAGTGTGCGTCTAATAAGATCAACAGAAACATTTTCTTTTGAGATTTCGAGTTGGCAAATGCAAGTCTTTTATCTATTCTATCGAGTTGATGAAAACTACGAATTGTATGAGAAAAGAGCACCGCTAAATATATACAAGATAGCAGCTAAAATAGATAACAGAGAGCCAATTATAGGTTTTCACTGATGGAAAATAAATAGAAAACTAAAAAGAGAAACTAGTTCCAAAGTCCTTTTAAAGTATCTTCGAGAACGCACTGCAGACTTCAGACGATCAGCCAGATTCTTAGTCAAGGGTCAAAACACAAACATACTCACAAACTTTCAGATTTAAAATATTTAGAAGGTTGAAGCTTCTATGGTCAATCTTAGAGGCATTTTTATGTCTATATACTTAGTGTTGAGCGTATTTTGAAGTTCTAACGTAACCCAGAATAGCAAATATAGCTAGGCCTGCCCTCAGGGAGTACTGTTGTATGCGGATCACGTTATCCAGCAACGCCGGCCGTGCTGCTCGGTACATGAGATCGGACGCCGCTGCCTACAAAGTACGATTCACATTTTATACCACAGTAATCGCCGGCTTACAAAAGTTCAACATGTTTACTTAATATTTTTAACTACAAAGAATGGTTGTTTTTGTGGTTGCGCTGATTCTCAAGCACCTTGTAAAGATCCTACCTTGTAAAGATTTTCGGCAAACGTAAAAAATACTTTACGTGATTGTCTGTAAAATGTGTTATTTAATAAATAAATAATTATATTTATTTTCAGAAGGTTGTATTTTGCTTCGCTCAACCAATAAAAATATCAACTGCTAAAATAATAGTTAACTATGATCTTCATCAAAATTCGATTGGTTAAAAAACATCCTTTATAAACCGTTATAAAACAACGTTTGTCCAATAAAACAACGTGTTTCTAATAATCACAAAAACGAAAATCTAATCTTTCTGTAGGCACACGGTTCGAGTGTAATGTGTATTATTGTTAGCCGCTTGCGTACAATCTGTCTTTTACTTATTTCAAATATTCAAAGTACCCCAATATTTTACTTCAAACTTTTCTCATTACAAACAAGTTAGAAATACCGGCCTGTAAATGTTGACTTCGCATAGAATGTAGGTGCAAATATCGTTTCACATTTTATTGTTGTTCGCAACATCAACTTTTATAGGTAGGTACTTTTTTTATGTTCCAAAAAATAAGAAAGTCAGCTCAAGCATTCTCGGGGGATGTACTTAACAGTTCAAGCACGTGAAAGTGACATTATATCCGCTAACATAACGTATGTTATGACTTTGCACCTCACTATAAAATGCTAAAAGAGTAGATAGATTAAGTATCCTGTCGCCAAGACACTCATGCTTCCATTAGATATTATCTATAAGCTGCTGTAGCAGTGTCTACGATGACATGAAATGAGTCATGGTTCTTTTGTTTTGGAGTGTATTATAATGGATTTTAAACGAACGAATAGTTTAGACGTACCAGATAAGATCGTTGCCATCCTATCGATTTTAGCTTGCATGAACGGTAAAAGTGCAAAACTCGTAGTTACCACAGTATAACGAAAACTAGATAAGTAACAAACATTAGACTAAACTAGCATCTACAATTTACATATTTTGTGAATAGAAAATACTTTGTAATTAGAAATTACTTACACACAAAAGAGTGGCTACTAGAATATAAAGATTCAGAGACATCGAAGATGAAAAAACTACCTATGTAGATATATTAGGCATAGGCATGAGCTACACGTAGGTACATCTCAACACAACACGCTGAGTGCCATTGATGCATATTGTATGCGTTGTACACACGCTGCCTCTCGTTTGGAGGGCACCGCAGAGGCTTGACAGGTAAACGCGTTAATCTCTTTTGACATTTGGTAGTGCAGTTTTTTTTGTTATTTCATGAATAAAAATCAAAATAAAGATAGGTAAACCTAATGTTCTGAAATGACTACACTGTGTCTGAAATAGCACGAACGTTGTTCGGAATAGGAACCTTGGTTGCGGTGGTCGTGCCTGCCTACTACCGTTTTATGCCTGTGCTGCGACTTTTGCGCCTAGATCGGTACAGAATAGCAGAGTACGTTCGGGTTTCATCGAATGATTCGTGTAGTTTTTATTGCGAGAGCGAAACAGGAGTGAGAAATAATTGATTAAAATAATTTGAAATAGCTCGCAGCATTCTCTTTTTTTATTATGAACATTATGACTGGCCTCTTAGCTCAGTTGGTAGTGGCTCTGCCTTCAGCGCTGTAGGGCGTGGGTTCAATTCCCATCCAGGACAAACATTTGTGTGAGGAACATTTATGTTTGTTCTGTGTCTGGGTGTTACAAAGTATTATAAGTATGTATTTACAAAAAAAGTATAATTATAAGTATTCTATCAGTTATCTGGTTCCCATAGTACAAGTTTTGCTTAGTTTGGGGCTAGATAGCGCTGTGTGAAATGTCCAGCAATATTTGTTTATTTATTTATAACTTTGCTATTTATAAAGCCAGTAAGATTGTGACATTTTCAAAGAAATATTTTAGTGTACGTTTCGCTAGAAATCCCCGAGCCACGTAGGTAGCTAGAAGATGCAGAAATGATCTTGTAAGCCGATAACATGCATCAGCCAACTGAGCCAGTTGCCACGGTCGGAGATTGTGAATTTGTGAGAACTCGTAGGTTATTGAAAATATTACGTATGATGAAGTAATATACTTATTCAAAAATACAACGAAAAAAATTATCATGGGGTTACCCAATAAGGGTTTCTAGCGAAAGATGTGACATTTTCAAAGATATATTTTAGTGTAACTAAAAAAATAGTAATAATTATTTTAACTTGGCACACTCTTTATTACAAAAAAAAATGGGGTTACATTTGGCACATTCTGTATTGCATTATAAAAAAATTGTAAGAATGTGTAAAGTGCTACTTTAAAAACGAGTAAGTTTTTTTCAAAATGGTGTAATGGTGTAATAAAAGACATGACGTTAATTTTCCTCTACCTACTATAAATGTGGAAGTTTGGTTGTTTTGATGGATAGATGGATATATGTTTGTTCCTCTATAACTCGACAACCACTGAATCGATTTGCCCGAAATTTAAAATTTGTATAGATAATGACCGGGAAAATGACCGTTCCCGTGGGACAAAGAATTAGTTGTTTACACGGGCGAAGCCGCGGGCGTCCGCTAGTACTTTTATAAAACTAAAAAACATTTCACATTTTGCTCTTTACAAACTTTGTTCTATTTGACATTTTTATTTTGATACTTACCATAAAAAACCTATACTTAGGTTAAGTTATTAGAATTTTAGAAACATAAAAATTAACTGTTCATCAACTTTAGATGTCGGGCGTAAACATCGTACCCTAACTTCGAAGTATACGTAACTTCTTGATCCTTTACTTATTAGGTACACAGTTACCTCTTGTAAGTAAGCGTTAATTTGACAAGTTCAAAGTATCATTTAGGAGCCTAGTCGGTATCACGTAACAGATGTTACTAGTGGTAAATAAATAAAGCTCGCCTAAAACCTTGAGTGACTTGCTCGTTAAGGTTTGCCGTACCACTGAGCTAAAACTTACATTCTGGTATAACTTTATCCATTAGTTTTGAATGCCTGGCGTTAAATAATGCAGCAAAACATAAATTCATTGTCCTAACAAGATGGTTCAGCTACGAACTACTAATTCAATCTGTCGACAAGATAATTGAGCAATGAAAGTATTTAAAATAAAGAATTTCCAAACAAAATAAGGCTATGACTTTGTTCAGAGGCCTAATTTATTCATTTTCATGTACATATTTTCAGCTTGTGGCTTTATTAGTGTACAGTGTTTCACGTAATTACAATTTCATACTAAAATTACTTAATTTAAACAGTTTATTAAACTCGTGAGAGTTCTTATGTAAAATTTGTTTATTTAAATAAAAATGTTGATACTTATTTTTAATTTAACTTACTTTAGTAGAATTTTATGATTTTTACCTATCCTGTTTGACACCATATCATCAGAACAACTTATTTTCTTATTAGAGGAATAGACATACTTACATATATAAAATCACGCCTGTGTCCCATCATAGGGGTAGGCAGAGACTACCAGATCTCCATTTGCTACGCTCCTGACACAATTCTTTCGCTTCATTCACTCTAATCACATTCTTCATTCAAGCTCGTCGGTTTAAGGTACTCTTGACCTGACCTTTTTCCAATAACTCGCCAATTTGGTCCAGGAATGTGTGCCTAGATCTTCCGGCGCGAGTCATCCATACTGTGGCCGTTAAGTAAGTAAGTTCGTATGAGCAAGTGGCCAACTCTGGTGACGGAGTTTTTAGGCCACCTAAAGGCCTCCGTCATGGCTTAACGACTGTAGCCGTCATTTTTAGGAATAGGCTGGAGGATACCATCGTCTCAAACCTTATCCGCATATGAAACAGACTAACATTTAAAATAACATTAATAGAATGAATAATTCAAATCCGAAGCTATATAAAGGTAACCGATCAAGCATAATTAATAACATACAACCATATACGAGTAAGTTGGACCGCTATGATACGAGTATCATACTCGTAGAAATCAAGAAAATATTGAGATTTCTACGAATAAGCGTAAAATTCTATTGAAATACATAAACCGCGTTTACTCCGTTACCTGGTACCTCCTTCGTCCAACTCGGGCAATATGACACAGAAGCATTATTGTAAAATGCATAGATATTGGTACTGTGGCAAGACTGGCGAGAGCCCGTGGCCAGGGCCGGTTATTTGAGAGGAATGTTAGCGGCTCTCGCGATATAGCGGGATACGGGTGGAATGCCGCCTCGCTATTCCGGCGCGAGCCATCCGTACTGTGGTGGCCGTCATTCTTTTCACCAAGATCTTTATGTTCACGGAAACGTGTCGTATTAGAAATGGAGAAATTATATTCTTCTATCTACATTAATCTTAATTTTTCTATAGCCTAAAGTTGACTTCAGTTCGTTCCGCCATGTATTTCCAACTAGCAAATGAATCGGTAGATGTGTCGTTTATCGACGTACGTGCCGGGGCGTGCCGATTCAATCTCGATAACGTAAGAGAATGGCCTCGGCCACTAATCACTGAGCAATTGCCATTTTCGCCTTGTCTTAATGGCATTGTATGCTCTTCGTAAATTGAAATTGCTGTGGGCGTTCGAAAAAAATCGTTATCTTGTATCGCATGTTGCAGGTTTATGTGGTAATGTTTTCATAAATTAGGCTTAATTTACATTAAAAACAGATTTAGATAACTGCTTAATCTATGCTGCATATTGCTGACTAATCGACTTGACGAGTAGGTACCTACTCTAGTTAGTGACTTACTGTGGCTAAGCAAACCGGTACTCTTGCTCAAACTGTTGGCTAATTTGATGAGTTTTTGAACCTTGGGCGCGGGACATACAGAAAAGACGTAAGACGAGGACGCGTCGCAGACATACTATGTCTCTTCCGCGTCCCTTTCATAGAAAATGTATAGAAGCGTCGCGCCGCAAAACATACAGAAGAGACGGGGCGCCGTCACATTTTGTATGAAAGGGACGCGGAAGAGACAAATGTCTGCGCCTCGTCACTTCTATCTGGCTTGCGCCTTAAACAGCAAATCACTCAGGTACCTACTGTTACAGGAAGTTTAGAATATTAAGATGTCAATAATGTTAAGTATTTAAAATTTTTGCTAATCTATTCGTCGTGATAGGTGCAGTGCAGACCACCTTATCAGATTGTATTTGATAGCTTAATTCTTGTGGAAGGTTAGGTTAGGCCACTTTCCATCAGCATCATCATCATCATCATCATCATCACCATATACCATCACTACGCGGGCAACACCGCGAGTGTGCCACTAGTTAATTATTATCGAAGTGAGTGCTCAATAGTACTGAAAATTGCATGGACATCAAAGCTCATTGACACTAATTTGTGCATGATTAAATAAACTAGGTACTTCTCTAACATGGATTTTATGCAAGCGAACATTTACCCAATCATCGTTAATTACGATAAAAGCATTTTACATAAATAATTATTTTAGTAGATACTTTGAGTAGTTCATAAATTATTATTTTATAAATTACTAGCGACCCGCTCCGAGTTCGCACGGGTCACATCACACATCACATTAGAAACTTCTAAAATTATCAGTGTTTCTCTACTATATTATGCATATGAATACATATAGAGCTTCTTCTTGAATCACTCTATCTATTAAAATAAACCGCATCAATATTCGTTGTGTAGTTTTAAAGATCTAAGGACACATAGGGACAGACAGCGGGAAGCGACTTTGTTTTATACTATGCAGTGATAGTGATTGTATGATAAGGATTTAAAAATATTCGCCACTCTTAATTTTGTATGTATTTACAAAAATGCAGATCTAATATACTCACATTTGTAAAAACTAAGTAACGTATTAATGGTACGTAATAGTTACATTCAACGGGCATGACTAAGTGAAAATACATACCTACACGATAAGAACTTCATTCCATGAGTGGAACAGTCTCTGAGATGTGAACATGAAACGAGGGGAACGGTGGAGAAGTGACCACAACGGGGCGAGCAGTACAAAGATTAAATTGAATCTGGCAACTCGCCAGAACCGTCGTACCCAAAATTACAAAATATTATGCTGATTTTATAGCAGGAGTAAAAGACTGCTTAAACTCCAACATAGGAGTGCTCATGCACTGCTTAGTTATACCTATGTGCCATAACACTATTATGTGTTCAAACCTACTAAGTTCATTATCTTCACTACGTAATTATAATTATGGCTCAAGAATATCTGAGATCTTATTTATCTGGCCTAATCCGTAAGTAATTTAAAAGAACAGCCGCAATAGACAACTTGTGTCGTTGAAATCAAATATGTAAGTAAAGTCTGCTTAAAAATCTACTTAATTATTTCTTTTTACTGCAGAATGTAACTAACAAAACTAACAAAATTCAAAAAGAGTTATACCGTATTAGCAAATAGCCTTTTCATTCCATCTATTCGAAAAGGACGACTTTGTTCGCCTTTAAGTGCACCCAAAGGAGATGTTTTCTCTATAAGGAACTTTTAGGGGGCAGTAATGAGTTTTTAATCCTCTTTATAAGTTTAGCGGGCAGTAATGAGTTTTTAATCCTCTTTATAGGTGCGCCGGAATTATTTTTGCCGCGCACTTTTGAGGTACAACTACTTTCCAAATTCATCTCGAATCTACCAAGATGAATGAGGGAGGACTCTTCCAAAAACACCACAGTTGTAACCACATTTAGAGATTTATTACTCCGCGGTTTTAGCATAACTATAGCTAGCCATCCATACAAAATTTGTAATTCCAACCTCATAAAATCCTGTGCGTTTTCGTCAGCGCGATCTAGAAAAACGGTCCACCACCGCCATCTAGTTTGTTTTCGTGGAACTATTGATGGCAGTTCTAGAGTTTTTTGTTCGAACGCGCTAATCTCAGGAAGTACCAGTCGGATTTGAAAAATTATTTCTGTATTTGATAGCTAAACTCTTGAGGAAGGTTTATAGGCTACTTTTCATCATCATTATCATCATCACCATAAACCATCACTACGGGGGCAACGCCGCGAGGGCGCTGCTAGTATCAGATAAACATACCGCCCACCATTCAGCCGGCGCGCGGCCGCCGTCTGAATAAAAAAAATTGAATCCCCGATTACTCTTCTCAAGTGGAACTTCTTCGATTTAACACATTATTTTCTCTTCCCTTTTATTTTCTCATAGATTGTAATGAAAAGTAGAGTGTATCACTCGGGCGCAAAATATATTTTTGGCTCGGGCGACGTACTTTGAATCCCTCGCTACCTACGTTCAGGATTCTACTCTAGAATCCTTCATTTCGCTCTGGATTCAAAAAAGCGCCCTCGCCGTAAAAATATTATTTTCCCTCCTTATAATACAATCTACTATTTTCACATCGACGATGAAGTACCAAGAACTCCTATCCAAAATTTTACACTTTTACTAATTGCATTTTTGAACGTAGACTTATGTAATTTAGGCATCTTACATACTCACGAGGACATCAGGACTGATATTTTCTTACTTTTTGAAATAATTTGTCTGAAAATGAATGAATCTGAAAATACATTCAATGTAATATTATTACCAATGTCACAAAGAACAGAGCACTGGTAGTGACTAGAACAACAAGTATTCCTATAATTTTCCAACATACCTAATACTTGTAAAACAAGAAACCTATACATATCGCACCTCACAAGTAATATAGTTGCAACTCAAAATTTTGCAATATTGAGCTAAGTATGCCATTAAATACACATTTTTTTTCTCTATCGACTGGTGAGACCCTTACATTTCTACCTCTTTTTATCGCTAAATGGTAGCACTAAAACTCTTTATTGACTATCCATCTCGTTCATTAATTTGTCAAGTAGCATAGTTACATCTAAGTTGAATCCCTGTTGAATAAGTCATAACTCGTGCCAGACGTGTTTTGCCTGTCACATCTCAAAATAAAACATTGGAGTGTTAGCTTGGATACAAAAACATAGTTTAAAAGTAATCAATATAGTTGTATTATCTAGTTGTAACTGTATTGCCTGTCAATAAAAATAAGCCATGAGGTTCACATTAAGAGTTGTAACTCTATTGCTTGTTAGTAATTTCCATTAAATAGACTTTTACGAAAAACATTTCAACTTACAACTATATTGCCGCAATTTTGTTTGAGTTAACACTATATGACCTGTTAAGATTATCGCATAAGTTCTTCGAGGTATTGCTTATTTCTAAATGTAACTCTATTGCCTGTGCATATTTTTACAAGTTTTTATTTAGCTTCACCTGTTTCAGTGTCTGTCTGTCATTTTCCTGTGTCCGATTGAGCTGAAATTCAGCATACATTACCGATGCAATAAAACAGTGACAGTTAATTGTTTTTTTTTTTAAGAAATTAGGTACATAAATACATAAACTCGCCTGTTTCCCATCATAGGGGTAGGCAGAGACCACAGATCTCCACTTGCTACGATCTTGACACACTTCTTTGGCTTCATTCACTCAAATCACATTCTTTATGCAAGCTCGTCGGTTTATGGTATTCTTGACCTGGCCTTTTTCCAATAATTTGCCAAGAAATTAGGTAAGTATTTAAATTTAATAGAAATTATATAGTAGAAGCTGAGGAGATGAGAAGATGGCAGTGTAGCGTCAAGTAAAGCAGAAGTGTTATGGGAAGTCGAAAGGTTCTAAGAACAGGTCTACGATTCAGTCACTAAACCTATTTGCAGTGCGGCTAAAGAAGACCCGAGAGCCAAACTGGCCCGACACTAAACCACACCGAGGATATCCTAGGTGATACACCCGCTTTCAAAACGGGTATCTACTTGATACCCGTACAAGATCAGGGTGGCCCTGAAGCAGCTTAAGAACTGTTGTTCTCAACAAGGCGCTGGGCGAAAACGGAATAACTTCAAGAGCTTTTGAAAGCGGGTGTATCACCGGTAATTAAAGTCCTTCAAAAGCTCTTCAACTCCGTCTTGATTGAAGGTACTACGGCAAAAGCATGGAACAAGAGCGTGGTGTTGCTGTTCTTGCTGTTGAGACATGTTTATAAGCTGTTTTCAAGAATTATCACGAATTGTCTCGATCGCAGGTTTGATGACTTTCAGCCTCTCAAACACACACTCGCTGCGCTGCGGCAAGTCATACAGAAGACCGAAGAATATAACTTGACGCTTTGTTTCGCGTTTGTGGACTATGAGAAAGCCTTCGATTCAATTGAAACATGGGAGGAGCTCGAGTCTCTCCAGCGATACCGAATTGACTATCGGTACATCGAAGTTTTGAAGTGTTTGTTTAAAAACGCCACTTCGCAACAGCTTTTCATCCAAAATACGTCAATTCATTAAGACAAAAGTCTTCAATCAATACGTGGTTCTTCACTATTGGCCTCAGAGTAGCTCAACGAGCAATGGAGAGAGCTGTGCTTGGGGTTTCACTGCGGAATTGAATCAGAAATGAGGAGATACGTAAAACTCGTGTTACTGACATAGCCAAACGGATTGGCACGTTGAAGCGGCAATGGGCAGGCCATATAGCACGCAGAACAGATGGCTGATGGGGCCAAAAAGTTCTCAAGAGGAGGTCACGGACCGGCAAGCGCAGCGTTGGATCTTTGAAGGAGGCCTATGTCTGACAGTGGACGTCCAACGCCAGAGATGATGATGGTGATGATAGTTTAGTAGTTGTATTTTGCTCTTTTACATTTTTGATAATTAGGTACCTAAACTGTGGTAAAGTACTTACTATTTCTCTTCGGTTTTTTATTTTTTGTTTAGCTACCTACTGTTGATTTTTAAATATAGTATTTTGATAAAACATTTTTTGAATTTAATTTACGAGAAATACAAGTTACCTTCATAAAACTCATTATAACTTCTGAAACACTAGGAAAATGTACATTAAAACGTTAATTATAACCGTCGAAACGCACAAAAGTTAGTTTTTAAAACAGGCAATATAGTTGTATTTCAAAAAAGTACCTGATAAGATAAGCAATACAGTTGTAACTCTGAGTGTTATTAAAATAATGTTCATTTTATGAATGCTATTTACTATAAACTTACTAGAATAGGAAATATTCATAGCCAAGCGATATTCCTATATATTTGCATTTAAGTTTAGACATTACTGTCAATATTTTAGACGGTACGATTTTTTAAAACTTCAAAACGCGATATCTCAAAATCATTGTTTTTGAGTTGCAACTATATTACTTGTGAGGTGCGATATGTTACATAACTTACATATGTATATGCACAACGTTTACTCTAAGTTACAATGTCGCTCGATAATGGGTTCTCACAACGATGACAATTTTTACAGCGGGTTAACTAAATTAGCCATAAAACAGGCGATAGAAATCATCTGCAGTGCCGGCATTTTATTAACATAAAAAGTAAAACCGCTTTATAAAATCGTCTTTGTATCTACACAGTTTAGACGTTTTAACTTTTTATAGCTGCTTTAAGGGTGAAAATTCAACAGATAACTGAGTACAAATAGTAGTCCCAGAAGAACGGAAACTGCCATAAAAATTCGCGTCGTCGTCATTAGTCTCAGACGTGTTTTGATCAGGGACCGTGCGAACCGTTGCCGCTTTGTTCCGTTGCCGAAGTAGGATGTCGCTATACAAAGGCTGTTACAAGCTCTCTCTCTCTATCTCGAGATAATCGGTGACGTTTCTTAGAAGCCCGGGACGGCCGCGTCTTGTCCGCCTCTTTTTTATCTTCGACTCGCAATTTTTAACTTAACTCCGCTCTGGGGAGCAATTGATTTTAAATCCCTTTGGAGAAAACTTTATAAACTTTTCATTTAGAAAAAAGATGAAAAATCGGTGATCATAGTGTCCAAACACTATTATACCTACTACTTGTAATTAGGTATCTAAATCTATGCAACAAAAGAATCATATTTTTTTAATTGTATGAATGTTTCTAGCAATGTGCATGTGCGTGCATACCTGGCAGCTATTGAATATTTTGCTGTTAAAAAGAAAATACTAAAAGTACCTACTTATTTATTTGTTTAGATAAATAAGTGCTTTTGATTCTGGGATAAAAAGTAGCTTGTCTTTCCTTCGGGTTCATACTATGACTATACCAAATTTTATCACAAATCCGTCAAGCCGTTTAGCCATGAAAGCGTAACAGACAGACACAGTTACTTTCACATTTATAATATTAGTAAAAGGTACTTTGACTGCAGTGAGATGACATGTTCATAATACAAAATTGCTTACATTTTATTCATCCATACGTTCAGGGCACTTGTATTGTTTTTATTTTAAATTTATGGTACGGTAGAAACTAAATTATATAAATTGGAGCCCTTAAAATGTTTTTCTTTATTCATGGGAACGAAGTCCCAAGTCTTCCTTTAGTAAACTAAAATATATGGCAATAACTTACCAACTAACAAAGTTAAGAAGTAAATATTGTAGACAAACTTGTTACTGTTAAATTTAAATGGAACGAACAAGTTTAACAATACAATATAAATTGTATTATATTGTTATATTATACAATTTATATAACAATATTCTCTGTGTTGTTCTCGACACTAGATATAGGTTGGTAAGGAAGCAAACCATTATCTTAAAAACTTTCAGATTTATCATAATAGGATCTGAATCCATCTATCCCAAATGGATCGGATGAGTTTATTAATATGTTTGAATGAATATGTATTTTTATTTCAACGAGCATGAATTTTACAAAGGTTTCGGTTGACAAAAGATAGCTGAACCAATCAAACATCAGTTCGGTTGGCCAATCAAATACTCTGTATTTATATATCGACGAGCCTTTGGCCAAGTGTTGCAATAAATCCCACCACTGTTACATTTTTCTGTTGACTTTCGACCAAAAATAAAATATTGGAATCTTCTGTTTTTTTTTTTTGGGAGTCGAAACCGGTTTTCTATACAGTTGTATTCACTTCACTAGCTCATACCAAATCCTTTACATAAAATTGTATTGTTTGAGCGTGTAATTGTGAATCTGTTCTAAACTGAGTATAGCGTCAAAATATAGGTAACTGACTAACATTCGGTTCTTGCACACAAGGTAAATAGTACTCAGTTAGAGGTACCTCCTTAAAAACAAAGTTCTAGCATCCATTATTATCTTTACGAAAGTGTTTCAAGGCAAACAATGTTCGTTTCTTCCTGGATGCACAGCGAGCGTTGGCTGTATCGAAATGTGATTGTATCCATTTGCTATTGTGGCTGGCTGCTATTGTGGCCAATAGGAATTGTGGTTCGTACGACCTAATCGCTCAATCTTCGGACCAACAGCAATATTGCCCTGAGTAATGCGACCTCTGCAAATAAACTATCGACTTTATTACTTTTAGTAAGGCGTGGCCCTTTACTTATGTTTGAAAAAAAAAATATAATTTATAGACAAGAAAAATATACGAAATATACAATTTTAAACATTTGCAAGATTTGAACAAAAAAACATTAGGGATCCAGAAAAAAAAATGAAATGAAATAGTAGTTTGTAGTAGGTAGCAGATGAATAACTACAGTTAAATTTCAATTTCTTATCTTCTCATACAATGTTTCTTTTATACTTTCAACATCCCCAAAAATTTGCTTTTTTTAAATACTACTAAGGTAGCAGGCAAGCATACGGCCCACCCGATGGTAAGCGGTTACCGTAGCCTATGGACGCCTGTGACAGCAGAGGAGTCACACTCGCGCTGCTAACCCTTTAAAGGAATCACTGCGCCGACAACACAATTGACTAGACAGATCCACAAGTTGTCACCGGAGCACTTCCTAGCAAAGCTTTGGCAACCTTACTCACCGCAGGAACACAACACCATTCGAGAAGAATGATATTATTTGGTTGCGATATTCTGTAAGGCGGAGGTACTTCCCCAGTCGGGCTGCTCGAATATAGAGTGAAAAAACCCACTGCCCTTCCTCTCATAAAAATGCATAAATTGTGATAAAACTATTTGAATTAAAAACCCATTTCTCTGAATTCAACACAATACTACTTAAAATACAATTTATTAATACATATTCATTTATACAATGAAGTTTTCAGAAATTCATTACGTATTATCATTTAATGTAATAATTTACTTTAATCTACCATCAGCAAGAGTATTAATTTTTTAACCTTTACATCAATAAATCAAGCTTGGCGTTGTGGTTTCCATATAATTTCATTACCTTTTTGATGCTTACATAAGGGTATTAACATGTTATTAATACGAAAAACGTGAAGGAAATATCGTGAGCAAACTAGTTAGTATTGTGAGAGCGGTGAGAGACTTACAACCTGTCACTATGCATAGCTAAATGTGGGCATGTACCAAATGTAAAGGCTGGATTATACTGGACCCAGTGATTCAGATTTTCGGGCTCAGTCACTGGGTTAGTAATTCGGGACTTATCGTCTTTATTTTTGACATTTTTCTTCAAGAATCTACGAGCATTTTGAGCTTTTAAGCCACCCATTGATAATCTTTTTAAGAAGTTAATAGAAACTTAGAACAGGGTCACAGATTAACAGAATTAAATGACGGTGTAAGAGGCCTCTCAGACAGCAGACTTTTCTATCGCCCTATAGTTTGGTCGGGTTGGGCTGCTAGTGCATAATGGCCGAAACAGAATCGTTGTAGTGTACGCACTTGCATACTATACTTATACCTACTGATTAAGAGCCCGACCGAACTATCGGCCAATAAAAAATTTGCAGTCTGCGAAGGCTCTAAGATGACTCAAACAAATATAAGTCAATACCTAACACCGAGTTGGGCTGAGATGATCTAGGAATTACGTTCATTTTTCATGGCAAGAAAAATAATGTAGAAGTCTAGTAAGCCTTCTAAAAGTCAGTAAGGCAAAAATCGTACAGCAGTATTCCTGTTTTTGAAACTGTAAATAAAAAAGTGAACCAACGTTGGCTGTTGGGAAAATTCACGGCGCTCGGCTCAAAAGTGTTTTGATCAGCGTACCGTGACGTGGCTAAATAAAAGGGAAGCTTGGCTTGCATTCAAACTAGAACTCGTGTCAAGAAAGACACCACCGAATACAAACTAATCAGCTCAAATGTGACCTGTAATCAGAGACCTTCTCATCTTTTCTTTGCACTCGTAATAATTTCATTTATATGCTGTCTCATGTTTATGTGCGTGTGTTCGTAAAATTTTCCGACTTGACAGATTTTGTTGTTGTTTTACTGGAGCCATCTGAATTTATTGTTCTTAGCTATAGTTGAACTCGGTGACGCTCTTGTTGAGATCTATTTTAATTTTTAATTTCTCTACCAAAATTTTTTGGCAAGACCCCGCTGACCACTGGGTACGCCAGTTTCATTATATTAGTTAAAGGGAATTAGAAAAATTACAAGATACAAATTAGCTTTTTTGGAACTTATAAGGAAAGTAAAAGACGTCAAAGAACTATCAACTTACAGTTTTTTTGGCGTAAGACGGGATTGAATATAACCGAGCCACTTTTTTTGCGAAACGCGCAAAAATTTCAAAAGGGTACAAACGATATTATGTGACATAAAAATCTTTACAGTATGTTTTCACAATAGAGCGGAGCGTTTTGGAACCACTCATAACAAAGTACGGTGTCGTTGTGAGTGGCACGTTTCTCTCCCTTCTATGTTAAATATATTTTAAGACCAATATGAAAAGTAAAATACTCAACCATAGTTTAATTAACGCGCTCTATGAGTGGGAAAACAGCTTTCAAATTGCCGTTTTTTGTTATTGTTTTTAGTTTCAAGTCCTTTTTGTAGATTAGCTGAGATAAAGATGTATCAAACTGGATAATGCTATTTATAATATTTTCCCAGGCACTAGTGTCCCTTATAAGTTATTATTATGAACTTACCAAGTCTAGATAGCTTGAAAGAATCTGCAGTATTGATGACGTCGACGAAAACTTGGAAGTTCAGGTAATCCGGAGTGTTGTTATTCGCGTGCTGGACCATTGCGATCTTGAACGCATGCTGTATCTGATTTGTATTCTGGTCGAAAACCACACCTGAAAGAAAGATAATAAGTTGGTCATAATCATACACATTTATTACAAGCTGATCAAAAGCCGTATATTATATATATTGCAATTTGCTTATAAATTATATAATATTAGGAGTGTTTGATGGCTTACTGGGTTGCTGTAATAATTTTACTAAGGATCGTGAGATACAATCGAAGCTGGAATACTAATGATTGAATAAAACCTCCAGTTGTCCAATTGGACTATTGGTTTATGAATATAACTAGGGTGTGCGGCCGGCATTCGCAATTTATTGTTTTGCAAGCATACGCGTGGGAACGGGTATAGTATTCTGCTATGAAATTTATGGCTTTAGTCTGGTTCTAGAAAAATAAATGGATTTATTGGTATAGAAACGCTACAATTCATTAGTATTTTGTAGACATATATGAAATCGAATCAAGCTCGCTACTGAGTACTGAGACACTAGGGATCCACTCATGTCTGCTGATAAATCAAGGCTCTTTGAAGATAAAATAAAATAATATAAAAGCAAAAAATAAAACATAGGTCCTACATCTCTATGATTACATACGTGATTTGATACAGTATCAGGAGGCAACTGATGCCTACATTCAACGGGACGCTTTAGTGCCAGGACATTGTTGAGATTGAGTAGGCAAGCTCAACACCTAAACCATCCTCTTACCTTAACCACAAGAAATGGGCAAAACGTAACTAACTGGAACGCTGCGAAGGCTCTAAACAAAAAACTCTCTAGGCAAAAAACGCTTGCACAAACTTTTTGTGAAACGAAAAATCAATTGATGCAATGTTGGAATTCGTGACATTTGAATCGAACGTCGAGGCGCTATCACACTCGGCCAACACTGCACGCAAAACTCTAAAGCCTTGACCAAACCAGAGCGTCCGCGATGGCGTGCAAGGTAGCGATCAGTTGTAGTCCAATCAGAGGACGCATCGTGACACCAATGATGACAATTGGTGTCACGATGCGTTCTCTGATTGGACAAAAACTGATCGCCACCTTGCACGCCACCGCGGACGCTCTGGTTTGGTCAAGCCCAAGGAATTTCTATACTACGTACCTGGAACACTGACTGAGACAGAAAACAAGGTCCGCTTGAGAAAGAAAACTTGGGCGGTGTGTCTCTTTCTAAAGGGTGACCATAAACTAAACATTCCTAGTCCCTAAGGGGCCTTTTCCACCATTTTCTGATTTACGTGATGTTTCAGGGCATGATTTTTGAATTAAAATACTGATACAATTTTGATCCTTCATTTTGATTCTTGAATCTTGAATCTTGATTCTTGAATCTGAAAACTGAAATTTTGAATCTTGAATCTTTGAAGTGACAGCTGTCAAACTTAAAACCGCCATATCTCGGGAACTACTCGTCCTAGACTCCCCGTTCTCAGTTCAAATGAAAGCTAAGACCAAGATCTTCATTTGAAGTGACAGCTGTCAAACTTCAAATGGCCATATCTCGGGAACTACTCGTCCTAGACTCCCCGTTCTCAGTTCAAATGAAAGCTATGACCAAGATCTTCATTTGAAGTGACAGCTGTCAAACTTCAAACGGCCATATCTTGGAAACTACTTGTCCTAGACTCCCCGTTCAAAGTTTAAATGAAAGCTATGACCAAGATCTTCATTTGAAGTGACAGCTGTCAAACTTCAAATGGCCATATCTCGGGAACTACTCGTCCTAGACTCCCCGTTCTCAGTTCAAATGAAAGCTATGACCAAGATCTTCATTTAAAGTGACAGCTGTCAAACTTCAAATGGCCATATCTCGGGAACTACTTATCCTAGACTCCCCGTTCTCAGTTCAAATGAAAGCTATGACCAAGATCTTCATTTGAAGTGACAGCTGTCAAACTTCAAACGGCCATATCTTGGAAACTACTCGTCCTAGACTCCCCGTTCCCAGTTCAAATGAAAGCTATGACCAAGATCTTCATTTGAAATGACAGCTGTCAAACTTCAAACGGCCATATCTTGGAAACTACTCGTCCTAGACTCCCCGTTCCCAGTTCAAATGAAAGCTATGACCAAGATCTACATTTAAAGTGACAGCTGTCAAACTTTAAAAGGCCATATCTCGGGAACTACTCATCCTAGACTCTTCCTTTTTAGCTCAAATGAAAGCTATGACCAAGATCTACATTTTCAATAACAGCTGTCAAAATGACATCTGTCATCTGAAATGTAGGTCTTGGTCATAGCTTTCATTTGAACTGAGAACGGGGAGTCTAGGACGAGTAGTTCCCGAGATATGGCCATTTGAAGTTTGACAGCTGTCACTTCAAATGAAGATCTTGGTCATAGCTTTCATTTGAACTGGGAACGGGGAGTCTAGGACGAGTAGTTTCCAAGATATGGCCGTTTGAAGTTTGACAGCTGTCACTTCAAATGAAGATCTTGGTCTTAGCTTTCATTTGAACTGGGAACGGGGAGTCTAGGACGAGTAGTTTCCAAGATATGGCCGTTTGAAGTTTGACAGCTGTCACTTCAAATGAAGATCTTGGTCATAGCTTTCATTTGAACTGGGAACGGGGAGTCTAGGACGAGTAGTTTCCAAGATATGGCCGTTTGAAGTTTGACAGCTGTCACTTCAAATGAAGATCTTGGTCTTAGCTTTCATTTGAACTGGGAACGGGGAGTCTAGGACGAGTAGTTTCCAAGATATGGCCGTTTGAAGTTTGACAGCTGTCACTTCAAATGAAGATCTTGGTCTTAGCTTTCATTTGAACTGGGAACGGGGAGTCTAGGACGAGTAGTTTCCAAGATATGGCCGTTTGAAGTTTGACAGCTGTCACTTCAAATGAAGATCTTGGTCTTAGCTTTCATTTGAACTGGGAACGGGGAGTCTAGGACGAGTAGTTTCTAAGACATGGGCGTTTGAAGTTTGACAGCTGTCACTTCAAATGAAGATCTTGGTCATAGCTTTCATTTGAACTGAGAACGGGGAGTCTAGGACGAGTAGTTTCCAAGATATGGCCGTCTGAAGTTTGACAGCTGTCACTTCAAATGAAGATCTTGGTCATAGCTTTCATTTGAACTGGGAACGGGGAGTCTAGGACGAGTAGTTCCCGAGATATGGTCATTTGAAGTTTGACAGCTGTCACTTCAAAGATTCAAGATTCAAGATTTCAGATTCAAGGTTCAAAATTCAAGAATCAAGGATCGAAATCCAGGATCGAAATCCAAGATCGAAACCAAGGATCGAAATCAAAATCAAGGATCAAAATCAAGGATCTAATTCAAGGATCGAAACCATGGATCGAAATCAAGCGCTGATTTTGTCGAGCGCGATAAGGTAAAAATATCCTGAAATTTAAATGACATGGGCACACTACTAATCCAACAACGAGTGTGAAAGAGACAAAGCACCCAAGAAAGCCTCTCAACAAGACCAACAATCCTTATAACCAAGATTAAATGATAATAGATCGTTGTGTAGTCGTGATAAGGTTCAAAATCCTTTGTACATTAAATGTCAGTCATCACTCCAGTTACGTAGTTTAGAATCTTCTTGGTCAAGCCTTAACAAATTACACACTTGATTAGACTTCTCTGTCTTGACTTTAGCAAAATAATTTAAAACACCATGGCAACTACTCGTATAAATATCGGTAGATAGACACCGATCGCGTATAGATAGGCACCGATAATATTCTGAAATCAAATAAACCCCATCATTTAAATAAATCACACTAATATTATAAATGCGAAAGTTTGGATGTTTGGATGAATGGAGTACGTTTGTTACTCTATAACTAGACCACCACTGAACCGATTTGGCTGAAATTTAAAATATAGCATATAATATGGTAAAATATAGGTAGGTAATGTCCGTTCCCGGTCATTTCCGGTTTTCAATATAACAAAGATTGAGAGAATTTTTTATCTTGCCATTCTCACGTCGAAAAAGAGCATAATGTCTGATTTACACAGGGTCAGTAGACAAATCAGTCGCAGGGGGGCGCCAACTGACTTTAAAATATTCGTGTCCGAATATTCAAGTCGGCGCTGACTTCAAGCCACTGTACTGACTTCCAATCAGTTTACACAGGGTTTTTTTCGGGTCAGCACTGACTTGCCTCGAATTTGTAGTCAGTTACTGACCCTGTGTAAATCAGCTCTAACTCTATTTTTTATTTAAAATAGATTTATTATGCTCTTTTTCTTTGTTGTTTGTGTCGACTTTCCCTGTTATTACAGGGAAAGTCTTGAATCTGAGACCCAACATACAAAATAATGTACATTCCTTCCTCGTACCTATTGATGAAAATTGTCAATGTGAATCGGAATACTGTCGGTGTTTAAATCGTCGATATTTTGACGTGATAAATTCCCGTGTATTTATTAATTGTACTTCGCAACTCGTCTTATAGAAAATTATCCTCTTTTAGAATAAAATTAAAAGTACACAAGAATGAAAAATAGTCTCTTATGGCCTTTTATGGTAAATAATTTGTTTATGAGTCTGGCTACAAATAACCAGAAGATAAAATATTATCTTTGGTAAGCAAGTTATCTTAAAGATATTTTTTACTGGTATAATATTCTTTTGTCTGTTTTTGTTACAATTACAAAGCAGGAAAAAGAAAATTTGAGCCGTTCGGGATAACGAGATTCAAAACAAAACGAAAGCTGCTGAAAACTGGTTATATAACTTAAAAAAACTTTTTTGCATTGCCATTGAAGAAATTGTTTTTTATCATCATGTAGCAAAAAGTTCAATTCAAATATCATTTATTCAGTAAGACCACTAGAATCACTTTGAATCGGCTTAAAAGCTAGGTGATTCTACACCTGTTCTTTCGTGACCCACACCGTGAAGAATCAGGATAACAAACACGGTGGCCTAGCTTTCTTTTCGGTGATCCATCCGCTTAAATCTAATTAGCCAAGCTCCAGTGGGGAGCCAGTCAAACAAAGCGAGGCTCGTCAAAGTTGTCAAAAGAAAAACAAGGATTAACATCTCGTAAAGCTGTCGTGCACTTCGTTACCCGTGAAATGTGATTTATTTTAATTATCTACTAGTTTTTTTTTTAAAGAAAACTGGTGGTACTTGTTTCGAATTTTATTCAGACTGTAAAAAGGCTCTAAAAGAAAATTCACTGCGGCTTAGTTTTTATTATTGTTGCGAATGGGTCAAGGGGAGCTTTTCTTATTTTTACGTTCGCACCGACAGATGCCCTTAATGTTTCGAGTCATTTTGTTATAAAAAACACTTTGTTTAATACAAACAGTAAGCGCGAATCGAGGTTGTCTCTTACCATCATGACGGAAATCAGACCGATGAGTTTAAAGGACTACAAGGCTATTGTAGAACATTTCAACAAAATGAGTTCATACGAGTAGGTATAATCTAAAGCAGAAAATAAACTAAGAAATAAGTACAAGAGCGGCTCTTGTACTTATTTCTTAGTTTATTTTCTGCCTCTTCTAATACAGCTATCAATAAAGCAAAGCTATAAGATCCCCATCAATATGGAGCCATTATCATTAGAAATGAGTAGGATACTCAATTTCTACAAGCAAAACATCAACAACGAAAATGTCAACGCCATAATATTTAAGACCAGCGCTATGGTAGACTATCTACTGTAGCTTATGCTGAGTGGAGGCCTTTTTGTTAACTTAGCTTAATATATGTGTTCCTACCTTAAAACTTGTGTTTAACAGTTAACAAATAAAGTTATTTGATATTTGATTTGATATTTTGATATTTAATAGTTTAATTTGTTTAAAAATCACAACACTATTCGTCTAAAACACAAACGGTTAGAAACATCAACGGATGTGTTTTTGTCTTCCTCGGGGATCTCCAAGCGCAATATTGATTATGCTTCTAGGCCAATTAGTGTTTTATTACTTGCAAGAAATGTTTCAGAGGACCTTTAGAAACCTGATAAAAGTTAACGGTAGTGAAACTATTTTCAATCTAGTTACTTCGTTTTTAAGTTAAAAATAACTTACAAACAGTTTCATTGTGTAGATACGAGTATAATCGGACGCGATTCTGACTACACCTAGACATCATCAATGTATAAAAACCTGGGTGTCAATTCCAGTACCGAACTTTTTATCAACCTCAAGCAAAACCTCAACTAAACCTTAGATTTTCGACTGTTTCCTATTCTACTAATGCCAAACGACTCAGTTGTGGTGAGGTTTTAGCTAAGGTTTGGACTTTGGCAGAACACATTTTTGGAAAGCTATAGTACTATTCTCGTACTATTCACCAAATGGCTGACATTTATGAGATCGAACCAAAACGCAGCGGAATGATTGACGGTATCATCTAGAAGAATTGGGGGGCTGAGCAGATATATACCGGACCTGGATATATAATTTGTGAGCCCAGTTATATCTATACAAATAAAAATAAATGTTTGTACAAACAATACCTGTTTGCGTTCCTAAACAATTGATCAGATTGTAATGAAACTTTGGTAGGATCTTCTGAGGGTGTCTGCGAAGGCTTCTGGCCCAGAAAATCCACATTCATAAAAAAAAAGTTAAGGCGTTACGAAGTTCGACGGGTCCAGCAAGTGTTTTCTTAGAATCGTAGTAGCGCTCTTTGTACAAATTAAGTTGGTAAACGTTACTGTTTGTCAAGTGAAACTGCAACAAACATTAGACGTTAACTAGCACAAAGCGAGTGAACAGCACCTCGGCGATATCTCATTGTTTTGTGCGGCATTATGATTGAGAGTGGTGGAACTCTGTGGATATGTGTCGGATGACGCGGAATTAATCTGCGTCGTGTAAATAAATGTGGGGCGTATGTCAGAGCGCGGTGGCGGCGGCGAGGCGGCTCCACCGGAAGCACCCGTTTCTCACCAGATTGGAGTATACGCTCACATATGCTTGCCAAATTATTCTTTACCCTAAAACAAGAACAAAGGTTCCATCTTCGGTGAAAGACGACGGTAAATTCACGTGGAAAATTGAAAATTATGCGACATAATTTCGAGCTTTACAAAGAAGGGCAATTGTGTTAACGCGTTTTATGCCAAAACTGTGGTGCGAAGCACGCAAATGAACATTTAATTGGTACCGTTTACATCCTGAGGTGGTAAATACGTTTGAGGTAAAATTTTATTCAATTAAATTACAATATTGTTACATACGAGACTGTACTGGGCCGCATTATATTCTGAGCTTAAAGTTTGACTACACAAAGTGTAAGTACTACGTCACTCCTGTTTTGGAACCACATCCTCGATACAGAATATATCTTTTATGGATTGTACCACACAATTGCTGCTAAAAGCCGATAAAAGTAGAATATGATGGTACAACGATTATCAAATAAGCTGGGGTCTATAGCGGTTAATCTTGATTTGTGCAACAATTCCATGCAACACAAATTGGTACTTAGGTGCTGAAGTTGAAGCGAACCAGCAACTTGTAGTCAAAGCACTGTGAAAATGCTCTTAGCAACGGTCAACAAGTTACTGGATATCACTAAATAGTTAAAACTAAAACAATTATCAAGTCCTTTCGTCAAAACAATCGTTTACATTATGACTGGCCTCTCAGCTCTGCCTTCTACGCTGTAGGTCGTGGAATCGATTCCCACCCATGACAAATAGTTTTGTGATGAACACAGATGTTAGTTCTGTGTGTGGTTGTTATAAAGTAATAAGTATGTATTTACAAAATATATATAAGTAATATATCAGTTATCTGGTTTCCATAGTACAAGCTTTGCTTTGTGGCTTGATGGCGCTGTGTAAAATGTCCACCAATATTTATTTATTTATTCATTATTGACTTGAAAATGTAAATAAGTATCGGTTCATAAAAATCAATCTTGTCGGTCCGTTGTCGGTGGTTCGCCAAATTAATAGTAAATATTACGTAAAATATTATTTAAAAGCAGCTTTTAAACATCGATGAAACCGCATCCATTGGATTTTACAAGGGATAAAGTTGTAATTAATTTAACCGGCCAATGCGAATGCAGCTAGCGTTTATTTAGCGTATTAGAAGGATTATTTTGCGCTATCAGAAGTGTAATGTTATCGCACATGTTGCCACGGCACAAACTCAGTGGCGAATTTAGCAAATTTTAAACTGAAAACAAACAGAAGCTGGTACGTGATGCTACGCTAACTATATTTCATTTAATTAAAGTTTTATGAGACACATACCTACCTACAGAAATATATTGACGCTTGGAAAAAACATTGTTATCATTCTACAATTTTTTAATTTATTTTTGTGTTAGTTAAAATATAATAACTTTTCCATATATTGTAATTATTACGTACTCATTTTGGTCTTTAACACTTCTAAATAAAGAGGCTAATATAAAATTTATGGATACCTAAGCACATGTTAAAACATGAATTATTTATGAAAAATGTTATCAGTCTAGGCTAAAGTATTCAACATAAAAGAAGATTTTTATTGCGTTGTGACAAAAACTTAAAAACAACGCTAGAAGACACAGCAATAAAACTTTTAACTAAACTTCATAAAACTAGGAGCTTTAACGTAACTAGGAAAGCTTTCGGCGGTAAATAAGATGCATTTTTATGTCGTCAATTTGTTATAAGCTCCTTAATTTACTTGTAAATAGCACTTAGTGTCTATTTCTTTCTTTTATTTAACCTTTTTTCTAGCTGTAAGTTTTCCGAAAATTGTACAAATAAAAAGTAAAAAGTTTTTAAGCGAATTATTACAACAGTGAAACTGTGAAATAAATGAAAAAGTTGATGAATAATAAATGCATAATTAACAGTATAGGTACTATTGACATAATTGTACTCTTATTAGGGGACCAAAACGTACGGAAACGTCATTGTCGAAAAAATAGAATGTACTAATCATCTATTGCGAAACCTATGCACGAAGTTAGACGATCCGACAAAGAATGCAAATTATGACCTGAAGTCTCGCAAAATACTTGCAAAAACTATATGGCTTTTACGACGTTCGATGAAACTTTTTGTTAAACATATAAAATCCCGTCCAAGTCTGGGCCAAACAGTTTCTCTTCAGCAAGCAAGGCAATTAAAATAGGTTCCCGGCGTACAAAAAATGCTTGGTGAAGCTTTTGGTCAATGAAAGACCTAATGAAGGGAAAAATACCACTATCCCTCAAAAAGAGACTCATGGACGTGCGCATCCTCCTCATCCTTACATATAGTGCCCAGACTTGGTCTTTGACTGGTCGTCAGAAATTCGCACTCGGGGTTTCTCCACTCAGCGAGGGAGTGTCCTACTGAATTTCGACAGTTACTTATTTCGACAAGTAGTGGCAAGGAGTGCAGTATCTTGGGAGTAAAATTGTCAGACCGCGTGCGGTACAGTACTCTCCGCTCCAAAACACAAATCATTGATGTTGGTCATAAAGCCGCTAGCCTCAAATGGAATTGGGCTGGACACGTCTGCCGCATGTCAAGCGACTTGTGGGTCAGAAGAGCCACAGAGTGAATCCCACCCAACGCAAGACGGAGGCGCGGAAGACCCAGAAGGAGATAGCGTAACGATTTGGATGCCCATTTAAGATCTTGGCCTGTAACGGCGTTAAATCACGAAGAGTGGAAGGAGGGAAGGGAGGCCTTTTTCCTGCAGTTGGAGTAATGGCTGAAAAATGAAAATAAGTGAAAAATAAAAAAATCCAAAACGATAGGTATATTTTCTTTTGATGAAAAAGTTATGGCTCTCAAGCAAGACCTTTTGAATGATTCTGATCATGTGTTTGGTGATCACACTTGCAAGCCTTACTTCTTTAAAAATATGAGTGAACTTGAAACTGCTAAACGTGAAGAGAATGAAAAAAGCTTAGTACCTGAAATGAAAGCAAACTCTGTTTTTTCTGCAATTTAAAAAAATATGTGCAGATTAATAAACAATGCTTAAAGCCTCATTTACAACGTCAACAGTAAAATTGCTAAAGTGTTTTACAGTGTAATAGCAAAATATGTTGGCGGAAAGAGGATCAATTATTCTCTGAGACAATCTTACACAGGACGTTGTGCTGGTTCTGTAGTTTCATTTAACTCAAAACAAAAACCACAGACGTACATAATGCCAAGAAGATTCTTAGGGAAAGTCCTTATCCAATCACTAAACGCTTGGAGATTAAACGCAACATAAAAAGACCGGGGCGTCAGTAAAATCAACTCATTTGGAAAATTCTTTTTAAAATATATTTCCAGGTTGATTCCATTTTTCAATATGCAGTTTTGATGATGGACTCCATGAGGAATTGAGGGAAGTCTACAAACGTAAAAGCAAAGATGTAGCAACTAAGGTATTTTCCGCAGCAAGTCAAGCATTTGCATTCAGAACAGTGTAATTTGGTGAAGTGGAACTGATGAGAAGACCGCAAATGCTGGAACTCTGAATTCAGTTTGTAGTATTTTGTTTCATAAAATGTATTAATTAAAATACCTATGAGCCATAATTTTAGAACAGTTTGAAACACAGTGGAACCGTGTTCGTGTTACGATTATGTTCCCAAGTTAAGAACCGAGTGGCATATTGCCGCAACACTAAGCGAATCTGTTCCAAAATTGTCTGACAATTCCATCCTGTAAAACTTCAACAATATGTTGAGTACCGACCAGTACAATGGAACTGAGTATCACGTTCATATCATCTGTGTGAGATCGGTTTATGAGCTGTCGTTATTTATTTCCCATACATTACATCGTTAAGCCGAAAACTATAGAAAACAGAGCACCGCCATTTTAACATGCCACCACAGAAAAGCCAATCCATTTTCAGCTTTGCATTAAAACTGATCCTTTAAATACCTTTTAGAAATATTTAAAACTAAGCGTTATATATTATTATATAAAAAGGTTATACTTACTCTATATTCATAATCATCCATCATCATATATATCAGATCAATTTAGGGTGTTATACGTTAGATCAACACCACGAGATCAATTGTTTATTATGTCAATGACCTCAACAAATTATAAGATCAACAGACGATTAGATCAAAGAAACTTAACCCTCCGTTAGTCGCGTGGGGTCTTTGAAAGCCCAGGTTTTGGAAAAATGAAAAATTTAAGCAATTAAAACAATCTCAGCAATTCAATATTTTAGGTACCCTCCTAAGTTGGATTGTATTGGCCGCGTATCGCTGCTAATTTCAGTTCGCGCATAAGCGCAGTGAGATACAGAAGTGTTTTGTGCGGACGGGCTTTGAAAGACCCCACGCGACTAACCGCGTAAGTAAAATTTAATTGTTTTTATTAGTTTAGACTTTTTTGTAGCATGTTTTTTTTGTGTTTTTTTTGTTGTTTTAGATTTAATTAACTAATAAAATGGATGAAGAACAACAACGTCGTATATTAAGCTGGTTAGAGGATGAAAGTAACGATGTTTACGGTGGTAGTGATGATGAAGAAGGTGAAGGCGGTATGTACCCGGATGAAAGGAGTGAACATAACACTGATTCTGAGCAGGAATGTGAAGATGAACCTACAGAACAGCATTAGGTATATTCGGACGAACTGCCGGAGAATTTGGAATCTGTGCACGACCATCGTCAGATTCTAGAATCGTTGGGCGAACAGCATGTGGTTTGCGATTCAAATGATCAACAAATGGATTTGGAAAGTTGTAGTCGGTATGTACCGACTGTGTTCAAAACGAAAATTAGTGAAAAGTTCACTGACTTCATCTGGTAAAAGTTTGTGTGTTTTTTTGTTGGTTCTTTCCAAATTTTACGTAATTGTCATCGTTATTTTAGTTTTATCGTATATATATTTATAAAAAGGAGAAGTTCCTACATTTAGTTTGTTAAAAACCTTTTTTTTGTGATTGTGATCTCAAGGAGAGAAATTTAAGTTCCTTTTTTTAGATTGTAAGTTCAAAGAAGAAATAAAAGAATATGTTTACGTAACTTTTTGTAGTTTTATTGTATTTAAGTTATTCGTCAATGACTTGCTTAGATAATAACGAAAAAATTATTAAAAAGGTGTTTTTTAGGCTGTTTATTTTTGGGGTCTTCAGAAACCCCACGCGACCAACCGTGTAAACTAAAAATGCGCGACTGACCGAGGGTTAACACATATGAAATGCTAACATGACCAAATATCAGACATTCAAATAATATGAAATGTCTCAAGACTTGAGATAGTGTGTATCTCCTTGGGGTACAATAGTGAAAATTTAAAAAAAATATGATCTACATAGTAATGAAATCATGTGACAGAACTTTTAGAGGTAATTTCAAAATCTCTATTCTGGCTGAATAACTTTATAGATCACCCCGGTCTTTTTTCTAGGTAAGTAAGTACTTTTATTTGGTTTTCCTGTACCTGTTTACTTAACTTAAATATTTCAATAGATACAACGATCTAGTAACACTGTAATGTTATATGCTATGTGTAATAATTATAAATAAATAAATAGCCAGGAACCACAACTTAACTATCCTTTCAAAACACGGAAGTGTTCAGTTGTTCTACACTACTAAGTTCAGCGGACCTAAAAAGGTCGCTAAAGATGAATCACTATTTTAAATGAAAATTTTTCTATTTTTAATAATGCCGTCTCTTTTCACTCTCAGTCAATGAAAAGAGATGGCATATAGTTCAATTCCTATTACTAATCTGCAATTACGACCTTTTTAAGCCCGCAGATGTTTTAAGAGATTCATAGTCAGTGATTTATAGTTTTAAAAACCAAGTTCAGTAAATTAAAGATAGGTGTAAGATAAAATAAGATTGGTTCAAAGTTACTCAGAAGCTCCACGTCACGTGTGCAGCAAACGACCTGATATGAGAATATGAAGCATAAACTTCACTTTATAGGAGGTCGGGCAACAGTAGTTTCGTTTAAAGCACTTTTGCTTCGTGGTTTGCTACTTGTGTCAGAAATCGAGTGCATGTGCCAAAACGCATTCAAGTTTACAATAATTTTATGTTAAGTATGCAGAAATATATGAACTATAAAACAAAGAAACATGTGTATGTACTATTTGTAGCTAAAAAGTATGTTCAATCAGAGTAAATTCCAAGCAATGATAACAAATTGAAAATTTAAACACTGGTAGCTCTTGTTATTACTGTTTGAGGTTTCATATGCATAGCCAAAATCAGTCCTAAAGCAACAAACGCCGTGCGGTTTGAAAATATCGTAAAACGTAAGAATAGGTTTTGCCACCCAGCTTACAAAACTCGGAAAGACAAAATAAAACTGCTGTATTTTATGAAAAACTAATGGAATGCTTCATTCATTCGCGTGAAGAATTTTCCTAACATTCCTTTTTATTATATTTATTTCCTAAATTCCGAATGGCCATTGCAAACCCCAATTTTGAATTTTGGGTGTTTATTTTCTTATTGGGTTAAACCCAATAAGACTCTTGATGAATGAAACTCAATGGGTTTCATTCATCAAATCTAAGTTAAAGAAAAACTAATAAGTTGTACTTACCTACTTTTTTTAATTTTTAATTTTAGCAATGAAAACGGGAAATTAACAAATGAATGTGATAATGTCAACAGAAAGAAAGAATTTTTTTTTTGTACAATTCAAATATGGTTTTTATTACAGAAAATAATTAACCATACAATTTCCGTTACATCCATAAACACCAAGATTCATGTTTAACCATTTTTGAAACCATAAAATCATCTATTGTGCTTACTGGTAGCTACTCGTACTAAAATGATTCTGATACTCGCGACATGAGGGTGGTAAATTTTGGGGTCAACGTAAAACGTATAACTTTTGGGTGTTTTATTCGTTAATATTTTTCTGTCGGTGTTCCTTTTATAATTTATACTAATATTATAATAAGTAAAGTTTGTTTGTATGTAGGAGGTAATCTCAGAAACTATTCATCCTATTTCTAAAATTCTTTCACCAGTATTTACGAACAGTATTTATGAACGTAGGCTATATGTTATTTAGGTACCTCACCGGCAAAGCCACGGGCGGAGGCTAGTATTCTATAACAGACATCCGATTGCGTTGAAACATCACTGAGCCGCGCAGAACAAAAACAAAATGCACTGTGAATTTGTGATGCATGGCGTTCACAGCTAGGGTTTAGTTTTAATAAAAAAAAATATCTGGTGGCCGAAAAACAGGAAAAGTCGACTCAATGGGTAACATAAAAGGAAAGTCGAGTCAGAAATATTTTTTACTACACGAGGACTCCATTTGGTACCTACGCGTCAAAAAGTGTAACGTCCACGGGAATCCCATAAATCTTCATCTAACACATTGCAGCCGGACAAAGAGATATATGGACTGCATGCACAGTAATCAGAGAAAAGCTTACCCACTATATTAAGGATATCAAGCCTCGCAGCTGTTATTTAGTTTCGCTTGTGACTACTCCCGGCTCCTACAAAGAATTACGTTGTGAGTCTCTTGTTTTGACAAAAAAATGTAGACGCGTTTATCACTTTTTAAATAAAATGTGACTAGTATAAATCGGGTTGATACAAAACTAAAAATCAAGTAATATTGCAGTAATATGCATTGCATTGTTAATGGCTAAATTGCTAATTTATGTGATAGGGCGGTTCACATTAAGCTAGCTGGAGGATCCTACATCAACACTTAGAGTAACGCATGTCAGTAAACAGGCAATGACAAACGGTTGCACCATCAATTTACTTAGTATTCTTCATTTTGAAACGAAAACAGGCTTTAGGATAATATTCTTAGGCTGGATTCGACCAAACTGGATTGTTTTTACTCGAGAGTCAACTACTGTTTGTTTGAATATTTTGACATTGTAAAGTTGACACCTTATAAGCAGGATAATTTGTATGCACATAATAATGTTCGGTTTCGCTTACTCTGGAGTAAGATGAATTTTAGTCGAATCCAGTCTTAATCAGAGAAAATTTTACGCTTAGAAATTAAGTCTTCAAACTCTTTTGAAGAGGTCCGAGAGGATAGAATCATAGGCAGTTGTGATTAAATACTCACACCTGAATACTGAATCGCTGCTTAGTTTAAGTGGAGCTTTTCATTGGTATTAACTGTAATTTTGCATACGATTCTGAAGACACCTGAATACTGAAACGCTGCTTAGTTTAAGTGGAGCTTTTTATTGGTATTAACTGTAATTTTGCATACGATTCTGAAGACTAAGAACGTCTCAAATAGATATTTACATCTCAATATTTTAGTAGTCTTTCAGTATTTGGGCATTAATCACCCAAATTCAAGTTGTTCAAGTACTCAATAAAACAGAAACAGATAATGCAACAGTAAAACACAAAAGCACTTTTAAGTAAATGAGTCAGCAGTTTCTGCAATTTCTGAAATTGCAAATGGGTACTAATATGTTTAAGTCTCGACAGATCTTAGGTATTGACACGGTATTATAAAAGGAGATTCATCATTCTCCTGCCCTTATCCCACGCTAAGTGGGGTCGGCACAACATGTTTTCCTCTTCCACTCACCTCTATCACTCGTCCACTCAGAATCCACTCCTCTCACATTCATATCCTCTTTCACACAATCCGACCACTGCTTCTTCGGCCTTCCTCTACTTGCGTACCCAGTCACATTCATACTCATCACTCTCTTGGTAATATGGTTTTCATCCCTCTTCATAACATGTCCATACCAAGCTAACCTAGCACTCCTCACCTTCTCAATAACAGGCGCTACTTTCAATCTTCCTCTTACATACTCATTCCTTACTTTATCCAAACGTGTCACCTCACACATCCATCTGAACATCCGCATCTCAGTAGCATGCACTCTCCTATCATCAGTCTTCTTCATTGCCCAACACTCTGATCCATACATCGCGACAGGTCTGACTTATAAATTTTAAAAATTATAAGAGGAGATTATTAAAATTATAACCATTTCTAAACAACGCAATCTGAGTTGTGATATTTGGTTCAACGAATCGGAATCGCCATTGAGCGTGGAGATGCAGTTAGCGTCTTGAGCACGCTTGCGACTAACAGTGATCTGGTGCAGTAGAGCAAATTATAATTTATTTGCAACAAACTTCAGTTAGCTCCTAGTTATTGGTTGATATCAGATATTTGTACTAGATATTCCTAGTACTGACACAAAAAGCATATTGGTTTTAACATAAACTTGTAATTGGTTATTAGCATACATGTTCCTATCCAATAGACAAGTGACTAAATAAAAAATTTCAAAAAACCGACTTCAATGCTATAAGCTGAGCAATTTTCTGCACTCTGAGGTGCACTTCTGTTTATAACTCCAAAGATCTTTGACAGATCCTCACCAAATTTTTGTGGCACTAATCGGAAAGTACCTATACCCTTTCAAACAAAAACACAAGACAGGCGTCTTCGGGTAATCGGTGAAATACATTAAAAAAAATAAAAAAAAAAGATTCCGACAAATTGAGAACCTCCACCTATTTTGAAGTCGGTTAATAGGCAGGGGATGAGGCTAGTGCAGAGCCGGGGAACGTGGCGAAAGCAAAAATATGTCTATACCCAGCTTATGGTGAAGTCGGGTTATAGATGATGATGATGATTATGATGATGAAGATACATGCTCCCAGACGTGACCTTTCGGGGACAAGATGCGGTAACAAACAGGAATAACTTACTATATTAAGTTATACTAAATATTTGACAGTAGGTAATTTTGTTCCTTTACCATAGACCGAATAAAATGAATTATTATCACATAACGAGTGCTAAAAGAATTCATAATGTGATATACTTACCTAATTTTATCCCTCTTATTTTGTATAGTAAAATGAACTTACAACAATAAAGGTGTGTTTCCAGGCGACGGTAGACCACAGGCGGCGCGGCGCAGGCAATACCGCCCGACCGCATTGTCAAACCGCAGCCACACTTCAGGTTTCTACAAGACTTAAGGTAAGGCCAAACCAACGCGTTCAGCTTGCGTCCACGATGGCGTGCGCGGTGGCGATCGGTTGCAGTGTACGAACTTGTAGCGACGTGTTCACATCGATGCGTCCTCTCATTGGCCGCGGCGTCCGGTACATGGTATGCACGCGGGCGATCAGATCGCGATTCAAAATAGCGTCAATTTACTAATAACAGTAAATAATACAAAATAGTTTTAAAATAGTTTTTATTTTAAAATTCCTTGTTGAAAATGTCGACCAATCAAATCTCGAGGACTATGCACAAGGAGTTTGTATGTCAGCATTGTAGTGACGTGACTGCAGCCTAGTGTTCTGTGCTTCAGCCTGGTGAACGCCTGAACAAACGCGTCAGTGTGCACAACTTTTGCACGCGTCGCCCAGTAATCGCCACCGTACACGCCAACGCGGACGCAAGCTGAACGCGTTGATTTGGCCTAGCCTTTACGTAGATGGTGTAAGTAAAGCGAAACGAAACTTGATCACAACTGCATCCCTCAAGCGGGGAATGTAAGAAATTAAGCTAGGGTATTAACAATCAGATTTTTAAAAGTTCCAAAATATTTAGTACTCCGTCCGCTTCTGAATCTGAAGATGGACTTCTGCAAAGTCACGTCTACCTGAATGAATTAACTATCTACGGTACATTATAAATGGCATGTGCAGTGAATTGTTACAATGTAACTGCAGACAGGAATAGTAGGTACCTATATTTGAATCCAAATACGTTTATTGGTTCGTTACAAGATATAGAAAATTGGACAGTTATAGACGCTTCGAAATACTGAAAACAAAACACTATCAACTGTTACGAATTCGTCACAGCCACCGCTTTTGTTGGCCCTGTGACGTCACATACGGAATCAGTGCTGAAGTACTACTACCACCTGGGGTTTTCAACACACAGAAACAAATTCTACACATCCAAAACAATGTACAAAATCAAACGACAGTTTTGTCCTGACAGTCTTGCTTCAAAACGCCTAAAAAAGATTACATTGTTTTCATGTGTACAATGAAAAGCTAATAATAAATTGTTTATTATTATTTCAAATTGAACATGATTTACAACTTCATTAGCTACCTAATTTTACTGCAATTGCCAGTCAGTACGTTAATTCCTGCAGTTGTTCATTACCTCCGTAATTTAACAGACGAAATTCTCGTCGTTCTGTTTTAAACGGATCCTTTATTTGGAAATGATTTATTTTAATGAAATATTTTACGATTTTCACATAGCAAAATAAAAAATATATATTAAATAATTACTCCTATTTCCCAGAGATTTATTGCTGTGATTCTTACATGAGCTTGCTATTTTAGCATAGTATTTTTGACTCAATATACGCATACACATTAAATTCGAAAATTGTCAGCAGACCCACTCGATTACAGAACTTATCTGAGAATGTCTGAAGAATTGTACAACGAATTATTGTCTTTAGTAACACCTAATATATAGCTAAGAACACTCTCAACAAAGACACCATTCAGACAAAAAAAAAAATTAAAATTGGTTCATCTGGATAGACAGATACACTCTAAACCCCTCTTTTTCGTCGGAGGTTAAAAAAAATAAACAAATACACAGAGTAAGTACATGAAAACTACTTGGCAAAAAATTAAAATGAAAATTAAAAACAAGCTTTTATTTGAATGCGCTGAAAAGAAGAAAATAAACTTTACACTAAATAGAACCAATCTGTTTATTAAATTACACAATTTAAATGTTCTAAAAGCTTGTCGCGGGATTTATCTACTTTATGCCAGCCATACACGATCACGCCAGCCACCCACGATCAAGTTCACCGTCAAGCTTGCAGCGGACTTGATGCGGCGTCCAGTTTGCAGTTCGTCCATATAGAACACACGATCAAGTTTACTGGCAAGTTTGCTTGATGGCGCAGCCAGTCAAAGCCATGGCGTCACCAGTGACAGATAACGACGCGTTTGCCATCTTAGGCTTAGTACTCGCAATTAAGAAAACAGAAAAAATAGATCGATCAGTGTGGTGCAAAAACTGGTTACTGAAAATGTTTATCTCATGTAAATTTAGTAAAAGAATTGAGGATTACTCCAAAAGATTATCAGAACTAACGTCATGCAAACTTGAACGCTCACACTCATCTTCAAGTTTACATGACGCTGCAAACTTCAAGTTTACATCAAGTCGGCAGAACGAAATTCTATTTTCGCTACAACTAGACTTGTCATGCACACAGCCATACAATAGGTAGGTATATCAGGTAAATCTCGCTACAAGCTTTTGTCATATTAAACTGTTTAATGTAACCTCCTCTCTTTAATGTATCTTCCTCTTCGAATTACACTCTATAGACTAATTAGTATATTGTTTGTTCTCATAATGCAGGTCTATCCCAAATTGACACATGACCTAATTAGTGACAGGTGTGAGATAAGCTTCGATTGAATGTTAAGTAATGGGCTTACGAAACAGTGATTGCATAGACACGATATGCATTATGCAGACAATGATGACTTGCGCTTGTTCTGTTGGACTATATCAATATCATTATTTCAATTGTGCAGTAATATCGATACTGATAGTAATAATCGTATTACAAATATTGCGGTGTGCCACAGAGTGAATCCCATCCAACACAAACCACAAATGTAAAAGGCTTATAAGGAGATAGCATGACGAGTTGCATGGTCATTCAATATCTTTTCAGCATTAACGCATTCACTCTCAAGTTTCTGCGGTGTCCTTCGAAGAAGAGGGCCACAGCAAAGCCTGCATAGGTCCTGCATTAGGTACGTGATTTTCCAACAGTTACCAAAAAATGGTGTGATCAAATAAATACGAGTTGGACTATTTCGTTAATCTATTTGGAGTGTATCAGATTGCATCAATGCACTAGCTGTGTTCAGCGGTTTCACTCTCTATTTAATTAAGCCTTGAAAAGCCTATAACATTCCTCAACGAATGAGCTACCAAATACAAAAGGAATTTGTCGAATTCGAATGATAATTTTATAGATTAGCGCGTTCAAACAAAAAAAAAACAAACAAACTCTTTCACTTTATTTTATTACTATCTAAGTATAGTAATCAAAATGTCTAAAAAAATAATGTATCTGTTAAAAGTGTTATCCAAGCAATATACTGCACACAAATAAATAAAATCGTAACGACCGTAATCTGTTAATTATTTAAATCAGCCGGGTAAAAACATGCAAGTCCAGTCGTAGTAAGAAGTACTGTACCTAGAAGAAAGGGTTACACCTAAATTTTTAATTTAACCTTACCCAACTACTCTTTCTTGTATTAACGAGAGTTTCGTGGGTTTACGATAATTTTTTTTAGACTTATCTGTGTTAACAAGGCTCCCAAAAACATTCAAAAAAGTTTTGCTATTTTCTTAAAAGCATAAGAAATTCATTACGAATTTCTTAGTGCACTGAACTCAAAGTAAGACATATTCTGAAAAACATAGGCTCACAAATATTTACGTTTCGTACAAAATCCAGAAAAGGGTCTTGTCCGTTAGACAAACGGTCAACAAAGTAATTTTATAACGGTTCCATTTCGAACTGCCGGCCGAGGTGTTCTAAAAGTAGCCTTGAATTTATAATAATAGTAATAAAAAAAAACTTTATTTCAGAATTCCATCCATAAGTAGTTAATTAAAAAAAATTAAGTAGGTAAGTAAGTACCTACATTAATTTTTTTTTACATTAAGTGCCTATATTATAAGAAACAGCAAATTGATAAATCAATTTTAATCATGTATTTTCCCTCGACATTTTAATCCAATAGAAAGTGTATCAATATCAATAATTAAAACAAATATTGTGCCTCGACAAGTCAATAAAATACATTCTTAAGGAGACAAAGAAGAAACTACTAGCCGTGGTAAAAATATTTAGGTAAGTGGTTAAGGACATTTTGTGTAAGTTTATGATTTATATTTTTTAGGAATTTTATCAAGTTAATTTTCACTAAGTTAGCCACTATCAACAAAATTAGAAGATATCTTTCTAAAACTCCTCAATGCCTGAAGACCGAGGTGATTAACCAATATCCAACATCGCGTGTGGATCTAACCTATACAGCCGCTCCCAAAGGAACACATGCGTTGAATCAGAATAGTGCAATGGGAAAGGGAGCGCGGCATGCTTAAAATATCACTTCTGACCCAATCATACCCGATATCAAAATTCGTCGCACAAAGATAATAATAATTACCGTAAGTATGCTCAAGCTCATCATGAGACTGAAGAGTCTGACAATACAGCCACCGTGGTCTTGAGTAAACTGAGTCAACAAGTGGCTAAATTAAAAATTAAAAAAAAAAAAACTTTAATGTTAGGCTGAGCAATTTTCTACACTCTCGAGGTGCATTTCTGTTCATAACTCCGATGACTCTCGACAGGCCCTCACCAAATTTTTATGGCTCCAATCGGAAAGTATAAACAAAAAAAAATATTTTCCAAATCGGTCCAGGCGTCTTCGAGTAATCGTTGAACATATTCTTGACTATTAGAGATGGAATGATAATGGACGACCATTTTAGTGAAAATAAGCGTAATTTTAAACTCAAGAAGGATCTTGATAGTTTTATCTAATTGCGAAAGACTTTCAAGTTTGAAATTGTTTGATTTGCAACTTAAATAGATCATGGTTTCCTTACATATATTTAAAAATAAAATGGTTAGTTGGCGACTTATAGTGTATAAACAGATCCTTTAATAAAAATGGAGGAAGAAACAAACGTATACGAGATGATAGTCACAAGAAGAGAGCTTTAAGGTCAAAACTTTGTGGAAGTGTATGGCAAACAAGGACCTCATTGGTTTCGAGAAAAATGGAGAAAGAGAGAATTGTCACTAAGGCACGACATGTGCTGTGCTCTATTGTGCAACCTTGAGCCTACCTCTGGTGCTTTTGATGTATCAAAAATGGCTCCTGGGACCTCAGGGAACGCAATGGGGAGGATTGATTAGGAGGAAATTAAGGTGTCTGATAATGATGATATTTTGTCTATTGAATGTGAAGAGCAAGTTGATTTCATAATCGACCAAATGACTGAACCAAGTCCAATTGAAGCTAGAACGTACCGTTTCATAATGATAGAAGGCATAGCCAATCAGGCCTCTCTATATGGATTGTAATCCATATAGAGTGAGTATAAAAAAACCTTTATAAAGTTTATCTATCATATGGACGCATGCTATCTTGTAAGACAGCATACGTCCAAGTATAGAAGGAGGCGGGGGTTTACTATTGCAGGATTAATGAAAATGCCTTGTCAAAGAATGAATGGAGGAGCTTTTATGGTCCGGTCATAATTAAACATTTTTCTCTAGCAGCAATCATTTCTGTTTGAACGTGACTGTGAAGAAAATAAGAGGGTTCTATGAAGAAAAAAAAAAGAAATACGATCATGATATTCCCAAGTGTATGCCAAGAGGATAGTCTGATGAGGTGAGAGGGACAAATGCCCACTTGGTGTTATCATAATATTTCTGTAATCATTATTAAAACAAAAAAAAATCACAAAAAAAAAGATTCTGACGAATTGAGAACCTCCTCCTTTTTTGAAGTCGGTTAAAAATACCTATACATAAATGAAACATGTTTCACATTCACAAATGTGATTAAATCTGACCAAAGTACCTACTACTTGACTCACATGAGAAATGTGTATCTTGTAGGTACTCGTATCACCTAGAATCGTGAGTAGTCCCATGATACATGAGCTCAACTGACAAAGACGTTTGACACTGCACACTGGGAATTGAAACATACCAAGGATTATTGTCAGTGATACAAATTTGATGCCATTCCTTCGTTCAATTTATGTCCTGTTGGGTACATATGAAAAGTCCAAAAACCGAAATGCCAAACCTTGAAATGCCGATGTTTGAAATAGAGAAACTCATTATATAGAACGGTTGAAATGTATAAAGCTCGATTGATAGAAGTTTGTAAGGTCGAAACCTAAGAAGTATAAGGCTCCAAATGCCGAATGACTAAAACATCGAAAATGATCGAAATACTACAAAAAATATTAAATTCTTTATGTACTTCATTCTAAATGAGTGACAAATCCGACACAGAGCACCCCGATGCCACTTGGTCTTGTGCGTGACGCCCCTAGAGTAGGTATAGGTACATAAAAAACGAGGAGCCAGAAGCTCTGAAGTCCGAAAACCGATATGGTTCTCGGACTTTTCATGTTGTGTACCCCTCCTTTTATGCCGAACCAATATCCTTTCATGGATGCTCAAACTATATCGCTTACAAAAAACATTAAGATTGAATCAACTTTGCAGTGTGTGCAATTATTGGATTTGCAATTAAGCGCATAAAATTCAGTAAGATCAGTTTTATGTTTATGTTATCAACTAGGAAAGCCATGAAGGAGAATCAAAGTGCTAGTGTATTATCGTTTTTAAGCTTTCAATATTACAAAAATTCGATAATTATAAAGGCGTTATTGGTGTAATTTTCTGCGAGACTGGTTGAGAGTCCATCAATAAAAATCCGTATACTTACTTAAATAAAAAATCAAATTCAATCTGTATTAATTGTTGGAATGGAGAAAGAAATTAATTTAATCCATACAGATCCTGAGCTAAACACTGTATACCCTCGATAAATAAAGTAAGTGGAAAATAACTGAAAAGCCAACATGTATCTTTAACATTTTGTCTTCGAATTCCTCATTTTGTATTTTTATTTTACGTCGAAATCACTAAAAATAAGATAAATCTTCATCTTCTAAACTTGATGTTATTTATGTTTTTGGATTAGGTACACCATTGGATATGTAATTTAATAAAAGATATACTGCCTAGTTACTTTTTTGATTGGTTGTTAAAGTGCAGCTGCCGTAAGCGCTGCGGCCGAATGAATTTTCTAAATTCATCTTTATTTTATTATTCTTACGACACATATTTGAAGTTGCACTCATCTTATTTTGAAGTCATCAATTTTGTTTTTTTTTAATAGATACGGTAGTCCATCATTTTAGAACCTGGAACACCATGTAAGTAGATGATGGAAACGTTTAAAAAACTTTTTTGTTAATTTTCCCAGAATATTTTGACTTTGCTAGTCTGTGAAAAGCAATTCATGAACACAACACGTTTTATACCTTATCAGATTTTACATGGTTTAATTTAAACCTTTAGTAACCACGGTAAAAATCCAGCATAGCATAAAAATATGGTAAAGGTAATTTTTGCAATACTTCGTAGTCTGTTTTTAATTAATGCTTGGCGGCCTCAATGCAAAAAAAAACTGTTGAAATTTTATTCAGATAGTTTGGCCGTGGCAATGCGAGTTTCGAATTACTTTCGTTTCCTCTACATTTTCTACAGATGTGTTTGAGAGGCGAACGAAAAGAGAAATCAGGGGATGGGCAGCAGTATCCTCCCAAGAAACTTTTGGCAATTCAAGCTCATTTGAAGAAGGGGGTAGTCTTAGGGTATATGTCCACATTATACAGAAGTTAGTTTTTCATACGTGACAGGTCTAATTTCCTCATGATGTTTATCTTATAGAGCTCGTGTTAATGCACTTTTAAATATTCCGATACGATAAATCTATTCATTCTCAGCCATTTTTAAACTCAGTACACTTTTTAAGTAAGTTCAAACTTTATTTAGCTGTACCCGGCGTGCGTTGGATTGGCACGTATAGTAAAAAAGTTGTAAGTTTAGTAAATAGTTGTGTATTTTGTGTACAAAGAATTTTTGGACCAGAATTCCTCGCGGGCGTCCTCAAAAGACTTTACCAAAGTTTCATCACAATCTGATCAATGGTTTAGGAACGCATTGAGGACATGAAGTAAAATAATGTGACATCGTTGTTAACACACAGTACCACATGCTTCACTACAACGGTACAACCATTTTGAATACCTACTCGTATTTCGTCAAGATAGTGTACGTGTAAGTGTACGTTGTATACAGCTAGAACTAGTATTGAGTTTGACATGACTGACGCGGCTCTTTTGTCCCGTACAAAATTCAACTTTGTGTGATCGGCTCAACTTCTAAAAACGTGTGACCGTACACAATATTACAAAATCAGAAAATGACGTTACTCTTTCCTCAAGCTTCAAACATTCAATCTTCAATCACTCCTCGCTTGGCAATGACAAGAAAGAATTCTGGTGGACTAGTCCACCAAAATAATGAACAGTCAATAAGCTCGAAGATTGAAAATGACCGGCTCAAATGAACCGGCTCACGGTACCGGTTCAAAATGAAAATGAACCTACTCTGACAAAAGTCAATCTAAAATCATGTCATACCCAACATTAGCTAGAACAATACGAGTAGGTACACGTAATAAGAGGGTGTGTTTTAGTTATTGGTAGGTTTATCACTATATTATCCAATAGCGATGATTTTACAATGTCCTCAACGAGTACCAGTATCGACCAAAGTACAAATGTTTCACTGACCATAAAATATAGGATCAATTCACGTGACAGGACAATGTGTTAACAATAATTTACAAATATTTGTTTTAAGCCAAGTATCACGTGTGTGTAGTCGTATGGTTCTCGTTGTTTTGTCGTATTTTATCTTCTTTATTAAGGTCTTCGCTCACTGCGCAGTATCATAAGCGGGCCGAGCCATGACCGAGCCCGTCACGAAAATAGCACCTTACACACTAAGACCGTATCAAACTAGGACCGTCTCATAAACGTTTTGCGAAGCGTAATCCCGAGCCTATACCACAGTAATAGACATTTTGTTGGTTTTATGCTAAATACACAATTATTCTGAAAGCCCATTTTAAAACTTATCACTCAATTTTTTTTGTAAAATACTAATAGTAAATAAAGAGCGTTTACAACCTAAACCACACTAAAATACATATTGCACACATTTTGTCGGGTTTACTAGCAAAGTGCAATATTTCATCATATTTTGTGTAACTTTAAATGGGAGTTTTATCTACAAGGTTTAAAAAAACAAACTTTTAAGAAACCCTTTTAGAAACCCAATTATAATCCATAGTGATGGCATAATTATTATTGCGATCATGATGATGATGATGAAAAGTAGCTTTTATCCTTCCTCAAAGCTCCTGAGATTAGCGTGTTCAAACAAATTAACAAACAAACTTTTCCGCTTTATTACTGGTTGGTTGGTATAGATTAAGTGTACTTTCACTCTACATTCAAGGTTTTATGAATAACCTCTTCTGGATATTTTTTAATTTGTAAGCTTATCTTTTTTTTCGAAATCGTGTTTTTGCTGTTACTACACTTTGATTTCGGAGGGCAGTATGGGATTTTGACGTTTGATAAATGTCACATAACGTGCGGAACGCATTCAGTGATGCTAGATGGGGGGTTTTTAATTCAAATTTGGGGTATTTATCGACTCAGGAGGAAAACCTTTGGGGGAATTTTCGTAGGTAAAAATTATAAATTATATACCTACTTGATATTTAGGGGTGATACTTGATAGGTTTTTAGAATGTGTACATGTACATGTGTATAAATGGGGGTACTTGAAAGACTTTGTGAAGTGAGAAAAATAACTGAATTATTATCTAACCAATATTGGAGCGTTTCCTCTTGCTCCTACTCGATTCTCCTACTGCTCCTGCACGAGGACCAATACATTCTTATGCTCCTACCAGTAGGAACATAAGGATAAGCATATCCTAGTGCTCCTACTGTGGATGGACAGTCAAGGTACAATACCCCGAAATAAAACTATCAAATAGGGGCACAGCCGCGAAGCCGTATTTTGATAAACTTCAAAACAAGATAACATCTTCATCATCAACAAAAAATAAAATCGTTATTGTTATAAATAAATACTTATGCTATGATCAAGATCTACATTTAAAGTGACAGCTGTCACCAAATGTACCAATATAGTGTATAAAGTTTACTGATGAATAATATCAGATGTTAAATTGACAGATTATGTCAAAATGACAGATTAGGACAGATTAAATTGACAGGTTGGCCATATCTCGAAAACCACTTATCTCAGACTCTCCGTCCTCAGTTTAAGTAAAAGCTATTGAAGAGATCTACATTTAAAGTGACAGTTGTCAAACTTTAAACAGCCATTATCTCGGAAACTACTCGTCCTAGACTCCTCATTTTCAGTTCAAATGAAAGCTATGACCAAGATCTACATTTAAAGTGATAGCTGTCAAACTTTAAAAGGCCATATCTCGGAAACTACTCGTCCTAGACTCTCCGTTCTTAGTTCAAATGAAAGCTATGACCAAGATCTACATTTAAAGTGACAGCTGTCAAACTTTAAAAAGCCATATCTCGGAAACTACTCGTCCAATTACAACTTTATAGCTGTAAATGTCGGTGCCTTTGGAAAAGATAGTGATAGTGGGATTTTGGCAAAATCAAAAATGGGGACCGCTATATTTGAAAATAAATTTGATATTCCAAATTCCAAAAATTTACCGGGGACTAATGAAAGTGCACCATGTGTTATATTGGGAGATGAAGGCTTTCCTCTAAAAAACAATCTTTTAAGACCTTATCCATCACAACAATCGATTACTGATAGTAAGAAACGCCACTATAACTATCGCCTTTCACGGGCACGACGCGTGGTGGAAAATGCCTTTGGCATTTTGAGTCAAAAATTTCGAATTTATAATAGACGTTTGCATTTACAACCAGAATTTGCTGAAAAGATTGTATTAACAACATGCATTTTATATAACTTCATAAGACGCGGAGAAACTGTAACTTTCACGGCAACAAATACTCCCGCACAGTTTAACAACATAAGGCATCAAGGAGGTAATGCAACTTCTACCGCTTTTGAAATACGCAATCAGTTCTCAGAATTTTTTCAAACATCTCAAGGCCGACTGGACTGGACACCAATATAATGGAGAAAATTGGTAATGACTACTTAGGCCCTCAAAAACTAAATTCTTAATAAAAGAAAAATATAAATAATCATACCTGGTTGTTTTAATTGCTCCGAAATCTCGTTCCAAGCCATTTCTTTTTTTAGCGGATCCATGTATCTAGGGTGTTGTAAGTTATACAGAAAATTATATTTTCTGACGCTCTCAATAAGTTTTTCGTTATCCATTTTAAAATCAGTTAATCAGTTTCATTCAAACGAAACCCATAGCATAGAAAAGCACATTATGACATAAAGACTGCCAGTGTGCATGCTACTAGTAAGTTCAGAACATAGAGGTTTCAACCAAAGAAATAAGCGGCACGCGCTAAGAGACAAAAAAAATGCTTTGTTTTTTTTTTTCCTAAGAATTTTGAATTATGATTAGGTAAGTACCTACCTAATAAAAATAGGAAAAGGTAACTAGGTGCATATAGGCCGTTTAGGGGCAGCTCCCATCGAAAGGCCGCCTGAGCCTTTCAACGGCCGAAAAGCGGCCCCTAGGGGCCGACCTGGCTACGCTACTAATATGTGTATTGACAGATGGGCGGGGATTAAAATATAAAGGGGGGTCTGCACTTCGTCTCTTACTACTAAAAAAAAAATGTACTAGATAGAACGAGTTGGGAAACTCAAAAACAAAATATTTCAGTTCATCAACTAATACTACTTTTTAGGGTTCCGTTGTCCTGACAAGAAACCCCAATAGTTTCATTATGCCCGTCCGTCTGTATTTTTTAAGTATTTTGTATAAGTATCATAACCACTGATCGGAGTAGGTAGAGCTATTTAGGTTCATTGACCGCAAACATTGATGTTAATATGGATATTCCACGGGATTCCGACTAATACTCCGGGATTCGACTATTATAATTCAATTATGTTTCTGATCATAACATAAGTCATCAATATCATAAGTTTTCTTACAATATATCAGTTAAAATTTATCTCAGAGTTTTACTGATATTAGACTATGAACTATCCTTTATCCAGGGTGTGCGGACCGTACAATGTAAGTATTCATAGTAGATGTTCATTTCCAAAAGTACCTATCTAAATTATCGCATTGGATGTTTATCTGCAATGATAATTTAAATCTGTAGTAAATAAATAACTGAATAACTGAACAATACAATAACTTGTTTATTCTCAAAAACTTATTTTTAAATACGTCTCGACAATACTTTCGCACGTCCTAAGTATCTAATTTACAACTCGAGCCAGAATGACCGGCAGTTGACTACCGTCCCGTCATAACAAAAATCATGAGCGAGTATTTTTTGAGTGTTGCCAACACTATATTCTTCTCCTGACAATAACAAACACAACAAAAAAATAATTAGTGAAATCGGTCCAGCCGTTCACGCGTGATGCCATGACCAAGTAATTATGGATTCATTTATATATATATACAGGTTGAAAAAAATTAATGAGCCCCGGAGGGAAACTACTTTAAATCCTTAAGATACAGTATTTTACTTAAAGGAAACATTCCTTTATTTTTAAAAAGAAACAAAACTGCATTCATATATTTTCTAAAATTCGCTTGCTTCACCCGGAATCGAACCAGCTAAAAATGAAAAAAAAAAACAAACCTCACTATTTAATTCTACGAATCGATAGGATTAATGTCAGGATAACATCTTCATAAAACAAACATTTGGTTTTAGAAATAAAAAAAATCATAAAATCTTACATTAATTTTCACAATTTTTTTTATTAATTTTTATTATTTCACCTTTTGCGACAAAACTTTTCTAGACGGTATTTGTCTATCTGAGGTGCAATTCAGACTTCAGAAAATGCATCCGATTCGATGATATTCTTCGAAAAATTGAAGTTTTTTCAGTGAAGAAACGTCTTTTTCCGAATTCGGAATACATTCCGAAAAGGTCTGAATTGCCCTGCTGGATACTTCTCACCATTCCACTGTAGAGCTAAATTGAAATTAAAGCCCTTGTGTACTAAATATTAGATTTCATGGATATCTTGTACGACAGACGAGTGTAAGACCTCATGTCTCTTTGAGAAATTTTATCTTTAGCATTGAATGAATCGACTAGTGGAATAAAACAGCGAGTGTTTAATTTTTGAATTTTTAGATGGTTCGATTCCTGGGTGAAGCAAGCGAATTTTAGAAAATCTTTGAATGCAGTTATGTTTCTTTTTAAAAATAAAGGAATGTTTCCTTGAAGTAAAATACTGTATCTTAAGGATTTAAAGTAGTTTACCTCCAGGGCCCATTCATTTTTTCCACCCTGTATATAGATTTTAAATTTTTCTACTCGTACATCAACTCGTACAAGGTTGTCAATTTTCAATTTTAGAGATGCAATGTGAACTCAGCCTATATTTTTAAAATTGTTATTTGTCAGCGGACGTCAGTCGAGTGTCAACTCGACCTGACATGCGACCGTCTCAGTAGGGTTGCCACTTTTTTTTCGAATAAAGGAGTTTGTAGGAACTTACAAATAAATAGTAGCTTTTACTTAAAAAAAATGTGATTGAAAAATAAAAGTTTCCTTGCTTCTGTCTGACTACCCCTACAAGTTTAAGTTTACATTCACATAATTAATATGACAGCTTACCATGGTTTTGTTGAGTCTGCTTTAAGGGCGTTCCCTGAGCCAAACACTGTATTTCCCTGTATAAACCCTCGATAAATAAAGTGGAAAGTAACTGAAAAGCCAACATGCATCTCTAACATTTTATCTTGTAATATACCGTTTAATTTTAGTTTTAATTTTTATTTAACATCATATTTACTTCATAATAAATCAACGAAAATCACTAAAAATAAGATAAATCTTCATTTGCTTTTGAAGTTGGTGTAGGTAATTTATGTTTTTGGTTTGCTCCATCGGATAGGTCATTCAATTAATGACATAAATTCCGTTCACTTTTTCGATTGGTTGTTATTAGGGATGAGAAAGCTCCAAAAAACTGCATTTTTGTCGTGTTTCGGAGCGAGCAGCGCCGATAAGCGCCGCGACCGGACGCATTCTAAATTTATCTTTAGTCTAACAAAGCTAAGACAAATATTTGAAGTTGCACTCATCGATGTGCTAATTTTAGCTCTAGGCTAGGGTATTATTTTTTGCGGCAACTCTAAGAGCAAAATTTGTAAGTCAGAAGAAAGGGTCAAAGCCATCACACTATCACATCACACTAATAGTTTGAATGTTTGGATGGATGGATTGATGTTTGGGTGGTTAGATGGATGTTTGGATGTGTTTGAACCGATTTGGCTGACATTTAAAATATAGATAGAAAATAACCGTAAATAGGACATAGGCTACTTTTTATCCCGGAAAATTTTTTGAAACACATCTACTAACAAACAACATAAAATCGCCCAAGTTGCCACTAAGATCTTCGCCTAATATATTTTTTCCCCAAAAATAATATTATTTAGGATTCAAATAATATTAGACTTATATTAAATATAATATTAGGTGTTGCAACCCTACGTGTCAGCAAAATAATCATGGCGGCCGGAGATTGACAAGACGGCCATGGCAGGGCAGGACACGCGACGGTGTGGGAACGGTCTGGTGTGGGGCGTCCGGTACATTTCAATACAAAGAATATCATTTTTGCCGGGACGGTGTTGCTACGGTCATACTATGCGACGGGGTAGAGACGCGATAATGTGTCAGGACCCTTATATTAAAATAAATAGCTATGCATTAGTCTCGCTAAAACTCAAAAACGGCTTGACCGATTATAATATTTTGTTTTGTTCGGGGTGATTCAGAGGTAATTTAAAAGAAAAAAAAAATAAGGAAAACCCATAAATAAGCTAAAAATATAAAATTTATAATTTGGAATTGGAATCGCCTCTTAAGATTATGAACCGATGGTCTTTAGTTCACCAGACGGAAAATTATCACACGAAAAGCAGTTTTGACTAAAATGTATTTGACAAAACGCACCTTTGGCAAAAATTGGTTAATGACGAAAAGCAGTTTTGACGATACGCATAAAACCCAATATGATAAATGTGAATATTTGGATGTTTGAATGTATGTTTGCTCCTCTATAACTCGACAACCACTGAACCGATTTAGCTGAAATTTTAAAAATAAATAGCTAATGACTGAAAATAGCACATATGCAACTTTTTATCCGGGCACCAGGCGACCGAAGCCGCGGGCGGAAGTTAGTTATAAATATAAGTCTATAAATCGGTAAGATTTGGCAGTGCTAATAATACAATAATGCTGTTATCGGTTGATTAATGAACTCGTAATCTATACTATCTATACTATTATAATAAAGCGGAAGAGTTTGTTTGTTTGTTTGTTTGAACGCGCTAATCTCTGAAAGTACCAGTCGGATTTGAAAAATTCTTTCTGTATTTGATAGCTAAACTCTTGAGGAAGGTTATAGGCTACTTTTCATCATCATCATCATCATCATCACCATAAACCATCACTACGGGGGCAACGCCGCGAGGGCGCTGCTAGTACAATACAATACTTGAACTGCACTTAAAGAAAATCCATAGTATTGCTATCTATTATAATGTTAATGCATACAAAATGCGGGAAGAAACTGTTAAACAGTAAGTGGAAACCACGTCGAAACTCGTTCGGTGTGCGAATGCAGATACGAATGTTAATTTAGTACGACAAAGACATCTTGAAATTAAGATAATACTGATTGAAATAGTAGTTCCAAGATCATCATTTATTTGTAAGTCTTAAAAAAATGCTGCAATGCTCGTAAAATTATCCTCTCAGCCAAAACCTTAAGTAATATCTTAGGACAGTCTCGTAAACCCGCTATAAAGCCAAGAAAATGCTAGGGCTTCAAATAAAAAATATATAAACCGGGTCGTCTCATAATACCGTTGCAATATCTTGAAAGTGGTTTATTAATAAATGAAAAAATATATCAGTAAAAGCCCTTACATTATTAGATATATTTTGAATTAAAACTATGCTGACAAAAAATTGGCCCTAAAATAAATTAATGCTTTGAAAATCATGATAATGTAGTCTTATATTACCTTCTATTTCTATTCAGAATGTGGCTTATTCAAGGCATCTAATTTAAAAGAGAAAGAGCCCTATCTACTGAAATGAAAGAAACCCTACAGTGTTCAGTAAAAAAGTTTCTTTTACCGATTAAGCTCACTGGCTTCCATTCAATCGTGGGTAATGATACCAACCAAGTTGATGACTTATCCGTCGAAAAAACATACATGCCGATATATACAAAAGCTAATGAACCCTTCTAGTTGCTGGTAGATCTCGATGTGCACTCAATTTTAACTTAGATGACCTGCCCCTTGATTTCAAAACTTTGATAGCAAACAAAATTGATCTCAAACTGAATTATGTCAGTGAACGATCGCGTAGGTATCTTTTATCGCGTCCGATCTCGTTGAGATGAGAGTGACAGAGCTACTTGCGTGGTTGCTCAACTGTCTTATTGGAGAGTTCGAGATCAATTCTGGTTGCCATCTTTACGCCATCAGTGGGCTGGTGTAGGTATCGTTTTCCTACCACGTAAATTCTATTCTCAAAATCGATATTTCACACACGCACAGAATTAATATCAGAAGGTATTATTATTGTTATCATAATCCATGAGGCAGACTGTCAAACGATACGTCCGTCAAAAAAGCCATATCATCAGTGGAAAGGAAGAAACGCTAAAGCGCCAAAATTCGATTCGTGGGAAATCAACTTTAATGTTTCAAGTTTAAAGTTGATTTCCCACAAATCGCATTTTGGCGCTTTAGCGTTTTTTCCTTTCCACTGACGATATAAGTATTAAAAGTATTAAGAATTCTCAAATAAATAAAACAGTGGCAATTCTCATATAAATTACCATAGTCTTTTTGTTTTTTTAGTTTTAATTTTTTTTTAGATTTTTCGGCTGTTCTTTTGGGTTTTCTTTTGTATCCTAATTCATCAAAATTAAACGAAACATCTAAAAAATTGAAATTAAAAGTTAAAAAAAAAATCAAAAAATTGGTAAGTAAGTAAGTACTTCATTTTATTTTGAGAATAAAAAATATTCAATTCGTTTCTTTTCCGAGTTTTTGCGAGTCAATTACTTATGTATTATTAACTCACGGAAAATTAATTTAAATACAGTAGACTAGTATTTGCGCTGTTGATTCTAATGTTTAAATTGACTGGAGTGGGTAAGTTATTACGTCATTACATTACTCTTGAACTGTCGTAGATATTTGACGATTCCACATCATTGTAACTGACTTGTTAGTAAGCAAACACAATTGAATTATGCAGAGGATGTTTAGTACATTCCTTTTTTTTTACCAAATAGTCTCAGTTTAATTCGACTCTTTGCTACGACTGTTACTCAAAGCCAAAGATGGTTCATAAAGTTGCTATTTTTTTGTTAGTTTTGTTAAGTTCTAGTATTTTTGAGGTGAGTAAATTTTAGAAAAAAATTACACTTATTTTCGATACACTGGGTTTGATCGAGTGTTTTAGATAGAAAAAATGTAACCTGTGGGTGGAACTACCGTAATAAGAAATTATGTAGCTAGTTTTAAGGGTAGTTCTTCGTATTTTGAGCCCTGTAGTGCGATTCAGACCTTCGGAATTCGAAAAGTGACGTTTCTTCGATGAAAAAACGTCAACTTTCCGAAGAAAATCATCGAATCGGATGTATTTTCGGAAGTCTGAATCGCACTGGTGATATCGGGATGTGATTTCAATTTGTCAAATGCGACTTAGTTCGATATAAAAATTTCGAGTCGCTAAGCAGAACTTGTGACTTGTGAGTTTAAAATTCAGAATCACGTCACCTTTTTACTCGACTGCCCCTAGAAAGAAGGGCTAAACCAAAAGAAATACCTACAACAAAATATTTATATATATTTCTTTACTTTCAGGTTATTTCTGAACGTTATGATAGAAAAACGGTGGACGGTATGATCCTTAATACTTTATGGAATAAGGTTTACAAGGCATATGATGCTAAAACTAAGGAGCAAGCAATAAAAACTTTAAGAAAAACTGGTGATTATGAAACATTAGTGAAGCATTTGCAAAGAGTGAAGAAAGAAAAAGTGCAAAAATTAATAAATTTAGTGTCTGAAATTATAATACTTTACATGTCCTAATTATACACTATCAGATAAGACTAAGATAGATTAAAATATGGGTTAAAAATATTTGTAGTAGTATTGAATTATGTCTTAATTATACACTATCAGATAAGACTAAGATTGATTAAAATAAGGGTTGAAAATATTTGTAGTAGTATGGAATTCACGCTCCCTATTGATTTTATATTCCCTTGACTAGTAGGTGTGTATAAAAAACTTTCTTAAAATAAATTTATAAAACTTGTCATATAAATTAGCAATTATCTAAGAGCCATGTTGGCCAAGTGGGATAGTGGCTCGAATTTTGATCTGAAGATCGTGGGTTCCAATCACGGCATTGCATCAATAGATTATTTCGTTTCGAAAAATTATAAGCGCATTAACACGAACTCTTATCGGTGAAAGAAAATCTGTTAAATTTCTATAAATTTTAATATCCAGAAAAATTTTAACAAACACATTTTGCTGAATTTAGATTGTCATAAGTACTGCATTTTCTTAATTGCTAGAAATTTTCCCGGTTGTATTCCTATCGGTTACATTTTAGGAATTATCTGACCTATTTCAAATGAATTTTCTTCACAGACAGTAGTCATAACGAGAATTTTTATTTTTAATTAACATATCACAATATAATTTTGATTTGATGTAGTTTTAATTTCTTATATTTTGTAGGTTTTGTTAAATTATCCCATTCCATTAAATCTAGTATTTTGTTAAAAGGCAACTGATCCATGTTTTTGACTAAGTTCCCTTTTATATTAAACAAACCAAGAATGGCATATTTTTTATCTATTTTGAGATGTAATTTTTATTTATTTTTAAGTAAAAGTGTACTACAGTTTAAAGCCTCCTTTTGTAGAAGTTATTTGTAACATCTACTTGGTAAGTAGCGTTATAAAGTAAGAAACTTTTATAAACATCACATTGGAGATTATGCAACAAGTCCTATGTATACCATAGAAGAAGTATTTATAAATTGCAATACGGAAAACTTAACCTCAATAGCAAACGCATCTGTATGCCAAGCACATTATTGTATAACAATGGTATTGTAATTCGAAAAAAATGCTGATGCAATATCACTTGCATATTGGCTATGGTACTCGTATACCAATTAATATACTCGGTAGGAGCGAATTCATTAAAATCGTATTCTTAGTCTTCATTTTCCCATAATTTTGTTTTTGTAGGAACGTAGAACTAATGGGAAAAAGCACTTGAAAAATAGCTTTCAACCGACCGCGGTCAGCAGTGCCGTTGGCCTATTTGTCCCTAAGGACGACAAATCACCCTCAACTACAGTCCCGCATGATGAGGTTTCGTAATGAATGTACCCCGTATTAGTTACAGGCAACATTCGGATCTAGTCTTGTTAATCTGGGCTGTTCGTAGTTGTTAGCTGTGCATATCGTATTGTAAATTTACAATTTACAAGAAAATAATTGTTAAGTAAATAAAGAAAATAATGAATAAAGAACATATAATTTAAACGAACTAACGGGACTTTATCGCGTAGTTACCTTAATTTATTATTTCCCGACGTTTCGAGTGCGTTACAGCTTTCGTGGTCACGGTCTACCCGTGACCACGAGAGACCCGTGACTAGCTGTAACTACGCGACTACGCTAATGCTAGCTTCTCGCTCCGAAACACGACAAAAATGCAGGTTTTTGGAAATTTCTCATAACTACAACAATCAATAGAAAAAGTGAGCGGACATTATGTCAATTATTAAATGACCTATCCAATGGTGCAATCCAAAAATATAAATAACATCAACTTTAGAAGAAGATGAGGATTTATCTTATTTTTGGTTGATTTATAATCAAGCAAATATGACGTTAAATAAAAATATTAAAAGGGGAATTAGAAGATAAAATTTTAAAGATACAATGTTATCTTTATAGTTAGTTTCCACTTTATTCATTATCGAGGGTATAGACTTGGAAATACAGTATTTGGCTCTGAGTAGGGCCTTAAATTATTGAATTGTCATCGGTCCTTGATAAGTGTGCAAAGTTTCAATTTAATCAGACGTAAAAACTAAGGGTTGTGATCATCGTACTGACTTTCCGTGTGCATTGAAGTAAAAATCCGTCTGAATGTAGAAACCGCAGGCTTCATTAGATGAAGTAGAAATAGCCACAATGTGAACCTCGAAGCACCACGTAGCAATCAAGCTTTGAAACCTTTGACGAAGATCGTAACCGTTAATTAAACTCTTAAACCAGAGCGATTTCCTAATTTTTATTTTCTTATGCGAAATAGAAAATATAAATTGTCAACAGCAAAGTATAATTTTTGTTCGTTATAAACATTGCAAATAAAGTTTAATTAATATACCTATACTCCTGCTTATATTAATTCAATTGACGAATTGAAATTACATTATATAAATTAATATTTCCTGGGGCAGAACCGAAAATCCTGTCTGAACTGAATAATCCGTACCCATATTATAAATGTGAAAGTGTGTTTATTTGTTTGTTTATTTGTCCTGCTTTCACGTCAAAACAGAGTGACGGATTGGCGTGATTTTTTGTGTGGAGATAGTTGGAGGGCTAGAGAGTAACATAGGTTACTTTTTATCCGGGTACCACGCGAGCGAAGCCGCGGGCAGCAGCTAGTATGTTATAAATCAGATCGAAGTATTTAGAGAATTCGCTGTATTCACAGTTAGGCGACTAAAAATAAACTCAAAAAATACTCAATTTAATAACCTCTTTGGTGAACTTGAGTTTCATTAATAAAAAATGGATATGGAAGATTTTCAATGAAGCTTACATTGGAAAAGTTCAGTTAGACCTACCTATTTTTCATTTCAAATATGAGCACTACCGACTACGACTGTTATTAATTTTTAAAAAATACATGTACGTTGTGCCTGGAAAATTTTTGAGAGAGATTTCAATAAGTTTTTACATTCTAAGGGTTAAAACAATGTAGACGAATAGTGTACATTATATAATAGCCTTTTAAAACTTTCGTGATCATTATTCATATTGAAAATTATATGGACACGGGATTTTATCGCGTAATTTACCTTATTTATATATCCCGACGTTTTGGTTATTGTATCCGCGATAAAATCCCGTGTCATTGTAATTACGCGATAAAATCCCGTGTCCATATAATTTTCAATGTAAATTATATAATTTAGGAATAAGAATCACTTTTTTTGTAGTAGACATGCAGGGCTCGTCTTAAAATTTAAACAGATTTTTCTTATCAAAATGTTTTGTTATTTTAACTAAGTAGTCTTCTATTTACCCACCTAGTATGATTATTTAGCCAACTGACTAAAAGTTTTCTGATTTCTCATATTGTATATATAAAATTTAAAAAAGAAGCGAAAATATATGCAAAAAAGATTCACCGTCATGTTTCGTTCTTTAAATTAAATGATCTTAAAGTTATCTGTGACATAAAAATCATAACGTACGTTTTGCGGTTTCAGAGAAATGTCTGTTAAAAATTCATGAAAAAACTTGATCCTCGCTTTAAGCCGCGGAGAAAGTCAACCATAAGCTACTTTCCTGATATTTTTCAAGCTACATAAAATTCATTTTGTGGATAATGTCGTTATTGTCAATGCTATGTTGTGTCTTGTTAACTACCCGAGGCATTCTTTTAACGAAAAAGGATATTAAAACTTTGATAAATTAACTAATGTTGTTCGCTTCAAAGTAGTCTATCATAAGATCGGCCGATAATAATATCTTAAGGCAGCCCGCAGTTTGGATCCGATTTTGCAATATGCGTATTCGTACGTCGAATTGACCTCTCACACTGGTTGCGTTTTTCTCCGTTACATTTGTATGAATTACAACAATTTTAATATTGTGTTTGTATTACATTTCTTACCTTTGTATCCGTACACCATATTAATATTTTTTTATTTTTACATATTGAATTTTACGTATGAACGGAACGCCTACAAAATCACAGCAAGTTGGGATTGATTTCGGACGTCGGAACTATAAGCACGTACAAGCACGTCTAATCGGATAGAGTGTGTGTGCGAGGCCCCGTAGCACTTGGAGTGTTGAAGCGTAGTACGTCTAAAATTCGGATGAAAACGTATCCAAACTGCTGAAGGCCTAAAGGCACGAACACACGCTGGCACAGGCTCGCCGAGTAAACGCGTTGCCTCTCTCTCGCTCTCGCCTTGCATCGATTCGCCTTCTCGCTCGCACTCGCCCAGGCTCGCCTAGGGCTGGCCCAGCGTGTGTTTGAGCCACAATTGTATTTATTTCGAGGAACGTGGCGTGACAACATCGATGTCTTTCAAGAAGGTTGTGATCGTAAAAGCACCGATGGGAGGTTTCTGAAAGTTCTTTTCTTTACGGGGCTTCATTTTCTCTTTTCATTTCAAGTGTTTTATTTAAGTGTAATGGATTTTACATTATTTTGTTTTTTTTTTCTATTTTTTTTAGTACATTCACCTGGGATCAGCATTTCTGACAATTTACATTCAGGTCGCATAAAATAGTAGAAAAATAAAATCAAATAATACTTTTGAGTTATTTTTTCTATTTCACGGTAGGTATGGCACACGGGTCGAAGACAAGCCGGCTACACATTGTTACTGTCTAGCGCGAGATTTATGGGCTAACGGTCCATTCGACCCAAGCTTACTCCGTGTTTTCGACCCTCGCAAAAGTTAAAGACAGAACTCAACATAATAGACCCTATCCTATTTAAAGCTTTTCCTTAAAATCCTATCCTATTCAGAATGGAAAAGCGAGTACAAGCTACGATTTGCTCATATTAATAAAATCATTTAATTAGGCCTGTAACAAATTAACTTATGAAAGCTCAAGTAAATAATTAATGTTATAAGTAGGTACTTTACGTAGGCCTTTACATTTTTACTTAATGATTTCAACAGTAAGCAAACTTTGCCTACAATCAACAAGACGCTGTTGTGCCCGGGACATTGTTTGAGATATAATAGTCGTATTGCTCATATTACGGACTAAAAATATATGAAAAATGACATTTGTTCCTTCAATTTTAGTCCGATTTTAGTCCGTATAATGAGCAATACGACTATAGGTGCTGAGCTTTTTAGGCAAGTATTATCATAGGATTAGTCAAAGGGAGTTAACATTAAAAATAAAAGTACAAAAAAATTTAAGTTCGAATGTAATGTAAAGTAATGTACTACAGGCCTTTGAGGGAAAATTTGGTCCAACTGAAGGCATTAAGGATGAGGCACGCTAGACCGTGTCGGGTCCGAGCCGAGCTTCGGCCGTAGCACGGCCAGAGCCGGCGTTGTCATTTGCTCGGCCGTCACTCGGTATACCGTGAGTGCGTCCTTACAAAATTATATGTAATAATTAGTTAACCGTGCTACGGCCGACGCTCGGCTCGGACCCGACACGGTCTAGCGTGAGTCATCCTTTATGATGAATGGCTTTTAATATTAGTCAGAAGTTAGATAAAGCTTATTTGATCATGTCGAGGTGTCTGTCTACAGGCGTCTGTTGTTTCATATGCGGCAACCGCGGCTGCGGGTTTCTTATGCTAAATCGATATTTTTATTGCTCTTTTATGGTTTTCGCAGACTTCCAGCCGAATTAAGAGCAAAAGAAGGTAAGATAAATACTTTTAGAGTCTACGCTTTTTTAATTAAGCCGATTCATTTTGTTTTAGACCACCAACTATCCAATTAACAGAGTAAAGGAAAATGAAACAGGGCGTCGATTCTGGTACCGAACTTTTTATCAACCTCAACCAAAACCTCAACTAAAGCGACTGTTTCCATGACTACTAATAACAAACGACTCAGTTGTGGTGAGGTTTTGAACTTTGGCAGAACAAATTTTTGTAAAGCTATTCTACTATTTCACCAAATGGCTGACATTTAAGAGATCGAACCAAAACCAAAGCGGTTGTCATCTAGTAGAATTCAGGCCCAGGACGAAGTGATAAAAGCGCGTTCAAAACCACCATGTTGTTAAGTTTTGGCATGTGAGTATCTCGTAACTAGACTAATAAAAGAAAAAAATATGAAAATATGAAGCATATTCAAGGCGCGGTAGACCTTCTCTTAGATCTTTAAGCATTTTATGCATGTATAGGGCATTTTATGCATATATAGGGTATTTTATTTGACTCAACGGATCAGCATTGCCATTCAGCGCGGTAATGCTGCCAGTGTCTTGGGCACGCTTCCGACTGGCAGTGGTTTGGATCAGTTGTCTACCTACAGCGGGCTTAAAAGGTCGCTATAACAGAATCTCAATATGAATTAAACTATATGCCGTCTCTTTTCACTCTCAGTCAATGAAAAGAGACGGCATATAGTTCAATTCCTATTGCGATTCTGCTAAAGCGCCCTTTTTAAGCCCGCAGGTCGTTTACTACAATCTTAGATAACACAATTGGTTCTTAGTATATTTTGAAAAGTTATCTAGTAATTTCGTTTCTGTAAATAAATATATTCTACTTAAAAAAAAGACAGCTTTTTAAAGGTGAACCTTGCAGCCACAGAAGTAGGAATTCCTAATTCTGTGCTAGCAGCATAAATATTAAAGCTACTACAAAATGTTAGTAAACGCCCTATAATAAACGCTACGTTGCGGAACTTTGAAATTTGAGGTAGGTATAATAAATGGCAAGCGTTCAATGGTTACATCAAATGGCTCTCGTTTTATGTGAAGCTAGAAAAATTGAGTCGGTTTAAATAGCAATAAGTGGCCAGCTTTGCCGTTGAAAGTTAGTCGAGATTATTTATCGAGCAAACGGTATTTACTTGCCTTGGTATTTTCACTTTGAAAGATTAACTAAACTTTTTTAGGTTTTAGACATAGTATACACCGTTTATTTTTGGTCAGTTTAAAGCCGGCGCCTACGTAATCTATATCGATAACCTTACTCAAAAATAATAATAAATATGAGATCTATTTTTTTGCAATTAATAATATCACGAAATATAGGCAGGATAAAACACGGAGATACGTGCTCTGTGCTCAGCTGTTGCTACGGCGTAGAGTCTACGCTACGTCGTAGTCATACATACATACCTAGGTCATTAGTTCTGCGCGCCTATGACACCTTACCAAGTGTTTTCCTCACTTTTGTTAATCTTTTCAACTATTTAGTTTCGTATGAAATACTTATCAAATTCTAAAACTAAACCAACGACACGAATACGATTAAGCAATACAAGCAGTGGGTGCTGGCTTTAAACTGACCCAGAATTAACGGTGTATTTTTACGTACTGAAAGTTAAGTTAGATATTAATTTTGCCAAAACCCTGTTTACATTATAGAGAACAAAATATTAGTTGATTTACTAAAATCTCCGTGGTGGGTGACACATTAAATAGGTTTTAGGTATATATGATAAGTAAATGAATAGATAGAATAAATAACATTTTTTTGACTCACACACACACACACTAAAACAACAAAAACAATAGCGGGAAAAGACTTTACAGCAAGAGGTAGGCACAAAATATCAAATAAACAAAAAACAGGTCAAGCTTATATTACTTATTTTCAGCTTTCTGGGAACTTTTGCATGGGTACCCCCTACGTTTCGAGCTATTTCGATTGGACTATTAATAAAACAGTCTAACAAGCACTAGGCTGTACAATATCCATAAAATTTAATGTAAGTACGTCCAAGCCTTTATGTAAGCTATGGAAGGGACAAAGTAAAGAGAATAATCAACTCAATATAGTATAGTAGACCAATTTTAGTATAAATGTTTGTGTACTTACAAAATCAAAGAGCTGGAGAAAATATTATATACCTATACTTAACTATATTTTAGTGCTATAATAATAGTGACAGAGCAGTGTGGAACAATATTGGAGAGGCATGTGCCCTGCAGTGGGCGAAAATATGCTGAAGAAGAAGAATAATAATAGTCTCCGAATAAAATGCCTGCGACATACGAACGGACCCGCTAGTATCAGTAGTCCGATGATTTAGTCCTATGATCGGATTGTTGAGACTTTTTAGTCTCATCAGTCCGATGATGCTGATTAATACAGATCATCGGACTACTGAGTTATTTTTTTTACGTAGTTCCAGTTGACTGGTGGAAAAATAGGAATAAATATTTTTTGTATAAAATAGCTTTATATTTAGCATGCTGGAAAAAATAAACTGAAGTTAATGTATTTTTTTTTTGGGAAAGTTGAAATGTGTAAATATCGGACTAAAAGGTTCAGTAGTCCGATGATCTGTATTGATCAGCATCATCGGACTGATGAAAATAAAAAATCTCATCAGTCCGATCATCGGACTAAATCATCGGACTACTGACACTAGGCGGAACGGACAGGCAGACGGACAGGACAAAACTATAAAGCATAATATAAACGTTATATAAACTATAAAATGAAATACGGCGCGTACGGTGCGGGTGAAATGTGCGAGCTTTCATATGGTTTCATACGACGAATTCTAAGCGGCGCTTACAATGCTGACAAATGTGTGATCAGCTTAATGTTTTCCTTTTTTTTTTTCATTTTCGTTACGGAACCCTAAAAATGAGCCCAGGTGGATGGGATCGACCTACAAATTCAACTATTTGTAGGTTAATGACAGCTTAAATACGAACAGGATCTCAAAAGGTCTTGATATTGATAGGAACGGAGGGTTAAGATGTTCCTTGTAAATTAAGGATCTCCTTATGAACGGTAATACGATTTTCGACTACTTCCTTCCTGGTTTATTTTCCTCTAAAAATTGAATGGAATTGGTAGGAGGTAACTTAGTGGATAACTGAAAAATGCAATGTTTTAAATAAAACGTTTGTTTATTATGACATAACTTTTACTGTACCTACCCACTTACTCGTATAATACATATTTGGTTAATACTCTTCCGCTTTTTTTTTAGTTCTAAATAAAATTCCATATTATTCAGTTGCTATACTTACTTAAAAAAATGAATTATTACTTTTAGTAACTGAGCGAAAATATTATTTTTGTATTGAATATATAAAAAAATTGCTAGGCGTAACTTTACAGATGTACCTACCTATAGATTTGACTACCTATGTCGAGTGATATTTTGGAACGGTTACCTTTAATTGGATTATTTTATAAAATATATTTTGCTTGACAAAACTTGAAAAGATTTTGTAGTAACTGTCTACCTACGCAAGATCGATAAGATTTAATTAGGTCGAGCTATTTTCCAAAATTAGAATAAGAGGGGCCCAAGCTTATATTCTTCTCGGTAATGGTAGAGTAAATTTTAGTTTAAGATTATTTACGTCCTAAAATGTTTCCAAGTAATCTTAGTAGAGTTGTTGTATTGTATGTATGTATGTATGTTGTATACCTATTGTATGTATGTTCATATTAACCAGTGCCTAACTCTGGTGATGGACTTTTTAGGCCGCCTGGAGGCCTTTGCATTGCTTAACGACTTAAAAGCAGGGACCAACAATCTAACGTGCCCTCCGAAGCACGGAAGCTCTGATGTTAATAGCCGGATCCACACCGGACGATCCAAAGCGCTCCGATTACGCGCGGCATGGAGCGCGCTCCACGGAGCGTACAGTGTAGACGTGCCGCGCGCGATCCATGTACGCGATCCATGTGCGCGGCACGTCTACACTTTACGCTCCGTGGAGCGCGCTCCATGCCGCGCGTAATCGGAGCGCTTTGGATCGTCCGGTGTGGATCCGGCTAATGCCACTTGCACACCATCACCCATCCATATTGAGACCGCTCAGTACGTCACTTAACGATCTAACAAGAACGTCTACGCTAGCTACGCCACGAGCGCTTCAAAATGCCTATTGACTAGTTGAGATAATTATATTTACTCAGTCTACCTTATTACAGTACTAGCTACATTAACTTTGGCCTTTACATCTTTACTAGATGATTTGTACAGTGTCGGGAGGCAATATTTGCCTACTTAACGGGACAATATAGTGCCTAGGACATTGTTTGAGCATAGCACAGTATACTTACTTCATATGTACACTATATTACAAAACATCCATTTTTACAATTACTTAAAATAATTTAAAAGGAGGGAGGTACGGTAGAAGGCGATAGATTGGTTTAAGAAGTCTAAGGGCTGATTTTTCAATCGATAAATAACTTTTATCTCAGGAATAAATTTGGCGTTATGACATATTTTCAATACAATATCTGTCAAATCGCATATTTATTTCCTTAGTTAAAAGTTATCTAGGTATTGAAAAATCAGCCCTAAATAAAATAAACAACAGAACATTAAAAACTAATCAAAACCAAACGTGAAATCCGTGAAATTCAAACCCTTCAATAATCCTTCTGACCTGTCAGTCATTGGACCGGGTGCGCCATGCATTCGCAGCAAAGAGGTTTAAACTTGCGATGGAGCGCAGCCGAGCAGTAAAGTCTGTAACGTCAGTTGTACAGGTGGCATTACTGTGGAAGAACTCGCCGGGTAGACCCGACGAGTTCTTCCACAGTAATGACGTAACGGCTTACAATAGACCAATTCAGCAGATGATGTTTTCAGATCCTCCCCCACAACTGGTGCCCCAAAAGAACACGGAAAAAGGTACGATGAGTGATAGTGACTCGCTGGCATCACATCAGCCGCTTCTGGTAGAACGGAGGCCCGGTCAGGTTCGAAGCGAAAACAAATGACGCGCGATCCGGTCCTTTACACACGTAATTCTTTCACTTCTCTCTGTTTGTAGTCTCAACGCTTAGATAGGTACTCACAATGTCAATCCATCTCATTTTACTGTTTTAGTTCTCATATCCATCCGCTACTCCTAGTGACATTTTTTGGAAATTATTCTGTCTATTTCTTTTTCACAGAACATAAATATATTTCGTATATTTTCACGAAGAGGGACGCAAAGCAAAATAATGCTATTCATGCATACAGGAACTATTGACAAACAGATGAAAACAACGACAATATTATTCAGTTCAAAAGTATGTAAGTCTGTCAACTTTATTGTTGATAAAATATATTTACGAAGTCACATTTGCGAGCGTTTTGGCGGAAAGCGAATCCATATTTATTCGGCGAGAAGCGTAGCGACCACTTGAGCCTACTCGTGCGGTAGTTTCAAAACACACATATCACGTGGAGAGGAACGCGTTTCCACAAGAACGCAATTTTTCCAAGTGTGTTACGAGTATTTTACTCTCAAATAGGGTAGCCAAATTGTGCAGACTGTTTTATAGACAGTTTTACACTGTGAATAGCGTTCAATTTAGTATGAATGAACATAAAATTTTGTAAACTAATTGGTCTTGTCAAAATGTACTTACTTAGATGAAGTTACTTAGGTATTAGGGAGCGAGCATTACTAAAAGGTGTTTGGTAAGTCACATAACACAGAAAGTGTTGATATTCCTCCCTGTACTTTTTTCGCACGGAAATTGTACCTGCAGTTGGGAGTTTGGGATCGAGGCAATCACGGTACTCTTTTTCCGACCTACTTAGTTACTAGCGTGTGAAAGATAGGTGGTGTTATTGGTGTACTCAATCTCTAAAGCTCAAAAGCTTCGTGATTCCAATCAGCTGCCACGCGACGTGGTAGTGACGTTCGCAGTATCCCGTTAGTTTTATTAATGAATAGAGTTTCACTTTATTATGCATAGCACGCAGCAACTGATCAGTCTACAGCAGTTGAATAAAGACTAAAACAAAAAAGAAACTGTAGCTGATATTCCTAGACATTTATGCGTCTGTTACGGGCAACTTGATTAATCGGGCAGTATTCATATGGACCGGTCATTATGCATAATGACCAAGAGCGTCGGGCAGTTTGATAAATTTATTACTTTGACCGGTCCATATTCATAATGCCCGACAGCCCGTGGTCCATTTAATAAATCAAGGCTTGAATTTATCACTTGGACCGGGCAGTATGAATAGTGCCCTACTTTTAGCCGGGCAATGTGATAAATTGGATTAAAATCTGTAGGTTAGGTTATGTTAGGTTAGTAAAAAAACTACGCGCGAGGCGAGCGAAGCGTGCCGCGATAGCGGCCCACAGTATTATAAATGACCCGAAAATCGGACATGCCTTTTTTATGATACTAATCGAAACATTAGGCTATTTCCAATACTAGAGTAGAACTCCCAAAAGTTAATTCAGCTTAGAACGTGAGTTATGATTTTTTTAATTTTGTTCTATGGTTACCAGAGAAAACCTCAAGAAATGCTGTAATTTTCTAAGTAACCAATGTTTTTTAGTTTCAATGACAGTATGCTATGAAATCAACTAACTACTATTTTCGGAAACGTATAATTAATTTCTAGGTAAACAACAAAGAAAGTTATGAATTTTTTTGTAGTAATTTAGAAATTATTTTTTTTCACAGCTGTCTATAGAGATTAGCGCCAGATTTTCACAGTTTCGTATTCATTAGTATTATGTTAACCTGCCTGTAAAATATCAGACGCGTGACACGTAGGACTTCGGAGTTATTGAATTTTAAAATTTGAATGTTAGGGTTGGTACTTATTAAAAGTGAACTAATGAGAATCCAAATCAGATTTTTTTACAGAACTTGATTAAATTGATTGAATTTTGGTGATATTGAAAGTTGTTATCACTCAATTATCTGTCAAACATAGGTAGGTACCCAAAATAACAACATTATACAGGGTGTGGCAAATTCTTGGTCACTGAAGGGTAGCTACCTTTTCTCTTGTAGTTAGAAAGTTTTTTTCTTATGAAACTTCGGTTTTATTTTGAAGAAAAAAATAATACATTTTTAGATTTTTGAAAAAAAGTACAGTTAGCCTAAAAAATTACATTTGTCAAAAAAAAAAAACAAGTTGGTCTTAATCGACTCTATTTCCCACCAGGAACACTTCTCCCAAAGTAACTTATCAAATCAAATCGTAAGTTTTTGCAATAATTCATTCTGTGATAAATAATTGATGTGTCTATGTCTATGTCTATGTCTATGTCTAATTCAAAAAAACACATACATTTTCTATGAAATTAGTAGTTGTAAATCATTCTCATAGATTCTCAGTGACAATACAATATTATGGTAACAGCGATCTGATGATGGAGTCAGGAGCTGTTCAACAGAACTCCTCAGTAAATAGTAGGCTGGGTCACTCTTGTATGGAGAAAAAAAAAATTTTTTTTTTCAGTTTCTAATAGTGATAAAAAGGTGCCATATTACGTCAATAATCCACCTGCAAAATATGATACGGATTGAAAATCATCTTCTGCCTCCGAATTGAAGTTAAACTTTTAAAAAATTACAAAAAAAGGTCTTTGGAAAATCCTGCTGAAAACTATGAAAATATACTTGTGTATGGTTTATTTTGGAACAAACCACGATACAAGAAGTCATATTTGTATACTTAATTATAAATTACTCAGTTACTTATCTAAAAAATGCAGGTTAGGTCTTCAAAGAATAGCAAAATCCTTCTTTACAGTAAAATGTGCGCATATGTTTGCGTGACTTTAGCTGAACCGATTATAAGTCCTTTTCTCTCAAATTTGGTGTTAAAAGTGTTGGATGCTTCCACCAAAGTCGTAATAGCTCTTTCCACACCTTACAATGGCATGGCATGCGAAGCAGAGGCAGTTCGCCTTCGCCCACTTGTACAACAAAAGTTTGTAAGTTTTCGTCATTTTGCACCTTTGAATCGATGGTTCGGTAGCATTTAGTCACTAATAAATCAGATCAACATAAGAATATGCATTTAAAATTGTTCAGGAACTTGAGAAATCTTAGTTTTGTGCGAGAAATGAAACATTCTTTCAGAATTCGACGAGCGGTAAACTTTCTAATGTTTTTTTGTAGATTAGACAACGTTGCTAGCAAAAAGTTATCAGGATGAGCAAAATACAGGCTAAATATGACAAAATCTTTTATTCCTTTGAATTCTATTGATTATTATCTTGATGTGGCAATTATCTTTTGCATGTATTGCGGTCTTTCATTGCAGGTAGCGTGGGTCTTAATAGTGAACCAAAACTTTTAAATCTTTCGTTGCTAGAATCACCAGATTTATTGAAGGAGCTTCTGTGGATGAATAAATAAAAAAAAATGCAACTTGTTTGTGTGAACCAACGAGCATTAGGCATTTTACCTGGTGAAAATCACGAAAAACTCCATTGAAATACAGGCAAGAAGTATTTCTATTGTATTTTGGTGGTAGCATCATGGATGTTCCTTTTATCATTTTTTGAATTGATATTTCATCAATTGTGTTAATTGGTAGGTACATTGAGATCGTCAGGCCTCTTGCCCTCATTCAAATCTATGCTTTTTCAGCTAGAAATGTCGAAAAGAGCTTTCCTGCTATTCTTGAAATCTGTAATGTTTTGGTGAAGTTTTAGGCAAGGACTTTAGTAGGTTTTTAGACTTCAAATGATGTACTTTAAGCATTTGTAACACCCTTTTATCTGAATTTATAATAATAAGTCCTTTTGTCTATTATTTTTAATTCAATTAATAAAAATTATGCAATATCTCAATGCAAGTTGGTTCTTTTTGTAAGTCATTTTCGAATTCCCATTGGCACCTCAATTCTTCATAATGTTTAAGAATACCGTTGTTACTTGGTAGTAAATTATCTTTATTATCGCTATTATCATCAATTAAAAAATGCTTAAAACACTTTTTAGACATTTCCATTGTTAAAAAGTAATCTTCGAACTTCAAACGTACCACGTCACTTTTGCGACAAAAGCTCGAGATTGCAAACTCTCAAAATCTCACTTTTCCTAAGAAAATGGTAAATAATGTTAATTAATAAGTAAATATATAATACTATCTTATGTTTCAAGGCAAAACTGTAACCAAAAACTACCTGCATAGTACTTTTATCAGTTCATGAATTCAACACCAATTTCAAGATTTTTTGAATTTTCAAATTAAATTCGGAGGCAGTTAACATTATTATAAAGCAACCATATTTTGCACGTCTTATTTCAACCATATTTAGCCACTTTTTATCGCTATTAGAAGTTGAAAATCGAAAAAAAAAAATTTTGACCCACGCTAGTAAATAGGCCGATTGAGTTTAAACTCGGCATATCTGTCAAGTTCCGACTACAAGCCATCTAATGATGAAGTCAGGAGCTGTTCAATGCTTTCCGCCGAGAACATCCATGTTTTGGCTCATTAGAATCAGCTCAACATTACTCAATAAAAGCTTGTGATGAATGAAAATATTTTTTTTAATTAGAAAACTTATTTTTTTAAGCGCTTTAATTTATACATACCCCTATGTACTATGGAATTATAAATCGCCATTTTGTGATGTCCACCATATTGGATTTATAATAACGTAACTTTACTTATTGTGTTTCGCTCGTCTAGTTTTTTCATTTGATACCCATATCATAGGGTTGCTGTGGTAATGATAATTCGCCATTTTGTAGCGTCCGCCATATTGGCTAATAATATAGAAATAGTAGATAAAAACATAACAATTAAATTAAACAATTAATTCTATTTTGATTTTTTTTGTTTATTCTATTATTCATAATAGAGTGTCGCTCTTGAAGTCTAGACGTATCAAAGTTTCATGCTTCGTTCACCCATCTGTTTACAATTTTCTCTGGTACATTTTATAAGATCTTATTATGACAGCCCTAATATCATAGAAATTACTGAAAATCATAGAAACGTCATATCTTCGATGTCCTGATAGATTTTCATGTGATTTTTTTTCACAAGTATAATACAGTTACGAGGTATATTTTTAGGAAGATTTCTAGCGCTAATCACTAATGGTTTATGAGAAAAAAAATAAAACGTGAAAATCACAAAATTAAGCATAGAAACTTTACTGTTATCGGTAAATCTATTTCGTTTAGCTTATAAAGTGCCCTGTATATAATGCCATTTTGGCCTAGAAATAATTATACAAATATGTTACGCAGTTCTTTTATTTTCGCCTTTTTCTGAAAATCCAGAATTTTCTAAAAAAAAATATTACTCAAGTTCTAAGCTGAATTAACTTCTGGGAGTTCTACTCTAGTATTGAAAATAGCCTAATGTTTCGATTCGTATCATAAAAAGGGCATGTCCGATTTTCGGGTCATTTATAATACTGTGCGGCCGCCGAAGCGCCAGAAATGTAGTAAATCAATTAAAACACAGCAATTCATCTAATTTATTACATTGCCCAAGATAGGGTGGTCATTATTCATAATGACCGGGCAAAGTGATTAATCATGCAGTTTTTATCACATTGCCCAATCGACCCGGTCATTATGCATACGGACCGGTCATTATTCATAATGACCGGATTTATCACATTGCCCGTAACACGTCTATTATTTGCAGTCAAACGTTTTCATTGATTACCAGGAATCGACAGAAAACTGTCTGTCAGTCGTGGTTTCGTATAAATAATGCTGAAACGTCCAGCATTATTTATACGAAACCACATGACCTTCAGATTGAAAGTCAGGGCACTGGGCAACCGTGATTCTGTGATCATGATCCCGTGATCCTGATCTTGATCCAGATCGTGATCCTGATTGTGATCCTGATCGTGATCCTATTACGTTTAAGGCATTTGCAGAGAGAACCACTCAAGAGCTTATCATTGAAACAGCGCAAGAAGACGAAGATACTAGAGTTGATGGACACAGAGTCATTGATTTCATGTACTTTATGAGCAAAAAAAATAACTACAATACTTGGGTACTTATCCAACTATTACGTTTCAGGCACCTGCAGAGCGGATCACTCTGGAGTTAATCATTGAAACAGCACAAGAAGACGAAGAGACTAGAGAGATGGACACAGGGTAATTGATTTCATGTACTTTTATGGGCAATTGCAGAAAATTGCCAAGCGCGATTCTCCGCTGGGGTGTGATTTCAGCCATCTGAAACTTTTAAAAGAACAAAAGAGAGGTTGCTGCTCCGAATTTACATTTAGCTGTTAAATGTGTAACGTCAAATTAAATGTGAAAAATTGTAAGGATACGATGTAGGTACTACGATGATCTTTATCTTAACGAGACTGCTGTATCAAGTTTTATGTCCATCGGTGTTGGTTTTGCAGCGTTGGAACAGGTTTTAACTTCTCTTGGAATACCATGCATGCCACAAAATCTTTATGCTAAATGCAATAATACAAAGATATGTAATTTATGGGAAGTAGCAAAACAAAAATGCATGGAAGAAGCCGCAAAAGAGAAATTCGACTTGGCAGTACAAAACGGTGACGTAGACGCTAACGGAGTTCCTACGATCACTGTTGTAGCAGATGCGTGCTGGACTAAGAGGTCCTACAGAAAAAATTACACGGCTTTATCGGGTGCAGCTGCGATAATTGGTTACAGAACCAAAAAGGTCTTGTACATGGCAGTAAAAAATAAATACTGCGTGATATGTACCAGAGTGGCAAATCGAAACATAACTTGTCTCATACTCAACTATTTCATGTACTTTATGAGCAAAAACAATATTTACAATACTTAGGCACTTACCCAACTATTACGTTTCAGGCACCTACAGAGCGTATCACTCCAGAGTTAATCATTGAAACAGCACAAGAAGACGAAGAGACTAGGGTAGATGGGCACAGAGTAATTGATTTCATGTACTTTTATGAGCAATGGCAGAAAATTGCCAAGCGCGATTCTCCGCTGGGGTGTGATTTCAGCCATCTAAAACTTTTAAAAGAACAAAAGAGAGGTTTCTGCTCTGAATTTACATTTAGCTGTTAAATGTGTTACGTCAAATTAAATGTGAAAAATTGTAAGGATACGATGTAGGTACTACGATGATCTTTATCTTAATGAGACTGCTGTATCAAGTTTTATGTCCATCGGTGTTGGTTTTGCAGAGTTGGAACAGGTTTTAGCTTCCCTTGGAATACCATGCATGCCACAAAATCTTTATGCTAAATGCAATAATACAAAGATGCTAAATGCACAAGTGGCTAAATTAAAAATTTAAAAAACCGACTTCAATACAAACTGTTATTGGGTAAGGCTAAGGGTGAGATGAATAAAATGAGCACAAACATGGATGTTCCACTGTTATTCACTGAGAAGTTCCATTGAACAGGTACTGACTCCATCCTCAGATCAGCTAGCTGTCACCATATTATTACATTGCACTCGGAACTTGACCGACATGCTGAGTTCCAAGTTTCAACTCAATCAGACTATTTACTGAGGAGTTCTGTTGAACAGCTCCTGACTCCATCCTCAGATCAGCTCGTTGTGACCATATTATTACATTGTAGTTGTAACTTGACAGACGTGCCGAGTTTCAACTCGATCGGCTTATTTACTGAGGAGTTCAGTTGAACAGCTCCTGACTCCATCATCAGATCAGCTCAATGTTACCATAATATTGCATTATCACCGATAACCTATAAAGCTTTCAGAAAATACCCTAATCGCTTCAAGTGTGCCTATAAAATTTGAAGAGTTACCTCGATTTCTCCAAGATCCCATCATCAGATCCTGACTTGATGACCAAAAGGACCAATTGGAAAGTGTACCCTTTCAAACAAAAAAAGAATTTTTGAAATCGGTCGAGGCGTTTTCGAGTAATCGGTGAACATACATAAAAAAAAAAAAAAAAAAAAAAAAGATTCCGACGAACTGAGAACCTCCTCCTTTTTTCGAAGTCGGTTAAAAACAAAAGTCATGGAAGAAGCCGCAAAAGAGAAATTCGACTTGGCAGTACAAAACGGTGACGTAGACGCTAACGGAGTTCCTACGATCACTGTTGTAGCAGATGCATGCTGGATACGAGGTCCTACAGAAAAAAATACACGGCTTTCTAGGGTGCAGCTGCGATAATTGGTTACAGAACCAAAAAGATCTTGTACATGGCAGTAAAAAATAAATACTGCGTGATATGTACCAGAGTGGCAAATCGAAACATAACTTGTCTCATACTCAACTATTTCATGTACTTTATGAGCAAAAACAATATTTACAATACTTAGGCACTTACCCAACTATTACGTTTCAGGCACCTACAGAGCGTATCACTCCAGAGTTAATCATTGAAACAGCACAAGAAGACGAAGAGACTAGGGTAGATGGGCACAGAGTAATTGATTTCATGTACTTTTATGAGCAATTGCAGAAAATTGCCAAGCGCGATTCTCCGCTGGGGTGTGATTTCAGCCATCTGAAACTTTTAAAAGAACAAAAGAGAGGTTTCTGCTCCGAATTTACATTTAGCTGTTAAATGTGTAACGTCAAATTAAATGTCAAAAATTGTAAGGATACGATGTAGGTACTACGATGATCTTTATCTTAACGAGACTGCTGTATCAAGTTTTATGTCCATCGGTGTTGGTTTTGCAGCGTTGGAACAGGTTTTAGCTTCTCTTGGAATACCATGCATGCCACAAAATTTTTATGCTAAATGCAATAATACAAAGATGCTAAATGCAAAACAAAAGTCATGGAAGAAGCCGCAAAAGAGAAATTCGACTTGGCAGTACAAAACGGTGACGTAGACGCTAACGGAGTTCCTACGATCACTGTTGTAGCAGATGTATGCTGGATACGAGGTCCTACAGAAAAAAATACACGGCTTTATAGGGTGCAGCTGCGATAATTGGTTACAGAACCAAAAAGATCTTGTACATGGCAGTAAAAAATAAATACTGCGTGATATGTACCAGAGTGGCAAATCGAAACATAACTTGTCTCATACTCAACTATTTCATGTACTTTATGAGCAAAAACAATATTTACAATACTTAGGCACTTACCCAACTATTACGTTTCAGGCACCTACAGAGCGTATCACTCCAGAGTTAATCATTGAAACAGCACAAGAAGACGAAGAGTCTAGGGTAGATGGGCACAGAGTAATTGATTTCATGTACTTTTATGAACAATTGCAGAAAATTGCCAAGCGCGATTCTCCGCTGGGGTGTGATTTCAGCCATCTGAAACTTTTAAAAGAACAAAAGAGAGGTTTCTGCTCCGAATTTACATTTAGCTGTTAAATGTGTAACGTCAAATTAAATGTGAAAAATTGTAAGGATACGATGTAGGTACTACGATGATCTTTATCTTAACGAGACTGCTGTATCAAGTTTTATGTCCATCGGTGTTGGTTTTGCAGCGTTGGAGCAGGTTTTAGCTTGCCTTGGAATACCATGCATGCCACAAAATCTTTATGCTAAATGCAATAATACAAAGATGCTAAATGCAAAACAAAAGTCATGGAAGAAGCCGCAAAAGAGAAATTCGACTTGGCAGTACAAAACGGTGACGTAGACGCTAACGGAGTTCCTACGATCACTGTTGTAGCAGATGCGTGCTGGACTAAGAGGTCCTACAGAAAAAATTACACGGCTTTATCGGGTGCAGCTGCGATAATTGGTTACAGAACCAAAAAGGTCTTGTACATGGCAGTAAAAAATAAATACTGCGTGATATGTACCAGAGTGGCAAATCGAAACATAACTTGTCTTGAACCGTTTGTTTCAAAAACTATAGTGGTTCCTCGAGTGGAATGGAGGCTGTTGCAATTACAGAAGGTTTTAAATGCTCCTTAGATATGTATGGCATGATCTATTTCAAAATAATTGCTGATGGAGATTCTACCACTTATAAAATTATATTAATTTAGATGCTAAACCGTATCCAAATCTAATTGTTGAAAAAATAGAATGCACGAACCATTTACTTCGCAATTTTTGCACAAAACTGGATGAACTAGCTAAAACTACTAGCCTACTCCGCAAAGTTTTGTCCCAAAATATTCAGTAACTGGTGCTGTTCAATATAATAATTCTCAAACAGATAAAAAAACCTTTGATCAAAAATTCATCGATCTAAAAACTGATCTTAAACGAAATAGTTAATGTTTTGCTTTGGTTGAGAAAAAGTTTGTTAGTAGAATCGAAGTCAGGACAAAGAGTCATATTATGTGTGTGTGTTATTCCTAGCCAGTTTCGGCTACGGTGTGTTACTGGGCGAGCATATTTAACTCGAGGGATTTAGAGTGCTGCTCGTTATTTTGTTGTACTGTTCTGTTCGTTGATGAGCTCTCTGATATTTTGTAAACAAAGTTGGTTACTCAAGTCGAGTAACCAATTTTGTTTACAAAAGTACGAAATCGTTATAGATTAAGGGTCTTACTTATGAAACATGTTTAAAGTTGAACACTGGTTAAACAACGTCCTGTTTTAATTTGTGGATAGTGAAGAATAGAGACAGGACGTTGTTTAACCAGTGTTCAACTTTAAACATCTTTCTTAAGTAAGAGGGTAAGTGTATATAAAGAATAACAACTACAAACAGACAACACTTTCCAAAAAGTACCTATTTTAAACGCCAAGTCACTTACTTGTCAGACACTGAACACTCGTTGGAGTTTGATAAGAACATCCATCGATTATAAAATAAACAAGGTATCAAACGGAAGGTATTTCTGCCCAATTGTAACCACTGTAAATGTGCTGTGGTATATGCATATGCCTGCGTATAACACTGCGGGTAAAAAGATGCACATTTCACATCTCTAGCTGAATGCAATCACTCAAGCGGAGATACTGCCTTGTTTTGCAATGAGTCTAGGGGAAGCTAAACTTAGAGCATCATTTTCCGTACAACCAGGAAGCTATTTATCTTTATATTTCAGAATAAGTAAAAAAATTAATGGAAGATGTGATTTGTATGATCGTAACATTTTAGTAAAAATAAAAAGACAGACTCGCGAGGTCTACACTCACAGAGCTACAAGTTCAGATTTTAGCAGTGCGATTCATATTTCTCGGAATGCATCCAATTTGAAGGTTTTTTTCGGAAAACTGACGTTTTTTCAGCGAGGTAACGTCTCTTTCCGAATTCGAAATACATTCCGAGAAGTTATGAATAGCCCCGCTGATAGTTGTCTGTATGTGTTGCTGAATGTGCATACAATGAAAAGAAAAAAGATAAAAATTGTCAGCAGAAGCTGATGAATCTTCTTTAATTGTTTTGACGTTTGATCTTGAACAATGCCTCCCAACACCGGTCCTATCTGCTGGGATGGCTTTTTATAAAAGAAGTCTTTGGACTTATAATTTGACGATACATGAGTACAAAGAAAAGAAAGCCACTCGCTACATGTGGCACGAAGGTTCTGGTAAACGTGGCGGAAACCAAATCGCTTCATGTCTGTACGATTACATTAAAAAACTACCAACGAAAATCAACAAAATTATACTGTATTCTGACACTTGTGGCGGGCAAAATGAAAATTCATTCTTGTGCGTTATGTTCTTTAAAATTATGCAAGAATGTAACATATTCAATGTATAGATCACAAGTTCTTTGTTCCCGGACATACGCATATGGAGTGTGACTATGATCATTCAGTAATTGAAAAAGCGAAAAAGAAACTATTCACCTTCCGAGAGAATATTACTAGATGGTAAGATGTGCATTGTGCGGGCAGAAGAGGTCAGTTTACTGTCAGAGAGATGACATTAGACGATTTTTACGACTTCGAAAAACTGCTGAAGGGACCAATGATTTTAAGGAAAGTCAATTCCAACAAATAAAAGGTCGAAGTGCCAAAAGGTTAGCTGACTAAAAAGAAAAAAAAAATTAGTGCTTGCTGATGAATAAATAAAAAAAATACGATAAATGATGTAAACGTTTCATCAACGATGGGACATTTAAATCTTGCACAACCTTCAACGCACGTCGAGATTCCTCTCTCTACAACACAGTTCGAATAAGAAACAAGTAGCAAAATATAAAATTAAAAATAACTCGACTTCGTGTTTAAAAGATTAAAACACAAAAAATCCGCCATTTTGATTATTTATGAATTGGATATACCCCCAGCGACACTCAGGCCATCAAGACGAATCGAATGTGGTATCTTATCAAAATCGGTTGAGCCGTTGAATAGTTAAGAGCGGACATAGGAACGGACATACATACAGGTCAAACACATAACCCTCCTTTGGGCTACCACAGTCGGGTAAGAAAGTAGAATTAATATCGTTTTATATTTATGGAGTACAAAGAGCTCTCCACGAGCCCTTGTTCTTATTATATTGCTAGACTATTTCTAGTTGTTAGTATTAATATACTCGTATATCAAAAAACTTTCTAAGCTCAAAAGGAATATAATATTCAAGCTTGGTTGAACATCAGTTACAACTTACAATGGAACACATTATTATACTCGTAAAAGTAAGTTTGTATGAGCAAGTGGTCAACTCTGGTGACGGAGTTATTAGGCCGCCTAAAGGCCTCCGTCATGGCTTAACGACTTAAAAGCCGTATTTGTTGGCCTGATTCTTCACGGTGTTGGAAGAATGAATATCACCTAGCTCTTAAGATGATTCAAAGTGATCCAAGTGGTCCTTCTATCTAAATAAATGATAAGTATTTAAATTAGAATTTACCGACTATTTAACGTTCCCTCCAAAGCGCTCAGCTCGTAAATCCACTTGCGGTCACCCATCAAAATTGTGACCGCACACAACGCTGCTTAACTTCAACGATCGATCAAGAACGTCTAAGCCAGCTACGCCACGAACGCTTCTATTATACTTGTAGTACCTTACGAAAAACACTGTTTTTCGTAAGTCGATCAGTCGAATCTGATTTACCCATTGAGGACTATTATTTTTCATCATAATACCCATTATGATTATTGAGAATAATTCATAGTCAAATGAAAAAAAAAATGGTTTTAAATCGAGTGTTGATAAAGTATTTAGAGAATCAGCCTCGAGTAAAGCAAATAGTATCTCGTAATATGAAACAATTTGAACACAATATTACAACAATACTCAATAACAACAGAGGCTACGAGTATTTGCAAACTATGAACTTTACTCAACTTTTGAGTATGAGCTAAGCGTTCAGCAGAGGCCACTCAAAGCTAGTATACCTACAAATTTAATGTGTTACTTCCATATTAAACTACTGTCCATATTGAATCTACACTATTTTGTCAGGCATGTAATATAAAACGTGTCAAATAAATAACCATTCATTCAGGTTAAAACATTGTGAGAAGAGAAAGGGTTAGTTTCTAGAGTCAATAGAAATACCACTGACGCAGCCGGCCGCTCGGCCGTAAATAATAACTTCATACATAAACAATGAAAGCTATCTCCTAACCTACGCCGAGCTCCTTCTTTCGTCGACACCCATAATTTACTTTAAAATAACCGAAAAGTGATATTGGAACTTTATTTTCCATTTAAAATTTTTTGCTCCGAATTTTTTAGAAAAGAAATTATAGATTTATTACCTCATTCAATACGTAAAGATTCTTAACGAAAATTACTTATTATGTAAAAGAGAACTCTAAAGAGCTATTACATCATAGAACTTTTACATGAAAGTAATGTCATAAAGATTTCAATAAATGTGATCGAAAATATTTTCTTTTATGTGAAATAAAAAATAAAATGGTCAAGAAATAATGATTAAGTGGCGTAATACAGTAGTCACATGAATGAAGAAGACAGTGGACGGTTTTAATATCATTATTAGATAAATTAACTATTTTGAATTAATAAATGCTTTAGTGACTTGTGTTTAATACACTATTTCGTACTTAAAAAAAGTACAAAGGATGAAGAACATGTCAAACACATTTGGAACATGAACATGGTTTGCATTTGGAATCGTTTGGAAATGATCTTATAGACTTGGTTAATGCTCATAAAGATCATTGTGGATTAACATCTAGTTCAATGAGGTGAATAAGCTATTTGCTTTAGCTTTGATTTTTTTGTCATATTAAAAACACATTGTTTGTGGAAATTATTAATCTAATAGTAGTACTTATTTGTTCCAATATAGATGTAAATTTTAACAAAGTAAGATCTTTTACAAATGTCACTTGTAATGTTTCTGTTTTGGTCTTTAGGGTAAAAGTAATAAGAGCTTTTGGAATTAACGGTAATTTAGGTAGTACCTATACAACAAAATCATTATTATCTTGCCAGTAGTCTTGCACATTGAAGTTCGAATAACAAATGTCGGTAACGGTCTGATTGAGATCTAATTTATTGGCTCACATTCTGAGAGCAGCCGCAGCCTAAATCACAATAATGGCATACGGGCCCATTCTAACTCAAGCCTACAGATTATGTGTATGTACCTACACGCTGTCTCCACATACATTATGCGCCTGGAGTCATTAAATTTAATTAAGCCTGCTCTAGCGCCACACCATCCTATTAGTTTCGTTTTGCTGTTATAAATTGTGCACCTACTTTCTAACTTGTTGGCAACATTATGAAACTACTATAACATATCATAGCTGCATAATATTTGGATAGTATATTCAAACATAAACTTGCAACGGGATTTGGCGTCGACATGCATCCGCTTATATTTTAGCGCCCTGATTTTTATGAGTCAACGACCCCAACGTTTTTGTTGAATGAGATCAAACTAAAAACAAGCCATAGCTCATATACTTAATCATTATTGCGATTCTAGCTACGTTTTATGACTTTCTACCTCGTATTGTATCAATATTTCAACGTATCTAAGTTCCACTCAATTGGCAGCTCAATTTAACACCATAGTTGTTGTGGGTGGTACGTTTAGGATTTTTTTATTTACTTTAACAAAAGAAACTTCAAGTTTTAGAGCCCCTTGAGCCCCACCACCTACACAAGGTACAAACTGAACACCTATAATGTTGTTGAAAAAGCAACATTTTACATTACACGCTAAAGGAGAAAATTATTGAGAGCAAACTGTGTTTATGTACTCACTACATTTTTTATTTATTGAACGAAATATATAATTTCCAATAAAATATAAATATCTACTAGGATATTTTTATACAACGGTAACGGTTGGTTTTACTCACAAACAAAAAATGTATGATATTGTGATATTATATCATACATTTTTTTGTCTTATAAATCTTATAATACAATCTAAATTAGTAAACACTTTCACACGTTACACGACAAAGTCTGTTGGGTCAATTAAATATACAATTCAATAGAACATTCTTATTAAAAATATTAATCTTACTTTTTATAGCCAAAAATATTTTTAATTGAGTAATTCCTAAGGAATTAAAAGAGAAGAAAAAACAATTCACTTATATCTCATTCCAATATTTAAAGAGTCCACGAGGTATTTCATCCTGTTCTTAAAAACATGTTCCTGTTTAACATAAATCCGACAAGCGCAAATATGCAGTATTTTACCGATAAAGCCACGAAGTGCCCCGTGGCACTCAAGATTTTTATGATCAGTAGGTGGTATTCGCATTCTACGGTTGATATTTGGGCTTCCAATAATTTGACATAGACTGAAAAAATATTTATTAGGTCAGATAAATAAATATACTGGACATTTCACATAGGATTATCTAACCCCAAAGTAAGCAGAGCTTGTGTTATGGGGTATACATAGACAAACTCCCAGACCTGAGGCAAAAAATCACAGATCATACAAACATAATATGCCTCGAGGTGGCAATCGAACCCGTTGGTTTTGTTGCCTCTGTGTTTCAGGCAGACCTTCGTCCACTGCGCCATAGAGGTCGTTTTTAGAGATTCTCTGAAGTCAAGAGCTTATATTAAGAAGTATTATTAATATATTTTTAAGTAGTCTTGTCCACTTAGGCCAACCACGAGTCTTCATATAGAACTACAAGTGAACAAAAGGAAATGGAAAAAAGGAGTTCACTTTTAGAATGTTTACGTTTTGTTTCCACATAGGTGGGCAATCTGGAAAGATAGATAGTTGGAGAGATATGGAAAAGACTTTCGCCCTATTGGACTATTTACATTAAATATATGGGACTATTTACATTAAAAATGTTTCCACATTAGAGCAATCACTGATATAATGTTAAGGTTTTATCAGTGAAGTATCTACGAGAAACAAGCACAAGCACGCCAAGATAGATTACGTCACTACGGCAACTCTTGGGAAATAATATTCATTACCTTCCTATAAATTGCCCTCTGGTATTTTTCCGAAATAATTTTTAAAACTTTACTCTAATTTATTAATGTTCCATAATAATCAATAATAATGATTGATTATCAAACCCGAGCGAAGTTAACAGAAAAAGTATAAGAAGGTAAGTAAAATACAGAAACTTTCAAAAAGACAGTTCCAAAAGATATTTTAATTGGCAAAAAACGACACAGCAATACTACCAGAAGCATAGCGGAATGATATTTTTACTTATTTTCATCAATAATAAAATAAAAAGATTGAACATTCAATTTTCTTTGCGACTGTCGTTGGTTATTTTATTTTACAATTCCACACTCTAATAATTATCGTGCCTGACGGAACTCATGCGATTTTAAATAACAATCAGTAATTTGCAATTTCATTTCCAAAATAAAAACTACAAAATAGTATTCAATAAAATATTCAGAGTTTTAAAATACAGTACGATTACAATGCAAGTGTATGTGAGGATAGTGTGAATGGAACGGCTGAAAGGGGTAGACCTAGGCAAACGTACCTGGATCTAATTGGTGACATTTTGGAGAAGGGCCAGGTCAAAAGTTTAGGGTACTTTTGACCTTCTCTAAAATGTTACCAAACAGCGAGTGTATGAGAAGTGTGATGAGAGTGAATGAGGCGAAAGAGGTGTGTCAGAATCATAGCAAGTGGCAATCCGTGTCTTCTGTCTACCCTTGTGAAAAAGAGGTGTGATTTTATGTATGTACCTGAGAGAATGTCTACAACACCTTAGACACTATATCTCTAAGTTTCGGTAGACATTCCCGTGATCTTGTTTAATTTCGTTTTAATACAAATTTAATGTAATTCATCCAGAAGAGTAGGCAAAGACAAGTTGTCAAATAATAATAAAATACATGTACCTACTTAATACATTAAATTCTAATTGTAATTGAGTAGCGCATAAGCGATTAATAATAGCTTATCAGAAAAAGCCCGACAACAATAAAAACAACATGTTTCAATTACTCGTATATCATATAAAGTTTCAGAAGCTGTAGAGCTTATGACAGATGGTGTAATCAGCTCTGCTGACCGTACAAGATTTCTACTAACGGCGACACGTGCTAACGATAAATGAGTGGCGAAAGATTAATGACGTGGAAAAAGTTTGCCCTTGTTCGTTTGTTTCACTAAAAGCTTGTGGATTCTATTTGCACAACAAGTTTGAGCACACTTCGAGCCAATCGGAGTTATCTGCGGAATGGTCATGCCGGAAATGTGGTGATTAACTTATGGAACTTGTTTATACTCAGCTCTGTATTGATTTTCACACGTATCTTTTATTACTGAAATGTATTCCAAAACATTCATATTTTTTGTTTTTACTTAGTTTTACATTATACATTAAAGCCGGATGAGCTGTGGGTTAAAATTACCTAGCCCTGAAAAAGCAAGGCGGCGTCGCGGCAGACCTAGAAAAAGATGTAGGGACCATCTAGATATCTTTGACAAAGCGTAGGTTCAAAGCCGATATAGGTAAGTACTTGGAGAGATAAAGAGGAAGCCTTCGTCAATAAATGATACACATTAATGGGAGATGCCGTGACGTTCGATAGAATGTTTTGGATTTTAATTAGAACTTCGCATCAGCATGTTTTTCGTTCCAATAAAATGCGCTCGTAGCAGTAAATGCGCAAAAATGTGAAAGAAAATTGTTGCATGAAATAAAATAAGTCGCGTAGTCAGCTTGGTACGTACTAATCAATTGTGAATAAGGTTCATTAATCCGAGAGGATTGCATTGCTGCTGGGCCAGATATGAGAAAAAGAGAAAAGTAAACCAAGTAAACAAATACTTAGATAGAGAAAATATAAAAGTAGTGGCTGATGTTATTGATTGTCCGTAATATAAGTATGTAGGTTCATCGTAGGCGTACATCATTAGTAGCTGTAATAACCAGCTAAATATAAATCCTGGTGTAGGACGAGAAAATTCGTGATGAAGAATTGCTTAAGTACTGTTAAGAAGAAAAGAAAAAAAAAGTTTAAAAAAGAAAGAAAGAAATTCAGCGACTAAATAAAAAAAAAATGAATTCAGCGACTAAATAAAAAAATGATTTCAGCAACAAAATCAAAAAGTGATTATGTTCAAATTCATTTATAATTATAGTAGAATTACGACCGAAATCGAAAGTCGAAATACGTAACCAGGCTTGGACTTAGTACGTAGGTAAGTTATATTCAAGTAACTTAAAATTATTAAAACCGTTACATTAAATATTTATTCATTATTAAATTTTACACAAAAAAAACGATTGACATTTTGTTTATAATAATATACAGGGTAGAAAAAATGAACTGGCCCCGGAGGAAAACTACTTAAATCCTTAAGATACAGTATTTTTCTTAAAGGAAACATTCCTTTATTTTTAAAAAGAAACAAAACTGCATAGCTCTTTTGGCTGCAAATTCTGTTGCCGTCTCATTTGATTGACTAGAGATACAAGAAAAAATATTTCTCTGAGCAGTGCCTAGCCTACTTGACACAATGAATATAAAAATAATAATAATTAATAATAATTTACATATTAAGAATATCACAACGTATTCTATTTTATAATTAAATTTAAATTGAATAGGTATTACAATTTTATTATAATGTGATACAGTCACCAATAAAAGTATCAGTATTCATTTTTTTAACTCTTTGTCACAACAAGTTCGCATTAATGACAGTTGAATATGAATAATGGGGTAAATATGTAATTACTTCCTCTCTAGGTAAGCATCCTTTATAATAACACCTATAGGATCCCACGCACCGTCAAGATCCTTTTCAGTAAGAATTAAAAGACCCAATGAAAGTTAGCACTGTTTACTAAAAGTCAGTTTGTATGAGCTAGTGGATAACTTATTGCTTTATATAAGTACTTGCTTGTTAAGTACAGTCAGAGACAAAAGTAATGAACACTAAAAGTTTCTAAAACTCAAATAACTTAAGAGCTCGGCTGTTGGCTTTGGATCTTAATTTTGGTGGAAGCTGTGAGAATGGTTTAACTTCTATTTGAAAACTAAAATGTTTAAAGCGAACTTGTTGTGAGAAAGAGCTTAAAAAAATGAATACTTATACTTTTATTGGTGACTGTATCACACGTGCTAATTTGATGCTACTAAGTAGCATCTGCTCTTAACTAGCTTGCTTATATGCTACTACGTAGCATGTGTATTCTAGCCATAAGTCTCAGTTATTATTGGGAAAAGTGTTGACGCTACGGACGTCTACATTTTCAAACTCTTAAAACGTAAAGACCGTGTCGGCGTCGGTCACTTCACTTCAGATCAGAGATTTATTGCTCCCGTTTTAAAATATGGCGATGAATGCACTGATTTTCTTGCTCCCGTTTTAAGATAATGGTGATGAATGCGCTGATTTTCTTGCTTCCGTTTTAAAATATGGCGATGAATGCGCTGATTTTTTATGTCAAAAATGCTGTAGGAGATACAGGGCGACGGTTCTTACGAACTTCGTATGGTTTAGGAGAAACTTAACCATTATCACCTGACTTTATATTTTTGATTTAATAACGTCTTATCTTTGGGCACAGTATGCACTCAACCACTACAACAGTTATTTGGCCATTCAGTTCGGTAAAAAAATATAATCTCTCACATGGAATACTAGCTTCTTGCAAAAGGTGTGCAAGTGCTATGTACGAGTAGGTATATTTGGCCGGAATTGTAACTGCTTGCAAAAAATTTGCATTTGCTACATAAATTATGTCTGGACGCGTCTTTGAGTACCTCCTAGGCATCTTAAAATTATTGAATTTCTAAAAATTGTATGTATATGTAATTGGGGATACCGTCGAGAGCCTGTTTACGTTATAACTAACTGAAAAAAGATTATACACTCATTAAAAAAAAAAATGAAGGACTTAGTCAGCGGTCTCGAGGAAATCTGTTTTTAAAATATGAGCATACAATTTGAATGTGTCTCCTGTGTCATCTCCAATTTCTGAAAATGTATGATGATTACATACATACATAAAATCACGCCCGTGTCCCAACATAGGGGTAGACCACAGATAATAATTTTTGATGATTATTAGAAAAATTAACGCTCATCGGCCAAGCCGATGGTCGAATGACCCTAATAATGCATTAAAATAAATAGTGATGATGATGATTATTAAAATTTATTGATGTCATTGGGAATACAATCACGACCCTTGTTTTTACCGACTGTGAAAGACATACGGTACATCTCATTAGAAAAACGTGTTCAGAATACAATAGTAGTACAGAATTTTAGTATCTACAATATTTATGTTGTTTGTATTTTCTGTCGCAACACTTTCAATCGAATCACGAAATCCTTAGATGACATAAAAGAGGCATTGTCGTACGTGAGTTGCCCTTCTATTTCTATAAAACGTTGATATCGATATCGCTTGGTCTCGTATGCGTGAGAACCAAACCCTTGGGGGGATATTTTCGTTTCGTTCGAAGAGATAGTCATGAGCTTATTTTCTCGTTCAAATATTATTATTGTTTGAAAGTGCTTTTTGCGGGCTAAAATAGACGTTTATTTAGGGATTGTTACCACTAGTTTTATTTCAATAAGCCATAAAGGAAAGTAACAAATTATTAACACTTTAAAACGTAAAATATTTAATTGCAGAAAACCTTTAGAATTGTAGTTTAATATATTTTTTCCATATAAGAATTCAGTAGTCATTTTCACAATTTTGCAATGAATTCCAGCTGAAAAATAATAGCCGCAAAAACAGTTTTTTGTTTTATTAAGAACAATGATTTCTTACCAATTGGTATCCTGTCCGTTTCATTGATATCTCCGCCGGGTCTAAGAGCTGCCGGTGTTGTTGTCACCCTTTCCGAATTAAATGCAAAGTTAAAAATAAAAATGCATTTCAACAGTCGTATAAAGTTCTTGAAACGCGCCATTTTAATTTTTTTATTGTTTATATTTACGGGAGTGAAGTGACATTTTTTTGAGAAAAACTTTAGTGAAACCGAACTTGATGTTAATTCGTCGGGAGTAAAAGTTGTGGTTTAGTAAGACCGGGGCGGGCAACCCTTACTGAGGTCGGCGTGCGACTAACGCAGGAGCGAACGATCACCCGCGCCCTTCAGCCCGCTCTCAGCGTCCTACACGATACGCACGACTTGTTTTATTACTTTTATTTTTCTTTAATAATCTTGCTTAATGGTCTATTTCGTTGTTCGATGTAACTTCTGAATTTTCCTCTTCGAACATTACTCGTGCTCGTTATAAGTTTTCAATGTCGTTTGGGCGGTCTGGCTATATTGAAGGTGTGTTATGTTTATTTTGACAGGAAACCATAATTTCAAAATTACAATGGAAACTCTTTTCTTGTTTTTATTATATACAGGGTGGAAAAAATAAATGGGCCCTGGAGGGAAACCACTTTAAATCCTTAAGAAAGACTATTCTACCTTATTGAAACATTCCTTTATTTTTAAAAAGAATTAAAACTGCATTAAAATATTTTCTAATATTCGTTTCCCTCACCCGGGAATCGAACCAGCTAATAATTAAAATAAAAACCTCGCTGTTTCATTCCACTAGTCGATGCATGTTTTTATTCGTGCACATCATGAATCAACAACATTGAATTAACAAATGAATTGAAAACACTGTTCTTGAATCGTAATGAATAATATTCTGTTGCATTCGTGTTTAATTGTGCTCCTAGCAGCGCTGTCAGAATTCCAGAGTTCTTTGAAATACGATATTTCGCCCCGTCGCTTCGGTCGGTCGGACCGACTGTTAAACAGTCATAGACTAGACATGCTTCGGAATAAAACGATTTTGTCTCGGTACATGCTCATAGAATTCAAGTCTGAATACCTTGCCTCAGTTGTCGAGAGTCGTCTTATTAAACGCAGTACCTAGGAAATTCAGATCTGGGCATTATAGTAAGATTAGTTGGTAAACAAATCTGTTTAATTGAGATCCGCAATGCTAAGAATTTGTAATCGTACGAGAAACTTGCAACGTCATGATAAAAAGTCTTGTAGATTAAATAATCGTATCAGGTATTTTTAAATCGTTTATTTGTATATTTAAAAAATTCGTAAACGAGGATAGTTTTCTTGTAACAGTTTTTATCTTTGTAAATATTGTTTTCTTTCCAAATAATAAAAATACTTGCTGCGCCCCGCTGTGTTAGCCACAGTTAAAATGTCAACATGGCTGTTTTTTTTTAAATAAGATTAGGTTATGTGTTATTCCAGAACCTAAACTATCTACATTCTGAATTTCATCAAAATCGGTTTAGTAGTTATGAAGATACGTGGTAATAAACATTCACAAACACACACGGACTTTCGCCTTTATAATACTACTACTATACTAGTAGAAAGTAGGATAGGATTTTAATTTGACCATTGAATTAATTGAATTTACACACAAGGCCTTACAAGAAAGTTTGATTGTGACAAATTATATCATTGCAGCTTTCGAAACCACTAGGCTAGTAAGAAGCAGATGCAACTCTTTTATTCAAGATGTGATCAATTTCCACGAAATAAATCACTTCGTAAAACCTTTTTTAACCAAATACAACGATAGCGTGTTATAAGGCAAACATCAGCCCCTTTATGTCTATCTTTGAAAGCGACTAAAATTGGTCTCAAACTGTCAAATATAAAAGTTCAGTGACCACGCAAGTAGCTATGCCATTCTTATCTCAACGAGACGCAGCGTGACAAAAGATATCTACGCGATCGTTTTGACAGTTTGAGACCTATTTGAGATTTGAGACAAGTTAGACAATAAGCCTACTGATCTAGCGTCGCAGAACTCCAGATTGACACAACAATTTTATTATTCCTAGCACACAATTTCTCAGGATAGCGCCCAAATAACAATTTAGGTGCAAAAGAAAAAATTAAACCATATTTAGGTGTATTTGTAGCCTTCCTCAAATAGTTGTTTTGAGTGCCTTACGAGCATCATTGGCTTCTAGAAATATTTAAACTGTTAAGATTTAGACTTGTACTAGTTTTTACAATATGAAATAATAACTTCGTTCAATCTGTAAAGCTTTTATTGCGTAAGTATCAAGTCTAAAAATATCTCATTTATAATAATACGTACCTACTTAATTTTCGATAAAATACGGGGTGGGGAAAAATATTGTAAGTTTATTTTAATAAAAAAAATAATTGCATTTTTGATTTTTGAACAAAAATTTAAAATTCAAATATCATTTATTCAGTAAGACCGCTATGACCACTTTGAGACATCTTAAGAGCTAGATGATTCTACACCTTTTCTTTCAAACAACTTTAAAATAAAATGGAGTAACACTATTGTACTGTAAACCACATGGACATCATTCAAAAAAATTACAGGCACACTAACTTCAAGCACGATCAATAACTTGATTGGTGACCGCAAGAGACAATAAAAGAGGTTCTCGTCTGAGTGAGAGTACTTCGGAGGGCACGTCCCTGGCTAAAAATTCATTAAGCCGTGACGGAGGCCTTAAGGTGACCTTAAAAGTCGTCTAACTCAAACGAATGTACTCACTCCATTATTCATATTATTTTGTCAATTAAGACTGTATTTTTCTTGTTACTCCAAAGAAAATTAATGTTTATAGACGCATCAAAAACATTTTCCGATCAGTTTGATAACATAACATATTTTTAATATGTTGAAATCCATTGACTTCGTTTTTATACAAAGAAACAAAGGTATATTGAGTTTTTAGGCCGCCTAAAGGCTTCCGTCATGGCTTAACGACTTAAAGCCGGGACCGAAAATTTGACGTGCCCGCCGAAGCAGTGACCGGCACCCATATAAATTGTGAAAATGAAAATGACAATGAAAAAAGGTGACAACAGAATAAGCAGCCATCAGAGCTCGAGGAAGCTTGTAGGTTAGTCAATTATAAATAATATTAGTTTGTAGTATAAGAAATTAATCATTGAATAAGGAACGAAAATGCATTCTACCGAAAAATATGTCACAATTGCCATGAAACATGCGTCGCCTCGCCTTAAACGCTGTACCCACTCACCAGAAATTATCACGCTTTTCCGGAGTACTATATGCTTGCCAAATATCTGTTCATAAATTATTGTTGTTTGACGCATTACGGCAAAATCTATTACAACGCGTTTAGGTATGTACTTTGTATATGGGGTCCGATTATTTATTACCAGTAAATTATGGCATTTAGTGGAGACATTCTGTTTTAGAAACTAAATGCAATGAAAACTACATTATTAATCATTAAAATTTGCGGGTTTATCGGCCCGCAACGTACATCAATGATTATAATAAACTGTACAAAAAACAGCACTTAGAATAATTTTTTTTATAAGTGTGTTTGAGGTGAAATAAATTATAATTTACATTATTATCCATTTTCGTAAGTTATACTACAGTGTCTACTGTGTTTGAAAGAATACAAAATATTACAGAAAGATATGACACAACATACTCGAGCGAACATAATATCATTTTTTATTTTAAGTACCAGATAGGTAACAGTTTCACACTTTTGATTTAACACAATTTAAAACAACGTTACTAAACTTTTAAATTTAAATTGTGATCAGACTGAAACAGACCGAATCTTCAGGGATTCTCACACGTAGCCTACTCGGCTAGGAAGAATACATAGGTAACATACACACAAGTAACATATTAATAATAACATACATAACTTGTAGCTATTAATTTTGTCCACGATATAAGTTTTTAAGACTTAAAAAAAATGAAATAAGATCATGACTATATTCCCCATTAATTCGGATTTTAAACAGAATCATTTTAAATTCAGGACTTTATTTGTAATTAGCTGCTGCCCGCGGCTTCGCTCGCGTGGTACCCGGATAAAAAGTAGCCTATGTTACTCTCCAGCCCTCCAACTATCTCAACACAAAAAATCACGTCAATCCGTCGCTCTGTTTTGACGTGAAAGCAAGACAAATAAACAAACAAATAAATACACTTTCACATTTATAATATGGGTGCGGAGGTACGGATGTAGGGTCCGGTCTATATAGTATACATTATAGTAGGTACTATTTATATTTTATTGCTGTGTACTTTGGTACAAACACATTAATTTTATTTTTAAATTAAATAAAGGCTGGTGAATAATTACTTTTACGTTAGTTACATAAAATTATATTTGAAACAATGTTCCAGGAAACCGCGGGTCCACGAAAAATATTCCGTTTTAATAAAACTTTTGGCTTTTGTTTTCTTAATTTAATTCAAATTTCAAAAATGACACAGCTGTTACGCTGAATCTTGAATGAGCTTCGTAATTGATTATGGTCTTTTGAAAACCTACTAATGAAACGACATTGCAGGTTTTATTACATAAGATTACTTTTAAATACATCGAAGGTTAATCAAATACACTGTAAATATCCTTTGTTACTTGTACATTATAGAGTTAAATTACCAGCAATATCTGTATAAAATATTAATGAAAACTTTTTAAAACATATTTCAATGTTCAAAATATTATCAAAGCTGTTATTTCGAGGATTACTGTTATGCTACGAAAGTGCTACGAGAGGGCTACGCTAGTGCTACGCTACTACGTAGCGTATTTTACATACTTAGGCCTTTACATCATTACTAGATGATTTTATAGGCAGGAGGAGATCTATGCCTACACCTAACGGGACACTGTATTGCGAATATAGTAATCAGCAAAATAAGCATAATAGCATTATTATGAGGCAAGCTCTGCTCGCCTTTACTTAAATTCCTGGCATTGCAAGCTTATGTTTCGGTCAGTTTTCTTCAAAATAACTGTATTGACACGAATGTTTTAATTGCAATTTATATACAACGAAGTCAATGCAGACAACATTGAGGGTAATTTATCATTATTATCTTATCTTCTTACTTTTATAATATTAATATTATAATGGTGAAAGTGTAGATGTTTGGATGTTTGTAACTTAATCACGAAAAACTATTTGAACGGATTTGGCTGAAACTTGGAATATACATATTTTATGACCTGGAATAACACATAGGATACTTTTTATCCAGGGAGGTACCACGCGAGCGAAGCCGCGGGCGGAAGCTAGTAGTATAATAAAGTCATACGCGATCGCTTGTGATCGAGTAACGGTACCGCGAGTCTCTTTGTATAATAATAATAATATAATAAATAATTGCCATGTGTTAATATAATATCAAGGGAAACTCACGAAAATTTCACAAAATAGTCATAATAATAGCTCCCAGGTTTATAGCGATACTTGAATTTCAAGAAGTTGTTTTTATTTGACGTTAGACTTACGAAAAAAAAAATCCGGTAATTTTTGTATTGTGATTGTGAAGGAAATAGTTTGACAGCACCCATACAAAGCTTTTTAGCAGCAATTCACAAGGGAAATAACAAACTACAAGTTCGATTCCGTTTAGTTAGACTAACATAGTGAGAGACTCTCGCGGTAGTGAACGAGTGTTTGACACTAAACTAGAAAAAGTATTATTCTGATATGCACTTTCTTGCATATTGTGGAAGCCATGTTGATAAATTAAAATTCCTAAAATTTTGATCACAAGAATGTGGGTTCCAATTCTGACACAGGATTTTCTTTTTCGAAAAATTGTGATGAGGATGATGGTAAAATAAAACATGAAACTACGTAATAGCAATGACACGGGATTTTTTTGCGATATTTACAAGAAATATATTCCTGCGATCGACGGCAACATAGTCGAAACGTCGGGGCAAGTACACGACGCGATAAATTCATGTGTCAATTTATTTCTAATGATAGAAAAAACTCGCAGCTCTATTGACTAAGCTGACGGAGGTGACTTCCCACTATTATCGTGTATAAAAACAGAATACGAAACGAAAAAGGATCACTCACAAAAAGCGATGGTAGGGATCACACGCTGAAGGTCAAATACTCAAAATAGGATGATGGTAGACCATCCGAGACCGTTGTCATATTATAAACTGACTTCATACACCGTTGTCATATTATAACTGGTTCGGTTTCGCACGCCCCTACAAAGCCTGTCTCTGGTCTCGATCTCGGGTGCGAACCGCTACCTTAAGGGGGTAAGTCAGAGGCACGTTCAAGCACAAAATGTATCCCATGGCACCCTAGATAATCTTAGAATTATTCCAGGCATCGTGAAGTGGTAATGTCAAAAGTAGGTGAACTTTGCCTTTCGACTTTGTGTGATTTCTTTGTGAGTCTTTGTTTACACTTCACCGATGTCTTTTTTCACACTCTGTAGACTAAAATATCAACCAAAATAGTTTTAGGAACACTGATGGATTTTGAATAAGTTTTTATATAAAGAATTCTAAAATTCGATGCCTAAAGTGCTTCGAGTGTGCTTCGGGCACCTTTATCGTGCTTAACGACTTCATAGTCGATACCAATTTTATGTACCTTTTCCATAATTTTTTGAGACCAAAAGGCATGCGCCTAAAGCTGTACGTACCGAATGGCGTTTGAATGCTGCAGTTTGTATGACATTATGAAAGCGAAAAAGACCTTATATTAGTTTTTGCAAAATAGAAAATAAACATCAAAGTACTAGGCTATACAGTAAGCGATACAAATTTAAATAGGCACTTCCTGCCTTAAAATTTTCAGCTCAACATAAAATCTAAACACAGAGCAACTTTGAAACAAATTAATGAGTATGCCGCAAAGTCACAAGTGTGCCAATCTACACGTCAGTGGGAACGTATAAAGTCCAAATCTCTGTGTTAAATGTGATAATGAAGTGGCGAGAGGCTACAGAGAGCGAGGCTTGCTCAGACGTCGTGCATGACGTTGAATAAGTAATGAATCTTCTTACCGAAACTGCGGTTGCGGGCGCTTTTAAGAAAACAAACTACCCTATGTCGCTGGTAAATATGCGATTCGAATTAGACTCACAAGTGGAACCAACAAAGTTATCTTTAGTGTTTTTATTTGCTTGTTACCGACACTACACGAATTAAAATAAATACTCTGTCGTGTTGTGGGTATCTAAACTGATTAATCAAACTAATTCACAGATTGTAGTCATGTTTTTTTTAACTAAATATTTGTAAAAGCCACAGAGAGTCTTATTTTTTAATTGATAGCTTTTAATAAGTTTATTGTTACAAGAATTCATAGCGTCAGTCATTATACTTTCTTATATTATTTCCCGACATATTTAATGAAATAACACGATAAATTCCTGTGTCTGTTACCGACACTACACGAATGAAAATATATTCTCTGTAGTGACTCTGTAGTGAGACGATATCGACGCCTTTGATATCGTCTCACTACAGAGTGTGGCTGGTGGGAGGCGGCGACGGATAGAGATTGATGGAGAAAAATGGGAGATACCTTTGCCCAGCACTGGGACGAGATAGATAAATAAAAAATAGAAAAAAAACACGATTTTCTGTATATCAATTTATTTGTATAAATTCATATACAATTTATTAACACAGAAATTTATCATGTTTTTTATTCATTCATTCAATAAAAAAACACGATAAATTTCTGTGTATACAATTAACACAGTTGTCGTGATTTTTTATTCATTTATTCAAAATATCAGTTTTGATTGCGATAGTTTAAAAGACATATTTTTTGTTGGATTTGATTTTAAGAGGCCTGCGACAGGCGAATTTCCATAAAAACGTAATACCGAAATCACTTAAAATTTAAGCATATTTTTATCAAGCAATAGGTTATTATTATACAGGATAGAAAAATGAATGGGCCCTGGAGGGAAACTACTTTAAATCCTTAAGATACCTACAGTATTTTACTTTTTATTTCTTTTTAAAAAGTATCTTAAGGGTTTAAAGTAGTTTCTCTCCAGGGCCCATTCATTTTTTCCACCCTGGATAATTCAATATTATAGAGGGCCGCAACATCACCGTTCCATAGAGTTATTTAAAATACTTGGGTTCTTGTTTTATTATATTAAAATTTTAAAATATCCAACTGTCCTCGGGGTCTTATTCATGCTAGGGAGCTTAAAAACTGGACTGCATAATTTAGTGTAGAAACAATATAAAGTGATCTTTATTGAACTTTTGTATTTATAAAATTAAAGCATTTTTATGGAAGAAAATCTGGAGTAGGGTGAGGTAGGGTTAATAATAAACCCTGGTAGGGTTAATTAATTGAATTATTTTGTTTGAAATTTAATAAGGAATAAATTTTATTGAAACAGCAGGGCCCCAACTGTGTTGGTGGTCAAATCATCACAGAATCCCAAAAGAACAAAAAAATAATATCATAATCGGTCAAAAACCATTTCGTTGGTGTAGAATTACGAAAACCAGTACAACGGACCTTTATAAAATATATAAATAGATAAAGCAGTAAACATTTACAATAGTACTATTACTATGTGTAAAACCTTTTAATATCCTACTTCTACAAAAACATTTCACTCCTCCAAAATCATAACTTTCTAAACCATGCCCTGAAATTCGACGTATTGATTTACAATATTAGTAATGTACAAAGTTTACCTTACATAAACCTACTATAGAATAATAGACCTATCAATACCGTACCCTAATAGAGGTGGGGAAAAGCGTTACTTTCGTATCGCGGTGACTGTCGTTCCGGTTCCAAGAAAGTCCAGTGAAAAATCACCGTGACTTTGTCACGTCGATCACAATGTCGCACTAGGCGTTCCTTCCTATGTAACTACATAGGTTACCTTACGCGTAATCGTGAAACGAGATGTCTTTTGATCCAAATTAACAGTGCGCAAATTTAGTAGGTATCAGTACCTACTTTTTTATTCGAGTTAACTATTTCTATAAGTAAATACTATGTACCTAAATAAATACCTACGTTATTAAATAAAAAAAAACCTTCTAATTATTTCTTGTGTGCACTTTTTAATTTAATTTTAAAGCTTTATTGTACTACTAGCGGACGCCCGCGGCTTCGCCCGCGTGGACTACTATTTTTTTTTATCCCACGGGAACCCTGCAATTTTTCGGGATAAAAAGTAGCCTATGTCCTATTCCCGGTTATTATCTATCTACATTCCAAATTTCATCAAAATCGGTTTAGTGGTTATGGAGATACGTGGCAACAAACATTCACACACACACACACACGGACTTTCGCCTTTATAATATTAGTAGGACTAGCGGACACCCGCGGCTTCGCCCTCGTGAACTACCTAGGTACTACTTTTTTACCCACGGGAAATATGCATTTTTTCGGGATAAAAAGTAGCTTATGTGTTATTCCAGGTCATAAACTATGTATATTCTAAGTTTCAGCCAAATCAGTTTAGTAGTTTTTGCGTGAAAGCAAGACCAAAAAACAAACAAAAAACCCCAAACACACACTTTCACATTTATATTATCGGTATGGATACCTACATGCGATTGGAAATCGTTCCGAACGGTAGAACGGAGCGTGAATGAATGAATGTCGTTCCTTGGTGGAACGTTGTTCCTTTACGACGAGTCACGGTGATATCATTTGACTTCAGATCACTGTGATTTTTTCACCGTGAAGTTATTTATCACTCACCTCTATACCCTAATTCATAAAAGTTTACGAAGCCCGTACTTCACGTTGGATTTTTCCACTGTTCTGAAGAAGTTAGCGTTTTCGACCCTTGAGATTACATATCGTTCTACCGCCCCCAACCTCTCTCGTACACGCTCCAAGCAATAACGATCGTCTTATGAACGGACAACATAAAATAAACCTTAAACAATTTATAATTATCTTCCTTGTTTTAAATTTTGAGCTGTGTTAGTCAAGTGGGATAAGATCCGAAGGTCGTAGAATCTCGGACATGCATGAATGGCCTCCAAAAACACGCCTCCAAAAATGTATAAAAACGCATACTCAAACGGATTAGCACAAGCTCAAACGATGAAGGAAAACATCGTGTGGAAACCAGTTAGCATTCTAATAGATGCGTGTCACGTATGGAATGCTGACTTCTGCAAAATGTGGGCATGTACCAAATATGACATGTATTTGAATGTGTTGAATACCCCCTTAGATTATTTTAAAAGGGGCTTGAATCCCAAAACATCACAAAAAATCCATATAGGGTAAACGACCCTAATTTTGGCCCCCCACCATTTATTATCACCCCTTTGATTTATCCTATTTATTAAGATACAACCGAATCTCACAGTGCTTCAACTTATCGAAATCGATGAAAACAATCATTAGCTACAATATTGACAAACCAAATAACGAAAAATAAACATAGTGGCGTCGGTACAACAACATTAGTAAAATATCTCGATTTGAGCAGTGAGAAACTATGTTTTTGCTAAGGTAAGAGCTTTCTTAATTTTATCGAATCTAAGTTTATCAGGGGGTTTTACTTTGCTATAGTTTTTAAATCATTTCAACACATATTATTCGAGCTTCCTGAGCACTAATTTTTAAGAATTACATTGTTTTCGTTCTTTTATTGCAGTGCCAACATTTGGTACAGCAAAATTAGTTTTTTCCATTTTATTGGCAATGATGACAATAATTGGTATTTCTGAGATTTCTATGAGTAGACCAATTATCGACACTAGGCCAATGTTTGAGCATAAGTCTGCTAATAATTGGTCTAACTAATGAATCAAACAAGAAAGAGGAATTTCAACAATATCAGCCAAACAACAGAAATTATGAAGGAAACAACGAAAGAGTAAACAAGTGTAACGAAACTTATGTTACCTAAAAAGTTAGATACTGTGGAAATAACCTTAACTCACAAAAAGAAGTCTGTAATCCGAATGAAAAACAAGACGAAAAGAAGAAAATGATAGTGACTATGTTAATGTTATAACAGACAATTAATGAAACCAAGCAAAACAAAATACTGCATCTCAGCTGCACTATAGCTAAAATAGAGATTTTTAGACTGAGTTTGATGACAAGAATGAAGAAAAATAATAAATAAGTCTTTACGAATGTATTTTAAGCTCTCTTTAAGCGATTTCTTTCAATGTACTTAACAGTTAGAAGGGCCAATAAATTGGTCCAACTTATGCCAGTAATTAGTCAAAGTATGCCCATAATTGGTAAAATCATGTTTTTAAATAAACCGCAAAAAAATAAATACAAAACTATGTTTAAGTACGTTTCCCATGTATTAAAAACATCAATTAACTTTCATTCTATCATTTTGACAACTTTTTTTTGTTCGCCACACATAACAAAGACAGTTATCATGATTTAAGTACATCAAGATCCTTAAAGGGCCAATAATTGGGGGTTTTACCCTATATGTAATTAAAAACTAACGTTTTCAGTACCTGCAACTTAGGCCATAAAATATATCCTAGATTACTTACACAACATCAGGAAGTAATTTTGCTTGCTTACAATTCAATAACATCGTACAAAGAAACTGCGGCTTTGTTGAGCAGAATGATATAATTATATATGCTATGCACAGCAATAAGATTCTATGAAAGACAACTCAAAAGATACAAGTCTGTTACAGATATTACTCCTTTACTACGTAGATAGTAAGCCCGTTTACATTTTATAATTTAATTTAAGTTTGAACTTTTTTTATTGTGCTTGTATTACAATCTTAATATAAAATAAACTGTTTTTCTCTTAGTTTTGTAAAGTCTCACTCCCCAAATAAATATGGTATGATATAATCTGAAATGAATTCGAAATTCTATTATTTATTAACATTGTTCAATGTACGGTAGGGTTTTGAAGATTTGTGTTTTGTTTAAAGTAGGTAATGTTATTTTGTGTTGGCTCTTTTTAAAATGTTTTTGTATGGACCTGTTCTGGAATAAATTAATTATTATTATAGAACTTGCATAACATTTAACATCCTATAAAGTTTAGATGATTTTTAATATTGATGTGAGGTATCCTATTAATATTACCTAGACTATCTTACGCCCGCGGTTTCGCTCGTGTGGTACCTATATAAAAATTATTCACAAATAAAAATTATACTATATCATAGCCTATGTGTTATTCCAGATCATTAACTATATACATTCCAAGTTTCAATTCGTTCAGTAGCATTTTTCGTAAAAGATTAGCAAACATCCATACATCCAGACGTCCAGACCTCACAGATTTCGCATTTATAGTATTAGTAGGAAGTAGGGTATTAAAGTTTTTATGTTTGTTTAAATCACACAACCAGTAGCGGTCCATTTCGATGAAACATGAAATTGATGTATTGCGTGGCCTGAAATAGCTTACAGACTATTTAAAATAAATAATGCTGGCCATTTCACACAGAATCAGCTAGCCCCAAAGTAAGCAAAGCTTTTGTTATGTGAACTACATGACTGATATACTACTTATTTTATACTTTTTTTCTAAATATATCAGGGTCTGGGTCTGGGTGGACAAGACAAATATTTGCAGATCGTACAAGCATTTTCCTCGCGGTGGAAATCGAACCCCCAACGTTCTGTGTTTCAGGCGGGCCTTCTGCCCACTGCGCCACAGAGGTCGTCAATGTTGTTATGAAGCGAAAAAACGTGCGAAAGCTATCTAATATTCATAATAATTATTAAGAACTTTATTGTGATATCAATAGTTACAATTATTTTGCTTATTGTGTACGAGCGACGTATTTATGATTTATCGGTTTAATTGTGAAACATTAACATCAACATACTTATTGCTATTACAACAATAAGTACTTTTTTTAACTAAGAAAGCTTACAATTTTATTTCTGCACTAGATTATTTATACTGCGTTCAGAGGCACCTATCACTTAATGGAAGCTATAGTGAGATGGAGTGGTCTTGCACAGAACGAAACCATCCTCTCAGCTTAATCGGCTTATCTGCTCATACATTTAAAATTACCAACGCACGATTTAAGCACCATTATTGCATGGACTACGCTTGTATTACAATGGAACAACGAAATAAACTCGAACAATATCATATCGATTATTCCCGTTTCGTACCTTCAGGCTTACTACTATAAAGTTGGTATTAACTTTTTTCAACGTAGCTAACTGCTGGGAGTTCAGAAAAGCAATAAAGTTCTGAACAATTCTCTTTACGACACCTCTCCTCGTAACAGAATGATTGTGCTCAGAATTCTCTCCCTTTTAAAGTTGAAAAGAATTTTCCGTGATATGAATATAATCATAGTACAAAAGAAATATTTTTGATCATACAAAGGAAACAAGGGCAGAAGTTCATTTTTTGGAAATAATTTTATAAAAATTAAGTCACGCCTTCTCTTCACTTCCTCGTCTTTTGTTCTGAAAAACCTTTTTTTTAGTAAGCAACATACATATATTTTATTACTTACATATTTATAGGTCATTTATACATGAAGGTAAGTTACCGAGATGAGACCGCACGGCCAAACCGAAACGTTATCAAAATAATTTCTATTTAACATCGAAACGTACATTCTCCTTGTAGATTTAGCAAATCCCTCACATCAATTTTCACATCACTACCCCCTAAACATAGTGTACAATGTCTATACTACTTCGAGATACACCAGATATACGACTGCGGCAAAGTCCAAAAGCAGGGTTATGTTTGACCTGTATGTATGAATCCTATGTGTTTCCTGCTCAACCGATTTTAATAAATGATAGTAATATTATTTCATTAGATTCGTATTCATGGAGCAAGTGACACTAAACATCTAAAATTCTTCAAAAAAAAAATAAAGGATTTGCGGTCTGAAACAATTTTTTTTTTATGGCCTGAAAGTATTTTAAAGAGACAGTACTAAAATATATACAATCTATATGTTTGAAAACAGTTTTATACCGCTGTCGGGTTTTTTTTAGTTTTTTTTTTTATAAACTAGCTATTGTTAAGCGCCTACATTCTCGTATTAGATTCATCGATAGATTATACTCTGATTATAATTTATTTTCTTTTTTGCTTTAATAATAAATAAAGCCAAAAATCGATGAACATACATAAAATAAACATAGGTACATACAGCCGAACAAAGAACCTCCTCCTTTTTGGAAGTCGGTTAAAAGAGAAAAATACTTCCTACTACAAAGAGATTAGTTAAACTGCTTGTGTCTATAAATTGTAAGAGAAGATTAAGTAATCCTTGAATAACTCAAATGGCTTCTACATATTATTAAATTGAGTTCATTTTTAATGTTATGTAGTAGATTATTTTCGTTATTTCGTTTCTGTAAATAACCATTCCTTGAAAAAAAAAAACATTATGTATAAAATTTAGGTATCAATTGCAATCAATCAATCAAACTTTCAGCTCACTTATCAAAGGACTGAGGACATGATAAGAGTTTCACAAAATCGTTCAATCTGGGAGTGAATTTAGGAGGCTTATGTCCAGAAGACGACTTCTAGAAGCTGATAACTATGATGATGAACTTGATTATTAATTAAAGTAAGTTGTCGGTTTAAGTGAATGTGCAGAACAAACATAAATAGCAGGTAACTTGTTTTTATTAGCCGTCTACTAACCCACAGTGGTAGAAAGGTGAGCAAACAAAAGCCTTTTCCTCAATTAGGCAATTTCTGTGGACATAAATTCGTTGAGTGTATGGTGCCCACAGGTTGTCGTTTTATTCCATGAGTAAAATGCTTTGTTTATTTTCATCACACCCCGAGTTGACAACCGAAAAATCATTACTTTTACAAGCTTTCTTTTATGGAATTCTCGGTGACAGTGCAAAATGGTTATAGCTGATCAAATAGTCAAAGCTCATGATTAAGTCCAACGTTTTTTTTTTGAGACGAAAAGTTCACTGATGCACGTCCGGGATTTGAACTCGCATCCTTAAGTGTCCAACTAAACCACACCGACGCCACAAAAAGTGGTCAAGCCGTGGCTATGTGTGAATAGTGTCTCTGCGGCTTATTGCAGTTGCGTGAAATGTCGGTACCACGCGGCAGCGACACTATTCACACGTAACCACAGCTTAACCACTTTTTGTTGCATCGGTGTGGTGTGGTTGTGGTATGTGTGGGAAGACACTAAGATCGAAAGTTGAGGTACAATCCTACTTGACCATCATGGCTTACCTACAAAAAAAAATCCCCATTAAACAAAATTAACAATGTTCCCAACCAACAGATGTGTATTTTTTTTGTTGGAGTCCATATAGACAATCTAATAATTATACAACTGACCACATCGATGATTTGGAGGACATGTTTTGTTCGTCCCGGTTGTAAAGTCGCTAAGCCATGACTGAGACCTTCAGGCAGCAAAATCAGCAAAAAAGGCCACTGGCTCATTTAAATTTTCTTAACAATATTAGATTACAGCTTTTTACTAAAATTTCGTTACGACTTCGAGTTCACTTTGGCCGCTGCCACCAAAATCTAGCTAAGTCGGGCTACATCGACCCATCCCGGAGATATGCAGCTGTGGAGCACTCTCTGAGAATATTGAGCACCTGCTCTCATGCCTTCTCTGTCTGACCACCTGCACACGAGAGAACTTGAACCAGGTGACGGAAAGGGGCGTAAGAGTTGCCGAATTTTGGGCAAGGAATATGAGGTCAAGCCATTGACACGAAAGAGACTAAAATTTCCTTGGCAAACTAAATAGTTTCCGAAAGACGTTTAGATTCCTCGGAAAGGTCCCTTCCTACCTATCTACACCCACCTAAATACATATTTTATTCAAACATCAACTCTCAGGAAACTATTAAAGTTGGTGGATTGTCGCCGAAATCAATCTTGAGTCAAAACTTTCCCAAGCGGACGACATTGGGCACACAATTTTAATGGGACTAACAAGACTAAGTGATGAACAAAAGCAGCAGGATAACTTTAGGCGATCTTAACTGAAGTAATTATAACACATATACATTATCCTCCTTACTTATGAAAGATATTTAAAGTTAAACACTGGTTAAACAACGTCCTGTCTCTATTTATCACTATCTACAAATAAAGACAAGACGTTTTTTAACCAGTGTTCAACTTACCTTAAACAACTTACCGTAAATACCTTTCATAAGTAGATAAGACCCCTATAGCTTTAATATAATGTCATGCTTAAAACGTAAACAAGTATACGAACAGATAGGTACGGCAAATAGACTTAATTCTAAAATCCTGTTAAAAGATGAGTAGTTGTCAAAAGTGCGTTGAAATATACAGAAACATGCTCATTTGAAATAGTTATTACACGAGACAAGTTGCCAGCACATCATCAATAATAACTTAACGGGATTTGAAGACACAACTTTCGGATCAAAAGTAGATTAATCGAAGGTTTCATGCCTTTAGCACTTATAGCCCAGTCAAATTAGGAATTAACCTCGGAATGAGAGATAATAAGCTGAATTTTCGTATATACCTTCATTTAGGCGCCCTAAAAGTTGTCTCAAAAGTCTCAAAAGTTTCAGAATTTTTTTTTTAATGAATTGGTCGCAAATTTTAAGTTCTACAACTTCATAATATATGTTAACATCACTGGACCAATAGCAACCGAGATATTCGCGAAAAACTATTTTTTTTACCTTTGACCTTGAATAACTTAAGACGCAGACACGAGATTTTATGAGACTTTTGAGACAACTTTTAGGACGTCTAAATGAAGGTATATACGAAAATTCAGCTTATTATCTCTCATTCCGAGATTAAGCCCTTTTTTATGCTAAGCTGACTGGGCTATTAGCAGTTAATGTCAACTACAAATTAAAATCTTACTCTGTAATTCACGTTGGACTCATAAAGGCGTCCGATAACTTGAAAGGCTACTAAATCTGTTACCTCTTTTATTATAACGTGAAAGTTTCAATAAATAACATTATCTATAGCCTTGCCAAATTGACATATGAAGAATAATGGGGTTAATCTGCACAACACATCGGCTTGAAAGCCACATTATTATGAAACCTAAATATTTTATGACAGCGAATGATTAGTGTAAAACGCTGTGTCAAAGTCAAATCCATCTAAAGGCGCGTACAGATGTTGGGCAAGCCTAGGCCAGCTTAGGCCAGTGCGAGCGAGAAGGCGAATCGATTCAAAGCGAGAGCGATAGAGAGGCAATTGAACCCTGGCCCAACGTGTGTACGCGCTATAAAATTCTAAAGCAACAACCAATGAGACTCCTTCAATAAACTACCAAAAGCTTGTGCTTTTGGTAGTTTTGCTACCAAAATGTAGGTGCGTCAGACTTCTAACAAAGATTTCACCTAATATCTTAAATTTTTGCTTGAAGATCTGATATTATTACTAACGATAAACGAAAATCTAGTTGTCGCGACTCAAGGAAAGCACTTTGCTCTAAATGTCTAAGTTATTTTTAAATAAATCATTTAAAAATAAAAAATAGTGTTTAATTATCTAGTTTATCTACCCGATTTTTTTTTTACCAGATTTCGATTTATTTTTAAACAAAACAAAAACTACTACAACTACACTACGAAAAGACTGCATTAGGTCAAAACAAAGTGAAGTGAACTTCACCATCAACTTGCCCGTTTCAAATTATTTGAATGAAGTTCGGTCTGAGTCTGGCGGCTTTTGCCGTACAATTAAGTGTTTCGTCTTTCATTGTGAACAGCTTACAATCACCTTTGAAGGTAATCTTAGTTTCGAATTCTCTGTTCATTCAACTATCTACAATAAGAAGTAATGTGGAGGCTAAATTACGAAAATACCAACACCAATCCAGGTTAATTTGATGGAACTTAACAAGTTGGGTTTAGGATGTTTAGAAAAATCGACTCAGATTGTAGTGGCGCTAAAAATAGCTCAGATAGAGTACATGTCTGAAAACCTGAAGGCAAAAATCGTGACCGCATAAATGCCCAACTGAAAGACGTCCGTACGACAAACCACAACATAGATGGAGGAACTATGATATGCATCGTACCGTACTGTAATGTGGGTATGACATGATTTTAGATTGAATTTTGTAAGAGTAGGTTCATTTTCATTTTGAGCCGGTACTGTGAGCCGGTTAATTTGAGCCGGTCATTTTCAATTGACTGTTTATTATTCTGGCGGACTACTCACTCATTCTCATTTGGCAATCTGTCCTGTCATTTCTGAATTATTTCTTGTCATTGTCAAGCGAGGAGTGATTGAAGATTGAATGAAGCTAGAGGAAAGAGTAACGTCATTTTCTGATTTTGTCATATTGTGTACGGTCACATGACATTTAAATTGAAGTATGACATTTGTAGAAGTTGAGCCAACCACACCAAGTTGAATTTTGTACGGGACAAAAGAACCGCGTCAGTCAGGTCATACTCAACACTACCCTACTGACTAATTAGCTAGGCACAGAAAACTATGTAGAACTGTAATACAATTCTATTATTATCTATTTCAGGACAACATAAATCAAAATCAAAAAAACAATCTCAATATTTTGTAAGGTGTCACAGATTATTTTACCCTTTTTAGGGTTCCGTACCTTAAAAGGTAAAAAAAGGAACCCTTATAAGATCACTTTCTTGTCCGTCTGTCTGTCTGTCTGTCCGTCTGTCCGTCTGTCCGTCTGTCTGTCTGTCCGTCTGTCCGTGTGTCACCATCGATTATCTCAGGAACGGGTAGAGCTAGCAAGTTGAAATTTATACCATATACTAAGGTCTATAGTCCCTATTGTGAGTATAAAAATCAAGGTCCTGAATCAACACTACAAAAAGATATAGGCAAATTTAGGTTTTCGTGAAAACTTGTGAGTACCAAAACTTACCTTAATTATCAACTTTTTTTATTTTTCGGAATTTTTCCTTTACTTGTGCTGGAAGACCTTGCTTGTAACCAAAATTGACAATTCTAGGTCAACCGGAAGTACCCTAGAGGTTTTGGGTCGAAAACCTAAATGGTAGTTCCCGTTGACCTAGCTAGAATAACGAAATTTGGCAAAAAGCAAGGTCTTATAGCACAAATAAAGGAAAAATTCCAAACAGTTAAAAAAGTTGAAAATTAAAGGGTGTTCCCATACATACATAGTTGACGGCAATTAAAATTGTCCTCCGAGTTGTATGGGCGCTCATACAATTAAGCGGACTAGCTTAATTGGCACCATGGCTAGGTACGGAACCCTCGGCGTACGAGTTCGACTCGCACTTGACTGGTTTTTATTCTGTACTTAAATCAACAACTCAACAATCACAAACGTGAATTGTTCACTAAAAACTAACCATTTATATAGGTAACTACTATATTATTATTATGTTGTAGACTCTTTATACCATAGCATTAGGCTGATACTCCACCAAAGCGGAGATGTGTGAGATGTGTTTTAAACAACCAATAGAATTTCAAAAGACGAGATGATAATGTTTGAATAACGAAATTCTATTGGTTGTTTAAAACACATCTCACACATCTCCACTTTGGTGGAGTCTCAGCCTTACCCCACAAACATTAGTAGTTTTTAAGTGCTACATTTAGTAAAATTTGTTGTAAACGTTTTGAAAAAATAAAAAAAAGATAAATAATACACAGTCATCAGATGTTAAAATAATATTTAACGAGGAACGTTTATTTAACGAAGCTGGAAACAATATTACAGCGAAATGCTGAATAGCCACTTGGTCTCGGAGGTCATCTCCACAACCGCAAACAAACTTTTATGTTGTGAAACTTAGCTGTTTGTGCTCGACATTTATTACTTTTATATTTTATGAACATGAAAAGAAGCCAGCGAAATAATTTGCATTGTATTTTGGAATGTTATGCTCATTTTTTTGCAAAAGACGTTTACACTCCACACACTTTAGGAAACATTTTTAGCACATTCCCCCTTATGAAAGATGTTTAAAGTTGAACACTGGTTAAACAATGTCTTGTCTCTGTTTGTCACTATCCACAAATAAAGACAGGACGTTGTTTAACCAGTTTTTAACTTTAAACATCTTTTATAAGTAAGACATTGTATTTAAATGTTATAAAAAAAACTAAAGCTGTAGGAGTATCAGCATTTGCTTGTTAATTTAGAAGGCTTTTGACACATTTTTCCAACATGTACAATTTGGTAATGTAGGAAAAAGCGAAGCAATACGTCTGTAATTGACAGTTTTCCAACACGACTGTCAGTATAAATGGTTTATATTTTTTTTCGTGTTTAAGTATATTGGTAGATGACAGTACCAGGATTGCAGAACTGTATTCAACTATTAAGATGCTTAGAGTAATAGGCGATTTTAATTCTTCTAAAACAAGTATTAAGTCTAGGGCGACATCGATTTTTATCGATCGATAAAGCGCTCTAATCGAAGTCGTGAAGAAAATTTTAACATTTTGCTAGTGTAGAGCCGTGGCAGTCAGTCTGGTAGACTTAGGCTGGTTTTAGTGTCACGCGTACCGTCGGCGCTGATAGGCGAGTGATCTTTATAACAATGAAATAAGGATACTGATTGTTTAGCAAAAATGGCAACGCTGATTGCTCTCGTCAGTGCTGAACAATCAGTATCCTTATTTCATTGTAATAAAGATCACTCTCTTATCAGCGCCGACGGTACGCGTGACACTAAAACCAGCCTTACTGCGACGGTCCTACACTAGGAAACATTGCACAGACCTATAGTAGCGAGGTCCGGTGGGCATTACCTACAGCCTAGCCGTCTAGTGAATTCCCCGCTTTAGTCTTATGGTAGGTACACGTAGGGGCGACATACAAATAATATTTTTTAATTTATCCTTATTTTTGGTTCACACTATGAAAAATGAAATATGACACGGTGGTCCGTGATATGCGTGAGATGCAGTAGACATTCTTTTTGATATTTAGACATTCAGTTAGGGGAATACATCCAAATACTATTTGGTACATGCCCACATTTTGCAGAAGTTAAGATTCCATACGTGACAGATTGCAATCCCATCGACGCTATTAGATAACTAACTATGGTACCTTACGATGTTTTCCTTTAATGTTTAGAGCCGCTCCGAGCTCGTGTTAATGCGCAGCGCATTCAAATTTTTGAAAACGATAAATCGGCGCAATTCACGACCGGGACTCGAACCTTCGAATCGAAAGTCGAAGTACACTTTTGGCCAACACGGTTGTTAATATGCCTATTTAGTCGACTGGCCCCGCAAAAAATTGGCCCTACGGGGCCAGTTGACCTAATGCCTTTAATTTATTACTTTTCTTTAGTCGACTGGGCCCATTACTATTTATCATAATCATAGTTCACAAATATAAATCATGAAAGTTCTGTCTGTTTAAAGAAACAAACCCTCAAAATTAGAAGTTGATAGTCATACTATTTGTCAATACATCTTTCAAAATAGCAATGTGAAACTGCGCTTGTTTGTGGTCTCTGTGTGGTGTGGTAGCTTCAAATTAGATCGTACTACAATATTAAGGTTGGAAATTCGTTTGTGGCTATGTCCAATTATTGTTTACTTGGTTCAATTCATCCCCTACGGAAATGGTGTGCTAGCTGATCCTGAATATGCTTGTATTGATTTGAAAATAAACAATAGACGTCACGTAGGTAACTGGCAGCAATATGCGAAGTGAATTGTTTGGGTTTGGTACTTACTATCCAAAATGACGTGTGTGTTTAAATTCACTAATTTCATCCAGATTGATGCGTAACATCATTATTACCAACAATCTTATCTAATTAAATTCTAGCAAAGGTTCTATGAATACAACGCTAAATCTACCCAATACTTTTAGACCTCGATCAATAGATCAATCACTCGAACCTCTTAAGTGTCCGCTTCTAGACTTATTTACTTAAACTTCTTATACCTACGTTTGTAATCAAATAAAATCCTAATGGCTAGAGTGCGATGTTGAAGTAACGCGAGAATTGCGGCTAATGCGAAAGGGAGATCTGGCTTTAAGGGATGGGGGAGTTTGGCGACCCAACCCTTACTTCGGAGAAAAACGACGCGCGCACCTTCAATGCGAAACACTTGAAATTTTATTAAAACAAAGAAAAGTTCATGAAACCATCCCGCAGAAAATATTAGGAATGCAATTTTACAGTGCTTATGCTAACAGATAGTGAGCTTTGTTGGCGTATGAAAGAGTGCAACGCTAAAGTTGATGTTTCACTTTTGTGAAAGCAAAACTGTATTTTGTATTTTGGTTTCAATATTATTATTTAGTGATTCAGGCGATACCAATAATAAAACGATAAGCGTGTAAGTGAGATTGGTGCTCAGCGGTTGTGGCGGGGGGTAGGGTCCCCCCGCATCCCATGCCACGTTCGCTCGCCATCAGTCGCCCCCAAGTCTCAGGTTTGCACGCAGCATCCACTTTTGCTATCGCATTCTATTCAACATATTTCACACCCCAAGAATGTTATCTTTTATCGTCTGATTAATAACGTTTATGAAATTAAAATTTCTGAAAATGGTGTTCAAAAAACATTACTATTTGTTGTTTTCGTTCGTTTTTTTGTTACGGATACAAGTGTTGACAGCTCAAGCATTTCCAGTCGAGAAAATAGCCGTTGGTAAGTAAATAAACTAGAAAAAATTGTTATGTACTTTGTTTTCAGAATAATTATTTGCACTACAGTAACATATTTATCCTTTATTTATTGTAAACGCTACCATGTACTTTGTATATAATTTTATTTAGATAACAATATCATAGTTCGGTTAGAAAATAAATATCGGTCCTAACATTTTTTGAGTGAATAAGCATGTTTTATTTCAAAATAAGAATCACCCTGTTTTACTTCTATCTCGCTTTGGCTTCATGATCTTTCCATGTTGTGTTCACTTCAGTTATTGCGTCTTTCTCTTTCTAACCCAATGAACTGTCTCTGTCTTTCTTTCGCCGCAGCGTGTTACGGTATATAAGGGTACATTATTGTGACTATGTTTCTGGATAAAAATAACTTATATTATACGCCTATGTTTAAAATATTAGAATTTAGTAGGTACTGTCATCAAAGAAAAAAAGACTCACGAACGTATGTGATTAAAGTATGGTAGACAATCAAATGCCCTCACAGTCCTGTGAGGGCATTTGATAAGGCTTTATTTTAGAAAAAATCTAAGAGGTTGTTCGCAAAGACATAATATAATATTATTGTAGAAATGTAGCTTTTGCTAAATGTACTTAAAAAAACAAGGTAAAGGTACTTCCATTAAAAAAAAAACTTTTTATATAATAAATAATTTTGTTCGATTACCTAGCAAAGCGAGGCCTATGCCCAGCAATGGGATGAGAAGGGCTGATGATGATGATGATGACGTTTGATTACCTACTAATTGTTTGATACATTTACATAGGATTTTAAATTTTTTTCTAGTAATGATGTCGTTTAATTTATTATTTAATAATAGCCACTAGCTGACTGTGCAATCTGAATCACACTAAGACTGAATTCTACCAAACTGGATTAAGTTTAGTCTCGAGAGTAAACTACTGTTTGTTTGAAAAATTTGACAATGAAAACTTGACACTTTATAACCAGGATAATTTGTATCGACATAATAATGTTCGGTTGTGCTTTCTAAACAATTGTATTTCGAATTTTGTCGGCTAGATAATAGTCTCGAGTAAAAACTTAATCCACTTTTGGTCGAATCCAGACGAAGTAATATTATATGTGCGAAATTTTGGATGTTTGGATGGATGGATGGATGTTTGGATGTACGTTTGTTCCTCTATAACTCGACCGACAGCCACTGAACCGATTTGACTGAAAGAAAAATGGCAGCTGCCCATACTAAAAAATGTCTGGTAAGGACTAAAAATAGGTGCCCATTATTAAAAATAATATCAGAAGATGCGGGGCTAGTTCTAGAATCTGTTAGTAAAAGTATTTCCACTCGGGAAGGCAAAAATTAAAAGATATTGGACTTTAATTATTTTTTGGTTATGTTTACTTCATTAATGTATAAAATACATTCAATAGACTTCTTAAGGACCTAAAAGTTGCCTGTGGTATCACGCTTGCGATTCGGGGTTAAAAATATCTTAAACCTCTCTAGTCTTAGGCTGGCCTCACACAGCCGGAAAACCTATCTGAATTAAGAATCTTAATTCAGACTCTTAATTCTGGCTCCTTCAACTCACATTATCTTAAAAATTGAGATAGATCAGTAGTCTCTTGTTTCACGACACACGCAAACGTCTCGAAATGGAGGAGGAATTAATACTAATCGCATTGCTATTGGTTCAATACAGAAAAAAAAGAAATATTCATAATCTGAATTCAATATGTGTGTGTTGCTCTATGCAAATGTATGGGATTACATGCGTTATGAAGTCATAATCTTAAATATTCAGACCAGGAATTCCGGATGCACATCAGAATCATTCTTACAGATCGATCTGAGAAATTTATAATCTGAAAAAAATCAGAATGTATGTGGATCATAACGACTTTGTATGGGATTCCGGCCTTTCTTAATTAATAATATGAATTCAGATTATGAATTCAGAGACGAATTTCGGCTGTGTGAGGCCGGCCTTAATCATTTCTATGCAACGATTCTGTGGATCCGTTGTTGCGTGAAAGAAGACATGGTAGCGGCGCAATGTGTTCACGCAAATATTACAATTCAAACCTAAATACGTGTAGGACGTAACTGTCTTTTGCGATCACCCTTTGCAACACACACATAATTCACTCGGCACACTTGTAAAAAATAGCAAAATCTCAAACGAGTCCGCAACCGTTCGCCGACGACCGTTTCGTCGATGGACTGTTCGCCGACAGGACGATTCATTTATTTCCGTTTCACCGACAGAATCTTTCATCGACGGACGTTTCGCCGACAGGACGTTTCCTTTACTGCTACAGAATGTTACACCGACACGACGATAAACGTTTAGCTACAGCATATCTACAGCTTATGTCAAAAATGACAGATACTTATGTCAAAAATGACTGATACTGATGTCAAAAAGGACTCATAAGTCAAAAATGACAGACCTGTCAAAAATGATAACAAGTTTGCTCATAAAATCCGACATATCGGAGCACTCGCGTTTTTGGATCCAAAACAAATCAGCGACGCATTCAATTTAATAAAAACCGACATAATGCCTGCGAAAGGAGAAATGGTACTTAAATGGTTTGAAAAATATTATGTTAAAGGAACCACAAAAATCACAAAGACTGTTAGCACCAAAAGACATGCCTTTACTGTTACAGAATGTTACACGATGATAAACGTTTTGTAGCTAAACGTTTAACGCATATCTACAGCTCATGTCAAAAATGACAGATATGTCAAAAATGACACAAGTCAAAAATGACAGAAATGTCAAAAATGACAGACATGTCAAAAATGATAACGAGTTTGCTCATAAAATATGACATATCAGAGCACTCGCGTTTTTGGATCCAACACAAATCAGCGAGGCATTCAATTTAATAAAAACCGACATAATGCCTGCGAAAGCAGAAATAGTACTTAAATGGTTTGAAAAATATCATGTTAAAGGAACCACAAAAATCACCAAGACTGTTAGCACCAAAATACATGCCTTTACTGTTACAGAATGTTACACGATGATAAACGTTTTGTAGCTAAACGTTTAACGCATATCTACAGCTCATGTCAAAAATGACAGATATGTCAAAAATGACACAAGTCAAAAATGACAGAAATGTCAAAAATGACAGAAATGTCAAAAATGACAGACATGTCAAAAATTATAACGAGTTTGCTCATAAAATATGGGGTCTTTAGTCGTTTCACACCGCAAGCGGTTCGGACCGCGGTGTGAATAGCCCCAGAGCTGTTTTTGAATGGGTTCTTTCGCACCGCGGTGCGAATCGCCCCAGAACTTTTTGTGATGGGTCGATTCGGACCGCTGCTGAGGGGGAACAAAACAGTTATCTTTTTAGATAGGTGAATTCGGACAAAGATACATAGTTTTACACACATTTCTTAAAGTACAACCAGGCATGAAATAATAGGACAAAAAAATCTACACTAATATAATATATAAAAGTCTATGCCGAAATTGGTGCCTTTTTTGTTTCGCGCGGCCATCAACCAAACATTAAAATATAAACTCTTAGGAGTATAACAAACAACATTTGTGAGAACAGTATACAGCTTCACTCAGCCAAGACCGAGTTATACAGGGTGAGTTTTTCAAGAGTGCCTCTAGGGCCAAATCTGAAACTATTAGCAATAGCGAAAAACACTCAAAGGAGTCTCTTCAGCGATTTTGATCAAAAGTAAAACTGCATCATTACATTTTAAAAATAATCATTTTCCTGGCCAGGAGTCGAACCTGTTGGTTACAAAAAAAAAACTTTTTGTATTGTTATACCATCCGATAGTGTAGATAATAGGGATCAATTTCAGAGGAGAAACTACATGCGTCAAACTAACGGAAAGTGTTGATTTTTAATAAACTGATTTAAACTCTTAATATTTCGTAGATTACCCATAACTTTTTTTTTATTAGTTTGCCGTATATAGCTTTTCTCAGAAATTGATCCTTATCATCTACACTATCGGATGGTATAATAATACAAAAAGTTTTTTTTAACCAACAGGTTCGATTCCTGGCCAGGAAAATGATTATTTTTAAAATGTAATGATGCAGTTTTACTTCTAATCAAAATCGCTTATGACACTCCTTTGAGTGTTTTTCGCTATTGCTAATAGTTTCAGATTTGGCCATAGAGGTACTCTTTAAAAACTCACCCTGTATAACTCGGTCCTGGCTGAGTGAAGTTGTATACTGTGCTCACAATATTATTTGATATACTCCTAAGAGTTTATATTTTAATGTTTGGTTGATGGCCGCGCGAAATAAAAAAGGCACCAAACGCCCATACAAAATCGGCATGGCCCTTTCTGGGCGACCGAGCTCTGCTCGTTGGCAACCAATGAACGCCATCTAGTGGTTCAATTACGAACCACATTGCACTTTTTGCGTGAAAATGCATAGAAAATGGCTTTTCCCAGATATGAGACCTAGCTAGATCGATTTTTCACTCCCGTAAACACCCGTCCTGCAAATTTCATCGAAATCTCTAGAGCTGTTTTCGAGACAATTAGACAATTATTTATTTACAACTTATGACTAACATTACAGATAATTAAATCTAAGGCGTTAATCTAGTGAGATCAAAAACTAAAACTAAAACTAAAACTCAGTACAAACAAACATCAATCAAACAAACAAATATTGCTCGTTTAATGGAATAGGATTAGAAAGATACCTAAGTTTTGTTTATACACTTATAGATATAGTAAATAGACACTTATAGATAATTTTGAACACAGCAATGCCTTTGGTCCATTTTCATAACTATTTGTCCTATCTAGCTACGAAAGAAGATTTTTTCTTCACTGATTAAATTTAATCCATGTAGGTAGGTACACAACTGTGTTTCATAACCAGCTACAAAAGCGGATTTTTTTTTTCTTATTTTAGTAACCACGAAATAGACTGTTTTTTTTTTACTTTTTGGTAACTAGGTAGCTACGAAAATGAACGCTTTTTTTCTTCTTTTCATAACCGTTATCTAGCTTCTTTCGTATGAGCAAGTACTCAACTCTGGTGACGGATTTTTTAGGCCGCCTAAAGGCCTCCGTCATCTTGCCCCCACAGGGGGGCCAACTTGCCCCCCCAAGGGGCAAATTGGCTAAACTTCTAAAATAGGTTTCTTTGACCCTACTGAACCAAAATAATATGCAAAAACATTCCAAAAAAGTCACTGGGAATTTATCTAAAAAATATGGGCTTTTGGTACACTGTGCTGTGGTCCGAATCGACCCATTTGAAAAGATACTTTAGGCGATTCGCACCGCTGTCACCACCCTGGTGCGAAAGAACCCATTCAAAAATAGCTCTGGGGCGATTCACACCGCGGTCCGAATCGTTCGTGGTGCGAAACGACTAAAGACCCAAAATATGACATATCGGAGCACTCGCGTTTTTGGATCCAACACAAATCAGCGAGGCATTCAATTTAATAAAAACCGACATAATGCCTGCGAAAGCAGAAATAGTACTTAAATGGTTTGAAAAATATCATGTTAAAGGAACCACAAAAATCACCAAGACTGTTAGCACCAAAATGACATTGAAACAATGTCAACCACGTTTCCCACCTCGAATGTGATCAGTAAATGACAGTCTTATAAAACATGTGCCGTTAACGCAAAATGCCCTCGAGTCTTGGCACAACCGGTGGAACTCATCATTGAGTCGCCGAAAATGGAACATTTTCGTAACCATAAAGGAATCCATTAAAGAACAACACCACACGGCAGGTATTATCGAAAAAATCAAATCCTCGGAGCCAATGCCTAAGCGTAAGCGCAACGAAACATATAAAGAAAGAATCTAGTGGCATCTAGCGGAACAAAATGCAATGGATTTGAAATCCTACCTAAGTGGCTGGGCACATATACACACATCAACACCGTCTAGGGATATTTTGTATCAAGTTCCTAAATTCTAAAAATACTGACTTGTTTTAAAATCTTTTGATGAAAACTTATTTTGTAGACTTATTTGAATGATTCCAAATTTGAAATTGGTAAAATAAATTATAAACAAAAGATTTGCGAGGTATTACAATAGCGAAGGTCGAAGTTTTCAATTTCCCTACCATAGTTTTTGGTAGTTTTTTGTGTCAAATTGAAGTTTTTAAACAAGTTATCGATTAATTTTGAATTTTTGCCACTAAATGCATCATGCAGCGGCGCCATTTAACTAGAGGCGAAATGTTAAGGGCAGTAGGCATGCTCCAAACTGGAGCTACTCAGCGGAGTATTGCCGAGGAGATTGGAACAAAACAAAACGTGACATCAAGATTGTGGTCACGTTATCGTGCCACTGGTGAAGTGGCTGAAAGACGCCTAGGCAGGAGGTGCACAACAACCTAACGACAAGACCGATTTTTGCAAGTTGCCTCGTGAAGACAACCAAATGTTACGGCCATGCAGTTGGTTCAGAACTCCAGTCAGAGCACTAGGTGCTTGTGAGTGACCAAACTGTGAGGAGAAGACTGCATGAAGCTAACCTTTATGCTCGCAGACCGCTTCGTACTCCAGCACTCCGCCGAGGAAATCGTGGACGAATATTACAATGGGCTCGTGAACATTTTGCTCTGGGAAGATAACCAGTGGTCTGTAGTGCTGTTTATCGATGAGTTCTGATACGGTTTCCATCCAGATTCACGAAGAGTACGTGTTTGGCGAGTTTCTGGTCGTGGGAGCCGTCTGCAACACCATCAGGAAGTCCATCCATACCACGGCGACAATTATGGTTTGCTCGGGAATTCATGTTGGTAGAAGAACAGACCACGTTTGGATCAGAAACACCAAGACCACTGAAAAATACCGTAACCATGTGCTAGTATCAATAGTCTACCCCCATCAACTCCAAATGGGCCAAGAATTAACGCTCATGCACGACAACGCCCGTCCGCACACAGCGCGAGTGGTGACCAGCTGACTGTAGGAGCACGACGTGTCGGTCTTAAACTGACCCACGCAATAACCAGACCTAAACCCCATGGAGCACGGGTGGGGCATACTCCAAAGAAGGGATATGAACAATTTTCCTGCAAACATTGCAAGTGAAGAGCAACTTTTTTTGCATCTTAGCAGGACCTGGACAATATCCCGCAGCAAGACTTTGATAACTTGATTCAAAGCATGAAAAACTGTTGCAGGACCTTTGTTAACGTCATGGGTGGTTTTACCGACCACTGATTTTTCGTATAATTGCAAAAATCGGAATCAATTCGTATATTTTTTTACTTTTTCACAACAAAACACATTCATCCTTAGTTCTACCATTTTTTCACTTTTTGTTTTTATTTGAATAAAATTTTATTTACGCAAAAAAAATATTTTAATTTCATTCTAAAGTCTAGTCTACTAAATGAACATTTTAAAAATATAAACATGTTGCATGTTGTCTTTGACAAATTTTGAGTAAATTGAGAAAATCCGAAATATCCCTAGACGATGTTGATGTGTTTAATTATGTTATCTAATCAAATAAGTAAAATAAACAAACATCTGTGGGCATGCACCAAATAATGTATTTGAACATACCTCTGAATCCCCTTAGACATCTTCAAAGGAGCTTAAAAATGACTAAAAAAAGATCTGAGGGAATGTCTACCGCGCCTGGGGATACAGTCGTGATCGTTTTGGTTTTTCATTTTTGAATTATACGAAGCGCTTTTTAGATAGTTACTGCGTAAAAAGCCGTAGACAAAGGTAGTAAAGAAAAGGTAGTAGGTATGAGTTTTGTTTCGTATAAAAGCCTACAAATATTGATTTCATACTTATTTTTACTATCGAGAGCTCTTAAATAAAAGAACCCACTTTATTACAGACTTGACTGGTATGGCTCGCTTCTTGCTCGGTAGACCGAATTATTAAATTAACTGTCTGTATGTATTTGGACATTTCAACAGTAAATTAGTTCCTTCTTAAGATTGTATATTTATTCCTCAAAATGCAGTACTTGTAGGTACTATAATGTTGTAGTAATTTGGATTCAACAAAATGCCAAACCTAGCTTAAAAAAATAAAATAAAAAAAGCCTTTATTCATATTGCTCTACAGATTACTTATAATTCTTCGTGGTCAAACCATTTGGACTAAATAGTTTGACCACGTGGAAGAACCGAAACTATCCACGTTTTCAGCAATAGTCGCCCCCACGGCGTTAGGCCTCCCCTAAATCTCTCCATTTACTCCGTACCTAGGTTAGAAATCTTTAAGGATATTTTATTCTTTTGGAGGATACGGTCATGGGCGTATAAGGGGGGAAGGGACCCTCCCTTCCCCCCTTATACGCCCATGACCGTATCCTCCAAAAGAATAAAATATCCTTTAAAGATACGCCGCAAACTCAGTCGGCCGCTCACAGTTTGCCTACTGGGGACACAGCCTAAATATGAATTATAAATTAGTTGTCATCACCACTTTTGTCATGTACCTACTTAGTTTGTTCTGAATTTTCATGGATGTGAATAAAAATGGAAGTTGAAAAGGAAAACTTGACGAGTGTTGTGTTTTTAAATAGAGGAAGGGGAACAGTGCTGCTTTACGAAGGATACCGATACTATAAAAACAAAACCTATGTAAATGGTTCAGTAGTATGGAAATGTTCATTACGAAAAACAAACAAATGTGTTGGTTCACTAACAGTGCAGGTAAAATATTTTTTTGGTTCACAAGTACAATTTTGTACAACCGACCAACCACGCTGTCAATCTAGTCATTTTTGACAGATATGTCAAAAATGACAGCTCATGTCAAAAAATGACAGTTAAGGTCGAAATGACACTAGATGTCAAAATGACAGATTATGTCAAATTGACATATTACCTATGTCAAATTGACATATAATGCCATTTAAACCGATTATATGTCAAATTGACAGATTATATTAAAATGACAGATTGGCCATATCTCGAAAACCACTTATCCTAGACTCTACGTTCCCGGTTCAAATGAAAGCACCAAGATCTACATTTTCAATGACAGCTGTCAAACTTCAAACGGCCATATCTTGGAAAATACTCATCCTAGACTCTTCTTTCTCAGTTGAAATAAAAGCTATGACCAAGATCTACATTTTCAATGACAGCTGTCAAACTTCAATTGGCCATATCTCGAAAAATACTCGTCCTAGAGTCTTCTTTCTCAGTTCAAATGAAAGCTATGACCACGATCTACATTTCAAATGACAGATGTCATTTTGACAGCTGTCATTGAAACTGTAGATCTTGGCGTCTGTCTGTATGTTTTGCGGCGCGACGCTTCTATACATTTTCTATGAAAGGGACGCGGAAGAGACTGTGACGCGTCCTCGTCTTACGTATTTTCTGTATGTTGTTCCGCGCCACATACAGAATAGATACGGAAATAGAATAGATACGGATAATAGAAAAGATACGGGCGCCGTCGCATTTTGTATGAAAGGGACGCGGAAGAGACAAATGTCTGCGCCCCGTCTCTTCTATCTGGCTTGCGCCTAACGGGGAAGGAGATCCATTTAAGCGGCCCCGGGTATTCCATAGGCGGCGTTAGAGCGTTTTCACATTATCCGATCCGATATCGGTATCGGACGCCGACACGATATCGGGGCAAGTAAAATGTATGGAATATGTACCTGCCTTTCACATTGTCCGACCCAATATCGGATATCGGAGCGGACATCTTTTATACATTTTACTTGACACGATATCGTGTCGGATATTGTGAAAACGCTCTTAGACTTACAATCTATCACATTTTAAATACTACTGTCAAATAGGAGCATTATTTCAAACATTAATTTGGACGTGAATCTAACTTCACTTATAATTTTTTCCAAGAAATTCAATAAAAAGATCTGAGAGATTTTCTATCATTACTTGGCAATGCATGTGCTACGGGTTTATTTAAATTTTCTTTTAAAATCTGCTTCCATTATAAGATACTGAAAACTTTATTTTTCTGCAATTCTGATAAGCATCTGCATTTTCTGAGTTTCTTTGATGAAATTTATGAGTGAAAAGAAATGTAGATATGAAGGAAAACATAGAGTAAAAACACTCTAAGTACTCGAGATTGTATCAGAATAAGAAAGACGAGAAACTCACAGTAAATATGAATGTAATGCAACTTGACATTGTTGAATGCTTACGACTTTTCTATGAACAAGAATTTGTTAAGTATAGCAGCATATCTTCTTTTTAAAAACTGCGTCCCTGCTGTTATACATGCACTAAAGCACTTTCATAAGTTTTCTTTTGAATTAAAAACAAACACCACAAGTTTTACAGCAAAAAGGAATCCTTCAGGAAGTAGTAGTGTTAGAATATGCATCTGATTCAGAAGCGGGTTAAAAATTTGTTTTTAAGAACATTATTGCTTCAGAATTATGTGTATGTAATTACTTTTAATATTGTTTAATTTTCGCTTAGAAATTAGTTAAGTACCTACTTATTAAAAAATGCAAAAAAATAGTAGGAATTTCAAAATATTTGAAACGCAACGCGATTGAATGTTACGTCAGAGAGCGTTTCGAACTCGATACGCACAGTTAAAAATCGACTTTATTCCCTTGACTTTTTTTTTATTCCCTTTGTTAATTAGGTCTATGACGTCACGCGTGTTTCAAGTGTCCGTAGCTGTTGGTAAATTTAGAAATATTTTTTTTGTTACAAAATTACTGCAAAAGAGAAAAACATCATACTAATTTGTCTCATAAGGCCTGTCGTACTGTATGGATCTGAGTACTGGTCAACCAAAGCTGTGGATGAAAAGAGTGCATGCGACGGAGATGCGAATGTTAAGGTGGATGTGTGGAGTGACAAGAATGGATAAGATTAGGAAGGAGTACATCAGAGGAAGTTTGAAAGTAGCGCCAGTGACAGAAATAATGGGGAGTTGGAGGGGTTGGAGAGGGATTGGCGTGGTATGGGCATGTTATGTGGAGGGTAGAAAGTCATATTACAAGGAAAGTGTTGGATATGAATGTGGAAGGATACTTAAGTTGAGAACGGCCAAAGAAAAGATGGATGGATTGTGTGACAGGACATGCGTGTGAAAGGAGTGACTACTGAGTTGACGAGTGATAGGAGGGAATGGCAGAGAAGAACATGTTGTGCCAACCCCACCTAGTGGGAAAAGGGCAAGGAAATGAACGATGAATAATATTGTTGTAAACTTCTGTTTCACGCAAAGACTTGTTTCACGTTTTTTAACGAAGGCGAGATGTTTTTATAAAATGTAAATATTATCATCTCTACAAAATTTTACAACTCGCTATGACCGTGTTACAAAAACTCTTGGCACTATAATGCTCTCTTCCGTCTGAGGCTTAGAACGTAAACCGTTGAAAAAGTTTATTTTAATCTTTTTTTAATGAAGTTACCGTCTCGCTGGCAGGTAAGACACTTTCAAGCGCAAACAAATCCTACTTAATATTATGAAAAAACTGAGCAAGGATTATTACGAAATATTACGTACTGGGACTTTTCTTAAGTTACAAAAAATAATAACCACATAAATAATAGATTAGTACATATTTTCAAAGAGGGTAATCACAGGCACACTCAAATATACTATTTAATAATTCATAATAGTCGAAAATTAGTTTCGCTTCGGAACAACTATTTAAACCTAGAACATGACGTAATAAATGGAAAGCTAGCAACTCTCAAAACGGCTTTGAGGACATAATGTCCATCCGACAACGGAGTGAATAAAGACATACTGATAGTGAACGTAAAGCAAAGACGGCGAAGAAGCCAGCGAACTGTAGCTAGTGATTCAGATAAACGTTTCGGTCAGCACTCATATATCAAGTCGATGACGCTTTCAGAATGTACGCTTCCCTCTTTTTCTGTATAAGAGCGATAAAGATACCTACTGGAGTGTGGCTTCAATTTAAAAAGAAAAATCTCAGCCATAAGCTACGGCACCCGCCGTGACACCTATTCAATTGATAATCGATTTATTATAAAACTCGTTTTATAGGTGTTTTATGTCACCATACTTCAAATTATGGTAGTAGTAAAATCGGTCTGGCAAAAGGCCAGTGTTACGGACAACGTTAAAATTAGAACCATTATTAGAAATCAACCCTACTCGGAATAAGCAAGCAAGTTTGTATGAGCAAGTGGCCAACTCTGGTGACGGAGAGTTTGAGTTTTTAGGGCGCCTAAAGGCTTCCGTCATGGCTTAACGACTTAAAAGCCGGAGACTTAAGCCTTATAACTAAACTTTCGCGATTTGTTAACATAATGATAATTATTTTTACGGGATTTTATCGCGTACCTTTTATTTATTTTCTTTTCCCGACGCGACGTTTCGAACACGTTACAGCGTTCGTGGTCACGGGATGAATAAAAAGTACGCAATAAAATCCCTTAATAATAATTATCATTATGACTATTTATGACTTAAGCCTTCTCGGAATGCATTCCGAATAATTGAATGAATGAAAACTCTTTATTGTACACGTCATACAGTAACTTAAGAACTAAATAAACGGTACTAATTTAGAAGGACGTTTCTTCGCTGAAAAAACGAAAAAAAAAAATCCGAAAAAAATCTTCGAATCGGATGCATTCCAGGAAGTGTGACACTGCAGATCATGCTAAAAACCTGTTGTCAAATATGTCTAATTTTGTTTTTTATCCACAGGTGCAATTTTTGATCAAAACACCGAGGAGATTCAAACAGTATTCAAGTATGCTATGACGATGCACAATCAGAATATAACAGGCCGTCGGTTCGATCTGCAAGCCTACGTCGACGTCATCAACACGGCTGACGCTTTCAAGCTTTCGCGACTAAGTGAGTTTTTAATCCGATTTGGTTTTTCTTGCTCGGTGCCCAGCTGCAATATTGAAAAAAATTCAATCCGTCTAAAAGTCCAAATCCACGCCGCAGCTTTTATACTTTTATCAGGTCTTGTTTTCTTTAGAGAAACAAAAAAGATAAGAATACGCCCATATTTCGTGTCTCTTGGCAAATGAGAACAATACGAAACCGGAGCGAAAATTTTAAAAGTAAAAACAAAAGCAAATTGCCCGTGAAAGAGGATGAACGTGAACCGCAGACAACTGCGCCTATTCGCTTTAATGACGAGCACTTTCTGGATTCTGCACACCAGAATAGAAACGGAACATGATCACGACTGTATCGCCAAGACTCGGTACATAATTATTCAGATCTTTAGGCATTTAGTATTTTTATAGTCAAAAGTCAAGAGTCAAAGATTATTCATTCAATTAGATCATAGGTTGATCACTTTGATACATCAATTGTTTAATATAGTTTTGATGCAATATTTTAGAACGATTATAAATAAACGGAGTTGGAGCATGTTCAGTCCCAGGTTCCGGTGTTAATCCACACTTAACAGGCCTGTAAAAAGGCTACAAAAATTTCATCTTATTGACCAATATAGCTCGGCACAGGTCCTTATTTGCAAAGTTAGCATTACGTGACTGGTTCCAGCGGTTCGGGGACATAGGTCTTTAAGTCAAATTACCGACCTGCACTTATGACTTTATATTAAAATAGCAACATACCATATCATCTGAAAGTCAAAAAGCCTTAGGCCCCAAAATGCCTGAAATTAAAATCGGCTCTTTTATCTAATGACTGAATTACTATATACCTGTGGTGTTTCATACAATCGACAAGAAAAGTATGTAGGTATGTAAAAATAGATTTCATAATAGATATTTCTTGGTCGTGCCTAATATATCGCTGCAGCAATAATGCTTTGGAAGGGTGGAACAGGCGGCTGAATGTTAGAATGCCACACAAGCCTACACTCATTCGTTTGTGTATATCTTGAAGAGAGAGGCGAAATACCAAGACACCCGTATAAGAAATGCGTTATTTTCAGGTGCCCGTCGTAAGCGAAATGAAATAAGCTTTAACTACAATTATAAAAAACAATTGAGGGAGCTAAGAAAGGAAAATATTACACCAATTTTATTTTTGGAAAATGTTATATCATTAAGAAAACGATACAGATAAATAATAATTTATGTTAAGTATATTTTAGTTAAATAAGAAAATAAAGTTTTTTTTTCTGTGCACGACTGTACATTGACTGTACACACTTTTCATTTTCTTAATCAGTCTTATAAACATTCAGGCATAATAAATTTCAGGCATTTTGGGGTCTAAGGCATTTTGACTTTCAGATGATATGGTATGTTGCTATTTTAACATAAAGTCATAAGTGCAGGTCGGTAATTTGACTTAAAGACCTATGTCCCCGGATCGGGTTCCAGGCCATCGGCGTTATTAGAAAGGTGACTGGTTTTCGCACAATGTCTTCTATCACCGTTTAGAGCTCGTGGTAATGCGCATATAACTTTTCAAAATGAAACCACAGATTTCCATTTGACACACATTGTTCGCCTCATCCATTCTCATTACGGTTTTCATACACGCTCGCTGATTTAGGGTACTTTTGAGCATTTTCTATAATGCCACTGGCTGGGGACAGTTGGAGAGGGAAGACCTAAATGAACATTCCTGATGTTAATTTAGATCTTCCCAGCTTTCCATTGACTACCCTCATACACCGTTTGGTTTTTATATTTAGGAATTTCATCGGCTTTCTGTTGTTGAAGTTTCAATTCGTCAACACTCACATGCAATGTTGGGCCGTGAGCTCGAAAACAAAACGCAACAGCCAAAGAGGTTAACAGTGAAATACGTTCGCGATACGCCGTTTTTTATTGGATAACAAGGTATAGAGGTGAAGTTGAATTTTACGAAAAATCCTGCGTTGCTGGGCTCATGGTTATCTTTTGTGATCGTCATATTGTTTTAAATTGATTTTCAACGTACATCCTCGTTCGTTTTCTTTCTTTTTTTACAAATACGATGGTTGATTCCTGTAAAGACATACAAAAAACGTACTAGTTATATTAAAGTCTGGGCCGCAATCATGTTCAATATCAACGTAATAATTTAGTTTGAATTTGAATTTTGAATTGGTTTATGATTTAATAAGCACCATTTACAAGGCAAATGTGGTAATAAATGTTTTAGTCGATTTCACTAGAAATAATGCAAATACTCTTGTTTGCTTTCTTGCGAAATAATCGTTTTTCTCTTTAACTTCTGATAATATTTAGGATTTAAAGTAAATCAGAAAAAAAAAAGAATAAACTGATATGAGTGTTCACCTCAATGATCCGTTGGTACAAAATTTATTTCAAAAAAGTAGTTGCAACTGATCAATGATCTGTTGGCATCTTTTTGTGTGATCAGATGCAACCCCAAACGGACCATATGATCAGATGGGAACTACCTATCATTTCAACTAGTAACAGAACAATACAATACATTAGTGTGAAGCCAGACAAGCTTAATATTTTGAGTTGTGACTCGCGTTATGTACTTTCAACAAAATCAGACAACTCATTTTGTGTCGACGTATGAACGAAACAGGAGTTTTGTATGAAACCGTATGTACCAGAATTTACGCGACAGAAATTATGCGACTCACAACTCAAAAAATTACGCTCTGGCTTCACCATATCAGACTGAAAACCGTTTGATGTTTCCACCTATAAACATTACAGCAGGCGAACTCATAATCCGGTAACGTTGCAAAGGTCGACACGAGACCAGTCAACATAAAAATCCGTCCAAAAAAAAAAGGCAGGCGAACTAAAAAAACATACAAAACGATGCAACGGGACATAAAAGTTTTTTTTTTTAAATCTGAGTTAGTTACAGCGATATAATAAATTTGAGAGTGACTTGTCAAATAAAAAAACAATATAAGTAAAATTTATGTTTGCATCTTCAAGAATTTTATTCAAAAAAAAAAAACTTAAGATTTAATATTTTGCAAATGGAGCATTAAATTGAAAAATAATGTTAGCAATCCCAAAGTCATTTTAAAAGATCTATTCAACGATACCCCGCACGATGGGGTAGACAACGAACACAAAAAATTCATCCCCACTTCACATGTAGGGGAACTACCCTAAGAAATATATATTTTCCAAAATTTTAATTTACCAATTTGTTGGCGTAATTGATCGATCGATGGCGTAAATGACACCCCTACCAAATTACAGCTTTATAGTAGTAACGGTCTCTTAGCTAAACCTCGGACAGACGGACGAACAGACGGACATAACAAAACTATAAGGGTTTCTTGTCACGACTACGGAACCCTAAAAACGGTATGGAGTGGTGTCACAAATGGACGCCAAATCACAGTTCTAACGCTAAAAAGCTCGAAAAGAAAATGATTTTGATAAATCTTTTATATGAGCGTACAACGTGTCACAGTAGGTTTAAAGCCGCACATCTTATTCTTCCACTCTCTATTGTATGCTTATTTATAATGATATTCTTTGCTAATAATTTTACATTGTTTCTGCATCAAATTTCCAGATCCTCAAATTTACAAAATTACTTTATTTTATTGGACTGTAACTTAAGGCTGTGTCCCCAGTAGGCAAACAGTCAGCGGCCAACTGAGTTTGCGGCGTATCGGTTTAGTACGCCCTTCCATATATTTGAAATGGAGTGTCCACAGTTTGCTAGTTTTGTGCTCACTGTACGCAGTTTGCAGCGTTACGCGCAAAACTAGCAAACTGTGGACACTCCATTTCAAATATATGGAAGAGCGTACTAAACCGATACGCCGCAAACTCAGTCGGCCGCTGACTGTTTGCCTACTGGGGACTCAGCCTAAGGCTTCCGTCTGCGAGTTTGTAGTCGTTTTCGAGATAAAGAAGTATCTACCCTACCCCACCTCCTAGCTTTCTTTTCGGGTTAAGAGCCCCCAACATAAACTGAACTTCGTAATCCTATCGCAGAGAGCCGGGGGCATTTTAAATTTCGTTAAGAAAGCTCAACTCAAGGTATTGCTTTTATGAAGGGCGCTTGCGAAGTTTTGTTTTTAACAATTTTTTTTTATCGTAAAAAAATAAAAATAAAATACTTAAGTACATATATTAAAAATTGAATGTTTTGAACCAGATAAGTTTCAATGCATTTAATTGTGAGTAAATACAATTTGTTTTGTGTTATGTTTACTTAGCTATCTTAAAACAACCAGTCAATTTTTTTGGTCGATCAGTCATTGTTTGAGTCAAATGATGTGGGCAACTCATAATAAATACGAAGATCTGTATAAAAGAAACAATACATTAATAATTTTTAATTCAGTCATCAAACTTTTTTAATAAAAAAAATAACACGACACGAAGGCTCCGCCTAAATGGTATTCAGATACCAGATATTGTCATAATCTCTTTATAAATATGCAGAAATTGTGTTATCACAATAAACAATTAAAGAGAATTTTAAATAATAGGAATACACTCAATTCTTAGGTAATTTGATAAAACAATAGAAGTACCTACTAACATTTATTTTACGGACTTCATGAAAATGAAAAGACTTAACTTTCATAAAGTGAGAGCTAGGCCCTAAATGACATACCGTGTTCCAGTGTAATTGCACCCTAACACAATTACCTTAAAAGCCTGTCAGCGGAGCCAAATTTAATGAACTTGAAAATAAAGTGGAATTGTCTTATTTAATCCACCTTGACACGTTGAGTTTTATGCTCTAAAAAGGTTAAGATTTTTTAGAAGTAATATAACGAGTACCTACAAAAAATGAGGGTAATGACTACAAAATATAAAACAAACAACGTTTATTTTGTGTAATACATACCGTATTATACAATACCGTTTTTTTTATTTTAAAAACGAAGAGTAAGTTTATGCGTAGCATAAAAAAAGTACTTAATATCTTTATCATGTATTTTCTACTAAGTTAAGATGCAATCTATACCTACTTAACGGAAAGCTTTAAATCTTAAGACACTGTTGTGAAAGAGTAGGCTTAGTTAGCCCCTTAGCTTAATCAGCTTTATCCACACGAAAAGACAACGTCAATACCGGGGGCTCACTATGACTAAGCCGTAGACTTCCTTAGGGTATTTTCCTTTACTGGTTAGAGTTCGTGTTATAGAGCATTTAAAAAACAAAAGCAAAACAGAATCACGATTACAGTCATGGTTCTGTCACATCCCAAGACACGGTAGATTCTCTGAGCTTTTTGAGAAATCAAGATTCATTGTAGATGTTTATGGAGGTACAGTTGTTCTATCTCACGAAGTCCGTTCGGTCTAAGAGCGTTTCCACATTATCCGATCCGATATCGGTATCGGACGCCGATACGATATCGGGGCAAGTATAATGTATGAAAGATATGCTCCGCTCCGATATGCGATATCGGAACGGACAATGTGAAAGGCAGGTACATATTACATACATTTTACTTGCCCCGATATCGTATCGGCGTCCGATACCGATATCGGATCGGATAATGTGGAAACGCTCTTATTGTGTGTGTAGATGCACATGCACGTTTTTTTTTGTGTGCGTGGGCCGATTCTGAGCGCTCCCTAGCTTACGCACACAGAAACAACGTGCATGTGAACACACACACAATTAAGACCAAACGGACTTCGTGAGATAGAACACTGAACAAATGTAGTAGAGTCACGTCAAAATACATTATTTGGTCTCATTTTGCAAACTGCATGTACATTCCTCGAAATGATAATCCAGTTATGGCACGTCCATGATTAACAAGCGATTTTAATCCTTCGGGTTTAAAATTTAGGTGCTATCACATACGGCCAACACCGCTCTTGTTGCATTAATAACGTTCAAATCGGGAGACTTCCTTTCTACAAAAAAATATTGTTCAGTGTTTCCTATTTTAAAGTAGCAAACGATATTTTTATCCCACGGGAACCGTGCATTTTTCCAGGATAAAAAGTATCTTATATGCTATTGAAGACTATAACCTATATTTCTTCCTAATTTCTGGCTTGATTGAGTAACAAACATCCAAACTTTCACATCATACTCTCCAATATTATTAGTAGAAATGTTGCTTATTCTTAGGTAAAAGTAACTTACTTTTACTTAATTGGCCACTTGTGGTGACGGGGTTAGATAATTTTTCCTAAGTTATTATTAGTAAACCCTTTAAACCACATTTATTTGTACCACTAAGGGCATCATGCATGATTCCTAAGTGTATTTAGTTAGCCTAAACGTATTTAGCACAAACAAAAGTAGCGCTTAGACTAGCTTAAATACAGTTGAAAATCGTGGTACAAGACGCCCTAAGTGTAATATCTTTTGTTTTAGTTTGCAATCAGTTTGCTCGTGGAGTATTCGCAATGCTTGGAGCAGTGACACCAGAATCTTTCGACACTCTGCATTCCTACACCAACACATTCCAAATGCCGTTTGTTACTCCATGGTTTCCTGAAAAGGTGAGTGAATTTTATATAAAATGTTTTTGAATTTAATTGAAGATTATGATGATGTGATTGATGATGAAATTGATCGCACTACATAACATTCATTTAATCGTTTATAAAATTTAAAGCATATAGCACTAGAAGTATTAAAAATAATCTTGTGCTAAATAATATGAAACGAGTTTTGTTTAGCAAGTGGCCAATTCAATGTCCATAGTGTTTTTCATAGATTAGAATTATTATTTTTCAAGGTTTTATTTCACTTTACCTGCTAAAAGCTTGTGTGGAAATTCTGTTTAGAATAAATCATGTAAATACAGAGGAGGTACTGGTGTTTTGTGACACATTTAAAATAAACTGCGATGTCGATGATTTCAAATGATTTAATCATTAAGACTAAGACATTTTTCATCATTGAAGTAAAGAAGTCCAATCCCGATTAATACTTATTTAGCCGCTGTAGTCAAGCTCTACCTTTTTGAACTTTTTGCCATCTAACAATAAAATTGACTTGCGGGGTTAAAAAGGTACGATATAACAGAATCACAATATAAATTGAAATGCTGTCTCTTTTCATAGACTGAGAGTGACAATAACGGCGTATGTTGCAATTCCTATTGTGATTCTATTGTGATTCTGCCAGTTTCTCAGGTGTTAATCTAACTCTTCTCGCCACTTTATTCTGGGTTTTTCATATGGTAATATCAAATTGACTTCAAATTAAGTCATATAATATTTATCGATTTAAAGTTAGATGTAGAGCTAGTGGTATTAGTTTCAAGTTTCAAACTTGCCTCGTTTGTTAACTTTGAGAACTTTCACTTGACCCGCATACTTAGGTTAATTTCTCATCCAGTAATAGTGTTAATAGGTAGTATTTAACTTTTTGATTAATTAGTCTTTACATAACAATTACTTACTTACTTACTTACTTACTCCATTGGCTCAGGGACCCAAAGTGAGTCTTGGCCTCCGATACGAGAATTCGCCAATTCCTTCTGTCCATGACTGCCTCCAGCCAGTTGTCGGCTCCGAGGTCGCATAACAATTAAGTTAAAAAAATAATGAAAAACCCCAGTTTTGATAACTAATTTCTCGAGAAAGGTCTATTCAACATCACGAAAGACACGAAGGAGAAGACCCTTATAAGCAGAACAAAAAAAAGAAAGTCAGAAAAAAACGCTTAGTTTTCCAAATACGAAACAGATGGCGCGACTAAAAAGATTAAATCTTAGATCGCGCTGACGAAAACGCGGGGACAGCTAGTAAACTATAGAAAAGAGCTGATCATCTTCAAACGGCTAAACAGATTTTCATGAAAAAAGATTTCCACTATCTACAACTTCTGACTTCAATAGAGCAACATACTAGTTTTTTCTTGTTTCTTCTTTGTTGTAAACTTTTATAAGTAAATGTTTGTTCAGATGTGAATTGAATCAAAAACCCAATAAAGTTAGTTAAATTATTGTAAAAGTTCTTACATTATTCGCACTTACGTGTATTAATCCACATCTGTTCCACCAGCTAGACAGTATCGTTTAATCAAACGTGTCTAAAGCTTGTAGCTACATGAGATAGTAGACTTGATTTAATCGATGTGTTGAGGTCTTCGACATTTGTGTGTGAGTAATTTGTAAACGCAGGTAATACCTCCATCATCGGGTTTGATCGACTACGCTGTCAGCATGAGGCCGGACTACCATAGGGCGATCGCAGACACAATAATTTACTACGGCTGGAAGGAAATTATTTACATGTATGATTCGCATGACGGTAAGTTCTTGTTTTTTTTTTCAACTCAAATTGTTCCTATTGTCGGTTAAGAAACATAATTACTAACCGTCCAACTAGGTGGACACTTGGACAGCGTGGTTGGTCGGTTAGTAATAGACGAAAAAATCTCCTCCATCATCCTCCAAACCCAAGGCTTCGCCAGTTATATCAAGATCGTCACGCCAGATCAAAATTTTACAAGTATTTTTAAACATGTGTTAATTTATTACTTACCTATGTAGAATTTTCGTTTAACCAAAAAATTTATAATCTATGTTACTCCTTCAATCAAGACAAATCTGACGATAGCTCGTATGCCAAAATATATCTAAACGTTCTAACGCAGAACTTAAAAATAAATAAACATAGTAACATACCTTCAAACACAGTCGGGGTAGAAAGATTAATTTTTTTTAGTACCTAATGATATTACGTGATTTACATGACTTCTTTAAAGTGAAGAAAATGAAAAAAAGTAGCGAGTAATATTAGAATAAGCGGCGAAGTGCAACCTTCCCCGTGGAATAAAAACTATTTGCAAAATGTGGGCATGTATTTTGATACAAAGACGTAATTTTTTAATACCTGTTAGCTCAGTGTTCTGCCAACAACTGTTTCTTAACGAGCAGAAAGTTTTTGTTTAACTACTTACACTTCTAACGCTTGAAGATTTTAAAAGCTCCTCTATTATTACATCCTAATATCTTTAGTTATTTGTCCTCAATTTGTTAATAGCTTTGACATTTTTATAAAAGCGCTTATTGGTTGCGTTTATCTTTCTCTGAGAAAGGTTAAAAGTAAGCTAACTGTCAGTTTAGCTACCAGTACCACGCACAAGGGTTTTACCATTACTGACGCATTAACTAACAAATAATTCCTACAATGACACAGGAGTCATTTGTAAGAATTATTTGTTACTTTTACTTGTCGAGTAATGTAAAGGAAGTAACTAACCAAAACTGTGATGATGTTTTGTAAGTTGTAACCACAATAAGAACTGTTTTAGAAAGGAATTACACAAACATTATAATCTATTTTATTCTAAAAAAAATCTTGGGGATAGTAAAACAAGCCTTTACGATATGATATACGTATAGGTTATAAAGAAAAATATAGCTGATAAGATGGTACATGAAACTTGGTAAGCCATCTCAATAACGTATAGACTGACGCTGTATAAATAATCTACTAAAGACGTACAGTATTTCCAGATAAATCCATTCCAGTCTAATTTCGTGTGTTCCGAATATGATATGACCGACAGCATCTACTAGTCTGTAAACCTTGGGTACCTATAGGCAGTATAGAGAACGTGACAGAAGCACACGTCGTTAGCTGCGCAGCTTGCACGGCTTGCAACCAATTTACTTTTCTTAAAAATGACATTGATATTTATTTGTTTGCAATAAAGTTGAAATTATGAGTAATTTTCATTTCCAAATTACTTTTTGTCAATCGTTTTTGTAATTTTATGCGATTGTTACCGACGTTTTCCGATACACATTATTTATCTGGAAGTACTGTACAAGCGTAAGAAATAAAACATTTAAGCAGCTAACGCAGTTAATAAAAACCTTTTATTTGATTAAAAAACCGTAAGCTCCTGGAAAGTTTACTGTTCCCTTTATCTTTTTGCTTAACAACGTAAAATGGCGGTTTTATAAATCGTAAATTGTAGCTTGGCGGGGATTACAACGAAGCTGACTCCTCCGATAGTAAAATGTCGACACGAAAGCGATTGTGGTGAAACGGTGGCTGCGGCTAATAGCCGTTGCAGTCGCTTTAATGGGGTGGCTAAAGCTGATGGACGGGTGCCAATTTTTTTTCAAAAATGTGTTTCAACCGAACTAAACTTTCCAGCAGGCTCTATTTGTTTCTAGATTTTATTTTTAGTTTTAATTAGTACATAAAACGTTTGATTTGATGATTAATGCTTAAAACATTTATTTATAACAAACAAGCTAGCCCTATAGGTACACATGCATTACATAGAAAAAATAAATATTTTCATTTTCCCTCTGGATTGATTGAACATGCTTAAAAATTATAGTCAAATTATGCTCTTTTCATTCAACAACATTTAATTCAAAACACAGCTCTGAGTACATTTTTTTTTAATTGGCATTGAAGAACGTCGTGGGTTCGTAATAATAACAATCATATCGTCATCAAATAATATCGAATCATCATCAAATCGTGTTTTTAATTGTGTTGTTTCTTAGAGAGAATAATAATATAACAATGAAGTTGATTAGAACGATGATAAAGCAACAGCCTAGAAGGTTCAAAGTTCCAAAGCACAAAAGAGTGTATCACTTTTTGCCTAGTCTGAAGCAAATATCGTACAAAACAAATTCATTCTCTCGAAATAACCTGGCTTTGAAATGGCTTTTGATAGTGGTTTCATTTGATTATCACCATTGCACTAACCGTTAAGTTTTACGCGTCCTATTACGTTTGCAAGACCACTTTTACGCTTATATTGTAGGTAGGATGATTGCAATACTTACGTGTTTTAAATTAAAACTTATCTACTATTTACATAACTTTACAAAATACATTTGAACCAGCTAAGCGAACTGAGGATCGCTGCAAACGATTTAGGAATGAGGCAACTGACCGTTGCAGACGATCCTTAGATAGGCTAATTTCTTGTAATGTTTCTTGTTCAGAGTTTTATGCGTATCGTCAAAACTGCTTTTCGTCAATTTTTGCCAAAGGTGCGTTTCGTCAAAGGTTCGTTTTGCCAAAGTTATGTATGGTCAAGACATTTTCGTCAAAGTAGCTTTTGGTCAAAGACAGTGATTTGCCATGCTTGCGTTTCGTCTTAATGTAAACAGACTCAAGTATAAAATATTTTTACAGACCTAAGTGGGTGTCCACTTACTTTTCTATTATTTTGTAGATGGACGTTTATACTTGACAATGAATACGACTATCATTATCACGTAATTAGCCTTATTTATGTGGTTATTTTATTACGGACCTATCAAGTATAATTTAATTTCGCTAACATGGCTTCATCCAGCAAGCCGATTTAACTGGAGTTTATCAAAAGTAAAAGAGGTAAACCTATTATTGTAAGAGGTGGATATAAGTATCACATTAATATGGAATATGAAAACGGGAAGTCAATTTGGAGATGCAAAACGTGGTCAGTGTAATGCTTCGGTCACATAATGTTATACAGAGTTTAAAAAGAATGGGTGAATACTTACTTTTACTTTTAATTTTTAACACAATTACGGAGTTTTGTCTATAGGTATACAGGTATACCTATTTTGACGAAAAGCAATTTTAACCAAGAATATTTGACTGCACGCATCTTTGGCAAAAATGGTATTTTGTCGAAAAGCAGTTTTGACTAAAAGGTATTTGACAAAACGCACCTTTGGCAAAAATTGGGTAATGTCGAAAAGCAGTGGTTCAAATATTTTTTGGACATGGTTACACCATGTATAGTTTTAGAAAATTATCAACGAAGACTAACAAAACCAAGAACAAAAACTTATGAATAGGCGAATAAGACTAGATCATAACACCCATAAACGTATAGCTATAACAGCACATTTCATTTTCCGGTCCGTGACCACCATTTGAGAACCTTAATTCCCAACGGTTATCAGTTTACGAGCGATAGACCTGCCCATTGACACTTCAACTTGCTTTACTTAAGAGCTCTTGGATTACAACTACTTACCTACGGGCAATTTCGATATTCTATCTATGTGTGGTTTTGCTTGCTGCGGTTTGATAAAGGCTGGATTCGACCAAAAGTCATCTTATCCCAGAGTAACTAGCCGACCTAATTCGAAATACAATTGTTTAGAAAGCGCAACCGAACATTATTATGTGCATACAAATTATCCTGGTTATGAGGTGTCAACTTTACAATGTCAAAATATTCACACGAACAGTAGGTTCTACTCTCAAGTAAAAACTTAATCCAGTTTGGACGAATCCAGTATTCCAGCCTTAGTATAGAAGTAATGTCAAATATCTAACCACATTGAGCAAATTAACAAATATATAGAATGTTGAAACTGGTATGTTTCTTCCAAAAAACTAAAATATACGAGCAATGCGAAGGGAGAACATTATGTTGAGCATGATGAAAAAAAAAAACGCAATTATAGATCAAAGAAAATGAAGTTACAATTTTCTATTCATTCTTCATCTTCTAGCTTTATGATTCGAAAGCTGAAAGATTGCATTATTTTACAGGCAATTGTTATTTTACTACTGCATTTAACACGTATTCAACTGTGCTTAGAATGCAACGGCGTTTTAAGTACATATGTTTTTATGTTTAAAACCTAAAAATTTAGACTGATACGATAACATTATGACTTATGCAAAGATTGTCTTGATCCTCTATCAATAAAATGCAGGTTTGTAGGTACACGTCGAATTCAGTTAATATCGTATCGCAGTCCGTATCGTATTTTTGAATTTTCATATCTTTTTCCTATCGGTTGTAGCGTAGACACGTAGACAGGTTAATGCTAGTCTCATCTTTTACTTTAGCTTTCATGATAATTTGTTTTGAATGTCTAATGCCCACTTTCAATGGATTTTGCAGACCAAAGGAACGAATTAAACAGTATGATCGTAGGTATTTCAAGTAAAAGTCAAAAAGCATTTATTTGATAGGATCAGTCATAGTATGTCATAGTATGGAATGACTTTGAATTTAAGAGCTAAGTAAATGATTATTTGATATATGACATTAAAACCAATGTAATAGTTTTACATTTAAATAAAAAAATAATGAAACGGACATCGTGTTTTTCTAACATTAGATTTATCTATTTAGTGGCTAAGCTTTGTTACTTTTTACCCGTCTACGGCGAAGCAAAAAGGAGGGTTATTATTTTGACCGGTATGTATGTATGTATGTTCATCTGTTCCCTCGTAACTCTTAAATTACTTATTATAGTTTGATAAAAGAGATATCATTGGAAGCGTCTTGATTGTCCGCTGGAAATAGGCCATAAAACGTAAACGCGCCCTCTAAAGGGCATAAATTCATGAATCAACTAAAAAAATGTTTTAATGATGCCGTATTGAGTATTAAATAAAAGAGCATAATTAAATACATAATATGATTATACTAGAAATAGTCGAATGTCATACTAAATCAACTAAATACTCATACAGCTTCAATTAGATCATCAATCTAATTGAAGATGTGATTACATGTAGAATACCTGAATATGACTCCAAATTAAAAGATCTTGTAACTAGACTACAATTACACCGACATACACATACGTGCTATGATAATGGTAAGCGTCCACAGGCCCGCATCGCACGCAGCGGACGGATCGCATCAAACGGATTATCTGTGAAATGCGATGCGTACGATGCGGACATGTGGACGCACTTATATGAGTTTCTATACAAATAATACTACGATCCGTTGCGTGCGATGCGTCCGATGCGTACGATACCGACATGTGGACGCTTACCATAAAAGAACTCCGAACGCGTGCAGGTTAGCTTTTTTCAAAATCGAGTTCAGAAAGGACTATTATATTGGATGATAATCAAGCAACTGAAAGTCCATAATCATTTTATTGTAAACCGGCCTTCTGCCTCGTGCGGGGACCACCATAATTATCCACTTTAAATTGTGTTTTTGGTAAATAATAATAATAACTTTACTCACAAATTAACTTTCATTCCAAACCTACAAAAATACATAGTAGAACAACCCCAAAATAATTAAAATAAAAATAAGTAGGTACCTACTTACAAAAACTAAAACCCGACTACTGAAAAATCGCGTTCTAAAAAGTATGAAAGCAGAAAGTCATGAGATTATAGTCTGATGATAGCCTTGGTCATATGCTACGCAAGTGATCATAATTAGGGCAAAGTGGCATATGACCACGGCTATCATCAGACTATATTCTCATGATATTTTCTTGTTTCATACTTTTTAGAACGCGATTTATCAGTAGTCTGGTCTTTAAGAAACTTTTATGATAAGCAAATAATCTTGTTATTAAAACAAATTATATGAAATCACATCAGTTTCCTAGAAAAGCAGTTTTTATTTGCAATTAATAACCATTGCATTGCATCATTAGATCAAACAGGAGGTTTTGAAAAAAAAAACCGGTCAAGTGCGAGTAGAACTCGTACGCCGAGGGTTCCGTACCTACCCATTATACCCATTATGTTATTGTAGCCCGCTTATTTGTATGAGCGCCCATACAACTCAGAGGACAATCTTAATTGGCGTCAACTATGTATGTATGGGAACACCCTTTAATTTTCAACTTTTTTAACTTTTTGGAATTTTTCCTTTATTTGTGCTATAAGACCTTGCTTTTTGCCAAATTTCGTGATTCTAGGTCAACGGGAACTACTATTTAGGTTTTCAACCCAAAACCTCTAGGGTACTTCCGGTTGATCTAGAATTGTCAAATTTGGTTACAAGCAAGGTCTTACAGCACAAGTAAAGGAAAAATTCCGAAAAATAAAAAAAGTTGATAATTAAGGTAAGTTTTGGTACTTACAAGTTTTCACGAAAACCTAAATTTGTCAATATCTTTTTATAGTGTTGACTCAGGACCTTGATTTTTATAGTCACAATAGGGACTATAGACTTCAGTATATGGTATAAATTTCAACTTGCTAGCTCCACCCGTTCCTGAGATAATCGATGGTGACACACGGACAGACGGACAGACAGACAGACGGACAGACGGACAGACGGACAGACGGACAGACGGACAGACGGACAAGAAAGTGATCTTATAAGGGTTCCTTTTTTTACCTTTTAAGGTACGGAACCCTAAAAATCAGTTTAATAATACCATTACAATAACAGTGAAGAAAAAATCAAAAATCACATGTTACGAGTACTTACAAAATGACAACGTTTACGTGATTGATACCCATTGATGCAAAAAAATTATCGTTTACTTTAGATAAAGTGATTGTCAAAATGATGAACATTTGATTGACTGCAAACAAACTGCTAATGACACGCGCGGCGCATTTATGGTCAATGGCAAATGACAATCGTTTGCATTCAAAAATGCCATTTCTGCGTTTTGAAATCATTAAGGTCCAACAAACGACTAAAGCATGCGCGAATAATACGCCTTCAATTTGAAGCTTCAATTGCCCGTCATTTGAAACTACCAATCACGTAGACATTGTCATTCGCAAATGATCGTCTCGGGGACCCTTAAATTGATGAAATTTATAGGTGAGTTGTTCCCATGTATTAGTACGTATAATATTTGTTTATCGTCACATTTGTGTACCACTTTACCAAAGTTGCATTCTACATGGATGAACTTCACAACCCTTTACGCGGTGTATACCTATTACGCAGTACAACTAACTCGCGTTATGCCTAAACGTCATTTACAGTTCTCTTTCGGCCTCACTATAATATGTTTTCTTGAGTTGATATAGGACTGCTTAGCTTAAGGACAACATCGCTATGAGCCTAGGTCTTACATAGCCTACATCGCGTTATGCCTAAAATATGTTTACGTAGGTGGCAATGCCTGAAGCTGAAACAAACCCTGTTTGAAGGTAATGCAAGAAGAAGGGTAGATGTAATTTTCAACGCTAAATACAAAAAAGAGTTGGAAAAATTACTAAATAACGAAATTACCGGACTATATTTTACTAAAAACCTTTTAAAATAAAAAAAGGAATTACTAACAATTTACAGGGACTGAAAGTCATGAGTGTGTGTGTGCAAATCTAGATTATAAATGGCACATTTTAACGGTAAGTTACGTTTATTTTATGTTTCAAGTTCATTTAAGGATACTTTTGAGTTTAATAAAATAGTAAGAAAAGTAGATATACCTAATACCTAGTCGGTTCATAAGTTATGTCACAACCCTATTATTTTTAAACAAATACTGTCCAGAAATCTTTTATTGAAAAAAGAACATTTGAGCTTTCTAAAAATACAAAATAAATGCACTTAAGTTCATTTTTCAAAATGGAATGGACGATAAAGGAAGATAGAGTCGCGGTTATCGCGTTGCACCAGAAGATCAGAAAGGTGTGAAAACTAGTGCTGTTGTGTACCAAAATACCGTCCTTACAAACATAGTGGAACGTCTTTCCCAAACAATGTTCGAAAACAGACCCTGGACTTTCCAGCAAGACTCTGCACCAGCTCATAGGGCACGAAGCACTCAAAACCCGTAAAATCGACTTTATCAGGCACGAAGACTGGCCCTCGTCTAGCCCAGAGTTAAATCCACTGGACTGCAAAATATGGCAGCATTTGGAGGAGAAAGTCTGCGCTAAGCTTCAGCAAAATTTGGAATCTCTCCGTGCATCTCTAATTAAAGCAGCGGCAGAAATAGACACAAATGTGGTGCGTGCTGCAATCGATGACTGGCCGCGGCGGCCAGTCAGCCTGTATTCAAAATCAGGGGGGTCATTTTGAATGTTATTAATAAAATTGTATTCTACATTTAATTATCTTTCTTTTCATGTACAACTTTATAACAATAAACACAATTTATATGATTAATTCAGTTAAATGTTTGTGACAGAACTTATGACCTGACTAGGTATAATTATAAATCGATGTATTACTACTGCAATGTTTCATTTACCACCATATTTATTCCAATTAACAACATAACAGTCAAATAGCTTTATGCCTTCCTTGCTTCAGACCTATGTCGGGGTATGTCACACTCTGGCTATGCTTAAGCCTCATTATACCTAACTCGTTATGCCTAAATTGTGATATGACTTAGGCATAACGCGAGTTAGTTGTACTGCGTAATAGGTATACACCGCGTAAAGGTTCACAACTGCGTATCTAGGTTTACGATCCCAGTTACTAAAGACAACTAGTATTTTACGTGTTTTTAGTTAGTCGGTGAACAATTACTCTAACTAGTTTAAAAAAATAATATCGTGTATGACCATTTTACTGAAGTTGCATTCTACACGATTGAATTTCACAATATAATCATAAACGGTATTTTCACGCTACAATTATTATTGAACGAACTGAACTCGCTAACAAAAATATTTTCACAAAATAGTTTCAGTAAATAATTATTTACCCAGATGTAGATTTAATTCCATCGTACTATTGTTACCAATATTAAAATCAATAAAAATGTTATACGAAAGGTTTGCAAAAAGTTGCGAATAAATCCGCTTACCGAGATTATTTTTGTGGTTTTGTTGCATGTAGTAAATGCTACTGAAGCAACCGCACAAATCATCATTCCAATGTTATTAATATTTTTAAATTCCTATTTGCATTCATTGTTATGTTGTCACTGTGGAAGAGTGAGCTCACATATCAGAATTTGAGCGAACAAAGAGAGAGTATTGTAATTGCAAATGATAAGTTTTACTGTCACTTGTGAAAAACCAATGCCAAGGAATTTAGGGTCTTTAGTCGTTTCGCACCGCAAGCGGTTCGGACCGCGGTGTGAATCGCCCCAGAGCTATTTTTGAATGGGTTCTTTCGCACCAGGGTGGTGACAGCGGTGCGAATCGCCTAAAGTATCTTTTGAAATGGGTCGATTCGGACCACAGCACAGTGTATCAAAAACCCATATTTTTAGATAAATTCCCAGAGTGACTTTTTTGGAATGTTTTTGCATATTATGGTTCAGTAGGGTCAAAGAAACTTATTTTAGAAGTTTGGGCCAATTTGCCTCTCGGGGGGGAGATGAGATTTCAAATGTCAAAAATTATTTTAGGCTGCAGAGGTCTTATGGAACAAGTTTGGGTCAAATCGGTTGAAAATGGCCTGAGATAATGACCGTTCAAACTTCCAAAATATCGGGAAAAGGGTGAAAAATTTGACCCCATATTGCTCAGAAAGGCGTAACTATGCGCAAAATCTTTTTACACTCCTAGATTTAGCATAACGTGGGATTACTAGATCAATCAAAACCCCGATGGGTTTTGCCTAGAACCCGAGATATAGGACTTTGAAAATTAAAAAAAAAAAACCCGTAAATCGAACCAATGTTAAAAATCAATGTTATGAAAAGAAGAAAAGAACCATCAATTTTCATAGCTAGAGAAGCGCTCGTGGCTCGTAGCTTGCTTGGACGTTCTTGATTGATCGTAGCTACCTAGTTACCGAAAAGTAAAAAAAACAGTCTATTTCGTGGTTACTAAAATAAGAAAAAAAATCCGCTTTTGTAGCTGGTTATGAAACACAGTTGTGTACCTACCTACATGGATTAAATCTAATCAGTGAAGAAAAAATCTTCTTTCGTAGCTAGATAGGACAAATAGTTATTAAAATGGACCAAAGACATTGCTGTGTTCAAAATTATCTGTAATGTTAGTCATAAGCTGTAAATAAATAATTGTCTTATTGTCTAATTGTCTCGAAAACAGCTCTAGAGATTTCGATGAAATTTGCAGGACGGGTGTTTACGGGAGCGAAAAATCGATCTAGTTAGGTCTCATATCTGGGAAAAGCCATTTTCTCTGCATTTTCACGCAAAAAGTGCAATGTGGTTCGTAATTGAACCACTAGATGGCTTTCGTTGGTTGCCAACGAGCAGAGCTCGGTCGTCCAGAAATTTATATATTATATTAGTGTATAGTGTTGAATATGACGTGACTGACGCGGCTCGTTTGTCCCGTACAAAATTCAACTTTGTGTGATCGGCTCATTTTCTAAAAATGTCATGCTTCAATTCATGTCATGTGACCGTACCAAGAAGATTCTAAGTATAGAAATTCCTTGGACCGTACACAATATGACAAAATCAGCTGATTTTGTTATGCTGATGACAAAATTGACGTTACTCTTTCCTCAAACTTCATTCAATCTTCAATCACACTTCGCTTGACAATGACAAGCAAGAATTTTGAACTGATCGGACAGATTGTCATATGAGAATGAGTGAGTAGTTCGCCAAAATAATGAACAGTCAACTGAAAATGACCGGCTCAAACGAACCGGCTCACGGTACCGGCTCAAAATGAAAATGAGCCTACTCTGACAAAAGTCAATCTAAAATCATGTCATACCCAATAGTGTAGATTTTTTTGTCCTATTATTTCGTGCCTGGTTGTACTTTAAGAAATCTGTGTAAAACTATGTATCTTTGTCCGAATTCACCTATCTAAAAAGAGAGCTGTTTTGTGCCCCTTCAGCAGCGGTCCGAATCGACCCATCACAAAAAGTTCTGGGGCGATTCGCACCGCGGTGCGAAAGAACCCATTCAAAAACAGCTCTGGGGCTATTCACACCGCGGTCCGAACCGCTTGCGGTGTGAAACGACTAAAGACCCGGAATTTAGGCATCATTGAGTTTGTGCTGATAGGTTTATTGATGATAGGTATAGATTTGGCTCTTCGGTGTCCCAGCGTTACTCACCCATCGATCAATCCTTTTAACACAACACGTAGTTTGACACTGATGAACAGTGAACTAAACCACCCACTATTAGCTTCCATGGAGCGTTTATAACCGAATTAACGCAATTTGTGATGCAAAATTGTTTTTAGCTAGAATTTTGACTAGGTATTAGATTACAAAAGAGAATTTCAATCGGATTAAACATTTTACTTATTACTTAAATCAATTTGCGACTGCAAGATATTCAACTAAAACCCTCTATTCAATGCAAACCAGGCTTTGATTACAGATTCCTTTGTCCTTTTTTCATCTCTTCGGAGCCGCATAAGCGAGTTCTAGATCTTGGGTTAAAATGGTTTTAAAAGTAAATCGACGATGCGGTATGCGTTTCCCAACGGAAAGCTATAGTCACGTCTTAGGACAGCGATATTGAATAAATTGAATTCCAATGCGTCGAGAGAGCGCATAGCTTCCTTATTATCTATCACTATAACATTTTCAATTGCCTAGACGTATAAATGAGACTTTTGTCGAACTCTGATAGCTCAGGCTGCAATTTAAATACCAAAGCTAGGAATAAAAAACTTAACATCTTTTGAAACCTACTAAAGGGGTGAACCACATCTAAATACAAATAAATTACCGCATACATAAAAGATCACTTGAGAACGGTTCGAAAGATTTGGCTGTTTTTTTTTGATTTTTTGTTACATTTAAAAAGTTTTTTGGAAAACTTTTCATTGGTCCGACGTCGGGCAGAAACAGTTAGAGCGTTTTCACATTATCCGCTCCGATATCGGTATCGGACGCCGACACGATATCGGGGCAAGTAAAATGTATGAAAGATGTCCGCTCCGATATCCGATATCGGGTCGGACAATGTGAAAGGCAGGTACATATTTCATACATTTTACTTGCCCCGATATCGTGTCGGCGTCCAATACCGATATCGGATCGGATAATGTGAAAACGCTCTTACTGTCACCGTAAAATTACGGTCAATAAAATACTGAACTTACGTGTATTCTCACAGAGAACTATTAAATATTCATATGAACCAGTGGCTAACTCTGGTGACGGAGTTTTTAAAACGCCTGAAAGCTTCCGTCATGACTTGACGACTTAATGCGGTATCCCATCTAAACTGAGACAGCTCAGAACGTCGCTTAACTTCAACAATCTATCAAGAACGCAAGCTACTCCACGAGCGTCTCCACCAGAGAACTAGTGCAAAGCTATTCAAAATTACCTTGTAAAAGTAGTCACTGACAACATTCTGGAAGTCTTTCCCTCTCAGGGACTATAGATGAGCCGCTCTGCGAACTGGAACGGAATAAACAGTTGCTCAGTGAAGCGCGCTCGTCTCGCCGCACCGTCTCCAAATGGTAATCGGGTCTTTGGTTGCACGTGTGCCACCAAAACATGAGCACTTGCGTAAACTTTTATTATGCTTATAGATGTGGTACAAATGTCGTTCGTACAAAGTGTTATTCGGAGAATAACCTGAGAATATGCAAAGCATCTTATAAATCAAACCTAACCTAACCAACTTATTTATACAATTATAGATTATACCGGGTACAATAATTGAAATATTTTTTTTAATTAGGCCGTTGTATCCATCTGCGTTCATAATTTAATTATATTCATCGCTTGCCGTGTAACTGACTTTATGCAGCTTTTAACATCATGTTTTTTTAGTTAACCTGAATGGCGTCCCACTGCTGAGCATCTATCCCATTTCTCTCCAGCCATCTATTCAACATCATATTAAATTTTATATTTAAAACAAGGCCGTATACGAAAGCTGACTTGTAATTCGACGAAAATAAATGAATGATTGTGATAAATACAAGCTCTTTTCCAGAAAGCCTGTGTCCGTACAAAGGTACTCCTTTTGGAATAAAGTATTACTTCCTCCGGGGAATCGTTCAATCCCATACTAGGAAAGTTCAAGTAGCAAAAACTCGTTAAACAGTTAAGGAGAACCCCTGAACCATTAAACAATTGAAAATACATTCTATAATAGGTACATACTATAGAACAGTAATTGTCAAAAATTTGGTGTAATCAGGTAGAATCGGAAAGCATTTTTTGGTAAGCACATTTGTGTCTAATCCCATTATTTGACTGGCGTCAGAACCTTAAGGCCCATACACACGCTGGCCTAGGCTCGCCGAGTGAACGCGAGTGCCAACGTGTGGGCAGCACCACTCGCCTCGCTTTGCCATCGCTCGCTTAGCTGGCCGAGTGAACACGAGCGCCAACTTACATTGATTTGCGTCGACTCGCCAAGCGTGTGGATGGTACCACTCGCCTTGCATCGACTTGCCTTCACTTGCGCTGGCTTAGCAGCATTAAGAGCGTTGTCACATTATCCGATCCGATAACGGTATCGGACGCCGATACGATATCGGGGCAGGTAAAATGTATGAAAGATGTACGCTCCGATATCCGATATCGGGTCGGACAATGTGAAAGGCAGGTATATATTCCATACATTTTACTTGCCCCGATATCGTATCTGCGTCCGATACCGATATCGGATCGGATAATGTGAAAACGCTCTAAGGGTCACGGCTTCGGCGACATATGGTGAGAACAGTCCGGGTGGGACTAAACTTTGTCGGCCACACTCGCCGCACATTTATCTCTTAACAGCAAAACTGTTTTGGATTCCCTTCAACTCGACAATAGATAGGCTTATGCCACCGTAGTTTGGAGAAAGTGAAAGCACAATATTAATATATTCGCTTTTAATAGAAAGGTCCATTATTAAACACTCACAAATATTTTTTATACATGTGTATTTTAAAAATCATCGCCCTTTATGTACTCGACCAGTTTTTATTTTTTGCCTTCTCAAAGCACGCTTTTGTCCCTTTTTCGTTTCACTTGTTTTATATGGAGCGTTTAATTCGATAAAATTCGTGCGGACTTGAATTGGTTTAGGAGAGCCAGGGATACAGGCCTGCCTATACATATACGATTATAATATGTATGTGCTACAAGAGCGGCACCATAATATTATTACACGCCTTGTGTTCTTTGTAAACTGCGTGATAGGGATTTTACAAAAAGAGTAAAACCATTTTTCGTGCGCCTAAACTGAACATTAAAAAGAGTAATACACTTTATACAGCTACTAAGATTTGTGGTTTGTAGTTAACAGCTTGTTGTTAATTATTTAATTTATGAGCACCAGTAATGTACGAATTTATAAATCGCCCGTTTTCTTAATATTTTGGACACAAACGCATTAGTTCTTTATCAAAAGGCAACATATTGGCGATGTTTTTTTAGTATAAAGGTAAATCAATAAAAGCAAAGCGTTTATTTATATTCAACGGATAGCTCAATCGATTGCGTTTTTATATTTGCAGCGCAAACAGATGTCCAAATAGTAGCGAAAAAGCCAACCCAATACAGTGTTCCGAACAATTACACTCGTAATTTATCCATTATCCACAATATGAGATTTCGGCTGATTCATTTTACCAATAACAAAATATTCGATCCTTTTTGAATTTTCATAATGAGTTGTGTGTATTATCGACAGGCTTATTGAGGCTACAGCAGCTTTACCAGTCAATACAACCAGGAAGGACATTATTCAAAGTTTCGCTTGTAAAACGTATCATAAATGCGTCAGATGCTATTGAATTTCTACTGGCATTAGAAAAGTTCGACCGCTGGGGAAACAAACGAATAGTGCTTGATTGCAACGCAAAAAACGCTAAAAGCATATTGGTGGAGCATGTTCGAAAAGTGCAATTGGGACGAAGGACATATCACTATATGCTCAGCGGCCTCGTGAGTATTCAAACCTATTGCCAATATGAACCTTGGATCAACTGAGTTTTGTTTTGTTCAGTTACAATGTGTTCATGGTTTGATCCCAAAAAAATAAAGATTTATTTTCGCTAAATTTTACATTCTGGTGTTTGTAATAAACATTTAGCTACTCTTTTTTATCTTTATTATCGAACACATAAAACAGCAACCTTTATCGGTTTTTAAATAATATAGTTTGACCATTTATAGCTTTTGGTAGTTGAAGTGCGTGTCACATTAACAGGTTATGGATGACCATTGGGAGAATGAGGTAATGGAGTTCGGAGCAGTCAATATAACAGGGTTCCGTATCGTTGACCTCTCTCGTAAGATTGTACGCGATTTCATGGACGGTTTGAGGCGAATGGATCCCCGATTTAAAGGGAGTATATCAGTAAGTGCTACGATTATTCACATTCCATTTATGTTATATTTAATACTTATATTGCTCGTTTTGGAAATTGCATGAACAATCAGTAAGTATAGAAGAGTGAAATACTTTTCGCCAGTGCAGTCTATTGCGTAACTTTTCTAAAATATCTTCAAGAAAATGTTGACATTTGACAGCAAAATATAAGCACAAGTGCATAATAAAGTCATTGGGACTTGATCCGGTATGACGAATAAAACGGTGATAAGTACTAATAACTTATCTCTGTACCTACATGTTTACAGAATCAAAAGCTAAAGTGTTTCAGTTTTAACCATACCAAAATACTCAATAAACTTCCATTGTACTAAACGAACCAAAAGAATTCATTACTTTTAATTTGTCTGATAAGATTATAATCAAGCTCGACGATAATGAGTTTTCGATTGTGTTAAATTTCAATTTGCAACATTATACTCGTAGATCACGCCAGTTTCCAGTTACTTACCTTAAACTTTGACGTTGAGCTTTACACTTATAAATTTAATTATTCAACATTAGAAGCTTACCCTGAAGCAAATCGAAAAATATTCTCTAGATGAGTTGAAACTAGAGAGTACTTAAGGGAGTGGCCACACTGCATTTTATGCACCGCCTTTTTGAGCTGCGCGTTTGTATCGCATTTGTATTGATACAAATAGGCAGCTCCCTAAAACTGTGAATTTGCCTTTAGCTTAGGGGTTTACGAGCGATAAAGTAATTATAATTTCCCACTCATATGACAGGCGAAAACAGCTCTTATGTACGATGGCGTGCAAGTATTGGTAGACGCTCTCGGAAGGCTTTGGCGAAAGAAACCAGATGCATTTAGGAATGCGTTGCGAAGAGCTGCTGGACTGGCAAATTCTACGAAAGTGATTGACTGTAACCCTGGAAAGAGCTGGGTAGTGCCTTTCGAACACGGCGACAAGATTTCACGTCTTATCAAAAAGGTACAGAACAAAATATTGGAATAATTTTGTAAAAGAATATTACGCCTCTTTGAATCTAAACAACATATTTGTGTTTAACAAGTCTAGCGTAGGAAAAGCAACGCAATAGTTTCAAAGTAATATCGGTGTTCATGTGGCGCCCCGTGCCATCTTGGGGCCACTATTAGTTCATAAATGTAACAAGTTTGCCCCTCGTCAGGCTATGATATAATCTCTTATGTTTTAGACGGATATTGAAGGTCTCACTGGCAATATTTCATTCAACGAAGAAGGACATCGTCGTAATTTTACTTTACATGTTGTGGAAATGACAGTTCAAAGTGCAATGTTAAAGGTAACAAAACTGTTGTAGTCGATACTTTTTTAAGTAACTAAAATATCTAACAACAAAATGTCTAAACAGATCGGAACGTGGAACGACAAAGACGGCTTGCAACTTGTCTCTACAAAAAGTGTATCACCTCCGGCTGTTTTTGAAACGAATAAAACGTATATTGTAACAACTGTTTTACACGATCCATATATGATGCAAAAATCTATTGAATACGGGCAAAAGGAGAAGGAAGAACGATTTTACGGATTTTGCAAGGACCTTACCGATTTAATCGCTAATAAGCTTGGAATCAAATGTAAGTACATTTATCGTAAACACAGTTGTTTTAGTTTTCTTTTGAAAATGTTATTAAATCTAATATTTTTGCATTAGATGAAATAAGACTGGCCAGAGATGGGACTTTCGCTGGAGAAAGTACACCTGAAGGTTGGTCCAGCATCGTGAACGAACTTGCTAAAAAGGTGAGTTTCGTGTTTGAATATCAGATTCAGTTTTGAATTTTAATACGACAAACGATCTAGGTAGTTGGTTACCTCAAATATTGATTTTGTGAACTCAATCATAAAAGGTAAACGACCAACAAAGTACTGTTTGTTAGGTGCCCCGGAAAAGGCTTTGGTGATTGAGTTTGCCTTTGTTTAGCTATAGATAATGGACGGTATGAGCGTTTTTTCGTGACGCTTCCGCGGACGTAACTTTTCTGAGAAACTCAACGGCAAATCTAATATCAAGCGGGGGCTCTCCCTTAATCCCGTTCCACTTATAAACATTTTTCGTTTTTGCACTTTCTTTCACTCGATGTAGAAAGATTATTAGGATTAAAATGATGTTTACAGGAAGCTGACTTAGCTGTAGCACCTTTGGCCGTGACACCGGAGCGAGAACGGCTGGTAGACTTTACAGATCCATTTATGGCTTTAGTTAGCCCTGTGAAGCAAGTCCAAAGCACCAAAAAAATAACGGATACTTTCGGCTTCCTCAAGCCACTTTCAAAAGAGATTTGGGTATGAATAAACATTTCACTTTTAATTTAAACTGATCTCAAAACACGTAGGGTGTTGGTATGATACGTTGCAATGGACTTCTGAAATAATGTACCAAATGTGCAAAAAAATTAAAGAAGTCAATAAACTTTTCGTTTTTCTGTTCAAACTCGCAATATTTAATTTAACTTCCAGACAAGCACTTCCAACAGAAGTCTTTGGTAAAAATTACGCCTTTCACTCACAATTTAACAATTTATTTGATAACAACAAAGAAGATACTTTCCTTCAGTCACAAAACTGGAAGAAATAAGGTTTTTAGAGCGTTTTTAGTACTCAGTTCCAAGCAAGATTTGCGCTTAAGAATTTATCTAATACATCAAGATTGTAATCTGGAATTCTAAGCACATCTTAGTACCTGTCCGTCTCATAAAAGCGTCCTGTTTACTTAATTCAAGGAGGATTTTAAAGATAGCTCTTCGTTGCTCTTTGGATCTATAAAAGCTGTATAACAAAATGAATACTTATATCATTATAGCTATATGTTTCCGGACGAAGAAAGAACGTCAATATTCCAAGATTCTAGTAAAACATTATACTTATATTCTACTTAATACATTACATACATTATTTATGTTTCAGTTATGTATTATATTCAGCTTTTTTGCCGTGAGTATAGTACTTTTCCTCGTATCGAGGTTCTCTCCGAATGAATGGCGCTCAGTTTCTATATCCGATACACAATTGGATCATCCGATAACAAGCACCAACGAGGTAGGTTTTGATTTCATACTTTTGTTTCATATTCTGTAATTTCATGACCTTTGTTTATTATAATAATAGTAGAAGTGTTATTTAGTTTTTAAAACATTTCATTGGTTACGCCATTGAAATCATATTCTCATAATTTAAGAAATCGAGTAGAATTTTTTGTGAGTTCTATTAACAAATTGTTCGATGTATTTATTCTAATCTAATTCTAAATGGAATCCTGTATGGGTGAAAAGGGTTGGATCAATTTTAAAATTTATTAGAATGTAGAAAAGTAAATTTTCGGTCGATAAATTATGAAGTGTAGGTACCTACGTTAGTTTAGTAGTTTAATTTTGATCACACAATATCCCGAAAATATATTGAACGCTTACTTTTGAATTTCAGATAATTTTACATAACGAGTTCAGCATTTGGAACTCATTTTGGTTTTCACTCGGATCTTTTATGCAACAAGGAAGCGATGTCGTTCCAAGGTCAGTACTAAGGTTGATTTTAGTCTCACGCTCACCGTCAGCGCTGATAGGCGAGTGGTCTTTATTACAATGGAATAAGGATGCTGATTGTTTAGCAGAAATGGCTACGCTGATTGCTCTCGTCAGTGCTGGACAATCAGTATCCTTATTTCATAGTAATAAAGATCACTCGCCTATCAGCGCTGACGGTGAGCGTGAGACTAAAATCAGCGTAAGTGTTTTTAATTTAATTTGCATAGACAAGCCCTTACTATAAGCACTCAATGCGTGCCTGTCCAAAAACATTACGCATGGATTAAATTCTTTGTGTTTAGATCGTACATGCCCCTTTATTCGTCTTATATTCCAGTACCTACTTAGGTAACTGTGTGAAGAGGATAAAAGCGATAATCACCTTGTTATTCAACCGGGTGAAAGACACGTTCCTTAATAAAATTATTTATCGGCATTTCAACATTTTTCGGGACAATAATATTGTCCTCATTTTATATGATAAAGAAGCCTTTATTTTTAGGTCATTATCTGGAAGAATTGTGGGAACAGTGTGGTGGTTCTTTGCGCTTATTCTCGTATGTTCGTATACGGCTAACCTTGCTGCCTACTTGATCCTGGAGAAAATTGGGGAGCCAAAACACGCTGGCCACTACACCTCAAACATGGCGTATACCGAAGTAAGAATCAACATGATAATTACAAGATGCAGGTAACACGCAATATGGTTGAACCTGCCAAAGCGAATTGGATGGCATCTGCAAAATGTAAAACTTTAAGTTAAAAAAGTCAAAAGTACCATAAACCGGCGAACTTATATAAAGAATGTGATGAGAGTGAGTGAGGCAAAAGGTGTATGTCAGGATCGAAGTTAGTAAAGAAGCGTGGTTTTATGTTTTATGTATGAACTTTATTAAAATTGTGGTTTCTGATTACTCCTATAGGAAAGTATGATTTAACGTTTGTACAGGTAAACACTTTACTAACAATGCAATTTCCAGAATTTCCACATCATCACACAGAGTGATCCGAAAAAAGATTCAGGGCTTAACGACGATGAGACTCCTATACACTTCGTAGAAAATCCGGGTAGCCAGATAAATTGCGGCGCGGTGCCTCGAGCGTGCCGGTATAAGCACGTGAATTTTGCCATCGCCACGGCGAAAGGATCGCCGCTCAGGTAACGTAACATTAACAGTATCTATACCAAATATCTCTTGTTAGTTTTTCATATTTTTTATGTTCTACCGTTATTACCTTCCATTTAGAGCGTTCTTCCCCGTACTGAAAATGCAGTCTTAATGTAATGTGCCTGGCATGCGTTGCAATGCGAAGATTTCTAAAAAATAACATCAGTTTTTCAATCCTGTAGATCAGTGATTCCCAAAGTGCTCCAGGTGGACCCCCAGGGGTCCACGGGAGACTCGAAAGGGGTCCACGTTGGCGAGAAACAAAAATGGGGGTGCACAAGTTTTTTGGGAATATGGTAGAAATGTAGCAGTAGGGGGTCCACCGAAACCAGTAAAATTTTGAAAGGGGTCCATGAGAAAAAAAAGTTTGGGAACCACTGCTGTAGATTAAAGAACTGATGTTATTTTTCCTGAACTGATGTTAATAACATCAGTTTTTTAACCCTGTGGATGACTGATGTTATTTTTTCCTATTTAATATAATCACAAAAAAGTAATATCCCGTTTATAATGAGTACTTAAACTAAAAATAAGTAATTTCTTACAAAAATGTATTTTTTTTAATAATCCACGCCGTAGGTCATCTGATATCGACTGTGATAAACGTAACTTTTATTTTGATTGTGAAGTAACAGTAACGTAGAAAAAAACCGGTCAAGTGCGAGTCGAACTCGTACGCCGAGGGTTCCATACTTAGCCATGGTGCCAATTAAGCTAGTCCGCTTAATTGTATGAGCGCCCATACAACTCGGAGGACAATTTTAATTGGCGTCAACTATGTATGTATGGGAACACCCTTTAATTTTCAACTTTTTTAACTTTTTGGAATTTTTCCTTTATTTGTGCTATAAGACCTTGCTTTTTGCCAAATTTCGTTATTCTAGGTCAACGGGAACTACCATTTAGGTTTTCGACCCAAAACCTCTAGGGTACTTCCGGTTGACCTAGAATTGTCAATTTTGGTTACAAGCAAGGTCTTCCAGCACAAGTAAAGGAAAAATTCCGAAAAATAAAAAAAGTTGAAAATTAAGGTAAGTTTTGGTACTCACAAGTTTTTACGAAAACCTAAATTTGCCTATATCTTTTTATAGTGATGACTCAGGACCTTGATTTTTATAGTCACAATAGGGACTATAGACCTTAGTATATGGTATAAATTTCAACTTGCTAGCTCTACCCGTTCCTGAGATAATCGATGGTGACACACGGACAGACGGACAGACAGACAGACAGACAGACAGACAGACGGACAAGAAAGTGATCTTATAAGGGTTCCTTTTTTTACCTTTTAAGGTACGGAACCCTAAAAATGAGTAATTTAAAGCTCAGGGATTTATCTTTTGTTATAAAACAAGAAGATAGTTTGAATCTTATATTTTTTAAGTATACTGGCTTGAATATCCAGTACGAGTTTCCACTACCAAGCGAAATCTCTCAACTCTATTCGGTAATTCCCGGTTGGATACAGAAAAGTCGTAAATTTACATGGGCCACGTCGGTAAAGCAGTGCGCTATGTTTAGAATTTATAGTAGGTACCCATTTTTATGGTATGAGATTTTCGGACGTGAATTTTGAAAAGTTAAATTGGCATGATACCACTCCCGCAGTTTACTCGAATAAAGATTACCGATCGAATTTTTTAATAAAACATAGAACGTAAAATTTCGGGATTGAGTAGCTTTCTTTCAACAAATGGTGTCAAAGATAAACTTTTCACAACAAAAAATGTAAAGTCTTTGATAAAGTATGGACGATCTCTGCTCTATTATACTTTGAGAAATTTAAGGTACCTACCAGTTAGTTTTGTAAAAGGCTTGCAATAACCTGTCCTCGTAAAGTTGGAATGAACCAAATGTATTTGTTAAAATAATTATTATCTATCTACGAATATAGAAGCTATGTTTTTAAAAAATGTATTAAAAATTTCAGAGAAGGAATAAACTTTGCAATTGCGTCACTGAAGAAAGAAGGTGTGATAGTAAAACTGTGGCGTAAATGGATTTTGACAGCGAAGATTCCGGATTGTGAAGCACCTAGAGACGAGGTATGTTTATGTCTTTGTTTAAATTAACTTTAGTATAAACGAGACAGTCCAAATACGAGTCTTTTTAGGATTTGTATGATTTTCTTTCTAAAACTCCTGAATCGGTTTGGCTGATAATGGAAATATAATAATACAAATACATTGTGTCATTTATGAAGGTATCTATGATGATCTGTTTTGGAAATTCGTGCATATTCATAATATTTAGAATATCTTAGACGATAATGTCTACTACTAACTTCTCATATTGTCCTATTGCTAAGCTAAAGATTTTCTCTAATTTATTGAATAAAGACTCATTGAACAAAACTCATGTTTCAGGAGTCACTGACCGAAATGACGCTGAGCCAGGTCGCTGGGATTTTCTATGTGCTAGTCGGGGGTTTGACTGTCGCACTTGCAGTGGCATTTGTGGAGTTCTGCCAACATGGACGAGCAGAGGCAGCAAGGGCTAATGTACCTTTGAGGGCTGCACTAAGGGCTAAAGCTCGCATGGCTTCACGAGACCGCAAAACCCCACCTCAACGCACTCCCCAGCGCGACCACGACAGATTGGGCTGGAACGGAGCCGCGTTCGGGGTATGCGTCAATAACTGCCGAAATAATACGATGAAATAATTTAGAGTAGAGCTTTCCGCATCGCTAGACGTGCACTCGCTTGACTCAGTATACACGGCGCTTGTTAGATTTAAGAAAATAGTTGTTTGTTAGTAATAAGTAATTCATGTAGGCTACTGCAACGGCTTGCACATATTTAGATAGTAGTTTGTAGTTTACAAAAACATGACAAAGAAATAAAATTTCAACAGGTCAGTTTTAATAAAAAATGTACTTATTTATCAGTTCATTTTAAAAAAAGTGTTTATTTTACTACGCTACAATTTAACAGTGGCAAAATTGTATTAATTACATGCCTATTTATTTAATTACTTAGTATCATCTATGAATATTTTATCAGTTCAAAGGCACAATTTATTCCTTTGCCATCTACAATTAATCGTAAAAATACTATTTTTTCCGGGTATTTCCCTGGTTTGAACAAGGCAGTTTGTATCTGACGGTTATAAATACAAACTCTTTCAGATTTATAGTAATAATAGACTTTATTCGGTGTTAAACAGATTCTGGATTGGACAGATTCGTAATTAGGCAGATTTGCTACTACGACAGATTCGTAAAATGAGCAGATTAAGGCTAAGTTCAGACAAACGCGCAGCAACGCGCGGTTGGCTCGACGCGCGGTTTAAGATTGTAACAAATCAATGTTGTTGTGTAGACGACCGCACGTCACGGTGACGCGCGGTAGACGCGCGGTCATGTACACGCCGCGCGTCGAGCCAACCGCGCGTCGTCGCGCATTCATCTGAACTTAGCCTATTGGATTCGACAGATTAGCGACATGGCAGAAAATTAACACTTAGCACAGAATACTAATCAATGCAAAAGCTGAACTAAACAAACTACAATTAGAAGCATTTTAACTTAATTAAAACTCCTTGAATATTTAATAATCTAATAGACCACTTTAAACGTTCGTTGTCATTTAGCATGTAGATACACAGAGGTGAATTTAAAAATTTAATTTGAGTGAAAGAGGAAAACACGTAGTTTTACATGCCGGCCGAACATTATAGGGAGAGTTTTTTTTTTTCAGGGCCACATGGGGGAAGTCTGAAACTGTGAGAGTTATCGAAAAGTCATATTATGAGTTACGGGTTCGATTTTTAATAAAATTGGTCTGCATTAAAAAAATATTTTCAGTTTTTATGAAAAGTTGAGTGTTGAATTATTATTTTTTTTTGCATTTTTGGCTTTTTTATTTGTTGCCTCAGATTTTGATACCCGAATTAAGCTTTCAAGAATTACGAATCTGTCCAATCGTAATATGTAAGAAGAATATTAATATGTAGGTATCTATAACTGTGTATAATATTTTTTTTATATGGTCAGATATTTTCAGAGCGCAAACCCAGTGCTTACGCTTCTAGAGTACACCGACGCGGTTGTCGGTGTAATTTGTAAACTGCAATTTGTATGGCAGTGTTTCACTTTTTCTTATGCTATGTCTCACTCCAACTACTCGTATATCGAAATGAGATGAAAGCTGTGTCCTTGTCGGTACTCGTAAGAAGCATTCATTTTCGTAGCTAGATAACGGTTATAAAAAGAAGAATAAAAGGTTTAACACTATAACAAATAAAAATTTAAGAATTAAAGCGTCCATTTTCGTAGCTAGTTACGAAAAAGGAAAAAAACAACAGCCTTTTTCGTTCCTGGGAGGCTACCAAGACATGAAAAAAAAACCGCTTTTGTGGCTGGTTATGAAACACAGTTATGTACATGAACTGCTGTGTACTATCTTTTCGCAGATATTTTGCTACCGCAATGGTTTCGCAGAGATTCTCTGCCATATTACGAACGCTTCGGTGTACTAGAAGCATTATTATAAATATTTAATTGGTACCTTTGCACGACTAATGGCCCTAATTCGAAACTAAAATTAATTTTAGGTTGGAAAAGTTTCATAGATGGACAAAATTGGCCCTAATTCAAAACTAAAATTAACTAGTAGTTCGCCCCGAACTGAGATCTCGCGCACCGTTGTGTTGATAGCCTAGATTTGGACTTGTTTCTGACTACCCCTATACCTACGTTAAGTGCTCTTTCTAGTGTTTACCACACAATGATATCTAATGCGCTACCTCAGTGTGATAAAGATTATAGGCATACATGCAATACATTAAGTCGTGTCGTGTTTATATTCAATAGTTGACCCCGCGAACTTCGTACCGCGCCTCGCCTCAGGAAAGGCCTCTTAGTTCGAGAAATTATTAAAATAGCAGTTCAATACAAAATGTATTAGAAAATCAATTTCCCCTCCCCTCCCCCTGCCCCTCCTCCTCCCTACCCCCCTCCCTACCCCCCCCTCCCTACCACCCCCTCCCTACCCCCCCCTCCCTACCACCCCCTACCTACCCCCCCCCTCCCGACCCCCTCCCCCTCCCTCCCCCTCTCCCCCTCTCTTACCCCTCCCCCTCCCTACCCCCTCCCCATCGCCCCTGCCCCCTCCCTCTCCCTCTCCCTCTATAATTTTGGTACATGCCCAGCCCACTATTTGCAGGAGTTAGCGTTTGCATACGTGACAGGTTGCAAGCCCATCGCCGCTATTAGAACGTTAACTGGTTTCCTCACGATGTTTTCTTTCACTGTTTAGAGCTCGTGTTAATGCGCATTTAAATTTTTATAATCGAAAAATCCATTGATGAGCACGGCCAGGGTTCGAACTTACGACCTATGAATCGAAAGTCGAGCACTCTTCCACTCGGCCAACACGGCTTTTATTTTCAATCTCAAGAAAAAATATCAAGTAGCAACTAAAATCATTACAAACCAAACCACAACGATGCCACACTCGTTTTCTGTTAACCAGACCTACGAATACATCGAAACTCTATGAAACGGGAGCTCTCTCCATACTTCCGTTAATTGGTTTTCATCAGTTTTCTTTTTCACTGTATTTCAAAAACTATAGAACCTAGAAGAAAACTAAAAACCATTTTGGAATGTATAAATTGAGTACTTTCATATGACACCCCACTTAATATATTTGGGTAACTTTGAAAAAAATTTAACCCCTTGGGAACCCCATATCTTTGCAACCCCTTCATCGATTACGCTCATACGCTCCACAGCAAATTTCCATAGCACAACCTATTGACCTATCAAGTTTCATACAAATTGGATAAGCGGTTCGATAGTTATGCGAGAACATAAAAATGAAACATACAAACATACAAACATACAAACATACAAAGCAAAATCGCCTAACTTGCCACTAAGATCTTCGCTCGCTTCGCTCGCTCGATCGATTATAAGTTGGAAAAGTTTCATAGATGGACAAAATTGGCCCTAATTGAAAACTAAAATTAATTTTATGTTGGAAAAGTTTCATAGAAGGACAAAATTCACATTGGACAAAATTAATGTTGGACAAAATTCATGTTGGACAGAATTCGTGTTGGACATTTATCTTAGTTGGACATTTTGTATTTTGGACATTAGTCGTGCAAATACAATCATAACATTGTGTGAAGGAGAGAGTGATCGATTGGTAAGAAATAACGCTGGTACGCTAGTCAGCTAATGCCCGAATACTGAAACGCAACTTAATTATGTGAGATGTTCTTACTCTCCAGAATAATTTACAAAAATGACAGTTATTGACAGTTAATGTCAATGATAAAAACCACTTAACTAAGCAACGTTTCAGTGTTCAGGTGTAAATCATTAAACATCAAGTAATTAAGCGCTCATACCTTTGTTGGCTCGTCAATGGATCACTCCCTTAATTAAAAAAAAACTTATGTTGCGTTAAAATAGTGCTTCATAATTTAGGCATGCATTGTACTAAGAATTATTTTATAGTGTTCCATAATTACTTTACTTATCAATATTATTTTGTGTTTAAGCAAAATGAGTTCCTATTAGGAAGAGAATCGATGGAGAACAATCGTCGCAAGATATAATAGTCATTTTTTATCAATGTAAGTTCTATAAATTTCACATTTTATTATGCAAGTGTAAAATGTTTTGATCAGCTTCCACCTTTTGCAATCCTTGCATTAATAATTACGATAATAGTTTTACCTTTATCCATGTCGAAATACCGCAGACAATTTCCAAAATTGAGAGATGCATACTAAGAGCATGAAAACACAAAACTGTTCCCTGATTGGACAAATACCTTAAAACATACCCCCTTACTTATGAAAGATGTTTAAAGTTGAATACGGGTTAAACAACGTCCTGTCTCTGTTTGTCACTATCCACAAATAAAGACAGGACGTTGTTTAACCAGTGTTTAACTTTAAACGTCTTTCCTAAGTAAGGCTCATAATGTTTATGAACCCAACCCCATCCAATACTCAAAAAAGATAATTAATTATGCGTTTTGAATCTGTAGGTAATTATTTCCTTATACCGGTGATCGTAAACCTTAAAAAATTATTACTTCCTTTACGAATATTGGATTGAATACCTCACATAATTACAATTTTAAGAACGCAATCCCATCCAAAACTCAAAAATAATCCTTAATTTGTTCCCTTGAAATTATTTCCGTAATACTCATCACCTGAAACGAAAAATATAACTTTATGGGTACCTAAAGTGGCCACTTTTGATGAAACATCAAATGTTTCAGAAATGCTTCATATATGCTTCATATATGCTTCATATAATGCTTCATCAATGCTTCATCAATGCTTCATATATGAAGCATATTTTAAAACGCCTTTTTTGACAGAACTGGGTAAAATTGATTCTATAGAGAACTGCCAAAAAAGGTGTTTTGAAATACCTAAATACCATAAATGAAGCATTTATGAAACATCTGATGTTACATCAAAAGTGGTCACTTTAGACCCCCTGATCCCTTCGCAATTATTCTACCTGAGTACCTACTTATTTTACAACTGAAATATTATGTATTGACAAAAATATCACATCCCTTTAGTTACTGTTGTTAATTCCCAGCCGGAATTTTATGTATGGACACATTGTAACAGTCTGCTTCAATCTTTTCCAGTACTTCACCGCACCAGGCAACCAGATCTCCCAAGAGGATGCAGTACATGCCAGCTTTACGCATGTCTGATCCGCGGAGAAGACCGTCGTCAATGTGCGACGGTCATCTTTAATCAAGCATCCCAATAACGACCTATATCAACTCTAATAACCCAAAATAGAATCACAAACACCATCAATGTAGATCTCTGAAAGTAAAAAGCTGTACCGAAGTAAGGGAGTGGCCACATTGCGTTTGCTGCAGCGCGTTTTTGTCGATACAAACGCGCAGCTCAAAAACCCGCTGTAGAAAACACAGTGTTGCCACTCCCTAAGAATTAAAGCCGCGTTTTCATTACGCGAGTCAACTTGTGTAATGGAAACGCAAAACAATGATGCGAGATATTTGAACGATGATTCATGTGATGATGTCTAAAAGACGCAAGACAGTGCAAGGTGTAAGTTGCAGGTAGTTTAGAAAATAAAAACAGAACGTGTGACCGACCGATGCATTAAAACATTATCAGGTCTAGCTTTCTAGCAATCAAGTACTTATCCAATTCCAGCTTGAAAGTGTGACGTCACACCTGCATTCAACTGTTTTCTCAGTAGATTTTTTCAAGCGATTTAGGCAGGTCGCTAACAGCACAGTCGGGGCAGACTCGAGGCGGAGTCGGGGCGCGGGCGAACGGGCAGTGTGATTAGCGTCGAAGCAGCGGCGTTTATGCCTTGTTTGTAAGCGCATTTGGAATGCTAACTTCAAAATTCAGATTACTGCAGTCTCCTATTTTATGCCATCCAAGCAACATTGATCATATTGTACTTGCAATGTGTGTCTTACATAATTTTATCCGAATTTGTGATGGAGTTATCTATAAACCAACACTCACAAACGAACAAATACCAAATATACCAGAGGTCCCTATTTCAAGCAATACTCCCAAACTTTTCCGAGATCATTTATGTGAATACTTGTGTCATCGGGCACCAATACAAGGCCAAACGATTTATTGTGTTCATGCAATAAATTAAAATAAACACTTGGTTTCTATTACTATAATCTCGACGTGTATGGTCGTACAAAGAAGGATTTTTATGAATTAAATCAATAAATTTCACATTGAATTCTAAATCGTCGCGCATGTTTAACAAACACGTGTACCTAACAAAATGCCGGACAGGTGAGCAGGAGTCGCAGAGGGGGTGCGCGCCGCGCTCGCGCCTCGATCCCACCTCGCCCGCGCCTCGTTTTTGTTTTGTTAGCGCTGGTACATTTGAAACAACGAGATTTTAATAAGAGGCGCGCCTTTTCGGCGCCCTCGCCTCGACGCCGCCTCGACTTTCGTTTCTGTTAGCGACGCGCCTTAGATATCCACAATCTTTGATAAAATAATGCGTTTGTTTCTCTGGTATTTATGCAATACAACAACAAACAAAGGGAAAAGATGTATTTCGTAGTAACTAACGAAATACATCTTTTCTCTTTGTTCTTATGACGGTACAGCTTCTAAACTTAATCAGAGGCTCATTTAAACAACAAAAAATACAATTTAGTAGAGAAACGGCAAAAACGCCGCTGATCCGGTATAAAACAATCTTGAGCCATTACACTCATTAACTTATACCTACTAGGGAATTTATTTGTATTTGAACAAAAGTTAGATTCCAACTCCGTACCATCAATGAGGTCGTTTGCTTGATTAACATAAAAAAATAGAAATAGAAAGTAGAATTATTTATATTAATGTTTATTTCTAACGTTACCTACCTTTATTGTCAATTTATTGTACCATTTATTTTTGGATTTTAATACCTAATAAATACAGGTACTTACCTTGAAAAAATTCAATGAAAAAAATGCACAATAAAACCAGATACACATACAGAACCCACAAATGTGGCCGCCGCCGGTACACGGTGGCCAGTTCGCTTCGGCGGCATTTACGAGAATACCATAATGATGAAGAAGATGTATTAACACCTGAGTTTATGTTTTACACATAGTTTTTGCTTATTCTTACGAAAATATTATTTGCGCAGGGTGTTATCTTTAAGATGGTCGTAGGATAAAAGTAGCGATTTAGATGAGTCCAATTTAGAGGAGTTAACTAGCCGATAGACAGTATTGATAGGTTAGCTACCTGTTGAATCGACTATACAATACAAACCATTCACCGTTTCCATAAAAATTGGAAAACTCATCAAGGAAGGTCACATTCAATAAGTTTGCTACATTATTATACAATATCATCAGAGTGCGCCAAGGAACCATCAGTCTTCACCGTTATTTTAACATCACAAAAGACCAAAGAAAAATTCAGCTAACGCACGAAATGGAGGAAAAAAGAACTTTGGCTTTTCTTGATGTTAAATCCTACTAATCATGATATAATATCATGTTTGTGCAATAGGAAATTACTCAATTCTCTCCAGGCAACCAGTGAAGAAGTGAGTGATTTTCCCACACTATCATACAAGGATTTAATTATGAAAGCTATTGGGAAATACCACCCAAAAAGAGCTCGTTCATATTACAGTGAACATTATGAATGAAATAATATGAAATTAAATTATATAGGCACTCAGAGGCAGTAAACATCAATGGTTTCGAAAATAATGTCCTTATAAGGTGCAAGATCCAGCCACGACGCGTTCGAAGAAGAGAATACTATACCTATACGCTTTGTAACAGAGAACTTGAAGGGAGAAATGCTATAATTGAGTAATGTTGTTCATACAGTACGCTAGTATTCCCCATTTTTTTATACGGCTCTGAAACCTGGATCATGAAAGCAGCTGACCGAAAACGAGTAGATGCCTTTGAAATGTGGGTTTGGAGACGCCTAAGAGAATCACCCGGATGGCTAGCAGAAACAACGTCTCAGTTTTAAAAGAGCTTAAAGTCAAACGAACCAAGTGCCTGTCCTTTATTTGCCTTCAGCGAATACTACAGTACTTCGGACACACCACGCGGAGAAACGCCGACAACATGGAGAAGCTCATAATAACAGGTAATACAGAGGAAAAAAGATCCAGAGGGAGGAGCCCAAAGCGAAGGTCAGACCATGTCCGTTATTGTCGCTCTCCATCAAGCCGAAGACCGAGGCAGATGGAGAAAAACCATAGGACAAAATAATACTTGCACGGAGTCACGATCCTCAACTATGGGAAGAGAAGGAGGTTCATGCATACATGCGCAGGACACTGGGAGTATGCGCCCATGATAAGACGATCAAATATTTCTTAGGTTTGATGAGAAATAATCCAGAACCTATGAATCAATTCTTGATGCTGTATTAACAGATATGGAAAAAGAAGAAAGAAATGGAAGAGAAGTTTTTTTTGGTGACTTGCACTTCTGCGTACTTCGCCGTATCACAACCTTTAAAGAGCTATCAAAAAAGAAGGTTACATACGTATGTATTTCTTCAATGTGGTCCGCTGCTCGTGGGATAGAGCCCTGGATATCTGTTATGTCAATAATTCAAAGTATAAGAGTACGGATTATTGTACGGAGCTGAGATCTGGATATTGTATGCCAAACAGGAGCGGAAGCTCAACATCTTTCATATGGGCTGTCTTCGGTGCATTCTTGATATTTCTTGGAAGGATAAGGTGACAAACGAGAAGGGGTTGAAACCGCACATCTACCTAGCATTACCGCTCTGCTGAAACAGCGGAGGCTGCGTTGGCTAGGGCATGTACATCGAATGGAGCCTTCTCACCTTCCTATAAAGACTCTCCTGGTAGAAATAGCAGACGCCAAGAGATTTGTTGGAAGACCGATGCTTAGGTTTAAAAATTATGTGAAGCGAGATATGTCTTCTTCTGGAATAGTTCCAGCTAAATAGGAAGGGAAAGCAGAGGCTCGAGATGAATGGAGAAAAATAATTTATGACGGCGTTGTTGTTCATGACAAGGCTTGGTTCAATTTATTGGCACATAAGCGTGAGCTTCGTTACCAACGTGCAAAACTCCCTACACCAACTACAGGGACGCAATTCGTTAGTCGCAAATGCGGCCGTAGCTGTCGCTCCCGCTTAGACAAGCCATGTGCTTAAGTTCTTAAACTGACGCTGTTTAATCATCTATTTAGATGTTAAAGGCCATTGATGATGATTAATTATTTCAATAAGTTTAAATTGTTGCATTATGAATATTTTAAATTTAAATAATCATATCGACAGTAATAATTAAAGTTACTTTATTTAAGATTTTATAATGTAGATAGGTATTATGAATTAAAATGTTATCGTCCTTTAGTTTTAATGAGTAGTATTATAATTATTATAAGAACGTAGAAAATGCAATCTATTCTATATTCCTTCTCATTAAAAAATTTTAGTCTCTGAAATCTTGACTATCTCAGTTAAAATAGTAGGTACGTGGTTTTTTATAAATTAATTAATTAAAAACTTATTTTGCCATAATTTAACTCTTCGTATTTCAAATCATGGTTTTTGTCTGTGTATCACCTTATTAATCCATTTATTATTTTGAAGTTTGTGTTTTTTTTTCTTTAAGTCTATTCCCGCCCTTGCTTTTTTCTTTTCTATTGTTTGTTTTCTGTGTGTGCTTAATATAAATGTTACTTACCTACTGTATTCTATTAACATTTAATAAATATTTTATAAACGAAGTCCTATATTATACGTTGATACATTTACTTATATTTATATAACTAAATACCAGAGTTGGCCACTTGCTCATACGAAAGAAGAAGAACTAAATACTTGAATCTTTTACATTTATAGCGTTTTGCACCATGATTCCCAAATGTATTAAGATAGCCTAAACGCATTTAGGCTAAATGCGTTAAGGCTAGCTAAATGATTTAGCGCATACCAAAAAAGCGTTTATGCAAGCGTGGTGCAAGACACCCTTAGTATTAGATAATCATTACTTAATAATCTTTTTTATCAATCTTTTCTTTAACAATTATTTTATAATAGTCTCTTAGATACGATTAAATATAAGAATAATTGTTATATCATCTTGTTAATTTAGAGTTTTTAATTATCTTTGATCTCATTTAAAATAAGTAAAAATTTTTTTTTTAAATTGTATATCAGTTACTTAAGTCTGTTGTAGGTACTTATGTGTGAGTTGTTTTTATTTTTTTGCATGCTGTTTGATCACATTTCGAGTAATACGTAAAAATAACTTATTTAAATTTTATTAGTTACTAAAGTATTTAAATTATTTTTTATTTTTTGTCTGTTGAGTTAAGTTTTATTTTTGTGCATGCTGTGGCATCCTGTAATTGGAAAACACATGGGTTTATGACATTTGTTACATATTTGATTTATAATGTGATGCCCTAAATAAATTAATAATTAAGATATCATAATTTCCTGTAGGCTTAGTCCGATAGCGTAATGCAGTTTTATTTTTGTGAATGCTGTGGCATCCTGTAATTGGAAAACACATGGGTTTATGACATTTGTTACATATTTGATTTATAATGTGATGTCCTAAATAAATTAATAATTAAGATATAATAATTTCCTGTACGCTTAGTCCGATAGCGTAAGTATTATTTGCATCATTTTATTTGATTGTTAGGTATATTTAAAAATACTCATAATTAGGTTTAAGGTTTTTGTGCACAATGAAAACTAAGTTCGTTCTTTATTCAGATAATTATGGAGAAAATGAGATAATGTAGGTCTAAAGCTAGGTATAAAACAACACGCGTTGTTAATAAAGTATACAACATGATAAAAAATGAATAAATTTTTTTTTGTAAATTTAGATTTCTTCGATTTACACGTAAATATTAGAATCACTTTAATCATTCATATAATGTGATTAAGAAACTATAAATAAAATGCTTGGATCAATCTGGAGAGCAGCATTAAAAAACTTTTATGAACAAAATTGTAAAAATAAATTACTTTGTTGTTTCACTGAGGTATTTAATAGGCATGATGACTAATTTTCAAAATCTCTTCTATGATATTCAGAAGTATCTATTATGTCTAAAATATATCATATTTCTGTAGAAAATTAAGGTTTTTGTGCATTTAAATTTTGATTTTCAAATTCACGCCAAAACGCTCGCCGGTGTCATGGCGTCTGTTTTTACGTCACGGCTCAGTATATCAACCAGTGATGACAACTTAGCTACATAGAAACAAAATGACATTTACTAAGACGTGACGTAATTCGCTCTGATGGGTGTTTTAGCTATCATGGCGGATTGTTGTATTTTGTAGATTTATTTTAGTAAATAAATTATTAATCTCGACATTAATAAGAGAATAAATACATTTTTCGAAATATTTGAATCCTATTTCATTAGATCAGATAAATATTTTGGCGATACTTGATTACCGTCATCATGCCTATTGTCGGGTAGCGTGAAAAGTGTAGACTAATTAGAAAATAATTTGCTTGTGCACTTATTCGTTAAAATAATAAACTTATATTGTGAATAATAAAGTGTTTTATTTGACTTTCCTTAAAATTTGCATTCAAATTATTTTTTTCTCATCGAAAACAAATCACAGATTTTGTGCCTCACACGACTATCGAGCACATTGGAAATGAATCTACGGAATTCGGAAAAATATTTTGCAAGGCGAAGAGTCTCTCTCAGGGATTTTTGGGCATTTATGGTTCAAAACACGATGGATTGTGTAGTAAAGGATTGTATAGTAAACACGGGAATGGCAAACAGGTAGGTAAAACGGTAGAAACAACTTAAAATACAAGACACAAAATAACGTCGGCGTGTAGTCGCGAAAAAAGAATATAAGTACCTAAGTAGTATGTCAATCATGTAGTTCCCATAACACAAGCTGTAGCGAACCCACGACCTAATACCAAAGTAAGTAGTAGGTGTGGTAGGTCGTGGGTTCGATTCCTACCTACCTAGGAAAAACCCTTCCAGCCGTTTCCGCAACTAATTTTCGTAACCAGTTGCGAAAGCGGAAATATCTTTCTTTACCCGCAACTGGTTGTGGTAGAAGACTTTCACCTCTTCGTTCACAACTAGACGGTACCTAACGTTTCAACGTTTCACAACCAGTTGCGACCAAATAATTTATTTTCTTGTTTCGCACCTTTTTTCATGACAATTTTGCAAAAAAACATGCATTTGACAAAAAGAAAAAGCGTAAAACCGTTGATTTTTTGTCTGATTTGGCATCCTGTAATAGCAAACTACATGGGCTTAGAACACCTTGTTGCATCATTTATTTTCATTTTGTGATTTTGTGTTAGATGTCTTAAATAAATAAAAAATAAATAAAAGTTACGTACCTACCTATTATTGTTCCGCTTGATAAAATCCTCTATTCCTTCGAGGTCCCTTACAAAAATTACCCTAGACATTGAATTAGCAGCAGTCAATGTAATAAATTCAAAAAGTGAATCCAAACATAATTTTTAGAGGGTGTTATTATCACTTTAATCAGTCTCTGGAGGAAATCTAAGGCCCTACAAATAAAAACAAAAAAAGGCACGTTGCGAGGTGTATAAGACTAGCTCGCCTTCCTAAAGAATTTTTAAATGGGCTTTTGTTCCATACATTCTGGTACCCTAACCAGTGTGTATGGAACAAAAGGCCCAACGGTGAAGAGATTAGAAAATTTTATAAATATTTTAATACTTATTTTAAATAATTTAATAAACAATGGGTTCAAAAAAGACTAAATTGTGAAGGATTGTAATAATAACAAATACCTAATTTAAGTTATTACACAATGAGAAATGTTGTATGTACCAATCAGATGTCATAAGTGTAGATTTTTTATTTTTATTTGATAAGTAATTTATTTTAGGAACAAGGAAACACATTCAAGAACATATTAATACACTCCTTAACTAACTTACAACTAAATAAAAGGAACTCTGTTTTCTATCTTTAATGCCCGGGATACACGAGGCTAGTTTTTCAAGCTAGGATAGCAAGCTAGTTTTTTACTAAACTATCCTGGCTTATTAACCTGGCTTGGAACATGCTAGTTCTGTTTACATGAGGCTAGTTTATTTTAAGCTAGTATTATTGCAGTGACTGAAGTGACCACACGTCCAAAATGAACTGCATGCGAAAAAAAAAAACACTATTCTATTGAAAAAGTTACTTTGAACACTGTGCCAATTTCCACTAGAAACTAGCAGATGAATTACAAAACCGGGTATGGACAAGACCATGAATTTTAAGAAGAGATGAACGTGGATCACTCTGCTTTACTTTATTTTATTCATACTGCTTTGGAAGAATTTCGCAATGAAGATTTAGGCGAATATCAGAGTATTTTGCGAATGACAAAATGCGTGGTTACTGTTTACTAGCCAACCCAAAACTAGCTTCGCCGGCCACATGAAGCTAGTACACAAGCCAGGATAGTAAAAACTATCCTGGCTTGTAAACTAGCTTACTAGCTTAGAAATGAAGCTAGTTTTGTCTACACGAAGCTAGAAGCACTAGCTTGCTAGCTTACTAACACTAGCTTGCTATCCTAGCTTGAAAAACTAGCCTCGTGTAACCCGGGCATGAGTGCCTAAAAATAGAAGTCAGAGTTCAGATCACCGACCGCAGGTAAAGTGCCCAAAAGGCTGGCAGCGTTGAGATTAGATATATCCTCATTTAAAAAATATGTTTTATCCTTACAGAAAATTCTTCAATCACAACTGGTTGCGATTGAAGAATATTGTTTCTTCTACTACAACTAGTTGCGGGTAAAGAAAGATATTTCCGCTTTCGCAACTGGTTACAAAAATTGGTTGCGAAAATGGCCGGAAGGGGACCAACATTTGTGTGATAAACAAGGATGTTTGTATTGTGTTTCGTTTCGGGGCAGTGGTCCAACTGCTCTGTCCAATTAGTTGGACTACGGGCCTTTACTAGGGGCCGTGGTTCAACTATCTTTGCAGTTGGACCACGACACCATAGTAGAGTTCCCAGGTCCAATTAAAACAATTTCAAATAATACAATTGCAATTATTGTAATAAAACCTTACTGCGACTTTTGAATGTTTTAGAGAAATTCTCAACATTATCAATATGTGACCGACAAGACGTAATAGGCGTTTGATTCAAATCGAGAACGACGATATATAAGAGAAATACAACTTCAAATGATCACAGTTGAAATAATCTCTCTGGACCATCTGACCACCATGAACTTGCCCCGCGGTTACGTTTGCGCCATTGATTTGACCCATTAATGGTGGAAACGTAACTGGTTAGTTATGTTTGCACCATTAATGGGGCAGACGTAACTGGTTAGTTATGTTTGCACCATTGATTGATAGGGAAATGACCGTCCTGCCTCTTCTGCCGGAATCAAGAGTTGATGAAGGATGGGAATATATCGATTCAGAAAATGATGTTGTAGAAGTAGATGACAATACTAATATCCAAAAATTTCTAAGTTACTTGAAAAAAATTTGGATGCCTAAGGAATCCCTATGGTGCTGTTTCGGTCAACGGCATCGTACTAACAACGTTTGTGAGGGATGGAATGGGTATATTAATAACTGTTTTAAAAGAAGACCTCCGACGATTAATAAATTCTTAGCGATGCTTAAGCAAGATGCAGCTTTTAATGCTGTTCACGCATTAACAAAATATCCTTAGAAGAACAGGACAAAATACGTCAAGGCACGTAATAAATATACTTATAAGGCATGTACAAATGCAGCTAACTACAGGCGACATAAATGTCCTGTTATTTTTAGAAAAGTTAAGATGGTAAATATAAATAAATTATAGTGAGAAAAATCTAATGAATTTTTATTTCTTGTTGGATGTTATAGGGCCTCCAGACTCTCGGCGAGAACCCCCGAGAACACCCGAGAAGCGTGAGTGTGAGGAGCTTCTCGCCTTCTCGTTCTAGGGCTCGCCTGTTCTCCGATCGGTGTCGGTATTTTTGGCCGATACAAAGGATTTCAAACATAACGACTGAGAAAAATTGAGAGTGTGGATAGCTTGTTTGTTCTTTGAGAAGTCTCGGCGAGACTTCTAGCCGAGCCTTCTCTCGAGAGTCTGGAGGGGCTATTAAAGTTTGATAGCTGTCATCAAAAGTGTCGTTTTTGACATCCGTGGTACCGTGGGTAAAAGTAATTACCCACTGTACCACTGAAGGTATCGGCGATGGTAGGTACGGTAGGGCAGTCATACATGTAAAAACACCATGTCAACAAGCAATTTATTCAAAAATAAAAAAACCCGGCTGAACTGAAAAGTTGTAAACAGCATTATCTTATCAATCACAAAATTAAATTACAATTTTATTATAAGGCAGGTATCTAGGGTTCGATGCCGTGCGCATTTTCCTAAACGTTGTTGTCACAGTTGACACACAGATGGCTCTGTATGAAAATTAAATACGTAAGTTATTTCTTAAATATGAGATATCTCCTAAATGGCTGAACCAATTTCGATATAGTTTGTTCTAAACGTTGCGTGTGACTAAATAGAAAATTTTAGTATGCGTTTTGGTTAGCAATTCTATTTAGGGCGAAAAATAGATTTTTTACAATTTTGAGACTCGATTTAGTCTTCGAAGATGTCATGTTAGATTTTTAAAAAAATTATATTTGGTATCAGTCCACCAACCTCTTGATTTTGACATGGATTTTGATATGATGGCGTGATTTTCATTTTGAAAATTGACACATTGTTGCATTTTCTAGCCGCACTATTTGATTTATCGAAATAAAAAGTATTCTAGAGCACAATTGAGATAGAGACGATTCTAACGATACCTCATTCGTCAAAATCCATCCAGTCGTTTAGGAGCAACGTGGTAAACTTACATACCCACCCACCCACATACATAGAAACGCGCGATCTACATAACCCGGTGACTTGACAGTCAGCCGGGTAAAAACAAACGCTAAACAAATAAATTTTTATAGATTTTATCTACGGCGAGGAAAGCAAGGTTAGATTAGTTGTATCAATTTGAATGGCGCAAACATAACTAATCAGTTACGTTTCCACCATTAATGGGCCAAATCAATGGCGCAAACGTAACCACGGGGAACTTACCACCGGTTGTCAATTGAGACGGAAACCACCCCATTTTACCACTGGTGGTCAACTGGGAAAAACTGATTCCCAATTCACCACTAGTGATAAAATGGCACGATTTTAGTTCTAATTGACCACCGGTGTTAAGATGGTGTAAAATTTCACCACCAGGGGTGAAATGGGACTAATCTGCCGAAACAATTCTAAAATTCAATGAGTAGGTATTTCAAAAAGCAATGGCTTGATAATAAACTATTGAGTAACATGTGGAATTGTGAAGGCGAAGAGTATCGAACAACAAATCATTTAGAAGGATGGCATTCAAAGATTAACAGATTCATAGGCCAAAAAAAATCTACATTACCACGACTGTTAATTTTTTTAAAGAAAGACGCTCAATATTACTCAATATACGAAAGTAATAAGGATTTTAATATTACAAAAAAAAGTCGTGATCGTGCCGAAAACGATGAAAAAATAAAGAGGGCTGTAGGAGCATTAAAGGATAACAATGTTACTGTCGGCCACTGTCTAGAGATAGTTAGCCTCTTTGCTTACTAATGCCAGAAACCCAGAAATAGATACTTAATATTTTTTATAGAATAACATAAAGAATAATTTTTAAATTAAGTACTAAATTTAGATGCAAATAGTTTGTAAAATAAATATAGGTTATGATAGCTAAGAGCGGATAGTTTGGTTTAAGTACATACAAATAAATGTTTTGGATATAGTAAACGGTATATTTATTCAAGTGGTTTAGATAATCTTGATTTTACTAAATTGAAACTTATCTTATAATTTGATCACTGGTGGTAAAGTGTTACTGATGTTGTTTTATTTTACCACTAGTGGTAAAATGAGACAATTTTCACCACTGGTGGTGATATGGGAGTAGTACTGTGTTATTTGGTCACTGGTAGTCAGTTGGGATATAGAAATCCCAAGTCACCACCAGTGGCAAGTTCATGGTGGTCAGATGGTCCGGAGGGGAAATAACTATAGGCAATGCTTTAGAAAAATTACGGTGACATATTATTATTACCTAAAGACATATTTTGTTGTTCCAGTTTTGTTTTGTTATTTTTTTAACCCTTTATTTCGCAACGTGATCGAGCTGATACATCCGAAACAAAATTTTTTTTCGCTAAAACCAATTATGATTTGTTTTAAATTTCTTCACTATTTTATTCGGCATATTCTTGTCATCTTGTAATAAAATAACCAAGCCGCACACACGCATGGTTTTTTTCTAAATTGCAAAATTGTACCGCCATGCTGTCGAGGTCACGGACCCACGATACGTTTTTATTTAATTTATTTATAAATAGTGAATATTTCAACAATTTACGACTATAAATTGTTTGTTAGCAACTGCCTTCAACTATTACATGCATTACTAGAATTTGAATGTGTTTCGTTTTGATGTAATCTAAAGGTTTTTTTGTACGTATCACCCGTAATACATCGCGCCACATACGGTAAACTAGTTTTAGTTTTAGTTGTATTACGGGTGGTACACTGCGCAACTACCAACAAAATAGGTTGAATGGTTATTTTTTAATTTTATCCTTTGTAAAGGCTATTTAGCCCTTTTATAGGCTGGTACAGTTATAATCTTCATGTTATGTTGGTATTATAGACAACTGCCCTTATGTATTATACTGGTGTTTAGCGGTAATCAGGAGTCGTATCAAGCCTGGGAAGAAGTATCATGGTCCCGGGAGCTAAATATCCTATTCTCTGACAAAGGAGTATTATCTTCGCCTCCAAGTACTTCAAAAGAGAAGTTCTAGGAGCAAAGTCAAAGCACATTAGCAATATTGGCGAGAAACTAGTTCACCTTCCTTCGGGAGTGCGATCAAGTCTCTCGCCAGAGCTGTCCTTGGGAGTTTCTGTAAGCCATCCTCGACACCTCTGCAAAGAAAAGACCATTCACTGGCCCAACTTGACCTTGAACAACGAAGAACATCCACTGCCAACCATCCCGCAGTGTAAAAGTGCGATGCCAGAAGATCACTTCCGGCCAACAGATGTGCGCGAAACCCTGTTCAAGTTAAACGTCTACAGGTCAAGTGGGCCTGATGGAATTCCTCCAATTGTGCTTTAGACGTGTGCTCCAGAGTTGGCTCCAGTTCTGACAAGTCTTTTCTGGAACTTCTGCTCACTGGGCGTAGTCCCAGAGCTCCTGGAAGACGGCTTTAGTGCACCCGATCCCGAAAAAAGGCGACTGCTCAGACCCGTCCAATTATAGACTCATCGCCATCACCTCTCTCCTGTCCAACATAATGGCAACATCAACTGCCAACTCTTGGGGTATTTGAAGAAGCACCAGCTCATAAATGAACGACAGTACGGATTTCGTTAGGGTCGTTCATCTGATCAGATTTTCTAGTTTTCCTAAATCATCGATGGGTGGAGGCAAAATTGTTGAACCAAATACTCCTCGTGGCATAGGAAGATGGCATAGGCCATGTTCCGATATTTCATGAACGTAGGAGGTGCTGATGCTGTACAGAAGGGCATCCGAATGATCATTGAGTGAAACGTCACCTGCATCTTTGTTTTGTGCTGAAGAGAAACTGCTTTTAAGCTTTCATTCTAAGTAGAGTCTGATAGTTTTTCATTAAATTATTTTTTTTCTTATGATTTGAGCCAATAAACTTTGTTTTTAACAATATTTCTAAAAATAAATTAGAACCCTAACAAGGACAATGTAACAAATATGATACACTACTTTCACCTGCTACTTCTCTGTATGTTGCGCAACGTATCATATTTGATACATACAATTTCCAAAAAAGTACAAATGTGGGATTTCTTTTATTTATATTTTTTACATCTTTAGTAACTAAATTATCATACTATTTACGAAAAATACTAAATTCAAAGAAAAAAATTCTTGGTCGTTAAAGGGTTAAGAGAAAAGGACATTACTTTAAGTTCTGTATTAAAAACGTTGTTAAACTAATTATTTAATTAAAAAGGTGTTGTGGTTACAATAATTGCAGTTGTATTATTTGAAACTAGCTGACACCCGCGGCTTCGCCCGCGTGGACTACTATTTTGTTTATCCCACGGGAACCGTGAATTTTTTCGGGATAAAAAGTAGCCTATGTCCTACTGCCTAGCCGTGCCCCGCGGGGTTACCCGTGGTGGGAGCTGATTTTTTTTAGAGAAACGCAACATGCGATACTTGATTTTGATAACGGTTCTCTAAGAAAAAGATGGGTGGTTGTCGTAGTAAATTAATTTGCTCGTAAAATACTCATGAAAGTAAGATTTTTTTTTAGACAAATACAACATGATACACTTGATTTTGCTAACGGTGCTCTAAGAAAAAGATGGATCCAAACATTCGCATTTATAATATTATTAGTGTGATATTAGTGTTTTAAAAATATTATCCAAATCTGTTCGATATATTTAGCGTGAAAGTGTATTTTTCGTAGGAACGTTTTACCCCGTTGCTATCCCATAGGAACCCAGTCATGGGATAAAAAGTAGCTTATGTCCTATTCCCGGTCATTATTCGCGGGAGTCATAGCTGACGCCCGCGGCTTCCCCGCGTGGACTATTATTTTTATCTCACGGGATTATTATTTTTTAGTTTATCCCACGAGAACCGTGCATTTTTCCAGGATAAAAAGTAGCCTATGTCCTATTTCCGGTCATTATCTATCTATGTTTCAAATTTCAGCCAAATCGGTTCAGTGGTTGTCGAGTTATAGAGGAACAAACATACATCCAAACATCTAAACTTCCATCCAAACATCCAAACTTTCGCATTTATAATATTAGTGTGATTAGTGTGATATTAGTGTGATTAGTGTGATAAGTGTGATTGTTTTAATTGGACCTGGGAACTCTACTATGGTGCCGTGGTCCAACTGCAAAGATAGTTGGACCACGACCCATAGTAAAGGCCCGTAGTCCAACTAATTGGACACAGCAGTTGGACCACTGCCCCGTAACGTTGTTTGAGTATTATAGAGTACTTACAAAAAAAATCCTATGTAAGTATTCTATCAGTTATCTGGTTGGTACAAGCTTTGCTTAGTTTGGGGAGATAGCGGGACGAGTTAGGTGTGCATCTTCCAGATTGTTCATATCATAGAAAAAGCTGGAAAAAGGGGAGGGAGGCTTTTGCCCTGCAGTGGGACAATACAGGGTGTCCTAGAAAACCTGTAAATAAAACTACAAAAACTCGCGGACATACATGGGGTCCAACGGATAGGATTGGTGTCCCCAGACCACAGATCTTCGCTGGTACAGGTTTCCTGGGACACCGTGTATAGGCTTAAATTATAATAATACAGTTGGCATCTTTTCAACAAAAATAATACATTTCGATTTTGAAAAAGTCGCAATAAATGCATCTTTTCAACCAAGATAATGCACAAAACGGGGCAATAAATACAAAATTAATTACATGCGTATCCCCAAGCAAACTAACGCGGTTTCTGTTATCACTGGAATCGGCCTATTTGGAGGAAAGCGAAAAAAATCGGATTGAAATCTAAAGGAGAAAAATCATTAACTGGATTTATAGCTGTTCTACTACTGTTACCTGAGGAACATAATCACATAAGACAAGGCTTAGAGTATACATGCATGCCAAATCAGAAAGAAGAGACACCAAGAAAATGAAAATCTTTTTAAGGCATATCTACACATTAACAGTTATTGGCTTACGTATAATTTTAGTAAAATATTGTACGTATTTGAGGAACGGCATCGGACAAATAATATTGTGAAGACTAATGGTGCTCCCACACTTCTGTTAAAAATGTTTATAAACATTTTCTAACACTTTCTAACATTCATTTTTCTAACAACATTTTCTAACACTCATTTACTAACATGTGTTAGGAATTGTTACATTCTGTTAAGAATTGTTAGATGTTTTCAGGGCTTCATAGAAAAGTCCTATTTTTTTACGAACATTACCTAACATGAAAATGAAAACATTTTTATAACATCTCACAGATCAAATGTTTGCTAGAAACTGTTTACTATTGTTTGTAAACATTTTTTAATAGCAGTGTGGGAGCACCATTATTAAAACAAGGATACAATAATTAACTTTGCATGAATTATCTGAAACCGCTGTTTTAGTTTGATTTTTATAAATTTGTCTTCACAACAATGAAGCCTTCGTTTTTAATAATAACGATCGTACAATTTGGTGTACAGACATCGCTTGGGTGTGCTAACTCTATCAACGTCACGTCTCGTCTACACATAGAATAATTTATGTGACGTACAAGTCAGCTCGCACGTCTAAGTTTTGATTATGTGTATAGTGACCCTGCCTATATATCAGGGAGGTAATTGAGCTAGTACGTCGCATCGCCAAGGTGTACAACTCTATCAACGTATGATTTGGCCCATAGAATAATTTATGTGATTAATTTACGCGTCGTACGTCAAACTTTTGATTATCTGAACCTGCCAGTAAGTAACAGGGAGGTAAATCCTGTGCGTCGCATCGCTGAGGCAGCGCGGCGGTCGATAGGTGGAGCGGCAGTCGGTACCCGGGCCGGGTCACGCCTGCCTCGATCGATAATGGCGCGGCGCGTCTACAGGAGCCGAGCGAGTACTGAGCGTGACCGCCAGCGCCAAGCCAGTCGGCCGCGCTACCCCGGCGAGCGACGAGGTTCCTCGACCGCACGCACATGCGACGCGCGTCATGAGCGGCGCCCGCCCCCGAAGCGCGCCGATCCTGCTGGCGCTTGCTGCCGCATTTTTCCCGCAAGCCAACCATGTCGCGTGAGTATCTTTCATACAGAAATGATGTCTTCTCTGAGATAGTAAACCTCAGTAGTAAAACCTAATGCATATACTGGTGTATGACTATAAAGTAAGTACCTACCTAATATTGGCTTCACGAAAATATTAAGCGGGATCTTCTACTTTGTCCCAAAAATATAAAATACATAAGACACGCTCAATCATTATAAAAACTAATTTCGTTTTAATATAATATAGGTACATACCCAACTTAATATCATTAAATATATTTATTGCCTATTAATGGTAGAGTAATTATTAAGTAAGTAAATTTTAATTTTAAATTAATACTTATTTTATACACGTGGTCTGAAGTCATGAAGTAGCTTAAGCACGTACTTACAAATAATGCAAATTGCAACTATGCGTCAAGGGAAATTAAATAATTGTAAAGTCTGAACGTAGTCCAAACATGACGTGCCAACCAACACGAGTTCGTAAAATTTAATTTATGCAAACCAAATTCCTGCAACACAGTTAGACCAGGCACTAACGTTTATTGGAGAACATTAGCTGATTGTGTTTATATTAGCATAATATTTTTAATTCATCCTACAACTAATCCACCAATAGTGACTTCCATTTTATTATTACTATTTTTTGCATGCTGAGAAGCAGACTCAAGGCTGTACCTACATATTTTCTACCTGTCATCTGTTTACCTTTGATTCGCAATAATTATGATGATGACTACAACTACGAGACGAATAACAAATCACAACCAGTAAAGACTTATATTATGCTTACTTCAACCTTATTTTAAGTATACCTATAGGTACAAAAATTTAAGCCTCTGCCTATAATAATGATTTGTTACGGTAATGTGTTTACTTTAGGTATGTATTAGGAAGATAAATTACATTGATCTCACTCAAGGCGATCCTTGTTACAAAGCCCTTGGCCTCCTTGAGAGATAAGATTTGGCGATACATGCAAAAGGTCAAAAGCTAAAATCCTCATTTGTAAATTTACCTATAGATGCAAAAACAAAACCTAGCAATTATTACTTGTGTCGAAACCATATTTTCTCTTTTCTCTGAAAGATAACTCTGGTTTGTCCGTGAATATTTATGGCTTTGTTTTTTTTTTTTTAATAATTGGTGCATTGCCGAAAACAAATTACTTTACTTTCTGTTTACAAACAAAAATATTTATTGATTAATAAAATAATGTTTCTGTTAAATTAATGCTAGTCAACGAATTGTACAATTTGTGTACGAAATAAAACCATTTTATTACAAGTTTTAAAACACAGTTAAACTCCAAACACCTACTATTTAATTCACAATACATTTTTTTTTTCAAATTCATATTTTTCATACATTATAGTGTTTTTGTTGAATCCCTAATTTAAAATTACAAAATCACAAAAAGTTAGAAGCAGGCAGTTTTTAACCGACTTCAAAAAATGAGGAGGCTCTATGTTCGACTTAAAATATGTTTTTTTATGTGTACATTGCTTGAAAAGGTACATTCTCTCTAGCAGTGCGATTCATCCTTCTCGAAATGTATTCCGAATTCAGAAGAGGAAGATTTTTCGCCGGAAAAACGTCAACTTTCCAAAGAAAATGAGAACCGTCAAGCGCACTGCGGTGGTCCCATAATTGTCAAATTTCAAGAAAGTGAAGTCGGTTTTTAGTTCGCTCAAAAAATAAGAGCCTGTCCAGATGGAGGCGTTTTACGCGCGTAAACTATTGCCATCCTTATTTTTCACTGTCTAACAAAAGAGGATGGCAATAGCTTACGCGCGTAAAACGCCTACGTTCTGGACAGGCTCTAAATTGTTATGAGATGCAACCAAACGATTTTGGTGGTGTGTAGAGCTGCGTGCGCATTTCGCGCATGCCAACTAAATATGAAATGTAAATTTCATCAAATAAATCCAATCAGATGAGGGAGGGATCCAATTCAAAACATCGGCGCTACAATAATTCTGATGCTGAGCAGTGAAACTCATGTATTACTTGTGGATAATAAAGAAGGAAAAGGAAGCCTTTACATATTAAACTAGGTGATTTATAAAACGTCAGGGGGTGAGCTATGGCTGTATTATAGGGACGCCGCTGTGCTTAGGTAATTGATGAGATAGAATAAGCTTGCCTTAATAATCTCAGCTCAATAAAGAAAAGCTTCAAGACCTACTTTAAATTTCTTTGAAAAACTTCCTTAAAACATGCAGAAGTATGCATGCCAGTTCATGTAGAATGTAGATTAGTTTCACGAACGGGTGCCAACACGCAAACTTCTACTTAGCAATCAAAGATAGGAACCTTGCCATTTTGCATACAAATATTGCAGGGCCATCATAATCATAATATACATACAAATCGGAACAACCCAAAAGAAGTAGGTATTAGCAGGAATAACGAGCGATGACGCAATGCAATCGAAATGATTGGATTATTCTTTTGGCGAAGATCATAAAATAATGATTCGTCTTGTAACAAATAATTAACAAACTTATACTCTTACACGATTAGTAGAAGATACTCAATGTAAATGACAAATAGAACATCAAGAAAATAATGTAAAAGCATTTCATATTTATCGTGTGCTAAGTGAAATGATGCAAAACAGCCCCAGACTAATTAACATAAAACATAATTACAAAACACTTTTCTTAACAGCATTGGGTAAAATGAATTCTACGGAGAACTGTCAAAAAATATTCATAAATGAAGCAATAAATGAAGCATTTATGAAGCATATTATGAAACACATATTTCATCAAAAGCGAGAAGACTGCATAATGTATAAATTAAGTAAATAAATAAGTAACAAAATTCCGGCTACAAGTGGAAATCAAACTTCGAATGCACCACTGGCACCGAACCGGAAACGGGCTAGCTTATCGACAGAGCAGAGACAGAGATATAAGCCGTTTTTATACCGCCCACGCCCAACATCTGAGATAAACGCTTTTACAGAAAATAGTTTTACAGAAGCGATATTTTCAACGCTTTGCGCTTGTTTTATCATCACCGAGTAACTTTCTGACGGCTTGTTTACCAAGACCTTAGGCCCGATATACACGAGGCTAGTTTTCAAAGCTAGGATAGCAAGCTAGAATCTCGGTATACCAGCCTGGCTTGCAGTCCTGGCTTAGCACATGCTAATGCTATTTACACGATGCCAGATAATTTTAATCTTTTGGGCTAGAAGCCTTTGGGCTTCCTCAAAAGACCCTAAGTTTCACCACAATCTGATAAAAACTGCTTCAACGTGTAGAAGTTAAAAATATAAACATACTCGCAAACTTTCACTCTACTAGCTATCGCCCGCAGAAACTTTGTTTGTGTGTTATTAATATTCTTTTACGATATTCCAAGTCACGATCTACATCTATTCTAAGATTCATTCTAATCGGTCCACTAGATACACTGACAAAAACATCCAACAAACTTTCCGATTTATTGTATTAGGGCTGATTTTAGTCTCACGCTCACCGTTAGCGCTGATAGGCGAGTGATCTTCATTATAATGAAATAAGGATACTGATTGTTTAGCAAAAATGGCTACGCTGATTGCTCTCGTCAGTGCTGGACAATCAGTATCCTTATTTCATTGTAATAAAGATCACTCGCCTATCAGCGCTGACGGTGAGCGTGAGACTAAAATCAACCTCAATACTTGTAATATATAAACACGTGCAGTGCCCGCAGCACATGTGCGTCATGGGATCTGAACCCAAAACAGATTGACACTGTCTGCACATTAAAAAGAAGTAAGGTATCTTAGGCCCAGCGTTCCCTTAATTATTAGTTTATCGAGTTTCACAACGTATAGAATTAGTAGGATATTATTAATTTATTGATGTATTTTTTCTTTTTTAGGGGTGCTGGCGGGGGTGGCATGTTCGGAGATGTCAATATATCAGCTATCTTAGATTCATTCAGTATCAGTTATGACAAAAGAGTAAGGCCGAACTATGGAGGTGAGTACTAATTTAAACATTCTATTTTTGTATTTTTAGAAACACTATCTGACTGCCTTTAAAATCTGTTGGAATCTTACAAAAATATTTTGTATTAATTATAATTATTATTACGGGATTTTATCGCGTAAGGTACCTACGCGATAAAACCCCGTAATATTTATTTTCTTTTCCCGAGACGTTTCGAACAAGTTGCGTGCAATCCTGTAGGTAGGTGTAGTGTGTGCGTGGTGGGTCCAACTGTACGTCAGCCTGACACCGTCAGTGTAGTGTGTCGTAATGTGAACGAGGACTTTTCTGATTCTGAAGACGAATTGGGGGTAGTCCTGGATCCTATTCTCAATTATCAGCGGTAGCTCTCACTACTTCAGTCATCCTGTGACCACGAACGCTGTAACGTGTTCGAAACGTTGGGAAAATAAAAATAAATAAAAGTCACGCGATAAAATCCCGTAATAATAATTATCATTACGGTATGATAACAAATCGCGAAAGCTATTTTGCATTGTAAACTTTAATTTCCCTTTACATCTAATATGAACTAAATAACTGTATTTATATTCGATTCTAACGAAACAATTACTATATTCAAGTAAACAAGTTACTACCACCGGGATGTATTGACTTAGGAAGGTTTCTTATTTATTATTAAAAAATCCTCATGATCTATACTCAGCAATAAACTTTATGTAAAACAAAAAATGTATTTCAATTTCAACGAATGTTACACGGACAAAAAAGTAATGTATAAATATAAAATGATGCAATGCGAATAAAGTTTAGAACCGGATTTTTATAAACTTCTACCTAACTCAAAACTTTCCACGATAAGCAAAACATGAACGGTAAAGAAAGTTCGTTTACTCTGAACGAATTTGAATATTTATATTTTTATTTCTAGCGTTATAATAATAAAATGTAAAAACCAACCATCTATTAAGATGATTATGATTCTTGGTTTTTCTTTCGTTCTTACTGTAATTACCTGTAAAAACTAGTTAGATGCGTCAAAATTAAAATGCTAAGTTTTGTTAGGTGTTTCGAGTCATATTATATAGCTGGCAGAGCTGGATGTATTTTGCCCACAGTTCTTTCCAGAACGTTTTTGAGTAAGATTCCTGGATAAATAAAAGCTTTAGGTTTTGTATTATTCTACTGTGGTGCCAAATAGTTGAGCCATTGAGTACGTAACATCGCATTGAGATTTAATCTTCCGAACGTGACTATGTTATTTTTTCCCGCGGATATGTTTGCACCATTGATTTGCCCCATTAATGGTGCACACGTAACTTGTTAGCTTTGTGACAATTTAGCCACTGTCCAGAACCTATATGAACTTGTACACGGCGCGACGACACGACACGACAGTTCGAATTTTTGATTGAAAATGAAAAGATAAAAAGTCGTGTCTGATCTTGTTTTCAACAAAAATGGAATAGATTAATTACGACATTTTTAGTATATTATTTACTACTTATATATACATAAAGGCTGTGGAAAATAAACCCTGTTTATGGGACAAGAGCAGTGAACAATTCAAAAATAAAATTCTAAGGAAAAAGGTGTGGTGCTTCGTTTGTAAGATTTTGGATTTTGGAGATACCTAAGCAGTTTGTTAAAGTGTGTAAAACGCTCCATCAACATAACTCTCAATCAGAATCAAGTGAACCCAATGTTCTCTGCGTCTTCTATTTCTTCGTATGTACCTACAGCAGGATTGCAAGAAGTTGCCAACGATTGAAAGCGGGCACGTCGTACGTGCACGTGCGTACGTCATGAAATACTAACGCGACTGCAGTGGCATTTCTGAAATCGTCGCTCGTGTGAAAACGTCCAAACGACAGGTCGTGTGTCGTATGTCGTGTCGTTCCTAAATCGTGTGGTGCGGTGGCTCGTGGGAAAACGATCTGAGCCAAATAACTTTTATAACACAAAGTAGAGGAAGACTTTTCGTTGTACGATGGTCATCAGTATCATTTTCTTACAAAATATAAAAATTTAAGTACAAATGCAGCTAACTAAAGGTGTCGTTTATTTATAGAAAAGTTAAAATTGAATAAATAAATTGTAGTGCGAAAAATCAAATGCATTCTTATTTCTTGTTGGATTTTCAAGTTTGACAGCGGTCATCAAAAGGTTGGTTCTTCATTTGGTGACAAAAATAAAATTTTGACAGCTGTCATTTAAAATTTACATAAACCTCGGACAAGTTATCCTAATGTTGCCTCCAGACTCTCGGCGAGAAACCCCGAGAACACCCGAGAAGCGTGAATGTGATGAGTTTCTCGCCTTCTCGTTCTCGGGCTCGCCTGTTCTCCGATCGGTGTCTGTATTTTTGGCCGAGACAAAGGATTTCTCGGGCGAGAAGAGAGAAGACTCCTACACTCACGTTTTGTTTCATTGCAGATTATTCATCTGATTATTCAATTTGAGCTTATTTTATGGGATGCTAAGCATCTAAATTACAAAGATAAAAGTTTAATTATTTTTAGTTACCTACAACATTCACAAAGTTACAGTATGCAATGGCACACAAAGCCAAACCGGCCACAGTTTCAATATCGTCGTCCATACCGGATAAGAAACAGATCAGTGAGAAAATTGAGAGTGTGGATAATTTGTTTGTTCTTCGAGAAGTCTCGGCGAAACTTCTCGCCGAGCCTTCTCGCCGAAAGTCTGGAGGCTACATTAGGATTTTGGTTATTTTCTGATATACATTCTAATCTAAAAAAACCATGTCAAAAATAACGCTAAACAAAATTTTTTTTATTGAGGTTATCTACGGCGAGGAAAGCAAGGTTAGTAGTTGTATCAATTAGAATGATACAAACATAACTAACGAATTACGTCTGCTTAAATAATGGGGTAAATCAATGGTGCAAACGTATTTAATTTAGGTATATATTTTTAATACCAAATATGAAATTTGAAAATTTGTAACAGAATGTAAATGAATTACAACAGACGTAACTCAAACGTTTTCGTAATACGAAACAAGTAAGAAAACTACTTAAGGTAAAGCAAAGTCAAAACAAATAATAAAATCCACGACAACAATTCGTAAAAAGTCGACAAGAATCTGGATTTGATTGCCTTCATTTCCAAAACGTGACGATTCACGAAGTCTTTTGCCAATTTAATATAGCCTTTTGTTTGTATTAGGAACAGGTTAATTTCAGAGTAGCGTTTCTTCTGCGTGCTTATTGCTCGATTTTTTTACGTGTCCTATATTTCTAAGACTATAATGCTTATAATGGCTCGTATAAGTGCGAGCCGCCTACAATGCACCCCGTGTTTCATCGAACAAGCACGCTACAATGAGCGCGTGCACTAGCGTTCGGTCTATTAAAACGACGAATTATAACGCTCGTGTAAACACTTTTATGCCGAAACGAATGTAAAACGCGCAATAAAAACAATAAGCTGAAATTTCCAATTATCTTTTGGCTCTTCGATATTTAGATTCGATAGCTAGCGTCAATATAAAAAGGCATTCCGTATCGTCACCCTGATTAGTGCCGAACTAGATAATACCTATCAAAATCTAACCTGCCCAGTTACCTGCCGCTTTTGTTTGGGGTCTAATAAGAAAATTCGAATGCCGTTATTGCAACGCTAGTTGTTGCGAAAAAATATTCAAGTGGTACGCCCTTTCAAAAGCCTTTAGTGGCCTTTACACGGTAGAGTTTTTACCATGCATCTGGACTGCGTTCCCAACCGCGGGTAAATCTGTACAGATTTAACCGCGGATAAAACTGTCGAGATAATTATTGTCACAGTTTAGACTGGCGCGTGGTACGATTATGAACGGTGATGCGTGCAAAAAACTGTCACAAAAACTGTGCTAAAAACTGTCAGCGTCGCGCATCTACATGTAAGGTTTTTAGCGAAGGTTGGAATGGCGCGTGCTATTTCCCGGGGTCCGATCTCTACGTGTAAAGGCCGCTTTTGTATCGAAACCGCTGTTACGAAAATTTTTTTAATTGAGGTACATAAACGCTATACCGAAAGTCACGGCTTCGAAATATGGAGTTTATTCAAATCTATTGTATGGAAATCGAACTCACGACCCTGACAAAACACAGCAATCTGCGATGGGAATGGAAATAAACAAAAAAAAATCAAAATGATTATCGAGGTAATATCACCCTCAATGCAACTATCTTTACAAAAACAACCCCCACCCACCACACCCTTTCACTGGAACACAGCAATGCGAGTGCATTATTATTGCTTATCGGTGAATTTGTGGTGGCAGTAGGTACTTGCCTACTCCCCCGGGCGAACTTGGCACAAGTTCTACTGCAGCTAAAATTTAAATATCATGAAACCAATTTTAATTACCTATTCTTAATTTATTTCTAGATAAAGTTGACGAACTCAAGTTGAGAAATGCCTTGAAAACTGCGGTTTTAAAGGCATTTCTCAACTTAAGTTCGTTATTACTCAGCCAGTCATAGTAATAACTGCACCAAGTGCACCATGTTAGAGAGTGTAAACTCTTTAATAATAAATAGGTACCGACCTACTTTGATAATATTATACATTTTGAAGTTCGTCATTCCTGAAAGTTATGTTCTGTTTTTATCTTTTTATTGAAACCAAGTAAATCTCTGTTCATCGCTGAAGATTCTTTCTTTTATGCTCCTAACTCTTCACACCAGGCATCATCATTAGAGAAAAATTGGCTGAAATACCTTCCAGTAGCACAGGAGTTCAATCCCAAATAAAAATTTGTTTCGACGAATTATCAAGAGAGCTAGAAACAAAAATAAACCAAAGGAACCTACAGCAAAGGGTTGAATATACCAAATGAATATAAAGAAATAAATAGCACGAGATTTCTAGGTAAAAATGTTGCATCTGGGGAGGGTGATGGGTGCTTATTTGCTACGGAAATTAATCTGCGGTAGTTGAGTGAATCGCCAGTTTGGTTAGTGGATTGGACATTCCAAAACTGTCCCATACTATTTAAGCAATTATTTTCCGTTCATGGAACTGTTGGTTCTGAAGACTGTAAACGTATATTGCCCCTAATTTACGGATTTTATATAAAAATATGGAAGAATGTTATGTTTTTCCGTCAGTTGAAAGAATTTCAGAATTCAGGATTGATTAAAATCTGGAAGAAATAATGTCCGATTTTGAATTAGCAAAAATAAATGCAGTCAGAATAGAATTTCCTACCACCTATTTCTGGTTGCTTATTCCATCTGGGGCAAAATATTTGGAGAAAGATTCAAGCAAGGGGCCTCAGTAATAAATACAGCACAGACAGTGAATTTGGTTTAAAAATGCGATCTTATGTAGCTCTGAACGAATAATGTCCGATTTTAAATAAGCAATAATAAATGCAGTCAGAATAGAATTTCCTACCACCATCCATTTTGGTTGCTTATTCCATCTGGGGCAAAATATTTGGAGAAAGATTCAAGCAAGTGGCCTCAGTAATAAATACAGCACAGACAGTGAATTTGGTTTAAAAATGCGATCTTATGTAGCTCTGAACGAATAATGTCCGATTTTAAATAAGCAATAATAAATGCAGTCAGAATAGAATTTCCTACCACCATCCATTCTGGTTGCTTATTCCATCTGGAGCAAAATATTTAGAGAAAGATTCAAGCAAGTGGCCTCAGTAATAGATACAGCACAGACAGTGAATTTGGTTTAAAAATGCAATTTTTTGTAGCTCTGACTTACTTGTGTTCGAAGGATATACCTGATGTATTTAGACAGCTAAAAAAGAGCGTTTTTCCAGAAGAAACTTCTGTTGTTACTCAATATTTTGAAGAATATTCAATTAAAATCTCGCATGTCAGATGAAAAAATTTAATATCACGAATGCAACCGTTGCTTCCACCTAGTTTGTGATCCGTTGAGAGAAACAGCTATTAGCGTCTTCCGCGAACCCAAAACAGCGTGGAAGCATGGCACCGACGATGGAATAGTTTAATAGAAAAACGAAAACTTGACTTGTATTGTACGCTTGTCTTCAAAAGCTCGTTGACGAACAGAATAGAGATTTGATACAACGCCTTTTCAAAACACACCACTTGTAAAAAAATTGCAACAGCGTACGTTGCAATGACGGCATTCGAATCTACATTATCAGACCCTTTTGTCTGTTATCACACTACTCAAACTATAATCACACTTCACAAAACATACTAGTATTATAAACTAACTTCCGCCCGCGGCTTCGCTTGCGTGGTACCCGGATAAAAAGTAACTTTTATCCTACTCCCGGTCTTTGTCTATCTATATTTTAAATTTCAGCCAAATCAGCTCAGTGGTTGTCGAGTTATAGAAGAACAAATATACATTCATCCATCTATCCAAACATCCAAACTTTCGCATATATAATATTAGTGTGATAGTGTGATGTGCTGAAAAAATGTCACACACAAAGACGGAGTAATAATCAACAAATCAAATAACATATCTGCTGATTCACTATGTCTGCTTCAAAGGTTGCTGGCGTTTTGGGGCTGACCGCAGGTGAGGTCAATGAGTTGACAACCATCCTCAAGGGGACTTTGTCCGGCTTGGGGGATGCGTTCACGTTGAACGTCACTACCTCTGAATGGGTTAACGTTGTTCAGATCAGGGAGGCGGTGGCATACCAGGGGTTCGACCCTGTTAAAATCCTTACGGAATTTAACAAAAGAGCCACTGCGAGCCCAATTCAGGAAGGTGATAAGCCCATGGAGGTGACTGTTGGCGAAAACAAGTATGAGAAATGCGAGTCTAAGACTGACTTGCTTTTCCTGATCACGCTCTTCCTCACTAGAGGAAATAATGTGGCGAAGATCCTGCTCAAGTGTGATGGCAACGTCAAGTCCACCATCGAGCGGAAGTGCAGCCAGTACGGTATTTCCACTCTGAACAGAGCTCCGGGGGCAGTCTTAGGGCCGAATGTCATGACACTGGCCAGAATCGCTCAGGCGTTCTCTCCCGCAACAGCGACAATCATCCTAGGCCACAGCATCATCGGCAACTTGAAGTCGAAATTGTTTGTAGGTGTGACACTGCCGCTGCTGATGACTCACACCACCTTCTCTGGGTTGTTGAGGCAGGATGACTCTGCCCTGATTGAGATCGCTAAGTTCTTGAATCTAGAGATGACAATCATGCTGAGTGCCCCTAAGGAGAAGAGGCGCATGGAAGGGCAAACATTGGGTGACCTGTATGAACTCTCTGAGCTCTTTGTCAATGCGGCTGTTTCAGGGTCTATCATCTCTGATGCAGTCAAGAAAAGGATCTTGGTCAAAGCTGGGATTCTGAATGCTGATGAAACCCTGTCGCTCACAGCATCAAGCATGTCTTCTCTGTGCGGAATGCTGAGTGCTTTCAAGGGAGAGAGCTACTCTGCAGTGGCTAGGAAGATGGCCAAACAGCTGAGGGAGATGACTGAGGCAGTAACAGCGGTAGCGGAGGCCCCAAACGAGTAAGGGGTAGTGATCCACTGTCCCGTCGTGCACCCGGCAGAACCGACAGGACAACATCATCTCGGAAAGATAGAGGGGTGCAGGTGTTCCCGGTGCTGGAGCCTTACAAGCGTAAAAGACGCTCACCTTCAGCCTCAAAGTCACATCCACTCCGTTCTAGGCCTACTGGCACACCTGCAATCCGAACCAGGACCATAGGATTCTCACCATCCAAAGTCCAGACCAGAACCATTGGGTTCTCATCACGCACTAAAACAGGTGCTGGACTTCAAGACCTGCCCCCTGAGTGGACCAGCCCTATTACACTAGGGTGCATTAAGAGGTGGGCGGAGGAGCAGTTTGGAGTGTGATGTGCTGTGATGTGATGCGAAAGTTTGGATGGATGTAATAGTATGTTTGTTCCTTTATAACTTGACAACTACTGATCCGATTACCTTGAAATTTAAAATTATAGATAGATAATGACCAGCAATCTTGCCGGGAATAGGACATAGGCTACTTTTTATCCCGAAAAATGTACGGTTTCCGTGGGATAAAAAAACAGTAGTCCACGCGGACGAGCCCGCGGCTTCGTCCGCGTGGACTACTGTTTTTTTATCCCACGAAGCCGCGGGCGTCCTAATAAATAAATAAAAACCAAAAAGCACGAACATACCTACACCGATATTTCAAAACGACCAGCCGGCCTAACATGTGCAACAACGAGAGAGATGTCTCGATCGGTCGAACTGCTCTAACGCATACGTAAGAGCAGTTTAACCGATCGAGAAGTCTCTTTTCTCGACTCTCGACGTTGCACATGTTAGGCCTACAGGAAAACACATGAGAAAATTATGAACCCACATTACCAAAACTATTGATTAGAACATCGCTTATGCGACGAAATAAATGCTTTCTATTTGAAAAATGTTTAAAGTTGAACACTGGTTAAACAACGTCCTGTCTATATTCGTCTTTATCCACAAAATAAAGACAGGACTTTGTTTAACCAGTGTTCAACTTTAAACATCTTTCATTAGTAAGACCCTTTTGAGTATTACGACTATTACAACTTATTCTTTCTTACAAATCAAATAAACCAAGTTATCCGAAAAATAAAACTGCGACCATTTTGAAACCTTATGTGCGAGAATAAATTGATCAGCTAACATTTAAAAAATGAGAACATCTTTTTACAAATAAGAACAAACTCAAACAAACAAGCACAAAACGTTCCATGGCGTCTGTAATCACGAATGCAACATGAGTAATTCTCAACTAAATTGTACGTAACGAATATGTTGTATCGAAGTTGTTGTAACGAAATTGTAAATAAGTTACGAAAATGTAATAATTAAGCTACATTTACACTGTGAATTATTATCGGAATCAGTCTATTTATATAATACAACAAATACAAACACAAGCCATAACCCTCTTTGTTATTGTCGTTATTCTAATGTGCATGTAGCTTTAGAGAACAATTTCGTTACGTAACGAAATGTAACTAAGTTGTACGAAAAAAATACCCTCAAAACTGTTTTTCATGACAACAACATAATCTGAAGCACGAAAACATAAATAAATCACTAGATAAATGTAAGAACTACACAAATTTAAATTAGATATCCATTTTGAAACAACTTACCTGCAAAATATCAAGTTTTCTTGCCAGAATAACGAAATTGTTAGTGAAGTTTGAAGCTGCGACATCACACAACAAGGCGGTCCCTCACGTCTAAATACGCCATGACAGTTTCGTTATTCACCAATCAGAATCGAGTCAAAGCTGCCAACTGAATGGCAAAAGTTGCGTTCAATAATCTTGTGAAATCATTGTAAAATAACGTTACAAAGTTGTTTGTTACTAAATTGTAAGAAACTTGCGACAAGCAAATAACTATTAATTTGTATTAGAAATTTAGGAGACATAGTCCCTATTAGTAAAGATAATAAAATAGAACTTTATTCCGTTGAGTTAAAGATATATAAATAAATCCATATCTACAAAAAAAACTTTTAATTAAGTCGGAACATGTAAAGGCATAGAGCGACATGATGATTTTTGTATTGACAACGAAATCAAGGTTTTATTAAACATAACACTGGGCGTTTATTCTATAGAATTTAGTTAATGCACTATCTGTTACGAAATAATAAGAATGTCTTCTGATAGATGAAATATAGCATTGCAAAAATAAATAAGAAAATATATTTATTTTTTAAATGTAAAAATTGCGACAAACTTTTTTTCTGGAAAGTACAATTTATTTGAGAATTACTCACATGAGCTTCTTTGTGAAATTGTCAAAAATGACAGTTACAAATTGCTGTAGGAAGATATTGATATAATCAGTGAAACAACAGGAAATACTAAAAGAGAATAAATTATTACAGGGCAACAAAGGGCCACTTGTAAAATTTTTCGAACAGCGTGCGTCGCATTTTGGGCAGTTATTTATGCCAATACCAACTGTAGTATTTATGATAGGTAAGTTTGCAGTTAAATCAAACACTCTGTTCATGTAGTGAAAAGCAACTAACTTTATTACGACATACCCACATTAAGCATAACGAATAAGTCTACCTACGTAAGTATGATAAGACCATTACAACATCTCCCTTCTTCTCAAAAAACAAAGTTAAATTCAGTACATCTACTACATTACTATGCGTATATAAGTTTATTATGAATAAAGAATATAATCTACTAAGACGTGTCTTTTTAACACCTTTAAGCGCCTATTTAATTTACATTAACTAATGATTTACATATCTATCAGGAGGATTAACCACTCTTCCGCTACGAGTGACTTTGAGCGGCGGCGCCGCCGCGGGCGCAGCCGACGCCGACGCCGACACTGAGGTTCTCTCATTCCCTCTGAGATTCTCTCCTGGCAACGAAACTCGTGGCGGAGTGTCTGAAGGGCTATCCAAATAGCAACTACTATCATTTGGTAGATAATCGTAGCCACCTGACAAATTACTGTTAGATGCAGCAGTTTTAATATTCGGTTTTAGAATGTGTGTCCTATTACGACGATAGGTCCCACCGTTGTCAACTTTCACCCAATACGAGCGATCTGTATCCGCTTGATTCAATACTCGCGCTTTACTCCAAACGTTACCTTCTCTCGTGCGAACTTGGTCGCCCGGGGCCAACGGGCTTAAAGATTTGGTACCCCTATCGTAATATTCTTTAGCTTTACTATTTTTCCTGTGTCTTACTTCGCGAATTTGATTAGGTATAATCAATTTAGGCACCAGAACTTGAGAAGCGACTGGCAACCTAGTGTTTAGTGATCTACCCATTAGCAACTGAGCGGGAGAATATTCTTCGCCCGTAACCGGTGTATTTCTGAAATTTAGTAAAGCTAACTGCCACTCAGTCCCATCTTCTGTGGCTTTCTTTAATATGCGTTTTATTGTTTGTACGTTCCGCTCGGCGAGACCGTTCGAGCGCGGATACAAAGGAGAACTGGTAACATGGTTGAACTCCCATTTCTTAGCAAATTCTGCAAACTCTGCAGATGTGAATTGCGTTCCATTGTCGGTTACAAACTTTTTAGGTATACCAAAACGGGCAAATATACTTTTAATTTTTGTTATGATGGTATCGCTTCTCAAGTTGGGTACATAAACAACTTCTACGAACTTAGAGTAATAATCCACAAGAAGTAGGTAATGTCGCCTATCCAACTCGAATAAATCTGCGGCCAGGACCTCCCAGGGCAGGTTCGGCACAGGGTGCGGCGCTAGCGGCTCGCGCGGCGGCGCGGCGCGGTGCCGCTGACAGGGCTCGCAGCGCTGCACACATTGCTCAATCTCGGCGCCCATGCCAGGCCACCATATTGCCTCACGGGCGCGTTTCTTACACTTTTCGATTCCTAGATGTCCCTCATGTATCCGGCTTAGCATTTCCCTACGCAGGCTTCCCGGAATTACTACCCTATCCTTACGAAACATTATGCCGTTGATAGCATGCAACTCGTTTTTAAACGTCCAATAGGGTCTAGCTATCGGCGTAACTCGATTCTTATCATTTGGCCACCCTTGAAAATAATAATTTATTACAGACGACAACACAGCGTCTTTAGCTGTCTCAGATCTAATTTTTTCTAATCGTTCACTCGTCGCATCCAAACTTTCATACATCGCATTAACATGCACGGTGACGTCACCTTCACAGCTCTCAGCGCTCGAGCCGCGCTCGACCGCCGCGCGAGATAACGCGTCAGCTATATGCATAAACCTGCCCGGCTTATAGACAACGTTCAAACTGTACGATTGCAATTTTAACAACATACGCTGAAGTCTAGGCGGAGTTTCGTTAAGCGCTTTGCGAAATATAATCTCGAGAGGCTTATGGTCACTTTCTACTGTAATCTCACTGTGACCATATATGTATTGATGGAACCTGATACACCCAAAATAAATAGCGAGCATTTCCTTTTCAATTTGCGCCCACCTCTGCTCGGTCGGGGTGAGCGTGCGTGCGGCGTACGCTACCGGCCGTCCCCCCTGCAGTAGACATGCGCCCAGTCCGTGCGGGCTCGCGTCCACCGATACCGTCACCGGCTCATCCGGAGAGTAATAACGTAGGACGGGGGCAGTGCTTATGGCTGCCTTCAATTTTTCAAACGCTTCTTCGTGCACGTGTAACCATTCAAACTCGACATTTTTCTTCAATAATGTGCGCAAAGGTGATGCAATCGTGGAATAGTTCGAAATAAACCTTGATAAATAATTAACCATTCCTAGGAAACGTTCGAGTTCTTTTTTGTCTTTAGGCTTAGGAATTTTATTAATGGCACTAATACGACTCGACATGGGACTGATTCCTGAACTGTTTAAAGTATGACCCAGAAAATCTACTTCAGACGCAGAGAATACACATTTTTTCTTATTGAATTTTACCCCGTGATCTATAGCTCGTTTTATTACTTCTCTAAGTCTGCTATCATGCTCGGTTCTATTACGACCCCATACTAAAATATCATCCGCGAATACTTCTACGCCCGGCATAGAAAATATTTTACACATCTCATGATGAAATACTTCTGGTGCGCAATTTATGCCAAAAGGATATCTAAGCCATCTAAACCTACCGAATGGCGTAGAGAATGTACATAGCTTAGAACTTTCCTCGTCTAATCTTAACATCCAAAACCCATTCTTTGCATCAAGTTTTGAAAAGACCTTTGCCTCAGACAAGTTACTAGTAATCTCCTCCAGCGTTGGGAGTTGAAAGTGACATCGGCGGACGGCTTTATTTAAATGATAAGGATCTAAACAAATCCGTAACTTGTCAGGTTTCTCAACTATCACTATGTTAGACACCCATTCAGTCGGAGAATCCTCCCTTACAATAACATTTAACTTTTCCATATTTTCTAGTTCCTGTTTGAGTCTAGGCATAATTTTAATAGGTACTTTTCGTGAAGCATTTACTACTGGTGGCACACTTTTATCCACTTGAATTTTATAAATATTTGGTAGGCAACCTAGTCCCTCAAATATGGACTCATCAATTACGGCTTCCGAAATTTGATTTACATTTTTATTACGCATAATTAGCTTCAGTTCACGACAAGCTCTAATTCCAAGTAAATTAGTACAGTTCAAATTTAGGACATACATTTTTTGTCTAGTTTGAATGTTATTATAATTCAACAGAGGCTCGAAATATCCAACCACAGGTAATTTAGCTTTACTCACTTCTCTAAGAATACAATTATTCTTTTTCAAAATTTTTTCATCAAAACCCGACTCTCTGAACGACCTTAACGACATGATGGAAGCTTCAGCGCCACTGTCTAACTTAAAGTTTACTTTTACATTATCTATCAACACCTCTTCGAACCAAGACTCGGAAGCCCCACCAACTTCATCAATGGACAAGCTACACAATAACGACTCACGTATCATGGCGCAGTCCTCGACTTCATCGTCATCTTCGACTTCCCCTACAAATTTCGCTCGACATAATCTTGCAAAATGTCCAACACGATCACATCTGTAACACTTGACACTACGTGCTGAACACCGGTCTCCTGTTCTATGTTTACGACCACAATAACCACACGAATCACCCGCATTGTCACGCTTATGATCAAACTGGTGCTGCATCCGTTGGTGACGCGCTGCTCCGAAGGGGCGCGTGCCGCGGACCGCCTCCAGCGCCAACTCGGGCGCCGCCGCCGCGCTGTCGGCGCTGGCGCCAGCAGCAGCGCGCGCTCCTCCGCACACCGCCGATTGTTTCCTGGCACTCTCAGCCGCTCGACACCATGTCACCGCCTCCTCTAAGTTCAGCTTGGACTTCGCTAATAATCGCTCACGCATACCGGAATCTTTGAGGCCACGAAGAATCTGAGTCAAAATTAAACTTTGACGTAATTGGCCAAATTCACATGACTTACTCTTGTACTTCAGTGCACTTAAAAATTTGTCGAAGCTATCTTCTCGTTGATATGTTTCGAAAAAAACATGCCGCTCGTAATTCACGTTACGAGTTGGATCACAATGAGTTGCGAACTTTGACACCAACTTTTCGTAATCAATTTTGTCCTCGTCCTCCAAATCTAGCTCCTCTAAAATGTCTCGGCCATTTTTCCCGATAACATGAAGAAATAATGCGCACTTCTCTTTCGATGCTGCATTTTCCTTGCCCGCCGCTATTAAATAATAGTCAAACGCTAATTTCCATTCCCGCCAATTGGTAGCCATGTTTCCTTCCTCGCTCATGGCGGCCGGCTGTTGAAGCGCTGTGTAAATGCCTTTCTGCCTCGATTGAGTTGCTTCCGATTTCAACGACATGTTTTTCACGCAAAAACCTTTGTCCGTAAACCGTTATCACCACTATTTAACACCTGACACCATGTAGTATTTATGATAGGTAAGTTTGCAGTTAAATCAAACACTCTGTTCATGTAGTGAAAAGCAACTAACTTTATTACGACATACCCACATTAAGCATAACGAATAAGTCTACCTACGTAAGTATGATAAGACCATTACAACACCAACGATTTAGTCAATGATGATAGGTACCTAGAAAAAACATTTATACACCTAATAGTTACTTGAGCTGTTATAGATTTTTCCTTTTTTCTTTGTCTACTCCTTGTGGTTCGTTCAACTCAAAAAATCGCTGACTCTTACTTTATTCTTATTTTATTTTAAATTTTATTAGAAAATAAAAATATATTTTTCGCCCGGTGTCACAAATGTCTGTTTTGACGTAAGTGGCTTTCTTTCAATTGCTGTCAAAAAGCATTTATTTTTTTAATATGAAACGATTTAAGGTTTTAGTTATAAATAGTATTTAATGTATGTCGTTCGAAAGGAAAGCGCAATATGGAATGAAAATGAATCTGAAAATAATTTCGTACCTACCATTGACAAAATTTTAAACAAACAATTTTTATAGTCCTATAACATAACATTTTGTTGAATATTATGTCGTTTTCAGGACCACCCGTGGAAGTGGGGGTCACCATGTACGTGCTCTCCATCAGCTCTCTGTCTGAAGTGAAAATGGTACCTTTTAGTAGCAAATTCTAAAAACACAGCGCATATTTTAGCAGAATTTGGTCCTTTAGTTTATCACCAGCATTAAATCGTTCATCGTAGCACCCGTGTCCACGGTCCGATTGCATCAGTCGAGGGCAGGCGCGGCACAACAGCACCCGTGCACTGCAAGTTGCGTGTATCGTTCTCGCATAGCGGCTGCAAGGTGTGCCCACAGTCGTTCGCGTGCGATGTGTGCGGTGCGTGCGTCGCGTGCGTTGCGCGCACTCGAAGGCATCGGCACGGTAACGCAGCGGCGCCTACCACCCCAGCCCGCCACCCACTCGCACCCGCGCCTCTAACGCCCCGTCCGCTCCGTGGCGATGGGGCACGTCACCTTCCTTTGGTTTGGTTTTCACGGCGCGAGGCGCGCGCTCGACTCACGATTGGGCTTGATTGCAGGTCCGCCAGTGGAGGTGGGCGTCACCATGTATGTGCTCTCTATCAGCTCCGTCTCCGAAGTGCTCATGGTACTCGCCACTCAGCTCCCGCTTGTCTCGGTCGCTCCGCCGCCTCCGCGACCGAGCAGCCCCAGACACGAGGCTGCGAGCATGTCCGCGTTTGGTGGATCAATACGCCCTTTGTCCGCCCGATTGCTTTCTTATTATGTGTCTTGATTATAGTACATGTAATTATATATTCCGAATTGTGTAAAATGGATATCATGATAAGAAACGCAAACCGTTTCCTCAAACCTTGAAATTATCCAGTTGTGTGTCCTGCAGTACTCGTAACTCCACAGTTGCTGCCTAAAAATGGAAATACGAATAAAAGTGATGAAGTCTGTTAGAAACTCAGTAACACCGAGCTAAACAATACATAAAACAGAATTATTTAAAACATCGCGTCATTTGTTAGGAGTTATTAAATCCTTATTCGTGAATTTATTTTACAATAAGCAAAAACAATGCACATAACGTGCGTAACATCTACTAGGAAAAGGCATGTCCAATAAGTTTTCACAAAAAATAGGCCCTATAATAGTATATTGCAATTAAACGTACGGGGCAACAGTTATTCGTCACTTTTGTATTCCTATAAAGATGAACAAAGTACAGTCATTAATGTAGCTATAACCTGATGGCGAAGTCGATGCCAAAGTAATTTATTTGTTTATATACATAACAACAATGCTGAAGCTCTGGATTTGCGACGACTGTTTAATTCGTGACTCATTCGTAGTTTGTTGTTTATGTCGTATTATGTGTATTTACTGGAATATTGCCGAATGTCGATATATCTTTCCAAATCCTCCATTGAGTTGGAGCATTGATATAGTCTGGCCTTAATTCAATATTTTCCTAACTGTACCCTGCATTTCACATTATTTTAATTATGTGCGCCATTTATTGCGGTCAAGAGAAGAGAATGTAGTTGAAAGTAAAACCCGTTACTTACCCAATTCCAAACGAAAAAAGTGAGCTTGCTAGGCATTATCTCGTTCAAGAACCCCACAGTGGAAACCAAATCAAGGGGGGAAAGGTCACAATATGACGTGACCCATAGCCCAGGGGGCGGGGGTGGTAAAGGTTGGCTTTACCACAGGTCTAACCTAACTAGCAATCGTATTCATTTATTACCTCCAACGCCTCCAACATGAAAACTGAATGAGATTTTTTGACAACCGTCAAACTAAATTCGCAACTGTATTTTGTTTACAGTGTTTGAAATGTTATTTCTAAAAAATATAACTATGCTAGCAACAAAAAGGGATTTTGCAATGGTTATCGAAAGATCTCAGAACTATAAAATCCGGCAGCTTTACTACGAGCGTCACAGCTGAATCGCTATTTTACGATTCTGAGGATCTCTGAAACGATCCGGTATACGTACCAATTTCGCTTTACTCAATAGTTATATTTGCTTGCCCAATAGGAGCACGATAGCTGTTACTTTAACGAAATGTGAAACGCAAATTGTCGGAAAGCTGCGATATTACAGATGAAAGTTTAATGGTGTTTGTATGAGCTTGGCTTCTATTGCCTCAACCGAGCCGTGGGTCGCCTGCGCCGCCGCCCACTCCTCGCCCGTCCGCCGCTCGTTGCATCTACCTCTAAACACCTTTCATTATCCTCAGCTTCATGTCACAAATCACCTCGCACAACATTATTTTCTCTTCGATCCATGCTTATAACGCTCAGTTTGTTTAATCGTTGTATCGTAGAGCTGTGTCTATATTCTGAAATAGTATTTCAGTTTACATCTGAAGTTACAAGAACCTTGCTTCGGACCTTGCGATATAACATAATCAAAGCGTTATTACCTACTATACTATATCGCAATTTCTAACGTGTATGTCCTTTTAAGAAATGCATGCAACATAATAGGTTTTAGAATTAAAATAACAAAAGGGTGTTACCTATAGTTACCTAGGTATAATTTATTTTTAGTATATTACGATGTTTCAAAACTGTACGATCATAAAAAATAACGTTTTCATTGATTTCCCCAGGACTTTACGTTGGACTTTTACTTCAGACAATTTTGGACGGACCCGAGATTAGCATACAAAAAGCGAACAGGCGTGGAAACTTTATCTGTTGGATCTGAATTTATAAAAAACATATGGGTACCGGATACCTTTTTTGTAAATGAAAAACAATCTTACTTCCACATAGCAACTACTAGCAACGAATTCATACGTATTCACTACTCAGGTTCAATTACCAGAAGTATCAGGTTTGTAACGTGCATTTCTCATGAGTTCATTCCGCTATGCAAAAAAGTAATAATGACATTTGAATATTTTATAATCAAATATAAAGAATATAAGTACGTTTATATTTCAGATTAACAATTACAGCATCATGTCCAATGAACCTCCAATATTTTCCGATGGATCGCCAATTATGCCACATTGAAATTGAAAGTTGTAAGTATCTTGAATAACTTGTTATCGATTACGTTTATTCAATCAATAATATTTAGTTAAAATAATTTGGTAGGTACAATTGCTTTGATTTTTTTTCTGTATTCATCGACATAATTGTTTTAATTTATGAGATATTTTGTGTGCCTGATTAAATAATGCGTAGGTACTTCCGGTAAAAACTGAGTTCAGGAAAAGCATGGCAGATTGACTTTTATGAGTTTTGCAACTTACAGCGTGTTTTTTATACAATATGCGCACAAATATGGTCGGGCCTTACTATGAATTCTTAGAGCAATGTCAAAGTAAGTTTACTCTGATTCCGTACTTAGATAAGACTAATGTAAGGTTAAAGTAAGCCTAACGCAGGCCTAACGCAGGCCTTAGTTAACCTTGTTTTGATCTTAACGTAGGAATGTTTTGGTTTCGTCATCGTGGAATACTATATACCTACTATATAATACGTGGAAAATAAGTGTCAAGTCATCCATCGAGCAGGACATGCGCAGTTCTGCTGCAGTCCTGCGTTAGAACTGCAGCACGACTGCGGCAGTAATAAAATAAGATTTTCTTGGTTCGAATCTAAACAAGGTGGAAACAATCTTGCTTTAGAAATGTTGAAACAAGCCTAACGCAGGACTGTTTTCACCTTGTGTTGACATTGCTCTAAGAGTCGGTGGTACGCCAACAGGGCACGATAGTTGGTTTAACAGTCACATACTTACTTTCAAATGGCAGTGACTCCGCTTTTGAACATAAAGATTGTAAACACGAATTAATAAATTTCTATTCGAAAATGTAGTTTCTTAAAATGTGATGACTGATGACCTAGAATTAAAAAGGTGGCAATGGCTTCTTTAATCCTTTTATGATATATAACATTGCTGACACTTCGTCGTTGTCTAAAGTTCTCACTTTGATAAAATTTAATTGTAAACTTTATAAGCAAGTATGCTACGATATTTAGGTTTAAAGATAAACCGACAAAAATAACGAATATGAAAAACATTTTCTTATTGGTAAATTTCAAAAATACACTTTTGTAGTACACTTCTGTACGATTAAGGCCCCTTGCCTACGGCGACTTTTTGTAGCGATGCTGCCGCACGTCTTGTAATAGCATCGCTACTTACGCGCGTTAGTCGCATTTACAACGCGCTACAGAAGCGATGTCAACGAGCTACTAACGCGCTACACCATTGCGACTGTATCGATGCAAACGCACGACCGTGTCGGACGACATCGGGGAGAGAACGGAGGGAGCACTGAGAGTTACTGAATCGCGTTTGTATCGCGACAGAAACGCGACAGTCTCGCGTTTGCATCGCGGCTGAGAATCGTGGTGTGGGCGAGGGCAAACAGCTAGCGACCGCATCGCGACTGTATCGATGCGAACGCGCAGCAGCATTGCTACTGCATCGCTACAAAAAGTCGCCGTGGGCGAGGGGCCTTATACCTGATTTAAAATATTGTTTTCCTGAAATCAAAATTTGCCATCTAGTAGCATTATAAAAAATTGTTTAGTGATTTAGTTATGTGAATTAAATTAAATTTAAAATGTGTCAAAATTATATAAGAAAGCAAATACATGCGATGCCACTTGATAGATAACAATTCTAAAATATAAAAAAGCCGAAGAGTGTTTATTACGAAGTTGCTACTTTAAGTATCGTTTCGTTTGGATGGTGTTGTGTTTATAATATTTTAGGATGTCATCCTCAAGCTCTTAGCCATAGTAAATTGCTAGAGTTGAACAAATTAACTAATGGGATGTCATTTTAAAATAACAGAATATATAATTATGTGCAAAGCTTTCAACACCATGATCTAATTATAAATAACATGACAGCGAGCACACCTAAAATTAACCTCAAATAAGTTTGTGTTGTGCCGTAATGCAATTTTTAGGCTTACTGATATTGTGTTGTGACCACTTTCTTGTATCACAGATGCTACTCAGGAAAATCCTGTGATCACAAAGCGTACAACTAAAATCGTCGACACGTGCTGTGTTTTCTCGCGTGTTTAATCAGTTGACGTCTCCTTCTCGCATACAGCACCCGCAGAAGGCAGACTCGTATAGTAAGCCTTTGTTCTCACGAGCATCAAGCAAAGACATGATATTGTGACATCGATGCTACGCGGGTAACGGAGGCGGGGACGGTGGCGCCCGAGGGCTCTGCTCATCTAGCGAGGGCCGTGCCGCAGAGGAGGCGCCCGCGCCCTACCGCTACACTCACTATACTCCCTCGCATGATCCCATAACCTTGGCTCCACCGCCGCGCCACGCTGCGCTGCTCTCTTTTATTTCATTCACATATTTTTATATGCATGAGAAACGCACCTGACGTTGCCTTCATTATAACACTTTTCTTATATTAATTTAGGTAAAATTTTAAATCATTATTTATTTTCTTTACAGTAAAATAACTACTAGATAATGGATGAATTAATACCCTTTAATCTGTTGCCACTTCATTGGTAGAAATCAGGATGTATGGTAGCTTCATTATTTTTTAATCATTTAATTTGATCCGATTTACTTAAATTGGGTGTTTGCCTCACCATTTAAGTTCCAAGTAAGTTCCAAATCTCAAGTTCTGGTTCACGTGTAAAGGAATCGCGATGCTTCGCAGCGTAAGTGATAGCATTTTGTGTGTTTGGCATGTCTCCGGAGTCGGGTACACAATGAGAGACATTCGGTACCTATGGAAAGACGGACCGACAAGCGTCGGCATGAGCAATGAGGTGCAGCTGCCGCAGTTCCGGGTGCTCGGCCACCGCCAGCGTGCCACTGTTGTGACGCTCACGACAGGTAACCTCCCGCCAGAGCAGCTCTCTCAGCACTCGTTCATCACTCCGCCACCGACCCCGTCTCCCTCTGCCCGTCAGACTCGATCGCGACACTGGCACACACGCTAATATGACAATGACAATCGCACGACGAGACGCGCGTTTCCGGACTCGCGACTTCCCCGCTCTTACCCCGATCGAATAATGACTCGACTTTTAAAACCCATTGCGATGGGCCTGGGGTGTTTCATTTATTATATCCGCTGCGCACAGTCGGCTACACGATGCGGGACATCCGATACAAATGGAACGAGGGGCCCAACTCTGTGGGTGTTTCCAGCGAGGTGTCGCTGCCGCAATTCAAGGTGCTGGGCCATCGCCAGCGGGCCATGGAGATCTCCCTTACGACAGGTACATGGGTTTTGGGAGAAAAATTGTCTAATACGAGTCGTTAAACGAACACCACTACGTGGTACCCTGGACATGACTTGACCAGCCACGAATCTTTTCACGTCCTGCTTTTGTATTAATGCACTAAATACACTGAGTGGTGTGATGTAACAGCATAATAAGTATATAAACTAAGTTGTTTTGTCGAGTGCATTTGTATTGTACTTAGTTTTAAAAAGATTTCAAGAAAAATAAAACAAATATCAAGATACACAAGTAGTACATAAGTTGTTAGATTTTATTTTATAACAAATAATATATTGCATTTTTACAGGAAACTACTCAAGACTGGCATGTGAAATTCAATTTGTGCGTTCCATGGGCTATTACTTAATTCAAATATACATTCCATCTGGACTCATTGTCATAATATCTTGGGTATCATTTTGGTTGAATCGAAATGCCACTCCTGCCCGAGTCGCCCTAGGTGTAACCACTGTGTTGACTATGACCACCCTAATGTCATCAACTAATGCCGCTCTGCCTAAAATTTCTTATGTAAAGTCCATCGACGTATATCTGGGAACCTGTTTCGTCATGGTTTTTGCCAGTTTGCTAGGTAATATTACCACGTATATTAAAATTAGTTATTTTTTTTTCTATGTCAGATAACAAATACAACTTGATTTCAATTTACAAAATAAGACTAAGCTACTTTTTATGCTGAAAAAATGCACGGTTCCTGTGGGATAAAAAAAGAGTAGTCCATACGGGCCGCGGAAGCCGCGGGCGTCCGCTATTAACTTATAATTGAGTACAACCGTGAATATACGCATCTAATTTACGCATATTCATTCAGACTATTGCAAAGCGATTTTTATTGCGATGTTACAGTTTTTTTATTAAGTAAGTCAACCGTATCATGTTTTTTTCTTCTAAAAGATGCTATTTTTTTGTTTTTCTTTTGTGACATTCCATATATTTTCAGAATATGCCACTGTGGGTTATATGGCCAAGAGAATACAAATGAGAAAACAAAGATTTGTGGCTATACAGAAAATAGCTTCAGAGAAGAAATTGCCCGTGGACTGTCCGCCGGTAGATCCTCATACCCTGTCCAAGATGAGCACTTTAGGCAGATGCCCACCAGGAAGACCATCGGTAAGACTTTCTACCCTCCATTCCCTGCTCTACGGTGCTTAAAAGCGTCGCAGGACAGACTACATCCACAGCACATGACTATGTCACACTGAACGCGTTAAACATCGTTTCATGTTATTTTAAGACATTAAAATGATTCTAATAAACTTCTTAGGTAAAGTAAAACTGCCGTTCTATCAATCGTGAGACGATCTTGCCGCCCTTAGCAGTGTGGTAGGGATACCTAAAAAGATAAAGATGCATGTTATAGGGAGATATAAAACCAGCAGTAGGTTGCAATAGGTTAAGGTGCAACCACATGTTGGGCCAACTTAGGCCAGCTTAGGCGAGCGAGGAGCGAATCGATTCAAGGCGAGAGCGATAGAGAGGCAATGCGACCCTGGGGCCAACATTGTACGCACCTTTAAATAAAAATTAGCCCAAATCACAAAGTATTGTGATTATTAGTAAATGTTAACAAAGTTTTATTCAATTTTGTCCCCATTGCTTCCAAGGCGAGAAAATGCCATCGTGGCAGACTGTTCAGATTGAGCAGTAAAATATGTGATCCTTCATGAATTATGCAGCATCTGCTACCCATAAAAAATATTTATGTTAACTACATGGAAATTCAAAGTATCGAAACCTTGCAGGAAGTTCGATTTAAGGTTCATGATCCGAAAGCGCATTCAAAAGGAGGGAGTCTAGAGAACACCATAAATGGAGGTAGAGGTGGAGCTGAAGAGGAAAATCCAGGTGCTGGACATTTATTGCATCCTACAAAGGTAAGGTTAATTTATCACCAAAACTGATCGTTAAAATGCAGTTGCGAATTTGCTGGCGTTCGACGTAAATAGATTGGCATCATGCCTTGTTTCTAGGTGACTTGAATTAGATGTTAATGCGATAAACACCAAGGTTATTCTAAAAGGACTAAGAAATATTGATTGTGCGAAACTGAAAAGTTTTGTGATGTGATTTTGTGTACACACTTGCGAATAAATAAACGCAACGCATGCACTATATTATATCGTAACATTAAGAGGTAAGCTCAGCTAAATCATAATACCTTTAAAATAAAAAAAAATTAGAACATTTCTCAGCACAAGTTTTCAGTAGACGTAGGTAATCTATTCATTATGAATATAAAATAATTCTCCTTCTCATAGATTTTGATGATACTGAATCCAAATACAAAATACATTTTTACCATTATCTAGAACCAAACAAAGACCACACAGATTTCACTTTAGCTAAAAAGCAGTTTTTGAATGTTGTTTATATTCCAATACATAATCTGCAGGGAATAGTTTTACCGGATTCTGGTTTTCGGATAAGCGTAGGCGTAGGTCGAAACGCCGAATGACGGAAATCCGGCACCCAGATACGTTGCAAGAACCCTGTGATATTAATAAATCTGAATTTTAGTTCCTAATATTGATATTAGCTTTGTTTTGTGAGCGCTAAGCTCTAAGGCGCGGGACATACAGAAAAGACGTAAGACGAGGACGCGTCGCAGACATATGCCTCTTCCGCGTCCCTTTCATAGAAAATGTATAGAAGCGTCGCGCCGTAAAACATACAGAAGAGACGCGGCACCGTTTTGTATGAAAGGGACGCGGAAGAGACAAATGTCTGCGCCCCGTCTCTTCTATCTGGCCTGCGTCTTAGGATTGCAAGAAACCCGTGGCTGTCAACTCCAAAAGAATCGACAATGTCTTTCCTATGGATAACGCTGATTAAGCTTTGAGGATGATTTAGCTGAAAGATAAGTTCACACCATCATAACAATATCCCAGGCACTACAGAATCTCGTTAAGAGTAAGGCATAGTCGTCCTCGCTGTATAAATCATCTAGTAAAAGAGGCCTAAGTATTTTTTTAAGTTAGTGATTTGCAACAATGAAATCGTTTGATATGGAATAGCACAAAAAATTTGGAATAGGCAGGATAACGCTATATGATTTTATCAGCTGCATCTCGAATATGACGTAACCTAAAACGGCATACATAGGCTCCATATATATAATAATAATATCCTAAAAGGATCCTTAATGTTCTTAATTTAAATACAAAAAAAATGAAATAAGTATACACTCTCTAAATACATTTAAAAACTATTTAAAAATACTAGGTACTTAGAGTAGTACCGGTGGCAATGTCCACCCAGCATCTAAATGTGTTTGTGTAAATTAGTCTTTCTGCCAGACTCTTTATAATCGCATTATGCCCCGCTGTTGCGCTTAAGGGGCCTGCGACAGACGAATCCATACAAACGTAATATCAAAATCATTTAAAATAATTTAAGCGTATTTTTATCAGTGTATGATATTATTTAGATTAAGGCAATATTTATCTAGGTTCCTGTTCCACTTTTGTTCCAAAAAACTTACCTAAAACGAAATAGAAACAAATTGAATTGAAACCATTTTAAGGTACAGCAAATATGACATGTTTTCTTTCATTTTTGTAGTTCTGTAGTAAGATTTTTGGAACAAAAGAGTAACAGGAACCTAGAAAGGCAAATACTGCCTTAGTCCAAATAATAACTTAAAGTGATAAAAATATGCTCAAATTTTAAATTAATTTGGTAGAACGTTTGTGTTAATTCGTTTGTCGCAGGCCCCTTATCTCAGTTTGATATAAAACATGTTCACCAATAGAAAATTTCTTTATTTATTTCAGGACATAAGCAAATTATTGGGTATGACCCCTTCGGACATAGACAAGTATTCTCGAATTGTGTTTCCTGTGTGCTTCGTATGCTTTAATCTAATGTACTGGATTATATACCTCCATGTTTCTGACGTCGTGGCTGACGACCTGGTACTACTGGAAGAGGAGAAATAGAGGGACTTGTATATATTTCACTTATTCTTCCACTGTACTTAGTGGAACAACAATTTGAAACGACCTACAAGCCATGTGCCAATTATATTGCAAGGTCATCATGACAAATTATTATTTTTCTCACCCTCTCGGGTACCTACTGTTAATAATTTTTTTAGCTAACCAATACTATCCCACTGCTGGGCAAATGTCTCCCCCAATTCCTTCCAATAATCGCGATCACCCGCCGCCGCTTCCCATCAGCCTTTTAATAATGATGTTAATAATAATAATTATTATTATTTATTATTATTATCAGCCGTGAGTGTCCCACTGCTGGGCAAAGGCCTTGCCTTTAATACTTATAAATAATGTTCCGATAGTTAGATCAATGAATTGATTAATACTAGTTAATGTTGCGGTCGTACTTTTAACTTTGCAAAATAAATGATAAAGTTTAATAAACGCTTGTGCATTTATTTATTAACAAAGTCTTATTTTTTTTATTGGGTTATTAGTGAAACTTTGTCTAAACATAGTTAGTTGGCGAGTGAAGTGGTTTCAAATTGTTATAACGTGGTTAAATAAGTGAAAACTACCTACATAATAATCTAATACGGATTATTCTGATGCTCAAATTATTCTGCTTGAATATACTTAATAATTAGAAATACTAGAGTTTGTAATGAAATTTTTTATTATGATTTTATCAGTAATCAGATTTATGCTTGTGTATTTTCATTTAGGCATTTTTGATGTTGTAGTAACCATTTTAAATAGTCATTTTGACAGTTTTATTTTTAAATCGTATAATAACCTTGTTGTAGAATTGTTTTAAATACTCCTCATACTTAATGTCTAGATATTTTTTACAACATCAAGCATTAGTTTGCAATTGTTTTTGTATAATTGAATCTATTGATTCATCGTTTTATCTACAATATTTGTGTCCATACAAGTATTTGTTTCTGAGGGATTTAATCGTCTTGAAAACGATTATTTTTTTCTTTCTTTTTTTAATAATAAATATTATAAAGTTTACAAACCAACAGATACTAAAACCATTGAATATTTCATATGAAATATACTGGTACTTGATGTTGCAATAATTATATGACAGCAAATAAATGAATTCAAAGAAAAACAGGTATAATCATCAAGCTTCCTACTTTGACTGCTATTTTGTTTTATGTTTTGTATAGCAATCATAGCTACATTCACTAGTGGCATGCATGCTGCCTCCGACAACATCGGCTGTTATAAAATTATATAAATCTGACGACATTGAATTTGAAAGAATGACGTTAGCTTTACGAAAAATGCAGCTCATTGTTCAGCATGTACGTACAAACGAATATTTCGTTCGTTCATTGAAATCTACATTTGTAATTTATTATTTCTTAAAATTCTTAGCAAATAATTATATGTAATTAATCTAGATATTGTGTCAAACCACGTATTTTTCTTTTATAGTGAATGTATAGGCACCTAGATACCCATACGTATGGAACTCTGAGCATGATTAGTTTAAAATAACTTTTTTCATTCGCCGCTATATGAGAAAAACCTTTATCTTTCTTCAAACCTTGTTCACGACGATAAATCTTTTAATGGCAGATGGTCGCATTACATCTTCAATAGACACGTTCTAAATGGATCTTATAGATTTTACAGTTATGAAAAGCTTTCTAATATCAGTTTTCTACTAGATTAGCCGTCAGATATCAGAAATATATCATAATTGAAAAAGTAAGTATGCTAAATATAATTGTAATAATTTGTAACATTCTCATCTAGCTATTTTTTACTTATGCATTATGTATTTTTAGGATGACGTCGTTATGTGAGTATTTTATGCATATACCTGTAGTTGAAATATTTAATGCACTTACTGTTATTTACAACATACCACCTTATGTATTTCATCTCTTCCGTTATCACCATTAATTTGGTGTACAATAACCAACGATAATTAGTTCAAAATAAATAATGTAGGTAATCAGGCCAAGCCTAGTGAATTAGAAAATATTAAATGAATTTATGTAGGCATTTTTAACTTCATCTTTGGGTTGGACTTTCTCGTTGAAGCACTAATATCTGATTGTGTGTGACACTTCAACAATGACAATGCCTCTTTTTACTAAAGTCAAAATGTTCAGAGTTCTGGAATATGAAATTTCGATCCATACCAATACAATTACAAAAAAAAAGGTACTCAAATCTATTTGAACCTGTTCATCGAACCATACCGTGATAGGCTTGATGTACTTAATATTTTAGTTTTCGGGAGTACCTACCCAGTATGAACGTTGTGATCTCAGCATGTTTTTTTTTATAAATTTGACTATCAGCTTTGATTTTGATTGAGAAAAATAGTATACTTATCGTTTTGATGTCGGATCAAAATAATGTATATTTCGGCTTAAAATAATAAAAAAACTGTTTATTATAATTTAATTTCATGTCATGGGTATTGTGTTTTTACTGCCTGACTTTTAATATAAAGTATTTAGGTAGATAGATTCACGAGATAGCGATTTAGATTATCGAATTATTCATTAATTTAAATGCCTTTGTAAAATAATTATGTAATTACCTCCTATTTATCATTTATATGCACCGTAGTCAGTCATGCAATGCTTTTTAGTAAAGAAGATAGATAATTAAATTAGCTTAGTTTGCTCGGTAGTTCCAAAGGGGCTCTTGTTTTAGGATTTTTTTGAGCATTGGAGCTGCGTTGTCGCTTCGGGAAGTTGTTTCGGTGCACGTATCGTTTTTGAAAAAATCAAAAATGTTTCGTCTTGGTGATTAATTTTACCTAGCCGTGATGATGTTCCCGTTTTGCCAACACTTTTATAAACCCTCCGTGATCTGACAAGCAGCGTTCCTGTCGTCAGCTACGTTCTATAACTGAAATCCAACAAGTTACTTTCGAAGTGTTATAGATTGCAGGTAGGCAATACACTTTTTGTGTCTAACCTTGAAGACCTTTAGTCAGTTAATAATATACTATAGCAACACTAAATTTCCACTGCCGTATTAGGTAACACTATGCAATAGGGTATAACATTTAATGGGAATAAGCTAACTGATAGCGGTGTTGAAAAGTACCAGAAGCTCAAAGTAGGATGTTTAGATAATATTGTCTAGAAACCCTTTTACTATTGGAAAAGGTATTAAAAATGACTTAAAAAGTAAACTAATATTAGATTGTCTTCGAATGGATATATAATTATATAGAGATAGATTTTATTTGCCTAGGAATATTTTTTCTGAGGCAATAGCTATTAATCTAAAGTTCATATTTAATAGTGGGTTATTTATAGCATAAATACAGATGTAAAAAGACACCTCTACAAAACTGATTTTGATTAAACACAAACAGTATTTGTATGATACATAGATGTTTTAAATAAAACAATGGCGCTTTGTTTATTAACTAGGTTCGTAGCAGTTTAACAAGTAGTCTTCTATATACAATAACAATGTCTTAGTTATTTAACTATAGTTTTGAATTCAAACATGCAAAATAAAAAAACATTTCTACTAATGAAACATTAAATAAGTATGTACTTTCAAAAGTGGTTTTTATATAATTTTTATATTAATATAGGTATTGGCTTTTGTATATACTTATTCAGTTATATTATTAACATCTTAATTAATTGTAAGCAACATTTTATTATAATACAATTTTATTCTTACAATATTTTCATAAAAAATATGAATAGGTACATGTTTTTGTTGCGAGTAAACAAAATAATGTTGAGTTTTAGAAATAAACATACATAATATACCTTTAGGAATAGAAATAATATATGGTAAGGTTTAGCAGTAGAAAGTTATTGTAGATACTAAGAGTATAATTAATTATGAATGACACAGCGACGTCTTGTCAATATGAAACAAAATTCTAAAAAATCGTCTAGTGATTAGGACTTAAGTTTTTGTGAAATATACTTTAAGGATTCATCAATAGTTTTGTTAAGTTAGTATTGCATAGATAACTTTTGTCACAGACTGTATATTTAAAAATGTACGTGTATAACTGCTAAGTTAACAGAAATAGGCAGTTTTTTGACGAATATGTGTGAAAATAAGAATAAAACCATGTATTTACTTATCCATAGATATTATTTCGAAAAATATATATATTTAGGGCTAGTGCTGTCCTTACTAGATTAAAATATATTCACGTCTCATTTAAAAAAAAAAAATGAAATACCTAATTTAATTTTTATTTCATAAATCTTCTTTATTTTATAAAAAGCACTCCTCATTATTAAAAGTAAATATTTTTTATTTCTAAAATAAAATTTATTTGTTACAATTTAACGTTGATATACCCTTTGTATAGATAAACTCTTGATAATTTATTTGCAATAGATAGCAATTCATTATTAATTCTAGAGTTGGACGTTATAACATACTTAATTGACATTATATAATTACTCACGTAAATTATGTAAAAATATCGTTTCGATTCATCCGTAAAATCTTTATTTGGGTAAAGGTGGTGGTTCGCGCCCAAGACTGAGACCAAAGACCGTGACAGGAGACCGTTTTCATATAAACTGACTGTGATATTATAACTGTGTGAAAGATATACTACGTATAGAATTGACACTGACAAAAGCTACCTACGCGACCGTTTTGACAGTTTTGAGACCAATTTGAGGTTTGAGAGAAGTTATACAATCAGCCTGCTGGCTCGGTTTCCTGTCTCTGGAGATGTGTGAGATGTATGTTTTAAACAACCAATAGAATTTCGTTATTCAAACAATGTCATCACGAGATGTGTGAATAACGAAGTTCTATTGGTTGTTTAAAACACATCTCACACATCTCTGCTTTGGTGGAGTCTCAGCCTTGAGACTGAGACTTCTCGAGCGCGAACCGTCACCTTAAGAGGAACTTGCGGTACTGTCACTTCACGGTTATCACGATAACGTCATCGTTGCGACCATTAAAATGACATTGTTGTTATCTATTGACGATATTTTTACGTTAATGATTCCCTTGTGTTATTCTTATGGTGAACGCAGACTTGGCCGCACCGCAGTCGCCGCAGTCATCGCTTCTGTTAATGGCGACGGGAACGACTGCGGCGACTGCGGCGACTGCGGCGCGGTTAGGTGTGCGAGGTTGCATAGAACTTCATTTAAAGAAATCGAATGGTGAGACTGCGGCGACTGCGGTGCGGCCCAGGTCTGCGTTCACCGTTACAATGTCAAGTACAACTCAATTCATAAAAGTTTTGAAATTAAATATCTGATTCAAGGTGAAATCTATCTTACAGACATTCGTAAGTAAATCCCTCTATATAGACGTAAAAGAATATCAGAACCAAAATACACACAAGCATTTATTCCAATTCAAAGAAGTTAACAGAAACACCATAATAAAATAAGTAGCTAGTAGATTACAGTAATTAATTCAAGTACCTAAAAATACCTACGCAACAAATAAGTGTAATACTATTTAGTAAGTAAAGACATTCAATAAGTGATTTCTAGTGAGATATTGTAACCGACAAATATGTATGGAAACTAGGGTTTGCTTTTTTCTTTTTTTATTCTTTTAGTCAAAAGTTTTATGTACAGTGTGTAACAAGCGCAAACGTGCCTCTTTTTACATTTTGACGTTGTGATTCAACATATTACATAATTTATATAAAATAAAATTTAAAAATACAAAGTAATAAATTAATGAAATAGTTTTCCCTTAAATCCTTAATTGGTAATAAAGTGACGTTAGTTCACAATAAAATAAATAAAATTAAACGCTATTTTTGAGAAAAGTTTGAAACAACTGTTTCGTTTGCAAATATTTTCAAAATCGATAGTAGCGACTGCACTTTGTAACTGATACTTATTATATACTAATATTTCCAATAAATCCGTTAGGTCTTAAAATGAATAGTCACTATGATACCTACGAATTCAATTGTAGTTTTCTAACAAAAGATTTGCACCCACAATTAAAACTTCGTCACATTTTAAACTAGCCATAGATATTTATTTGTATCACATAATAATCGCACTAATTAGATTCTACTTCACACGTTTACTTAATACTACTAAGTACCTATAATAATAAAACTTCACAACCCTATAATCTTCTAGCAATATTAAATAAATAATCTTGCTTAGGTCCTAAAAATACCAATACATAATAAATTATATAAATACTATTATCATGTCTACATTTCTTTTGTTTTTAGTGCCTATAGTATTTTTATGTGATAGTCTGTTTATGATATAGGGTTTTCTTCGAGTGCAGCTATTTTGATTTGTGAAATCGAAATAATGATTACTTATATTTTACTCGACTGCCTGCGACTGTTGGGCCTGGAATGAAAATTAATTGTCAAATTTAAAGCGAAAAGAAATCACAAGTCAATAATGAAGGACAGGCAAAATACAATACGACTGAATTAGTGATTCTAAGAATAAGAACTTAAAAGTCGCGATAACTGAATCACGACTTTTAAGTTGAGAGCGCGTTGGCCCACGGACAATAGAGGTTATGTAATTTAACACATAGTCTCCGGATAATATACTTATCATACTCAATTGATATCAGTTTTATTCATAACAATGCGAAGTACATGATGGAGCTATTTTAAATTACCAGTTGAGTCAGATTAAGCTAAAGATCCCTTTTATAAGCTCATTCAATTCTTCTAGACTTTTTTGCATTGACACTCATACTCAACAATACGTTATTTTACGTTTCATCTTCAAAGGGCTTAAATATACATAATATAATTTAATTACATACCCTTTCTTATGATACATTTTTATTTCATTTCATGTTACAAAGGAATTTACTTTTCAAACATCGAAAAAAGACAAAAATTATTCTACTTTGTTTTGTTATATCAAGTACACACACATGCTGACTTTGAGAAACCGTGGTATTTTCAATATATTTATAACAACACAAAATACTTTAAAAACTTCAACGTTGTTGGATATTACAAGTCTGAGTTGATGAAGTTAAAATTTTGTTTTAGCTACGTTCAAATGAAATAGTCTAACAAAGTCTCTGAAATACGTTCTAAACTACACTTTTGATGATAGTAAAATAAAAAGCAAATTGTTGAAATTTAGTGCCTGTTTGTAATGTTTATTATTATTTTTATAAGACTTATTTGTGATAGATCGTCTTAATTAACAGTGCACAAGGCGTTTGAATAATGAGCAGGATGCTGAATTGTTCTTATACTTATGAGAAAGAGGGACAGATCGATAGTCCCGAGAGATGTTTGTGACAAAAAAAATAGTATCTACGCTCTTAATAACCAAAAAAAAAACCTAAAACGAACTATACAATGAAGAAATATTTTAAGGCTTCTCGATAAAATAAAGTTCATTCAAAAATATTGTGGAAGAGAGAGCGTAAACAAGATAGTCAAAAAATCTTCAGCCGAGAAAAACATTCAACAATCAAATCAAAAATAAGAATGAAAGTCGGCAGTTTTATGTTTTCAAATCTAGAGACGGTTTTAGAAAAAGTGGGATAATCGAGAAACTAAAACTATTTTCTTCGGGCACAAAATAAAAATATGAGCTCTAGTGGCATTAGACCCTGTCGTATTCTTGCTCTCGTGTTAAGATCGCGTTTTTATCAGACCCAGCTATAAAGCAGTTATAACGCCATGTTGTGGTCTTCTGGCAACCTAAAACGAAATCACCATATTCGGCCAGTAGTTCGTACTTTACATAATTACAAACCTACTTAATTCCATCTGTTAGTTTGTTTGGGACTCTTCCAATTGAAGTTGAACACCACCTTTTACTATAATTTGAAATTATTAAGTTTTTTGATAACAATACAATAGTAATACGACAGCCAGCTAACTGATGGTGGAGATGTCTTTAGGCTGGTTTTACTGTCACGCGTACCGTCAGCGCTGATAGGCGAGTGATCTTTATTACAATGAAATAAGGATACTGATTGTCCAGCACAAACGATAGCAATCAGAGTAGCGATTTCTGCTAAACAATCAGTATCCTTATTTCATTGCAATAAAGATCACTCGCCTATCAGCGCCGACGGTACGCGTGACAGAAAAACCAGCCTTAGAAAATAGTTTGAGTTGAAACTTGTCATTTTATTATGGTGACAGCAAGGAAATTTTATACAGGTGACAGTGAGTTGTACACATGGTGAAAGCAAGATATTTACTGATATGGTATTCTAGGGCAGCTAGACAAAAATAAAATTAAATATTTAAACACGATTTAATGGTGATGATGACATGACTGAACCCAGACAATCTAAGGATCTAAAATCCTAAGCCATAAATTAAAATGTATTTTTTTTTATTTAACTGTAATTTGGTAAAACTATATGTTTTTGACAACAATTAATATTACAGCAGTTGATGATGCTAAGTCAACACCTCAACAACATCTTTTGTGCTATTTTATATTTTAAGATTCTGTATTTTCTTTTGTTGGTGTATTTAAATGTCCACTACATTATTATTACTAAAATTAGAAGTTGCAACCGAGAGGCGGGCACTACTCGCATTGAGACTAAATTTGACTATGAATTATATTGTTAAGTAACTATTTAATTAATTTTGTTTTAGAAATATTTACCATGACAATGGCGGTGATTCTGTTGCACACTGTCTAGTTAAATTATCACTAAAGCCGAAAGCTTTTATTTTGTTCACGCTAAAGACCAAATCAAAGCGACAGCCTGAATGATATTTCTAAAATGACATATTTTAGTAAAATTTAAGTGTTTGTGGGTAGAATTAGTACTATATAATAACTTTCGCGATCAGAACACATTATAAATACATAGTATCTGGGTATTTTTCAGTTTAGTCTTCCCGCAACCACGGCTGGTACAATCCAGTCGAAACGTTGGGCAAAATAATAAGGTAATTTACGTGATAAATACCCGGATACATGTATTTATAAGAATTAGTTAAGACTAATTTAGTTAAGTAGAAAAACAAGGTTTTAAGAACCTTGTTTTTAAAATTGTACATAATGTCACGTTGTAATGGTCTTTACCGTAAACGTAATAAGAGCTTTCAGTTTTAGTGATAATTATAATATTCGGTACAAGGGAATCATTGCCAAATAATATAATTTAAAATATATCGAGAGCTATTAACTAGCTCGAAAAATGTCTTCTATCTAGTAATAATGTTTATATTAATTACACTTTAATTCACTCACGGAACTTTTAAGAAAAATAAGATGAACATTGTGATACTTTATATTATTTTTAGGCAAACTGTATTGTGTCATTTTAAGTCTTATTCCCTTTTAGTTCATAAATTATGAGACTATCGTATTCTTATGTTGTATTTGTTGGTAAACGCAGAAATAAATCATTTTTGAATTGATTGTGGTTTTTACTGTTTTTATTACCTTAGCTTCTGCTGCTTCGTTCACGTGGTAACAACTTTTCAAATAAATAGCCTTTATATTATTCCAAGCCCAAGTCATCTAAATTAGTCGACTGGATAAGGCGCGATTGAAACACAATTATACAAACATACATACATACATAAAATCACGCCTCTTTCCCACAGGGGTAGGCAGAGACCACGGACTTCCACTTGCTACGATCCTGACACACCTCAATTATACAAACATCCAAAGAATTTACAAATGTACTCAGTTAGTATCTAGTAAGTAGGTAAGCAGGCTTTCTACTCCTAAAACTAAAAACGATGTATCGTGACAGATCATGTTGGTTACGTAGTTACGTAGTATTATTTCATCTGCGTGTTGGTAATTTGTTCTAAGCTGATCTAAAAGGCCGCTTTAGGCTGTGTCCCCAGTAGGCAAACTGTGAGCGGTCGACTGAGTTTGCGGCGTATCGGTTTAGTATACCATTCCATATAATTTGAAATGGAGTGTCCACAGTTTGCTAGTTTTGCGCTCACTGAACGCAGTTTGCAGCGTAACGCTGCAAACTAGCAAACTGTGGAAACTCCATTTCAAATATGGAAGAGCGTACTAAACCGATACGCCGCTGGGGACACAGCCTTAGCTGAATCATAATGTGGATTGTACTACATGCTGTCTCTTTCATAGACAAGAGTGGCAAAAAAAAAAAAAAAAAAAATGAATATTACGCTAAAAGGAATTACGCTAACTTCACTCATCTCATTCACTTTTCCGTACGATTTTAAAAATATTTTCTTTCATACAACTTTTGTTTCACATTGTTCGTAATTGCCAGGACGAGGCTAATAGCAGGTACCTTACCTACCTATATGATCGAAATGAATAGGTACCTAACAAAATGTTCGAAAAATCGTATTAATTAAAAGTGACTAGGTGAGTGAGACAGAAGGTATGAAATGATAGATTTGAAGTTTCGCTGTTATTTTTTTTTATTTGGGTTGGCTAGGCACTGTTTGTTCACGTTGTTCAGTTTCTTACAAAAAAATTGTTTCAAAAATCTCATTCACATTTTAAATAAATGTATAAAGTTGTTTCTATAGTTTTGGCTGTGGATTGACTGTCAGTCAATCACTGCACTCAGCCGTTATAAAGTAGGTTAATCGATTTACGAAATAATACATCTGAAATAGTTTAATCCGTTTATTATAAAAATAAAGTACATGATTGGTTCAGGAAACATAATTCTGTTGTTGATCGTAACTTTCCAAGCATAAAGAAATATCTACAGACATTGAACGTGCCAGACACGTGCCGTGGTAGACACGTTGCGTGCCCTGTCAGACATCGACAGACAATCGTCAATGGCGTCGGTCGCGGCCGCTCACAAACAAAAGGCAGAGAAGAAGTACTGCACGGTTCCGTTACCATGCTCTATTTACATTGCCCGGCAGCAAGAGTAACGTAAATGGACACGTACAGACACGCACCATGTAGACAAAATTCTTAACGCGAACTCTGGCCGGGCACGGCCCGTGTCTATGCGTGTCTGCGCAGTCTCATTACATCAGACATGAATTGAATACGTCAATACAAACTATACAGAAGAATATTATTATTATTAATTTTATAATTTATCTACCACGGTACGTGTCTGGCACGCTTAGTGTCTGCAGATGTAAACGGAGCTTAATGGGTGTTTTCGGCTACGTAATCGACCCCTTCTGAACTTAGGACATTGTGTGGCGACATTATTTGTGTTGACAAGATTGTCTTGATTGCCTCTTCAGAAAAATGTTTGTTTATTCTTTTTGTTTGCTCTAGAAGGTAAGGTAAAAAATCAACAAAGTATGATAAGATAAATATTAAACTCATTGTGAGTTTTAAATAAGTTGTACCTATAATGTTCGAGAGATAGTTTTTTATGGAATCATTAATAAAAATTATACTTGCTACAATAGAAAAAATGAAGTACGTAGGTATCAAATTGACATTTATTCTTTTGCTTTTAAATGTGTTCTGGTGGTAGGTCGTTTTTATGTAAATCCCACATTTTCTCATATAAATTTTCCAGTCCTCGTGCATAGTGGTCGCAATCAAAAAGCGTGCTACTCATTCGTGCATTCCATACTTTAGCTCGAATATACTCCCTGCTGTAAAAAGAAAAAGTATAAAGATTACTTATAATAGTTACTACATACAAAGAGAGTTGTCAATTAGTAGGTAACCAAACCAACTATTTTTTGTAACAACTTTGAGTTGATAGTACCACTACTCACAATGGATCTAGGCTAGGCATTCGTGAAGTTAGCTGTTTCGAAGCGTAGTGCAGCTTTTTCATACAAAATTTTCTACTGCGGATCGAAACGGCTAACTTCACGAATGCCTAGATCCATTGTGCGTAGTGTATGTATGCGCCACTACTAATACATCTCCTTAAAGTATCTCCGTCTTAGTTGAGGTGAACTATTATTTGCAGTAAAAATAGTTCTTCGAAGTGTGTAAATAATGAGACTTACTATTTTGTATCTAATCCGAGTTTGACAGCAATTTCTTCATATTCTCGCCTGTTTGTAGCAATAAGCTCTGGGCAACCTAAAGCATTAAGCTGAGAGGCAGCAACTCTGAAATTAGAAAGATTCATTTTTAATGAGTTTATCTTAAGCTATACAAAGGGAGCAAATTCATCATAATAATGATCGTAAATTTCAAGGCTCTTTGCAAAATCCTTGTGTGATTTTTTTTAAATCCCTTGGCTTTATTACAGATCCAAAAACAACCTCCTTGATACACTTGACACAACAGCTTTTAAGGATTTTTGTTCATTCTCATGATTTACTCGATTCTTAATTTTTCATAATAATTTTAAACTTACTATAAGTTTAGTAACATTATTTCTTATGCTAACTTAGTGCGCCGATGAAGCTCACTAGAGCGTTGTTTCCACAAGCGCTCTAGCGAGCCTGGTCGGCGCACTAAGTTTTATGCATAAGACCGTTATTATAACTTACTTGGACGCAAGAGTTTCACCAGGTAGAGTGACTACGGGTGTGCCAGCCCAAAGTACATCCATTGCTGTTGTATGACCGTTACATATCGGAGTATCTAAGCAAATATCTGCCAGTTGCCCTCGACGAATATGTTCCTCTTTACATGTGATCTTTGAAAAAATTATGCGTTCTGTTTGAAAGCCTGCAAACAACATTTACTACTTACTTTCAGTATTATGTATTTAGAACTTAGGACTTTTATATTAAAACCTACCTAAATTCCTTACGAATTTTTTGAAATTCGGTTCTCCAGCCGCAGGAAAGCCCAATAACCACAGAACACTGTTTGGAACTTTGTCTAATATACGCACCCACATTTCTACTACCTTTGGGTCTGTTTTATATAATTGATTAAAGTTACAGAAAACTATGGCATCATCAGAAAGTCCATACTGCTTTCTTGATGTAAATATAATTTTATCAAATACTTCTTCTCCAGACGCAATTTTCTTATTATAACTTGTTACAGATAAACCATTGTAAATAGTAGTTCCCGTAACCAGCACCTGAAAAAGAATTTATATTAGTTTACCTTTATAATTATTAAAGCTAAAAATGTACTAAAACTGAAACAAACCTGCATTTGTTCAGGATTTATTGTCAAATCTGCTACATAATTCGGAATGTTTATTTCTCTTATAACTAATTCAATAGGTTTATTGTCTCCATATTTTACTATTTTATTACATTGCATAACTTCGAGCAATTCTTCTATATTTACATTGCTTGATGCATTTATTACTGCTGCAGTTTCACTGAGAGTGCAAGCGTCATTAAAACCAATTCGCGCTAAATATTTGCGTCTCAGGTGCGGAAACATTTGCTTGTGATCACCAATAAAATATGTGTATGGCATATAAGCAAATTTTTCACTAAAATCTAAAGCAGCATTGATAGGACATGATATCTCATCTGTTACTATGTAGTCCATATACTTTGCACCACTCGTACCTGGATAGCCTAGCCACATAACTTGTATAGGCGCTGGTCGTAAAGCGAAAATTTCATTTCGTGCTCCTTTCGTATAACCATTCATGTTAACCAAAATATTGATACCATCTTGGTATATTATCTTTGCCGCCTCTAAATTACAAGTCGTACTTGATAAATCTATGAAATGTTCGGAATCTTTAATTATTTTTCTTCGGAATGTAGTACCGTCATCGGTATTCAAAGCATAGCAAAATATTTCAATTTTAGAACGATCGTGCAATCCAGGAATTGACTGCATTAGGTGAGATGTAGGATGGTTTCCAAAATCACTGCTCACATAACCGATCTTTATTCTATCCAATTGTATTTTGCTATGGTTAAAAGTAATGTTGTTTAGTAAATTAACTTTTTCTGTATACAAGACAGCATGACGTGTAGCAATTTCTCTTCTAACTTTGTTTGATAACGGATATAAAATGGAATGATGCGGGTGAACTGAAGTTATTTTTTCGTGTTGCAATTGTTGCTCTACTATTCGTAAAATCATCTTCATTCGACTATCGTAGTCGTCCCAGTTACATACTATTAAGAAGCAATGAGTTAAATTGCAGTAAGCATCCGGAAAGTCAGGTTTCAACTGTAGTGCATTTTCATAGCAGTCAATTGCTTCTTTAATTTTCCCCATATCCTTGTAAATACTTCCTAAATTGCAATGTGCATCGGCGAAAGTAGGATTGATCTCGATAGCATTTTTGAAGCAGTTCATTGCCCCTACTACATCTTGTAATTCTCTTAGAGTGTTTCCCATATTGCTATGAGCATCAGCAAAGTTTGGTTGAATGTGAATAGCATGTTTGTAATGCATCAGTGCTTGCTGCAGCATGCCTAAAATGGATAATGAAAAACCATTAAAATATAATACACGCCGGATACACGATCAGATTATTGTATTACATCGTTGACTGACTGATTGACTGTCACGGACAGCATAATAAAAAGTTCTAGAACTCAGAAAAAAATAGTAGTATTTTGTAGTGTATGTGATGAATTGATTTGTGGACTTATAAACCTACAGTTAAAACGCGCAACTGATTTTCGTGCTTCGGAGAGCACGGTAATAAGTCCTTTCGGTCCATTTTCATAACTATTTTTCGACCAATTTCCTTGGTGTAAAAAAAATACTTACTATAAATTAATTCAATAATTTTTAAAAGGATGAGTGTACTGTTCATAGAAATAAACATACAAAAATACGTAAGTATCGATATAATTACGGAGTTGATGTAAAATACGCATTCACGATTGTGTATGCTAACAAAGAAACTTTAATTTGTGATAATTACCTTAATAGTTCATAATTAGTTCTGATTTTTTGATTGTACAGTCAACATCAAATGTTTTTAATAGACATCTAAATACCGAAATAATTTAAAACAAGCTACCGCTGACATCGAAAAAAACCCAAAAAAAAAGAAACAATTATCTATAGTCGTATTGCTCATTATACGGACTAAAATTGAAGGAAAAAATGTCATTTTTCCTTCAATTTTGATTAGTTTTGATACGTTTTATGTCAAAATTGAAGGAAAAATGACATTTTTTCCTTTACTTTTAGTCCGTATAATGAGCAATACGACTATAGCATGGTTCTTTGCACAAAAGATTTGTCCATACCAAGAACAATGACGTCCATGAAATAATAAAAAATCATTTGCGACAAAATTAAAAAGATATTTCAGTTTAAGTTTTCACGGCATTTTATCACACATACCTTGTTGTTGTAATAGCGAAGCCAAATTGCTATGAGTAGCCGCAAAATCAGGGAAATATTCTAAAGCCTTCAAGTATAATTGTTTAGCCTCTCTTATACTACCCTGTTCCCTTTTAACATTACCAAGGTTATTCAGTGTATCCACGTGTGAGGGGCATAGTTCTAAAGCGGCGTTGTAGTATTCTTCAGCTTGGGACACAAGGCCCTTTTCTTTGAATGCATTAGCGAGATTGCAATATGCGTCTGGAAAATTGGGCTGCAACTCTATTGCTCGACGGTAGGTCTCTATGGCAAGATCTATGAAGCCTTGTCTGTAATATTCGCAAGCTAGTGTCCCATGTAAGATGCCACTGTTTGGTGTTAGCTTTGATGAATTGAGATACAGTGCTACCGCTCTGAAATAGATAGGTTTTCTTCAACAAGAACATCAAGTTTTCAGACTTTTTATAAAGAGTTTACTCCAATCTTTCTACAAAAGTCTCCAGTACTAGAGGATAATTTTATGCGGTTAGGGACAGTGTAATTTATCATACAAATTTACATATTTTCTCTTTTATGATTATAGGTTCGAAATTTTTATAACAACTGTCATGACTATTACTAATAAAATGTGAAAAATATAGCAAAGAGTGTAGAATAACTACTGAATATAATCGCTTTGGCAACATCTTATAATTAATCAGTTAGTTATTTTTTAAGAAACTAAAAAGTATTTCTTTTTATTTTCTTAAAAATAACTAAGTAAATGATTTTAATTATTCTTACTGTAAGAACAGGCATATAAATATTTAGAAAGCTTTATAATGGACCAGTGAAGATTTCAACGGAACGAACGCGACTGTTTTTCGATGTCACAACAAGTTCTTGTGTGTTTTGTAAATATTTGTAGCAAGTAAAAAATCTTACAAGAAAAACGCTATTTTGATGAGACATCGATAAGGAAAAAGCACTAATTAACACAAAATTCGCAAGATTTAATACTAAAGTAAAACATATTTTTTAACTTACCTTTTGATTTTGTTTTTGAGCCAATTAACACAGCCATCGGTAAATTCCGTCGCCTGCGCCACCACCGCCGGCGGGGCGATATTGATGACGGTGTACACGACGATACATTGGTAATCCATAACACGGACATGTCCTCTGCGCGAGCAAGGTTGTACTGAGCAAGACGCGGGAGACACGGCCAGGCGCGTCACGCGCGTTCCCTAAGATGTGCGTCGGCGCACCTTGCCAACTTCCCCGCGACGTGCGACGATACCCACGCGGACGCTACGTCGGCCGACGCAACTGCTGACCTTCGTACACCGAACATTTATATACAACTACAGACATGAAATTTAATCTTGATTACACCTAGCACATTTTTATAAACCCAAAAAGTTTAACTGTTCGATTATTCACTATTAAATTTGTATAATTATGCGTATTGCCACCTATACGCATTTACATTCTACAAACTTCTCGTTTTCTAGTCCGGCGGAATCAGCTGTTGTCGAGTCTATTTTTGTGTTGATTGTTTACATGCAGTATTGAATTGTCACGGAGGCGGTAAACTTACTAGCTAAATGAAAAGGAGCTGAATGAAACTTTAGATTATTATTCAGTGTACGAAAATGTAGTAGCACAGATAGAAGAAAAGAGATATTGATTTGCGATTGTGAGGTACACTGTACCGCGTGGAGACGCGCCGGCATCTCGACTAGACTGCGGTCTGAGGGCTTTTCCCGGATAACGCGTCACCTACTACGGCTTCGCATTAATAAAGAGAGATAAAACTCAAGACTTATCTGCCGAGATTGGTAGGAAATAAATACCGTAGAAAACGAATCCATCAGCAAAGTTTAGACAGGTTTAAAGGTCAGATTGATTTGATTTACAAAACGACTAACAGACTCGATAAACAAACACCAATCATTTAAAATATACTTAGGTACCCATTAACACAATTTCAAGTTGGTGCCCTGTCGTTTTTCGAAAAACTTTATTTAATAGTTTGAGTATTCGCAATGATTTTCAGTAACACAACTCAACCAAATATATTCTTACCTGGCCCGGAAAGTACTCAAATTTTATTGCGTAAGGTATCTACTTACTTACACAATTGTAATAATAAACAATCTTCAATGAAACGAAAACTTTTATTTATGATCTGAGATCAGATAAATATAACCCAGATTCTGTTATACATTGGAATAACATTTGATCTAATTAAATTTATTTTATATGTACAGTACAATCGTAAAAATGGTCATCAACTGCTGATGTTTTTTTAATTGACTTTGCATATGTGATTTTTTACAAAGAAGATTTTAGTCTTGATGAAAGACAAAACAATTTTAAATTGTCTGCGACATTCACATATTCAAATGCTAACCTGTGTTCGTCCACTTGCCAACATTCAAGAGATTTTGACAGATACCAGTGGTTATAATTAAATTTAAGAATCATTGCCAAGGACTGGTAAAACTGCTGAGTTTAATAATACCAACCCCTTGATTACATTTTTAATATACAAAGATACTGCCGGAGTAAAGAAAATTTTTAATGAAAACAAAATCTCATTAAAATGTATTGTTTTAGTAAAGATGTGAGTTAATTTTGTATAAAAGCTTTTTGTATAGTTTTATTTAGTATGTACAAAAGTAACATAAATGCTTATAGGGTTTTCAAAAGCTCATTAATGATCAGTATAAAAGATTGCAATCTTAATGTGGTGAAAAATGAGACTTTTTTTTTGGCACTGTACCAAATCATTCAAATTCGTCAGAGCAGGAATACACTGGCGACGAATTTTTATTGTACCTCAGGGTATCGTGGAGTACCTCGTGAGATTTTAAATTTACATATTCTTGTTTTGGCTACAATCCAAGAGCTACTTTTTAATATTAAAACGTTTCTTTGATGCTCACCACACTGTCTGAAGGACATTTTACACGTGTGTAATTTTTATGCAATCATGTGTCGTGACTGTGACGTCAAAATGTAGACATTTTAGTATCTTGAAATGTTTTGTCTTTAAAACCTACTATATACGAGTACTAGACATTATTTAACACACGGGAGTTACTCACGTAAAAATATCGTCGATTTAGATACCGACAATGTTTCGATTCATCCGGAGAATCTTCATCTGGGTAATTGTCGGTATCTAAATCGACGATATTTTTACGTGAGTAACTCCCGTGTGTTAAATAATGTCTAGTACAACTCACGAAAGTTTTGAAAGTGAAATATACCTATACGAGTACGCGTTGTGTCTAGTCATTTTGTTATCACCGTGTACTATAGGGTAGGTATATTATTATATCTATAGTGTTTTAAGGATAAAAAAAACACCGGTTTGCTACTTTCATCATAATATTTATTTTGGAAAGATTTACATACATTACCCAAAACAAAACGTTCTATTTTTTAGCTGATACATTTTTCTATTTAAACATTTAAGTATAAATAATTTGAATGAGATCGTATACATTGCATTAAATTTATTAGTGAATAGATTTATATTTTTCATTAATGATTTTAATTATTACAAAAATACATCTATAAGTAAATGCATTTTATTAATCATAACTTTGATTAAGTATATAGGCATTTTAAGAAATTCTTGTCTATTTAACTTACTACCATCACACTAAACACTAATATAATAATAAAAGATTGATTATAATTCTTATTGATAATAAGTACATTGTTTACTTAATGATTAGGTAAATATTTTGAACAGCTATACTCGTACATTATGAAATATTAATAATATTTATCGTAAATGTAAACAAACCGAGATAATTTTAAGTCAAAAACAAACAATTCAAAAATGCATATTATGCACAATAATGTCATGCATTTCAAAGTTACTTTAACAATTTTTTTTTGAATATGTAGTGAAAAGTTGTCGGAAAACACATCGCAGATAGATAAATGGACAATACATTCTACTGAAAATTTACCAACAATAATCTAAAAATATATCATAAATCGACATGCAGTGTGATTCAGACGTCCGTAATGCATCCAATTCGATGATTTTCTTCAGAAAGTTGACGTTTTTTCAGCGAAGAAATCTCAATTCGGAATACATTCCGAGAGCGAGGACTGAAACGCACTGCTGTTCCATTTGGTTCTTTACCCATTTCAACTAATTTCAAAGACCCGTTTTCAGAAGCTCGTCTTTTATTTAGATACATCGGGGCGAGGAGATGCGGCTCTCTCTGAGTTAGGAGAACTGCCTCCGGACGTGCTCTGCGGGCTTCTCTCCACCTAATAAAATATTAAGAACATTACAGCAAAACCTAAAATAGCCAATGACGTGGTTTGGTAAACATTTCCTGTACATTATGTTTGAAACGTGAGACTAGCGTCACATAAATGTTAACAGAAAATAATTAAGATTTTTTAATTATAATATTTTAAAGTCTATAGTGCCAAAACGGATGCATTAAGATGGATATAGATGAAGGAGTATATCAAAGAAAAGATAGATGTATAGGCTAGGCATGACACGAGTAAGAAAGAATTTAGTGCGGATGACAACTGATAGAGAAAAATAAAAGAATAAGAGCGATGCCACACGGGCGTTGCCGGATGTCAACGCGCGAGCAACGCACATGAGCTTTGTATGATCTGCAAATATTTGTCTCGGGTCTGGGTGTTTTCTATGTATAATAAGTATGTATATACAAAAAAAAGTATATGAGTAGTATATCAGTCATGTGGTTCCCATAATACAAGCTCTGCTTAGCTTGGGGCTATATAATGCTGGACATTTCACACAGCATCACGTAACCCTAAGGTAAGCAGAGCTTCAAATGAAGCACTACATTTATTTTACAATAAGCTGCTGCCTGTGACTTCGCGCGCCTGATTCTTAGATAAAACGAAATTTAACGCTCTAGTAGTAAAAAAGTTTTCAAAATCAGATCAGTAGGGCTATGATAATCCATTACAAAAAAAAAAATACTTTTGCTTTTTTAAAGTTTAAAAAAAGATTTTCCAGTATAAGTAGCTTTTCTTGGATAATTAATCTATTAACCATACAGATGCAATTTAGAAAACTCTTTCTCTAGGTACTAGAGAGCTACATTACCGTTATTTTTTTTAACACATGGATCATGGTATGTGACCTGTGCTTTTTTAAATTTTTATTCTTTTGTCATTTAAATAACATGTTTAAAATAAAGCACATAAACTTACATTTTATTGGGAAAATCCACGAATACACGGCCATGAAGAATGACTCGTAAATTATATTACCCTACTAAATATAAACTAAGACAGTACCTGTAATCCTGTGTGTAACATATTGGCAATCGACTCAACGTCCAATGTGGAATCCTGAGCAGATATCTTTTTAATGGCAGATGATACGATGCATATGTCTCCTCTCAGCTCGCGAACTAATGCGGTAATCTTTTGAGCGTTGCTAAGCACTTCAACGCTCTGCGTGTAGGGATTGTAACGAACGCCAAATGGACGTTGAATGCTCTCCGCGAATGCTCTAAAAATAAAAAAAAATATTTAAATTTTCATACTTACTAAAGTTTTTAAACCATTAAAGTAACAAAGGTATCAAAATGTTTCAATAAACTCAAGAGATGCATGCAGCTTCAATAGAGTATTTTTTTTCATCTACATACTTACTTTAGTACCAATTTTTTAGGTGGAATATGCTTATACAGCAATACAGTGATAAAGAATATAAAATATACTACTAAATACGTGCTCTTTTATAAACGCTGTCTAATAAAAACCTAATGCCAGATGCACACACTCGTTGAGAGCGTCGAGAACATACCTTGTACAAGTGTACACACTCGTCGAGATCCTCTTGCGAGAGTTTCGGCCGAGAGATAAATTGACTGTCCTTGTGCTTTACATCCTATGGGTTCCATAATACTAGTACCATTTGATAGTAGATCTTAAAAAACTGTGATTCACCGATTCACCCTCGTTAGACTACATAGCGAAACGCATTTTCACACAAATACAGTCAGCTGGCAACTAAATGCACGAGTGTGTACTTGCTCGCTCTCGTTTTCCTCGCGAGACCCAACGAAATCCTTTGACTCGGGCTCAATAAACAGTCCGAGAACGACGAGACGAGGCACGAGAGCATGAGACAAGACGGGAGCACCATGTTCAATTGTGCACACTCGCTCTCGTCTTTTCTCGGGGTGTCTCGACGAGTATGTACAGCGGGCATAAAACTAGTGTTATACATTGTGTTTAAAGAATTCACCGCATCTATTCTAGACAACGTTTTGCTATTAAACTTTAATTTTATGAGAGTATCCATTTATACCGAAAGTGCTATTATCACAGCTCGCCCGGCTGAGTGTTTGGTATTTCCAGCTGAGGTTAATGACCTAATTATGAGTGAGTTTTTACTGCATAAATCATGTACAATACTACTCGTTATTTGTCTAGTTCCCTTCCTAGAATCAACTACGAATCTGACTGGTAGATGAGGTAAAGTTATTTCTAAAGGTGGCCTCAGACGGTTCACTCAAGTGAAAGATCACTCGAATGAATGCTGGGGTTTTCTATGATACTTTTCTTTTATTTTATGTTCAGATGTGTCACTTTTAGTGAAATATGCAAAATGAACGACGGAAATGAACGAAAAATGAACCGTCTAATTCCACCTTTATGAACTTATATAATAAACAATCTGAATTATATAATTCAGATTGTTTATTATATTATCAAACAAAATCAGGGAGTGACTTCAATAGTGACGTTTATAAATCACCACGAAAGTCAAAACTTCCAAGAATCTCTGCATTGCATTTCTCAAAGTCACAAAGCTTTTTACGATCTACATTCAGGTTATATACTGACCTCATTTTCTCCTTTGCTTCTTCAAAGGAATCTGTGTAGTAATAAGCGTTTTGGTAAGATGTGATGATGCATTCCTCGTTGACAGTCACTTCGGGGTCGAAGCGTTTTATTTTGGATGGCGTGACGAGAGCGTGCTTCAGCTCAGCGACGGATGAGAGGAGACCAGCTCCATACACACGGAAAGTACCGTCTACTTGACGACACAAGCCGAACTCTACGGTGAAGAAGTAGAGCTACGGAAGCGAAACATAAAATTAACTTCAGTTACAGATGCTGATCTATAACATAGATTTACAAAATACTTTAGAACCAGTTGAGCCATCTAGGGTCGTTGCAAACGGTCTATAGATGGCCCAACTGATCCAAGTCACTGGAAGCGTGCCCAAGACGACGCTCTGGCAGAATTACCACTGATCTGCCGGGATAAAAAGGCCGTATTAGCAAAATCATAATATGAATCACACTATATGCCGTTTTTTTTTTACAAGATCAAAAACATCATACTAATCATTATTATGATTGAACTTTACCGGCCTTTTTACCCGGCTGACTGTCAAGTCACAGGGTTATGTAGATCGCGCGTTTCTATGTATGTGGGTGGGTGGGTATGTAAGTAATATTCTTTATTACCACGTTTCTCCTAAACGTCTCAATGGATTTTGATGAATGAGGTATCGTTAGAATCGTCTCTATGTCGATTGTGCTCTAGGATACTTTTTATTTCGATAAATCAAATAGTGCGCCTAGAAAATGCAATAATGTGTGAATTTAGAAAACAAAAATCATGCCATCATATCAAAATCCATGTCAAAATCAAGAGGTTGGTGGATTGATATCAAATATAATTTTTTAAAAAATCTAACATGACATCTTCAAAAACTAAATCGACTTCCAAAATTTTTGAAAATCTATTTTTCGCCCTTAATGTTATTGCTAAACAAAACGCATAGGTACTAAAACTTTCTATTTAGTCACACGCAACGTTTAGAACAAACTGCATCGAAATTGGTTCAGCCATTTAGAAGATAGATATCTCATTTAAGAAATATCGCACGCATTTCATTTTCAGACAGAGCCATCTGTGTGTCAACTGTGACAACAAAGTTTAGGAAAAAGCGCACGGCATCGAACCCTAGATACCTACCTACCTAATAATAAAATTGTAATTTAATTTTGTGATTGAGATAATGCTGTTTCCAACTTTTCAGTTCAGCCGGGTTTTTTAATTTTTGAATGAATTGCTTGTTAGCTCTGCTGTAGAGTCAAATACTATGTCAGCTTTCAGATCACGTGTTGTTTCAATCAGATAAACTGATTGTTATCAATAATAATAAAGGCTATAATAACTTTTGGCTTCACATTTCAAAATATGTAATACTAGCTTCCGCCCGCAGCTTTTCTCGCGTGTTACCTACCCGGATAAAACGTTCCAAGTTTCATAAAAATCCGTTCAGTAGTTCTTGTGTGAAAGAGTTACAAACATCCATACATACATACATCCAGACATTCATACATCCTCAATACCTCACAAACTTTTGCATTTATAATATTAGTAGGATGAAAATAGAGAGTGTTAAACCGTCGATGACCAATCATTTCAAAAACATCAAATAACTTGTTTGATGTTTCTCTTTGTAGTATCAGCTATTGAACAGGAAATGTTTTTATTACAAGACACGGTCCGCTGGCGTGTTTTACTTACCGTTGCCAATTTATCGATGTCTTGATCGGAAGCGCCGAGCGACGCCAAGCCAAGCTCTTGAGAGAATTGGGCAAAACTCGGGTTGGCTAGAAGTGGCATATGTCCCAAAAGCTCATGGCAACAATCACTGAAAAAAAAACAACATTTTTTATATTCTTCATTTACTTACTTGCACAGAACGATATCTCGAAAGCACTTGTCTATCTTTATTATTATTCTTTTTTGGATTATGTTTAACTTTATAATATTTAATGCTTAAGTGTCATTGTTCTGTTTGTTTCCCAAATAAATAAATAAATTATTTTAAATAACTTACTCTACCGTTCCTGTGAAAAAGTTGTGAGCCTGTTTTGGTTTTATCGTTTTGTTACTAATGTCTGTTTGTTTCTGGATGTTTCCACGCATTACCTTTTATCACCATTTCATAACTGGTTGAAAACTTACGGTTCAGGAGTATAGAATGGATCTGATGAATGGCGAATGTACTGAGTGCAGTGGAAAACTCGGAAGGCGAGACCGGACAGGAAGTCTCTCGGAGAAAGGTATCCCGCTACAGGACGTAGTTGAAACCCTGTCTTTCGCTTCAGAAAAGCGCTTACGTCCTCCAACTGCAATTTCACATACAATTCGTTTGATACTAAAAATTTATAAAGTTGAAATTGAGTTAGACCCAAATGGAATAATAAATGATGAAATGTGGACAGATGGTTGTGAAATAAGCTTTTTACCATTTGGTTTTTGGGTAAACATTCATACGTAATAAGTACCTCGTATGAGCAAGTGGCCAACTCTGGTGACGGAGTTTTTAGGCCGCCTAAAGGCCTCCGTCCTGGCTTAACGACTTAAAAGCCGGGACCTACAATTTAACGTGCCCTCCGAAGCACGGAAGCGCTCAGCTCGTAATGCATTTAACGTAAATTATAGACAATAAAATAAAAAATATAATGATAAATGCTTATTGTACTCGTATAATGGATAACTAAAAACCTATTTAAGGTAAGCGTCCACTAGTCGGTATCGTACGCTTCGGACGCATCACACGCAACGGATCGTAGTATTATTTGTATAGAAACTCATATAAGTGTGTCACACATCGTACGCATCGCATTACACAGATAATCCGCTTGATGCGATCCGTTCACTGCGTGCGATGCGGGCCTGTGGACGCTTACCATTATACAAGCCCGATACGCTAGAATGTTATTCGAGTTTGAATCGTTAAGCATAGTTAGAATAGTTTAGTTAGAACAATCCAATCCCGTCGAAAGATCAACTTCAATCAATCGAGACAAAACTCAATCTCTCAAGCTGAAAGGATTGAGAAATTCAATCTGTAATTCCATCTAAGTTCTGATAGTCTAGACGACGCGACAATATTACCTGGGGCAAGTTGTCCTCCCTGTAACCACAGTACTTTACAAGTTGTGGCCAGTTCTCCAAATACTCCTCACAGGCGTGCACTTGGTACAGCTTATGAAGTTCGAGGAACACAATTCCCCTGTAACGAAAGCCAAACAAGCTTGTCAAACAACTAACAACGAACTTTGAAACTACTGATACATCCTGGCTAGGCTTGAGATTACAATACCTAACATAAGCCACCAAGATGATACCATTCTCATAAACGAAAGCTGAAACGATCTTGGTAACGTGAGGTCATACTTTATAAATAATATGATATTTTAGTACATAATCAATGAGTAACTTCAAGATTTTTTTACTGTTTTATACTAAGTGAATTGTAATCGCAAATAATGTATTACGAGTATATTCGTACTAGCCATACATTTAGTTACACATACAAGTAAGTTACACCTTTAAAAACTAGACATATTTGTATGATAGATATTTGATTTGCTTCTGGCTGGGATAGCAGAATACTTTTAAACACCGGAAAAATTCACATACATAAATAAAATGACGAAAATTAATTTTCTCATACATTTTATTTGGAACGGCTTATTTAATGATATCTCGAAATCTGAGCTGGGTCAGCTATAGTTGTAAATATTTCTTCCAACAACATGCTTTCGTTCACGTCACGTTTTATTTTATAAGCTAGACCAGAGGTCGGCAACGCTGAGCTAGACGCATTCAATTGTTTTTTGCCGCAGAGAGGTCCAACTATAAAGCCCATGCTATGTAAACGGCTTATTGAATTTACGATTTGAAGATCATCGTATCATTAAAGTGAGTCCCATCTTTTAAGCTCAAACTCGATAGTTAGACTCGCATGAAATCTAACCTTATGCGTAGTTCATACTGCTCAAATTTTTCATTACTGTTGTCGGATTACAAACTCTATTGCAAATGTCTATTTACATACATCAATCACAAAGATTTAGGGCAACTGATTGCGAGACATTTGGATACGCGTAGCGTAAATTCGATTTGTCTTGGTGTACATGAGTTTGTACTGGTATCTATAACATTTTGAAATAATTAGGTTATTTATCAAGTAAATGTTCATAAAATGTTTTATGTTAGGTCTTCTATTTATTTTTGTCGGTCTAACATCCTAATCTTCGTCATCATCTCTTTGTCCTTATACCACTTATTGGGGTCGGCATAATATGTTTCTATAATCTCTCTCTGTCTTTTATCAATCTGTGAAATAAAAATTTAAAAAAAATTGTTTCTAAAAATAATACTTAGGAAATCTTTAAAAATAACTATTGAATTTCTAAAAATGATAGTTAAATCTCTAAAAATAATAATTGAATCAACAAACTAACCGCCAGCCAAGCTGAATTTGTCTACGTCGAATGTTTCGAACTTTCCTAAAGACTTGCAATATTCGCCCTTGTGCGACTAAAACTTCACCGTAGTAGATATTTAGTGAACTGTAAGTTCTGCCGACAGTTGCGCCTCATCCCTCTATCCCTCCCCCACATTGGTTCACCCCCCTTTGTTAGTTGGAGCTGTGATTCTCTAAATAATACATAAAGTGCTTACTGGATATGTGCGTAATTAATTGAAGTGGATCGTTTATACCCTTTATTTTCTTTGAAACGAAAGTTAAATCGGAATTATTTGTTTGTAAGCCGCTTCAGAAAAAACTGCTAAGATTTATTTTTGAAGAATAATTTTAAGCTACAATGCTATACCAGAACATTCAGAGCTTCCAAAGTTTTCTTATAAACCTACACAATATTTCAACACAGTTATTCTCCTTTACTTCTAGAAAAAAAACTAGATTATACTAAATTCTTGATCTTATTCTAGCATGGCGATAAATTAAAAATATCAACATATATATTATATACTAACTGTTTCGCACCAACGAAGAAAATCAAAATAGAAAAAAATAAATAAAGAAAAAAGAACAAATTTTACGAGAACATAGGGTTTAACACATTAACCAAAGACATAGCGGAAAAATCCTAAATCTATGCAGTTAACACTTACCATGTCTTGATCTCAACATCGGTGTATTGTACTTTAGGGATAGGCTGCCCACTAAAAAAGGAAAAATTCTCAACATTACAAATCAAAATGAAATGCCATGTTTTATAGCAGCCCGACCTGACCAAACCTTTAGCTGATAGACATTATAAGAAGGGTCAAGTGAGAGTGCTGACACAAAGGGCTAGTTAGGAACAGAAGTGTTCTAACGTTCTAAGTACTTAACATTTTTGAAAAACTGAGCTGTCACTTTTTGGTGTTTCTGATCATCAACTTCAATATTTCAAGAAGTAAAAAAAACATGCTAAGTATTTGGATCAATTTTGTTCCTAACTAGCCAAGGTTTTCGGTGCACTAGTTTTTTGGGAGCTCTAGAAATTCATTACCCTGAAAATGCTTTATCTTCTATGAACTAACTTTTCAATTTCGTTAAGCCCTATTTTAACTCATCTCACCCGCGGCTAGATTAATGAAAAAATTAAATGAGGCTTTGATTTATTTTTTTTCAAATCGACCTAATGATTCAAGAAGAAAATTCAAATATATTTTATAGCACTCGCTTTTAACTCAGGTAGTTGCATTTTAATTTATATTTGCTGTCTAAACGGCTGAGCCAAAGTTTGAAACAATAAACGTTGTCGACCCGACCACTCAACTTGCTTTCGCCCATGCAACAGGTTGCTGTCATCAAAGAATAAACTTGTTGTTATACTAAAAATAGCTTCTTTGTTCCTATGTGATAAAATTAGCATGAGTGTTTCTCTAATAGACAAACAAACAAGTGTTTCTCTAATAGAGATTGAACAGGTGAAATGTTTTGCAACAATAATTGTGTTGGAGATTTTGCCAGAATATATTTTATGTATTTTTTTAAATTATGGTGTAGATCTATACTCTAAAGGTATATAAAGGGCTAAAGGGTAAATATTGAGTCATCATTACAGGTTTTCGCGTTTCTTCACTACAAGCTACGCATTATTTTAAATCTTTAATTTAGAAATTGTCAAATAATAATATCGACGTCAGCGTCAGTTTAAGCAAAAAAGGGCACGGATACATTTTGAAATGTCATATTCAGTTTCTTTGAAAGTATTCAGTAGGTCACAGAATTTCAATAGTTTGATTTGACTTACTATTTATAATTGTTGGCGATTGCTGCGAATTGCCCACGACGTTTGCGGTAAACAGGATCTTTGAAGCCAGGGTGATCAGCGTCCAGCTCTGACCCATACATGAGAACGTTCTGAGCAAGGTCCAAATCCGATATCTTTCTGGGGAACCAATGCATCTCACCGAAATCTAAAAGTGAGTGACTTCTTAATAAACATAATAAAAAACCACCCAGTAACATTTATACACTAATTACTTATACAATTAAATAAAAAAGGAACCCTGTTTAGTATCTAAAATTGACTATATTTCATATTTATTTCATAAATACATTGTTACATACAAACATAGGACAAAAATAGTTTAAACAAATAGGGCAAATAATTTACCAAGACCCCGCACTAGGACAAGCCTGTATCGCGGGAGTCAGAGTAAATACCTTACAGACTACTAATATATAAGTACATACAAAAATTATAAATAACTATGCCTATGCCAAGAAGAAAAATTCAGCAGTGCGATTTAGACCTCAGAATTTATTCCGAATTCGGAACGTGACGTTTTTTCGCTGAAAAAACGTCGACTTTACGAAGAAAATCATTGAATCGGATGCATTTCGGAAGTCTGAATGGCACTGCAGATCACTGATTGCAGAAAGAGTGTCCAAAAAGCTGGCGGCGCCCGGCGTTACCTCATTGGTTTTATATTTTTTATTGGTATACATTTTATCTAAGATTTAAAACAAAAAATTAAAATGATTTAGTACAAATCAGCACAGAAATCAGACAAAAGTAAATTTTGCAATCGCGACGCTTCTTATTCTCAATTATTATCAATCACGCCATTTTTATAAGAATAAAACACATCAACTACGTGAAAATTGACTTACCAAAGCTAGAAGTGGCAGACAAGGGCGTTGGTGGAGGAAACTCATCGGTACCATGAGAAGAAACTACCTCAAAATCTTGCACTTCGCGTTTCAGCATTCTTTTCATCTGTTCCACTCTACGTGGATCGCATTCGACATCCACCAATATGTCTGCCTAGGAAACAAATTATTTTTCATTGTTTTTTTTCCATTCTATAAAGGAGACTGTTTTTAAGTGGTCTATGAACCAATAGCCATACTGCTATGGTATTTCTGTGGGGATACCTCAACTACATCCTTGTGCAAGGGGGCATCAAAATCCAACCCGGCAGTTTTGAGAAAAATAATACTTTAGAATTCACATTTCTTGCAAAAATGTTTTTATTTTAGAAACGTTTTGAACGGTTATTGTGGTTAGTGTCTGTAAAGTTCGGACTACAATGTAATAATATGGTGACAGCGACCTGATCTGATGATGGAGTCAGGAGCTGTTCAACAGAACTCCTCAATAAATAAGCCGATTGAGTTGAAACTCGGCATATCTGTCAAGTTTTAACTGCAATGTAATAATATGGTGACAACGAGCTGATCTGATGATGGAGTCAGGGGCTGTTCAACAGAACTCCTCAATAAATAAGTCGATTGAGCCGAAACTCGGCATATCTGTCAAGTTTTAACTGCAAAGTAATAATATGGTGACAACGAGCTGATCTGATGATGGAGTCAGGGGCTGTTCAACAGAACTCTTCAATAAATAAGCCGATTGAGTTGAAACTCTGCATGTCTGTCAAGTTTCAACTACAATGTAATAATATGGTGACAACGCGCTGATCTGATAATGAAGTCAGGAGCTGTTCAACAGAACTCCTCAATAAATAAGTCGATTGAGTTGAAACTTGGCAAATCTGTCAAGTTCCAACTATAATGTAATAATGGCATAATAAATAATGATACATGATCATACATATAATAATAAAAAAATGTTGAGGTGGCAAGTGAGTAGTAGAGAAACACATTGATAAAGTACTTATACAGTCAGAAATAACCGTTCAAAACGTTTCTAAAATAAAAAATATAGCAAGAAATGTGAATTCTAAAGTATTATTTTTCTCAAAACTGCCGGGCTAGATTTTGATGCCCCTTTGCACAAAGATGTAGTTGAGGTATCCTCACAAATATACCACTACAGTATCGCTATTGGTTCATAAACCACTTCCCATACAAAAAAAAAACAGTCTCCTATGGGGTTTAACACCAAAAATAACCATAATGGCTTTATACAGCCGTAATAAGACCAACACTGACAAACGTTGCTATTGTCTGGTGGAACAGAACAGAACTCAACACTATAATTAGTCTGTGAAGCCCCCAGAAAACTTCTGTGCTTCTGGGAGGAGCTAGGCGGGCTTCAGTTTTAATGAGCCAGGTCATCCCTACGCATAAAGGACCACCTTTGAGTCTAAATGCGGAAAAGGGAGGGAGTCCACATACATACATCCATACATATGGGCACAGTTGTTGGTCGTTTCTCGTCCGTACCACCTAATAGATAACTACAGAAAAACAGCCGTCTAACATTGACTTTTATAAAAGCCTATACTTTCACTTATGGAAATAAACAAACTGCGCCGCGCGGTGTAGTGTTAAAAATAATAAACGGACAGGTGACACAATGTAAATGACAGGTGACACAACTTGACAGACATGCCGAGTTTCAACTCAATCGGCTTATTTATTGAGGAGTTCTGTTGAACAGCTCCTGACTCCATCATCAGATCAGCTCGTTGTCACCATATTATTACATTGTAGTTGAAACTTGACAGACATGCCGAGTTTCAACTCAATCGGCTTATTTATTGAGGAGTTCTGTTGAACAGCTCCTGACTTCATCATCAGATTAGCTCGTTGTTACCATATTATTACATTGTAGTTGAAACTTGATAGACATGCCAAGTTTCAACTCAATCGGCTTATTTATTGAGGAGTTCTGTTGCATAGCTCCTGACTCCATCATCAGATCATGTCGCTGTCACCATATTATTACATTGTAGTCCGAACTTTACAGACACTAACCACAATAACCGTTCAAAACGTTTCTAAAATAAAAAACATTTTTGCAAGAAATGTGAATTCTAAAGTATTATTTTTCTCAAAACTGCCGGGTTGGATTTTGATGCCCCCTTGCACAAGGATGTAGTTGAGGTATCCCCACAGAAATACCACTACAGTATCGCTATTGGTTCATAGACCACTCCCCATATAAAAAAAAACAGTCTCCTTTTTTCAAAATCACGCAATTTACAAATGTAGGTAAATTAAAATTATGTAATTAATTCAAGTGTTATTCACTATTTATTATTGTAAAATTTAAGGTAAATTACCAATGAATTCCCGTGTTATTCCCTAACTATGAATTGTTGTAAAGGCTGTTTTTAGTTGTATTGACTGGAAAGATGAAAACTTCTCCAGCTTAAAAAAAAAATCAAAAAAATTGAAGATCTAGGAAAACCTAGATCTTGATTTTTTTTTAAATTTTTAGATACTTATTGCTAATTTTTTTGGTAGCAGTGTTTTTACAAGTTTTGATTTAACTAAAATAATATGTAAAATAGTATGTATGATAGTATGAGTCAAATCTGGGAAGTTGAATTTGACTCACTTCCTTACCATGACTGTACCTACAATCCACAGTAGACATTTAAATTCAGAGATATTTGGTGCAAGACCACATTTTGCAGAAGTTAGTATTTCATACCTATAGATCGCAATGGAAATGATTGAATAAGAAAAACATTTTTTTAATTCAACAGAATTATATAAGTACCTATACTAAAATAAAAAGGTGTAACTACCGTCTACAACAGTGGATAAGGATGAAAAAGAAAGTATGCAAGAGAATCTTGGCTCTCGACGAGAGACGAGGTCATCAATATAGGTAAGTACCTAAAAGTTTCGCGTTGAAATGAAAATATTAAAAACATATTTCCAGGACAAAGACGGTAATATCCGAAAGATGTGGGGATAGGCCGCTTGATTTATAAAGACAACGAAATTGAATGAAGTTTACAAAAATAGGTAGGTAGGTACTTCTAATTTTACTTCGATACTTTGCGCATACGATTTTTGTAAAAAAAGAAATAAAAGAAACCACACTAGTCATCAAACTTACGGATGTGACTTCAGAGATTGACTTCCTTGATTCGATATGAAGTACGTTGATCCCAAGATCCTGGAAAACCGAAAGTACTCGGACCAATCCACCGACTTGATTCTTCAGGGTAAGCATCACTGAAATTCTCTCGCTTTCTGCATGTTGAGCGACAGACTGCTGGCGAGCCTGCATTTGTAACTCCCCGAGTTTCGGGTGATGAGCAGCTTCGTTTTTCACCTGCCATCCTGAGCCATTTCTGTACAGCCACAGGCCTAGCAAACCCTTTCCTGATCCACTCATCGCAGCAACGGGTGCTTTAACTTTCTCTAACTTTAACCTAAATCAAATTGGAACTCTGCTTGGAGTTGTGAATGTGTAGTAATGATGTTACCAGTGGAGTGATTTAGTTTTGATTTGGAAGTTTTTAATTGTGTTTGGGAAATGCGTCGCTGTAATAGCTAGGACATACTGCGACCTCCTTCAGCTTCTGCCCGCCTTATAAAGTAGCGAGGCGCGGGAGCTTGCCGGAGGGTGGGTGTATTTGATTGGCTGAATCAAGTGTTCGGAGTTACTTGGAAAACGTTCTCTTTTCATACTGACAGGAAGTGGGCACACTGAGGCCTAGCTAATGCGCCTAATATCTAGAATAATTCTAATTTTATCTGGAATAAAAATACGAAGAGGTAAAGTTTAGGGAATACTCTCCAAAACTGCTCGTCAGATTCATTTTTTTTCAGAAAGCTAATCGATCGAGCGAGCGAAGCGAGCGAAGATCTTAGTGGCAAGTTAGGCGATTTTGCTTTGTATGTTTGTATGTTTGTATGTTTGTATGTTTCATTTTTATGTTCTCGCATAACTGTCGAACCGCTTATCCAATCTGTATGAAACTTGATAGGTCAATAGGTTGTGCTATGGAAATTTGCTGTGGAGCATATGAGCGTAATCGATGAAGGGGTTGTAAAGATATGGGGTTCCCAAGGGGGTAAATTTTTTTCAAAGTTACCCAAATATATTGAGTGGGGTGTCATATGAAAGTACTCAATTTATACATTCCAAAATGGTTTTTAGTTTTCTTCTAGGTTCTATAGTTTTTGAAATACAGTGAAACAGAAAAATTATGGAAACCAATTAACGGAAGTATGGAGAGAGCTCCCGTTTCATAGAGTTTCGATGTATTCGTAGGTCTGGTTAACAGACAAAGAGTGTGGCATCGTTGTGGTTTGGTTTGCAATGATTTTAGTTGCTACTTGATATTTTTTCTTGAGATTGTAAATAAAAGCCGTGTTGGCCGAGTGGAAGAGTGCTCGACTTTCGATTCATAGGTCGTAAGTTCGAACCCTGGCCGTGCTCATCAATGGATTTTTCGATTAGAAAAATTTAAATGCGCATTAACACGAGCTCTAAACGGTGAAAGAAAACATCGTGGGGAAACCAGGGAGGGGGAGGGGGAGGGGGAGGGAAGGGGGAGGGGAGGGGTGGGGGGAGGGGTGGGGGGAAGGAGGGGGGAAGGAGGGGGAGGGGAGGGGCGGGGGGGAGGGAGGGGGGAGGGGAGGGGGAGGGGAGGGGGGGAGGGGGAGGGGAGGGGGGAGAGGGAGGGAGAGAGGGAGGGGGGGAGGGGAGGGGGAGAGGGAGGGGGAGGGGAGGGAATTGATTTTCTCATACATTTTGTATTGAACTGCTATTTTAATAATTTTTCGAACTAAGAGGCCTTCCCTGAGACGCGGTACGAAGTTCGCGGGGTCAACTATTGAATATAAACACGACACGACTTAATGTATTGCATGCATGCCTATAATCTTTACCATACTGAGGTAGCGCATTAGATATCATTGTGTGGTAAACACTAGAAGGAGCACTTAACGTAGGTATAGGGGTAGTCAGAAACAAGTCCAAATCTAGGCTATCAACACAACGGTGCGCGAGATCTCAGTTCGGGGCGAACTACTAGTGTATCCCTGTGTTTTATGTCATCGCTTCAATCGTGCACAGGCCTGTTGTAACACAAACTAGCTTAGTGTTTTTTTATACCCTTTAGCAGAAAAGTGAACGGCCCACCTGATGGTAGGCGGTTACCGTAGTCTATGGACGCCTGCGACACCAGAGGAGCCACACTCACGCTGCTGAACCTGAAGAGAAATCACTGCACCGACAACACAATGGACAATTGGACATGACTAGTCTACCAGCTGTCACCGCAGCGGTTCTTCGCAGAGCTCTAGCAACCTTACCTTAGGAATACCACCATTCGAGAAGAATGATGTTAGTTGGCTGCGTAGGCGGAGGTACTTTTCCAGTTGGTCTGCTGGAATATTGAGTGAGAAAAACCCTCCATACTCTTCCTCCTATAAAAAATAAATGATTATTTATTTATGGTTATTGACATGACGATATAGGTACATAAAAAATATTATTTTTTTTTACCTTTTTTTACCTTTTAGATGATAAATGATGTACTTAAACTTACTCGTAACATCGTTTCAGGCTCAAATTATGAGAACAGATTAAAAATGTAAAGTCTGTAGAAAATCATAATACAGATCGCTTCAAAGCGATAACACTGCCCTTTGTGTAAACATAAGTCTTTCAGTAAATTGTGTTACTTAGCGAAGTGTACAATACAATATGAGTTTTTATTACTTTATTCTCACTTAGACCAAGAAGTGTATTTTAAAGATGAGTGGCAACTAGCGTGGTAAATGGAGGTAGCTGTAGCTTTTACAATTTGTTATTTATTCTTTCTCTTCTCCTAGGCTTGTTCTTGGTGTAAACCAAAATCGCAATCACTCACACAGTCTCAGTATCCAATAAAAGCGAGAACTGAGATTGTGGAGGCACCTTCTGGGCCGCTCGCTGAAGGGTGTTAAGCGATCCAGTCCCTGTATTTATTACCATTGTTTAGCGAAAAGAGCATTCGCTATCATTCATTATCTGGGATCCCTGCCTCAGAAACTTTTCTCCAACTCGAAATAAAAATATCAGGCGGGTTTATTTTTGTTAGAAAACTCAATTTGCGCTTACTATTTGAATAGAGTATTGGCAATTTATTTTCAGATTTATATTTTTAAAGATTGATTAGTTACTAAATTAGACTTTACTACGCGTCATCACAGTCGGGCCACCAACAAAATGTAGGTATATGACACTGGGTGTCCGCTTGGTTGCGCAACCAAGCAAGACACTGGTATATTTTGTTTGTGGTGGCGCAACCAGGGTGTCCTAGTGGGATAGGACCCCAAGTTTCATCGAAATTGGTCCATCGGCACTTTGAATGAAGTTGTTATAGATGGCTTGGAATAGCAAATAGGTTATTTAAAATATTGGTACCGTTGAGTGAAGCTAGTATATACATTGTAGGTCCTCTTAATTTAAAAAATTGGACACAAATGTAATAATAATATTACTGTGTATTAAACACAGTAATATTAATATTGGTCGGAATTTCACAAAACGGCATCTAGCCTCAAACTTAGCGAAGCTCTTTCTGTGGAAACCAGTTAACTGATATAACGTTTAAGTATATATTTTTTGTAAATACATACATAAAATACTTTACAACAACCAGACACAGAACAAACATCAATGTTCATTATGTTCATCACACAAAATGTTTGTCCTGGGTGTGAATCGGACCCACATCCTATAGCGCAGAAGGCACAGCTACTACCATCTGAGCTGAGAGCTGGCTAAGAGGCAACAAATGTATAAAACATGCATGCTAGATAAGACCCGTATGTCACGATGACAAAGCTCATCGTGGTCGAGTTATCTGCCTTGTTCACGGCTCGTTAGATAACGCTGTGGTAGCCTATCTACACGCTATACTTACCATACTTCATTTATTGTGTTACATGAGTCCTATACGAGTAAAGGTTCGAGCACATTATGACGGGCCGCAGCGTGTCGGGGCGGAGCGCAAAAATCCGCTCAAATCACTTGAATACAATATGTATGAATGATCGCACACAGTGTCGGGCCACAGCGGCTCGCATTATTGCGAGGCGGATTTGCGTCCGTGCGATGCGGCCCATAGCACCATAACAGTGTGCTATAGCATGGGGAAAGTTCTTCGTTCGAGCTATCCATAAAGTACACTGTTCTCGAAATCCGTCAATGCCCTGCGACCTGTCACTAATGTGCTAGGTGAGTATTGCTGGGCTGCGGCCCGCTCCGCCCCACTGCGGCCCGGCATAATGTGCTCGAACCTTTACAGCACATTTTTTAATCGTTATTTACTTTATCTGACGAATTATACGATTTTACAGTATTTGTAAAGATTTTTCAAGCCACTTTAATTATTTAAATCACAGATTTAATACCTTGATATTACAGTTAAGAAAAGCTTTTTTGTTTCTAAGCATTTTTATTGAAACTGTTGATCTTATTATGTTTGCCAAAACTTTTGCTACTTGAAACAATAAGTATGAATTAAAACATATTTTATCAGATTCACCATTTAAAACTAAAGACAGACTTATTTTTAGGATTTTGGATTTGTTTGAATTTGTCTCCATCCCGAACAGCAGAATAACTATTAAATAAATGGAAAAAAAATCACTTAACAAAATATAAGTAGGTAGGTAAAGAAAATTCATTTTCTCATACATTTTGTAAAATCGAATAAAGAAGTAGGTAAAGTTAAAAATAATAAAATATCACTATTTGTTTTTATTGAAGTAATTACTTAGAAACAAACAGAACACCATTCAACAAAACCCCAAAAGACCTTTAAAATGAAAGAGAAGAAACAACTTACAAAAGCAAATGTTTATTTTTGACGGCAGGCTTCTAATTCAATTTCCTGGGAGACCGCTCGAAGCTCCCTTGATTGACATCTATTATATCACTCCAAATAAGACTTCATTGAATTGTTGGGTTGTTATTTAGAGTATCGAATAGGAGGCATTTTCGGAAGTCTGAATTGCAATCGCATGAGCCTAATTCTACTTCTTCTTCTTCTTCTTCTTCTTTTTCTAATTCTACTTAGTCCGATCGACCGTATTCGATAGCTATCACAGGATCTGTCAACTTTCAAAGACTGTATATCTCGAGATGTCATTCGATATATTATTTTGTAATATCGATACATATCGAAGGCTAAGCGTTCGAAATAGATAGATATTATTATGCATAATGATAGAATACGATATTTATCGTACAAAGTGAGAATCGCCATGCTGTAAGTCAATATCCCAAAAAACCCATTACTTATAATGATAATTATACTACTTCGTCTTCCGAGACTAAGGATAATTCGTAGTACACGTAAAGTGTCGCCATTCTATGCCACAATAGTTTAAAAAAATCAAATAAAAACTTTTTGGTAGAATGCACCCGCATCCCGTTGTCTACGTTCTGTCTGTCATTCATTCGCGTTTTAGTGCCCCGCCGTTCGCCACACAATTTCTCAATTTTTAGTGTTTTATAAGTTCAATTTAAGGTTTTTTAGGTTCCAAAAATGCCTAAACGACACTATAACGAGATAGTGATGGATGTGTGTATTGAAGGAAGATTAAAGAAGATTGAAAAGAGGAGGAAACGTTTGCTTCGTATTTCGAGATCAATCAGTAGCAGTACCTACTACGCCGGTTTCGCTTTTATTGTCGGAACATGAAGGTGAATTCCATAAAGATAATAATCCATATTTTACCTGATAGTGTTGTGTTCGCCTAATAGGGGTGTTTCCCTCACACAAGGTTTTTTATGGTTTCGTGATGTGTTCACCTTCAAGGGGTGCTTCCTTCACAATAAAGATGTGTTGTGTTCACCTGCAAGGGGTGTTTCCCTCACACATAAGGTTTTTATGGTTTCGTGATGTGTTCACCTACTAGGGGTGTTTCCTTCACAACAAAGATGCGTTGTGTTCACCTGCAAGGGGTGCTTCCTTCACTTTCTTACAAAAATGCAAGTGGGTTGTTTTGTTGGACTACCGCCATGCATTGTAAAATAATCATTGCAACATTTAATTACTTACTTCTAAAAGATTTGACCTACCCTATTTTTTAGGGTAGGTCCTAAGGTTTTTACAGACATTATTGTTAAAGAACCGATTATTGACGAGTAAAGATCCCATCCTACCTATATCTACGGCAACGAGTAAAGATCCTATCTTACTTAGGTATACCTACAACAGCTGTAGATTCCCCAGGCCAAGATAAACCTGATGAGTTGACCATGCAGCTCGACGAACATTTTAAGAAATTTGGACCAAAGAATGATAGTTACTTCGAGCTTATCGAAGGGTTTGAAGATATACAAATCTAGAAGATTGCACCAAGGTTGTTTCACCATTTATGAATCCAGACATTAAGGCTACCATAATGAAAGTTCTTATCAAATAAGACAAGGCAATCGAAAGAAAGCAGATGGCTGCAGCTTTATCATGTTTAGGTAATGAATTGACACTGTCTTTTCTATGTTCATATTCATATATTACCTATATGCTCCTAGCATACAAATTCTGAAGTCATAAATATTAATTATTAATTGATATATTTATTAATTGACGCGGGACGTCTAATTTGTAACAATATACAGAATCGAAGAATATAAAGATTGGTGAAAAACCTTTCAATGCCCTAAGGACAACAAAGGTATTAAATAAATGTGGATGGAAGATAAAAATTCTCAATCATTAGAATATTTTACTAATGGAAGGAATTAGTTCTTTGGGAAACTTCAAACTTCCCCTACTGGCACCTGGCAGGCAGTCTACAGTTCAAAGGAGGTCTAGCCTTCAACATCAGCGGCTTCGTGGTGGCAGTCAAAAAGGGCCTGCTCGCGTCCGCCTCCTCCGCCGAGGCAACGTCTCAGCGCTCACACACGCGCGTCAGCGCGTACCAGCGGCGCTGGATACGGTTCGTATGTTGATGAATGTTCTGGGCGATTAAGTAACTTCTATGAAAATTGATGCATTATTACTGATGATTCAGTAATATTATCTTGGTTAAGAGGGTATTGGATACCGTTTTTTCATATCAGTTCACTCAAGGATTTGTACCTGCATCTAGACGTTTTTTCACAATCTGAAATAATTGATTACCAGGAAGATATTGAAAATCTTATTAGTGTTGGCGCTACGCTGTGTACGAGTGTGAACTCTGTGGAAGAAAATTTCTTTCAAGCTATTTTCACATAAAGAAAAGCAATGACAAAGAATAGGTTTATACTTAACCTAACTGCTATACTTACTTAATATACTTACTTTAATGTATTTTTACAAAGTATTTAAAGATTGATGATCTTGGTATAAAATTTGATTAAAATTTGATTTTAAAAAATGATTTTAAGGTAATTCCTGAATTGATAAATGCCTACTTTATTGTTAGCATCGATTCATTACACGAGTACAGCAAACTATAAAAATAATGTCACGCTTACAAGAACCAGTATTGGTTAGCTTAGAGTTCAATAAAAAGCTGTTTGCCTGCAACATCGTGCAAGTACCTCAGATTTACTGTAGTACATTCAAAATAATAATACTAATAGTTTTTAAAGTTCAGTATTATTAGACGTAGGTATTAGGCCTACGACAAGGAATTTCGCGCAACTCGTGTGTCTTCTCTTCTCAATTAGTCCCGCCATCCATTATTATGGTTGGTTAAAATACCTACTTAAATTATTTGAATGGTATAAATATTTAGCTCTCATAGAATGTAGCGATTTTGATGGTTATCTTAACCTTCCCAATGCATTCAAATGTGATTTTTAATGGTGGAAAAAATCTTATTTTTTAATAATTATTTTTTTTTTTTTCCCAAAATTTCTTTTAAATGTGACAACTATTGTCTTGAATTTATTTTCTGATTTTACTGATAACATATCTAAATCAGGATGGGGGGGGGGGGGGGGCATATTATGTTGAGAAGACTGCTAGTTGTCATGTCAGTGGAGTAAAGACGAAAAATACATTTAGAGCTGAAAGCAGTTTTTTCGGAATATTATTATTATTTATTTTTATTCTAAGGAATACCGTACTTAATTGTCAGATTTTAATTTCAATCGACAATACAACCGCTATAACGAAAAAATCGATTTCCACTCTTGACCAAGGTCTCAAAACCTCTGGTAATGGTGTCCATCAAGGAACATACTTTTTTTGTGCATTCGCATTTTAATAAATTTTTAAGCGAATGGAATAGCAGACGCAGAGTCAAGGCGATGACACCCCGATATGGAATGAGAGTTGTACGTATCTAAATTCAATAGAATTGTAAACTATTTTAATCGTCCTGAGGTTGACTTATTTGCAACAAGATTTAACAAGAAATATAGAAGGTATATGTCTTGTTAGAAGCCTATGCTATCAATGCTTTTGTTGTCAAATTGGACTAACACCAGGTTTTCTACTCACCTTTTATTAGAAAAATAATTAATGACGAAGTTTAAAGGCATACTAGTTTTTTTTTTAAACTGGCCTATACAACCGTGGTTCTCCACGTTTATCCAGAAATCAACATTGTTTGAAATTACTGTTTTTAATAAATACTGTTTGAAATTTTGATACAATTCTGATGTGTATTATCCAACAGACTCCAAGATTAGCCCCTGAAGTTTGCATTGATTGCAGAACGACTATCCGCAAGGCGTTCGTGAATCGGGGTGTACCCCTTGAATTTATTAACATTAGGTGTGCTTCGATATCTGAGAACACACTTAATCAGTACGAGGTTGCTGCTCTAAGATGATTTGTATTTTGTAATAACTTGTAAATTGTACAAGTGATAAGACAATTCATTAGGAAGTATCTATATGAATTGTCTAAAGCTAACATAATAGGTTTTTTAACAGAAATGTTCAAATCTGGTGCTCAACACGGCATGCTTAACAGTTATCGTTCTGTTTGACCTTTGCTGTTAAGTTTTCAAGTGACGCACAGGTCAGAAGGCTTAGAAAGCAGAAAGGAATTTTATAGACTTTGACCAACAGTTCCGAAATATGAGTGACTTGCGATCCGATAATTATTCTAGCTAGAGTATCTTTCACAAGTCGGACCTAACAATTAATTGCAGTTAGTTTTTATCTAAAACGGTTGTTACCTTACTTAATTTAGTTACTGAACATAAAGTCCAAATCCTTTCAAATAATTATATAATAAGAACACAGACGTTTTTTGAAGATTTTATAATGTAAGATTCCAGATTTCTAAAAGATCTCGTGCAGGAGCACTGCAACCGCTTCTAAAATTACCATTTTTTTTTTTAAGCATGCCCAGAAAGTTGTCCATTAGAACCATTATCAACGTAATAATGTCAAAGTCACAAAGACTCTTGAACATCAGATGTATTGTTTATCAGTTTTAAGGCACCTTAGAACACTGTTTCAACGCAAATGCTTAGTCGGTGGATAAATCAAAACTTATCATGATATTGATAGGTACCTACTTTTATTTTCACTGCTCATGTTCATTCAACCAGACATGCGTATACATCTAGTGATAGTAGACTAGAATGTTAGTATTGATCACATTAAAAATAATGCTTGTCGAAGTATCACTTCTGATCTTAGATCATGGTCTATAAGCTTCTTAAAACCGTAATTTTATTACTGAAAGCTCAAGTCAGTTTATTTTTCGATTCATAATCAATGATTACACCTAGGTTTGTTATCCTTATATTAATAAGGTAATTTAGAATCAAATTTGATTTATGTTTGCAATAATTAGTTTGCAAAAGATCGTTGTGATCGTTTTTTGTTTCAAAAATGAAAACTTTTTTGTAATTTTTTCTATAATATTTCACATGGCTTTCAAAATCTACGAATTATCCTTAGTCTCGGAAGACGAAGTAGTATAATTGATGATTAAACGAACCTACCTGGTGATGTTCTATCATAATTATACGAGCTTCGTCTGAAGAGACTAAGTTCCCACCCACCACTAACACCCTGTGTGAAATATTATGTTAGATAGCTTTAAACTAAATGAATGACAGACAGAACGTAGACAACGGGATGCGGGTGCATTCTACCAAAAAGTTTTTATTTGATTTTTTTAAACTATTGTGGCATAGAATGGCGACACTTTACGTGTACTACGAATTATCCTTAGTCTCTTCAGACGAAGCTCGTATAATTATGATAGAACATCACCAGGTAGGTTCGTTTAATCATCAAATATCACTCCGCATGGTTTATATTTACATATTGTATTACTGTAGCGTATCGACCTGAAAGTAAAGCGTGTAACAGACTTTGCTTTAATTTATAATTAATATGAGCTAAGTAATATCTTATCATAGAAAACCACATTGGAATGTAGATAGTTTAGGTTCTGGAATAACACATAAGCTACTTTTTATCCCGGCAAAATTTATGGTTCTTGCGGGCACTAGTTATACATATGTTTAACTAGTGAACGCCCGCGGCTTTGCACGCTTGGACTACTATTTTTTATACCACGGTTTTATAACCATACATTTTTCCGTGTTAAAAAGTATTATTATAGCTGCGTCTCTGACGGGTTTCATGCTTTTGAATTGTCGCAATGTTGCGGCAATGGTCGAGCCAATTATAGAGCAGTATGAGCACGGAGTACATTTACAGTTTGCTCGTGAACTCACCAATTAAAGCTTCCGAATCGTTAGCCAATATTTTCCCAACACATAAATACGAACAAGCATTGCACGTGTTTTTATGCATTTATTTTTAGAATCGAAGCCCATAGATGATTTGAATAAATATATAATTATTAATATTAATTATTATTAATCATATACCTTTTTACTATTTTTAACTTACCTTTCAGCTACCTTTTTTCTTGTAGGTAGTTAGATAGTTTTGTTCTTAGGAAACTACTGGTTTATTTTGATGCCCAGCATGCCGAAGCAGTTAAGAATTTAATAAGCTAATAGTTTCTTCGAACAAAACTTTCTAACTACAAGAGTAAAGGTAGCTTACCCTGAAGTGCCCAAAAATTTGCCACACCCTGTATATCTACGTATTGTTTTATGTTATGAGGATGACCTACATCAACATTCATATCAAAATATCCATTGAACTATATTGTGAGACTCAATTTTCTTAGCACAGTATTCATTGCTTTTTAAAACAGTGCTTTTCTTGAGTGCGGACATCTGAATTTCATAAGATACTCAGCGTAAGTGCTGTGTTCTCGTGTTCAACGGTATTTGTTTGGTTTTATGTGCGACCGACATTCAAACGTAAAATAAATCAAAAGGGAACCAAATACAATTGTATATTTTACCAAAACAGATGTATTTGGTTGTATCTGGTCTCTTAGCTCAGTGACTGGCCTCTTAGCTCGATTGGTAGTAGCTCTGCCTTCTGCGCTGTAGGTCGTGGGTTCGATTCCCACCCCGACTGGGAATGACTCTCCAGGACAAAGATTTGTGTGATGAACAATAGATGTTTGTTCTGAGTCTGGGTGTTATAAACTTTTATAAGTATGTATTTACAAAAATTATATAGGACATAGGTATACTATCAGTTATCTGGTTCCCATAGTACAAGCTTTGCTTAGTTTGGGGCTAGATGGCGCTGTGTGATATGTCCTGAAATATTTATTATTTATTTATCTGCCTTATAACTTACTCAAAATATCCCACTCAATATTTTGAGATTTAAAAATCTGTGAATATGTAGGATCACAGCATGATTCTGTGTCAATCACGCCTCAACTATTTGACACACAAGAAAATGTAATTGATAATCCTAAAATGGATAATAGCTCTTGATGGTGGAGCAAAAAAACATTTGGAAACCAGCCCCTTGCTTGATTCAGGCCTTCTCAGAATCTATTCTGAATTCGGAAAAAGACGTTTCTTCGCTGAAAAAGCGCAACTTTCCAACTGAAATCATCGAATCGGATGCTAATTCTAAAGTCTGAATCAGCATGCAGTTATCTTTATAAAGTTATCTTTAAAATTATATTTTTGTAACCTCTATTGGCCGGCAAATCGTAACTTGGAGTGCTTGAATACCTACACAAGGTGCATGTGTCAAAGTTTATCTCCCTTATTTATTTATTTATTTTATTTTATTTCTTGGGAAAACAAAGACCATTGAAACGTTTCCATTTCTTAGACGTCTACAAATAATTATTGTAGAATTTTTAATCTGTATTACAAATAAAGTGTATACCTATGCAATACTGAATATAGGCTAACTTAATTCACAACATGATGAATTATTTTTTATAAAGGTTTTCAAAGCCCACACTCAAATTGAGCTTAAAGCTCATTTTTTTAAAATGACACGTAATAAATTAAAACTATGAAACATAATTCAAGCTTGAGTGCGGTCTCTGAATATGGTCCTCATTCATATTGTGGTTACTTAACGAACATTATTGCAATGCAACGTTAAAATAGCACACCTAGTCGTATACTACACCTAAAATAGGAAAAACAGAGAACGGTAAGTTTGGCTGCGCTCCAAATTGCTACCAGACAGCTGTTAGCTGTATTTAACAAGATTTAAGGGCAGTTAGATTTAGTAATGTCTGGAGTGAGGTCATCTTAGTTGAAAGTAATAAGTGAGAAATGCTGATTCATTATTAAGGACGACCTTGAAAGCGTATTGGGTGTTGGCCTGGCTAACAGAAGGGGTGTGGCTTCGATTTTCGCGGCATGACAAATATTTTTATAATCTACCTAGCCCGCGGCTTCGCTCGTGTTGTACCCGGATATTAAGTAGCCTTTGTCCTATTCCTATTATCTATCTATATTTTAAATTTCAGGCGAATCGTTCAGCGGTTGCCGAGTTATAGAGGAACACATCAAAACATCCATCCAAACATCCAAACTTTCGCATTTATAATATTAGTGTGTTAGTTTGATTAGTGTGATGGATAATTCTTCCGTGTCTGGATGTTGTGGTGCCACGCTATTAGTATTACGTATTGCTTCTTTTACCACACGAAATAGCGACTATGTGACCATTGAGTTTTCTGTTTTATTTTTCACAACTAATTTTATACTCAGGCTAGTTTCTATGTGACAGATTTTAAGCCCTATAACTGGTTTCCTCACTTTTTTTCATTCACAGATTCGAGTTCGTGCTATGCGTTTTTATATTTTTGGCCCGCATATCAGTGACTTTAATTGATATGCGGCAATGATTTACACCATCGACCGAAAATCGAAAGACTAAGTCAAAACGGCTTTTAATAATATTAGTTTAAAAATTTAAAGAAACAAAAAAAAACTTCTAATAAAAAATATTGACAAATATAACTGACAAAAATGTTTCATTATACGCTTATGCTGTTACAGCATTGCAATGAACCTCATTGCAGCATTGAGTGTAAACTAGTAGAAATGTAGATAAAACGTGAAATGGAATGCCACATGCATACTGCTTTACCGACTCTTATCATCGATAGACAAGTGATAGGATTTCAAATTTTGTTTTCCAAATTCTAAACTAGATGGCGCGACTAAAAATGACCCAATCCTTAACAGAGCTAACTAAAACGTGTACATAATCTAGTAAACTATAGAAAAGAGCGGATGTTTTTCAAACAGCTGAACAGATTTTCATGAAACATAGCTAAGAACATTCTCGACAAAGACACCATTCAAATAAAAAATAATAATTGAAATTAGTTCATTAGTTCAGGAACATTTTTCTTTTTCGTCGGGGCTTAATTAAAAAAAAAACAAGAAACAAAATGACGTTGTCAGATTTTTAATACGATTGTTAATTGTTTTAACCTATTATTCCTCCTTACTTGTTACTATACACAAATAAAGAGAGGACGTTGTTTAACCAGTGTTTAACTTTAAACATCTTTCATAAGAAAGGCCCAGAATGTCCCACAGCTCCCAAAAACCTACCACTCATCGTTTTCTTTGGCAATCTCCCACCACTCTTTCTCAAACGATAGTCATAATTTTTTTGTATGTTTCAGACATATTTATTGATCAAAGAGCCGTGGTCTATACGCCAAGTATAAAATATGTAAGGTCTGGGTTTTCTGTTTGTAAAGTCAGAACGGCCTTATCCCTGCGAGGCTTCCCGGAGCACGTTCCAAGAGTTAAGTCAACACAGTAAGCCTCTCTGCCGACGGTCAATTGACACAGCCGAGCTCTGGTACTTGGAACTACTTGATGAAAATTGTGGTCTTATTGTGGTAAAGTAAATGCAGTTTTATGTTGAAAGCAAAGAAATGTAGTAAGAATTATTTTGGATGTCGTTATGCTATAATGATTTAGTATTTTGACTCTAAATTAGGTTAATTTATTGATATGGTTCCTTCAGAAGGTATAAACTTTATAATAGCTTTTGATAGAAAAGTTAAAAATATTAACATCCCGCCACGAGACAAAATGTTTGCATGGTCTGCAAATATTTGTTTCGGGTCTGTGTGTTTTCTAAAATAGGAATAAGTATTTAATAAGTATGTTTTTGCAAAAAAAAGTATGTATGAGGTAATTCATAAGTACTTTAACCAGATAAAGTTATAAAAGACTGTTTGGCACGTGTAATTTGACAAGTTGCAAAGCTTTCACCGTAGAAAAATATACTAACATGCTTGTAATTCATTCATTGATTCATTCCATTATCTAGACAGTAATGAATGGGTTATCCTGTGACGCATAATCCCCAGTTCTGCACCCCGCTGGGATAGGGTGACATATCCGCGCATGCGTGGTAATAGTGCGCAAGTGCGCGGTCTTTTCTCCCGTCATGCACACACGAGCGATCGATAGAACAACGGGGGGACAAACGCGCATGCGATTTGCACCCTTTCCTACGATCAGGTGTAAACCGACATGGCCGATAGCGAGTTTGAAGAATTTCGCCGTGTTTTCGACAGATTACCACAACACATAAAGGCTCCCACGCCTTTTTACTCGTAAGTACACTGTTTTCTTTCATAATCCGTGCTAAAAAACTACCCCTCGGTCGCCATATTAGATCTTATGTCCGTGCGGACATGCTCATGTTGTCGCGTAATAAATATGGGCGTAGTAACAGTACGAGCGATATGTTCGGAAAGGTGTCTAAAGAAATGTGTATTTATAGGCTAGTGCCAAATGTGGGGCTCGACGATGACTCCTCGTCATCCAAAAGCGAGGGTTCGCCGGAGGAGGATATAGGCTGCGTGGGAGATGGCGAGACGTCTTCAGTTCAAGAGGGCGCGGTGTCCCCTTCCTTGCCGGGAGATGTCACGAACATCCCACGAAGCCCACGGCATCAGACATTCACAAATGGCGAACGACGAAGGCGAAAACTACCAGAAATTCCTAAGAATAAAAAATGTAAGTACCATTCATCTACTCAAATATCTGTCTAACTAGATGATTTCGATTCTCCTACGGTTTGTACAAACGTTATCACAGTGTAAAATTTTTGGCTCAGCGACTTTTTAATAACTGATCCGTATCAATATGCCATAACACCTGTGAAATATACCAAAGAACAGCCTAGCGAATAATCTTAATAACTTGTTAACGTTTGAACGTTAGTAAATGAAGGCGTTTGTGACGTGGCTGAGACACAACAGGTGCAGGTTCGAACCCTGCAGTGCAGTGCTATACAGCCTGGAGTGTCTGTTTATTTCATGCAGTCTCTATAATAATGACAATGTTTATGTTGTTATCTAATAATGTTTAAATTATGTTCAATCTACCTACCTTCTTATCTTGTCTCGAAGTCACTTTATTGACGCTTTAGCGCCTGCTGGTCCCAAATAAACTAGCTGTCAGTTAAAGTGACGAATACCTCGCAATTGCTTTCACCACCACTGTATAGCACTAACCAGCTGTCATTTTTATGATTTAGGCTGGATTTTACCAAACTGGATTAAGTTTTATCTGGAGATTAAACCACAGATTAAGCTGCTGTTTGTTTAAATATTTTGACATTGTAAAGTTGACACTTTATAACCAGGATAATTTGAATGCACCTAATAATGTTCAGTTGCGCTTTCTAAACAATTGTATTTCGAATTCTGTCGGCTAACGGAATAACTACTCTGGGAGTAAGATGATAGTTTGGTCGAATCCAGCCTTAATGGTTATTTTACCAGTCAAGTAATTTTATTCATGTACAAACTAATCAAAACTCGACTTTGAGATCGTGGTAGAAGCGCTATGCAAATAAAAGAGCTTTTCGAATCGATTGCAACGATCGATGATGAGTGTACTGCATAGAATTGCTGGTGAAATATGTTTTCAACGTTTCCAGCTACGGTACTTGCTTGCACCCAACCAGCCTCTTTGGCTGACGAGCTGGGGTCAATGTCGGGCCTCCTTGTCCGACCAGGGTGCCAAGGCCGACCGCTTCTTGTGCTCAAATGTGGGTACTTGCTCGATGAGGACTCAAGCCCCGACTCCGAGAGAATGCAAAGCCTAGGAGATGTTGACAGTGGGCACAGCACTGCACATTCGCCAATCGATACTGGTCCTAAAAGCATATCACCGACACCTTTACAACAGAATGGTAAGTCAACTCAATATAATATTATGAAGAAATTTATTATTTATTTTTATTTATTTATTTAAGATAGGTTAGCTCTTGACTTCGCTCTTTGCCTGGGCATGGATGAAGTCGACGATGGAGCGAAATTTAATTATAAATAAATTATATCAGAATATAGCGAAAAATCAATATCCCTATCGATATGATAACTACACCTTCTTTCATCACCATCTATGTATATCCTTTTCTATAAGTAGCACATTCTTGTTTGGGACAGCGTGGATTCTATTTTGCGAATTTAAATACGAGTATGCCTACTAATTCCCGTCATTGTAAAATCACATTAATAAATGACCTCACATCTTATTGAAAATTCTATTAGGTAGGTATATTTTTATAATTTCGACTAGCTACGTCACCTATCTAGTTTTACTTGAGCTCTATTTATGTTTCGAAAGAGGTAATATGAAAACACTCAAAATACTCATTAGAAAATACTACTTTTAGTGTCTCCATCATCAAGTTGTAGCATCAATGGCCTCAATTTTGGTGGAAATATGACCACAGTACCCCACAGTCAGCTAGAGATGCTTGAAGCAACACATAGAGGCCTACACAAATTCAACCCGAGACATCACGACGAAATTGAAGTTGAAATCGGTGATCCTATATATGTACAAAAGGAGGCCGATGATCTATGGTGTGAAGGTACGTACCATGTAAATTTACTCACTCTTTTTCCGAAAAATTAGACCATGCGAACATTCTTGTTTCAGGAGTAAATCTTAGGACTGGACAGCAAGGAATATTTCCATCAGCTTACGCAGTAGACATGGACTATAACGATTTTGATCCGGCAAACGCTAAAGTGAAGAGAGAACGGTATCTTTTAGGGTGAGTAAAATTAAAATCATAATTTCCTTTACTAAAAAAACGTATAATTTTGGTTTTGTTTATGATAATTAAACACAATACAAATGTACCAGCATAAATTTTGAAAATTTGTGCGTGTATTTCTATTCATATTATAACTTTGTTTGATTTCAAAGGTACATGGGCTCAGTAGAAACACTGGCACACAAAGGCACAGGAGTAGTGTGTCAAGCAGTAAAGAAGATTGTCGGCGATTGCTCTGAAGATCCCACACTGCAGCCGTGCATCCTAGAAGTATCAGATCAGGGCCTGCGAATGGTTGATCGTTCAAAACCAGACGTATGTTGAAATCAAATCACTGTTTATTCATATACATTACCCACAATTATTCGGTATAGGACTCCCATCAATCAAACATATTTCTTACCCAAAATTTAGCTTGAAATCTTCAAAATTATGAGTATATAAACTACAGTTTCGGCTAAAACGTGCATGACGTTTGTTTATAAACTCAGGGTATACAAAACCAACGAAAGATTGTTACAGAATTTAATATCTTATGCAATTTTGAATAGAAATTAAAATTGCATGGTGAGATCAGTGTAGTCAAGCGCATAGATCATAATACTAAATCAGAAACAAACTAGAAGCTAAAAGTGTTGTTAATGTTATGTGGGTCCAGATGCTGTCGATTTTGTGGCCATGACTGATTCATTTTATACAGTTAGCTTTACGGGTACATAAAAACGTTATGGCTTAAAACTGTCGGTGATCGTTACAAGATCGACTGCGCACGAATCTTATATCCAGCCTCTAGCTATAAAAGTTTTACTAAGATCTAGTATGTATATAGAATTGTTTTATCAAGGTATTCAAAACAAAGTAGTTTCAAATTACAAACAATAAAATTATTGCTTGTATCATTGCGGGTTCGAATCCCGTCGGAATTGAAAATATTGATAAGATTTTTCATTTTCAAAAATAAAATTATTCTTCCAAAAACTAAAACACATGACTACGAGTAGATACATATGTGACTTTCCAAAAATTTTTCTTGCTCTAATTAAATACCTAAATTCATTTTCATTGTCGTTGGTAGTTTTCGTTATGCTGGTACGTGAAAATTGAAAAGATCTCTTCTGTCTTTGAATAAAACGAAATCTGAGATTATTGTTACTGTAAAAGTTTGAAAATTTTGAAATGAATTCTCAACGCTACATTTTTTCAGGGGAATCGAAGTGGACCCTGCATCGATTACTTCTACTCGCTCAAGAATGTATCGTTCTGCGCATTTCATCCCCGGGACCATAGGTATCTGGGCTTCATCACCAAACATCCGACATTGCAGCGGTTTGCGTGCCACGTTTTCAGAGGACAAGAATCTACTAGGCCGGTGGCTGAGGCGGTCGGGTAAGACATTTTTATACTTAAGTATACCATGAAACCATGTTTTCTTTGGAATTTATTGCTCAAAATGTGGTCAAGTATAGATGTCAGTCTTAAAAATAAAAAATAAGTTCAGCACATTTCGCTTAAGGTCAGCGTTCAATAATAGTGTTGAGTTAGTCACCTTTGCCATATAATAAGTTATAAGGTCAAAAATAGACAATAAACATTATGTTCTTATAAATGCAGATGAAATCAGATGTTAGTATGCTTTTGCCTAAATGGTTTGGAATGAAACTTAAAATAATAGTGTAGGAAGGTGATTTAAAAATATGTGCAATTAACAAAATAATCTTCTTTTATTTCAGGAGAGCATTCCAGAGGTTTTACCAAAAGTTTATAGAGACAGCATACCCTATCGAAGATATTTACATAGAGTAACCAATAAGCAATAATAGGTTTTACTATATATAAATCTAGTAAACTAGTAGTATCTTTATCTTGAGGACATCTTGATGAAAAGTAAGCTTTAATAATCATCACAGGCAATGATGGCCCTTTCGTTATGAAACTTTCTAATACTCACAACAATAATATTGCACCATTTTTATCCAGTTTTATCCCAAGTAGCTGTGGGAGCTTTAACTTTTATATTGATATTAATATTTTTTGATATAACGTTATATAAGTTACTTATTGCCTGTATGATAAGAAAATGTATTCAATTATTTGTAGGTAGCTCTATCAAACACATATTTAAAGTAATCATACACATCAAATACGTATTTTTAACTTAAACAGCCTCATATTTGTTGTTATAATCCATCGATTGACTAAGCTTTTTGCGATTTGAATATTGATAGTGTTTTGATTTTAATATCTCCAGCCAGAAAAATCCAAATTATCCCATCCGACAAGATCAAGATTTAAAACTGTATATTCTCTACTCAAACGAAATGTATCTTCTTTTCGAAATCCTTCACTTCTCTATGAATCACAATATGATTAATAATAATAAAATAATATAGAATGTACCAATTGCTATTTTATCATGATTCAGATTCACTTATTCAACTAGGAGGCTAAAATAGCCGATAACGCAATTCATTTTATATGATTCGTATTATTATTATTATGATTCGTATTATTATTTTTTCTTGTCACTCTCATGTAAAGTAAAAGAGACGGCATTATTGCAATTCATAATTATTATGATTCAGCTAAAGCGGCCTTTTAAGACGTACTTGTTTGATTTATAAAATTGTTCACAATATGAATTTCTTCAGGGGATTTGCTATCCTATTAATTTTTCCAAGGTATGAACTCTCTGACAAAACGCCTTAAACAAAAGAACGTATAGTTCGCGTCATGTAAAAAGAACGCTGGAAGAAAGTGGGGGTGTGTTTTGTTCGTCTCATGTTTGCGAATAGGTAACCCATGCGCAAACATGAGACAAAACACACTACTCCACTTTCTTCCAGCGTTCTTGTTACGTGACGCGACTTATACCTGGGGTTTAATGTAACACTTGACTGAAAATAATCTGCCCCTTAAGCCAGAAAAAAAACGCTCTAAGGCTTTCTTTACACTTTAATGGCCTATAGTGGATTTTCAGCTTAAAATCTAATATAGATACTTAATAAAAAGCTTTCATGTAAGAAAAACTGTACAGTATTTAATACTTATTGTCGTAAATAAAAAAAATATTTTGGTATCGTTCTAGTTATTATGTAGGTAATAGTTTAGGCGTAGATTGGCAGTATTTAAATGTTTTGGCAAAATATCCTATCATAATTAATTCAGAGCAACGAATCGATCTGGTGGTTTTAAAAAGTAACCTTATTCTCGACTTATCTGTACTTTCGCGGATTTTAAAAACATAAGCTATACATGTAATTTACACCTTTTGCGATGGATCTTAAGATTTATTGATTGTAAAACAAACGTTTATAACTAGTTATAAAACTATAAGATATTCCACAATCTACCTAAAGACTTATTTATACATCTCAATTACTGATCATTGGTTATTTTTAATTTTTTACTACTATTTAAATTTTTGTCTTTTCTATACTATTATTTAAAAGTTGTTTATCATTTATTTCTTAAAACTTAATTCTTTTTATTGTAATTGAAAGTCCGATAGCATACCTATACTACAAAACAGTATCATTACAATTATTATTACTCATGTTACATAGGGATGGATTTACGAATTGGATTGTATATATCGCTAGATTAGGATTAGCTGGTTTCGTGCCTCAATACCGCGTGTGATAATAAAAAAAATATATCACAATAATGTCTACCGCTGTGATAAGGTAACATACAATGTCTGTTAAGGCAAAACAACATTAAAATGAAATACAACTTAGAACAGTAAACAGTAGCAAGTTGGTCTCTATATCTTCACTTCAAAATGTTGATGTATTATTAAGGCTAAGTATTGTTGTAATATCATTAAAATGTAGTTATTACAGTTCCATAGATTACAGTGTACTTTGATTGTAATTCCTTATTTCACCGTCTTTGTAGCTTTTATAATTTGAGCGTTGTGGTAGTTTTTATTTGAAACTTAACCGACATGGTTTAGGTAAATTGGTTGGTGAAATTATGTATTACTTCAAATGTATTTATATCTGTAAGTAACTATAATAATGTAGCCATAGCTTGGTCTTACATTACATTTTATTTCGTTTCATAAAATTAATCTGCTTTATTTTTTACATGTAAATACGTTAGTATCGCCTCTACCTACTTGGGACACTACAAACAGTGAATATATAGCGTTCAATCAAATGTAGCTTTTATCGTCATACTTGTATAGAATCCGAATAGTTTTATTGGTAATAGAATGTAATATAGGTGCCTACAAACTTCAGTGCTGTGTCATTGTAAATATTTTATCAGCAAACAAAAAAATATATTGAACAAAAATGTTCAACAAAGCTGATAAAGCTGTGACTCAAATGAGGAATAAATGTTATTTATTTTTCCATTAAATGTCATAGCGTATTTTGAGTAAAGCATTAAAATCTGTATTACTTGGACTGAATACTGTTTTTTTATTTTTCCTCCTCAGTACCAATATAATATCCTGTTGCATGTTTTTAACTTTACTCTTATGGGCGTCTTGTGTCACATTCTTAATTGCATTAGGTTTGCTCAATACATTTAAGAATCGTGGTGCCCTTAATAAACCAATTCAAAATTAACTTAAGTATTTAATAAATTAGTTATGATATTAAAATTTTCAGGTCGACGTCATTATGACTATGTTTAGCACCACCAGCTTTAGGGGATCAGTTTGATCGGGTTTAATGCGGGTTCGAATCCCTCAGGAATGGAAAATTTTGAAAAGCCTTTATAATCATTTATAATTATAATTCTATTTATAATTTTCCTATCCCAATACCACTTAGTTAGAAGGGTGGGAACAAGATTTTTTTCTAAACCTAAGTAGGGTAAGTATTTTAATTTAAAAAAATTCTGTAAATTAGCGATCCTTTTTTATAAGTAATTACCTACCTATGGTAGTTATTTCAAAACAAAATAATTGTTGTAGAGGCTTACCACAACATAAATTACAATGAAAAATGTACATTTATAGTAGGTACCTTTCTGAAAAATCCAACTGTGTACCTACTACGTGGTACCACAGATAATATAATACTATACGCGGTACTAACTGCAATAATTGAGCGCCATCTATTAATAATTTTCAAAGCAAATACTGCTAGGATATAGCAGGTCAGTTCCAGGTTCCAGGTTCAAATATGTAGCTCAAACCAAGATACCAACAGATGGCAGCACAATACTGGCATGAGTAGAGGTCCTAGGAATAGGTTCATAAAGTTTAATAGGCGGAAGTTAGTGCATAACCATTAAGTACTTTACCTGCATAGGAACTGCACGTCTTCGCATTAAAACTCTCGTAAATTACGTGTGTTTTATGGTAAAAGTTTACACTGCGATGAAAAACTTTAAGTGATGTAAAAGTTTGATTTAAAAATTATCTAAAAAAATAAAATTATTAATTATAAAATTTTAAGTGAGTGAACGTTTTTTAGTGTAATTTAAAATCAAAACTAAACTTGAAACAGTTCAAAACGAGGTTTCTGCAGAGAACGGCAAAATTTTTAAATAAGTAAGTAAGTACTTTTTTTTAAATTTTATAATAGTTCTAAACAACTCTAAAAATTCAACTACTGACTTGTTTGAAAATAATAATTGCAGTGAATTCAGACCATTATTTTCTTACTCTGTTGACAGAGACCAATTACTTTATTTCGGAGTTTGTCTTTATTGTAAAGAAATAAAAAAGAAACACTCAGTAAATAGTAACACTTCTTAACTAACCTAAACCACTAAATTAAAAGGAACTCTGTTTTCCATCTATAAATGACTAAAGATAGAAGACAGAGTTCAGATCACCGACCGCAGATAAAGTGTCCAAAAGGCTGGCAGCGTTACCCCGTTGGATTGCTATACTTATCCTCTGTCCGAGGTATGCACCAGCCCTTTGGTCATTGGTCTCATCCACCAACCTCTTTGAAATTTCTCTGTAAAGGAGCCACGCTACTGAGCCCCAAGGTCCTAATGTCTCTACTCCAAAAGGCAGAAATATATACCCATCTCCGATAGATGTATATTGTAAATGCCTTTTAAAGTTTTCTGCTGCGGCCCCCGCCGCACCTGCCGTCCTGGAGGTTGCAAAATTCAAATTTTGAGCTAAATGAAGTTTCATATTTAAAAGAACCCTGTGAGACCACGAGAAAGCCATTATTTTTAACCGATTTCAAAAAAAGAGGAGATTCTCAAGTCATCGGAATCTTTTTTATTTTATACTTTTTTTTAATGTACCCGATTACTCGAATACGCCTGGACCGATTAGATAGCAAGATAGAAATTTCTTTTTTTGTTTCAAAAAAATCAAAAAAAAATCAAAAAATCATTTATTCATTAAAAACAAGTTGTACATTGCATGGGTTGGGATCTCTTCATTTAAGTTTATAAAACCTGTGTTTGAAGAGTCCCCTCTTTTCTGTGGTCTCGGAGCACTTGATTTTAACAAAAATATGGAAAGCATATTATATGTAGGTACCTTTAACAAAAACCTTGACTTGTAATAGGTAAGTTTAATAAAAGTATAGGTACTTAAGTAAATAAAAAAGTAAGATGTAAATATATTATAAATGTAGATATATCTAAATAAAGATGTGGGGTATAAATATATAAATAGTTTAAATAATTAGGTAAGTAAGTATATATATTATGTACTTGGGTAGTTTTTGACGAGTTACATAGATTTATGATATTTTTACATAAATAGGTACAACAAAGTCAGCATAAGTAGGTATATAGGATGTATCTAAGGGAGAAGCGAAGCATGTGTTGTTAATAATACGTAGCCAGCTTCGAGCTGCTCGAAGGTAGCTAGGGAACAACAGATAAACACTCATAGCAATAGGTAGTTAGGTATTTACGAACCGTTTCTTTCATCATTAGGTAGTTGTTATTATTCCAGCATTCACCGAAAACAGAATAGATAATGACATTTAAAAATAATCACACTAATATTATATCACACTAATATTATAAATGCGAAAATTTGGATGTTTGGATGGATGTTTGGATGTATGTTTGTTCTTCTAAAACTCGACGACCACTAAACCGATTTGGCTAAAATTAGAAACATAGATAGATAATGACCGGGAATAGGACATAGGCTACCCTTCATCCCAAAAAATGCACGGTTTCTGTGGGATAAAACAAAATAGTAGTACCTACCTACCTAGTCCACGCGGGCGAAGCGTGCGTATTTATTCATTTTAGGGAACTTGTCAGCAAAGGGTGCACTAGATCGGTATGTACACTAGTGGGAACAGATTCTAAACGACGGTAGCTATGAACGTAACACATCTAGGGTACCTATATGTTATTGAATGTAGCATCTTTATATGTCAGATAACAGGAGATCCTCAGTTTGTTTGTAGGTTAGTGACCTTAGCCAGGTTGTTACAATTTTCTTACATTGCGGGTACGACTTGTTGTAAATGTTCGTTTCAGTGTTTACATTATTGTATATTCTTTGAGATTGAGCTCCGAATTGACTGAATGCAAACTCTGTTCTAGTAGGAGTTATCTTAATTACCGAGCGATTACTTCGTCTACTAACCACTAATCTAGGATCTAAGACTAACATTTTGTGCGTTTTAAGTGTACATTGGAGAATATAAAGTTGTCGGACTGTTAAAACATTTGCTTCGTTATATAATTTATTAGTGCTAAACATTCTTTTTTTGCGTAGCATTATTTTAAGTAAATACCTTTGTGCTCTTTCTATACTTATAAATTTAGTTTTGAAAGTCCCACCCCAGATTGAGATGCAATATAAAATTATGGACTGAACTAGGGTGATGTAAATATAATTTAATAGGGGTTTATCTGCAATATTGCGAAGATATTTAAAAACCCAAATTAGTTTCCTAGCACGATTTGATAGTAAATCTATCTGTGAGTTCCACGATAAGTTTTTATCTATCATTACACCTAAATATTTTGTGGAATTTACTCTGTCTAAGACTTGACAATTACACGTTATGTTAAGATCTGTACTTTTACAAAAGTGAGCAGTGAGCTTTAAGTATGGGTCAGGTTGCGAATTATTAAGAATTGAGAAAGTTATGAAATTCGTTTTTTGTGTATTTAATGTTAGTAAATTTATGTTTAACCATCTGATTACCTTGCGAAGTCCTTCCTCAGCTAACTGATAAACTTCAGTCCAAGAATTTCCGTAAAAGAGTAGAGCCGTATCATCGGCGTATGAAAAAATTTTACCATTTTTTATTTTCGTTTCAGTGAGGTCGTTAATGTAAGTGAGAAACAAGGTAGGTCCTAGGACACTACCTTGTGGAACGCCATAATCTAAAGTATTTTCGTCATCACTAAAGGTGTCATCATCCAGCTTGACCCGCTGCTTACGATCTTTAAGATAATTTGTAACAAGGGAAAGAAAGGGGCCTCGAATTCCCAGCTTTTCAATCTTGCGAATGAGAGTGGGTACAGAGACGGTATCGAAAGCTTTTTTCAGGTCTAGAAATACACACAGGGTTTTCTTCTTTTCATCAAGATGTTTAGTTATATTTATGGTTAGATCTTGAATTGCATCTTCAGTGCTTATTCCAGTTCGGAACCCATATTGCGATTTCGATAGTACATTAAAAGTATTAAAAAATTTTATTAATCTAAAATTTATTACTTTTTCTAGTACCTTTGATATGACTGGTAAAACTGATATAGGCCGGTAATTTCCGATATCGTCTCTGTCTCCACTCTTAAATATGGGGTGAATAATAGAAATCTTCAATTCGCGTGGAAATATTCCTTGTCTAAAGCATAGGGCAATTAGATGAGTTATGATAGGTACTAATTCTTTTTTAGCCATTAATATGAATTTCGTAGGTATTTTATCCCATCCCGCTGCGGAATCCGGTTTTAGGTTGCTAATAATCGACTCAATCTCAAAAGGCTCAGGTTCTATGATACCCATGGAGTTTGGCAGTGACGGTAATAAATTAAAGTAGTGTTCGACTTCATTTGTACTAGGTTTAATGGCATCGGCAAGGATTTTTCCAACACTATTAAAATGTTTATTGACAAATTTAGCTGATTCGATGGGAGTATTTTTAAGATTCAGGAGCTCTTTATTATTGCTTTTTTGTTTGTGTAGGTTAGTTAGGTTTTTAATGCAGTTCCATAGTGATTTGTTATTGTTCTTTGCTTTATTTAAAATATCTCTTTCATACTTTGTTTTTAATTTTTTTATAAGATTATTGCAGAAATTCCGGTATCGTCTGTAGGTTATTTTTATTATGTCGTTTGTAGGATCATTTTGACACTTTTTTTGTAATTTATTTCTATTTCTTATGCACTTTAAAATGCCAGGTGTTATCCACGGTTTTATTATTCTTTTGTTGTTTGATATTTTTATTGTTATTGTATTGTCTAGTAGGGAATTTGAAATTAGATTAATTAGTTTGTGTGTTAAAATGTTAGGGTCCTGTATATTTAGTAATTCAGATATGTTTTTATTTTTTAGGGTTTCAAGAGCATTTTGATAATTGATACTAGTTTTATTGATTTTAGGTTTATGTATTTTTTCTTTGAGGTAGTAGTTTAAGAGAATTAATTTGTGATCAGTTATAGTTGTATCTAGTACAGCTACAATAGCTGTAAGTTTTGCAGTGTCAGGGTTAGTGAAAATGTGATCGAGGCAACTATTTAATCGAGTATCGAATCTATGACCTGGTAGGAGACTATGTGAAGCTAACATGTCGAGATAAAGGGTAGCATTTTTACCGGTAGTTCCCTCCATGATATTAATATTTATATCCCCTGCTAATGCGGTATTAATTTTTAGGTGTGGTGCCTTTAAATAATTATCAAGAGAGCGAATAAATTTTTCAGGATTTTTTTCGGATGGAGAGCGGTAAATGCATATTATTGTGCTTATGGGAGTTGTTACTTCTAGACACGTAGCTCGAAAAAGAGTTATTTCTTTAACAGTATGTTTTATATTTTTATTTATGAACACAACTACTCCATCATTTTGGTTGGTCTTTTTTGTAGTACAATAAGTTGAGTAGTTAGGCTTAATTGGTAACGGTTTATTTGAATCAATCCTACATTCGGTTAGGACAATAATATCAATGTCTTGTTTGAGCATTGTCACGTTTACATCTAGGTCGGCAATATTAGCTGTTTTATGAACACTTCTAATGTTTTGAATAATTATCGCTAGATTAGGTATTTTGGGGGGTAGATTTTTTTGTAGGTCACATACAGAACAGTTAATGGAATCGGTGTGAGTAATGGTATCTAATTCTTGTATAAGTAAGTCTTGTCTATCCATGGTCATTAGTATTGGGGGTAGTGAGGGGTTTATTTATTGAGTGCTGTAATCTATTCACGTTAAAAATGTCTTCAAAGGTAGTTGTACATGCTAAAATAATAGAGTTATTTGAGATTTTAATGCAAATGTTTGTATGCAAATTAGATGCAATATTATGCTGCAATGGAGTTTTGCTTATTAAAGTTAGAGAGTCTTTTGTATAATCTACGTACATATAATTAATAAACATTTTACAAAAATAACTATAAAAGATTATGTTAGTGAAAACAAAATACACATTAGAGTTATAAACGACATACGATAATACATATAAAATAAAATAAATCAGGGGTAAAAGTAGTCATTGTTTCAGTAACTGTTGGAGTTGCGCTTCATGTGTGACAGTGATGATGGGAGTGTTGTCGTCCATACGTAGGTAGACCTTTCCAAAGCTGGTCCAACAGTACTTATACTTGTTCGCTGATCTGAAATCTCGAGCAAGAAAGTACAGTCTTGAGGCCAAAGGTGTGAGGTTTTCTGATAAGTAGATAGGAGTGTCAGAATGCATAGTAATACCCAGAGAGTACGCATTCAGTTTGCAGGTTTTGTTTCTGTAGTTATACATCTTAGCAGCCTTTAGAATATCCGTTTTTGCAAACGTATTGTTTAACTCCACAATAACGGTAGACCTCTCTGTTTTGGGCTTCTTTATCTTTATCACATCTTTGATATCTGATTTCTCTAATTTTACATCTAGATTTTTGTATAGCGTAGTTATCATTTTGATCAAATCCTTTTTATTTTCATCTCCCTTAAGGGGCACGTTCTTTATTTCTATGCTTGTTTTTCTTTCAGACCTTTGCAATCCTTCAATTTTATTTTCCAATAGGACGATTTCCTCTTTATCTTTCTTAGCTTGTATTTCTAGCTTTTCTATTTTAGCTTTAAGTTCTTTATTTTCATCGGAAAGGTGAGTAATGGTCGTCTGAACCAAGTTACTAGTTTGCTGAATGTCTTTCAGAGTCGTAAGAATTGCAGTTATTTGAATATTTTGTGTCTCGATCAGACCATCTATGAGGCCTTTCATTTCATTTTTTATGTCTGAGGTCAAATCTCCGACTTGCGATTGACTCAGTTCATTTCCTCTCTTTCGCTTTTGGCGGGATATTCTAAAGTTTGGTGTGATAGCCTCATCATTAATAGAGAGCATGTCTGGGACAGAGTTGGACTTTTCCGGAGTACGCATCATAATTAATAGGTAGTTACTATCGCCAAGCGTAAAAAAGCGTTGTCTATGCAATGAACGAAAACTTTGCGCTGTTGGTTAGTGCGCGTTGTAGTAAGGTAATTGTTTGAAAGGGTAAGTATACTTTTCGATTAATGTCACAAAAGTTTTGTGAGGAACTGTCAAGTATCTTCGGAGTTATGAATAGAAATGCACCAGAATTCTGAAAATGGCTTTAAATAAAATTAAATTATAAAAAATTATGTACTTAAGTATTTTAACTCGTTTAACTGTTGGTTCCGGGTTTTAATTAAAGCCATGATGGAGGTTCTCAGGTGGCCCAAAACTCAGTCATCAGAGTTAAGTTATCATTAAATATCCTGTTTTAAATGACATTGGTATTACGTTTATATGGACAATTCGTCTGTCGTAGCCCCTTAAATGAACGTACTTCCTAATTTAAAATATTTATTTATTATTTCTGGAGAATTGTCCAGTTGTCTTGAAGTTCTTGTTTTTGTTTTCAAAAGTATTCTTTTAATGAATTCATTCTTTTTTTATGGTAGGTACATTATTTTATACTTACATTTTGATGCAAGGCGCAAAGGAGAATGTACATAACTGTAGTTCTCGCCAATATGCTCTCCTTCGGAGAGCACGGTAGAAATGGGACATGCCCGCTACGCACAAACGCACATGTGGTGCCCGATCAGGTTGTACAAGAGAGAACCGCCGCAGGACAATAGCGAAGCCATGGGCAAAAGCTTGTGTACCTTTATTATAAAAAAAATATAACACGACTTCATGAACTTCTAAAACTTCTAAAACTAAACCCCGACTACTGAAAAATGATTTATTAAAGTAGTTATTTTCAAGTGTTTGAATAATGTAAGTACTAAGTAAAAATGAATTTTATCAAATCTGGGTTGATTTGATAAAATTCATTTTCATGCAGTTGATGAACTCTACCAAAACTCATTTTAATCTTCATAAGCATGAATGACTTTTCACAACATGAGAAATGCTAAAAGTCTGGATTTGTTTCTTGGTTAAAATTTTTAAAAGTAAGTAAACGAGTTTATTCAAACCAAATATGCTTGATCTTGAATAATGAGTGGGCAAAGAGCAGGTGCCATAGCGCCAAAACTAGAAGAGCTAGAAATTAATGGGTTTTTGATTATTGTAGAGCTCATCCAGGCAAGTGGGCCGCCCAGCCCCGGTCCAATAAAGTGACTTTTTTTAGTTAATGACTTCTCACAGTAAGCTGACGATTCAGAAGTTCATCATAGTGCGCGCGGCGACACAAACTTTTGGTGGAACCAAAAGCCAGAACCAACTTACTGAAAGAATCACCACTATCCAGAGCTCTTCACGTAAACATATTATGCAAAAAGGATGGTTGCAATATTTTCGTTATCTCATTGACGAAATTTACAGAAATAGCCAATAGAGTAGTCCTATTATGTATATAAATAAAATAAATAAGTACTTTAATCTTTATTTAGCACAATGTGGCTGTAACATCATCATGTATGGGTTGGATAGAAGGGTTCGTGGCGTAGCTTGCATAGACAAGACATTCTTTGAAGGGTTCGTGGCGTAGCTTACATAGACAAGACATTCTTTGAAGGGTTCGTGGCGTAGCTTGCATAGAAAATACATTAATTGAAGGTTTCGTGGCGTAGCTTGCAAAGACAAGACATTAATTGAAGGGTTCGTGGCGTAGCTTGCATAGACAAGCCATTCATTGAAGGGTTCGTGGCGTAGCTTGCATAGACAAGACATTCTTTGAAGGGTTCGTGGCGTAGCTTGCGTAGACAAAACATTCTTTTAAGGGTTCGTGGCGTAGCTTGCATAGACAAGACATTCTTTGAAGGATTCGTGGCGTAGCTTGCATAAACAAGACATTCTTTAAAGTATACAGTTGACCGACGTTCTCAGTGTGGTGCATTAACAGCTGAGCGCTTCCATGGCCATGACGGAGGCCTTGAGGCGGCCTAAAACTCCGTCATCAGAGTTATAACCACTACCTCAAACAAACATACATATAGTAATTCGAGCTATATAATGGACATCGGTTATTTTCATGTTTTACGAATAGGTCCAACAATAGTGTTTGATTCCACAAAACAGAATGCGACAGCGGTGCACGTCGTTAGTAGCGCAGCTTGCACGGCTTTCAACTAATTTGTTTTTATTAAAAATTACAATGATATTTATTTGTTTGCGATAAAGTTGAAATTATGAGTAATTTTCATTTCCAAATGACTTTTCGTCATTCGTTTTTGTAATTTTATGCGATTGTTTCCGATGTTTTCCGAAACGCGTTAGTTTTCTGGTTTTACTGTACCTTCATAGTTTGATTACCCAATCCTGATTTGTCTAGAATACAAATGTAATAAAACAAGTTATTCAGATTTTGACATTTTATTGGATCACAGAACAAAATTTCATAGAACGTATCTACTTGTTAAAGTTAATATTCTGTTTGAGCAACATCATTAACCATATCAAAACCCTAAGATTTTGAAAAATAAGAGTTATGTAGTATACATAATTATGTAATCAATTTAGACATATTATAATAGAACAATTTAACCATTTCATATCTGAATAGAAGCAGGTCATGGTTTTGGCATTCATGGAAATATAATGAAATTAAAATGAAATATGATCAAAACTGTATTCAAATGGCGCGGTAGACATTTCCTTAGATTAAGATCCTCTGAAAATATCTAAAGGGAGAGTCAGAGGCACGTCCAAATACAAATTTGGTACATGCGAATTGCAATGCGAAAAATTTAACATAGGTCATCAAAAACATTTTAAAACTGTTTTCACATTGACATGACTTATTTAAAACATTGACATTCAACATAAATAAGGATAAGGCTAGTCACATCTACGGTTTCCGTATTCATTTAGCTCCATAATAAGATTTTTCAACGAAGGAATTGTTTCTAAACACTATTATAATATGAACGTTTGTGTAGAACTTGTATCAAAAGTTTGTATTATTCCATGGTACCAACTAAATGAATTCGGAATTCGAACATGTAAAGCCATCAAGGAAGCAAAGCTCTGCAAACAGCACAATACTTTCTGCTGAGAGATGTCGATGTTAGTGATGCAACCGATAGTTTGGCCGGAAACGAATACCGGATAACCAGCGCAAATTTAGCCACTATCGGGTAATATCGGGTAATATAGCTATCGGGTAATATCTGGCGGTAAAAGTCATAGAAGCTCAAGAATTTTGAAGAAATATAATTATCTCATTCACCTGTGATTTAACTAAATTTCGTTTTTGCTACATGACTTATATTTTCAATGACTTATAATAGTTTCAAATTGTATTAAAATTACTGTTTTGTGTGCCATAATCCCTATTTAACTTTAAAAACTTTTAGTTGTATTTGACATTATTAAAACACATGGGAATGAGGCACGTAAAAATATCGTCGATTTTGAAAAAAATAAGTCAATCATCAAACATTTGATATCCGGACAGCATCGAGTTCGAATTCGGCCGGATACCAAATATCTGAAAAATAGTAGTATAGACCGAATACCGGATAGTAAACGAATATCCGTTGCATCACTAGGTAGTTGTTTTTCATACATAGTGAATCATCCCTTCTAATATTCTGCACAAAATGCAATAAGTAGTCTTATGTATTTTAGTTGAGCCTTTGCTTTGAAACGGACGGTGGTATGTTGAAATGCACAGCCAATAAATATAACTACCGATAATTATTATCTCTAGCGATGATTCTACGAAAATTCTTATTGATAGTTTTTTCGTCGTAGTGCCTACAAAAGTTTTCTAAGATAAATGTGTAATTCCTCTACTGTCTTATTTTCATACAATTTTTTCAATTAAATTTTTGTCAACAAGGGATTCGATTTGAAAATAAAAATATTTTCTATGAGTTTTTTAACACTTTTAAGTGCGTCTATCAGAGTATTTAGAATTTAATATGGAATGTAGGTAGATACTTACTAAATCAGAACGAGCTACCCAAGAATATTTTTCGATAATCAAACTTTGGAAAATAAGATAAAATCTTTTATGATGTTTGTTTTTTAAATGTTATAATAAAGGCTCGCGCATACTTCTGCGACGGGCCGCACCGCGCCTCAGCGCAATGTTTTTTTTATGTACGAGTATAACGGACAGGTACGGCCCGCCTGTTGATTTTTGTTACAAATGCGATGCGGTGAATGTGCGAGAGAGTTTATTGTGCAGTTTTATGGTATTTTTTATAAATGTCAAATTAAATATGTGTTTAATTCCTCAATAAATTAAAATATAAGAAAAATTACAGATTTATAATGATGAAAAAGTTGAATGTTTCGATCAAAAAAATTATGTCAGGTTAATTGGTAATGAATAAATAAAAAATTAAAATAATAATAAAGAATAAAGCATTATTTTGTTCTTTTTATCTACGAATAGTAGGTACTAATACAGATTAGGGTGCGTTCCGATTAGGCGAACAGTGAGCGGCTAACTGTTTGCTTCCAGTTTTCTCCCCTATAGTTTTTAAATGGAGTGTCCATACTGCGCGTAATGTATGCAATAGGCAATATGCGTCTGATTCAAAAGCGGGTTAAATGTATTTTATTATGAACATTGTTGCTTTAGAGGTATGTGTGTGTAATTATTTTTTAATATTAAACCATTTTCGATTAGAAAATAAATTTTAAAAATTGCAAAAAATAGTAGGAATTTCAAAATACTTGAAAAGGATGTGAAAGGATGTGACGTCACGAGTTCATAAGAAAAGTCAAGGACGAGTCAGATATGACGATCCATAGATAAGTTTTTTTTTTAATTTTCACAATTCCTATACTCGAACTTATTGTTGTCACAGATTACTGTTGTACTTAGTATCAATTTGACGTCACACGTCAAAGTTCACAAATTGTTACTACAACAGTAATCTGTGACAACAATAATAATCGTGTTTCAGATGCGTGAAAATGTTGGTAAATTTCAAAAATTATTTTTGTTATAAAATTTTAGTATTTCGGCGCTGGAATTTTTATGACGGTTATTTGACGATATAACCTATCGTATAAAATCATAAAAAAAAATTGTGGGAGTTCCCTATTTGCAGCGTTTCGCTTGCCGACTCATTCAGTTAGCGGGGATTCGCATTTCTTTCTTCTAATTTTGAATTTCAGTCAACATTGAGTTATCAGCCGATGCGCCGCTCATAGGCAGAGACGTCAGGCGATATTCAGCCGCTCACTGTTTGCCTAGTCGGGAAGCGCCCTTAGAGTCAAATGTAATTTGATTAATTATGACAGAACTCCAAAAGTTTGTAATATAAAACCTGCACCCCTATTTTGTAACACACGGTAAGTCGCTAACTCGTTCACTAACTAAGATTCGTTCAAACAAAAAATATTTTTTTACGATGAATACTTTGAAATGGTAGAAGATGGTTGAAAACCGTGTTAAAGATGTTTGTTGTGTAAAACATGTGAAGTAATTTTGCACTAAATAACTTTAATGTTGTTCGTAAAAAATCAATTTGTTTTAACGAATCCGACTTAGCGACTTACCGTGTGTTACAAAATAGGGGTTCTGGAGTGCGAATCAGACCTTCTTGGAATGTATTTCGAATTCGGAAAGTAACATTTCTTCGTTGAAAAACGTCAACATTCCGATGAAAACCATCGTATCGGATGCATTTTCAGAAGTCTGAATCGCTCTGCTGGACTGAAAAATGTTTTAAGTATAGGTATTTAAAATGTGCTTTTTGCAGGCCTAATGCTTCGTTAATAGTTAACACATTGGTCGATCAAATCAAAGTCAAAATATTTTTTAATAGACAACACATTAATGGCTCTTCCATTGAATAAATCAATATTAGTTTTATGTTTATTTTTAGTAGTTTTGTTTTAATATTTTGAAGGAGGAAAAAATATACTAGGTATTTCATATTTCAAAGGAATTCTAGAAATTAAGGCTACTGGCATAAAGTAGGTATAAAGGTGGGTACTTAGGTACTTAGTTTAATTGAAAGTTTGTCAAAATTGTAAGTAAGTACTAAAAGTAAGTAAGTATTTATAGTCGATATTATTAAAAGTGGAAATTACATTATTGTGTAAGGATTTGTATACGTCAGAAGTATATTTAATACGCTTATGGTGAACGCAGACCTGTTATAAATATTATAATAATTCTAAAGGTGAACGCAGGCCTGGGCCGCACCGCACGCGCCGCAGTCGCCGCCGTTATCGCTTTTCATTAAGGTACTGCGGCGACTGCGGCGCGGGTAGGTGTGCGAGGTTGCATAGAACTTCATATTTAGAAATTAAATGCGGTGACGGTGCGGCCCAGGTCTGCGTTCATCTTTAGAATAATTATAATATTTATAGAGTGTCACGCATCAGGACACAAACATAAATTTTTCCATGTAAAATGTACAAAACCGATACCATTCTAACGCGTCACGGCTCGATACGTCAGACAAATATAAATCCATCTTGTGATATCACTGACATGCTATGATAAATGCTACGATTATCGGTTTGTCGCATTCAAGAGTCTTTTGCATAAAACTTAGTGCGCCGACCAAGCTCACTAAGGCTGATTTTAGTCTCACGCTCACCGTCAGCGCTGATAGGCCAGTGATATTTATTACAATGAAATAAGGATACTGATTGTTTAGCAGAAATGGCTACGCTGATTGCTCTCGTCAGTACTGGACAATCAGTATCCTTATTTAATTGTAATAAAGATCACTTGCCTATCAGCGCTGACGGTGAGCGTGAGACTAAGGCCGGTTTTAGTGTCACGCTCACCATCAGCGCTGATAGATGAGCGAGCTTTATTACAATGAAATAAGGATACTGATTGTCCAGCACTGACGAGAGCAATCAGCGTAGCCATTTTTGCCAAGCAATCAGTATCCTTATTTCATTGTAATAAAGCTCGCTCATCTATCAGCGCTGATGGTGAGCGTGAAACTAAAACCGGCCTAAGGCTGGTTTTAGTGTCACGCGTACCGTCGGCGCTGATAGACGAGTGATCTTTATTACATTGAAACAAGGATATATTGATTATTTAGCAAAAATGGCAACGCTGATTGCACTCGTCAGTGCTGAACAATCAGTATCCCTATTTCATTGTAATAAAGATCACTCGCCTATCAGCATAAGACCGTTAGCCTTAAACGGCCCTAAGCTTAAACGGGATTAAAAATAGCTAGATAGCAATTTTAGACTTGATCTATTTTGGATTTCGATTTGTGACTGATAATTACGTAATTCTGATTTAAAATGAATTAATGAATTCAAATAAATAAATGTAATAGAAAAGCCTTAAAAGTGTCGTCCTTCTGTAGCTACCGATTCATGATGAAGAAGCATTATTTGGTAGTCACATTTAGTTTTTGTTAATATAATAAAAAGCAAGTGAATCATTTTTGGAGATTTAATCGATTAGGTACAAAGGTATTCGGGAATGTGATAATAATTCTCGTCAATATAATAACTATTTGTAATACTATCGTTATAAATAATCTTACATTACATCTAAATTGGTTTATTTTAATAATATATTTGTTTATAATGCTACATTTTATTTTAATGTGATTTAGAATTTGGTTTTGCGCATGAGGTTTGTGGGCGGCGCACGTTTCATTTCTAGTAAATTGCCAATTCAGTCCCCATCGATTACATCATTCAATAGTTATTAATTTAGTTATCTAGCTTTTGAGCTGAGTTTAACCTACACTCGATCGTATTAAGCTGGGAACAAATTATCGGACGCGGCTGACGGACGCGGCTGACAGCCGCGACTGATAAGTGTGCACACTGTCCGAACACCCAGCGGGCCAGATTGCCTTCGGACGTCTGAAGGTCCAAGGACGCGTCCGCGACTTTCGTCAGATAATGTGCACAGTTCTATGTTCGTTCTATATCCAGATACCTATTCAGTCGCGGCTGTCTGCCGCGTCCGTAAGCCGCGTCCGATAGTTTGTTTCCAGCTTTATAATATAGCTATAAGGTACCGACGAGCTACGAACGCGCGTCGCCCATTCCCTTATGCGCTGTATCTACGCTACTTAAGATCTAAGTGCAATATAATGCAAATTTCACATCCATACCTAATTATATATTATTATTATATAAAAAGTCCGTTTTATTTTAAACAATTTATAATAGAACCTAATCAACATTCGTTTGCAACAATTCAAAAAGAACAATAGTGGTTATCAGTAACTAAAACTTAACATTTTATATTGAACATTTGCTAGAAAACCATCTACATTTTATTAAATAAGTAGCTAATTATAAAACCAATAATAATATTATTATTATTGTTTTTGTTATTAAAGTACACCCATTTAAGGGGCCGAAATAATGTAACTCAGTCTTTATAACATTGTTCGTCCCATGAAACAAAATGACAACCATAAGTGTCAAATTAATATCGCTACCATTTTGATTAAAAAAATTGAAAGATTGCTTTTGTAACACATCTAAATACCCGAATATATTTTTTTATCTTAGAGATATGATTTATTGTAACAATTCCTTACTGTTCTTTTATAAAAAGTTTCAAACGTTGAGCAAATTTATCAATGATCGTTAAGATGATTTGGAGTAATAATCCGGAGTACAAATATAAACCCATACACATTCTGAATAGTCCTCTTTAAGTTAAAGGCAGTTTTTAAGATTATTTTTTGTATCATCTAACTCTCGAAAACAGAGAACTATTGTGTAGCCATAAGACGTACCAAGATCATTGATGGAGGCAAAAATCACATTATAATTTTAATCAATATCAAAAATTATTATAGTTAAACAAAATTCGACACATTATTACGAATAAATCTAAACAATTATAGTAAATTATGTTTTTAATTGCAGGGAATATGATCAACCACACTGGAAGTAAAGACTTGCTTTTGGAAGACCCAGATTGATTAAGAAACAAAAGAAAACTCTTAACGCGTTTAGTGCCCATGTGCGTCATGGGCACTGAAGTCATGCTGTGTGCACCAGCTCTCTCCTTCGAAGAGCACCGAGGGACCGTAGCAGAGAATGGGATATAGGGTACCTACACTATAGAAAGTTGGTATGTACATAAACAAAGTTTTAGAACTTTAAAAAAATTTGCACCAAATTATGATGTTGATTAAGTCTGCACATTAGTATTCATATAATATTCATATAATAAAAAAATAACAAATAATTTGAAACGAAAAATAAGTTTATCAATTATTACGTAAGGGGCTAGTAGTGCCCATTGTATTAATTATTATCGAGTGTAAATAAATGTAAAAAGGTTGGTAATAATTTACACACAATATTTTACTCACAGTAAAAAAACGGTTATGAATATTGGCAACTTTAGTGAACAAAACACAGAAGCACATTATGAATTAAAAGTTTTTCCAATAATAAGTTTTAAATGAACGTAGGTAAAGTTTTACTTGAAATTATTAGATTTGCCATCATATTGCTTTGTTGTCACCAATACAAAAGTGTAAGTACTAAATTTCAGAACCAAATATTGCAGTAAAGAAATGTGTTGTATTCCAAAACATACAAATTGTGAAAATAACAAACAAAAGTATACTTAATAAAAATATTTTGTTGCAAGTGTAGGTATATTATAAGGTCATAATTTAAATAACTAAGATAGTTCTTCCAAATTGTATTTACTGTTTAGTAAATTCTAACCACCTTAATCTTAAAACCAATTTTAAGGTTTTATATTCTTGTCTTAGACTAGACACTTTTGCGTCAGTGAAAACTGATAAAGGCAAGAATGAGTTTGTGCAGTTATTAACATTAAGGCGGTGAGAATTTAGATCTCCAGTGTTCATGACATTAACATGTGCCTTAATAAACATGAATAAGTTATTGTAATATTATGATTTGTATAAAACACTCAAATGAATTATTAAAATGTATTCACGGACCGTAGAAAAGAGGCACAAGAAAGATTACATCATTTTATTTTATTATATTACGACTAGTTTCATCTAAACATTTCTGTGTATATGGACTAAAGAGGCATACCGTAATGGTCTAATTTTTAATAATATTTAACCGTTTTACTTAGATCATAATCTGTTTATCCTATTTCTAAAAATTGCTTTATTTTTTTTATTTTGGCATTTCGGTTTACATTTTAAAGCTTATTTAAATGTTTAACATTGTACATAGTATTTTTACAGGTACATGCGATTATTAAAATGATTTAAAAGAACTCAAACTGTAATAACTATGATCGATAAGATGTCTTAATTCTAACGTTGAATTTCGGTAGGTAATGTCTGAGTCTAAACCTAATTTAGAACATTTTGTTTTGTACTGACTAATTTATAATAAATTATAAGTACTTACATTTCACTTGCATCTACAAAATGGCACAAAAATGTATTTTTTACAAATTATTTTATATATTTGCTTACCTAACTACTATCTACATTATTGTACCTACATAAATTTGCAAAAGTGCTACATGATATGATTGGACAGCTGCATGGTGTGTTAAATGATGTACTACTAGTTTCATTGTATTTATTAATTATTTTTAAACAAGTAAATTGTTTGTTAAAAAATCTTTGAACATTTGCACGATTTTCTGAAATTCTAAAATAAAGGAGTTGTGTTTGTATTTCATTCATACCCCATCTAGATAATAAGAATTCGAAGACTGATCTCTTTTCTTTTATTTTGGCACACTTAAGGAAGGAGTTGCTTTTATTTGCGGAACTCTGATCATAGATTTCAAGAACAAGTATGCAATTGAGTGTTGCTTATTTTTCCAAAGGATGAAAATATTGTTTTAAAAAATAGGCCTGTACACGGAGTTAGGTTCAGTTTATTCTGATGTGAATTAAAGCAACTTTTAATAAAAAATCACGTTAGAGTACTCAGTTAATAGAACAGTATAAATAAACTAGCGTTGCCATACGCAGTTTCTGCGGTTACGTGGGTGGAACCAGTAGTAGGATCTGAATGCCTGAAGCTAAGACATTTTAATCAGTAACCATCCAATGCAGATACGAGAAAACAATTACTACTTAACAATGCATTCAGATTAACTTCTGTCGGTATGTAATATTTCTATAAACAAATCCAGTAATTCTTGCAACTAAACGGTTTCATACACTTATAATTGATCTTTTGAAAGTTTCATTTGCAATTCTTGCATTTACTCAATCTAAAGCAAAAGATAATTTATAGAGTCACCTAAATTATTTAGAGGCAGGAAACCCAAAAGGCATCACTCTATTTAATAATGACAGTCCTAGATACTACTTAGTTATGAAATCCGTACCCATAATAAAAATGTGAAAGTGTGTTTATTTGTTTGTTTATTTCTCCTGCTTTCACGTCAAAACAGATCGACGGATTTACGTGATTTTTTGTGGGGAGATAGTTGAAGGGCTGGAAAGTAACATAAGCTACTTTTTATCCGGGTACCACGCGAGCAAAGCCGCGGGCAGCAGCTAGTGATTAATAAAAGCTTTAATCAGGTGCAACATCAAGGAGTCTACTGACTACAAAGTACCATACCAGACAATCATGTGAAGTATATTTGCTGTATGTTGCTAGATTGAGCTTTATGCTGATCGCACATAAATGTCAGCACGCGTCGTACGCGCCGCATAATACGACGTCATCAGCATGCGGACCTACCGTATTTTATCAAATACGGACGGTGCGGATGAAATGTGAGAGCTAATGATTTCATACAACGAATTATAAATGCGGTGCGTACGATGCTGACAATATTATGTGCGATCAGCATTATTTCTCAAATAAAAATTGACAATTTTGTAAAATTTTTTAGTTGATAAAGATGTAAACACAGCAAGTGCCAGCTAGCGGATTGGATTATAGCAACCGTTACCAAGTAAGGATAAGTACCGATATTTTTTAAGCTAAACGTGGTCACAGAATCTACCCTCGTGGCTTTGACTATGAATCTTGATATCAATTCAACTATGAATCTAATAATGATATAAATTCAAAGCTAACTATGCTTTGTACTTATTTACTCGTAACTTCAATAAACTCAATTAAAACATTGAAGAATTATTTCAAAGGAAAATAGTCGTCCATTTTGGACCGTTTTGGCATTTTGGATTTTGGTAAAAAAAATGAACTAATTGACATTTCAGAGTTCTATTTCTGAATCGCCAACTTTCCTAACATTTTATGATGATTCTTAAGTTTAAACTCGATTATATTTCCAGAGTTTGGGTTAATCGCTCGTAGCTCAGTTTACATTGTCATTTTTAGCGATAGAAATGCTTCTTTGCTTTATTAAAGTTCACTGTACAACTTGCTTTACTACTATAGGAACTCGATTCACTCGTTTGGGCTTTGGTCATAAATGTATGTTCAAATTGTTTTGATGCTAGGTTTGTATTTGAATCTCAAAGTGTTAGTGCCAATTCAGACGTACCACAACCACACGACACCGACAACCACACCACAACGACGCGACGTGGTCGGGCGTATATTTGTATTGAAAATGAATTTCCAATTCACACGTACCACATTTTGTCGTTGTTATCGACCACCTGTGTAATACGACCACATCGCAACCACATCGCGACGACATGACGTCATCAACAGCGCGCGCCTAGCTGGCGCCTGCCACATTGACATTTTGTCGGTACCACAACGCAACTGCAAAAAGTCGCTGCGACACAATTCACACGCAACCACAGCTGGACCACATTTTGTCGCTGCGACGTGGTGTGGTAGTCGTACGTGTGAATTGACGCTTAGACTACAAGGTTGTGACGAACTGGGCTGTCCGAGCCATGATGCTTTGGTCGAGTCGCGTGACCGATTGTAGGTACTCAAGTACGGTATAAGCTCAGCTTTAACCTTTCTCTATTAGGTACTGTTAGAGCATTTTAAGCATCTGCAAAAGTCCAAAAAATGTGCAAGAGGAGAATATAAGGAGAGTTTTGTGGTTTCCGACTTAAAGTCGTTACAGGTCATAATTCTGAATAAGAAACTAGCACGTCACCATCTCTTTTTTCACCTTGAAATGAATTATTATTTTCACTAATCAGAAAAAATGGCAACAAAGTTCAATAAATTATAAAATTTTACGTTTTTTTTTATGTTAACCTGATACAATAAAATCAGTAGTACTTGCAACATGTTTGATGTGCATGATTTTGGGTAGAAACCTATCAAAACTTAGATGAGGTCAATTAAAGCCAATATTACTACAGTTTTTATTAAATTAAAACATCTACAAGCTTAGGAAGTCTATCGACAGCTTCAGGGTGTCCATAAAGTCAAAACTAAATAGTGTCCTGCTAGAACATGTTTTTTTTATCAATTTAAATAGTATAGCTTTAGGTTTTTCGTGTCTTTCCGACATAAAATCAATTTTAACAACGATAACAAAATAATAATTGTAAGATTGAATTCAAAAATCGTGTTCCAGCATGACAAACTTGTATATTATAACACTTAAATACTATTTATGTTTATTTGTACGCTACAAGATCGGTATGATAAAATATTTCAAGAAGAAACAAAAATATAATTCATCAATGACTGTTTTGCAGTTACTTGTTTTCTAACTATTTTCTAAAAATCGGTAACAAAATATAATAAGAAAAAACAAAATGTAATCTACAAATAACAACTGTATAATGAACTATTTCAAGTTTAGTTAATTTAGTAACATGACTTAAATTACCTTAAATGTTATGGTTACTTAGTTAATAATAACTTAAAATGTGAAAACACTCTGTGTCCAGTTCAGGTGCTTGAATATCCTATATAGAATGAAATGCTCGTAAGTGTGAGTGTAAAGGCGATTGAAATGCAATATACAAGTTTCTCTACCACACACTTTAATTAGTGTTGAGTATGACGTGACTGACGCGGCTCTTTTGTCCCGTCCAAAATTCAACTTTGTAAGATCGGCTGTACTTCTACAAATGTCATACTTCAATTCAAATGTCATGTGACCGTACACAATAGTGATATGACAAAATCAGAAAACATGACGTTACTCTTTCCTCAAGCTTCATTCAATCTTCAATCACTCCTCGCTTGGCAAACAACAATGACAAGAAAGAATGAACTGACCGGACAGATTGTCATATGAGAATGAGTGAGTAGTCCACCAAAATAATGAACAGTCAATTGAAAATGACCGGCTCAAATGAACCGGCTCACAGTACCGGCTCAAAATGAAAATGAGCCTTCTCTTACAAAAGTCAATCTTAAATCATGTCATACCCAACACTACACTTTATTATTTGCAATTCAAATCCCCTGTGGTGCACTAGATTAGACCCTTCATAAAGTTGAAGTACGAACCTACGGAATATCATTGTGGAACAGACTAAAAAATCTCTCAAGCACGTTCCGAAATGTGAGAACTACAGTGAACTGGGAATGATTGCTAATTTAATTTATGACGATTAAAATTGTTTACCGTACCGTGTAGTAAAGTTAAACTGTTTGATTCCGGATGAAAATATTCTAGACACACTATCTTTATTGTGTATTGATGAGAATCAACTTAGCAGCTTGTTTATGCGTGTATCGATTTTCACAGTTGACTGCATCGCTTGTTTGTTTTGAGCATTCAACACGGGAATATGAGAAATACACCGCGTATTTTCAATGATCCACTTTATCACTACGACTATTTATAATGGTAATTTTTTCGAATTGCGTTTTAATTGATATAAATGTGACTATTTTTATAAAACGGGTACATCTTATACTAACATCTATCATTGGTTAAATTAAAATCGATCATAGTGATCCTTATACAAAAGTTCACCAATACATAAAAGCTGTCAGCTGTGATCAGATGCTGACAAATCATAAAAGTTAAGTTAAACAGTCGTTAATATATTGATGAACTTTGGACTTATACGTTCTATTCGAAAGCTCTAAAAGTTAATACAATATAATATCTACAGGATGAGCAGATTAAGTAGAACATTAGTATAGACTAGCTAGACAATACGTTGAAGACAAGAGTTTCGAGATTGTCGGTGAGTCGATTGTTCACGTTTGTTCAAAGGATCTATTTAGCTTTCTCCCCCAAGCAGTACTAAGTCGTCGGCAACAACATCAGACACGTGTAAGTAGATGACCCAATACGTGAGGTTAAAGCAAACGAAACATACCGGGAACACGATCCGTGAGTACTTGTCGATATCGGCGGGAGACGTGCCGAGCAGTTTGTTGAGGGCCTGTGAAACAACACAACTTTAAACTGATGGTTACGATTGCGGATCTGCAAACACAAAACATGAAAGCATTTTTAATAAGTGACCACACGCAAACGGAGCCGGCATGCTTTCAAATTAAACCGCGAGCGAAAACGCAAACTCTCAAGGTGCGTACAGACTGGTAAAACGTAACATGAAATGTTTTGCCTTTCATTAATGCTCGCTGCAAACGTGGACGCATAGCGTGCCTTAACCGCGCGTTTGCTAGGTACGACCTTCGTCCGAAAACCGTCAAATCAAGGTATGCTTTCCGCGCGACTTGTAAAATGCACTACATGTGCGAGCAAGGCGTCCGAACTATGAGAATTTGTTACAAAGTGTTACCTTTCATGATACTCATACATTGCAGCAATGTGAACGGCAAATTATTTCATTGCATGTTACGTTTCACCAGTCTGTACGCACCATCAGAACTGATCATTTTGCGTGACGTCAAATGAGAAGTAATGACAAATTAGTGAGAGATTCATTCAATTTTGAAAAAAAAAAAACACTTCTACTCTCAATGAAGGAATGCTTCTGTGTTTCATTCACTTTTGCAGACATAATACAAACAGAGGAGCTTACTTCGCTTACCGCTGCTTGGAGCTAGGCTTTAATTTAGTCAAAGTAAAATTCACAATTTTCTACATCAACCGATAATGATAAAATAAATACTCGTAATTATATAAAAATACTTGGAAATTACATAAACAAAGTGCGAAAAAGAAAGGGCATGTGAAATGTCGTCAAGTAGCCTGAATTCTGTCATCAGAGCTATCCACTCATACTACAAAAAAACTTAGGCCTTAACTGGAAGATTTATACAGTGTCAGGAAGCAATATTTGCCTACACTTAACGAGACACTGTAGTGCCTGGGACAATGTTGAGATGGAGTAGGCTTGCCCAGCACCATCCTCTCAGCTTAACCGGCCATATCCACAGGAAAGACATGGTCAATACGTGAGGGGCTGACTAAGCCGCGGGTTTCGTCACGATGTTTTCCTTCGCCGTTTAACCACTCATAAAAACATTCTGTATAAAGAAGTAAAGCCATGTTATAGGAAGCTTAAACTCTGTTACAAAAGTTACCAACTTATACCAAATTTCTCTTAAAAAAGTAAGGCAAATCATAAGCCGTGTCACTAAAATTAGATATCACTCATACTGAACTTATTTTTTCTTACTATAGTATCTCTTTTTAATTGCGGTTGACATAAGTGGTTCAGTAAATCGCTAGCTCGCCTAAAATCCATTCGCATTAAACTTCGCAATTATTTTAGCAGTCTATGTTAATTTGTCTTTTTAGTACCTAGTACTCAAAAATCTTATTATACGTATACTTACTGTATTACTACAAAAATTGTGCGCCTCAGCAAACTTCGTGCTTCGAATGAAAACCGAATTTGTCTGAGTATGCAACTAAAGCCTTGACCAAACCAAAGCGTTCAGCTGACGTCCGCGGTGGCGTGCAAGGTGGCGATCAGTTGTTGTCCAATCAGAGGACGCATCGTGACACCGATTGCGGACGTTAGCTGAACGCTTTGGTTTGGTCAAGGCTTTATAGTTAGCCGTCCCCATCCCACCATTCTCTCAGGGCATACGAAGGTGTCAGCACGTGTCTTAATTATTTCGAAGTACGTAGAGTTGTTTGCGCCTCTCTTTATTGGCCTTATTTTTTATTTTCATAGTCAAGTATATCTATTTTTGTAATTTTTTTTGTCAATCATTTTGAAATATTTGTTTTTGTCATTTATTTTTACGAGTTCACAAAATTTGAGTCTGTGCTTGATAACCATTAGATAGTTTTATTATAAATGTTGGATTTAGCCATGATAGTGATGATTATGACTTTCAAATGTCACTTATTAAAGCCATTTCAGATTTCGACTAATAGTTTTTTTTTATTCTTGTGTAGGTACATTACATTTTTTGGTTTCATTGAAAACTAAATAATCACTGAACCAACCCTTTAAAAAAAGTATCTACATAATTATTGTAACATCTCTATATTACATACTATCATCGCGTTAGTTCGTATTTCAGCTAGACGAAAATTTCCGAGGATTGCCGAGGCGCACAATTTTTGAAGTACTTTATAAAAAAATACTGAACGTATATATTGTTCGTCTTGATGCTCACTAACACACACCCTGTGTCGTGGTTACGAAACTTTGAAACTGCAAATCTAGACTAAAAACAATTAATCGAGGAAACGAAACAGAGACCATCGATGTCGTGTCTTAGTTTAGTAGTTAGTTTAGTATTATATCAGTTACACTGAAGCGCGATGTAGGCAGTAGCAATTACTCTCTGAGTGCGTTTATATTTCTGGTTTTTTAAAGTTCAACTTATGATCACTTCAATAATACCAACTAGTTTATCTGATCGGCGAAAAAAAAAACTTTTTTTTTTGCCGATTAAGGTTGATTGCACGCTTATTGTTATTTAATCTCCATAATGTCTTTTCATTTTAATTTATTGCTTTTTGTGACGAATATAATAATAGTAAGTAGGTATATAATAATATTTTAAAGATTTGTTACTTTATTACTAGGTGCCATGGTTGTAATTAGGTTGGAACTGAAAACTGCTTCAAACCTTTTGTCTCAGTTCATTAGTGAACAAATGACGGAGGCCTTTAGGCGGCCTAAAAACACCTGAGATGGCCACTAGCTCATACGAACTTACTTACTTTAGTGAACAAATGTAGTTGTCTAAATATTATTCCCGCAGACATTATTTAGCTTTCATTTTGTGAGTGACCTATTGATTTTGTTGATCAAAGGATGATCACAGAAATCCCAAAACACATTTTTGCTTGAATTGACCATTCATTTGAATTTACTTCACTATAAATTATATTGAAATACCGTGTTTTCAGTACAAATTGGGCTAAACAAATTAATTTACCTTTCAGATGAGTAACCAAGCTTAGCTGCAATGCTGCAAGCGCTGCTGAAATCGCAAATGCGTAGCTTATTCTGCATAAATTACATTTACACATCTACCTGAATATCTTTGATGCAAATGGCACTTTGTATATAAAATACTTGACTTATTTTCTTATTTACAACCTATATTACGCGATGCACTAATATACCATATCCATTTTTTTTATCCCACGGGAACCATGCATTTTTCCGTGAAATAAAATAACTTATGTCCTATTTCCGGTCATTATCTATCTATATTTTAAATTTCAGCCAAATCGGTTCAGTGGTTGCCAAGTTATAGAGTAACAAACATACATCCATCCAACAAATATTTCACATTTATAATAATGTGATAGTGTGACTAGTGTGAAGTGAGAAACACAGTATTTCATATTTCTTCATCTAACTTTAAACTTTGTACAAAAAGCTCTGCTAAGAATTATTGACACAGGCGTTTATTTGGCATTTTCGAGGCCAGGCAGAAGCCAAATTGCCTTTAGATGTAAGCCCGTGGACTAGTCAGATTTCTATTAACAAGGTCGATTTGGCCGCTTGGCCTAGCTTTTAGGCGTTCAACACACATAGCAACTTTGAGCTCTCAGTTGCAGCAACCGGCAACTTGCAACTATAGTAGGGCCAATTAGGCAGAGTGTGGTCAAACGCAACCTATTTTCGTTAAAAAAAAAATATAGATTACATTTGACACTTCATCGAAATTCAACAACTAAACCTTGTAACGGAGGGCACACAATAATATTTGATTTTTCAAAGTTCTGCACAATTGACTAACTTTTTTCAGTTAAAAATACATTTTTACAAATTTACATTTTACGATTCATTTTCTTAGGACCGACAATGCCAAATGTGATCTATTAAATTGGCCCTACTGTAGCTATTTTTATGTTTTCCGTATACCTAATTTTCAAAAACTGCGCAGTAGTAGCAATTTTAGTTGCAGTTTCAAGTAACCCGGTTAACCCGGTAACCCGGTTAACCTGGTTTCAGGTAACCCGGTTAACGAACATTTTAATTTAATTTAAGTTGACTACATAAAACACGTTGTTGAAAAATGACATCGTCTAACAACTAAACTTGAAATTTCACTTTTAGTTTGACATTTCATTATAACGTGATATTTGGTTAGTTGCAAGTTTTGGTTAAATGGTTTTCCATTAACTGTTACATCGAAAATGTGTTCGAAACGCGAGCTTTATCAAAACCTCAGGTTGACAACTAATTTATTTTAACAACAGCTTTTGGCAGAATTGACTTATTTCGATATCCGAGTAAGGCTGCGTTTCCATTGACGCGGAGCTGTGCGGAGCGGAGCTTAGCGGCGCGTAAATTGACCAATCAGGGTGCATTTTGCCGCGTTTCGATTTCATCGTTTGAAATTTGATTGGTTAATTCATGCTCCGCTTTGCTCCGCTCCGCTCAGCTCCGCCTCATTGGAAACGCACCCTTACGCTTTAATATTTCTTCCAGGGGCCATACCATGAACTCTTAGAGCAATGTCAAAACAAGGTGAAAACAGTCCTCCATCGCGTCATTGACTTGACACTTGAGATTCCACGAAGAGACGTTACCAAAACTGCGTTAGGCTTACTTTAACCTTACCTTAGTCTTATCTTAGCACGGAATCAGAGTAATCTTACTTTGACATTGCTCTAAGAGTTCATAGTAAGGCCCTTTCCGAAACCTGTTGATTTTAATTTTCAAAAATCAAAAAGTGCAATATCAAAACTCTTTTTTGTGTGACATTATATACGAACATAGACAACTATTTTAAAGAAGAAGATAAAAAATGCGTTTATCCTCAAACAAAAGAACATGATGCTAAAATGGTCGGTGTACGATTTTTTATCTGATTAAAACTTTAAAATGTCAAATCTGAATCATAAAACTTAATTGTAAATCGGCCATTTTAGTCCCTATGTAATTATTTCATTCGCGATCGCACGTAATCAGCAAGGCAAAATATTAAATTGCAAACCAATGGAACACTATAATTAGGCTATTGATACTACGACAGATTGTTACCCATAGGGTGCCTGCAGATGGACAAAGTCAGGTCCTGACCCGACTTTGTCCATCTGCAACCATTTTTTATACCCGTAGCCGTATCATGAACTCTTAGAGCAATGTTAAAACAAGCTTGAAAGATGACAACGAATGTCATTTCTAAAGCAGTAGGACTGTTTTAAGTTTGTTTTAACATTTCTCTAAGAGTTCATGGTATGGCTCCTGTCTAGAACACGTTGGTGGGACGACCTTGACATCTTTCAGGAAGGCTGGTGCAACAAAAGACTGAGAGAGAAGCAACTGGAAATTTTTTGCGCATCAGCAGGAAACGTTATGTTAGAAAAAAAAAATGGTTGTCTGTAAACTCGGTCTACGGACGATAATTTTACGTGATTACATCATAAGAAAACATCGTTATAACGCATCGGATCGAATTATTTACTAAAATAAATTAGTTCGTAGCTAGTGCTACGAGATCCGTAGCTCTCGCTACATCTCGTAGCAGCGTAGCCTCGTAGGCGGAACTTGACACTTTTTCGTGCGTGCAGCCGGCGTTCATCGATTTATAGAGGCTTCACCAAACCAGAGCGTCCACGATGGCATGCAAGGTCAGTTGACGCATCAGAGGACGCATCGTGACACCGATGATGACAATTGGTGTCACGATGCGTTCTCTGATTGGACAAAAACTGATCGCCACCTTGCACGCCATCGCGGACGCTCTGGTTCGGTTAAGCCTTAAGACGTTAACACATCAAAAAAGTACCAACCTTAGGAATCACGACCTGAGCAGTTTCTTCATCTTGAGGTGGGGGTGGAGGCAGCGGGGGCAGTGGCGCGGCGACGGTATTTCGAGATCCATTGAATCCACTCTCGAGGGTTCCATGACGTGAGCCTTTACCACGGTGGTGTTCCTGTTGAAACCACAATTTTATTGCTGTCAGGAAGTCTTTTGCATATCGAATGATGTTTGGGCCAAAAGATCGACTGAGGGCCCTAAATGGAAGCTGCAGGCTAGAAAAAATAACTAGACATAGATTAGAACATAGACTCAGGAAGATTGATCCACCATAGCATTAGACCGCAAAAGTGAAAAAGGGATATAAAAGCCTTTGCCCTGCAGTGGGACAATACAGGCTAGCAATAACTACAATCAGTCATGCGATAGTGAGGAGGCCTATGCCTAATAGAGGGCGGATAAAGGCATGATGATGATGATGAAGTAAGTAAGTACTTACATTGCGAAGAAGACGAATGTGAGTGCCTACACAAATCCCACAGGGTTCATAGGCAAAATATTATATAAGTATCTGAAGTAGTTTTTTTTTAGTGAAATAAATAAATAAATAAAAAAGTCCTAAGAAAGGAGTCCCAAGGAGTCATAGAGGAGGTTGGCACTAATAAAGAGGTATTTGTTTAGCTGTGGAATGTGATAGGCTGCTCATTTTGTGATTATATGGATCAGCTATAACATCACTAAATTACTCACACAGTGTCTCAAGTAAATCTATGATACAGTGTTATGCCTCAAACAATATTCAGATGCGATACATAATGCATTTATATCTTCATATAAAGGGTCGCAAAATGTACGTAAGTAATTTTTGGTATGCAATGCACTGCGGCGCGGCCCGCCGAAGTGTGCGCGAAGCTTTGTCTAAAATAATCGCCCTTCTTAATTTAAAACATCGTATTGAGCGCGTAGTCTTGTTTCATTGTAGTATTTTCCTTTATTTTGAGCATTGAGATGCCAATTTAAGAACATTAGATTGTACGTATCACAATACTACCTAATCACAAGCCAGTACCGAATAACCGGTTACCAAAAAGACGAAAAATAAAAAAGTTTAATAGGAATACAGGCTGATTCTGTATTATTATATCATTAAGGCGGCTAGGTACGTTGTATAAAACAATAGCGGCCTTTACACGTAAAGTTTAACCGCGGGAAATTGCACGAGCCATTCCATCCTTCGCTCCAAAACCTTACGTGTAGATGCGCGAGGCCTGACAGTCCGATCTGGCATGTCGACAGACAGTTTTTGTGAGAGTTTTTTTGCACGCATCAGCGTTCATAATCGTACCATGCGCCAGTCTAAACTGTGACAGTAATTAGCACGACAGTTTTATCCGTGGTTTAAACTGCACAGATTTATCCGCGGTTCGGAACGCAGTCCGGTTGCGCGGTTAAAACTCTACCGTGTAAAGACCGCTAATAACAGCAGATTATTTTACTGAGTAATATAAATAAATCAAAATAGGTATGTTTACTTCTTTTGTCATGCACAACTCAATATGAACGCTGTAGGCAGTAGTAAAATTGAATTAAATTCTTCACGCTAAAAGTCCGCTTGCTCACGATTGATAAATATTTATCCGCATCGGAATCGTTTATTAAGCTTTTGCTTATTTATTGTTTTCCAATTTAAATTGAAGAAGATCGAACTTGTTGTCGAAACTGGAAATCGCATCCAGACACTATTTTAGAACAAAAAACAATAGTCCAAAAAGTGAATGTATCATTATTTTTAGTTTGCCTATTATGGTAGACGCAGGATGCGACAGTCCGAGGACAGGGTGAAATGGTGCACAATGGAAGACCTACTAACTAGTAGTAATCATCATCATCATCATCATCCTCGTTTTCCTGTCCTTATCCCACTTTAAACTTTTAGTCGACCAATAAAGTTTTCTTCTTCCTCTCTGCTCCTTCCGTCATCTCCACATTCGATCCTTTCTTCCTCAAATCGTCCATCCATATTTTTTTGGGTCTACCTGTTCTACTACATTCCTCCATATTATTACGTAACATTAATGTAGGTACTAGTAGTAAGTAATATTTCTTACCATAGATCGATTCAGGGTACTGGTCCTTGGTGGGGGAATTGGTTCAGAAGGTCCAGGAATGTCCAGTGATACGGAAGCTGGAGCTTGCTTGTTCTTCTCAGCCTTAAGAGCAGCGGCATATCTCTGTTTTCTCAGTTGAATCCTTTTCGCCATATAACCTACAGTAGCATATTCTACACAGAAAAATACAAAAAAATTAGCGAACAAGGTAGTGGTCAAAATAGTGTGTCAATTCGATTAACTAGTAGGTATGATGATCTTACTGAAGTAAAGTTTGATCATGATGCTGTTCCATTAATTTAAAAGACGTTTGGAGCTTACCCAAAAGACTCGCAAAGACCATAACGAAGCAGGTTCCCAGGTAAACATCAATAGATTTGACATAAGAAATTTTTGGCAGAGCAGCGTTCGTTGAAGACATTAGGGTAGTCATAGTGAGCACGGTGGTCACGCCGAGTGACACGCGAGCTGGTGTTGCGTTTCGATTCAACCAGAACGAAACCCATGATATAATTACAATCAGTCCAGAAGGAATATAAATCTGGATCAGGTAGTAGCCCATTGAACGGACAAACTGGATTTCACAAGCCAAACGTGAGTAATTTCCTGAAATAAATTATTTTGTTTATTGACTGTTTTAGTACAAAACACACAAAATTTTTGATAAATAAAAATGTTGGAGAGGCAGGTAATTGTACATGCGTGTTTATGATGATTTTATTGCTGGTCAACGTTTTGTATTAGCGCCAAATGAACAGCGTTGGTGGTCAGTACCTGTCGTCAGGGAGATTTCCATGGCTCGCTGGCGATGGCCCAGCACTTTGAATTGCGGCAGTGAAACTTCGCTGGAAACGCCTACAGAGTTGGGTCCCTCGTTCCACTTGTATCGGATGTCCCGCATCGTGTAGCCGACTGTGGGTACCATGCAGAGTTATGGAACGATAGATTAAGCACCCATTTCACTGGGTTTTATAAAACATACGTTAAGGCGATGATGAGTCTGAGTCTAATGCTAATAAAATGTTGATAGGTTAAACGCGCAAAACAAAGCGTTGTAAAAATTGAGTTTGTCATCGTTGAAGCTTCATGGTTTTTCTGGTTAAACTAAAAGTGAAATGTCGTGGCATTTTTTACAGAAAGCGTTAAACAAGAAATATTTGTTGTAGATAAAACTAAATTTTTATAGTAAAAATGCAAGGCAAAATGAAAATGAGACATAATCAATAAAATTTATGCTAGGAAATTGCCGCTTGCACTGTGCTTGCGCTTGCAAATTGTTTGTACTCACAGCTTTCGATTTCTATATAACATAATTGACGATCCATCGGGAAGTATTGGAGGTCCATCGGGCATGATGCGGTAATAGTCAATCTGAAATTTGTTAATAATATAGTACGAGTACCTTACCTACTAGTACTACGATCGATGGTTTGTTCAAAACTATTGTTAGCCAATTTTAGTTACCTTATACTGCGAGTAATAGACCCTGTGTGGTGAATCCGAATAAACTCATTGCTTGTTGTAGCAATGTGGAAGTACGATTGTTTTTCATTCACAAAAAACGTATCAGGCACCCAAATATTTCTGATAAATTCAGATCCAACCGAGAGTGTTTCAACGCCTGGTCGTTTTTTAAAGGCAAGACGTGGGTCTGTCCAAAACTGTCTGAAGTAGAAATCCAAGGTGAAGTCCTGAAACATTTACTATTGTTGTGAAGTTCTGTAATAGCACTTGAATGACCTAATAACGGCAGACAATGGATGCTATTCGGCGAACGGTCTCGCCTGCAGTGTTTCGGCTTTGTGGCTTAGAATGCAAAACATAATAATTTTTGTTAAATGAAACAAGGCGTAAGCCATAGACATTTCTTACTACACGATAACGATTAAAGTAGTCAATATTTCAATTATTATTTGAATTTACTAACCATTTTAACTTCTGACAGAGAACTAATAGAAAGCACGTACATGGTGACTCCCACGTCCACGGGGGGGCCTGAAAAAAAAACAAATTTATATACCTACTGTACCGAAATAATGTCGAATCGTTTGTTTTTGGGAAACAAGTAGAAATTAATTGGTTTGTCATAATTGTTTATTACGAATAACTACATGAAAGCGTCGGTATTATCTATGTATCAAGATACATTTCTATAGATTTTTTGTTAGTTTCCCAGTTGCTTTCGTGAACTCTAAGATTCTTCGAGAGGATGGGGATTGGACCAGCGGGCTGATTGTCTAACTCAGAAAGGAACGATACTTTATTTTTGGTCTGACTTGTCTCAACCTCAAATTGGTCGTAGACTGTCAAAACGATCATGTGGACTCGCGTAGATGTGTCTTTTGGGTTTATTTTAATCCCCACTGGGGATTATGACAATAAACCGTCTTTTGATAGTTGAAGACCGATTTTGGTAGCTATCAAAGATATACAATAGGCCGATTCTACTAAAAACTTTTTAACAACCAAAGCTGTTTAAGTTGAACTTCTATGGACTGTAAATTGTCTGAAATAAACGATATTTATTTTTATTTAAAGCAAAATGTCAACTATTTCGTTTTGTTTCTAAATCTAATAATGACCAATGAGTTTAGGTTATTCTATTATGATGACGTTTTCGAACAAATTACCAATGAGGTTTAGCAAATTACTCTCATTGTAGAGAACGAAACTTAGCGCAGCGACTGATACTTGAATGGTCGACGTTGTAAATAGAGGAATTGGAGCCCTGGGGGCTAGTGTCATTGTTAAATTAAAAAAAAGCTACAACTATCAAAACAAAACAGTGAAATGAATGCTTCAATCAAAACTACAATGTTGAAATTAATGAAATATATCAGGTGGAAATGAGAGAACAACGTGTACGATTTCATTTCACTAATGAACTTGCACGCTCAGTGCTATTTATTTGAAAACGAAAGTACCAAATTAATTCGGGCAAATATCGAAAAATTATGTTAATTATGATTATTATCACTAAATAATTAATCTTGCTTTGTCGAATACATAATAAATAGGCACTAAAATGTATAAGACAACGCCCTACAAGAACTGATTTAATTAAAAAAAAAAAATACAATATAATGGTGGTCTATAATGGTGAAAGATTATTGTATATTGGATGAGATAACCTCCTTCATCCAAACATAAAAACTCTAAGTACATGATACTAGTACTAAAAGCTATGATACTCAGGAATACTGCAGCTTTCACATATTTATATAGTTATATAAGTAAACTAGCTGCTCCCCGCGGCTTCGTTCGCGTGGTACCCGGATAAAAAGTAGCCCATATCACTCTCCAGCCCTCCAGCTATCTCCACACAAAATATCACGTCAATCCGTCGCTTTGTTTTGACGTGAAAGCAGGACAAACAAACAAACAAACACACTTTCACATTTATAATAGGGGTATGGATATGAATGGAGATACTTGTGCAATGGTTATTAAAATGAATAAGTACTAGATTTACGTACTTATATAATTAAGATGTTGTTTATAAAATCTAAAAGCTCTCTATAGTAAATTTTATTTAGAACAAACCTCCATAGTTTGGGCGTACTCTCTTATCATAACTAACACTCAAAGAATCCAAGATCGCAGAAATATTGACATCACCGAACATGCCTCCTCGTACTCCCCTGCAACAAAAATATAATTTTATAACGTACTCTGTATCAGAATATTTTTACAACACACATCTTTTATGAAGCTTAAAATGAATTTAATCCATAGCCTTTATTATTTTCTTCATGCCACACAGTAGAAGGGAACTTAAAAGAACTGCAGTGCGATTCACACTTTCTCGGAATGTATTCCGAATTCGGAAAGTGACCTTTCTTCGCTGTAACGTCTTTCCGAAGAAAATCATCGAAACGTATGCGTTTTCGGAAGTTTGAATCGGACTGCTGGAGCAGGGATTAATACAGAAACCAAATCAAAAAGTTGTTGCTAAATAAAAATTATTCACACTGCAATCATTCCGCATAGATTTATTAGCGATATATTTACTTCTGGTTCAGACCAGCAATGATAATAATTAAAGTATTCATGCACCATCGAAGTACGCCAATAAATATAATCTTATTAGAGCTGGTACACATTGGGCGCTTTCAAACGCGCGCTTTGCTAACGCGCGTTTTGAGAACTAAGAGAAGCGCGCGCTTGCATGTGTAGTGTACACATCAATTGAAACTCTAAGTTCTCAAAACGCGCGTTAGCAAAGCGCGCGTTTGAAAGCGCCCAATGTGTACCAGCTCTTAGGTACCTAACCAGTAATTTTCACCTGGAAATGTCATTGACACTATCAGAAACATATTTTATACATTATATCAAAAATTAAATAAATATGTGTCATCAATTGAAAATGAAAATTCTTATCAAAATTTTCGATTCCGACAGGATTCGAACCCGCAGGAGGACAATCTAGCCACGTTGTCCCATGTATCATCGATCTAAGAACACCAAATTAAATAATCTCAATACGTAAATACAGCGAGCTTTTATTATTGGTTATAACATGGATATCCAGTTTGCTTCCGAGAATCCCTTTTGCTGCAGTTTTATAATCTAACATCGGATACACAAATATATTTTTTCAAATAACGTATCAAAAATGATCTATACATATTTTAAACTTTCGCGACTTGAACACATTTTTAATTTATTATTAAATAAAATAATTTCATTACGCGATTAAGTCCCGTTAATAATAGGTAAATTAAAAATGATCTATTTTAGTATATCGTGTAATACAACTGAGCAAAGGCTAAAATTCCTGGTATGAATCATATTAATGTTATAATCTTGTCCATTTATATCTATGAAAAGAGGCTTTTGAAAGTACTATTTATTCTATTCTATTAAACGACCAATATTTGTTTGATGTTTCGATGAAATTTGCAGTACGGGTGTTTACGGGGGCGAAAAATCGATATAGCTAGATCTCATATCTGGGAAAAGCCGTTTTCTCGGCATTTTCACGCAACAAGATTTACAAGTGCAATGTGGTTCGTAATTGAACCACTAGATGGCGTTATGCACCCGAGCAGAGCTCGATCGCCCAGATATTAAAGTATGATTCTGCTGTAACGATCTTTTCAGCCCCGCCAATTTCTCCAGATAACGCGGTTTTGTGCTATGCTTGTCTACTGCTTGTCTAGTTTGTCTACGCTTTGTCAAGTCATGGATAAGATACCATAGACACCCAGTCAAATCTCTTTGTGGAATAACTTGCAAAAGAAACTCTGCTAAGTGTAGGTACATAATGTATTTGATATTCTGATTATTTAACATTACGATATAAGTCCGTTATATTGCTTTTTCCTAGCATAGATTTTGTCAGTAGCAAACAATGACTATGTAGTGTTTCTCTAAACTTCCTCTGTTCATAACCTAGATACTGGGAATTCTGGAAATTGATGCTGGAAATTGTTTCTATTTTAAGTATTGTGAAGCGGAACTTATTCTTTGAAAATTGATAAACCCTAAGATGCTTTAGATTGTGATGCAGAGTAATTCTGCATAATAAGACGCTTGCTAAATTTACACAAAGTTTCAGGAATTCAAGTATATTCGCGTTTATCATGATAAAAATAATATTTACTGAAAATCAAATTGAGATAAATATGTAGATAATAAAACAATTACTTAAATTAAAAACTTAATGAAAAAACCCCCGACGTATACCTTCATAAACTAGAAAAGAGCTGATGATCTAACGGTTGTACAGATTTTCATGAAACATAGCTAAGAATAATCTCGACAAAGACACAGGTCCAACAAAAAAATAATATATAAAATCGGTTCAACCGTTCAGGAGCTACGATGCCACAGACAAACACACAGAGCCACAGATACACAGAATCACAGATACACAGATACACACTAACAAACTTACAACACCCCTCTTTTTGTCGGGGGTTACAAGACAACTTATAAGCACAGTGTTAGTTTGTAACAAGAAAAGCCGCTTTCCAAAACACGAAAACTGTCTGAAGGAATCATTAAACACGGTTACGTTGTGATCAAATTATTAAGATAAATCCTAAATAAATGGTAAGACTGACACAACCAGTAAATTACCAAAAGTAATTTAATAAATGTACAGCAATTTGATATGCATTGTATTGCAGAGTAAATGATGATAACATGTTTTAATACTCTATCTTTCGAATTCAAAGTCTTCTTCTTTTTGAAGAAAAGCCGTGTTTGAATGTTTTTCAATCAATAATATTATTTCCTAACAAACTACAGGACGCGTCAATTTCAATTTTAAAAAGTGAATTTACTCCTTGGCACGTTGATTTTCTCCACAGCAATAACATTTATTTTACTACGGAGTAGAAAGTGCTCGGAGTGCAATTTACTGTTTATCATCATGTTGAAAGCTTTAAAACAAACAAGCGTAAAATTGGGTAACTGGTACGCCACTTATGTACCTGTACTTGTATCCGCCGCTATAAATATAGTTCTTTGAAATCAACATTTGAAAATATTGCCTTGTTCGATAGATGATGAAGTTGATTTTTTAAACATCTTCATTTTAAGGTTAGATATGTGTCTCGTAGCTTGTTTAGTCGTTTTTTTCGTTCGTTGAAGGTAAGCGACATTCAGAGCGGTCATAATTTGGGTTTGTGACCGCTTTCAGCGTAAACTAACCGCTCTCATGCTATGAATAATAGGGTGGGTCACTCTTGTATGGAGAAAAAAAATTATTATTTTTTCAGTTTCTAATAGTGATAAAAAGGTGCCATATTACGTCAATAATCCACCTGCAAAATATGACACGGATTGAAAATCATCTCCTGCCTCCGAATCGAAGTTAAACTTTTAAAAAATTACAAAAAAAGGTCTTTGGAAAATCCTGCTGAAAACTATGAAAATATACTTGTGTATGGTTTATTTTGGAACAAACCACGATACAAGAAGTCATATTTGTATACTTAATTATAAATTACTCAGTTACTTATCTAAAAAATGCAGGTTAGGTCTTCAAAGAATAGCAAAATCCTTCTTTACTGTAAAATGTGCGCATATGTTTGCGTGACTTTAGCTGAACCGATTATAAGTCCTTTTCTCTCAAATTTGGTGTTTAAAGTGTTGGATGCTTCCACCAAAGTCGTAATAGCTCTTTCCACACCTTACAATGACATGGCATGCGAAGCAGAGGCAGTTCGCCTTCGCCCACTTGTACAACAAAAGTTTGTAAGTTTTCATCATTTTGCACCTTTGAATCGATGGTTCGGTAGCATTTAGTCACTAATAAATCAGATCAACATAAGAATATGCATTTAAAATTGTTCAGGAACTTGAGAAATCTTAGTTTTGTGCGAGAAATGAAACATTCTTTCAGAATTCGACGAGCGGTAAACTTTCTAATGTTTTTTTCTAGATTAGACAACATTGCTAGCAAAAAGTTATCAGGATGAGAAAAATACAGGCTAAATATGACAAAATCTTTTATTCCTTTGAATTCTATTGATTATTATCTTGATGTGGCAATTATCTTTTGCATGTATTGCGGTCTTTCATTGCAGGTAGCGTGGATCTTAATAGTGAACCAAAACTTTTAAATCTTTCGTTGCTAGAATCACCAGATTTATTGAAGGAGCTTCTGTGGATGAATAAATTAAAAAAAATGCAACTTGTTTGTGTGAACCAACGAGCATGAGGCATTTTACATGGTGAAAATCACGAAAAACTCCATTGAAATACAGGCAAGAAGTATTTCTATTGTATTTTTGTGGTAACATCATGGATGTTCCTTTTATCATTTTTTGAATTGATATTTCATCAATTCTGTTAATTTGTAGATACATTGAGATCGTCAGGCCTCCTGCCCTCATTCAAATCTATGCTTTTTCAGCTAGAAATGTCGAAAAGAGCTTTCCTGCTATTCTTGAAATTTGTAATGTTTTGGTGAAGTTTTAGGCAAGGACTTTAGTAGGTTTTTAGACTTGAAATGATGTACTTTAAGCATTTGTAACACCCTTTTATCTGAATTTATAATAATAAGTCCTTTTGTCCATTATTTTTAATTCAATCAATAAAAATTATGCAATATCTCAATGCAAGTTGGTTCTTTTTGTAAGTCATTTTCGAATTCCCATTGGCACCTCAATTCTTCATAATGTTTAAGAATACCGTTGTTACTTGGTAGTAAATTATCTTTATTATCGCTATTATAATCAATTAAAGAATGCTTAAAACACTTTTAAGACATTTCCATTGTTAAAAAGTAATCTTCGAACTTCAAACGTACCACGTCACTTTTGCGACAAAAGCTCGAGATTGCAAACTCTCAAAATCTCACTTTTCCTAAGAAAATGGTAAATAATGTTAATTAATAAGCAAATATATAATACTATCTTATGTTTCAAGGCAAAACTGTAACAAAAAACTACCTGCATAGTACTTTTATCAGTTCATGAATTCAACACCAATTTCAAGATTTTTTGAATTTTCAAATTAAATTCGGAGGCAGTTAACATTATTATAAAGCAACCATATTTTGCACGTCTCATTTCAACCATATTTAGCCACTTTTTATCGCTATTAGAAGTTGAAAATCGAAAAAAAAAAATTTTGACCCACGCTAATGAATAACTCGTTAAATTGTCAGTCCTAGCTTTTAAGTCGGTAAGCCATGATCTGCATGCTGATTCAAACTTCCGAATTAGCATCCGATTCGATGATTTCAGTCGGAAAGTTGACGTTTTTTCAGCGAAGAAACATCACTTTCCAAATTCAGGAAGTCGAGAAAGTCTGAACCGCACTACAGGCCTACAAAAACTTAAAGAGTTGGTCAATAACGCATTCAAACGGCCCACTTTTAAGGCAATTGCTAATTTCCAAAGAGGCAAGATCATAAGTCTTGCGTTGATTATGTTAACTTCCTATTAAACTAGATATGAAATTATAATTTTCTTATTTAATTTTGGAATCTTATGTATATTAAATTATGGAATCTAATTAGAATTAACATATTGAAGGTACGAGTCTTCCTCAACTATTACTGTTGTCGATATCGTAACGTAACCTTGCTTTCACAAACTCTGGCCTCTTAGCTCAGTTGGTAGTAGCTCTGCCTCCTGCGCTGTAGGTCGTGGGTTCGATTCCCACCCAGGACAAACATTTGTGTGATGAACATAGATGTTTGTTCTGTGTCTGGGTGTTATAAAGTATTATAAGTATGTATTTTACAAATATATAAGTATTATATCAGTTATCTGGTTCCCATAGTACAAGCTTTGCTTAGTTTGGGGCTAGATGGCGCTGTGTCAAATGTCCAACAATATTTATATTTTATTATTTATTAAACCAAATACTACTTACGAGCAAGCAACATTTAAACGCAGGTATTTAGCGGTAGCATCAAAAGCACTGTCTGTTTTGTGCTTTGTGAACCTATCATCAGCTGATGTCTCTATCAGTGTCTCTGAATAATAGATTATGAAGTTATAAGAAACAGTATTTATAGAAGAAGGCAGGAGACAGGAGGTAAATCTTACTGTTTGTAACTCTGATTCCGATATGTGGCGTTTGGACGGTTACCGTCTTTTTGTGCACTGGAAAAAAATAATACAAATTATGATTGAAACTTGATATCAAATGGTGTACTAAAACTTGGCAGGATAATCGTAGTTCCGTTAGTAGTTTTACAGAAGGATATTATTTAGTACCTAAACAAAGAAAAGAGACCTCTGTACGATCAGAGTAGGAATCCCAATGCATTTTCCGATCGTAAGGCTGGTTTTACTTTCACGCGTACCGTCGGCGCTGATAAGCGAGTGATCTTTATTACAATGAAATAAGGATACTGATTTTCAGCACTGACGAGAGCAATCAGCGTAGCCATTTCTGCTAAACAATCAGTATCCTTATTTCATTGTAATAAAGGTCACTCACCTATCAGCGCCGACGGTACGCGTGACAGTAAAACCAGCCTAATGTGTGTTAACTCATGGCAACCGCATTTGTTTTAATTTAGCCTTTATTTCTAAAGACAAAACCAGCAGTAACCAAACTTTGAGATCCTTAGCAGAATCTACATACAGATCATTATTTGGCAGACAGATTCACGACTGGAAACCATAAGCAGATGTGAATGAGACATGTGAATTTATTCTCCTATTTCTCAAAAAGGAGCGAAGAAAATGTACGAGTGACAAATAAATGTTAAAAAAAACGAAAAGTTCGCTTAGATTTTTTAGGATTCTTTGAAAATATTAAAGAATTTCAGCCAGGTGCAGTATATATTATTTAGTACCTACGTAATTAACGAGAGTGAAATATTACTTATAAATTACTTGAACGAATTATTGTAATATCTAAAACATAAACAAAATTATAATAATAGCCGATAAAATTATGGAAAAGAGTATCTGTTTTCGATGCAGTAAAAAGTAAAAGCATTTTAGCTAGTTTATTTTATAAATGAACGCGCAACTTATTTTTCCCTTTTGTAATAAGTTTAAAATAGACTAACACAAGGTGTAAAAGCAATTGCGCGCTGGCTCGGCCTCACCGTTTATTTTTAATTAATATAATTTCAATAAAGCCACACTTTGATTAATTTTAAAAAAGTATTCCACAATTTTCCTTACAAATAAATTGAGCGAAATGAGTTTTCTAGTGTGATAAAACTTGAGACAAATCTATGCTACAATTTTTTTTAAGTTAAAATAAACGTGATTTGAAATTAAAGTAGGTAGTGTTATTCAATATTATAACATTTTCATAAAAAAATATATTGCACCAAATGATGCATTCCGAGAAGTTTGAAACACACTGATTATCTCTTTAATAAATTGGTGGGAAATCTCGAAGAACAGAAATAATTACATAGATTTATGGGATAAACGTTTGTCCAGCAGACGGTATGTATGGGTTAGTTAAAAAGTATTTCGTGTTCCCTTGGTCCTCCGGTGAGTTTTACTAACCTTGCAAAAAACTATTAGACTTTGTCAATCCATTCTCAAGAGATCATTTTTCATAAACGCGTCAATCGATATTTATTTAAACTAGCTGTTCCAATGCCACGTAAAGAAAATAAAAGTGTTTAGTTGATTATATTGTGATAGATTTTTTGGGCCACAAACCCTCGCAAGCGTCCTTAGAAGACCCTACCAAAGTTTCATCACAATCTGATCAATGGTTTAGGAACGCATAGAGGACAAACATAATTATAACCATATTCCGCTCTACTTACAAAACTCTGTTAAAATTGAAACACCGCCAATTGTAAACACAATTTCCATCCTTTTTTGTTAGATAGAGTAGCGAATCTTGTGCATCATTTCAGTGTTTAAGTTTGTAAGGCCTATAGTAACAAAAAAAATGTCAAAAGATGTTGATCAGATAGATTCTTTGTTTCCAAAATGTGCGAAAACATAAATGTTTTCCTATTAAGCTTCAAAAGGCAGAAGTGAACAGTCAAGACTCTTAATGTTCGTCAAGAGAGGGTCGTCGTTATTGAGAGCTGAGTCCTCTTAACGAACGATTAGCACTTATTACAAGCACTGGGTTACGTGAATAAAATAATGGCTCTTATTTTATGGAAATAACGAAAATTAAGCTTTATATGAAGTCAAGAAGCAATCTTTACCTAAACTCAACAGGACGCTGTATGCCTGGGACATTGTTGATATCGAGTAGGCTTGCCCAGCAGCTAAAACAACTTAGTACTTTAATCAGCTTTAACCACAGAAGATACATTACCAACGATACTACTTAAGAAGCTGACTCAGCCGTTTTCCTTCACCGTTTAGAGCTCGTATCAAAGTGTATATAAATTTTCCGAAACCAAATATCCATACTTAGTGTAAATTGCATGTCGGAATTCAAACCCACGCCCTTCGAATTACAAGTCAAGGCAAATCATTCCACTCGCCTAACACGGATGTAAATTAGTGAAATCATAGAATAACTATACACATGTGAAATAAATAATTATCTTTGGTCTTTTTTCATAATATATCCAATAGTGTAAATTGCATAGTGCTTAATGCTCGGTCGGAAGTCAAACCCACACCCTTCGAATTGCAAGTCAAGGCAAATCATCTCACTCTTATTAATGAAATTAATTTACGATAATTAAACTCATATGAAATAAATAATTAAGTACCTTAGTTTAGTCCATATTCATAACTAGCTACGAAATATTTTTTCTTCACTCCTAACATATAATTGAATAAAGAAACTCCATCCTTTAAACTCTTATAGGTTTTACCGGCTTTGTTACCTATTTAGATTATTTCTACATTGTATTCTCACTTTTTCCATTTACAATAACAAGGCTATACACAAGTTTCTCATTATGCAGACTAGGGCATCCGGAATCGCAAGCGCTGGACCGCTGCGATGTACCTTACAATCGATTACGGATAACAAACTGACCTATATTATTATATAGACACAATAAATGAACATACTGATTGACCATCATTTTTATCTTATTTCTGTCCTTATCTTACCACTGGGGATGGCACATGTATTCTTTTTCATTCTGCTCTTATGTGGGAAAAGGATAGATCACTGAAGTCAGTACAACATTATTCTTTTTATTTTTATGTCTACCAGAGAGAGCAATGTTGGCCGAGTAGGTGAGTGCCTCGACTTTCAATCCGAAGGTCGTGGGTACAAACCCGGGCGTGCATTAGCAGTTTTTGTTCCATAAATAAAATTTCCTTACTCTGATTTGTTATGATATTCATAGATCTCTAGTAATTTTAACACCTTAGGCCTATCTCGAGGACACTATGGCAGCACCAATACAGTCGCGCCACCAACAAAATGTGCCTCACTGCACCCTGATTTAGAATTTCGAATTAGCATTCGATGATTTCGGTCGGAATGTTGTCGTTTTTTCAACGAAGAATTGTTTCAGATGAAATTTCCGAATTTGAAATGCATTCCGAGAAAGTCTGAATGGTCACTTATGGTCTGCAGTGCAATTCTCGTACAGTTGTTCTATCTCACGAAGTCCGTTTGGTCTTAATTGTGTGTGTAGATGCACATGCACGTTGTTTCTGTGTGCGTGGGCCGATTCTGAGCGCTCCCAAGCTTACGCACACAGAAACAACGTGCATGTGAACACACACACAATTAAGACCAAACGGACTCAACTGTAACGTATTCCGAATTTGGAAGTTGACGTTTTTCGCTGAAAAAACATCAAGTCATAAAAAAGGTCGGTATCGCACTGCTGGTCTTGGATGTGCAACCAAGCGGACACTAGGTTTCCTCCAAATAGCTGTATACATTCTGTTGGTGGCGCGACTGTGGTGGCGCCACCATGGTGTTCTAGTGAGATAGGACCCTTATCTTTGGCACATTCACTCAGATTTCAAGGCATTCAAAATTATAAATAGTTGGAGGTAGTCCGAAACTCAGTAGGTTAATGTATTTATCTTAAGATTTAGGAGTACACGTCTTTTACGTTCTAAGAAGAAAATAATGATTTTGAAGTGAACTCCATAGTGCTATTTAATGTAAACAACAAAATACATTACCTAGCTCCATGAATAAGCTTCTAACGGCTCAAACACACGCTGGGCAAGCCTAGGCGAGTGCGAGTGAGAATGCGAATCAATGCAAGGCGAGAGCGAGAGAGAGGCAACGCGTTCACTCGGCGAGCCAGGGCCAGCGTGTGTTTCGGACCTTTCCTTTCCAATCCAATCAACTTCTGCGAACATCTGCATATTGCAAATCTAGCCAAAGCATTCAATCCCAGCCATTTATCAAAGGTTCTACTAACAAAAGCTTAATTTACTTAGGTAACTATAAATGTATTTCCTCAAAAGACGTCACGTTGAGCTTTCGTTCGAAAGCAATACGAGTAAAGTCGTTTAAAACTATGGAAATGATGTTTGTGATATTTAACTGTTACACAGCGTTAGGCGCTCGTGACGGTTCAAATTCATTCATTTTTGTTCTTCATTCGGCATCTTTCACTAGGAATATAGCGTCTGAACATGAAATGAAAGAAAAGTGTCATAGAAAACCCCAGCTTTCATTCGAATGAGCTTTCACTTGACACCGTCTGATTCATGGAAGAAGAAGCATGGAAGCGCTATGAAGATCTTGGTCATAGTTTTCATTTGAAATGAGAACGGGGAGTCTAGGACGAGTAGTTTACGAGATATGGCAGATCCTTATTTGAAGTGACAGCTGTCAAACTTCAAACTGCCATATCTCGGAAACTACTCATCCTAGACTCCCCGTTCTCAGTTCAAATGAAAGCTATGACCAAGATCTTCATTTGAAGTGACAGCTGTCAAAATGACATCTGTCATCTAAAATGTAGAAGGTGTAAGCGCTTCCATGCTTTGGAGGGCACGGTAAATTTTCGGTTCCGGCTTTTAAGTGGTTAAAGCCATGACTTTTGATTGAGGCGTTCAGCAGTGCGATTCAGACCTTCTCGAAATGTATTCCGAATTAGGAAAGTGACATTTCTTCGCGGAAAAATCGTAAACTTTCCGAAGAAAATCGTCGAATCGGATGCATTTTTGGAAGTCTGAATCGCACAGCAGGCGGCCTTAAAACTCGGTCACCAGAGTTAGATACTAGCTCATACGAATATGTTACATCATAGATTGGTTGCAACTAATGTGTATATTCAAACAAACTAACGGGACTTTATCGCGTGATTACCTTTGTTTATTATTTCCCGACCTTTCAGGTGTGTTAAAGCTCTCGTGGTCACGGGTAGACTGATGTACTGGAACCACCGTCACTAAGGTAATCGCGCGATAAAGTCCCGTTAATTTGTTTAAACTATGTTTACAGATCGCGAAAGTTTAAAATGTGCTAATGTGTATATTTACTAGAGATGTATGTATATTTACTAGAGACCCGCCGCGCCCCGACTTCGCTCGCACGGTTTGAACACGGGGCAGTATTGGCACAACATAAATACTTTGGAATCCAATCCATCACGCGTGACGCGTCGTTGTGGGATCGCTTAAATGTATTTTGTCGCGCGATAGTTTTAATTTTGCGGTAACTCCTATGATATTCATTCAAATTGTGTAGTGTAAGGGGCAATTATAATGTGTATGAAATGTTGAAGGTAACTAACGTATTAAATTTGATAAGGATTAATACTGTATCAGTAAATACCTACCACACTATTTATGTGACCATTTTTTGAGACATTAAAATAAGTAGGTAGGTATATGGTATCTAAACGCCATCGTGGACTTTTCTATAGACCTATAAAAGAGAAAGAGAAACAATGCCTTGCTACATTATTTTGTTAAATCTCAAAGCAGCGTTTTCGATGATAGCTCCCAGTCGGCTTGATTTTTCTGACATTTTCAACAATTATACTTAGTCACAACCAATTTACACAAAACCTTAACGAACAAAACTAAAAACCTTCCTCATGAATCACTCTATCTATTGGTGAAAACCGCATCAAAATCTGTTGCGCAGTTTATAAGGAGTTAGCGGATATACAAAAACAGACGCGGAAAGCGACTTTATCTTATACTGTGTAGAGATGCTAATATTTGGAGCCGTGTTGGCCGAGCGAATAGTTCGTCAACTTTTGATCCAAAGGTCGAGGGTTTGAATCCTAACCGTGCATTAATGGAGTTTTCATTTAAAAAATGGACATGCCCATATTACGAACTGTAAAAGGTGAAGGAAAACATCGCGATGTAACCAGTCGTTTCTGTGTTCGCAATTATTTTCCTTCTAAACAGTTTGACTGATGGAATTTTTTTGTAGGTATAATGAAATCATCCGAATGGTTTTTAGTTATAGGGAGATCCAGTAGAGGCACTGTTTATGAGGTCCAATTTTAGACAGCTAGTGCAGTTAAATATTCTATTTTACAGTCACTAAAACAACCTTTTTATAGCGTTCATTTTACAATAACCGGTATTATTATCAAGATAATCCTACTGGTCATCTTGTCATTTACTAAACCCACGTTTACATCTCATAATTTTAAAATGTGCTCAAATTCAAGTCCTGCGTAGGGGTAGGTAGAGGGAGATGGAATTGATTTTCTCATACATTTTGTATTGAACTGCTATTTTAATAATTTGTCGAACTATGAGGCCTTCCCTGAGGCGCGGTACGAAGTTCGCGGGGTCAACTATTGAATATAAAAAAAAATAGACACGAATTAATGTATTGGACGCATGCCTGTAGGTAATCTTTACCATAATGAGGTAGCGCATTAGATATCATTGTGTAGTAAACACTAAAAGTAGCACTTAACGTAGGCATAGGGGTAGTTAGAAACAAGTCCAAATCTAGGCTATCAACGTGCGCGAGATCTCAGTTCGGGGCGAACTACTGGTATAATTATCTATCTACTTAAGATCTACACCTTCCAAAACTACCTGATAAAAAAAATAGTTTTAAATAATCGTGACGTGTATCCACGAGCTAACTGAACCAGCGGTTCAAAGTACCCTGTAACCCGCAGCTAGTTGAGGCCGCGCATCGAAACCGCGGCATCTCTGCGGCTCTGACCAATGTGTTACGTAGATGCAGTACTGAAGTTGATCGCAATACTCTCATTAGACACGATATCTAGTAGTTTGTTTAATGATTCTTTTACTGTCATCTTGTGTATTGAATTAAGGGCTGATTTTTCAATCGATAAATAACTTTTATCTGAGGAATAAATATGGCGTTATGACATATTTTCAATACAATATCTGTCAAATCGCATATTTATTTCCTCAGATAAAAGTTATCTAGGTATTGAAAAATCAGCTCTTAAGAGGGCTGCGACCGGCGAATTTCCATAAAAACGTAATACCGAAATAATTTAAAATGTAAACATGTTTATATCAGTTTATGTTGTTAGATTAGGAGAGTAGGTATTTATCTAGGTTCCTGTTAAACTTTTGTTCCGAAAAACTTACCTAAAAAGAAATGTAAGCCAATTGAATTGAAATCTTTGTAGGTACACCAAAAATGGCATTTTTTCTTTTCATTTGTTCTATAGTAAGTTTTTTGAAACAAAAGTTTAACAAGAACCTAGATAAATACTACCTTTATCCAAATAATAACGTAAAGTGATAAAAATATGCTCAAATTTTAAATTATTTTGGTATTACGTTCCTAGGTAAGTAGATACGTTCGCCGAGCCCTTAATAGAGTAAGTTAATAAGTAAGTATGTTCGTATGAGTAAGTGGCCAACTCTGGTGACGGAGTTTTTAGGCCGCCTAAAGGCCTCCTTTACTGTCCTAAATACCTACCTTCAATATTGGAACTTTGCTCCCATTACTACGGAGGAGGGCGTTGGTATTTGCGACACAGTAATTTTACTTCTGCAAGTATCATCGTTTTTCATGTACAAAAATGTTAATGTTACAAATAAAGATTTTTTGAACTGATTTTTTTTTAATGTTTGTATGAGTAAGTGGCCAACTCTGGTGACGGAGTTTTTAGGCCGTCTAAAGGCCTCCGTCATGGCTTAACGACTTAAAGCCGGGGCCGACGATGCATGTGTAACTGGGGATCTACGTAACGTCTGTAGTTTTTAAATGACATAATAGTACTGAACACAGAAACTAAAAATAAAGTCGTTCATAACTATTGGTGAGTTTCCTCACCGGTTGAATTTGTGCCAGTTCATAAGACCGTGCCAATTTTATACTCTGTTTATGGGTGGCATGACGTGTAATAATTTTATCTTGTCCGCCATAGTACTTTTTATTACCTACTTCATTGTAAATGTTAATATTGTTGCATTTACTAGATCCAGAACATTTTACATCCAAATACCGAAACGCTACTTAGTTTAAGTGGTGCTTTACAATTCTGAAGAGTAAGAACGTCTCAAATGGATAAGTACGTCTCAAATATTTAAGTAGCGTATTCGGGCATTAGTCTCATGAAAGTTACCACTAAATTATTAGTCTTCAAAAGATTTACATCATCGCAAAACGAAGCCAAGATAAATGTTTTCTGAGAACATTTATCATCATTGATTCGGCCTTGATTTAAATAGCATTGAGACCAATTAAACAAACACGTGATATTAGAATTGATTGTTCGTTGCTCCACTAATACTATCTAGCTTTTTGTTACATCCGTACGTTTATTTGTTTGTTCATTTGTCAAGCTTTCGTGTCAAAACAGAGCGACGGATTGACGTGATTTTTTGTATGGAGACTTTCCAGCCCTCCAGGCTGGAGAGTAATATAGGCTACTTTTTATCCGGGTACCACGCGAGCGAAGCTACAGTCAGTAGCTAGTATTGTTATATTTATACTCAAGTACTGCAAGGGACAAGGGACATGAAAAAAAAACGAGGTAGACCATTTAGACGGTGGGTTGACGACATTAAATCCATAGCAGGTGGCACATGGGCAAGAGTGGCTAATGATAGAGAGAAATGGCGGCAGTTGGAGGAGGCCTTTGTCAACCAGTGACATACAGGCAGGGAGTCGATGCAAAAAACTATTATATTAATGAGTCCATGTTTTAATTTAATGTATAACTGTTATACTGTCTGAATAAAAGGCTATTATTATTATTATTACTGCAAGCGCAACTGCATTCTAGTTATAATATTTTTTATTAAAAAATCTTCTGTATTTTGGTGCAAACCAAAACTCAACTTTTCACATTATTGTCTTTCAATGAAAATAATTACTTACAGCCAATTTGGCTAAAAGAGAATACTTACAGATTAATATTCACGAAGCATTCCACTTTATCTCTTTCACAAAAGAAACTAAAGATGAGGTATTAACATTTCGTTTTATTATTGAGAAACAAGACATAATCTACAAAAGTATACTGCCTACAAATTTTTGAGAAACATATTTTTGCTAAGATACGTAGTACGTAAGAGACTCGTAGCGCCCTCGCGGCATTGCCCCCGTAGTGATGGTTCATGGTAATGATGATGATGATGATGAAAAGCAGCCTTCCTCAAGAGATACATGCAGAAAGAATTTTTAAAATCCGAATGGTAGTTCCTGAGATAAGCGCGTTCAAACAAACAAACAAACTCTTCCGCTTTATAAATTGGTATAGTATAGAACAGCATGATTTTGACCCTGAAATTTGAAGATTCGGTAAAACAGGGTTGTGCTTTCCCTTTTTACCAAAATAAATAGGTAAGTACGTATAAATTATATATACTTATTTGAGTTTAAAAAAAAAATTATGACAATATCTACTAGTAAAGAAATAGAATCTAATATTACCTAATAACACACTTATGGATCGGGCTGGGTTTTTATTACACACTGTTTAAGATATTATTATTATTATGATGGATGACACAACTAAGATTAGGATGCTCCCCTTGACATTTGGAAGATTAAAGTGCAGAGCTCTGAGGCTCTGAACAACTAATCAAGAAAGTGCAACGAAGCGTATGAGAGCTGCACTCGCTCGAACAAAGTTTTACTTTGAAAAGCGTAAACGATACATTAACGGATCCATTGTACAAGTACCTACTTGCAGAAGTTGCTAGTGACGGCATACTTGCGTGCAAGTTATTTGAATTGAAAACATGATTACTAGAACTCGCACCTCCTTTGCAAGGTTTTACAACACGCGTCGTCAGTTGCACCTTATTTTACAAGTTAAAGTAGTCATGTTCGCGGTTCAAGTAACTTGCACGCAGGTATGACGTCACACTTGAATGCAAGTCACATAAATTGGAAACATGATTGCTAGAAGTTGCACCTTTTTACAATCAGTTGTGCGTTAGTAATTTGCACGCATGGTGTGACGTCATGCATGCGTGCAAGTAACTTGATTTGAATTGCTAGAACTTGCACCTCTATACTGCAAAGCTTGACAAGTGTCATCAGTTGCAGGTCATTTTATAACTAAACTGCCTGCATGTAACTTGCAGCTTGCACGTTGTATGTTTGTCAGCAAAGAGTACACTCGTGAGTAGCTTCCACAATTTCTTGCAGAAATCAATTGACGACTAGTTTCCACTAACAGCAATTTTTTTATTTGCATAAACGTGGGACTTGTAGCAGGTTCGGCAATAAAACGTGTAGAAGTCTACTTGTGCGAGCGTTTTCATGTTGGAAGTCGCTTGCGCAAGTCATCTTGTGCAAGATTTTATTGCCAGTTGACACTTTGCTTTCACTAGTTAAGTTTCATGCAATACTATCTTGAGGACGGAAGTTCTTGATCTTTGTAGTTTAAAGGCCCTCGTTGTGACGCCACTTAAAGCCGTGATCTACAGAACGTGTCCTCCAAAGTATGAAAGCGCTCTAGTTTAATAATGACTAGTCTAAACATATTGAAGGCTTGTTTAAACCAACTTCAAACATTTTGATTAGTTACTTTCTATATTGTAACGTTATCGGCAGTGGTAACCAATAACTCCTAGAAATTATAGCTGGTTAGTGCTACTCAGCGAGATGAAAAATGTGGTATTCCTCTTCCTATATGCTTGATTGAGTCGTTGTAGCTGATGCTGTATTGGCTTTAAATGTTTTAGTCACTAGGAAAGCGGTATTGTATAATTTCCATACACTATTGTTTTTTTTATTTAGACTAGCAACAGCTTGCGTCGTTCACGTGGTATTATATTACATGGCCTTAGGGATATTGCAATTTTCCGCCAGTGAAATTTATATGTTTTTAAATTCGATGAGTAGTTTCGGAGATTATCTTTTACACCCAAAAGTAAAATTAAAGTTATAAATTGTTTGAAACAGATAAAACATAGGCCTTTACATCTTTTACTAGATGATTTATACAGTGTAGGAGGCAAAGATTTTGTCCCAGGCACTACAGTGATTTTAGTGCAGTGATTGTAAGCCATGATGGAGGCCTTTAGGCAGCCTAAAAACTCCGTCACCAGAGCTGGGCACTTGCTCATACGAAAAAAGAAGAAGAAGTGCCTGGGACAATATTGAGATGGAGATTTTGAGATGAAACGGATAAATAAAGTCAGTGATAACTCCCAATTCACAATACAATTTGGCGCTCCAAATTCTGGTCTAGATTGGCAGCGTCGAAGTCACTTAGGCCTGGATCACATGTATCCGGTTCCTGCTGGACCGCAGACCGGGAAATATCGAGCACCAGTAAATAAATCGACGGATTATTTGGCTGTCTTTAACCGACTTTAAAATAGGAGGTTCAATGTTCGACTATGTATGTAAAAATATACATGTATTTTTTATGGGGCCAATGTGGGCCAATGTTGTATATTTTTTTACTTGTACCTTTACATACCCTTTGTATTTAAAATGGTCCCATAATTGTCGAATATGAAGAAAGGAATGTCCATTTTTAGAAAAACTCTTGATAACTTAAAATACAAAGAATAATCCGTTTTCCTAGAAGTATTTAATCAAATCTTCTAACTATTAAGTAAATTAAGCAAAATACTTAAAAAAAAGATTGCTGTTTATTGTAATTCTGGTTGAAAATGAACGAGGAATTTAACAAAAAATAAACCGTCTGATTTCACTTTAACTCTAATAGTCTGATAGAGTAGAAACTGTCAAGTTCCGATGAGGTTCTCAATGTGGGCGATAACGCTCCCTTGTGGGCGTTCGAGACTTTAGGGAGGCAGTAGAAGACCCCAGAGAAAATAAGAGGGCTTTGAGATGGCGCACTAAGATATGGGGGGATGGGGGCTTTTGAAAAAACGATATTCTCAAAGTGGGCGGTGGGCAAATAAGGTTGAGAAACTATGATCTAAGTAAAGGTACCGTAAAATACGCCAACATTGCCCGCTTTTTTCGAATAATTTCAATTTTTGTAAAAAATTTCTATGGGAACGTAAGTATTTTCTTTTATCATCTGCTATTATAAGATTATGTGCATGTATTACTTTATCAGATTTTATGATGCGTCAATATTTAATTAAGTATTTTATACATTTTGATGGCGGGCAAAGTTATCTGGACTTTTAGCCAACATTGCCCACGTTGATTTTTGACGCAAATATAGCCTCTAGAGAGATGAAATAAAAAGCCAATACAAGAATTTAGGCAATAATGGCGTTTACTTTAGGTTTTAAAACGATACTATAGAAGGTTTCCTAGCAAAGTAGCTGGGCAAAGTTACCCTGACATTTTTTGTCTTTTTCATACAAACCGCATTTCACAAATTAAAAGTGCTAGGGTTGGCACTTCTTAGTTAACTGATCTTGTGATCGTAGTTGTTGTAGGTATAAAAAAACTGGTTATTTTTCATTCAGGTATTTATTTAATAAACTTTAATCAACATATTTATATAGGTACCCAAATGAAAATGAAATACTAATTGAGATCAAATGATGTTAGGAGCTAAATTAAAATAATTACTAAACTATTAGACATTTTCAGCTAACTGTCACTATTATTATTGCATTGTCACCGAAGACTCATAATTTTACCTAAATTCAGCTCAATTTGACACCAGGAAGTAGGTCAAATTAAGCTTGCAAGAATTGACCCGGACAAACATACTTACAAACATAGGAACTTACAAACATACAAACATTGCAAGTTAATTAAAAGCTTTAAAAAAAACAAGTTTCTGAAGTGCCAACCCTAAGCTTATTTTGATGGCGGGCAATGTTGTCAATAGTAGATCGCTACATTGCTGGATAACTTTGCCCACCGCTATAACTCTTGTTTGAAAAGACATTCAACAACGATAACAACATATTAATACTCCTAAAATGTTCTTACATATCATAATATTAATAAAACTAACCTGTGTTTTCGCCATCACTCACAATTCACTTATGAATTTGCACCAAAATTTGCCCGCGAAAATACGCACCGTACTCGAAGAGTTCCAACAAGTTACTGAGTGAAGCTAGCGACACACCAGATAGACAGTGTTGCTAGACACTAACCTATTTTCTATCAAATTCAAAAAATGTTAACATATTATTCAAATATTTTTGCAATTTAAAGATTTGCTTAAAAATTGATCTTCGGGCAAAATTACCCTTGGTGGCAATGTTGGCGTATTTTACGGTACCTTTAAATAAAAAAGAATGTTTTTATGTTTGTCTTCAATGCGTTCCTAAACCATCGATGAGATTGTGATGAAACTTTGGTAGGGTTTTCTGCGGACGCGGACGCGAGAGTTTGCATTGGTGGCATTGCAACGCATGTCGGTACAACTAGTAATGAATTATTTTTATAAAACAAGTTGAAAGAGCTGTAAACGGAACTTCTAAGTGAATATTAAAACAATCATGTTTTAACTCATAAGAATCAGGACCGGGTAAAAAAAAAAACTTCTTAAATAAAGTTCTTAGTTATTTGGGTAGGTACTTACCGTAACTTTCAATTTCCAGCACATTTATTAAATAAGTAATCATGTTTTATCCGTTTTTAAAAGCAAAAAATCAATGGCAATCTTACATTGTAGCTGTAAAAAAATTAAACACTTGCTACTGTTATTAGCGCACTCAATTTTATTTATAGGTACTCGTAAAAACACGACTAAAACATTTGTTAGCACGTTGCCACTACAAAGTTATAAGCGTAAATAAATTAATGTAGAATGTGCACTTTAAATAAAATATTTGAACTCAAACAAATATGCAAATTGTAGTGTTTGTGAGTCTATAATAATAACTACCTTTATGTAATATAATTATGTGTTTAATTATATTCTAAATTATAAACATGAATTTACACACAAACTACACTTTACATCAAACACACATAGACATTCAATTGACTATCTCGAACGTGCCGCGTCAGTCAGTCACGAGAGCCGCGTGGGCGAGAGTGGACGTGTTAATAGTGCGTGCCGAGCCAGTTAGATATATACACTATACAAGCGTATTGTACAATGGCGACGATGGTAAAATAAAGGGGTAAGTACTATTTGTATTTTAATCCTAATTAAAATCGATTGCTCAATATTTTGGTTGGAAAATACAGTGCAGTAAAATAAAATGTGATAGAAGTAGATAAGAAATGATAGTAACTATTTTATTTAGCTAGACACGTAGAGAAGTATCTTCGTAAGATAAAACATTTTTCGGAATTTGTATTTTTGTTATCTCGTGAGGATGTGTTAAAATGAGTAGGTAGTCGGAAGCAAGCGTAAGAAATGCACTCGTTTTATGAGTAATTGATGGGTACTGCATACCTACAATGTATAAGTACTACCTACATAAATGCAGCATGTAAATATAGGTTCCTACCTTTATTAAACTACCTACAATACGTGTGTATGGTACGATACAGGCGATACAGGCTTGTCCTAGTGCAGGGTCGTTGTGAATTGTTTGGCCTATTTATTTAAACTATTTGTCCTATGTGTGTATGTTACAATGTTTTTGTGAAATAAAATTATTATTATTATTAATACAACAATAATACTTAAACAATTGACTTGGATTGGTTATTTTAATTACAATAATTTGTTTGTAAGATTTACAGACGATGGATACTGGATATTTCAAATTAAATTCCACCAGTAAATTGGAAGATTGGGTATCTTACCTACCTACCTACTAAACAGATACCTACCACCATTAAATTAGAGGTTTGGTACTAGGTACTACAGAGGTATGTACTTATGTAATTACATTAAATTGTTTTGTTAATTAAGGGGTAACGGAGTAGGTAAGTAAAAATAAAAAATAAAAATAGATTCGTATGAGCTAGTGGCCTTCGTCACGGCTTGATGACTTTGGGAGCTGGGAGCGGCGAGTTGGCGTACCCTTTGAGGCGCGGAGGCGCTCTGCTCCTTGTGCCGTTTGCAGTCGTCCGTCTGGGCTGTGACCGCGAACAGCGTTGCTTGGTTTCAGCGATCAATCCGGAAAGTCTTAGCAAGCTGGCCTCTCAGCTCAGTTGGTGGTGGCTCTGCCTTCTGCGCTGTGGGTCGGGGGTTCGATTCCCACCGGGACAGGCATTCGTGTAATGAACGTGGATGTTTGTTCTGTGTCTGGGTGTTATGTGTATGTATTTACAAAATAAAAGAAAAAAGTATATGGGTATTCTGTCGGTTGTCTGGTTCCCATAGTACGGGGTTTGCTTGGTTTGGGGCTGGATGGCGCTGTGTGAGGTGTCCGGAAATATTTATTTATTCATTTAACATTGATATTTGTTCCGTTCCGGTTGCTGTGGAGTGTTGTGGTTATGTATTTACAGGATATCTGTGTTCTATTAGTTGTCTGGTTCCCGTGGTTCAGGCTTTGCTGGAGTTGGGGCTGGGTGACGCTGTGTCCGCCGATATTTAATTAATTATTTAGCTGTGCCACGAGCGTTTCACTACTACAGATTCATGTAGGTACTTACTAACATTGTAGTGTTAGGGGCGGGTACAACCACTGAGTATGTACCCGAAACATTAAATTGTTCTGGACGGGTACAGCCACTGAGTATGTACCCGAAACATTAAATTGTTCTGGATGGGTACAACCACTGAGTATGTACCCGAAACATTAAATTGTTCTGGACGAGTACAACCACTGAGTATGTACCCGAAACATTAAATTGTTCTGGATGGGTACAACCACTGAGTATGTACCTGCAAACATTAAATTGTTCTGGGCTGGTACAACTACTGAGTTATGTACCTGTAAACATTAAATTGTTGTGGGTAGGCACAACCACTGAGCTATGTGCCTGCGAACATTTAATTGGTAAGTGTGTTCAACTTCGCTACCATTCAATTGGTTATTTTATAAGTATAATCAGTTTTATTTATTGTACATTCTGTTCATGGCCTAACCTACAAGGTGTTGAAGGAAAAGAAAAAAAAAATAATGTTCTTTTGTTAGATTACCTATGTTACAAAGATTGTTATGTTACAAAGGGTGAAGCTGAATAATTCAACTCTAAAGTACCTTAACATTCTGATAACGATGGTGAATATTTATCTACCTACCGAAATGAAAAGTTACTATGTTCACAACACGGGAACTACATACTTATTAAACGGTGTTGCTGAGCGGGTGGTTAAGTAAATTAAGTACGATCCAGTGGAGGTTACACTAAAAAACAAAATGTGAAAGGTTTCTTAGGTCTAGTGATTTTATTGCAACATTCGTAAAACTTACCTATTTCTAAGTAGATAATTAGAAATCAGATCAGCATTGAAATGAGCTGACTGCTTTAGTTAAAATCGTAAAGTTAAATGTGTATCATTTGTCAATTGTAACTTATAAAAGTGAACTGTCTGGTTTCCTTATGAAAGATGGGTATGCCTGGCTAGTCTGGGTTCTTGATATATCCTAGGGCTCTAGGAAGATTGAGGGCGCCACGAGCTTTATACTTTGTTACCTACCTAAGGACAAAAGCTCGAATGTCCTAATCAAAGAAAGAAGCTGTAAATGAAACTAAAACAGATTTGATACAATTGAACCAGTTAATTCAATAAGGTGAAGAATGTCTAATGTGCCGAGTTATTTTGCACTCAAGTATTTATGTTTTAAAATCCAAAATAATATATATGCGTCAGGTTAAACCATCGACGAATGATCAATTTTTACAAAAGTCTGCTATCACAATATGAATTCTTTTAAAGGAAAAAATATCAAAGTGAATATCTAAAAATGATTAGTTACAAAGTTGCAAACGAGTTCTAACATTTAGAATATAATAAATATGAGTCGATGAAAAAAAATAAAAATCTAATAGTTTACCGTTTAACAATCAAAGATGAAAAGATCATCGATAGGTACCTACTTAAAGAGTCTGATAGTTAGTCAGTTACTGTTATAAAACAAACAAACATTTAACAAATCTGAGCTGAAAAGAAGTAAATAATGATAATGATGATTCTAGATGTGTAGTTATAATGTGCAGTCAGTCAGTTTGTTAAATACCTAAATCATTCAAAGAGATAAAAAAGAATTGGTTAGCTATTACGTTATAATATGATACAAAGAACGATTAAAGCTAGAGGTTTCAGTTAAGATCACCTGAGTGACATGACAGACTAAAAGTAGGTAAGCCTTTGAACTTGTTGAAGTTTGCCTGTGACTTGTTTAAAATTCTTATTAAGTTTTGAAAACCAACATAATTTGTTAGCACATCATTTGGATTCATACCTAAGTAGATATATCGAGTTAAAAGAGGAAACATTCATGATGATTATAGGTATATTATTTATTTCAGAAAGGTGATAATGTTAATAATACAAATTATGTACCTACGTAGGTAAATTAGACAAAGCATTAAGGGTGGATTCTACCAAACTGTCATCTTACTCCCAGAGTAGTTATTCCATTAGCCGACAGAATTCGAAATACATTTGTTTAGAAAGCGCAACCGAACATTATTAGGTGCATTCAAATTATCCTGGTTATAAGGTGTCAACTTTACAATGTCAAAATGTTCAAGCAAACAGCAGTTTATCTGTGGTTTAATCTCCAGATAAAGCTTATTCCAGTTTGGTAAAATCCAGCCTAAACGAACTAAAACAAACAGCTAGATGTAGGTTTGAAATACCTATTTGAGCGATCTTTAAAAGATGAAGGTTTTCAAAGTTCGTCGGTTGATAGGTGTACGTGTACCTATGTCGTACCTAAACAGTGATGATCTTTATAAAAATATATCGATTTAGTATCTACCTACTTTGGTAATAAATGTCGATTCACAAACAATCAATGTTGTTTACGATACGACTATGAATGAATGACTAAACGAATGAATGAATTAAAACTCTTTATTGAACACAACTTAAAATAACATTTAGAAAGAAATAATCCTATGAGTATTCTTACAATGAGCTGTCTTATCGCTTAGAAGCGGTCTCTTCCAGACAACCTTTGGATGGAAAGAGATATCAAGATTAAAGTTATGGCAGGGGGTGTACAAATATTATAATTGTCAAGAGACTCTAAACTACTTACAGAAATACGTAGGTACTATTAAATGTTAAATCTAGGTAAGTATTATAATAGGTACTTAATACAGAATAGATACATGCCATATTTATATTATTTATAGTACCTATATATATATATATATATATTACACAAAAATATACCTATTTAGGTCAATCTTATTTACGATTTAATAAACTTAATCAAGTTTTTTATAAATTTTCTAAGTGAATTCAACATTGCATTGTTCATCTAAGATAAATTCGATAATATTGTAATACCTATTCGATAATATTGTAATACCTATACGATCGTTTAAACGATACAACTGATTCTTGTTGTATTTTGTACCTAGGGTTGTGATTGTGAAGGTGTGTAGTAGTTAGTTTCAGTAAACAAAGTTTGCAAGGCAAGGTCAATGAAAAGGGGGAAAAGTATTACCAACTAAGTACCTACTACACTAAGCGCCTGTTTCACAATGTAAAGATAAAGTGACATATTGCTAAGCAACACATAACCCTTTTAACACTATAAGCAAAGTAACTACATACTTTGATAAATGATGTACCTATCTACGTAGCAAAATATATAGGTGTTTCGATACTTCATAATTTAAGAATATCTACATAGGTACTTACATCCAAAGGAGGGTATAAATACTTATCCACATCACCATAACTTACCTTACCTATTACATACGTACACACAGGTTTATTAATTCCTATGTTGAATTAAATCCTCTCTGGCATTCAAATGAATGCATCCATTAAATTGGAAGTGGTTGACAAAACCTCCATTGGATTGGGAATTGTCTGGCAGTTCAAATGAATGCATCCATTAAATTGGAAGTGGTTGACAAAACCTCCATTAAATTGGGAATTGTCTGGCAGTTCAATTGAATGCATCCATTAAATTGGAAGTGGTTGACAAAACCTCCATTAAATTGGGAATTGTCTGGCAGTTCAAATGAATGCATCCATTAAATTGGAAGTGGTTGACAAAACCTACATTGAATTGGGAATCGTCTGGCAGTTCAAATGAATGCATCCATTAAATTGGAATTGGTCAACAAACAAAATCATTCCTTAATAATAGCTAAATGGAAGTAAATTAAATAAGTATTTATTAAATTGTTACTACCTACTGATTTGACTTGAGTACCTACCGTAGACGCCCCTAACTTCGCTTATGGTCCATATTTTCACATAATTAATCATTGATTCAATACTATTCAAAACAATTATTTTTAACTTTGCCTTTTCAGATATTTCTGATAATATTCATAGTATTTCAATGAGCTTTTGTGTTTCAAAAACTGATCGTAATTGCTAACTACCTACTCTAAAGATACGAAAGACGTAGGTACCTCAAACCAGTTCCTCACAATACATGACACAATTTGCTTGCGATTGCTATGAAATAGCTACCGTTATTTTAAAGATAAGTAATGCAGTAATGGCAGTTTATGATTTGGGGTTTCTACCAACTCACAAAAATGAGTGTGGTCGTGATAGGAACATAAATATCGTTTTTTATAATTCAGGCGAAATTAAAGGTGTTTATGGTATTTAGGTTAAAAAAAAAAAAAAAAAAAAAAAAAAAAAACCTTTTCAATAAAATGGGTGAATGGAGAACAGTCCCAAAATCAGAATAAAGTATAGGAGAAACAAAAGACAATGATTTTGACACTGTTACGATACCATAATATGAATCAATCCATTTTAGAAGTTCAGATTAGAGATTGTTGAATTGAAGAATAATTATACTAAAAAATATTTTAATAAGGAAGAGATGTAGTGTTTGTGAGTCTATAATAATAACTACCTTTATGTAATATAATTATGTGTTTAATTATATTCTAAATTATAAACATGAATTTACACACAAACTACACTTTACATCAAACACACATAGACATTCAATTGACTATCTCGAACGTGCCGCGTCAGTCAGTCACGAGAGCCGCGTGGGCGAGAGTGGACGTGTTAATAGTGCGTGCCGAGCCAGTTAGATATATACACTATACAAGCGTATTGTACACAAATGATAAAAAAACATTTCTGTTTTGGGGTGGGATTTGTGATTCGTTGACCCCACTGACCCCACCAGTGGAGTCGTTGGGATAAAAAAATCTCAACAATCTACTGAATTAAGGCTGTGTCCCCAGTAGGCAAACTGTGAGCGGCCGACTGAGTTTGCGGCGTATCGGTTTAGTACGCTCTTCCATATATTTGAAATGGAGTGTTCACAGTTTGCTAGTTTTGCGCTCGCTCACTGTACGCAGTTTGCAGCGTTACGCGCAAAACTAGCAAACTGTGGACACTCCATTTCAAATATATGGAACAGCGTAATAGACCGATACGCCGCAAACTCAGTCGGCCGCTCACAGTTTGCCTACTGAGGACACAGCCTTAGAGTTGGTTTCGTTGAGACAAAAAAATCCAGACGACCACACTGGCCCACCTCACCAGTGGGGTTTCTTACATTCCCATCCCACCAAACGAATTGGATTTGTTCTTTTGTTCTGTGCGAAGGATATACCCCGTTGTGATGTTTACTGTACCATCCCTAGGGGGTCTCAGTTAAATGTTGTTCGCTTTAGAAAGATAAAAGAAAGTTACATTATGAAATGAACGGTTCGCTTATATGTAATAGTTTCCTCCCGCGGCTACGCTCGCGTGGTACCCGGATAAAAAGTAGCTTCCTATTTCCGGTTATTATCTATCTAAATTTTAAATTTCAGACAAATCGGTTCCGTGATTGTCGAGTTATAGACCCCCACTGTTGTCACTATCCACAAATAAAGACAGGACGTTGTTTAAACAGTGTTTCACTTTAAACATCTTTCATAAGTAAGGCCCAGAGTAACAAACATCCATCCAAAATTCCAAACATCCAAACTTTCGCATTTATAATATTAGTGTGATAATTCATATTATGATTCAGCTAAAGCAACCTTCTCATACCACCTGAGAGATTGTCTATCGCACCTTCGCGGTACAGCCGTGATCATATTTAATTATTATGAAGTCTATTTTATCAGAAAGTCGACAATTGTTTTGTGAACGTTTGCATGTTGACTTTTCAATTGCAACTCGAGCAAAAAAATACAAACAAATCGCCAGCGGAATTGAACGCGACATCATAGGATAACGATCCAATTAAGACCAACGTGCAATCAACCTGTATTTCATATTACTTTACAATATGCACCTCACGCCTTGGATAATACACAACGTGATACTCGTCGCCACTTGCTTTTGTAACGCATGAGCGTTGTTTGACGAGCAAGCCACATCGGAATGCCCTTGTCATTTGAGATCGAATTGAGAGCATGCAAATGACATGAGTACTAAGGGTGAACGCAGATATGGGCCGCACCGCAGTCTCCGCAGTCCCCGCATTTGATTTCTTTATATGAAGTTCTATACAACCTCGCACACCTAGCCGCGCCGCAGTCGCCGCAGTACCTGAAGTGACCGAACTCCCCGGACGCTGCGGCCGGCGCGGCGCGTGTGACGTCATTCGCATCGCGACTGAAGAAATCCAGTGCGGTGACTGCGGCGACTGCGGAGACTGCGGTGACTGCGGCGCGGATAGGTGTGCGAGGTTGTATAGAACTTCATAATATATAAAGAATTTGAATGCGGGGACTACGGAGACTGCGGTGACTGCAGCAACTACGCCGCGGTTAGGTGTGCGAGGCCATTAACAAAAGCGATGACTGCGGAGACTGCGGGGACTGCGGTGCGGCTAAGTGTGCGTTCACCTTAAGTTCTTGTAAATGTACAGGCGTATTGTTTGATGGAAACTAAGACGTCGGACGTGAATCTCGGAAGCTCTTGTTATCGTGTAAAACATAACAAAGCTTGACGGACAGCTTTCTTGAAACACAGGCTTTAAAATGTTAATCAAGAGATTATAATGAGTAGAAGAGGCTGAATTATGTCTGCTTAGTTTTGAAAATGATATCTTACTAATATTATAAAGGCGAAAGTCCGTGAGCGTGTGTGTGTGTGTGTGAATGTTTGTTACCACGTATCTCTATAACTACTCAACCGATTTTGATGAAATTTTGAATGTAGATAGTTTAGGTTCTGGAATAGCACATAGACTAATTTTTTTCTCGGTAAAAATGTATGGTCGACGCTATTAGAAAGCTAACTGGTTTGGCAGTATAACAGGAAGGAACGATACTTTATCGTATAGCAGTTAAAAAAAATATTTTAACGTATTCTCGTATTATTTTGCCATGACAATAATTAGGTGGAGATAATAAGGTACAAGGATAAAACATAATATAAAGTGTAATTTTTTTGTAGTAAAATAAAGATATTAAATTACTTACCTACTAGTAGTTCTGCGAACAGAAGACCTCGCGAGCACAAACTTCTTTGCAAAAATTAATTCAGGTAGGGTGGTGGCACCAGTAATGAACAAGCACCAGTGTCTGACACTTTTTTTTTAATGACTTACAATAAGATTTAGGTTGAATAAATCTATGGTAGAAACACAAAACCGTAGACAACACATTTCCAGTTGTTATTCCTGAAAACGTCACGAAAATCGGCCATTTCGTTTTCAAGTTATTGAAGAAAAAGTTGTGTGTTGGTGCGCTGCTGAACCAAAATACACTTTTACTAACGAAATTACTAAGAAGTTAAGTCTACATTTTTGCCAGCATTTTTGGCATTATTCAATATAATCGAATTTCGATTGATTTTATGGAACGGTTATAATAGGTTGGGGAAAAAGTTTCTTCGCATTTTTTAAGAAAATTCAAAACATTTTTTAATATAGTTTATTTATATTTAACTTAAGTATGTAGGTACCATTTTGTTCGATAATTTTTTGCCATCTTGTGGGTAGGGACATGATCCCATTGCTATAGAAATTTTGGGACTTCTGATCAAAATACCGCGACAAGTGGTATTGGCAGTCCTCTCGTGATGTTAACCTGACACTGCCTAAAGAATTCTGAAGAGACCGAAACAGGTGGAAATCTTAAGGTGCAAGGTCAGGACTATACGGCGGATGCATTAGCACCTCCCAGCCAAACTCTCTTAATTTTTGCTGAGTGGCTAAAGATGTGTGAGGTCTAGCGTTATCATGATGAAAAACCACACCCCTTCTGTTGATTAATTCCGGCCGCTTTCTCTCAACTTCTTGCTTTAATCTCATCAGTTATTCACAGTAGAGTTCAGAATCGATGGTCCTGCCTGGTGGTTACAGCTCATAATGAATAAACAATCACAAATGAATACAGGGTTCATTAGGTTTACAGTGAGCTCGTGAGGTATCCAAATATCGAGCTTTTTTGTGTACCCAGTTTTTTTCAAATGCGCCAAAACTGTTTTGTGGTCAATTCCCAGTTCTTCAGCTACGTTGTAACTACTGATATGCCGATCTTGCTCCACTTTTTCAAAAATGGCATCCATTTTATCCGTAATAGGGCGACCAGAGCGACGTGCATCTTTGACATCAAAATTTCCGGATTGAAAACGCCTAAATCAAATTTGTGCTACCCTCACAGACACTGCACTAGGTCCATAAACATGGCAAATTTTTTTCGCGGCTTGCGTTGCATTTTTACCTTTTTTGTAGTAATTTTTTAAAATGTATCGAATTTCTTCATTAGATTCACTCATCTTGACGGTACGAAAAACAAATGAAAATCACACATTTTCCTAATTTTAATTTGGAATTATGTTCTTTAAAATTTAAACTTTTAATGATACCAAAACCAGCCAGATACATATAGTATAGCCAAAGATATTTTATTACAAGTTCATACATACTAAAATGCGAAAAGACTTTTTCCCCAACCTAATATTATTCTGGATTTAATTGTATATCAGTAGCGCACCTACGCATGTTTAATTTTATTTTATAGTCGATGTTCATTACTGGTTCAGCAAAATTCACCTTCTCCAGAAATCGACAGGTGTCCATACTTATTATTTTACGTACTTTCTTAGTTTTTAACCAAATTTAAGTCTAATTCATGAACTGATTACGTTAATGTTTGAAATTCAACGATTGATACATGTTCTCCAATAAAGAACATGTGTCGAACACTGGGTAAAATAAGTGTTCATTACTGGAGTTGGTTTCAGATGCCTCCCAGAAAAAACTACACACGCGAACAAATGGATTATTAATTATAATAAAATAATAAGAAATGTTTCTCATGGCTGACTTGTCTAGTTTTTAACCAAAAAAAGGAACAGATTCTCAATTCGTCGGAATCTTTTTTTTTTTGTTCTTTTTTATGTATGTTCCCCGATTACTCAAAGACGCCTGGAGCGATTTGGAAAATTCTTTTTTTATTTGTAAGGGTATACTTTCCGATTGGTGCCACAAAAATTTGGTGAGGATATGTTGAGGATCGTCGGAGTTATGAACATAAATGCACCCATAAGTAACTCAGCAATACATTATCATGATTAGACGTATTAATTATTATTATTTATTATTAATAAAATTAGCAGTCACTGTACCACTGCAGGGCAAGTCCCTCCCTTCCGGTAGGTAGTTTAAATAATGTTAGTTATTGCATGTTTTGTGTTTGTTCATTACTGGGTGTTCATAACTGGAGTGTCATTCACTGGTGATTTATCAGTGTTTATCACTGGAATATTGGTGTTCATTACTGGAGATTCGGTAGGTATTTTGGTTTTCGTCTTCTGAGTAAAAACATATAGCTTTAATGTGAAAAAATTTGCTACCTAACCTTTCTTGAATATATTATTTATCATTTGGACTTACTGCTGTAGATATAATGTTAAAAATAACGAAATTATTTCAAATTTTAGTCACACACTTCTCTTAAAGTGTCGAGCACTGGTGCTTTCACCCTACTACCTACCACTAAAAACTATTATACAGTAACTATTTTACTACTATTTTATCCTGTTTTTACTATTTCATACTATTTTGTTACTATTAAAGCCTTTTCCAGGGTGTTTCAATATGGTAGTTAGAGGGTCGATTCCACAGGTAGAAATCTAAAAGTGGGCAATTTATTTCACTTTGCTTAGAACGTACGAGTAGATTTACGTTAGAAAAATGTTGTTTCAAAAATTCATTTTGTAACGACAGCTTGTTTAAGTGAATACTTACTTCAAAATTGCGATCTAACACCTCTCAAGAACAGAACCTTATTATAATACTTAGGTACCTACTCTTCTCATAATTATGTTAAGTGCAATTTTAGGTTAGCTTTTTAATGCGCGTTTGTGAGCCACTGAAATTAAGCGTTTTGTGGCGCATACGAGCTTTTAGAGCGTTTATGCTTTTATGAGAAGTTGAATGCACATCCACACATTACATTTACGAACGAATAAATACAATAATTTCAAGTTTCAGAAACTAGGTTCCTACAAAAAAACTTGAATAACTGACTGAATTTTTCTAAGCGCACATAAATAATGCCAATCTGAAACAACCTACTGTCGTGATTTCGATTATTTTGTTATAATAAATCTGTATTTGCAATGGCAACAGCATACTGACGACAATGTTCTAAAGTTGGTATCTCTGCTTGCACGTGATTGGACCGATTATGGGCAGCCAATCACGAACAACTTTAAGTTCAGCCAATCACGTCATTCGTACATTTCGAAAAATAGGGGGGGATCTAACTTGGAGAAGGGAATGCAGAGATCGAGCATTCCGGGTCTGGCAGTCGAGCCGAGCAGTCATCTACTAAACCACAAGAAATACAAGTCATATTATATCTACCTATTCACTATATAAAGTATATTCAATAGTCTAAAGTGTTAAAGTCTAAGTAGATACCAGAATAAATTGCTGATACGAAGTGGCCTGTTTTAATTTACTTTATCTCAGCAAGTGGGATTTCGAATCAAGGTAAGATCTTGATTTTTAATTTTTACTATTTACTTTGAGTACTTATTTAACTGTAACAAATGAATTTATTATTGTTATGTATGTAGTAATTTCATTATTAGAAGATTTGTCTACACGATTCGGTCGGGATTACTCCGAGACTATCCGATTGTGCAAACATTTCATAAAAATTGTGGGTGATTTTATTGTCTTACTTGATTGAATTGTTGTTCGCTAGAACCAGTCGGTATAGTACCGAGATTATCTGGATCTGCGAATACCTTTCAATTTGTGGGATATAAATTACCCGCTAAACTAAGTGGATTTATTGCATACATAATGATAATTTAAGTATGTGGTGATTATGTTACGAGTTGTGGGTAATTTTATTATACTTACTTAATTGAATTGTTTTTCGCTTGGACCAGTCGGTACAAAACCGAGACTATCTGGACCTGCGAATTCCTTTCAATTTGTTGGTTACGAATTACCCACAGTAGAATGTTTTATTATAATTTTAACTTATTTTCTACCGACACTGCGTTGAATAAAGTACCTAAATGATGAAACCAAAGTTAATGAATTTGCTGAATAGTTATGATAAATTATGAGTGGACATGGACAGTCTTGCCTTTCTTGTCGGAAACTTGTCACGGTTACTCCATTGGCAATGTATTACGATGAAGGGTAATTCTTTCATCTTATAATTTCTAGTTAAAATAAATGGGTGCAGTCTTGCCTTTCTTGTCGGAGACTTGTCACGGTTACTCCATTGGCAATGTGTTACGATGAAGGGTAATTCTTATATCCTATTTTTTTGGCTAAGATCGTAACTTATTCATGTAAGAAATTAATTTTACCCAACTGCGAAGAAGGGTTTTGGTTTCTTTAGTTTATGTTCTTAATTCATCAATAATTTTATTTAATGCTGGATTATTAAAGTAAATATATACTTATATATGTATATACAATAAACATATACCTACTTTATTTATAGTCTCACGCATATGGTACAATTATATTTTTTATGAACAGTTCATAAAGATTATGGGGTTGGTGGAGGTTTGCCTTTTGTCAGAAGCATTCGGTTAAAGCTACTCTTTAATAATGCAGTACGATGAAAGGTGATTCTTGCCCTACCTTATGGTCTTTGGCTAAGGTTGTACCACATGTGTGATCAGTTGGCTAAGTATGCCATTGTGAATAATTTCATGAACCAAGTGTGTTCAGATGGCTAAGTATGCCATTATGAATAAATTAATGAACCAAGTGCGTTCAGATGGCTAAGTATGCCATTATGAATAAATTAATGAACCAAGTGCGTTCATGTGGCTAAGTATGCCATTATGAATATTATAAAAGTATGCCATTGAATAAGGATTCTTACCGATTACAACTTACCAACATTACCGATTTACACAGCTAGTAGGATTTAAACTATTTAAAGTAAAATAAACTTTTTAATAGATTTTATTTTTATTTTATTAGGCTCAACTCATTTGAGTCGGTAATTTGATGCCGAGCACGGGCCTAGGCCAAGTGCACATCATTTATTATTATTATATTTTTTTTGTTGAGTTATCATAATGTTAACACTTCTTTTTTTTTCCTCGAGGTCATGAGCTCTGACGAGTCGGAAGTCCATAGGCGAGTCATCCTAAGAGCTGGACGACTACGCACCCGTAAAAAAGAGGCCAAACGAAACGAGTGGCTGATAGAAGACATAAGCGGACACACACCGGTGCCAGTGATGGCCAATGAGTCACCGTCCACTTCAGACGGTCCAGCACCAAAGAGGCGGAAGGAGTCTGCGAGCCTGACTTCTGACGAGGTACTGAAACTTATAACTTCACTGCAAAAGCCTAGTGAGCAAACTTCTCATCGGTTGAGTAACAATCATATGAACAATGTCGTTCCGGAATTTGATCCGGCTAGTAAAAGTCAAAGTGTAGAAAGCTGGATTAGGAAGGTTAATGAGTGTGTAAATATATACGAATGGAACGAGAAGCAGACCATACATTTTGCCCTGCAGAAGCTAACTGGACTTGCAAAAAAATGGTTTGAGGCACTACCATCAGTAGTATTCAGTTGGGCTGAATGGCAAACAAAACTACAGAAAGCTTTTCCGAGCGAGCAAAACTATGGTCGACTTCTCGAGGAAATGTTAGAATACACTTCTCGTAATAATGAAAACTTGCGACAATATTTTTATGAGAAACTTACTCTTGTAAATAGGTGCGGTATCAGTGGCAGAAATGCCGTAGATTGTGTTATACACGGGCTTACTGACAAATCGATCAGGAATGGGGCTCAAGCTCTAAATTGCAATGAACCAGAAGACTTACTGAATTTTCTCAATTCCCAACGTGCCAATGATAACAATATGCCATTTAGAAAGCGTTATGATAGTTCGACAAAACGACCCAACTCTAGCCTCGTGCCTAACACTAACAATTATAGCACGGTTACTTGTTTTAACTGTCGTGAAAAGGGGCATCCCTATTTTAAGTGTCCGAAACCAATAAAAAGGTGTCAAAAATGTCAAAGGGTCGGTCACGAATCAGAGACTTGTAAATTAGAATCAATGAGTTCACGCGTAGATATCAAGGTTGATAAATCTCAGGAACGCAAGACTTTAGTAATCTCCGCGCAGGATAACACCAACGACAAGTTTTTCAAGAAGGCCACAGTAAACGGTCTGAGCTATGTTGCGTATATTGACTTTGGAAGTGACAGTAGCCTGATCAGGGAGACGGACGCTAAATGTTTGGACGCCCAAAGAAGTTTCTCTAACCTACCGTCAATTAAAGGTTTTGGAAATTCCACAGTTACTCCAATTTGCAAGACAATGGTTAACATAAAAATAGACGAAGTTGAGACCCAAATTGAATTACTTGTCGTTAGTGATGAGTTCCTAAATTCTCCTCTGTTAATAGGGCAAGATTTTACAGAGCTGCCTTTTGTCACTGTACTCAAAGACAACAGCAGTCTGTTTTTCTACAGAAATCCGCATAACTGTTTCGATCTTAGCGACAGTTTAAAATTGACAGTGGTAGATGAGGTAGAAATTCCAAGCGTAGGGCTTGTAGCCGTGTCAACATCAGACCCCAATTTTACAGGCGATGTTTATGTCGAAGGTTATATATGTGGAGAACCAAAAAAAGAGTGTCGTTTGCATCAGGGTGCATACCGTATAGAGTCTGGTAAGGGTCACTTAGTCGTAACAAATCTAATGGGAGAACCGCTCACACTGCAGTCAAATACGTTGATAGCTAGAGCCACACCTTTCGCAGAAAGGCGGCTTAGACGTGTTAATAGAATTATTAAAGACACATCTTTGCTACAACCGCTACAAAGGTCAGAAATAAATGTAGGGCAAGGTATTGGTGAGGAAATGTTTGAGAGGCTTTATCAACTTCTGCAGTCATATCGTGATTGTTTTGCTCTTAGCTTAGACGAAATAGGATGTATTAGTGGTACAGAAATGAAAATTGAATTAATTGATGACAAACCTGTAGTCTATCGACCATATCGATTATCACATGCGGAAAGAGGACAAGTGAGCGAAGTAATTGATGAGCTATTAAAGAACGATATTATTCAAGAGTCATGTTCAAACTTTGCAAGCCCTATTCTGATGGTTAGGAAGAAAACAGGGGAACAACGACTTTGTGTTGATTATAGGGCCCTCAATAACAAAACTAAAAAGAACTGTTTCCCGATTCCATTGATTGATGATCAGCTAACAAATCTCAGTGGTAATAATTTTTTTACAACGCTCGATCTAGCATCTGGATACTACCAGATCCCAATGGCAAAAGAAAGTCAACATCTTACGGCTTTCGTAACGCCGGATGGGCATTATGAATTCAAACGGATGCCGTTTGGCCTAGCCAATGCCCCGGCAGTGTTTCAAAAGGTAATTAATGACATGCTTGGCTCTAAGCGTTTTGATTCTGCGCTAGCGTACTTAGATGACATTCTAGTGCCATCGGTGGATCTGGTAGAAGGTTTCGGTCGACTAGAAGAAGTCCTTAAATTACTTCGGCAAAATAATCTCACGTTAAAACTTTCAAAATGTCGATTTTTTGATACCTCTATAAACTACCTCGGCTATGAAATCTCAATTAATGGAATCAGGCCTAATGAAAGTAAGGTATTAGCTGTTAAAGAGTTCCCTACTCCTAAAAACGTTCATGAAGTTCGTCAGTTTCTAGGTTTAGCAGGATATTTTAGGAAATTTATCAAGAGTTTCGGTGAAATTGCTAGGCCCTTGACGTACTTGCTTAAAAAAGACTCCATTTTTAAGTGGGGGGATCAAGAGATTCAAGCGTTTGAATTATTGAAAAACAGATTGATTGACCGTCCCATTCTAGCTCTTTACAATCCAAGATTTGAGACAGAACTGCACACCGATGCTAGTGCGCTAGGGTTAGGTGGGATACTGATGCAGTGGCAGGAGAACCCTAGAGTTTTAAAACCAGTGGCTTACTTCAGTAGACAGACGACTCCCGAGGAACGTCATCTTCACTCGTACGAACTCGAAACATTGGCCATTGTAAGCTCGCTAAAAAAATTTAGGGTGTATCTCATAGGATTACAATTTAAAGTTGTGACTGATTGCCACGCACTCAGAACAACCTTGACCAAACGAGACCTTGTCCCACGGATCGCCAGATGGTGGCTCCAAATAAGTGAGTTTACATTCGATATTGATTATAGACCTGGTTCTCGCATGGCTCATGTTGACGCTCTCAGTCGGAATACCAACTTAGGAATTGACAAAACAAATGATTCCAACGTAACAGTTTATAATATCGAAAAAGAAAATTGGTTCTTGACTTTACAAATGACAGACCCAGACATCTCACGAATCGTAAAGATTCTTAAGCCCGATACAGACGAAGAGGTTAAAGATATTAAGTTACACTATGTAGTCAAAAATCATAAAGTTTACCGGAAGGTAGAGGATAAGTTGTGTCTTGTAGTTCCTCGCAGTGCTAGGTTACAAATATGTAAAATGAATCACGATGATATAGGTCACCTTGGCGAAGCCAAAACACTAGAGAAAATTCAAAGTCAGTTCTGGTTCCCCAAAATGCGTCGATTTGTCAAGAAGTATTTAAGTAGATGTATAGAGTGTGCTTACAATAAAGATACATGCGCAAAAAAGAAAACTGGATATTTGTATCCAATAGAAAAAGTAAGCGTACCCTTTCATACAGTGCACATCGATCATCTAGGTCCATTTGTAAAAAGCAAAAGCAACAATTCATACATCCTAACAGTTGTAGATGGGTTCACAAAATATGTTTTTGCCAAAGCCGTAAAAGATACAAAAACCAAAAGTACAATAAAGGTTCTTGAAAATATTTTTCATGATTTCGGTTTACCCACTCGCATTATTTCGGATCGCGGCACTTCCTTTACGTCAAAAGCTTTTGAATGTTTTTGTATCCAGCACGGCATCAAACATGTATTAAACGCTGTAGCGTGTCCCAGAGCGAACGGACAAGCAGAACGGTTCAATCAAACTATTTTGAATTCATTATCAAAGCATGGCTCTGGTAAAGACGAACGTTACTGGGACACGTGGTTAGGAAACGTACAGTGGGGCATTAATAATACTGTTAACAGCACTACACAGAAAACAGCAGCAGAAGTTTTGTTTGGCGTCAGAATGCGTGATAGCTTATCTAATAAACTAGATATAGAAACAAACGATTTTCCTGCAAATTTAAAGGAAGTAAGAGCTGAAGTATCTGCTAATATTAACAAAACTCAAGAAAAACAGAAAACCACGCACGACGCTAATAGAATTCCTGCTCCTGTATATACTGAAGGTAGTTTAGTTAAGATTACCAGAACAAACTTTTACAATAAAGGCAACAGCACAAAACTCTTGAGCAAATTCATCGGACCTTACAAAATTGTAAAAGCTATGGGTAATGATAGATATAAAATAACAAATGTACAAGGTTTTGATAATAAAAATAGAGTATTCGAAACCGTGGTTGCAGCAGACAGAATAAGGCCTTGGATTAATATTAAGTCGCATGATGGCTTAGATCACCTTCCCAGTTCAAGCGATGATAGTGACAGCGAGGTTCCTTTATCTGTACTGCAAAAACGGAAACTGAAATGATTTGTATAAAATTCAAACCCGAATGTCGTGATTAAGTTAGTAGGCATCTTAAGTTTAATCTTCTTTCTCATGAGTTTATATAGATTTAATAAGTTAGCAATAACTAAGGTGTAAAAAATAGGATTGTAAATTTAATAAGTGATTAAGTTTTTGACTGATTATTTTTTAGTTATTTTCATGAATAATATCCAAATAAGCTGTTGTTTTTTGTACATATTCATGTAAAAGTATTTTATTTTAGTTTTTGTAATTAAAAAAAAAAAAACATTTTGATAAACAATCAATGCTACAAATATTTATTGTAAAGTTGACTGCTGTGGCTATGATTTAGATAATCTCGTACGCCGGGAGGTCGTACGATATCGGATGGCCGAATGTCGTGATTTCGATTATTTTGTTATAATAAATCTGTATTTGCAATGGCAACAGCATACTGACGACAATGTTCTAAAGTTGGTATCTCTGCTTGCACGTGATTGGACCGATTATGGGCAGCCAATCACGAACAACTTTAAGTTCAGCCAATCACGTCATTCGTACATTTCGAAAAATAGGGGGGGATCTAACTTGGAGAAGGGAATGCAGAGATCGAGCATTCCGGGTCTGGCAGTCGAGCCGAGCAGTCATCTACTAAACCACAAGAAATACAAGTCATATTATATCTACCTATTCACTATATAAAGTATATTCAATAGTCTAAAGTGTTAAAGTCTAAGTAGATACCAGAATAAATTGCTGATACGAAGTGGCCTGTTTTAATTTACTTTACTACGATCTTCCGTCGGACCTCTCTTGCCCACAAACAAACTCATTGTAAAAAACTACCCACAAAACAATTTCGTCGATAAAATGATTAAAATTCACGGAAAACGAATCGAGGTGTTACAAAACTTCATTCGTTTTTTGCTAACCGCCGAGTGATTTCGGCTAGGGTTGCTTCATTCAGAAAGGTTATTCAGCTAGGTATAAAAGTTCTTCTGTGTTTTTTGTTGGTTGGTTGGAAAAGAAAGAAAAACGAAAATAGGCTCACGATTATATCCTATGGCTCATTCAGATTCTCGGACAATCAAAATAAAAAATAATTTATTTAAAGATCACTTGGTCACGTCATAGTTAAGGCGCGGACCCACCGTGACGCGTGCTGTGCTCGGGCGCTCGGCGCATTTTAGCTGCGTGGGTTAATTTGTTTGACAACGTGGTTCTACCTTTCCACTGCAGTACACGAAAATGAACCCACGACTATGTACAACTGTAGCGCAGCACAGTTTTGAATTAATATTATCCATAATTTTGTGTACCGCGTGCATGGCGTTAACAGCGCTGAGCTGCGTGGTCGCCATATTCGAGCAAGCCATGTGTGTAGTACCAATGACGACAATTCGTATAATAATGCGTAGCGTGTCCGTGGAATGCAGTGGACACAATTACATACAGTATCCTGCAAAGCGAAGCTTGACGCACGTGCCTAGCCTCTCCGTAGACTGCGGTTGTTCCGCGCCTTTACGTTACTCCTGGTTCATTCCTGACCAATACCGTGAAAAACGAGTGCAACAAACTAGATAATAGGTACTATAAACGTTTTTTTGTTAATTGATAAGTTTTCTAATTCGCTTAGGACTTTGTTACGCAACCTACTAACTTTAATGAACCTAAACATGGAAACATCAAGTTCATTTTCAAGATGCAATTCAGAAAGTCATTCAAAAAGTTGACGTTTCTTTCAGCGAAGAAACCTCATTTTCCGAATTCGGAATACATTCCAAGAAGGTCTGAATCGCACTGCCGGAGTCGTCCCCACGAGCTTTGAAATTAAGGTATTTAGTTCGCGAATGTACGGAAATACGTAACCAGCATTTTTTTTCGCAGTCGTAAGTAATTTTGAAAGAAAGCAAGAAGAAAAGTAGTCTCAACAATTGTATCACCATTATTAATGCCAAATTATGTTAAAACATGAGTGTGCAAACTAAAAAGAAGTGCCTTTGATCAACCCTATCCAGGTCAACGCTATGTTGACGCTCTGTGACCCTGATTATATTGATATTGTTTTGTGGAAAGTTACCTGTGACACGGCTGCCAATTCAAACAAATTAAAACTAGTAGTTCGCCCTGGGCCTGTATTCTATTAAATGACAACCGCTTTGGTTTTGGTTCGAACTCTTAAATGTCAGCCATTTGGTGAAATAGTAGAATAGCTTTTCAAAAATTTGTACTGCCAAAGTTCAAAACCTCACCACAACTGAGTCGTTTGTTATTAGTAGTCATGGAAACAGTCGCTTTAGTTGAGGTTTTGGTTGAGGTTGATAAAAAGTTCGGTACCGGAATCGAGCCCCTGAACTGAGATCTCGTAAACCGTTGCGTTGATTGCCTAGATTTCGACTTGTTTCTGACTACCCCTATTCGTTTAAGTGATACTTCTGCTGAGTTCACTACACAATCTAATACCAATCAGTTAACCTGAACCACGAAGAACACGAATTTCAAAAACATCCTAGAACAACCAATTTATTCAAAAATAAAAAAACCCGGCTGAACTGAAAAGTTGGAAACAGCATTATCTTATCAATCACAAAACAAAATTAAATTACAATTTTTATTATTATGTAGGTATATAGGGTTCGATGCCGTGCGCATTTTCCTAAACATTGTTGTCACAGTTGACACACAGATGGCTCTGTGAGTACCTAAATTAAATGCGTAAGATATTTCTTAAATATGAGATATCTCCTAAATGGCTGAACCAATTTCGATGCAGTTTATTCTAAACGTTGCGTGTGACTAAATAGAAAGTTTTAGTATGCGTTTTGGTTAGCAATTCTATTTAGGGTGAAAAATAGATTTTTAAAAATTTTGAGACTCGATTTAGTCTTCGAAGATGTCATGTTAGATTAAAAAAAAAAATATTTGATATCAGTCCACCAACCTCTTGATTTTGACATGGATTTTGATATAATAGCGTGATTTTCATTTTGAAAATTCACACATTGTTGCATTTTTTAGCCACACTATTTGATTTATCGAAATAAAAAGAATATCCTAGAGCACAATCGAGATGGAGACGATTCTAACGATACCTCATTCATCAAAATCCATCCAGCCGTTTAGGAGCAACGTGGTAATAAAGAATATTACATACATACCCACATAGAAACGCACGATCTACATAACCCGGGTGACTTGACAGTCAGCCGGGTAATTAAAATAAAAAAATTGTTTTGAAATGTACAAATTGAGTCCTTTCATTTATGACCTCCCACTCAATATATTTGTGAAACTTTTATTTTTTAACCCCTTGAGAATCCTTGGGAAGTGAATTAACTTACTAGTTATCCTGTAGATGTCGCTAATCGATGCATTAATCGATATGATCTTAACAAGATTTTCAATCTGACGAATATGGATTCCGTGGCCGAGTTGGTAAAGGCACTCCGGCTTAAGGAGGATCGCTTGTGTCATTGCGGGTTCAAATCCCGCCGTGATTAAAAATTTTGATAAAATTTTTCATTTTCAATTGTGAAAACTTGTAAAAACTTAAAAACCAGAATTACAGAAAAGGTTCAAACAAAAAACAAAATAAATGCGAAGCAATACAAGTCGTGACTAGTGGGCTAGAATAAATAAACTTACTATTCTTGGAACGTGTCTGTAATTATTGATATAAGTATCACGAAATGCACCCTTACCTTAGAGCGAACACAATACTCAGTAACAGTTTAATATTTTGATGTTGACTATTCATCAACAAGGTTGCTTGTTCCGTAGGCATGGACTTTGTAAATGTTTTTTCCGTACGAAAAACGATTTGTTTGATTTTCACGGTTCTTCGCTGAAAAAACGTCAACTTTCCGAAGAAAATCATCGAATCGGATGCATTTTCGGAAGTCTGAATCGAACTGCTGATGTCCTGCGAATTTCCGAAGCTAGCTCTCTATCTTTCTGTTTTTTATATCTATACCATTCGTTTGAGTAGCATTTTAATTAAAAATTCATCAAAAACCAAAATCATAATCATCAAAATCATCACCAGAGTTGGCCACTTGCTCAAAGGAACTTGCCTAAGTACTTTTTATTAGAAAATCCAAATCGTACTCACTGAATATTCGCTGTATGTGAAGCATGAATAATGAATATTCATTATTATCAATGCAAAGGAATTACGATTGTAGACTAATTTAATTTACAGCTGAAATTCAATTGTTTCCATGCGTCAGCCTGACATGGTGTAAATGCGGTAGAGCTTTTATGAATGTCATGAATATTAACAATGAGGTCCTTTTGATCCACATTAACAATACGATGGTAATATGCTTGAAATGCAGGGAATGTGTCATTATTATCATGTTTTTATAAAACATCTTTTTGAATATTCTCTCAAGTCAAACTCCTGCCCGAACTGAAATCTCTTAAGCTGATAACAAACTGATTTAAGTTTCTTAACTGATTTTATCTTAAGCCAGCACGGCTTATGATTGCTAAAAATAAATTTTATAAATAGGAATATGGATGCAATGTGATTGGACTGCAAAAATACAAACAAAGTTCAACCATAGGTCTTCTTCTTCTTCTTTCGTATGAGCAAGTGGCCAACTCTGGTGACTCCAACCATAGGTAGGAGATAGATATGATGCACGAGAATTATGAAGTTGGTATTGTAATAGTACCGACGTACAGGTACACCCAAAACAGAAAAAAAAGATTTAAAGAGATTTTAACTCAGCAATTTCTTATTTCAGTTTCATATTTTATTGGGTTAGAAGACAAAAATTGCCATTCCGGTAGTTTTTCTTAGTCAAAATTAATGATCATTATTTTAACTTATTACAGTATAACATTGAATCTAAGACGTAGCGTAGTTTAGTACCGTATTTCAAATTTGAAATGTTCATTTTGCGTCCAAATTGAATTACCGTTGGATCTTTGTTAGATTCAAGTGTTCACCTTTATATAAATATGTTGTAATCAACTCTTGTATTTAATTATGTTCAGTGGACATACTGCGTTTTTTGCAGCTCGTTTGTATCGATACTAACGCGCAGCTCAAAAACGCTCTGCATAAAACGCAATGTGTCCACTCCCTTATGTCAGATCATGATTTTCAGAATTTTCATCCATGAATTTCTAAATTCTGAATCTTCTAAAATCTCATCTTTTCTAATACTGTCTGTGTAGGACTAATTTGACCAGTTCACTCATAACGTGTTTTTGGAAAGTGCCCTCAGGTGGATGTTAATTTCCAATTTTGATTTATTTCCAAGTTTTTCAAGCTCGTTGTCTGGCTGGTTCTGCCAAATGAGATAGAATTGAAACCTGCATAGATTCATTACTATCACGATGGGCTCGTTTCCAACTATTGGCCAAACAAAGCTATAATGCAGTAGACAGTTTCTTTTCTGAAAGGTAATCGACAGTTTTTCAACTAGACATTGTTGTGAGGGGATGGTTGTTTTTTTTTGTGTTTAGACAATGAGTTGTTCATGAACGTGTCTGTATTTCAACAACACAAATGTAAAGTACCTATAAGAGACTAACAAATATAGTATGCAATTCAAGTTTAGGAATCGATTTATGAAATTATGTAAATTTAAGTTACATAAATTGTAATTTGTGGTCAGTTAAAGACCGAATTAAGAACCCCCCCTAGAACAGGATATTTTAACATCACTTTTTAATGGCATATATCTTTAGCATGAACGAAATTATAGCTTTCAGATTTAGAAATTCAGTTAAGTAGTCAGAGTATAACAAAATCACCACCTTTATGTCATTGAACTGTGATTCAGTCTGTCGTTCTAGGTGGAATCTTGCTACTCAAATTGCGAGTACTTCCCGATTAGCTATCTGGCTGAAACATTCAGGGTAGCTGACACTGGTTAACATTTATTTCTAAAAAAAATCTAAATTATTTTTGAAATCTAGGTACATCAATTTGCTTGTTATTTTTTTCAATCATTCAGATGCACGATTTAGTCCTTTTTTTGCATTTCGGAATCGGAACGTAACGTTTCTTCGCTGAAAAAACGTCAATTTTCCGAAGAAAATCTTCGAATCGGCTGCATTTTTGTAATTATGAATCTCACTGCTGAAATCCGTACTCATATTCTAAATGTGAAAGTGTGTTTATTTGTTTGTTTATTTGTCCTGCTTTCACGTCCAAACAGAACGACGGATTGACGTGATTTTTTGTGTGGAGATAGTTGGAGGGCTGGAGAGTAACATAGGCTACTTTTTATCTGGGTACCACGCGAGCGAAGCCGCGGGCAGCAGCTAGTAATGTATATTTCAAAAGTACTAAACCATTGTGTAGGTATAGTAGGTATAATAATTGAGTAATTACGACCTAGACGTGCGTGTAAGGGCTTCGTGATTTCTTGTAATATCTTACAAAAACATTCTTCAGTAAGTTTTTTGCAATTTATTGTCCAATGGAGATATTTGTAAGTTAATCAACGTTTTTATTCCCATTGCAACTTTTTAAGTGGAAAACCTGTGAAATGGTGACGGAGTTTTTAGGCCGCCTCAAGGCCTCCCTCATGGCTTGACGACTCAAAAGCCGGGACCAACAATTTAACGTGCCCTCCGAAGCACGGAAGCGCTCAGTTGCCACTTGCGTTTACACATTCAAATTGATTCTTAAACGACTCGACGCTCATCTTCGACGATCTTTCAAGAACGTTTACGCAAAACAAACAAAAATGAATTACATGGAATATTATCCACTAAAAATTAGTGTATTACGTAACGTAAGTTCAAATGCACATTCTAGTCATTTCTCTGATTAGACACCTTGATTTTTTTAATAAAATAATTTAATTACGCGATAATGGTACTTATTTAAAATTTGTTAGTACATTCTATTAATTAGCATATTGTATCGTAAATTCGACAATGTAAAAGACAGACAGTGCTATATTACGCTACACCACAATTTGAAATTGATATAGGATTATGGAAATAACGGCACTGAGGCTATTATTTTTGAAAATTTTGTTAATATATATTAATATGTACCTACAATAAGCTTGGAACGAGAACTAGTTAAAAAATATTATGTGTATAAGTACCTATACAATGTTATAGCCAGGTACTATTTGTAGAGTAAAGAAATTGGGTGATTGTGGGAAATTTAGAAGAATGCATGTTGTGTCGACACCACATGATGTAGAAAAAGAATAGGAAGATGGTGAAGACAATTTTAGGACTACCACAGAATACTAGTGGTAGCAGACAAGCGTACGGCCCACCTGATGGTAAGCGGTTACCGTAGCCTATGGACGCCTGTGACACCAGAGAAGCCACACTCGCGCTGCTGACCCTTTAGAAGAGGAATCACTGCGCTGACAACACAATGGACAAGTTGACTGGTCCACCAGTTGTCACCACGCTTCCTCGCAGAGCACTGGTACCTAACCTTACTCACCGCAGGAACACAACACCATTCGAGAAGAATGATGTTATTTGGCTGAGATATTCTGTAAGACGGAGGCACTTCCCCAGTCAGGCTGCTCGAATATAGAGTAAGAAAAACCCACTAAACCATTATTTATATAGAATTTTGGGGCCAGAAACCCTCGCGGTCGTCCTCAGAAGACCCTGCCAAAGTTTTATCACAATCTGATAAATGGTTTAGGAACGCATAGAGGACAAACATTAGTACCTACAAAGATTTTTTTTAAACACCATATTTTAGGTCCAAGACATTTTCAAACTTACACCTTAAAATAACTGGGATGGTGTAGATACAATCGTGATCTTGTTTTTTATGATCAATAAATTGAAATACTTAATTGAACTTCTGTATCCTCTAGTCAAGTCTAGTCTAGCACGCTATAGCATTCTCAGCTTAGTAAACATTCAAGAAGATTATCTGTCTATGTCAAGGTAGGTCAGTGCTACAGTTAGCATTAACTGTGGTACACATAAACTTGGTATAAAATGTAATTCTAAGAATAAGCTAAACACCTAGATACTAATATACTGTAAATAACATACCTAGTCCCTACTCAATAAAAAGTAAGGTTATAAATAATGTTATTCTGAGGGTCGACTCTAGTATAAGTCTGGGATAACCTAAATCGGATTGTTTACGAGTTATTTTTATTCTGAGTTTATTAGTAGATATTTCACTTTTTGTTAGGTTATTCTTGGAATAAAACTGCAATCACCACGTTTATTTGTAGGTTAGATGTTTAAATCTAATTCTAAAACGATTTTGGACTGGATTTTTGGATTATCATTTCTTTTGAAGCCTGCAACGGTAATTTACAACTGTTTTTAATGCGTTTTATTGTTTATTATAAATCCTCATTTTGTTTATATTTATTGTTTACATTTACACTTTCATCACGTGAAATTTAAAAGCATTCAAGCTAAAATCCCTTAAATAATGTATAAATATTCCATGGAAGGTGTCATAATAAGATTTTCACGAAATAAAAGGTCAGCTGTCTCTGTCTCTCTCTTGCGTACAAACTCCTTTATCTGTCTCGTGTTCCTCGTATTGCGCTCATTTTGATCTTTTATGTACCTATATGTGGTGTTAAATCAAATACTAATAAGTATTAGCCTCATAACCCAGTACTTTCTAGGATTGCAATATGTCTAATGTCAATATTTCTGTTATTCAGGTTGCGTACAACGCTAAGATGAATCAGGGTAACAGCGAAAAATCGTTCTCAAGGGAACCGATATGGCGCTCTCAATTTATTTTATGATTTATCCTATAATGATCTCGTAACATAGTATGCTGGTTATGCAGATTTCTTACTTACTATGACGATTACAAGTTTTAACAACGTAAATCTCGTTTCTTATAAAACGCAAATCTTCTGGGAGGATATCAAACAATTGATCGTCGTGACCATTTTAATAATATGGTAACCACGAAATTGATTAATTTAAAAATCAAATAAGACATATTCGGTGATCAAACATATGTCTCTGTTAAATGATATTAAAATGTATTCGCTTGTTACCGAGGATTAGAAAGATTTTAAAAGAATATGAGTTGCGTCGATGCTCAGCTTTGAGATTTACACGCCCGCTATGGCTTCTCCGGTGCGTGCGGGATCACAGATTTCTGAATTAAAAATGGTACTTACGTAACTTGGTTCACTGGGGGTAAACAAACGAACGCTAGGGCTATAAGCATCGCCGAGGTGTCGGCCCCGCGACCAGCCGCGCGTGCCGCGTGCATGTTTACGCGCGCTTGTCGCGGTCTCCCCTTGGGGAGCGCGGTTCCAGCGGCGTGCTGGTGGTGTACTGATGCTGGCTCGCTCGGGCTCGGCTCGCAGCTAGCCCGGGCATGCGCCTGGCCGCCTATCGACCGTGCCTTGCCTGGCTCCTTCCGCTCGCAGCGGCAGATCCTCACCGGGATTATTGAACGACAAACGCTCTAAGCTAGACACGATATGGCCACGACTTCGCTCGTTTTATAAATGACCTGATTTTTGTTTAGATTTCGTCTCTCTCTATTTCTTTTATTTTCTGTCTTTGATCACGGAATCTTTTTACTAAGCAAGACAAAAAAAAACTAGAGACTACCTATGTAGTTTTTTTTTGTTATTTTTTGTTTTCTTATTTTGAAGAAAATCGTCAAATTAAAATTAGCGTAGAGGCTAAATTAAAACTTAAAAATTAAATTAAAACTAGCGTAGAGACACAGAATGAAAGTAAACATTTACCTAAATAGCTATTAATACATTATATCTTTTCTTCTGTTTATTACCTTCTATGTGTATAATGAAGAAACAATTACATAATCAATATTAATTATAAAGCAAACTCGATAATGTAGTAAGTATTTTGCAAACGCGGCAGCATCCGCCGAGATTAAATTTCCGAACTTCCGATGAAAAACGGTCCCCGGAAAGCCATCGGAGCCATCGAAAGCATCCGATGTTATCCGTCCTGAATATTTTATCACCGGATGATCCAACTATCCCGGAACAGTTCCTAAAAGAAGTCTTCCCTAAGAAATGCATCTGAAAAGTTGAAGAGTTCATAAAATAACATTATGTTCAAATTTTGATGTTGCACTGTCAATAAATAAGTTGAAAAATAAAATGTTTGTACCTTAACTCTTTTTTTCTGAGACATAACATAAACTAAAATACTCTAACTAAATACTCGGAACATGTAGATTTATTACTATAATTAATAACCCATTGTCATTGAGCTGTTAAATACTAAGCATTTTTGCATAAAGTAAATTTTTAAACTTAAAATCCCGTAGTCTCAACTATAATATCAAGACCGATTAACTTATAATCAGGTCTACAGGCACTACGATTGTCTAGGGGGTAGTCAGAAGCAAGATCAAACAAACTTTTGGCACATGTCCAATGCAATCAGTTATCATTCCAAGTGGAAAATGTTAACTGGTTTCCTTAAGACGGATGTTTTCCTTCAATGCTAAGGGCTCGTGCTTGTACGAATTTTCTTATAGAAAACTTTATAAAATATGAAAAATACGCACACACAAACTAGCCAGTTCACACCAATCCCTCTTCCCTTCATAAAACTTTAATTGACGATTCGATTGACGATTCGATTGTTATCGTCAATCAAAACTATACAAAAGCCGATCTCAATGTCACAAAAGGCCTTACTTATAAACTTGAACACTGTTGAAGTAATGCTAAAGATACGCCCTGTCACTATTTGACACTATCTAACTAAAAAGCAAATTTTTAGTTCGAAAAAGTTTAAACGGTGTTTCAATTTAATCAGAATTTTATAAGTAGAGGGGAAAGACTTTGCAATTGCAACAGTAAAATTGTACGTTAAAGTGCTTCTATGCACGAGATATCTACTTAAAAATCGTACTACATACAATACTGACTAGCATGACTGCAGAGGCAGTCCTACATAATGTCGAAACAGCAAATTCGCACGAATTGGCGTCGGTTACAGATCGCATGAGTACTTGCTGAGCCAGTTTCGGACTGAGGATCCGATATCTGTATTCATGTATCGGACTGGATTCGTACGTACCGGCTTCAAAATATTCTATAGCCGCGGATAGCTAGTTACTTAGGAATTTTATATAATGTCAGCAGGCAACTCATTCTTACAAATAACGGGATGCTGGTGTGACTTGCCTGGGCGTCGATTCTCGTACCGAACTTTTTATCAACCTCAACCAAAACCTCAACTAAAGCGACTGTTTCCATGACTACTAATAACAAACGACTCAGTTGTGGTGAGGTTTTAACTTTGGCAGAACAAATTTTTGAAAAGCTATTCTACTATTTCACCAAATGGCTGACATTTAAGAGATCGAACCAAACCAAAGCGGTTGTCATCTAGTAGAATACAGGCCCTGATCTTGGTAAAGATGATTTAATTGGAACTGTAATGCCTTCTAAAGTGATGAGGAATTAACTTTGGTCAGTACTGTTGATGTATGGAGGGAACAAACTCGTTCAAATCCTTGACAGAACCTCACCAAAATTTTGTGGCACCAATCAGAAATTATACACTTTGAAATAAAAAATAATTTTCAAAATCGGTCCAGCTGAGCAATTCTACTAGATGACAACCGCTGCGTTTTGGTTCGACCTCTTAAATGTCAGCCATTTGGTGAAATAGTAGAATAGCTTTTCAAAAATTTGTTCTGCCAAAGTTCAAACCTTAGCTAAAACCTCACCACAACTGAGTCGTTTGTTATTAGTAGTCATGGAAACAGTCGGTTTAGTTGAGGTTTTGGTTGTGGTTGATAAAAAGTTCGGTACCAGAATTGACGCCCAGGCGTCTTCGAGTAATCGGTGAACGTATACATAAAAAAGACACAAAAAAGAAACAAAGAAAAGATTGTGACGAATTGAGAACCTCCTCCTTTTTTTGAAGTCGGTTAAAAAGTTCTGTTACTGAGGGACATTACGAGCAAAGCCACGGGCAAGAGCTAATTATTGTTAATTTGACTGGCCTCTTAGCTCAGTTGGTAGTAGTTCTGCCTTCTGCGTTGTAGGTCGTGTGTTCGATTCCCATCCAGGACAAACGTTTGTATGATGAACATAGATAATAATAATAATAATAATAATAATAATATTGCTGGACATTTCACACAGCATCATGTAGTCCCAAGCTAAGCAGAGCTTGTGTTATGGCAACCACATGACTGATATACTACTTAAATACATTTTTTTTTTCGTAAATACATACATAATATACATAGAAAACACCCAGACCCGAGACAAATATTTGCAGATCATACAAACATTTGTATGATAGATGTTTGTTCTGTGTCTGGGTGTTATAAAGTATTTATTATAAGTATGTATTTACAAATACATAAGTATTCTATCAGTTATCTGGTTCCCATAGTACAAGCTTTGCTTAGTTTGGGACTAGATGGCGCTGTGTCAATTTCCAGCAATATTTACTTATTTTAATTCTAGATAAATAAGCTGCTTTCTATGTAAATTCAGCAGTATAGGTACCGGCGTGACGTGGAAAGCCGTTCGGATTCGGTCCGGATGGATCACCAGTGACAGGGCTTTACGACTTAGGCTGAACCTGTAGATAGTGGGTGCTGGGTGGTGATTTCGAGCTTCTCATACGAATATTATCTAGCGGTTGTAATTACGGGCCTGCGACAGACGAATTTCCATACAATCGTAATACCAAAATCATTTAAAATTGAAGCATATCCTTATCAGTTTATGTTATTATTTAGATTAAGGCAGTATTTATCTAGGTTTCTGTTACACTTTTGTTCCGAAAAACTTACACGACAGATGATATCCTATCTTATTATATCTAACTAGCTTCCGCCCGCGGCTTCGTTCGCATGATACCCGAATAAAAAGCCTATGTCCTATTCCCGGTCACTGTCTATCTATATTTTAAATTTCAGCCAAATCGGTTCCGTGGTTGTCGAGTTATAGAGGAACAAACATACATCCAAACATCCATCCAAATATCCAAACAAGCTACGAAGACATCAAAACTCTATGAAACGGGAGCTCTTGCAGCTCTGGTTTCGTAGTTTTTGTTCTTTGGTCGTATTTCAAAAACTATACATCCTAGATTAAAAATAAAAACCATTTTGGAATGTACAAAATAAGCCCTTTCGTTTGACACCCCATTCAATATATTTGTGTAACTTTAAAAAAAAATTACCCCCTTGGGAACCTAATATCTTCACAACCCCTTCATCGATTAAGCTCATATGCTCCACCGTAAATTTCCTTACTACAACCTATTGACCTACCAAGTTTCATGCAGATTGGATGAACGGTTCGACAGTTATGCGCGAACAACAATTCGTGAAACATACATACAAACATACAAAGCAAAATCGCCCAACTTACCACTAAGATCTTCGCTCGCTTCGCTCGCTCGATCGATAAAACGGGCTTCCGTGCTTCGGAGGGTATATACGTTAAGTTTAGTTAAATTGTCGGTCTCGTTAAGCCATAACGGAGGCCTTCAAGTGGCCTAAAAGTACTTTATCACCAGAGTTAGCCACTATTATACAAACTAAATACTTTACAACAAAAAAAAAAGTAAAGTCTACCAAACCGTTCTCAAGTGAATGTCTTTCATACATGCGGCATTTGATTTTTAACGACACAGATTTGACTTCACAAAGTATACTATTTATGGTTTTTGTACCTTGTGAAATCATCTGACTTCTAATTCACGTGAGGAAACCATTTCGTGTGACCTAGTTATAAAGCGTATTATGTCAAGTGAGACTGGCTTCAGTTTTCACATGGCTAAGGTATTTTAAAAGGCTAGATGCAGTGTCTGGCACGAGATGCTCGTAATTTTGCCCATAATAAAAATTAAGTTAACCTGCTGTATCATTTTATTCGCTATTATCAATTTTCAATTTTGAGTAATCCCAAAATATTATTCAAAACTCATTTCTGTAAACTGAGTCTATGTGATACGAGTATGAGCATATTTAAGCGAGTTTTGGCTAGTAATTATGCACAAACTGAATACACTATCAAAGCAAATGAAAAAGGTTGAGTATATTTACATTAAATAACTGTACAAAATTATTAACACGGTTTGCACAACTTATAAAATACTAGCTGCTGTCCGCGGCTTCGCTCACGTGGTACCCGGATAAGAAGTATCCTGGGCCTTACTTATGAAAGATGTTTAAAGTGAAACACTGGTTAAACAACGTCCTGTCTTTATTTGTGGATAGTGACAAACAGAGACAGGACGTTGTTCAACGAGTGTTCAACTATAAACATCTTTCATAAGTAAGGGGGCCTATGTTACTCTCCAGCCCTCCAACTATCTCCACACAAAAATCACGTCAATCCGTCGCTCTGTTTTGACGTGAAAGCAGGACAAATAAACACACTTTCACATTTACATATAATATGGGTAGTTACGGACGTAACTCTTACTTTAAATTTAAAGGAACCCCCGACACAAAAAAAACTTCTAATAAACATTATTGACAAGTATAACTGACAGGCTAATGCCCGGGATACACGAGGCTAGTTTTTCAAGCTAGGATAGCAAGCTAGTTTTTTACTAAACTATCCTGGCTTACTAACCTGGCTTGGAACATGCTAGTTCTGTTTACATGAGGCTAGTTTATTTTAAGCTAGTATTATTGCAGTGACTGAAGTGACCACACGTCCAAAATGAACTGCATGCGAAAAAAAAAACACTATTCTATTGAAAAAGTTACTTTGAACACTGTGCCAATTTCCACTAGAAACTAGCAGATGAATTACAAAACCGGGTATGGACAAGGAGATGAACGTGGATTATTTGACTGCTTTACTTTATTTTATTCATACTGCTTTGGAAGAATTTCTGGTTTTGAAGGTTACTGTTTACTAGCCAACCCAAAACTAGCTTCGCCGGCCACATGAAGCTAGTACACAAGCCAGGATAGTAAAAACTATCCTGGCTTGTAAACTAGCTTACTAGCTTAGAAATGAAGCTAGTTCTGTCTACACGAAGCTAGAAGCACTAGCTTGCTAGCTTACTAACACTAGCTTGCTATCCTAGCTTGAAAAACTAGCCTCGTGTAACCCGGGCACGGACAAAACTGTTTCGTTCTACGCTTATGTTTTTACAAAATTGCAATGAACTTAATTGCGGCATGTGTAATAAACTACGACTGGATTTTACCAAACTGGAAGTTTAAACCACAGATTAAACTGATGTTTGTTTGAATATTTTGACATTGTAAAGTTGACACCATATAACCAGGATAATTTGAATGCACGTAATAATGTTCGGTTGCGCTTTCTGAACAATTGTATTTCGAATTCTGTCGGCTAACGGAATAACTACTTTGGGAGTAAAATGACAGTTTGGTCGAATCCAGACGGAGAGTAAACCTTTCTACGTGAAACAATACCACGGATTTTAAACATCATGGCGCACTGATTTTGTATTCCTTCTTTTTTTGAAAAATAGGCCCATTTTTAACAAAACGTGGTTCTGATGATGGAATTGAGGCAGCTCTTTTTTGATTGGCATTCTCAGCAACAAGTCAATGATTCAAAAAGTATAATTTACTGAAGTGAAACTGTTGAGAAAGACCACAAATGGCTACCAGATCAGTGGAGCAATTTGATTTTTTTGTATATCTTTATCTTTACTAATCTATACTAATATAATAAAGCGGAAGATTTTGTTTGTTTGTTTGTTTGTTTGAACGCCCTAATCTCAGGAACTACCTACTAGGCTACTTTTTGTCATCATCACCATAAGCCATCACTACGGGGGCAACGCCGCGAGGGCGCTGCTAGTAAATAGTTTAAAATAGCAAAACCCTAATCGAATCTGAGGTGGAAAGAAGTCAAGGGTTCCAGCAAAGAATAATTTCAGAGAAGATATAATAAAATATTTTCATATCTATATACCCATATATACATTAGCGTGGGTCACTCTTGTATGGAGAAAAAAAAAAGTTTAGTTTTTATACGGGCACAGTGACAAAACGGTGCCAATTGATGAGTGTAAATAGATTATGAAGTTTCATTGCAATCGGAATTGATCTTCTGCCTCCGAAATCATGTTGTGTTTCAACAAATATGGTTAAAACAGGCCTAACAGCACGACATTCAAAGTTACACTAAATAATCAATATTCATTAAAAAACGTCTTAAATCAATGGTAATTAAAGGTTTACTAAAGAGCACACAATTTTTACTTTAAATATTATGGAAAAGAATACTAGAATAATTATGAAAGTGAAGGGTTTAGTCTGTGGTGAAATCCTTTTTGCTGTCGAATTTCAGTATCGCTTTTCTCGAGTCTATCTGGGTTTTAAGAATCTTTTTGTCATTGTTTTATTGCATAAAATAGCTGATACTTCGGTCACAGCTTTAACTCCACCTTCTATTGCTTTTGTGTGACACAGAAGGTGAAATAAATCCAATTCCCCTTTACTTTTTTTGTAGAATTAATAATCGGAGAAATTTTAATAACAATAGCTTAGTGACACTTTTACACCAATTCAAAGACCGAAATAATGTTGATGCGTTAAGTTTGTCTTTAATAACTGAAACAGACGCAATTTTGATGCTGTTTTTGACTTTTCTTTCAAAATTTGAAACGCAACTAATTCACGAACGTGCGGCTGGGGATCAATCAACATTGCAAGCAAAATGTTTTCCGGGTGTGCGATAAAGCTGTTTTTTTTAATTACTGGATCGTTAATGGAAACGAGCTAATACATTTAGGAATAAATCTCGACACATGCAAGCTGAAATATCAAAGAAAACGTTACTTCCAAACCGAGACTCTTCCACATTGTTTTTAGGTGTTTTTTGGTGAAAATAAAGAAGGTTTTTGCATTTTAAATGTTAAGTTTGTAATATTCCCTCATTTGTTTTGGTTCTACTGAGGGGTTAGAAGATTTTGACCATATTTAAATCAGGTTTGCAACTAAAACGGCCTCTATTTCTTTATACGTTGGATTTTTTTTTCGTTTCTTTCTTAAATTTCAACTTGTGTCGGGTCCACTCATAAAACATCATTACATCTTCGTGATTTTGCAATATGCTGTCTTTAGAATCACGTAATAACCAAATAAGGGGCCCTTCCAACTATTTCGAGTGCATTTCATTTTTCTGATGTCGTAAAACCAATTACTGGCACCCATGCGTTTTACCTATAAATTGTGCTTCACTTGTCTCAACTTCCACCGCTCCCTGCCCCTCCCTTCTCCTTTGTACTTAAACTACACTAAACACTTATGTTTTTGTCATAACTAAAAACTATTACGCATGAAATTTGCTGTAAAATAACTTTAAAAAAAATTTGTGAAGTGACATCAAAAATCTACTTTTTTAAATAACTCTATGACAATCCGGAGGCAATAAACCTTAAAATAATGGGATGAAACTTTACATATCAATTAACAACACCATTTGGCACCTTTTTAATGCTGAGCGTTTTTAAAAATCAAGAAAAAAAAAAAACGACCCTCCCTAATATACATACATACATAAAAGCACGCCTCTTTCCCACAGGGGTAGGCAGAGACCACGGATTTCCACTTGCTACGATCCTGACACACCTCTTTCGCCTCATTCACCTATAATAATGTAATATGCAATCGGGGGTAGTGAAGTGGACAACTGAGAGGAGCCAAGTTCAGAGCTCGGACTTCGAAGGAACTGACTTGATTAGTAGTTTCGATCTTCCTCTTGAAAGCATCGAGGTAATTAAATCAGTATTGATACAGTGATATTACGCTCGAGAGCTTAATTTGGTACAATGGCAGTGAATACTTAAAAATAAGGGGTTATTTCACTTTTCCCTCCTGACAAATTCCTCATATGGGGGAAAAAGTGGAATTTCAATTTACATCAGTGAAAAATTCTCCTCATCATTTTTTCTTAGTTCACAAAACCCCCTAAGAATATTTCCTGATTTGTGGAACTATAAAGCTAAAAAGTTAAGCCATCCGCCTTTCCTAAGGGGGAAAAGTGGAATAACTGAAATAAGTGGAGGTAACATAAACATAAATAACTTAGGCCTTTACATATTTACTAGATGATTCATAGTGTCAGGAGGCAATCTTTGCCTACACTTAACGGGACACTGTTTGAGATGGAGTCTGCTTGCCCAGTACCTAAACCATCCACTCAGCTTAACTGGCCATACATCCATAATATATCATGATCAATTCGTGTGGGGCTGACTTAGCCGCGGGTTTCCTCACGCTGTTTTCCTTCACCGTTTAGATCTCGTTTCGAAACGAAAAATCCATTGAAGCTCGGCCAGGATTCGAACCCATGACCTTCGGATCGAAAGTTGAGGTATTATCTCTCTCGACCAACAGGGCTCATAAATACATACATTTTTCGAACAAAAAGACTAGTTTAGTAAAATCTGTATATTTTAAAGCTTTACCTAAACCAAATGCTTATATCGACACATTGTAGGGTCAGTCGTGGTGCGAGTGTATATCTAATACTATGGATGGCCGCGGTTTGCTTGACGGTCCTTCCTCGAAGATATCTAATACCGATGGTTCACTTATTAACGATATTTTTGATCTCTCTGTCTGCATCAACGGCAAATGGTTGCAATCGAACGTATCCTGAAATTAAAAAAAAAATGAAATTAATTTGCAAACCTAGGTTATTTTATAAAACTTGACATTTTGGCCGAGAAAGGTTGTAGTTTGAAGTGTGTCAGGATCGTAGCAAGTGGAGATCTGTGGTCTCTGCCTACCCCTATGACGAGAAACAGGCGTGGTTTTATGTATGTATGTAAGGTTGCGGATCCAAATCCTGGCGGTGCATCAATTCGAAAGATTTATATGTGCCAGGCTCGAGCAATAAACCAGCGTAGTTAACTCCACACATATTGACTGTATCTTTCCAGGAGGATAAGGTCGATTAAGCTAACAGAATGGTTTAGGTGTTAAGCAAAAAGAGAATGATTTATATTATAACTAGTGGTACTGTGAGCTCGCGAGTCTATCTTTGCATAGCTTAAAACAGAATAAATATTCAAAACTCTCTAGTTTTGTGATGAGAAGGTGGTCCCAAGTGCTTCATCGGTCCCTAGAAGCTAAAGGGCATATTCCACTGGTAGAAATCTAAAAGTGAGCAATATATATACTGTATTTTGTGGATCGCGCTGAAGATCTTCACCAAATTTTTATCAGACCAATTTAATATTATAACCTTTCAAACAAAAAGAGAACCATTGAAATCGAATGTCATAAGGCGGAGATACCCTGTAGCCCCCTTTTTGGAGGAAGTCAAAAATCCCCGACGACAAAAAAATTCTACAAAGTCGTTGAACCTGTGTACCAAGTTTCCTCCAGATCGGTTGTAAAATACGATCTGTAGAAGAGAACCAACATACAATACAGACGAAAGCAAAATTTAATCGAACTAACGGGACTTTATTGCGTAATTATGTCTACAGATCGCGAAAGTTTAGAATGTGAAAGCAAAATTGATGAGTTGATAGACGCTTCGCTCGCTCGGTCAATTATATTACTCCGTCTCAATAGTGTCCCACGCACTACAACGAATAAGCACAGGGTGCCTTCTAACGCTATATAAATCGTCTAGTTAAGATAGTAATAGATTCTCCGGATGAATAGAAACATTGTCGGTATCTAAATCGACGATAATTTTACGTGAGTAATTCCCGTGTGTTAAATAATGTATAGATCTTCATGTTACTAGAGTCACTGAAATCGACTACTATAGTCGTATTGCTCATTATACGGACTAAAAATATATGAAAATTGTCATTTTATTTTTCAATTTTAGTTTGATTTTAGTCCGTATAATGAGCAATACGACTATACATAGACTCTAGTAGAAGATTTCAGTGACTCTGTTTTCGTAGACGTCACGTATCAAAATGCACATTATCAATTTCCTTGAATGGCCAAGCTCCGTAAAATGGTAATGTAGGTAACTTTTGAGAAGGAGTTTTCAGGATCACCTGGTTAGATAGAGCCCTTATCATCTTTGCAACTTATAAGCAGGCTCTAATTCTTTAAAGTGCCTTATGAAGCACAGAAACTTATTTGTTTATGCCATTGTACGGCCACTATCTTGTAACCGCGTTGACAACCGTCGGAGGCTTCCTAATTTTCTTTTTAAATCAAAGTTTGGGGATTGCTTTAATCCCCCGTGGATTATATTAGTCTAGTAGTGGACTATACTAGTCTAGTATATTTGTCTATTATTCTAGTATTTCTTGATAGATCTTTTGAGTTAGGCAACGTTTTACGCAGTCACAAGAACTAGTTGTGCCATAACTAACTGGGTTTTACAAGCAATAATAAAATAACTATAATGTAAATAAAATATCGTAGCCCATACCGCGTATCCTTTAGTATTTATCTAACCTTTTCCGAGTGAACTTTATGTTCGTTTGAATACATCTTTTATAAATAGACGGAAGCGAGCTAGCAAGAGCAAAAATAAACTGAAGTGAAACTTCGTCAACACTTGTTCAATTAAATTATTTGCATCAGGTACTCCCGCGAACGACCAATGTAATTACTATTAATATTAAATGAGTTGCTTCGTTTGTATTCGTAAACTTCAAAATTTATTTTCTAGGTTTGTTCTGAAATGTGTCGAGTTAATAAGAGAGTAAATAAACTAGATGTTAATGAAAGACGGACAGAAAATAAAATAAAAAAACCTCAAAAACGGAACGGAAAAACTGTTTGCGGTTTCAACAAGATAGAGGTGCCTTTACTTAGATTACTTTTTAAGATACATTAGCTAATTAGAAATAGTGTAGGTTTATTTTAATACTGGCTAACCCAACAGAATTAGTCCAATTATATTGCAAAATTATATCGTATTCTGTTCTTCTTCGTGAATGCATTTTGATAAAAAAAAACCCTATACTTATTTTAATCCCGGTTTATCACAATACAACACTGAAAACTACATTCAAATCGGTTGAGTCGTTTCTGAGATTAGCGGGAACAAAAGCATAGACAAACATAAAGGTAACAGATTACCCAAATAAACAATAGTTGGTATGAACCATAGGCGAAAAATACAGTGTGTATTAATAGGTACTAGCGAAACTGCGATAATTGACATTGATAGATTAATATCCGACGTAAGAAAAAAAATTATATGTTATGCTATTACTTTTTTCAGGGCTACAAGACCCGGATTGTGATAGGTACAGGCAATCTACAAGTTTTTAGTTAGGAAAAAAAAAAAGAAAAACGTCCTCGGCTAACTCTTTAAAAATCAATATAACCATTTTCTTTTCACACCCGCTTTGATAGTGCTTTATAAAACTGGGATTGTTAAAGAACTTTTGTTGATACAACATAGCATGGTACTCGTAGTTTCTCATACCAACACAGATAATTCTACAACGCGCAACGGAAACTGACTGTTCAGAGTTATTTTATTTTCATTTTTTTATATCACATCGCGTTTTGTACTCGACGATGCTTTGTCAATTATTGCTGCCATGTTTTTACAGTTCAGTTATTCGCACTTCGCTAATGATGAAGAACTTGTATCGGATTAGTTAGCCCCTTATTAGCATGTGTTGTAAGCAGTACGGAGTTAACATTATTAGTACACTGTTGATACTCACATCTAAAACATGACAATTGTGCTGGCACTGTCTCAAATGTATCGTTTCGTTAAAAAATCTGCGTCTCTTTCTATCTTCGGGATCTGGGGGTCCATATTTTATACTTGAACTAAAAGCACCTGGTAAATTCTGAAAACATAATAAATACTCAATAACAAACACAACACCGAGTATATATAGATATAGGAAAAATGTTGTTTTGTACAAAACTTTTCCACACAAACAAAAATCTAGAGTTAAAAATGAAATATCCGAGAATTCAAGAAAATAAATATTTGGTCATACAAGCTCCCATGTACAAAAAATTAATAGAATATACGAGTATAAAAAAAAGTGGTTTTCAATATCCCTCATATGTATATGAGGGATATTACAAAAAAACTTAACTAATGTTAACTGGTATTCAGTGATATTCTAGCTAGTGGATAGTTTTGCCGTACTAAAAGATGAAATAGTTTTCTACAAATATAAACAGAGGTAAATTATTGGATATTTTCACCTCTATATATTTTACGAATGTTTTTTTACTTTTTCAGCCACTATGTCTGACAATTAACCTAATGAGTGGCGACGCGCCGAGCTCATAGGAGATGTAAAATACTACAGGAACTATGACTTAAATAACATCTAAAGTTGAAACGTTTCACTTAAAAATACTAAAAAATAACTATACATCATCATCATCATCATCATCCACAGCCCGACTTCACCCACTGCTGGGTATAGGCCTCCCTTAGTTTGTGCCATTCGTCACGATCCTGCGCCAGTCCAATCCATCTTTTGCCAGCGACTTTGTCGATGTCGTCTGCCCATCTTGCCGCAATATTCTACATCAAAAAAGTTTAATTTAGGATCTATGACTTTCGAAGAGTTGTTTTTTTATGGTCTATTAAAAATACTAAATTATGTATGATTATGTCTGTTTGTTTGTAACGGTATTCTCTGATACCTACTACTGATTCAAGTCTAAAAATTATTTACTATTAAGTAAATAGGAAGCTAAAATTTTCCCTGGTACTTATAACCTTTAGGGCTATTTAATCGAGGTAACACGAGACGTGAGCGAAGCCACGGGTAGCAGTTACATTTTTCCTTTTAGTAATACTTAATTCTAAAAGTTTTGCAAATGTAATAGCGACTCAGCTTCAAACAAGAGAATGCATTTAACAAATGAATAAACAACTTACATTCAACATCAAGTATTTCGCAAAAGCCTTTACATGAAAGAAAAATATAATTATAACTGAGAAAGAGATCCAAAGGACAGCAGAGATTGTAAACCTTAGGTCCGTTTCTAAGATTAACTTATAAATCTTTTTGATTAGAAAATACTGAAACAATACAAAATTCAGATTATAAAATTAACTCTTAACTATCACAATCAGCCCAAAATCTAAAACAGCAATCAACCAATATAAAGAAGTATTATGGTTCCTGATACTGAAGAAGTGCACAAAGAACTTGAGAAATTTTGTTATCCGTCAGAAAAAAAATGGATTTAATTATTACGCATTAGTTCGCAGGTGCCAAGGGGCGTAAGCTTAGTATTTAGGAGTATTGAGTATTAGTGCCTGAGAATTCAGACATTTTGAGAATCTGATGATTTGCTAAATAGATGTGGCTGCTATACAGACCATCTGATAGTTGGACGTTTTGCTACATGGACATTTTGCTAATTGGACCTTCTGATCAGGAGGGCTTTTCATCTGGTGCTACACGAAAGGAATCAAAAGCATAAAGCGAGTAGAGAATAGGAAACATGTTGAAATTATACTGCAACATAAATGGGTAGAGACTATCGATTCTGAGAGCTAGAATTCCGATCGTGTATCGATGGTGATTTTAAGTTCAAGTAAAAAACTTGGAATAAAATATCAACATACAAAAAGATGACTGAACAAAGAGTGACGTAATGGCGATGCGATAGTTTACGGTCATAATTTGAAGATGTCAAAATTAAAATCAATCAAAGCAAATTCGCCACAAACAGATGAAAATGTTCTCTTAATGTTGGAAACTTATAGTGATAGCAAGATATGCATTGTAAAAAGTGAAAAAACTACGTGCAACCATAAATATTTGTTTGTGCGTAGCCATTGTAAACTTACCGAAAGCACGAGGGGCAGCAAAATCCAGGACAGTTTCCAGAACTTTGTTGGTTTGAAACCGAGCCAAAAGTGTATATCGGTCGAAAACTTCTGGACCCCATACACCCACATCACAACAGCTACTTTAAACCCTCCAAGGTACAGAACGGTCACATTGAGTCCCGCTATTAGACCTCGAACTCTGTGACTAGTAGGCAAGAACTGAAAAAAAACCGGAACGTTTAAATCGCCGTCAAATTAGCAAAAACTGCTTCCGAAGTGCTCTTTGAAAGTAATTAACTCGGCAGTATCATCAAAAACGTACGACCTAGTTTTCTGGAACTTCACAGAATTTGCTTATTGCTGTAGGTGGCTCGACTGGTATGCACTGGTTCTCGTCCGTAGCCCCTCACGTATCATTTAATCACGTGCTTACAAACACCACGTTTTGGGCATTTACTAGTCAATTCTAAATCAGGACTTTTAAAATGTTTTTTTGTAAATAAGAAAATTATCAAATACTAGTAGATCGAGACATAATTGACCAACAGAAATCGATCTGACTGTTATAAAATTATCTCAGCTCAAATGCAAAAACATCTAATATACCTAGTTTAATTTTCTACAAAAGATAATAATAAACAGCAGGAAAACTCTAAAAAGTACTTTATCCGAAATATAATTGAGTGATATTGAAAACTTATATATTAAAATTATATTTTTATTCACGATATAATTGTAGTCTACTATCTATGCTATCTGAGAACATCGATCGTAGTTTAGTATGGTATGGGCATGATCTAATTGGATGTAGATGTAGAAGTATGCCAACATAAACCGGTCAAGTACGAGTCAAACCTTTCTTCGCGGAAAAAAACATATCTTTCCGACTGAAATCATCGAATCGGATGCTGATTCATGTCTGAATCAGGGTGCTGGTGCCTCAAATGAGGCTTGCTTGCAAATCAACGCGATAATTGGCTTGCAAAATGCGAGTAATACCTTCAATTCTGTATAACCGGCTAATCCTGCTCACTGTGCAGTCACAAATGAAGCTGCATTCATACCATTCGCCTAATTCGGCGAACAGAATGCATAAATTTGCAGTTCCGACCAGAGGTGCTAAAATGGCCGCATGCAATTCCTTTGTATGAATAATTTAAGACTAGCTTCCGCCCGCGGATTTGCTTGCGTGGTTCCAAGAATTTGAATAGCTTTTACGCTATTCCAGGCTATGGTCTACAGCTACTCCTAGTTTTATCTAAATCGGTACACATACTACGTTGAAATCAGTTTCACAAAAACAATTTGTTGAATTTAATTAAAAAAGTCCAAAATGAACCTGATTCTGTTCATCAACAACTATTGTTGATAGACACTAATGAATATCCTTACCCATATTATAAATGTGAAAGTGTGTTTATTTGTTTGTTTATTTGTCCTGCTTTCACGTCAAAACAGAGCGACGGATTGACGTGATTTTTTGTGTGGAGATAGTTGCAGGGCTGGAGAGTAACATAGGCTACTTTTTATTCAGGTACCACGCGAGCGAAACCGCGAGCAGCAGCTAGTAATACAATAATTTCCAACACAGTCATGGTTCAAATAAATAATTATTCATATTCAAAAAATAAACAAGGCTGGAAACTTGTTTAAATATACATTGAACTAACAAGAGCTTTAAAAGATAGTTTAAATGAACCAGATCAGCGCTGGTCAAAAACATGCTCTATAGCGTAGTTCACACGGTTTCATTTGACCAACATTTTACTATTCAACAAGGATTTAGTTTCAATGTGATGTGATTGAACGACTCAATAAATCGCTTTTATTGAGTAATTGATGGTATAAAATCAGCTTGTGTGAACACTCTTAGCTTTGGAAACATTGAACTACTGACTGTTACAGAATAGAGTCTATTCTGTAAGAATTTATTCAATAGGCCATTGTTAAGTTTTATGGCTTAACAGTTATTTTTAAATTGTCAGATAGCTATAATCTAAAAAAAGGTAAATGTATTAACTTGTCAGGATCGTAGCAAGTGGAAGTCCGTGGTCTCTGCCTACCCCTGTTGGAAAGAGGCGTGAGAGGCGTGATTTTATGTATGTATATATTAACTTTTTAAATATTGTTTGGAATCAAGTACACATTATTCAAACCCTATTGAGCACTAATAAATTTTTCATATTTGATGTACGTAGGTCGGTTTAACTTAGTTCACTCACATGATTCATTGAATGCAACACTATTGGTAGGCTGGCAATATAATTTTATACTTTGACTAGCTGTTAAGTCTGGAATTGAATTATGGGCCCGGTTATAAAAATCAGTAGAGTCTTTAGACAGAGCTAACGTAAAGATAGGTTAGAATATATCACTGCCAATCGGAAGCGGAAAGACGGCTAGCTCACATATCATACAAATATTTTATTTGACTGCAATATTTTCCTTTGGTTTACTTCAGTGCACAAAATAAGCTTCCATCAGCAGGTAAGTAAGGCGTCTACAAGTTAGATATTGGATCTGTGCTACCGACGGAAGGCAGTGAATTTTTCGTAGGAACTCTGAATTTTTTACGCCGGTCGAGCTGTTTAGAGGAAATGACGTTACATAGTATGTTGCGGCGAGGTTCACTCTACCTGAACAAAATATTCACCGTCCAAAGATTGGGTGTGAATTAAAATGTTTCAAATCCTACTAATATTATAAAGGCGAAAGTCCGTGTGTGAATGTTTGTTACCACGTATCTCCGTAACTACTGAACCGATTTGGCTGTTTGAAACATAGATAATAAATAAATAATGCTGAACATTTCAGATAGATAATGACCGGGAATAGGACATAGGATACTTTTTATCCCGAAAAAATGCACGGTTCCCGTGGGATAAACAAAATAGTAGTCCACGCGGGCGAAGCCGCGGGCGTCAGCTAGTATAGTATAATTCAGATTAATGAAAGTATTTCGTTTAACTTGACCATAGTAGATAAAATTATGTTATATTGTACATTACAAATTAAGACAGTTCAAAATGCTTTTATATGAAAACTGAAACCTCATCGCCGACATTATCATACTCGTAGTGAAAGCAATTCCTTATTTCATAATAATCTACAATCCTATGCAGTAGTCTCACAGATTTCTGTTCTGTATAATGAGATCTTAAAGGTGCGTTTTCATGAGCGAGGTGCGTTTTCATGTAATGAGCGTAATCAAGTCAGCAATCAGTTTATAATTAAGAAATAAATAAAATAAAATAAAATAAAAATAATGTAAGGACTAAAACTACAATAATCCATATTATTTTTCATAATATACGTATCACACTAATATTATAAATACGAATGTTTGGATGTTGGATGGATGTATGTAAGTTTGTTCCTCTATAACTCGACAACCACAGAACCGATTTAGTTGAAATCTAAGATATAGATAGATAATATTCAGGCTACTAGTTTCTTTTGTTTTCCTGTACCTGTTTACTTAACTTTAACATTTCAATAGATATAACGATCTAGTTACACTGTAATGTTATATACTATGTGTAATGATAATAAATAAATAAATTATCGGGTACCTACCACGCGAGCGAACCCGCGGATGCTAGTAAAATCATAAAATACACTGCCATAATAAAATAAATTATTTTCATCTTTTCCTGCTTTCTACATCACCGTTTCAAGAAAAACGCACCTTAATCTTATTTATCATACAAAGCGAGATGAATACCTAATCATTGTTGAAGTATTTCGCAGGAATCATCTTTCAGTTTAAACCGTCTTCGTGCACATTTCAGTCAAATTTTAGACATGATACAGATTTCGAGTGAAATGTTTCTATTCGAAACAGACCGAAATAACCTGGATCTATTTTTGGTACTTATACAATACTGTGTGTACGCTACAATTATCTTTCGTCGAAACACTATTCCTGTATACATTTTCATTGGCGTTGGTGGTTTTAATTGCTGTTGCAGTTTCGTGAAGATGTATAACAGTAGAAGTGAGCTTAGTCATTATCATAAAAGTTACAGATATATAGAATATAGATATAGAATATAGTTACAGATATATAGAATATAGATGTATACAGATATATGGATAGGGTTTAGGATTTGATAGGGAACAACCAACAGCTACATTATATGGATAAATTATGTTTTTAAACGTTCATTCTGGGAATGTAATACTTTACTTATTAGTAGGTAATGTATTACTGTTGTTATACATATCCTTATGAAAGCGGTATTATAAAAAAAAAACTAGATTTCTAAGGTTAGAGCGCCTAATTATGAAATTGTTCATTCTATTGCTTGACGCACTATCAGTCAACTATAACTTAGTTCTCAAAGTTTAATGTAACTTATTTTGTTACAACTTCCACAGGAAAGACATGGTCAATACGTGTGCCGCTGACTAAGCCGCGGGTTTCCTCACGATGCTTTCCTTCACCGTTTAGAGCTCGTATTAATGCGCATATAATTTTTTACGAAATGAAAAATCCATTGATGCACGGCCAGGATTCGAACCCACGACCTTCAGATCGAAAGTCGAGGTACGTACTATACCCATCGGCCAACACGGCTCTTAAGCTGAGACGGCCGGTTAAGCTGAGAGGATGGTGTAGGTGCTGGGCAAGCCTACTCCATCTAAATAATATCCCAGGCACTACAGTGTCCCGAAAAGTGTAGGCAAAGATTGCCTCGTGCGTGACACTGTATAAATCATCTAGTATAGATGTAAAGGCCTAAGTTTTTTTTTTGTTGCAACTTAAGAAAATGTTGTACTTACAACTGTCATAGGTAAAGAAAAGCCGAAACCTAGAAAGCAAACTAGCCCCACTATATAAATGTTCTTCAGTGAACGAAATTCCGTGTGCAATAGTTTTGACATGGTCAATGTCAGCATAGTCTGAAAAAAAAATGTATGAAACTGATAATCGAACATTATCTATTTTGCAATGTTTAGGCCGGCCTCACACAGCCGGAATTCGTCTCTGAATTCATAATCTGAATTCATATTATTAATTAAGAAAGGCCGGAATCCCATACAAAGTCGTTATGATCCACTTACATTCTGATTTTTTCAGATTATGAATTTCTCAGATCGATCTGTAAGAATGATTCTGATGTGCGACCGGAATTCCTGGTCTGAATATTTAAGATTATGACTTCATAACGCACGTAATCCCATACATTTGCATAGAGCAACACACACATACTGAATTCAGATTATGAATATTTCTTTTTTTTTTCTGTATTGAGCCAATAGCAATGCGATTAGTATTAATTCCTCCTCCATTTCGAGACGTCTGCTTGTGTCGAGAAACAAGAGACTACTGATCTATCTAAATTTTTAAGATAATGTGAGTTGAAGGAGCCGGAATTAAGAGTCTGAATTAAGATTCTTAATTTAGATAGGTTTTCACACAGCCGGAATTCGTCTCTGAATTCATAACCTGAATTCATATTATTAATTAAGAAAGGCCGGAATCCCATACAAAGTCGTTATGATCCACATACATTCTGATTTTTTCAGATTATGAATTTAACTACTTTGTATGGGATTCCGGCCTTTCTTAATTAATAATATGAATTCAGATTATGAATTCAGAGACGAATTCCGGCTGTGTGAGGCCGGCCTTAAAGTAGGTATTATTCAGAACTCACTATCGTACTACTTTAAATTGAAAAAATAACACCAATAAGAAACTTTTACTGCGATTAGGCTATTATTATTATCTATATGGTGAACGCAGACTTGGCCACACGGCGTGGCTCACACCGCAGTCGCCGCAATCGCCGCAGTCATCGCTTTTGTTAATAACGACGGGAACGACTGCTTCGACTGCGGCGCGGGTAGGTGTGCGAGGTTGCATAGAACTTCATTTAAAGAAATCGAATGCGAGGACTGCGGCGACTGCGGTGCGACCCATGTCTGCGTTCACCTTTAAGAGTTTATTATGAAGTCAAGTTCTTTCATATTTCTCCCAGCAACCCGCCTTACAAAAAAATTAGAAAAACACACCGAAATTATGTTAATATTGTTAATACACTAGAAACATTTTAATACGAAAATGAGGTAAAATGTTATCCCGACACGGTTAGTAGGAATATTTTTTGCTGACTGTGCAACTTACACAAGAATGTAATCCACAATGTATCTAGGTATCAAAACCATAGCATGACTTACCAAGTATGCAGTTGTAGAGACAATCAAATTCAAGTAAATATAAAGCGTGTAAAGCTTGTGAGCGTGGTGAAACTGGGTGCTGAGTGGTAAGATTGCAAATAGAAAGTAATGCGGCGTCAAGGATATCTCAACAATAACGCACTTTGTGAGCGATTCATATAGAATTCTTATAATCCAAGACCTGAGGAATGTGAACATTGTGAATAAGAGCATGAACATCACAACAGCGTTGTCTACCATTGTGTATGGTGACATGGAGGTGAATTCATAGAAGCCTAGGAAGCCAATGCCATATGTGTAGGTGATGTGCTCCACAGATGCATCCTGAAACAAACATTGTAGCTTGATTGATACACTACGTTTGGCCGGGCAAGTGAGCCAGCAAAATGGGGATTTGCGGCACCGTTTAATTTGCGGGTTGATTAGTTTTGTGCTGAAATGCATGGTCAATAAGAGCTGGGCAGTGGCAATAGAACCATGTCAAAACGAAAGCAGGCTTATGACTGTATGCGAAATACATTATTTATGATCTTTAACCAAGATAAACTAGTAGTTCGCCCCGAACTGAGATCTCGCGCACCGTAGATGGCTTACATTTGGACTTTCTTCTGACTACCCCTATAATTTCAAGTGCTACTACTTCCGAGTATGCCTATTGCGCTAGCTCTTCATGGTAAAAAATACTAGCACGCATGCAATACATAATGTCGTGTCTAATTTTTCACTTATTTCATATTTATGAATTCTCGTCGTATTTCTAAAAGTATACGTCCTAGAATAAAAATAATAACTATTTTGGAATGTACAAATAAAGACCTTTCATTTGACACCCCACTCAATATATTTGTTTACTACTTAACTTTTTTTCCCCAATTATTTTCATTCTTTATCAAAAATTTTTTTTTCATGAAAATAAATCAAGTAGCATCTAAAATCATTGCAAACCAAACCGCAACGATGCCACTCTCTTTTTAAGACCGACCAGTCAATGAGCTACGAAGACATGGAAACTCTATGAAACGGGTGCTCTTGCAGCTCTGGTTTCGTAGTTTTTGTTCTTTGGTCGTATTTCAAAAACTATACATCCTAGATTAAAAATAAAAACCATTTTGGAATGCACAAAATAAGCCCTTTCGTATGACACCCCACTCAATATATTTGTGTAACTTTCATAATTTTTTACCCCCTTGGGAACCCAATATCTTCACAACCCCTTCATCGATTAAGCTCATATGTCCATATGCTCTACCGTAAATTTCCTTACCACAACCTATTGACCTACCAAGTTTCATGCAGATTGGATGAACGGTTCGACAGTTATGCACGAACAACAATTCGTGAAACATACAAACATATAAACATACAAACATACAAAGCAAAATCGCCCATCTTACCACTAAGATCTTCGCTCGCTTCGCTCGCTCGATCGATGATGTCCAGGGGGTATTCAACAAGTCCAAATACAGGATTGATCCATGCCGACATTTAACAAAAGCTATTGGGCTGTACTTTTGACTTTCAATCCGTTTGTTGTGAGTTCGAATCCCGAAATCGAATCCAAATATCGTGAGAATATGTACCAGTTAATATTTTAATAGGCAACGATGGTCTTGCAGTCTTGGCACATCGGTATCTACTTGAAAAGAGTACAATTTATGTTATGTTCCAAAATATTGATTACGAGCAGCGCCCTAACGGCGTTGCCCCCGTAGTGACGGTATATGGTGATGCTGATGATGAAAGTAGCCTATAACCTTCTTCAAGAGTTAAGCTATCAAATGCAGAAAGAATTTTTCAAATCGGATTGGTAGTTCCTGAGATTAGCGAGTTCAAACAAACAAACAAACTCTTCCGCTTTATTATATTAGTATAGATATACTTATAGTATAAATATTTATAGTATTTACCTATGTACAATTATTTTTGAAAATTGTATGTCTGACGTCACACACAGTGCCGCATACATTCTTGAAGTTATTATCGTTTTTTTATTTACCAACCAATAACAATATTCTCGGTTTTACTTTACAAAACCTATTTCAGAGTCAGAAAGTCGGTATACTAACACTGGCAAAAAGTTTATAAAGTTTAAGGTGATTGGTTTTTTGAAGAGCTTATTTTATAAAAGTTTGTATTTTTTTTCCATTTTGCTTAGCGAAAAAAAAAATGGTTTATAAAAACTACCACTAATTAACTAAAATTTAGAGTCAGAAGTGTACTTAGTTTGTTTAAAAGAGAAGTATTAAGTGAGTCCTTCAGAGAATTATATTGTGTGCAGCGCATTGTCCAAGCTTCTTGGCATCCCTTAATTTGAATTCTATCAAAATAATCATATTTATAAAGTGTTCAAAGAACCTAACCCTTAAAATTATTTTGATCTTTACCTACCATGACTTAAAGGTGAAATTAGAGGGAGTTCTGCTTTGTTATGTGTTGCAAGAGGTTTGTATTAAGATACTAGCGCTACTTTGGATAGAAGAATTCCTATCAGTACCAAGAGGCTATAATTTACTTTCAAAATGCATTCAATTCAATTACTAGCCTTTAAGTAATGATATGTATTTACACTCTGTATTTTTGTACTTTGTGTAACTCAAAGTAAAATAATTGTAAAAATCGGAGTACCAAGATTCTATCAAAACTCAAAACTCAAATTCATTTATTCAATAAGATACTTTGTGTACCACTTTGAAATATCTTAAAAGCTAGGAGTGTAACGAGTGAAACTATAATAAATTAGTCGTTTTTTTCCGAATAGCGTTAAAAATCCTTTAATTACGACAACGCTAACAAATTGTCAAAATTATTGTTTAAACGAAAATCGAGAGACCAAAAATTTTGCAATTTTCTTAGGACATTACAAAAAACTATTATAAAGGCGCAAACACACGCTGGCGCAGGCTCGCGGAGTGAACGCATTGCCTTTCTCTCGATCTCGCCTTGCATTGATTCGTCTTATCGCTCGCCTAGGCTCTTGACGACCTCTGTGGCGCAGTGGGTGAAGGCCCGCCTGTGACGCAGGAGGTTGCGGGTTCGATCCCCGCCGCGGGACAAATGTTTGTATGATCTGCAAATATTTGTCTCGGGTCTGGGTGTTTTCTATGTAAATTATGTATGTATTTACAAAAAAAAAATGTATGCAAGTACGAGTAGTATATCAGTCATGTCATAACACAAGCTCTGCTTAGCTTGGGGATACGTGATGCTGCGTGAAATGTCCAGCAATATTTATTTATTTAGTCTATCTATCACTCCAAGATCCGCGTGCAACTTGATTCGGTACGTTCGGCTTCATTCACAATAAAAACCTCACTCGCTGTATAATGTAGGTACATCACATACATATATAAACGCACGCCTGTATCCCATCATAGGGGTAGGCAGAGACCACAGATCGCCACTTGCTACGATCCTGACACACTTCTTTCGCTATACCAAAAAATATATAGAAAATCGAAATGCATTGAATTCAAATTCATTGCATTCGAAATGGTTGTGACGGGCTTGTCATGAATGGAATAACCTTTGCAAAATTTTAGCATGTAGCAAATTTGGAAGTGCCGCTGACTTTACCCCCTTAGATTTCTTCAAATCTTGCCCGCCTGATACACAGAAGGTTGCGAATTCAGCTAAGTAGGTATATCATTTTATGACGATTGTTTGCATTTCTAATATCGGTAGGTATTATAATCCTGGGAGTATAGATTCTTCGCTCTGCTTATTGGTTAGCCCCGTGTACCGCAGCTCAGTTTTGTTGGGTCGTTTTCTAATAGAAATGTCATTGAAATTCTAAAAATATCCAGGTTTTATTTATCACAGCTTCCAAAATATATCTTGGATTGAAAGAAATCAGGAAGAAAATCATTTTTCCAAAACAATTATCCCAAGCTATTGTTAATACTGGTCAGCGCAACAAGTTCTTACAATTTTTTTCTGAACATCATTATGTAATTCTTTTGCATCTGTCAGAGGTATTGAAATATACACTACGCAATTTCTTAAAAGAAATTGTATCGTTATCCGATAAAAAGCCTTTGGATGCTTTCTATTCAGGAATCTTTACAGAAATTGACTGAGGCGATTCAATAAACTAATATTTTTCACTTGAGTAGGAATACAAGTGTATATTTAGGTAACTTAGTAAGGCTACATTCATGGTGTAGCATGCCTCATTACTAGTTTTTAACTAAGTACTACTTAGTTATTCTTGATAGATAGTTGAAGTTAAGCGACGTTCTACACTACACGGAAAAAAATAGGTCAGTGAACTATTTATAACTGAGCGCCTCTGATTACTCCCTTAGGGCCTATTAACACGACGTTTTTATAACGCGCTTGAATGCCCAAAGAAAATGAAAAATTAAAAAATGTTTAACGCGCCTTGAAGATTGTTTAGGTATTGTTTGCTTCAGTGCTTAGGAGGACACATTTACTGTCAATAAAATAAATGTCAGTTTATAAAAAGAAGTTAAGCCATGACGGATTCCTTCCAGGCGTAGGCCGTCAGAATACGTCTCTTGAGTCTGCCACTCGCTCACATGGACTTAATTTTTAGTTAGAGTACGCGCCATTACTGAAGTCTGATAGACGCGGCACTGCTATCGCAGTAAAAAATTACTAATTGTCCAAATATAGCTTTATCATCATCATCATCATCATCAGCTTTTAATGACCTACTGCTGGGCCTCCTTCCCTACCTGCCAAAACAAATAAGGCTTAAACAATAATAATTAGGTATGCAAGTTTGTACGTTCCTTAATAATTCTACACATCAGAACAACTGAACGATCTTGTAGTTGTCCTTGAGTAGTTCCCGCTTTTGCCAAGACTTCAGTGGTGTGTGGCGCGGACTTTAAGGCAAAATCTGCTCTACGAAAAGGAGTTTCTGATAATCGAATTGCAGTTGAAGGCGGTTGAAGTGACCACGGACAGGCACGTATTTCATAACTGAATAATCCGATTATTCTATTTCATATCAGTCTTCTAACGAATTGAAAACACAGTTCATGAAAAACCCGCGCAGCGCGGATAAAAATATTTCACCGGCAAACCAAACTATGAATTTTGATTGAATCACCCTCCGGGTTTTTTTAACCAGTCTTTTCATTTTCAAACTCGTGTCTATCGCTGCGGCTGCAGCTTTGTTCTATTGGTCTATTTGCTCAGAACACGCGTTTTGCCTGCCTACTTATACAATTGAACCCGAAACGTGCTGTTTTTTTAATCGAAATCTATTGATACTTTTGGTATAAGCAAAATAGTCAGAAACAAAAGATAGATGACTGTCAAGAGTGAAAATTGACTGCTCCTAGCAATTATCTTACCCCTGACTGAAGTACTGGGAGCTACCGCCGAGAATTTAGGGGTAGGATCTACGGTAACCCCCAATTATATTATTACACTTATTATTTGCCGGCACGAAGAGCTAGTTACAAACAAATAAAATATTTTGTAAAAGTAAGTACCTACCTACCTATATAAATTAATATAAGTAGGTACTTACAAATATATTTTCAAATTTACAAATAATATAAGCATAAGTTTTCTTAGGCAAGCTGATAACTAAAGTAAGACTTGTGGCAATAATTTAAGTTGAAGTAACGTGTGCTTTTATGCAGATACGGACGACCCAGAAGTCAAACGTCGCATGCATCAGCTTAGAAATTTATTTCTTGTCTACTACATATTCAAGCTAAGCGTAGTTTTGCTGGTTATATACGTAGTACTATTATTATGTGGTTTTAGTTTTGAAATCATACGTCAAAACATAAAATCATAGATAAAATTAGTAAATAGCAACGCCGCGGGCGGAAGCTAATATATAATTAAGTATAATAGGTGTAAGTGTAAGTACCTAAGTAGTATATAATAAATCACTCACTAAATGCATTTCCGAGTTTGCGTTCAATATTTGAACAAAAGCTGTCATTGCTTGACTTTTTGTAGTCATCAGCACAAATATGACTATCATGAAAGTAGAAAAAAACCTGCATGCAAACGCCAACTTAAAAATCTGAAAAATAATAATTTTTGGTCAGTATTAGTACTAAAACCTTATATAGTTTTATAGTTAATACTCTTCTCAGTTATAATAAAGTCTGACAACTGTATTTGCTTCACTAGATTGCAAATATGAAAACTAATATCAACGCAGCAAAAACTAAACTATCAGGCTAGGACAAAATATGTTAAACTACCCGTAACTACACAAAAATAATCTACATTTAAATTATTTACCTTTAAAACTACCCATAACTATACAAAAACAATCTACATTGAAATTACCTTTAGAAGATTTTCGTCGGAGACTGTAGAAAAAAAGAAATTCAACACCCACACCAGGCCTACAACGAAGAACCTTGTCGTCAAAATACTTCGATCGAGGTGTTTGAACGATTTTCTAAAAAATAAAACCACATTTTGTTTAAGAGTAGAGACTTTAGGACCATGGGGCTTAGAAGCGTGGCTCCTTTACAGAGAAATATCCAAGAGGTTGGTGGATGAGACCAATGACCAAAGGGCTAGTGCTTACCTCGGACAGAGGATAAGTCTAGCAATCCAACGAGGTAACGCTGCCAGCCTTTTGGGCACTTTACCTGCGGTCGGTGATCTGAACTCTGTCTTCTATCTTTAGTCATTTAAAGATAGAAAACAGAGTTCCTTTTAATTTAGTTGTAAGTTAGTTAGGGAGTGAATTTTTATGTTAATGAGTGTGTTTCTTTGTTTTGATTGACTTTAAATGAACAAATAATTTTGTTTAAAGTGAACATTTTGTTTAAAGTGAACATTTTGCATCACGTCATAGGTACTTATTCCATGTAGGTAACATCCAGTTATATGTTACGAACAAAAAAATGTAAAGTGTCATTGCTCTATATTAGAGATGGACATAGTTTTATTTACAATGCTGTGCTTATATCTGAGTATAGCATAAGAACATGACTAGTGTTAACATGGTACGAGTTTTTGCCGCAGAAACAATAAAAAAGCTCCAAAAAATTGTTTAGACAATGATGCCTAAGTCAATTTTCAAACAGCATTATAGAACATTTTTTAGTCAAACTAAAATAAAGAGTGGTTATCCCCTTATATCGAAAAAGTAAGTTACTTTAGTTTCTTTATTCAATAAGTCTATTTTTATTCGGTCTAAGCGGTAGGTAATAATAGATTCTTAGTAGGAAAGTGGCTATTTTTGATATCATCTTTATTGCTAAGAAATTATACGGATTTGATTATTTTTAAATTTACTCCTTTTTATTTTAAATTATGATAATAACTTCAATAAAATTGCACGGCAATTTTAAAATAGTAAAACGCTATCGCATTTTGGACGGTGACGTCATTCGCGCAAATACAGCAAAAACAGATCGCGAAAATTTAAAATGTGCTACGTCAAATTCGATTTAATATAACTTTAAATCAGAATTGATGAAAAGTCTGCAATTGGCGATTCATTCAAATGTGACGTCAGCGTCCACTAGTCAAAGAACGCAAAACATTGCGAGCGCTTAAAATACCCAAATCCATTTTCTAAGTTAAAAAACCGTTTTGTTTACCTACCTTTTACACTACTACAATATATTAATATACATCTTTCTGGATAGTTTGTTACTATTTATTTTTAATCAGTGCCCTACTACATGCAATCGATTACGAATATAAAAATAAATCACGCAAATACCCTATTATGTAGACCGTGTATGTACCTACTCGTATAAGCTCAAATAGAGTTGCTACGGTTGTGTTCGGTTGCATGTAAACTGAGGCAAGCAAATATGCAATCGTTACGCGCTCCAATGACTCTTCATGTGAATCAGACACTAAACAAACCTAGTATTCAAACTAAGCATATAAACGGAACCTATAATAAACGACGTGAGTTCGATTCAAAATCATTCAGCCAATTACTAACATACAAATTGCTCAAAGGTGAACTGATTCCAAGAAGCAGATATTCTGAAACATGTTTGTATCTGAGCTATACAAAATGTTTGGTATATAAGTGAGTATAGTTCGGTATTCTTGCGAGAATGTAAGGCTTTATCAACCTGAAAAGGAGTTAAAATTGCGTAATTTTTCGAAGCCAATTTTCCATTACACGATCCAGTGGTATTGGCCGGCCATTACGGCGGCGCGATGTGACACATGACTGGATATTTTATTAACGTGTTGGGAAAATACTGCACTGCATCAAAAAAAAAGGGTATTTAAAAAAATATATTGGTGCTAAAGGTGATATCAGACGGTTCATTCGGCTGAATGTTCACTGGAATGATTGATTCATTTTTCACTCCATGTTCACACGGCTTAGACGGAATGATAATAGGAATGAACATTCACTGTTCTATTTTGTTTAAATGTCATCGAATGAAGTGGTGCGTCTTGGAATTATTTTAATAATGAAAATTGTCGTGACGTCTGTCGGCTACAGGACTCAAATGGCCGACTCCGAGTGAACGTTCATTTTCGTATTCAGACGTTTCATTGTTCGTTCATTCGGAGTGTGAGTGAGATGCGAATGAACCGATCCAACATTGTTGGATTGGTTCATTAATGAATTCACTTTTCAGTTTTCTTTCATTTTATGTTCAGACGCTCCATTCCTAGTGAAAGATGCCGAATGAAGAATAGATGAACGAAAAGTGAATCGTTTGATTCCACCTTAAAGAGAGCATCACTTAGCTTTCTCAATTCATTTTTTTAAGTAAAAATAAATCGAACAATCATACTGATGCTCTTGTTTGGCAGGTTATATCATAAACTTCGTGTTAAAATATTCCCAGGGCTTGCACAGAATTTAATTACTTTAAACATGATAGGCATGCAATGGGTATGAAAATATTTACACTATCAGTACTTATCCGTTTTTTTGCCCAATAATGGAACAGTATAGAGATAGGCTTAGTAAGACAAACACCAGTAGGTAATATTAGGATTTAGTTAATTGTATCTGGAGTACCTAGCTACTAAATGCAAACGTGTCTGAATTTTACAACAAATCGAAAAATAATGAACAGTTAATAACATTGAAAATGTTGTCAAATTATTGCATCAAAATTTTAAAGCTAAACTTACAGGTAGTAGAAATGAGCCGATGTAGAAGTGAAATTCGTAGGATTTTCATCTCGGCATTTATGTAAGACATCCTTCGAGGGAACACAGCTGAGATTCGAGTTGATGTGGCACGTGCACCACGACGGCACATCTTGAAGGCTTGAGACGAGAAAACGCATTGAGTCAGCTACATAGCTCGCATGCTGTATTGGACATTGGATATTTTACTTTCTTGAACAAGATTCTATATCCAAACTTCAATGGATTCAAGTATTCACGAGTTCTAAATCCTTAAAACGTGTTTAAATTAAGAATGCAAAGATTATTTAGTTTGAACAAATGATAATCAAATGTCTATAAATATTTACTGTACTAACTAGCACAGCCCATAGTGCGGTCTGTAGAAACAGACCATAAGTGATCCCTTTTAAAAGTGGATTCATATATTTATGTGCATCCTGTCTTCTCGTGTACTGTTTCATAAAACAATCCATGAACATGTAGGCTATACCAATTGTGATTTCACAGAGCACAAATTCGAATATTCTTACTGAAATCAAAAGGGCTATTTCAGTAATACTCGTATTAAATGTGTACTATATTTTGATATAGACCTGTTATGCCATACAAATCATTTCTATTTGTTGTACGTGGAATCATTAACTATTCAGGGTAGGCAGCCATTATATGCACCTACCAATACGTTAATCATGCTGCCCAATTATAGTCAACTAAAGGTAGGATACCGATCATAGTAACAGCGTAATACTGAACAAAATTAAAGCCTTAAAACAATTTCGTTCTGAGAATATAAATTCACTGATTCTTTGTCTTCATGCTCTAATATAATATAGCTGCCGCCCGCGGCTTTGCTCGCGTGGTACCCAAATAAAAAGCCTATGTCCTATTTCCGTTCATTATCTATCTATGTTTAAAATTTCAGCCAAATCGGTTCAGTGGTTGATGAGAGGAAGAGAGGAACAAACATACATCCAAACATCCAAACTTTTGCATTTATAATATGTAGTGTATAATATATTTAAGGAGCTATTCTAGATGAAGCTAATTTTATTTCAGAAGGCTGATTCAGACTTCCGAATTGGCATTCGATTCGATGATTTCACTCGGAAAGTTGACGTTTTTCAGAGGAGAGATGTCATTTTCCGAATTCCAAAAATATTCCGAGAAGGTCTGAATCGCACCCCTGATTCCGACTTCCGAATTAGTAGGTATCCGATTCGTTGATTTCAGTCGGAAAGTTGACGTTTTTTCAGCGAAGAAATGTCACTTTCCCAGTTCCAAAAACATTCCGAGAAGGTCAAATGTGAATCGCACTGCTGCACCCTGATTTAGACTTCCGAATTAGAATCCGATTCAATGATTTCAGTCGGGAAGTTGACGTTTTATCAGCGAAGAAACGTCTTCCCAGTTTGAAGTACGAGTTCCGAGAAGGTCTGAATCGCACTGCTGGTCTGGATAATATGGCTTATTCGAATGTTCCTGGCACTTCGACTGCAGGGACCACACAGAGCGATGTCGAACTTGCTCCTATCTTCCTTTTCGTTATTTTGTTTGAAACTTCAAACAGCAATGCAATGTACAGTCGCAGAGGTTAAACTACTTACAATTATTTTTTTAATTACATAAGTTGGTACATTATTATAAATAGAAAATACCCTGATCCGAGAAAAATATTTGCAGATCATAACAGTACATTTGTACCGCGGCGGGGATCGAACCCGCAACCAAAAAAAAAAACGCAAAAAGTAATAAATTGTTGGTAAGTAATTCGTAAGCAAAATACCGATTTCAAAAAAGGAGGAGATTCTCAATTCATCGGAATCTTTTTTTTGCTTAGAAGATTGAAGCCGGTTTATTTTTTTAAATTTAGTTTCTTGTTTGTAATCGAAGTTTGTAATATACACGTGATGTCTTGGTAGTCTACCTTAATCAGCCTATGTATGATTAGATATCGATACCTTGATTGCTAATTACTTTGACGAACTCTGTGGCGCAGTGGGAGAAGAAAGCGAAACAGAATTGTGGGTTCGATTTCAGCCGCGAGGCAAATGTTTTGAATCTCAAATATTTGATGCTGAAGTGCTATTCAGTTTTTCTGAATTGTCAGTGTTTCTCTACTATATTATGCATGTATCATACATATAAACCTTTCTCTTGAATCACTCTATCTATTAAAAAAACCACATCAAAATCCGTTGCGTAGTTTTTTAAAGATCTAAGTCACATAAGGACAGACAGCGGGAAGTGACTTTGTTTTATACCATGTAGTGAAAGTGATAGTGATGTTATAGTGATAGTTATAGTGATTAACCTGACTAAAAGATACCTAATTATTATAATAGTAGGTATCGTTTAGCTAGAGGTCGTTAACCTTGTCATTAAATTAACTGGTACCTACGGTTCAAATGATAGTCAGGTGAAGATTGGGTCAAGCTGGAGCTTAGTTCACCTAACAGGCATCAATCTTATGTAGTGCCTAATGCCAAATCCATGTATCACAGTCCAAAGTAAAATGTATAGAACAAAATAAGAAACTTCACAGTTCAAAGTTAAACAAAAATTTTGGTTGGATACCAAATCATGAGTGATACGAATTATATTTAATTTTAGATCACAGAAAAGAAAGCTAGAGCCCATACCGTGTTTGTTGCCCTGATTCTTCACAGGGAGTAGAATGACCTAGCTCATAAGATGTTTCAGAGTGGTCCGAAAGTCCTACTGAATAAATGATTTATAAATTTTGAAATTTTGAATTTTTAGTATAATATTCGAACTCACTGATAGCCGCGACTTCGTAGGCGTTAGATTACATTTAATTACCTAAATAATGCAGTAGAGAGTAGAGTAAGGTAAACAGAGAGGTATTTTTTTTGACAAATGCAATATGCGACACGTCTTGATTTTGCTCAAAGAAAAGAGTGGCTATAAAGGCACTAGGTGACTGAAAAGTATTCTGAAGCGAAAACTTGGAATAAAGGTTATACATTGCATTCATTATTGCTTTCATTGATTGTTCTCTTAGCTCAGTTGGTAGTAGCTCTGCCTTCTGCGCTGTAGGTCGTGGGTTCCATTCCCACCCAGGACAAACATTTGTGTGATGAACATAGATGTTTGTTCTGTGTCTGGGTGTTATAAAATTCTATGTATGTATTTACAAATATATAAGTATAATATCAGTTATCTGGTCCCCATAGTACAAGCTTTGCTTAGTTTGGGGCTAGATGGCGCTGTGTGAAATGTCCAGCAATATATTTATTTATTTATATTATTTCATCAACTCAACTGCTTCTAACATTTAATTTTGTGAAGTCCTTTCGGCTACTTCTATAGTGAATGTGCAATAATTACATTTTGATTTATTCTGCGTTCAACCATACAACAATGAAATAACAAAAGAACTCCATAAATAGAATGTCAGTAGCAAATACCACAAAATGTAATATAAAGGGTTTTTACTAGTTTTTGATATAATACTATTAAAAAATGTTTATTAAATAATTAAAATTATTTCTAGGCGCCTAGGCGTCGCGTTGCATGATCCTAGATCTGCCCCTTGATTGTCTATCTTTGATAGCGATCAAACTCGGTCTCAAGCTCTCAAATATGATAAGTGACCACGCAAGTTGCTCTGTCACTCTCATCTCAACGAGACCGAACGGGACAAGAGAATACAAAAAAAAAGACAAAAAAATTGGTCTCTAACTAACAAAACCAGCGCGTAGGTAGCGCTCGTTTTGACACTTTGAGACCAGTTTGAGGTTTTAGACAAGTTAGAACATCATCCTGCTGGGTACCTACGGCTTAGCTAATCATCATTGCAATTCAGCAGTGTAATGCTGCCAAGACTAACCGGCAGTGACTGGATCAGTTGAGCTATCTTAAGATCCATTGCAACGAGCTCAAGCTCACAAGCTAGAAGAAGCTTTAGGGCTAGCTAGATGATGCTGTGTGAAATGTCCAGCATTATTTGTTTTTAAAGTTATACTTTCTGTAAATAAATGTCTATGTACCTTTTGTCACAATTCTCGAAAACAGATCAAAGTTATAAATGCCGGTTGAATAAGTACACGCCGTGTATATAAACTTCCGCATACTACTCCAACTGAAGTGAGTATTGGAGCTGTATTCCTGAAATATTTGTTATTAAAATGGCGTCCAACACCACGTCTTTAAATAAATAAATAAATAAATAATGGATATGGCCTGTGGATATGGCCGGTTAAGCTGAGAGGATGGTTTAGATGCCGGGCAAGCCTACTTCATCTCAAACAATGTCCCAGGCACTACAATGTCCCGTTAAGTGTAGGCAAAAGATTACCTTCTGACACTGTATGATTCTATGATATATCCTCTGAGAGTGACTGGTGGGAGGCGGTGAAGGATAGAAATAGGTGGACGTTTGGGGAGACCTTTGCCCAGCAGTGGAATGAGGTTTGTTTAGTTGGAGGATATTGATACAGGACTCAGTTAAAATTTTACAGATTTTTGTATCAATTTCAACATGACTGTGTCTCTTCACAGCTTCAGCGCGACTTTTCATAACGTAGGTACTACTCTAAAGACGAATCATTAACTTCACTAAAAAGTGTGCAAAAAAGTGTGTGTGGGAGATATTGCATAAATAATTTGAAGGTAAAATAACTCACTCTTTTATCCGATGTTAGAGACATGCTCGAAGACAGCTCTATCATCGTGTTTGGCATTTTTTTATATTCTTAGGTACACGATTTAAAATTGATTCTATTATTAAAAACCTGAAAGTAATCATTTATTTAAAAATATTTTTCCAGTAAGATTTAGCCGCATTCAATTGACTGGCCTCTTAGCTCAGTAGGTAGTAGCTCTGCCTTCTGCGCTGGAGGTCGTGGGTTCGATTGCCATCCAGGACAAACATTTGTGTGATGAACATGGGTGTTTGTTCTGTGTCTGGGTGTTATAAAGTATTATAAGTATGTATTTACATTACAAATATATAATTATTCTATCAGTTATCCATGAAAAATTATTTTTGTATGCTAAACAAACATCAGCTTGTTTAGTTGAGCATATGCGGTCCAAATTTGGAGTAGCTTAACTGAGATAGGTAACCTTATTTTTCCGAGGCAAACCTACTAATGACCACGGTATACCAGTGAACCGCGGCACACCCTTAGCGGAGTGCTGGGCAAGCCTACACCATCTCAACGATTTCCTAGGCTCTACATTGTCTCATTAGTATAGGCATAGGTTGCCCCTGACTGTGTTTACTGCTCCTGACCCTCTGTACTAATCATGGAGTTACAAAAAAAAGTGTAAAACCATAGTACGAGTAAGTACCTATAATTATTATCAGTCATTTAGTTCCCCTATCACAATCTTTGGGGTCAGGTATAGGTATAATCAAAGCTTACTGGCTATTTTTATCTCGAATACATAATGGAATTAAAATACTTACTTTATATTATTATACTGTTGGTTATACACCTATTTCTAAACGGCTTACGAAACTTAAGTTCTATCTTGTATTTATATGGATCATGTCGGTAAATTATTTTCAATTTATTTTGTAAACTCCTGTGTATTTGTTGCTCAAAGACTTTGAAAAGAAAGTCTTTGTTGTTGCTGAACGTCTGTCACCACATTCATGTCATGACTTTTACAGTGTCATTTCTGTCATTTCGCATAAAGAATAGTATTTTCCTAAAGGCCCTGATCGACTAGCGAGTAAAACTGCGGTCTTATGGCTCGTCGGTAAAGCTCGCCAGCGTATCATTGCACTACCGCGGTTTTGTGAGTTGACGAGCATGGTTCGCGGCTCGTCATGTTTGCTTCATCTTTTACTCAGCTCGATCAAACTCAAAATTCAAAACCTCAATTTGTCTGTTTCACTCGCTAGTCGATCAGCACCAACGAGCCACGAGTAAAACCGACGTTCTTTAAAACCGCGGTATAGGCTCGTACGTCGATCACCCACTTAAGATGAAGGATCTTTGGTATTTTGCAATGTTTTGTCCGTCTGTGTCGAGAAGCCAGGTAGGTACTTCATCCGTAGCTTCTTAAAAAAGCAAGTACATACCTACCTGCTTAAGTAATAAAAATTCGCAAAAGCATTTAGATATGTGAGAATAAATTAAATAGGTACTACATTGTAGAGGATTTAAGGGTACATTAGAATAAAAATTCGCGTAAGCATTTTAAAGCATATATTTGAAAATAAAACACTACCTTATTAGGTACTATAATAAAATCTATAGTCTGATTTTAAATTGAACTCAAAAAAAGAAACTGAAACAGAAACAGAGATCGGCCTCTATCAGCTCGACTCCGCAATTAGGCTAGGTCACATCACTATCTACTCGTATTTACCCATAACTAAATTGTCCAATTACACAAATTATTTCCTAGGAACAAAGTCAGCCTTGTACGCTTGAGGAGCAGCGATGAGGCCTATAACTGGTTCGTTTGTTGGCACGACGCCGTTACAGCATTCAATGCTGAAGTGCTGGAGGATCCCCACCAATGTGATGAAGAGGAAGGACTTGGCCAGAGAATCGCCCGGGCAGCGCCTACGACCTGTCGACAATCAACACAATATTAATATCCTTGGGAATAAAAAACATTACCTACACATTTATTTATAAAATCGCCAAAAGAAAATGAACTTTCGCTGACAATATCATTTCAAAACCTAACAAAGAGTACAGTAACTCGATTTTTGGCAAAAACTAAAATCAAGTCTTCATTACTACATTATTAGACTTGATTTTAGTTTTTCGAGTTAATCGAGTTACTGTACCTACTCTTCGTTAGGGGGGCAGTATACATATTAATTTTCATGAAGTTATGATAAAACGGGTTGAAGTCGCTTACGCAAGCAATTCTTAACTTTGGTAGTTTTACAAATATGTAACATGAAAAAGGTTTATAAGTTTATAATTGTAAGTACCTATTTATTTTATTAGCATTTCCCAAAAACAAAATTGATAAACTATTTTTTAGTCTAAACTAAAATGTTCCAATTTCCGTTGCAACTCCCCTTATTTATTGACCATGTTCGCTTTGATATTAGACTATTTTTAGAAAAGAACAAAAGTGTGTTTCCTCCAATAAGCAATTTTTTTTTAGTTATTTTCTTATTTATTTTAAAGTATTTTCTGAAAAGGATTTCTATAATGATAAATAACACCCTCAAAGATCGGACAGAGTTTTTTTCGCACAATGTAGACATACAGTCAATTAAGAGACTTCCACCCAAAGGTATATGGTCGAAGCTTCCACCATTCCACATGGCTTCGAAGGCTACTTTTTGCTCTTTCAAAATGCATGTTATTCGCTTTTTTAGCAGAGCAACCAGGATCAAAGTGTTACACACACGACAATACTCAGCATGAACTAAAAGCTTCCTGAGCTAGTGAAAATCATTAGGCATAATTGTTGTAGTGTTTCCTTTTTTGTGGTAGAGAATGGTAGGTAAATAAAAATAAAATAAATAGGTAATTTAAAAAATAAAAAAACCAGAAAAACCAAAAAGAAAATTTAAAGTAATGCACTATAGATCGACACAAGATTGAGAATAGAAAACAAAATTAAAATAAACCATAAACAAAGTAAACTCAACTTCGGTTGACTATATTATGAGCTGAAAGCCTAAGTTAAATACCCGCATTATATCTCACTCACTAATTTCGCTAGGCAATCGTACAAGAAATGAATAGTGTTTTTTGAGCATCCTAATGAACAAGGTCAAAAAGTTGGCACCCACCTAATCCGAACGGGTACATGTGCTCTGCATTTTTTAGTATTCCACGTTCATCTATAAATCTTTCTGGTTTGAACATATGAGGATCGTCCCACAACTCGGGATCGAAGTGTATATCACCCACAGATATTAGCACGGTCGTATCCTTGGGTATTAGAAATCCATCAATAACGGTATCTTGTAAAACTCGCCGTGGTCCAGCCAATGGAGCGATCGGATGGTACCTCTGCAGTTCCAAAAGAAACGCTGAGGTGTAAGTCAATCTGAAAGGAAAGGTAAGTTTTATGTTGTATTGCTAATTTAAGAATAGTAGGTAGAAGTTGTTAGTAGAAAGTACTCTCTACGAAAAAAATAACTACCTATGACAATTTAATTTAGAATGACTTGTACCTATTAATGTTTGTATTTAAAAAGCGGAATCTAAAGCCACTTTATACCACTGTTTGACATCTAATATTTTATGTACCTGGATTCACAAACAATAAATGAATTATGAATTACAACACTTTGTTCTTTTGGAAGGAGAAAAATATCTATCGTCCACTCATCCCACATGAATAGACCTGAAAATATCTTGATTCAACTGAAATAGCCTGGAAAGTTGGGAAGTTATTTATTAAAAACCCGGTAGGTGCCTATCGAACGTGTTTACAAACCATTAAAAAGCTTTTACGATTGCCTCAAACAGATCACCCAAAGCTTGTTCAGAACAGACCCTATGGCAAATAAGGACTGGATCAAACTGAGCACTCTCTCTACATGCACTAAACTCTTGTTTGTAAAGCTCACCATCACAAATAATGTACAGTCGCCTGCAATAAGATGGATCCACATTTTTTTTAAATAATATCACAGTAAAACCAATAGTTGTAGGAACACAATAAAAAAAATCAGTCGGTGTCGAAATCAATGGAAATAACTGATAGTGATAATAGTTGGATATTTCACTGGACGGTAGTTTAAAAATTGGGAAATGTATCATTTTATTGCAGACGATACTATACCTAAGTACTTATAGTTTATCCGATAACGCTATCACAGAGCGTTTTAAGAAAACAAATCGGATTACGACTATATCCGAGCGAGGTAAGCGCGTTCTGAAATCTGTAGGGTGCTTTTCCGCCAGAGATGTGCTATGCTACGTTGCTATGGATGCGTTTGATATCCACCTATCATATTCATTGGTCCATAAGTATAGCTTAGCACTGGTGGAAACAGGTTCAACTATGATGTTTTTATATGGATGGATGCTTGCTCTGGCTGGATGCGTGCTATGGATGAGGCTATGGGTGGCCGCTCCCAGTGCCTTCCCTACTATCGATACCGCAGCTCGAGCTGCGTATCTTCCTCGCACAGCTACCTCGCGGCGGTTCATCTTCATAGCACAGGAAGATGCTAGCATCAGTGAAAACGGTCACATAGTTTCGTAGCTTAGCTTTCACATCCTCGCAGCATAGCTGCATAGCACATTTCTGGTGGAAAAGCACCCTTAGACATTCAAAGAGCCTTTGACGATATCTGTGAATGTCAAAGAGAAGTAGGATGTAGGTATCTAACGCAGCTATATTCACTCAGATTTCAAGGCTTTGAAGATTTCCAGGAGACTAGTCAGGACATGTCTACATTTGGCAAACCTATTTTGTAGTTAGCATTCGTGGCAAGCCCATGGTCGCCAAATTGGAGTTTGGCAGAAAACCCAGGTTTTTATTCACTCCTAACCGGCTAGTAGGAAAAACGTGATAAGAGTGAATTAGGTGAAAAAGGAGCGTGGAGTTCGTAGTAAAAGGAAAGTAGCTTTTGAGACCAAACGTTTTTCTGACCTTCTGACTTATTGACAAAACATAGAACAGGTTATTCACGCTGAATTTAGCTGTTTTCTCCATCTCTGAATAAGGTCCTACCGGCGACACGCTGAAGAGTGAAAGGCCCCTAATTGAGACAGAAAACGCGGTCCGCTTGAGAGATAAAACTTGGGCGGTGTGTCTCTTTCTAAAGGGTGACCATAATTTATAAACTAAACATTCCTAGTCCCTAAGGGGCCTTTTCCATCATTTTTTGATTTACGTGATGTTTCAGGGCATGATTTTTGAATTAAAATACTGATACAATTTTGATCCTTGATTTTGATTTCGATCTTTGGTTTCGATCCTTGAATTCGATCCTTGATTTCGATTCTTGATTTCGATCCTTGGTTTCGATCTTTGGATTCGATCCTTGATTTCGATCCTTGATTCTTGAATCTTGAATCTGAAAACTGAAATCTTCAATCTTCAATCTTTGAAATGACAGCTGTCAAACTTAAAAACGCCATATCGCGGGAACGACTCCCCGTTCTCAGTTCAAATGAAAGCTATTGAAGAGATCTTCATTTAAAGTGACAGCTGTCAAACTTCAAACGGCCATATCTCGGGAACTACTCGTCCTAGACTCCCCGTTCTCAGTTCAAATGAAAGCTATGACCAAGATCAGCATTTGAAGTGACAGCTGTCAAATTTCAAACGGCCATATCTCGAAAACTACTAATCCTAGACTCCCCGTTCTTAGTTCAAATGAAAGCTATGACCAAGATCTTCATTTGAAGTGACAGCTGTCAAACTTCAAAGCGCCATATCTCGGAAACTACTCGTCCTAAACTCCCCGTTCTCAGTTCAAATGAAAGCCATTGAAGAGATCTTCATTTAAAGTGACAGCTGTCAAACTTCAATCAGCCATATCTCGAAATCTACTCATCCTAGACTCTTCCTTTTTAGCTCAAATGAAAGCTATGACCAAGATCTACATTTTCAATAACAGCTGTCAAAATGACATCTGTCATCTGAAATGTAGATCTTGATCATAGCTTTCATTTGAACTGAGAACGGGGAGTCTAGGACGAGTAGTTCCCGAGATATGGCCGTTTTAAGTTTGACAGCTGTCACTTCAAATAAAGATCTTGGTTATAGCTTTCATTTGAACTGAGAATGGGGAGTCTAGGACGAGTATTTCCCGAGATATGGCCGTTTGAAGTTTGACAGCTGTCACTTCAAATGAAGATCTTGGTCATAGCTTTCATCTGAACTGAGAACGGGGAGTCTAGGACGAGTAGTTTCCGAGATATGGCCATTTGAAGTTTGACAGCTGTCACTTCAAATAAAGATCTTGGTCATAGCTTTCATTTGAACTGAGAACGGAGAGTCTAGGACGAGTAGTTCCCGAGATATGGCGGTTTTAAGTTTGACAGCTGTCACTTCAAACATTCAAGATTCAAGATTCAAGAATCAAGGATCGAAATCCAGGATCGAAATCCAAGATCGAAACCAAGGATCGAATTCAAGGATCGAAATCAAAATCAAGGATCAAAATCAAGGATCGAAATTGAAGATCGAAACCAAGGATTGAAATCAAGGATCGAAATCAAGGATTGAATTCAAGGATCGAAACCATGGATCGAAATCAAGCGCTGATTTTGTCGAGCGCGATAAGGTAAAAATATCCTGAAATTTAAATGACATGAGCACACTACTAATCCAACGAGTGTGAAAGAGACAAAGCTACCAAGAAAGCCTCTCAACAAGACCAACAATCCTTATAACCAAGATTAAATTATAATAGATCGTTGTGTAGTCGTTCAAAAGGTTAAAAATCCTTTGTACATTAAATGTCAGTTAGCATTCCTGTATGTATATAACTTCCTTGGACATGACATCGACTAGATGCAGGACTGCGCATGTCCTGCTCGGTGTCATCGAGTAAGACATGCGCAGAGAGAGCGTCGAGAGAGTGTAATGCGCATGTCCTGCTGCATTCCTGCTTTAAGACCAAGGCAGGAATAAAATAAGATTGTTTTTGGATCAAAACAATGACAAAACAAGCCTAAGGCAGGAATGGATTTCACCTTGTTTTGACATTGCTCTAAGAGCTCATAGTACGGCTATAGCTGTAATTTGGATGAGTTACTTGGTGGTTATTTTTATTAGCCAGGAAATACTAATCAAAGCTTTACTGAGAAATAATGAAATAAGCGCGTCTCGTAATACACCAGCGTAGATTGGTAGTATCAATGAAAGTAACATGACATTTTTGCCGCCCAATGATTCAGGTAGGATGGCCCGTAATGGATTGCAAATAAAACTCAAAGTATTAACCCCCATACTATCACGCAATGAAAAGTAAGTACCTACCTATATTTTGGATTTTAGAGTGTTTAAAAAACTCAAAATACTAAAATAACACAACGCACAGCCTACACTGGATTTTTCATTGTTTTTTATTTGGACAATGGCAACGCGTTCACTCGGCGAGCCTGGGCCAGCGTATGTTTGCACCTTTACAATTTATATTTTTCTTCCCATTTTAATGGTGAGGATACACGACGACACTGACACACAACACAAATGTCGACAAGGGTTTGTCAATAAAGTCCACACAGGAGTAATTTGCAAACACTTGACGGATAAATCGTCTAAGTGCAAACACGAAGACTAGCGACACACCACCACTATCTGCAACTAAGTGTCGCAGTGGTGGACACACGTAGACACTTGATGTATACACTGAGTATCTTGTGTCTGGTGTCGTCGTTAATCACGTTAATAGACTTACTTAGATAGATCCGTCCAAGATGGCGTATTGTCTCCTAAAACCTGTTCTATTTCGTCGTAAATCTTCTCCTGTATTCGCTTGTTTCGCAGCATCTCTAGAAAGGCAAACTCTAGGAGATTGCTTGTTGTCTGAGCGCCAGCTATCAGCATGTCAAGGCACACCATTTTCAGTTGCTCCTCTGGAAAATAAAAAAAATAATTAGGTAGCTGTAGGTATTTTCCGAGTAGGAACAATAGGTAAAAAGATCCTTCTAAAGTTGCCAATTTTCCATTTATCTTGCTTTTCTCGACCAGTGATTTTCAACCACATTATCAATCTTGTCTTCCCAACTCTTAGATGGAAAAAAAACTGAACTTAAAATATAAACATGAATTAGTTTTCGCAGACAAATCGGGAAATACAGTTGATTCGTATTTTGTAGTTTATGTGTCCATAGTGATTGATTTTGGAATGGCAATGGATAAGTGCAGAGAGCTAGCTTTACGATTCATGCTAGATTTACGACGCAAGTTGTAGTGAAATACTTAGAATATTAGCTTCTCAAAATAGGTATAATACAAATGTTTGTGTGCAAAATTCAATATTTATTTAAAAAGAAGAATATTTACGAGTAAATAAATAATTTAGACGCATTATTAATCTATTATTTATTATGATTACCTTATCTTTCTTAGTTATTTTAAGACCTTAATATGAAAGGCGTTTACTTGAGTGCCACCGATGATTTATGGTTTGATTACCATCTGTGAGTGTTGCGGTAGGTACCTTCTATCGGAGGGCACCGCAGAGTGGACGAGATGACGTACTACCTACTTGCAAAGTTCATACTGACATCATAAAGAATTCATAGATATTTATACCTATCGAGAAGTTTTACCTTCAAAACAACATCAATCCATTTTAGTACCTACGTATTAAAAAAGATGGTAAAATGTTTATTTTACTAGTGAAATTTCGTCATTTAGGTATTCCTTTAAAATCATAATCCTTTACCTATGTTCTGCTGAGTAAGTTATGAACCCAGTTCTTATCGCGTCGATGCTACACATTAAATTAGTCTACAGAATAAATAATTCTGTGCCTCAACTGTACTTTCTGTGGCTGCGTTGAGGTCTTCCTTTGCACAGGTGTTTAGGCACAAAGGGCACACCAACTGATAGATATTTACCTATAGGCATATAAAGCCATTACGCACTGTCAACTTGCCGTCGTCAGCAACAACAAAGCGACCAAAATTATAGGCCGAGGCGACATGTGACCGCCGACCACGTGCGCATACCTACACACTCGCATCTCTCATCTGTGTGCATTGCAGGTAATTTTGGTCGTCAAGGCAGTCAAGGTGGCAACAGCCCAAGCCTAGGCCGTGTCAGTGTCTCCAACTACACCGTAATTACGGTAGATCTGTCGTAATTCTTACCAATCTACAACCTACCGTACTATGCTATTACCGGGTATGGTATTAATTTTTTAAACTGATTGATTCGAGTAATTCAAGAAAGAAAAAGTTAAATTGGCAGCATTTATGGCTGAACTATAATTCCACATGCAAGCATGGACCATTTTTATCAGATTTAATAATATTACTATATAAAAAAACGAATATTTCAAAAAAAAATTTACTAAAGAGTTTAATCTACCGTAATTTTCCACGAACTACCGTATTTTTAGCCAAGCAACACCGTAATTTTGACTCAGGCAGTTGGAGACAGTGGGCCGTGTTAACCTAACTCGTTAAATGAATAACCTAACTTATTCCCGTAGTAGCAAGAGTAGTACCTAGTTGTCTAATCGGTGGTAGTAGAGCTTTCTTTTCTTCATAGTCTGGTGAAGCTGCAGGGTTCACACACCAACCAACAAACAAACCAACTGCATAAAGTCCATCCGATAAAAAGGTCGCTGTCATCGCCAGCGACTAGTCGACAATGCGTAATGAATGACTTATGGTAGTCAATTCAAAACAATTTGCCAAGAATTATAAAACGCAAAGTGGCCTTCAGAAATATTTATGAAGCAATTGTGGTTCAGCTTAGGTACCTATTGGTAATTTTTAACTCGAAACAATTCACTAACACAACCTGATACAAAAATATGCAAAAGTTGTCCTTAAAAACATAACAGACAGACAAAGCAACCACTGGTAGTATAACATTGTAAGTAAGGTATCTTTCAATATTACAATTCCACGAAAACATTTGGAATCTATAGGTATCAACTATGACATCAAAAACATGAATCAGGAACCAGTCGCAATTAAAAAAGAAAAAATAAATAAATGTTTTAGTAAGGGCTCTATCCCACTAGGATACCACGGTGGCGCTACCAAAGTTGCGCCATTGGAATTGATTTTGCATCAACCAAAAACTGTTGCGATCACCGAAACTCGCAACTAGAGTTGCTACGTCTGCGCGCACAGATTGTGAAAATTATTTAAGAAAATACTAAAAACAGCCAGTTGCGAATTGCCTGCCGGTTGCTGCAATACAACTGAGAGAACAAAGTTGCTAGGTTAGTGTTGAACGCTTGCACTATAAGCAACTTTGAAGCCTAAATAGGTAGGTACCTAATCATCATCAACAATAGTAACGCGGTAAAGACGCAGCTAGATTAATATAACTCACCTGTAAAACTATCGTTGTCGTCAGACATCTCTTGCATAAATGAATAAATGAAATCTTTGCCGTCTATTTCATAATTTTTATGTTTTGTAATTGCTTCCTGTAAACCAAAAAATAGAATTAAATTAGTCAGACTCAAAATATGTTGTTATTTAGCCCCACTGGGCAAAGGCCAGCTGTCACATTGCTGGGATCTTTGCTTTGCTTTCCAGTCATTTTAGTCCAACGTGCCATTGCCTGCCACTGATAGTCACTGAACGTGTCTAGCTCGTCGCGCCTTAAAGTTTACGTGTTCTCTATCTACTCCGCTGTCCTGACTGCCAGTGGTTCAAAGTTACCCACATAAGGCTGGATTCGACCAAACTGGATTAAGTTTTTACTCGAGAGTAAACTACTGTTTGTTTGAATATTTTGACATTGTAAAGTTGACACCTTATAACCAGGATAGGTACCTACCTAATTTGCACTTATGCACATAATAATTATCGGTTGCGCTTTCTAAACAATTGTATTTCGAATTATGTCGGCTAGCTAATAGTCTCGAGTAAAAACTTATCCCACTTTTGGTCGAATGCAGCCTAAGTTGGATAATCTGATCTTGGAGTAAAGAAAGTGTCCGGGTGTGGAAACAAAATCGTCTGTAAAGGTTTATTTGAACTTTTGAAAACAGTTTTTAAATAAATGTTGCTTTATCGAAGCTTTACCTAGAGGCTTTTCTTTCGTGGCACATTCACTGTACCTACTGCATTGAGATATCAAAGGAAACCTGCATAGGTAAAAGACGGTAGATAAGCCTGTTGTGAATGGTGACGTGGTGGGTAGATACATTACAATCTCGATATGTAACGTTTTCAGTAGGTACCTACCTACTTTGCTTTGCTGGGTGCTGCTTTACTTTTATGTAAGTAGATACCTATACTTACCTACTTATTATTTATAAATGTGAATTAATTTACTGGCCTTTTCCCAAGTTATGTGAGGTGAGATCTCTCGTCACCCCATTATAATACCTACATACTAGCTCACGTCACGCAGACCTACCTACTACTAGGTACTTATGGTAGGTACGTACCTACTTGATAACATTATTTGTTTCTAGCGAAAAACAGTATATTTAAGGAGAAGATAGTCTGGTTTACAAAGTATAGGTAGGTTGGAATGATCACAAAGCAATTTACTTTAAGTACCTAGGTATGTGAATCATGACAAAATGTAGGTAATAAGTATAGGTAATCTGGGTGCTGCGTGTGTTTGCAAATTCTTTTCCTATTCTGTTCTTGACCATGGTTTGACCCTGTTGTCGAGTTACCTACCTACCTACAGATTTTTTTAATTTTCTGATTTTTGGATTTCTCAAATAAAAAACCATTAAAATTCCAAAATGTCACTCACACTCAAAATCTTTTTTATATTATACCTAGGGTTCGGTAGTTGTTTAATATAAAATGGTTACCTACTTAGTTTATAAGTGCTGCCAATTCAGTACCTACCTAATTGCTACTTTAAATAATATGTAAGTAGGTAAGTACCTACATGATTCAAGCAAAGACAATGACTGGCGCTTACCTCTATAATTTCTGCAATTTGTCTATTGAGCTTCGTTATTAGTGTGTATCCACTAAGATTGGGAATAAAAAATCTGCACCATGGAATCTGGTTTAACAGTCCACCAGATATTGTGAAGGCTTTTGAACGTTTTCGGAATAACTCTTGCATGTGCTTCCATTTGTCTTCTTTGATTTTTTCACCTAAAACACAAACAAAGTGACAAATTAACTGGTAGAGTTGTAAAACCTAGCTGATACTATCTACAGCATCCGGAGACCATCTTCTTACCTAACAAAGGATAAAGTTTCTGTTTAGATGTAGAAGGAGGACCAAATTAGCCCATCTTCAGATCCTTACACTATAATCATCTTTTACCACATAAAATATATCAATGCCAGTGGTCAGACTTTTACTCGGTTTTCCTCACTATATAAACCCTTCACCTTTGATGAAAAGTAGTTGCTTTATCATCACTCATCAGTCTTTAGGCGTTCTTGCCATCATTTGGCTACCTCTTCGCTAACCAATAAAAACTCATAATGGTCGAGGTACCTACATGGCACACTCTTTGTCCATTTTTTTTTTTTATTTATTTTTTACCGAATTTTGGCATTTGGTGTTGGTATCTATGATCCAGAAACTGAATTCCGGACTCCATTAGCGTTTAAATCTAATTCTAAAGTTATACCTCTATGATCGGTCATCATTATTATATCATATTCGTTCGTCAATATGGACAATCTCAAATAATTAAATATAGGTTTGCGCACTATAATTATGTGAGGACGGGCAGAATGCATTGTGTCCATTAATTTTTGCTTAAGCGACAATGGAAATGGAATGGACTCCTCATCAGATCTCCCTTGGCCCAATAGCTCCTCCAGGCATTCTCAGTTCGCCAAGAGATTTTATACTCATTTGTTTTCGCGAATTTTGGCATTGGTGTTGGTATCTATGATCCAGAAACTGAATTCCGGACTCCAGTTTAAATCTAATTCTAAAGTTATACCTCTATGATCGGTCATCGTTATTATCTCATATTCGTTCGTCAATATAGACAATCTCCAATAATTGAACTTATTAGAAATAGCCTTTGAGAAATACCTAGTAGTTTGACTTTATAGAAATCTCTTTGACTAAGGGAGTGGGAGGAGATTTGTAAAAGCTGGGCGTTTCTAGGATCATTGAAAGTTCTTAGAAACGCCTAGTAACTTTCACAAGTGGAATGGAGCAGACCCGCTTATTAAAACCCACACCAGCGGTTTCTGTAACTACAAGCAACGATATTTTTATCTATTTAACTGACTTAAAAAAATGAGGAGGTTCTCAATTCGTCGGAATCTTTTTTTTTAAGTAAGTATGTTACCCGATTATTTGAAGATGCATGGACCGATTAGAAAAAAATCTCCTTTATTTTTTTTTAATGGTATACTTTCCAGTTGGTGCCCTAAAAATTTGGTGAGGATAATATCGAGGGTCTTCAGAGTTATGAACATCTCGAGAGTGCAGAAATCTCGTATAACATTGAAGTCGGTTTTTTAAGTTTTTTAATTTAGGTAGGTACCTACTTACCTTGTTAGTGAGCAAGTTGTAATTTCTACGAATTCAACTTCTGCTAAGTTACTAACTTCGAAACTGTTCATAGTTTGTGTTTCGAGAAACTGTATTTCTGACGATTTTGTTATGGTGGTAGGTACTTGGTCTAACTTGCCATAGAAATCAGGGGTTAAGGGTATACCTACCTCACAGAACAATAATACTACCTATTATGCTAAATGTCATGTATCTTAACAACTTCAATCTTGTCAGGATGACGATATTTTGACCTACTATTTTTTTTTTTCAAGTTTACAAGGTAATAAAACATCTTAAACTTTAAACTGATAGAGAATGCAAATCATCTATTCTGTCTACAACATACCTGCTACGAATTTCCATAACACGTTCATAACTGCTTGTGATACAAAATTATTTGGACTAATCGGTTTATGGCAATAGTTCTTTAAATAGTTTATGATTTCGTCCAATTCGATTTGAATTTCCTTCTCCATTTGTGATTTTCCAAAGCCAACGTTTCTCAACTGGGTCATTGTGAATTGCCTGTGTATCTTCCACAACGGGCCGTCGGTAAAAGTGATGCCTGAAATTTCTTTGTGTTCAGAAAAATCGACAAATAGAAGCTTGCCGTGCTGAAGCTTTAGAAAACTCACCCATTTTCTTGCCGAGACATCTCAATCTTAAAAAAAAGCTATTCGGCCGTCCTTCAAAAGTTTTCTCCAAAAAAACTTGTCGAACATTTTTTTCTCCATAAACTACTACAACCAGCTCACTTCCTAACTTAAGACCTAGCACTTCTGTGGAATATTCTTTTGATAACTCTATCAAGCCTTTGAATTGGGAGCCATATTGTATGGTAGCATTATGAACAGCGTTGCTGCTACCTATAAATGGATACCATTTCGGTCCTGTGAACAAAGTTAACATCATCATAATCCAGTGTCGGTAAGTATGTACAATCAGAACAGAACAAGAACAATGACAGATTTTTATAACTCACACACGGGTTGGTCACGAAAATGATTGTTTTGGAGTAAAATAGTTCCCTACAGTAACCAATTTCATCATCAATAAATAATAGAAATACATTCCTCGATTTCAAACGACTGCCTAATTTTGTTGCTGTCTCTTTTCATTAAAATGAGAGTGAGAATAAAAAAGAAAAAACTTCGACAACATTCTCGACTCTATCATAATTGGCAATTATGATCCAGAATCCAGATCCTAGAGTTCGGTCCTTTTTCCAAAGGTATTCGTTGATACTTGTACTTGTTACTTGTACGCACTTAACAAAAATAGGTGCCTAATAGTCGGAAAGGAAGTAACACTTACCAGGTGGAAATTTTCTTGGTTTGATTAGAGTGTTGATCACGTATCCGATACCAATAATGGTCAAAAATGCTATTAGAAATGCGAGCATGTTATCTTAAATATTTAGTGCTTCACACACGAAGACAACTTTATGGAACCTTTTTTTTTCACGTTCCTTTATATAAGTAGGTACCTACCTACTTACCTATAAGTATAAATACTTATCACAATAAAATTCACTGTAACATAACTACCTACCTAATTAGTATGTGGGTATAAACCGATTTTATAAACAAGCATTGTAACTCGAAACAATTCCTATAATCTGATTTCATCTTTAGGTAGGTACATTTCAGTTAATATGATTAATTATTTTGTTAACTTGTTGCACCACTATTTCGAAATATTTTGAAGCGGTTTCATCAGCGAATAGTTTAATTTAAACCACTAAGTTTCACAGTTTTGTTATAAACACGTGGTAATCGCGATCTTTGAATGAATTTTGCCGTACACTCAGCACCAACGCCACTAGCCCAACTGATTCCAAGTACAAATAAATGAATCGAGCATCAATGGTCAGCTATGATCAGTCGAGTCATCAGCGAAACGACTTTAGGACTTATGACACATTACCTTTGGTCTATTTTGGAACAACGAAAAAACTTGGCATCCCATTGTTGTTAGGTAATGAAGAGTCAATAATGACATAACGATGTAGGTACCTACCTACTCAAATAACTCATTGAGCGCTCCTTACTTCGGTAGGTAGGTACGTACCTTGGTATCTACCTATAGTACCAATACACTATTCTGTGCTATACCTAGGTAGGCACCTACCTACTTACCGCTATGTGATCTTTTATTGAATTTTTTTCTTTCTGTTGAACAAAATATAGCTACCGTGTTGCCTTACCTACCCACATCTCTAGCCATTTACTAATAGGTACCTACTTAGATAGGTTATTAATATTAAACATAATGGGATATTATTCCTAATAAGTAGGTACCTAAGTATCTACCTAAATAATATACCTAACAGTGTCTTCCCACACGTACCACAACCACACCACACCGACGACGCGACAAAAAGTCGTGAAGCTGTGGTTACGTCGTGTGAGTAGTGTCGCTGCGGCTTTTTGAGGTTGCGTTGTGGTAAGTACCGACAAAATGTCGAGGTGGTTGTGTGATTTATATTGTTGGCCGCTAGTTCTCGGTGTTGCTGGTGGTTGCGTTGTGGTTGTGACGTGGTCGGTATCACACGTCTTCGATAACGACTGCAAAAGGCGGTACTTACGTGTGAATAGACTATTAATTTTCAATACAAATATACGCCCGACTACGTGGTGTGGTTGTGGTATGTGTGGAAAGACACTAATGAAGAGTCAAGTGGTAGACAGTGGATCATTTTTTTAGCCATCAATAGCTCAGAAACTATCAGCCTGAATTAAGTAGGTAAGTAGGTACTTAAGTAGGTAGTTTTTCGCTCTGTACCTAAGCTAACCTAACGTTGCACGGATGTAATCTGGTCCAATCTAAAAACCATTGTTACTTCCTTACTACCCTCCCTACCATTGCGTTCGGAAGTAGTCCACGCTGAGATTGGACCAATTTAACCACACCATGCTCAATACATTAGAGGAGGGCAAATTTTTATTCCATAGTTTAGATAAAGGTCGCGTCACGTAAAAAGAACGCTGGAAGACAGTGGAGGGGGTATGTTTGCGCATAGGTAGGTACACTTGCACACATAAGTACCTACCTAGTTGTTTTTTTTTTCTGTGGAAAACCATTTCGTAAATAAAAACTTTTGTGCGCGATGGTATTAATTTGCCTAAAATAAATTGTATTAATTTGCCTAAAAGTAAGCACTACTTTGAACTTAATTAGGTACTTATTATGAATACGAACCGCTATCGGGATCCATAAGAAGATTATAGACTTTTATAAAAATTAAAAAATAAACACAACAAAATTGAAACAATAAACACTTATCATCAATAAAAATTAACAACAATAACAGTATAATACTAAGTAGGTACCTAAGTATCATTATCTTGTACCTTAACTACCTACCATGGTATTATACACCGTTAATTCTGGGTCAGTTTAAAGCCAGCACCCACTGCTTGTATTGCTTAATCGTATTCGTGTCGTTGGTTTAGTTTTTGAATTTGATAAGTATTTCATACAAAACTAAATACCTACTTGAAAAGAATAACAAAAGTGAGGAAAACACATGGTAAGGTGTCGTAGGCGCGCAGAGCTAATGACCTAGGTATGTATGTATGACTACGACGTAGCATAGACTCTACGCCGTAGTAACAGCTGAGCACAGAGCACGTATTTCCGTGATTTATCCTGCCTATGTTTCGTGATATTATTAATTGCAAAAAAATAGATCTCATTTTTATTATTATTTTTGAGTAAGGTTATCGATATAGATTACGTAGGCGCCGGCTTTAAACTGACCAAAAATAAACGGTGTAGAACTATAAAAAAAAAAAAAAAAAAAAAAAAGTCGTATTGCTCATTATACGGACTAAAGTGAAGGAAAAAATGTCATTTTTTCTTCAATTTTGACATAAAACGCATCAAAACTAATCAAAATTGAAGGAAAAATGACATTTTTTCCTTCACTTTTAGTCCGTATAATGAGCAATACGACTATAAGTTGTCTTTAATTAATTTTATCAAAGTTTGAATATCTCTGGCTCTATGAAGTTGAAGAATGTTTATTATGAAAAAAATCATATTTTAAAAAGTTTGAATTTCGCGGGCTACCGTGGCATATACCATATCCCATATCCACCCTATGACGTTTTGTCTCCATTGGTGACATTCTGTTTACAAGCGAGCGATTCTGTGTTCTGTGCTGTTTACCGTTCGGTGCGGTGCCTATGTGCGTGTGCGTTATTCCAGCGGCAAACTTTCGAATATTCGCATTTTAATGATGCAGATAATTAGTTGTTCAGTTCCTTCAATTGTTCTGCTAATCTTTGAATTTGTTGCGCTGATATTTTAGTAGATAATAGAAAAATAGAGTTGCCGCTGCAGAAACGTTCCTGTGGCGGCAACTTTTGTTAAATAATCGATAAAATGAAATAAATTTTAGCTAAATAATTAGTTGCCTAAAAAAATTATATTTGTATCTGCTACGGTTGCGAAGTTATTCAAGATGCCGCTGGGGTAATGTTTGCGTGTTTGCTGGATCTCAGAAACGGTTAAGCGCTTATGTATGATTTTTTGTACACGACTTCTTATGAATTAGGTAGGTGCAATTTGTTTATCAATAAAAACTTTCAAATAATGCACCGTTTTTAAGTTATTAAATGTAATAAAAATAAACTATAATTGGTCCTAGCACTTTCAATAAAGGCTCAAAAGACTTACTTCAAATGTTATTCTATAGCTCATACATATTTACGGGTAGTTCTAAAGTTTCATTAGTCTCTGATAAGTAGTAATTAATAAGTTATGACGAAATTTAACTCAGACAGGCGATGGATACGCAACTGAGTTTTCAAACGCAAATCAAGCGAGTTTCTTGTGGAGTCAATGACTGAATGTTATCTAGATAATTAGTTGCTTAGTCCAATTTTATACTTGTAAATTTTCAGCTTATAAAACTTATTACTTACTGAGTTATTCGAAAAACATTCACTTTTTGTTTTTTTTCTTCATTTTGGCTTCGCACGGTTCGTGCATTCAGCCAAAAAAATAAAATTGGAAATACTTAGTGGTTACAAAAAAGCGGCCGCTACGTACATTTTGCTGACCTTCTAAAATATGTAGGTTAATATTCATGCAAATAGTGTACAGACGCGTACAATAGGTTTAGTTTGAGTGAAAAATAAACCTTCCATCACCAAGTTTATTATGTACCCCCGTTGTTACCTATGTCAATCTGTTCTTAATATAACTAGTAGTTCGCCCTGAACTGAAATCTCGAGCACCATAGATGGCTTACATTTGGACTTTCTTCTGACTACTCTATAATTTCAAGTGCTATTACTGCCCAGTATGCCAGTTGAAGTACTACAGCGAATGCAAATATATAAAACCAGCCTTGTACGAACCATCAAGCAGAGAAAAGTTGGCTACCTCGGTCATATCCTACGACATGACCGATATCAACTGCTGCAAATCATCATGATGGGGAAGATGAAGATACAAGGCAAAAGATCTGTTGGTATGAGAAAACTGTCCTGGCTGCGAAATATAAGACAGTGGACAGGCATCAAAAAGGCTGAAGACCTATTTAGAATAGCCCAAAACAAGGAAGAGTTTAAGAGGATGACCGCCGACCTTCAATAACTGGAGAGGCACTATAAGAACACTACCTGTGGATAACGTAGTGGGTTGTACATTTACTCATATTCCATATAATTTATGCTTCTTGTGTAACATTTTATTGTATAACTGTTTGTTTTCCCAAATAAAATAAAATAAAAAATAAAAAAAAAGAAGAAGAAGAATGCGTATTGCGCTACCTCGTCATGGCAAAAAGTACTGGCATGCATGCCATACATAATAATGTCATACATAATAATAATGTCGTGTCTAATTTTTCATTCATTTAATATATGAATTCTCGTCGTATTTCAAAAAGTACCTAGGTACCTATACGTCCTAGAATAAAAATAATAACTATTTTGGAATGTACAACTAAAGACCTTTCATTTGACACCCCACTCAATATATTTTTTTTTACCCCCTTCGGAACCCAATATCTTGACAACCCCTTTATTGATTAAGCTCATTATGCTCCACCTTAAATTTTCATAGCACAACCTATTGACCTACCAAGTTTAGCCTGCCTAACGTAACCTATGTACCTACGTAATTTATTTTCAGGTTCTTGGACAATTATTTTCATTCATTACCAAGATTTTTTTTTTATTAAGAAAATAAATCAAGTTGCAACTAAAATCATTGCAAACCAAACCGTAACGATGCCACTCTCTTTCTAAGACCGACCAGTCAATGAGCTACGAAGACATCGAAACTCTATGAAACGGGAGCTCTTGCAGCTCTGGTTTCGTAGTTTTTGTTCTTTGGTCGTATTTCAAAAACTATACATCCTAGATTAAAAATAAAAACCATTTTGGAATGTACAAAATAAGCCCTTTCGTTTGACACCCCACTCAATATATTTGTGTAACTTTAAAAAAAAATTACCCCCTTGGGAACCTAATATATAATATGGAATAACATTTGAAGTAAGTCTTTTGAGCCTATAATGAAAGTGCTAGGACCAATTATAGTTTATTTTTATTACATTTAATAACTTAAAAACGGTGCATTATTTGAAAGTTTTTATTGATAAACAAATTGCCCGAGGTTACGTTTGCGCCATTGATTTGCCCCATTAATGGTGGAAACGTAACTGATTAGTTATGTTTGCGCCATTAATGGGGCAGACGTAACTGGTTAGTTATGTTTGCACCATTGATTGATAGGGAAATGAAAAAAACAGACAAACAGACCGTATTAAAAAAATTGAAGTGTGTATCTAGTTAAAACTCCTTCAGGTGGCAACTATTAGACACTTGATAAACAGATGTCAAAAATGACAGATAATGTCAAAAATGACACTGGATGTCAAAATGACACTGGATGTCAAAAATGACAAATAATGTCACAAAATGACACTGGATGTCAAAAATGATAGATTATGCCAAGAATGACAGAATATGTCAAAATGACAGAATATGTCAAAATGACAGATGATTTCAAAAAAGACAGATCATGTCAAAATGACACTTTATGTCAAAGATGAATTTTTATGTCAAAAATGACACTTTATGTCAAAAATGACAGATTGTGTCATATTGACAGATAACAGTAAATTGACAAATTTATTAAATTGACAGATTGGCCATTTATCTCTAAAACCACTTATCCTAGACTCTCAGTTCTCAGTTCCAGTGAAAGCTATTGATAAGATCTTCATTTAAAGTGACAGCTGTCAAACTTCAAACGGCTATTTCTCGCAAACTACTCGTCCTAGACTCCCCGTTCTCAGTTCAAATGAAAGCTATAACCAAGATCTACATTTAAAGTGACAGCTGTCAAAATGACATCTGTCATCTGAAATGTAGATCTTCATCATAGCTTTCATTTGAACCGAGAACGGAGATTCTAGGACGAGTAGTTTCCGAGATATGGCCGTTTGAAGTTTGACAGCTGTCACTTTAAATGTAGATCTTGGTCATAGCTTTCATTTGAACTGAGAACGGGGAGTCTAGAACGTGTAGTTTGCGAGATATGGCTGTTTGAAGTTTGACAGCTGTCACTTTAAATGAAGATCTATTCAATAGCTTTCACTGGAACTGAGAACGGAGAGTCTAGGATAACTGGTTTTTGAGATATGTCCAATCTGTCAATTTATATGTAATCTGTATTTTGACATATTCTGTCATTCTTGACATAATCTGTCATTTTTGACAACATCTGCCATTTTGACATATTCTATCATTCTTGACATGATCTGTCATTTTTGACATCATCTGTCAATTTGACATACTCTGTCATTTTTGACATCATCTGTCTTTTTGACATATTCTGTCATTCTTGGCATAATCTGTCATTTTTGACATCCAGTGTCATTTTTGAAATTATCTGTCATTTTTGACATCCAGTGTCATTTTTGACATTATTTGTCATTTTTGACATCCAGTGTCATTTTTGACATTATTTGTCATTTTTACATCCAGTGTCATTTTTGACATTATCTGTCATTTTTGACATCCGTGGTACCGTGGGTAAAAATAATTACCCAAATAAAAGTACGGTCGGGCAGTCATACATGTAAAAACACCATGTCAAAAACAAACGCTAAACAAACAATGTTTTATAGATTTTATCTACGGCGAGGAAAGCAAGGTTAGATTGTTGTATCAATTTGAATGGCGCAAACATAACTAATCAGTTACGTTTCCACCATTAATGGGGCAAATCAATGGCGCAAACGTAACCTCGGGACAAATTGCACCTAATTCATAAGAAGTCGTGTACAAAAAATCATACATAAGCGCTTAACCGTTTCTGAGATCCAGCAAACACGCAAACATTACCCCAGCGGCATCTTGAATAACTTCGCAACCGTAGCAGATACAAATATAATTTTTTTTGCAACATTTACTACGTCTAGGCAACTAATTATTTAGCTAAAATTTATTTCATTTTATCGATTATTTAACAAAAGTTGCCGCCACAGGAACGTTTCTGCAGCGGCAACTCTATTTTTCTATTATCTACTAAAATATCAGCGCAACAAATTCAAAGATTAGCAGAACAATTGAAGGAACTGAACAACTAATTATCTGCATCATTAAAATGCGAATATTCGAAAGTTTGCCGCTGGAATAAAGCACACCCTATGTGCCTTTAAAAATCTGCTGTTAAAAAAAAAACAAAAGTCATATCAATACATCTTTCAATTTCATTTCATTGGTTCAGCTTGTGTATGTCAATGTCAGTGATTTGATTTTCATTAAATTTCAATTAAATTCAGTAGGTATTGCCAATCTAGAGACTTTATCGCTAGAAATAGCGACTTTTGCCATAATTTTAGCTATTTAAAATCAGTTTTAGTTTTAGCGACAAAATAGCGGCATTTACACGATAGAGATTATCCCACGGATCCGGACTGTAAAGATATCTGTAAAGATATCTGTAAAGATATCTTTAAAGATAACTGCGGATAAAACTAGCGGCCTTTAAACGCTAAAGATTTTCCCACGGATCCGGACTGTAAAGATATCTGTAAAGATATCTTTAAAGATATCTGTACAGATAACCGCAGATTTTGGACTGGCGCGTGGAACGGTATAAATTTACAAAGTTTTTTTCTTGATTCTTGAATTTTGAACCTTGAATCTGATAGCCCCTCCAGACTCTCGAGAGAAAGCTCGGCGAGAAGTCTCGCCGAGACTTCTCGAAGAACAAACAAGCTATCCACACTCTCAATTTTTCTCCGTCGTAATGTTTGAAATCCTTTGTCTCGGCCAAAAATACCGACACCGATCGGAGAACAGGCGAGCCAGAGAACGAGAAGGCGAGAAGCTCCTCACACTCACGCTTCTCGGGTGTTCTCGGGGGTTCTCGCAGAGAGTCTGGAGGCCCTATCAAATTTTGAATCTTGAATCTTTGAAGTGACAGCTGTCAAACTTCAAATGGCCATATCTCGGGAACTACTCGTCCTAGACTCCCCGTTCTCAGTTCAAATGAAAGCTATGACCAAGATCTTCATTTCAAGTGACAGCTGTCAAACTTCGAAGCACCATATCTCGGAAACTACTCGTCCTAGACTCCCCGTTCCCAGTTCAAATGAAAGCTATGACCAAGATCTTCATTTGAAGTGACAGCTGTCAAACTTCAAACCGCCATATCTCGGGAACTACTCGTCCTAGACTCCCCGTTCCCAGTTCAAATGAAAGCTATGACCAAGATCTTTATTTGAAGTGACAGCTGTCAAACTTCAAATGGCCATATCTCGGGAACTACTCGTCCTAGACTCCCCGTTCCCAGTTCAAATGAAAGCTATGACCAAGATCTTCATTTGAAGTGACAGCTGTCAAACTTCAAATGGCCATATCTTGGGAACTACTCGTCCTAGGATCCCCGTTCTCAGTTCAAATGAAAGCTATGACCAAGATCTACATTTTCAATAACAGCTGTCAAAATGACATCTGTCATCTGAAATGTAGATCTTGGTCATAGATTTCATTTGAACTGAGAACGGGGAGTCTAGGACGAGTAGTTTCCGAGATATGGCCATTTGAAGTTTGACAGCTGTCACTTCAAATGAAGATCTTGGTCATAGCTTTCATTTGAACTGAGAACGGGGAGTCTAGGACGAGTAGTTCCCGCGATATGGCCATTTGAAGTTTGACAGCTGTCGCTTCAAATGAAGATCTTGGTCATAGCTTTCATTTGAACTGAGAACGGGGAGTCTAGGACGAGTAGTTCCCGCGATATGGCCATTTGAAGTTTGACAGCTGTCACTTCAAATGAAGATCTTGGTCATAGCTTTCATTTGAACTGAGAACGGGGAGTCTAGGACGAGTAGTTCCGCGATATGGCCATTTGAAGTTTGACAGCTCGCTGGTTAAATGCTAAACTACCACATTCCAAAATTTCACTTTTTTCAGGAGTGCCATTCAAAGTTTTCGAAATTGTTTTTTTGAATTTCTGAGCAAGTCTTTTTTTAAATATATATGTATTACATATCAAAAGACGCGTAATTTTTATTAGAATTAAAGTGCATTTTTAGTTTTTCCGTAACTTCAACCCAAACTCTTATAAAAGTAGAAAAGTGACTTTTGCATATAAAAAGTGATACAAATGTAAATAAAAATTATCATTAAAAGACCACATATCATTAAAAATTTAAGGTTTATGACACTAAATCAAGTTTTCTTTTAAGTTTTGAATCACAATCTCGTGAAATTATACAATAAATATGGTACACGAACAACAAAGCCATATAACAATTCTAAAAAAACACTTTTTTAAATGAATACACAAAGAAAACTTAACAAAAATGATATTTCTATCAAAATAAATACTTCACACGCACCAAGACAAACAGTTATTAACCACCTGATGGAGCTTTTGGTCAAGAAAGCCTGAAATGCGCTCTTCTCTAATGCTCCATGAAGAAGCAGTCTGTGTCCAGCCTCTCAGGTAGCTGTTGGAGCCGCCACGCCACGAACACGGCGCATCAGGGACGCTTTGCTTTTGCGTATTATCGCATCAGTAAACATTCCTGACACACTACAAAAGCGTGGCAGCTTCATCAGCACCCTTTGTTGTACAGGCATCCCAAGACTTGAGACTACCTGCCGTATACAACGTGCAAACCCACGGACTATCATTTTGCTCTTATGATTAATCCCCTGGGTTCTCTCTCCATATCCTTGTTATTTGTGAGATCATCGGTTATCCATCGGTTATCCAATAGCTCAGATATTTAAAACACGATACCTGCTTCAGCTTATTGCCATTAAGATAAACCAGTGGTGATGGTGTTGTAGGTTTTGGAGCCTGATTTAAAAGATTAAAATTTACTTTTGCAGGTATTATTATCTGAGCCCGTGGGTATATAGTATCACTACAAAGCTTCTGCTACAGCCTGTCATGCCCCACTAGATCAAACGCTTTTGATGATCAGGAAAGCAGGAGTTGATAGGTGTGTTTCTCTGCTAGTGTAGTACTGAACGGTGTGTTTGAGGCTTAGTACTGCAGTTTTAGTCTATAGCCCAGCTGTAAAACCGGACTGGGCATCATGCAGATTTACAGATTTACCTAAATGTGAATCAAACACACCATCCAGCACCTCTGCTACCACGGTAACCAGGGATATAGGTCTGTAGTGTCTAATACTGAATGTAAAAAACTGAATTACTATAATACAGATTTCGTCTTTTTATTAGCACTGAAACAAACTTTGCACTTTATCTTTAAGAAGATTTGTGTTCATGTAGATTTTAATGCGAAATAGACAGTAACAGTATGATTTAAATCCCGTAAAAATCTAAATTGAAAAGCACAGTATCTCAAAATTTACACTACGTTCTGAAAAATAATGTTTGAGTTCACATAAAAGTTATGTACAAAACAAACTCATTTCAAAAATTACACTGTTGAACATACACGAAATGTTTTAATAATACAATTTCTCGTGCTAAGGTACCACATTTCAGAATGTGTTACCTTTGCGCAAAAAAATATTTGGTTACTTTACTTTAATTTAAATTCAACAGGACCACATTCCAAAATATGGCACTTTTGAATATACATTTTAGTTAACACACTCTCATTTTTTTGACATAAGGCCCTGTAGCATATAACTTCCGTGCGCTTTAGCCAGCTACTAAACCACAACTGAAAAAATGGCTGTTTAGCTCTGAAATTTAGTGCCAAAGTGTAATAATGCTGAACAACCACATCTGTTTTTTGGTCGTTTATAATGCGAAAATAAAAAGTGTCTTTTACTCATACTATAAAATGACTATTTTAAATCACATTTTTGTAATAAAAACGATTTTCACGATTTTTGATTTGTGGCACTTTAGCATTTAACCAGCGAGCTGTCACTTCAAATGAAGATCTTGGTCATAGCTTTCATTTGAACTGAGAACGGGGAGTCTAGGACGAGTAGTTCCCGAGATATGGCCATTTGAAGTTTGACAGCTGTCACTTGAAATGAAGATCTTGGTCATAGCTTTCATTTGAACTGAGAACGGGGAGTCTAGGACGAGTAGTTCCCGAGATATGGTCATTTGAAGTTTGACAGCTGTCACTTCAAAGATTCAAGATTCAAAATTTCAGATTCAAGGTTCAAAATTCAAGAATCAAGGATCGAAATCCAAGATCGAAACCAAGGATCGAAATCAAGGATCGAAATCAAAATCAAGGATCAAAATCAAGGATCGAATTCAAGGATCGAAACCATGGATCGAAATCAAGCGCTGATTTTGTCGAGCGCGATAAAGTAAAAATATCCTGAAATTTAAATGACATGGGCACACTACTAATCCAACAACGAGTGTGAAAGAGACAAAGCTACCAAGAAAGCCTCTCAACAAGACCAATAATCCTTATAACCAAGATTAAATGATAATAGATCGTTGTGTGGACTGTACAGATATCTGTAAAGATATCCGCAAATAAAACTAGCGGCCTTTAAACGGTAGAGTTTTTAGCACGGATTTGGACTGTACAGATATCTGTAAAGATATCTTTACGGATATCCGCGGATAAAACTGTCAAAGGTTGGAATGGCAGAGATCGATCCGCGGGAAAATCCGCAGGCCGATCTCTGCGTGTAAATGCTGCTATTACGTTACGTGAGGTGATTTTTGCGATTTTTCGACCTATCCCTTGGTGAGATGTGAGATTTGGCTCACTCGACCCCCTCCCCAACCCCTTAATCTCACGTGAAATTGAAAATTGAACAATAAAATTCGTGTAATAATTTTAATCTTGTTAGATTGAACGAAGAATTTTAGCGACTTTCTAGCGACTTTTTAGATTGAATCTAGCGACTTGGATTTATTGGAGTTGGCAATCAATTCAATTCAATTCTTATCAGTTTGAGTAAGAGATTTTCTACGAGGTTTTCTCTCCTTATAATTCTAACTTCATAACTTTGTTGATTTGATTTGTCTTTCTTTTACATGTAGTATTTCGACCTACTATTTCTTATATAAAATTGTGTGAATTGTAGTGCGTGTTATCATCTCGCTAAATTATTCTACTAATTACCTATGTCGGAGTCGGGAAAATTTGGTCCCCTAGTAGGAGCTATCGATGAGGGCACCTCAAGTGCAAGGTTCATTATTTTCAAAGCAAATTCTTCCGAAGTTGTTGCGTTCCACCAGAAAGAATTGGAACAACAATTTCCTCAAGAAGGCTGGGTGGAACAAGACCCATACGCTATATTGGAGGTGGTTAGGACTTGCATCGAGAAGGCAGTTGAAAAATTAATAGAAAAAGGAGGATCACCTAAGGTATTGTCGCTCGGCCTCTTGACAGCTAGTACTGTGCAATGTAGGTATTTACTATTCAATGTAGTTTTCGAAATGGGAAGATTAGTGACTCACCAAAATGCCTGGTCCTACTGAGTCCTGAGGACAAAGCCCTCAGTGACGCGTGGAACATCGTCTCGAACGCATCTTGAAGTTGCTAATAGACAGGGATCTATCCCTCTCTCTAGAGAGCAACTAAAACAGTCATGCGAGCAAGACAACATTGTAGAGTGGCTGGGCTCTGTATCGGCTCAATCCATCGGAAGCCATCGGAAACAATCATAATAACATTACAAAAACGATTGACAAAAAGTAGTTTGGTCATAAAAACACTCACGATTTCAACTTTATCGCAAACAAATAAATTTCAATGCCATTTTTAAAAAAAGCAAATTAAAAATAAAAAAAATTAGTTGCAAGTTGTGCGAGCTGCGCAGCTAACAAAGTGTACTTCTGTCACATTCTGTTTTATGGAATCATACACTGCTGACAGATTCGGAAAACACGAAACATTTTTTATATTGAAGTACTGTTCAGTATCTTTAATTATTAATATTTATTTTATGTACCAGGATATCATAGCAGTAGGTGTTACGAACCAGAGAGAGACAACAATAGTATGGGACCGCTGTACAGGGAAGCCACTCCACAATGCCATAGTTTGGTTGGACATGAGGACATCATCCACCATTGATAAGCTTCTAGACACAGTGCCAAACAAGACACGAAATAAGAACTATTTGAAGGTAATATTGCTAAAATATAAGGAACTTAGCAGCGCCCTCGCGGTGTTACCCCCTCAGTGATGGTATGTTATGATGATGATGAAAAGTACCCTATAACCTTCCCCAAGAGTTTAGCTATCACATGCAGAAATAATTTTTCAAATCCGACTGGTACTTCCCGAGATTAGCACATTCAAACAAACGAAAAAACAAACAACTCTTCTGCTTTATTATATTAGTATAGATATTAGATATTTGATTCTGCTCATATGACATCATGATTTGGGTATCACAAATGTGATTTGTTACTGGCATTCACTGAGAATGTGTGCAAGTGGCATTTTGATCTGAGCATTTCTGTTCTTCGGAGGGCACATTAAAGGAGGAATTTTAGTGGCATAAAAACTCCATCACCAGACTTGACAACTTGTTCATACCAACTTACTTTACTAAGAACTAGATTGAAGAGTGGTGTTGTATTTTTCCAAATCTCTTTTTTTCAGCCCCTTTGCGGTCTTCCTCTCTCTCCATACTTCAGTGCGGTGAAACTAAGATGGCTATGTGACAACATTGATGCTGTTAAAACTTCTATGAAGAACAACAGTTGCTGTTTCGGTACTGTAGATACATGGATCATTTGGAACTTAACAGGTTAGAAAGAAACATCTTTTTCTTTTCAAATCATTGAAATGTTGTATTAATGACTGAGGCTGGAGTCGACCAAAAGTCATCTTACTCCAGACTAACTTGTGAACTTAATTCGAAATACAATTGTTTAGAAAGCGCAACCGAACATTACTATGTGCATACAAATTATCCTGGTTATAAGGAGTCGACTTTACATCAAAATATTTAAACAAACACTAGTTTACTGTCGAGTAAAAACATAATCCAGTTTGGTCGAATCCAGCCTAAGAAGCATATTTTGCAGTTATAATATTTTCTTATCAGGTAAATCTATTTTAATACTTTAATAACTGTGTTGCAATTGCTTAGCTGTCTTATCTTTACAGTTCATGTTACTAATCCCAAGAATATAGTATAGATAATGTTATGAATGCCTACTCAGTTATAAGAGCTATTCACTATCTCTGTTTAAAGGTAATTGAATGGGTAGGGTATGCAGTACTTCTACTGATAAAACCTAAATGGATATGACTACTTTATAGTAATGTATGTAGTAAGCAAAATCACAAAAAATAATAATAAATAAAATACCTACTTATTATTATAAATATATTTATTGACCGAGCGTGCGAAATGTCCTTTTTTCAGATTGGACAAAAATGCTTTCGTTTGTCCGCCGGATGTCTATGTTCTCTATAGGTCACATTTCTCAGCAAATTCTCGTGAAATTTTGTGAGCAGGTTCGATAACTTTATAGAATGTTTTTGTCGTCGGGGATTTTTGATTGGAAAGGTACTTCCTCCAAAAAGGGGCAAAAAGGGGGCTATTGGATATCACCGCCTTATAACATCCGATTTCGATGTTTCTTTTTTGTTTGAAAGGCTGTAAAAAATTTGGTGAAGATCTGTTGAGGAACTTCAGTGTTATGAGCAGAAAAGCTCCTCAAAATGCTGTAAATTGCTTACTTCTAGATTTCTACCTGTGAAATCGGCCCTTAACTACTTACTACTAGATACTAGGTTAGCCCTTTACAACTAGGAAGGAGTTGATGGAGCACCTGGGACCACCTTCTCATCATAAAACTAGAGAATTGTGTATGTACTCGGTTCTAAGCTATACAAAGACAGACTCGCGAGGTCACTAGTTATAAACTAGCCATTGTAATAATTCTCCAGATGGATAATAATGTTTCAGGTGGTCCAAATGGCGGAAAGCACGTGACTGATGTTACCAACGCCTCAAGAACAATGCTCATGAATATTGAAACTCTAACTTGGGACCCTCTTTTACTGAAATTCTTCGAAGTGCCAAAATCTGTCTTGCCTGAAATTAAGTCGAGCTCTGAGGTAAGAAACTAATTATACATTCAAAGGTCACAGCCATGGTTAAGATTCACACAATTTAATTTACATAACTACAGCCAATAGTAATCATTGCAGGAGTTACTCGCGAATCCTAAACTTGACTGGCCTCTCAGCTTAGTTGGTAGAAGCTCTGCCTTCTACGCTGTAGGTCGTGGGATTGATTCCCACCCTGGACAAACATTTGTGTGATGAACATAGATGTTTGTTCTATGTCTGGTTGTGATAAAGTATTTTTTGTATGTATTTACAAAATATATAAGTATCCTATCAGTTGTTTGGTTCCCATAGTATATTTGCTTAGTTGTTTGGGGCAAAATGGCGGCGCTGTGTGAAATGTCCACCCAGTCAGCCTACTTGACTGTACTGAAAAAAATGTACTTGTAGATTTGCACCTCAAGAAAAAAATGCGCTTTCTATAGTATTCTGTGCTTTATATTTTAGCATAAAGCGTACCACACACAGCAGATAATATATCTTTTGAAATGTAAATCTTGACAGATCGCACCAAATATATTTTGTTATCGATCGAGCGAGCGAAGCGAGCGAAGATCTTAGTGGCAAGTTAGGCGATTTTGCTTTGTATGTTTGTATGTTTGTATGTTTCATTTCTATGTTCTCGCATAACTATCGAACCGCTTATTCAATCTGTATGAAACTTGATAGGTAAATAGGTTGTGCTATGGAAATTTGCTGTGGAGCGTATGAGCGTAATCGATGAAGGGGTTGTAAAGATATGGGGTTCCCAAGGGGGTAAATTTTTTTCAAAGTTACCCAAATATATTGAGTGGGGTGTCATATGAAAGTACTCAACTTATACATTCCAAAATGGTTTTTAGTTTTCTTCTAGGTTCTATAGTTTTTGAAATACAGTCAAAAAGAAAAATTATGGAAACCAATTAACGGAAGTATGGAGAGAGCTCTCGTTTCATAGAGTTTCGATGTATTCGTAGGTCTGGTTAACAGACAAGGAGTGTGGCATCGTTGTGGTTTGGTTTGCAATGATTTTAGTTGCTAAGTACTTGATATTTTTTCTTGAGATTGAAAATAAAAGCCGTGTTGGCCGATTGGAAGAGTGCTCGACTTTCGATTCATAGGTCGTAAGTTCGAACCCTGGCCGTGCTCATCAATGGATTTTTCGATTAGAAAAATTTAAATGCGCATTAACACAAGCTCTAAACGGTGAAAGAAAACATCGTGAGGAAACCAGTTAACGTTCTAATAGCGGCGATGGGCTTGCAACCTGTCACGTATGCAAATGCTAACTCCTGCAAATAGTGGGCTGGGCATGTAACAAAATTATAGAGGGAGGGGGAGGGTAGGGGGAGGGGGAGGGGAGGGGAGGGGGAGGGGGGGAGGGGAGGGGAAGGGAGGGGGGAGGGGAGGGGAAGGTAGGGGAGGGGTAGGGGAGGGGAGGGGGAGGGAATTGATTTTCTCATACATTTCGTATTGAACTGCTATTTTAATAATTTCTCGAACTAAGAGGCCTTCCCTGAGGCGCGGTACGAAGTTCGCGGGGTCAACTATTGAATATAAACACGACACGACTTAATGTATTGCATGCATGCCTATAATCTTTACTATAATGAGGTAGCGCATTAGATATCATTCTGTGGTAAACACTAGAAGGAGCACTTAACGTAGGTATAGGGGTAGTCAGAAACAAGTCCAAATCTAGGCTATCAATACAACGGTGCGCGAGATCTCAGTTCGGGGCGAACTACTAGTTTATATTTGCTGTGTGTGGTCCTCCATAGAATTTGTATGGGCGCGATCTCAAGATTTATGTTTCATAAGATATATTATCTGCTGTGTGTGTGATGGACTTTAAGGCTGCAATCTGCATGATATCGTGTGAAATGTCCTGCATTATTATTTGTTTATAATAACAGGTATACGGGGTTATATCGGACGGACCGCTCAAAGGCGTACCGTTATCGGGCTGTCTCGGCGACCAACAAGCGGCGTTGGTCGGTCAGATGTGCCTGCAAAAGGGACAGGCTAAAGCCACCTACGGTACAGGATGTTTCGTGCTGTACAATACAGGAGACGTGAGGGTCAGCTCGAGTAGGGGACTACTTACAACTGTCGCGTACCAGCTTGGAAGTGAAGCGCCGCCTGTTTATGCCCTGGAAGGCTCCGTAAGTGTGAACATTAACATACTATAGTCGTATTGCTCATTATACGGACTAAAATTGATTAATTTTGATTAATTTTGATACGTTATATGTCAAAATTGAAGGAAAAATGACATTTTTTCCTTTACTTTTAGTCCGTATAATGAGCAATACGACTATAGTGAACGCTCGCGGCTTCGCTCGCGTGGACTACTATTTTGTTTATCCCACGAGAACCGTGCATTTTTTCGCGATAAAAAGTAGCCTATGTCCTATTCCCGGTCATTATCTATCTATGTTTTTAATTTCAGCCAAATCGGTTTTGTGGTTATGGAGATACGTGATAACAAACATTCACACACACGGACTTTCGCCTTTATAATATTAGTAGGAAGTAGGATAACCTAACATATAACAACATATAACCCGAACACCTTTAAAAGGAGAGTTAATAGGCATTTTCTAGGAAAGCTCGCTCCATCGTCGACTTCATCAATGCCCATGCAAGGAGCGAAGTCAAGAGCTAACCTATCTTAAAAAAAAAAAAGTATCGGGCTAAATATGCCGTTAAAGTTCAGAACAAAGACAAAGAAAAATATAGACTGCTGGATCGTCCCTTCTCACTCACACAAAAAAAAAGGAAATATACAAAATTCTTGTGAAAAAATGAGATGGAGCATAATATCTTTTGTCCCTCATCGAGTGCCGGCTCTTTGTAGGTAGAGAACATCTATGTTCTAATATTCTGTACTAATATGGACCCTAAGTGTACTACGAAACAATGGATCCACTTAATTTTTGTCCCTTTCGGCACCACGCTGTCAGTGAATCTAGTACTATTATACATCTATGGTTCATAATCTGAATTGAAAATCAGTCTCTTTTCATAGACATGAGATACGTAATACCAATATTATGGCAATAAGTTAATACGAATTAAGATATTTGGAACGCATCTTCAAAATTAGACAAACGAGATTTTAGCCCGCAACCTATAATATGGACTTTGTAGCCACCATAATGTTTTGTAAGAAGGGCTAATCTTATCCCACAGTCATAGGACTTTATATTATTTAGGGTTTGTTATTTTATTATTTATACCCACCTATTAGACTTATGTTTTTAGTCCATTACCGCTCTTGTTTCCTCTTTCGTACGGATTGTTTTTGAGTGTGTGAAAAGTATTTTCTTCGTGTTTAAAGAAAAAAACATTTAATTTTTCCAGGTGGCAGTGGCTGGAGCAGCCCTGGGTTGGCTAAAGGACAATATAGGATTGCTAGAAAGTGCGAAGGATTCACAAGCATTGGCCGAGAAAGTAACGGAAAATGGAAGCGTGGTGTTTGTACCAGCTTTCAGCGGTCTGTACGCGCCTTATTGGCGTCAAGATGCGAGAGGGTAAGTAAATATACTTCATTATCTCAGGACGTCTACTGCTGGAAATAGGCCTCCCAAAGACTTCCATGTTTTTTTTTAATCTAAAATAGGTTCGCGTTTGACCGCACCTTGCCTGATGTAAAGCAACAGTGTCGTCTAAGATGGCGCTTACCTAGAAGGAACCTATTGACTCTCGATTTGAAGACACCCAAATTATACTTTTCTGGAAATACAGACCCTGGCAAGGAATTCTAAATGTTCGCCGTGCGTATAAAAAATGTAGACTCAAAGCGCTTGGAACGAACACTGGAAATATCAATCATGTACAAATGGCGCCGATTATACGATTAAACGAGAATACGATTCATGTTTATTGGACAAAACATTCATAAACATTCAAAACAGTGTGTCGAAGCAGATGAAATGAAATGAAATGAAATGAAATGAAATGAAATGAAATGAAATGAAATAATTTATTTGCGTGAAGATGTCACTAATCCGAACAAAATGGAGATGAGGTGACCAGTAGGCAGGCTGTTTCTACTAAAACACGTTTTATCAACCAAAGCAAAACGTTAACTATATCGTTTTCTTTCCTAATCGACTGACCAATAGGGTAAGGTTATAGTCCGGCAAAAAAGGGTAGAAATGGCAACTAATATTTCAGGATTTTGGAAACCCTTTCTCTACTAATCTATGGTAAAGTAAAGGTTTCTTGTTTAGGGTACAGGTACCGAAGACGTCAGTCAGAAGTAATAATTTACTTCTAAAAGAGAATTTATCTGTTTCGCGTATTTAGCTTGCACAGTGGCGCCCCCATTTATTTATATTATTTTGTGTCGGACTATAGTTACTCTGTTGTGATGACGTTTTTAAACAAGTTACCAATGAGGTTTTGCAAAAAACTGTCTTTTTGGAGAACGAAACTAAACGCAGCGGCAAAGATAAGTACTTGAATTGACGTTGTAAAATAGAGGAATTGAGCCCAGACCAAGAAGATTCTAAACTACGTAACTGGAGTTCTAACTGACATTTAATGTACAAAGGATTTTGAACCTTATCACGACTATACAACGATCTATTATCATTTAATCTTGGTTATAAGGATTGTTGGTCTTGTTGGGAAGGCTTTCTTGGGTGCTTTGTCTCTTTCACACTCGTTGTAGGATTAGTAGTGTGCCCATGTCATTTAAATTTCAGGATATTTTTACCTTATCGCGCTCGACAAAATCAGCGCTTGATTTCGATCCATGGTTTCGATCCTTGAATTAGAGATCCTTGAATTAGATCCTTGATTTTGATCCTTGATTTTGATTTCGATCCTTGATTTCGATCCTTGGTTTCGATCTTGGATTTCGATCCTGGATTTCGATCCTTGATTCTTGAATTTTGAACCTTGAATCTGAAATCTTGAATCTTGAATCTTTGAAGTGACAGCTGTCAAACTTCAAATGACCATATCTCGAGAACTACTCGTCCTAGACTCCCCGTTCCCAGTTCAAATGAAAGCTATGACCAAGATCTTCATTTGCAGTGACAGCTGTCAAACTTCAAATGGTCATATCTCGGGAACTACTCGTCCTAGACTCCCCGTTCTCAGTTCAAATGAAAGCTATGACCAAGATCTTCATTTGAAGTGACAGCTGTCAAACTTCAAATGGCCATATCTCGGGAACTACTCGTCCTAGACTCCCCGTTCTCAGTTCAAATGAAAGCTATGACCAAGATCTTCATTTGAAGTGACAGCTGTCAAACTTCAAATGGCCATATCTCGGGAACTACTCGTCCTAGACTCCCCGTTCTCAGTTCAAATGAAAGCTATGACCAAGATCTTCATTTGAAGTGACAGCTGTCAAACTTCAAATGGCCATATCTCGGGAACTACTTGTCCTAGACTCCCCGTTCTCAGTTCAAATGAAAGCTATGACCAAGATCTTCATTTGAAGTGACAGCTGTCAAACTTCAAATGGCCATATCTCGGGAACTACTTGTCCTAGACTCCCCGTTCTCAGTTCAAATGAAAGCTATGACCAAGACCTACATTTCAGATGACAGATGTCATTTTGACAGCTGTTATTGAAAATGTAGATCTTGGTCATAGCTTTCATTTGAGCTAAAAAGGAAGAGTCTAGGATGAGTAGATTTCGAGATATGGCTGATTGAAGTTTGACATCTGTCACTTTAAATGAAGATCTCTTCAATAGCTTTCATTTGAACTGAGAACGGGGAGTCTAGGATGAGTAGTTCCCGAGATATGGCCATTTAAAGTTTGACAGCTGTCACTTCAAATGAAGATCTTGGTCATAGCTTTCATTTGAACTGAGAACGGGGAGTCTAGGACGAGTAGTTCCCGAGATATGGCCATTTGAAGTTTGACAGCTGTCACTTCAAATGAAGATCTTGGTCATAGCTTTCATTTGAACTGGGAACGGGGAGTCTAGGACGAGTAGTTTCCAAGATATGGCCGTTTGAAGTTTGACAGCTGTCACTTCAAAGATTCAAGATTCAAAATTTCAGTTTTCAGATTCAAGAATCAAGATTCAAGATTCAAGAATCAAAATGAAGGACCAAAATTGTATCAGTATTTTAATTCAAAAATCACGCCCTGAAACATCACGTAAATCAGAAAATGATGGAAAAGGCCCCTTAGGGACTAGGAATGTTTAGTTTATGGTCACCCTTTAGAAAGAGACACGCCGCCCAAGTTTTATCTCTCAAGCGGACCTTGTTTTCTGTCTCAGTCAGCATTCCAGGTGCGTAGTATAGAAATTCCTTGGCCCAGACTAGTGCGAAATTACTGATGTATTTCCACGCCATCTATTTATGTCATAATAATAATTAGTTGAAACTCGTTAAAGCGTCATCTATTGCTTGTTGTAAGAATTACTATGTCTCGTCATGTCGCTAGATTTGTTTTCGGGCTCAAAATTTCTCAATAGATGGTGCTGTTGGAGATAGCATTATGATTCTCAATCGATAGATGGCGCTGCTCTATGGTATGTCATGATTTTAAATAGTTACACAAGTGTATGATTTTAATCATTACACGTATGTGATGTCGCAGTGTCACATAAGGGAGTGTCCACATTGCGTTTTTTGCAGCGCGTTTGTATCGATACAAACGCGATTCGAACGCGATGCGAACGCGCAGCCCCCCGCGCAGCCCCTCCCGGTTCGCTTTTGTATGGAAAAATACGCGTTGCGAACGCGCGTTTGTATCGATACAAACGCGCGTTCGCAACGCGTAGAAAAAACGCGCTTCAGAAAACGCAATGTGGACACTCCCTAATAACAGTATCGCTAAAGAGTTTGCACTTTTGTTATAAGTACTTACTTTACTCCTTTTTGATTTTAGTGGGGCATTTTACTGAATTTGGCTCTGAAGATACCTCTGCAGATACAAACAAACTCACAAGATTTAAGTAGAATATCATTATCACACTAATATTATAAATGCGAAAGTTTGGATGTTTGGTTGGATGTATGTTTGTTCCTCTATAACTCGACAACCACTGAACCGATTTGGCTGAAATATGAAACATAGATAGATAATGACCGGGAATAGAACATAGACTACTTTTCATCCCGAAAAATTGCACGGTTTCCGTGGGATAAACAGAATAGTAGCCCACGCGGGTGAAGCCGCGGGCGTCAGCTAGTATTTTATAAAGTATGAGATTAACACTATAAAATTATGAAGACTTACAGTAGACATAAATACTTTTATATTTTGTAATTTGCAGAGTGATATGCGGCATCACCGAGGACACAAACTCGAATCACATCATAAAGGCATCGTTGGAAGCCGTGTGCTACCAAGTGAGGGATATTCTGGACGCCATGAACGAGGATTGTGGTTTCCCGTTGCAGTTGCTAAAGGTAAGTGCTTATTTCTTTCATTTTCGGAAGTTATGTTCATATATAATCATATACATTATATATGATAAGTCAAATCAAATCAAATCATTTATTTATTTATTTCTCTCACAAACAATATAAATACTAAAATAAATATACAGAATAATTAATATTAAAAACGTTGTAGGTAGCTATTATAAAAACCTGTTTTGTGAGAGACTGGTGCCTGAAATAGGTATAGAAAAACCTGTGCTACAGGTCACCAGTGCCCAACTCCACTGATTTACATAGGTAAATACCTAAACTATAAAATTTTGAAAAACAAAATACTTATAAAAAAAGGAAAGTTAAGAAAACTTAATATTAAAGATGGTTAGGGATTTTTTTATTCGGTTGTGCTTCCCTGTAGCGACGGTAGACGATTCCGTCTGCCCAAAAGTCGGGAGCCAGGAACACGTCCTTATACCTGGCAGCCACCCGGAGCACATACGACTTGAAGTTGGTCTCTCTTGCAGAGTCGATCGGTATCTGAATTACTCTTACCAAATTATAATTACCTATCCTATTCAATTAAACGAGCAATATATGTTTCATGTTTGAAGTTTGAAGTTTGTTTGTGTGTACTGAGGTTCTCGAAAACAGCTCTAACGATTTCGATGAAATTTGCAGTACGGGTGTTTACGGGGGCGAAAAATCGATCTAGCTAGGTCTCATATCTGGGAAAAGCCGTTTTCTCAGCATTTTCAGGCAAAAAGATTTACAAGTGCAATGTGGTTCGTAATTGAACCACTAGATGGCGTTATGCATCCGAACAGAGCTCGGTCACCCAGATATTTAGTTACTGATAAGTACTTATAAGTAGTTAAAACTTTATTATTTTCCTGCCTTTTTATTACGTGGGTTCGACAAAACATTGTCCTGCTTCCGAACAAGGGGCTAAATTAAAAAAAAAAACCGATATCAATGTTATAAGCTGAGCAACTTTCTGCACTCTCGAGGTGCATTTCTGTTCATAACTCCGGTGCCATAGAATTTGGTGAGGATCTGTCGAGGATGAACTTATGAACAGAAATTGCACCTAGAGAGTGCAGAAAATTGCTCAGCTCGAACATTGAAGTCGTTTTTTTTTAATTTAGCTAAGTACTTACCTAATTATTTTAATCTACATTCATTATTAAATCTTACAGGTAGACGGCGGGATGACATCAAACGCGTTAGTAATGCAGATGCAGGCCGACCTTATAGGCATCAACGTGATTCGTGCTGGGTTTACTGAAAGCACAGCTTTAGGCGCCGCTCTCGCTGCCTATTGGGGCGTCGCCGACCAACAAGTCACCGCTATACCGATGTCGAATGGTATAGAATACACCCCCAAGATAACTGAGGATGAAAGGGATATGCGGTATAAGCAATGGAAGATGGCAGTTGAACGCTCTTTAGGATGGGAACAAAACTGAGGACTTAAATATTATTATCAACGGGATAATTACCATGATTATTAAGTTTTCTTGCTTCCCGATATTTCGACGCAGTTGCATGCGCCATGATCACGGGTAACTAAAGTCTTTGCGAGGTAGAGGGTAGTTATGTGCAGACGAAACGGTCTACCCTCTTTCTCAGTCGTTTACTACTACTAACATAACTACCCTCTACCTCGCAAAGACTTTAGTTACCCGTGATCATGGCGCATGCAACTGCGTCGAAATATAGGGAAGCAAGAAAACTCAATAATCATGGTAATTATCCCGTTGATAATAATATTTATGTTCGTAACCATGATAGTTTCAAAAGTTATAAAACTGAGGACTGTTAAACTGCTGGGCTAAAAAGACCTTCATAGAAGAAATACAATACAAATTGCAATATATGCAGTTCATATCGCTCTCAGTCTATGAAAAGAGACGGCATTTAGTTCAATTCCTATTGAGATTCTGCTGTAGCGGCCTTTTTAGCCCGGCTTACCTCAGCTTTACTTTTGTTAAACTGAGGCGCACCTCATTATTGTTGTTAAACTGAGACGCAACTCATTATTGTTGTTAAAGTGACGGCGCACCTCAGTTTTACTGTTGTTAAACTGAGGCGCACCTCAACTTTACTGTTGATAAACTGAGGCGCACCTCAGGTTTACTGTTGTTAAACTGAGGCTCACCTCAGCTTTACTTTTGTTAAACTGAGGCTTACCTCAGCTTTACTGTTGTTAAACTGAGGCGCACCTCATTACTGTTGTTAAAGTGATGGCGTAGCTCAGCTTTACTGTTTTAAAATGAGGTGCACCTCGGCTTAACTTGTTAAATTGAGGCGCACCTCAGCTTAACTGTTGTTAAACTGAGGCGCACCTCATTACTGTTGTTAAAGTGATGGCGCACCTCAGCTTTACTGTTGTTAAACTGAGGCGCACCTCAGCTTAACTGTTGTTAAACTGAGGCGCACCTCAGCTTAACTGTTGTTAAACTGAGGTGCACCTCCGCTTAACTGTTGTTAAACTGAGGCTCACCCTCCATAGAGGATAACTTTATCTAAAAGATTTAGGCTGGATTTTACCAAACTGGATTAAGTTTTATCTGGAGATTAAACCACAGTTTAAACTGCTGTTTGTCATCTAATAATGTTCGGTTGCGCTTTCTGAACAATTGTATTTCGAATTCTGTCGGCTAACGGAATAACTACTCTGGGAGTAAGATGACAGTTTGGTCGAATCCAGCCTTAGAAATACATGAACTCGGGGATGTATAGCTTTATTTACCTTGGTTACTTGTACATAACAGTACAGCTTATATTTAATGGTATTTATAAAAATAAATTGTGATCGCTAAAGTTTTAAGACCACCTGAAGGTCTCTTTTATGTACAATCACTAACATTCGTATATTGCAAGAATGTTTTTCATGTTACCGTACTTCTTCTTCTTCTTCTTCTTTCGTGTCGTTGTTACAACCTATAGGGACTTTGATCAGTATGTAGCCACATCTACGGCATTATCTGAGCAGGACATAAGATCAGCCATAGTGCATGAGTTGGGGCACGAGGGACACACAAGTACGTGTGACATTGACTGCACCTGGGCACCACAGTGACACTGTGTGTCATTATCCCCGACCATACCCCACTTGCTGAGGTTACTCCTGCATCGACCGACTTGGGTTCGCAGTCTATTTAGGCACTTACATACTGGCCAGGTTACCGTACTGGAAAAACTTCTTGTAATAAGTTTCAAAATTAAAAAAAACGAATTTAACGTTGTAAGCTAAGGCTGATGTTAGTCTCACGCTCACCGTCAGCGCTGATAGGCGAGTGATCTTTATTACAATGAAATAAGGATACCGATTGTTTAGCAGAAATGGCTACGCTGATTGCTCTCGTCAGTGCTGGACAATCAGTATCCTTATTTCACTGTAATAAATATCACTCGCCTATCAGCGTCGACGGTACGCGTGACAGTAAAACCAGCCTAAGCAATTTGCTGCACTTTGAAGGTGCATTTCAGTTTATCACTCCGAAAATCCTCAGCAAATGTTTAATGTGAGTAACTAACAAAAAAGGAATCATCGAAATTGGTCCACGATTGACGGAGTTTATGGTGAACATAATTGAGTGGAGCATAGGACCTCCTTTTTTGAAGTTGGTTAAAAACATTCTCGAATTGAATGGTATCGGAGTAAAGTTCAAATACGGAGTTACAAGGTAACTCGCTGATGGCTGTGGTAAATAAAATCTAAATTCTAATAAAAGAGGCTAGGATCAATATAATGCAGGAAAGTTTCCAACACCCAATAACAAGTAAGAAAAAAGACAAAATTAGTAATACAGGAGTCTCTACCGATCTTGGTGTCTCTGAAGTAAGTTCGTATATACCTATGTAAGTATAGCCCAGTCAAATTAGGAATTAACCTCGGAATGAGAGATAATAAGCTGAATTTTCGTATATACCTTCATTTAGGCGCCCTAAACGTTGTCTCAAAAGTCTCATAAAATCTCGTGTCTGCGTCTTAAGTTATTCAAGGTCAAAGGTAAAAAAAATAGTTTTTCGCGAATATCTCGGTTGCTATTGGTCCAGTGATGTTAACATCTATTATAAAGTTGTAGAGCTTAAAATTTGCGACCAATTCATTGAAAAAAAAATTCCATGCGCTCAACCGTTTTTGCGATACAGGGCCGTGAGCGCAAAGCGTTCAGTATGTGTATTTCAAAAACTATACTTCCTAGAACAAAAATAAAAACTATTTCGGAATGTACAAATTAAGTCCTTTCATATGACACCCCACTCAATATATCTGTGTAACTTTTATCTTTTTCACCCCCTTTAGATCCCAATATCTTTACAACCCCTCCATCGATTACGCTCATATGTCATATATCAAATTTCCATAGCACAACCTAGTTATCTACCAAGTTTCATGCAGATTGGATTAACGGTTCGATAGTTATGCGATAACATAAAAATTACACATACAAACATACAAAGCAAAATCGTAAGATCTTAGCTCGCTTGGTCGATAATTAACTGATAAATAAAACAAATTATTCAAAATTCAAGGTATTCACAGATATTCACGTTTGACTTTGCGTTACAGTACCTACGCGTATGGTTGAGCGCTGCTCACTCACCCTCCTCTATCGCGAAAACGGTTGAGCGCATGAAAAAATGTTTTAAACAAAATTTGTCGCAAATTGTATGCTCTACAACTTTATAATAGATGTTAACATCATGGACCAATAGCAACCGAGATATTCACGAAAAACTATTTTTTTTATCTTTGACCTTGAATAACTTAAGACGCAGACACGAGATTTTATGAGACTTTTGAGACAACTTTTAGGACGCCTAAATGAAGCTACATACGAAAATTCAGCTTATTATCTGTCATTCCGAGGTTTAGACCATTTTTATGCTAAGCTGACTGGACTAATACATAATGCTTACTAACAACGAAAGAATGGGTTCAATCAGGATGTTAAAGTTTTTTAACAAAAAGACGTAGATGATAAGATAGTATAGAATAATTTATTATTAGATTTGGGCTGTAAGAATAACTATATTTTGGTTCTAGTTTAAGAATATGTGCATCCTCTGCATCCTATATAAAATGAGCAATATTTATATTATAAGTACCTACTTGGGTACGTAACTATATAATATATTTTATATAATAAAAAAACAGAACACGATGAAGGGTATGGTAATAAGTAGCTCTATATGATTCCATAAAACCGTAGCGCAAGTCCTCTGCTTGGAATCCTTGGGCCAGGACTCATTAGTGTGGGGGCTAGTGATCATACCCAGGGGCGGCCTTAGCTATCGCGAGGCCCCGGGCGGTAGATCTTTGCGAGTGCGAGGCCCCAGGTGACGGGCGCGGGACCCGGACTTTTGGGGGCTCACACGATATTATGTTGAGGAAGGGGGGGGGGGGGGGGGGGGGCAAAATACCTTCTCAAGACGCTAATATGCGAGCGAAAAGAGCCGATTTTTTTAATATTAATGCAACATAACTCACTTTGCTAGCAAAATAATGAAGCTAATACACGAGCAAAGTGAGTTCCCTACTCTCGCAAAATACCCTTGAATGTAAAATGCGAGCGAAGCGAGCCGAATTTTTTAAACAAAATTGTAAAATGTGACACTTGATTTTGCTTACGGTGCTCAAAGAAAAGGCTAACTGCTTGTCAGTTCTATTCTGCGATCAGATACCTCACTCTATTCGCAGAATACGCATGAAGCTTAAATGCGAGCGAAGCGAGCCGAATTTTTTAAGACAAATGCAACATAATGACACTTAGTGTTGCTTACGGTGCTCAAAGAAAAGGCTGGCTGCATGTCGGATTCTATTCTGCGGTCAGACATAACTCACTTCTTTCACAAAAGACACATAAAGCTAAAATGCGAGCGAAGCGAGCCGATTTTTTTTTAAGACATATGACATTGATATGCCAGGGGATGAAAAGGGCTAAAAACGTTTGTATGAAAAATGTAGAATTAAGGATTGGGAGGGGGGGGGGGGGTCATGGCCCTGGGACCAAGCCTGCCTAGTTATTGCGAGGCCCTACCAAAGTACCTATGGGCACATTTTATAAACAGAGCCCCCGCCCCCCGCCCTGCGTCTGTCTGTTTATCAGTTCGCGTAAACTCAAAAACTACTGAACGGATTTTCATTTGGTTTTCACCAATATACAGACCAAAGACCTTATACCTGTAAGGTCTTTGAGACAGACAGAGTGATTCATGAGGAAGGTTTAGGTGCATAATTCGTTAAGTTTTGTGTAAATTGGTTGAAATTATGACGATGATTGTTGAAAATGTTGGGAAAAATATAGCCGACTGGGAGTTTTCATAGACAAAGCTCCTTTTGAGATAATAACAAAATAATGTAGGAAGGCATTGTTCTTATTTCATAGGTTTACAGTGGAATTTGTCTAACTTTAACGGATAGGTTTACTAATGCTTATAAAAGATTTTCTCTAGTCGGTTTGCTGCGCGAGGCCCCTACAAGCGCGAGGCCCCGGGCGAGTGCCCTGCTCGCCACCCCCAAAGGCCGCCACTGATCATACCTACATGATTTAACTAAATACCTACTATCAACCTTAGCTTATACGAGTATCTACCTACCTTGTGTAAACTACGTTAAATTATGTTACGGAAACACTGTACCTTTTGAAACCAAATAATGGTTTTTGTATTTTTGTATTACTGCGCAGCTCGCACAGCTTACAATTGCAACCAATTTGCTTTTCTTAAAAATGACATTGAAATTCTATTTGTTTGCGATAAAGTTGAAATTGGGAGTAATTTTTAGTGCCAAATTAGGTACCTTCTTTTTTGTAATGTTATAGTACGATTGTTTCCGTTGTTTTCCGATACCCAATATTTTATCTTAGTACTGTAATAAATAGACTTAATCAGTTACTGAAGTGATTCGGAGTCATTGGTAATGTGCACGGTCTTACAGTGATCGCGGAAGTACTGTGCCTCGATTGCCAGTATGCACGAGTTTACTATTCTATCCGTGACTATAGTAAAGTATGGACAATTGTATGGACTAAAGGTCAAGTTACCGCTAGAGGCGCTGCACTGAATTCCATACAACAGTGCCTCGAGCACCAGTATGCACGAGTTTACTATTCTATCCGTGACTATAGTAAAGTATGGACAATTGTATGGACTAAACGTCAAGTTACCGCTAGATGCGCTGCACTGAATTCCATACAACAGTGCCTCGAGCACCAGTATGCCCGAGTTTACTATTCTATCCGTGACTATAATAAAGTATGGACAATTGTATGGACCGAACTTAGTTTGGTAAAGTTACCGCTAGAGGCGCTGCACTGAATTCCATACAATTGAGATACTAGACTATAGTCACGGATAGAATAGTAAACTCGTGCATTTTGGCGATCGAGGCACAGTACTTCCGCGATCACTGTAAGACCGTGCACATTACATATAATGACTCCGAATCACTCAGTAACTGATTATAGTACTAAGATAAAATATTGGGTAGGGATGAAGCGCAGCACCCCCCAATTGATTTTAGAGTGGGCATTTGGCCCCCTCTGCCCCCCCACTTCTGCGGTCCCTGCGGTCTTACATTGTATAATATTTCGACAATAATGACAATTTAAATACACCTATAATGAAATAGCCATGACCTTTCCTTATGTATAAAAATGTAATCTTGCTTAGTTAATAATTTAAGTCTGATCCAAGTGCTTTGTGCTGCAATAAAATGTTGAACTACAAAAGTGACTACATTTGTTGCTTTACAAATTGATTAAAGTAAAATTAAATGTTCCCAAGTTAGAAAAATTAAATAATTATTCCAGGCATTTATGTTGTGGATCTAATTTAAATTGCTACAGAACCATCGAATTAAATATTTTATTATGTATGGTGGAAACGGCCTATTTTATTACTTTTAACATTTTAATCTATTTTTGTAATGAAATACAACACCATTTTATTAATTTACACAAATGTTATTGTTATATTTCTTATTGTTTTATTCAATAAATATTTTACTATTACCTTAACTTTATTGTTTTATTAAGTAAATCTCCAATAAATATTTTATCCTTAGGTAAGTATTTATTTAGTCTCGGCCGATTGTTTAATAAAAAACACTACTTACATTATAAATAAATACTTACCTAAATAAATCTAATGCCTTTAGATATGGGTAGGTAAACATTTTAGTGTACAAAAAGGTGTAAAAAGGTTAGGCTACAGGGCAAACCCTTAACCCGATCGTCTTTGATTTAGGCTCAAATTGTAGCTGACTAAATTGTCCAGAGGAATTTTTCTCAAACTTTTGATGTCATTCTTCGTTTCCAAAATATTGAGCGCCAAAATCTAAAATGATTTTTTTTTACACTATTTCGGCCATAACTTTTTTGTTTTTGAATTTCTGTAATACATACATACATAAAATCACGCCTCTTTCCCGCAGGGGTAGGCAGAGACCACGGACTTCCACTTGCTACGATCCTGACACACCTCTTTCGCCTCATCACTCTCATCACATTTTTCATACAAGCTCGCCGGTTTAGGGTACTTTTGACCTTTATTATTTATTTATAAGTACCTACTTTATTTCTCTAATACTTAATGCTTTTTTGCACCTTACCTACAGCTCTCGTAAATACGCTTGTTTTGAGCCTTTTTTGAATATCATATCTTCACAACTCTCCGAGATATAAGGGGATCGCACTTTTTCGTGAAATCGGAGCCTACATGCTGCACTGGAGCGGACGAAAATACATTTCCAATGTCAAAAAAATTCCAACGAATTGAGAATCTCCTCCTTTTTGAAATAATTCTGAGTGCACAAGGTAACAGGCCAAAGTACCTTTAATAAAAAAACTCGTGTTCAAAATTATTATTTAAGGGTGGACTTCTTCACTCAGACACAGAAAATCTTTGTTCTGAAGATCGACCCATAGTGTAGGTATCTACATAATTATTGCGGGCGACTGTACCCACTCACACAATGGCTTTGTAGCAATAATTTCTAAAACAATCAAAATACCGACACCCAATCTGTCAGAGAGCTCATTCCGGGATGACCGTCATAACTATTAACAAGTAGCAAGTTGGACCCCATCTAGGACACATGTACTGGCGTGAAGTTAAGTGCAATGCCGTGTAGTGGCGGCCGCACGACAGCCTGACGGATTGCGAGGGGTCACATCTTACGAGGGAAGTGGACTTGGCTTCTCTTTGTCACTGTACCTGGATCGAATTGATCGTTCAACAGGATGTGAATGTTAAAAAAAAATCGTATCGTAGCATTTGCTATAAAAGGGAAATGTCATATTGGGTGTCTTTGATGATTGCAATCGTTCCCATAGCCAAGTTCTTCATTTTAAAATATGATCAGGCTCACGACTTAATCATCAGCTACAATAGACACTTCTAAAACCTTGTTATTTCTTTTCTCTGAGCGGAAAACCGTCGCCGCTTATTAGAATACTCTGATTCATGCAGCATGCATCCGAAAAAAATAGAGGCTACGTGTCAGTCACGCACCTTAAAGATAATACCTAGGTACCTACTTACAATATATTTTATATTGTTGATAAGCGACCCATAGAGAAACACCTGTCCTCGAATTTATATTTAGCAATGATATAGGTAGTCTCAAAATAAATCCGTATGTTGATCGAGCAATCACTCAAGGCAGTCTCCCGACGTATTGACAGCTCTATCTGGGAGCAGGCGATACATGCGCGGTCTGCAAACATCTATCTCCCCTGACGAACAAACGCGTGCCAAAATTTGATAAAGTCCCGGGTTCATGTTTAATCATTGGGACATTAAAGGCGAATGTACACAGCCTGTGTTGGATACGCGCTATCACTGCATTAACATTTTCCATTAGCTGATCGTGGGCGGGATGGCGATTGGCTGTTCAAATGTTTGTTTGTCCCTCAATAGCAAGTTCATTAGTTCAGTGCGCGGTTCTATTGCTCCAAACTCTCCGCTCCTTGCTATGTTCCGATGATTTTAACCGACAAATAGATTTGTATGTTTCCTCGGTATGTTTGTGTTGTTAATGTTGTTGATGGGCAAAAATCTCCCCCTGAGTTTTCCACATTTTGTGTCAAAATAATATTAGAGTTTAGGTACTTGTGCCCTAAACCTTATAACCAGCAAATATTAATAAGCTTAACTTTACCAAACATTTTCTACTTAGGCTTAGAACACAGTTTGTACCTAGGTGGTGAAAGCTGAGTATAATGTATGGATCAGTAGTGCCGTCATGTCTAATAACATCTTGAGCTATCAGTGTAAACCACTCTAGAGGCATGTATGGGCTTATGGTACAGTCAACAAAAGAAGATTAATTGCTAGAGATTTTAAAAATTCGGTTACTTAGAGGTCTATTATGGATTATTTTATATTTTAATTAGTTAGGTTTCAAATAAACACTTTACATGTCAAAAATTGAATCAGGACCATGGCATTGTAGTGAACGTGTTTTCGGGAGTAAAACTCTGCTTTTAAAGAACTATCTTCTAGATATCGTCTTTTATTTTATGACAGACCCCCTTACTTATGAAAGATGTATAAAGTTGAACACTGGTTAAACAACGTCCTGTCTCTATTCGTCACTATCCACAAATAAAGCTGGTTAAACAACCAGTGTTCAACTTTAAACATCTTTCATAATTAAGGCCCAGAAAGTATTCTACTTAAGTATATTATTTACTTCTGTACATTTGGAATGCCTACACTCCTACACTACATCTACCACACTACTATTGAACAATTCAATAAATTAACTGACAACAACACAAATTAAAATCCGTTGAACAATAGTAGTGTGCGTATGATTGTCAGGCGTGTGACGAATGGGCGAGTGTCAGCGGCATTGCAAGGGGAACTTTTAATATTTTGTAGTCTGTTTCTAATTGCCGACAGCTATCCTTGCCTGTATTAAAAAGCACAACATACTGACTTAATTTTTAATGAATTGTCACAATACAAAAGGGTTGCAAATTGCAGTCATTGCACAGCGCTGTAACATTAGGTATCATGTAGGTATAAACGAAGTTTGATCGCTTTCTTTTGAATTATTACCTACAAACTAAAACCTACGTGATTGCATGATTACAAACTATCTAAACGGACTTCGCGAAAGGAAATTGAACCTTAAAGGTTTGTAAATCCAAAAATAGTTGGGAGGCGAGGCACTCATTTATTTCAGCAAGTTTCGTACCACAAACATCGTACTTACCTAATGAAAAGGGGAGCAAACTAAGTTCATTAGTAGCCTAAATCCAATGCAACACTCGTAAAAATGAAAAAGGGCGAAAGGGATTCCGTAAAGCCGAGTCCAATTTGGATTCAATGAGCCTTGGATTGGCAATGCTAAACGCCGCGAAAAAGCTCCAATAATTCTGGAATTAATTGTGGCCTTTTTACAATCATTTAGTGGGTAAGTAAGTATTTTTAATAGTAGAATAATGCTTTTTGACATAGATTGCCTGATGCAATTTAAGACTAATTTATGCAAAAAATAATACATATATTATATATATAACTAAAATATAGGTATGTATTACCTACTACAAATGATGATTTCGATGATGAAACATCAGATTGGTTGAAAATAAACAAACACACTTTCTAACATAGAATAGTTCAATGTCTAGAAAAAGCAATAGAGATTGTTTCAAAGGTTGAAAGATCAAAGCTCGGAATATCACCTTTATAAAAATTATCGCTAGACGTGTTCATCTCATGTATAATGTGCATCTCTAAGAGGAGGGGCGGGAGGGAGGTTGTCGCGACACTCACTCCACAAGACATTCCTATGATAAGATGTGGATCATAAGTATCTGGATTTTTGGCAAATGAGGGCAAAATATTAAATAGTAGGTACTTTTATTTCATCTCACAAAGGTCTCATAATAAGTTACAAAGTTATTGATAAACCTAGAATCTCGTTGGTAACTTATTTTGTGAGAGACTGTAATATAATAATAATAATATAAGCTTTATTTTTCCTTACAAAACATAATAAGAACTTAAATACCTACTATACTTACTCTACACAATATTTTTAAATTTAAACTTGGGTAAGCACTTATTTATTTAACTTAACTTAATCCACTGTAAGGACCGCATTAGCGGTAAAAGCCTCCTCCAGCTCCTTCCACTTCCCCCTGTCTCTAGCGTCTCTGCTCCAGGTGTTGCCTAGTAGGCAACACCTGTGAGAGACTGATTGCCTGAAAAAAAAAAAATCAGATTCAAAAGAATTTACCTGTCTAAAACTTTGTTACTTACTAGGTTCCATTTTAGAACAAAATTTTAGATAAGTAATGGATAATGTATAGTTCAAAGATCATAGCTCTTCGTCACTAGTTTTTTTGTTGAGGCTCACTAAAATGAGTGTACTTATTGAAAGCAGAGTGAATAACATCCTATAGATATTAGTCGGTCCAGGCTTTTAAGTCGTAAAGCCATGATGGAGGCCTTCAGGCGGCCTAATAACTCCGTCTCCAGAGTTAGCTCTTTCAAAGAACTAGGTAACGAAGTTCGGTGGGTTTTTACAAAGCTTTTTTGTTGGATGAAAAGTTGAAATATTCAATGGGGGCACCATTGCAGAACCTATGCAAGACATTATTTCTGTTGCGTTTATGGCATTTGCAGAAAATTAGTTAAATTTTTTCAAATATTTGTTTGAAAATCGGTGCGGAATACCTATATCGCACAGGATAGGTAGAAATAGACTCTAATTAGGAGCTGAACCGTGTTGGCCGAATTTTTCATTTAGAAGAATCCATCAGTTAGTTTTCTAATAGCGTCAACGAGCTTGCAACCGTCAATATGGATTGCTAACTTCTAAAAAATATGGGCACGAACCAAATATGTATTTGGATATCCCTCTGACTGCCCCCTCAGACAACAAAGAATGTTAAATGCCTAAAGAGTAAGAGCATGTCTACCGCGGGATCATACGGGATCATATTTCATTTTTTGCAATAAGGTATAATCAGTTGCGTTAATAATTCGTCGGCTTGTAGGCCGCTAAGCCTGAGAGAGAGGCAACATGTTCCACTGGGCGTCGCGACGCGAGATGTTCGGATGTTCCTTGCCCCGCGCCCGACACGTGTTCCTCGCTCAAAGCTTGCTCCGCTCTCTGCGAATTCGGCGTCGTTCCCAGTTTGTTCCGCTCCATATTTACATGAAACGAGAGAGAATTTTGCACTCGATATGTGTAAAACGAACCCCCTTTTCCGGGGAAATTTCGTTATGTTCTTTTGGTATGTCTAAATTGACGGTTTGTTCAGCAAAAGCTGTATTAGATTGAATACTTTTAACGTTGTGGTTACTTTTCCGATTGAAACTATCAAACACAAATTTAACCATTACGAATTTATGACTATAGAGATTCAAAGAAAAATATAGGTAATGATCAAATAGCGAGTGCTAATATCCGTCCAACAATCAAAAGTTGAAAGTGAATAGGGAGAATTGGGTTGCTCACATCCGAAACGTAGTCATAATTTTGTGGGTAGTCCTATTATATCGGAAAGCAATATGGCTGATGGAGATGCTCATTGAAACAGAACGACATGTCACACTATTAGTGCATAACGAGGCAGCCGGAGCTCGTTATTCTTCACCAACCTAGCAACAATGAAAGGACCGGTATAGCAATAATACAGCTCACCGTAAGCACCTACATTGAATTATGAGATGTTTTCAACGAAGCCTACACGAGTGTTTATATTAACATACAAAGTTTAGATCCCCGCTCGAAGGAAACACCCTTTGGGGTGGTGTTATTAGTATAAGCAAAAGACATAAAGACCCCCCTCTAAAGGCAGACGTGGAGTGCATACAATGGTGTTGGCATTGATTTTGAGTTAAATATAACCCCTTCTTTGCCGTGTATTGTTGCTACAGGCTTGTACAAACATAGCGACATGAATTATTATACCAGTTCTTTTATCTTGCCAGTTATTAATCTGCTTACTGGCTGTTCAAATTATCTTTTAACGCTTTTATTTGTAAGGGCTCGGCAACGCCCTGCTTTCGTCATCCACCAGTAAATGCAGCATTCTTGTTTGTATGTCGGCATTGTCGTTTAACTGACGATCTACGCCGTAGATTCTACGACAATTTTACAAAGGCGAATTGAACAAAACCATTCACGAAAACACAAACCAGCAAACTAGTTGTTCAATTGTTATTCCTATTAATATCTGGGAACTGTTTTAAATTAACTCGAAAATTAACGAATTACGAAAATTAAATTGATTCGAGATAAGTATTAGCAAATCATTCCTACAAACATTTGCCTCGCGGTGAAAATCGAACCCAGAACCTTTTGTGTTTCAGGCGGACCTTCGCCTACTGCGTCACAGAAAAACTTAGGCCTTTACATCTTTACTAGATGATTTATACAGGAGGCAATCTTTTTGCCTACACTTATCGGGACACTGTAGTGCCTGAGACATTGTTGTCGTTATAATATCTCAGTTGAATCAATGTGCCTTATAACGTGTCAAGTTTTAAAACGCGTGATGCTTGGTTTTTAGGTGATGACCAACGAGACCCATTTATGTGATGGGAAACACGCTAGGGTGCAGGACACCGACCGAATTTCTACCCATAAAAAAACTGGCTAAGTGCGAGTCTGACGCTCTAACATCCAGGGCCCCGTTTCTTTAGTGAAGGACAAACATAATTTTGTCGTTGTAAAAGATTTTTATATTTATGCTATTACTAATATGCTACACATCAAAATGACCGTATTTTTGATTGCTTTTACATAGAAGCGCAACCGTGGCCCTGGTTTTTGATATCAACTTAGGTAATACCTTTACCAGTTCATGGGGTCAGTCTTGACTATAGACCAAAAAATCCTTTAAGGGTTCTATTATTTTCATACATCCATACCTATGTTGTTAGATATGTTGACTTATGAATGAAATCCTAAAACATTTGAATGTCACAGAGCAAGACAGTGATCTATATATTCAATCATCAATTTCCTTACATCATGGAACCAGTGACGAGCCCCTTAAACTTCCGCTCGCATTCCGTTTTGCAATAATATCCCATAAAAGATTACCTGCTTTGAACTCTGTTTGTCAATAGGTAATCTGTAAACACAAACTGTTAAAATCCTCTCTTTGACGGAGAAGGGCCGAGTTTACACAGGTGTACCCTTTCACAATAACCAGATTGGCTATAAGCCTCTTCAGTGTCATTTCTTACGATCGCATCCTTTATGTTATATCGGTGACAGCTTTTAATATTACGACAAAAAAACACATTTCACATTTAAAATACAGCTGCATTCGCAGGCTGATTCACCTGTTACAATTAATTATTTCTAGATCAGAGAACATATTTTACTCGCGTAATTATACACTCAAAAGAATATTAAATTGTGATAAAGATCTTTACAGAAAATGTTACCCGTGTACCTAACGAGCGTATCTACATTTCAGCGAGCACTGAGGAAAATAAGCCTCGATTTAAATTCCCACATCTCAAAAAGTTTCGGTACTTAACGAAGCATGCAACGAGTAGGTAATGCCAAAATCCCACAGGCTTACTAAGTCAACTCCGCCGGAAAAAAATACAATATGTTGAAAGCGCTTTGTCCTTTATTCATATTTAATCTCCGGAGCGTCTACAAAAAACAATGATTTCACGGTACAGCATTAACGCATGTAGGCATAACAGAGAGGTGAACCAACCCAAAGTAAACACAAGACCATATATTAAAATGTTGTCAATCCTATTTACAGACATTTTACTCTGTGTTTATCTTATAAATCTATTGTGTGCACGGCGGTCGAAATTATGGGATTTTGTGTCAATATTGACCTGAGGCGGGTTTGTCAGTCGTTGCATTTAACACGTCCCACCGATGGGAGATAGAATGCACCAAGTATTGTTGCTTCGCTTTCAAAACAGATGGCGCTACGAGACTGCTACGCGCTCTCCTTCCATACTCGCGGCTAGTATAGTATTATATTATCTGTGCTCGCGGATATCACGAAATAGCAAAAGCCAAGTTTTCTTCATTACTTAATCTTCATTGCTGAAACCTGCCCTTTTTCACAATTTCACACACATTTTCTCTATTATCCAGGCATCTTAATTTCCTCTTACGCATTCGGGTTTCAAAGAGCTATCGACAAAAGCTGAAACGTTTTTCACGAACAATGAGTTATTTGGCAAAATGCGGTTCGTTGCATAGTACGTAGGTACATTAGGCGGGCCGGGATGTCATTAGCGAAAGCTCTGCCTTTCTAATGCCTAACTGCGCACCGCCTCCCATTGTTGTGGTTATAATGAGCAACTAACGATTTAAGCCCCCGCTCACCTTTCGAAGCAAATTTTAGGAGCTTTTTAATTTTTACTATTCCCTTTGTTTCGCCTATTCTACTTCATTATTCATTCTCTATAAATAAATCCAGTGCCCCCAGTGATTGCCATTTGATAGCGTGAGAGCTTTTCGGGATAGCAGCATCACATTCACGTTTAATTTATCCAACAAATTCACGATGGGCTAAGTAACTCGTTGCTGGATTTAACGCTAATTGATAGCTACTAGCTAGTATTTTTTGTCCTTTTTTGTAAAGAGGATGTAAACATATACCCATTATTCATTATAATTTGTCGATTTAGCAAGGCTTTAGATAATGTTTTTTTCTTGACACTATTTAAAAGAGATAGCAACAGAGCAGTCATCTAAGCTCTAAAAGCCACTACTAAAAGGAAAGTTGAAAATTTTATTGATATTTACTAACTTACCTACCCATGGTGATAAAGTAAATAACTCTACAAACATACACACACAATACAAAAACAAAAATGAGCTTTCAAAAAAAGGCTTGGTCCAAAATTACCTACCTCAAATTTTTTACTAGAAGCTAATACGCGAGATGGCACATATTTGGCTCAAAAGTTCAGCAATTCCATTAAGCGTGGCATTGCTGATCTTTTGAGCATAGGTATATTAGCTGCTTGAATGCTGCTAGCTATTTGGGCACTCTTCTGGGACTGGGAATGAATAGACTTTTTTTTATATTGCCACTCAAGCAATGATTTTGATTAGTTGAGCTATCTATCCTCGTAGGTCATATTTTGCAAGAATCTTTAAATGCCTGTTGAGAGAGATAGTTTGTATTTTGTAATGTAGGTAAATATGTACCTATTATATTTGTTTCAGTAATAAATTGTTATTTCATCAACTTACCCTTAATGGTGTTTCAGTAATTATTTTGATAGTATTTGTAAATTTAAAAATCAAACTTGATCATGATTGTATTCCTAAGGTGCGGTAGACATTGTTTTAGTTTTTTTTGGAAATTCAAAATCCTTTAAATATGTCTAACTTACGAACACCCCAAAGCGCGGTATAAACTCTCACAGATATTTTGACAATCAAGACATCCCCAATTCCTCTATTTTACAACGTCAACTATTCCGGTATCATTACCGCTGCGTTTTGTTTCGTTTTCCAAAATGACAGTAGGTAATTTCGAAAACCATATTGGTAAATTGTTTTAAAACGTCAGTTATCACAACAGAGTAACCTAGCCTCATTGGTCATTAGAAGATTATGAAACAAAACGAAATAAGTAGGTAGGTACTTACTTAGTTTGTTTTGCTTTGGTTGATAAAAAGTTTTTTTGTAGAATCGGCCTAAATTTCTTGGTCCTCAGGGCGTCGATTCTCGTACCGAACTTTTTATCAACCTCAACCAAAACCTCAACTAAAGCGACTGTTTCCATGACTACTAATAACAAACGACTCAGTTGTGGTGAGGTTTTGAACTTTGGCAGAACAAATTTTTGAAAAGCTATTCTACTATTTCACCAAATGGCTGACATTTAAGAGATCGAACCAAACCAAAGCGGTTGTCATCTAGTAGAATACAGACCCAGGCTGTCCTTAGGCTGGATTCAACCAAACTGGATTAAGTTTTATCTGGAGAGTAAACTGCTATTTGTTTGAATAGTTTGACATTGTAATGTTGACACCCTAAAACCAGGATAATTTGTATGCCCATAATAATGTTCGGTTCACCTTATAACCAGGATAATTTGTACCTATGCACATAATAATCTTAGGTTGCGCTTTCTAAACAATCGTATTTCGAAATTAATCTGGGAGTAAGATGACTTTTGGTCGAATCCAGCCTAAATGGTAAAAGTCTTGGTCAAACAAATGTCTGTCACCTAACTAGACTAGAAGCAGACTAAATGAAACCTTTTTCCGTTATATTGCACAGTTCAAGAGGTATACACTAGGGAATACATGAGGGATACCTTATTCTTTGTTTGGTTTCGTGTGATATAACTTCGAACGCGGATCAGCCCGCCGCAAACTCTCACAGTCATCCCGTGATTAAACATGTTGTGTCAATATTTTACGACATTTTATGTTTTAAAAGTGTTCTCTTACATGGAGCAGTGCGGCACGTACTTAGTGTCTGTTGTTTTGGTCTATAGATACTGAATGGTCATATTATGGATACGAAACATTACCTATGACATTTTATTTAAAAATTTAATCTAAGTATCTAATTATGAATTTAAATTAAATGTAATTGCAGTGCCCAACAGGGTATATGTATCATACCTACTAAGCCTACCTAGACCTAAGGTATACATTAGGTATGTACATTACACATAGGTGCATACATACTAGCAATGAATAAATGAATACGAATATGAACATCTGAAGTAGGTAAGTACTTATATAAATGAAATCTAGAGTCAGGGACATAGACATCTTCAAAGGATCTAAAAATGCCTAAAAAGATCTGAAAGAATGTCTACCGTACCTTGGGATTACAGTCATGATCATAATTATAATTTTTACTCAGGGACACGTTTTTGTTTTCATTTTAATTAAATGTTGCTGGACATTTGACACAGAGTCCGCCATCTTTGCCCCAAACTAAGCTTGCACTATGGGAACCAACTATAACTACTTTGTAGGTACTTATTTATAAAGATAATATACGTAGGTAAATAATCGAAAATGTGGAGTTACTCGTATCTTGCTCCTTTTATATAATTAAATAAAGAAATAACATAATAGCTTAGACTGTTGAACTCACACGAGCAAAGCTTCGGCAAAAAACTAGCTCAGAAAAAATCCATTAGTTTTCATGCACTAGATTGTAAAACTGAAAAATTGCGTACAAACTTCAACGCTCAATATAAGCTTTGCAAATAGTATGTGGTGGGTGTACAGAAAATTGATTCATTAAAACCACAGGTCCGGTATAAATTTAGGTAAAGGGTTAATCGTGACCACATTTAAAAATAAACGGATTGTGGGTTGGGTATTTGCACCTATCACAAATAAAAAGGGTTACACGCCCTATATTTTTAGAAGGATCAAAACCTACGCAAGTTTTAACTGGTTTATAGTCGTATTTCCCTTAAAAAGACCTGCTTTTTAATTTTGATGGCAGGAAAGGAGCTGTTTGTAAAAAATAAAATGTTACTTAAGTATCTCTTTTTGTTAAACCATCGCCAAGAAAAGTTCTGATTGCTTATTTTTCCATCTTATTCCTGGCCAGAAAAGAAGCAAATCCTAATTCTCCTTTTTTTTTATTGCCCCTTGTCGGCATAACTGATGCCGCTTTCTTCACGAAGCTTTTTCCAGGGCAGCCACAATCCTACTATCCTATTAATAATTATGAAGACGAAAGTCCGTATGTGTGTGTGAATGTTTGTCCCCCACGTAAGTATCGAATATACGAAGCGATTTTGCTGAAATATGAAACGTAGAAAACTTAGGTTCTGGAATAAAACATAGGCTGATTCTAAGGTAAATTCTAATTGCATAGGCACCTAGGCCTTTCCATCTTTACTAGATGATTTATACAGTGTCAGGAGGCAATCTTTGCCTACACTTAACGGGACACTGTAATGCCTGGGACATTGTTTGAGATGGAGTAGGCTTGCCCAGCACCTAAACCATCCTCTCAGCTTAACCGGCCATATCCACAGGAAAGACATGGTCAATACGTGTGGCTGACTAAGCAGCGGGTGTCCTCATGATGTTTTCCTTCACCGTTTAGAGCTCGTGTTAATGCGCATATAAATTTTACGAAACGAAAAATTCATTGATGCACGGCCAGGATTCGAACCCACGACCTTCGGATCGAAAGTCAAGGTACTAACCAACTCGGCCAAGACAGTCTAAGGACCAAGTTTAGGCCGATTCTACTAAACAACTTTTTATTAACCAAAGCAAAAAGTCAACTATTTCGTTTTGTTTCATAATCTACTAATGACCAATGAGGTTAGGTTACTCTGTTGTGATGACGTTTTCAAACAAATTACCAATATGGTTTTGGAAATTACTGTCTTTTGGAGAAAGAAACGCAGGGGTAATGATACCGGAATAGTAGACAATGTCTAAGGTATTTTTAATCGGGGCTATGTCTCTAGTTGCACCATTAGTTCCACAAGCAATACAAACTCAGGGCAGTAACAGTATACACAAAAAGCCCTCGTAATGTTTGCCTTCGTGTGATTTATAGGCTTCGTCGGATTTAGAGGCACGCAGCACTGCGGTGTTGCGTTACTCGCCCTTGTATCATGGCTCAATCAACATACACCGCTCGTCAACGTCAGATGACTTGCAACAAGCTATCATAATATTATAACAACACAAGAGAATATCACGTAAAAATAACGTCAGATACCGACAGTGTTAAGACAAGAATGTCAATATGTGAAGACTTTGAAATGGTCAATAGATTAGTAACAGAATGGTTTTTAGTTAATTAGCAATGTATCTTCTCAAGAAATATAAAAATAAAATAAAAATATCGATTCATCTAGAATCTGAGATAATCAACGAACTGTAGTGTCAGCTTACTGCGAGTCCCTCCCTCTTATCCAAATGAAGATTCTCCGGAAGAATCGAAACGTTCTCGATATTTTTAACCGATTTCAAAAAAAAAAATGAGGAGGTTCCTACTCAATTCGAGGGAATCTTTTTTTTGTGCTTTTTTTATGTATGTTTTGTACCAATTACTCAAAGACTCCTGGACCGATTGGAAAAAAAAATTTGTTTGAAAGGGTATACAATAGACATGATGACAGTAATCAAGTCTCGCCAAAATATTTATCTGATCTATAGTCCAGTCAGCTTAGCATAAAAAAGGGCTCAACCTCGGAATGAGAGATAATAAGCTGAATTTTCGTATGTAGCTTCATTTAGGCGTCCTAAAAGTTGTCTCAAAAGTCTCATAAAATCTCGTGTCTGCGTCTTAAGTTATTCAAGGTCAAAGGTAAAAAAATAGTTTTTCGTGAATATCTCGGTTTCTATTGGTCCAATGATGTTAACATCTATTATAAAGTTGTAGAGCATACAATTTGCAACAAATTTTGTTTAAAACATTCTTTCATGCGCTCAACCGTTTTCGCGATAGAGGAGGGTGAGTGCGCAGCGCTCAGCCATACGCGTAGGTACTGTAACGCAAAGTCAAACGTGAATATCTGTGAATACCTTGAATTTTGAATAATTTGTTTTATTTATCAGTTGATTATCGACCGAGCGAGCAAAGCGAGCTAAGATCTTACGATTTTGCTTTGTATGTTTGTATGTGTAATTTTTATGTTCTCGCATAACTATCGAACCGTTAATCCAATCTGCATGAAACTTGGTAGGTAACTAGGTTGTGCTATGGAAATTTGCTGTAGAGCATTATGAGCGTAATCGATGGAGGGGTTGTAAAGATATTGGGATCTTAAGGGGGTAAAAAAGATAAAAGTTACACAGATATATTGAGTGGGATGTCATATGAAAGGACTTAATTTGTACATTCCAAAATAGTTTTTATTTTTGTTCTGGGAAGTATAGTTTTTGAAATACACATACTAAGCGCTGCGTGCTCACCGCCCTGTATCGCAAAAACGGTTGAGCGCATGGAAAATTTTTTTGAATGAATTTGTCGCAAATTTTAAGCTCTACAACTTTATAATAGATGTTAACATCATTGGACCAATAGAAACCGAGATATTCGCGAAAAACCTTTTTTTTTACCTTTGACCTTGAATAACTTGAGACGCAGACACGAGATTTTATGAGACTTTTGAGACAACTTTTAGGACGCCTAAATGAAGCTACATACGAAAATTCAGCTTATTATCTCTCATTCCGAGGTTAATTCCTAATTTGACTGGACTACTAATGAAATAGGATTCAAAGATTTTGAAAAATGTTTTTATTCTCTTATTAATGTCGAGATTAATAATTTATTTGTTAAAATAAATCTACAAAATACAACAATCCGCCATGATAGCTAAAACACCCATCAGAGCGAATTACGTCACGTCTCGGTAAATGTCATTTTGTTTCTATGTAGCTAAGTTGTCATCACTGGTTGATATACCGAGCCGTGACGTAAAAACAGACGCCATGACACCGGCGAGCGTTTTGGCGTGAATTTGAAAATTAAAATTTAAATGTAAGTACTTTTATTGCACAAAAACCTTAATTTTCTACAGAAATATGATATATTTTAGACATAATAGATACTTCTGAATATCATAGAAGAGATTTTGAAAATTAGTCATCATGCCTATTGATGCCACAAAAATTTGGTGAGAATCTGTCGAGTATCTTAAGAATTATGAACAGAAAAGCACCTCGACTGAGAGTGCAGAAAATTGCTCAGCTTCGAACATTGAAGTCGGTTTTTTTTTATTTAGTGAGAAATTCCATTGTCTTTAGGTATCAATGGCACAAAACTTACGTTGATCCAGACTGAGAGCCCAATTTGAGATTTGGCTGTTTAATAATAGTATTCTAAAAATAGCTTCATAAAGACATGCCTTATTATTTTAATGGGTTTAAAATTAGTTTTGAATTGTAGAGATAAAAGTTTGATCTAGGCTTACAAAGAGTTTTAAAAACTTATCGGTCAACCACTCCGCGAGTTATTGGACTCAGCGAACAGATATTTATCAAGTTCTTAAGAACCTATAGTGTAACCGACTTAGTAAATTAGCATTTTGATGACTGTTTGTGAGGTATTTGTGAGGTTTGTGAGGTAGGAGCCGTGTTGGCCGAGGGGTATAGTACCTCGACTTTCGATCCGAAGGTCGTGGGTTCGAATCCTGGCCGTGCATCAATGGATTTTTCGTTTCGAAAAATTTAAATGCGCATTAACACGAGCTCTAAACGGTGAAGGAAAACATCGTGAGGAAACCCGCGGCATAGCCAGCCCCACACGTATTGACTATGTCTTTCCTGTGGATATAGCCGGTTAAGCTGAGAGGATGGTGTAGGTGCTGGGCAAGCCTACTCCATCTCAACATTGTCCCAGGCACTACAGTGTCTCGATAAGTGTAGGCAAAGATTGCCTCCTGACACTGTATAAATCATCTAGTAAAGATGTAAAGGCCTAAGTTTTTTTGTGAGGTAAGTATTTGAAGAGGTAAAACTGAATATTTGTTACTAAAACCTACAAGTAATGAAGGACATTGTAAGTCATATCTGTTTGTTAACTTTAAATATTGCCTCAAACTAAGCATAGCTATTTATTATAGACTAGCGGACGCCCGCGGCTTCGCCCGCGTGGACTACTCCTTTTTTATCCTACGGGAAACAGGCTTTTTTGGGATAAAAAGTAGCCTATGTCCTATTCCTGGTCATTAACTATCTATGTTTCAAATTTCAGCCAAATCGGTTCAGTGGTTGTCGAGTAATAGAGGAACAAACATACATCCAAACATCTAAACATCCAAACATCCAAAGTTTCGCATTTATAATATTAGTGTGAATTAGTGTGATTAGTGTGATGTGATAGTGTGATTAGCTTTCGCCTGCGGCTTCTCTCACGTGGGACCTACCTGGATAAAAAGAAACTTATACTCGTATGCTATTACAGGTCATAAACTATCTATATTCTAAGTTTCAGTCAAATCCATTCAGTAGTTTTTGCGTGAAAGAGTAACAAACATCCATACCATCCATACATCCATACTACATCCTCACAAATTTTCGCATTTATAATATTAGTAAGATAAATATGTCCTTTGGGAACTAGGCAACTATTTTAATGCTTGTGCACTTTTTACTACTTTAACTTTATACTTACTTAACTATATTATACACCATCATTCATTAAATTTATGTTTATATGATTTTATTTCCCATATTTGAACCAATTTCAAACACAAGTAGGTAACTAACAAAATACGATCTTTGACCCCTGAAATGGTATTTCAGTGAATTATGAAAGCTGGTTTCACATGACACGAAGAATGTGAACACGTTTCCATAGAAGGTGACTTCAATAAGCGCCTCACACAGGCCGACAATGAAGAGGAGGGTCCCAGTCATCTGCTTTCAACATAATTAAAACCACTTTAAATAATGCCACTAAGCGCCCAACCCAGAGGTTTTATTTTAAAAAGTGCTATTAGCATTAAATTTAGTTTTGCGGATGATTATGTCGCGCTCAGGCTCCAGAGGACATTAACTGCTCACAATTTTTGTGAATTATTGTTCCGGCTATACACCCTCGCCTTTTTAACACCCTTACCAAATGACTGCTCAGCTCAAGTTGTTAAGTCGTACAGAGGAATTTTATTCGCTTTATTTCTTTATCAGACTCGTATAAGGGTGAGCGAACGTTGGAATGGTTTCTGCACTCCCAAGAATCTCGTCAATGATCGTTTGAAGCGCATATTAACAAAATGGTATAAACCCAATTTTACAACTTTATTGGAAGCTAAAAACACAATGTCAAAGTCTTCAAAATCGGAAATGGGTTTTCAATTTGTTTAGTATGTTATATTACAAATAAGAACTAGGAAGTCCTAAAGCAGGCTTAAAGTTCTACTGGCAATGATCCTATTTACTTATCAATAAAGTTAATTAACCATCTGTTCAAAAATAGTCTGTACTTCCGTTATGACAATTATACTTTACATGTTAAAACCCCTTCGAGCTATCTTTCGTCATCAACAGCGCAAAACGCAAAGAAAGAAGCCAAGTCAGAGTCCGCGTTTATTTTTCCAGTTTGGCCAAGTGTTGGCGTGTAGTAGCTATCGCGAGAGATTGCCACCGATAATTGAAAAAAACGTTGGGCCGGCCGAATCTCAACATCGATTTAAAACGATGGATAAATTAAAAGAATCCTATCCCCCGTTGTTTTGTTTTGATCGGCTCGATAAGCATGTACTGAGCGAACTTTATGTTCCGATTGTACCTCTTGTACTAAGTGTAGGTGGCTCTGCCGTGACAACAACTTTAAATGTATTTTTAATTAAAAAGAGTCGGAAAAAGATCCTTTACATTGCGAACAAACATTATTCGTTAATGTATTAGCTTATTTAAAATGTGTTGGTATTTCTTAAAATCCGTTGCAGGAATAATTGTTTAACGAAAATAACATTTTTTTTTTGTTTATGATAATTATGGCATTCAAATTATTTACTGCTAATACTAATAAAGCCTTCTAGGCTTAATAGAGACCTAAATCGTTATGATTATCTGGTACCTTTCATATGAGTATCCAGCCCCCCTAGCCATATTACACTATCTATCGTCGCGATCGCTGTAGAACACTTCAAAATGTATAGGAATTGACGTTTAAGGTGATGAGTCACGTGGTCAGAACGTCAATTCCTATACATTTTGAAGTGATCTACAGCGATCGCGACGGTAGATAGTGTAATATGGCTAGGGCCCCTGATTTGGTTTTAAAAATTGACGCGTGACAGACTTCCTAGTTGACGGACCTAGGAAACTAAAGCATAAACAATTTAGAACGATAAACATGCAAAACGCACAATAACAATACAAACGTATTAGTTATGCAGTGCGAGGCGGAAGCCATCGGATTCTTGGTGGATGATGGAATAAACTGACATTTGAAATGCAACTGCAGTAACATGGCCGTTACCTTGAAGCAAGAGGCTGTTGTAAAGGTATATCTCATTTGGCATTCTCTAGAAACGTATTTTGACATGTTTGTTCAGGGCTGCTATTCCTCTATTTTACAACGTCAACCTTTCCGGTATCAGGTTTACAGGTAGCAAGGCTTTCTGGTCCCTGGCTAAGTCGATCGAATCGAACTTCTGTGTATCTTCTTTGCCTCCAATGGTAAAGCCTGATGGATCACTAGCCCACACCGCAGTAGACAAAGCAAATTTATTTGCTACTCTATTCGCGGAAAATTCACGTCTAAATACCTCTGATGAAACACCACCTGTTTTACCTCGCTGCGATGCCACTATGCGTGACATTCGCATTAACCAGAAAGAGGTACTTAAAACACTCAGAGAGTTAGACGTGAACAAAGCAAGTGGTCCAGACGGTATATCAGCCATTGTGTTGAAAACTTGTGCACCTGAGCTGTCTCCGGTCCTGACTCGACTTTTCCGCCTTTCCATGGAGACAGGCATTGTCCCGAAATGTTGGAAGATTGCGAACGTACAACCTGTTCCTAAAAAGGGAAGCCGTGCCGACCCTACTAACTACAGACCTATTTCGATCACATCCATATTGTGTAAAACTATGGAACGTGTGCTGAATAGGAAGCTCATGGCATACCTTGAAGACAACGATCTCCTCAGCGACCGACAATACGGCTTTCGCCGAAATCGTTCAACTGGGGATCTTCTCGTGTATGCCACTCACATTCTGAGCGAGGCTATTGAGAAACACGGCGAAGCTTTGGCTGTGTCTCTTGATATCTCAAAAGCCTTTGATAGGGTCTGGCATGACGGCCTCAACAGCAAGCTTTCATCATATGGGTTGCCTGCTCCTCTTTGCTCCTGGATTAGAGACTTTTTGAGGGAAAGGTCAATTCGAGTTGTCGTTGACGGCTGCTCGTCTGACCAATTGGCGATTAACGCCGGTGTACCTCAAGGGTCAGTACTTTCTGCAACCTTATTTTTGCTACACATCAATGACCTTCTTAAGCCCGGCATCTTTGGGTACGCTGATGATAGCACAGTTGTGGAATTGTACACATCTAATCCGAGAGCCAAAAAGGAGGAAATCCAGGCATTGAGAGAAGACATGGTTGAGCGGATGAATCAAGCCCTTAGAACTGTTTCCGATTGGGGTGACGAAAATCTCGTCAAATTCAACGCCAACAAAACTCAGGCCTGTCTTTTCTCTGCCAAAAAAAGTCAGTTCCTTTTGTCTCCTTCTTTCCGTGATGTATCCATACCATTGGCAGACCACTTAGATTTACTTGGTCTTACTTTATCTCCTACATTAAACTTTGGAGCCTATCTCGACTCTAAGGCTAAACTGGCTAGCAAAAAACTTGGCATCCTCAATAAGGTTAGGCGGTACTTCTCACCGGGACAGTTGCTTCATCTGTACCAAGCACAAGTCCGTTCATGTGTGGAGTACTGCTGTCACCTTTTTGACGGAGCAGCTAAGAGCTTTATCACCTTATCCCACCCTCCCCCTTCCACTACAGGACAAGTAGAAGAACGGCACACTACCACCCATTCCTCGTGGACATACCAAATATTCGTACACAAAGGTTTGGCTCCACATTCATTATACGTACAGCCCATGAATGGAACTCCCTACCGCCCTACTTGTTTCCTGAAAACTATAATCTAGGTGCCTTCAAGGCAAGAGTGAATAGATTTCTTTTAGATCGATGTGATCCATCCTCGGCCACACCGTCGCTTAACATCAGGCGAGTTGGTGGCCAAACATAGATCTATTTTATTTAAAAAAAAAAAAAAAAAAAAATCATTGCCGCTGCGTTTTGTTTCGTTCTCCAAAATGACAGTAATTTCCAAAACTTTATTGGTGATTTGTTTGAAAACGTCATCACAACAGAGTAACCTAACCTCATTGGTCATTTCTAGATTATGAAACAAAATGAAATAAGTAGTTGACGTTTTCCTTTGGTTGATAAAAAGTTTTTTAGTAAAATCGGCCTAGTATTCTCATAAATCATCTACATTGAAATATAGAATTCGAAAAACGGTAACAGTTTGCGTTGAAAATGATTGAAATTTTGCTTCTTTTTATAGGATAACTCGGCGTAGTATGGTATACGGGACTCACACGTAAACTGCTACATACAATGCCGGCATTTCGATTGTTCACGAACTAACTCGAATGTGGTAAAATTAAACTTTAATATATTATACTCGCTAAGGTTTAAATTCACGTAGCATTATTTAAAATTTTTGTATTATGAAACGATTTTTGAATTTTGATCTGTTAGATATCAAATTAGAAAAGTCAACAATGTTTAGCAACTCTCGGTGGTTTTGTTAGCCAGATCCACTATTTTCCTACTGCTCTAACAAAATCTTCCGATCAACAGCTGGCAGGTGGTATACCTCGAAGCCATTGCATATCTATTAGCTATCGTATGAAAAATGTGATGAGAGTGAATGAGGCGAAAGAGGTGTGTCAGGATCGTAGCAAGTGGAAATCCGTGTTCTCTGCCTACCCCTGTGGGAAAGAGGTTTGATTTTATGTATATACCTATGTAGCTATCGTATATGCTTTATCGTGTAATGTTCCGTATTTAATTTTAATTTTAATTAGATTTTTCTTTTATGAAATATCCATCTGAAGTAATGGGTAAAGGGACACTAGTGCCTGGGACAATGTTGAGATGGAATAGGCTTGCCCAATACCTACACCATCCTCTCAGCTTAACCGGCCATATCCTCAGGAAAGACATAGTCAATACGTGTGGGAATTTGCGGCATTTGCGAAAGCCGTACAACTTACGGCGTTTTCACACGAACCACCGCACGACACGATAAAATGCGGTGACGACTCCGGGCGCCATACATTTCTATCCATCTAACCGTTTACACACGCAACGACACACGATTTTGAAACGACAATTCGATATGTCGTTGGATGCTGTTATGTTGTTCCGTTTTTTTTTTTGCGGTGACGATTAATCCACTGTCCCAGAACCTATATGAACTTGTACACGGCGCGACAACACGACACGACAGTTCGATCACTTAGTTCAGTTGATTCGAAGCGTGCGTACGTGATGAAATACAAACGCGACTGCCTGTGTCATTGCTGAAATCGTGGCTCGTGTGAAAACGTCCAAGCGACAGATCGTGTGCCGTGCGTCGTGTCGTTTATAAATCGTATGGTGCGGAAACTCCGCACCTCCGCTGCGAAACTCAAAGGGCGAAACCGCAATAGTTTCGCTGTGAGTTGTGAGTTCTTTAGTGGCGAAACAGTAGCGAAATTCCCTGCTCTAACGTACAAAACTGACTATGATGTTGTCTCTTTCTAACATGATTTCGCTCATTTGCTCAGGCGCCTACTACATCTCCGCCCGTTGGCTGTAGTACTGTTGCCCAGCGAAACTCGCTCTGCAGTTTCGCAGTTGTTGTTTCGCAGCAGAGGTGTGCTACAGGCATGAATCGCTGCCGCAAACGAACGTGTCAGTGTAGAGGCGTTACTCTCCAGTCTCCACATATAATTCTCGATAACTCCCACAATAACTGCAATGACTGTTAAAATTCATACTCGTTCTAGATGGACTAGAACTTCCATCTAACTTGTTATTAGCATATTCATTAACTTCAAAGCTCTGTGACGTATCAAAGCCATTGATTCGTAGGACTGCATAAGCACAAAGCACATACGCCAGCGAGCGCAATATTTGATCAGACGACAATATTTTTTTTTATGAATCCTGTGTACTAAACCAGCTTCAGCCCGCAGCATTGCTCGGTGCAAAAATTGGAATTTCGACTTATAAAGGCTTTGGCATCTAGATAAAAAAGTTCAATTATTCTTCATAGCTAAATGGCTAGGTACAGTCTTTCTACACATTGGTATATTTTCCATGCCTGATAATTACAAATCAGAAAATAAATCAATTAATAATATTTGCTGCCTAGTTCATCTGAATTGCCGTAAAGACGTAAAAACTAGGGCGCAGAAAAGTGTTTCCTTTAGTTTATGTTATATGACTAGTTTGTATGCACAGGAGAATTAGAGTTGATAAAACTTTCCAAAACCCATGATTATGACATTAACAATCGCCCAGTATAAAAGTAGGATTAAAACAATACTAAGAATCGTTGAGTCATCAACTTTCATGATTAATACGTAAAAGATTATCCCGATCATCCCCTAAGGGTGCGATATCAGGATACCTCGGCACTCTCATTTTCAAATAAGTAAATTAACGTGAAATTGAATCAAGCAGGGCCGGCCGAGATTATAGCGATTTAGTGAGATTATCTGAATGTGTTAAACGCTGGTAGGGTCAGACCATTGTTTAATTATACATAGTGGCGTACTAGGGAGAGTTTAGAGTATCAGAATAATGCGCTAGTTCAATTTTACTTACAACTTTTGTGGTACGTCTAACGTTGATATGGGGAGCTAAAATCACCGTTATACAATTCCTTTTTTGAATCCGATTGACATAATGAATTTGAAATTTCTACACGCGCCAGTTAACTTGAGATCTGGCATTTTGACATTTGTGCAAAAATAAAATACAGTGCGCAATGTACTACGCACTGTATTTTCTCAAAAAGCCTGCCCCCCTAGCCATATTACACTATCTATCGTCGCGATAGAATAGAAACACTTCAAAATGTATAGGATTTGACGTTTCTAGTAGATGAGTCACGTGGTCAGAACGTCAATTCCTATACATTTTGAAGTGTTCTATTCTACAGCGACGATAGATCGTTCTACAGCGACGATAGATCGTGTAATATGGCTAGGGCCCCAGGTCTCAAGTTAACTCGCGCGGGTAGTATACTACAATTGTTAATTGTATTTCATATTATATTATTTCATATATATTTCATAAATCATGAATCGTTGAAAAAAGTTAAAAAATACAAAAACAAAAAATTGATAATTTTGTATGGGAATCGCCTCTTTACATTGTAGACAACGACAGAATGACATCTACTCATGCTGGGGCCACACTACGGGGATATGGCAAATTATTTGCCAAATTTCGTATAGCCACAATACAGAATACCGGCAAATAATTTGCCATATCCCCGCAGTGTGGCCCCTGCATCAGTAGATGTACATGACAGTAGATTCTACTGTCATTCTTTCCATGCGGTTGTGTAAAATTAGTGTTTCAGTAATAAAATAAATTGTAGGTTCACCGGGTCATCTAAAATTCGTATTCATTTTGTTTGGTACGTCGCCTTTGAAGATCTCGTATTCTGAAGCGGTACGAAGTTGGCCGGGTCAGCTAGTAAAAAAAAATAAGTCATAACAAAAAATGATAACTCATAACGTCTTCGCGTAACAAACCAAAACTTCAATTTTTATTTACCATTACCTTTTCATCATTTAAAATCAAAACTTCAAATTACTTAGTCGAACCCAAGTCTTTCTGCCTGTTAGTGAATTAATCCAAAGCGCGTATCCTTCCATTCATAGTTTTAAACCAAAGACATCGATAACCCTCTAAGCCAATTAAAACAGCATTAAAACTAAAGGCACGAACAAGCCAGCCTGGATGAGCCGGCATCATTTTGGGACATAGAGGCACATTTTGATAGAGATCGCAAGAAGAACTTACTAAAACGGGCTAAAATAGTCTTTAGGTCTCTAGTCTGTCTGTCTGTTTCCTCTACAAGTCGCATTTCTAAACCAATTCTCGTGAAATTTTGTGAGCAGGTTCTATAATTTTATAGAATTTTTCTGTCGTCGGGGATTTTTAATTGAGGGATAATTCCTCCAAAAAGGGGGCTAAAGGATTTTATTTCAAAGGTTGTAACTTTAAATTAGTCTCATAAAACTTTGGCGAAGATCTGATTACCTTCAGCGTGACGAGCAAAAGAACTCTTAAAAATGTAGTAAATTCTTCACTAAGATTTCTTTAAGCTATGCAAACACAGACTCGCGAGGTCTACAGCTCACAGAGCGAGGTCTACACAGAGCCACTAGTTTTGTATATTGTTTCATATTTTGTTTTTCAAAATATAGAAATGCTGGAAAACCCACACTTCATTATTTATTTAAAGAAATGTTCATACATGTGAAATAAACCAACTCACACCGTTCATACTTGTAATTCTCACCCACACACCGTGTATTCCCACTCCTCGTTTCGGAAGCTTCTCATTCAGACACGTAGCTTATCGGCGATAAATCCCCAGCGAAGGTTACATTCCGAAGAATGAATACCTCCGCTGAATTGCCGTCGTAGAAAATATTTTATAATAAAATATGTGAGGGAATTACTCAGGCTCATTTCGTTGTGGTCAGGAATAAAATGTTATGTAAGGTATCGCGTTACCTAGTTTCACTATGTAGAAACCAAATTTTATAAAACTTAGTTAAGTACTCATATAATTTTTTATAATTTAATTTGAGTATACACCTAGAAATATAAAACTGAAATTATTGTGGATGAAACATTTTTAATTCTGGTAGTTTATTTACAGTTAAACGAAAAAAGTTAAGACATTTGCACTAGAATTATGATTTATAAGTGTCAGAGGCAACCTAAGTTTACACTTATTGTGACACTGCAGTGCCTGGTATATTACACAGCTTACAGACTTAGATAAGGAAATTTATTGATTGGGAGTGATAAAATTAAGAATTCAACGTTCACAGAAAAAGTAACATGATCCCGGAAGTAGCTTAATGTCTGAAATAGTTTTGTTGGCGTTGAAAAATACTGTGGGTCAGTTCGTTAAAGGAGAGAATATAGTGGGCAGGTACGTGCGTAGGTAATAGGTAAACGTGTGGGAGGCAATATCTATTAGGCTGACGGTTATCGCAGACACTTATTATAAATGTTACATTCAAAATTTTAGTAAACCTTAATGGACTTTAATGCTCAACACAAAATGGATTTTAAATGAACAAGTGAATTATTATCACAGCATTATTCAGTAGCCGGTTTAAATAACTAATAAAACGATGGTAGATAATGATTTTATAAGTTTGAGCTCGTAAAGATGATGAATACGATTGTTTAAATCAGTACGACAGATAGGTAAGGAGATGCGGCTAATGGAGTATTTTTAGGTTACGTCAGATCGGGCGGTCGTAGATACGTGCCGAGAGCCTCGACCAGACTTGACGTTAACAAATTACATCGCCTGTCAACTTTCTGAAACAATATACCAGTTGGCGTTTAACTTATCTTGGAAGTTTTCGTCGTAGATAAAATGTTGTAATACTAAAATGTCATTATGCTCGGTCGGGAGGCTGGTACTCGTAAGTCACGTGAGAGATAATATTCGAGTGGGCGCGGCGGGCCGCGGGTTGCAGACGCTATCGCTGCGCTCGGTATCACAGTTACACTACCGATTTGTTATGTTATCTCGGTTACTTTGTACGAGGTCGATAGGTCAACTTTATTGTATCGTTGAAGAAAATCTCACCAGGTGTATAGGGTATTGTTGAGAAAGTTTGTTACAGCGGTTACATTCGATACTGTATTTGCCTTTAGAAACTAGTAGAAATTGGTGTCTTAGCTTTCACAATGTTTAATAGAAAAATATTTGTCTTAATGATAAAAATGTTACGGCAATAAACGAGCTCTAGTAAAAAATAGCAAGTGAATTAAAAATAATCCTCGTAGTTAATGCCGGAAACTAAAATGTATAACTGTTAATGCAAAAAATGTAGGTAGCTAAGAGTCTGCTGGAAAATCTTTTAGTACCTAATGCATTTTCATTATCTAGTTTTAATTTAAAATATCGTGAAAACAAACGTTAATTTACAGAAACTAGACTACTAGATACAATTTACTGAACTTTACAAAATACAATTAGAACCAGTTGATCCATCTAAGGATCGTTGTAAACGATCTATAGGCAGCTCAACTGATCGAAAGATAGTGCCATTTTTTACAGTAACACAACGTTTAATTCAATTAAAAAGCGAGCAGGAACAGTGACATATCTTTTTATACGGCATTTTGAAACATTTGTTGAACTTTTTATCTTTTGAAGAAAAAAAAATATCGACTCGGGTTTTTTATTGCTCTTGAGTGAAGCTAGGAGTGATTTGTCCAGGGCAATCTATCATTCAAGCACTATGGGAATAATTAGTGTCAGCAGTCGCATCCGGGCAGAGTGCGCGCCAACAATGAAGCGCGACGCATTCAAACAAATCATTAATAACTCGCTAGTTTTTCTAAGACGGATTCACTTTTGTAAATAAATGGTACACTGGATCTTTAACTACCTACTTACGGAGACATTTTTTATCACGACATGCCGTTAGGCCGCACGTTGGATAAGCAGCAAGGCAGAGCCGCTCCAAATTAGGCATTCAATTTGTAGAGATAGTAAGCTTTGGTATTTGAATGATGAAGCACCGTAACTAGAACTATACACTCTGTAAATCTAGATTCTAAAAGGTACCTACCTACGAAAGTTGGTGAAAAATTTATAAATATAAAACTCACATAATTACTACACTATAAGTACACTTTTATTATGTTTAAGAGAATTTATGCTTTGCAACATCCTGTAACAAATGAAAATATGTTTAAACATAAATAATATTAATTTGCAAAAACAAATTATAAATATTCAGAAAAAAACTAACTAATATGTGGTAAAAATTTACACAGATTTACGTTATGCAAAGGATCAAATAAGGCGTTAATAAATTAACTAGTGTACGCCCGCGGCTTCGCCCACGTGGACTACTATATTTTAATCCCACGGGAACCGTGCATTTTTCTGGACAAAAAGGAGCCTATGTCCTATTCCCGATCTATAACTATCTATATTTTCACCAAATTTAAAAAAATAAATTTTCATCTCTACAAAAATCCCCATTATAAACATACATACATACATAAAATCACGCCTCTTTCCCACAGGGGTAGGCAGAGACCACGGACTTCCACTTGCTACGATCCTGACACACCTCTTTCGCCTCATTCACTCTCATCACATTTTTCATACAAGCTCGCCGGTTTAGGGTACTTTTGACCTGGCCTTTCTCTAAAAGGTCACCAATCTGATCCAGGTATGTTAAAATATCTGATTATTTAGATGGCAATGAAGCTTGGGACTGAATTTGCCCCAACTCAGTTATTATTATAATTATATACTTAATTTTTGCAATAATTAAGTAACATTTATAATAATTAAAAAAAAATCGATACAAAAAGTGTATCACCGAAAAGAAAGTTAGGCCCGAAACCGTGTTTGTTGTCCTAGTTCTTCGCGGTTTTGGCCGCGAGGGAACAGGAGTAGAATCACCTAGGTCTTAAGACGATTCAAAGTGATACACCATGTCATTGTGATCCTACTGAATAAATGAATTTGATTTCATCATCATCATCTCCTTGCCCTTATCCCACTAGGTGGGGTCGGCGCAACATGTTCTCCTCTTCCATTCCCTCCTATCACTAGTCATCTCAGTAGTCACTCCTTTCACACGCATGTCCTCTCTTACACAATCCATCCATCTTTTCTTTGGCCATCTACCTAGGATACCTATGTAGGTATCCTTCCACATTCATATCCAATACTTTCCTTGTAATATGACTTTCTTATGATTTATGAGTTTATAATTTTATCGTTAGGTACTACTGTCGTTGTTGTTTTTGAGCCTATTGCCTTTACATGTTTCAAATTATTTAATTATTCAAATAAACAGTATCAGGAGGCAATCTTTTGCTTACACTTAACGGGAAACTGTAGTTCCTGGAACATTATTGAGATGAAGTCGGTGTGCCCAGCATCTAAAACCATCCTCTCAGCCATATCCACAGAAAATACATGGTCAATAAGTGTGGGGCCGACTAAGTCGCGGGTTTTCCCACAATGTTTTCCTTCACCGTTTAGAGTATTTTTTAAATCCATTGATGCACGGCCGGGACTCGAACCTACGACCTTCGGTTTGAAAGTCGAGGTACTATCGCACTTGGTCAAAACGGCTCTGTCGTTACTGTAATCTGTAGGAAAATAAAGTTGAAAAAATGCGGAGGGTACATTCGGTCACGGTCGCACACCAAGTCCTCACAAGCGAGTGTGAATGACCTTTGTTCCATACCAAGATATAATGTTTGAAAACACATTTTAATAATGCTCGTATTGTTTAAGTTATGACCGAATATATTAAGCTTGTCGTCAGGACCGTCTTTACATTTGAACAAAAAACTTAATTAAACAAGAGTTAAACATTGCGTTATCTGATTGTGTTGTGCGCTGTAAATGAGAAAATATCTGTAAAACTTCGTTGGTTGACTTGCTTGGGAATGGTTGGAGAATAGCATGAAGTAGGTCAGACTTAGTGGGGTTGGTTCCTTTGTGCGCCCTGACATCTGGTGTTTGGCTTACATTTTGTAATAAAGCATTGCACTAATATCTCGCTATTATTGCAATTCTGTCGTTCGTCGTTGCCATTGGCTAATATGGTTGCCTAGGATGAAAATACATTCAATCGCAGTTACATGAAGTAGAAAAATTGACGATTTCAGCTTCTTAGATATTATTTTATGTTTTCATATAAAATTTTAATGTAGCCTAATATTAGAGAGATTCCTATCAATACCTACATTTTTTCTGTCATTCCTATGTCATTTACTTACCTAAATATTTACTAAATTCTGGAATGCGTGTTTGTAATTCTCATCCTAAACGGCTTCACCGATTTTAATGATTTTTTGAACTTGTGTTGTGGTTTCGATGGTTTTTAGCTATGGTTGGACCCGAAAGGTAGCCCTGTTGTAGAGATCCAGATTCTTTTAAATTCTTTGTGGCCGGACAACGTCCACTTGTCTTTTTACCCGGCTGACTGTCAATTCACAGGGTTATGTAGATCGAGCGTTTTCTACCAATTGTATACGTATCCCACTGGTCGGTGCCAGCTTTTTAAGTCCTTAAACCTTAACGGAGGCTTTCAGGCCATCTTAAAACTCTGACCAGAGCTAGCTCATACATACATAGGTACATTGCTTAATGCTCATGGACTCGGACTTTTTGACTTCAATCATAATTAAGTAGGTATGTACTGAGCTATAGTGGTCTACTCTGGTGAAAGAGGTTTTAGGCTTAGCAGCTTATGTGTAAAAAAACCTTTTTTAGAGTAAACAAAATAAATTAAGCTTGTGTTATTTAGTGTCTGCGTAAAAACTTAGGTCTTTACATCTTTACTAGATGATTTATACAGTGTCAGGAGGCTATCTTTGCCTACACTTAACGGGACATTGTAGTGCCTGGGACAATGTTGAGATGAAGTAGGCTTGCCCAGCACCTACACCATCCTCTCAGCTTAACCGGCCATGTCCACAGGAAAGACATGGTCAATACGTGTGGGGCTGACTAAGCCGCGGGTTTCCTTACGATGTTTTCCTTCACCGTTTAGAGCTCGTGTTAATGCGCATAAAAAATTTTCGAAACGAAAAATCCATTGATGCACGGCCAGGATTCAAACCCATGACCTAATCGAACGAACCTAACGACGATCGAAAGTCGAGGTACTATACCCCTCGGCCAACACGGCTCACCAAGGGATAGCGAAGAACTTAATACCTACTAACCAAAATAAGTCGCCACATTATACTTTTGTTTTCGCTATAACAGAACTTCGCAAGAGGACAGTGACATTTGACATCAAAAACCGTATTCCTCTGTGAAAATTAATTTGCTCCTAAAGCTCACATATTTGTATGGCACATAAAATTTAACAAGACTTAGTACACACGTCATTTAACCTACACTAAAAAATAACAAGTATAAAGTATAATCCAGCATAACAATTTATGTTAATTAAATTAGCCGACTGGCTAAGAATGAGTTATTGAAACACCGAGTGTTTCTTGATATTTTAATGAACTAAAATATTTTTACAAGTATTTGGTTTTACATTTCAGGTATTTTTAGATTTGAGTTTACAATTGTTGGGACACGAAGCAGAATGGATAACAATAAAACACTAATTAACATTTAAAAGATTCGTTAGGTAAGTACTTTAATTGTATCATTATTGTTAATTTTTTTTTTTTATAATTTATATGCGCATTAATTCGTGCTTAAAACGGTGAGAGAAAACATCATGCGGAAACCCGTGACATAGTCAGCTCTTTATTATTTCATTCATAAAAACCACTCCTTTATTAACCGTCATCGATTTACAAGCCTCACATTCTGTTAGTATTTTTGTATTTTTAGGGGCTACAAATGACCAACGAAGTTGAAAGAACGAACAAGCAAAAGAACGAACAACCAAAAAGTAATTATTTTTATTAGGTTTTATTTAACTTGCAATATATGTTTTTCATCATTTCATTTTCAACCACTTCCCAGTGTCGTTTTGAAACTTATTGACTCTCAATGACAATACAAAATAATGGTACACTTCTTCCAACGGATCTTGGCATAGGTACGTGAAGCCGTTTCGATGCGCAGTGCAACCTTTTCATACAAAAATTTCTACTGTGTAGCGAAAAGCCTGACTTCACGAATGCCTAGATCCATTGGAACAACTGTAACAATGAGCTGCTTGACTTCGGAGCTGTTCAACGGAACTCCTCAGTGAATAAAATTAAAACACCTGCGTTTAAATATTTTTTATAAAAACTTATTTATCTCTATGGATGTAAAGGTCTAGGTACTAATTCATCCTGGGTTAGAAACTCTGGATCTTAACTTCAGTAGCTAGCTACAGTTGAAATTGGTTTGAAAAAAAAAATCACTAGAAACTGTTTTTCCCCGAAAACTAAAACTTGAGTCTCTTCAAGTCAAGAGTGAGGTGTCTTCTAGACCTTTGTGATCTATCGTCGGCCACAACGTCGCTTACCATCATTTTAGACTTTGGCCAAACAAAGGTCTATATGCAATGTGGAATATTGGGCCTCTTTTGATTCGACGGCTTTTCCAGGTCCTATGCTAGATTTATCGATGTATGAAGAGATGCTGACGTTTTCGTGAAGACCGTTTGCTGGACGTCCAATGTTCGATTCAGGTAATCAGATAATTAGAAACTTAAGTTAACATAATGAAACTACGTTTATTGTTAGCACTAAACGAACAATTTACTCAATCAATGGCATCGTCATTTATCAGCTTAAATAATTTGAAATTAACCCACAAACGACACTTGTTATGTCGAACAACTTGATAATTGCCAAAACACTGTTCATGGCGCGGCGTTAAATCATTTTGTAGGTATGCTAGTCAATTCAATGTTCTGGTGAAATAACATTGTGAATATTCAGTCAAATGCTTTTTTTGTGTTTTTAGTACATTAAAAACAAAACTTTCTAAATGAACACGGAACCCTAAAAGTGAAATAAAGTAACAATGGCGATTAACCTCTACTTAGATATTTGTGAACGGGTCTTCACTCAGCGTAATAAAGAACTCGTTTATAATTAGCGCTGTATAAATAAATATAATGTCTAAAAACGAGATAATAAGGAAGTAATGTAAGCAAGATCGTTATAATAGAGATTTCATTATGCGTACAAATATATGTATACGTCATTTTAATGGTTTTACTTCGTTTTAAGACGTAAAGTTGCTTGAAGCTCCAACGGGCTTGCTTCTAAAAGCTCAAACTTCTAGCGAGCTGTAAATACCGTTTTTGATCATAATGTGCTAGATACATAATTTTGCCACATGATGCTAAAGGTACCCTATAACTCATTCTAACACAACTCTTTGATATCCGGACTCAATTAGAAAATTTAAAGTGACAAAGATGTGCCAAAGCAGCAATAATATAAATGTGTTATTCCTTCTTTGAATACGTATATCAAAGCATTGAAATCCGGGCAGATTTTCGGTATCGCCGGCGTGATTACACAGAAGACGGCGTCCTGTCGACAGATTTAACGAGCCGGCCAAACAACACCCTCACAGATATCTTTCACCTGAATATTTAGCTCTTTGAGTAAAAATAAATCTTTCCGCTTCTTGGAATAACAACAGTGTCAAGTCAGCTCGTCTTAAAGCAAAGATTATATTTGTCATCGTGGATCGCATTAAGATCGTTTACGGGGTGTCGCGGACGCGGTAAACGATTTAGTCGGAATAGCGGCCGCGGCGCACCGAACAGATGTTTTGTCAACGCACCACCTTTACGCTACAAATATCCTCTCTTTCCGTCCAACTTAAAAATAAACAGAATGTGTGTACCCACAAAAGACTCCCATACCAACATTATTTATAGAGCTGTCATCTCCACTTAAATACCTAATGAGCCGTTTCTAATATCGTATGGTATTCATCATTCGTCCCTATCCACGTAATTACCAATACCAACAAGACATCCGTGGACCGCGCAGCAGCCGCCGTAACGTGTCGTTTATATAATCAACTGGCTAAGTAATAGACATAGTAGTGCTTTTAATGTGATAACGATAGGAACTGGTGCGGTTCACTCAATAGAGTTAAGCGATTATTCAATAAAACTAGTTATCGGAAGTGTAAATTAAGTTTGTGATGTACGCGGGTTAGAGCGCAGTCATTTTAGATAGAGCAAATGGAAGGTGTGTGAATTGACGGTAGAGCTGTGGATTTGAGGAATATCCCGGCGCGGTAGAACGCCGGCCACCTGTCCGTTCACACTCGACCTCGGCAATTTTTCCGTTTTGCCGATGCAAAGTTTCTCGTTAATATGCAAATTAAGAGTTATCTCCGAGGACGCGGGATTTAGGGTCACTTTCGAATAACCAGTGCGCTGCTAAATGAAAATTGGAACTTCACGCCCTGATTCTACACGTACCCGTTTAAAGATTTAGCATAATGACTTGATTATATTTTTGTTGTGTGTGCTTATCGCGGTACGTGTACATATATTTACATAATGCGTGAAACTCAAGGCGCAAAAATGTATCTAACTAACTACAAAATTTTAATAACGTGTTACAGTGCTTAGTTAATTCAAGTAGACTATAAAAAAATACATAAAACTGTTAACTGCTTACATTTACTTATTAAAAATACAACTACTCTCTTCATAAGTATAAGGTTGATTCTAGTACCGTCTGATAGAAAGTTACATTTGAAGTAAGTCTAAAGTCCCTGAGGATCAATAGCCATTGAAATATTAAATATATATTTTCATCGCAGTGTTATAAGGTCAAAAAGTGCCTGTTAACATTATAAACAGAAGTAATGCCATGTGTCAAAAGAGAATTCACAATGGCCGGAGCCAATGTTGTGAATATCTCTAAAACAAAAGGCTGTTTAATTAAGTAGTTACCTAAATAGTTTTATTAATTTAAATTTTATGATAATTTTAGATGGATTACGGTGTGATAGTCTATCTGGAGATAAAACAGAGTTTCACAATGGGCAGTTCCAAGTTATTTGACGAGCTAGTTAGAGATACAAGTACTCATTATTTTTGCAATAAAAATAGAATAAATATACTTTTGAGGGCCTAATTAATAATAAATTTAAACCACGAGTAAACACGTTACTTATACAAAGAATTTTAAATATACTTTCTAATTAACGCACTAGTGAAGTTTACTGTAATTTTGAATACTACCGAGTTTCTACTACGATTTACTGAGAGATTGCAGAAGTTACAAATAACACGGGGCGTTTTTAGTGATATTTTAACAGGAAATTTTGAGGAATTCCCGATTAGCTAGTCGGCTGAAACTTTCAGGGCAGCTCACAACTCGATGGAAATACATTCTAAAAAAAAGGTTATTTGATTAATTTGGTATATTCAGAAACTATTGGGTCAGTGTGATGTATACACATCAACATTGTCTAAGGATATTTGAACATAATTAATCTTATGCAAAATTAACGTTATAAAATTCAAATCAGAGTCCCCGTTCTATCTTTTGTTTATATTGCGTTTTTTTATTTTATTTTTTGCGAAATAACGAAGAGGACAATTCCATTAGACAATTTTTTTCTAAATAGAAATTAGTTTTTATGTAAATAATTTCTGAATGAAATATCCCTAGCCAATGTTGAGGTGTGTATGTCAGCTGGCGTCTTGGGTACACTTTCGACTACCTCTGATCTAGATAAGTTACCTAAACTTAGATATATTATTGGTCTTTTTCGATGATCCATATGTGATTAAAGTTCTTGAGTATTATGTTTTAAATTAAATGAGTTTACCTATATTTAACAAATTTACAAGCTGCGATGGCGTAAATAACGCGCATCCACCGCACGTTTTCATAACTCCGAAGTAGTACTATGAATTTGCCTTGACACGTTTAACACGTAGTACACGTAGAACATGCTAGACTTGTGCTTCGGAGGACAGAGAGAGAGATGCCACACGGGCGCTGCCACTGCGCTGCGTCGTCGCTGCGGCGTCGCAGCGTTGACGCTTCGTAGTTCTACATACAAATCTGCCCGTCATGCCACACGGTGCGCTGAAACGACGCGCTTTGACAGAACAAAAATTATAGCGCTGCGACACCGTATGACATTTCTCTGTGGCTGCGACGACGCAACGGAGCGGCACGGCAGCGCCCGTGTGGCATCTCTCAGACGCTTGGCAGTGACCGCGTTAAAGTTAATTTTGGTATTATCGAACCTCGACCAAAAAAAAAATGTTTGCGACGTGTAACTGAAGCCTTAGACTAAGTATTTTCTGGTATACGCAGTTTATATTATTTATTTAACTTTCTTTGACGATTTCACCTGTTTTATTAATGTTAATTTTTCCAAACCATATAGCATTGTTTTTTAGACGATCGCCTTTGATTTTTGTGTCTTGGCTACAACAAATATAAGTATTTGTAGGAAATTCTCTGTAAACACAGGTACCTGGGGATCTTATCGTTTCCTTGGAAAAGTTTTACTACATTCTATTTTTCATTTCTCGGAAAATCTCTCTTTTTCTAGTTTTTGTTTCTCTTCACTTTCCGTGTAACATAAATGTAGCACATTATGATTTGTTTTTGCTGTTAAAATATATGCTAAATCATGACGATATTGTAAATAGTGGGCCAGATGCAGACTACCATAATTTATCCTTACGGTAAAAAAACTACAATGATGAAGAATCAAATTCAACAAGCCCATAATAACATTTTTAGCATTGGCGGTCGGTAGCTTTTTGAAAGCTCGATGTTGGTCGCGTCCAAACGCTTTATTACGCAAACATACTAAACGCTAATCGCGGTTATCAAGTCGCTTTTTAAACATTAGTACCTACAACGACTGAATACGCCACGATTTTGATTTCATGATTGAACGCAGATAGTCGTCAAAACGCGATGTAACTTTAATGCAGTCGCAAAAAAGCGCAATTTAGATATCTCGCTTGAATGTTTTAAGTTGCCTAAGGCTGATCGCACACCTATCCGTGCCGAATTCTCGAAGTGCTGCCAGAATCGGTCGAATCGGACGATTCGACGCGGGCAGGTGTGCGAGGTTTCATACGATTTCATATACCTAAATAGCTGAGCGCTTCCGTGCTTCGGAGGGCACGTTAATTGTCGGTCCCGGCTTTTAAGTCGTTAAGCCATGACGGAGGCCTTTAGGCGGCCTAAAAACTCCGTCACCAGAGTTGGCCACTTGCTCATACGAAAGAAGAAGAATATAGGTACCTAAATAATTCTAAAATTCGTTTCGGTCGATTCGTGCTGTGCGTTCGGTGCGGATAGGTGTGCGGCAACCTTAAACGTGGTACAGCGTTAGTACTGCCGTAAAATTGCTGATCGCCGATACTAAAAGTGTCGTGTGTACCACATTATTTTGTTTTGAGTCATTCATTCATTGGTAACTTGTTGTAGCATGAGTTTCTCCTTAAACGACATTTCACTCAATTTTATGCCACTTGATGCATTAAATTCTTTCCCTGTACGGTAAAAATGTTATCCATACATGGCATCTAGTTTCCCGGATCTTCATGTGTCCTCTTAGCATAAGAACCATAATAATCAATTTCAACTCAAACTAATTTATATACTTAGCGTTCATAATAAACCTAGTGCTAAGATAAGTATAGATAAAGTAAAGAGTAGGCTTGTCCACACCGCATTCCATTGAACTGAATAAGCTATGGGTTCACAGATTTTTCCTTCACCTCTTAAGAACGTAATAAGTGCTTTAAAGAACTCGTGGTGTTGCTGAGATGTTCTTGATCGTTGAAGTAAAGCAACGTTGTGCGCGGACACTATTTGGATGGTTGAGGATGACTGAAAGTGCGAAAAATGCTAGGCCGAGTAAAATGTTTTTTTTTTTAATGTAACTTCCTCGGAGTCGGAACCTACGTCCAAGGTACATCCCACTCAGAGGATAATCTTAACAGGAACTCTATAAGTGGGTTTCTTTCTACACAATGGTGAAGTACTGCACTTTCCCGCCAATTGTGCGGGAGCGGGCTGCGACAAATTGCCTTTGGCCACATAAAGACTGCGATGGAGTGCGACCTATGACTATCCCCCTCTGGACTCACAACTCAAGCTAACCCAAAAGTGCTGGTGATAATTCCATAACATAAAAACCAGTCTTGCGACACGCTGTGATTCGGAGGAAATAATAAATCTATTGTTGTTTTTTTATCATTAGCAGTTAATTGTTGCGTGAAGAGGGATAAGTGACGTGATCAAATGACGTTATAAAAATCCTAGCTACTAATTAGTCATCCCGCACGAATAAAAAACTTTGATCTGACTTCATTTTGTGGAGCCATCTAGACGTCTTTCCGTTGTGCAATTACTTTCATGCAGGTATGACGTCACACTTACGTGTAAATTGAATTAGGAACTGCAAGGTTTTATTTGCATGCAATTGCGCGTTTTTTTACAAGGACAACACTAGCTGCATGCAACTTGTAGCTTACACATATGTTTACACCAGTCATATTGCATGCAACTGGCACCATGCATGCGGGCGCATTGCTAATAATGCAATTTTACATGTCAATAAGCGATTCTCTGCGAAGCTATTATTGGTCTTAATCAAACTTATAAACAAGAGACAAAAAAAACTACTTCAATGTTGTAAGCGTAATTTGCTGCACTCTTTTCATTTCTTTTCATCACTCCGAAAGTCCTCGTCAAATCCTTACCATTTTTGTATGGGACCACATTGATAGTCCCTTTTCTAACAAAAAAAAAATCCATCGAAATCGGTCCACAATAATAACGGAGATATTGGTGAACATACACAAAAAAAAAACAAATAGTCAGTTGAACATAGAAACTGTTCCTTTTTTGAAGTCTCTGAAAAAAATTAGATAAAATCATTAGTTTTTCAGGGAATTATGCTATTTGTAGTTGACCACTTGAAGCCCTCGTGGCATAGTTTGCTAACATTCTTAATAAATTGTTGAAGTTAAGGTATGAGCGGTCACAAACTGGATGGGTGATCGCAAGTGGCATTAACAGCTGGGCGCTCCGGGTTTCGGAGGCCACCTTAAATTGTTGGTCCCTGGTTTTAAATCTTTAAGTTATGATTGAGGCCTTCTGGCGGCCTATAAGCTTCGTCACCAAAGTTAGCTACTGGCTCATACAAACATACATACTGCACTTGCCTTGATCACAATGAGTTGCTAACTTTGTCCAGTACTAAGTATGCAGTATGTCACCGACCAATTAATTCCCATGCGTGCTGGAAAAGATTTATCGCCAGCCACTTATAGGGATTCACCAACACAAACGTATTGATCGATTGTTCATAATGTTTTATTATGTTTGTGCAAACCCTTGTTGACCATTTCCAAACACCTATTCATTTGAAGAAGCCTAAATGCAACATGCAAGTAAAATGACCACAGTTAAAAACACAGAATCTTTCACAAGCGAAAACGCTCTGTGTACTGACGTACACAATAATACTTTAGCCATAACGAAAAGTATGAATTGGTAATTTTGTAAGTGTTTTGTTGAAGTCATTTTACACTTTAGACAAATAATAGGGATGCTGCCTGGGTAAAAAAAAATACTTCTAAAAGTCCGTCAGTCAGATAGTAAAAAATATTATTATAGACACATGTTTTTTGCTAGATCAATTATTAAAAAAATACTTAAATAAAGCAGATAAAGCGCATTAAAGTTGGGGGCTCGCTACGTCACAATGAAAAAGGTATAAAATCCACACATTCGTGACGTCATGTCACATTTTAAATCAATATATCGACGTAATCTTTGGATTACGCAAAAAAAGAAAATTACGTGTCCAAAATTTTTTAACCGACTTCCAAAAAGGAGGAGGTTCTCAAGTCGACTGTATGTTTTTTATTATTATTTATTATTTTACCTGTCAGACAAAAATATTTTTTTGTCATCATCCCCATTTTGAATACTTACAGCAATACTATGGTTTATTTTTTTAAAGTGATACATTATGCTTTAGCTACTCTGAAAATAACCTGAACATAAATAGGCAGTCATTTTTAATTTTTATAGTGCTAATCCACTCTTAGTTATTTTAATCGGTGCTGATCGGTGCTATAACCGACAAAATGAGCTTATTAAGATTTTCGACCCGACGAAAGTAGATTCTGTGGCCGAGTTGGTTAACGCACTTTGGATTGAGGGGATCGCTTGTATCAATGCGGGTTCGAATCGTCGGAATCGAAAATTTTGTTAAGACTCAGGCTGTAAAGTCCACCGCTTATTAAAGTTCTTCCTGGTATACTTCCTGTACGAACGAATTTACGCCTCTTCCATCCACCGACCACCGACTGATATTATTCAAGTATAATAAGGTTAATTTATTAAAATTTTATTACTGGGAATCTTTTCCGTTATAACTGACGAGTCAGACCGCAATCCATTTCACAAAAACTCATCTTATCGATGAAGATACCTGTCGTACATTTTCATACAATGACTGGCAGCTATATCGAGTGCTTTAATTATATTTTAATTATTGTGAACAAATTAAGTTGTGTTGGAAATCAAAGAAACATAATTTTGTGGTTTAATTCATGAGCTGATTTAAACATGCGAACCGACTGTATCAGGGCTGATTGAGGCCCTGCATTCAATTATATCAAATCAAATTCTATGAAAAAACGTCAACAATTGTTTATTTGAAATTCCAACAAAATAACATTTAGTTGGTATGACAAAACCAGCGCTGGACAGGCTTGTTGGCGGAATACTAATATGGCTTAAAGAAGAAATAAAGGATCGCATAAAGTTGTGTCGTATTTGTAATATGGACATCGATAAATCATAGGGAACCGACCACAATCGTTCCGATGACATGGTATGCTTACAAAAAATAAAACATACCGTCATTCAGATGCTCAGCAGAATTGGGTGGGAGTAAAATTCACAAAATAGGGTTGAAATCTGACCATTTTCGGATAATTACTATATATTATTAAAACTACCAATAAATTATCTCTAGCCCTTTTTCCTGTCGCATTACCAATTAAACACATGATAAGAAAAACTCTCACGAATCTATTCTATGAATAACTCAAAAAGTCTACAAACTCAATTAAAGCTCATAGTTTAAGCCGACATAATAGTGTCATATCATTAGATAAATAAATAAAATTTATGTTTATGCACCTTAAGGACTTAATATTGGAATTAGATTATAATAATCAATTACCTATAACGATTACTACTATTATCAACAAAAAACAATACAATGAACATGTACTTACACGCGCATTTGTAATAAATTAATGTAAAAATATTTTGTTTTTTAATTACAATGTTCATGTCAATTAATACAATTAAGCAGCTAATGCTTTAATACCACAAAACGAAAATAATAAAATTGTATGGAATAATTTATAAAGGCGGTCGATAGAGTTGAAACACTTTTTGCCAACCTTAGCAAAGTCACGAGCATAATTCAATAATTTTATTTCATGTTAACATTTGTGCCTAATTTATTTATCTATTGTTCTTGTTTTATGAAAATCATTTATACATTCTCAATAATAATGTCACAATTTATTTTGTGAATGCGTTGCGATGGTGGAGGTCTTGTATAATCTTTAGTATTGTCCACTTTACATTTTCATACCAAAAGGTGTACAATGTCTTCAACCCTCAATGGTATAGGCACTTAATATAAACTTTATTTTAGAAATTTACCTAAATGTTACAGGTTAATTGAGTAACTGGCCATCATCATCATTAATGTTACCTTTTTCGATATAACACAGATTATAGATATATAGCATCAGTTAACTTACAGAACTACTAAGAGAGAGTTGAGCATTTTTGTTTTTGGCTAAAGAGGCCCCGGAACATGCAGCCAAACTGACATTAACCTTATCGTTTAAATTATCTTTACAGTTTGGAGTAATATCATCAAAATTTCAATTGGCTGAATTAAAAAATTTAAATAACCGACTTCAATGTGAGTAATTTTCTGTACTCCGGGGTGCATTTTTGTTCATAACTCCGAAGATTATCGACATATCCTCACCAAATTTTTATGGCACCAATCGGAAAGTACACCGTTTCAAATAAAAAAGTATTTGCTAAATCGATTCAAACGTCTTCGAGTAATCGGTGAACATACATAAAAAAAGCACAAATAAAAAAGATTCTGACGAATTGAGAAGCTCCTCCTTTTTTTGTAGTCGGTTAAAAGGCACATTCATATCAAAAACTTTCCTTGTAATATGACTTTCTTCCCTCCGCATAAAGCCCGTCACAGACTTAGCTATAATATAAGTATATTAATATTTTTATAGCTAGGCATATTACTATATATTTTCTATACTTACTAATTTTCGCGTGACCGCACACTCAGCTATAATATATACGGTATAATAGTACGGTATATATTATATATATTATAGCTAAGTCTGTGACGGGCTTAACATGCCCATACCACGCTAACCTACGAGTATTACTCCTCATTTTCTCTACTTTCAAACTTCCTCTGATAACTCCTTACAGTAGTTACAAAAAATACGCTAGCATCTAAAAAACTATTTAACGATTTTATTGATTTCGAATTAGGTAAGTAGCTTTCTTCAATAAAAAAATTAATAAGAACTCTTTTTATCTCTTCTAACTTGGTGCTGCTGAAAGAAAAAGTTATAATTGTGTAACAGTAGTAGGTATAAGTTAAATAGGATTTAAGAAACTTAACTTTACGGATATGAAATGGCAAGTAAGTAGCCACGTACCCACGTGGGAGAAAGCTCTTAACGTATCTTAAGGTATGCATGCATTCCCTTGACGATCCCGACTCATTGTTTGCGACCACAGAAAGAACAAAACGCCAACCAAGATGGAGATGTCCAATATTTTAGATGGCATAGCATTCGCCGCTACGAAACCGAAATTCCTGACTCAAAGATTCCCCCTATTTGCCAAAAGAAAATTCATCTGTAAATTAATGTGGTTAAAGTCTCAATTTCAACGAACAGACTCCGGACAATGAGACCGTATCGGAACGTTCGAACATCGTTTTAGTAACCAGGTATCCAATAGATAACCATGTTTTATGCAAATCCCATAAACAAAAACATAACTTACAAATTTTCGAGAGCTTTCGTGCACCAAGGCAAAGCATCAGGAAGTGGTTTTATTACCGACACCTCGAGTTAGTGTGCACATGAAATTATGAGCAATCAACGCTTAGATTGTTGTGTTGACTCTGGCCCGTCATCGACTATTAAGATTTCTTTGTTACAGTAACATGTTGGACTATTTACACAAAACGTTCCTCTGAGAGCCTTTGTGAAAACAACTTGAACTTTTTCTATGCGTTGTTGTCGGTCAGCCAGCACATATCGCTCTCACGATTTTGAATGAAATCCTCAAGTCACTTAGTGCTAAGAAACGCTAGAATTTGCTTTTATATTATAAATCGTTTCGATAGCTTTATTATGAGCGAGTGACGGCGATATAGACTGTTGGGTACACACACAAAGCCAGTCCATGACAGTGACAATAACGCGTGATTGCTACGTGAGAGTTTGTAATTCAATTATAAACTTTACATGCCTAGTTCTGAGTTCTGACTCACCGTAGAAAAATGTTGATTGGCCTTGAGAAAGTACGGGTTACACACGAAATAACAATTAGCTTAAGCTGGTTAATATATTTCATTCTTTGACCTCAATTAATTATGTTGGATTGAATGTTTTAGCTCTACTTCATTTTGGCATTGCAATAAATCTTACACAAATGATTGCTCGCATAATTGATTTACATGGTCGATGAAAGCGTTTCACTAATTAAGTATATATTTTAAACAAATATAACCTAAAGGCGAGCGAGTTTTTTTTTAACAAAAAACAAATGGTTTGCTATATTTCTTTCCGAATTTGAGTTTGATTAAGTTTTTCAACGTAAATTATCATATTAAGTATGCTGAACAAGAACAGGTAAACCTATAATAAACTATTGGACTAAGTTGGTATTAGTATGTGTAGGCTGTGGTTTTGTGCTCTGCCCTGCAATATCGTTTAGTTCCGACAGTTACCTACAATAATATAGAGTTTTTGTCTAAGTATGACACACTCCAAAAGCATTCATATTTTCTAATCTCTCTTTAACGTTTTGTTTTTTAGACCCGCTCATGAGGGCTGATTTTGATTTGACTATACCTCTTCGTTGACGTGCAATCAAAATAGATTTGCGCTTGTTCAAAAATGGCATTACCTGAGTAAATAATTTTGTTTCAACTGTCACATTGGTTCCCTTTACACGAGAAGTAGCTCGAGGAGTTCTCATGAATTCAAACATAATTTCGTCAAAAGTCCTTTCAACGTCCGTCGTCACTATAGACTCACACGATTTTGTTTATTTATATTGTGGTCGCCTTTCATCTAGTATACGTGAGCAAATAATGAATGTACGACATATCACGTGGCGACGGTGTGACGTCAGCCCGGACACGGTCACATCAAAGCGACAATATCAATGATTTATGTGTATTTTGTTAGACTTCGCCCCAATTACGTTCTTGAAAATTTGTGCACTTTCATAATAAAGTGTTTACAGTAGGAGAGCTTTGATGTCTAATTAGGCAACCGAGACGAGCGAGCAAGCCACAACCACGGCAATTTTTGATTGATAATTGACTCAAATGTTTCTACTCAAAGTGAAATTGTTGCTAAGGGTTGTAATTAGACTGATATATTTTTATACGTTCATATATTATAAGAGTAATTTGGAGTTGCTAATGTCACAAGTCACTTATCTCAGCCTTTGTCGGTATTCTATATTCTCAAACATTATGAATTTACAGATGTTGCCAGGTTTATGTTTATCTAAGATATAAAGGATTAATAGGTTTAACACTAAGTATTTATTTAAAATACTCAGAGAACCAGTTGTAGGTACTATCTAATGATCGCTGCAAACGATCATAAGATTAACTGATCCGGATCGCCGGCTGATCAGAAGCGTGTACAAGACACAGGCTGGATTGCCATGCTGTATGGTAATATTAAGTAAGTAAGGTCGTATGAGTAAGTGGCCAACTCTGGCGACGGAGTTTTTAGGCCGTAATATTGGTCCGTTGAGTCAATCATGCGCTAGATCTTTAAATAAGTTCAGTGGTATCATTGGTTGGTTTTTATGACCTTCAGTTTTATGTACATAAACTATAAACTGTAAATTGTCCAAATTAAACGCTTTTTATTTTATTGACATAAAAATGTTTTGGCAAGATATAAAGGGAACAACTTACAAATAACTTTGCAAGTTAAACAAAATTGATTGATGATATTTTAAAAGTTAAATAAACTTGAACACAATTTCATTTCACACTGAAACGGGAATATTACCATAGTGTTGGTCAAGCAACATGATAAAGTATTAGGCGTATTAAAGCAACTCCTAATAACTGCAATGGTGCATTCTCAACTTACATTAATAAATAAAAACATACGAAACATCATCACGACAGTATCCCCAAGACACGGTAGACATTCTTTCAGATCTTTAGACATTTAAAATAATTTGAAGATGTCTAAGATAGCAGTCAGAGGTATATCCAGATACATATTGGTTACATGCCCACATTTTTCTGAAGTTGGCATTCCGTACGTGACAGGTTTCAAGCCCATCGACGCTCTAGCCAAGAAAGCCAACTAGTTTCCTCACTATGTTTATGTTGCTCGTAAGCGATCGTGGCGTAGCTTGCTTAGACGTTCTTAATTGATCATTAAAGTTAAGCAGCGTTGTGCGCGGTTACAATTTGGATGGGTGATCGCAAATGGCATTACGAGCTGAGCGCTTCCGTGCTTCGGAGGGTACGTTAAATTGTCGGTCCCAGCTTTTAAGTCGTTAAGCCATGACGGAGGCCTTTAGGCACCCTAAAACTCTGTCACCAGAGTTTTCCACTTACTCATACGAACTTACTTACTCACCATGTTTTTCTTCACCGTTTAGAGCTTATGATTTTTCGAAACGAAGAATCCATTGTTTCACGGCCAGGATTCGAACCCACGACCTTCAGATCAAAAGTTGAGGTACTATACCACTCGGCCAGCAGGATTCTATTTATAAATATTTGAAAAGAATGTAAATTCCATGATTTTAATTTCAAGACAGTATTGTCTTGTGCTGTTCCGAAGCATATCCAGTTTACGACTATTTAAATGTGGGTACCGCTAGTCAAAATATCTTGTTTAAAGAACTCTGGGATCCTAACAACGTCAAAAACTTACCAGAAAGCCCGCTACATTTATGTAGACGAAGTGGTTTCATGAACTGAAGAATTACCAAATGATTGTTATTTCCGTAGAAAAGAGACAGTAAGCGTAGAATCTTGTTTGACATTTATAAAGTAATTTTGTTCCACTCTTTATGATATTGAATGATTGTCTTGACGTAAAACTTTGAACATAATAGATTTTATTTTTATACTTTCTTTAAATTTTTATTTTTTTCTACAACCGTAAAGAACTGTGAACTCGTAATTTCTTCGTCAGTTTATGTTAATAGAACTGGTGAACCAATATAACGTGAGATGTGCCGCTAGCTTTAAGCGCCCGCGCGGAAATGCTGTCATCGTGGAAGAGTGAGCTTACATGTCAGACGACAGTGCTAAAACGCATAAGAGCGCTTTCACATAAATGCGTTTTAGTAGCGCGAATGCAGCGCGACTTAAGCTCTACTGTCGCACGGTTGTCATCCATATTTAAGTACCGCGGCTGCATCGCTGCACTCGCGCTTCAGTCGCGCGATAGCCTTGAGCTTTGGTCTCCTGATCGCAACGCTGCGGTATGCGGTGCCGGACACATATTCATATGAAAGACGTCTAGAATGGTATTTCGTTCCGTCGTAGTTTTGCGTCAGCGGTGAAGGGCAAGCACGGTGAAGTGGGGAGCGGGTACGCCGCAGAACGCTGCGTGTGCACCACCGTTGCACGTTGCGCGTCACGGGTCGACAATGGATTTGTTTGAAGACAATTTAATAGAATCACTAGGTATGCGGCAAAATTAACAAACCGCTTCTCCGCACAAACAGACAGTGACGCTGCGTCGTGACGCAAAGTTGGCGCCTATCGCAGCGTTGTGCGTTTTTAAGCTATAGCAGCTTACCTATCTAACCAACTTAACTATGTATGGATGACAACCGTATGACAGCAGCGCTTCTAAGTTGCGCCGCCGCCGCCCGCTTTAGGGTGACAAATCTACATCGAGCTATGCTGCGCTGTACTGCGCTGTGCTATGGTTGGTCAACTCGCTCGTCTAATATTTCAATGACGATACAAACAAACCATGCTGTGCTGCGCTGTGTGAGGCTACGCTCTGTTTACGACGTTTTGTTTGACGAGCGAGTTGACCAACCATAGCACAGCGCAGTACAGCGCAGCATAGCTCGATGTAGATTTGTCACCCTTAGTATGAAGGTGTCGGCTGCTGCAGCGATGCTAAAGCGCGACAAACGCCTAAAATGTAAAAGCGCTCTTAGAAGAAAAAGTAATCTTGTAATTGATGTAGGAGGATGCGAGAACGACATTGTTTTGTTGGATATGGCTCAAATTCGGAGCGCATCTAACAATATTATATCTGTGATCGTCAGTGCTATTAGTATGACATACATGATTGCATTCAAACGATCGATCAAAAATACCTACCCACATACTAAAGCCGACTTTGCTGTCACGGAGAAATGACTTCGCTCGTTCAAACGTAAATTATTTATTTATATAATTTGCCCACACGTTCACCCAACTTTGAGTACAGTAGATTAATTTTTACGCATCTACTTTCTACTTATATTATAATTGATGAATATAAATCTGAAAGTTTATGAGAGTACGACGAGATTTGTATGTTTGTGCTTCAATCACGCCTTATCCAGTGCACCGATTTGGATGAAACGGCTGACCGATTTCAATATTTTTTTTTGTTTTGTTCGAGGTACAGGTGTGGTTGTTTAAAAGAAAAAAAAAATAGGAAAAACCCATAAAAAAGTTAAGAAATAGAAAAATTTAAAATTGGTAATTCTTATGGAAATCGCATCTTTGGATTATGGACGATGACGACAGAATGACAGCTACTGTCATTCTTTCCGTGCGGTTGTGTAAAATTAGTTTTTTCAGTAATAATAAATTCACTGGGTCATCTAAAATTTGTATTCATTTTGTATGGAATACATTTTTTTAAGATATCTCTGATTTTGATGCGGTACAAAGTTCGCCGGTCAGCTAGTAATTAATAATTTAAATAACTCAATAGTAATTCAATTATCAGTAGTTCATTATCTTTTGTTGTTCAAGTTGGCAAAGTGATTTTCTATGTTTTACCTGTAAAAAAATGAAATAATTTTTCTAGATAACATCTACAATGGTGATATCAAGTTTTGTAGAGATAAAAAAACAACTAAAGAATACTTCTGTATTAAGTTTATTGCATCTATTCACACACCTTTTAGAAAACGGTTAAAGACGTTCGAAGCTAAACGAAACAATAAAAATTAAAGTGTGCCTTCTCGGTCTCAACTACAAGTACATCATACAAGTTGTACAAATAAATTTGAAATTTAGTTCAAGAAATGTATTTTACTTCTAAACTATGTCGAAGTAATCGGCATGATGAAAGGTTTTGTAAGTATAGAATAATAATATATTTTTGCAATTTGAACAACCGTATTTATAGTGAATTTAAAATGTTCTTCGTTGTATTAACAAACTACGCATACGCTGAAGGATCACGACCTTTATCCGCAATATTATATACATCAAAGGATTTCTAATACAGAATATTTATTGCATTTAACCTTAAATATTTGTAATATTACAATATTATACACTTAAAACAGTGACCTATGTACAAAACTATAGACTCAATTTTGGACTTTCAGTCTCTACAATATTTTAGTGTTTAGAAACGAACCGACGACGATATAAGTATTATTTTACATGTAATTTAGAGATTACACATTTTACACAAGGCCATATCAGACATAGGATACCTAATAAAGTTACTATGTGCTATGGATACAATAACTGACAAACAAAACAGGAAGTACAATATCCGTAGGGCTGGCTACGGCGAACATAGATCTTGAATAAACTGTAAATCAAACCTGCTTCGAATTTATTACATTTTATTTAAACTCAATGTAAGCTTCATTTGACAGGACAAGACGAGATCTAAGTTTGGTGTTGTAAAATAGTATTGGTCCCACTAGCACTAAGAATGGAATACAAATAATCGATGTGACTTTTTAAACAGCAGATTATTATGAAATAAACATAACCTTACAAATATTTTACATAAGTATTAATAATAGCAATTTCCGATCACCCCGTATAAGAGCACGTTTTTACGAAAGAAACGAGCTTTTGTCCAAAAATTAATTTAAAGTATAATGGTATCATTAATCCCAGAATTTAAATTAAGTATCACTAAAACATAATTTTCAAGTAAACTTCCCCATTGTAAGAAGAAATAGCAGTAACCTTACGTTATCTAAGTTGATTTGAGTGAGATTATAATATTGAGATCTTGTGTCTGATACAATCTATGTGACAGTTACATACATACCCTGAATAACAAATACCTATCTATAGGTATAAATTAATACTCATACAGTGGCGTAACTATATCGTCTGGGGCCCGTGGCAAATTCTTTTGATGGGGCCCTATCCAGGGACGTAGCTATAGCTTTGATAAGAGGGGGGAGGGGGGGGTCCAAGGGTTCCAAAATACAAAGATTGACTAGTTTTCTGCCGCACTTAAATTGTAGATCCTGGGGGGGGGGGGGTTGAAGGGTTCGTGCGCGTTAGGACTACCGTACTCGCACGCAACGCGTTAACGACATCAATTCCCGGGCTTGAAACTTGGTTTACTCTCCGCTCGCAAAATACTCATAAAGCTTATATGCGAGCGAAGCGAGCCCAAATTTTTTAAAGACAAATGCAACAAATGACACGTGATTTTTAATTATTCTTATGATGCTTTTGAGCACCATAAGCCTGGCTGCTTGTCGGTTCCTATTTTATTATGCGAGCGGAGCGAACCAATTTCCAATCTCAAATGCAACACGTACCTAACACTTGATTTTGCTTATGTGCTCAAAGAAAAGGATGGCTTTTTGTCGGTTCCTATTCTGCGGTCATACATACATAACTCACTTTGCTTGCAAAATACTCATGAAGCTAATATGCGAGCAAAGCGAGCTGAATTTTTTTAAGATAAACGCTACAAGTGACACATGCTTTTTACCCGTCTGCGCAAAGCAAAGGAAGGGTAATGTGTTTATCAGTCTATGTTTGTATGTATGTATGGATGTTTCTATGTGGCGTTCTAGAGGCCAAACGCGTGGACCGATTTTGATGATTCTTACGTCAATCGATTCGTCTCAACCTTGGAAGTGTCACTTAAGACATGACAGTAATCAAAATTCACCAGTGCCACAACCAGACGCCATTATTGTCAAAATAAAAAATCAAAATCGTCACAAAATATCAAGTGGGGTATCGTTGAATAGGTATTTCAAAATCAACTTTATGTTTCTTTTACTATTTTTCATTTTAAGTAATAGTTTAGGAAAAATAACGGTTTAAAGTTGATTAATAATAATTCTCGCTATGGATGTTTCTGTGGCACTCTTGAGGCCAAACGCGGGAACCGATTTAGCTGAAATTTGAAACATAGATAGATACCGGGAATAGGACATAGGCTACTTTTTATCCCGAAAAAAATGCATAGTTCCCGTGGGATAAACAAAATAGTAGTCCACGCGGGTGAAGCCGCGGGCGTCAGCTAGTTAATCATAAAAATCATCATCGCCTAATAAATCATAACTAAAAAGTTTAAAATAAAAAAATATTAAAAAAAAAACAAAAACCCGACTGCGATAAAACTAAAAAGAAAAAAAACAAGCCTGCAAAGAATTACTCAGAGTCGGGACTCATAACATTAGGAAGATTTGATTGGTAATAAAATAAATGGGTACCGATTGTGAGCTATTCTTTGCAGGCTTGTTTTTTTTTCTTTTTAGTTTTATCGGTTTTTGTTTTTTTAAATATTTTTTTATTTTAAACTGTTTAGTTATGATTTATTAGGTGATGATGATTTTTATGATTAACTAGCTGACGCCCGGTGCTCAAAAAAATGGCTGGTAGTTTGTCAGTTCCTATTTTATTATGCGAGTGAAGCGAGCTGATTTTTTTTTTGTCACAAATGCAACATGTGACTTGATTTTGCTTACATACTCAAAGAAAAGGATCGGTTCCTATTCTGCGGTCAGACGTAACGCACTTTGCACGCAAAACACTCATGAAGCTGTATGCGAGCGAAGCGAGCCGAATTTTTTTTAAGACAAATGTGACACTAGGAAATGTTTGCCTGAAATCGCCTCGAGAATTTATTCCCAGAATCCCAATTATTGTAACGGATTATCCCTTCGAGTTTTAAAGAATACCTACAGTTTCCTGTAAAGTTAAAAATCGCAAGGCCAGTCTCAGAAAATGGTCTGTCAATAATAATTAGTCATTAGATTACTAATAAATTACACAAGTCTTGATGTCTATCAAACTTACAACCAAATGAGTTTGTTTTAGTTGTTGTTAGTTAGGTAGGCTTTTCTTAAATTTCTTTAGACATTATAAGGACAAAAAGAAAGGCGCATGAAGCTGAGAGCTTCGCAGCCTGCCCTGGGCCATGGCCCTCTTGACCCAAGGGTAAATAAAATACACCACTGGTTCCAAAATGTACAAAGATTAACATTACGCCCAGGGGTATTTAATAATAGAAGTTGTGGTTTTTTATAGTTCCCAATTTTTTTATAAGTTTAAAAAATTGTTCTGGCCAAGCATGCTAAAAAAAACTGGACCCTCTAAACTCCCCCCTCCCCCTTATATACGTCCCTGGCCCTATCACCTACAGTAAAAATCATCACGAGCTCGCGGCCTCTTAGGCCGGGGCCCTCTGGGGTCGGGGGCCCGTGGCATTTGGCCACCCCTGCCACCCTATAGTTACGCCACTGTACTCATAGGTAATGTTACAACTAAGACGCGCCTGCGCCAGCCCTACGTAGTTAGATAAGAACTAACAGCTGATGTGTTCGTTACTCAAATCCAAAGAAAGTTAGTTTGTAAGTATACGAAAATTCACAGACACTCATAGACTTCTGACTAGAAATCAACTAGGTATATAATTACAAATTATTATCCAGTATCTTCAAATCTGATATAGACACTTTGAAAACATAAACCTACAATAAAACGTGTTACAACTACTGACCTCGTATAAATAAATATTAAAATTCGAATATTAGATTTATATAAGAATCTATCAAACGATAGAAAACACTGGACGTAAACAGGACCTAAAATATAAAATAATATTTGAAAATAATTTACACTACATACAAAACAATGTCGTTTATCCATAAGAAACGTAACACATTATTATTTATTAAAACCTAATTTTGAATGTAATCACTCGTATAACCGGATCCGGTATCATGTACCTACGAACATTCCGCAAGGTCCAACAGTTAGCACCTAGTATTGTCGGTCGGTCGGCGGCGGAAGGCGCGCTCACGCAGCCACGGCGTCTCCACTCCACTATCACAATATCTAAGCTTCTCTACCGGTGCATACTCATTATCACGTATTTATACGCAGGTAAAGTCTATCGGTATGTACAGGGTTCCGCGGCGCGATCGTATTATTGTCGATGAGCCAGCGTCAGGTGACGCGGCGGTCAGGCGCGCGGCGGCGGCGGCTCCGCCAGCGAGGAGGTGGACGAGGAGGAGGGGGAGGGTGCGGGGGGCGCGGAGGCGGGCCCGCCGGCCGCTCCCGCGCCCGCCAGCGCCAGCGAGCGCGAGTACTCCAGCAGCGCCACGTCGGCGGGGTGCGCGGGCGGGTACAGGCCGCGGTACAGCTCGGGCCGCGCATACGGGTGCGCCAGCCGAGCCGCCGCCGCCGCCGCCGCCGACTGGTAGAACGCCGAAGCGGACGGCGGCGTGGGCGCGTCACCTTCCTTACTAGCCATGTCCGCCAAAGACCATATCCTCGGCTTCACGGAGGCGGGCGTGCTCCCTGGCGGCGCGCGCGCCGGCAGGTGCTGATACGCGGGGTGTATTGGCCGCTCGTACGGCTCCGGCGACTCCGGCCCGCTGTCCGCGCGCGACTCCGACCACTCCGACTCCGTCCGCTGGCCCAGTAGATCTAGTCTCTGCTGTGGTCTATCGCCGTCCTCGCTCGAGCCCGTCCCGGAGTCTTTTCCATCTAAAATGTCAATAAGCACATGAATTCTCCAAGTCAAGTAGGTCGATGAGCTTTGCGCACCTGCTTCTAATATTAGCATAGGCCCTATAAAGTGCACAGCCCTAACTATTGTTGTCCTTAGCTACATACCTAATTCTTTTCCATCGGTGCTCTTGTGGTCGTCGTCGTCATTGTTATTGTCATCGTCGTCGACCCGGTTCCTGGGCTCCCACGTCATCTTGTTCTCCTTCTTGAGGCGCCGACGCGCATTCGCGAACCATGTGGACACCTGTGTCAGTGTCATTTTGGTGATGATGGCCAGCATGATCTTCTCTCCCTTTGTGGGGTAAGGGTTCTTCTTGTGCTCGTTGAGCCACGCCTTTAGTGTGCTCGTGGTTTCACGAGTAGCGTTTTTTCTTCGAGCTCCATTTAGGTCCATACCGTACCTAGGACAAGCGAGAAAACCTTATATTAATCAGATAACCAAATTCTTATATTTTTAACATTGCCCCAGAATCAATTACGGTTTGCTTTTGTTATAAGAAAAAGTGCAAAATGTTAACGGTTGCAACGAAGCGTGAACTGAGTAGTTCCGTCCGATTCGGGCGAGATTTAAGATAACTGAATCGAGGCCCCAATCCCTACGTTCGCCCTCCCGCGATCGCCACCGAGCCAATGAAAGCGCCAGCATAATAATTGAAATCGAGATAAGCCATCGGCTGCTGCGCCAGCGTTAAGCCACGACTTATCTTGGACACAAGAACGTACGCATTTGTTGGTTATTTGAGTTCTCCTATCTAAATTACCATTCACTCCTAGTAATTATATTAAGCTTTGTAATCATTCTCTTTGATGTTATTGTTTATTTTTTGTATCATTATCATTGTAAAATAACAAAAAAATAGCCACAACCCCACTTCACAAACACAACACAACATTTTCTTCAGTTCAGGCATTCATGACTCTTGAAAATGTCTGGAATACGAGAGAGGAACGTCCAATTACAGTTGATTGAATTATATTGAATGTTATTTGTTTTTATACTTCAATCATAGTCAAGTTTTGAGCTTGATATCATTGCATAGCTCAGTTTACTTGGAGTTAATGCGCTTTTATTGCTAATATTTCCTCATTTGGACCAACTAAACTACTTTTGCTTGGAGTATAGCGCAAATATTGTCGGCACCATATGCTGCCAATGCAACCATCGACTGAGGGTGGAAAATAGGGATGAGCGGTATGGGAAATTAATAAAACTGTCACTTGAATCGCAGAAGTGATGGCCATCCCTTGTCTTCAAACCAGAAACGATACTCAGTCCTAAATACAAAAGATTACAGCATCAATTCCCATGAACACCCTCGCAATAATATCGCGTCTGCTTCATTGTTAAGTTAGTTGTTGACTTAATTTCTTCGTCCCTAATCCGATCGGGAACTTATAAATAAATATAAGAGATTAGGAGTTTATGAAACACACTCGTAGGCTTAGTATGTCTTTTTTGCCAACAATATTGATACAGCTTTGAATTGGATTTCGTGAAGATTTATAGGTATAGTTTTTCTTTTCGTGATCGAGCGAGTGTGCGGTGGATTTTATTTGAATCACTTTGAGTTATTATCATTTTAGTTTTCGTATCAGTTATTCTTAAACGGTTTTGTTTTTATTAAATTTTACTTTTTCTCTTTATAAACGAACGATTCTAATTATGTATTTAAACCTTATTCTAAAACTGTACCAACTACTAAAGTTACGTGATTTTGTCTAGTTAAACTAAATTCATTAAAAGTTCAACTTTTCTAATAGCCATCTTTTAACACTAACAATAATTGAAAACATATTTGTACCACAATATAATTTGCGGAGTACAACGCGAAGCCGCGAAGGTTTAATGACGTTCTCGACTCGAGCCCCATGAATTAACTAACATCCATAGAATTCAAGTGACAATACAAAAGTGGAGCGACGCCAAGCTTAGGCGTATTTCACAAACAAAAACGCTTCATTTATCTACGGCGTGCCACTTTCACAGCATCCGTGCTTGCGGGGATAGGTCTGGGCGGTTTCATTTTTTTATTATTTTGCTACCCCGTATAGCCGGAGCCGGTGGAGGGTTGCGGCGACCCACCCTCCTTTACCGCCTTGCGTTCAATTAAATCTCTATCTTTTGTACCGCATCGTGCTTCGTTCAAATCATGAAACGAGATAAAAATACCTCGGTTTGTTATTGATTCAATATATTAGCTTTTACTCGTACTACATCCTCTACATAGTGATAGTACTAATACCATAATGTTCAGTTTATAATTTATTTCATCCTTGGCTTTTTGCCAAATTGACAAACTCACAATTCACCTAAAACTACTTGAAACAACTGCACGACATGTCATGTTTTTAAAAAGGTAGTATAATAAAAGCAGGCGGGTCGGGGCAGGCGAATTGAGTCTCATAATAATGAAATAAAGGTAAAAGGTACCGCCATCATAGCAATCCCGGAATTAAAGCGATGCGGTTCTCCTTGATCCCGGTTAAATTTAATTTCTGCTTTACGCGATGATCTCGTTATCCTATAGGTAATTTACATCGGCCTGCGATTCTCGTGTTAAACAATGGTGTTTTCGGTTATTTTATTAATACTTTAAATACATAAACGAAAACTCTTTTTAGATCAATTTATTTGCTATTTTAAATACATAATTAAGTAGAATAAAATCATTTATAAGAAAATAAGCATCTTTAGTCTACTAAAAATATGTGAAAACTTTGTTTATAATTATACTCCATAGTCAAGTCGAAACAACCGACGAGAAATGAAACGGATATGTACTTGTCCGTAGAGTAACTATATCCTCATTTTGTGTGAGTGATCATGCCGCCGACCATCTTGACGTAGGTAAAAGACAACAGGTCCAAAGATATAATGTTTCTTTTATAGTTTACCAATGACATCGCCGGCACCCATATAAAATTACATGGTGCGATATTTAATGAAGTAATAGATGTACACTTTTTCTTACTTCCACTCCAGCGGTTCAGTCAACATTGTTATCCAACTATGAAATTAAAAGGTGCATTTGATACTCGGTGACAGTTTTTGTGTAAAAATGCTTTTAACTTTGTACTGAGCAGTGGGGTGTTGTATTTCACGTGTCAATTAAATAATGTTTTGTTTCATAGCTAGTTGTGAATTCTTTTTCCGAGGCTTTTGGTTTTGTAATCTTATGTTACAAAAATGCTTTGAGAGCAACAATGTTGTTGAATTAGTGCAGCTTTTATAAGCACATATTGTTTTCTAATCCAATCGAGGGTCGTACTCTTACTGCATCGGTTTCATGAGTCGAAAGCAGCCATGTTCGTACACGATATCAGATAAAGCTAATTATTCGGGTTGGCAATTTTAATATGGGTGCACGCAACCACCAATCTCTGGCTGGGGAAGTTTTTAAAAGGTACAGTTTCTGAATAATATTCGTAGGTAGATAGGGCGCAGGGCTAGCAGGGGCGCGGCACGCCAAAAACACATTACCAGCCGGCAACGCGCTATTACGGCCAACCGCACGCGGCCTGTTGGCCGATTGCTGCCACCCGAACATGCTATCCGACGACTAATTGGTCAGCTTCATGCACAAAAACCCATAATAGAAACGATTGCGAGGGAAGCCGCTACATCAGTTAAAAACGTTAATAATCTCCAAGTATGAACACCGCGCCATGCCTCATCGCGCTGGGTTCAGAGTTTTCACCTCGGAAATTCTGTAAAACAAGGGCCAATCGTTAAGTTGCGTTGAAGGGCGTGTTATCTGGAGGCTTGGGCGGCGCATGTCATGCGACAAACGAAGCGGAAAGTCACCACCGGTGCTTCGCTAGCTGCGCCATCTTTGTTTTTGTTTGGGGGCAACAATTTATTCATTGGTTTATGATTTCAAATTACCTCACCACTGATGAAATTACGGAGGGTGGAATATAAGGCTGCTTAGGTACAACTTCGAAAACAACAACTGTTGTTTGTATTTGCTGGAAGCTTGGTAATGAAGAGCGGAAACTTCACGAAACTGTATTTACTATAAATTATTTTTTAAATTACGTTTTGTTTATTTAATTTATAAATGCCTTAGTGGTCTCGGTGTCGGCTTTTTTGCGATAAAGCCGGGTTGACACGATCCAAGTCAACTAAGTGCAACTTGGATGACTCTGATTGGACGCCGTCGGACTCACGTGACTCACTCGGACGACGGCGTCCAATCAGAGTCATCCAAGTTGACTTGAATCGTGTCAACCCGGCTTAAGAACTGTGCCATTGCTCCCAAATGATTGATATAGTGTGAAAAAAATACATCCTCAAGCACAAAACAAACAAAAACATAGAAAGTTTACTTCACAATACTAAAAAAGCTCTTTTTCATAGAAATTCGAAAGAGTCGATTTATAACACAGTTCAGTGTGGTTAAAATATCCGCCACACAAAGTTTGCTGATTCACATCAATAATTTCCTGTACCTATTACAAATGGAATGAAACTGAAATTATCATATTTTGAATGTTAATCTAGTTCATAAAATAAATTGCTGCTGTTTTAGCCACCCATATCTCATACGATAAGAACCAAAATTATACAGCTAAGAATATTTTAGCCTTAATTCATTAGACATAGAGCATGATATCACGCCTCTTGCCCACAAGGTTAGCCAGAGACCACGGATTGTCGGATTTCCACTTGCTACCTTCCTGAGACACCTCTTTCGCCTCATTCACTCTCATTACATTCCTTATACAAGCTCGTAGCTGGTTTAGGTTATCTACTTTTGACCTGGCCCTTCTCCAAAATGTCATTAGAATACACATAGTTATGCCATTTCTCTTGTGTATTATGCTTGATTCTAAGAAAACATTGTTGGTAATCACTTATTGACAAGGTGGCAATTGACATCAATCAATTGTAGCTGCAATGAAATAAAAACAAGACATTATATTATTATTAGTGTGCTTTTTTATCAACGGCAAATTATTTTTCTGTTAAACTCGTGTCTTGACCCCAACGCCAGCGGCACAGTTGATAATAATTGTTATTGAAATTGAAAATGGTTTATTCAAATCATATCTCTTATTTAATTAATTTTATAAATGTAAGACACTTTAATGAACCTGTTGTCATTTATTAATCAAAGGTATATGTTTATACTATACAAATGAAACGATAAACTGAAAAAAATACCACGAAGTAGAGAGGTAAATTGAAAATTTAGCGATTTACATTTATAAATATCAATTCATTCTACTGTGAAAAACAAAACTGATAAAATTTTATAAGATACATACATGATACATACCTAAAACAATAAAAGAACTTTCAATCTTGTATGAATCAACAATGCAAGAGTTCTGCAATCATTATAAAAACCCAACTTTGAAAATAATTGCGTTTTAAAAATAAAACTGATATCATGGAAAAATTGGATACCACGGCGCGTCTCATCAGAAAGCACATGACAATGTAAGTAAGTACTTAAGTAAGTTCGTATGAGCTAGTATCAAACCCTGGTGACGGAGTTTTTAAGCCACTAAAAGGCCTTCGTCATGGCTTAACGACTTATAAGCCGGGTCCTACAATTTAACGTGCCCTCCGAATAGAAGCACGGAAGCGCTCAGTAGACCTGTTCTACTAAAAAACTTTTTATCAACCAAAGCAAAACCTCAACTATTTCAATTTTTTTTCTTCATCTACTAATTTTTTTTTTTTTTTTTTTTCTAATGACCATGAGGTTACGTTACTCTGTTATGATGACGTTTTCAAACAAATTACCAATGAGGTTTTGCAAATTACTGTCATTTTGGAAAACGAAACAAAACGCAACGGAAATGATACTTGAGAATGGTTGACGTTGTAAAATAGAGGAATTGGGGCCCAGTTCATAATGCCTGACAGTAAGTCACACAGTTAACACAAGACAGTTGTCTACGCATGTGCAAACTTATGACAATGCCCTCGATGACTGACGGCTCTTCGGGAAAAATTACAAGAGTACCTACTAATATAATGCAAGTATGCAGGTATGAGGTTTTAATTTTTTACGGGAAAAGTATAAATTCATTCATATAAGATCAAATTTAAATGAAACTACCATTGGATGAATCATACTCTATTCAGCACAGAAAAAAATCATCAAAATCGATTTAGAATTAACACCAAAAAACACAAAAAAAAAAACATTCGCATTGAGAACCTCCTCCTTTAGAAGTCGGTTAATAATTCTCTTCGATGCCAAATCTCATGGTACCGTTCTCTAATTAAAATAATCAATGGACATCGTTAAGTTATAACAAGCCCACAGTGTTCCGGCACTATCTCTGTATTGGTTCTGTTCTTGCGTTACTTTAACAAAGCGCAAAAAACCTCGTTCAAATTAATATCAAGCCCGCGAATTGTACGATAATAAAACATTTTCCCACTGCATTTATCTAGATCAGAGATAGCAGTGATCGATCAAGTTTATTATTTTTTTATTGCATTGCGGGAAAATCTGTCTACACTACAAAGATAAACGCGATTGCGTTTTATTAGAAAATAATTAGAAGCGCTCATTTGTATAATAATTTCACATCGCTTGATTATCTATTTCATGGGTGGACTTTTTAACTGTTACTTTAGTTATGATTGTTCAAATTCATGTAAGTTAAGTAAAGAACTCATAAACTGGACACTTAGGTATGCAAGTCAGATAAAATGTTGACGTCCTCTGTATTGATAGTGGGTGCGCACTCGACCTCCCAAAGACTTATCAGCGGTTACTCTCACTAGAGAGATGTCGACCGATGCCATTTATTTATCAGACGTCAATCAACGGTTGAGTAGTCGGCTCGAAGCGCAATATGTTCCTAGTTTGTCGATACGCTGCTTGCCCTGGCGCCACTGACGTACTGATACCACCAGACCTCACAAGACGCCCTATGTAGAACGTATAAAGTAGTGAAAATTAAGTGTCGCGATCATGGTTCAATTGCTATCTGAGGTCACGTCTCATTTTATTACTGACATATTATTTGTATCGAGGAACATTGAATTCCATGTGGTGGGCGAGCATTGTTTCGCAACGATGTTGTTGGCAATCAATTGTGCAACTGTTTCGTCACACACGACGTTTATTATTTAAAACACTGATATGTTGTTTAATTAGCTGCTCAGATAGCACTCGCCATTTTGTACGTACATTATCGTTTTAAATTATTACAATGATTTATGTGTATTTCTTATCGATGTTTAGGTTTACGATTCGCAAAACTTTTTCTTCATCGGAACATTTGGAACTGACATTGCTGGTATACCGATACCATTTTCATTGAAAAAAGTTACTCAATACTTCTAAACAAAAGGTACAAATGAAAACTTTTCCATTGTTGTAAAATTGAAAAGGTTGTTTGTTAAATAATTTGAAAACCTTTCAGCTACGAACGATACCGGACCGAAACCGGAATAGAATTCTTTTATAGTTTTAACTGGACACAAAAATGACAGACCTTTATTAGAATCGTTTTTGGAAAGCTTTTGTCATCGGATAATGTGTATTTGCCTCCAAACAAGATTTAAGAGATAAATACATATTTGTACCGATCTTTTAAAAAAAAACTGGTATTAAAGCTCATATTGAGCGGCTTCTTAACATTCGTTATTTCATTAGTTGATTTGCACCGTAAGTTCAATTGATTGATTTAAAAGAGCTGTTCAATTATTATTATTATCACAAAATTCACATCAGTATTATTATTTTTCAAAAAGTGGGAGCATTCCAACTGTCTAATCTTTAATCGAATTAGGTCCTGGAACTGACTGACTAGTTATGTGTGAAATCATAATTTAAAATTAAAACTTTAGAACGGCCAGTTCCAATATTCTATCTGTTATTTTGCTCACTGTGTGGTTGGATATTTCACATTACTTCTGTACTAAAAATGACAAAAAACTTAGAATAGGTACTGAAACTGGTGGTAATGACAAGTGACTAAATTAAAAATTAAACTAGTAGTTCGCCCCGAACTGAGATCTCGCGCACCGTAGATGGCTTACATTTGGACTTTCTTCTGACTACCCCTATAATTTCAAGTGCTACTACTGCCGAGTATGCCTATTGCGCTAGCTCTTCATGGTAAAAAATACTAGCTTGCATGCAATACATATAACTAATGTCGGGTCTAATTTTTTATTTATGTATTTCATATTTATGAATTCTTGTCGTATTTCTAAAAGTATACGTCCTAGAATAAAAATAATAACTATTTTGGAATGAACAAATAAAGACCTTTCATTTGACACCCCACTCAATATATTTGTTTACTTAACTTTTTTTACCCCAATTATTTTCATTCTTTATCAAAAATTTTTTTAATCATGAAAATAAATCAAGTAGCTTCTAAAATAATTGCAATCCAAACCGCAACGATGTCACTCTCTTTTTAAGACCGACCAGTCAATGAGCTACGAAGACATCGAAACTCTATGAAACGGGAGCTCTTGCAGCTCTGGTTTCGTAGTTTTTGTTCTTTGGTCGTATTTCGAAAACTATACATCCTAGATTAAAAATAAAAATCATTTTGGAATGTACAAAATAAGCCCTTTCGTATGACACCCCACTCAATATATTTGTGTAACTTTCATAATTTTTTACCCCCTTGGGAACCCAATATCTTCACAACCCCTTCATCGATTAAGCTCATATGCTCCACCGTAAATTTCCTTACCACAACCTATTGACCTACCAAGTTTCATGCAGATTGGATGAACGGTTCGACAGTTATGCGCGAACAACAATTCGTGAAACATACAAACATACAAAGCAAAATCGCCCAACTTACCACTAAGATCTTCGCTCGCTTAGCTCGCTCGATCGATAAAAAAAACCGACTTTAATGTTATAAGCTGAGCAATTTTCTGCACTCTTGTGGCATTTCTGTTCATGACTCTGAAAATCCTCGACAGATCCTCACCAAATATTTGTGGCACCAATCGGAAAGTATACCATTACATCCAAAAAAAAAAAAAAAAAAAAAAAAAAAAAGTTCCAAATAAATCAGACCATAAAAAAGTCCAATAAATCTTTGAGTAATCGATAAACCTACATAAAAAAAATGCACAAAAAAAAGATTCCTACAAATTGAGAACCTCCTCCTTTTTATTTGAGTCGCCTCAGATAAAATCTAGAAGTGATACCAATTTATCAAAGGGATAGTGCCGCACTAACATGCCAACTACAACTAGTTCAACATTGGCGATACATGTTGTACTAAAATCGATCAAGGAACCACAAACTGTGTCTGGTAAGACACCACTACTAATGTTAATACATAGCTAATGCTTTGTGGACTGGAAAGCATGTTATTTCGGCGATTGGCTCGTGGTCACACGAGATTGTTACATATTTTCGATCTACAATACACAAAATTGTTGTATGAGCTTGCTTGTATGAGCATACTATACAAAAGAGACACTACACTATGCTATATCAAAAAGGTACATACATTATAGTGTACTACTTATTATCTATATCCGTACCCCTATAAATGTGAAAGTGTGTTTGTTTGTTTGTTTATTTGTCCTGCTTTCACGTCAAAACAGAGCGACGGATTGACGTGATTTTTTGTGTGGAGATAGTTGGAGGGCTGGAGAGTAACATAGGCTACTTTTTATCCGGGTACCACGTGAGCGAAGCCGCGGGCAGCAGCTAGTTATTATATAAATGACATAATTACAATTATTTTTTATTCTGGCTGTGGTGCACAGATGTCCAGTGACGAAAAAAACCACTATCTGGACATCCAGCAATTTTCTTTAAAATAATATTATTAGATGCTCGTAAGCGTGCCCATTAGATGCTCGTAAGCGTGCCCAGAAGGACACGATTCGAGCACGGAGGATAGCGTAAAAGTCAATCCCTGCCTCGGCGAACATGCCCGATGCGCTGCAGTATCTGGGTTTTCTCATTAGAATACGGAAGGAAGTTATAATCGGGACTGACAATTTATGGTGGCCGCACACCTATCCGGCTGAACGCGCCGAAAGAATCGAATTTTAGAATTCTTTATTATGAAATCGCATGAAACCTCGCTCACCTGCCTGCGGTCGAACCGTTCGATTCGACGGAATCTGGCAGTACTTCAAGAATTAGGTGGGGAAAGGTGTGCGATCAACCTTAATTTAAAAAAAATATACGGGCCCAGAAGTTGTTAATATTACTAGTGGCCACCATTTTGCATGGAGACTGCTGAATGCCGCTGAACTTCAACGATCTATCAAGAACGATCTTATCAAGCTACATCACGAGCGCTTCAACATGTAAGTGTAAAGGCAACTTCAACTATCTAGTTAACACTAGTCGGCTTTTATTTACTGGTATTTTGATATAGGCGTATCGTATTTTATCTAATGAAGTACGTACCAACCTGCTAGTTTTATAAGTCAGGGCAGAAATTCTTGCTCGATAGCATAATATGGCTGGTCATAAAAGAGCGGAAGATGTGCGTGAGAATTCAGATGATTCTTGGATTTTCTTTTTGGTTTATTGATTTACAGCGTGACCAAAATGAAAACTCACTTTTGGTACAAATGTTTTTCTTGTGATGACTTTACTATCGTAGAGGCTTGCAATATTTATTTACTAGCTTCGACTCGCGGGTTCGCTCGTGTGGTACCCGGATAAAAAGTAGCCTACGTCCTATTCCCGGTTATTATCTATCTATATTTTAAATTTCAGCCAAATCGGTCCAGTGGTTGTCGAGTTATAGAGGATAAAACATACATCCATCCAAACATTCATCCATCCATCCATCCATCCATCCATCCATCCATCCAAACTTTCGCATTTATAATATTAGTGTGATTTATTATTATATTTCTATTGTTTTAAAAACCAATAACAATCAAGTCCTTATAACTATGGAGCATTTAATAGTTTCCGCATATCAATATAAGGTAGGGGTAATTAGAAGAAATTGAAATGTTACATTTTACCTACCTGAATAATGACTTTTCGATAGGTATAGTAAGTTTCCGATGTATTTAGAGTGAATATTATAAAACATAAATTATTTGAAATTTAAGTTTAAGAGCTCAGCTCTTTTGAGTGCAATGATGCCTCCATAAAAAAACTTTGATAAATCAACCTATGAGTAAACAGTACCTAACTATTATTGTTCGAAACATTACAACTTAAAATATAATGTGAAAAATACAATTTCATATAGTAGTTGTTCACAACGGATGTTTGTCCCTCTAAAGTTAGGTGCAACAAAGGCTAGCGCACAATAATTACTTAGGTACTGCTTAGAGTAAGTGAGATAAAACATTATATATAACAGCCAACTTCAGAGAGATCAAGATCCGTTGTGACTACTGACTGTACCGATACCTAAAGCTAGACTTTTAACAAATAAGTACCTACAATACCTAACTTTTAAACATTTTGTTGTGATATTGACTGACTCAAATAGTACCCACAAACACTGATAAAAACTCTTATTGCGCAACCTGGACTCCATCTTGTTTGACAAAATGATAGGTTTTCTCGGAACTTTTATCTTATTGCGCTAACTTTTATCTTAAACTTTTAGCTCATTGGCTAAGATTGTACGTTTGGTCAAATGAATGAATTCAATAACAAGCCTAATTGAATGACGCATTCAGTTCCAGTGATCGTAATATTGAATGGATTTATACGAAGTACATCGTCGACAAGCTCGCCTGGCTGCCGCTGCTGACCGATAGGAAAAAGGAAAGAGGAAGCGTTCAATGTGCCTAGAATGAAATTAGCCTGCCGGTCAATTACTCCGAACCTAGTGCGGCTTACTAATGGCACGCGCGCCGCCCCCTGAATACGGCACCGCTCATTTATATGCCTTCGCGCGTACTCTTTATTGTTCCATAGATCGGTAATACACGGCAGGACTGCCACTTTATGCTGTAAATCGTTGTCTGTACACGTATCCACGATTAACTGTGTGCTGTGTCCGTACTCGGACGGGCACCGTGTCAGTACAAGCCGCTGCTGCGCGAGTGCGGATCGATGACATCATGTCCGGAATGGACTGGCCACACAGAAAACGTGAGGGTACGTGTTTGATTGACTCTTATTCATCGCTGCGCATTCTAAGCGTACCGGCCGGTGCGTTCGATGACGCATAGGCCCTTCGGACTCGCTCGGCTCTGCTTATCGTCTTGACCTAACGCTCGCTGTGCGATCTCTATCTAAAACAAAAACTGAACCATTAATTACTAGCTACTAATAAGTTACGACCAATATCAATTATCTTTTATTCATATTATTACTTCGGTTCATTCATTTGGAAGAGCTCGAGCGCTACATTCATCGTATGTAAATGAACACTTCATTCTAACTAACGTAGAGAAAAATAATGCTATTACTCGAAGGATTTGAACAATTTAAATGCGTCTTGTTAGTCTCCCTCGGGGACCTCGGCGGACTCTATATATTGCAGGGTACCCCCAGTGGCCGAAACAATCAATGTTTGCGTTGCGTACGAATTGATTCTTCGCGGTACACTGAACCATGACGTTCAGTTTACCGGAGAAAATTGTTACTAGGCTAATAAATAGTTATTAGTTACGCGAGTGTTATGTATATTGTAATTTTCTATGTTATCAAAAGAAAGACAACAAAATCTAATTTGAAAAATATCTAGCGAAACAAAATGATTATTTTTAAGCAGATAAATCATTTAAAATTAATTTGAATGATGCAAAGTTACGGCGGCAAATTAAGTTATGACATCCGATGTTTTTTTCAAACGTGTGCCGCCGGGAGTGGCTTATTGGGAAGTTATAACCATTACGAGAATACAATCGCAATTTCTTCCTGTCGTAAATAAACTTCGGCGGGTATGAGTAATCATTACTTTGTGTGCACAATATCGGGTCGGACGAGACCAAATAGGTTGGTACGTGTGTAGCATCAGGAAAGTCTCCCCCTCTTCATATCACTCGTTTCGTCGAAATTCGTCTACCTTGTTTTGTATGGTGTAGTTGAATTTTCCGTTTGTAATTATGTCGGTGAAGAGCGGAAGTGTCGGTGTTGGTTGTAACACCAGTCACGACGCCATCGGTTGTCGACCGTTCACACTGCGCCGTCTAACGGACTATGGCCAGCTATGGTCCGTGGCGCGACCATCTCACATAAGGGACCACATTAATTTTACTTAGGCCACAGCTCGGGGTGACAAAGTATCTGCCTGTTAAATAGGGTATTATTCATTTGAAGCTGCTCGGATATCTTACCTGCGCGCATCAATCAATTTGCTGCAACATTAAACGATGCTGGGGTATTTTAAATAATTTATAGGACCCTTGTAGCTACATGTTAGCTAGGTAAAACAAAGTTTGTTTTACATGCAAGGCAAAATTTGAAGGTAAAATAAATGTATCTCTTTTGCTTTCTGCATAAAAGTTAATTATAACTCAGAATAACTCATTGTAAGCAACTCTATAAAACTTTAGCTTGCTAAGAGGGTTTGTTTGTTTGAGTCATGAGAGTGATGAGGGATGTCGCTCCAAATGTGTGTCCGTCAAGTCCGTTATGTATAAGGCTATGTGACAACACCAAAAATACTTTGTATGTTAGAAATGTTTTTATCCAAAAATACTTTGTATGTTAGAAATAGAGTACGATGCTATGCAATTTATAATTGACCGAGCAAGCGAAGCGAGTGAAGCGTCTCTGCTTCGGCTTGGATAAAAATGCTAATTTGTCCGCTGGATGTCCGTCTGTCTGTATGTTCTCCTCTACAGGTCGCATTTCTCAACCAATTTTCGTGAAATTTTGTGAGCAGGTTCGATAATTTTATAGATTTTTTTGTCGTCGGGTATTTTAGATTGGGGAGTACTTCCTCCAAAAAGGGGGCTACAGGATATCTCCACCTTATGACATCCGATTTCGATGTTTCTTTTTTTAATCGAAAGGTTGTAACTTTAAGTTGGTCTCATAAAACTTTGGTGAAGATCTGATGAGGGTCTTAAGCGTGATGAGCAGAATACCAAACTCCTAAAAATGTAGTAAATTGCTCACTTTTAGATTTCTTTAAGCTATGCAAACACAGACTCGCGAGGTCTACAGCTCACAGAGCCACTACTAGTATTTTTTTTAAAGATTCAAGTAAAGCTTTAGTAGAATTTGCAAATATGACTTTGTAGGGCAACAAATCTCGGGGAACTCCCTTTCTCTATCCTTTTCTCGGGCCTTTTGTTAATTACAGTTTTAGTACTATTTTAATTTTTTTTAGGAAACGGACTATAAATGAAGCATGAAATTTAATATTATTGGATCATCTAAACAAATTAAAGTAAGTAAAAATATTTCAAGAATAAAAAGCGTTAAATTTATACAACCTAATTGAATTCTAAGCATAATTACAGCCTGTTTTGATGTTTATTATTTAGTAAGTTCACAGTACGCTCGTCAGAGATTAAAGTGAGATACCCATCAGAAAGCAGCCGTTTTCTGTCACACCTGCCTTCGTCTTGCCCGCCTTGAAAGCCTTCCATTACGTAGTTACGTTATTAGTGCAGACGCCCCTTATAACATTTTACAACAATTTAATTGCGTAATTTATTTCACGCTTGTTATTTTAAACTGGCATGTTGATTTATTTACAAGATGTACCAGATTTTGTGTTTTATTATCAGTTACACAGCGATTGAGATGACTATGGCCATATCAATACTGCAAATTAATACTTACCGACCTATAAGTAGTAAATTGAAGTAAATTTGAGTTCAACAATTTTTGTTGACGACATGAACTCAAAAAATTATCGTAAAATCGTTGGTGTAAATCACTAGATGCGCTATAAACTTTGAGCGACTGTAAAATGTTGGCATGTGAGAGAGTTAGCTCACGCGTCAGAAAAAGAAAGCTCATACCTGTTATTGCAATTGACGTGAGAGAAGACGAGAACGACACTATTTGGTTGACTGTCACATAGGTAAAATGCTGCGGATCTAGGCATCAGGGCATTCCTCTATTTTACAACGTCAACCATTGGGCGGTTTTTGACTAGCCGGCACGGCACCGGCACCGGCACCGTCGCCGGTGGCGGGGATGCAAAAATGTATGAAAATCTGCCGGTGCCGGCGCCGGCAAGTGGAAAAACGAGCAGTACATTTTCATAAATTTTTGCGTCACCGGCGCCGGTGCCGGTGCCGGTGCCGGTGCCGTGCCGGGCTAGTCGAAAAACGCCCATTCCAGTGTCATTGCCGCTGCGTTTTGTTTCGTTCTCTAAAATTTAAGTAATTTGCAAAACCTCATTGGTTATTTGTTTGAAAACGTCATCACAACAGAGTAACCTAGACGTTTTTGATTGATCGGTGAAGTTAAGCATAATAATGAGTGGCATTACGAGCTGAGCGCTTCCGTGCTTCGGAGGGCACGTTAAATTGTCGGTCCCGGCTTTTAAGTCGTTAAGCCATGACGGAGGCCTTAAGGCGGCCTTAAACCTCTGTCTAGAGTTGGCCACTAGCCCATACGAACTTACTTATTAAAATACCTTTCTTTTTTATCCTAAATCTTATACTCTTCTAAAGATTGTGTAAGTATTTCATTTCTTTTTAACCGACTTCAAAAAAAGGAGAAAGTTCTCAATTCGTTGGAATCTTTTTTTGTGCTTTTTTTATGTATGTTCACCGAAAACGACTGAACTGATTTGGAAAATTCATTTTTTTTTAATGGTGCCATAATTTTATTTTAAATTAAAAAAAATCAGATTGGTGCCATAAAGTTTGGTGAGAATCTGTCGAGGATGTTTTTATAATTTTAAAGTTCACAAGACTTCGAGGGCTTAATGTCATTGACCATATCAAGGTGACCATAAAGATCTAGAATCTAAAAGAACGATCATTTCCTCTAACGAGTTGCTCATGCGAAATTCAAATTAGCAAATCATTTGTTACCTCCGACTGGCTTTAAGTTAGTTTCAATTGTATAATATATATTCATTCAGCGGAGTGAGTTAGCGCGAAGTCGCTGCACAGTTATGCAATTAAAAACTAATAAATCATGGCATCAAGACGAGGTTTCTAAGAGCGAGGGAGCTAGCAAACTTGATGGACTAATAAAGTTTTTAAACTCAAATAAAATTGAAACTAGTGGCTCTGTGAGCTGTAGACCTCGCGAGCCTGTCCTTGCAAAGCATATGTTTAAAACTAAATAAATATTCACAATTCTCTAGTTTTGTGATGAGAAGGTGGTCCCAGGTGGTTCATCAATTCCTACCTAGTAGTTAAAGGGTCGATTCAACTTCCACGGGTAGAAATGTAAAAGTGAGCAATTTACTTAATTTTAAGGAACTATTCTGCTCATCATGCTGAAGATCCTCATCAGATCCTCACTAAATTTTTATGAGACTAACCTGCAGTTACAACCTTTCAAATAAATAAAAACCGGTCAAGTGCGAGTCGAACTCGTACGCCGAGGGTTCCGTACCTAGCCATGGTGCCAATTAAGCTAGTCCGCTTAATTGTATGAGCGCCCATACAACTCGGAGGACAATTTTAATCGGCGTCAACTATGTATGTATGGGAACAACCTTTAATTTTCAACTTTTTTAACTTTTTGGAATTTTTCCTTTATTTGTGCTTGCTTTTTGCCAAATTTCGTTATTCTAGGTCAACGGGAACTACCATTTAGGTTTTCGACCCAAAACCTCTAGGGTACTTCCGGTTGACCTAGAATTGTCAATTTTGGTTACAAGCAAGATCTTCCAGCACAAGTAAAGGGAAAATTCCGAAAAATAATAAAAGTTGATAATTAAGGTAAGTTTTGGTACTCACAAGTTTTCACGAAAATCTAAATTTGCCTATATCTTTTTATAGTGTTGTCTCAGGACCTTGATTTTTATACTCACAATAGGGACTATAGACCTTAGTATATGGTATAAATTTCAACTTGCTAGCTCTACCCGTTCCTGAGATAATCGATGGTGACACACGGACAGACAGACAGACAGACAGACAGACAGACAGACAGACAGACGGACAAGAAAGTGATCTTATAAGGGTTCCTTTTTTTACCTTTTAAGGTACGGAACCCTAAAAAGAACCGGATGTCATAAGGCGGAGATATCCTTTAGCCCCCTTTTTGCCCTTTTTTGGAGGAAGTACCCCCCAAACAAAAATCCCCGACAATAATAAAATTCTATAAAATTATCGAACCTGCGGGGTTAAAAATGCCGTTATAGCAGAAATTGGACTATAGGTATGCCGTCTCCTTTCATAGACAGACTGACATGCAAGAATGGCCTTTAATGCAATTCCTGTTGTGGTTCTGCTATAACAGCCTTTTTAAACCCGCTGCTCACAAAATTTCACGAGAATTGGTAGAGAAATGCGACTTGTAGAGGAGAACAGACAGACAGACGTCCGGCCGACAGACATCCGGACAAACGAAAACATTTTTGTCTAACCTGAGGCAGAGATGCTTTGCTCGCTTCGCTCTCTCGGTCAACTAAGGTTTTTAAACTCATTCCCTGTCCAGCCACAAAGGTGCTCTCCGAAGGAGAGGGTCATGTGTACTAAAACGTGATAGTTTTTAAACTACGAGTATGTATTTGATAATAATTAAATTCATCATTAATTTCCTTGCCCTTTTCCCACTAGGTGAGGTCGGCACAACATGTTCTCTGCCATTCCCTCCTATCACTCGTCAACTTAGTAGTCACTCCTTTCACACGCATGTCCTCTCTCACACAATCCATCCATCTTTTCTTTGCCCATAATTAAATTATGATTGTTTAATTTATATTATTTAAGTTTTGTTATTGTTTAAAAAAAAATTACAATTTTTTCTTGAATGTGACAAATTCAATCATGTTATTCGGTGAGAGTACGACAGCGGGTCTAAAAAGGCCGCTTTAGACGACTCATAATAAGAATTGTATTAAAGCCGTCTCTTTTCATAGACATGAGAGTGACAAAAATAAAACATAATACGAATTATAATTACGATTTATAAAAGCAATTGCGATACCTATAAAAAGGCAGGAGAATGATGAATGATGAAAAGGAATTGCGATAACAGCCATTATAGCCTCGCTGATCTTCATTCTAGGCTGATAAGTGTATTTTCTAACAGAAATCCTTAAAAACTTCCCAAGAAAAAAAATTGCAACTTCGGAAATTTATTGATTTCTGTTATAGTAAAGTTATATTTTAAATAAGATTGAGAACAGCTCATCACTCATTAACTTTACCACTCAGTTGTTTGCAGAACGCCTCAATGATCTGTACAAAAACTATATTTTAACTGTAAATTTTAATTGAGATCCGAAAAATTATATCGAAATGCCTAGAAGACTAACGTACAAGCAAAATATAATTATTATATTGATTCCTATAATTAGTACGCTTATACTTGTCGCGGCATTTGTAATCTTTTGACTTATTATGCACTAATTAAGTGACACTCATTATTATTAAATTAAACAACTCCGTGCTCAAAGATAAGAAGATCAATCACAATTATCCCGATAATTACTGTATTAACGTATATACAGTGTTCCAATATCAAGTACCACAGCTAAAGTGAATTTTGCAAATTCTGATCACGAAAATGTGATATGTATCATGTCGGAAGTTGATACGTATCGATGGGATCAAAATACGCGCCCAGCTCCCTGTAAACAGGGCCAAAATAAATTTTACAACAAGACGACACCAAAAAAGTTTAGAGCTTATACCGTACCAAAATCTGTCATAGATACCAGCTGCGTATAATGTTGGGTATGACATGATTTTAGATTGACTTTTGTAAGAGTAGGTTCATTTTCATTTTGAGTCGGTACCGTGAGCCGGTTCGTTTGAGACGGTCATTTTCAATTGACTGTTCATTATTTTGGCGGACTACTCACACATTCTCATATGACAATCTGTTCGGTCAGTTCTGAATTCTTTCTTGTCATTGTCAAGCGAGGAGTGATTGAAGATTGAATGAACCTTGAGGAAAGAGTAACGTCATTTTCTAATTTTGTCATATTGTGTACGGTCACATGACATTTGATTTGAAGCATGACATTTGTAGAAGTTGAGCCGATCAGACAAAGTCGAATTTTGTACAGGACAAAAGAGCCGCGTCAGTCACGTCATACTCAACACTAGCAGTGTAACACGACATGATTCGTCCGACTGAGCACTCAACATTATACAGATCCTATATAAATTACAAGTGATAACAGTAATTGTTTTTTTAAATTCACGCGAGTAGAAAACTACATTTCCTATTTGCATTGACATGAAACCGATGCTAATTATAATTACATGTCTCGAGCGCGTTAAACACGTGGAAAAAACACCATGAGAAACGCTACGTTTAAGATTACTTTTCTATTCTTCTAGCCATCAATAGACTGCCGACATTTACCCACAGAGCAAAAACGATGAGTAGGTGCGAACCCAATGAAGTTGAAACGCAAAAACATAATGAATATGCATATAACACGTCAATTGCAGAGTTATTCGTGTTTGTGTATCTTATAGCTATATTCGAACTTATTGTGGCTTCTTTGTTTTCCTTCAAATTTTAATATCAAAAGTTAACCGATACAACAATAACTCGGTTCAAGCAACTTTTCGAACATAAATTGTGATATTTTAAAGTTGATTCGCTTGAACTTCATAATGTTTATCATTGTAAAGGAAAATCTAGGTCGATGATTGGTTGAGTATTTATTGAGCGTCACAGCGGCGAGGAACACGGATACAGTATCTGCAATCTGATACAACATTCATAATTATCTAATAAACCCATGTTTAGTTGCCTTTGCAGGTCGCCGCTATCAATTTACACGAATGTGTTGGTTCTGTATCGACTCCTATCGACATAATGCGTATACGCCGCTTACGATAACGTACATTCATCAAAACTGCTGAATAATACCTGATTGGAGCAAAGAGTTTTCATTTAGACAAAAAAAAATGTAAAAAAAAAAATACTTCCTTTCATTTCTTTGTTAAAATTCTGAAAGCCTTAGACTTAGAGTGTACTAAAGGAAGTGTACTATTATTCTGTGGATATACACTCGACTAACACAGCTCTACTGATGCAGTCGAATGAGCTTGATACCATCTTAACATCTTAAAATTGAACTCGAATATCCGATTTAATCAAGCCATACATGCGAGTTGCAAAATTTTCAACTGTTGTAATCTGGATTCTATTGCTGCGTAAATAAGGTTCAATAATGAAAATCTTGTGAACACGGGTGTGTGCAGGGAACTCGTCCAATTTAAACATATCCTGGGCGGTGTTACCTATCATTATACCTAGTATCTACATATTATGTACCCTGATTTTTGGTGTCCGGTTACATGTACACGTATGGACATCATTTTATATATTTTTTAACCAACTTCAAAGAGGAGGTTCTCAATTCGACTGTAATTTATTTTTGTATGTTTGTTACAATGTTATTCTGCCAATTATAAATTAATTTTGAAGATTCTTTATTTGTTTGTAAGATATACTCCCAGTGTAGTCCCATAAAAATTGGTGAGGATCTAACGAGGATCTTTGGAGTGATGAATAGAAATGCAACTTATAAGTGCAGCTTTCATTGCTAATAGGCTAACAACATTGAAGAAGATTTTAAAAATTTTAGATCTTTCTACTTGTGCATTACTTATTCGTTCCTTCCTTCTCAATAGAAATACAGTACGATCTCATAAATAACTTTACATAATTATAATAATAGAGTAGTTATATTGAATATGTGAAAACATATTAGGAATGGTGCAGTTTTTGGGGGCTAGACGAGAACCGATACTTAGGTATTTGTTCATTCTAAAAATGGACATCATTATCAATGCTCTCATTAATTAGAGGATTTTGGGAGTTAAGAATAGTAAATTGGTTAATTATCGAAAACTATACTTAAGTAGTTATTTTATGCCATTAACCAATCAAGTTGATATCTGTATTGATCATCTGGTTATAAAATATTGGCCAGTAAAGGACGAAAAAAAATAAAAAATAGTGTATTTTTGTAACGATTTAATAATTATTAGGTATAGATCGGTTAGCTAGCTAGACGGTCATAATACTATCCCCGCTCACTGAGAAACTTACTCAAAAATTAACAAGCCGTCAGCGTCTAAACTTACCCAGAGCGCAATTGAAACTGGGAATAGTTACCGTTGGCGAGATTATACATTTTATATGAGCATTGGGGACAGCTGTTTATTCCATTTCAACGCTTATAAATATTGTATTGTTCTTTAAATGGAAACTTGTACCGGTATATCAGCAACCGTTGATAAAATGTACTTCAGCTATATATCTAGAGCTAGCTATATATTATCATTTTAATTTCATTAGAACTTACCCGTTGAAAGGGTAGCCAGCGAAAGCTGCCTCGTAGGGATGGTAGACGGTTGGGTAAGGCCAACTTGCTGCACTCGCCGCTAAATTTTCTTTCAGTTCTATTCCAGCAGCCTGTTGAAACAAAAACACATTAAAAGGATAAGATAGAGATGAGAAACAAATAAAGAATTAGGTATACAAATTATATTATAAAATATCCTTTAGTTTCCGGTAGCTTTAACATAATCCATTACGAAAATGATCCTCGACGGATTGATTTCTTGATCGATCGCTTTAACGTTTCGTTCTTAACTATTATTATTTAATGGGCAAGATACCCGCGCGAGAGCATCAATCATATTTCGGTCGACAAATGTATCTTTGTTTTTATAATCTTATGGGGATTGTTGATCTTTGCTTTCTTTCATGTCTTTGAGATAAATCAATTTAGGAGAGTATATTTTGATCAAATTAAAAGCGCTGCAAATTCATACAAATACGCTCTCTGTGCAAACATATTGATCGTTTGGTACTAAATCCCTCCAGAAAAAATTGCGTAAGAAGTCAGACAGGGTCCAAAATTTATTACAATACATTAAAAATAAGTTAGGGGCGAGTCTTAATGCGGTCAGCCAGGATAAATCTATCAAAAGATTTTGTTGTCCAACAACTTCATTGGTGGCCGAATCGAAAATCCGATAATAAATTTTACTCAAGTACGACAGCGTAATCCAGTCGCGCTGTCGCTCTTTGTTGCTACGACCTTTCTGATATAATTCCACTTTTCTGTTACTTCAAATAATCGGCCTAAGCCGAAACGCGAATCTGCAGTTCCCTTGGATTTATTATTTTTATTATAATAAATAAAATTGCCGTCACTTTGGTTTCTTCGATTGGGGATACCGAGCATTACAAATGTCACAATGGATTTAGGCATTCGTGAAGTTAGACTTTTCGCTGCGCAGTAGAAAATTTTGTATGAAAAAGTTGCACTGCGCATCGAAACGGCAAACTTCACGAATGCCAAGATCCGTTAGAAGAAGTGTAGGTACCTACTTTAGTTAAATATTTTTATATTTATTACATTATATTTCACAGAGCAGTATCACATTCTAGGAATAACAAAAAAAAACATTGACATAGATTTCAGAACTAGCAAAGAAGCAAAATTCATAAAATAGTCAAAACTATTTTATCATAGAAAGTGATGTTGACATCAAATAACAAAGTGGATCAAAAACAAAATAGCTCCATGTATTACCAACAAAGCCGATGGTCTTTATTGACATGAAGATTATGACTTTAATGGAATCTATCTATAATGCCATTAACATTAATTTTGGACCGAAATATTGTTATGTATTTTATGGAACGAATAAGTTTAATCCCTTGAGAGAGTCTGTAGACACGCAAACGCAGGTAGTTTCAACGGTATAGCCGGTTAAAGGCTCAAACGATTATAAATACGTAAAAAATAATATTACATCACGGTTATTGTACGCTATCTTAAGCCTTCACTGACATCCCAATCCCGATCGCGTACTGCGCCTGTTTGATAGGATTATTAGTCAAACGAGAATTCTTAAAGGGCCTCCAGACTCTCGTAGAGAACCCCCGAGAACACCCGAGAAGCGTGAGTGTGAAGAGCTTCTCGCCTTCTCGTTCTCTGGCTCGCCTGTTCTCCGATCGATGTCGGTATTTTTGGCCGAGCCAAAGGATTTCTCGGGCGAGAAAAGAGAAGGGTCCTACACTCACGTTTTGTCTCATTGAAGATTAATGAGCGGCGGTGGGCAGACATCCATATTGTTTGTTTTTTTCGAGAAATTTCTTTCGTAAAAATATGGAATAATAAATAGAGTTGAAATTTATCGATTTTTTTCAATCTAAGCCTATTTTATGGGATGCTAAATATCGAAACTACTAAGATAAAAGTTTTTTACATTAAGTATTTTATTTTTTTAAACATTATTTTTAGTTACAACATTCACAAAGTTACAGTATGCAATGGCACACAGAGCCAAACCAGCTGCAGTTTCAATATCGACGTCCATACCGGATAAGCAACAGATCACGACTGAGAACAATTGAGAGTGTGGATAGCTTGTTTGTTCTTCGTGAAGTCTCGGGCGAGACTTCTCGCCGAGCCTTCTCTCGAGAGTCTGGAGGCCCTATAGAAATACGTTTCAACTTGCTACGAATTTGCACCCCGTCTTAAGCATGTAGATGTTTCAACGATATTCGATAGAAGTATACAGGTATTTTTGTCAATGAATATAAATGTTATTCAACATTTTACCATTGCAAACGCCTCTATTAATTTTAGTCTTAGTTTTAATTTAAGTATAACTTGTATCTATAAACGTCCTGAAAAGAAGCCTTGTTTGAAAAAAACCGTAAAATTTCACTGTTCAGAAATTTGCTCGTAAACAATTTAAGAAATATACGCAAGAAAATAAATTAGGTTATCAATCAATAATTTGTCACCACTTATTTAATTATTCAAAATCTGTCAAATAAAACTGATTAATTTCAATACTATTTCCGTCACTGAAGTTATTGAAATCATAAATTACGCCTATCGCATTAAATCACAAATCTGTATACAGTTGACGATTTATTTTGAACTCTTCGATAGTGTTATAAATTATTCGTATTATTTTTAACAAGTAGCGGTCGTTTCCTGCGCTTATGACGCCACATGGAAGAACAATTTGATTAACTGCTTTTGTGTGGTATTAAATCTTTATTTATGTTTGTTTACAGTGGAAGTATTACTTAACAGAAAGACACAAAAACTGTTTCAAATAAAGAAATGCATGTGTGGTTTTAGTAGTCGAAATAAATTATAGAAAAAGATCATAAATAAAAAACTGAAGATCCTATTGACGGTGACGGGTCTTGAGTTAACACTTTTGCCAGAGATGATGTATGGATCATTCCTTTATGAATGATGGAATCATCTGCCGGGACACGTTCACGGTCCCACCTTTTAACACCTTCCTCCAAAAGTTTTACTACAGCTCATATATTACACTCTGTGGCTACTTTTATGTTGTTATGATCATTATCATTCAAAGTCACTACCCACACGCTTTTGAGGCTCTACTAGGGAATGGTGTTTATTATTTGGAGCTGTTTTATTGTTTTAACAGACCATGATACCATTCATTTAATTATAATTTGAAAGCATTTGTTTTGTTCAACCTAACTTTTTCATTAACAAACTAAGTAAAATCAACAATGCACAGATACGTACCTAAACCAAACCGATAAATTCGAAACAAATAATTTTCTAATGAAATGTACTTATAAAGTTTTAGTACTCGATTACCTACTTAAAATGTCAACTCAAAAGTTATTTTTTTCATAAAGTACAGGATTACGTTTCTTTGTACACATTTCTTATACCTCAATTTTAATTGTTGATAGCTTAACACGTCATATATTTTTAAGGCTTCCATCCTAAAGTAGTATTTTGACATAGGATCCTAATTATTTTAACGTAATTCCTTTTGTATGGGTCGGAGTGACGATAAATAAATTGTGAGCTGCTCTTGTGTCGACGCACATAATCCTTCTGATTCAAACGATAATGAAGCTTTTGAGCCATGATGTTGCTTATTCAACATTTTGAGTACATAAGTAATTAATTTTATAATACTTTGTAACTTATTGCTGAAGGTGCTTTGTTTTCGCTGTTGTTCAAGAATCACTTTGTTACTTATACTCAAGTTTTCACTTGACAAATTATAAACAATGCAAGTAGCATTAAATGGACTGGACAAAAAAATACAATTTTAGCAGCACATCGTTAAAATGATCGGTTTTATCCCTTGTAGCATAATATTCCCTTTGATCCATTTTCATCAAACATTATTTAAAATGTTTGCGTTATTCAAAAAAATCCGTTTCTATTTAATAAGCTTAAGCAGTAGCAATCAATAAGCCAAATGTAATATGCTAAGTAGTTAAGTAGTATGAGTTAATCCTTGGCATCAGTAGAATAGTTGTAATGACAAGTCAACAAACTTAATTAACGATTACTATCCAAGTAAGGAAATGCTGAGACTTGAGACTTGTAAGTAAATTGACATAGATTTATGTGTAAGTAGGAGTGATTTTATTCAAACATTTAAGTATATTAAGGAATTTTAAAATGAGTTTACAGTTTTGCTGTCTTATGCATAAAACCTTAGTGCGCCGATCAAGCTCACTAGAGTCTAGTGAGCTTGATCGGCGCACTAAGTTTTATGCATAAGACCGTTAATAGTTTTTTAAACACTAGCACGTTCAGTGCCCTACGCACGTGGTGTAGAATGTACATGATTTAGGTGATGCTGCGAGTGCTCTCTGGAAGTCACTCGAAGCTTAGCAGTAACGTGTTATCACAAGTTTAAAAAACATTTAACCTTAGACACAAGCAACGGCTTTGAATGCTCAAAGACATAACAGTTCTTGATAATCTCTCCGTACTTACCGCATTAGTATAAAAAGGAGGTTGATCGGCAGCAAGGGCAGGGAAGTATGCGGCCATGCCGGCAGCAGTAGCGGCTGCAGCGTCCGAGTACGGAGCGCTGTACATAGAGAGTGGCACTCCAGATGCTAGCCTCTGGTAGTTGAGGAACTCATATTGGCATGAGCAGACTGTCTGCCCTGTGATAGGATCCTGGAATATTGGACGGCCAGTGTCGCAGCAGCGAGGCGCGGCGGCTGCTGGCGATCTCGGCCGGTCAGCGCCGCCAGCGCCGCCAGATGTGGCGCTCATACCCGCCTGCGCCGGCGGCGGACTGTTAGAGGCTGTCGATATGGTGCTCTGTAAGTTTCAAATTTTTAAAATGCCTTTATGACGCGTTTTCACATTCGCAAGTTGCAATGCACAATACACAAAAATGAATTTGGAGGCCCCCGTAATTCGCTTTGCAAAAACAATCACATTTTTCAGAACGCTTTCGTATGCTTACATGGTCGGATGACGCTTAAAAGAGCATTGTACAAAGTTCAGTCAAACGAAATAAAACGTTGATAATCGGTACGACAGCATTCGTGCCAAAATTGATAAATAATTTTTTAAACTAATTTTAATATTGGAAATTAGCATAATGTATGCGAGGATGGATAACAAATGTGTATTTAATGATAGTGTGAAAAGGGGTGCTTTTACCGTGAGATTACTCTGGGCGTGTCCAATACGTCGTCAGTCAGTGCCACGACGATTTTAGAATTCGGACTGACATTATCATTTAGCTAATTTATATTATTAATCATAGAAATACCTATGTAAATTGGTATTTTATTTGAGCTAGAACATAAATGCATATGTCTAGTTGTTGATAATAATGCATGTTAATGATAGTAGGACGATGTTGTTGTCATAATAGATTTATTTGGCGACTACCTGAATCGATATCGCGGTTGTAGAACAAACATCCGCTCGCTGGCTGAGCATAAAGCCAGTGGAGATCGACCTTTTTTAATTGAGCTTTGTGCAGAATTGTACGTGGATAAATAACTTTCTAAATATTTGTCATCGAAATGAAAAATGGTCCCCAACCGTCTAAACTATATTGTGTTCTGAATGGGATTAGAAACCGAGAAATGCCACCCGAACGTTTTTGATACAACTGTCAGTTTTGAATAGAAATCATAATTAATTCTTCTTTTGAATTCGTTGGATATTTTATTAGATATTTCCGGGAGGAATTGTATTGACAGTTCAGTTATCCATCGGTGCGTGTCCACCCTACTTTAATACAAATTGGAGCTGAAGTAAACCCACTTTATTGTTTCAAAAAAAAAAAACAGAAAATCTAGAAAAAGTTATTAACAAAAGTTTATAATTGTAAGACCTTCGGCTTCTTTCCATACACATAGTATGGAAAGAAGCAGTGTTATTGTCAAGCAATAATAAGCCTGGTAAAGTGACGTCGCGTTTGACAAAGCACTAAGCTGGAGCTGTGACCGCGGCGGCCAGTTAGAGATACCTATGGCTTCAGTCGGCCTAAACACGCGACGAGAAATGGCTAACGACAACACAAACCATCCTCCCAAGTTCCATCTGCCTAAAGCAAAGCTTTGGCCAACCACGCACCCACGCGTCACGGCAAGACAAGCTAAAAACATTTGTTGTGTTAAGGGAATTATCGAGGTAATCCCGAAGCCGTTAAACGTCGAATCCCTGCATTACCTACATTACATACCCAGAATAGTTATTTAATCCTTGCTCGCAAACATTGTATAATACTTGTATGTCGCGGGTTGCGGGTCGGTAGTGTTCGGCTTTCGTATCGTCGCTCATTCGACCTAATGGAAATGGCAATAGAGATTATATCGATCTATATGAGGGGAACGGCTGAAATCGACGCCGGTGCTTAAAAGGGATTCAATCCGTTCAAACGATACGAGTATCTGTTGGATGAAACGATATAATTACCTACTGTAGTACGGCATGCGGTGTTTATTCGTTCACTCGGCCATTGTGGACGGTCGTGTGTATACATGAAATTTTCATTATGTTGGTGAGTTTGTACTAACAGACGCTTGTGTATGCTGGTTTGCATCGCTTCGTTTAACCAAACAATGACATTTTAATTTGTTAAAATTGAATTTATTTTCGCACTTCGTTGGAAACTATTTGTGAGTGCTGTTTTCGTATATATCGTAAAAACAAAATGCGAGTGAATCGATTGTAACAATATGAAAACAATAATCTTTTTGTGACAGGATTTTCATACATTACAATATATGTATAAATATGAACTACACAATAGTTATATTTTATGAAATACAAATATTTATTCTAACGTTCCCAAGTCACTAGCCAACTATAAATTAATGTTGCATCTATATCAGAACTTAAATACTATTAGTCTCTCTTTCTTTAGTGTCAAAAGACTATACAAAAAAGAGGCACACCAGCACCTTTCTTTTGTATTCGTTTTCTGTACATGTACAACACAACCTGTTGGCTCAGATTATAACATCTGAATGAGTACACATTTTGTCGTATTTGGTTATATCGGAGAAAATGAGCACGCACTTTAGGTATCGTTAATGTGTGCTTATTAGATAAAACGTACAAAAAAGTTGTCATCATATCCTTTTCAAATATTGGGCCGTTGGAGGATTAAAGTGCCGATGCACCTTATCTCCAGCAGACATCTTTTAAAAAACAAACACGAGAAGTATTCTCTTTTTGTCATGTTTTTTATCGTAACCCGCAGGATGTGTTAGAGTCGTTAAGCCCGTTTAAGTGTTAAACCATGTAACTGAATATTCGAACGTATAAGGGGTCCGATCTATTTGTTGTAAAAAAATTAATCTTAGAGAAATCGGACCCAATGACATGAATTTCGTTAAAGACATCAGTCGGGCAAAAAATATCGATGACATGTTCCTCGCTTAAAAAACAGTGGGTGACGGCGGCCTTAGCTTTCATCCAGGTACTTGGAAGACATTTTTTAACCTTTCTAAGAGGCATCGTTAAAGTCTTAAGTTTACGATACACTTGTACATACATACAAGTATCTGGTACCTGTCGTGTAGTATCTTTGTTATAATTTATAAACTGTATCCCACAATGTAACATAATATTATTTCAGATTTTTTTTTATCATTTCTAAAATGTGTTTCACCTATGCGATATAATATCAGTAACGTAATAAATTTTATTAGTTTACTTTACTGATATATAATTTTAAATGCGACTAAAAAGTCTTAATAATACACTTATGAAGAATATAACAAACTTGACAACCACATCAGGCAACAGCTTTTAATCTATATTATTAACTTGTTAGATTAAAACATAATAATTCATCTATTTTTGAAAACATGAGGCCTACATAGTTTTAGCATAATCGAATCAATTTCTATCGATATCCTCGCGTTCATAATTTAAACTAATAGACTAGATTAATACTAAGCAACCAACTATCTACAACATTATACTGCGTTCGACATGAATCTCGAACGATACCAACGTAAACCCCACTACACACGGCCTAATTTGTCGACCGATGATATCCACCGTGAAATCAGGTTTAGCGACTTACTGGCGTCTGATATAAGCCTGCTTTCGCCATGAGAACATAAATAAAAATTACCTCTCAACATTGTTCTCGAATATTTTATGTCGGTCTTCACGTAAACCAAAAACAAAAATCTTTTTCTATTTCTTTTTTTGAAAAAGTATGTTTGTATGAGCTAGTGGCCAACTCTGGTGATGGAGTTTTTAGGCCGCTTAAAAGCCTCCGTCATGGCTTAACGACTTAAAAGCCGGGACCGACAATTTAACGTGCCCTCCGAAGCACGGAAGCGCTCAGCTCGTACTGCCACTTGCGGTCACCCATCCAAATTGTGACCGCGCACAAAGTTGCTTAACTTCAACGATCAATCAAGAACGTCTCAGCAAGCTACGCCACAAGCGCTTCCGAAACATTATATTTTGATTATTTGTTGTTACCTTCTTAGTTTTGATAGTTCATCCAGATGTGCTTTTTCTATACTGATGATTGTAGTATTATGATCCAAATTATTTTAATTTGGATCTTAATACTACAATCACAAGGTTCAACTAGCTTTTGCTTTGATAACATTTACAAGCATAACTATTCCAGTATTTAGAATAGATAGACAAATATTCATCATTTAGCATCTTCCTTAACTTGTTTGGTTTATCGACTCATATGACGCGTTTGAATTACAAATGCTGTTTACACATGGTTGTCCAGCTTGTATGAACACAGACAGCTTACAGGATGAACGCTTTATAGTATTTAGAGTTCACTAACAGCTTAAGCCGACCCTGAGAATTAACAGGAGGCAATAGGAACACGAGACATAAGCGAACACTACGAAGATCCAATGCCTTTTCACACGTCGCGTTTTGGGGCGGTTGCGGCGTTTGTATGCAAACAACCAACGCCGGCGTTGAAACTACCGTACTTGCCAACACTTCGACGCTGACCGGCTACCCGGTAACCGGGACGTGTGAAAAGGCACTTATAATACCTCGAATTTTACGTGAGTACTCTTCTCACAATGGATCTAGGCATTTGTGAAGTTAGCCGTTTCGCTGCGCATTAAAAAAATGTAAGTATGAAAAAGATGCACTGCGCATCGAAACGGCTAACTTCACGAATGCCTAGATCAATTGCGAGAAGTGTACCTTTACTATCTTTGACTATTCTGCTTTTGTTCGTTTGATTCACTACTGGAGCTTAGTTATTTAGGAAAAAAAATTAAAAAAAAAACATACATACAGCCGAACATAAACCCCCCTTCTTTTGGAAGTCGGTTAAAAAGAGCAAGTCACCGAAACGAAAGCTATAGGCACCAAACTGTGTTTGTTGCACTGGTTCTTACGGTATGGGTTGCGAAAGCACAGGAGGAGAGTACTTAGCTACTAATAATTATGAAGATGTATTTAACAATACTAATACATACATGAAATCACGCCTTTGTCCCATCAAAGGGGTAGGCAGAAAAAAAATATAAAACTAAATGATTAAAATTCAGTTATCAGTAATTGTGACTTTTATAATATTGAGACAAAGTTAACTTTTGTCAGAGCGTAGGCACGGTCGCGTTACCAACTTTTTAAATAGCCTGTATTCCCAGCCTCGAATCGATTTCATTAAAGTTTCATCCAAAACGGTCTCGAGGTTATAACAAGATTGAAATAACTACAAACATACAAACTTTCAGATGTAACATGTTAGTAGGGCAGTCGATGTCGACCACGAGGCGTAAAGCCGGAGTGAGGGAGTGGCCACACTGCGTTTTCTGCTGCGCGTTTTTGTACTGCGCGTTTGCATCGATACAAACGCCATCGCGTTTGTTTGGATACAATACAGTTGTTCTATCTCACGAAGTCCGTTTGGTCTTAATTGTGTGTGTGTTCACATGCACGTTGTTTCTGTGTGCGTAAGCTCGGGAGCGCTCAGAATCGGCCCACGCACACAGAAACAACGAGTATGTGCATCTACACACACAATTAAGACGAAACGGACTTCATGAGATAGAACAACTGTACCTATGTATTCTGTGGGAAGGGAGCTGTCTGCGTCTCGCATTCGCAGCGCGTTTTTTGAAGCGCGTTTGTATCGATACAAACGCGCTGCAGAAAACGCAGTGTGGCCACTCCCTGAGACTTCAATGCAAGTAAAGCCGCTCTGATACAGCTAGTTTAAAAATATCGTAGTTGAATTTGTTTAAGTAATCTTGTACTCCATTCACACCTTAAATTTCTCACGCAAATAGTTATTTATAATGGGAAAGCCATAGATCGGAGAGATAAGCGCCGCGACGTCACGCATTTGACTCTAAAAGCTTATGCGAATGTTACTTGATCGTGCACACTATTTCCTTTAATTAACGCGTTCATTGTGAGATAGAGATCAATAATAATATAATTTGTTATACAATTAACATTAAAAATAGTTAATAAAGCCTGTGTATGCTTTGTATTTGATCATTTACATAACCCGTATTCAAGTGCCCGCGGCGATATGCGATAACGTCACATGATTCTTCGAGAAATCGCTGAGCACACTAATTTTTTTAACGTGACATTCATAATCACCTGAACTGCTTTTACAAGTATGTGATAATGCAGTCACTCGTGGCGTAGCTTGCTTGGACGTTCTTGATTGATCGTTGAAGTTAAGCAACGTAGTGCGCGGTCACTCTTGGGATGGGTGACCGCAAGTGGTATTACGAGCTGAGCGCTTCCGTGCTTCGGAGGGCACGTTAAATGTCGGTCCCGGCTTTTAAGTCGTTAAGCCATGACGGAGGCCTTTAGGCGGCCTAAAAACTCCGTCACCAGAGTTGGCCACTTGCTCATATGAACTTATTATGCAGTCGCTTTGCTCAAAACTCGTACGTGTTTCATAGAAGATTATTCCTGCTTGTCTAAACCTAAAAACCAAAATGTCAGGAAAATTACTACAATCAGTAACGTATCGTGTGATTTAGACTTTATAATTACTGAGAATGAATATTTGCAAGGTACATTTATAACTCAGCTAATTAACTGCTTCTTCATCACTTTTTATATCGCTATCTTAGACATTGCAGGCACGGAAATACATTACGAATCATAATTACGAACCTACTTTGTGTTATACAAAAAGCTGTGCTGGTAACATTGTTGTGAAACAATTGACTTAACATCAAACCTTTCATTGAGAACCGAGAAACTGTATAATAAAACTAATGGGTACATATTTGATGACCCATTTCCGTAGCTCTAAACTTTCTGTTATTTAGTTAGGTTATTTACATAAAATTGTGACTTTAATTGGACAATTACATGGTGGATCAGAAATCGAAGCGAGTGTCTATACTGACCGCATCCTGTGTCAAGATATCCGACGCGATAAGGCCCACCCTCGAAAATGCATAATGCCTCTAAAGAAATTCACACCTTTCCTAATTAGGATAGAATTAAGAATGAATAAATATTGAAAGGGACCGCTTTTATTCGTTTGCTACGTTGTAAGTTTAAGTATGTAATAATAGTGTAATGATAATGAATTGTAAATCAGCAGTTGTGTAGCACTAGCATATTTTTTGTTAAGGAAGATATGAAGATTAAATTCAATTTTTACTTAGGTATTTTCAGGTTATTGTGCATAGTTAATAGTTAGTCTGTGGCAACTTCACAGGTAATTAATGTTATAAAGCAAGTTTCAAATAAAATTAACATAAGTATGTCTTTATTGTTATCTGTTATCACTGTCAGCGATCTGCTCGAGTAGGTACCTATTTAGGCATTATACTAGCTGCGCCCCGCGGTGTTACCCGCAGTTCAAAACTCAACAAGAGACGATGGGAAAAACTAACAGAAGTTGTATTTTCTGCCGTCACTAAAAAAATGGTATCAAAAATACATTTACATAACAGTTTCAAGCCAATCGCACCACCCGTTAAAAGGTTCCCATACAAACTTTGACACCCTTTTGAATTTTTTTGAAAAATCCTGAAACATGTGTCCCAATCTTTTTATTTTACATATCCAAACGAAGTTTTAAACACAGCACTACGCGTTTTCATCAAAATCGGCATTCACACACACACACGGACTTTCACCTTTATAATAGTAGTAGAATTATTCCAGAAACATCGTCATTCTGAATGCGGTCACAGGTCCATTTAAATCGATATGCCGTTTTATTTTAGTGTTTTATCGTCGTCCGAATATTATGCGCTCTATAAAGGGAGTGGACACGCACACGACTTTAGAGCTTTCCGGGTCGGTTCGCAAGGGAACAGTATTTTTATTGTGTTTCATTCAAACAACTCATTCATAAAATTGCAACTCTTTCGAAAGCAACCAGAGAGCTCGTCGACACACTCCATCGCTCTCGCAAATGTACGCGACGGCTCTCCTTATATTCCAATGCTAAAATGACTTTATCGGATACTAGTTGCTGCTCGCGGCTTCGCTCGCATGGTACCCGGATAAAAAGTAGCCTATGTTAGGCTAAAGCCCTCCAGCTATCTCCACACAAAAAATCGCGTCAATCGGTCGCTCCGTTTTGACGTGATTCCACGACAAATAAACAAACAAATAAACATATTTTCACATTTATAATAGGGGTACGGATTATTTGTTTTAAATCAGTCTAGACAGCGAACGGACGAAACGCTGATTTCACTAATGAAGTTGTTTCAGATTGTTCGTAAAGATTTATAGGGCCGTGTTATGGAATAAACATGTGCTAGCCGCGGGCGCTTGTCTAATAATAAACTGAACCATTATTCCGCTTAATATCCCCGTGACGTGATCGCAAACATTTCTACACCTATTAAAAACTAAATTAGAACTAAAAGTACTAATCACGTAAGGAAACAAAGCTAAAGCAATATTAAAATACCTTATCATTTATGATACGAGCCATTTAGTTTAACGAGCTTCATAACTTCTTGAATTTTTTTCTGATTCACAACAGATAAGAAGTAGGTACTGGCTACAGTTGGAGATTATTCTTAAATATGCTTAATGGTGTTAGTTAAATGGCTTTATTAAAATATCAAATAGTTACTTATTATGGTAATGACCGTTAGTAGTGCAACAGTAATGAACATTTTACCAAAGTAATGTGTTTCAATTAGCGCATCAATTGTAGAGTCAGGTTGTTTAGATGTACGGAGGGCGAACACTGAACATTCGAAGTTTGAATTATCGGTTAATACAGTGACCAATAAAGCGGTGGCGATTCATAACATCCCGTGCATTTCCCGCACGGCTCTTTATGACCCTCCCTATCGTCCACTAATCGACAACTGTGTTACCAAAATAACCCCGCACAAAATTACCTCGTGATATTCATGTGATGTTATCAAATTCTGTTTCATTGATTTCAAATGGAAATAAATGATTTTCATTGTTGAATTGAAGTTTGGAATAGCAGATGGTAATGTTTTTTTGGGCTACGAGTATTTTAAGTTGAAATTGAGCTTAAGTTGAGTATGTAACGTGACCGCGAGGAGTGACCGTATCGCGAGTACTTCCCTCATTTTTTTGGGCTACGAGTATTTTAAGTTGAAATTGAGCTTAAGTTGAGTATGTGACGTGACCGCAAAGAGTGAGCGTACCGCAAGTACCTCCCTCATTTTTTTGTACTACGAGTACTTTAAGTTGAAATTGAGCTTAAGTTGAGTATGTGACGTGACCGAGAGGAGTGACCGTACCGCGAGTACCTCCCTCATTTTTTTGGGCTACGAGTATTTTAAGTTGAAATTGAGCTTAAGTTGAGTATGTGACGTGACCGCGAGGAGTGACCGTACCGCGAGTACCTCCCTCATTTTTTTGGGCTACGAGTATTTTAAGTTAAAATTGAGCTTAAGTTGAGTATGTGACGTGACCGCAAGGAGTGACCGTACCGCGAGTACCTACCTCTTACCTCGATGAAGATTCTATGAATCGAAACATTGTCGGTATCTAAATAATAATAAATCCTACTAATATTATAAATGCGAAAGTTTGTGAGGGTTTATTGATGTCTGGATAAATAGATGTTCGTTACTCTTTCACGCAAAAACTACTGAACGGATTTTAATGAAATTTGGAATACCTATGCATAGTTTATGACCTGGAATAATATAGTATTTAGAAGAATACTAACGTATATATTCTAACCGACTTCTAAAAAAGGAGAAGGTTCTAAGTTCGTCGGAAGCTTTTTTTGTGTTTTTTTTTTTCGTTAAAAAGTCACTTCAATATTGACTACTGTGGTAGGTACTTTGTCACTATTGTTAAACAATAAAAGTACTGTATTTACGAAACTTTAATAGTATTCTACTAGTTACCCTGGTTCCCAAACTAAGCGATAGTTTAGTGCTAGATAGCGCTGTGCCTGTGTTCACCAGTATTTAAAAAAATATGACAATCCTACTACTATTTCATAAAACTTAGCTTCGTTACCTTTTGAAATAACGACAGTAAACTATAACCGATATTTATCAGAGAAATACAAAGTAGTAAACCACGAAACCACATTCGTGGTTTTGATTGCACACTATTTGAAGTTGAGAGAGTGGATCATTACATTTCATTAGCACCAGTGTTTTAATGCAATCAAACTTTTGACTAATAACGACTAATAATTTTTAATTAATGAAATGTATTTTGTCACGGGCAACTTGATGAATCGGTCATTATTCATATGGACCGGTCATTGTAGATAATGACCAAAAACGTCGGTCAATTTGATAAATTTATTAATCTGGCCGGCTCATATTAATAATGCCAGAAGGCCCGTGGTTTGTTTAATAAATCAAGGTTTGGGATAGCTTGAATTTATCACTTAGACCGGGCAGTATGAATAATGCCCTGCTTCTAGCCGGACAATGTAATAAATTAGATCTAAATCTGTAGGTGTAAGATGGATTAGACTGGCGCAGGATCGTGACGAATGGCACAAACTAAGGGAGGCCTATACCCAGCAGTGGGTGAAGTCGGGCTGTGGATGATGATGATGATGATGAAATCTGTAGGTTAGGTTAGTAAAAAATCTACGCGCAAGGCGAGCGAGCGTAGCGAGCATGACGCGGCAGCGGTCGCCAAAGCGCCAGAAATGTAGTCAATCAACTAAAACACTACAATCCATCTATTTTATTACATTGCCCATGATAGAGTTGTCATTATTCATAATGACCGGGAAAAGTTATTAATCATACAGTTTTAATTACATTGCCCACTTGATACGGTCATTATAATATACAGACCAGTCATTATTCATAGTGACCGGACTTATCAAGTTGCCCATAACATATTTATCATAAGCCTAGGTTACTATAACACCTAGACTTTCGATATTCGTCGGGAGTTAAAATGAAACTATATTGAGTTGTAAGTACGAGTATAATAGCAGATGTGAAAGCGCGTTGAAATCTTTTCAAGGTAAGTAAAAAACAAAAATAAGTAAATTAACTTAAAATTGAAAAATATATTTAAATATCTAATTGTATTTATTATTGAAATTATTTTCGAACTAATAAAATTTTAGTTTGATGAGGAATATCAAAATATTCAGGATTTAGTTATTTCACTGTCTTTGGTTTTGAACCGTTACTTTACAAATAATTGTAAATGTAACCAAAACTGCTACTTTCTACTGATTAATGCTATTTAGCAATGGTGCAGTATTTTTCACTTTAGCTCACAATTGACATGATTGTAACTATATTAAAATATGATAAAACTAGTAGGTACTGTGTTGTTTAAGAAAGCATGGTAAATTAGGATAACAATTATGAATTGTTGATAAGTATTGAATTGATTGGTTTCACGGTGAAATTGCCTGTGGGATTACCATAAAGTATCAAATTGCAGATTTAAAGTAGTTTCCCTCCAGGGCCCATTCATTTTTTCCACCCTGTATAACCTAACTCACAATAAATAAATGAATATATAAATATTGGTGGACATTTCACACAGCGCCATCTAGCCCCAAACCAAGCAAAGCTTTAAATAAATAAATAAAAGCTAGAATACTTATAAATTTTAATTAATCATTTTCATTTTGTAAAAATTAATGTCTTTGTCCCCCGTCTCGTTTTTCTAAAGCCTTTCAAACAACAAGTAATTTACATGCAAGCCATCTAAAGATATCGGTACAATCGATCTTTAGATGAATACAATATGTAGCTAGTTATATCTACCACTGTGTCTTTCTAGTGACCTGAATCACTTAAATTAAGTTAGGTTATTATTTTTAGTAATTTCTAGACTTGTTTGTTTTTTAGTACTCAAATATGTAATTGCTGACTGGTTATTAAAAAAAATGCTATGGTTTTGAAAGTAGGACTATTACGTACAGTTTTCAAACACTATAGAAATATGAAAAATAATAACTGTTCAGTTAAAAGTAGCGCAAATCTTTGGATTTAGCTCTGACCGCACAGTGACTACTAATAGGATATGCTGGCGGCTTATATTCATAACCACTTTCTGCCCTCGGCTACGCTTATGTTGGTAATAGTATATATCCTAGATATGTTATTATATTCATAAAGCAAGTAAGTTCGTTTAACTTCGTTTGAGCTGGTGACCAAATCAGACCCCTAGCCATATTACACTACCTATCGTCGCTGTAGAATAGAACACTTTAAAATGTATAGGAATTGACGTTCTGACCACGTGACTCATCACCTTTAAACGTCAATTCCTATACATTTTGAAGTGTTCTATTCTACAGCGATGATAGATAGCGTAATATGGCTAGGGCCTGGATTCATTAGGCCGCCTAATGGCGTCTGTCGTGGCTTAACGACTTAAAAACCGGGACCAACAATTTAACGTGCCCTCCGTGCCACTTGCCGTGCCCATTTTATAAATAAATTTTTGAATAATATGAATTATGAGTACTTACCTACTTACCGTTATTCATCCAATGCTAAAGAATGCCAACACTTCATAGATATGTCATTACCATATTTTTTTTTATTTATACCAATTCTTATATTTTTATCAAATCGAGTGTTACAATCAAGAGAGCTTAAAGTGTATTGTTGAAAGGACAATATGTGAAACAGCTCCCTCACCGGTTCCCAACATTCCAAGCATTTACGAATTCAGCATTTAAGTAGCTAGGTACGATAAAACAACTCAACTGATATTTTTCTACAAAACTAATATTTAAACCGACTTCAAAGAGGAGAAGGTTTTCAACTAGGCTGTTTTGTTTAGTTGTAATAAAACATCATCATCATCACATCATCATCTCCTTGCTCTTATCCACTAGGTGGGGTCGGCACAACATGTTCTCCTCTTCCATTCCCTCCTATCACTCGTCATCTCAGTAGTCACTCCTATCACACGCATGTCCTCTCTCCTTGGCCTTGTCCTTTCTTTGGCCGTCCTCTACTTATGTATGCTTCCACATTCATATCCAACACTTTCCTTGTAATATGACTTTCTTCCCTCCGCATAACATGCCCATACCACGCTAACCTATTACTCCTCATTTTAATTAAGTTGTAATAAAACATTGAACATAAAATTAGAAATAGCTTGTTAAAAATGACTGTAGGTTTTATTGAATTAAATGAAGCCATGACGGAGGCCTTTACGCGGCCTAAAAACTCCGTCACCAGAGTTGGCCACTTGCTCATACGAGCTTACTTACTTTATTGAATTAAATACGAGTCTAGACATTTTTACATAATCAATAGATATTTTCATAACATTAAAAGTAAAAAATTAAGGAGAAGCAACTGAGCCATCTAAGGATTGCTGCAAATAATCTATCCATAGCTTATCTGATTTATGTCACTGCCAGTTGGAAGCGTGTCCAAGACCCAGGCATCATTACCACGCTAAATGGCAACGTTAAAGAAAATATCAATTTGGCTCAACGTATCAGAGCCAAATTGATATTTTCTTTAACATTCATATTAGTATTTTGCCTACAACGGATATTCAACTTAAGCTATGTTTTCTCATATAAAATGTCATCATATCGTCTATCGAAATCAGTTTATATCTTTTGGAAATACTCTCACGAAAACGTATCGTAACGGTCTCGGAGCAACGCCCGACGACGCGACGAGGTGTGAACTAATGATATATGAACATTCGACTGAAGTGGGTGCTACACCGCTAGTAATTGTCATACATGTGTATTTTAAGTTCAAAATGTTGGTAATAAACTTTCACGACTGTATGACGTGTCTGATTATGGCAAACGAAAGATCTGTGGTCTTGACGTGACTAAAAGTTTATTTGTGAATTAATTTTAAATCGTTTTAATTTTGTATTGTTTCTTACATTATTTCTACTAAGTTTGCTCGTCTTTGCCAAGTTTTTTTGATAGTTTCATGTAATTAAGGAACGTTTTATGTTTGTTGTTTTTTTATTTATTTTTTTATTGCGGATTGACCTGTCCTCATGTTAACCGACGATGTGGATGACGATGGATCACAAAGGTCTAGAAGACACTATTCACTCTTGACTTGAAGAGACCCAGGATATAGTTTTCGGGGAAAACAGAAGCTGTTCCAGAAGTGAATTCCAGACCCCAGCAGAGCGAATGATGAAGGTGGAGGAGAACCGCGTACGCGTATGGAACGTAATATTATAGGTATTAAACTGTCAGACCGCGTGCGGAACAGAGTACTGCGCTCCAAAGCCCGTGTTGTTGACGTTGGTCAAAATGCCAGCAGCCAAAAGTGGAACTGGGCTGAACATGCTTGTCATATGTCGAACAACTTGTGGGCAAAGAGGACAAGAGAGACCCCACACAATGTGACACGACTACTTGCAAAAGATCCAGAATGAGATGGCGGGATGAGCTGGATTCCCACCTCAGCACATGGCCTGTAGACGCGCTATGACGTGAAGAGTGGAAGAAGGTATAGGTCTTTGTATTGCAATAGGACGACCATGGCTGAATAATATTAATAATAATTTACTGGCTGTGCATAGAGGTGTGTTAGTGCCGACACTAATGTATGGTAGTGAAAGTTGGGTATGACAGAAAAAACACCAAAGTAGCGTGAATGCAGTAGAAATGCGTGCGTTGCGAAGTATGTGTGGGGGTGACTTTGAGAGATCGAATGAGAAACAGTGTGATAAGAGAGCGTTGTGGAGTGAAAGAAGATGTAGTGATGAGAATAGAGAAGGGTTTGTTAAGATGGTTCGTCATGTAGAGAGGATGAATGAACGAAACAGGTTCATAAGGCGAGTGTGAATGGGACCGTTGGAAGGGGAAGACCTAGGCACACATTCCTGGGCCAAATTGGCGAATTATTGGAAAAAGGCTAGGTCAAGAGTACCCTAAACCGACGAGTTTGCATGAAAAATGTGATGAGAGTGAATGAAGCGAAAGAAGGGTGTCAGGATCGTAGCAAGTGGAGATCTGTGGTCTCTGCCTACCCCTATGATGGGAAACTGAGTTTATGTATGTATAATTTACTGTAACTAATTGACTTTAACCATTTTAAAACTGGGTTATAATAAACTTTCTATGAGTGTATTTTGCACAAAAGTGATAATGTTTTAAGCAAGTCTCAATTATTTTTTATACGTGTTCAATGTGTTGTTCAAGGTGAACTAAATGCAATCAGCAGTAGGTTTTATTATCGTGTTAAAACAAAGAAGTTGTTAGAATTTTTACCAGTGACTTGTAAAAAAATATCTATGTAATTAAAAAAAAATTCTTACGTACGTGTCCTACTGGTTTTGATCCAGATCATAGTCTTGATCTTGAGATCGTTTGCATAATCTAGCTCAAAATGATTCTAAAGCAGTTTTTAATAACCATGTACTGATGTTTAAAGAGAAAATAAATGGTTAAACCGAAAGGATTATGTATTTTTAACGTAAAATAAAATACTAGTATACATTCTTTGGACATCAAAATCATTATTATCTTAAGTACCGACCTAATTATTTTAATATATTTCATTATAGCTCAGAGTGCCTATAACTTTAAATATTATTCGACAATGAATTTTGGTGTAGGAAGAAGTCGTACTCAAATAATGTTTATAAGAGGTGTGTCAGGATCGTAGCCAGTGGAAATCCGTGGTCTCTGCCTACCCCTGTGAGAAAGAGGCGTGATTTTATGTATGTATGTACAATGTTTATCTTGTCTATTTTGGAAATAATGCTACCACTACACACACAAGTTTCAAATCCGGTTACCAACGCTATCAAAAACTTCCATCAGCGTAACCATAGACTAATAAATTGTTCATCGTGAATTTCGAAGAAAATAATAAAAGTTTCCGAGAATATTCATTTCATTCAACTATATGATTGGGTGAAGACCAAATTATACGATCAATTATAAGATCAACGACTATACGATGTTTGCCCCAGATTTTAATAACCTAGAAGACTTTATTTCATATTAACTACTTATAAGAAAATCTCGACTAGGACAGGACATACATAGACTTTATGACCCAATTCAGATCGTGTCTTTTATATTAAAATGAATTAATTGCTTAACTGTAATTATAAATATAAATAAAGTCTAACTAAAGCCTTTTGACGCATTTGGTGGGCATCTCAAGCGTAAAAAACTTAAATATCAGTTACTTGAATTAAAAACTTTTTGTTCCAAATAATATTAAACTGTAACTCATTACTGAGAACAATAGCTTACCTGAGCGAAATTTACGTAAACATTCGCTTTTTATTAGGCAGGTACGCTTAATTAAAGTCAAAAGGGCAACAGAATTACGAATCGAAATAAAAAGGGGTCAGTAGACGCCTGAGCGCAAACTGCAGAAATAATGAAGATTGTTCATGGCTCATTATGAAGTTAAATGAATGGTCCACAGCTTTGTTCCTCTGTTTGTTCTGAGGTCGTAGTCTGGCCAGAGCCTCATGCGATGTGGCTAACTGGGAACCGTCGCACCAAACTGAGGACTTGAAACTTACTGACTAGACACGAGATCATAGATGTCACATCTGTGACATCTAAGGCGCGGGACATACAGAAAAGACGTAAGACGAGGACGCGTCGCAGACATAATGTCTCTTCCGCGTCCCTTTCATAGAAAATGTATAGAAGCGTCGCGCCGCAAAACATACAGAAGAGACGGGGCGCCCTCACATTTTGAAAGGGACGCGGAAGAGACAAATGTCTGCGCCCCGTCTCTTCTATCTGGCCTGCGCCTAAAATAAGGGTTTCGAGAATTATTTATATTAATTTTTCACATTTTTTATTTTAAGAGTACTTACACTACTTAGTAACAAATTCTAAAAATTAAAATTGTATTTATCAACCGCATGTAATTGTTGTTCAACTTAATGTAGTGCTCCTGAAAACGAACATTCGACTTTATTAACATACAAGTTGCAAAGACTTACATTTACGAATTTAGATCAAGAGGTTGTCCATTAGATTATTTCGTAAAAATGTAACGCGAAAATTGAAGTTTTTAATATCATTTTTATTCATAATTAGGACTTAAGGACTGTTTATATTTACAGACATTGAGCGTAACAGACACGTAGCGTGACAGACAAAATAATATCCTTCTGTACAGTTTTTACGAACGTATTCATATCTAACGTAACGTATCCGCACAGACACGCACAGGCACGGGCCGCGCCGACACGAATAGACACAATATTCGCTCATATATTTTTTTCTGTGCGTTGCTTGTCTGTCTGTGTCTGTGCGGCTACGTTACGTTAGATATGAATACGTTCGTAAAAACTGTATCGAAGAATATTATTTTGTCTATCACGCTACGTCTCTGTTACGCTAGCTGCCGGTTATTGTAAAGGCTTTTACATGGTGCGAGTTTCTCGAATGCGAGAGGCAGTAATCGCCATCAAAGTCAAAATAATGACATTGTAAACTAAACATTGAAATCATACGTGGAAGGACGATAATAGATTGTCACTGAATTGTGATTGATGACGATAATCGCCTCGCGCATTCGAGAAACTCGCACCATGTAAATGAGCCTTCAATAGAGAATCGTAACGGGACCGTGCAGTGTTTCTTCTCTCTCAGTCTTTTGTTTGAAAGCGTCCGCGACCGACAATGTCTGTCGCTGTCTGTCGATGTCTGACACGATACGTGTCTGTTACGCTCAATCTCTGTAGACGTAAACAGTCCTTTAATCGTGTAATAAAATTATTTTATTTACGTAAATGTTTCAAAATCATATTAGTGTGCTGGTATTTAAATATACTGAGACTGTTTAAGTATTGCGTTATGTTCAAGAGGGTTAAGTAGGTTCAAGTTTTCAAACAAATATATAATGTCCTTCTCTATGTAATCGGATTCTCTATGTACCTATTCTAAATCTTTGTTCGAAAATTAAAGATAAATAGTTTGTTTTTTACGATCGACACGATTTGAGATTGTGTTAACACGCATTATGATTCTTCTAAAGAAAAAATCCATTGGTGCACGGTCGAATCCCGGCGATTCAAACCCACGACCTTCGAAAATCGAGGCACTATCCAACTCAAGTAATACGGCTCTTGCAGGCAGATTGATAATTAAAATTACTGATACACAGCATCATGTAGCCCCAAGCTAAACAGAGCTTATTATTGGGACCACGTGACTGATATACTACTTACCTATATACAGGGTGAATTTTTGAGACGGGGCAGTAAGGGCAGCTACCTTAACCGTTGTAGCTAGAGGAAAACGTTCTTAGGAGACCATACTTAATTTTTGAAAATATTTCGACCGGCATTCACAGATTTTGAGAAAAATGTACAGTCAGCGAGAAAATGGGCCATTTACACAAAAACTTTTTTTGATGCCAATCGATCCTGTTTCATCTAAGGATAAAAAGGCTCTTTCAGACCAACTGAGGTTAGAGTACTAGAAAAGTCAGAAATCGCTAAAATGTATTTCTGAGAAAAGACAGTAAGGGCTACCTTACCCGTTGTAGATACAGGAAAACGTTTTTAGGAGACTATCCTTAACTTTTGACGATATTTCAACCTGCATTCACAGATTTTGAAAAAAATGTACAGACAGCGAGAAATTGGGCAATTTACACAAAAACTTTTTTTGATGCCAGTCGATCCTGTTTCATCTAAAGATTAAAAGGCTCTTTCGGACCAACTGAGGTAAGAGGTAAGAGGTAAGAGAAAAGTCAGAAATTGCTAAAATGTATTTTTGAGACGGAGCAGTAAAGGCAGCTACTTTAACCGTTGTAACTACAGGAAAACGTTCTTAGGAGACTACTCTTACTTTTGAAGATATTTCGACAAAATGATGAAAAATTATGACAAATGACAAAATGATTTCGTACGAAATGTATAATCAAAGTTATTTGCGTTTTCTGACTTTTCTAGTACTCTTGCCTTAGTTGGTCCGATAGTAATTTAATCCTTTGATGAAACAGGATCGACTGGCATCAAAAAAAGTTTTTGTGTAAATTGCCCATTTTCTCGCGGACAGTACATGTTTTTTAAATCTGTAAATGCAGGTTGAAATATCTTCAAAAGTTAAGGATAGTCTCCTAAAAACGTTTTCCTGTAGCTACAACGGTTAAGGTAGCCCTTACTGTCTTGTCTCAGAAATACATTTTAGCGTTTTCTGACTTTTCTAGTACTCTAACCTCAGTTGGTCCGAAAGAGCCTTTTAATTCTTAGATGAAACAGGATCGATTGGCATCAAAAAAAGTTTTTGTGTAAATGGCCCATTTTCTCGCTGACTGTACATTTTTTTCAAAATCGGTGAATATAGGTCGAAATATTTTCCAAAATTAAGGATGGTCTCCTAAGAACGTTTTCCTCTAGCTACAACGGTTAAGGTAGCTGCCCTTACTGCCCCGTCTCAAAAATTCACCCTGTATATATTTTTGTAAGTAGGTACATACATATTATTATACTACTACACCTAGAGCCGTTACAAATATTTGCAGATCATACAATATTTGTCCCGCGGCAGGGATCGAACCCGCAACCTCCTGCGTCACAGGCGGGCACTCGCCCACTGCACCAGATAGGTCGTCAGATTCTCCATCATCATCATCATCATCTCCTTGCCCTTTTCTCACTAGGTGGTGTCGGCACAACATGTTCTCCTCTTCCATTCCCTCTTATCACTCGTCATTTCAGTATCTCCATATATGTCAGATCCTCCATCAATTACAAATAAAATAATAAAATATCTTTATTATAATTTGGTCATGAAATGAAACACTATTGTAAATTTGTAAAACCCGAGTCACAAAAATGTAATCTCATTGCAATCCAACACTTGGAACGGAACCCAAGCTTTACACGACCTAAATAAAAATAACTTGGTCGTCTTTTGTTCCACCTTCATGTAATATCAGAATGTAGGTACCTATATTGTGTTCGATATCGAGTACAATGTCATGACATGTTAAATTATGTATTTGAGTAAATAATATGCATATTCAAACGTAACCTATTTTGTAAATGTTACGAAAGTGTTTATGCGCTTGTATGAAGCTGAAAACAAGCATTTTAGTTTGCGGGTACAATATGTAGCAAATGTTTATTATTGGTTTCGATAAGCGAGCGACATAATGATTGAACTACATTTTAGTTGCAATAGGTAAATTGTAGAGTGGTTTACATTTTTATCATTAGAAATACTTGATGTTCAATGCTCATCAGTAAAGTTATTTTGTTGTTCTGTGTCAGTGTAGAAAACCTGCCTAGTCTCAACTGTATTGTCCTAAAACTATTTATTTTAAATGATCATGAATTTGATAACATATTTTTTTAAGGTTTTTTTACACTTTGTAACTACAAAAATTCCGTCACCAGAGTTGGCCACTTGCTCATACGAACTTACTTACTTACTACATATTTTAACCTAGGTTAGGTACTAAGAGAGCTATAATTAAATACATTTCTTGATGGTCCATAATAAACATTGTATACATGACTCATCTAATTAAAATGAATAAAACAATTTCAACCTACAAATCTAACTAGTTAAGAGATAAATCCAATCGGATTATAGAATAGTATTTAATCAATACGCAAAATAGATTCAACAACATTAATTATACGACATAGGTCAGTATTAAGCGAAACAATTCAAACTAGTTGTTTATTTGTGTGCGTAAAATGATGCCACTCAGGATTTAGTGAGCCTCGGGTCTTAAAACGTACGATACAACGCAGTATAAACGTTTACAGCCCATTCTTACTCTTAATTGCTATTTAAATAAAAACGTACCATGAAAGCAATGGGACTTTTCTGCTATGAAAAAAGAACATACAATAAGTGAGCGAGCGCATTTAAAGTCGGGTATGCTGCGATGTAATGGACTCAAATAGGCAGTCATAATTGCTAGAGCGATCGAACTTTGAGAACCTGTTAATGATATATCGTGAGGATATGAGGATAATCCCAGTGGAGGGAGTGGGAGTCTTATCAAAGGAGATAGCAATAGAACAGGCATGCACTCGCTTGCTGATCGAATCATTTTATAACACTATCTTTATTAACATTGGACTGCCTACTCACAATTCACTTTGATTATAGCTTATTGGACTGAATTGTTAGATAATCAACGACTGCAATATTAATACAACAGGTATGAAATTTAATAAACTTTTATCTGATAGTAAAATAGGGTGACAGTGAATCTAATAATTTGTTCATGAATCACATCCACTTGAGATAGTTATTATTCGATATTAGTTAATACCACCTACGAGTATGTATTGATAGATTTTCAGTCTCAAAATATGTTTTTGCAGTTTTTGTGTTCCAATTTTTTACTCTTTGATGGACTAATGAATTGATGATCCTTCAATTTTTTTTTCTGAGACAATTTCAGATATATAATCAAAATTAAGACTGTATGAGTTTATGGTATCGCGAAATAAAGAAGCTTCAAGTAAATGTTTGAAAGTTCTACTTCAATGAAATGTACCTATAATTTTTATTATTTTGGAGTTGGCAAAAATTAAAACCACTAGGGTTACCACAGTTACTTCACAATTCTGAAACTTTGAATTTAGCATTCGAGCTTTTTATGACACAAATATTCAGGTTGATATTCATGTTGAAGAATTTTGATATTTGCCACCCCAAAATAGGAAGGTAGGTACCTAAAGTTCATTGGTAAAAATTGCTGGCACAAATTACTCTAGATTTCGAAAAAAAGGATGTTTTTGTGAGCAGGAAAAAATAAAACTGAAACTGTACCTCCAAGGCACGATAGACATTCTCTCAGATTCTTAGGGAATTCAAGATTCATTAAAAATGTCCAAGGGGGTAGTCAGAAGTGGAAGTACTCAAACTTCAGAATAAATCCCTTTAAATTTGCTGAGTTTGTGTGAAATGTCCAGCAATATTTATTTAATTCTTGTTTTTAATTATCAATTTCTTGTCATCTACTCAAATACTATGAGACTTAATTTATTTTTAGACGAAATTATATTATTAATATTTTCTTTTCTAAACCATTTGAAATAGCTTATTAGTATCTAGATTTATAAATCTAATGTCAGCACGTAATATTTTAATATTTTTAATAGGTAAGTACATTGAATATAACCTTTACGGTGGATTTACGTGACACCGGGCCGGGCCCCGGCCGGAGCCCGGCCCGTAACGTGAATCCACCTTTATCGTTTTCGTATCGATTCATAATGTTATAGAAGTAACTCTGTCATAATTATTGATTGTAAGTATTAATTAGTGATTTGAATTGGGATCCTCAATTGGCACAGTGCAGGACCAGATTATATGACGTTTACAAAGAGAATCCTACACACAACAGTGGGTACCTATGGACTGTGAATGATGATGATGATTAGGGATTTATTAAAATATTATGTTTTCGCTAATTTAGCCGTTTTTGCTTCGTCATGATTACAATAGATACGTATGGTTGTTGACCTAGTTAAACACTAAACAGTCCTATGAGATTTTATTTACTATTTAAATTGTCTATTCTTTATCTACTCATATTTCAACGACGTGAGTGTAGTCTTTATTGGTCAGCATAAAATTTATCATTTATGTATGAATTACTATCGGACGCCCGCGGCTTCGCCCGCGTGGACTACTTTTTTTATCCCACGAAAACCTGCATTTTTCCAGAATATAAGGCCTAAGTCCTATTCCCGGCCATTATCTATTTATATTTGAAATTTCAGCCAATTGGGTTCAGTGGTTGTCGAGTTATAGAGGAACAAACATACATCCAAACATCCATCCTTACATCCAAACTTTCGCTTTTATAATATTAGTGTGATTAGTGTGATTTTATAACGTCTGATAGAAGATTAATTTCGTAAGGAAGAAATGTATTGATGATTTATTTTTTGTTTATTATTATAGAAATAAATCATATTTTGATCAAGATATAACCTGACGCAGTCACTACAAATTGAAAAAAAAAACGCAAATATTAGAATTTCGCGGGTAACCCGAGATTGTTGATGTAATCTATAACTGCACTTATACTAATAATAATAATTGGAATTTTTTTTAAAGTAATTTCGTACTTACCTATTTGACTCGATTCAATTCAAAATTCAAATATCATTTGCACTTTTGTTCACTTTGAAACGTCAGTCTAAAAAGTAATTTCGTTTTAAAACATTCATTTTGTATTTTCATCTGCATCTAACTCTGCGCTATACTTAAAACTTTTTTCATTTTTCCTTCTCATCATGTTTTCTGTCGACAGAAAGTCTAAAGTTTGTAGAGCGGAGCTTTCGTAAATTTTGGTCCAGCTTAATACAATCCAACTAGGTAGTCTCCGTATTGAAATTCAGCGAAACAATTCAGTGAAATCAGTAAGAGCTCAGCCAATTTTACCTTGAACTCGAATCATGTTTGGTGGTGGCCACCGAAGCCTAACCGAAACATTTTTTTTTTCTTTTTTTTTTGATATGGGGCCTCAATATCACACTAATATTATAAATGCGAAAATTTGGATGTTTGGTTGCTTGGATGTATGTTTGTTTCTCTATAACTCGACAACCACTAAACCGATTTGCCTGAAATTTAAAATATAGTTAGACAATGACCGGGAATAGGACATAGGCTACTTTTTAACTGGGTATCACGTGAGCGAAGCCGCAGGCTGAAGCTAGTAAGATATATTTTATAGCTCTAAAGCCATTTAACTGTTGGAAAACTCTACATCCTTGCTCTAACTTTTTTCAAAGTAATATTATTTTTTATTTCAATAAACTTAAAGTATGTATTAGAATAGCTACCTTCAGAATGTATATTTTGAACTCATAATTATTCAAAGGCATATTTGACTGGCGGAAATACTTACCTTTTAAATATTTTTTATCTGAAATTGAGTTGCAGCTTGGGTGCACCCATGACGTCAGTGTGAGTAGATAGTAACTTAAGACAAGATATGTATTTGATATGGCATCAATTGATTGTAGGTACCTTTTTTGCCGCGGAAACTTTGTCACAATTTTTTTTTACTTTACTATTAAGACATTATAAGTAAAAAGTATGAAATAAAAGTTGAGTCTTAGCTCCAGATCACAGAACAGAAAATTTAAGATGACATTTGCTTTCTTAAGCAAAACTACTAAGTACTAATCTTGTTATTTTCAGGCTTTCAAAAGATCAATATAAAACATACCAAAATCGCTTGAATTTTTTTTTGACTCATTCTGTAAACATGAATTGCTGTAAAAATATAATTTAAAGCATATAAACTAATTTATTGGACGAGGCGTGTTTACAACTTCATCGTGGACTTTTTAAATCTCCAGACACTCATGATCTAAAGTATTCTCTTTAAGATTATGACATGATGGAAAGAGGTTATCATGAATCATATTTTGAAGTATTTAATTTTTCAGTCTTTGAGGTTTAGGGTTAAAGATTTATTTATTCTCAAAAAAGACAGTTACACGAGAATACTTAATTAACTTATAACAAAAAATAATGTAGTAGTAAAAAGTAGATCGTTCGATAAAATATTTATAGTAAAACCAGAAAAAGAATCCGTTTCGGACAACGTCGGAAACAATCGCATAAAACTACAAAAACGATTGATGAAAAGTCATTCGGAAATGAAAATTCCTCCTAATTTCAACTTTATCGCAAAAAAATAAATGTCAATGTCATTTTTTTGAAAATCAAAGTCATTGCAAGCCGTGCGAGTTGCGCTGCCAACGACGTGTAACTCTGTCACATTCTGTTTTGTGGAATTATACACTGCTGTCGGACATACGGAAAACACGAAAATAACCGATGTTCATTATAAAGCTTGAAGTACTGTAAGTAGGTGTAGGTACTCGTTTCATATTCAATTAGGTCAGCTTGCAAGAGTATCGTTACATTCATAAATACTAGTTATAGTAATACTTTATTTATTCAAGTAGTTTATATTAAAAAAAAATCAAATATAGGTATAGATGTACCTATATAAAACTTACAACAGCTAAGATTTTTTTACTACTATAAACTAAATATAAAATAAAGAATAGGTACCTATAAGCAGTCTAAAATAGGAATGGTTTTCGACGAAATAATTATACCTACGAAGCATCAATCTTTCTTATTCATAGTTTTAATAATGCCTATTATAAGTTTCGCTTGATGTTCTAGCGACTGTTGATACTGAATTGCTTGTATTGTTTTGTATTTGTGAATAAATAATCATACATACTATTATGATTATATAGAGAAATAATCATAATAGTATGGAACACAAATAACTTTAAGTAAGTTTTCGGAGTTTTATAATCTTTTTTATTTAATATCTAAAATTAAATTGCTTTCAACATTCAATTGAAGAAAGCATGTTTATTAATTTGTTGCAGACCACAGTAAAAATAACAAAAACGCGAATGTTCATTCGGACTATCATGCGTCAAAAATAATAATTATAAATAGGTTATTGCCTATGTAATCGTAATTTAGGTATTTAACACTAATACCTTCTTGTATCAAATGCATAAATTACGATTGTGTTTCAAAAAATACATTATCACATTTATTGTTTTAGTACGTAGGTATCTGAATATAACAATTTGATAAAATCAGCTGCTTTGAAAAAGCGATAATACACACTGACTTTTATTTAAAACTTCTTACCTATACCACCTCAGATTTATTGGGCCAGATTCGCGGGCGTCCTCAGTAGACTCTACCAAAGTTTCATCACAGTCTGATCAGTTTAGGAACGCATACAGGACAAACATGACGCAGATTTATTTTTATTTATGTGGATTAATTTTAATTAATTAAAATAGCTCTCTTTGAGTTAGGTACTTTTACTCGAAATAACATTTATTTATGAAGCCTAATCGAATAGGATTCCGATTGTGTATTCTTCTTTTACAATAATAAGAACACAACTAGGTATTAACTAGTATAAATTAGTCGGTGTGCATAAGGTATAATTTGTATTTTTAATGAAATTAATGAAGTGTGTCATGGAAAATATTGTGATAACATTGTGTTTTAATACTCATGGAAATCTTAGCGGACGTACATAAGCTGTATTTTGTTTTAAGTTCGATAGGTACTACGAGTATACTGCCAGGTATTGTTATCGGTTACTCTTATGTCAACGTCACATGTAAACATACCAAGAGTTTCAAAGGTAGATATATCAATTGTTAAAATATGATTGATATTATTGGAATACATTGGAATAATTCAGATCGCTATAGGCTCTTAAGAAAGTTCCCAAATTGATTTTCGATTTTAGGAAAGTTTTTAGAAGTTTATTTCAAAACTTACCTGGTTCGGTGGAGATCCTCGGAAGGCAAATTGCGACGTCATTTTTCACTTGGATACGAAACTTGTTATTTATAAATCACAGTTCAAGAAGTTCGAGTCACTGGAGCACACACTTCACAGTAGCATGTTAGCGCGCCGGCTTTAGTTCCTCTCGGGTAAGTTCAGCGGCTGCATCGCCGGGAACGGCGAGGAGTGGAAGACAGGAGTCGGTAGGGATGCACTCGCGAGGTGCCGCGTCGATGCGAATATCGATTGCGGTGCAGAGTCGGAGTGCCAGCGGGCTGCGGAGCGTCTCAGGAGCGGAGCGAGCCGCGTGGTGCAGCGGGCGCGTGGTCGCGCGCGCGGCGGCAGTGGGTAATGCGGTAGCTGCCCGCCAGGTGATAGTAATTGGCGCCGCCGTCCCGCTCTCGCGTCGGCCGTCCTGCTCGGCGCGCACACGCACACTCGCTCTTGTGTGCGTGTTGCTCGCACACCGCTCCTTCTTTTCACGCTCGCGTCGCCGTTTGACCCCGCGCCGCCGTCGTCGCTCTCGATTTTTGCGGTGCGGTGGGTGGCGCCCGCCACAGGGGCGGCCCGCCGCGGTGGGGGCGATCGGAGGTGGGGGTAGATGCACTCCTTTCTTTTTTAAAGCTCTTTCTCTTTCTTTTCTCGTATTTTTTATGTCAGTATTGGTACGAAGCGGTCTCTTTTATTTAATTTTATACTTATATATTGTGATAATTAACAGTGACGATGCGCACAACGAGCGAGTTTGCCGAAGCGTTGACTTAATGATAGCTTTGCATTTGATTAAAGGTAACCACGACATTTGTAATTTTTGTTTTCATGAACTTACACACGCTTTTCTACCTCGTACACACCTACATCTACCTATAAATGTAGCTTTGTAGGTATCATCTATGTAGTTATTATAGTGACAGTTTGTGAAGTTGGCGTTTGTGGCCGGTTGTATGCTCAATAGCGTAGGTACACAGGGGTCGCTTTAGTGGTGGAAACATGTTAGCAGTGACAGTATTAAACAGTTCTTTGCATGTGTTTAAAAGCCTTGTATCTTTATTGCAAAAATTCAACCAAGTTAATATCTACACTCGCTTGAATTCTTAATGTCATTTCTATATCGAATTTGCACTTTGCGCAGCAAATGAACAAGTTTATGACATTTTTATGATCATACCACAAATAAAATCTTAAGTTGGTAAACGTTTTAAATATTAGAAACCTACAACTAATTCCAATAAAACGTTTCCATCGGATTAATTCCATCCAATATAAGTAAAGATCAAATTGTTACCTAATTCATTCAAGGATATAATATACCTGGTACCACAAGAAATACATTTTAAGTTTTGCATTATGATGCAGTATATTTAGTTTCGACATGACAGTCAATGTTTGCTAGGTAGCTACAATTAAGAAATGGCAATAACACAGCTTGGTATCGAAATAAAAAGCGCAACGTCCCCGATCGATCTGTTCCCCTCTTCTTTCTTATCGCGCGAATATTTCACACTGAACGCATACCGACCGAAAAAACTCACACAGATATAAAATATTCAAACGGTATAACATAAAATAAATTATCTTAGGTGAGCGTGAGATTGTGTGCGTGGCCCCCTCCCCTGGGCGGGCCGGTGGCAAACGACCAATTGGGGCGATCGGCGCGCGACGCCGAGGCGAAGTGGATGGAAGTCACTTATCGTGGCGCCGTCAGACGGAGTGCACGTCTCGGCAACCGAGACCCGCTCCCGCTTGCGCCCTTCACAAACGCATGACCCTAATCCCTCACTTATTACAACGCTCTTACACGTTCGAATTTAACACAGCCAAACGCAACATGGCAACAAATTTTAAATCATACGTATAAGTAATCGTTATCTTGTACAGGGCTAAAGCTATTATGTACCTATAGAAAATTGCTTATAGATAAATTCGATACTGCAGTTATAATAAATACCTTTTTAGAAGTAAAAATAACAGAATAACAGCATTTAGAACTAGAAATTATTAAGTAATTATTATTCGGACTATTATATCTTTGCTTGGCCATTATCAAAATTAAGTAATCGATAGAAAATAAAATCATGTCATACAGAAAACTATTTGAATTTAAATTCGTCATTAATATATTTACTATTATTTATACTACCTTTTGCAAGGTCTAGAGTCAATTTTAAGCTAATAGAAAAAAAACTTAGGTACTAATAGCTCTACCAAAACAATAAATTGGTTTGTTCCCATTGGCTCCAAATATTTTGAATTTTAGATCATTATTCATATAAAACTTAATTATTTGCAGCTAAAACAATTTGTAAGAAATATTATAAGATAGTAAACAAATTATCTTTACTTAGGATGTAGTATCGACGAACGTAATGATTATGGTCTAAAATATATTCTAAAATATTTATTGGATACAGCGAAGACGTAAGTACCTTGATTTAAATAAATCTGGAGTCACGAGCACAAGAAAATAAGAGTGAGCAGTTATTTGTCTAAGTGAAATGAGTTTCAGGCGCCTCATACGTAGAGCTCGGCTTTATTAGCACCGCATCCACAAAGACACATCATTTAAATATCACACTAAAAGCGTCAATCTACATACGTCCTATTGAGCAAATCCTAAAAGTGATTTATACTGAGACCCTATTCGATTGAAGTAGATTACAAATAATGAATAAAATTGCATACGAAATGAGTAGACCGAGAGCCCGTGGGTGTTGGTTTCTACGATTGTTTGAGCGGGGCGGTGGGGTGCAAGCTTATTGCCCCTGTTACACCTAGCTGTACTACCATATCATCTGTATAGTACAACTGTCAGACCTGTATTTAAATAAATCGAGACAGTTCTACTATGACATCATAATACACTACAACGATGTTAATTTGGAATCTAGGATACGACGATGTGATTTGTCATGGGTATTAAGGGAGTGTACACATTGCGTTTTTTGCAGCGCGTTTGTATCGATACAAACGCGATTCGAACGCGATGCGAACGCGCAGCCCCCCGCGCAGCCCCTCCCGGTTCGCTTTTGTATGGAAAAAAACGCGTTGCGAACGCGCGTTTGTATCGATACAAACGCGCAGCTCAAAAACGCGCTGCAGAAAACGCAATGTGTACACTCCCTAAAACGGGGTTGCGATCCAATCAAAATCCTTTCAAAATCTTAAAACTAATCGGATTTGGAAGATCATTTTTTATGAATTTTGAAGTTGGTATGTTTGAGTGTTAAGGTGCGTCTACGCTAGATGAGCCGGGCACGAGCGGAGACGTTCTTGGTGTCGTCGCTCGCGGCGTCAAGTGGAAACTTACAACAAACCTATGACGGTCTATCACGACAATTGGCGGAGCTCAGTCGAGCACGAACCAAACGCTCGAAGCGCGCTTGTCTCGTAAGTTGGTCCACCCACACTACACGAACTTGTGCTCGGCTCGTGCTCCACTCGTGCTCGGCTCGTCTAGCGTAGACGCACCTTTATATTTAAATCACGCTTTATAGTGAACCGATTTGGATGAAACTTGGTAGATTGTGGCCTGGAATAGCATTTAAAATATTGGTAGGTACCATGAGGCTGAGGGAGGTAGCTGGGCAGGACACTTAACACGGAGACATGACGACATGTCGAAAAACATAATTTCCAATGCATTATTCAAACTTAACTATGATTACTTTGCTGTTGTTTAGGTCATTGTAACTTTTCCAATACCCTCAATATTAGAGCAAATAGAAAATAACAGAGAATCACAACTGTATTCCTAACGCAAAGTAGACTTCTCTTAGATCTTTTGGAAATTCTAGATGGTATTCATCCATCGATGCACCTCTGATCGAATCCACAACATTTATGGACTTAGCACATAGAGGTGAAACAGGGGCCCTAGCCATATTACACGATCTATCGTCGCTGTAGAATAGAACACTTCAAAATGTATATGAATTGACGTTCTGACCACGTGACTCATCTACTTGAAACGTCAAATCCTATACATTTTGAAGTGTTTCTATTCTACAGCGACGATAGATAGTGTAATATGGCTAGGGGGGCAGGTTATTATAAAACTACTTTTAAAGGATCGTTCAATAAAGTACCGAAAACAGTTTAAGACAAAAGAGAAGCGAAAACCAGAAATGAATCCGGACGGGGGCGGTGTGCTTCCGCCCGCCCAGCGGGTGAGGCGCGGAAACAACACAAGGCTAATGCCATAGACCTGAGCTTTGATAGACTGGACATCAAAATAGATTAAGGGTGTTACAATATAAGTTTGAGGCATCTTCAAGATTTTTGTGGATGCTTAGGTTATATTAATAATAATAATAATTCTTTATTTCAGGCGACACAGTTAATAAAAGAGATTATAAACATTGACCCATATTATAGACTAACTTATAGACTAACATACTTAAAAATATAACACCACACTACACTATTTAGAGTCGGGCACTTTTATCTGCATTATCGGCGCTTCCCTGTACCGCGGTAGACTTATGAATGTACTAGATTTTGCATGCGGCTTCGTTCGCATTCATGTAGAGCTTGTAACATAAGTTTAAGACATCCTCAAGTTTTTTGTGGACGCTTAGATTATACTAGATTTTGCATGCATTTAATGTAGATCCCTCAGGAGCAGTTCTGAATAAAAGGTAAGTACCCTTTTTGTACCCTGACGACGTGTTTGCAAAACATGATAATCACGGATCATATTTCATTTCAGATTTCATAAACCATGAAATATAATCAATCACTGATCATATTTCATGGTTTTCTTATGCATTCGTTTGGTTAGAGGAGAAAAAGCTTGCATAAATTATAACATAATATTTTAGAAAGATCTCTGTAGATCAGTGTCCCGCAAACTTTTTGTATTCAAGATAGGTACCTACATCTAGAAAATGGGAAAATTTTGGAGGTACCTACATAAATGAAAAATCATTGTTTTTATGCGAAACATGAGCTTGTTTAGTTTAGCATATGCGGTCTTTGAAGTAGCTTAACTGAGTTAGGCAACCTTATTTTTCCGAGGCACACCAACTAATGACCACGGTACACCAGTGTGCCGCGGCACTCTTTGCGGAACACTGCTCTAGATCATTCCTAGCACTACACTTGCCGGTTCTAATAGAAATAGTATCGCTATTTGCCGCACTCGCCGAGTATACTGTTTGTGGATACGGTGGCACGGGTTAACAGAACCGAGGGGTCATTTAGTGGAAGGTAGCCACCCCCTCGTCTGCACAGACTGATTAAACGATCCTCTGTATCTAAGCGTGTTTGCTTTGCAACTCTCGTCGATACTTGAAAAACGTGAGCGAGCGATGCAATTTCACGATTGTTTTTAGTTAAAGTTTGGTTGAGTGGGAGATTTGTAATGATGGCAAATAGATTGCTGGAATAAATAAAAAGAAAATATTTCCTTTTTTGTAAAAACATACATATTTTTCATAATAAAACATCCAGACCCGAAACAAATATTTGCAGATAATATAAACGTTTGCCTCGAATGGCGGGAATCTAACCCAACCTTCAATGTTTCAGGTTTCAGGCGGGCCTTTTTGCCAACTGCGCCACACAAGTCGTCAATAGAAAGCATTCCCGGTTATTCATCGTTCTAAATAACTAACTTTCAGGTGGCCATTAACCAAACATTAAAATATAAACTCTTATGAGTATAACAAACAATATTTGTAAGAACAGTATACATCTCTCAGTCAGAACCAAGTTGTACAGGGTGAGTTTTTCAAGAATGCCTCTAGGGTCAAATCTGAAACTACATATTAGCAATAGCGAAAAACACTCAAAGGAGTCTCGTGACTGATTTAGTAGTTACAAATCATACGCTTGGTATTTTTACTAAGCAGTCGGGTTTTTAGTTTTTTATAAACAGCCTGTTGTTTAATAACTTATTTCATGTGATTTCTCACACAACATAGGTACCATAAACTTAAGATTATCTTATAGAGCTATTACTAATGCTAACCTGGTTACCTATAGGAACCATCCTTATGCTTCTATGTGTTATTTGCGTTCAATTCTCAAGATAATCAACTATTGACCAGCTAATAAAATAAAATGACACTCTAAACATTGTTAAAAAATAAAGATTAAGATACCTACCTAATATAATATTTAAACAATTCTCGACGATCAAATAATAAGGTATTATGTATACATATTATATACCTTTGTCAATAACATCTCACGTTATTCTAATAAAAATAGACAAGAAATTAAACAAAGGGTGATTAGCAGACTAGATAACAGTTTTTTTTTTCATAGTTAAATTATGTTTTAAAGCTTAATTATTTTGCCTTCATAAATCTTTAAGTACAAAATTATCATAACTTCGTCGAACAAGACAATTCTTACTTGCTTGCATGTCTACTATTGTTTCATTATTGTTCATAAAATCCGTACCCCTATTATAAATGTGAAAGTTTGTTTGTTTGTTGGTGGCTTTGTCGAGGAATGACGGCAAAACGGAGCGACCGATTGACGCGATTTTTTGTGTGGAGATAGCTGGAGGACTGGAGAGTAACATAGGCTACTTTTTATCCAGGTACCACGCGAGCGAAGCCGCGGGCATCAGCTAGTATTATATAAAAGGTTAAATTTAAGATACGTGTGAGAAATCGTAATAAATGTTTTAAAGAACTGACTTATAAGTCAGAAAATCGTTGGATCATGAACCCAGTAAATTATTTATTAATTAAACTTAGAGCGATCCACCTCAAGCCGGAGTACCTTAACCCAGAGTTCCGAAAAGTGTGTGCCGCGGCACACTGGTGTACCGTGGTCATTACACTGGTGTGCCTCGGAAAAATAAGGTTACCTATCTCAGTTAAGTTACTCCGAATTTGGACCGCATATGCTCAACTAAACGAGCTCATGTTTCGCATTAAAAAAATGTTTTTTTGATAATTTATTTATTTATTTTTATGGTGTCCCTCCAAAATTTTCCGATTTTCTATATGTACATTGAACACAAAAAGTTTGCGGAACACTGCCTTAACCAACTCGGCGACGGGAATCCATATTAGCGGGTTGAAAATTTCGATAAGCTCATATTAGTCGGTTTTATTATAAACATCATTCTTCTCGAATGGTGTTATGTTTCTAAGGTTGCCAGAGCTTGGCAAAGAAGCGCCGCAACTGTAAGGAACTGGTAGACCAGTCTTGACCATTGTGTTGTCGACGCAGTCAGAGCGGGTGTGAGTTCTCTGGTGTAACAGGCGTCCATAGGTAACCATGAGGTGGGCCGTATGCTTGTCTGCTACCTTAGTAGTATAAAAAAACACATTCTCATTAATTGAAAAAATAATATGAATAATGCAGTTGACCTTTACACCTTTACTAAATAATTTAAATACAACGACAGGAGACAACCTAAGCAAAACTCATCGAGATCCTGCAGCGCCTAAGACAGTGTTTGAGATAGAGTAGGTTTCCTCTGCCTTACCTATTTACAGGAAATCCATAGTCAATGCGTGTATAAAAAAAAAACAAATTTACTTATCAAAACAAAAAAACCAGATCTTTTGGGTTCATATGAAAAACTATGGTACTGAAGTTCGTTCAATGATTCGATAGTTGCGACATAAACTGGTAAACGACTCTAAACAAAAAACTTTATTAGAGACATTTTAGAATAACTAGCAAACAAGTCAAAGTCATTGAGCATTATTTATACGAGTACCACTGGGCTTTTTTTAGATGGGCTTTTATGTTGACTGGTCACCAGTGATAGTTGCAAAGCAAACTTTTGACTAGACCGTTGCAACTTCACTGGACTAAAGTAAGAATGAGCAAGTGGCCGACTCTGGTGACTATATAACTGGACTATACCACAGGGGTGACTTTGAAATGTCTTAACAGCTAGTAATCTACTGCTTTCGCAATGTATACCGTCAACCCAGGCAATAAACACGGTTTTGAGAATGGATCTGTTTTCAATGTTCCAACGTTCTATGGAGTCCATCGAACAAGAAATATAGAATCATATAGATTGATCTTCTAGATAATATTGCCCATACCAATCTGTAATAACAGGATCGAAAACTAGGAAAAATAAAGCCACCAAAAACGAAGACCCTCTATTAAAAGTCGATCAAACGTATTCACAACGTAATAATACAAAATTCATTGGAAATACATTCAGTTAACAAATTAGTTCAGTTGAACAGACCAAAGTATTTATTGATTCAAATATCCATAAATTACGTATTTGAAAATTCAAATCAGTACTTTGTTTGTGGAAGGTCGCATGACCCGGCCTGTCATTGGGGATAGACAACATAAAACATCCATTGGAGCTAATTTAAACATAATTTATGCCTAGACTGTACCTCACTAGTTTAACCATTTGAATTATATTGAATTCCAACCTTGATCCATCGATCAAGTGAGGCAATGTCATTCAACTAATTTTATTCACATTTGATATTGATGTTCTATAAGTTGGTTTACCAACAGTGCGATTCAGACTTCCTAAAATGCGTCCAAATCGATGATTTTCTTCGGAAAGTCGACGTTTTTTAGCGAAGAAACGTCTCTTTCAGAATTCGGATTACATTCCGTCCGAGCAGGTCTGAAGCGTTAGAGCGTTTGTCCACCGCCGCCGTCACCGTCACGTCAACGAGAACGAGATGACGGCGCCGATGTAGCGACCATACATTTACTATAGCCGCTTGTCCACCAGAAGACCGTCACGTCATCTTGATCTCATACAGAAATAATCTCGTTGACGTAGTAAATGTATGGTCGCTACATCGGCGCCGTCATCTCGTTCTCGTTGACGTGACGGTGACGGCGGCGGTGGACAAACGCTCTTACTGTACAATCCAAATGGGTAAGATTATAATATGCTAGAAGTGACCTGGATCAGTCAATATTAAATCTAGATTTATTTACAGCAAGTTTATGCAATGGTCTGTTTAGGTGTATTTTTTAAGCCCCGACGAAAAAGAAGGGTGTTATAAGTTTGTAGTGTGTATGTACCTATCTGTGTGTCTGTCTGTCGCATCATAGCTCCTGAATGGATGAACCGATTTTAATTATATTATTTTTTTGTCTAAATGGTGGCTTCGTCGAGAGTGTTCTTAGCTATGTTTCATGAAAATCACATATACCTAACATATGTTTATATGTTTTAGTATTATGATATGCTATTCCAAATATTGTTGAGCAAAGCTGCGAGTGGAAGCTCGCTCTAGCTTTATTATAGTTTTAACAATGACATTCAAAAACAATAGACGTGTTTCTAGCGCGCGCAAAATGAAGACTCTAAAACGTTCCAATTGGGACGTCTTGTCTGAAGTCCGCGTCAAGTAGAGCGAAGAAGGTGTTTGTCACATGTAGTGAATTACAAAAAAAATAAAAATACCAATACGTAATAACATGTAAGTATGTGCTAATGAGTATGTTAGAGGAAGTTTGAAAGTGGTGCCTATTATTGAAAAGGTGAGGAGTGCTAGGTTAGCTTGGTATGGACACGTTATGAGGAGGGATGAAATCTATGTCACAAAAAAAGTGATGAGTATGAGTGTGACAGGGTACACAAGTAGAGGAAGGCCGAAGAAGAGGTGGTTGGATTGTGTGAAAGAGGATATGAATGTGAGAGGAGTGGATTCAGAGTTGACGAATGATAGAGGTGAGTGGAAGAGAAAAACATGTTGTGCCGACCCCACTTAGCGTGGGATAAGGGCAGGAGAATGATGATGTAAGTATGTGCTATTCATTTGCGGAACTTATCAATACAGTGTGCACTATATCGGTAGATATGTATAACAGTGAGAACAGATTTTAAACGTCGGCGTCGGTCGGTAACTATGAACGTAACATATCTAGGGTATTTAGTATCATTGAGTTTTAAATTAATTAATCTCCTTGAAGGTGGAATGTACTAATGTGTTATGAAGACTATTAGAGAAATAGAAATTTCATTCCCTGAACTGTCTTTAAGCTAGAGCTGAAGAAAATTCCAGGGCCCTGTTTCTTAAAATGAAAATTAAGGAAAATCTGAAAATTAAGGAAAATCTGAAAAACAAGGAATTCAAGAAACACTTTACACTTTATTGATCAATGCTTTGATTTTTTTAACCTAGGTTAAAAAAGGGAGGTTCTAATTATTTTGTAAGTTAATTATATTATAAATAAAATAATTTTTGTCTCATGTCCATAGAGATTAGTGTGAAATATCTTCCGTGCTATACCTACCTACAGTATATTTAAATAGTATTTAAGCAATGTAATATTTTATTAAGTATTTCTGCGAACACTGTGAAATATTCATAAAGGTGATCATCTACCTACAGTAGATGATCAGAATGAGATGAAAGGAATCTAAAGGAAAAAAATATATCCCCAAGGTGCAGTTGACATTTTATTAAAAACAAATTCCATTTCAAATAATAACATACCTACCTACCTTCTAAAATATTTTCCGTTTGGAAAAAAAATGATTCTATTAAAAAAATATTTCTATTAGCATTTAATTATTTTAACATAAAATATCTACTTTGAAATGGCTGATAAGTAACATAAGGGCACAAACACCCAAAAGTCCAAGCTCGAGATTTGCGAGCGGGTAATGGAGCACAGCATCATCGGTGTTAAACTCACAGACAGCATACGAACACAACACTGCGCTCCAGGACCATTGCTGACATGACTCGTAAGGTCGCGATGCTTGATTGGAGCTAAGCTGGTCATTATGCCACATGCCTGATGAGCTGTGGGCTAAAATCACCAATCAGTGGAGCCCTGAGACATCAAGACAGCGTCGCGGCAGACCTAGGAAGAGATGGCGCGATAAGCTGGATATCTTTAACATGGCGTGGGTCCAAATGGCACAGGACGGTAATATTTGGAAGGATCAAGGGGAGGCCTTAGCCTAGCATTGGGATACAATGGGCTAATAATAATAATATTATAATAAAATAAGGGCATGGAGATCATGGCATGGATGATGATTTCATCATCACATCATTCTTCCTCAATTGGATATCGATTAATTCAGAATCAGAATACAAAATTAAATGATGATGAATAAATCGTTACCTGTTCGAATAATTTTTGTGGTACGGTACCCGTAGACTATAGACAGGAATGGGAATATTAATAAATAGTCTGCATACCTTTGTTGGACACGCCGATATTGAAGTCGCGATGCTGCCCGTAGTTTTACACGACAAAATCGTTTTAAATACGGATGTATTGGAGATATTTTTATAAGACAACACGTAAATATACTGAGAATTTTATTATGAAGCTGTTCTGCTCAAGTACATTTAAAATTGCGAAGGAAAATATAAATTGGTTTGTTGTAGGCATTTTTTAACGTTATGATTGAGGAAACTTTTCTCAGTAGATTTTTTTTAAATAAATGATTCTTGAAACTTGTATTAACATCAATTCATCGTAACAGTCCCTGGAGACTTAAAACAATCGCTATGTCTGAAGAAATATAATATAACTCCTCGAAATATACTTATGTCAATAATACTTGTTGAATTTAATGTAAAGCTGCAAATGAGGTCGAAAGGTTCAAGCAAGTTCCCACTTTCAAAACAATGGGGGCATTGTTATTTCAGCGATTTGCGGAACACATTTGGTTAATGTTGATTACAAAATGAAATGGTCGAAGTCGCACCACTGCCCTACATACATTGTCTGAACTATATTTGATCAATCGTTCCAAATTAAAAAAAATGGCATGTGCCAAGAAATATGCATCTGGACGTGTGATGTAAATTTGGGCGTGTTTAAAAAATAATAGACACTTTTGAAAATTTAGCACAACCCTCAACTGAACAAGGTTTGTACTAAATGCAAGGCATTAGGAGAAGCAAAAAATTAGAGAAAGAAACAGACTTCGCCGCCTCGTTTCCTCCTCTTGGGCTTTACCTGAAACACTTCTGACAACTGGACTATCTTTGTTTTGCTGCCAAACAGGCTGTATTTTTGGCACCTAGCTTCTTAATGAGATTAGCAGCGTGGTAACTGGTTTCCAAAAACCAAAGCTTTTAAAATGCTTTAGGGTAGGGGTAAGAAGTCAGGAATGGTCCCATTTTAAAGAGACAAGAGTCATGTTCCATAGACAAAAAGAAGTGGAGCTACGTCCTCTTTATGGTCACAATATAATGCCCTTGAAAACTCGCAAAAGTTTCTTAAGGCTGTAACTATGTCCTTCGCTATATTTCCCTATCTTAGGCCTTTTATATCTTTACTAGATGATTTATTTATACAGTGTCAGGAGGCAATTTTTGCCTACACTTAACGGGACACTGTAGGGCCTGGGACATTGTTGAGATGGAGTAGGCTTGCCCAGCACCTTCACCATCCTCTCAGCTTAACCAGCCATTCCACAGGAAAGACATGGTCAATACGTGTAGGGCTGACTAAACCGCGGGTTTCCTCACCATCGTGAGGATGAACGGTGAACTCTAAACGGTGAAGGAAAACATCTTTTCCTTCACCGTTTAGAACTCGTATTAATGCGCACATAAATTTTTCGAAACGAAAAATCCATTGATGCATGGCCAGGATTCGAACCCACGACCTTCGGATCGCAAGTCGAGGTACTGTACCCCTCGGCCAACACTGCTCACGATTCCCTATCTAACCCCTCGATAAATAAAAAGAGTGGAAAGTAACTGAAAAACCAAAACGTAAGTTGATGTTAAATATGCTTTTGGATTACACCATTGGATAGATAATTTAATAATGGACAAATATACCAAATTAGTTTTCGATTGGTTGTTATAGTGATGAGAAATCTCCAAAAAAACCTGCATTTTTGTTGTTTTTCGGAGCCTGCAGCTGTGGTAAGCGCCGCAGCCAAACTCATTCTAAATTCATCTATATTTTAACGAAGCTAAAATTTTAGGTGATAGTATCCCCTTAAGAAAGACAATTTTCATAGAGAAGAGTGTTAAAATTTGAGAAGAGCTGTGGTAAGCCAAATATAAACTTCTCTCAGACTCGTCTATACCAAGAGAATATTTTTATACACATTTAATCTGCCTGCTGTATGTGTGTCTATGTGTGTCTATAAGTACTTAGCTAACTTGATTTAATAGAGATCTAAAGAACCAACCACTTGGTCTACATATACAAAAGGCTAATTTATAAATAGGTATATACCAATCCTAAAATAAATATTTATTCAACAAAAATAATTGAAACTACTAGAAAACTTAAATCCTATGCCATGGGTAGACCCGCGGTCAAAAAAAAAATAGACTGGAAATGGTACTGTGAAATTGCTAGGAGCATTTTGATAACTTCTTTTCTTCCATTCTGTTTGTGAGTCATTAAATACCACGAAGTTCACCTGTTATAGAGACAACTAATAAATCTCGATATCAATACAATCAATTTATGAATTTGGTTCCACCTAAGAACTAGACAAGTTTAATATATCGGCGGCAGAAAGCGGAAATGTCATATCTCGAAATATACAATTTTACACCAGAGCCAAAAACCAATTTCAAAAATCATAACTCCTAATTTACAAAAACTTGGAAAAAATCAAGGGCGTACTAAAAATATTTTTTTTTGCGTTGTAGAAAGACGAGACATAGACCATTCGACGCGGCTTTTTTTGCTTTATCAAACACATTTAAGTCAAAAGTAAGATACGACATTTCCGCTTTCTGCCGTCGATATATCCAAACAGCTACGCCAAATTAGAATAGTTACCTACTATTAATATTAGTCACTGCAATAATACCTCCATTTCGAACCCCGTTTTATTATTGTTCCCTAATATTAGGCTTCTAAATTCAGCTTATCTTTATGTTTCTGCATGGGGAATCATAAATTAAGATCTAAATAAAAGATGTCTTGTAAACAACAAACCTTTTGCTAAAAGCGGCAATAAATTGTAGGACCAACATTTTTTGTTTGTATTTTATCACTTTTGCTCTGGCCTTACTATTGACATTGATTTTTATTACTTTAACAGATTTTTATCATTACGATGTGGAATATCTTAGCAAAGGTTGTTAACATTCGTAAGATTTAACCCCAAAATAGGATACTTATATTATAACAATCCGCTCTACTACCTATAATTTCCTCTCAACTTTATGTCAAAATTGAAACACTTTTTAAACTACATGGGCCTTACTTTTGAAAGATGTTTAAAGTTGAACACTGGTTAAACAACGTCCTGTCTTTATTTGTGGATAGTGACGAATAGAGACAGGACGTTGTTCAACCAGTGTTCAACTTTAAACATCTTTCATAAGTGAGCTATTTCCATTAATTTTTGTTAGAAAGTGACAAATAGTGATAATCTTGAGCATTGCTGTTTTTCTTCACCATTTAGAGTTCGTGTTAAAGAGCATATAAATTATTCGAAATTCGAAACTTAAAAAACCATTGATGCACGGCCGGGTTCGGACCCACGACCTTCGGATTGAAAGTCGAGACACTAACCCACTGGGCCAACACTGCTCCTTCAACCGAATTAGTTATGTCTAACGAATTTCTTATTATTAATGCGGCTGTATCCAAGGCCATTGATTGACTCAGCTTGTTAGTTAGTTTCGTTTTCTGTAAAATAATTAACATGCCCAAACTTAGCAAAGTTTGTAATAGGGAAACCAGATAACTTATATATTTTATTTTTAAATACATACTTTGTAACATCCAGGCGCAATAAATATCTATGTTCGTAAGACGAATATTTATCCTGCATGGGAATCGAACCCACAAACTCGAGCGTAAAAGGCGGACTACTACCAACTGAGCTAAGAAGCCTATCGAGGTCATGGAAAAGTGCGAATACGATGCAAAATGTATTAGAACGAAACACAGCATTATAATGTTTATATTACACGTGGCAAAAGTAAAAATTCCTACTTTAAAATATGTTTTATGAATCACTTTTTGAATGGACTGTTACACTTTTCGGGATTAGTATAAATTTTTTATACAATCCATTTACAATAAGGAAAAAAGGTACAGCTTCCAAACACAATCTTATCTTGAAGGATAGTCAGATGTTTCCGACCTCCGGCTCCGGTTTATTGGTCGTCGTTCATTATCAAGATAAATTATCTTTGAAAAGCCAATTAAATTTGAAAACAAAGGTAGCGTAATGCGTGATCTTGAAGCTGGGAGGTGCGAAGTGTGGGACTATAGATCCATAACGTAAGAAAAAAACTGTTTAGATCAGCATCTGGTTGATGAAGTTTTAGGCAGCCCGTAGGCCTTTGTCATGGCTAATGTATACTAATATAATAAAGCGGAAGAGTTTGTTAGTTTGTTTGAACGCGCTTATCTCAGGAAATACCAGTTGGATTTGAAAAATTATTTCTACCTACATGTGATAGCTAAACTCCTGAGGAAGGTAAGCTATTTTTTAATATAATCTTCATCACCATAAACCATCACTACGGCGGCAACGTCGTGAGGGCGCTGCTGGTCCGTTGTATAGTCAGAATCGGCATTTTACTGTGAAAATCTAAAAATAAATGATATTACCTTAAGAATCTGATATCATATCGATTGGAAATTGGCGCAAGAACGACGCTTGGTAACTTTTACTGACCGAGCGAGCGAAGCGAGCTAGCGTCTCTGCTTCAGCTTGGACAAAAATGCTTTCGTTTGTCCGCCGGATGACCTGTCTGTTCTCCTCTACAGGTCGCATTTAGCAACCAATTCTGAAATTTTGTGAGGAGGTTCGATAATTTTAAGGATTTGTTTGTCATCGGAGATTTTTAACTGAGGGGGCAATTCCTCCAAAAAGGAGCATATGACAATGATTCTTTTTTTGTTTGAAAGGTTGTAACTTGATGTTGGTCTTAAAAAACTTTGGTGAAGATTTGAGTAGGATCTTCAGCGTGATGAGCAGAATAACTCTTAGAGATGTAGTAAATTGCTCACTTTTCGATTTCTTTAGGCTTTGAACACAGACTCGCTAGGTCTACAGCTCACAGATCCACTAGTTTTATTACACATTTATCGTAGTATCATTAGATATCATTATCACTTTGTAAAATTATTTCAGAGTCAACGATAAAATGTAGACAAAACGCAGACTTGCCGATGGAAAAATGAAACTTAGGCCTTTAAGACTTTACATATTTACCAAATGATTTATACAAATTCAGGACTGGAAGTAACCTATGCCTACACTCAATAGAAAGTTGAAGTACCCAGATAAACCCACTTATATCCACATTCGTCAACATTTCATAACATTAATACAATAGGACGATTAATAATGTAAAGGTGAACAAAGTCACAGGTGAAACATTAGTGTATTGTAAATGTAACAACATAAGTAAGTAAGCAAAATTAACAACTAAGTACTGCTTATACAAACAATAAAACATAATTACAACGACAAATTGACCTCCAAACAAACCGTAATGATATTCTATACTTTATTCGTCCACATCCGTTCTCGGTCAGCGTTAACATTTAATTGCCCTTATTCTTTCAAGGGTCGACATCGACACAAAGAATTGTTTATAGCTAATGATACTTAGGTGTGTATTTTAACACAGACCCGATCCTTCAAAAGGTGCTTATAAAAACTATTCTTCACGTTCCGTTTCGACTGCAGTGAGCTCGGATTCACGTCAGTGGTGGCGCCTATTTTTTATAAACATTTTTTGGACGTATTAAACTGGGAGTTGGCAGACCCATAAAATAGCAACAGTAACTTTAACAGCCACTTTCGGTATATTTGACTTTATAACTGTCAGGGTTAGACAAATAAAAGTCAAAAGTTTTCTTGCTATATTATTGAGAAATTCATCGCAAAGTTTTATTACTAAATACAGTATTTTTTACTATTTTAGGTTTATGCTAGCAAAAAAACTACTAAATGGCACGAGATATTAAAGAAGGAAACCGGAAGAAATGGACAACGAACTAAGGATATGTATAGAAAAATCATGTCACACGTACATATCTATTTTATTTATATAAAATTCCGGTGCATTAAGTACTTCAGATATAACCCCCTACATCACTTTCAAACTCATCATAATATTATTGTGTGTAAGTAGGTACATTTAAGTCCCAGGCACTACAGTATCCCGTTAAGTGTAGGCAAAAGATTGCCTCCTGACACTGTATAAATCATCTAGTAAAGATGAAAAGGCCTAAGTTTTTAAGTACATTTAATGCACTTGTGTAAGTATTTAAAGTTCATGCAGATGTTTGCTGCCAAATTGCAATTACTTACCCATTTTATTTCTGTTCATCCAAATCTATCATCCAATGGTTAGGAGACCAAATCCAAAGACAGACTTTATAGGGGCGCGCGAAAGTGACACGGGACAGAGAACCGTAAGTTTATATGACAACGGACTCCTGTGACGGTCTCTGATCTCGGTCTTCTCTCTTGGTCTCCGGCGCGAACCCCCACTTTAAGTGTTAGCTGCGAGGATCGAACCTTTCACGTCTTTGAAAAAAACTATCACGCTACGCCCTAAAAATCGTTGTCCAGTAAGTTCTACAAAATCTATACTGATAACCTTAGAGTTTCGTCACGATTCATTAATGAGCTCGAAGCGCTCGTGGCGTAGCTTGATTAGACGTTCATCTTACAGCAGTGCTATTCAGACTTTGGAAAGTTTACGTTTTTTCAGTGAATCGTCACTTTCCGAATTCGGAATACAATCCGAGGACTGAATCGCACTGAGCAGTCACAATTTGAATGGGTGATTACCATCAGCGGCATTAACAGCTGAGCTTCCGTGCTTCGGAGAGCACACGTTAAATTGTCGGTCCCAGCTTCTTTTAAGTCGTCAAGGAGGGATTCCAGCGGCCTAAAATCTCCGTCATCAGAATTAGCATCTAGCTTATACGAACATACATACATAAATTGAATGTATTCAGTCTCAATTTTCCTTTTTCCCATCGGTCGCGCTCGGTCGACTTTAAACTGGAATGAGATCAAGGTAAAAATTTAATGGGGATGATGACCAAAAAAAACTTTTTTAATAGAATAATAAAAAATATTGGATGGACACGTATTTTTTTTATTGTTTGAGTACATTTACTATTTGCAAAGCTCTACTATTGTTTTATTTCTTTATTCCTGTAGTCAAAGTACTGATGCCAAAATAAGCATTTATTTAATAAGACCTTTAGGATCACTATAAAACGTTTGACCGAGTGATTTTACACAAGTTCTGACTGATACAGGGAAAAACAATACACTTAAACAGATTTTTTCTAATATCTTTAGTACAAAAACAATTACTACACGTTTGATTTATTTCTGGGTTTACTACACGCTTCATTATTCGTAGCTAAAAACAATGTTAAATAACAGAAGGTACTATTCATTAGAAAGAATTCAATAAATATTATTTAATTACGTAGGTTTATGGGTGGGGAGGCCGGAATAAATCAAAACTCAATCCACATAAAACCACAAACGAAAAAAAAACAATAAAATGAAATTAGGGCAACAAGTCAAACTTTCTGGTTGACTTACTTTACCGTATCACGCAACACAAAATGACAACGGAACATAACGTCTCAGCAAAATGAAGGCAGCCTAAATTGAAATAGAGTTATTGTTACAAACCTTAACATGAAACCATATCTATAGATAGTCTCTCTGGTTTACCAGAAGAGCTGACACAAGTTAACTTAACTTTAGCAGCAGTTCAAAGATTCTATTTATGACTGTTTTCTAATGTAACTTGTTCCAAATAAATGTTTTTGAATTTGAATAGATCGATCTATATCGCATCGCAACGTGAAGCGCATAGATACCTACAACGTTAATTAATCAGTATCCTATAGAAAACTTGGTCTGGGTACTTCTTGTAAACTAGTAATTAAATAGTTCTTTGCCATAAATTATGTCTTTAAGTAAAAGTAAGTTCCCATAATGTGAAGTCAGAAGAAGTTATAACAGATATTTAGACTACAAAAATCTCAGTTTGCCAGTTTTCTCCTGTTTGAATTGAAAAAACTTGAGATTGGAGATTCGAGTGCACCAATGGGTTTATCGTTTTGTTTGTCAAAAATATGGACACCGTATATTACGCCCTTGATCAATCAGTTTTAAGCTACAGTGTTTCTTTTTGGGGTGGAGCGTATAAATGTCACCTCATAAAAGCAGCCATTTCGGTATCCCACTACCTCCCTTTACACTATCAATTCGCATATAATTATATTAAAAACTATTATCTTCTTCCATCAAACAATCCTTTTTGATTTTTCACAAGGTACATCTTCTTGGTCCGATTAAGATCGGTTTACTTAATGTAACACATCGTTTGCAAGACAACACGGTTGCTTCATGTACGTTTATAAGTAAGGCCCCCTATATGTATAGTTATATCTATATAACTATAAATATAGGGGCCTTACTTATAAATGCCTCTCAACTTGAACACTCGTTAAAAAATGCTCAAGATTCATCCTGTCACTATTCGTCACTATCTAACAAAAAAGGTGGCAATAGTTCAAACGGTGTTTCAATTTTAACAGAAGTTGAAAAGAATTATATCATAAGTGTGATAGCTACTGTAGGTATGGATATTTCAGTAAGTTAAAGAAAATAATCAATGAACACGGATAAACGAATAACCCTACCATGAATGGACCAAAACACGTAATAGCTTTCTGTATTTCCTATCTTTTATCTTCAACAAAAGTTGATGCATCTAACAACAAACGACGTAGTACCGGTTTAAGATTAACCCCATCAATTTAAGATAACTCGCTCCTACCGTTCTCTTGTGTGGCCTTTGAAGTGAAAAGTATGGTCTGGTCATGTACTCTAACTGGGACGCGCGACATTATCTGAATTTTGTTTATTTGAGTAGGTGCATAATGACAAATTAGTTTTTTCTTACAAATGCTAATAAGTAAAAATGACATGATTGAATACTAGACTTTAATACTTGACACATCTAGTGTGGTGACTGCTAGTGATGCAAATTTTAGAAAACTTCAAGTCAAATTTTCTTGTTCTTGTCTATCTAAATAAAAATCATTTGCCTAATGTAAGCGCATCAATTCAGAACGGCTGCACCTATTTGGCTAATTCTTTTTTTGTTGGGTTTGTAATTCAGGATAAGGTTAATTCAGAGGTTCATGTTTTATAAAGATACCTAATGTTTTTCACTTTTCCGAATGATTTTTCAAACATTACAGGGTTAAAAAAGTGAGTGAGTGAGACAGAAGACAGTAGGGAGATCTTCCAAAATTTACATTTTTTTAATTAGTACGGAGCCGGGTGGACAGTTAGTTTTAAATAAAACCGTTTTAATAGATATTATCTGAAAATCAGGTCTAAAAGATACACCGGATGTACACGTACATCATATAATCAGTATAAAAACAAAAACAAACTTAACGAACGATCTTGATTTGAATACACAATACCTTACCGTCGACTCTCCATTAGCGAAAAAGTAGGTGTCACGATTCTCTCGCACGGGCACGGCTTTTATTATTTATTCACACTTTCGAAACGGCATGCATAAGCCCATCGCTTCTGAACACGAGCAAAGCAACTTTTAACTTAACTCTATTCAAATGCTACCAGTAATTACAGTCTCGCTTACCTATACATAATTATGTACGAGCAAAACTTCGATTTAATTATTTAAGTACCTACTTATTTATAAAAAAAGACCTAGTAGCTCCAGTTTGTAGAGGCTTTTATTTTAAATCGGTAGGGGATGAAAAGGAGGAAAGAGAATGGTGCCTGCATTTTCCAATGAAATAACCTCTTTCGAGATCAAAGTAAATTAAACTTGATAATGAAAATTTTCTTTTTTGTTTCATTCCCGTTTGGAAACAATGCCGCCGAAAATGTTTAATTTACATCGGAAACAGCAAAACAAAAAGGGTTTAAGTGGTGACATGCGCCGACACACCAAAAGCCTAGAATCGTCTGGAGCGTCCGGCCGCGCCGCACGCTGAAGCAAAAAGGACGAATCATTAGGAGGCGCCACACGAGATCCCATTTAAAAGTATGAGAATATTTTCACAAAAAGCCTCACATTCAACTCGCAGCACATTCATTTTATGAGAACAATGAGTAATTTTTGTATTTTTATTTAATTCTATGTCGATTTTATCCGCGGTAACGTGGAGGCGAGCCGCCGTGGTTGTCGCCTGGGTCCGTCTTCGACTTTTTGCAATGGGAGAAGCGCGGGTGTCGGCGGCAAACGGTGGTTTTGTTCCCGCGGAGGCGCTAGCCCCCTCCCGGGCTCAGCACCCTCCGGCGTCCTCTCGCCGGCGCCACATTTCACACTCCTGACGTGCGCCGCGCCGCCCGCGCCTCCCGCTCGCATGCCCTTGATGCTCCTCAATGCGTCGACAATCGGTTAACGAGCTCACTAAATGCGAAAGCATCGCATGTTTAAGCCGAGATCTGTCCGATTGGCCTCTTAAACGCTGCTGTAACAATTTTTAATTTCTGTTAATGATGCTTTTCCGTGCTGTGCGCCGGCGTACGAGTGCGCTCGGAACCGCTTATGTATGGTAAACCTTCCTATTGAATTCTTACCGGCATCTTAACGATTGCTGTATTGGCTCGACTCACGTTTTAGAGTCGTTAGTATTTATTTTATGAGAGATTCTAATGAGTAGCTTCAGCGTAGACGCTGACAGTTCTGTAATTTATTTCTAACAGTTGTATGACGGGTGCGCGTAACATTTCGATGTGACGGCATAATGGTGCGGAGACAATGGACTTCAAGACTTGTTTATTGAGTGGATGGAGTTGTTTTAAAGTAGAGTGTGCGCAAGAGTGGAGGCGGCGTTTGCCCGCAGAGAACCAATGATAGCCAGTCGACTCGGTGGGAGGAACGAGTAGGTAATCATGCATTAAGCACCAAGAACGATGTCGGGGAGATTCACACAGCGGATACAGCTTTATGATTCATTATAAATATATTGAGTAGCTCTGTTTATATAGTTCTAGTACCCTTCATTCTATCAATGAATGCGTTGGAACCTGTATTAGTGTGAATTGTTAGCAATAATTGTATATGTTTTATTAATTCTCATTTCATCTCGTTTCGATGCTTTCAATTTGTCCAAAAACTAGTGGAATGCCTATAGCATATCGGTTGCGTGGGAAATTTTCTGAAAAATGGTACCTACCTAACTGAAAAATCTTTATTTTCCTTCATAGTAGTAATTTTAAATTAACTTGGTCTTTGAATACATTTATTAATAGTGCTCAGCTAAGTTGCTGACGTACGTGTTTATATTCCATAGCTGGGGTAAATGCAGTATTATGTGTTTTCTTTCGATAAAACCGAAGGGAATATTGAAACCTCATGGTGGCATAACATAATGAATCTGGCATCATCTAAAGGTAAGTCAAAACGGTTACTTTTAAAAAACCATAAAAACTTTATCAAAGTAAAATAGTTTAAATATGGTACCTAGTTGTTAAACCAATGAGACCCTTCGGTAAGATATTTTCAAAGAACCTTGTATTTCCAAAAGATCTATGTCCTCGAGGTCTGAGGCCGTAAAATTTTTACTAGATGATTTATACAGTGTCAGGAGACATCTCAGACAATCTTCGGGACACTGTAGTGCCTGGGACAATGTTGAAGATGGAGCAGGCTTGCCCAGCACCTACTCCACATTCTCAGCTTAGTTGGCCATATCCACAGGAAAGGAATGGTCAATACGTGAGGGGCTGACTCAGCCGCGGGTTTCCTCACGACTTTTCGGAGACGGTCCTAAGGAATATCATTGAATAGACTCAGAAAAAGGATCAGTAGATCATCAAAAAGAAAGCTAGGCCCCGATTAGTGCTTGTTGTCCCATTTCTATACTGCATTAGTCGCAAAATCTCAAGAATAAGTAAAACCATCTAGTAGGTAGGTACTTAACTATAATTTTCCAAAGTGGTAAGACCACTTTGAAAAATTATAGTTACTTTGAACCAATGGTGTAACAAATACACTAAAAAATAACGAAGTCCAAACAAGTTCTTTCTAGGAATATTTAGACGAACAAATTAATAAAAAAGTGAATAATTAAATTAAATAAAAATAGCTACCTACCCACATTAACAAATGATTACCAACCTACCTAAATATGTAAAGTACCTACAACTTATGGCAACTTAGATATAATTTAAAATAGTTTAAGTACCTACAATAGGTATCCTTTGCAAAGTTACAATGATTCTAACTAAATGTTGCGGTTCTTGTTGCGGAACACATATTTTTAAGACCTTGTAAAACCAACTTGGAACAATAAGTTGAATTTAATTTAATTAATTAAACTTTAGGTTCAGCAATATAGCTAAAATATGATATTTAAAAAAGTTGAACTAAGTCAGAGTTTTACATAACATTAGACTTAATATTTTAATAATGATTTATTCAAGTTTTTACAACACTTATTTCATTTCTGTTTTATGGAAATATTTTTTATTATTTTTACCAAACAGAAAACTCAATATAATAGTGAAATAAAATCTGTATGTGGGTGTGAAATCACACAACTTGAATGTTTGCCTTGACAAGTATTCTGAATCCTAAATGTAGTAATAATTCGTTTATTTGGATGATAATGAAAATTGAATTTTAAGCTAGCGCTCATTACCTATATTGGTACATACATAGCAACAGCCTGTTTAATGGATGCAGTTAGGAGTTGTGTACAGAACTTCTTTAAAAATAGGCAGTCTGATTGATTTAAAACGTATCAACGTATAACCATCTTAGGCTGGTTTTACGGTCACGCGTACCGTCGGCGCTGATAGGCGAGTGATCTTTATTACAATGAAATAAGGATACTGATTGTTTAGCAGAAATGGCTACGCTGATTGCTCTCGTCAGTGCTGAACTATCAGTATCCTTATTTCATTGTAATAAAGATCACTCGCCTATAAGCGCTGACGGTGAGCGTGAGACTAAAATCAGCCTTAACAATTTCTCTTGACAATGAAATATTATGGTGACATCAAACTGATCTGATGACAGAGTTAGAAGCTGTTTAAATGAACCCCTTCTTTAACTCAGTTCCCACTAAAAGCTTGTTTTGAAAAATATAAAAACATGTTTGATTAAGTATTCATTTTAAAGCATTAAACTAATTGTTTTGGTTTTTAATGATGTGATGTAACCTTATCAAATAAAATATTGCGAGTAAATTCTAGAAACATATTAATAATAATAAACTCTTTACTTCAGACAACATTGGTCCATAGTATAGCAAAACACTACAACACACAAATTACATAATTAATTACCTACAATCAGCACAATAATAAAAATCAATAAAAAATTAAAATTATAACAAAAATACATAAATAAGATGGATATTTAACTAAACAATTTGTACCTAACTTCAGTTCTGATCCAGTGGAAATTGTAAATAAAATTTGTAATTTCTGCTCGTTAATTAGAAGCATTTTGTAGTTCTCAGATTATGTTTATGATGAACTTACTTATATCATTTTTTGATATGTAACTTACTTATATCATTTTGTAACTCTTCTTAAGTAGATTCTTATACATACATAAATTAATGTATTTTTCCTGAAGGGGTACGCAGATAAAACATATTTCCATTTGCTACTTTACTACACACTTTTTTCGTCTCATTTTAAGTACTTATCTCAATTATAAAAGCAGGTACCTACTCGATTTTCCCTCTTTATTTCAAACTGAAAGCCATAATCTTATTCCGAGTGAATTATTTCAGTTTTAGAGTCAAAGTGCAAAATAATCAAATTATTCAAATTAAACTTACCTCATCTTCATCTACGCCTAGACTGATGAACAAGAAAGGACCTACTGCCTAAAAACTCCGTCACTGAGATGGCCACTATTGCTCATACGAACTTACTGACGAACAAATACCTTCCTTTGCTTTTACCATCCAAGTCCTTTTCTAACTTGTCCTTAGATATAAGAATAACATTTATTTTCAACAGCGGCCACTATCAATATCAACCCTAAACCCTAAACGTGAAGCTACGCAAAACAATAATATTCTTTGTAAAGCGAAAACTCCTAATAATTCGATAAGCATTCGTGAAAGAAACAAATGTTTGAATTATAACTACCTCGTTTGGAAACAAAAAAAAAGCTCCCAAGTGCAAATCGGAATAGTATAAGGAGAGTTCCGTATCATATTTCACACTGCTGCATATTTTTGTAAACCTACTTAAATGAATCCTAGGTCTGGGTCGTTTTATAAAAAAGAGTCTAGGATTGAAAATGAAGAGTGGTTTAACACTGTAAAAATATTTAAAAAATTATAGACTTTAGTAGGATAATGAGATGTCACTTTTGATTAAAAGAAACAACCCTGAATTAACTAAACCCTGATTCTTCATGGTGTTAGTCGCGAAAGAACAGGAGTAGAATCACCTAGCTCTTAAGACGATTCCAAGTGGTCATAGCAGTCCTAATGAATAAAAAAAAGGATGGATCATCAAAAAGAAAGGTAAGCCTCAAACCGCTTTTTTTGCTTAAGTTCTTCACGGTATTGATCGCAAAGGAACAGGAGTGGAATCACCTAGCTCTTGAAATATTTCTACATGATTCCAGAGGTGAATAAATAATTTTAATCAAATCATACAATTTTTTTTTTGTTACCGGCAGACAGATAGACTACCCTACCGCAGGTCTTCCGTGGTAGCACAAATTTGACTTTGACTCTCTTTTCATCAATACAACTATTAAACTTAGATTCGATAGAATTAAGAAAGCTCTTAGCAAAAACATAGTTTCTCACCGCTCAAATCGAAATATTTTTTTGATGTTGTTGTACCGAGACGTCACTATGTTTATTTTTCGTTATTTGGTTTGTCAATATTGTATCTACTCATTGGGTACGGAACCCTAAAAACTGTTCGTTGATATCGGCAAAGCATAAATAAGCGTTGTCGGGTAGCGCTCTGCTACAGCCCTGATCACTGATTAGAGGGACTTGCGTGACAAAACCCTATTTGTTCGATCATTGTCTCTCCCTGCATCCTCGCACCATCAAAATAAACTGGAACACACACAATTCGCGAACATACCTACAATACGTTAAATTAATAAGTTCTTATAATTTTGTCTGAAAGTACTTTTGTAAGAAAACAAAAGATTATTTCAAAATTTAACACATGACATGCACAAGTTAGGGGAGGCTGATATGAATGAACGCCTGCATTGATACTGGAGACCTGGCGTGATGAAGATAAATTTTTTTAAGCAAGAAACTAAATTAGATCTCGTATTCTAAATATCCATTCTATAGATCTAAGTTCCTAAATAAAAAAAAAATAAAGAGAAAAAATATAGGATGTTATATTTGTACACAAGATGCACAAAAGGAGGCTGGCTTAAAAGAAGGCCCAGACAGGAATGGATGACAGTTGAGATGATGATGATGAAGATAATCGGTGCTAGGTAAACCCGACAAATGAGCTTATCAAGATTTTCGACCCGACGAATATGGATTCCGTGGCCGAGTTGGTTAAGGCACTCCGGCTTGAGGGGGACCGCTTATATCAATGCCGGTTCGAATCCCGTAGGAATGGATTGATAAAACATGAAGATGAAGATATCAAATGCAAAAGAATCAAGCCGTATAAGAATTTTCAGATTAGGTATGTTTTTACTGATCCTAGCTATGCTAGATGCAAATTGTGGCCTTGGAGAAAATACTTAATTTTAATTCAACGTTAGCTCTGTCAGTAAATTCATAAATGTAAATCGCTTCATAAATGTTTAAATTGGTGCTTAGGTTTATATCAAAGTAAGAATCTTAAGTATACATCTAATCAGCAACAATATTCATTTTAATTTCATAATTATTGTTAAAGAACGATGTGCCAAATTTTAGGATAATAATATGTTTTTTTAAGGTTTGGACATAATTTATCTGCCTCTTTTTGTGTGGTAGGTGCCTATAATATATGATTTATACCAATGGTGAACTACGAGTACCATTGATATAATACCAATGAAACACCCAGAAACTATCCTGTAACTAAAAGTAAAAATTTTGCATTTTCCTCAAAACCTTCAAAAACAAAACTCGATTGAGCACCCCTTTCTACATGAAATTTTGCTGAAATTTTACTATGTTTGTACTATAAATACATGTCACAAATTCCCGGGGTGGCCAGAAGAAAAATAAAAATAAAAAATTTTTGGACCACCCTAACCCAGAGGGATGACTGCCTAAAGATCTAAGAAAAAACCTTTTATGTCAGTATTATTTCTGCGTATACTGTAGGGTCCTAACTAACTACTTAGCTAGACGATCACGGCCACATCGTCTAGGGTTAGGACCCTACAGTGGTACCGTGATCGTCTAGCTCTAGTGGTTAGGACCCTACATGTATGTATATGCAATTGTCATTTTTCTCAAAAAAAAAGCCTTCGGAATTGTTAAATTCAGATCCTATCCTATCTTAGAACCAAATGTATAATAGTTTTCTATTTGAAAAAGTCGATATTCTACATTATCATCTTTGGTTTTTGTTTATTGGAGTCATTACCAAAGAGACTAGAACCTGTTATTTGGTAAGAATCTTGACCCTCGCGAGTTCGAGTTGGTATTAAAATGCAAATTATGCTTAGCTATTATAGCTTTATCTTTTGTTTGCCCGTTAATATAAAATTTCACTTATCTTGAAGAGCTGCTGATAACATGAAAATATGAATAAAAATGTAAACACATTCTCGCAAGGTATCTCGTTACTAAGTTCCGCTTTTGTGCACTAACTTAATGAGCCAGGACAGAGAGCAGCCAACAGTTCAACACAGTAACAATTTCTAATTTATTTTATATTGGGTTTTTATTTAATTTATTCAGTGTGAGAGAAGTGGGCAGGTTTCTGATGCTTGTTACGATACGATAATCTGGCTTACAGGATGTTTGTGGCGATTTAATTGGCACTCGAAATACTTCGACGTTTTTGTGCCCTGCTTTTATTGCAGCTAACGAGAGATGTACATAGTTACGTGCAGTACACTGCTGTTTGCATGACTCGCTTTCTGATGAGCTATCGTTGCTCCATTCGTATCTTATACCCACAAATCGTAAAAATGAGTTAATGTATTGTATGCTTGTTCTCGCTTCAATTATCCAGTTCACAAAAAATAACGAAGATGCTCAATGTGCGCAGTCACGTGTTCGTATACATTTTTAATTTGCTTCGACGTTATGACATGTTATTTAGTTTGATTCGTGCAAATGATAATAATAGAATGGCCACTCATATGCTAGATAAATAAATAAATATTGCCGGACATTTGATACAGCGCCATCTAGCCCCAAACTAAGCAAAGCTTGTACAATTGGAACCAGATAACTGATATAATACTTAGAAAGACCTGACTAAGATCGGTTTGAATAATTTTGATAGGAAATATCAATAGAAAAAATACGCAAATAACTAAGGGACTTGCAACCAGCATTTACTCTTCCTAATTGAAGAGAAATTAATAATAATTGGTGCTAAATATTGAGTTGTTTTATTAATTTCAAAACTTACTTGTTTAAACTTTCGATTGATTTATTACACAATGATGTAAACAAAGCAATCACCGAACTTATTATTCCGTGTTCAATATTTTTGTAGTCAAGTGGAAGCACGTAATAAATAATATTATGTGTTGATAGTGATGACATTGACGACAGCGCTTATGCTAGCGTGAGAATATTTGAAGTTCACATTATGTAAATAAGTACTTTGTTCATGGAATTTTGAAATAATGATAAGAGACTGTGAAGTTAAAAAATACAATATAAATGAGAATGCTTTGTCAATTTAGCAATGAGATTGGATTATTAAAAGCAGTACAAAAAATATCAAGATTACAAAAAAAACTTTTCCAATGTTGTTTATTTATATAACAATTTAAATAAATATTTTAGGATCAGTGCCCAATAAATAAGAGACTAATAGACACTATTTCCGGCAGCAACCAATCTATATCAACGCTATCTATCTCTTTTAAACTCAGATAATGCCTCGTACAATAGCAACACAATGACAAAACAAATCAATGTCGTCTTAGGCAACGACGAGAGATTAAATGACAAAGCGTTGACCCCTCGTATTAAGACGCGAAATCAAAAATGATAGGCTCTCGCGACCCCTGCACATATTTCAAGAATGATCCGCCTCGTCCATTCGGCGATCCTTGGACAATGGATCGGACAACACGCAGTTAATGCCACAAATGCCGTGAGCGTCGATAAATCATCGGCATAGCGGAAGTGCGTGGATGCGATGCGATGCCGGCGTCGCGTCGGTAGCGCAGCGAGCCCGCCGCGGCCACGTCGCCGATCCCGCCGACCCCACCAATAACCGTTGCGCGCCCGTCGCCGGCATTTTCAGCCTCATAGATAAATTAAATGCCAACACATCCCTGCGAGCAAGCGCAGCCGAAGCGCGCCCGGAATGTCCGAATATTTTTTGATAAACGCACCGGAAGCTGAACCTATTACGTGACACTGCCCCCGTTCCGTCTTTCCACTCCTCAGTTATTGTTTTTCTCCGCCGGCATTTGTGGAATTTTAAGCTTTTATTCCACCCGGCATATGGGAAACGCGGCCCTTTGAATCGATTAGATCTCAATCGATAAACTGTAATAGGTCAGTTTTGTGTCGGAATTAATCAAGCGTCAAAGGACTGGCTATAATTGAGCGCCAAAGGCTGCGGGTATGTCGTATATCTCACTAATTAATGGATTTGCTAGAAATGTTTTTGTCACAAAAGACACCGCGCTGTACAAAAAACGTACAGGTTTTTTTATATTAGAAGACTCAGCAACCCGTTCGTGGGTATCAGCAGTCGCAACTAAAAATTTACAATAGAAATGGAATTGAGTATTGAGTTCTATCACAGCAATTCTATCGTATCGATGTGACGGAATCGGTGCGTGCGAGCTTGATATAAAGAAATATTAATATTACCGCGATCATAAACAAGCAGTTGACGATGATAATTCGAACGCATAAAACAGCGCGTTATCTATGATCGAAAGGCAGCCCCCGGAGAGTTTAGTGTGAAATGTGTTCTCAGAGACACCGTTTAGTAGCGTAATGCGCGTGACTGTCGTACAAATTATGCATTTTCGAGACAAGTCGATTTTATTGCCGCGGAAGTGACGTCAATAAAGCACTGTGTACAGCAGTTTAATGTTCTCGTATAATTTCGATCCGATCACGATATGCGTTATGACACGGAAGGCAGAACACGTGACTTCTATAACTAACGGTCCAAATTTGTTAATTTGTGGGCCATTAATTCAAAACATCGGTCGCAAAAAATAACCTATCAAACTGTTCAACCATAGTTTATTGATGAAACCGTATTGCCTGAAGAAAGTAATGAAAGTTATAGAAGCTCATTGTTACTTTAATTTAACGTGAATTGATCCTATAGTCGAATTGCTCATTATACGCACTAAAATTGACGGTCAAAATGTAATTTTTCATATATTTTTAGTTCGTATAATGAGCAATAAGACTATACATAAGAACATGAATTCAAGGTAAGTATCCACTAAATTTTGTGTAAGAAACTAACTTGAAGGTACCAAACTTTAGGTCTAAGTCGAAATTCAACTAATATAGTAGTATTAGTACCTCTATAAAATGAATGCAAGTCTATGAATTTCTACAATATTTGGTGTTGATTTCTTACCAAAACGCTTTATGTATAGTGTATCGCAACAGACTACATAATATTACAAAACCATCTATATTTTTGATTGGTATTGGGATACAGGAATTTTTAATCAATTTGAATTAAAACTAAATTGATTTTGACAATCAACTTAAAGTAAACACGGTTTCTTGGGTACAAATTTCTGAGAAAATCTCGTCTACTCAGCAGTCTAGTGTTAGTAACATTGTTTGCACATGAGTGTAAACAAAGTAATTAAGTAGGTGCGAGTGACGGTCGCCAAGTGTTGATAAGGTGACAACTTCTGTTACCTACCTACTGTTAGGATTGCTGGATATTTCTTAAGTCTATTTCTCTGAAGTAGGTGCGATTTACCCCACTGCGTGGAGAACAAAAGTCAAGCTAATTAGCTTGAGTCAACTCAGTCGCACTCTGTCTCTGTCTTGCTCCGATGTTACATGCATTACACGCAGGACGCACATAGTTTATATCTTACAACAGGGCTTTATTTATCTTTTAGTTTTCTTGGGTAATATAAACAAAGTTGTGTATAATACCTTAGTAGCCCAATTTCGCCGCGCTAAAGAGCTTTTTATAATATGAATACATATAACGTCTATAATGGTCAAATTTGGCCACTTGCTCATACGAAAGAAGAAGAAGAAGAATGGTCAAATATCATTGATTGTGATTATATTTTTTACAAATCTTTAAATCGACAAAAATCATAACGCCTTAGAGATAAATGGTGTGTGACGCCCAAACGTTCCGAGCGCCCTACGAGATTTAGCACCAACTCCAAAAAATGATATACTCCGTACCTTATATTGAACGGGAAATAAATCGTATACTTCCTTTAAGTGCCAATAAAAGTTGGAGTAAATCATAAAAGTATCACTCGACGAGAAACGTCTATAACAAGTGTGTTATTGCGGAATAATTCAGTAGCGGAGGGTGTTTTGAAGGATGGCTCCCTCTAGATCCTCGTGGGCGAGGTTCGACCTGGTATTCCCGATGCTCTATCAAAGCCTTCAATTATTTATCGGACCCATGTCTACTTTTCATTTTACTCCTTTCCCCGGTAATGCTTTCAGATGCCGAATAAACATGTCGCACCATTGGGAATAAGCTTTACACGAATAGTGGTATTGTGGCTGTAAACTGTATCGTTTTCAGTTCCTGCTGACACTGATGTACGGGACGGTGTGGATCATCAATATCACTTCGATGGCAGCAAAGTAGATGCGGACATCTACAAAAACGCTACTTTACAGGAGAGCACATTTAGTAAAAACATGTTGCCTTTTTGAGAGTTATAAACCGATTAACATGAAATTTTCTGAGGTGCATTGAAATAACCTTCTTTATTGATTGTAAAACAGATTTTTTTGATATATCACTGTTTTACTGAAATAATGTAGATGTACTTTTATACTCTGAAAAAACTTCGACGTAGAAGAAGACATCTGCCTGATATCCGTTTATACGTTGTGATAAAAAAAGCGTTCATTCCACCTAAAATATCTAATAAACTAAGATAATGAGCATCCGGTAATATTTCTAATGATATTTAAAGAAAATCTAAGCACCATGCAAACAGTATTCTCCTTTTTTTGACTAAATTTTGTAGATGTCTTCATTTACTTTGCATTTAACATTTCACTAAACTTCATCTACGTCTATCAGTTAAACTCATTTAGTTCCCAAAACTCACAAATTAGTAAAGGTATTTATACCTTTTTTTAAGAAAACATCATGAAATGTATTATTAAGTAGGTATTACACTAGATACCAGTAACTATCAACTAAAACAAAAAAAAATCAAATACCCATCAATTTCTAACGTTTCTCTTTCTTAAAAAATCAGTCTTAGAAAGTTAGTTAGTCAATTAATTATAGGCTTCATTGGCCAATAGGTACATGGGAATTTATTAGTAATTCCCATTGTTTATCATCATTACCCAAACCTTAATAATAAATCAAATACCTACTTACCTACTTCGTGTTACTTCGTCACTAATTTTTACAGTTTTCGCATGAGAGCTGCACATCTTTTTATTTTTTTATCAATATTAAGAAAAAAAATCTTCTTCTATCGATCGAATTCTCTTTTCCGCATTTTCTGCTTTACTTCCTAACGTCAACTGTAAATTTACATCGTTTTCTCCGAAGGAGAAAAGTTTTCACTAGAAGCACCATTGCTGATGATGTTGCACTAGAATCAGTGATTAAAATGTATGGTAAAGTGATTTGTGGATTGAAAGAACGTAAATGATCATCCTCAGCAATAAGTTCCAGCAAATGCGATTCTGTTTCAAATGAAATAAACCCATGAGGTATAGGTTGCGCGTGATTGAGGGCAAACAGTTAAATTGGCTAGACTAGCATTTGGCTTAGAATGTATTTTAGCAGAGGTTGTAAGTGATAACGCTCTTTATCATCAATCAAACGATGTTCAAGTGTGTCATTTCCTAAGATCAGTAAGCTGTAAATAATATTAACTTATGTACCTAGCCATATTGAAAATTTTATGGACACGGGATCTTATCGCGTAAATAAGGTAAATTACGCGATAAAATCCCGTGTCCATAAAATTTTCAATATGAATGAATAGTGATCGCGAAAGTTTAAGAAAGACTATTAAGTACCTAGTGGTTTGATGTAGAGGAAATATGTGAAAATATTAAGGGAGGACCTAATAAACGCCACATACGATGGTGTAAAGATGGCAAGGTTCTACACGAATTTAATTTATTTGTTGTAAACCTGAAGATGTAGTTGAAGAACATTCTAAATATTTTTTTAAGTAGTTTTAATAAATGGCATTAACCTGCTTTTATGAAAAGACCCTCTAAACATATAGGTATCTTAATTGCCGTAAGTGTCTGCTTGTAGATCAATTACCTGAATTAATTCATTTTCTGCATCTTAATTTGAAAATAAAACAAAGAATTTGATAAAACCAATGTGTAAAATAGTGTATCTACAGAAAAATTAATGAATTTCCTTATAAAACACAGAATAGTAAATTAATTAGATTGGGATATATGCAAAAAGTACGACGGATAAACGGATAAGTGGCAGATGTCCGTGCTTACGTCGTACACATTTTTGGGCCACCTGTCGAAGCTCCGAAGTAAAGGCGGTCATATGTAAATGTCCGTTTCTACTGCGACGTTTTTTAAAATTCGTGTGTAGATGTCTTTTTATACGTGCCAGATTTTCTTCATTATTTTGAAATTCGAAATTATTTTAATGCAGACTTGTAGATAAGGTTAAAATAAGCTCATTTTTGTAAAAAAAGCATTTTCGCAAAAATGCAGATGTCCGTTTCTACTTTGCTGCCATCGACTTATTGTTAACGAATGGGAAATGTGCCGATAATTCCGCGTAGATGTATGATCGAGGCGGTTCAAAATGAACGTTTTCATCTTAGTCCAAAACTTACTGCATTTATCATGTAAAATTGAAACATAGCTTAATAAACTGAAATTAATTGCAAAAAGATCATTTTGTCTTTAGCAATTTGTTCATCTTATGGCAAAAATTATAGTTTTTCACTAATACTTGAAATATTAAGAAAGATAATTCTACATACTATTTATTATTTTGAATAGTAGCTATGGTAATTAAGTACGCGTAGTACAACTTAGGTATTTAGGTAAGTTAATGACGCATCAGCATACAACCAAATGACCTTATACCAAAACTACCTGAAACTCAACGCAACCCTAAAATTTGATAGGTATTTCTATTCGTTCAGTTGAAGCTATAGGTACGAGTATTTTTATTGTCAGTACCACTAAGATATAAATCAAAAGTGTAATTTATTATTACTGTGAGTTATAAAATAGTGTCTAGATAGAGTAAAGTTGAGGAAACATAAAAATTATAATGATCTTTTTACGTGTAAGCGTAATTCGTCGTTAAGAACTCTTTTAGACTATCTGGCAAACACTATGAATAATTTTGAGCAATAAAAAATAACAATTAAAATCCTATGAAACAGTTTTTTTTTTTTAACTTGATAGCATTTTATGTTTTAAAATAATTATGGTAGTTTTGTAATTTTGCCTATTTAAAATATCTAATTATGATTAAACAGCTTTATTGCGTAGAATTGTTAAAGTTAAATAATCAGCTTAGTACATTTTTTATTAACAGTATTTGTAAATAATATAACTACTCACATTTTTCCACACTTTATATTTACATAAATTTAAAAAATACATTAGGACCAGTTATCCGTCTAACAAAAAAAAATTGAAAAAAAAACGATCTGGATAGTTACCTAGTTTAAGAATCAAGAATCAAAGAACTTTATTTGTTAACTAGTATACAAGCTATAATGGAGGTACATGTTATTACATTTAGTTCAACAAATCCAAGCCAGGGAAATCCGCCCAAGATACTGGCAGCAACCGTGCTATCAAATAATTTTCGTTGCATTGGCATTGTAACGAACACACACATTGCATTACCATTTACGTATTAGACATTCTAGCAGTCGATTCTTAAAATCGAGGATAAAAAAGAAGTTACTTCTGTGACAATACTATGAGTTTGCGGCTTGGCATAAAGCGAAAAAAATATATAATCAAAACCATTTTTGTAATATTCCCTACAAAGATGTTACAGGGTCGATCTCCAGAATTGGCGTATTTGGTTGATCGCTATGGTGCTTTTTCAATAGTGATATTATTACTGTTCTGTATTTTTATTTCGAAAAGGAGGTGTCTAAATAAGCTTATTTTCATATTGGCCCCTAATTTTATCAACCAGTTTTTGAAATATTTAGGTGTGAAAAATTTAAGACCAGAGCGATCAATATTGATGCTAAAACAGTATCTATAAATAATTTTAAGGAGTATCACTAACCTCTTGATGTTCAAAAAAGGACTAATACACAATTAGACGCATATCCCTCCGATAATTTGTGTACAATCTACCCTTATACTCGTAAATCGTAAACACCCAAATAGAAAAAATATAAGTAGAAGAGGCACAGACATACAAATAGACAGATACTGAGACAGGTGAAAGTAAATAAAAACTGTTAAAACGCTTCCTTTCTCTCATAAAAAGCAATATTTTGATCGATATGGTCTTTTTGACCACAGCGATCAATACCAAAACAATCAAAAAAAGTAACTTATTCAATGATTCTGCAGAGATGCAAAACAGTAGAAAGCTATAATTTTTACATGGTAAATACATCCCTAAAACCCTTCTAATTATTGAATTAAAACCTAAAAAAAGTGAATAACAAATGAGAAAAAGGTAGCATAGCAATCAAACATTTACAAATCCAAAGACAAAGTAATCAACTGTTTATCTCTATATCTCAGCAACATGGCAACGCAGTACATGCCTGTCCCCCTCAGTAGACAGAGCATACCTGATGACAGCGCACATGGCGAAAACTGATTGGTTAAAGAGTTCAACTAGGGATGTAGACATGGATTCATGTCGATCCACAGCGATCAACAAAAACGCGCGGACATAACTTATTTTTCGAATTAAACTGAAACTATTCATTTATTGTTAACTTTTAATTTAATTCAAGTCAAGTAAACCTTTTGGTTTGTAGAATAAATAAAGAACATATCGTAATGTATGAACACAAAAAAGTTACGTACTATTTTCTGAATCAAACTGGAGTCAGGACAGCCCACAGCAATCAAGTTTTCGAGGTTTCTGATTTTTTTAAATACATTTACAATAACGTCAGATCAATAATTCTGAGTGCCCAAGGTAGCTAACAGGCCAAACTATCTAACAAAAAAAACTCCTGTTAAAAATTATTACTGTAAGGTAGGATTCTCCACTCGGACATCAAAAATTTTTGTTTTGGAGACTGACCCTACAACAGTTACTTTACATGAAACTATATACATATATACAAATATATTATATACAAATCAAAGAAGACTATAATACTATTATAATTTTCTTTGATTTGTAAGGAAGCATACCCAAAAACGTTACCATATCACGTACAAACGTTCTAGCAGTCGATACCTACATAAAACTGAGGATAGATAAGACGTTACTTCTGTGACAATACCATGAGGTTGCGGCTCGGCAAAAAGCGATGATAATGACAAAGACCATCGGTGCAGAGAGCGGGATGAGGCTCCACGAACGTACGCGTGTCGAATAACGATGTGTCTCCTTTGAAGACCTTAGTAACTTCTAGAGCAGACATTACACGCCACACACAAACATTACAGACACAGGCGACACGTGTGACCTAGATTAAGTTTTATCAATATTATTATAATAATATTATTATTATTAAAATAATATATTGAAATAATATTATTTTAATAATATTATTATTATTATTAATATGTATTTTTAAGTTTAAGGTATTTATTTCTATGGGCCTTAGAATTCGATTTTACCATCTGTATTATTATTAAGTTGCCTGAAATAAAATTTATATCATTATTTATTTATTTATTACAAAAAGCCTGGGCCACTTTGTTAAACATTTAATGTTATTATTACCATTAAACTTTTAACAAAATGGCCGCTTAGCATTTACTGCTCATTGCAAAATAAATGTGGAAGTAGAAATCAAATTGATGATCTAAAATAAGTAAGTTCGTATGAACCAGTTGCCAACTCTGGTGGCGGAGTTTTAAGGCCGCTTATAGGACTCCGTAAAAGCCGGAATCAGCTCGTAATACTATGTAGTTTATTCTTTGTGCCGCTCTGCAGCATAAACAGCTGGATGGTTTTTAATTAAAAGTATGAGGTGAAATCCGATTTGGCTTGATTGTGAATGTGTAAAAAATTGCAACAAAAATCATCAGAATAGTGAGGGTGTTGACTAAAACAAAAGATATGCTTACATCTATATAATAAATGCAAAATCAAAAACGAAGCCATCATACATAATGGACCTTCATTTATTCCTTATTCACACCTGCAATCGGGTTTATTGTTTCAATTCATAATAATTTTAATAATAAAACTGCCCTGTCTAAACGTTCTATCACTGCCTACGTTTTCCTAATATAAAATCGTAGTGTTACTCCTCAGTGGCATGGTGAAAAGGGGAGGCCTAAGGCAATAGTGAAAACACGTCGCAACATCGTTTGAGGGTCACGTAACCTAACGATACCGAATTACCCGCTTGTGCAAAGTGATCCTTATTGTACCCAGGGAATGCTACGCTGAAATAAAAGTATTTGCCTGTTATACAGTTTTATATGTAGGCGACGGTATATCGATGACTTAATTTGTTCAAGACGCCGCCGTTCCGAGCGAACATGGTGCTTATATTCATGAGTAAATAATTCCGACTGAATAGCTATTACATAAGCTATTATACACAGGTTGTCATAAAAATCTATATATGACAATATGACAATCAAATCTGATGTCTACTGATCGAATAACGATTTGTAATCTTGAAATAAACTTGAAATCTTAAAACCAACACACGCTCGGATTTATAGTTGAATTGCTCATTGTACAAACTAAAAATATATGAAAAATTCTAGTACTGATGACTTATTTATTTATTTATTTATTTATTTTATCAACCTCAAGCAATATCTCAACTTAACCTTAGATTTTCGACTGTTTCCTATTCTACTAATGACAAACGACTCAGTTGTGGTGAGGTTTTAGCTAAGGTTTGTACTTTGGCAGAACAAATTTTTGAAAAGCTATTCTACTATTCACCAAATGGCTGACATTTATGAGATCGAACCAAAACGCAGCGGAATGATTGACGTTGTCATCTAGAAGAATTGGGGGGCAGAGCAGACAACAGATTTGGTCTGCTCCGAACCATTATTATCCGACTGTCTGTAGAGTCCGTCCGGACTATTCGGATACAGGCAGTCGAATATCAGACCAAATCTGTCCAAATGAGCACGACTGTATCCCCAAGGCGCGGTAGACACTCTCAGATCTTTTTAGGCATTTAAAGATCCTTTGATGATGTCTAAGGAGGTAGTCAGAGGTATGTCAAACCAAATACATATTTGGTCCATGCCCACAATTTGCAAAAGTTAGCATTCCATACGTTACAGGTTGCAAGCCCATCGACGCTATTGAAAGCTAACTGGTTTGAAATCTGGCTACTCCGGAGTCCGGACTAAATCCGGGTGCGTGTTAGTAGTAACCTATAAGGCTTATGTTAAGGCTCCTAAACGTATTCCTGAGAATGGTAAACATCCATTTGGATCTTCAGAAATTCAATAACCTTTGAATATGTGGTAGAATTTTTTTTTTTTGAAAAGCAATAAACGCATACACTTCAACAAATACCATGTACAGCCTTTCTATATAATTCACAACACTGTCGATATCAAGGGGAAGTTGAATTTTCGTGGACCTAAACAATATCCCCGCACGTTTTCCTCCCAAATCTTCCATAAGTCGCACTGAGCTTTTTAAAATCTTATTCAAACTTTATAAAATAAGTGGTTCTCCCCTCAGAAGGGGTCACACGGCTGATATTATTGTGTAGCCATCTGTGACGAGGCCCGCGACGCCATAGAGAAGACATATTTTTAGATTTAACTCGTAAATTACTTCGATCCAATTGGTTTACGCTCGTGTGAGAATTAGAAGTGAAGTTTTATTTGCCAGCGCGGTTGTTTATGACTTCGGAATGTGGAATTGTGGACAGGGGAACCGTTCAATCATTACAGCATAACGTCCATTAAACAAGCATTAAGGGGCCTTTCACTCTTCAGCGTGTTCCCGGTCGCGTCCGCGAGTTGACCATTCACAGCACAAAGAAATTCGAAAATTCAAAATTCTCTGTGCTGTGAATGGTCAACTCGCGAACGCGACCGGCGACACGCTGAAGAGTGAAACAAGCCTAAAGGTAAGCGTCCACTTGTCGGTATCGTACGCTTCGGACGCATCGCACGCAACGGATCGTAGTATTATTTGTATAGAAACTCATATAAGTGCGTCCACCTGTCCGCATCGTACGCATCGCATTACACAGATAATCCGCTTGATGCGATCCGTCCGCTGCGTGCGATGCGGGCCTGTGGACGCTTACCATAACTTTAAGTTTTTCAGGAACGCGGATATCGCTCGAGCCTAGATTTCTCAGGTGGAGCGTAACTAAATACCATAAACTTATACAATTTGTGATGTCAAAAACTATAGATACAATTATAACGACTGTATTTGGTCATGGTAGACATCTTTTCGGCTTTAAAAGCATTTAGTCTTGAGACGAAATGTTGGCCTAGTGGTAGGTATTTCAATCCAAAGGCCAAATCCAAAGGAATAAATCCTGGGGCCATACCATGAACTCTTAGAGCAATGTTAAAACAAGCTTAAAACAGTCCTACTGCTTTAGAAATGACATTCGTTGTCATGGTTCAAACTTGTTTTAACATTGCTCTAAGAGTTCATGGTTCGGGTACTGGCCTTATATTCATCATTTTAATATTCATTTAATTTTGAGCTCCTGTTAGCATTCTATTGTGGCAATGAGCAATCTAATCTGAAAAATTACAGAAAATTAACAATTAGGCACAAGAAGTAGGTATTGGATCTGCCTCTGATATCGCTCTAGATTACAAAGGACTTAAAATCTGATGAATGTCTAATTGTCTCCTGTTCTGCGTTTTTTTTTTTGTGTGTCAAGACGTCTTTTCCGCGTCGAGGTCGACGGCGGAAACGTTGGCGACTATATCGATGCCTTTGAGATTGACTGGTGGGAGACGGCGTGGGATAGAGATAAATAGAGAGAACTGGGGAAGCTTTTGCCAGCAGTGAGACGAGATAGGTTGAAAAAAAAAGACAGTTTTTACATCATATCTTGTGTCTCATGATTCTGCTGTCCCCTTCAACATTTTGACCACAGATTACCGCAAAATGTGTGACAACGACACCCTCGGACTGACTGGCACTTAGCCGATTTTTTAAGTATGTTGCTGCCGAGTAGAGGGGTGCTTTCGATGGCATATGGACCATAGCGATAACAAACTGCGATTAGAAAAACTGCCCAAGAATGGACCAGCTATTTCCACAGAGACGACTTCTGTGGCGCAGTGGGAAGGTTGTGGGTTCGATTCCCGGCGTGAGTCAAATGTTTGTATTTTTTTTCCGTTTTTTAGAGTAAAAATTAAATACTTAGTTAATTATACCCTAATAAAATTACAATCTATCCAAGTAGGCCAATGAGCAATTTGAATTTGACTTAGAAAATGTTTGTGTGATCTGCAAATATTTGCTTCGGGTGTTTTAAATTTATAATTATTTATGTAGGTGTTTACAAAAACAAAGAGTAGGTATTTATGACATTTAAGTCCCACAATATCAGCTTTGCTTACTTTAAGGCTAAATGATGCTGTGATAGGTACCTAACCTAAGTGAAAAGAAAAGTAAAAAGTGAAAAAAAGTGGAAAAAAGTGAAAAAAGGGGAAGAAAGAAATATGTGCTGTCCCGACTAAGTGGGCAGGGAGATGACGATGATGATAATTATGTGGTACATCTGTTGGTTGCAATTTGAATTATTAAAATGTGATGAGAGTGAATGAGGCGAAAGACGTGTATCAGGATCGTAGCATGGAAGTCCGTGGTCTTTGCCTACCCCTGTTGGAAACAGGCGTGATTTTATGTATGTATGTATGAATTATTTCGCCTATTTTAAATAATAGGTGCGGTTAATCATTAAAATAGATCCAGGGCAGCAAATGTTTAGTATAATAAGCAGTTAACTTAGCTATGTTGACCTTCTTTTTTCTTATTTTATCACAAGTGGAAATCAATGTTGTTTTTATTACTATGTATGACAATTTGTAATGTAATGTATGACTCAATGGGTGCCAGAAGACAGTCGGAGACGACGCGGCAGACCCAAGAAAAGATGGCGAGACGATCTGGATGCGTTCGAGCCAGGCAAACGGTGGTCTTAGAGCGTGATGTGTGGAAGTAGAAGGGGGAGACCTTTGCCCAGCAGTGGGACATGATAGTTTAATTAAAAAAAAATTTAAACTGAGCTCAATTTTCGTTAATGTTGGTGAAATACTCGGAACTCAGTTAACGCATTTAACAGAACGCTTTTATTTGGCGGTATCGGCGTTTAACCAACTGTTTATTAAGCCACCTGTGTGATTTCATGGGATTTATAATCTCAATGCAAACCGTCACCAGCCAGTCAACTATAAAAGTTTGTATGTTTTTAAAAGAGTTAAATATATATCTCGCAATGACCAGTCAACATCATCCCTTATCCCACGCTAAGTGGGGTCGGCACAACATGTTTTTCTCATCCACTCACCTCTATCATTCGTCAATTCTGAATCCACTCCTCCACATTTATATCCTCTTTCACACAATCCAACCACTTCTTCTTCGGCCTTCCTCTACTTGCATACCCAGTCATATTCATACTCATCACTCTCTTGGGGCCCTAGCCATATTACACTATCTACCATCGCGATCGCTGTAGAATACTTCAAAATGTATAGGAATTGACGTTCGGGCGTCAATTCTGGTACCGAACTTTTTATCACCCTCAACCAAAACCTCAACTAAAGCGACTGTTTCCATGACTACTAATAACAAACGACTCAGTTGTGGTGAGGTTTTAGCTAAGGTTTGAACTTTGGCAGAACAAATTTTTGAAAAGCTATTCTACTATTTCACCAAATGGCTGACATTTAAGAGATCGAACCAAACCGCAGCGGTTGTCATCTACTAGAATTGCCCTGCTGACGACGTGACTCATCATCAGTCATCTCCTTTAAACGCCAATTCCTATACATTTTGAAGCATTCTACAGCGATCGCGACGATAGATAGTGTAATATGGCTAGGGGGCTTGGTAATATGGTCGCAATGACCAGACAACGTAGGTATAAAATAAATCGTGAAAATAAAATCAATGAGCTCGTCTCGGCAACTTGACAATGAACCAAACCATCCAATTTAAAATTAAACTTTCGTTTATCAACATGACACGATAAATTAATTTAGTTTTTCATAATGTTTTATTCGAAGTCACTATAAAAAGTGTCTGTCACCATAATTTTGAACACAGATTGTTGCACTGACTTGAAGGGTTGACGACCCCTTTTACTCGATTTTCATTCGTCACACACAGGACGTCAAATGGAAGTTTAATTTTTAAAATTGGATTTTTATTGCGCTACGAAACGGAATGAAAAGTGGCAACAATAACAACCAATAATAACATAACAGGGTGTAAAATGACTACTCCTCAAAACAGGGAATTATTTCAAGTCCCTCTCTCCATTGAAAGAAATGTTTATCAAATTTTCTGATTTTAAATTTATTCAATCCATGTAAATTGAAACCTAATTATTTAAATACGTGTTATCCTTAAACTAATTCCTAAAGCAAAAAAAAATAAGCTCTTTTTTGATTGAAAACTTTTCTGAGTTTCGTATAGAGAAATAGTGTAGAAAGATAAAATAAAGTTGTTCTAGTTATTCAATGTTCTTCATTAAAATAAGATTAAATAAGATTTTCAACTTATTACGAGTATGATTAACTTTTTATTTAAAAACAGATACCTAAAAAAACTATGCAGGCACAAATTGATTGAACTATTTATAAGTATGTATTTACAAAAAAAAGTATACTAAGTATTCTATTAGTTATCTGGTTCCCATAGTACAAGCTTTGCTTAGTTTGGGGCTAGATGGCGGTGTGTGAAATGTCCAGCAATATTTATTTATATTTTGTTAACACTCGCGCTGTTTATTGAAAACTATTGAACAATCAATAGGTGTAAAGTGACATGCGCTTGTGGTACCTGAAGTGGTCCTTACGATGTTAATGGTGAACGATTTGTTTTTGAATCACACACACTATTTATTACGTAATTATGCACACTAGAGGATATAGGCTTGGGAACTGTCATATGTGTGGAATGCTAACTACAAAATGTGGGCATGTAACAAATAATATCTGGGCGACCGAGTTATGCTCGGGTGCAAATAGGAAAATATTAAAAACTTACAAAAACTAAGCTTTCACTACCGCAAATTTCATCGAAATCGTTAGAGTCGTTTTCGAGAACGTGAGTAGGTACCTACAAACAAATATTGCTCGTTTAATAGAATAAAATATATGATATATTTGAATGTGCTTCTGACATCTTTTCCCTTAGACATCTTGAAAAGAACTTAAAAGCCTAAAAATCTAAGAGAATATCTACAACGCTTTGTTAATACAGTCGTAATCAAGACCCCAAGCATACTTACTAATATTAATAAATAAATAAATAATGCTGGACATATCGCACAACATCATGTAGCCCCAAAGTAAGCAGAGCATGTGTTATACTACTTACATAATTTTGAAGAGCATTTGTGTGTTATACTACTTACATAATTTTCTTTGTAAATACACACTTATTATACACAGAAAACACTCACCCCGAAACAAATATTTGCAGATCAGACAAAAATTTGTACCGCGGCGTCATCATATTAATAATTACTTAAGTAAATAGAAATATTTTATTTGATACAAGATTTTTATGATATCTAAGGCTTTTACGTCTAATTTAGGAGATTCATCGTCAGGAAGTACTCCATTATGTCTTTACTAGGGACGTTGTGGAGCCTGGAACAATATTTTAGCTCGTGTTAAAAAAAACCTATAGATACTAGAGATTATGTCCAAATGCATCCAATGCCTACACTCTTGCCCAGCACCTAAACTGTCCACCGCAAAGGAGAAAGAAGTCAATATGAGTAGGGATAAGCCGCAGGTTTCAGCACGATTTTTTTCTTAACCATTATCAAATACCTTATCCTACTAATGTTTTAAAGGCGAAAGTGTGTGTGTGTGTGAATGTTTGTTACCACGGATCTCAATAACTACTAAACCGATTTTGATGAAATTTGGAATGTAGATAGTTTAGGTTCTGGAATAACACATAGGCTACTTTTTATCCTTGATAAATGTATGGTTCCCGTGGGATAAAAAAGTAGTCCATGCGGGTAAAATCACGAGCGTTCACTAGTTCCCGAATATAATTGATTCGAAACTTTAAATACTTTCATTCGGTATTATGATGATTTAAAGATTAATTTCTTCTTGGCTAATACTGCGTTAAATTACCCTTTGCTCCATTTTCGTAACTGTTTTTCAGAACTAGAATAATACCTATTACTTACCTAAATTTTTTTCGTTGACGAATTGAAGGACTCGTGGCGGAGTTTGCTTTGACGTTCTAGAATAGGTAGATCGTTGATAAGCTATGTTTTGAGCGGTCACATCTTGGATGGGTGACCGTAAGTGACATAAACAGCTCTACTGCCGTGCTTCGGAAGGCACGTTAAATTGTCAGTCCCGGCTTTTAAGTCGTCAAGCCATGACGGAGGCCTTCAGGTGACCTAAAAACACCGTCGTCAGAGTTGGCAACTAGCTCATACGAACTTTCTTACTTTCATTATCATGTTTTTTTCTGATGAGACGCGCCGTGGTATCTAATTTTTCCATGATATCGGTTTTATTTTTAAAACGTAGTTATTTTCTTTAATAGATAAAAATCATGCTCATTATTTTAATTTATTTCATAAGAAGTACGCGAGCGTATTTCTACGACACGCTGGTATTTTTTGTTTCTAAAACAAATTCACAGCTTAAGTTGAAAGCATTAAATCACATTCGCACAAAATATGGCTTTGAGGTAACTGAACTTTAAACAGCTGTTAATAGCAGGGTGCAATCCAACCCTTAATAACAATCCAGGGCAAAGTAATTGTTAGCCTCTGGCCCGACTGACTTAAAATTTGCTTGCAAAATTACATAATTGGTAGCAGAATGAAGAATTGAAGTGTTCGTAGTATAATTAGTTTTCATAATATTTAATTGTAAACGTTTTATCGATAAACTATCAAGCGATTAAATACACGCAGTTTATATCACGAGTATCATTCAAAGTAATATTTATCGGTTTCGTTAAATCCAATTTAATCTATCTAGTAGGAAGCTGTCAAGGTATTTAGTTTGTGAAATAGAAGGGACTAAGAATGTGTCTATTTTACACAAACAAGTGGTATAAGTGGTGGTGGTAATAGATGATTGTGGGTTGAAAACTGAGTTTATAAACACTTGCCTATACAGCCGTTCAGGGCCTCCTCTAGCCATGTGGCATCAATCGATTCTATTTCTACAATTCACTTCGCTTCCCTTACTATCGCCGATGTTTCATTGGTGGATAAATGAAACGAAGACCACGTGACCTTACGTTCAATGAAATGTCACGTTCGAGTGTTAACGATTATAGAAATCGAATCGCTTCATAGCTAATGCCGGTTGGCTAGGCCCTCAGATCCACTCGGCGTGCTGTTTGGTATTCTTTGTATAGAATTATATGAATCAACGCTCACTTTTTCTAATCTATATTTTTAATTTCAGCCAAATCGGTTCAGTGGTTGTCGAGCTAAAGAGGAACAAACACACATCCATCCATCCAAACATCCTTATTACTCGCATTTATAATATTATACTAGCTTCTGCCGCGGCTTCGCTCGCGATACCCGGATAAAAAGTAGCTTATGTCCTATTCCCGGTCATTATATAGGTATCTATATTTTAAATTTCAGCCAAATCGATTCAGTGGTTGTCGAGCTATAGAGGAACAAACACATCCATCCAAACATCCAATTTTTCGCATTTATAATATTAGTCTGATTTTGTGATGTGATAAGTAAGATTAAATTCAATACAAATATCAAAGTTCAACTTTAAGGATATAGGGTGAATGGCTAAATTGGCATAAGCGAAGATAGGCCTATGCCTAGCAGTGGGTTGAAAAGCGCTGATCAAGTTCAATGTGAAGTTACTTACTAACCAACAGGTTCGATTCCTGGCCAGGAAAATGAATAGGTATTTTTAAAATGTAATGATGCAGTTTTACTTTTTTTAAAATCGCTTATGAGACTCCTTTGAGTGTTTTTCGCTATTGCTAATAGTTTCAGATTTGGCCCTAGAGGCACTCTTGAAAAACTCACCCTGTATAACTCGGTCCTGGCTGAGTGAAACTGTATACTGTTCTCACAAATATTGTTTGTTATACTCCTAAGAGTTTATATTTTAATGTTTGGTTGATGGCCGCGCGAAACAAAAAAGACACCACTTTCGGGCATAGACTTTTTCAATAAACTTTTTTTTGGTAAAGGCATTCCGGCTTAAGGAGGATCGCTTGTAGTTATCATTGCGGGTTTGAATCTCGTCGGAGTTGAAAATTTTGATAAGGCTTTTCATTACCAATGAAATAATACCTAAATGTGGTTAAAAACTGTAAAAATTAAAAAAAAATATAATAACTTTATTCATATTTGGTTCTCACATAAATATTTTATTAGAAACAAACCTTGGGCTTATGACAAAACATTTAAAAGAACCTTGCTAAATGGCAATTTAGTTTTTTTTATAATTTAGATTGTAAGGAAACAAAGACTTCTAGTCAAAAAAATCTACAAGATTAGGTATACTTAGTTTACTTGAATTTTATTGAAATTTTTTCCGTCAGACGCTTAGAATTTCTAACCCCAAATGCTTGTTTTGAATATAAAAAAATATCTTCAAAAGTAGATTACTTAGTTTTCTCTTTTTAGATTACTTTACTACAACTATTTTTGGTATATTTTTGGACTTTATTTTTAATTTTATTTTATTTTTACAGTCTTAAACTAACAGCTAGGTTATAAAATTTAAAGTTGAATTTGTAGCAGGTACTAAATAAAATGTGTAAAGTAAAACTTTTTCCGCAATAAGCTTCGAATAATTAAACCCCAAGAGATCAATAATTGCTTTTTCTACATACCTTAGCGACACTTCGATTCCAAAAAGCCAATATTACCTACTTTTACTTCTTTCATTTTCTCCGCAGTTTAAACAGGGAAGTGGGGTGGAGTAATAAGTGCGGGGCTCATATTGCACTGTTGGCGTACAATCGGAAAGTTTCGCAGACAGACGCCCGGGAACAAACCCCAAGTTAATAGAGACAAAGCCAGTGTACACAGTAGAGTAAGACCACTGTAGCTTTTAAAATCGTTTTAGTTTTTTTTTTCGAGTAAAATTAAATACTTAGGTAAATAATCCCTAATAAAATTACAATCTAGCCAAGTAGGCCAATGAGCAATTTGAATTTCACTTAGTTTTATAAAGTTGCTTATATCTAAGAATGTTCCCAACGCCACGTTTCTTTTTAGTGAATCATATTTTGAAAACTAGCTTAATTAAAATAATAATCTATATTAATTTTTTTTCACATTCATATTTATTTTCTTCAAGTTGTTTTTTTTTATCGGTTAATTGCTTTTAATTTAAAAACGGCTGAATTTTAATGACTAGTTACTCGTATATAAAATTATAGAAAGAAATTAGATGAACATGATCAAGGCTGCCGACTGGTGTCACTAGAACGCGATGGACATTCTCTTGCAAGATAGTTAAAGATGTCTAAAGGGGTAGTTATTGCAATGGAAGATAGTTGAAGATGCTTAAGATTGTAGTTAATGCAGTCAAAGATAGTTGAAGATGTCTAAGGGGTAGTTAATTTAATGAATAATAGTTGAAGATGTCTAATGGGGTAGTTAATGCAATGAAATATAGTTGAAGATGTCTAAGGGGTAGTTAATTTTATCAAAAGATAGTTGAAGATGTCTAAGGGGGTAGTCAATGCAATGGACTATAGTTGAAGATGTCTAAGGGGTACTTAGTTAATTTAATCAAAAGATAGTTGAAGATGTCTATGGGGGTAGTTAATGCAATGGAAGATAGTTGAAGATGTCTAAGGGGGTAGTCAATGCAATGGACTATAGTTGAAGATGTCTAAGGGGTAGTTAATTTAATCAAAAGATAGTTGAAGATGTCTAAGGGGGTAGTTAATGCAATGGAAGATAGTTAAAGAATCTAAGAGGGTAGATAATGCAATGGAAGATAGTTAAATATGTCTAAGGGGTAGTTAATTTAATGAAAGATAGTTGAAGATGTCTAAGGGGGTAGTTAATGATCACGTTTCGACATTTTTCAAGTAAAGTAAAAAAGTAATCAATAGCTCACAAAAGTATTATTTCTAGTATCGAAACTTTATTTAGTTTTGGCCGTAAGTCAACTATTTTCCGGCGATTTTCATTTTCATGTTCATACGGTAACTCTGGAATGCGATGCATGTGGATTAAGCTAGCTTAAATTCCGTTTCGAAGATAAATACATTTAAAATGGGGATATTGTATAGTTTTATCACGGTTACTTTTTTTATCTTTTACGCATGCAATATTGTGTTTTGTCAGTACTGCATGGTTCACACTTTTTCAAATGCATCCGATTCGAAGATTTTCTTCTAAAAGTGACGTTTCTTCGCTAAAAAAACGTCTTCTTTTAGAAAAAGTTTAAATCGAATGCAGTCGAATGCATGATTATGTGAATCGAAGTGTAAATCGTCATGCAGATTAAAGTTCTGTCAAAATACAAAATGTGATCAAAAAAAAAAGGAATTAAAGAAAGAGAATAATGATGATCCTTTCATTATTTTTAAAGGCAGTCAGAAGCAAATCCAAATATGTATTTAGCACTTACTCAATTAGGTACTCATGTTTTACAGAAGTTTGTATTCAATTTAATTTAAATGTAGTGTAAATGTACAAATTTTAGTTTTTCGGTGTTGTAATTTTTTTTAGTGTTACGAGGGCGGAGTGATAAGTCTGGTAAAAATTAAACAAGGAGTTCATTTTATTTAAAAATTACTATTTAATTTTCTACGCAGTTCTTTTCTAAGCCGATGCATTTAATCCAGCGGTTCTCTAGCTTTTCGATTCCTTCCATAAAATACGATTTAGGCAACTCTTCGAAATAGGCATTGGTTTCGTGCATGATCTCTTCGTTGGAGCTAAATCTTTTATTTTTGAGCTAAAGCTTGGTCTCTGGTATATGGTGGTGGATCCATGTTTCATCTACTGTTATAAAACGACACAAAAATTCGGTTTTATCCCGGTTCAAACAATGACAAACCTGCCTTCGAAGTGGTCACTCGTAAGCGTTTTTGATCAACAATCAGTAAACGCGGCAGCCATGGCGCGGAGTGCTTTTTCATATCTAAATGTTGGTGTAAGATATTGCATACACGTTCGTCTAAGATGCCTACTGTCTTGACTACCTCCTTTACTTTTACTCTTCGGTCATTCAACACTATGTCATGGATTTTAGCGATCATCTCTGGAGTAGAGACCTCAACTGGGCGTCCTGGACGTTCGGCATTACTTGTGCTTGTACGACCACACGAAAATTAGTAAACCACTTACGAATCATTTTAATGGACGGAGCAGAGTCCCCATAATATTTATCAAGTCTTTGTTTCGTTTCCGTAATAGTTTTTTTCGCAAAAAATAATGTTTAATCAACACACAAAATTCACTTTTCTCCATGTTTGAGAAAATGCGTTCAATTGATTTGCTTTAAGCTGTAAAAAAAAAAACTAACCGGCAGTACTGGCTGAATATTTAAATTTAGGGCTTCAAAAGAGTTTTGAACAAGGAGGTTTCATGCAATTAGCGATATTTTTTTTCTAGAACAGATTTTTACCAGACTTATCACTCCGCCCTCGTATATAACGATATAGCCTATCGTATAGAAATAAAAAATAAATTATACATATTCCCTATTAAAGAGGATAGGAGTTTCATATCGTCCATCATGTTGGTGTTCGTAATACATTGCACTGTAATGGTGTAAGATGAAACTACCACCGTTCTCTTCAAACTTTCACGCAACGTGATTGCGAATTTGAAAAGTTCTCGTATCTTGTACACCCACATGCGGCGCCAAACGATTTTAAACTGAAAGACCATGGAGGTGTTAGGGTCTAATTTGGTTTGATTGTGTAAAGCGTTCCGCGTTCTATGAAGCATGAAGAGTTCGGTTTTCAGGTGCAGTCTACTTGGTCGAACTTTAGTTTGAATGAGATTTATATATTGTTCTTATTATGATTTGAATTTCAAATTGTAACTTAAAACTTACTTATTTTATGTCTTATCATTCTTTGTTTCAAATTATGTTTCTTCGTTACAAATGAACACTAATACAATCTCGTTTTTACTAATAAACTGAAGTATCCCTGAGTGAACTAAGCTGAATCGGGGAAAAACTGGAAAGTAACTAGTAAAAAACGTTGATATGAAGTAAAAGCAGCGCGCTGCTTTGAGCGTTATGTACAAGTTAAACGAGTAAAAAGAAGATAATATCAAAATAGTCAGGAAAAACAAGAATAGGTAATATTGTCCGTCTTGTATTTTAGTCATTATTGTGTGCATTTATGATAATAGGTATGTGAATGATGAGAAAATGAAATTAAGGAAACAATAAATCCGCATAATCTTAAATTTTAACCAGAACGCTTCGTCTAGCTAGCGTTATCTGAGCGTTTGTAGTTATTTTATTATCATGCACAATAATTTGCATTTGCGCGAACACCGAGAGCTTTTAATAAAACTAGCGAACAAACAGCTCTGGTATGGAACTCTTGCAAATTGCTATAAGCTGCAGGGCGGCGGCGTTTAACAAGAACCGGAGCGGGCGAAGTTCCGTCGAGCGCGGGTTAAGGCTCTGCTTTATGCACTTGCACTCAATACTTACCTACTTACGATGGTACTAATAAACGAGGATAAAATTTCGTTCCAAGAATAATCTAAACATAAACAAAATATCTAGTAATTTACTCGGATATCAGGAATCTACTGTAATTTTCCAACACAGGTAGGACATATTTATAAAAGTGAGTTCACTTGTTAGTTTGTTAATACGTGTAGTAATAGTAGTAGCATAGTAATAAAAAAAGAAAAAATAATAATAATAATAGCATAGTAATAGCAATGGTAGGTATAAGGACTTATATAAATAATCTCACAGGAAGGAACGATACTGATACCTTATCTTTGCTGAATGCAATATGGTGGTGACAGTAATATGTCTTGATTTTGAAATCAGAAGCTGTTCAACGGAACTTTTTGCAAATAATTTGATTTAAATGACGCTGAACAAAAGATACCTTCTGATAAGTTCTGATGGCAATTTATAACTGTGATATCGACATTGGAATCGTGAGTCAATGAAACTCCTCTATGAATAATATGATGAGCAACTATAAACAATAATAAAATGTATTTTTGCCACATTAAAAATATATACCTAAAAAGTCTTATTGATCGAATATATTTTGAATTTTTTCAGTGTTTAAACTTAATTTAATTTTTTGACTGCTTGCAACCTTGCAACATAAATACTTGGATGGAACAGAAATATAATGGCGATATATTAATATTCAGAAACCTGATGCTATAACCCAAATAGACCAAATGCGAAATAGCTGGGTATTCCATTTAAATTAAATTTCAAACATCAAGTTTACACTGTTTTATACCAAAAGTTAATTGCGTACATGTTTGGGCAACAAATGTAGCCTATCAAAAGTTAGCCTTTCATACATTTGGTTGTTGCGAAGCACATCATGTTCTATTGTTGTTTTAGTGGACAGGGCGGCGTTAGAGACTGTCCAATTAGTGAAGTATGGGCCTTAAGCTGTTCGCTTGGGGGCCAGACCGGGCGAGAGCTTGCGAACAAAACTATGTGGTGGTGGAATAGCGAAGCAAGCAATGCACAGCCCCCCTCCTCCCCCTTCCCCTTTGCCCTCAGGTACTACACTGAGGTGAGGTGAACACCAATCTCATCCGTACAATACTCTGTAGTAGTTCACAACAATAGTTTCTGAGTCTCGATTCGCTTGCGATGAGCGTTTTACGGGCAGTCTGTTTTGTTTTTTGTTGTGGTCATATTTCTGATATTTTATAGAAGTAATTGCAAAATTTACAATATGCAAATTATGTAAGCAATAGGTACAACAAGCTTAGTTTTTGTAAAATTATAATTATTTTACTAATAGATTTAAGTAACTAATATTACAGTTTTAATCTACCAATTACGTACTTTCGTTTCACATAGAAAACGTATGTTTGAGTCTAGGTACTTTATGATTTTTTTCTACTTTTTTCAGCTAGTTTTTCTATTTTCCACATAATTATATAGGTACTTACAAAAACAAAAGTGAATTTAAGTAACACCTAAGATGATGTTGAAAATAATGTTCAATAATCCGCATTAAATTATGACAATTTATAAACGAAACATTCTTTTAGATAACACAGCGTCACGCTGTGTTTTCATTATTTTTCTATAATAAATAAATAAATATTGGTGGACTAAGCGCCATCTAGCCCTTACCTAGGCAAAGCTTGTATTATGGCCACCAGATAACTGATAAAACTGTCATTCTTTGCAAATGGGTGGGAATCAAACCCATGACCTACTACCAACTGAGCGGAGAGGCCAGTTTATTAGATTTTCAAAGTACATTTTCAAAACGAATTAACTCATTTACGGCTAGTTTCAAAAATCTGTCTGTGGTTTTGCTGTGATAAGATATTTGACATTTTTTGTATAAAATTAATGTCAACTATCTAACCACAGTAAAGCAAAATCACAAATAGATTATAATATTGAAACTGGCCGTTAGTAGGATCTGTTTTTTTTTTTCAAAAGTAATGGCAAAGTTTCGAAGATAAGATAAAAAATAAAAAAAGCCTTGGCCTCAATTCAAATTTTTTATTCTATTGTCACTAAATTAATTCAGACAAAGCCCCAGTTAGTCAAATGATAAGTCGACGTCCAATTCATCTCGTCCTTTGTAATCAGCGCTACTTAAATCTATCAATGTGGTTCGTTAGTGACTGCAGCACAGTTTTGTTGTAAAGATTATGTTTAAAAGAATCTCCATCCGGTTAGTGGGTGCGTCAGCAACACACCATTTCAAATCCTGAGATATATCTAGGGGTTAGTAGTTTTAAAACTGCCCTTTCTTTTCGAGCGCTTTTGATTCGAGTGTGGGTTCGAATCCCGTGCATCAATGAATATTTACAAGCCTTTTTTTTACTTAGAGCCGTGTTGGCCGAGGGTGACTTTCGATCTGAAGGTCGTGGGTTCGAATCCTATCTTGCAACTGAATTTAAAGCAGTTATCCTTAAGAGGCCTGCGACCAGTTAATTTCTATAAAAACGTAATACCGAAATCATTTAAAATTTAAGCATATTTTTATCAGTTTATATTGTTAGATTAGGAGAGTAGGTATTTATCTAGGTTCCTGTTAAACTTTTGTTCCGAAAAACTTACCTAAAAAGAAATGTAAGCAAATTGAATTGAAATCTTTGTAGGTACACCAAAAATGGCATTTTTTCTTTTCATTTGTTCAATAGTAAGTTTTTTGGAACAAAAGTGTAACAGGAACCTAGATAAATGCTGCCTTTATCCAAATAATAACATAAAATGATAAAAATATGCTCAAATTTTAAATTATTTCGGTATTACGTTCCTAGGTACGTAGGTACGTTCGCCGGTCCCTAAACTTAGGCTCACTTAGACCCACTTGCGCGAGTTAACCTGGGTTAGGTACTTCAAAGAACTCTGATTGCTCATTGGACAACTAAAAAATAACACTCTTGCGTCATCATGAGTTAGACGTCCACTTGGGTTAATGTTTTAATTTTTTAACCCACCGATGTTGGAGAGTTAAATCGGCTAACCCCAGGTTAGAATGTGAAAAAAGGACAAACCAGGAAGTCTATATTAGAGTACCTACCGTTGTGTAAGAGAGGTAGACCTACAAGTTTCATGTTTGTTCATTCGTTCATCTTTGATCGGGTAGTAGTTGTAGTAGGTGCACAGACATTTTAAATGCTTCCACCAATCAAAAAAAAGAAACGTCGGGTTAGTTATTTAGTTAACCCAGGATCGCGCAAGCGGGCCTTAGATTCTCGGTGACAAAGCAATTTTATTATTGACTGACCTAGTCAGATGATGGAGTCAGGATTCAACGATCTCCTCATTGAATAACTTTAGAATACCCTTGTTTTCCCATGTTTTTTTTTGCGTTTTACCTCAATTCAATCAGCTCGATTACCTATTAAAAGCTTAGGTACTTATTTATATTGAAATATTTTATGAGTATTAACGCGAGTTCTAAAGTGTGGTGAAAGAAAGCATTGTCAAGCTGCGTACAGATATCGCGTACCCTGGGTACGCGTATACGTATGTATACGTATGGGTAGTCAGTATACGCGTGTCCAGAACGCCTAGTCCATAGCTGTAGCTACGCGTACAGTGTACGCGTAGCTACAGGTACAGACTTGGCGTTCTGAACACGCGTAACCTGACTACGCGTACCCAGGGTACGCGTCTGTACCTGTAGCTACGCGTACACTGTACGCGTAGCTACAGCTATGGACTAGGCGTTCTGGACACGCGTATACTGACTACGCGTACCCAGGGTACGCGATATCTGTACGCAGCTTAAGGATGGTAATATTGTATTTGTTGTCCGGCGAGACAAGTGCTCCGCTGAACACCCAAACTATGCCCCTGGTGGGAGAATGAATAAATTTTGCATGATCCGTAGTGCTCCTCTGGTGGTTAAGTGATGCACACTTTCTATAATTATAATAACGGCAGTATTTTACCACTGCTAAAGTTAGAAAACATGAAGCTCATTTTATTTTTTAAATAAGTTTATTTCAAAAATGTTTCTTACATTACAAGTATTTGTACTGTACAAGTTAACATTGTTATTTTTCAAGAAGAAAAACGTGTTTATTTTATAATTAGTACTTAATAATTTATAATAATCACTCTGTTGCTACATAAATTAAATCTATGGTCTCTACCTACCCCTACGGTAGAGAAACATTAATTTATGTATTTATTTATATACAAATAAAAATAAGAAAATAATCATGATAGTGATACATAACGGTACAAAAATATCTTAAGTTAAATCGGCGGATGGTAACACGCTGTATATGCAAGAATAGTGGTCAACATAGGTCCTCGAATGTCGGACATGTCGCTCCTATCTGTTTCGATGCATTTGTCGTTTAAACACCGACCTGTAATAAATCAGGCACCACACTTTATGCTACCAAAAGTCATATCTAAACCGATTTTACTCTTCACACTCCAACCTTAACGTTATTAGGATAAGAATAATATTCCTTTACAATAGAGCGTTGATTTACGCCTTCATTCAGCGCGTTAATTTAAGCCTATCTCGAGTCCTCTACAGACACTCTTCATTCAATACTTTAAATGAGATTCTTATCGCACGCCCTTAAATAGATTAGTAGATTAATGATGTCTGTAATAATTAATAATGGATCGTGAATTTTACAACAACAATAAAAGCGGTTCGGTCGCCGCGCCATCGTAAACTGTACCTTGCAGTTTGTTATTTGAATCCTTTGGGTTTACTGTGCCTTTACGATCCGTCAATGCGTTCCATATATTTACCTCGTCTTAATTACAGCGGTGTTATCGGTTCAGATTTATTGCACTACATTTTTTAGTATTATCAAATTCCAGTTTGCTGGTAGCATGATGATAAAATTTGCGTTACAAGGCTCTCGAATGGTGGGTAATGTCTTGATTTGATCTTTTGATTTCAACGTTTTTGCTTTGGAAAATGGAGCTGAATGGAACAGCTTAGTACCATGACAAAAGAAACAGATTCTTTTCTGGTTTATTTCCCAAAAAAAATACAGAAAACTAACTTAGGTTCTGGCTAATAGTGCTTTTAAACTTAGTTTAAATTTAACTAAACACTCATTGCAACAAAATTAAATATAATTAAGTAGGTAGATTAATAATTAAAAAAAATGTACAAGAAAGAAGCGTGTTTTTAACCGACTTCAAAAAAGGAGGAAGTTATCAATTCATCGGAATCTTTTTTTTTGTGCTTTTTTATGTATGTTTACCGATTACTCGAAGACGCCTGAATGGATTTGAAAAATTCTTTTTTTGTTTAAAAGGATTTACTAAAAACTTTCCGATTAGTGATACAAAAATTTGGTGAGGATCTGTCGAGGACCTTCAGAGTTATGCACCACAAGAGTGCAGAAAATAGCTCAGCTTATAACATTGAAGTTTTGAAAAACTGTTTTTATTTTGTTTCATTTAGCCACTTGTGTAACACAAATATTCATCATCATTTTTTTTTATAAGCCAGTGCTGTCTCATTATGTGTACCTTATTTTCGTATACTTCGTTGTATTTTCATTGATTTCCTACTTGTCCGTTTTGTCTCGTCTAGGTAGTTGTGTTAAGCGCAGTGCTAAAATGATAGAAAGAAAAGTATCGACTTAAGCAGAAATATAATAATATAATCCCATAACAATATATTTTACTAAGTACTATAATAATAAGATAGACTGCGATTTTTATTTCTTTGCTTATGTGGCGTATAGGAACTCTCCAAAACCACTGCACCTATTTCAAAAATTATTTCTTCTTTTTAAAGGACTCGAACTAGTCGAACTCGAGTAAGTCAAGGAATTTGGTTTTTGGAAACTTATAAAATCTTTAGCATCATTTAGATTTTTATCTTCCAAAAGTTACTGCTAATATTAGTGTGCTTTTCAATCACGCACGCCTTATAACCAGTGGGCCGATTAAGATGAAACTTGGATGCAAGCGAAGCCGCAGGCGGAAACTAGTATTACATAATTCAGTGAATATACCTAATACTAAGACCAACATACTAACTTTGTGAAGTTTTAAAAAGTAGTTTTTAAGATAAATCCAAAGAAATATAAAAACACGACCAAATATCGAATAGAAAAGATTTTTATAATTATGGATTTCATTTTGTTTTGGAAGACAATAATAATATTCCTTCTACTCTTTTGTTGATATAGAAATACCTTTAGATAAATATATGTTTTGCTTAATGTTTGCACCCACTTATCTTTAATCTGCTTAATTGAAATCCATACAAGAATCAATGACATTGATCTAATCAAATAAGGCAGTAAAAAATAACGAACTGACTCGAACTCAACTCGGTCGTCGTACAAGCTTTAAAAGTTAAGCCCTTTTTTGGAAAAGGAAAAAAACGAGAGGAGCCCCTAATTGATGCGTCGTCTTTGTTTAGTTTAATTCTAACATGCTTTTCCCATTAAAGTGGTCAGGAATCGGCCCGTGAGGAAGATAAGGCGGGCTCTTTTGCTCACGTTATAATATTACCGAGTGACCCTCGGTGGGTTTAACCCTAGTTTAACTCTGGTAATGTTCGTTACTCTCTGTCACACAAGAGGACAAATAACTGAGTGATGCAGTGCTAGCGCGGAGTCGCGTTTTTACATTGTTCGCCGTCCCTGGGGTACCGGGGTGCCGCACAGTATCGAGAATCGATATGTTTGCGCTAAGTGCTTAAGTGCTTTGAGGGGATAGCGTTTCACTGATCAACGAGCGTTCAAAATTCTGCATATAAAATGAGTTGCATACATTATTTCCGCAATTTGTAACGGCCTATTACAGATACTATATAAAAGACTCCTGATTGAACTTTCACGCGGCATTGTCATTTTCGCGGTTAAATAAAAAATGAAGATGTTTTTGAAACACTGATTAAAGGTATGGCGCAACCGGCCGACCCGGATCGTGAAGACAACTCGGCACCTTTTGTGAGTTTCATGGATTATCTTGGTTTACGTGTATTAACATGCGGAGCTGTGTCCGGTCGCGCGCTCGGACCCACGCCCACTCGACTTTATCAGTGACCACGGTCAGTGATGCCAACTTAGCTACTTTATAGCTAGATCTGGCTACTTTTACGCTACCGTCAGCTACAAAATTGAAAAAGTTGTAGCTAAAAAAGTAAGATCTAAAGTCGTATTGTTCAATAAACGGACTAAAAATATATGAAAAATGACATTTGTTCCTGCAATTTTAATCCGATTTTAGTCCGTATAATGAACAATACGACTATAGGTTGCATAAATCTTTATAACCTACCAAGACAACACTGCGGACAACACCGTAGACAACAAGTTTTTTTCCCTTGGTTACATCTAGCTACTTTTTGAGGAAAATCTGGTTATCTAGCAACTTTTCGGGGCAGATTTAGCTACAAGTCTGATGGTAGAGTTGGCAACACTGACCACGGTCAATGCTCGATAATTTTATTACAGAAGTTTTGTCGAATTACTTGGGCCTTCAAATTAAATTAAACGATACTTGTCTCCATTGATATGAAGCATTAATTTATTGAAGGTTTTGAGTGCGGACGAGAGGGAAGCTTCATGTTCCAAGTGGTTGTTTTTCCTGTAGAGGCGGATGCGCGGAAGCGCAGGGCGAGGGGGCAGGCACTGAACAGCGAGACAAACACGAGCAACGTCAGACCTCCCCCTGCCGCTTCAGGAATGACACTCTAAACAAAAGTATCATATAAGTTTATTAATTACACGGCCCCTCCGGCACGAGCCTCCATGAATATTAATTACTGGATACCGAAAAGCTTTAGAACGCTCAAGGAGGGAAAGTTTTACAAAGAGCCTTTATTATTTAAGAAGTGGCGTCGATGCGGTGAAACGAATTATGCTCAAGGGCTTGTGTTGTTGGATATTGGACACTTGTGTGCTTGTAACAGGGTCGTGTTTCTGTTATTTCTTGAACAATTTATCATAACTCGATAAGAAACTGATGGAAGAAAGTCAATATATAAGGTGCTGGAGGGTAGGCTTAACACAGCGCCAACCCCTCCCGCGCCGAACAAACAACACTAACACTCGCTGTCCATTATATTTATGCAAACCGAGATTTAAATATTATTACAATTTTATTACGCTAGCAGTAAAATGCTCACGAGAAACTCTACTTTATGAAAGTATTTAATTAATTATGATTATTGTTGAGAGAACTTTATGAGGTACTTTTGAATAATTTGTACATTTTTTTTAAATACCGAGATTTATCTAAATTTTTCAACGATAAAAAAGAAATTATAATTTTGGGTGTGAAAGGGTCCAATAAAAGGTCGAATAAAACTTTTCAGGTTTTGGGTGAATCCGGAAAATAACTGAAGCACGTTGTTGGAAGATTTCCCGATCCTTACAACAAAGGTTTAAAAGGTTGTTGTTGTTGAACATGAAACGAAAGAGTATCTTAGTATCAAAGGAAGGTTACCCTCGGGCGTATCGACAATCATAAAAATCTAAAGGCTAAAGGGGCTGTCTTTGTATTTAATTGAAAAAATGATACGCGGTTATTATAATCTTAAGTATACTTTAGATTGTACTATTGATAAGGAAAACAAACACTTACAAAGGAACTAGGAAATATGCAAATAATAGCACAATGTAAATTATATATACATAGTTAAGGATAATGTAAGTAGTTGGATAACGGTAAAAGTTCTCGAAATAGCTGAAAAATCTGAGCTTGCTGTTTCCAATGTTTAGATTATATCTACACTAGCTTCCACCCGCAGCTTCGCTCGCGTGGTATCAACGTTTTTAATGACCTTTTTTCTATTCCCGGTCACAATCTATACCCATTTTAAGTTTCATCCAAATCGGTGTAACACAAACATTTAAACATCCAAACACTCACAAATTTTCAGATTTATATTATTAATAAGATTTTTTTGAAATTGTTTTAAAATTGCATGTTTTTAAGGATGCGAGCTGTTGTCTCAAACCTCAAATTGGTCTGAAACTGTCAATATGTATCTCTATATTCAAAATGTAACATGTATCTTTTGTCGCTTCGGTCTCGTTAAGATGAGAGTGACAGAGCTACTGGTCACTGAACTGTCATATTTGACAGTTAGAGACCGATTTTGGTCGTTATCAAAGATAGACAGAGGGTGGTTACATTTTAGAAATAATAAAATATTGTAACACTAAAATCATTGGCAAACTAAAATCTTTATAGCCAAAAGGTGTCTTAAGTTTAATATTCTTATCTTAGTAGAAGACACGAGTGAATCCGCAAGCTTTCGTCTAGTTTTTTTCTAAATTAACACGCTCGGTTCTCACAGACTTATTTTTTCTAGACTCCTTTATGTAAATGTGTAATTAATTAGCGTACATAAAACCTGTTTTAAGCGTTAGAACAGCCAACAAAATAGAAATAAACACGATTAAAACCAACTAATTAAATTCGAAGGTAGGTAGCACCTATGATATCTTAGTTTAACACGCCAGTTAAGAGGGCTGCAACCGGCGAATTTCCATAAAAACGTAATACCGAAATCATTTAAAATGTACCTACAAAGATTTCAATTCAATTGGCTTACATTTCTTTTTAGGTAAGTTTTTCGAAACAAAAGTTTAACAGGAACCTAGATAAATACTACCTTTATCCAAATAATAACGTAAAGTGGTAAAAATATGCTCAAATTTTAAATTATTTTGGTATTACGTTCCTAGGTAAGTAGATACGTTCGCCGAGCCCTTAAGAGCGTGTAAGCTTCTCAAAGTACAAACGGGTCAAGGTTGAGAAGTTATTATTTAAAGTAATTATTTAATCAACATGGTGTCACGCAGTCTTACCCTCTTAAGCGAGTTTAGGGCTACAAGGAATTAAGTAAGGGGCTAATGTTAACACGCGCATACGTGGCGGTTATTGTTACTTTAGTGCAGGAGATAGCGGCTAGAATTACTACATCAAACATGCATCATTTTAAACTGTACTCCCAAACTAGACCTATAGTCGGATTGCTCATTATACCTACGCACTAAAATTGAAGGATAAAATGTCATTTTTCATATATTTTTAGTTCGTATATGAGCAATTTGACTATAAGTCGGATACCTACTACATCAAACATGCATCATTTTTAACTGACCAAACTAGAGTTAAGTCGGAATTACATTCGCGCATACGTGGCGGTTATTGTTACTTTAGTGCAGGAGATAGCGGCGAGAGTTACTACATCAAACATGCATCATTTTTAACTTTACTCCCAAACTAGACCTATGTCGGAATTTCATTCGCGCATACGTGGCAGTTATTGTTACTTTAGTGCAGGAGATAGTGGCGAGAATTACTACATCAAAGATGCATCATTTTAAACTGTACTCCCAAACTAGACCTAAGTCGGAATTACATTCGCGCATACGTGGCGGTTATTGTTACTTTAGTGCAGGAGATAGCGGCTAGAATCACTACATCAAACATCATTTTTAACTTTACTAAACACACTAGACTTGAGTCGGAATTACATTCGCGCTTACGTGGCGGTTATTGTTACTTTAGTGCAGGAGATAGAGGCTAGAAATTCTACATCATTTTTGACGTTACTCCCAAACATGGTGCCAGATTACATTTTTGTTACGAGGTGTGTCATGATGCGCCAGAGTTACATAAATTGGATGCTATCACTTACGATTAGAATTACATGTCACTATATTGTCACGTGTCGCGACGTGTGGTAAAATTTAAAATTTAAATAAATAGGTATGTTTTAAAATCCAGGACAGACTTGCTCTATATCGGAGTTTCTGTGTAGTTTTAACAACTACCCTCACTTATTCCTACTTTTGCAAAGATATCGCTCTACATGAATCGATCCAAGACAAATTATTATTCTACCCTTATCAAAGCATTGACTCTTAATATTGCGTTTTTGCGATATTGGATATATATTATTGTATTGCCTGACGAGCACCGACACTCAAGCCGAGTGACCATCGCGGAACCAGTGACCGAGAGAGCTGTTGGATCATCTCGTATTGTAGAGAGTTTGAAGCGCTCGTGGCGCAGACATTCTTCATAGAACATTAAGGTTAGGCGACATTCTAAGCACAATTCAGATGACCGCAAGTGGCATTAAGAGCAGAGGGGCAAGTTAAATTGTCCGGCTTTTTGTCCATGACGCAAATGTGGAACTTCAGTATAGTCGCCCACAGCGCTGTCCTTCGGAGAGCACCGTGGCTGAGCAGGGAATGTGTTAAGCCAAGGACAACATAATATTGTATTGCCCAGCAACTAAGTAAGAATGGGGTCGGTTGTCTCCGAGACTAAGCTCGCCGCGCGGGATGACGCGGCCCCCCACCGCGGTATTTATGACGTTAGACCCAACTTTTGGCGCGCACACCCGAACTATGACTGTTAACAATGTTACTTTACCCCTCGCTTTTAACGTCATTAGTTGTACGAGATTTCGTATACGCGTAATGTGTATTTGTTTTCATAACTCACTGCTCTATAGTGTTTCAGCTCGCCCTTTATTCTCGACGCAGTTTAATCGCTGTGGGAAACTAATGTTTTGACTCGGCAGATTTTTTAAATTTATTAGCCTAATACAATTTTATTGCCTATTATGTGGATACAACAAATCAAAGCATTAATCTGACAACTTATCTCCGGTATAGATCTTATAATTTTTTCATAATGTTTATGAATGTAAAAATATTAGACTAGTAATAATATTGTCAGGATTAACTCACTCATTAACAGCTATCTCATCTCTTATTATGGACGTTAAAATAAATTCATCAGTTTTATATCAATGTTTAATTCAGACGGCGTGCGTCAAAGAGTACTAAAGCAGTGTGCCTTTAAATTCATAACTTTTAATTAACTGGAATGCTAACACAATTACAGGGTTTATAGTCGTATCAAATTTTCCGAAACGGACCGTTCGACGTCGTAAAATGTGAGAATGATTACAAATTTTAAAACAAAGCATTGTAACGTGGAATTTAGTGGTGCTCGCAGCTGGCGTCTCGCTTAAGGGAAGCTTTAGGGCTCGTTCAGAACTGGGAATGGGTCGTTGCATTGGCTCAGTTTGCTCGACTCGGTGTTAATTTGTCGCGACAAAAGGAACAGATGTTACGTGCGCCGCGCCTCGACCTAGCCTCTGCCGCCTCCAGCTACAACTAAATGTTACGCCAGAACTCCTTATAAGGATTTCTGCAAGTTGTATTAGTCCAGACGTTATATTTTAAAACAAGTGCACCGCACTATGCAATAAGCTGATAGCAAACCGACGCTGAAACGATCAGCAGGCCAATTCCGTTAATTTTCAATGTCTACTATTCCGCTGCGTTTCGTTTCGTTTAAAATGTCAGTCATTTAGTTGAAATAGTAGAATAGCCTTTTCAAACATTCGTTCTACCGAAAACCAAACCATAGCTAATAAACATCACCACAACAGAGTCGTTGGTCATTAGTAGAATAGAAAACAGACGTTTCTGCGTTTGTTTGTGGTTGAAGTTTATTAGTATAATTGGCACCCAGGACAACTAAAACCAGCTCCGGTAATGGTCGTTTCACATACATGGCTCTGATTCGTAGGTTTTTTACGTTAAATTACTGGCGCCGGTGTGGCCTTAGCCTAAAGCTAACATAAAGTTGAACCTACAAGAAATGTACTAGAGCTCGTATCGTAAACAATTTGCTAGACCAACCTTAACCATCTACAAATTGTACAATCAACTAATAAAATGGAAGCGATAACCCAAACAAGATATGAAATGGAAATAGGGATCCGATACTAGTATTATTTATTTAAATTTGTTAGAGTTAATCCTACGATACAAAGAAGTCAAAGCGTGTGAAGGGTCGATGTGTATGTCAAAGCTTCAGCAATAGGCAGAACCTGGTGAAGCGATAATATAATCCGATTTCCCTTCCTCCATTCGCCGCTTTCCAAAAACAAAGCGCAAATCACAAAACAGGCGCCCATTTCAATTTCCGACAATAATCCGCACATCGTAAGGTTTGTTAAATCAAAGTAAGTCCTCGCTTTATAATTTAAGCATTCCCATTTACATTCGAACTAGATTTATCTCGACGTCTTCGGCCAAAAATTTTAATAACAAAATAACTTGGCAACTTCGTCTCGTCAAATATAATAGCGAAGTTGGAAGTAATAAGACAAAATTTTATGCATAACAAGGGGAGCCCTTCGACACAATGTAGCGGGAGACCAGTACCACATCAATTTATATTGAATTTACATAATTTTTTTCAATTTTCTCTACACAAAATTATTCCTGAGTTGAGTTCAAGGCGTTTCTCTTACTGCAACGCACCCGAAATAAGTATGTCTGGATCGTAGCAAAAGAAGATCTGTGGTTTCTGCCTACCCCTATGATTAGAAACAGTCGTGATTTTATGTAGGTACCTAGGTAAGTATTTTATTTTATATTTTATAGCTATATAGCTTACTTAGATGTTGTGTGCCTAGTTACTAAAAAAATATGGATTTTACGGTCTGAAATAAATTATTTTTATTTTATTTTATTATTATAAAAGGAGAAGAATAATAGGAAGTAGAATTTTCAAGTAGCAGTAGTATTCGTGTTTTAACTGTTTGAATGAAGAATTGAAGATAGATAACTGTAAAATATGACACAGTGTGTTAAGGGGTGGCGAGGAGCGGGGAGCAATGGAGGGTTAGCACTTGTCGGCTGCCCTAGACAGAAATGAAATGTCAGGCCTTATGAAGACGAACAACTTCTCCTTAACAAATATAAATCTCCTTTACACTTTGCGTAGGTTTTTTAACAGAAGGATAATATTAATTTATCGTTTCGGAGAGCCTATGTTGTAGTTTTGTTTATATTTTGAAAAAATATATAATTTGTATCTTGTTATTGAAAATAAATCACCTTTATCTATTGTTGTCTATATATTGTTTTCTATTCTAGTTATTATAGCAACGCGACGTTATCGCTTTAATGATTGAATACATAATAATTCATAAGTATTCAAATAACTTTAATTGCTCATAAAAGATAAATGCGTAATTATTTTTTTGCCAGAGTAGGTAGATATTTAACAGTAGGTTTTATTACAGTCTTAAATTTAACTGTGATCATCAAACTACAACTGTTACTTATCTAGTTAGTGGTTAAATAGTTACATAAGTATCTTTCAAACAAAGTGATAAAAAATTGAAAATTGTTAGTACTTAAGGTGGAATCACTAATCATCAATTGGCGCAGTATAGAGGTGAATGGCAAAAGCGAAGAGAGGCCTATGCCTAGCAGTGGGATGAGAAGGGCTAATAATGATGATGATGATGATGATGCAGGTAGAATTAGACAGTTCACTTTTCGTTTTTTTCAGTTCTTCATTTGGCATCTTTCACTAGGAGTGGAGCGTCTGAACAAAGTAAGAAAGAAAAATGAAAAGTGAACTAATTAATGAACAAATCCAGTAAGGTTCGATCGGTTCATTTACATCTTTCACTCGCACTCCAAATGAACATAAACTGAACCGTCTGAACACAAAAGAGAACGTTCACTCGGAGTCGGCCATCCAAGAAGCACGAATTCATTCGATGACATTTAAAAGAACAGTGCATGTTCCTTTCTATATCATTCCGTCTAATCAGTGTGAACATGGAATTAAAGAAAAATGAATCAATCACTCCAGTGAACATTCATCCGAGTGAACCGTCTGATATCACCTTAATACATGTTCTGTTTGACGAAGCCTTTAATCACACAGAAGATTGTTAAAATAAACTGTATTCCCATAACATGCTAGAAACCAAAGGGGTTGAAACGCCCGCCATTTCCAAATCTATACGCCAACTCCAAGACATAACAAACGATGCCAAGAACCATCTGTATCTTCTGTCATCCACTCGATACAGCATCTGCATCAATTTACATACAACAACAAAATATATTAAAATTCTGTCATCGCGTTTCAAGAAACAGTTGCGACCCGTCATTTACACCAGGCGAGGTGATTAGCTGCAAGCTGAAGGCAGGGAAGGGGGGGGGGGGGGGGGCTAAAGGGAGGACTGTCGACAAGGAAAAAGGGCTACCCAGCAATAATTACTTTATATACCCTCTGTGAATAATTACTCGCACCAGAGATCAATTAGAACGAGACCTCGAATTAAGGCCGGCGTTAATGAACCGGCAAATTTTATTTATTGACATCTGATTTAATGGACAAATTTATAACGTTTTTAATCGTATGTGCTTTTATAACGTTTTATAGTAAGAAATCACTACTGATTTGGTTAGTCAACCCAATGGAGCAAACGAAACGAAACAGAATCATGACTGTATCCTCATTTACTCAGATCTCTAGTCTAGGTACGATCATGTTGAAGCTGACTAAGGAGGTAGTCAAAGGAAAAAATACAATTTTGGTACGCAGGTACATTTTGATAAAATTACGCAATACTTACCGTTTAAAGCTCGTGTTAGCGCATGTTATGCAGTTTTCTTTGAATTTAATTCGACTTCTTGTGTTTTAATCCTTTCTAATATAAGTATCCTTATTATACCTTCCTCAAGTCAAGCAAGTGAGTATGATGAATATTAGTACTTGATTCGGGCTCTTGCAAACATGCTACTTTTAGCATCGGCGATCGGCGATTTAGCCGTTTTCAGAAGCAAAATGCAGCGACAAACCGCACGTTTAAAACTAAAGGGAAGTATCTCAAAAAACAGGTGAATTGAGATTTTGACATAAAAAGCATTATCTTAACGCAATGCACAGGATGGCTTCGACAGCCACAGCGAAACGAGCAATAGAAAGAAAATAAACGATCACTCGTCTCTTTTCCATAAAACGCGAAGTTCAAGTCAATTCTGGTAAAGAGCGACATTCAGTTTTGTGCCCTCAGTCATTGATTAAAAACGTATGCTGTGCGGGAATAGAACGAAATAATTCTCTTTAGTAACTAAGGTAAATAATTATTTTGTATTTCATTTAATCTTAAGGTGGGCCATTGTGTTTTATTTCGTTTTAGTTTTAAAATTGATGTTAATATTTGCGTCAGACTAAGGTTTATTTCCTTTTATTATTAAAACATTTGATGGATCCCTAGTAACTTTTTGTTTTGTTTCCTTTTATTTTTAAAAATTTTAGTGCCTTGGGAGAAGCAATACAATATAGTTCAGTTTTTTAGTAAATCTGGTTCGAGTACATGGGTAAAGTTAAAATTTATTTCTCTTTTCGATTCATCTCATAACAATTTAGATTGTAATAGTTTAAATTACTTCATAAGGGTAAAGGTGTCTTGGAGGATTAAAAAGCTTATGCTAGTAAATGAATCTAAGTACCATCCAATAGGCACAAGCAGAATCATTCAAAGACGTGTTTCCTGCTAGGGAGGTCAGTTACCACCTACCTAAAATCTAGATTAGCTTCAAATTAGCTTTCTATTAGCTTGCTACATTAGCTTTCCATTAGACTTATTTACATTCTGTTGTTATTGTAAGAAGTTAACTATATCTTACAATAATAGGATAATGATTGATTCTTTTATTTTTATTGTAGATTGACCTTTGTTTAGCCACAGTCTCACCTGATGGTAAGCGACGATGTGGCTGACGATGGATCACAAAGGTCTAGAAGACACTTATTCACTCTTGACTTGAAAAGACCCAGGTTATAGTTTTCGCGGAAAACTGAAGCCAGCACCAAGGCACCGGGGGAAGACGGAATTACGGCTGAGCTTTTAAAAGGGGGTGGAACACCGGTACTCAAAGCCCTTCAGAAGCTTTTTGATTCCGTTATCTTTGAGGGCACACACAACGCTAGAGGCGTGGTACAGAAGGACAGTGGTTCTTTTCTTTAAGAAGAAGAGCCCTCTTGAAGAACTAAAGATCCATTTCACTTCCAATCCACGTTTCTATGCGGTTTTCCAGAGTAGTCCAATCGTCTCGCTTCGAAAGTCGCTTCGAAGGTTCGACGACTTCCAGCCCCTCGAACAAGCCGGTTTCCGAAAAGGATTTAGTACCATAGACCACTTTCATACGCTGCGGCAGATAATACAGAAGACTGAAGATTATAATCGGCGCTATGTCTAGCGTACTATGTGAACTACGAAAAAGCTTTTGATTCTGTCGAAACCTGGGCAGTACTGCGGTCTTTGGGCGATCAAAATCACTATAGCTATATCTCAAGGTGTTGAAGTGTCTGTTTAGTACTAAGGCCACCATGTCTATCCGTCTCCAGGATTAGAGCACGAATTTCATCCATTTTCAAAAGACTGGCAGACGTTATCTCCAAAACTTCAAGTTCCAAAGCTTCTGAACTGGGACGGGTATGGCATCAACATGAGTGGCGAACACATTACTCGCCTTTGATATGCTGATTATAATAGTCATATTGGCAGAGTCGCTAGAAAACTTTGGCCCTATGCTCAAAAACACCTCAATACCGTCTTTAATTGTGATAAACAGGTTAACCGACGAATCCAACTAGGATTCGACGACGACTCGACAAAGCTAAGGCACAAATTTTCGACACTGATACCGCAGAGCCTCAAGACAAAAGTCTATAATCAGTGCGTGTTGCCAGTGATGATGACTTATGGCACTGAGACGTGGTCGCTGACTATTGGTATTCGTAGAAAAACCAATGTTACCGACATAGCTCTTAGAATAAGCAAGTTGAAGTTGCAGTGGGCAGGCTATTATAGCTCGCATAACCGATAACTGAAGAATAAAGGTTTTCGAAAAATTCGTGGTCCGTGAACAGGAAAAGAAGTGTAGGACGGCCTCTACTCGATGGACCGATGACATTACAGCGGTTGTAGGAAGTCGGTGGATGGTCAAGCTCGGTCCTCATGGTAGATACTCTTCGGGGGAGGCCTATGTCCAGCAGTGGACGTCGTCTAATGACTGATGAAATTCATTAATCTATATAAGTAAAGTAAAGACTTTGTGATTTCTTGAGCCTAAGTTGATTGTTTGATAAGTTTACTTTTTTAGTGTGATTTGATAATAAAGTTCCTTCGAAAATATTTCTAGTTTAATTTAAAATTAGGTCTAAGTTACATATTTTTTTTGATAAAAGTTTTACTCTTTATATCGCTAATTATTGATAAAGTTACATAATGAGAAAGTATTTCTGGTTATAAAGTCTAAATATATTTAAGAATCCCGTTTTTATAATTATGTTTTTACGTTATTCATTTATAATTATAAGGCCTTTGCCCTGCAGTGGGAAACGTCAGGCTTATAAATAAATAAATAAATAAATTTATAATTTGTAATTGTGTTTCATTTTAATAGTAAAATAATAATTCTTGTTGAACGCGCCATTCATTACAAAACAGAAATATTAAGACATACAGGATTGTAAGCATTTATTCATTAATAATAAAAGGAAGTATATCGTAATATTGCTGGAGATGCAAATAATATTTTAAAAGAAAACAGCATTATTAATATTTAAAACTGAATTAACTGCCAGTTTTTAATCATAAAAAGAAGTAAGTTAGAAAAAAAAATTTTTAAGCCCTGTAAATAAAAAACTAGTAATAAAATTAATGACTTTCTTTCTTAATTTTAAAGATTAATCCATTGACTATGCCGTAGTTAAAAAATCAAATAAATATTTACACAAACAAAATAATTATTCGTAATTGAATAAACACACTCCAAGTCACAAAACTTTAAACGCGATTTCCCAAAAATTGTGTTTTTTGAATTACTTCTTTTTAGTTTTATACGTGCGATTAACATTCCACATCGCACACGAAAACGCGCGATTTAGATAGATACTGCGATCGAACACAGAGAGTTGCCAAAACGCGATACAGCATCGATGTAGTCGCAAAATCGCCGATCGCTGATGTTAAAAGCAGCATGTCTGTTATAGCCCTAAACAATAAATTGGAAATAGGAGATTGGTAGAACATTAATTAGTAGGATTACCTACTTACCATTACATCAAAGACATGGTGAAGAGACCTACATGTAACGTGGAGTGCTGGTTGACTGGCCTCTCAGCTCAGTTGGTAGTAGATCTGCCTTCTGCCGTAGTATTATTATCTGTTCTGTGCTTCTGCGCTGTAGGTTGTGAGATACCCACCCAGGACAAACATTGTATGCTGAACTTAGATGTTTGCTCTGTGTCTGGATGTTTCAAAGTATTAAGTATGATAAAGATACTAGCGGACGCCCGCGGCTTTGCCCGCGTGGACTACTACTTTTTTATCCCACGGGAAACATGCACTTTTTCGGAATAAAAAGTAGCCTATGTCACTCTCCAGCCCTCCAACTCCACACAAAAAATCACGTCAATCCGTCTCCCTGTTTTGACGTGAAAGCAAGACAAACAAACACACTTTCACATTTATAATATGGGTATGGATATTATGTGTTCTATCAGTTATCTGGTTCCTAGTTAGTTATAGTTTGGGGCTAGGTGGCGTTGTGTGAAACAGCCACAAATAAAAAAAGATTTTATTTATATAGGTACCATTTTTAATAAGAGCAAGAAATATTATCGTAACCGGCCTACGTTACGTCTCTCAGTGCAAAAAAAAAACAACAACGCTGTAATATAGTGCGACTTTAATATCTGGGTGACTAAACTGTTTAAAACCGAACGAAGTAGTTAAGCAAAAAACCTCAAATGCTTGGTACTATTTAGATGTCAACTCAATTGCTCAAAACCATTCGTTAAAAAGTTTTTGCGCACATTTATATTTGATTACTGATCGAACCAGGCAGGATGGTGCTCGGAAAGCGAACGGTTTGTCATACATTCTTTCACAACTCGTAAAGAATTTTTTCCACTTCCTACTCAAAACGATGTAACGACTTAACATATGGTGAACTAAATTATGTTACCTACGTCTAAACGACAGCAAAATAAAAATGTCCAAACATTTGTATCCATTAAATAAATTTATCATCCCGTTTCATTTATAGGAGCGTTGCAGTGAAAGGAAGCTGCCGTGCGCACATGGGGAGCCGTCAAATCCCAAACGTATTATTTTTTCAATATCAGCTCACACGCTCGCTAATACAAGATAACGAAATTCACGACAATCGGATGAATGTTCGCGCCGCGTGAAATCATGTCTTTTGAGAAGAAAAAATACTGACATCGAGCGTTAGCTCAAAGTTCGCGTGGGACGAACACATGTATGTGGGCAGACGAGGGTCCGGGCATGTGACGATACCTGTCAAAATATGACGACTCTCATTCAGCTACAGATGTCGCTATTGTCATCGAGCTAATCTAATTTGGAGTCGTATACCGTGAAAGTGTGCGATTAACACATTTTCGTTGCGAATTATTGGGAGGCTGTCAGTCGGTTTGCGTAAGCTGTGACAGGAGATTGGCAGGAGTCATGGGGTGCGAGCTTAGAGCAGCCTCACGGACCGATGCGTCTATCCAGCCGTGTCCAAGCTCACTGCCGGTGCCTCGTCCAAGCGCCTCACTAACAATCGACACTTTATTGCACTTTTTTCTGCTCATCTCAAAACCCCCTAACGGTGTAAAACCTGAAAAATCTACGACCGAAATGTAATAACATTGTGTAAATTATTGTTGAAGGATAAATCCTCTTTAGCATCATGTTTGTTATTATAAAAAGAGAGGAATTAATTTAAAAAGAAATGTCTTGTTTTCCAAAAACAATTGAGTTCAGACAAATCTGTTCCTTAAACACATTTGGATCGGATGTCTCATCCCCAATACATTTGTTAAGATACGGCTACTTAGTTAAATTAGAGGGTAGGGGAAAAGTGTCACCCAAAAGTTATTTAGATGTTTACGTGTGTATCGTTGCATTAAATAAGCAACGAATCCATGCGGGGGGCCGGAGTCGAACCTGGTACAATGGTATCGCAACACCCGGCCCACCCCAGCGCACTAACATGATTAACTTTTATATTGCTAATCACAACCGTTAGCATCTTTTGCTCTAAATTGAATTAATTTTGATTCTGAAACTCGATTTACAAAACCATTTTAATGCAACATTGATTATCTTCACAAAAGGTCATAAGACAAAGATTGCTTTGCACCACGATTCTTAATTGTATTTAGCTAACCTAAACGCATCTAACGCATACAAAAATTGCGTTTAGGCTAGCTTAAATACAATTAAGAATGTGGTGCAAGACACCCTGAATGTTGGTTTACAACTTAGTTATATTATAATAAGTCAAATTTGAGTGTTAGGGTGAAAGGGTAAGATTTCTAACTGCCAGATCTGAGAGCATGAAATCAAAGAAATAGCTACAAAACATTATATCTGCTAATTCCTCTGGAATAGGGTAGTCACGTGAACATTAGCCATGATTAGGGAAAGCGTCCGTGTGATGTGGCGTTGATACATCTTCAGGCGAAGGGGCTCTAATGCCGAGATAATGCTCGACAGAGGAGTTAATTGCAAGCAGTGCACCACACTCCAGCGTCGGGGGCCTCGGCGCTCCCCCGAGACCGCCTCGAGACCCAACGGCGCTGTGAGATGCGGGGGACTCGCACACCTCTTAATCATTCACTCCTAATGGAAATCCATCTGCAACCTCTAAAATACGCATGAAATTTCAATGATCCATTCGAACTGGCGAAAAAAGCACCAAAATGTTTGGCGAATTGTGCCGTGACAATGGTGAAGCCACCAACGCTGACGTCCGCATCCCGCAGAGAGTCTTATCAATAGAATAATGCGATGCACAACAAAACCCGAGCGAGAACATCATCAATCAATGTATTTAGAAATGTTTCATTAGTAAACATTAAGATGTTTGCTTACATGTCCGAATGTTGTCTGGCGTAATATGACCGAATTCCGTGAAATGGGGGTTGTATAAATATTGTCAGTGAAGATGTATGGCACAATGGTGTGGAGCAAAATAATCACACGGTGAAATTGTGTCGACTCGAGGTAATCGCGGTAGGTGTCTGGACCACTGCTGTGCAAATGTATCAAGATATCAAAATCAGTTCAGTTCTATTCATATTGCAAGCTACCCAACTCTCTTGGCTATTGTGCTAAATGACCATCAAAAAACCAGGCACTAGTGAGACATCATGCAAAAATTTTACGCACGACCACCACCAGCACCAGGTAATCAAAAACGACATCTTTTTTTTAGACATTCTTTTTGTCAATGTTTACGTCATCACTTTTTTCGGACCTGTGTGTGTCAGAATTATAATTAGGTATTGATCTTGAGATAAGTATTTACCTACATGTAGGTAAGTAGATATGTAGGTATGCGTAGATAGCTACAAAACGTAAGAAAAGATAAAATTCTAAACACCAACGGTCTTACAAATAGATTTTCGGAGTTTTCATTAATTACCTACAGCAATAATATTCAAGTACTTATTTACTTACAAAGATTTAGCAATTTATTAAATGAACGAACGAGGTACATAAGTAAGTAGGTATGTTTAAAATTTCTAAATAAGTAGATAGGTATTAGATTTGCCAGAAAATAATAACACTACGTCATTGACTATTACTTAAATAATAATAATAAGTACTAGGACACTTTTTAGCATCTTTAATTGTTCAGTAACTGGTACTAGAGTCAAAATAAACAACAATATGAGGATTTTAAAACGTGATACAATCAAACCTTACGAAAGCGCCTTGAATAAAAATAAAAGGTTCTGGTAGAGAGACTATCTTGCTGCTCGCACAATCGTAGGCGCTATTTGTGAACGAAGTGAGTTTGTTTAACGTTTATTTTATAAACTGATCAGTTTTATTACTTCTATGTAGGATTACCTACTTTTTCTGTAAAATACAGTTACGTGCCATAATATAACCTATATTTACATGTGCCTCAGTGCCTCCTAGACCTTCAAAATAATGCATAAAAACCTGAGAAAATGTCACCCTACCATTTGGCTTTCCTAAACAAAATACTTAAATGTTTTGTTGCTACTCTATCTTCTTATAAAATTCAGTTTAAAACTACATATTGCTATCCTTTTTTCTTAGATAGTGCCATTTTTTGTTTTATGTACCTATTGTATTGTATAGTGTCAAATAATTCAGGACGAATCTTGAGCATTATTAACCAGTTTTCAAATTTTTAGCTCATTCTAATAAGAATAATAAAATTGAAGTAAATAGGTGGGTAGGTATAATATAAATAAGGAGGTAGAGTAAACAGGCAGGTATTTTAGATAGGTAATACCTAATGTTCCGATAGAATTGCACCTTTGCACCGTCAAGAGCTGAGCTCTTAAATTTAAATATAAGTACTTACTATAAGTAGGGTAAACGACCCTAACTTTGGCCCCCCACCATTTATTATCACCCCTTTGATTTATCCTATTTATTAAGAAACAACCGAATCTCACAGTGCTTCAACTTATCGAAATCGATGAAAACAATCATTAGCTACAATATTGACAAACCAAATAACGAAAAATAAACATAGTGGCGTCGGTACAACAACATTAATAAAATGTCTCGATTTGAGCAGTGAGAAACTATGTTTTTGCTAAGGTAAGAGCTTTCTTAATTTTATCGAATCTAAGTTTATCAGGGGGTTTTACTTTGCTATAGTTTTTAAATCATTTCATCACATATTATTCGAGCTTCCTGAGCACTAATTTTTAAGAATTACATTGTTTTCGTTCTTTTATTGCAGTGCCAACATTTGGTACAGCAAAATTAGTTTTTTCCATTTTATTGGCACTGATGACAATAATTGGTATTTCTGAGATTTCTATGAGTAGACCAATTATCGACACTAGGCCAATGATTGAGCTTATGTCTGCTAATAATTGGTCTAACTAATGAATCAAACAAGAAAGAGAAGAATTTCAACAATATCAGCCAAACAACAGAAATTAGGAAGGAAACAACAAAAGAGTAAACAAGTGTAACGAAACTTGTGTTACCTAAAAAGTTAAATACTGTGGAAATAACCTTAACTCACAAAAAGAAGACTGTAATCCGAATGAAAAACAAGACGAAAAGAAGAAAATGATAGTGACTATGTTAATTTTATAAGTTATAATTATAACAGACAATTAATGAAACCAAGCAAAGCAAAATACTGCATCTCAGCTGCACTATAGCTAAAATAGAGAATTTTTAGACTGAGTTTGATGACAAGAATGAAGAAAAATAATAAATAAGTCTTTACGAATGTATTTTAAGCTCTCTTTAAGCGATTTCTTTCAATTAACTTAACAGTTAGAAGGGCCAATAAATTGGTCCAACTTATGCCAGTAATTAGTCAAAGTATGCCCATAATTGGTAAAATCATGTTTTTAAATAAACCGCAAAAAAATAAATACAAAACTATGTTTAAGTACGTTTCCCGTGTATTAAAAACATCAATTAACTTTCATTCTATAATTTTGACAACTTTTTTTTGTTCGCCACACATAACAAAGACAGTTATCATGATTTAAGTACATCAAGATCCTTAAAGGGCCAATAATTGGGGGTTTTACCCTATAATAATGTTAAAGAATTTACATTTGTAGATGTTTGTACATGCTTGGTAGGTAATGTTGCTGTGTTGTAAGGTACCATGCAGGTGTTCTAGAAAAGAGTTGTTATTCATTAAATAATAATAAAACTTCCTCTATTTTACTTTATTTAACGGTACATAATACCTATCATAATATTCCAAATGGTCATAGGACTTAAAAGTACTTACCTATTATCCAGGAGGAAGCCAAAGTCACAACTAAACCCTTAAAAACAGTAACTAGGTAATTCAAAGGATCTTGATTCTTACTACCTTGACTAACCTGGTAAACCGGAACAAGTTCTAATGTGTTTGCACATGGCACATAAAAAAGTAGCATTTCTTCGCCGGAGCCTAGATTTAAGTGGATGGATCGCCGAAAAGAAAGCTAGGCTCCAAACCGTGTTTGTTGCCCTGATTCTTCATGGTGCCGGTCGCAAAACTCAGACCAGTCTGCGTCGCGAAAGAACAGGATCACCTAGAATCACCTAGCTCATTTGATCCCAGAGGTCATAATTATTTATTTTTGACTTTTTGACATTTCATCAGTTTAACAAGCACAGTCGGATGAATACGTTAAATTCATGGATCCTTCATAATTTTTTATCTTGCACTAAATAGGTAGGTATTCCTTTTGAATCTGCAGTCTAGAGCGTTTACAGTTTTGGCAGAAATCTCGATCATTTGAGATACTTATCTATATCTATAGGTACTTATAACGATCCTGATGATTAATTGATTCTAGTGCATCGAAAGGTAACAATCGTTTTTCTAATTTATACATATTTTTTATATCTTTTGCCATTTTTTATGCTCTAAGATTTTCTATTTTAAAAGTAAACATTTTACCTACCTAATTTTTTTTCTTTCAACTAATTATGACGACAATTGTTGTCATGGTGAGCAAACTCCATATTATGTGTCCAATGAAATACATCTCTCGATACATCATCGATCGTGGCGCGATAGTGAAGCTAATCGTGTTCACCAGAAGAGACGTGGACGCCCCGTGTCGCATCTCTCATTACCGACGATTAACGATGGTTGCTTACATATTTCCATTAATAGTCATATTCTACGACAAGAGGAAAAAAATACAATAAAATACTTACAAAATACTAGCTGCTGCCCGCGGCTTTGCTCGCTTGGTACCCGGATAAAAAGTAGCCTACGTTACTCTCCAGCCCTCCAACTATCTCCACACAAAAAATCACGTCAATCCGTTGCTCTGTTTTGACGTGAAAGCAGGACAAATAAACAAACAAATAAACACACTTTCACATTTATAATATGGGTACGGATTGTCTACACACTGTATATTCAAAGACATAGAAAACAGAAACAAATCCATACCTACAATTTGACACATACAGAGAATAGGGATGATGACTACTTATTAGTTTTTTACCATCAATAAAATACATTGGAACATGGTTTTCTTTTTTTACTTTATCAAAAGAATATGTCGATACATTGAGTTCAAATATGGCATGACGTCATAATTGCGAACTACATTTTAATACTTAATTGTGACTTAACAAGCCCACACTCCCCAACTTTTATGTACCTACCTAAGTATTTTTTTTAATAGAGCAAAAAATACGTGTCTTATATTTTTTATTATCTGTAATTCTATAATATCGATTCAGTGAACTTTGTAATACTGTTTAAATTACTTACTCCGATATGGGTGTATTATAGACTCTATCTACAGGTACTCATAATGTAGGTATGTAGTTTAACTGATGATAATTACCTACTGATTAGATTTGATGTGAGAAATCTGAGCAAGGTTGTAGAAGTACCTATACCTATGTAATTTTAAGTTCTATTTGAAGATACTATTTAAAAATATTAATTTGCTGTAACTTCCACAGACATCAAATGCCAAACTTGTAATATTTGACTTCGACATAAAAGGAATTGCATAAATGTACTAAATAATAAAGGATTCCTAAGTGGCTATAATGACTTCATTCGATTTAGTTTACCGTTGCAAAAAAAGTTTTAACAATCTGAATCAATTTAATTTAAAAGCCTTCGTTTTAAACGCTTAATCATCGGTACTTTAATAGCAACCTTTTAAAACAAACATAAATTTATTGTTTTCTTTAAATAGGTATTGTGTTCCAAATAACTTTTAATATAACCCTTTTATAAGTAGTCAACCCTACCAATGTCAGTATTTTTATACGCGAGATTAATATTTTTATTACAAGCGCCATAAACTTCAATGTTGAAGAAGCTGTTAATAGAGTCTTTAACAGTAAGAAATCGTTTTGGTAGCGTCTACTCATTAAATAAGTAAAATTAAGTAATCTATTCTATACTATTATAATAAAGCAGAAGAGTTTGTTTGTTTGTTTGTTTGAACGCGCTAATCTCAGGAACTACCAGTCGGATTTGAAAAATTCTTGGTGCATGTGATAGCTAAACTCTTGAGGAAGGTTATAGGCTACTTTTCATCATCATCATCACCATCACCATAAGCCATCACTACGGGGGCAACGCCGCGAGGGCGCTGCTAGTGATGGATATTTTCACACAGCATCATCTAGCCTCAAAGTAAGGAGAGCTTGTGTTATGGGAACTACATGACTGTTAAACTACTTATATGTTTTTTTTGTAAATACAAACATACATACACAACACATAGAAACAAACCCAGACCAGAGACAAATATTAACAGATCATGCAAACATTTGTCCCGCGGCGGGGAAAAACCCGCAACCTCCTGTCTCAGGTGGGCCTTCACCCACTGTGCCACAGCATTATTTATTCATTTATTATTTAACTAAGTAATAGTTTGAAACGCTAAAATGTTAGACAAAGACCTACCGTAAAGGCTCATTTACATGATGCTAGTTTCTCGCCCCGAAGAGGCGATTATCGTCATCAATGTCAAAATAATAACAAAGTAAACTAAACATTGAAATAATGCATGGAAGGACAATAATAGCTTGTCACTGAATTGCCATGGAGCTAGTTTCTCGCATCTTAGCGGTAAGAAACTCGCACCATGTGAATGAGCCTTAACTCTCCATGGTATGTCTGACCTTGACGTCTGTCCTTCATAGATAAACACACTCAACTTGGCTCGCAAACATTTTCCTACCCCGATACACATAATAAAGATGGCATTATCGATTATATCTTAAAATATACAAAAAATCAAAATTGGCATATTTTTATATCTTCCAATGTTAATAGGTAAACTTAATTTAATTCAGCGATAGAATTAATTGTTATAATAATGACATAGATGTTCAAAAACAAAAGACAAAGCAAAAGACTACCTAAAACATCCTAGGATACGACATAAAATGTCTTTGAATATTCTTGACAAATACTGAGAAATAATTAATATAAAAATAATGTAAACAAGTATATTTTTCAAAGAATGTATTGCTACTCAACATCGTAAAGTAATGATAATTATATAAATGTTCTCACAAATTCTTTTATTTGTAAATATTTTTATTAGATACAAGATTTAATATGTCCAAGATTATGGGAGACAACAACACATAACATTTCCAGCGGGGAGCAAGCATTCCAGATATTCAAGAAATATATTTCAAAAATGCCTCACAACGATTATAACACACTTATATTCATTAATCTTGGAATAAATTATAATTTATAATGCCTCACGAGCGGAGGCTTAATAAATATGAACGGGAGTATTGAAAAGTCCCAAGTTAAGATAAATAAATAACAAGTTGATATCGAGGAAGGCAAACAAACAAACATAGGTCACCACCCGCAGTTATAAGCGCGTGCCGTGGCTTAAAGTATTTTCATATCAAAGGGCTCGCTCACTTTTATGAATTACTTCTATTCGGGCCGACGTAATGTCTTTCTTTGTTCGAGGGACGTTTTGCGTGGGAGAATTTAATTTGTTGCACTTTTCGGTAAATCGCATTAGAGAATTCATATCTTTATTTAGTCGGCCGGCTGCGGATGGGCTTTATCTTATTTTTGCATAGTTGACGTTTATATGACAACGCTGTATCATTAATTGAATACTGAATTAGAATTTAGGGGTTCGAGGTCACATTTTTGTTTGGTCTATCACACTAATCTTTAAATGCGAAAGTTTGGATGTTCGGATGTAGGCATAATATGTTTGTTCCTCTAACTCGACAACCACTAAACCGATTTAGCTGAATTTAAAAATATAGATAGATAATGATCGGGAATAGGACTTAGGCTACTTTTTATCTACTTTTTGTTACAACATCAAAATGATACATTAGATTAATTTATATCATAGGAAACAATTGCGTACATTGAGACATAAAAACTAAATTGAAGAAATGAGAAACGTGTTTGTTTGCATAAAATATTATGAAGATCCTTCTGCTTGACACAAATTTGGGCGAAAGCACAAAATGACGTCATTATTCCGGGTTCGCAAATGGATCTCGACGCATATCCGCGGACCACCGGCACCGACCATTGTAAGATTTGTCCCCATTTCCATGAATTTTGTTTATTCAACATTGGCCCGTTTCTGGATTTGTTTTGTATATTTTTTAGATAGGTATACATGATTTATCTCTGGCCATTAGGTCACGGTGAGTAATGCGTGCGAGCCGGGTCTGCGCCCCAGGGCGTCCGATCCGTCCGCTTAGATAACAACTACACATGTTGTCAACTTGTATGTTTTCATCCAAATACCGTATATTTGATAAATTTAACATTCTACATTAGTATGATATCTCGATAATGACGCCGTTTTATTCTGAGGTGTCGGCTAATAAAGTTCTCGGATGTTGCGCCCGCGCCCTATGCGGACGCGGGCTTGCGTTGTAAGACACTGTCAACAATTCTCTTCATTGCTGATATAAATTTTGTTTTGATTTCTATGTGTTTACATGTTTTAAGAATTATCTACGCTTGATTTGTTTGACAAGGGCAATTTGCCAACTCGCGAAGTTTTAATAATTTAATGTTTTTGTTGGTACTTATTCATATTAATTTTTGTTGATGTTGAGAGATGGTCAGTCCAGACAGATTGTAAAATGTAACATATTAGATTATTTACATAGGATTTTGAATGCGAAATGCATTTAGGCCGGTGCTACTCTGGTGAGCTGATTAGCGATTTCGATTTCTGATGATAATATCGTGTCATAATCAGGCATCGCGACCAACACTCACATAAATAACAATAATAAGATGAAAATCGGAATTGGTGTTATATCTAACATTCAATTACAAACCAAACCAGTGAGGTCTTTGCAATCGTGTCTTGTTTTTAAACAAAACACGATTGTGAATTTGAAAACTGTGATATTTTCACTATAAAGCGCAGGCGCCGTTTACATGGTGCGAGTTTCTCACCTCGAAGATACAATTATCGAAAGCAAATATCAAAATAAAAAATGTAAACTAAACATTGATATCATACGTGGAAGGTCGATAACCGCTTGTCACTGAATTGTTGTAGAGCGAGTTTCTCGCATTTTCGAAGCAAAAAACTCGCACCTTGTAAACGGCGCATAAAGGACTGTTTACATCTACATACCTACAATGAGCGTAACAGACACGTAGCGTGCCAGACATCGACAGATAAAGACAGACTGAGAGAGAAGAAGCACTACACTGTCCCGACGATTGTCTATTTACACTGACCGGCAGCTAGCGTAACGTAGCCGCACAGACACGGACAGACATGCACCACGCAGACAAAATTCTTTGCGCGAATACTGTGTCTGGTATGTCCGTGTCTGTGCGGCTACGTTACTTTAGATCCAAGGAAGTTGGTATATAACTTCCTTGGTTGGATCTGAATACGTTCATAAAAACTGTATTTATAGAAGAATATTATTTTGTCTACCACCACGCTACGTGTCTGTTACGCTCAACGTCTGTAGATTAAACAGTCCTATAATGGTGATTAGTTGAATTACTGGCTCAATAACTATTACGTATCACCAAAGGCACGTTATAAATCACAAACTGACGACTTCTTCGCGCATAAGAAAGCTTTTATATATTTTAGGTACCTATACCTTATTATTTGTAATATGCAATAGATAGGTATACAAGATTTGGTGCTGTAATGTTGGTATAAGTAGATAATAATATTAGCTTACTAACTGCTGATTTTACCAAATCAGAGATTTCCACGTACACTCTCGATCCTTTTTATGGTCTAGTCTAGTGCAATTTATTTTGAAATTAAATATTACCACACATGTATCTTAGGACTTTCTCTGAGATCTTTAGACATTTACGATCATCTGAAAATTTCTAAGGGCGTAGTCAGAAGTATGTCCAAAAACATTTTGGTACACGATCTTTATTTTGGTATACTTACCTAATACTTATAGGTAAAGATAATAAACATTAAATCCAAAATGATCAGAAAGATAATAAAAATGTTGTTTCTGCAAGTACAAAGGTTTCTAACGAAGACAAAGACAATACAGCCTATGTAGTAAGCACTTCATATTAGCATAAGTAGTCAATATCGTCATTCTCGGTACGGTCTACGGTCTACGGTCCTCTACCTACGGCGAAGATATCCTGTGTTTGCATGTAGTCGACTCAGCTTACCAATAAGCTGTAAAAGAGCACAGTCATCAGTTGGTGTTATAGACATTCATAAACAAGTTGAACAAATCAACAAATATTATAAACAAAGGGCACTTGTCACTCGACGTAAGAGTTTTTGTTCGTCGTGCATTTTTATAACAAGCGTTTTTGTAGGGAGACGATGTAGGAAGGAAGCCTCAACGGGGGGTCCGAGTTTGGTCTCCCGGGGCATGAGTACACAAAACATTTCGTGATCCATAAAGACAAAAGGAAAATTAAAATCTGTAAAACTCGCGGGACAGCGCTCTAAAGTACTTACTCTGCCTGCGCTCGTACAAGGTCTGAACTTGAATATTTCGGAAGTTGGCTAAATAATGCTATTCAAGACAAGGCGATGCGTTTAATACAAGATTATTAAAAAAAATGAGACCGATCCAACCAAATAATGGAGTACGAGGACAGTAATTAATTTATTTGATACAAAATAATAATAAAAACATTCGATTCAATTAACAAAATATTTACTATAGACGCTTGTTATTAAGACTGCTCGTTCTTGTTAAGCTATTAAAATAAAGTAGCTTTATTAATTTTTTCATCGTTAAATAAATTTAAAACACTGCGCAAATTCACATTATTTAACAGACTGAAATAAAACCGATGAAAAGTCTGGCACATTTGCTATTCATATCAATTAAATTGGACAACAGAAACAGAATTCTCAGACCGAAAGTAGTCACGAGTGCACTCCGTGTATATAATAATGTATTTACATGTTATTATTCATGGAAACAAATGTCCTTTGAATGGTTTTTGGATTTGTTGACTTAATACAAAGTGGTTTACGAGAGGTTGGTCTGTTGGCGACGTAGCATTATGAATGGCCCGATGCTTCGTTTCTCTTATTATATCACTAAATTCGTTTCTCTTTGCACGGATTCGCTTGAACGGAGCTTTATACAATTCTATTCAGAATTTGACGGTGGTATGGTTTATACTTTTTCAAGTTGATTTGCTTTTGGAGATATTCTTGTTTTATTTAAGCTCTTATTTTAAAGAGTGAGGAGAAGATTGATTGATAAAAATATTGTAATTACCTAGTGATTTTTATTGATCGAGGAGTTTTTTATCAAAAAAAGTGCAGTAATGTGTTTGCCCTGAAGCTGTATTACTCCTAGAATAAATGAAACAGTTTAACGGGAGTAATCTAAGAGACATATGCTCTACATTTAAAACGTGTTTTTATGATCTTATTTTAGAACATAAAACCATGACGGAGGCCTTTATGCAGCAAGTAATTAACCGGAGTAAGCCACTAGCTCGTACAAAAATAAGCACATAGTTTCACAAAACAGTAACATTTACAATTAGTAAAGTATTGTAGAGTAAAAGGGTAAGTGTGAGAGGTCCGCTGTCCGGAAATCGTTGGTGCCATAATAAAGAGCTGCACGAGAAAGCGCTCGCACGCTGCGTGATAGATGCCCACAAACCGAGCGACAAAAAAATAACAAAATCGACTTAGCAAACATGTTTAATAAAATAAATGACTCGCTCGTATATCTTCACCTGCTTAGTATGACATAAATTATAATAACATTATGTTGTACACCTTCAAGGAGTCCCAACAAATTCTTATTCACCATAAAATAAGATGTTTCACAAAAAATACCGTTCGATTTATTAGAGCTCAAAATAGATATGTTTGAATACTTCTAACGTCACCCTGCGGTTCGACAGAGTTCCTTTTGTTGAATGTTAGCATATTTCTTATAAAACATTGTTACTTAGCGAGAAAATAAAAATTGAGTTGCGTGAATGAAAATTTTACAAATCTATTTAATGCTGGACATTTCACACACCATCATGTACCCCCAAAGTAAGCAGAGCTTGTGTTATGGGAACTACATGACTGATTACCTACTTAATTACCTGCTTTTTTTTAAATACATGCTTATTAAACATAGAAAACACCCAGGTCTACAGATCATACAAACATTTGTTCCGCGGCGGGGATGAAACCCGCAACCTTCTGCGTCACAGGCAGGCCTTCACCCACTGCGCCACGGAGGGCATATTTTAAACCAATGTTCGTTTATATGGGCACTTATTTCAACGCGTACACAGTAGAATAAACTATTATTACCAATCTGTTCATTGCAGCCACAACGTTATCTTAATTGAATGTGACAACTTACCAAGATTTTGATCTAGTAATTTTGATTCCATTTTATAGCTGTCTAATTGGTAAGTGCAGCACTCAGTGATAAAGGAGATACCCAGTGACAGAGAGGGTTCAAACAAAGAGGTGTCGAGCCCTCCCTCTAATGATAACCAAAGCAGGCTCCACATAATTAGCGCTAAACAATATTTAGCGCCGATTAACTCCATAAAGTCGCATTAAATTAGAAGGGCCGTAAAAATCAATTAGAGAGTGGATCGTGATGTAACCGCAGGCTTCCGAATTCGTCCTTTTATTAACAATTAGATGGGTTTATGTGTGGAGTAGGTGCGGATTAGGCGAGTTTCGGACGACGTGCGTGTCTCAGCCGGACGAGGAGGGCTTAGCCTCGAGGGATGGCGACCCTTCAAGTAACACGATGACAGCTGCCTTTGTCATGTCCGGAGAGGAATTTTATACCGCGAAATTGACAGCTACGCGGCTTCATAACTCATCGACGGAACGACGTGTTCCCAGAGATGTTTCGATGAGCGCAATAAAGTATTTGGCCGTGTTCGCGCTCGGCCCGTCAGTGCGCCAAGTCCGCCGTACTCGCGGCGGGATCCGATTTATGTTGTTTTATATTGTCTTGTCCGCTTTTGTTAATGTGAAAACTAAATCAGTGTGCATTTTTATTAAATCATTTTGTTTATTACCATTGAGAACTTCGTCATCAGAAAGGTTCACTTCATTTGTCTTTTGCCCGAGCTAAACGGAGTGCAGTCCTAATAGCTAATTTCTAATCATTACCTTCTTATTAAAGGTCATAGCTGTTTAGATCAACTCAGCACCAGCACCGCACCGCATCGCCTTGTGCTGTTAGGTATTTTTTGTTTGGAATCCTACGGATCAACGCTCACTACATTAACTTCTCAAGCTGTCAAGAAGTTGATGTACCTAGTGAGTGTTGGTTTATAAAATTACATACAAAGAATACCTAAACCGCACAGGGCGATGTGGTGCGGTGCTGGTTGTTGACAAGTTGACAAGTTAGCTAAAACCTTAATGCGTTAAAACTCAAAAAGGACTTGACCGATAAGATTATTGTAGGTGATTAAAATGTAAGAAACAAAAAAAAATATCATCAATTGTTTTATTTAATAGCACTTTGCTCCTCAAATCTTGATTTTGATTATTAGGTGTTTGTTATACAAAAATATCGAATATTTTATGTTTCAAAATATCTACATTTATATTTTGTACAAGTATTCAATTAAAAGCTAGCTAACCGTTTTGAGGATCATTGAAATTCGTGCAATTTCAAAATACCTACAAGTCCCAATCACGTCATACGATGAACTTATCTATAGGAACTTCAAAGTTCCTCAATTGTGAACCCTCAATGCCGTGTTGGAATGTCGTCTCATTGATTTTCTCCAGATTATGCGTCGTGGAAGTATTTTCAACCCAGGCATTTGAATTTGATGCGAATATTCGAACCAAATCGTCAATTTCACTAATAGACTACGCAATCTACGCATGTGATTACGTTTCAAAGTTTTGATTCTTTCATAATAAATTTTCAGATCTTTAGATCGTTTCCAACTTGAGCTATCGGAGTAACTCAATTTTGTGTATTACCAAGCTTTTATTAGTAAGTATGTTGATTTGGGTCAAATCTTGGAAGCTAAATTAAAACCACTTCCTGACATTCGATTGGGTTCATATTTGGTAATCTTGTGTATCTTCGGTGACAATGCAATATTATGGTAAAAGTGAGCTGGTGGCGTACCACCAACTCTTAGAGCAATGTCAAAACAAGGTGAAAACAGTCCTCCGAGGCTTGTTTCAGGACATACGCGGTCCTGCATCGAGTTGATGACTTGACACTTGACACTCCACGATGACGATTAAAACAAGGTTAACTTAGGCCTGCGTTAGGCTTACTTTAACCTTACCTTAGTCTTATCTAAGTACGGAATCAGAATAATCTTACTTTGACATTGCTCTAAGAGTTCATAGTAAGGCCCCTGATCTTATGATGGAGACAGGAGCTGTTCAATGGAACTCTAATGGAGCTTAGGCTCATTTGAGCCAGCTTGCCTACTAAAAGCTTGTGAGTTGCACAATTTTTTTTTCAATAAAAAGATTATTTAAATTTTAAAGTAGACAGAATTTGTATCATAAACGTATTTTTGAAATCCTTTTTTAGCATTTAATAAAGGAAACTAAAGTATCGGTACTATACATTATTCAACCGCTATTGTTAGACTGCATGACAAAGACCTTCCCTTCCTAGAGACAATGGAATACAAAAACCAATTGAATCATCTAACGATCGATGCAAATGATTTGTAAATAGCTCAACTGATAAAATTACACAAATTAAACTTATTTGAATTTAAATTGTTAAAGAGTACTAAAAAATTTGGATTGTGTTGGAGATAAGATGACATTGAGTAGAATAAAAAAAAATGAGTTCTGAGCACAGTTCTGAGATTAAATTTGATGAGCCACAAGTGAAAAGGAGTAGACCGATGATGTTTAACGAATTTGGTATATCATAGAAATACTTCAATATTTTAAATTTAATGTACGTACATGTTCAAAAACTGGTCTCAAGTTTGAATAGCATTAAAAACTATGTATTATTTGATAATCATTTTCAGATAGACGATTGTCAAATTTTTCGATGGCCTTATAGATTGAGTTTGTAAGCATAGATTAGAAGAGTAGCTTCACCTTTGTCTTATCATCACTATGTTTAGTAAGTAACGATAAACTGCTGCGTTTAAAGCCTTCGGTATGAAAACATTGAAATTAAAACCTTTGTAATTATTTATTTTCTGTTATGAAATCTTTTACATTCTAAGGTACTTTGAGGGCAAACAACCATGCTTAACAAAAAGCAGCATTTAAATTAGTTTAACATTTCTTTATATACCTACCTACCCTAACTACCTCCTTGTAAATGCCGTCTTGAAATGCTAAGATTAATCTAAGAATAAATAAAAGGCAAGATGCAAGATGCAAGAAGCCGAGCGCAGACGAATTGCCGTAGATAAATTATTAAACGTAATGTTTTCAGTTATCTCCGATGTCGGGGCCACGGAATGTCGACGATCACATCTCGCATCTCGAGAAGCGATCGATGCGCCGATATAAGCCAACACACATCTGGTAGCGACTAGTTTGTTATCGGCGTGAACCACCGGCCAAACCTATTTATCGAAGTCATAGAGATTTATTGATGCCTATTTTACTTAATAACATGACGTCTAACACATTATGTCACAGAGATGGTAAACAATCGTAATATATCAGTGTAACTACTTGAATGTAAATGTGACCTAATCTACGAATCTCGTACATTGCGATGTATTCAATTAAATAGCAAAATTGATACGAGTATATTTAACTCGTGTAATGAATAAATTGATACTTATTTACATTTTTATAAACATCTTACTGTATGAAGCTTTTAGGGCATTCAAGTTTGTTAGCAAATTTAAAAGTTACTTTTATAAAGATTACTTTCCGAAACAAGTTAAACGGATTTCAGGTCACATAAATCGTTCATAAAATCTGTTTAGTGGAGTAATAAATAAAAGTGAAGGTCCGATGGTCTGGCATGCATATAGAGGCAATATTACGCAATAGTTTGATTTATTGGTTTCGGCAAGGTGCACGAAATTCTAACGGAACGCCCCCAGAAAGCGGCGTGATAGAATTTAGGCTCGGCAATTTTCTCATACATGTGAAAAACTATTCGGCAAGGCCCGCGGTGATAAATGTGGAGTTATGAATAAATTTGCCTTTTCGCACCGAAATCTGAAGTGATTAGGTAGTAAATGCGATGGGCAGGTGAATTTGCACCTGTACGCTTATGATATTTAGCACAATTAAGTAATACAAATGAAATCTTTAAAATGGAACGGAACGAATTAGTTAGCCAATTCCAATTGCCTCGTGTGCTTTAATAAATTTTACAAGCTTAAAAAAGCTAACACTGGAGTTGCTTTCGCAATAAAAGCCATTCTTGGAGAACAATGGCGGAAAAACGTTCCATGAAGCAGTAAACGACGAGTGAAATCTAAGTATTTATTTGAATTAGAGGTAGGTACGTAAGTACAGACCATAGGGTCGAGATTTAGACGCGGGGAAAAACTTGAGGCTTAGGTATTTACTTCTTGTGGTGAATACAATCTCGATAAAAATTTGAAACAAGAAATATGACTTACAAACAACTTAATAAAGATTAGATCCATCTAGCAACGTAAGCGTGACACAAAATATTCATGTAGCGAGAAAGAAGAGTTCGGCACGAAACGACGATTTGATCTATCGAATTGATGTTCAACATAATTATAAATATTATTAAATAATAAAATTATTTTTATAAAAAAGACTCAGCCCGTCGATTCGTCTTGGCGCGAGAGTTACCTACTTACTAAAAAAACTTCTTAAAAATCAAAATGGCGGATTTTATTCAACTCAATTCAATACTTTTATTTCAGCATAATAATTCGCAGTTTGAGCAAAAAACCCCTACCCCCTTTCAAAGTTGGTTTATGCGTTTTGATATGTGAGTTAAAAAAAATGTTTCCTAGAACCTCGAGTGGGGTATCAAATTAAAAGGTTAATTTTATTTTGTTTATCAATATCTTCTATTACTTTAATAAATGGCACTTTAGCACGTCTTTAATTTCAATTGCAAAAGGCAAAAAAACCGTAAAAACACAAACAAACCAATTAATTTTGAAATTACCAACTAAACTTTTAACAGCTTCTACCTTTAAAAGAGGATTTTACCCAAGATATCTTTGTTTATCGAATTATCTGAATACATAAAATAGTAATAAAAACTTAAAACGAACTCTATAGGTAGGTAGGTACTAGAAAGAAACCTGTTGGACACTGACTTCCTGTTGAAACATTTGGAAAATTCATAATGAAGGGAATAAAATTCTGCTAGCATTTATTATAATAAGTATTACCATTTCTACATATTATGTTTCTTGGTGTTCAAAATTGAAAAAATGTTCTCAAAAACTAAAGTAAGGATAATTTTGTGAGTACTAGGTCCGCCATCTGGTGGCGCGCGCTTGGAACTCGTTTGCAGACTATTTCCCTGATAGGTAACGAAACGTTCTAGCCCTAACTAGGACATAGCAGTTTGCTCTAACTGCAGACAGGTATCATGACTGTCTTCGTGTATCACTCAAAACTTTTAGATTGGTTTCCATTAAGTATTACACTCTAAAGTATATTCTAAAGATGCTGATTTAGCTATTGAATTTCAACTCGTATAACGTACTTACTCTAAAGTATAACGTACTTACTCTAAAGTATATTTAAAAGATGCTCATTTAGCTATTAAATCTCAAAAAACCGAATTCTTCATCTACTATTAGTAGCCTGTGATATCCGAAGGCTTGGCAAAAAGCCTTTATTAATTCAATCTTAGGCAAAAGTCAATCTATTCTCCGGGAGAGTCCAGCTCGTGTTGTCAAAAAAAATATTAAGTAGGTAGGTACTTACCTACAATCTTTTGTCATTGTTAAAGAGCATTCACACAATGTATCCGCAACCCGTTATTTTAAGGCATTGTGTTTTAATACGATCTGAAAGCCAATTAATTAAAATCAGTGCCTTCAGCATACATTTTTATAGCTGCAATCATCTGCAATGCTCTGATCTTCGAATAAAGGTACGTATAAAATATTATCGGTGTCACAGGCGTGCTCTGATTGGCTCCATAGATTATTAGCTGCTATTTGTGTTGTCAATGTTTATGACCATTTTATGAGCATTGGCGGTTTTATTGCGGATTCAATTGGTAACGGATTTGATTAAGTAAAGCAATCGTTCGGTTTTGTTTGTCGTAGAGAGGTGCTTTTATGATCCATATCATGACTTAAATAGACACAAATGAAGTTTACCTACTCTGATTGATTTCATAGGTTATGGGATCCAAGAAAACTTTTGAGGTCATCCGTATCTTATTTTTTTTTTGTCGATTCTTTAATCGAAAATCTTGCACTTGGAAAATTTTATGTCCAAAACTCTGCCTAAATAGGGACTTGCTAAGATTAGGATATGATTTGTGTTAATAATGATGCTTATAGAATACGTACTTTCATTGTGTTTGACATCGAAGCAAAGCATATTCTATAAGGTTTTATAAAGTTCATTAAAAATATCTTTTTCATTTAAAACTCTACCATTAAACCCTAAAGCTCTCTGGGATTGAATGGCTCTTAAAAAGTTGAAAAAAGTGGTTCTTTTATTAGCCCTTAAGCATTGTTTAAGAGTTGAGAGTAAAGGGAGGAACCCTAGCCGGGTAACCGTCGACTTTTACCGGTTCATTATCGACTTTCCCCCATTTTGTTTGTACATTCCTCAAGACTGAATCATTTAGTTAACTCGATTTATTTCTTTTTTTCCATTACGTTGAGTTCATAGCCTTATTTACCTGTGTTTTGTGTATATCTGTATTTCTTTTAGGAGTAAGCACTTTACGTCTCACTTCATTGTTAATGTGAATGGTAGAAGGAAAATCTTCTGAAAGGTTTTTCCTTAATTAACGTCTGTAGACATTTTAAGTTTGGTGTAAATATAAAACTTACTTGAGACAATCCCATTATTTCAATTCTTTTGGCCATACATTTTACGCTTAATTTAGACTTTGCGATTTTCTCTGTATATGTTGACTTTATCTAAATACGAGTAATACAGTCGTAAGATTCAGCTTGTATTACATACATACCTTACCTACCTACTTATTTTTTATGGGGACCAGAAAAACAAAGGTTAAAAAAGCCAAGTCTTGATTTGTACTGAAACTTTCTTTCATGTTTCATACAAAGCTGATATTTAAAAACATTCTTGAAGCCATGAGCAATGGTCATATTTACAACTAGACACCCTTCGCCCTTTATTGCGGAAAATGGGAAGTCTTCCGGGATAAAAAGTTGCCTATGTCTATGGATGAAATCTTTATCCATGCCTTTTATCGAAATCTGTTCAGAGGTTTAGGCGTGAAAAGGTAACATACAGACAGACAGATAAACAGAGTTACTTTCATATTTATAATATTAGTATGGATCAGGTCAGGTAGGTTGGATTCATAAATAAAAGTTTATACTTTGAAATAAAGATTTAATTGCAATCGTTACATAATTTTACTCATAATAATAATTAATAGTTATATATTCTATAAATATCTATATAGAACATTTAGTATTTAAGCGAATGTATTCGATTTGGTCATGTTGAATAATGTTCCATACCATATTTTATTTATATATGACTTCTATTATTTGTTGTAAGACCAGCGAAATTATAACTAAAAAATATGTTTCATGTAAGGTGTGTTCAATCTGTGTTATATAAAAATCTTATTTGACTATTTTGTAAACGCATTAATTAACCCATTTATTCATAAATGTCATTTAGATTTAAATTATGCTTTAAGTTTGCGCTACCCCGTATCCACCATTGTCCAATGGGAATATAAGTATACACTTTAGTACAATGCAGTTTTTTTGGACTACACTGCTAAAACTAGCCAGATTTTTGTAAGTTTAACCATAAATCAGTATCTTCTCATTAGTTTTTCTGATATTTTCTTCTTTCATTGTATTGAAAACAAAGCTCTGCTATCAAATAAAAGTAGTACATTGTGTTGGTAACACTATCACCTACTACCACTATCTTTTATGTAATTAAACATCTTGGAATTCTTGAATTGTCTAATGAGAAGCTACAGATTTTTGTTTAATATTGATAGAAGTTTTAACAAAACTTTTTTAGGGCCAATTTTTAAATCGTCAAATAACCGAATCCAAAGAATAAATAGCACGATTTTATTTATTATAGCTTTAAAATCGCTAAAAGTTATCTGACCGTTAAAAAATTAAGCCATTGTGATAGTTTAAAGCAAAATTTAAATGAACTAAAATGAAAATAATGATTGTTTTTTACTTCGATTGATAGTTTCGATTGTCGAGTGGACATTTGCACCGTGGGTAACTTAACGCTAGAGCTAAATCTATCTAAAAAACTTGTTTGATATTTTTATTGCATTTTTTCTCTGAATACAGTACAGAAACTTTTGTGGAGGCTTTAAGTATCATTTCGCAAAACCATTTGATTCCTCAGAAATTAGCTCACTATACGTTTATATTAACTGTGACCTCTTCAGTAAAATGATATTCAGAATAATTCTATGTACAGGTATACTAATAATACTTTTAAACAATATTTATAGTTCGTGTCGAAGTGTCGATCAACGACATCGAATGTAGAGAAACCGTAAGTACTAAATACTTTGTACAATTCATGTCAAACTAAAAATAGGAAATATACAAAACATTTTATATACAAGGACAACAACAACTTAATCAACGTTCCATCGACTATTTTATTTTCTAAAACAAAGGTACGTTTTAACGAAATCAATGTTTTTCTAGTCCAATGTTTAAAATACATGACAATTTACATAAATCTAAGGAAGTGAATGTGGCACTGAACTAACACATAAGTTATTGCTTCAAGGAGTTCAAACTAAAGTAAGATTGGAAGAACTTAAACATCAACAAATTAATTTGAAGATTCCTTAAATATACATACGTAAATGTATGTCAAGATTGCAAGTCGCTGTAGTAGATTTACAATAACTAGGTATCTAGAACCAGTAATGGTTCCCCCTTATAATACCTAATTGCGCTCTCCGTGTATCGTCTATAAATAATTTGGATTTAGTTCCATTATTCTTATATCTATAAAAATACTGAGCAACGTCGATTTTATACATTAATATTATTTCGTTCGATTGGTAATCTACAGGGTAATCGTATAATTAACAACATCAAACGAAATTTAAGTACTAACTCTTTCTTTATACAATGTAATAATCTGTGCATTTAATTTAAGAAATTTAAAAATTACACTATGCGATTTACAAATAAATTGATGTACCAAATTAAATAGTTTACAAAGTTGACCTAAAATTATGTATATTCAGCCAAGTCCTATTTGTCTACTTGTTTGCCTTGTTCTTATAGTTGAAGGAGTGCGCCTCGACCGCCGACCGGCGACCGCCTTTACCTGAAGCAAGACAACACACTTATAGCCATCGATCGATACATCATACCACAGAACAATTTCATAATAAATATTAGACAAAACAAAATCTAAACTTAATAAATAATAGCGGTATACTATAAATGAATAAAAATAAGTGTCATCCTGATAGCCATAGTGATGGTATCGCGGCGGACGCGGCTACGAGCCCGCCGCCGCGTTCACACATACGAACCAAAAACGAAAAAAATATAAACCAATCGAGATGAGGTGACGAAACGTTCAGTCTCATTATCTGAGAATTTATTAACGAATCGCTCGGACCGGAAAACCGAAATGTGAAAGAAATAAAAATTCGACCTCGGCCGCGGTCATCTAAAGTTTGTAGCGGCGTCAATGAAAAAAGAAGTCAAACAGGTTGGCGAGGCGACCTGGGACTGAATGAAACGGAGGGCCCGAGTCAGGATCGGGAGATAAGAGTAAGATTAGGGTCGTCGAAAAAAAGGAAAGCAGCTTTTAATGTGGTGGTAGTGTTGTGAATGAAGAAGATCCATTGATATTCCGCGCCCACGCAGACCGCGGCGGCGCGCTTCTCGCTTCTACCACACCACGCCACGCAGAAAACACAACGAATGCGCATAGCACAACACTTATTACTTATAAGTGACTCCACATTTAACGCTTGCAATTATTCATATACAAAGCCGTTAAAACTGCAAGAACACTACGCACAATTGATCTAGGCATTCATGAAGTTAGCCGTTTTGCTGCGCAGTAGAACATTTTGTATGAAAAAGCTACACTACGCATCGAAACTTCACGAATGCCTATATAGATCCATTGTGCGTACTGTATAGTAACCGTCACAGTGACAAAAGACATATTTATAATTTAGCAAAATGATAAGCCAAAACGACGCAGGCTTATTATTTAAGTTGAATACAAAAACTGTCGATTGAAATCCGTTCTTTTTGGGCTACTTTAAAAGGAATGCCGAGATAAGGAGTTATTTTCGCGTCAAAGAATTCGAGGGACAAAAAGGCGTGAAAACCAAAATAATACAAAAGGTTTATAGAAGTGAATTTGTGAACGTTTGGCTAAAACAAAATTCTTAGCGATTCCGTCCTGTGCGGCGACGTCGGGGTCGCGATTTATTGTAATGAGAAGCGGATGCCACTGCTTCTTCTAAGAAAACCTTTGAAGACTCTTAGAAATATGTGGCCGGCACCCATTGGAAACTAAATATAATCCGTCTTCGCACGCTGTTTGATACCAACACATAATAATGTCAAAATTAAGCTACTAATAGCGTCTAACATTTAAACGAATCAAGTCATCTTGATATTTGTCTCATAATTAAATCATAATTTTATTTCGGTAAACTCTTCGATAAAAATATTTAAAGTCCAATGTGGTGAAAATTATTTTAGTTTTTAGTTTTGATTGATAGAATAACCAAACCAAGTAAGTACACTATCTTACGTAGATGTCGACGTGTCAGTGGAACATGAGCTTTTTTTTTAGGTAGGTACCTAACTTCCAATTAAAAGTCAAATATGTTCATGTTCAATGTTGGTTGTATAGTCGTATTTCTAATTATACGCACTAAAATTGACGGTCAAAATGACATTTTACATATATTTTTAGTTCGTATAATGAGCAATTCGACTATAGTAAGGGTTGGTTTTAGTTAATTGATGAGCTTGAGTAGCATTTTGTAAGTGCACAATGCAAACTAACGTCTCATCTTTTCCGCAAACCGGTTGAATATGAAACTGTCTTGATAGAACTAATTTGGCGGGGTCAGTGTAGTGTAGGCGTAAGAAACGCGTCGTTTGACAATGACAAATGACGCAAGATTGCAATCTCGCCCTCGAGCGTCGCCCTTCCCGACTCGACTCCATTGTTTTCAATTACTGACATGACACCCCGGCGCGAGCCTCGCTACAGTCGCTACTAAACCGCAACTCGGTTTATGGCTCTCTCCGTATCTCTACTACGATCCTCCATTTACGAGCTCTCATTTACATGCGCGTGTTACCTACGTGTCGCGATACTCGGGACCGTCAATTTGAATCAATCAGCAGAGGGTTGGACATGACCGTCTCGTATAGAGGCTCTCTATAATGCTTTCGGAAAATCTGTAACCTAGATTAGAGATATCTATAATATCACTTTGAAAAATCATAAACAGGCTAACGACTGTATCATAAACTTGATAAATTCAATATCCTTGGTAGATACCTTCAGAAACGGTCAGAAACGGGTCCAAATATACATTTGGCACTTTTAGCAAGTACCTACATAGTTTGTTTTCTACGTGAGAAGTCGCGAACCCATCCTAAGTACTTCGTATTATTCCCATAATTATCTTCACGCATGAATGTCTCAACAGGATAAAATTTGGAATGAACATAGCCTATGCCATGGATAGGTTGTTTTTTATTGTGACTTTGCCCATGGGATGACAGGAAGACACTAAAATCCTTTTAAAACGTTTCCATAAATAACCATTAAATTGTAAATAGCTCCGTTGGGTGTAGCTAGACACAATATAAAGATAATTTAATTAAAAAATAGTAACCTTTTATAAAACGGTTTGAAGGCAGCTGATCCTTCGTTTTGATGTGGCTGATTCGGCTGGTGGTTGGCGGCGTGATGCGGATGGTGGTACGGGTCACGGTGCGGCGAGTGCTGGTGGCGCGGGAAGCAGTACGGCGCGGGGGGGCCGCTGAGGTTGCCGGCGCTAGGAAGCTTCATGTTCGGAGGCGTCTGCGGTGGCGTGTCCGTCTGCACGTCGGGGAAGGCGGCCGGGTGCAGGCAAGGATGGGCCCCGTACTGGGCACCAGGGAAGCCCCCGTAGCGTGCGTACGCTCCGCTCGCGGGGCTCGCTGCCGCCGTCGCCGGCAACGCGAACCCGTCCGCCGGACCATCCGCCCCGCGCTCCGCCCCGTACCCGTGCTGCGGCCACGGCTGCGCCGCCGGCGGAGGCGTCTTACAAGCCGCCGTATCCGCCAACGACCATATCTTCGGCTTCGACGCCGGAATAGGCACGCCGCAATCCGTCGCCCCCCGCTTCGCCTCCTCCTTTATCCCGTACCCGAGCATCTGGTGGTGCATGCCCTGCAGCATCTCATCCCCCTTCCGCTCGTCATCTGTAAAGATAATCGTATTCATCGATCATGTTTAACGTCCGATAGATGCGTGAGCAGTCGCATTAGCCGCAATAACCGAACGATAAAAGGGGCTTAAAATCGTAATCGGTACCTCGCTGATCGGACCGATGTGACCGTTACGAGTGAGACGTAAGTTTAGACTCGTAAGATCCCAAATCTCCGAGCCCCTCCAGAAAAGTCGTGTGAAAATACGTTTGGCGTGCAGTGACCCATTCGTTAAGTGGTTATCCGATTAGCGAAGTGAAAATACCACTTTGGGGCGCGACTCCCCTGCCGCGGGCGCGATGCCCGTCGATCCCTTTCGCATTTAAGCTGAGCATTTATTTCGTATTTCCCGAAGCGTCCCGCGGCATCACGCCACCGCTCTCTGCAGAATATACGCGATACTATTAATGGTCATTCCTGTTGCTTAAGACTTCACGACCGATCGTTACATCGTAAACACCCTTGAAGCCCTAAGCTATACCTACACCTTTTATAGGTTGACATACGAAATAGTAAATTAAAAAAAAATAAAACCATTGCGCGTTACAATGTTTATATTATTCAACACTTTAAAGAAATACCGTAAGTTAAAATTTTAGTGCTCTTTCATTTTGATACGAGTAGGTACCTACTTACCAAAAAGATATTATTGTGCAATTACAAAAATGTTTATTCAGCGAATTTTATAACATTCTAAGTATTATCTTAATGCCATTTTCCGTTGTAAAGTGGCTTTTGGAGGGCGCGGGCGGGTGTAGGCCAGTAATGAAATTCAGAGGCCCGCAAGAGGCGCGGGGGGGAGGGAGGCGCGACCGCTCGACTTCATTCTCTTTATTCCATTTAATGCTGACTGCTCCTAGCTTTTAAGAGGGGTTATCCACGTTGCCCTTCACTAGGGATAAATGGGGACGCCACTGATACTCGTGCAAAGATATTTATCCGGCAAATTGTTTTAATTTTCATTGTATTAATCTAATAAAGACCCACAACGGTGGCGGGAGATAAGTGAAAATGGGATGATTTTGTTATGTTTTTAAATCAACAATATGTTTGATGTGTTAATTATGTTAATTTCTTTAGATGTTAGGGTGTTGAATGCTTTTTAGATTGTTATATTTGTATAAAATGTAAGAACTGTTTTATAAAAAAGTAATATTTAAAGACATAGCAAATCACGTCAAGAAAGTTAAGATTTTGGGGTAAAAAATAACCACGATCTTAACTGCATCCCCCAGTAAAATAGACCGTTTTTCAGACCTTCTTTTTCCTTCCTCCTTCAGACCTTCAGACATTATTTTACCTTGCCGAAGCTGTGAAAAATTTAGTTAAGATCTCAGATGCGTATCGATTTTCAGTTACCAATTTTCTTTCGGTCGTTACTCCCCAATCAAATCCTTGGTTAGTTAAGGAAATCATGCCATAAATATTTATCGGATACACTTGTTGGTTATATCCTCCGGATATGCAAACTATAGATTTATCTGAGTGCAAGCGTGAGGGGTGGCGTAGAAATGGTAACACGGCTCTCTTGATACGTTGAGGGTTTCCCTACAATGACAGCCCAACGTGGGGCAAAGTGAAACATAATAAAAACACATCTCGACGCTTGGGGCTTTTCCAGACGTGCCGTCATTTAATATAAACAATGTAGTTTTGTTTATTGAATTTTCTTTACTTGTGTCAGCAACATAACCAAACCCAGGACATTGTACTTCATAATAATAGCTACATATTTTAATTATTATTAATTTGTATTAATTTATGAGTCAATCACCTATATTTTAATTAATACTTAAATAAATTGTTAGTTTGAATAGTTGCTTTAAGCCGGAAGTACTAGCTGTCATGGCGGGCCGCCCCCTCGACCAATCTCTGCTCGTCGGCTACAACCCGATCACCCGATCACCCGATCGAGGTCTTCGTGCAAAGTCGAGCCGGCCCGCCCTGGCAGTTGCATTTTGCTCTTCAAACTAGAAGGACGTCTTCTACTAAATTAATTGCTGTTTATTGGTGTAGTGAAGTGAATATTATAATATCGTTATACATGTGAGTACCTACCTACTTTTATTTGATCCTAGACTAGATTATTTACCCGGTCTTTAAGAATATTAGGCTCCTAAGCTCCATCAAATGAGATGTCGCTCACATCCGAAGCGGGATATATACCTAACATACGCTTCACATAAGTGGCCGCATTTTTTAATTTGTTAGTCCATCTTGTTAGCAGATTGAGATTTTGTTTTGACAGACAGACCTTGAGATCTTTTTTTTTGCTGAGTCAGGGCTACTCCCTGATAGCATTAAATCGCTGCGGGTGTTATTCTATGTTAATTGTTAACGTATACCCAGGTATTCGTGACATTTACTTTTTACTTTCAAATTATTATCACCGGGTAAATAGTGTGTTGAATGGTTTAGAGAAAATAACATGATCGATCATAATTATTGTTTTGTGGTTGCTCTGTTTCTGTACTTACCAAAGTTGCCTGAATATAATCGCTTTGAGCGATAAGGCCGGCCATTGTGCCACTACTTATTCGCTTAGAAGTAGTTCTGATAAATTGATAATTTAAATTGAAATTGAATCATACATGGGACTATAGCATGTAAGGTATTTATTAAGTATATAATCAGTATCAAGGATATAATGAATAAGCATCTAGTAGGCACATAATAAAATAGTAAAAATCAAATTGAATGTTTCCCTTTATGAACTTTAATCTGCCGAGTTTCTTTTTTCTAATAATTACAGTAGAGGCACCTGAGCAGAGAGACAAATTCGCTCTCCATCCCAACCTATGGAGACCTATGGAGCGTACAGCAGAGAGGGACAACGTGCAGTGTGGCCGTACCGCGAGTTCCCTGGCTAACTACTCCCCGAGCAGTCAGGACCACTGCTGCTCGCGCAGCCGTGGGAGCCGTCTCTCGCGCCGTCGTGTGAGCCGCCGCTCGTGCAGCCGTGTGAGCCGTCGCTCGCACAGCCGTGTGAGCCGTCGCTCGTGCAGCCGTGGGAGCCGTCGCTTGCGCAGCCGTGTGAGCCACCGCTCGCGCAGCCGTGGGAGCCGTCGCTTGCGCAGCCGTGTGAGCCGCCGCTCGTGCAGTCGTGTGAGTCGCCGCTCGTGCAGCCGTGTGAGCCGTCGCTTGCGCAGCCGTGTGAGCCGCCGCTCGCGCAGCCGTGGGAGCCGTCGTTCGCGCAGCCGTGGGAGCCGTCGCTCGTGCAGCCGTGTGAACCGCCGCTCGCGCAACCGTGGGAGCCTTCGCTCGCGCAGCCGTGTGAACCACCGCTCGCGCAACCGTGGGAGCCGTCGCTCGTGCAGCCGTGTGAGCCATCGCTCGTGCAGCCATGCGGGCCGCCGTTCGCGCCGTCGGGCGAGCCATCGTTCGTGCAGACGTGCGAGCCGCCGTTCGCGCCGTCGGGTGAGCCGTCGGGCGAGCCATCGCTTGTGCAGCCATGCGAGCCGCCGTTCGCGCCGTCGGGTAAGCCATCGCTCGTGCAGACGTGCGAGCCGCCGTTCGCGCCGTCGGGTGAGCCGTCGGGTGAGCCATCGCTCGTGCAGCCATGCGAGCCGCCGTTCGCGCCGTCGGGTGAGCCATCGCTCGTGCAGCCGTGCGAGCCGCCGTTCGCGCCGTCGGGCAAACCATCGCTCGTGCAGCCGTGCGAGCCGCCGTTCGCGCCGTCGGGCGAGCCACCGCTCGTGCAGCCGTGCGAGCCGCCGTTCGCGCCGTCGACGGGCCAGTCACCAGCCACGCGGTCCAGTCACCAGCAGATTGAAGATGAGTCTCTTATAGGACATCCCTGGTCCTACTACTATATTGGACAACCCTGGTCCACAATTAATTTTTAAGGACATCCCTGGTCCTACTACTATATTGGACAACCCTGGTCCACAATTAATTTTTAAGGACATCCCTGGTCCTACTACTATTGGACAACCCTGGTCCACAATTAATTTTAAAGGACATCCCTGGTCCTACTACTATAATGGACAACCCTGGTCCACAATTTATTGTAAAGGACATCCCTGGTCCTACTACTATATTGGACAACCCTGGTCCGCAATGTATTTATTTATTTATTTATTTTAAAGGACATCCCTGGTCCTACTACTATATTGGACAACCCTGGTCCGCAATTTATTGTAAAGGACAACCCTGGTCCACAATCTATACTGATATAATAAGGCCGAAGAGTTTGTTTGTTTGAACGCGCTAATCTCAGGAACTACCAGTCAGATTTGAAAAAATATTTTTGCATTTGATAGCTAAACTCTTGAGGAAGGTTATAGGCTACTTTTTATCATCATCACCATAAACCATCACTACGGGGGCAACGCTGCGAGGGCGCTGCTAGTTTATTGTAAAGGACAACCCTGGTCCATTATTTATTGTAAAAGACATCCCTGTTCCTTTAGATAGCTTGGATGGACATCCCTGGTCCTCGAAAATGAATGTATTATAAATAGAAGTGTAGAAGTAATTTGAAATAAGTTTCCTATTCTATTCCTTATTCTTATCCTATTCTATTGAACGAGCAATATTTGTTTGTTTGAAGTTTGTTTGATGTTTGTTTGTACGACGTTCTCGAAAACGGCTCTAACGATTTCGATGGAATTTACAGTACGTTTGTTTACGGGGGCGAAAAATCGATCTAGCTAGGTCTCATATCTGGGGAAAGCCGTTTTCTCGGCATTTTCACGCAAAAAGTGCAATGTGGTTCATAATTGAACCACTAGATGGCGTTCGTTGGTTGCCAACCAACCAGATATTGGTATTTATGTGAATTATGTTGCGCTTATGATAAATTATGTTTGTTATTATCGATCGTTCGAGGTCGTACGATGATTTTGGATGGCCGACTGTCAGCAACATAACCAAACCCAGGACATTGTACTTCATAATAATAGCTACATATTTTAATTATTATTAATTTGTATTAATTTATGAGTCAATCACCTATATTTTAATTAATACTTAAATAAATTGTTAGTTTGAATAGTTGCTTTAAGCCGGAAGTACTAGCTGTCATGGCGGGCCGCCCCCTCGACCAATCTCTGCTCGTCGGCTACAACCCGATCACCCGATCACCCGATCGAGGTCTTCGTGCAAAGTCGAGCCGGCCCGCCCTGGCAGTTGCATTTTGCTCTTCAAACTAGAAGGACGTCTTCTACTAAATTAATTGCTGTTTATTGGTGTAGTGAAGTGAATATTATAATATCGTTATACATGTGAGTACCTACCTACTTTTATTTGATCCTAGACTAGATTATTTACCCGGTCTTTAAGAATATTAGGCTCCTAAGCTCCATCAAATGAGATGTCGCTCACACTTGATACGCAAAGAAAATCTTTTACATATTAGGTGGCAGGATGAGCTTATTTATGACAGATTGTTCTGCCAGCATTAGACCACTAGAGGTGGATGGGATAGGGAAGTATTTACTCAGTGGCTCAACAAAGGCTAGAAATAAGTAGTAAATAATAATAAAAATTAGAATTTAAGTAAAAACAATATACTTTTTTTTCGATATTTTCGATCAATGAAAAATAAAAATATTACTCTTCAATTTCTGAAATGTCTTCGTACATTCCGTTTATTAAGTTTAAACAGAGATCATATAATAGAATGTTGCATTTTTATGATACGCATTAATCAGATATCATCAAAGGTGCATACTGCATATGATCGGCGTACATTTGGTGGCTCCGCGCCCCACAGAGCATGGCTGACATTGCACTGAGCGTGCACTTTACTGCCGAGGCCACTGCAATTTATTGCTTCGCGACGTCCGCCCCAACGATGGTTACTTGTTTGTATTACTTCTACTCGTTTTCCATTAACGCGAGTCGGATTAATATTTTGTTTGCGATGCGTGCGTTCACGACAAAAATTAACATTTATTGGTGGGGTCCGAAATGAAGCTTTTATTCATGAGTGGCTTAGCGCGGGATAGTTCTGAATGTTTGTTTGTCGACTTTGGTCTAGGGATCGCGTGTGAAAGCTTTTATATTGACTTTGTTTGCCGTGACTTAAAATGATATATTACATGTCGCTAACATTGGCGTTTTCGTAAAAGAATTGCTGTGTGTATGGCGAGTGAGAAATGTTTCGGTTTGTTAGCTCGGTTGTTTAGGGTTTTGCGTTATGTAAACATGTTACTGAACATCGATAGATGTTTAAAACAGGTTTACGTAAATATTACATGAATAAGTTTTTTGATTGATTTGTTTTTCTTGTTCAAGATTTTTTTCATTGAAAAAGCTGAAAATAGAGAAAATATGGCACTGCGGCCAAAAAAAAAAACATTACGTATAAAATAAGCAATGAGGTACCTACGTATTTTAGATTTCAAATAACATACTTAGATATTTTTTTAATTCAAAAAACTTTTAATTAATAAACTATAAATTAACTTTCCAGTGATCGCAAGAAGTGGAAGGATATGGGGGAGACCTTTGCCCAGCAGTGGGACACTTTATAGATTATACAAAAAAAAAAAAAACTTTCCATAAAGCTTTCAAACTTTCTAATAAAATTGTCATAAAATATGAAACATTGATCTAACAAAGACCTTACGTAGACCTGACGTAGACCTAGCGTAGACCCGACGTAGAGCCAACGTAGACCCACCTTCCGGCATGATGTCTGCACCCAAAACATTTTTTTAGTGAAGGGTACTTTTATTACTATCTTTTTTCTTTTGTTTGCCTTCAAAAATATTAAATGTGTATTTTTTTGTATTGTTATTATTAATTTCAGCCTATTTATAGTCGTATTGCTCATTATACGGACTAAAGTGAAGGAAAAAATGTCATTTTTCCTTCAATTTTGACATAAAACGTATCAAAACTAATCAAAATTGAAGGAAAAATGACATTTTTTCCTTCAATTTTAGTCCGTATAATGAGCAATACGACTATAGATGTTAATTTCTATGTGGTACATAAAGACAAGAAAATACTACAAAACATACAAAAGAATAAATATTCAGGTGTCTTCTTCTTTCGAGTCGATGTATCCATAATTTTAGAGGCATTTAGACCAATAGGTGGCGACATCCACTGCATGAGGTCTCATAATGTGGGGAAGTTCCTTACCATAGGGATTGACGACACTTTACTTTTTAACTATCTTGACTACACAAAATCATTAAGTAATGATTTACTGTAGTCAAGTTAGTAACAATAATGATTTCTTGTAGTCAAGTTAGTTAAAAGTAAAAAATGTAATTATTTATGACCTACACACACTTTTTTAACAGTGCAATAAGATGAATTGTTTTTGCCTCCAAAGTGTCAATTTAAGTTACCACCTACGCTGTTTTCTAAGTTTATAGCCGACGAGTTTCTGATTTTCAATTATTTTGCGTTGTGGGAGTATCACGAAAATCCTGAAATACTTGCCTAAATAATACTTGAGGATACAATTTTTTATCTCACACTTTACAGTGAGAGAATTTTCAAGCAAAGTTCAACTCTACTGAAAAGCGCTACGAGGTTTTTAAGCAATTGTATGGAACCAGAGCAATTTTTATTAAATGCTTCATATCTAACGATTTAATATGAATCTAAGTTTAAGATATTACGAGCATTATGCTACAATGACACTTAATTATTGTAGTAAAGAGTATTACATAATTGCAAAAATTAAATGAGGTATGATAAGACTGTATTCCTAAGGTGCGGTAGATATATTCTCTCAGATCTTTAGCATTTTAGATCCTTTAAAAATGTCTGAGGGGGTAGTCAGAGGTATGTCCAAGCACATAATTTGATTCATGCCCACTTTTTGGAGAAGTTAACATTCGATACGTACAGGTGGGTTCGAACCCACTCGGCCAACACGGCCCCTATTAATTGCATTGCTCATTTAGTTCAGTGTAGTTACCGCTAGAGGCTCTGCATTAGATTCCATATAATTCAATAACTATGCTCGATAGCGATTATAAACTTGGAGCAGAGGTCTGGTCTCAAGTTCGTTTAATAACAGCATTTCATGCCCCCAGAGGTTGTTCCCAGCGATGGCATAGAAACCACGAATTAAGCACACTTCTGTCCCAACAATGGAGAGGTTCATTAGAGTAGCGTATGCCGCACGTCGGCGTGACGCCCTCCACTCGAGCTCCCGACTTCCATTAGGACCGTGAACTTTGCAATGAAAACACTCGTGTTTCACAGCATCTTTACAATAACATTTCCCACTTATAATTCATGTTGTTGACAAGCGAAACTAACAGTCGCACTCCCTCGGCCCCCCGCATATAATACGCATCTGGATTTTATTATTGCACTTAGCGAGAGCTTCGATTAACATATAAATGCATCGAAACCCAACACCGATCTATAACTGTTTATTCATAATGAAAAACATTCTTAGTGCCCGATTGAAAAAGTAAAACATAAATAAGAGCTAAAAAAAGGTTCCACATTGAATTGGAACACATTATAAATCCCCGAAACCGTAGTTACTTACGTTCCGACGGAATATCCTCATAAAAGAAACGATCCACGAACTCGACAAATCCTTTGGCAAGAACATGAAGTAGGGCAGATCGTCAGACACGGCAAGCGCGACCTCCGGGCGAGTCGGCGTCGCCCCGTCGTGCCGACGAACGGAAGACGCGCTATATGAAATTTGGTCTGGGCGCCGCCCACTTTACTACGAATAGGAAATCCGGGAGCGAGGAACGGTTACGCACAGTTACACGCCTGAGACCTCCCCCCCCTCCCTCCCACGCCCTCACACCCCTCGCCTCCTCTCGATCTTATACCCTTAGGCCTCCAGTTATGCCAATTCACTAGACGATTTATACACCGACAAAATTAAAGCAATTTTAAATGGTTTACAACAATTCGTACATGAACGACACGCTAATCGGGGTTCACATTACATAAAGTCACATTCAATTAATATCATTCGCATTTGGTTAAACTAAAAACATAGATGTTCACATTATAGAGGCACTTAATATTCGCATTGCAGAAGAGACAGTACATAAATTACGAGCACCGAAGCCAATAAATAGCTTTTTAAAAGCTAGCATCCGACGGTCCAAGCTCTGCTTCTCTACCATTGAAGGTAGCAATATGAGGTGGACCATCTGATGCTACAAAGATGTGATCTTAACGAACCTTTATGGCTTTTCATTTTTTCGTCCTGATCATCCTTGTCTTTCTCATCGTCGGAAAGCATAGCATCATCATCGTCATCTGTCTTGTTCTTAGGCTCCCACGTCATCTTGTTTTCCTTCTTGAGGCGGCGGCGAGCGTTCGCGAACCATGTGGACACCTGTGTCAGCGTCATTTTTGTGATGATGGCCAGCATAATCTTCTCTCCCTTTGTGGGGTAAGGGTTTTTCTTGTGTTCGTTGAGCCATGCCTTCAATGTCGCTGTAGACTCCCTTGTCGCATTCTTTCTCCGAGCAGCTAAGTCGTACCCGGCTCCATATCTGCCAACAAGCACATTCATACTTACATATATCCGGTAGGTAACAATACGCTTCCGACCTTACTTTAGCGCCAGCATCGCAAGAGTGTTTTTTTTTTAATCCGACCACATTTTAGTTCGTGTGAAATAATGGTTTATATTTATTTTATGATCATGATGTTTATACAGACTATATCACTAAAATGTTTAGTATAATATTTAGACGATAATACAGATCATTTTAATAAAAAATATGTTAATATAAATTTAGATTATGATGACAAGTATTAACCGATATAATATGTGTTTCTGTTACCGTCGTCGCCTATGTGCTGAATCGTTTATTGTAATAAATTGCCTTTTAAATTTGAAACAGATAGGCGTTTTATTAGAGGCAATAGATTTCTCGTAACGACAGCAAAAATAAAGCTATCGCGGCACCGAGCGACATTCAGTGTACTTTTTAGGGCCTACGGTCCCATTTGCATCCGCATTCTGAGCGTAATTGTGGCGAAACGTTCCGTTTCCCCCCGGCATCGTACCTGACTTCGATTTTCTCTTCGACATGACAAAGGCGCGGTCTGAGGGGTCCAATAAATAGGCTTCGCGCGTGAAAATAGTTTAAAAATGAGAGCGTATCTTTATATAAATGTTTAAGCGAATTCCGATGTTCTATCTCCCGGTTTAGAGTATTATTTTAAAATTTTCAAATTCAATGTCTTTTTTACAGCAGTGAATATTTTACGGAAACTTGATTTGTTATATTGTCACTGCGTCTGGTTTACTGTTATAACTTTAAAATAAATTGATGATGTAGATACTCACATGTTAAGAGCTTCAGAAAAAACTTATTCTTATATGTAGGCTTGATTATTGGCCTTTTTTGAGTCGTAAGTTGTGAGTGGGGGTTTATAGTATATTTAAATTTAAAAGTTGTCGAAGGCGGTCCGTAAAATGCATTCGTTTGCAAGTGCAGGGCGTTGCAACGCAGCGCAGGCGTGGGCAGCGTGGGCGTTCTCACCGCACATCGATCGCGACGCCATCTTGCCCACCGGACACCACGGCATTGCTAGTTGCCGTGCGACCGAGCCGCCCTACGCTGAGACGCCGACCAAGGTGATTTTAAACCTATTATATTTATATTTACTAAGCCAAGTGATTACACTTCAATCGTCCATCCGTGTCATGTCTTTGAATCCGAGCTGCATTAGTTAGAACATGAATAAGCTTTCAAAAATCGAATGTCATCAGCGACAAATGCTACTAAAACGAAAAGTGCTACGTTGTTTTAATATTTTATAGATTTGTTGGCGCCCAGTCTGTTTTCAGCTTTACAGGCACGCACAGCCTGCGCGCCGCGCCGTGGCGTGGGTTAATTAATTTAGACAGTCCACTTATTCAGTTCCCTGTGAGCACATGCGTTTGGTTAGACCGTTAATACACTCACAAGCGGAAATACTTTGTATCCTTGTTAATTTGAAGACAGAAATATAAAACTGGTTGTCTCACTTTTTAATTTTGATCTTTAATTGTTGGGGATATTATGAAGACTGCATTTAGTTGAGTTGCGTTTTATTTCTTGCTGTGAGTGTTACATGACTGACAGATCGATCGGGTAATTTTGACGTAATTTCAGTACTAGGTATCTATGAATATCCAAAGTTCCAATTTACCCAACATTTTTTTCATAATTATCTTTCTGTAAGAGTGAGATTTTATATGACTGTCAGATGATTCTTCTTATAACATATTTTCAACGCATTACAATCCTTGATTGACTAACACTCAAAATCTATACATTCAAATATGACAATTTGAAATCTGAAGCGCATTATTCTCAAATCAAAAGAACCAACGTCTCGGCATGTTTGACCTCGTGTTCAAGTGGAGTGTTGGGCGGGTTGTTACTGTTACAACCGTTCTACATTATTTGAGCTTGCAGAGTATTCAATTCGCGGTATCGGAGGTTTATGATCTGCCCGCTTGGGGGAAATGCGGCCTTTACGTGCCCTCCCCCGTAAACCAAACCGCTATGTACGAACACGTACATAAGTACCCCCTTCCCCCTGAAGGGAGACACGACTCGTATAGAATTAGGATTCGCAACTCGAGTGCGAGAGCGCTCTTCAAACGTTTCTTGTTGCGTTTATTTTGTTGTAGTATGCTTTCACAATACACTGACACTGAGTATCTTTATTGAGCGATGAATATTAAAATGTTTTCTAAAAGACTTGTGAAGCGACATGGCTTTTTTGAACCGAGCAATCTTTATTAGAATAAAAATATTTTATATCAAAATCATGAAACAGAAAATTCAATCTTTCTACAAGTGAAAATGTGTTTCTAATTTGCAATTATGTTAACATTATTTTCCTCAATTTTACATTTTGTCTTGTTGTTCAAGCGTCAGTTTTGTTCGAAACAGTCATTATAGGCAAGCTCATCGTAAAATGGTTTCAGTATGTTCATATTGACGTATGACGGATGTTGTCAGTCATTCAATCAGATAGTAATTCCAACGTTGGTAATTAGTAACACTAATTACTGTGAGCTCCACACTCAAGGCCCGAGCTGGCATCACTCTGTCCAAACAATTAATTAAAGCAAGATGAAAAATTTATTACTGCACTTGATTGAGATATGGCGTATAATGACATAATAAGAATTATTAAAGTAGTTCGTGTGTTTTTTAAATAGTTCAATGCGATAACGAGTGTATTTTATGATTTACTAGGGTACTGTTTATCATATCTGTAACTCATGAAACCAAACTTAAGAAAAACACAACATTAATTTTGTACGACGTATTTTATTTTCTCACGAATTTAATGAAAAAAATAGTTCTACTCAAAACATTAAATAAGTACCTATGTTTCGTAATTCCGTATGAGATGAGTACCTATTTTATTTATTTAGGAGCATAAGTTTGCTAAACAATAGTTATTTTCCAAAGCCTCAAGCAGAAGGGTCGTTACTCGTTAGCAAATGACTCTTGAAATCTAAGCATCGTTTGCATGGCACGTCTCGTTAACAAGCGATGCCTACTTGGTTTATTTAAAAAGTAACAACCCAAATGGTTGGAACACAAATGATTCCCTTCGGAACGTCGCACGCTCGGGGCTCGGTAATTTCCTGCGTATTTTGATCTCAATGGTGCGGTACAAGTGCTCCCTCGTCCTGGTCTCTTTTCTCTAATTTTTGTACGTTTTCTGTGCTCGAGACTTGTGTTAAAAATAGCCGAGTAATTTTTCATTTCGGCGCGCGGCGGGCGTGGCAGATTACAGGCTGTTCCAAATAATACGCCAACGGTACTTAACTCGAATGCGCCTACTCTCGCGGCCAACTTTTGTTGTTCATATACACTTTTCACCGTACTTGTTCTTTTGCAGGGTTATTTATTCGGTATGTTCAACTTATTGCGGAACCTGGGACGTTTTATGAGGCTCTTATGAAGTTTTTCTTTCAAATAAATACCTATACAGCAATTTTGTTGGCAAGCAGCACGGTTGATAATAATTAAATTACACTTGCAAATAAATGAATGTCGTTTGGTTCATCGCGACAACATAACAACTTGTTGTAAGTAAAATTTATTATCAACATTTTCGTGTTTATGTAAATGGTGTTTGAAATATGTCGTGAATTAGTTTGAAGTCAGCAAAAATATAATGGATCACCCTATGATTGGTTGGGAATAGCGAACAATTGTGTGTGCGCGTCGGAGCGGAGACGCTATATATCACGGAGTATTTCCGTGCTCGGCCCGAATTTATACCGCTACGTCTTTTTTACGCATAAAAACTAATGTCGCCTCTAATTATTTTTAGATTATAACGCACCGCCTGCTATATATTAAGTCGAGCGCAGCCGAATTGTCAGCATAACTTCGCTTTGATGTACCATGATTTGTTTTTATTTTCAGGCAGTTCCAACGTGATTCATGGGCGGATAAATTTCAAGTGCGCCGTGAAACGTATATTTAATTGATGCCTCTGCATAATACAGTGTTATGACATTCATATGACGATCGTAGTCGTTTTATAGATTAGATTATTTTACGATGTTCAACAGACAAACAGAACGTTATAAGATGCCGCCTTTCGACGGTCGGCGACAAGTTTGACGGGTTGATAAGTTTGCCGAAAACGTCGCCGCCAACGCGTCGTGCGATCGCGTTTCACAGAAAAACTGTGAATTAATCAGGACCTAGCGCGAATGGATGCGGTGTCATTCGTCTCTGTCAGTCTCCCTGGTGGATATGTGTCGAAATGAGACGGCTAACAATCGGGAGTGGTTACTCGGTCATTTGTCCCTTGCGGCCGACACGCACTGCCTAGCACACGGTCATGTGTGCATACCTTTATACTTACTGATGCAATCCAGTTTTTGTTTGTAAATATTTTCACAAAATGCATTAACATTTTAATAGTGCTTGGTTTAAACGAAGGTCGATAATATTTTTTCTTGGTGTTAATTCGATGCTATAAATACAAAAAACAAAAAGACTAGAAACAAAACATGGCATTAGGTGCTGACTATTATTGACGCGAATTATGCTAAATTATAATATTATAATCACGTAATATCATTGTCTTTTACTACCCAACATGAGACCAAAACTAGTAAAAATGTAACTCAACCCGTTAAAATTAAAAACATGATATTGTCAGTGACGCTTTTTAAAAGAGTCACGAGCAATAATAATTGAATGTTTCAAACGATTTAAAAATAAAATTTATTTTTATTATACCATCTACCATTCAGTCTTAATTTAGAGACAGATGGGAAGTTAAACTCAAACTAACTAAACATGGTCGGATTCAATACCTAAATGATTTAAACAAGGGGTAACATACGCACAACAAAACAAAATTTATTGAAGTCAAAGCGTTGCCAAATACAAACATGAGCCTTTCGCATCGCAATCTATTAGAGAGATAAGTCTCGATAGGGAGGTATTATGTTAATCCAGCGCGCGGCGAGGCTTTATCTAAAGTGGCTCGGGCGTGGACTGGGGTCTCTTGGACCCTGGGGTCTTTTGGACCCTGGGGTCTCCTGGACCCTGGGGACTTACCCGTAGGCTGCGAGGGTTGGGTCGTAGGGGTAGTAGCCGCCGGAGGGCTGCAGCCCGGCTGAGGTCCACGCAGACATCTCTCCTCCGCCCTCCTTCAGCGCGTAAGGGTTACTCTGAAACACCGCATTATACAATAAGAAAATTGCTACAAAAGGCTCAAAACAATAATTTATCCTTTTTGACAAATAGGTGACTTTTTTTTTTAAGAAACATTTAAGATGAGTAGGGATAATATTCCGGCAATCTCATACCTATTACAGGTGGCCGAAAATTACAATTAGTTAATAAAATTTAATGTAATTTATATTGGCAGTTCAATATAAAGTCTTGCCACTCCAAAAAGAGAAAGGATGACATGTTTTCTGGCAATCTCATACTATCTATGTTTAAGTTGCTGAAAAGAAAGTTACAATTTGTTAACAACATGTGAATTTAATTTATATTTGCAATTTAAGTAAGTACTATAAAAATCTTGTATAGTTTTATTCTATAAATTACACAAAAGTGTTTCGTTAGATTATATTCTGGCAATCTCATACCTATCCATTACAGTTGCATACTAAACAATTTGTTCAAAGCACTGAGTGTAATTTATATTAGAAAATCACATTGCTTCGAATGAGATATTATCCATATGATTCAAAAACGTTGAACAGAAAGCAGCAAAAGCACTCTACATCACTAAGCTCGCATGTAAGCTGATAAATCTCGACGAGTAATACCTCTCACTCAATCGGCCTAACAAATACGCTAGCTAGAATTTAATTAAAGTTAACTTAATAAAAGGGAATAAACTCACGAACAACAATAAAAGTCCCAAGTGTACAGGCTGACATATCACTAGCGTATTTGCATAATGTATGGATGCCGAGGGGAAAACTATTAAGGCCTAACGCAAGTGCGCACCCTTTGCGTGATAGTTGTTTAACAGCCAGCGAGTGAGCCGATGTACCCTCTTTGCTCAGATATTCGCATACATTACGAACGACTAAATTAAAAGTGTGAACGATTCAGTTCGCCTCGGGAGTTGCATCCCTCTCGCCCTCAGCTCGACGCCTCCGATAATAAAATGAAAAGTAATATAATGCGTGTGGCATCGGCACTGCTTGCGACCCGCGATAACTGAATCAAAGGAGCAGTTTTCGTCCCCCTCGCTCAGCAAGAAAACTGTCTACTTGCCTTGCATTTCTGTAATGCTTATTAATTTTATGTATATTTTTATGAACACAGACCCAAATGGTCGTAATAGCTTAGTTTGTAATTTAGATTTGTAAGGTGTTACTTTTGAGTGTCTTTGTAATTTCACATTCGTTGTGGGGAGAGAATGTAATGGCGAATGCGTAAATGCATTGTTCAAATATTATCAGTTTACAGCATGAATATAAATGGTGTAACCTTAAGCTGGCCATAAATAACAATAACAATAAAATTAGCGACTTGTATTACTGAGGTATACCTACTTTAATTTTAGACTAGTAAAATGTGATAATTGTCAGAGTACTTTGGAAGGTATTTCAAAAATGTACCACCTGAAGCATGTTGCTTGTTTGTTAAAGTTTGTGAACAGTTAGCAAAAGTTGCAAATGGATCTCAATTACATAATTATTAGATAATTTAATCCAGTACGATAAGTTCGCAGTTTTTTTTAAACTTACTGTTTACTGTGATCATGTAGGTAGATACTAATGAATAATTTTATTAATGTTCTTGTATTTTAGAACACGAATTGTGACTTGAGAGGGATCGAGCCCAACTCTGTCGTTAATATCTATCATTGTGTAAGTGAACATTACAGTTCGTCCCCCGCAAAATAAGCCAATGACAAATTTGCGGTCGCAACTCTTTTGTGGAACTGAGATAAAAATTGTTCCTTTTCCTGTTTCTGACAGGGAGGCGAAGTTCCCTTATAGGAGGTTCGCTAACTATGAGTGATGATTGACTCGCCCCCTACATTAGAGGACCATGCACGTGCGACTACCAACATTAATGATATCATCGCATTCTATGGGAACAAGAAATTGCAGGGCTTAAGACTTTCGTCTTTGATAATGTACTGTGATAATGTAAGCTTTAACATGTTTTGGGGAAATTATGTCACTGAAAGTTCAAATTTTGTTGTTTACACTGATTGTAAGTAGTAAGTTCATTCAGTTTTCAACTTTAGTTACAGGCTCTGTATGTGCTAGTGATTATTTATTGGCGATATCTTTGAAAGCTTAGTTGATGGCGTCGACTCATATTTCGTTAGAAACAGGTAAGTATAAGAAATGTTTTACTTTTGAACTAAATAAAAGCACAAGTGGCTCTCCGCAGTACACTTAGTATATTTAAAACTAGTAGATTGTTAAATAAATGAAATCTATCCAAAGCAATTCATCCCTCTTTCCGTAAGACTGAATCTAACAACATTTTAATCAATTCTCCACAGAGTTTGCGAGTCAGCGCGTCAGATAGACTCATTACAGCAACCCCAAATAAATATAAACAGTAGCGAAAAGGGGCTGGCCCCACTATTAACGTTATTCACACGCGCCGCTTGATCCATAAATAAAAGGCAACTATGCCGCGACCCTAGAAACAAAAAAGACAAAGTTCACGTTCGAGTGATCTGTGCGGTTCATAAATAAGGCTCGTTTATTTCATTGCATTAAACCGGTGATAAGTTATTTGACGGTTCATAAATTCGTACCCTATTGGCGGTGGCGGTGCGGCGGCGCGGCGGCCCGCTTGGAGGCGCTGGCGTCCCGGCGGCGCCTGGGGCCCACCGCGCTGCCAAATCGACAACACTCCATCATTCCACGACTCAACTTTCTGGCTACCGTACGCCAGTTAAAGGCATATTTCGCCGTTGCGTAGGCTAATACTATTTTCTGCATCATAAAGTGTATTATACGTAGCTCGTAGCATCTACGAATAAAGCTGTGTTGCACTAACTGCTCCATTTGCAGCGTCTACTACGCCAAGCGCATGTCTATTAGCTGCGATGCGAGCCAACTTTTGCCAAAATATAGCATCTATGTGTGAGAATAAACGACTTTATGAACCGCTTTATGATGAGAGTGTGATACTCATCTATTGTGCATTTAGGGATTGTTACGTCTAAACATGTAAAGTCAGGGTTTTTTATGCAGTATTCTTGCTTTTGCCGTATAAGTTGTGTACAAATTGTAGGGACGCAAGCAGAGCAATGAGCAAATTCTAGTCACGTTTTAAAAATATAACTGTGTCCGTTTCACTTCCAGCAGCTAAAGTGAATTGTGGCAAGTGGAAAAAGAATGGCTCTAAGTGGATAAAGAGCGAATACAAACGAAAAAGTCATTTCATGCCGCACGTTGGTGACGCAACCCATGACGAGCACGCGATTTCCAATCTTACCTAATTCGCATTAGAGTTTGTATTTGCAGAACACGAAGACAACGTGGCTAAGTTCAATAAAGCTTTCCCCCAAATAAGCCATAAAACGAGCGGCTACGGGCGCGGGCTTTTTAGGTAGGTACGTTCCCGGTCCAATTATTTGTTTGTGGAGGCACAATAATTTTATTTTACGTTTTATTTAACATTTATTTCGTTACGGCAATTTCACGGGTATCAAAGAATTGCTAGATTGTGATTTAAACGGAATTGGTTATTTTCCACATCGAGAACCATATTTCGCATGGACCTCGGTATCGAGTTAATATTGTTTTATTACGCGTGATATTTGTATATGTTTCTTAATCAGAGTTTTATAACGTCTTATTGAATTTATGATTGACTGGCCATAAAACCCTCGTAGGTACTATTCATTTTATTGCAAATAGGTTTAATTATTTTGACGAATTCAGCGACGTGAAAATATGGGCATCACCATAAATAAATAAACAATAAACCGGGATTAAACAAGTCAATTGGAGCTCAGTCACAGACAATGTGCGGTCACGTTAACTGCCGATCCCGACGGTAACCGATCGCGGCCGACGTAATTCAATGATCGTAAACGCTCGCAATGATATCAATTAGACGGGCCTCGAGACCGATAAAGCTCCGCTTTAATTAGGAGAACAAACAACAGACGGTTCTTAATGAGCCGTGAGCGTGTGGAGGGCGAGAGAGGTAATTAGGTCGGGGGAGACTGCGGCGCGGTGCCACCGAGAGCGATCAATTATTGAGCCTTCGTGATTGATTCGGTCTTCGCTTGCCGCGAGCTCGTCTCCTCGCCGCGCCCGCCGACCGCACTCTGACCTCACTCTTAATCCCGACACACTAACTTTGAACGCTTACTTAATCCACCTTTCAATAAGTTCTCGGTGTCGCTACCACATTAGCCGCGACTCACTTCGTGTTAAGTAGGTAATTTATGTCACTCAAGGAAAGTTGGAATAAACTGAGACACTAGAGTCGTCTCGATTTTTGCATTTCTTTTTAATAAAAAAAGATTCCAACGAATACCTCCTCCTTTTTTTGAAGTTCGTTTATAAAGGCAATACTTACATACTTTTCTAAAACGTTTTATTGAAAAATCCTTCATAACGTCAAGAATTCAAAAAAAAATTAATTAATAATCGTATAATAACTAAGTTTAAAAATAAAGTCATAATTAAAAGGGAACTAAGCGTTAGATGCATAAACAAGTCCCTAACAGAGCCTTATTAACAGTTTCCGGGGCCCGCATTTATTGTATTATCTGATGTCTTGCTAATAGCCATCATCGGAGGGTGAGCAGCTGTAAAAGGCCAGCTTATAAATTACTTAGAAAATAAGGACATTAAAAACCATTTAGAGCAATAACTGTAATGCCAAATATATAAATTTTGATAGTATTATTTTGATACAAAAATAAATGTGTCGAGGTGTCAGCATTAATGGTGGTCGCGGGGAGGTCGGGCGGAGAGGACAAAGCGCCCCCGGGGTGCCTTTGTCCCGCGGATTCCCTGCCTATGACATCTGTCCGAATCGCTACAATAACTTGCAAAAAAGTCACTCCAAATTCACCAGCTGTAAAGCGCTTCTAGCGATTATTTTCCTCTGAATACAATACCTACGCAGTGAAACTTTGCAGGGATGTCTTCATTGGAGTATTGTTGTTCGTGACATATCATTTATACTATTTTGAATTAGCGTCTGTCTACCGCCGGTGGTCTCCATTCACAACAGAACTCAGCGAAACATAATAGTGTCATAATATTTTAAACAGCCCTATAATTTTCTGCTTTCAATTTCGATAATTGATGTTGTTTTTTGTAAGATGTAGTTTTTATCCATCGTAACTATTGAAATTAACTTTAAATTAATGAATACTTATCTACTTCAGAACTGAATAGCTATAAAAATCTAGATACCGATCTTTATTCAAATTTACTAAGTCGCTGGTGTATACCTACATACCGCTATTTTAATTAGTATTATGTTTTTTTACGGTTTACTATTATAATTCGTCTAATTATAAATAACTAGTTTGTCATGAATAATTAGCGTACGAGCTTTATGCAAATGATAGGTGAATTATAAAACTACAGCATTAAAAAACAAACTAAAATTGAATAATAAGGTGGTTACAAAGCTATCTCGAGTTGAATCGACACCTTGTTTTATATTCGACTAATGCTTAGCCGAGTACCGGTGTCGGGTAAGGCGAGCGGTGCGGACAAAAATTACGCGTGGATCACGTTTTTTCACTTCCGGTCGAGATAACGGTCAGAATAAGCACCTTTATGCTGTTAAGTGGTCACAGATCGCTTTACGAAACCCGTATTTTGAAATATTAAATGATGAAACCTACCCATCACATCATTGTAAAAAGTTTCAATTATCACGCATTACAATGATTTCCTGGGGTCAATCTTTTCGGCCGAGATTAATATCGGAGTTCCCGAGACGGAACCTCCCAATATCCTCCCGTTCCGGCGCAAACAAAGGGACATTACGTCTCCAAGCATTTCGAGATCGCTGACTAACTAGATCTGCGACGTCGAAGTGATCGCCGAATGAAATATGCATTAGCGCAAGGACACTGTGTTAGAAGTATTCAAACAATAGCAAACGCATTTAGCTCGACCATTGTTTGATTTATAGTAAAAGCGTGTTGGTAATTTATAAGAGTGGTGGAGCAGCGAAGGGTGTCGGCCTCCGCGGGACGCCGGGAAATCGGGGAAATGGAAGATTTATGAGCGGCTAGCGGCTGACCACCGACCGACGCTCTGTTTGCCCACTCATTAAAGTCGCCAAGTAAACGCTTACTGCGAAGATGAGTATATTTGCAAACAATTAACGCTTTCGAGGTGAGACGAGGGTTGCAGGGCGGTTAGCGGTCATTGTTTACAAATTATCATAAACTTGACAGGCTGTCGCGTTTCAAATTATGTTTTCAACCCTAGGAATGAACCAACTTTGATATCGTTAAAATACTTATGTGTCCGATAAGGCGGCGCGACACAGAAGGTGTTCCTAGGTACCTACGGGCGGGATATCGCAGGGTAAACAAGAGCACTGTCAATCATTGCGAGGCGGCGCTTTAAAACATATTTTATCGGTTGTCACATAGGTAATCTAAGTATAACGCGCTTATGTCAAATCGTTGATGTACCTATTGATAAGCCCACCCACGTTTCACCGGCTCTGTTGCACCATTAACGCAATGGCGGCTCATATAATGTATAACACTTACATGTTATTACAAATAGACAAAACTGATCCATGTTAGTCTAAGTACGAACTGATTATACCAGGAATTTATAAAAAAAATCTTATTTGCACTATGGACGCTTTGATAATGCGCATTGTAGCTAGCAATGGCTATCGCTAATGTTAATTTAATACGAGTTTCTATTTTATTGCCCACTGCATTATTGAAAAGATGTAAGTAAGTTTTTCTTTATTGGGCTTCATTAGGGCTTTGTTTTACAAAAACCAACTAAGTTTTTTTTAAATGATGTAAGTAGATTATTCAAAGTGATAAAAAACTCTAAAACATGACTATTTGTGTTAATAAAAACATTGATGAAACTAAGACAGATTTTTGTAGTGCTACTAAAGCTAAAATTAATGAGTCTGTTTTATTTGGACAGAAACTTATTATTTTCACTGATTGATATTAATTGTTTCGACAAGAGGCAAGACACGATAAAAGAAACTTTCATCCATCTTTATGACGGCAAATTACAACAAAGGTAATGAAAGATGTACGTATGTTATCAAGAAACAGATAGTAATCGAGTCCACATTGTAGTTGCGATACAGATTTGATAATTAGGTCGAACTTTAATCTGCAGTGATTAATTAACAAAGTAAGCACTAAAGACAGACCACCCACAGGGAGAAGACGGCTTAATAAGACCCTCATTAACACCTTAATGGCTATTCTCAATTCGCTTGATTTCTCTTCAGTTTTATTTATTTTTTCCCTCTCGGTCTGACGCCGTCTCTTGCGCATAGCGTCTCTCGCTCCACCGCCCTTCTTTAATTGAATTTCTGGTCTCCTTTTTCTAAACTTATTCTCTTTGACTTAAGATTAGTGATGTATTTAAATTGGCGTTTTGTTACGTTTTTATAGTCAGTTAAAAGTGTCTTTCGTTCCTTTTTACGTTCTCTTATCGAACTTTTAATTTGGTTGTGATAATGAACCGGGAGGAAATAGAAGTTTCGTTTTAAATGTTTAGCCTGTTTTAATAAGATTAGGGAAACGGCATCCGATGTAGGTAGCTTTTGCTCCTCTTGAATTTGTGTCTCGTTTATTGGTGCCGGCGCGGCGTCGTCATGTCTATCAATAATGCAGTTCGGTACGATTCAGAGGTTTCCGTTTGTAATAAACGGATGAGATATGAAAGTGTCGGAACACGTGTACGCAGCATGCACTTCAATGACGAAACATTTTATTGCTCCACCCTGAGATTAGCCTGAATTTTCTTTTAAATAAAATGTAACATTATTTTGGACTTTGAAGTTGACACTCTTAATAACTTTTTCTCTGGTTATTACTTAATAAAAATGAGATAATTTTAGCGGAGACTTCTATTTCAAAGACTATAATTTTTTTAATGCTTTTAATTGTCATACATAAAATAACGTTTTAACTACCTCTACGTGATAACTAGGTAAGTAGGTACCTATGTAATTTTTCACTACACAAAATAATGTTAGGTATTTTTTTTGCACAATTTTTTTTTGTATTATTTTAATTTTATTACAAAATACTTAGCATTAGGTAAGTAATTTTTCTGTGTGAAAATGTAAATTAAAATAATATCTCTATCACCAACAACATTAAGGACGATGATTATATTTTATAATTTTTTTGTAACTTTCTATGAAAAGATGTCAACGAAGTTAATAAAATAATTTAGGTGACTACATTAAGCCGCGGTTACACCAAACAAACCCTTTATTGATTATCAAAAGCGTACAATAGATAAAAGATGGCGCTGGGTGTATTGTTAGTAAGTCGCAACTCGAACAGACGGCGCCACCGGAGTTGCCGGTGTTCAAAAATGGCAGTTGAATATTTTCCCCTGCAATGACTGTCGACTGAACCGTAGGAAAATAAACCCTGTAACAACAGGATACGAAACAAATTGCAACGCCACGGCAGGAAGACTTACATGGCCAGAAACAGACACGAGTGTATTTGTGGTGGAGCGTCGTCATTGTTCGCTAAATTGTCGCTTGCACGGAACCGGCCAGGCTTGTCGTGAGTTAGGTATGTGCACAGGGCGCACAATGACAGTAAGTATACATACATTTAAACACCTGTTATTAAACATGCACCAGGTCACAGAATAGGTACAGAAAACTTCGTTTAATACAATGACAGATAGAGATCTCACTGCCGGCGATTTAGGATGCATCCACAATTACCCACACGAACTGCCATTACTGGCGTGATATTGTAATTACGAGTTGAACGTACTTGTATTTGCTTAAAATAGGAAAATATTTAAGCGTCATTTTCAAATTTGTCTCCATATAATACTAAACTAAGGCAAGACCAAAGTAATTTAAATCCAGAGAGAGAAGTACTATTATAACGTACAGGTACCTACTACTTTATTTTGAATGTTGAAAGCAAAATAAAGCAACATTGACGTCAATATAAAAAATTGAAGAAATGTGAGTACCTAATAAAATAAAAGACCAAATCATTGATTCTCTGTCGTAGTGTCTGGTTCAAAGAACACAGTAGGCAATGCAGCGCGGATATTCAATTCTTTACCAAGCATGGGCCCTTATAGGGATTACTGGTGCCGCTTACACCGACCGCTCATTTGTCCCTGTTGCCCAGACAAGGTGTTAAACCGAACAGTAGTTCCAACCATTCTTTGAGACCGCAAATTGGATTTGTATCGCAATTTATGAATGCCAGAACGTCCCTTATTATTTAAAAGTTGTCGAAAGTAAATGCATAGTACTTAGTACAAGTACTTAGCCAGGTATTTTGTGTCATTTGAAATGAGGTAAAGTATTATTCAATGCAGTTCAATGGTACCTAATTACTGTAATAGTGGCGGGCTCTTTTAAATTTATTTTTGAGTTTAAATGTTAATGTTTCGTGACAGGACGGCGGTGGGGTCTGCGAGGTGTCGGTGGTTTTCTGGCTCAGTGGTCTCAGACCGGTTCGGCGAAGGCTCGTCCGCCGCGCCGCACGCCAGCGCAGCCAGCCAGGGAACCCAAACACGTTGTCTCGTACCGAGAGCGATAAACCTTACTTTCTATACGGGTAAACGGCCTATTGCTACCAATTTGCAACCTTATACTCATTCAGCGCTTCAAAATTACCTCACTAATTTTAGAACAAATCGGATGTTTTTGCTTCGAATTTTTGTAAAAACTGAAATCCAAAGTATTTTTTACTATAAAGCTTGATAGGATGATTCGCAAGAAGCGGTCCGAAAAACGGTACCCCATTTTCGCAATTTTTTTTTTGGTTATTTAAAAAAAAAAAATAACATACCTAATTAAGCACTCAAAGACATGCATTTTAATGTTAGCGGCCCTCAATTTGATAAAGCCGTTTTGAAGTTTTAGTGGTTTAAATATATTCGTGCCCATTGAAATTAGGTTTGGTCCAGAGAAATTAGAAAAATGCCAGAGAAATTAGCAAAATGCCAAAGAAATTAGCAAAATGCCAGAGAAATTAGGAAAATGCCACAGAAATTAGCGACAGAGAAATTAGTTTTTTATCGCGGACACATTTGTTTGCTTTGTAAAACAGTAACGTGGAGTTAAAATAACATGAAATTTGATTCACCACTACCTAATAGTATCTATATGGATGATTCGCAAGAAGCGGTCCGAAAAACGGTACCCCATTTTCGCAATTTTTTTTTTGGTTATTTAAAAAAAAAAATAACATACCTAATTAAGCACTCAAAGACATGCATTTTAATGTTAGCGGCCCTCAATTTGATAAAGCCGTTTTGAAGTTTTAGTGGTTTAAATATATTCGTGCCCATTGAAATTAGGTTTGGTCCAGAGAAATTAGAAAAATGCCAGAGAAATTAGCAAAATGCCAAAGAAATTAGCAAAACGCCAGAGAAATTAGGAAAATGCCACAGAAATTAGCGACAGAGAAATTAGTTTTTTATCGCGGACACATTTGTTTGCTTTGTAAAACAGTAACGTGGAGTTAAAATAACATGAAATTTGATTCACCACTACCTAATAGTATCTATATTAACGTTAACGTTATAAAAAGTGTCAATTTATATTTCATTATTGCGTAATAAGCGATTGAATGCAGATAGGGGTGTCGTGGACACGCCAGAGAACTTAGATTTCACGACTTTAGAAATTAATTACAGCTTTCCTATGTATATAATTGAGGATATTACTAGTGCCATAATAGCGTACTCGTATACTATTTCCAAATAAAAATACAGCAATACTGAAACTGGTCATTTTAATAGGTTCGCAAGGCCGGACATGCCAAAAACACGAGTCCTGCGAAACACCCGATAAGATATACGAAAAAAATAATCTTGAGAAAAGTTCAGACACCGCGACGCCAGATCAAGCAATAACATGATTAGGTATCAGATGGCCAGTGTGAATAAGAATTGACAGCTTAATCGAACAACATACCAACGGCGAGTAGAATGCAGAACTATCAACACCGATGCTCGGGTAGGGGTTCTGATCCGTGGAGGAGTACGGTGTGCCGTAGACGCCGACCGCGGCGCTGGATAGCCGGGGGTAGGAGGAGAGGGCGAGTCTTGCGTTGTCGTACTGGCAGGAGCAGACTGTCTGGCCAGAGACAGGGTCGGTGATGATGAGGCGTGGCGTGTCGCAGCAGGAGGCGGCTGGCGTGCTGGCGTGGCTTCCGGCGCCGGGTGACAGGGCCCCGCCGGCCACTGCCGACCCGCCGGGGGACAGCGGCGGCGCCGAGCTCGACCCGCCGTCCGGCGAAGTGGCCGCGCCGCCGGTGCCCGCCCCGCTGCTGCCCACGAGCAACTGCAATCAGATACTAGCATTGTAAACTTTGACACACATAAGTTGTAAGACTCATGCTCACATGGATACACCTGCTCACATGCTAACTTAAGGACTGTACACATCAATGGGAAGAAAACTAAGACTGTAGACATCAGACAGTGAATGTTCTTGAGTATACATCTCAAGGACTAGACATCGCTGGGTTTCCACCCACCGCGAAAGGGTAATGAGCAGGAAATGGCTGAGTGGATTGGACTTTTTATATGAAATCGTTTTACAAAAATACAAAAGTACAAGTATCTATGCAGTTTACTCTTGTGTGTTAAGGGTGTGCTTCCATTGAGCCGGAGCTGAGCGGTCTATTTGTGCCCCGCTAAGCTCCACTCTGCTCAACTCTGCATCAGTGGAAACGCACCCTAAACGGAGTCCTTAATGTGTCCACTCCGCTCGCGGTGAAAACCCGGCTTTAGACCAGAGTTAGACTGAGGCCTCTATTAATAAACTCCGCTCAACTTCTATCAAAGTTGCACCACGGATTTAACTATTGCCATCCTTTTTTGTTAGACAGGGACAAATAAAAATGGCAATAGTTAAATGCGTGGTGCAACTTAGACACAAGATGAGCGGAGTTTATTAATAGAGGCCTGAATGTTCATATATACACAACCCAGACTGTAGATATCAGTATGGAGTAGACTTTAGAATACGTCAGGTAGAGGATGATAGATATGATCCAAAGACTCATCATACAAGTCAGACGACGATGAACGGCTCAGATAACGATAAACTTTCATTAATTTTTTTTTTGACAACTTCCAGAACAAACAAGATTGGTTCCAGGTTCTAAACATTTACCCTAATGTTATGGGCTAGATTCAATTGTTTGAAAATATGGAAATTTCTCACTCTTATTATGTAATCGTCATATTTTCTGGGACGAAGTGACAAGGACAACATGGAACTCTTTGTGCGAAATTTACAAAATATTGTTGACCACCACACACACACACACACACACACACACACAATTGTGATGGTTTTAGCAAAGCCTTCATTAACTATGTATGAATAAAGAAGCGTCTTCAAATAATATAAATCATTCTTAAATTCATAATAGTCTTCAAATAAATACTACAAACGTACAGTTAGAGCATTATCCAGTTGATTACACAAAACACACTTAACAAGTGGAACGTCTTTTTGTGAGCTTATTTAAGGTATGCAAATTAATTCCATTTCTAAGATAATATCACGGGCATCCGGTTAATCTAAGCATCTTTGTGACGAGCTCGTAGCTCCCTCGTCCGAGTGGCCAACTCTCGAATTACTTCTTAGAATTAATTAGTGAGTGTTTTCTTGTCATACAATGATCGCGTTATACATTCTTAAATCAGTGACGATTCATGACGATCAAATTTTCGGCAAATTTAAACATTTTTTTGTTGTGGATTCTCTGAACTATCAAACGAATTTTAGACCAAAACAATTTGCAGTAGCCATGTACTGTATGAATTTCCAAAGAATAATAACCCTTTCTTGGCAGGTAAAAATTAAGAAATAGCCGTCCTTTTGAGATTTGATATTTATGTAGTACTAAACAACGACCACAGGATATAGGCAAGTAAGTTATGTAATATTTTTTATAAGTAAATAAACAATTTAATTAAAATTTTAATAAAAGCTCCCCGACATTATCCCTTCATCTATTTATACCAATATATTAAAGCGGAAGAGTTTGCTTGTTTGTTTGAACGCGCTCATCTCTGGAAGTAACAGTCGATTTGATATTTCTGACTTGATAACTAATTTCTTGAGAAAGGTAGGCTATTCAACATCACGAAAATACTCTTATGAGCCGAGCAAAAAGAAAGAAAGCCAGTAAAATTGCTTAGTTTTCCAAACTCAAAACTAGATGGCGCGACTGAAAATGACCCAATGCTAGACCGCGCAGACGAAAACGCGGGGACAGCCAGTAAACTATAGAAAAGAGCTGATGATTTTCAAACGGCTGAACGGATTTTCATGAAACATTTCTAAGAACACTCTAGACAGAGGCACCATTCAAACAAATAAATAATAATAAAAATCGGTTCATCCGTTCAGGAGCTATGAAGCCACAGACAGACACACAGATACACTGAGCCACAGATACACAGATCAATAGGTACTACAAACTTATTACACCCCTCTTTTTCATCGGGGGTTAATAAAAAATAAAACTTTGTTAGATCCTAAACAAGAAGACGACAAGAATTCATTTACCTACATCATGACATAATCAACTAATGTTTAGCACATTAGCCGCGACCCTCACATGAGCCCTTCAGTGAAGAGTTAGCTTAGAGCTCTCGTGAGACCTACTTAATTTAACAAATATTAATTCTATATTTAATAAATAGGAGAGCAGTTTTGTCGGTGAAGATTAAAGGGACGTCAACAGATTTGATCAAACATTGGAGCTAGGTTGACTTAGAAATAAGCATGAGATACTGTGCACACAGTACCCCACTTCACCTCCGACGCTCCGTTTGAGTACGTCAACTTGTTTTCTTTAAACAGACTTTTGAGGGATCCTCCATTGTACATTTGTTAGTTTTTGTCTTCTATATTAAGTACATGTCATTATGTATAAATTTTGTTTCACATCATTAAAATAATTATTTATATCACTTTTCTATTTTTTTTTGTGAAATGGTTTTGTCTGGCAATTCATAATTATTTATATAAAATTACAAATTTTTTTTGGTCATTTTATCAAATCCCGTATGCCCATGCCCAATGATCTTCCTCATTGCGTATGCCTAAAAATGATCTTGACCCAAAAAAAAGATATCTTAAAAATGTTTTTGTTGGATTGCTTTTCAGTAAAATTGAGCGTTGAAACACATTTTCACTTGAAATAACATCAATTTGTTTTGTGGTGCTCGAACCTCCTTATATTCATACATGTTGAGAATGTTTCTGAAATCGGAAGTCAAGAATCGCTGAAAATACATTCCAGTCCAAAATTTGTATAAAACCAGTACCTCGGTGGACAGGATATCATCAAACAAAGCCCTCCTTATTAGCAGCTCAAAACAATTTTCTTCTTTGGTGTTTGGTGTCAATGGTTAACCGATGGTGTAGTACCGATGGTTTCCACCTGCACTCCCTGGTGCAGCTTGTTTTGGGGTAAATCAAGTAATTTAGTTGAATAAAGATTTACTAGTAGTTCGCCCCGAACTGAGATCTCGCGCACCGTAGATGGCTTACATTTGGACTTTCTTCTGACTACCCCTATAATTTCAAGTGCTACTACTGATACTGCCGAGTATGCCTATTGCGCTAGCTCTTCATGGTAAAAAATACTGGCATGCATGCAATACATAATGTCGCGTCTAATTTTTCATTTAGGTATTTCATATTTATGAATTCTCGTCGTATTTCTAAAAGTATACGTCCTAGAATAAAAATAATAACTATTTTGGAATGTACAAATAAAGACCTTTCATTTGACAGTCCACTCAATATATTTGTTTACTTAACTTTTTTTACCCCAATTATTTTCATTCTTTATCAAATTTTTTTTTATCATGAAAATAAATCAAGTAGCATCTAAAATCATTGCAAACCAAACCGCAACGATGCCACTCTCTTTTTAAGACCGACCAGTCAATGAGCTACGAAGTCATCGAAACTCTATGCAACGGGAGCTCTTGCAGCTCTGGTTTCGTAGTTTTTGGTCTTTGGTCGTATTTCAAAAACTATACATCCTAGATTAAAAATAAAAACCATTTTGGAATGTACAAAATAAGCCCTTTCGTATGACACCCCACTCAATTTATTTGTGTAACTTTCATAATTTTTTACCCCCTTGGGAACCCAATATCTTCACAACCCCTTCATCGATTAAGCTCATATGCTCCCCCGTAAATTTCCTTACCACAACCTATTGACCTACCAAGTTTCATGCAGATTGGATGAACGGTTCGACAGTTATGCTCGAACAACAATTCGTGAAACATACAAACATACAAACATACAAACATACAAAGCAAAATCGCCCAACTTACCACTAAGATCTTCGCTCGCTTCGCTCGCTCGATCGATAAAATGTCAAAACAACCATACAGTAATTCGTGAAATGGAGTTATAAAAATAGCTATAACAATATCTACAAGCCGTCTGGCTATCTGTGTAAATGGAGCCAGTTGAAATCGGAGTAAACACTCACCGATCTGAACCACTCGCCGCGATAATTCGAGGTACCAATTACAAAGAGCCGGCCGATTGGTCCGCCATGCTTTACAAACATTACTATCGGAATCAGTTGCGTGAGGCCCTATAATTAGTAATACCGTCCGATAGTACGTACTCTGTCGCGTCATCATAGATCGCGACACCGACATTACCCGACCCTGTATGAAATTGTGATTTTGATATCAATCTATAACAGCCAGATAACGACATGGCACATAATAGGCACCGTGATTGTCTCCGAACGATATCCTGTAGATACTCGCTTACATGCATAGGACATTAAATGTGCTGATAGCTAGGTACCTAAGCCACGTCTTGAAGCCGCTTTGTCGGCGCTATAAATTATACAGCTATTAGTCATGCACCTGTTAATTTGTTATGTTTATGTAGATTTCCTAGATTCTTTGTACGTATGTATATTTACTTTATTAATTACGGTTTACAGATGTTAGGAGCACGCTAACAAGGACATTTCATTTGTTTCGAATTAAAGTTTAAATCTGATTGAGCGGGGTGAAATCTTATTTAAGTTAATTTGAATTAGATTCTTATAACGTTTCCAATTAAACGATTGGTGTTTATGAGTTAATAATACGATGAGGGAGCGAAACGCAACAATAACAGCTTCGTTTGCCTTACTGGGGTTGATCAAATCAAATATGAGCGATATTATGTCTCTGTGTACAAAGGGGGTGATGCTCTAAAACGCTTGACTGCCTCAGTCAACAAAACTTCCAATAAAAACTACTTGGACGGAAACCGATCTTGAGCTCACAGGCAAACACGACTCGAATGAAAATACGCCTACATTTCGCATTACCCTTAAATTAAATAAAAAAACTAAGTAATTTAGTCCAATCTGTCAAATGAAGAGTGTTAAGCAAAGAAAGGGGCCCGGATTAATGTTTTATGTGGGTGATATCAGATGTTTTCAAGTAGAGGGGTGTGGAGTAGGTAGGCACAGCGAGTTATTATTCAGTACGCTCGCCAGAAAATATATGCTATAGAAATAGATAAATTTACCTTGGAATTGCATAGGTACTACTAAATGTGGCAAAAGGAGGTGCAAGTTAGAGCCTGAATTACATTTATTGAGCCTAAATTACACTTAGCACCAGTTCATTTCATAAAAAAATAAACAATTTAAGATATCAATTGCCTACATAATTTTTTTTTTGGGAAAGAACAAAAAGTTTACTAGACTTGTAATTCTCATATCGTTCTGATCGCTCAATTCTCTATTACTTCGGTCTTGCACATGCGCACAAACACGCAAGTTTCACATTCTTAATTCGTGTATTATGTGTAAACAGCATTACAGGCATACATAGGCCATTGATTTATTTTATCGAAGACACAGTTACATACACCTACATTATGTTTCTTCAGTATGGGATGAATAAACTAAATCTAAAGAAACTGCGTGACAATTCGAGTTTCTAAAAGCATATAACTGGTTTAGCGTTCACATGTCTATTACATTAACAAATGAATGTCGTAAATGTATAACAAATTATAGACAGTGGAGACAATCAATACTCTATTCAATGTCTATGTACACGTCTAATGTATAATAGAAATTGGGCGTGGTCTCATTTAGTATGCGCCGGATAAATAGACGATATACTCATACGTATGTAGGTATTGTGCGCCGTGGGGAAGCTTTTAGGCAATCGTCAATATTTGATGAGATTCGGACAACGGCTCCATTTCGAACATGTCCGAACGCTGTCGTGTCACAAACCAAACCTAAAATTGCTAAAACAGGAATATGCCCTGAGCTTAGACTCTGTGAGGTTATCGACGGAGTTTTACGCAAATTAATAAAAAAAAATTTATTAAAAGACGAAGGATAATTACAATATAAGCTTTCGTGAGTTGTACTAGACATTATTTAACACACGGGAATTACTCACGTAAAAATATTGTCGTTTTAGATACCGACAATCGAAACATTGTCGGTATACAAGCGCACAAACAATATAAGCGTTTGTTGCGTTAGGTGAATATCATGAGATATTCCGCTAGGTGTAAGCGACCACGTGGAAATGTTGTAAACGTGGAAAAGTGAGCTTACACGTCAATAAAGAAAAAAAAAGGTTACAATTGACACAAAGAAAAACGAGAACATACGAAAAACAACGCCACAGTTGATAGAATATACTAATGATAAATCAGATGTATTAATATTTATAGATAGATTTGGAAATATATAAAGATATCAGGTAGAAGCAACCAACCATACTAAAGCAATACACTTAGATAAAATGAAATGCAAAGCTTCAAAATGCCTTAGCACATAATATTTGTAGACCACAAAAAAAAAAAATATATTGCTGGACATTTCATACAGCGCCATCTAGCCCCAAACTAAGCAAAGCTTGTACTATGGGAACCAGATAACTGATAGAATACTTATTCTATATTACTTACTTATAAATGGCTACGCAGACTCTCTACGGTCGTGATGGTCAAGTTTAGGTGTTACAAACACGTACTATATTATGTATTATACATAAGAGTAGTTTAGTGTCAACTTAGTGAGATAATATTTACAAATTTTTACTATAGATTTTGAACTTCTATCGTTTACAAAGATTTTGAAATAGCTCATCTCGTTCTAATGCATTTTGTAAAGTTATATATACATCTAGTAGATTCGTGGGTTTGATTCCCATCCAGGAAAAACATTTGTGCGATGAACATAGATGTTTGTTCTGTGTCTGGGTGTTATAAAGTATTATAAGTATGTATTTACAAATATATAAGTATTCTATCAGTTATCTGGTTCCCATAGTACAAGCTTTGCTTAGTTTGGGGCTAGATGGCGCTGTGTGAAATGTCCAGCAATATTTATTTGTTTCTTAGTTGCTTTAAATTAATTTAATGTTTCTATCTATGGTTCAAATAAGCACAATATTCTAAGATACAATTACGTTGTTGAGGGATCGTATAACTGTTTATATTTATCCGTTTAAAGAGTGTTTTTTTTTTCGACGTTTAGTTTTTTTTTAAATAAGTATACAAAATGATGTGCTAATTCATATTTTACTTAGCTACTTACTGTATTTTACGAAATTTTAGTAAACCAGTCAACAAAGTTTCAAGCACCGGGTTGTCACCAGTGTCAGCTTAAAATGGTAGAGGTAGTATAATTTTAACTTTCAGTCTAAGTGAAGTAACATAATATGTTTTAAGGGCGTCCCATCTCTCGTCTCATCATGAGATTCATTCTCGCATGGCTTTAACAAGAAATACAATTTTTGATTGTGTGCTAATTTATTTACACACGAAGCTGACAGAGTTTATAAATATATTGCGTAAGCCATGCACGCAGATACAATTGAGTATCCTAGGGTACCTTTTTTCAGTAAATTTTTGTTCCGTCATACAACTCATCCTGTATAGCATAATGTGATTTTAGAATTTTTCAATTAAGTTGGTAGTAAAATTAAAGGAGTAGCAACCAACCTGCACTTAATGACTTCTTAAAGTATGCTCTACACTTAAATCGCCTGTAATAAACTCCACCGAAATGACAGTAAAGTCGATGTGTTTATTTTAAAAGCACAGTTAAGGGGCATAAAGATGATCTCATAATTTCCATTATATTAGCAGAGGCATTATCTTGTCCCGAAGGCCCGGTTCTCGCTCCAATTTGGACTTGGCCAACGGGATATGTTAAAGAGGACATTATAATAATTAGATTGTTATCAGATGTTATTATGAATTTCAAAAATTATAAGAGAGAACGACGAAGATAAGTCGACGATATCGTGACGTTGCGGGACTGTAGGAAGGAATAGATTATACGGAATAGCCGGCGGCGCAGAGGCGTAATCGGGCGCACTAAATTCTGGTCCTTTAGAAGAGCACGCCATGCACCAAATCGATAACCGATCATTATAATGATTGCCCTGTAAACGCCACTCTTTTTTTTTAGAGGCTTGACGAACAGGAGTCTTCATTTAATTCGAAAGTTTATAAAGCAATGATATTATATACCTACCATAGATATGTTACGTTCATAGTTACTGACGTTTAAATTCTTTCCCCACTGGTATACATACTGATATAGTGCACACTATGTTGACAAGTTCCCTAAAACAATTGTACAAACATTATTATAACATAAAAGTATTTTCATTGTTTTTGTAATTCATCACACGTGACAAACAGCGGGGCTAAAATAGCCGCTATAGCAGAATCATAATAAGAATTGCAATACATATATGCCGTTTTTTTCACTCTCAGTCTATGAAAAGAGACTGCATATAGTTAAATTCCTATTGTGATTCTGCTATAACGACCTTTTTAAGCCCGCTGGTCTAGGTCGTCGCCCTGCTTGACGAGGACTAAAGACAAGACGTCCCAATTAGGACGTTTTCAAGTCTTCATTTTGCGTGCGCTAGAAACATGTCTATTATTTTTTAATGTCATTGTTATAAAGGCATACAAAAAGGGCAATACTCAATTATAAAGTAACTATTCTTCATCAATCCGTCAATGATAGTTAATTTAAGAAGTTAAATTAAGAGCCTGTCCAGAAGGAGGGCGTTTCACGCGCGTAAACTATTGCCATCCTCTTTTGTTAAACAGTCAAAAATAAGGATGGCAATAGTTTACGCGCGTAAAACGCCTCCATCTGGACAGGCTCTAAGTCATAGCATACGTGCAAAAATTTACAGTTTATAAATACCTACTGTTTAAATAACTATTAATTAGGTTATACCAAAAAGACTTACAATAGTAAAAGCACACATACAATAGTAAAAAGACTAAAGTTTGGTATGTGATTGTATCAAAATAATTTAATATTTTGTACATTGACATCTAGAGCATTAGTCTCGTACACAGAAATAATGTAATTGTAATATTAGGTGCTCATAATTCAGACAAGATAATTAAAGTATTATTTAATAGTGTTACTATCTTTAGGCGGCCTGAGGCCTTTAGGCGGCCTGAAAACTCCGTCACCAGAGTTGGCACTTAGGTAGGTACTCACTCATACGAACTTACTTACTTTAGCAACAATGCTAGAATGTACTTAGTACATTGAAACTTAAAGCTAGTTAAAATAAAAACATATTTTTAAACGCACAAACTAAAAGAACATGGATCTACCAAACTACTTTTATAATAATAAAATAGTTTTTTTCATAGAAAATATTATTTTTGTGTAAGGTTACAATATAGTTGAACGACCACCTAATATTTCAACACTTCGTTAATTTGTTAATGCATTATTCAAATAAACCAGTGTGCCACAAGACATCAAAGATGTTATACCCTGCAGCCGTGTTATAGGTTTATTATCGTCTGTCCAGTCTTGTACGTTATTATCATCATCATAAACTGGATGGCTTGCCTCTTATGTGTCACCAACGCATCGCCCTTTCCTGTTTGTTGTAGGTAATACTTTTGTCACGATGAAATAAGGGCTATAATATCAAAGCGCGGAGAACCAGTAGCATTTTCTAAATATCATTTCAAATTTTTATTCATCTCTCATAATAGTTTTTAAGTGCCATTTGAAATATCAAAGTTATGGAAGGTAGCATCAGAAATATCCTCCGTAACAAAGGGTCGTCACCGCCGACGCCAGTTCTCAATTGACGCCACTATTATGCGTGACATAAACATAAATCTTAGTGCTCTATTCTATTCCTAGGAAATTTCATATGGCGCTTTGCGATATGCGACGGAAAATGTCTTGCACTGAAGCCTATGGATTTTAAACCCTTTTTATAAAAAATAATCATAGATGTAGCCAAGCAAAACAGACTTAATATCAAAAACAATCCATATAATTTTGCCAGCAACGTATTTTCTATATTTTTCTTAAATTATTTGAAGACTTTGCTAGAAAACTTTAGAAAAATACTTAATCAGGTACTTAAGTTTTAATTTTTAACGTTTAATACAAAACCTACGTTCAAAGGGCATTTAGATAACGAATTAAAAGCTGTATTCCTCACATAGTGACATAGGATGATGATAGTAGTGACTGCATTCTCTTTAAGTCGGTAAGAAATAAGAATTCCTACATAGTCATTTTAGCTAGCCACAAAGGTCGCTGCGCTGTACGTTACTATAATGTATCGCCTAGTGTGCTGCACCACACTAACATAACAATATTAGTAGAGGAGCTCAGCCCGCTCTATGAAGGAAGGAACGGGCGTCGTATAATGTGTCTACAATGTAGTATACCTACCTAGACGAATGATGTGGGGTACTTGAGTGCGGTGTCAGACGAGGCGTCTAGATGTCGAGGCGTGTTTACCAAGTTATGAATAAAGTTTTGCGAATGCAGCGCTATGGGTACAATGAACACCTTTATTCTTGTAATAAAATTGAAATGAGGTGCGTGACGCACGATGTCACGAAAAACGAGTTCGCGATGTGCGTGTATATCGCGACACGACAAAGTGACGCCAGGTTCGTCAGTACATGTGTCAGCCTACGTTACACCGCGCATCAAAGTAAGCATACATTAAAGATGCGACGGTGGCACCTTTGGGCCACTTCTGCCACTATTCATAAATACCGATATCGACCGCAACATCGATTAATGGTTATTTAACGCAGCTCCATTCAATTATCGTCAAGCGGATTGTGTGTGTCGATAATTCCGATGGCCAAATTCCCAGTAGTAAATACTCAGTGGGCACTTCATTTATGGTTCTTGCCATGCGAGCAATGGACTCGCCACATGTTCGATTGGCGAACATTCGACATTAATTCTGCAACGTTCGAAACCGGCAGAGCGTAAAAATATGCTAATGTACAACTTTGAAGTAACTGGTTATCAAACTAGATACCTAGTTAATTTTCTTAATCATTTAAACTATTTAAAAAACGTCTCTAGGGTATAACTCAGTTATTTGAAATTGACTACCAATGTTAGTAAAAAAACATCGAATTTAGGACTCAAAAATGTTTCTTTGTGTACATCACACAAGGTAAAAAACTACTAAAGTTAGCGGTGCAAGTCTGCGGCGTAACCCCGCATCCACACGTTGGGGCCAACGTTGGGGCCAACTCCTCTCACCAACGTGTGGTGCTGACAAAATAGCTTGGCGCCAACGTTGGGGCCAACGTTGGGGCTTGGCCGTGCCGTGTCGGTTTTATCAAAGGAAGTTGGCGCGCCAACGTTGGGGATCCGTCCACACGTTGGCGCTATGCTCAGTCCCGTTTCGACGCGCATCGTGAGCGCACGTGTCGACTGACGAGCGAGAATGTCATCGTATTCCTTATTTATTGTGTTTGTAGGACTATCGGGCTGAAATTTTGCACACTTATAGATTCTCGGTGACAATGAAATATTATGGTATCAACAAGCTGATCTGATGATGGAGTCAAGAGCTGTTCAACAGAACTCCTCAGTAAATAAGCCGATTGAGTTGAAACTCGGCATATTTGTCAAGTTCTGACTACAATGTAATAATATGGTGACAGCGAGCTGATCTGATGATGGAGTCTACTATTTTTTTTTTATGTTACGGGAACCGTGCAATTTTTTGGGATAAAAAGTAGCCTATGTCCTATTTCCGGTTATTATCTATCTATATTTTAAATATCACCCATATCGGTTAAGTGGTTGTCGTGTTAGAGAGGAACAAACATACATCCAAACATCCAAACTTTCGCTTTTATAATATAGTGTGTTGTGTGAAGTGTGATAGTGGCATGATGTGATGTGATTGTGATAAAATTGGTATTCAGTAATGTAAAATCACTTAGAGAAATTTCAATTTCTGTATCGGACGCGCAGACATCGGACGTCTGCACGTTGGCTCTGACGGAACAAGACTGGTGTATCGCCAACGTGTGGATGGTTCACGAAATCTTGGTCCCAACGTTGGGACCAACGTTGGCCCCAACGTATGGAGCCGGCGTAAGAAAGAAAATTCAAATATTTCTGTTTTATAATAATTAAGTATATAGAAAGATTTAAAAAAGTATGTCTACTAAACATAGATGAAACCTCTATAAAATATAAATATACATTAAACTTACTCGAATGTGAAGTCGCGGACGCTCGTGGTGCGTATACATCGTTCACAGAGGAAATGAAAACACATCGGAATAATAGTTTCCGATAAAAAACAATCTAAACCTAAGTATGTATTTAAAATCTCAATCAGGCGCGACGCGGCCATTTAACATTCCATGTTCCAACTTAAATTATCAACAAGTTTAATAACAAGCATTGTGGCTATGGCAATAATCGGTGCAAATTAATTACAGGCGTAGAGCGAAGAAAAACAGTAAAAGTAATGATGCGTTACTGAAACACAGCAATGCCCGAAGAGAAGACTATGACATCTAACCACCGGACGCGAAAACCTACGCCACTTTCATCCCCACGCTGCCGGCCTATAAATTACCAAGTCAAATACTGAGTAGTAAGTCTGTTGAAGTGGGTCGTTTTTCATTTATCTGAATTCGGTACTACATTTTTATTCAGTTCGGTATTATTATATTGGATGTGTGTGATACAAAGGTTGGTGTACTTAGGTTTCGTAAGAAGATCGATATACAAGTTCATCAAACTAAAAAGTGATAGTTTTGTTTCTAAATTCATTATGGTATTGTTTTTAAATACTTATTGTGTGTTCTGTGTGCGTGGTAGCACTCTTACAGCTTGTTTGAATGGCGTAAATAAGCGATTTCCTGTAAATTACAAATTTCAGGATTCATTCAAAATATCTAAATACTTTTATTTTCTTAAAAACTCGGTTCATTTAAATTCAAAATTTGTTAAAAACAAAATACGGTAATAATTAAGTAGTGAATCAAAACAGCGTCCTTCATAAAAGCTTACTTGGAGGGTGTAACCATTGGATGCGAAACTTCACCTCCAGTTATGCAAGGAATCTAACCATTATTAAAACCACTAAGTACGCTTTTTTGGACTTTGTTGAAAAAATGATTATTTCTAACGTTCGTAAAAAAGTAATAATACAAGTTTATTACAAAGATTAACTAATTAAAATCTGGACGGTAAAATACTTAATATTTGAAGTTAACATTAACGTAAACTAATGTTTTTTTTTAAATAAATAAAAAAAAATTTAAAGACAGAATATAAAAGAATAATAAAGGTCTAAATAATTTTAATCGAAAACATTTTCCTCAAAAAATAAAAAGCTAATTATTTATATATATATATATATATATATATTCCTTTTATCTTTCTATTTTTTCAAACATTCAGGTCAAAAATTTTAAACACAGTTTTTTTTCCATTTTTTCGTGCATGTATAACAAAAATGGTACCAAAATGACATTAATTTTGAGTCCGATGGCGATTATGTCGCATATCAACTCCCTAGGCTAAAATGTAACGTAGGTGTGCCGGCGGCGTTCAGAGTTTGGCTTATAAATAACATTTAGCGGGAGAGTGGGAGGTTCGGATTATGAGGTCGGAGGACTCAATTAAACTGTGCTACCGGACCCGGCTTTTATTGTGGACTTTTGCCTGACCTCCCGCCGGATTTCCAGATAAATGGGTCCACTTTACGCACATTGCTGGCACGAAATTCGGTCAAATTAATGGTTAGGATTTCACCACATCGGTCCACTCGCATTTCTATGGGCATAAAGTTTAATGATGTGTGAGATTTGTAAGTTACTTAATGAAAAATTTAGATAGGTTACCGGTATAACGTTTTAATACATAATCTAATCATAATAAGGTACTGTTTTATTACATTTTCATATTTAATACCTACTACTACTACTACTACTACTACTACTCCATTGGCTCAGGGACCCAAAGTGAGTCTTGGCCTCCGATACGAGAATATTTAATACCTACGGAGCTTCCTATTAGAATCAAAAACTTATTGTCCTAAAAATGTAGCCCATTTCCAATTTTGTTCACACAAAAAAACAATCAATTTTGTATACACCTTAGGAGGCCTATTCTGATAATTTAAAAAAATCGCTAAATCGGTCCAGCCCTTTACAAATTACGCGCTTACCATTTAATTTTCTTTTAAAAGATTATACCAAAATAATTTTGTTTCTAATATGTAGTTATAAAAAATACATTTATTTACAGTTTAATTTAATTATTACATAATTATATTTACAATTCTTACAAAATACAATTAGAACCAGTTGAGCAATCTAAGGATCGTTATATACGATCTATAGTAAGCTCAACTATTCAAATTAAAGAGCTTTAGACGCTGCTGGGTGAGTATCTACTTAAAAATCTACACATTTGGATCAAACAATCTTCTACTCAAGGCTTTGATGCCAAAGGCAGGTCCATTAAAATTTAAATACCTTTGAACTACCGTTATATGCTGAAAAAGGTAGAATTTCCAAGCTATTGTTCATACGAAAACCATGTAGGCATGTCAAAGTCAAAGCAATAGGACCGCTAAGATCACATAGAAACGTCAGAGCTGATTCTAGTTCTATTCTTACGCGACAATTATTGTAAAAAGTTAATTAATTTACATTTATAAAAGTTTATTTATCTCACAAAAATTAATTGGGTGAACAAATACGATTTGGGGCCTAGCTTTCCTTTAAAGGTGGGTCCACACTTGTAACATTTCATCAAACAAAACACCGTGACCGTGTCATTAGCGCGTGTCAGTACGCGTAATATGGACGTTATTTGTCACGCGAACAACTGTCACGATACGTCCCAAACCAAAATTCCGAAGAAACAGTTAACATATTAAACGGGCGAAATAAGTACGACGTAACAAGTTATAAGTGTGGACGCTGATCTCAGTACTGTTACGCATTAATGACACGAGTCATGGGCTGATCCAATCAAAGTCACTCTTTGCAAAGACTTTTCACATCGTAATCAACTGACTGACTGACTGAATCGTGACAAGGTGACGTCCACATTTGAATTTATGTCACGCGGTCAAGTACGCTGATGCTACAGTCACGGGATCGTGTCGCGACGTGCATTCTCCGCCCGCTACCCTCGTCCTACCTAGCTTCCTGTAGCCGTACCATGAACACTGAGCAATGTTAAAACAAGCTTGAAACCTGACAACGAATGTCATTCCTAAAGCAGTAAGCCTGTTTTAAGCTTGTTTTAACATTGCTCTAGGAGTTCATGGTACGGCTACTGATTCACCCATTGGCCTTGCAAGCAAGTGGATGTTTGTTTTGTTTAAAATAACTAACGGCTTTATTCGAAATGCAGTAGGATCAAGAAACTGTTATAAACCGTACAGAAATAAGATAATATAAGATAAAGCAAAAAAACGATTACTGTGTTGAAATATTGGAAAAATCCGGCTGATTCCGACTTGAAAAAAATTTTTAAAATAGTAACTAAAACCGGAATGAATACCAAATGTGTTTCGCAGTGACACGGTCCGATGCCGTGGCATGAGTCCACACCATGCGTAACAAGTCCGTGAATTTGTCACGGAGTTGAGTACGATGAAATGTTACTAGTCTGGACCCACCTTAACAAATCTATCTTTTGTTACAACTTTTATAATAAAAATAAGACAATAGATTCTGTTGTCTTATTTTTTATATCGATTTATTTTTTTATTTTAAAATATATAAAATATATAACAACGTCATTCCTAGTCTTATGAACATCTTACCACTAACTACAAGCAAATACCTACTATTTGTCAATGTAGCAAGGCTTTATAACGTTTTTTTTTTCTTGTCACTCACATTTAATTGAAAAGAGATGGCAACAGAGTTAGCACTTGAGCTCTAGTAAGCTTTTAGTAGTCTATTATGAATAACAAAGTTAAACTAAAATTTTGTTTTTTAATTTTCAGTAATTTTGTAAAAATACAATAGTCACCTCATGTTTCTCAATGTTTAAATCATGATATTCTAAAAATTACAGTCATAGTAGAACCAGGATTGAAATCTAAGCAGAACATGATGTTGAATTATGATTTTCTCATAAGAGAAAAGGCAAAACATTATACATAGTTTATTACAGAAAAATAATCCTTTTTAAATATTACGAATTTAATAATAATTAACTTCTACAAAAATATTACAGAATCGAGTGCAAAGTAAAAAGGATTTTCGAAAAAAATTGTATCTAACATTTATTCAAATAATTTTTTGACGTGTTAACGTCTTTCTTTTTCTTTCAGCAGTGGGACACGGGTGGCTAAAAATAATAATAATAATAATAACGTCTTTAAATCGAAGAACGCCCCGGCTGCATGCACGAAAAAGTATCACGTTCCGCGAGCGAGAGCGCGGAACAAGCGATAGAGAGGCACGATCAGTGCTAAACCTATATTTTATAGTTAACCTATTGTCTTAGTAAGATAGTTGGACCATCAGTTAGACAAATCAAAACTAGATGGCGGTACTCACGAAATGGACAAAATTGTTAAAACTCGCTGACGCAAAGGCGCGAGCGCTAGTGGCATCAGCCAACGATTGTAATTTCTTTCGAACTCAATATACTTACCTACATGTAAAATACTGTATTGTTGTGTTTCAATGGATCGACCCTAATCTGGGTCACCCACCCTTGCTGCTCAGGCTTTCTGTACGGTGTACAGTTGGCCTAAGCGTTCGTTTCGTTAACACGTAAAAATATCCTCCGTAAACCAACTTTACAGACAACCTTTTTTTGTTAAAGATAATAAATAACAGTGTTTAGATAAAAAAATAACAGCTTTTTACTAATAGCAAAACAGCGTGTAAAACTGATGCTTTTAGTAAAAAATACACTGTAGAGAAAATTTACACCAATCGTGTCTTAAACTTTTAACCCCCTTACTTATGAAAGATGTTTAAAGTTGAACACTGGTTAAACAACGTCCTGTCTCTATTCATCACTATCCACAAATAAAAACAGGACGCTGTTTAACCAGTGTTCACCTTTAAACATCTTTCATAAGTAAGGCCCAATGACGACTTTGTGAAGGAGGCATCAGCTATGCCGACACGGGGCAATCCCTAGTTTAAAAAAAAAAGAACTTTTATAGAAACTGAGAAACGATTTCCAAGAACATTTTTTCCTAGTGCCTCCAGAATTAAATTACCGTAGTAGTTTGCGTTTATATCTTTTCGTAGCAGAACTCAACAGTTCCATATAAAAGACATAAACGAGCTTTAAAAAATGCACTTAATTTACGCAGAGGCACAGAAAAGGCAGAGGTCTAATCTCATGCCTGAATACCGAAACGCTACTTAAATATTTGAGACGTACTTATCTATTTGAGACGTTCTTACTCTTCAGAATCGTATACAAAAATGATCTAATGACAGTTGAAGTCAATGTTAGGCGCCACTAAACTACATTGAGCTGTTTTTTCATACGTAGAAAAAGAGAAACATTGTTATATTTTATTTTAAACCGAACTTAAAAAAAGGAGGAGGTTCTCAATTCGTCAGAATCTTTGTTGTTTTTTTTTTGTGCATTTTTGGAATGTTTTTTTTTGGAAAAGTTTTTCTTTCCGATTGGTGCCACAAAAATTTGGTTAGGATCTGTCACGTTCAGTGCTACGTACCCTTCATGGATCTAGGCATTCGTGAAGTCAGCCGTTTCGCTGCGCAGTAGAAAATTTTGTATGGAAAAGTTGCACTGCGCGTAACGGCTAACTTCACGAGTGCCAAGATCTATTGGAATAAGGTACTAGATGTACTTTCATGGTCCTTCGAAGGCGATGGGTGGCATAGCATGCTTTATATTGTTTCACTAGCTCAGTTAATTGTATGCTAGAAATGTGGTAGGTAAGTAAGTAAATCATAGAACGTTCAACACGACTCGTTACTACCAACACCAACAATACCAAAAACATTTTGGTTCTTGTTTACGTATTCCGTAATAGGAATAATAGGGTTTTGAGCGTGAACGTTAACGTGACCGACATATAAGACAGTCATACAAAAAAGTCGATAACCATTCAAGAACACCCCTACAAAAACAGCTTTCAGTTCAGCCAATATAAATGTTTTCTGACACCAGATACTTTGTGCGTCGCTCGTTGGCACTCAAAGTTTCAAAGTATCGAAAAAATCTACAATAAACAGTACAAGTTGTACCTGGGTATACCACAAAATAGTAATTATACTTAGTGTATTTCATGTAGTGTGGTCTTAATTGTGTGTGTAGATGCATATGCACGTTGTTTCTGTGTGCGTGGGCCGATTCTGAGCGCTGCTCCCGAGCTCACGCACACAGAAACAACGTGCATGTGGACACACTCACAATTAAGACCAACCTGCCTTCGTAAGATGGAACAACTATACCTACTTGTATTTCTATAGCAAAATTTAGTAAACTGCGAAATATTCCTTAAACCAAACTAGATGGCGCTAGCTGTTAACTGTTCCGCTTGGATTCAAATTGAGTAGGTGAGGTATTAGTACTTATACCTTAGTAGTGATGAACTCTGACTTTGCTATTGTAGGTACTGTACAGTGTACTGAGAGGTAAAAAATTGGATGGCTGACCTCAAGTGGCATTAAATTTGAGCGCTTTCGTGCTTCGGAAGGCACTTTTAACTGTCGGTTCATGCTTCTAAGTCGTTGCCATGTAGCCTTAGGCCGCCTTAAAGGCCTCCGTCATGGCTCTTTTATAATGGACACCTACAGGCGGCCTAAAACTCCGTCACCAGAGTTAGCCACCAGCTTATACGAACAATTATCCATACCTAGGTACAATGTACTATCAAAGAATTCTAAAATTCGATTCGTTTGGCGCGTTTGGCGCGGATAGTGTGCGGCTACCTTTAGGATGACTTAAAGTGACCTAAATAATTATTGTGTTTTGATCTCTACATGCTTTGTTTAATGATGATTCATAGTGAACCTAATGATCTTATAGGATTATTCAAAGAGAACCTAGTGATCCTATTGAATCAATTGTCGCTTAATTGTTAAGTCTTTATTTAATGTTTTTCTTTTTTGTTCGGCTGGAACCAGCTTACTTGTCTGCCGGAGGAGGGCGCTGACTCTACAACACAGTTTTGTGTAACTTTCGTAGCAGTTCAACGTTTCTAATACTGACTGTATCCCCATGTTAATGTTCCAAATAATTTTTTTTGAATTTTTTGAATTTTATGTGTTTTTGGCGTGGACTGTCAAACACGACTGTCGGCAATGGATCATTGTCACACGTGGTTAAATCTATCGCACCGTTGTTTGAATTTGCAACTTCCATTTGGAGCATTTCGCAGATTGCGCGTATTGATAGCGGCATTCACTAGCCTTTGCTTTCCTAAAAGGGGTTTGACTAAAATGATAATCTTGTGAACCATATCAATCTGTAATCGATAAAACCAGGATAATAAAAACATTAACTTTAATGTTTAGCGCGATCGATAACTAGATTATATTTATCGTATAAATTATGTTCCATTTGTAAATTAGATTTTGATTTACAATTTTTAATGTGTACACTGCTTTTGCATTTAATCTTACGCGGATCTAAAACAAGACAACACTGTGTAGTTTCAATTCTACACGTGTCACCCATGTTGATTTCGTAACAATCAATGTTATGCGTTAATAAAGATTAGAATAAGCACTCATTTTAAAAGTCAGAAAAGCTTAGGGATGGTTTATATTATACCGGGCCGTGTCCGGGCCGGGCCTTGTCTGGGCCAACAGTGGTGTAGACGAGCGTCGTACGTATCAGGTACTGTTTAATATAAACCGCTTCATACAAAATGTATGTAGGTAACGTTTCAAATCCGTGACATGTCCGGGGCCACATACCTATAGTCGTATTTTTAATTATACGCACTAAAATTGACGGTCAAAATGTTATTTTTCATATATTTTTAGTTCGTATAATGAGCAATCCGACTATAGACCGCACGCCCTGGGCACGGCCCGGTCTAATATAAATCTACCCTTACCTATTAGTGGAATATTTGAATTTATTTTAAGCAGGAGCATTCCATAATTATGTGACACAGGCGAGCAAGTGCTAAAAAATATTTATGAAGAATCCCAAAAACATTTCTCTCCTTTTTCGCGGTCGGGTAAAAATCCAAAACAACATTATAGGGATGAAAAACATTTCATTTTAAAAAATGTTGTCATGGAATTATTATGATTTTTGCGAATAAAAGTTCGCGATTTTATTGATTTGCCGCAGAAATCTACACATGAATAAGTTCGTTAGACATAATTACAAAACATATCAATGTTAAATTGCCTAGTGTCTGTGTAATTTAATTTACTGAAAAAATTAATTCCTAACTTAAGAATTATTTTTTCTGTCACTCTTATGTCACTGAAAAGTGATGGTGGTTCGATTTTCATAGTAAATGAAATTGACACTAGGCAATTTAAGGCACTTGTCTGACCACCGGCGATAAAAGAGTAACGAATATAACTAGAAACTATAAGCGAGTTGGCGAGCAGCGAGAAGCGAGTGTGTAGTTCCGATAGTTCTGTTGCTGGGCTATAAGCGAGTGTGCGAGTGCGGCGGGCGATTACTCGCACTACTCGCTTGCGGCGACAAAAATGACCGCAACTCGACCTCTCGGTGACTTTAGCTAGCATCGCTGAGCGAGTGTTATCTTTGATAGCTCTTGTCGCCCAGCGACAAACTAGTAAAAAGAGTGTTCGCCGGCAGTGTGAACAGTCAGCGATCAACTATTAACATATGCATATCTTTTGTTTATACGGAATGTATATCTATTATACGTTTCTTAAGCGAGAAAATAGTCTATAGTTAGTCGTTTTCTTGCCGGCGGTCGGACAGGTACCTTACCTTTCGCCACTGTACTGTACACCACCTCGCTTATGGTTTCTAGTTCTACACGTTACTCGTTCATCGCCGGCGGTCAGACAACTGCCTTAAATTGCGTGTCTGTGTAATTTTACTATGAAAATCGAACCACCATCACTAAATAATTCCTTTTTACTTAATTGACAGTTGATTATGAATGATGGGTATCAATTTCAACTATATGAATGAATATTTATGCCACACAAGTGCAATTGTTGAAAGCTTATACTCGTTTTGTATACATTCTCAATCAATGTAATTGAAACCTTTAACATTAGAAAACTAATGAAGCAATACGCGATTGATAAACAAAAAACACGAATTTAATTAGTTTAACTAGAGACGTGCATTTTATCTTGATGACTGACAGGTGAACGTTTTAGATCCGTTCTGTATTTATCTATTCGAAATCTAAATGAAACTTTATAACATCGTTAATGTATGTAATTTTTTACACAACATGTACTTACGTACCTTTACGTGTTGGATTTCACATGAGTTTTGCTTTGACATTTCATTTTAGTTTATTCAGCGTGTAAAATACCGATAGATGAGGCCACTGCTACAAATATTTTTTTAATTTCCTATAAAATATATAATGCCCAATATTCTTTCAGATCTTTAGGCATTTTTAGATTATTTGAAGATATCTGGGGGTAGTCAGAGGTATGTCCAAACACATTTGGTACATTCAAACATTTTGCAGAAGTTAACCGCACCTTGGAAATACAGGCGTGATCATACTGTTTTCTTTTACAAAATGCCTGAAAATAATAGCATTTCTTCTTTTTTTTATTTGTAACAATATAAGCTTTGTCGCCTCGCATCGCTCGTAGTAAAAAAAAAATACAAAATACGTATGAGGAAAAACTCACCCACCCAACTAAAGTAAAACGTCATAATGCACCACTCTTTCCTAGACTTTTTGTAACTGTAAAGATATTTTTATTCTGTGACTCTAGTTCATTTTCCTAGTTCGGCCGTATCAGACGCCCATTAACTATTAACTACCATCGAGTCACTTGAATGGTCGATTGCATTCACTCAATTAGACGGAAAATTGTTGTGGGATTGCACGAGTAATGCATTACGATACAGCATTCAATTGTTTTAATGTAGCGGATAATGTAGGCCGAGGAATTATCGACTGATTGAAAGAGCTTATTTTGACTGCATATGGTGTTGAAGAATTATATTAATAGTAAAGTAATGAGTTTTTTTACTGTGCTTACAAAAATGGAACTTTGTTTTCCGTTATTATGGAGGAGGGCGTTGGTATTTGCGACACAGTAATTTACGTCTGCGAGAATCATTGACAGTATATAGCTATCTATGGATCATTTGAGACGATCCTCAGTTGGTTCAATTAGTTATAATTTATTTTGTAAAATTATTTAAATATGTAGTAGGTTAGTAGGTACCTTTATACACTCAATCTTATATGGAGGGAGTGCGACCAAATCACGTTATAGAAAAAATATTTGTTCATTTTTTTAAATAATATTACTTACTTTTTTTTCTTTAGCCCAAACTGTCCAACTGCTGGGCAAAGGCCTCCTCCGCTACTGTCGTGATTACCTGGACGCCTCCAAGAAAAATTGGTAAAAAACCGCAGAAGATCGCGAAGAGTGAAATACTTACCTACTTAATAAAAACTAAATTTTTATTTTTTTAAGGTAGTAGGTAGGTACCTACTTACTTACTTAATGATGTTTGGTTTTCGTTCACAAAGTTCTGAATTTTAATATTCAAAATAGTATGAAAATATATTTTAAATAAAATGTAGCTCAGTATAAAAGATAAAAAAGAGGCCATCTTGCTTTTAGTTCCCTTCCCGTACGGCGTACACCCAGTGTTCAATACATTCGAACTTGTTTTGGAAAATAAAGTTTTTACTAGATTATTTATGCAACACTCAGCAGAATACATTTTGTATCTATTGAGATACCTAGCACATAAATCTTCTCAAACTAAACCATTTTTTTCTAACGAACACAGATTTAAAAATAAAATAATACAAAACTAATTTATTTACATAAACTAAACTACTATTTTTTTTATTTATTATAGTGTTAAACCATAAATAAGTATTTACAAAATTGATAAGATTTTTCATTTTTAAAACTACATATTTACAAAGCTTTACAAACCGCTTTACAATTTTGTAAAATTGAGCCATCTAAGAATCGTAAACAATCTATAAAAGTAGTATACAATTATATAGTCTACAAAGGTAGTAAGTATACATATGATTTATACAGTTTTACAATAAATTATTCTTATTCAACTAATCCAAGCCACTGCCAGTCGGAAGCTATCCCAAGACGCTAACAGCATTACTACGCTGTATGGTAATGCTGATCCATTGTACCAAATATGTGCCAATAAAATAGTACACATTTATTTTTATTCGATATTAAAAAACAAAACAATTTTTTTATTTCGATGTGTACTTGCACGATTGTGGTCCAGTTCTCTGGAAGTGACACCGGTTTAAATGTAACGATGGCCAGGTTATCCAGGTGTGCAGTAATGAAATGTTTGCCAAAGTGTTATCATTTACAGATCAACATACTTAAATCTCAATTTTATGGCAGCACAAACTTCACTCCTCGGTAAATGTCTAACAAATAAAAAAGGCTACTTAACGAGAGGGTCCGCTTTACCTGCCCTTCAATATTATCTGATTTTGTTCGATTACTGTGGCGCCATCTGTTTTTTGCTACTGCTAAGTATGCGGGTATCCGATACTAGTGCAAAACTTGATAGGGATCCAAATGGACCATGATGATTGGTTGATAGATAAAAACAATAAAGTCAATTCATTTAGTTTCGTATTTCTGCCAGACATTTTTTTTCCAATCTAAAATAAATACTTACTCAGAAAATTATAAATTGCATATGCCTTCGTTGAAGATACTAAAACAACAAATATTTTATAGAATCCTAAATTCCTTTTCACACGTCCGGCTGGTGCCGGCTACCCGGCGACGACGTTTGTATGCAAATTACGCCGATACCTACGTGTGGAAGCTACCGTACATGTCTAATGCCGACCGACTACCCGGCCACCGGGACGTATGAAAAGGCCCTCACTAAAGTAAGTCCCATAGAACATGAAACCCTTTTATTATTTTGAAAGTTTGACGCATTAAGTAAAATATTACAATAATGATTATGTAGTAGGTACGTATCTCAAAATGCAACTTTTCAGTCAGTGTAAGATCGAATTACTACTAGACCTCTCGGCAGACCACCTGCCATGTGGATGGAGGACATAGTTGCCGTACAAGGTAAAACCTGGATGCAAAGGCCCAGAATATAACGTTTTGGCGGGTAGGGAAGGAGGTTTATGCCCAGCAGTGGGTCACTAAAAGCTTATGATGATGATGATGATGATGATGATGATGATGATGATGATGATGATGATGATGATGATGATGATGATACGAGCAAAATATTGTAAGTAAGTACATCAGAGTCGATTTTTTAACACTTGAGACAAAATAGTACCTAAAATCTTAGCGTACTAGTAGTTCGCCCCGAACTGAGATCTCGCGCACCGTAGATGGCTTACATTTGGACTTTCTTCTGACTACCCCTATAATTTCAAGTGCTACTACTGCCGAGTATGCCTATTGCGCTAGCTCTTCATGGTAAAAAATACTATAGTCGTATTGCTCATTATACGGACTAAAATTGAAGGAAAAAATGTCATTTTTCCTTCAATTTTGATTAGTTTTGATACGATTTATGTCAAAATTGAAGGAAAAATTACATTTTTTCCTTCACTTTTAGTCCCTATAATGAGCAATACGACTATAGCATGCATGCAATACAATAATGTCGTGTCTAATTTTTCATTTACTTATTTCATATTTATGAATTCTCGTCGTATTTCTAAGGTATACGTCCTAGAATGAAAATAATAACTATTTTGGAATGTACAAATTAAGACCTTTCATTTGACACCCCACTCAATATATTTGTTTATTTAACTTTTTTTACCCCAATTATTTTCATTCTTTATCAAAAATTTTTTTATCATGAAAATAAATCAAGTAGCATCTAAAATCATTGCAAACCAAACCGCAACGATGCCACTCTCTTTTTAAGACCGACCAGTCAATGAGCTACGAAGACATCGAAACTCTATGAAACGGGAGCTCTTGCAGCTCTGGTTTCGTAGTTTTTGTTCTTTGGTCGTATTTCAAAAACTATACATCCTAGATTAAAAATAAAAACCATTTTGGAATGTACAAAATAAGCGCTTTCGTATGACACCCCACTCAATATATTTGGGTAACTTTGAAAAAAATTTCCCCCCTTGGGAACCCCATATCTTTACAACCCCTTCATCGATTACGCTCATACGCTCCACAGCAAATTTCCATAGCACTACCTATTGACCTATCAAGTTTCATACAGATTGGATTAGCGGTTCGATAGTTATGCGAGAACATAAAAATGAAACATACAAACATACAAACATACAAACATACAAAGCAAAATCGCCTAACTTGCCACTAAGATCTTCGCTCGCTTCGCTCGCTCGATCGATAAACTTCAAGTTACCTATTTGGTATCCATAATGCTAAATGGCTTTTAATTAACCTTACCAGAGCTGATTTGCCAGATTGATTATTACTAACTATGCTACACTTCTTAGGTCTGTGAGAATAATAATATGAATCTGATTGTAACAGTTGAACTGATTTGTATACAACTGAAAAAATGACATACAAAATGTGCTATTTTTATTTGAGGTGAGTACCTACCTTTTTCTTTATCGATATTTGTTGCTCTACCTCATCGCTCTTTATCAGTCTTTATTTCAGCTTTTGGCGCAAATTCGTTTCGGGTATATAATGCCTTCACTGCCACTTAGAGCAGCAAGTACCTACCTCACGTGCGTCAGTGGCACTCAAACTGTTAAAATGAGACGCTAAAAACCATTTTGATCAAGCTCGACAGTTCTATTTTTGTTAAAATTTAATCGATATATATTTCAAATTTTTGACGACGTAGCGAGATCCTTATCGTACTATAAACATTTGGAAATTGTCCTTGATCCAAGGTGTGCAGTGTGATCTGTAATCGTTTATTGCCTGCCCTGACTTCCGGCTTCGCAAGTCAGAACAGCTGCATGCTTTAAAACAAATAACCCTCTTTTATAAACAAAATTATGGAGTATTTATCAGACCACTAATACCTTAAGTAATATTATAGCCGGATCAGATCCTAATGCTAAATGGGCAAAAACGCGAGAATCTGTACATTGGCATTTTCGAGGTGTCCCCAGGTAAAATTGACTGCTACGCAGCTCTGTATAAGTTTTACAGGAGTTGTAACCACATTATCTGATTCATGGTGAAATTGGCATTCCATATTATTAAAATGTAACGCTTAAAGCAACATTATGATATAGAAAATTAAGTTTAAAAAATCGCAATTTTAGCCTGTAGTACTGTCCCCTAAACAAAATCCGACCTTTAGCAGTGTTTGGTTAAAAATAATTCCACTAGACTGGCAAACTTTTAGCTATATATTTGAAGTTTAGTGGGTTACCTAGGGTTCTAAATGTACAATTTGCTGCAAAAGCCAGAATTTCTACTAAATAAGTAATATTTAAGCCTGTCCCCGGGATTTGGGCCAACTGGACATGTCCGGATTCCGTTACCGCGTTTTCGAATGATTTTACAGTTTTTTGTTCCGAGGGGTAGTTATTTTTTTACTTAAACAACAACATTGCAACGAGACAGACGTAAAAGTAAAGGGGATGTCTATAGTTTTTAAGCCAAAATATTCAAAACAATTGTTTGATTTTCGGCGTCAGTGAGAGGTTGTGTTTTTTCGGGCACTGTCCGGTGAGTATTCAATTTTTTTTTTATGTTTAAAACGTATTTCCAATGCATATTTTTATTTCAGAACTGAAATAAACTATCCAAGATTAACTTAGTGTGAAAAATCGTGTGATAAATATCAGCAAGTTGAGATAATTCATATTTTTGTGAACAGGTACCTAAGTTCGTTACTTCCAATTCGATACCATAGAGCTGGTAATCACGTAAAGCAAGGTTTACATAGCGTACACTTTATTTTATCTATTATTATTTACCCATTATTACCCTACTGTGCGAAGGCAAAAGAAGGTATTGTTTTTAGCAGATATTGTACTGTGTGCATGTAGGTAGGTAAATTGTAAGCGAAATCTTTCATTGTATATCATTCCTATATTAATCTATCTACTAAACTGATTTTGATAATGAGTTATCAAGTTAAATAATATGAGCAAATATTTGTTTTTTTTTTTCGGATACGTATCTACCTACTTAGTGTTTGATATTAAACGACTTTTTTTTGGAAAAGAGGTCAAAATATGAATTATTTTGGTAAATCTACGGCCACCATAGGTATCAAAATTATTCGTTTTAGACCTATGTTCCGAAGAAAAAGTGGTTAAATATCAGTAGGTACCACTGTTAAAACGAAACGAAACGAAAATATATTTTTTTTTGTGACGAAACAAATTATTAAGCTTAGTTACTTTACTTAGTTAAGACTAATTTACACAAGTTCTAGTTTACTTCTAAAATTATTAATTTCAACGATTTCATAGCTAGTAAATAAAAATTCAAAAGATTTAGAATTAAGCGCTATGTAAACCTAACCTTAGATGTCTGTCCCCCAAATCCAAGTTACAAAAATGTTAAGTTTGTATTAAAAAGTTTTAAATAAGTGTAGACATTGTTTAGCAAAATGATGTGGTTTCTCAAAATACTCAAAATTTAAATAGTTAATTAAGAAAATAGTCAATTTTGGGAATTTTAGTAAAACTTTAAAGGCCATTTTAGAGCATAGGTAACGAACTGGAAAGGAAAAGTTGATAAAACTCGAGATATCAAACTGATTTTATACATTTATTAATTAAAAACATGTTCTCTTTCTTTAATAAATAAATTAATAAAATAATTTTGAGTTTTACTATCTTAAAAAACCAAAAACCAGCGGTAACGAATTGGATTAAAATTACTCCCTACAGTAATAAACTTGCTTATTTCTCCTAAAATAACAATTTTACGAGAAAACTTTTTCGTTTTTAGATAGAAGAATAATTATAGATAGCATATAAATAAACATTTCAATGAAATTCCACAAAAAAAAATCAAATCACAATTTTGAGAAAGTGGACAGTTTTGCGCGTTTTTGCCCAAATACGAAAGTTTTGTTTCGATAATTGTGTTTCAAGCGTTGGTCAGTGGAACGATTTGGAAAACAATTTTGAAGAGGTGTAGATTTTGAATCCTAATGCTAAATACGAAAGTTTGGTTTGGATATTTGTGTTTCAATTTCAAGCGTTGGTCAGTGGAACGATGTGGAAGACAATTTTGAAAATGTGTAGATTTTGGATCCTAATGCTAAATACGAAAGTTTGGTTTGGATATTTGTGTTTCAATTTCAAGCGTTGGTCAGTGGAACGATTTGGAAGACAATTTTGAAACCGTGAAGATTTTGGATTTTGCATATAGATATTTACATTCATATTTACCGACGCCGACGTTTAAAATCGTTCCCAATGGTATACAATGCATACCGATATAGTGCACACTATGTTGACAAGTTCCGCAAATGAATAGTACCTACATAGGTACCTACATTATTATAACACAATGGCATTTTTATTGTTTTTGTAATTCACTACATGACATAAACACGTCTTGGTCTTCGCCCTGCTTGACGCGCACTACAGACAAGACGTCCTAATTAGGACGTTTTTGAATCTTCGAGGCAAAAAAATCGCACCATGTAAACGGCGTTTTACTCTAAATTTTTCTTTATTATGTATTAAGGTACTACGCATCTACAAATATAATTTCGTAAACATTAAGTGAACATGCTTGCATAGCCTTGGATAATAAGGTCATCAAACTTGGTTCCGTTTGACCGCTTTCTTGGGGCACCCTTTACTTAGTTTATTTTACGACATTGTAGGCCTAATTATTTTAAAACTTTCCCAAGTTGTTTTCGATTTGGAAGGGCAATTTTGAATGAATTTATTATTTTGTATCGTTTCACTTATGGAAAAAGGGTCAGACTGCACTAAAGCGAAATGGCGTAGTATCATGCAATGCAACCAAGTATTCCTAGAATATAAACACAACTAGGTAATTTTACGTCCTCCTAATACAATAAATACTAGCCGTGCCCCGCGGTGTTACCCGCGGTACGAGCCGATTTTTTAGACAAATGCAACATGTGACACTTGATTTTGCTAACGGTGCTAAAAAAAGGCTGGCTGCTTGTCGGTTCCAGTTCCACTGTTTTGGTCAGACTTACCACACTTTGCGCGCAAAATACTCATGATGCTAAAACGCGAGCGAAGCGAGCTTCAGGCTAAGCAAGCGAAGGGAGCTTTCAAAATTAGAAATGCCTATGTAGGTATATGTTATTCCAGAACCTAAACTATCAACATTCCAATTTTCATCAATATCAGTTTAGTAGTTATGGGGATACGTGGTAACAAACATTCTCACACACACATACACACGGATTTAATTATTAGTAGGATAATCTTTTGTATGCTTTTTTATGCTTGTATTTCAAACAACGTTTGAGATAAAACTTGGAAGAGACATAATTCAAATACGAGTATGATCAAAAATAGCTTTAATAGCATTTAAAATAATACCATGGGTGCTCAGCCGCGAATGAAGGCTAATACCTACTCAGTTTCACATTATTGATATTGAGATTGTCTGGTTGTTGTTCTTTAGATTTTCAATCATGCCCCAATCGATTGATCGATTTAGATTTAACTTGGGATAGATAAAGATGAATCGCATAAACAAAAAATAGATTAATAGAGATTTATACAAATCTGAGGTTAACGTGTAGATGTAGGTATATTAGGTAGGTAAGTAATTAATATGTAGGTACTATACGTAAAATATAATATTATAAATATATAGGTATTAATATGTGGATAGGTAAGTAAATTGGTATGAGCTAGTGGCCAACTCTGGTGACGGAATTTTTAGGCTGCCTAAAGGCCTCCGTCATGGCTTAGGTTAGGCCGGGACCTACAATTTAACGTGCCCTCCGAAGCGCTCAGCTCGTAAATAGGTACCACGAGCGAAGCCGTACACGAAAGCTAGTGAAACTGAATATCCACACGGCAGCTGCAGTGAACGGCAAATTTGACCAACTGACCAAATAGGTAGGTACTCCGGTCTGACCTTTATACCTAAAAGTTGTGACAAAGTTAGCATTATTCCTATGATCTTATCTGTTAAGCGAACATTCCTTGATAATCGAGTTCACGTTATATCGTCCAGCAATACGGGTAGAGCCTTAATTATAAGTAAGAAAAACTACCATCTAATATACCGTAAAACAGTGAACGCCTAAAGGCATTTATACCTAATCAAAGTCGGCGACGGTAAGCTACCGTTTGATATAAAGTTAGGTTACACATTTCCAAGAAAGACGCCTAAAGGAAAATACAGTAAATGGGCCCATGATTCTGGTAGGCTAATCTGTTGTATAAATGCATCATTGTGACATTATTCTAATATGGATGATAATTTGTAGGCCGCAAGCTACGTATAGGTTATTAAATAAAACGCCAACATTGTATTAGTAATCAGGTATTTTTATTTTTTGAAATGCTATTATCGATGGAAGAGGAGATAAATATGAGTGTGGATGAAGTTTGGGATATGAGTAAGCGGGCGTCCCGCCATCCGTGTGTGCACTCGCTGTACATTTCAGTACATTACAACGCAGGCAACGCTTGGCCAGGTCAAGGTCATGCCCACAACTTTTATAAAGACTCAAATCCTCTCTGATGACATTAACAAGACAGCTACAGATGTTTGACAAAGATACCAGACACGTAAAAATTTGCTGTATATAGATTACTAGCTGCTGCCCGCGGCTTCGCTCGCGTGGTACCCGGATAAAAAGTAGCTTAAGTTACTCTCCAGCCCTCCAACTCCACACAAAAAATCACGTCAATCCGACTCTCCGTTTTGACGTGAAAGCAGGACAAACGAACAAACAAACAAACACACTTTCACATTTATAGGTAATATGGCTATGGATTATTTTTTAAGTACCTAGGTACTTATTAATGTTTGTAGATCAATCAAGCTTAATCCGCTTAACGGATTTAGTGTTTGCAAGTAGTGATAAAACCATACTACCTATGGACCTGAAATTGCATTACAGACGATGTCCCAGGCAAAAGTTAATATTCATATTCACATTAAGGGCGAATAGAAATGTGAGACATCTGCCGTCACATATTCACATAATTTATATAACCAAAATCAACTTATATCGTCCACAGGTGATCAAAATGTCAGAAGATAATAACCGATTAATGTAAAGTTGGCTGTTATATCAAAATTATTTATTAATCCACTTAATAAAAACCGTGTAGGTACCTACCTGTCGTGAATGGCTTATTATATCTTAATACCAAAGCTATCAAGTTACTTAGCATCTAGTACAGTGGTTCCTAACCTTTTCAGCCTTGTGACCCCTATGACATGTACCTACCTACCCCGTCATTTAAAATCTCCTGTTTTGATCAAAAAAATCCTGTCCTTTTAATTACGATTATTTCAGCGACAGCACAATGTTTTCGCTGTTTGTGAAAAAAATCTAGTTTCATTATATCACCCCTCCAAAAAAGCTATTTTACTCCCGTGAGGGTAAGTAAGGTTGGGAACCACTAATGCCTTTTCTAATAAGGCGTCTCTACAACGGCGTTGGCGTGTGCCACAATAGACATTCTGTCGTTTATGTTTAAACATTCGAAATTATGTTTTATGATAAACTACCTGACCCGGTGAACTTCGTACAGCCTTAATTTTTTTTTAAGATTTATCGAGCCAGAAACTCTCGCAGGCGTCCTCAGAAAACCCTACCAAAGTTTTATCACAATCTGATCAATGGTTCAGGAACGCATCAAGGACAAACATAACGTTCATTCTACTAATATTATAAAATCGAAAGTCCGTGTGTGTGTGTGAATGTTTGTTACCACGTATCCCCATAACTACTAAACCGATTTTGATGAAATTTGGAATGGAGATAGTTTAGGTTCTGGAATAACACATAGGCTTTTTATCTCGAAAAAATGTATGGTTCCCGTGGAATAAAAAATAGTAGACCACGCGGGCGAAGCCGCGGACGTTCACTAGTACCTCGTTTTTTTTTCCATCTCTGGTTACAGATTTTACCATAATAGATAATTTTATTGTTACCTAGTAGGTATCTCTAGTAATTTCTATTACAGAATAATGTTAGGTGAAAATCGCATTATTACCATGTTGGCTAATTCGTTCATGACTTTATAATAAACTGGCTTTAACATTAGTTGAATAGTTGTCATTAATTTATATTACAATATAATTTTCGGATAGGTAGGTACTTACTACAATTTTATCTAAACCTGTTTGATTGATGTGTAAATAAAATTTATTCTTGTTAGAATTTTCCGCCGTTTCATATTAGATAGGTAGATGGATAGATTAACACTTCATTGTACCTACACCACATGGACATTAAATAAAATTACAGACACACAGAACATTTAGAGCGAAGTACAATGTCTTATCGCTAAGAGAGATCTATTCCAGACAACCTTAGGAAATATAATAGGGAAAACATCTAATAGGCAATTCAAAAGCTGTTTTAGTAAGGCCCTTATTATTTACATAATAGACAAAAAATCACTTAAATAACTATATTTTATTATTCCGTTCAGTTGCATGTGCGCTCTATTAGAAATGTATTGTAAAAGTAGGCCTATCCCAAGCCATGCTTAAAAAACAAAATGAATGATTTCACTAAATAAGTACCTATAATATTTTATTTATAAATAGAAAATGCACCTAAATTAAGTATTTAAATTGAAGTATGTATGCAACAAAATGATGAAATAAAAATAAAACAGAATGATGAAGAATTAATCAGGAATTTCGGCGGCGGCGTTGCTTCAATCCCTTTATTTCCTTCGCACTACCGCTTTGCACTACTAGTAGAGTGAAGGGAATTTTTTCTTTCCCGTGACTCTACTAAACGCGTAGGTAAATGTCTTCTTGTGAACAAGCGGATAAACAGAAAAGTCCAATGCTCTCATTGTACAAGGTTGCCTCTTGACTTTGGACATTATTATGTCTATTATTTATGTACTTACCTAATTATTATGTATTATTATGTTCATCATCATCATCATCCACAGCCAATAATATCCCACTGCTGGGTGTAGGCCTCCCTTTGTTTACGCCATTCATTCCGGTCCTGTGCCTCACGCATCCAAAATGTAGGTATGGTATTTTTTGATATCGTCGACTCATCGCGCAGTTGGACGACCAACGGATTATTATGTTAGTTACAAAAATTATTGAACGTTTTGATTTTACTAAATCTTTACGGCTTACATTTTTTTAAACGTTTTAAACTTCTGTTTGTCTGTATGTCGGTCTATTGTTCCGGGTGCGTCTTGCAACTAAAATTTTGAGCACTTCCCGATTAGCTATCCGGCTGCAACTTTCAGGGTAGCTCACAACACTATGACAATTTGACATTGACATTTATAAAACAATTTTTTAGAATAAATTTTTAATCTACGATTTGCTTTTTAAATGTTCTAGCACTCACCATACCTTTATCCTGTATAGGTAGGTATCATTATTACAGTTTTTTTTTTAAACTAATTTATTATTTAAATTGGTAAAGTTTATAGTTATGATAATGATGGGTTATCTAATGTTTTGATTGCTTTTATCCACTTTTTAGACACAATCTCTATGTATATCCATGCATGTACTAGGTATTAACAGAAGTATTGCCAGAAGACACTACATACGCTTTTCTAGCAGATTTTTACAAAATACGGTTACCTATAAAATAAACAAATGCAACTTGAGTTAATATTGCGGCTTAGATCTAGGCCTAATTTCAACCGACTTTCATTCTTTGTTCAAAGTATTTCGCTAAGTTTTTCATTAATGTGCTTACTTCCATATGAATAAATATTTTACATTGGCATATTTATTTTAAATAAATACGAAATACCGACGGAAATGCTTATCTTAAGCCGTGACTGTCGTGCTGGGATTTTCGTGATAATCTATTCGTATATCACGTACTTTATTTTGTACTAGGTAAGTATTTATCTATGTGACCCAAATGCTCAAAACATAAACTTACTGCTTTTATGGATAATTACCTTTTCTTTTCATAGGAGTTTAAAATAAGCTGTTCCTGAATATGAGCGTAGTGTGCATTGACATTAATAACTATGAATGCACTGGTAGAGTCAATAAGTGTACTAACCTGCGAGGCGGGCGGGTACGAGTAGCCGAATTGAGCGTACGCTGCCATCGGGACGATCATATGGGCGGCTTCACTCAAATCACTGTCTTTATGAGTCTATAGTAGCACGGACGTGTTGATTGCCTAATATAATCTCTAATTCTAATATATTATCACAGTTTGTTGTGTGCGCGGCGGTTGTTCGGCGCCCTGCCATTCCCGCGCGTCAGAGGGCCGGTGCGCGCGCGTTTCGCATGCCGGACCCTCGTCTATCGACCGGCCTGTACCTTCTTCACACGTTCGAGGTTCAACACCGACTGGCGCGCGTGCTACGCTCGACGCCCCTCCGCCGAAGGAGACGGCCAATTAAGCTCCGCCCCGGAGGCGTGGCTTCCCTCTGTCGCCCAATAGCATCCGCAATTTTCTATCCCTTTCGAAATGACGAACGTGTTCTCGGTGTCGTATTGGCTACGAGCTATCCCCTCTACATTCTCGGCTCCACCTTTAAGATAACGGCTGCCCACATTGAGGTGGGGCGCTGGAAAAAAGCGGCAGAGTCGGCTTGACTTGATCATGTTTATGGCTTTCTGTCGAGACAGTCCACCAGCCCTGTACCGCAGGCAAACAAATCTTTAGTGGCAAAAAATGGCTCGGCCGAGGACAAGTTGTTTCACCTCGTCAGATTTACGAACAGCAACGCAATGCAGAGTTGAGATTCCATACTATAAACAATCTACCACCTGTTTACAAGTACGAACGGACGCATTTACTCGAAATAATGTAAAATTACTTCAGTATGAGTAGTACCAAAAATAAGCAAATATGAATTAGGTATAATTTTTTTAGTTAAGTAGGTATTATAATTATAATAATATCCTATTTAAATTATTTGATAACTTTAACATTTCTTATACATAACTACTTATTAGGTTTTTAAGTCCAGATAGATAAAAAATCAAAATATTACTTAGGAGGGAGTGGCAAAATTCAAAACATTTGCCCTTAGAGTCGGAAACGGGCCGAAACGTTTTATTTCAGTTAGATTTAGAACCACTGTGTTTTGTCACCGTGGTTACAGACTGAGCTAGTTCTGGAGCCGCCCGATAGGTGGCGTTGACTTTATCTACCAATAGGCAGGTCTAGTTTCAAAGGCAAAGGTATAAAGAAACTTTTCAGCAGTGTGATTCAGATCTTCTCGGAATGTATTCCGAATTCAGAAAGTGACGTTTCTTCACTAAAAAAACGTCAACTTTCCAAAGAAAATCATCGAATCGGATGCATTTTCGGAAGTCTGAATCGCACTTCAGGGGGGCTAATAAAGATACCACTTTTGGTGTTTCATATTACATAGGTTTCACAAATGCTTCATAAATGCTTCATAAATGCCTCATAAATGCTTCATTTATGAAACATTTCACAAAACACCTTTTTTTAACAGTTTTCTACAGAATCCATTTTAGACGACGCCAATTTTAGAAAGAAAATATTTTTCTGTTAGAAAGTACCTACCTACCTACCTAAGTGCGTAAGAGCCTGAGCTAAGTGGCCTAGTGACCAACTCTGGTGATGGAGTTTTTAGGCCGCATAAAAGGTATCCGTTATGGCCGGGACCGGACCGACCATTTTGTGCCCTCCGAAAAGCACGGAAGCGCTCATCTGTTAGTGCCATTTACTGTCACCCAACCAAATTGAGAAAAAAAATAAAAAAAAAAAAAAAAAAAAAAAAAAAATCAACAAAAAAAATCTTTTGTTGAATTCGTGAATTAACTAAATGGTTTTCGCTGTGTTTTTTGCTTGAATCTTGCTTAGACTTTCAAATCTCTATTTAACAACGTTATTTATCCATCTTTATAGAGTCAAAAATTAGATATAGGGACCTACTTTTTTTAATTTTTTAATCTCGTTACAGACTCATAAAGTTATTTAGTCTAGATGCTCTGTTTCAGTTTTTGAGAGGTTTTTTATTCAACCAGTAGATTTTATCTAAGAATTATAATTTGTTATTGTTATAATCTACTTAATTAAATCATGTAGGTACCTAGGTACTTAGGTATAATTAGATGATATAAATTTATATGAACTAACGATCATATTATAAAACAACATTTCATTATAAGTAGGTACTTAATTTTATTTAACATAGCTACTACCTTTCAAATCAGTTAATGTTAAAATTTTATATGACATAATTTCATTTAACTTAATAATTATTTAACATAATATCAATTTATTTAAATATTGGGCGTTTTCCACTTGACGACACGGCACGAAAACGATAGCGGCAATAAAGACGATGACAAGGCAATCGGGAACGCAAAAATGTATAAAATATGGTTATCCCACTCGACGACAACGACAACGACACGACTCGGCGATGTGTTGATTGATGATTAGGTACCATTCAAACAAACAAGCTAGCAAGCAGCATGATACTAACAAAAGCTGGTAAGTACATTATTTCATAAAGAACCATGGGCATCATTGCTTGAACACTGGACCCGCTTCGTCCAACAGCGATGACACATATGTCATATGAAAGCTCTTGGAGTGTACTTTATTTCATTCTATCACAGCTAAGTTCAAATCGAGCGCGAACATGGTGTTTTGGTGCAAAAATGGCGCGATAATGGTGGTTTCTTTGAACGAAACTAGAAAGCTGAAACTTGGAAGGTAGCTTTCTTTTTGAGTAAGACCACCCACTAAGGCAGTTTATTTTCGCATTTCAACCCCTAAAGGGGTGAAAAGTAGTGAAAACGTTTGTATGAAACTTTTTAACCCGTAGTATGATTTGCTTGAAACTCGGTTCGCATACTCGAAATGAAAAATAAATGGACACGTATTTCAGGATTATTCAAAATAACCCTTAAATAGGAGTGAAATGGGGTGTCAAAGTTTTTATGGGTACTTTTCAATAGATAGTGTGATTTGCTTGAATCTGGGTTTGAATACTATTGATGACAATTAAATGAACACGTATTTCAGGACTTTTCGAAACAACCCTTAAAAAGGGGTGAAATGGGGTGTCAAAGTTTGTGTTGGAACTTTTTAAGGACAGGGCAGGCAAGTACCGGCGTAATTTGCATACACTTCGCCACCGGCTACCCTGCACTGGTTAGGTACCCGGTCCTTTGGTCCATTTTCGTATTTTTTTTTCACAACCAGTTACGAAAGAAGATTTTTTTTTCACTGATTCTTAACTGGTTATTAAAAAGGAATATTTATTCCAAGTACGTAACCATGTTTCATAGCCAGCTACGATTTTTTTTTCATGTTTTGGTTTTGTAATTTTACCAGATGTCATTGAAAATGTAGATCTCTTGAATAGCTTTCATTTGAACTAAGAACGGAGCGCCTAGGACGAGTAGTTTCCGAGATATGGCCGTTTAAAGTTTGGCAGCTGTCATTGAAAATATAGAGCTTGGTTATAGCTTTCAACTGAGTTTAGAAATAAGAGTCTAGCTAGGATGAGTAGTATTTGAGATATGGCCGATAATAAAATAAGTTAAAAATCAGTGAAAAAAAATCTTCTTTCGTAACTGGTTGTGAAAAAAAAAATACGAAAATGGACCAAAGGACCGGGTACCTAACCAGTGCCGGGTAGCCGGTGGCGAAGTGTATGCAAATTACACCGGTACTTGGCTGCCCTGTCCTTAAAAAGTTCCAACTCAAACTTCGACACCCCATTTCACCCCTTTTTAAGGGTTGTTTCGAAAAGTCCTGAAATATGTGTTCATTTATTTGTCATCAATAGTATTCAAACCCAGATTCAAGCAAATCACACTACCTATTAAAAAGTACCCATAAAAACTTTGACACCTCATTTCACTCCTTTTTAAGGGTTGTTTTGAATAATCCTGAAATACGTGTCCATTTATTTTGCATTTCGAGTATGCGAAGTGCGAACCGAGTTTCAAGCAAATCATACTACGGGTTAAAAAGTTTCATACAAACGTTTTCACTACTTTTCAGCCCTTTAGGGGTTGAAATTCGAAAATAAAATGCCTTAGTGGGTGGTCTTACTCGAAAAGAAAGCTACCTTCCAAGTTTCAGCTTTCTAGTTTCGTTCAAAGAAACCACCATTATCGCGCCATTTTTGCACCAAAACACCATGTTCGCGCTCGATTTGAACTTAGCTGTGATAGAATGAAATAAAGTACACTCCAAGAGCTTTCATATGACATATGTTTCATCACTGTTGGACAAGGGGGCCCAAAATGTCGCAACGTTCTTTACATTTTATACTTAACAGAAAGTTTGTTAGAATACCTATTTAATACTAGTACTTCGCCCCGAACTGAGATCTCGCGCACCGTAGATGGCTTACATTTGGACTTTCTTCTGACTACCCCTATAATTTCAAGTGCTACTACTGCCGAGTATGCCTATTGCGCTAGCTCTTCATGGTAAAAAATACTAGCATGCATGCAATACAATAATGTCGTGTCTAATTTTTCATTTACTTATTTCATATTTATGAATTCTCGTAGTATTTCTAAAGTATACGTCCTAGAATGAAAATAATAACTATTTTGGAATGTACAAATTAAGACCTTTCATTTGACACCCCACTCAATATATTTGTTTATTTAACTTTTTTTACCCCAATTATTTTCATTCTTTATCAAAAATTTTTTTATCATGAAAATAAATCAAGTAGCATCTAAAATCATTGCAAACCAAACCGCAACGATGCCACTCTCTTTTTAAGACCGACCAGTCAATGAGCTACGAAGACATCGAAACTCTATGAAACGGGAGCTCTTGCAGCTCTGGTTTCGTAGTTTTTGTTTTGGTCGTATTTCAAAAACTATACATCCTAGATTAAAAATAAAAACCATTTTGGAATGTACAAAATAAGCCCTTTCGTATGACACCCCACTCAATATATTTGGGTAACTTTGAAAAAAATTTACCCCCTTGGGAACCCCATATCTTTACAACCCCTTCATCGATTACGCTCATACGCTCCACAGCAAATTTCCATAGCACTACCTATTGACCTATCAAGTTTCATACAGATTGGATTAGCGGTTCGATAGTTATGCGAGAACATAAAAATGAAACATACAAACATACAAACATACAAACATACAAACATACAAACATACAAACATACAAAGCAAAATCGCCTAACTTGCCACTAAGATCTTCGCTCGCTTCGCTCGCTCGATCGATAAGTATATGAATTTATATGAAATGTTAGCTATGCAATTTAAACTTTATAGAAAACGTTTATGTTAAGGAAATAATAATTATAACCAGAGGTTGAAATTAGGTAGAGTTATTTTATACTTGCATCGAAATGTTGATATTAATCACCTGTAATATTAATATGGATCTTACCGGGATTTCTAATGGACAATCCCGTGTGGCCAAAAATATTAAAATAATTAAATAATAAAAACCTCAGAGATAGTAGGTAAGACAAATAAAACAAAGATAATTAACATACAATTTTTATTAGTATTTACATTAATTCACAATACAAATTATTAATAGTCTTATGCAAGTTCTCATATTTATACTTCACCTTTTTTATAAATACGAAAATACTTTTGCTTCTAGCCTAAATCACGGGATTTTTCTGCTCTTTAAAATTAATCTCGGGATTTGAGGCATATCCACTTTATTCTTTCGCTGTATGAAATCAGTGTGAGTACATAAATAACTCTACCTAATTCCGACCTCTGATTATAACAAACATTAGGTAAATAAAAAATTAAGCCTACCTATGTATTTTTTTTCGATAAATTTTTTGCCGTCTGGCCTTTAATAGCACAAGAGAGGGATGAATAGAGAGATTGAGGGGAAGCCTCTGCCCAGCAGTGGGACATCGAGTGCCAGTATTTTAAAGTCAAATAAAATTACATGAAGTGAACGTTAGTGACATTGAAATTAGAAAAACTGTTTTTATAGGAACTGATTTGCACCTGGTATAATTATGTAGAAAAATACTTCCTTTACCTATACCTACTATGTAGGTACCTAAGTTCGGATGAGATTATTATCGTAGTGGTTTACAAGGAAAAATTAGTAAGTTAGGAATATCTTATATCTATAAAATAGGTAGGTATTTAAGAATGTTAGGAACCAGGAAGATTTATCGAGATGGACGAGAGGAGAGTTTTGTTCCTGCATTGTACCTACCTACTGGACTAAGAAAGCACGTACTTTTTTAACGTATACAAAACAAACCTAATACTTTAACAATAAAAAGACATTCAGAATGCAAAACTCATTTTTTTTCAAAATCGAGCCCGTAACTCCTAACTTGACTTTTCGATAACTCTCACGCTTTCAGACTTCCCCTAAGTGGCCCTGAAATAAAAACTCACCCTGTATATTGACAAGTTCGATGCAACATGATAATAACGTTTGAAAAACTAAAAAAAAACCATCCTAGCCATCTGATTTTTATCCAATTTTTCCAAAAATTGGATAAAAATCAGATGGCGCTATCAGAAAGCACCTGACAGTAAGTCACGCAGTTGACACAAGACAATTGTCGTTACTACGCATGTGCAAACTTATAACAATACCTTCCATGACGGTGCTGCGCGGAAAAATTACAAGAGAATGCCCAAGAGAATACCATAAGCAAGTAGGTATGGTTTTCTTTTTAAGTTAAGTACTTATACGACAACGTTATAACGTTTCAAGTTGACGGATAGAGTCCGAAACACTGAACTGAGCTCCAAAACTAAAATTGTTGATGTGGCTTCGAAGGCCGCGACACTGAAATAGAACTGGGCAGGACATGTCTGTGGAGGATGCCAAATGAGCTGTGGGTGAAGGTAGCCACCGAGTGGCAGCCCGACCCAGCGAGAAGACGACGCGGTAGATCAAAACGGAGATGGCGGGACGAACTCGAGCAATTTTTGCCGGACTAAATGGTCGTTGCTGAATGCTGAAGACCGCGATGTCTGGAGGGAGTGGGGGGAGGCCTTTGCCCAGTAGTGGGACACTCACGGCTAGTAATAAATAGTATCAATCCTTTTAAAATTAAAATGGGACCACCCGTGGACCATAAGGTACTATACATAAGATAAACAATCTTCAAAATAGATTTATAATTGGCCGAGATATTGAACAAACACACAAAAAAAACATACAGTCGAATTGAGAACCTCCTCCTTTTGAAGTCGGTTAAAAATTAACTTCATTGTACGATCTTAATTCAAAATTATGTCTCAAAAAATTCTCCTAGTTTATACCCATTTATACCCATTTATTTAGTTAAGTAATAAAATTATATTTTAAAAATAGCAAGTTTAGGTATTGGTTGATTACAAGACTGTAGGTAGGTATACCATAATTAAAAATGATAGAAAAAAATTATTATAATTATGAAGTAATGCATTTATGGTAACAGTGTTTACAATTCAATAAAAAATGTTACAAGATTTTGTAACGCTGTGTGAGTCCCAATCAGCTAAGATTGGCTGAATTATTATTAACGCATAACTAACAAAGTTTATAGTGGTCGTAATATTCCCAGTCCCACCCCTCTACCTTATAAAGACTGCAAAATATAAAAATATTTTAAATCTAAAACATGCGTGACTGAATTAATTTATAACACTGAATGCACTTACTCGCAACTCCACAAATTAAAATAAAAAATAACGAGTGAACTTACTAATAATCATAAAAATGAAGCCAGCTTGTAATTACTGTTCAAGGCAACTGGTTAATTCAATCTACATCAAATTATATTACCAAAAGCTGTCTGATTCATAACTTTATTATCTATTTCAAAGTCTCAATTTTCATCACAAAAAATCATGTCACTAATTGCATATCCATAGCTTCGATATCAACACATCCGATCGGTCGCGCGAGGAGACACCGCTGCAGCGCTGACACAATACCGTCGCTATTCCACCGATCTAAAGTAATATTTAAACTAGCAAAGGGCGGGGGCTGGCGCCAAGACATCTGTCATCGTTAATAACAAGCAATTTGAGCCAATTTTGCATTTTTGGAATATAGGAGAGCGCCCGGGCGTCTCACTCTCACGACAGGAAGTAACACAAAAACTCACACTAAATAAAGTAGTGGTTGACATGTTTGGTTTTTGCTCGGCTTACTAATTACGCGGCGCAGCCGTAGGTGCGTGAGCTCATGAACCGCCGAAGCGAACGTTAGCCGTAAATGCTAACAGTTTAGATATTTTATGAACATGTGTACGTAATTAATTTTTACGATGGATCAGATAACGGAATCAGTGGAGCGATACGCTTGACGCGGTATTCTCGGCTCGAGTAAAGGTTAATTAAGGTAGAATTAGCGACCAAGGAGGTTTTTCCGCGACTCGGATGCTGAATAATGAAGTAAAGGAGAGTGAAGGAGAGGCATTGTGCGGGCGGGTCGCGACCCGCGCCGCACAATGGATCCACCGCATACAATTCCCGAGAGTTCAGACAGGCGGCGGGCCGACGATGTGTAAACATCGTTTACAAAACACATTTCCATAGAAAGCGTTTAAAATGGATTAGTTCGTCCGGCACTCCTAGATATACCTATCGATTTTGGTTTGGATAGGTGACAAACTAATCAGATTATACGGCACTTCGGACCTCGTTTCGTCCTAGGGTATGGAAAGGAATAACAACCTCTGTGATATTATTTTATCTTCTCTTGTGGTCATGATTGAAAGAACCTTGTTATGTGAATATTTTCCTAAATATGATCATCACGTCCATATCCTCATGGCGCGGTATATATTCTCTCAGGGAGGCTAAAATGGCCGTTACCGCAATTCCTTTTATAATCATAACTATGATTCATAATATGTTTTTCTTCTTGTCACTCTCATGTCTATGAAAAGAGATGGCATATTCTTATTAAGATTCAGCTAAAGCGGCCTTTTTATACCCGCTGATCATGAGGCATTAGGAATGTTTAAGGGGGTACGTCAAGCTGAAGACAGGGCGCGATGGCGCTCATTAGGGGAGGCCTATGTCCAGCAGTGGACTGCTATAGGCTGATGATGATGATGATGATGAAGGGGGTACTTGAACTCATTTTGCAGAAGTTAGCATTCCATACGTGACACGTAGGAAACCTGTAAACGCCGATTACGCTAGAAAACTAAGCTGTCTGAATATCCTTACGATGTTTTCCATCACCGTTTAGAGCTCGTGTAAATGCGCATATTTTTTTCTCCGAAATGAAAATTCCTTATGACCAGACGAGATTGAACCTTTTTTCGGATTGAAAGTCGAGGTACTATGGTACAATTAGTGTACTATAGTACACATGGCCAAAACGGCTCTAGTGGACTAACTAAAGGCCTTGTCAAACATACGCGAAGCGAACCGAACCTAAAACATAGAGAATGTAATGTAGGTAGGTATGTAATGTATCCGTTCGCTTTCGCTTTTCTATGTTACTAGATTCAAACGATAGCATAGGTACATTACAAAATGAAAATTCGCCACGCTGATCTATTTGACAAGGCCTTATTCATACATTAAAAGCAAAATAGCCATACAAATATAATTGCCATACATTACAAAAAAAAACGAATTGCACGCTATCGCTTCGCTGTCCATTTGATAAGGATGCAAAAAGCAGTGTATACAGGGTGGATGTGTTTTGCGTGTGTTCCTTAAAAGTGTTACACGAGCTGTTGCTCCGAGATGTATCTCAACTTTGTTGAGCCCCCCGCAATGAACACGACACCCCCTGGCGCAGAGGGCGCCTTCCTACTTTCTAATGTCGTGTCCTTTATTATTCCCTAATGTATTATATTTTCATAAAACGCACTTTATTCATTAACATTTTTAGAGTTAAACCACCTACGGTCGTTAACTAATAAAATACATTTTGTTATCTTTATTATTGTAAATAAAATTGAAAGTTTGTATGTTTGTTCTCTATGCGTTCCCAAACCATTGATCAGATTGTGATGAAGCTTTGGTAGGGTCTTCTGAGGTGGCCCGCGAGGTTGTGCTATATAGGTAAATAGTTATATCAACCTGGGAACTACTATTTGAATGCAATGGAATGCAAATACCTACCTACACGCGTAATTACTGCATTTTTAATGATTGTCATTGTTCTCAAATGGCGATCTTTACCTCTAAATATCTCGGGAACGTGACACTTTAGGGTACCATATTCCTGACATTTTTATTTGTGTCCTCTATCCATATTTAAAACTTTCAACGTGCGCGGAAATTAAAAAAAAATCAAAATGTTATGACACCCTTTAAGCATATTTTTATCACATCATGTTTTTATTTAGATTATGGCAGTATTTATCTAGGTAGGTTCCTATTACACTTTAGTTCCAAAAAACTTACCTAAAACGAAATGTTGAATTTTTTATCTTTTTTACAACAAAAAAATAATGTTTTTTTTTTTCATTTGTTCTGTAGTAAGTTTTTTGGAACAAAATTGTAGCAGAAACCTAGATAAATACTGTCATAATCTACCTAATAACATAAAGCAATAAAATATGCTCAATTTTTAAAAGATTTTGGTATTACCTACCTACGTTTGTATGGATATAATTCGTCTGTCGCCGGCCCCTTATCTAGAAATTAATAGATTTGCTATTAAGTATACATACACACAACAGCAGGTTGTATTGAAATGTTAAGAGTAAAATTAATATACAGAAAAACATTCTGGGAAATGCAGTCAGCACACAAGCCGCGATACGGCATCGGACCCTTATTTAAAAAAACTCCTAACAGAGACAATGGTTATTCCTAGCCATTTGTAATTCGCATTAATTAACTCCCCGAATAAATGCCAAAAAGTAATCTTTTCCAGTAACAATGGGCGCATAAACCTTTTACGGTCCACGAAAAAAAGGCTCACATACATATGTCCACAAGGGAGGTTCTGTACATCGTGTTTATCCGTTGATTAAACAGCCGCAGTGCGTATGCAAGAACGGACGGACATATTACCAGGGCTCGAATTCTGATTGTTTAGAGAATTTATTACTCCCGTGCCTTGTACAGTTAATTGAATTCGCCTGTAGAATAGGCATGGACTGAATTGGCCGGCTACGTTTATCGTGTCTTCCCAGTGCGTGGTCTGGCGCCGCTTTTTGTTCGTAACACATCGTGGGGTTCGATTTTGATGATAACGTGTAGTAGGTGTTATTAATTTAAATCAGTACGTATTGCGTTTTCTGTTGCCAATTCTGTTGTAGTTATGATTAATATTTTACTTAAAATCTTTGATCGATCGAAGTAAAAAATGTTCGGTAGAAATCTCTCATTTATAAACTTTCAAAATTGAAATCTTTGAATTGGGTTCAAGTGAAAATTTGTTGTTAAAAATATAATAAGTCTACTTTACACCTTATTATGAAAGCAAATGTTATTACAATTTTAGATTACCTACGCTTATAATTATAAGTATGAATACTTCGAAGCTTGAATAAAAACAAATTATAAAATTATCAGCGTGTTCTAAAAATTCTTACTTATTAATTTATCAAAAAAGAAGGCACTATCTTGTTCTAAATCATAAGTTATGCTATTATCTATTCATTATTATTTATCAAGTTAACGCTCATTAACTAGAAACAAAACACTGTTTTCTTCGTTAAAACTACGAGTACGAGGTCATTAATCACTGGGCAAGTGGGCAGACAACGACTAACCAAAATTTTGGACTACTTTGTTATAATAGGCTTTATACCGTTACTCTAAGGTTTTCAACACTGTTACTGGCGTCATAATTCTGAAGGCTTGTAAAGATTAGAAACATTTAATAAAATCAGCTCTATCTGATACCTAATCAAATAATCTTGATTAAGGCTGAGGCCAAACAAGCGTATTTTTTTGAGTTTTGAGTCGCGTAATTTCAGTCAAGTAATTTCTCAAGAATCAACACTTACGGACTTTTCTACGGCGACGCAAAATGAGTTGTCTGTTTTTGTTGAAAGTAGATTACGAAACTAATTTTTCGCGACTCACAACTAAAAAAATTACGCTCGTTTGGCCTCAGCCTTAGGTGTACAATTTCCATCGTCTATATTCCCAGGTTTGAAAAATTTAGAAACGTAACTCACATTGAATTTTAATTCGCGCTTGGTTCAACTCTTGTAAAATTTATGAAAACAAAACCTACACGACCAATGTGTAAAATATAACAATTCAACACTAAACATACTTATACAGGGTGTGGCAAATTATTGGTCACTGAAGGGTTACCTTTTCTCTTATAGTTAGAAAGTTTTGTTCTTAAGAAACTATCGTTTTATTTAATTAAGTAAAAATAATTGCAATTTTTTGATTTTTGAGAAAAAGTACCTACAGTTAGCCTAAAAATTGCATTTGTCAAAAAAAAAAACAAAGTTGGTCTTAATCAACTCTATTTCCCACCAAAAACACTTTTCCCAAAGTACCTAACTTACCAAATCAAATCGTAAGTTTTTGCAATAATTAAAAAAAACACATTTCATACATTTTCTATGAAATTAGGAGTTCTTAACATTACAGTGCCGTTTATTCGATGGTTCTTAATTTAAATTCGTAACTGCTCCGGCAAGCTGAGGCTATTTTCATACTCTAATATTGGAGATTGTTTTAAGATAGAGTAAGTATACTATTTTGAAGGTTATACCTACAACTTATACCTACGTGAATATAAGAACGAAAAATCGTTAATGAAAATAATGAGTAGGTAGAGACCTGTAAACGGGCTACAAAAATTGCATCTTCTTGTTTATTGACCAATACTACTCAGTATTTTTGCAACTTTTCATAAATCATTCGCAATCTAGCCGGCTAGACATTGAATACTTGCAACTATTATGAAATATCTTGGCAACATCGCCGGGCTACACTGTAAGATTGCAGCAAGTGTTGCACTGTGTTGAGCGATATAATTGGCAACTTGGCGGCTATACAATTGCAGCAAGAAAACTAGCCCGTTTAACAGCACCTGTATTGCTGTGTTGGACACTTAAAATGTTCTCCGTAAACAGTGCATTATAAAAACAAACAAAAAACTCACATCTGCCTCTAAACTCGAACATTCTCTCAAGGACTTTAGATCTAATCTAAAAAAAAATTGCTTGACAAGTCACTCGGATATGTAGCGGAAACAACTTATCCACGCCACTTGTGTAGCCTATATCTGTTGTACACGTGTCAAATATGTTTACAGACCTTTTCGTTCCTTTATCGCCTTTGAGAAATGCAGTTTTTTTTAATGAACACAAACATAAAGTCCTTGCATGTTATCACGCAATCGATGCTCTGAAAGCTAGCTCATGCTCGGTCATCCACAACTTTACTCGTAGAATCCGTGTGTAAGAAATGTTTATGTCTTAGTTCCTGTGATTATAATTATGTATATGAAATCTGATACGCGCTAATGACATTAAAAAAAAACATGGTCATGACTGTACTCCAAGACGCAGTAGACATTCTCTCAAACATTTAGGAATTTTATTTTAGTTTGACATTTTATTTTGTTTTAGTTAGTTTTGACATTCAAATACGATTGTGAAATTGTTAATAAATAAATAAATGAAATGAAAATTAAAGATTCTTTGAAGACGTCTAAGAGGGTGTCCTAGGGACACACATCAAAAAAAGTTTGCGATCAGTCTGAAAACATAACATATTTTTGAATCTGTTGAAAATCATTGACAAAAAAAACTAAGGAATGCTGTGTTTTTTTTCCAAATTATGTAATTTTGAACTAAGAATATCAATCAAATATTATTTTGTCTGTTATGCTACGGGTTTGTTACGCTCAATGTCTGTAGATATTTAACCGAGGGCAATTCTTAAATCCTATTGACTAAAAGTAATGCTAGGTTCTTAATTAACCATCGCACCTTAGGAATACAGCCGATCATATTTCATTTCGTTTTTTTCATCATTAACTGTAATAGAACCGCAGAAACCTGTTAAAATCTTATAGCGTGTAATAATAATAAATTGAAAAACATATAGGTAGGTACTTACTTAATTATATATGTTTTACAAATATTTGATGGATTGTATTCTGTCAATACCGGCTTATTATTAGGCCGTCCATGGACAGAGACCAAACTGGATTAAGTTTTTACTCGAGAGTAAACTACTATTTGTTTGAATATTTTGACATTGGAAAGTTGACACCTTATAACCAGGATAATTTGTATGCACACAATAATGTTCGGTTGCGCTTTCTAAACAATTGTATTTTGAATTGAGTCGGCTAGTTGCTCTGGAGTAAGATGACTTTTGGTCGAATCCAGCCGCCGGATTAACCCTTATCCATAACAGATGTTTAATTTGTTTTTTATTGTTACTTTTCTGTGAAAAGCATAGCAATTTTAGTAGCAGTCTGAGCTATAGTAATTCTAGAAAACCAATATGAATGGGTACGGCAATATTAACAACAATTAACAAAGTGTTGACGTAATCTAGATGGTAAAGTGTGAAGCCTTCAGTTTCCAATAAAATGTATTAAGAATTCGAAGATAAATCTGAAGTTTGAAGTGCAAGTTCGTTCATGTCGAATTTCCAGTTTGAATATATGGGAATAGATCGTAGGTAACTTGCTCCAACGCTAAGAGCTTTCCAAGACTCCCCAGGAATGCATTTACATGTCACAAGATCCTATGGGAAAATGTGCACGTGACGCTGATTATATGTGTACCTACGCTACTTGAGCATGTATCATCCGATTTAAACAATGAATATTCCATGCCATTGGATAATTTCATTCCAATGCTAAATACGTAAATCTGACGGAAACTACACAGTTTGTCGTTCAACAAGGCAATTGAAAAAGTAATATTTCCGCGAAGTTCGTATCAAGCAATTCGACATGCAAACGGATTATACTGGAACGTACGAAATAAGGCAAACGATTACGTTTACATAATAATGATGATTGAAGAAAAGTGTGCACCATTACTTTGTCTATTTTCCTCTTACCTGAAGGTATATAAATACAAGTTCACTATATTAATAGTTATACTTGGTTCAATTCTGAATAGAAGACAAATTTGGTTTATAAAGCTTTCTATGCAAACTATTCGCTGTGTATTAATAACATTGTGCACAATTTAACAAATGGAGAAGTTGTGTCACGTTAAATTTAACTTAATCCTCGTGAAAACAGAATGGATTTAAATAGAATCCGATTCTAGACTGCAGGAAATAAGTAAAAATTAGTTGATTTTATGGTGACCTCTACTAAAATATTTCTCTACCCTTTGGTCGTTACAGTGACGAAGCCCAAACGGGTGTAAGGGGTTCCAAACAATATCTTCGGAACCCAAGCCAACCTCACCGGCCCGTGGTACATCCTGCTGACCAACGAGGCTCTGCGCCCCTATTTTGTAACACACGGTAAGTTGCTAACTCGGATTCGTTCAAACAAAAATGGGGTTTTTTAGGACGAATACTTTGAAATGGTAGAAGATGGTTGAAAAAAGTGATAGAGATGTTTGTTGTGTAAAATATGTGAAGTAATTTTGCACTAAATAACTCTAATGTTATTTGTAAAAAATCAATTTGTTTTAACGAATCCGAGTTAGCGACTTACCGTGTGTTACAAAATAGGGGTGCTGACCACCCACCAAACAGGTATTGGTCCAAACCCCTTCCTTCATGAACCACGATGTCCCGAAGTGTCCGGCGACCAGGTGGTTCACGCTAATGACAGTAGGCTGACGACCCCTATGGTCAGGGACCACTCTCCGGGCGAGGCTCGTAAACAGTCAAACGTACTGTCGATTCTGTCGAACTCAGGCTTTAGAAATGGACACCGATAAACTTAACGTTTTAACCTATAACAGTATTATTATAATACTAGCTTCGGCCCGCGGCTTCGCTCGTAGTAGAGCTAGAGAACGCTCTCGATCACATTAACTGGGACGTTATAGGTTTAGCGGAAGTACGACTAGAAGGCGAGAACGGAACGGTGGAACGATTTAAAAATATTTTCTTTCATAGTGGGAATGGAGATCAATACGGAGTTGGTTTCTTAATATCCAAACGTTGGAAATCTAACATTAAGTGATCAGTAGCCGTACTATGAGCTGGAGCTGAGAGGCAGGAATGCAGCATGTCCTGCTGCATTCCTGCCTTAACCTTGTTTTGACATTGCTCTAAAAGCTCATAGTACGGCTACAGAAATTTCAATGTAGGTAAAAAACAAGGCAAAGAACTCCACCGTTGTTGGCCCACATGGACTTGGCATCAGAAGTTCTTGAGGAGAGCGGTTCATATTTTGCTTTCGGGCAATGTTTGAGTTTAAGGGCAATAAAGAGTAATTTGGGCATGAAATGTAACATTTTTGGGGATTCTTAGCAATACTGCTTCTTTAAAAAAAACCAGCGGCGCTGGACCTGACTCTATCTTGACAAAGTAACAAAAAATGAGATTGACTGTTGTCTCTCTTATCGCAAACAAATCGTCACTAATATTGAAGGCTGTTTGCCTTATGTCGGATGATTTGTGGTCACGGACCACCACAGGGATCTTACCGGACAGGAAACGACTACGCGGCAGAGCACGGCGGCGGTTGAGAGATGAACTTGACTCATACTGTCCACAATGGACCATATTAGCTCATAATAGAGATAAGTGGAAGGAAGGAATCATAATCCTGAAATAAGAAAATCTGAGAGCCTTTGGTGCTGCAATAAATCAAACTAAAATTATTTTTAACGAGGTTTGTTTTTTGAATTTTTAGCTGGTTTGATTCCCGGGTGAAGCATGCAAATTTCGGAAAATCTATGAAAGCAGTTTTGTTTCTTTTGAAAAATAAAGGAATGATTCCTTTAAGTAAATTACTCTATCTTAAGGATTTAAAGTAGTTTCCCTCCAGGGCCCATTCATTTTTTCCACCCTGTATTATATAAAAATTAGGCGGTACGAAGCTCGCTAATCTTCTATAGAAATAAAATGTATTTTTGTGGGTTCGGCCTCTACGCGTTCCTAAACCATTGATCAACTGTGATGGAACTTTGGTAGGGTCTTCTGCGGAAGCCCGCGAGGGTTTCTGGCTCAAAATATAGGTAGTATAGGTACTCGTAAAAAAAATATTTTTTTAAATTATCATTTTTCACAAAGTGGCATTTCAACGTATGCGCAACGGGGTACAGCAGACAAAAATAAATTAATTGAACTAAAATTACTACAAAGAGACTACACAAACAAAACCATCTCCGACCACAGTTTACCAAAAAAGCTGACAACAATACTTCATTGGCTTACTAATCTCCTGACTACGATAAATCGCAAGAACTTGGTCATTCATTGGTCATCTTGAATATAAAAACGTAGCGACGCCTTTCTTACAACTTTTAATTGCTTTTTCTAACCCAACCTGTTATAAATAAGTTTTGAAATTATATTCAATGAATATTGTTTGCTAAGACTGCGAATAGGAAGACCGAATAGAGTGCAAGAATTTTTCTAGAGTACCTATGTACTCGTACTATAGGGATTTAAGTAAAACATGTTTTCAATGAGACGATTCCGCGAAATCGGTGTCTTACTCATACTTAGAATACATGAAACTTCGATAAACAAAGCTTCTGAACTGATGTGACATCGTGAATGCCTCAATTAAATTCCTCCTCAATCGATTTATCAGACACATAGCTTATGCACGTATAGTCAATAATCTAGCTTTCAATTGTTCGCCGAACCAGTAACAAAGACGCGGGGTGTGATACAACATCTATTGTAGGAAGGTTTATTAGTGTTGTATTTGCTTGGTTCGAACTCTTACTACGGATGTGGATGAACAAACAGATTAGGCAAGTAATCTGGTTGGAGGGTGGATGCTAGGCTCCTCAATTTTCGCCGGTATTGATTAACAGGATAGATTATCCCAGTATATTAATTTAAATTTATAATGAACTAGCTGTTACGTCGCACGAGTCAATTTGGATAATGCAATAAAGTTTTTCTAAAACCTTCTTCTAACTAAACAAAGCTTTTTTGACAATTACATACATACATAAAATCACGCCTCTTTCCCACAGGCAGAGACTACAGGATTTCCACTTTTGACAATTAAAATAACAATAAAATATTCATTCATTACAACTAATTTATAACTAAAACGAATTGATTGCATTCTGCAAATCGAGATTTAGCGTAGGTAGACTCAATTTACTATAAAACATTTACAACTGTTTTATTATGACCATCAATTTTGTACTCAGATGAATGAGAAAATAACTACAATGCAGTTTATTATTGTGGCTGAGTTTAAAGACTTTTGTTCATTATGTAAAACTATTAACTTAGAAGAAAACTATGATTAGAGTACCCTTTGATTTAATGCGACGCTAGATGATAGACAAGTATAAAAATAAATTTACGTAGGTACCTTTCTGGTTAGTTCCATAAAATATTGAGAGGCTTCTTTCTTTGTCGCTTCTTGCTTCTAAACTAACTCCAGGGGCCATACCATGAACTCTTAGAGCAATGTTAAAACAAGCTTAAAACAGTCTTACTGCTTTAGAAATGACATTTGTTGTCATGTTTCAAGCTTGTTTTAACATTGCTCTAAGAGTTCATGGTACGGCTACAGAGTAACAGTAACTCATTTTTATGAAAGAATGCCTAAAATTTTTAATTCTTGAAAACTAATTGTTCAACATCATTCATTAAAGTAGATACCTACCTACGAGCTGTATGGTTATAATTATAAGTTTTAAAATCAAAGTTTCATTTAAAAAAAAAACATGTATTGTAATTATGGTACACACCTGCTCAGTTCCTTTTCAAAATATGTGCACAAACTTATTTACATATTTTATCTATTATGATGATGCTATTAGGTACCTATGCTAGCAAAAAGCCGTGTTGGCCGACGGGTAAGTCAGGGTCGTGGTCGATGTCGTAAAGGAAAACATCGTGAAGAAACCCGCGGCTTAGTCAGCTCCACAAGTTTAGTATTGACCATGTCTTTACTGTGGATGTGGCCGGTTAAGCTCAGAGGATGGTTTAGGTGCTGGGTAAGCCTATTCCATCTCAACATTGTCCTAGGCAATACAGTGTCGTGCTAAGTGTAGGCAAAGATTGCCTCCTGACACTGCATAAATCATCTAGTACCTACCTAAAGATGTAAGGCCTAAGTTTTATGCTACCTATCTCAATGGAATTCTTAAGAAAACGCAACGTTTTACTTTGGGTTGGGATAGATTGAATATCAAGAAAACTTAAACTCGTTAGGTTCTAACTCCAAGGCAGTTTGAAGATTTGTAGCATCCCATCATACCTAGCTGTATTCACCTCCGAGGGTAACAACTTGCGTTGACTGCTTAATATATTCCGTGTTTAGAATAAGATTATAATACTAAGAAGGGCCGCAGCGCCGTATGGATCACAAACTTAGAGAAAGCTTCGTCTGAGATTATAATTTTAGATTTGAAGATACAAATATCTCAACGCCAAATATTTTTGAATAAACTCCGGTTCCCTTTACAAAGTTATTTGCTAAACTAAGAAGTAATTGAAAACTCTCGAAACCCCATTAATTAAAGGTGTTAATAAATAGTAACACTGATGTAAAGTTTAAGATGCAATTACATCGAACGGCGAAAAGTAATGAGCGGCGCGTATCGCTCAACAATGTAGTAAAAGTATAAATGTCGACTAATTAGCACTCACAGGGGTTGTATGTATAATTTGAGTCTTAAACAACCTGTCTAAAGAGTTTTTGTAACCAATTTTATGTAATTTAAGTAAGTATGCAACTGCATTTTTACATGCATAATAACTAGTTGCTTAAGTTTCGTTTCTCTTGTTGATTTATCAACCGATAATTACGCATACTATTTGTATAAAAGTATCAAAACTTTTTCTATAAATAATTCATATCTAACAAAAATTATCGCCGTCAACGACCTTCGTCACAATGACTCTTCTACATTAAAAACAAACAAAGTTGAGGCACGAGTGTGTAGGCACACACACTTACACAAGCCAGAATATTCATTCACGAAATGTTTGTTCACAAAAGGGCTAACCTGTCCCATGTCCTCTGAACCCATCCTCTTCATCTTGGCTTATCTGCGTTCATTCATTACCATCTAGTTTATAAGAGTCGACGGTCCGAAAACATATCGCGCCTCCACTTTTTGTCACACCACTTAATTATCTGGATTTATATCACGATAAAATCGACCATTGACGCTAGGGAGATAACTTTTTTTTGTTTTATATCAGAAAAATGAAATCGTCGGCTGAATTCGAAAACCTCATAACTCCGTTTTTTTGACTAAAATATTTTTTTTGAAAGAAAATTTAATTCTCTACCAAACTGCATCAAAAAATGATTTTCGTAGGAAAGAAAGAAAATGAATCCGCTTGAAAGAAAGAAAGAAAGAAAGAAATCATTTATTTGACACACATTACACAGAGAACACAAAACACTTAACATAGGTAGTAAAAAATAACAATACAGAAAAAGGCTTGGTGTCATATACTCCTAGGACACCGCATCTTTTGATTCTATTACTTTAGGTCCTCAAGGAGGCCTTCAGGCGGCCTTAAACCTGTGTAACTAGAGTTGGCTACAAGCTAATACGAACTTGCTTACATAACCGTACCAGTAGTGGATTCAGTAGTAATGACGAGAAAATCCGTACCTACCCACCCATATTATAAATGTGTAAGTGTGTTTATTTGTCCTGCTTTCACGTCAAAACAGAGCGACGGATTGACGTGATTTTTTGTGTGGAGATAGTTGGAGGGCCGGAGAGTAACATAGGCTACTTTTTATCCGGGTACGACGCGAACGAAACCGCGGGCAGCAGCTAGTGGTATTATAAAAATCTCAGGTAGATGTAATGTTGTTTACTGTTGACAAGTCAAATGGAACTACGCATATTACGCATTCACCCGGTAATCATTTTTTTCTCACTCGAGTATGAACTCTACTGTCACTTTACCTCTACCTACATTATATTATTTAGCTATGTATTGTATAATTTTATTGATGTGACTGTCCGCAGAGCTGACAGAACAATGAAATAGTTCTGAACATACATACATCATGAGGTCATACATAAAATCGATAATGCAGTGGACCACATGTTGTTACAAAATCACCAATATAATATATCTAATAATCCATTCACCAATGTATTATAGTAAAATAACATTAGAAAGGATTTTGACTCAAGGTTTGAACAAAAGATTACAACAATTAATTACTTACTTAGTTGAAGTTGGTAGGTATACGAATGATGAAAGCTCGCTTACTTTGGAGAACAAATATCTGGACATTCATATCTTACAACAAAGCTTGTTCACACATACCTACCTATAATAATTATTTACACTCTCGGTAGCGTGGCAAGCGGGTGGATTGGATGCCTTTTAAAAAAGTTCAGTAGACGCAATAGGTGAGAGTTGATTCTCTTGACGGAACAAAAAATTGCATGATCAGCAGAGTCATTCTGTAAACTCACTTCGAACGTCGAAGAGCTAAATCCGCTGTGAGATTAAATTTCGTGTTCGTTTGAATCTCACAATACATTCTTGTTTATTTAGTGAGCTCGGTCACTTGAGTGAATTCGAAGTGAGTTCTACAGAATGACTCTCCTGCAAGTATTTTTGCGGGTGTGGATATTGTGATATCATGGTACTTGTCATTTATAAGTCACAAGAAATTTTAGTTTGGGATTGGGACTCTGTATATTAGTGTTGATTTTTTTATTAATTTACTGTTTTCTATTTAATTTCGCTTTTGTTTAAATTCATTAAAACACTAAACACTACCTATTATGAACGGGCATTTAACATTCAATAAAACAAAAGGGATGGAAGGAAATGGGGGAGGCGACTCCTACATAAATAAAAAACAAATAGTTTCAGAATAAGTTATTTTTCAAAATTAGTTAGTAGAAATAAAGCCAACTTTTTTATTGACAAAACGGTTGATTTTCTTAAAATATTTTATGTGGCAGTATAATGTCGATCGATTCGTAAGTTTTCAAAAGTTTTTCAAAAATACAGAGAGATGACCTTTGACCTAGGTTATTAGGTTGTTTAGATGGCGAGTACCTAGGTACAAAGTATTTTTTGTCTGTCCTTAATCTTATAATGGACTTTTGTAAAGTCATATTGGTTTCCTACTTGATCGTTATGAAAGCAGAACACAAGTTAGGCCTTGTATACGGAGACGCGGGGCGTCACGTGGCGTGTCGTGCGGCGCGGCCCGCACTGAATTCAAACATTTATGGCGTTGTAGAGTGCGTATGAAGAAGCAATTTGCACGTGTTAGCTTGAAATGTAACACTATTTGCGATGGAGCCCGCAGATGGTAACTCCGCAAGTCAACGCTGCGGAGTTACCATCTGCGGGCACCGTCACTCTTCACGCCTCGCCTCTTTATAAACATAACCATACATTGCGATTCCTGTTTACGCGTGCGATGACGCGGGCCGCTGCACGCGCCGCGGCGGTATGTAAACGGAAAAAACGCCCAATGCGCCGCGAGACCTCACGCCACACGCGCCGTGCGACGCCCCGCGTCTCCGTAGACGAGGCCTTAAGGTTAGTTATTTAGTTCGTTATCAATTAAAAATGTGTTTTTTTTCAATCGTTAAAGAGTTAATAAAACAGCGAGAAGATTGTTAAAAACAATCAGAAAAGAAGAATTCCTCTTAAGTACCCGTCGAATGCAATAAAGGGCGTCCGCGGACAGCAGTAGCTGGGCCGAATGGAATTATTCATGGAGGCGCATATTTGCAGTGTTTGTATCCTTTGTTGTGGCATGTCTGATACATTGGCGGTGGTGGCGGGCGATTCGCTCGGTTTTAGTTAATTACAGAGTGCAACTAAGCGGCGAGCGGACGCTGCCTCCGCAGCTCAGAGCCTCGCTGGTGGCCACAACACAAAAGCGGGTCGATGCCTTCGATAACGAAGCGAGTTTTTATCTTCTTATTTCAACGCTTTTAATTAGTTAGGAAAATATTCTCAAATAAAAACTGCCCCGAGCGAGCACCAGTTCTCAATTTAAGGATTGTCTTTGACCGCTTCGAGCCTCAGGCGCACTATAATGGAAAGGAATACCTCCGTTATTTCGATTGGCTTCTGTATTGTCGATAACATTAATAACGGTAACTAATTACTTTGAGTGTATTATTTTAATGATTTTCTTATAGCTCGTTACGAATGGACGTCCATAAAAATGAAATACATTAAATGTTTGTTAGGAGTATCTGTTCTGTGCATGTAGCATCAGTTTCTGATGCTTGTGAGACATTTCATTGCAAATGTTAACATAGGTTATTACTATCGTCAACTAGATAGAAAGCTTTTAACTTAATAAGGGCAATGATAAAGCTACTAAGCACCTGTTAGTTACTTAGTTGACAACTTTAACAAAAAATTAGTCACATACCTATCTACTTGCAAGAATGAATGGCTATCCGTTTATTAATCTGCTAAGTAAGTAGATCCTAGAATGATGATAACGATAGGTACGGAATTTTTTCTAAATTATTGGCACCCTGATTGTCCAAATTTGATATCGACCAAAATCGGTCATAAACTGTCAAAACTGTCAGTGTAACTTGCGTGGTCTCAAATGTAGTTTAGTAACCACGCAAGTAGGTATCTCTGTCATTCTCATCTCAACGAGACCGAACGCGACAAAAGATATCTACGCGATTTTTTTTACGCGAGTTTGAGACCAATTTGAGGTTTGAGATAAGTTAGACAATCAGCCCGCAGGTCGTGTGTAGGCGTCTTTGAGCTTAGATCTTCATTACTCGATTGCATAGAATTCTATGCACCTTTAGAGGTAATCGTATTTGTGGCGATATTGATTACCTTGTTGATGATTAGTTCAATGTAGGTGTTCATGTCTAACAACAATAGCGTTGTAACTACTTGTTAAGTGTATTATTATTTACCAAGTAAACTACACAGCACGGTCAGTTTGATATGCAAGGAGTGACTGTACCGCGAGGCCATTTTACCCTCAGGAAGATTCTTTGCAATGAATCGAAACATTGACGGTACTTCCCCCCAATTCTTCTAGATGACAACGTCAATCATTCCGCTGCGTTTTGGTTCGATCTCATAAATGTCAGCTTTTTTGGTGAATAGTAGAATAGCTTTTCAAAAATTTGTTCTGCCAAAGTCCAAACCTCAGCTAAAACCTCACCACAACTGAGTCGTTTGTCATTAGTAGAATAGGAAACAGTCGAAAATCTAAGGTTTAGTTGAGGTTTTGCTTGAGGTTGATAAAAAGTTCGCTACTAGAATGGACACCCTTATCTATTTTTACGTGAGTAAGGCGCCATCTAAACATCCAACATCCAACAAGATGTGATTATCGAAAGCAAATGTCAAAATAAAACAATGTAAACTAAACTTTGAAATCATACGTGGAAGATCGATAATCGCTTGTCCCTGAATAGTAATGGAGCTAATTAATTTCTCGTATTCACGGCGAGAAACTCGCACCATGTAAACGGCGCTTAGTTTTGTTGTTAGGTAGGTATTATGTCAAATACCTACAACTCACAAAAGTTTTGATAGTAAAGTGAAGTAAACTTCATCTTATCAAAGCTTAGATAGGTAGGTAGGTATTATTGTGTTTTCCTCCCATTTTCCCCTAGTATCTCGATCTATAAAAAAATATGTTATTTTTATAACTACCTACAGGTACCTTCTCTTACGATTAAGCTACAACCGAAACAGAACTCTAACAAGAGGCAGTTTATAAAAGAACAAAAAAAAATCGACTGCTGTGTAAGAATACCAAGTTTATGATTTGCGACTGCAAACTGTTATCCTAACATTTAGATTGTTTATATTTTCGTACTCGCCTTATTTTTAATACACCAATGTTTTGAATAAAAGAACTATTTTTCGATTCACACATTAAAGCGCATAAAATACGCCAATCAGTTTCTTATAGAATTTTAGTACCCGTAACGCCGGCTCCATACGTTGGGACCAACGTTGGTCCCAACGTTGGGGCCAAGATTTCGTGAACCATCCACACGTTGGCGATACACCAGTCTTGTTCCGTCAGAGCCAACGTGCAGACGTCCGATGTCTGCGCGTCCGATACAGAAATTGAAATTTCTCTAAGTGATTTTACATTACTGAATACCAATTTTATCACAATCACATCACATAATATCACTATCACACTTCACACAACACACTATATTATAAAAGCGAAAGTTTGGATGTTTGGATGTATGTTTGTTCCTCTCTAACACAACAACCACTTAACCGATATGGGTGATATTTAAAATATAGATAGATAATAACCGGAAATAAGACATAGGCTACTTTTTATCCCAAAAAATTGCACGGTTCCCGTAACATAAAAAAAAAATAGTAGACTCCATCATCAGATCAGCTCGCTGTCACCATATTATTACATTGTAGTCAGAACTTGACAAATATGTCGAGTTTCAACTCAATCGGCTTATTTACTGAGGAGTTCTGTTGAACAGCTCTTGACTCCATCATCAGATCAGCTTGTTGATACCATAATATTTCATTGTCACCGAGAATCTATAAGTGTGCAAAATTTCAGCCCGATAGTCCTACAAACACAATAAATAAGGAATACGATGACATTCTCGCTCGTCAGTCGACACGTGCGCTCACGATGCGCATCGAAACGGGACTGAGCATAGCGCCAACGTGTGGACGGATCCCCAACGTTGGCGCGCCAACTTCCTTTGATAAAACCGACACGGCACGGCCAAGCCCCAACGTTGGCCCCAACGTTGGCGCCAAGCTATTTTGTCAGCACCACACGTTGGTGAGAGGCATTGGGACCAACGTTGGCCCCAACGTGTGGATGCGGGGCTCGCGCCATCAAGACAAATCTAATGACAAATCATTTATTAAAATCTGTTGAGTCGTTGAGTAGTTACGAGCGGACATAGGAAAGACATACACTACACTACATACAAACATACATACATACAGGTCAAACACATAACCCTCCTTTTAGTCTTCACCGCAGTCGGGTAAAAAGGTTAATCTTATTAAGTATACAGTACAAATAAACGTTTTCAACAAGTAACGATCAATAAATGAAACCATATCAGACCACATCTTAATAACAATGAAACAAGTTTTTCAATGCAGATAATTATAGGTAAGTTAATTGTAATTACAGCCGAGAGCCTGTTGTATACGTTTCGTAATTAGAATTCATGAATAATGGAATAAGTTATTCTCAAGAGTTCCACAATCGGACCACAATGGAAACTTAAATATCCGTTTGTGTCGAAAATTTACTAAACAAATGATACTCTTGTTATGTATAATTTTAAAGCATTGTTTTAACACCGTCTATCGAACGTTATAAAGGAGCGATGTAGTATATCTACTTACTAAGTAATAACATTGTATTAAATAATAACATATAATTAGTATCTACCTGCTACAAAGATAAAGTAAAGACAACGGAGTTTTAAAAGCTGTTTACAATCAACCGTAAGTGGAAATACAAACGCCAACACAAGTTTTATAATCTGTAATTATATTCAAAACTAGCAGCGCCCTCGCGGCGTTGCCCCCGTAGTGATGGTATATGGTGATGATGACGAAAAGTAGCCTATAACCTTCCTCAAAAGTTTGGCTATCAAATGCAAAAAGAATTTTTCAAATCGGACTGGTAGTTCCTGAGATTAGCGCGTTCAAACAAAAAAGCTCTTCCACTTTATATATTAAAAAGTACCTATTTAAAAGTACCTATTTAATATTTAGTATAGATTGGTAAACAGTAAAGTAGGATTTCTTACAGGATCCAGATCTGGATATCTACTATAATGTAGTAGCTACAATTATTATCTGTTATTTTTAGAGTCAGGACACATTCTTATAAAAAACCAACTCCCTGATTGTATATCTTTATAGCGATCAAAAGCGGTCTCAAACTGTCAAATATATTATGACAGTTAAGTAGCTCGGTCACTCTCATCTCAACGAGACCAAACGCAACAAAATATACCTACGCGATCGTTTTGACAGTTTGAGACCAATTTGAGGTTTGAGACAAGTTAGACAATCAGACCGCCGGAAATTGAATCCTAATTAGGATGAACAAGCTCTTCAAATTTCAAGTTTATGTAAGTAATTCATGTTTAGAGTAAAGCGCCGTTTACATGGTGCGAGTTTTTTGCGTCGAAGATACGAGAAACTCGCTCCATGACAAGCGATTATCGATCTTCCACGTATGATGTCAATGTTTAGTTATTTACATTGTCGTATTTTGGCATTTGCTTTCGATAATCGCATCTTCGAGGCGAGAAATTCGCACCATGTAAGCTGTTATAGTTTGTAGCTATAATGTCATCCTAGTTCAAAAATTTGACATAATTTTAATTCTATGAATTCGTGCTGTGAAGGCTATAAAAAATTGTCGGTCCTGGCTATAAAGTCAGCCTTCAAAAAAACTTCTTTACCACAGAGGGTCTTACTTATGAAAGATGTTTAAGTTGAACACTGGTTAAACAACGTCCTGTGTTTATTTGTGGTCGATGAATAGAAACAGGACGTTGCTTAACCAGTGTTCAACTTTAAACATCTTTCATAAGTAAGAGGGATTGTTGACCACTCTCACGAACATTTATTAAAAGGATTATTTTTCTCCACTTCCTATTTCTTTTAATACTTTAGAATAATCGAGTTGTGCACGAGTGTACTGCGGACGTTGGGCTCGTTACCAGGTTATCAGCCAGCCGAGATGCTTATCTTGACAGGCACGTATGTGACCACCTCTTGGGCCCAAAGCCTTCGTCATCGACACCTCCAAACAATAAATTGACCTTGTTCACCCCCTTTGTGCGAGTATTTAGATTTTTTGTGGTATCACCGAAGACAGGTGCACGTAAAAAGCGAAACATTTAAACTTACGCGAGGTGCTATTAAGTTTGTAAGTATGTAGGAGTTGCGTGTTTATTTCATTAATAAAAATCAAATGGAGTGCAATAAAGTGAATTTAATCACATACACAGACATAGTGCAAACATGCGAGTTTTGAGTAAAAAAATATGTTTAAACGTGTCGACTTGAAAACAAAGGTCGTAAAGCCTATCTTACAAAAATTATAAATAAAAAGAGTTGCAACGCAAAGGCCTAATAATACTAATGCCCAGACTAAGACTTGAACTAGTTAGATACCTACTTAATATTAACGTAACATAAAATCTAAAATAATTTATTTAGCTTCTTGTTGGAAAATGACGGACAAATGTTTAAAAATCATAAAAGAACGGTTGATATGATAGGTACCTACCTAATTGTTTTATTCAGTTCAATTTTTTTTAATTATGACATTGATTTAATTATTCTAATTCTTTATTTGCAATACATATTTTAAATACCAACTTCCTAATCTACTTTAAATTGTTGACCGAATGAATGACTTATAAATTGTGAATGAAATAACTTATTAACGAATTTAATTTTTGTATGTGCGCACATTATGACTGAATATGCTGGACTTTCATTGAATATGTACCATACTCTAGGACCATGCTCAGAACTTAAGAATGAATTTTACCATTAATCTTTAAAAATTGCGTATAATACTTGTTTTAAATCAATCTATCTCTCCCCTGCACAATAAAGACAACTCTATTAAAAATGAAGGGTATTTATCTCGTAATAAAAACTTGAATTAAATTTTTATCTTTTCATACCTGCGGCAAACACTAGTTTCATTATTTAACTAAACTAGCTAAAGTAATTTAGTAAATGGGTATCATTTTAACCATTAAAACTTCTGCTTCAATCTACACAACTGTCAGTGGCTTTAGTAGACTGACTAGGTTCATGATCATAAAACCGAGGTAATTTTACACCAAATAATTGTTATTCCCAACCTGGGCCTTTATTCTATTAATCGACAATCGATATATCGGGTAAAGGCTCATTTACATGGTGCGAGTTTCTCGAATGCGAGAGGCGATTATCGTCATCAATGTCAAAATAATGACAATTCAGTGACAAGCTATTATCGTCCTTCCACGTATGATTTCAATGTTTAGTTTACATTGTCATTATTTTGACATTGATGACGATAATTGCCTCTCGCATTCGAGAAACTCGCACCATGTAAATGAGCCTTAATTGTGGTTAACCTTAAGTTGGTGGAAACTGAACTCAGAACATTTCACCAACTGAAGCTGAACTCCAAAAAATGCCCCGATATTCGTTTTTAGTTGCAAGAGTAGGGGCCCTGATCGCATGCAGTTTATCTGTCGCTGAGTAAAACACATTCTTTGTTATTTTTGCGAGTAATTTGTTGTAAGTATTATTGCGTGTTTCGTAGTAACGCTCGAAACATTCGTAATGAGGCAAATGCATGCATGCCTACGACCGCCAGCAGTAAAGTTGTTTTACTTCGAAAATAACATGTAGATACACCATGGATAAGAGTGGCGAACAAAAATTTCAAGCAGTTTCAACTAATCGCGTATGTTGTCCCTTTGATATTTAAGAGATTAAAAAACGGGTTTTTATATTAGGTCCTATATTATCCACACCTTGAAATAATAAAAATAAAGCGTAATGTACTTGCTTGCAATTTATTCAATTTAAGCAATCGGAGAATGAGTACCTAGGTATAAATATTAATATGTAGGTTAAAAAACTAGAAAACACGCTATAATGTAGCACCAACAATTTTTTTAATTAAGTATTAGGTACTTAAATTTTATTGTAGGTGTCATCGGTCCTTGTTTTTATTAATCTGACGTTTTGAAGTGGCTCAAAATCACGTTTAAAGATTCCGGGCCTTACTTATGAAAGGTGTTTAAAGTTAAACACAGGTTAAACAACGTCCTCTCTTTATTTGTGGATAGTGACGAATAGAGACAGGACGTTGTTTAACCAGTGTTCAACTTTAAACATCTTTCATAAGTAAGGGGGAATACAAGTGAAGCTAACATAGTACTTAACTACCTAAGTAATAAAAAAGTAATGTAGGTGGAGATGATTCAGAGACTAAAGGTAAGAGTAACTGTAAGTAATTTTTATTATGCGCAATACAAACGGAGAATTTTTTAAATCAAATTAGGTATTTATTACAAAAAAATTCGAAGACAAACATTGACATTGAAATTAATAACATTAAGCATAGGAGACCTTACTTATAAGCGCATTTCAACTTGAACACTGGTTAAACACTGCTCAAAATTCGTCCTGTCACTATTTGTCACTAAGTAACAAAAAAGGATGGCAATAGTTTACGCGGTGTTTCAATTTTGTCAGAAGTTGAGTGGAGTTTTTATGTAGAGCGGCCAATCTATTCGATTCTAAAGAGTAAAGAGAACCTCTACCTTCCGGTTTAGTTTCCGCTTGACTTTTACATGCGTTGGATTTTCGTAGTGGTTCTCGTATAGCAAGGATGATAAAATATAAACTGACCAAACCGACCGACTGACGGCTCCTTATGAATAAATTATTATGCCGGGCGGCAGGTGGAATGACCTGACACAAAATGTTTTGATGGAATTGTTTTAATTGGACGTTATCTGGTTCCAACTATCACACCAATAATAAGTTCATAAATATGAACTTGTTGTCTGCAGGCTCATTTATTTATTAGCTTCTGACATATTTTTCATTACAGTTCTTCTGTTGTTATGATGCATACATATAGGTCCCAATTCTTCTAATAAACTTTTTATCAGCAAACGTCACCTATAACCGTAGATTTCGTTTTGTTTCATAATCTCATAGTAACCAACGGACGTTGTCAAACAAATTCTTATCATTTTGGAGAACGAAACAGAACGCAGCGTAATGTTTTAGGAATAGTTGCCGTTGTAAATTAGAAGAATTGGGGCCCAGGTCAACGTAAAAATATATCCACTGTTCAACAAAAGTGTGGTCTTCCTAAGCCTTATCAGGACTTTCATCGGCTTATTCAGTTTACACCTTTTTTATTTAAAAAAACACCTAACTAAAGGAATAAAATTTGTTATTTTACACCGATTGCGACATTAATAGAATCACTAGCTGATAAACAGCGTAAAGCCTATTTTTTTTTTAGAACCTACCTATAGCTTTTTTAGAAAAAAAAATCAGAAACCCTCGCGGGCGTCCTCAGAAGACCTTATCAAAGTTTCTTTGAGGAGATTGTTATAGGGTTATGTTATTATTTATAAAGAGGTTTTATGCCAAGTTTTAAGTTTGTGAGTTCAAGTTATACGATTTTTCATAATAAAGTTTTAACCCCTTTTCACCCTCTAAGGGGTTGAATTTCGAAAAACCCTTTCTTAGTACCTAAACCACTACGAACCCAGATCCACTACCCTCCAATCAAGTCTCTACGATCAGTAGTTTACGCTGTGCGTTGTCTAATGTCAGTGAGTGAGTCAGTCAGCTGGGCAATTCTACTAGATGACAACCGCTGCGTTTTGGTTCGATCTCTTAAATGTCAGCCATTTGGTGAAATAGTAGAATAGTTTTTCAAAAAATTGTTCTGCCAAAGTTCAAACCTTAGCTAAAACCTCACCACAAGTGAGTCGTTTGTTATTAGTAGTCATGGAAACAGTCGCTTTAGTTGAGGTTTTGGTTGAGGTTGATAAAAAGTTCGGTACCAGAATTGACGCCCGGACTTTTATTGATTCTTATAGATATGTAATATGAGGTGAGATAAGCGAGGCAAAAATGGTCGCCATAGCAGAATCACAATAGGAATTGTAACATATGCCGTTCTTGTCATTCTCAGTCTATGAAAAGAGATTCAATTCGTATTGTGATTCTGCTAAAAAAGCTTTTTAAGCCCGAATAATGTCAAATTAATACTTCCATCTAAAGTTATTCGACGAGTTAAAAACTGATTCATAACGAAAGTCTATCAATCCTTCTGGTTGGCAGATCCATTTGCGTTTGTTTCACGCCTAAGGCTGTGTCCCCAGTAGGCAAACTGTGAGCGGCTGACTGAGTTTGCGGCGTATCGGTTTAGTACGCTCTTCCATATTTGAAATGGAGTGTCACAGTTTGTAGTTTGCAGCATTACGCTGCAAACTGCGTACAGTGAGCGCAAAACTAGCAAACTGTGGACACTCCATTTCAAATATATGGAATGGTATACTAAACCGATACGCCGCAAACTCAGTCGGCCGCTCACAGTTTGCCTACTGGGGACACAGCCTTAGTATTTATTTTTGCTAGAAAAAAAATAACATACGAGTAGGTTATAAAATTGTTCAAAATAACATAAACACACGTATTTTTTATAGATACAAATATGCAGGCCACGTCCGATTACCCTTACAAAAACAACATCAGGTGTCGAAGAACACTTACTGGGCTAATAACCTTAGCTTTCGCAATGAAAGGGGAGCTTTGATGTTGGTCATAAAATACTCCTGTGGTCATACCAAGTAGGTTCCGTCTAATTACAACTCATTGCATTTCTTGATCCTATGTCAATCACGTGATCAAAAGAATACCTAAAGACATTAGGTATAATCAAGGAATTTTTATATTAACGGGTACAATTCCTTGGTATTTTTATACTCAAATGTCAAATAGAATATTGAAACGGGCCGTTTTAAGACACTGACTTCTAAAGGTGAACGCAGACCTGGGCCGTACCGCAGTCGCCGCAGTCCCCGCATTCGATTTCTTTAGGTAAGTTTATGAAGTTCTATGCAACCGCAAACGCAGTTACCGCAGTCCCTAAAGCAGAGCGATGACTGCGGCATCTGCGGCGCGTGCGGTGAGGCCAGGTCTGCGTTCACCATAAACATGGACGAAACCTATAGGCTGTTCGCACCCGAGACCGAGACAGGAGACCGAGACGAGAGACAGGCTTCGCAGGGGCGCGCGAAAGTAACACGAGACAGAGAACCGTCAGTTTACTTAATATGACAACGGTCTCCTGTCTTGGTCTCTGCCCCTGATTGTCTATCTTTGATAGCGACCAAAATCGGTCTCAAACTGTCAAATATGACAGTTCGTTGACCACGCAAGTACCTAGCTCTGTCATCCTCATCTTAAGTTAACCGAACACGACAAAAGATACCTAAATATTATTATCAACGGGATAATTAAAAGATAAATTAAAAGATACCTAAGCGATCGTTTTGACAGTTTGAGACCAATTTGAGGTATGAGACAAGTTAGACAATCAGCCCGGAGCAGAGTCATTCTGTACACTTACTTCGAACGTCGAAGAGCTGAATCCGCTGTGAGATTGAATCTTACAATACATTCTTGTGTATTTAGTGAGCTCAGTCACTTGAGTGAATTTGAAGTGAGTCTACAGAATGACTCTACTGGTCTCCCGTATCGGTCATTCGGTCTCAGCTCGCGAACTGCTTCCTTGTGGTGTGAATTCGTCCATCTGTCCGCCAATCACGGCTAATATTGTCATTTCATTGCTCAAATCCAGAATAGAGGAATAATGTATGAAATGAAAGTCTGAAACTGTTTACCAACAATTAATTGATCTGTAAAATTTTATTTTATTAATTACTTTTTAGGAGTTGACAATATAGTAGCTTTGTTTACGTTACATATCGAAACTGAAGACTTCTCTAAAGTGTCTTGAGATAAATCTAAAATACGGTTTACGAATACGTAGAACAGTTTTTTTCATATAACAAATAAAAAACCCAAGAGATATACAAAAGCATTTTATTTTTGCTAGATTTTAGAGCATCTATGCAATGTAAGTATCTATGCAATTAAGTAACAGTCGCAAAGCCTGATTTTTCTGATAAGATTGATTTAGTTTACAAATGAACTAGATCATTTAAGATTTGTTATTCTTAAGTGCATCTAGACGGCGATCTAAATGCGCTCTACCTGCAGGGGAGAGCTTCACAAAATATATCAATGGTTTTAAAAATATAGTCCTTCGAAAGTGTAATGATTATCGAATATCTCGCGATAACCTCATATGATTTGTTGTAGACGTTGCTTTACCAAAGTGGTACCTACCAAATACATAACACGGTACATTAAACGTGAAACTGGATATTTCTGCATCCGCAGGTTTTATCAACCGCAAAATGAGATGGTCGATAACAATGGCAGCTGCGGTGAAGTCGACTCCTTGCGCCCACAAAATGCTCTTGTCAAGTTTAGAAAACAACTGTTTTATTTTATCCTTTCAAGTGTGAACAAGTTCAGTGTTTCATTTCAGATGGTCTGCGGTCAAAGTATTTGCATACCTGGACCAAGTATTTTTGGACAAGTTCGATCAGTGAATTCAATCGAAGTTCAAATTGAAGTGAGAAATTTAAAAGGACGGACTCTATTCACAAGATTTAACAACTAGGTCTTATGCTTTTGCATTTTTTTCCTCACATTTTTTTTTAATTGTATTTCTTATATGGATTTTGATAACAGCCGATTGCATTGATACGTAGAAAGGCAAGTGATAATTAAAAAATTTCGTAGCTCGTGAAGCGCCGAGAAAGAGGCACGCATTAATTAAGACTGTCCGGAAGTCCGTCGCGTGCTTCCATCGCCGATAGCCCATTGAATTATTTATACTTTTAATATTGTAATTATTATACACCAGCGTTTGCTGCCTTATTATTATTTATGTTATTATATTAAATGTTATAATAACGCTCACCACGGAAAGGTTATATGTTGATAAGGAGATAACGTCCACTGTCAGCGTTTAATGAGGGTTTTCATTTGTAAAACGATCGACGGAGCGTCGCGCACTCGAATGCTAATTCCCTACTCGACAAAGTCGGCAACTTGTTCTTTATATTACTGGACACAAATAAATTCTTTCACAATTTGTACTCGTTTGTCGCACATGACGATCTCATTTCGATACCGAATGTTATAAATTACCTGTTGAAAGCTTTAATAATATCAATAATTGCATTTTAATTTAATTGCATTGATGAATAGCTGCTTAATTATAATTACTCTTGTCATATTATAAGTTTTGTGAAATAAAATATTCAGTTTCTGAATCGATAATAAAGAGTAGGTATCATAATATGGTAAACGGCATCGTTTGAATGATATTTAAGAAATACATTTTCTAATTAAATTAACTATTAGCTTTTGTTTGTTTTACCAATTATGCCACCCATTGGTGACTATAATTTTTAAGTAAAATGCTTCTTTACTGTAATACAAATTTAGATGATTAGTAAATAATTATAACAGGAGCGCAACAAAGCTATTTATAGAGTGACCTTTCCATCCCCGCGTGACTGCCACGTAGTTAGGTGTAGATAATGTTGAGACTGATCACTTGATAAGTAAGACGTTCGCGATTCTTGGTGAGTAAAAACGCGTTATGAAATTAATTCGGGCTCCTTGTAGCCCGACCGCACGCAGCAGCTGCCCTTTAGTATAGAATTTCATTAATATTACCGGTTTTTAAAATAATGCGGGTAGACGAACGGTTAGCAAATGACGGCGCACTGGCACACGTGTCCAAGGAAGTACTTCCTTAGGCCACCTGAGTGCTACGTCGATGCACCTTCTCACGGTCAGGCTGTAAAATAGTCTAATGCATTAAACATAATGGGAAAAACCAGTAACAGCACTTAGCTGTCCGCGATAAAGTGGTTTGTGTAAGTTTCGACTGTTGAAAGCTCTTTTGAAATGGTTTGTGTCTGTAGTGCAAAATGAACAATAGATCCTGACTACAATAGTCTGACTCCTAATTGCATAGGTACAAAGGATGATAGTTTATTTCCTCCTACATTTATTCCATCAGAGTGGGTTAACAAGCCTCGATTTAGAACCAGCACTTCAATCGAGTAATAAACTTACAACTCACCAGATTCAAGCAAAGGATGTTGAATTAGAACCATACGATGACAGTAAATTTTAAGTTCACATAAAGCAGTGTGTGTTCAATATTAACGATCATAATTATTATTATTGGCTTGTAGTGTTATAAACATACAAAGCTATCTCCCGCAGCTTTGTTCGTGTGGTACCTAAATAAACAAGGTGGTGAAGTGAGAGTAGACTCACACAGCTAGGGTTCCAATCAGTGAGATGTTTGGCATTGTAAAAAAAAACTGTACATTGGCTCACTCAGAGACAATAGAGATGTGTACAGATCTTTAGAAATTGAAGATGCTTTGTAAGCTACAAAGAGGTGTTTTGAAAGGAATGTTTTGGTAGTTGATCGAAACATTGTGAGGAAACCAGTTAGTAGATTCTGATAGGCGGCAATGGACTAGCAATCCGTGTGTGGTAGCAATGTGTTAATTTTGCAATTATGAAATTGAACGTACATCAGACTAAACAAACATCCAAATATATTCAAAGGATCTTGATTTTTTCTTCTTCTTCTTCTTACGGTGGCTTTCCACTTCTGGAGGTTGGCCAGTTATGTTGATTTTTCCAAGAGTTCTAAAAGAATTGTGAATAGTTATGATCCTGCATATTATTCGCAAATATGTGCAAAATATTTAAATAAACATAACAATATTATGTTACATAGAATGTGCACAATGAGCATTTCCGTATGATATGATATCTTTAAAATTAACTTTCCAATTTTTATCGAACTTATTGGCAATGAAAATATAAATAACTATTACATTGATGTTTTATCAAGTGGTGAGCATGATAATTTGAAAATAATTACTACATAGCTGAAATATATTAATCAGTTGGAAGGGTGATGTCACACTATTAATCTGACCAATAATTCGATTTACGATGTGACAGCTAGTTAATGTCAAAGTCCAAAATAATATAAACAGGCTCAGACCAATAGTGTTGTTTCAATGAATTAGGTGAGTGAACAGATAAATTATTGCTCTATAGAGATTAAATAAGTGTACTTCACTATAAACAGATCTTTAGGAAGAATTTATCCTTCTAATATTATAAAGGCGAAAATCTGTGTGTCTGTGAATGTTTGTTACCACGTATCCCTATAACTACTAATCCGATGTTGATGAAATTGAGAGTTTAGATTCTGGAATAACACATAAGCTACTTTTTATCCCGGAAAAATGTATGGTTCCCGTGGGATAATAAAATAGTAGTCCACGCGGGCGAAGCCGCGGGCGTTCGCCAGTGTATTTAATAAAGAAAATAAAGTAATTTATTGTAATATGCAATAAAGTAATGGTCAATTGATTGTGTACTTTTACAATTATTTTCACAAAATTCACAGCCCGATTATTTTTTTCCGAAAAGTGACAGCACTCCAACTGTCAAATCGTGAATCGAGAAGCGTCTCGTTTGGCCATTTTGATACGGAACCCTATGAATCGACTTTTTGATGATTGACTATAATCTATAATCAAGAACCTTCTTGACTATAATAGATAAATAGATATTTTATTCATTAACACAATACATTTGTCTGTTAAATAGTGTCTTAAAGCCTATGTTAGGTTTGATTGACTAGACACTAGGGTTCTCTTAACCCATAATCTGGATTGGATTGTAAGAATAGGAGCAGACACACGTTCTTTCAACCTTTATTAGGTAATGAACGGTATATTTGAATAATGTCTCCAAAAATTTTTTTTTTTTTTTTTTAGATAGATAAGTAGATATTTTATTCATCAACACAATACATTTGTCTGTTAAATAGTGTCTTAAAGCCTATGTTAGGTTTAACTAGACATTAGGGTTCTCTTTTTTGCATTGCATTTTCACATAGAAATACGTTTAAAACCGTGTAAATATACTCGTAGGTCTGATCTATAACAAAAGTGTCTTAAGTAGGTACCTAATATGTTGCAATCTCAAGAAATCTTGAATGTTTCATGCACGTGCACATATTAGATTACAGTGTAGCGAAACTACATAGCTCTATCTTTCCAAGCTTTATTGCTAGGTAGGTACAGTCAGCGTCATCAATCGGTATCCCCCTATTGATTTTCACAAGGACCCTTTTCATTTCAACTTTGGATTTCAGTCGGATTTGCTAGTATAGGAACTCGAGTGAAATTAGATATCCATAAGTGTACTAGCAAATTCGACTGAAATCCAAAGTTGAAATGAAAAGGGTCCTTGTTAAAATCAATAGGGGGATACCGATTGATGACGCTGACTGTACATAATTTTGTCAGTTCCAGCAATGAAAAGCTTTGTCAGGAAATAATATTATTTAATTTAGCAATATAACATGGAAAGATAATTAAAATTGCTGCGTTATATACAGGTTGTGGCAAATTCTCGGTCACTTAAGGGTAGCTATCTTTTCTCTTGTAGTTAGAAAGTTTTGTTCTTAGGAAACTATTGCTTTATTTTGAAGAAAAAAATAATTGCAATTTTAGATTTTAGAAAAAAGTACAGTACCTAACAGTTAGCCTAAAAAATTGCATTTGTCAAAAAAAAACAAGTTGGTCTTAATCGACTCTATTTCCCACCAAAACACACTTTCCCCAAAGTAACTTACCAAATCAAATCGTAAGCAATAATTCAAAAAAACATATACCATACATTTTCTATGAAAGTAGGTGTTGTAAACATTACAGTGCCTTATTCGATGGTTCTTAATTTTATTTCGTAACTGCTTCGGCATGCTGGGAGACTATTGATATCTGATCATCTAAAAAATGTTTAACTTCTAGCATAATCAGTTCTGTGCAAGTTCTCGAGGCGGATACAGACTGGACTATAGACTAGGTAATACAGACTGGACTAGGACAATACAATTTTGAATTAATAAGAAACTACTCCACGCAGTGTACTTCAACATGTAGGTCGTGACGTGACCCCCAAGTAGGTCTTAAAGCCATGCTCGCTCAAGGGGTCGTGGTCGCAAGATACTCGTCGATAAGACGCTACCCCAACCTAAAATTAGCACAAAGATAAGTGCAATTTCAAATATTTGTCTTAGCTTTGTTAAAATAAAGACTAATAATACGAATAGTACCTAATGCATTCGGCCGGCGCTTACGACCACTGCACTCTCCGAATCACGACATGCAGTTTTTTGAAGAATTCTCAACACTAATAAAATCAGTCGTATTTAATAATAGTAATAGTATGTAAATGAAACAGGTGTTCTATAGTAAACGTATTACTGCAATACTTACAGCTAGACCGATATGGCAATTTGTTTATGGCAATTTTTTCGTTACATTACAGTTCCAACTATTTTTTCTTTTTTTTTTGTGATTTTATAGCATGAACACAAAGTTTGAACAGGGCAACGAAGTCACAATATATTTATAATCTGTATTTTTTTTGTAGACAATAAAATTTTAAACGATTTATCGAAAGTAATTTAAACTTGTGTGTGTGTTGTAACTGTTCAAAAGTTATTTTTCACGCGGGAAAAATTAAAAAAAAAAGCAGGGAATACTTTTGTAACAAAAACATATTCCTTCAACTTAAAAATTTGAAAAAAAAAGGTTAAAAACTTGGAATAGGACGTCAAAGTTTTTACAGAAACTTTAATATAGGTGGTGAGAACTGTTTTAAATTCGGTTTAGATATAAAAAAGTTTTAGGTAAAAAACTACAGGTAAAAATTAAAATCTTGATAAAATTAAAAGCACAGATATTTGTTTTCTACTGTAGTATACAGATACCTATTATGCGTTATGTGGGCGGATTTTTTTAAATTTGTACAAGCGTGTCCATCGACTTCCAGTGCATTATTTTAATACTTCTAATAGATTTGTGGTACGGGTATGGTGTTTTTCGGATAGATTAACAATCTTTTATCCGTTTTCAACGTAAACATATATAGGGTACCATATAATTTTAATTAAAATAAAGCAAAATAAGTAATACTTTACTGCATTTTTACCATGTCCCCTCGTCAGTTTGCAACTTTCATCGTGCCATTACAACTCAATAGATCGAGTTTTGAGACACATTTTCTAGTCTATTATCATGATAAATTCACTGTTTTTCGAATAATAGACAGCAAAACCATGTAAGTTAATTAAATTATTAGATATTTAGCTTTAAACCTCAGTCCAGATTTTTGGCATTTTTGGACATGTCCGGCTGACTAACGGGTTTTGAGCTACTTGGATTATTGCAATACTTGTAATGTGGTATTTTTTTGAATAAACTGGTACTCTTGCTGGCATTCTGACTGCCACTCTGATGTATTGATGTAATCAGACTGTTTTATGAGTCAGTGAAGTGTGTAGGTAGGTGAAGTGCTGTCCGAGGTCCGCTGATGAACTGCTGTTTTTTGAAGGTAAGAAATAACTTTTTGGCATATTACTAGTTCGCAATGAATAGTTTAACTTCCGGTTGCATGAAATAATAGCAGTTCCACAGGATTATGTTATTACATTCGGCAGAAAAGTTAAAAACATTTTCCTTGTCACGGTTTCGTTACTGTCAGCTGAGGAACATTTGCAAAAACGTTAGTCATCCGAACAAATTGTTAGTCATCTGACCTGTAAAGTCAAGTGCATATTGCGGAATTTTTGTATTTTTAACCGACTTAAAAAAGGAGGAGGTTCTCAAGTTGACTGTGTTTTTAAAATTAAAAACTTTTATTTAACTTGAAATGTATGTACCTAAATGTACCTGCTGGATCGAACGCTGAGGGGTAGCCTTATTTTCTTGTCACTGTACCTACTATAACATTTTTGATTTGTGTGCATGTACCGTATAGTGGCGAAAATAAAACTCTTTTCTATTCTATTCTATTATCTAATAAGTACCGATTAAGTGGTATTTAAGTTTTTTTTTTCAAGTTTTTGTTATAAAAGTTACCGGATCTCATAAATAAGATAGAATATATCTTAGATTTAAGTAAAAATGTGTCATAATTGTTAAATAAATGTGGTACCGTGGGGCAGTCCCGGGCATCATCAGTGACTTCACGGTTGAGAGGTAGTTCAAAGCACTATGCAAAATAGACGTATTTTATTAATAAAACGCTCACTCTATAGTTGTAAAAGTCAGAATATCTTGCCATTGTAAACACAAGCCTTACTTGTCCTCTGACTAACATCGACGGTCCACTGACTAACTGTCCTCTCGAAAAAGTTTTTTGAAATCGTATTTTAGATAACTGTTTTTTAACAAACTTTTGTGTTCCTTGGTGAGATAATATTAAATAGTATTATGTGTAATTTACTTGATTTTGTACGGGTTCTAAATTCTAAGAAACACTAAAAAGACTGAGACAAATTTGACCAAAAGTTAGTCACCTGACATAAAAGTTGAAATATTTAATATTTCTAGTTAATATTCAAAGAATATGCACTGATTATTCTATTGTGATTTTAAATTGGATTCTAATAAAAGGCTTTTTACGATTATACGTCTTTTATTTTTTCATTTATCCAGAAAACAATTTCGTTACTCATTGGACAATTTTGACCACAGTATCAGTATTAAAATACCAATAAATCAAGTTTTCTTCAGTAAATTACATGACTTTTGGGTTTTCATGAAACTTTACATATCTTGCTATAAGATCATTATACCCAGAAATAGATATTTGAAGAAAAAAAATTTTTACTACATTTTCAGAATGGTACAAATTTAAAAAAATCCGCCCATGTCTGGGAGGTTGTTGAAATGAAAAGCTTCATCATCATCATCATCTCAGCCGTAGACTATCCACTGATGGACATAGGCAGAAGTAAGCTTGCCCAGCACCAAAACCATCCCCACAGCTTAATTGACCTTGTCCACATTATTTTAGCACCATGTGAGTCTAAAATATCAGCTCCTAGAGTTCCTTCTTATAACTCTACATTATACTTAATACTTTATAAAGGTATGATTCCGATCTCAGACTTTGCAGATGCATTTCTGTTCTGAATTTTCATTCTCTGGCATTTAGGTAGGTACTGATGCCACAAAACTGTAATTTTCAATAATACTACTTAGTATAAAGAAGAAAATATTCTAAAAGCTAAAAATGCAAATTAACAACCCTCACTTAAGGTACTGTTACAACATCTGAAATAGAAATAAAGCGATGTTTTACAAACAAAAATGGCTTCTGTAAAACAAAGACAAACCTGTTATTTTCAAAGCTCCAAATTACAAGTTACGTTTGTTAATAAGCTAGGTTGTTCGTGGGGTGGTCTTATCTTCTGTTTAATCTACCAATGTACGCTTAGTTGACACACGCTGTAGTGAAATTGTTCGACTTTGATTTAAAAATGTACCGGTAAGGTGAAGTTTAGTCTCATAGGTAATAAAATAACTAACAATCTGAAAAACCACTGGCTAAATAAAAAAAAATTAAAAAGCCGACTTCATTATTATACTGAGCAATTTTCTGCATTCTCGAGATGCATTTCTGTTCATAACTCCGAAGATCCTCGATACTACCTTCTCAAACAAAAAATTAATTTTCTATATCGGTCCAGGCGTCTTCGAGTAATCGGTGAACATGTCATAAAATAGCACATAAACAGAATCCGATGAATTGAGAACCTCCTCCTTTTTTTGAAGTCGGTTAATAAAGCTAAATAGGATTACCTACCTAGGTACTCACGGCTGGATTCCGATGGTAAACATCGATGTTTTACTGCTGAAACATCGATGTTTGCATTCCTAAAGTTACAACGTTCTAGCTAGACATTCAGATCTTCAGGTTTTAGGATCATTGAAGGGAATCTATGGGGGAAGTTAGAGGCATGCTCTCATAAATATTCGGCATATTTTACAAATGTATAAGCTGTAGGGGCAAACCCATCGTCGCGCCGCCTTTCAAAACGGTTCACGATCAACACGATGTTTTCCGTCACTGATAAGAGTTAAAGCGTTGTTCACGGCCGGTATCTGAACCACCTTCGGATTGAAATTCAAGGCACATCCCACTAGAACAACAGTTTTTCAACTAGATCAACATGGAAGCGCTCGTGGAGTGTTAGACAGAGTGCTTAGACATTCTTGATTGATCGTTGAAGTTAAGCAGCCTTGCGCGGTCACAATTTGGATGGGTGACTGCAAGTGGCATTACGAGCTGAGCGCTTCCGTGCTTCGGAGGGCACGTTAAATTGACGGTCCCGGCTTTTAAGTCGCTAAGCCATTCTTCTTCTTCTTTCGTATGAGCAAGTGGCCAACTCATGACGAAGGCCTTTAGGCGGCCTAAAAACTCCGTCACCAGAGTTGGAGACTTACTTATACGAACTTTTACTTTTTTAACGTGGTTTTAAAGTTTTTTTTCAGGGTTTCTTTTATAAATAACTAGCTATGCCCTGCAGTTTCACCTGTCATTTGATTAAGTATTGAATAGCCTAAGCCGAATAATTAATTTTCAGTACCTAGCTTCCATAAGAGATGAGCTATCAAATTGGTACAGAAATATTTTTCAAATTCGACAATACAGAGATTAGTGTGTTCAAACAAATAAACTCTTCCGCTTTATTCTAGACTAGCGACGCGCCCCGGCTTCGCACGGGTCACATCACACATCACATTAGAAACCTCTAAAATTATCAGTGTTTCTCTACTATACTATACTATAGGTATGCATGTATTATACATAATTATAAACCTTCCTCTTGAATCACTATGTATAAAAAACCGCATTAAAATCTGTTGCGTAGTTTACATAGGACAGACAGCGGGAAGCGACTTTGTTCTATACCAGCGTTTCTTAACCTTTTTCGTCCACGGACTCCTAGGACATCAAGCAAAACATCAAGGACCCCCTTAATAAAAAAAATCACTAAATTTCGGACCATGTATTTAGTATACTAAATTACGAACATGTGACTAAATTAAAAATCAAAAAAAATCGACTTCAATGTTCGAGCTTAGCAATTTTCTGCACTATCGAGGTGCACTTCTATTCGTAATCCCGAAGATCCTCGACAGATCCTCGCCAAATTCTTGTGGCACCAATCGGAAAGTATAGCCTTTCAAACAAAAAAATAATTCTCCAAATCGGTCCAGGCGTCTTCGAGTAAGGCGTGAACACTGAACATACATAAAAATCAGCACGATTTCGACAACTGATTTTCCTGTGTCGTTGTCAAGCCAGTGATTATCAGTAAGATCTGCATTTTGAAAGAGTCTACTATCTAATTTTTATTTTTGTCGGGTACCTACTAGAAAATAATCCTTAACATTCTGATTTCATTTTTTAGCTCAAAAGCACGCGACACAACTTTGTCACAAGACAACCAACGCACTCCAGTATGCAAAGACTTTTAGTGGCATTTATTTATTCAGGGCCTTACTTATGAAAGATGTTTAAAGTTAAACACTGTTTAAACAACGTCCTGTCTTTATTTGTGGATATTGACAAACAGAGACAGGACGTTGTTCAACCAGTGTTCAACTTTAAATATCTTTCATAAGTAAGGGGGTTATTGTAAAATGGTCCATAGATGAGACCGCGGACCCCCATACATATACTCGCGGACCCCTAGGGGCCCGCGCACCCCAGGTTAAGAATCGCTGTTCTATACGATGTAGTGATAGTGATACTACCAAGGTAAGCTAAGCACTAAGAAAGTAACTCTGTAAATTCAACCCCAGAAACCCTCTTTTCCCACGGATATTTTAAAAATTTAATATTAAAATTGATATTTTTGTCAAAATCAACCAGCGTTTTTGGAAAATCATAGTAACAAAAGAAGGAAGAGGTATTTCAGCTTTTTTATACCTATAATTAAGGTTATTAATGATGTTAAGAATTTATCCCAGAGGAGGATAAAAGTTTGATTATGAAAAACAACGTACCTCCTGCCTACTCTACTATCTTTGTTTTTCAAACTGGAGTTCTGAATTTTGAAGATTCTGAGCGATTCAACCCAACTTAATTAGGGTTTTTATTTTTATTTATTCTTGAAAGTCTAAAAGGATGTTCGTAATATTTTTTAACTTGACGATTAGAAAAAAAAACCGGTCAAGTGCGAGTCGAACTCGTACGCCGAGGGTTCCGTACCTAGCCAGGGTGCCAATTAAGCTAGTCCGCTTAATTGTATGAGGGCCCATACAACTCGGAGGACAATTTTAATTGGCGTCAACTATGTATGTATGGGAACACCCTTTAATTTTCAACTTTTTTAACTTTTTGGAATTTTTCCTTTATTTGTGCTATAAGACCTTGCTTTTTGCCGAATTTCGTTATTCTACGTCAACGGGAACTACCATTTAGGTTTTCGACCCAAAACCTCTAGGGTCCTCCCGTTGACCTAGAATTGTCAATTTTGGTTACAAGCAAGGTCTTCCGGCACAAGTAAAGGAAAAATTCCGAAAAATAAAAAAAGTTGAAAATTAAGGTAAGTTTTGGTACTCACAAGTTTTCACGAAAACCTAAATTTGCCTATATCTTTTTATAGTGTTGACTCAGGACCTTGATTTTTATACTCACAATAGGGACTATAGACCTTAGTATATGGTATAAATTTCAACTTGCTAGCTCTACCCGTTCCTGAGATAATCGATGGTGACACACGGACAGACGGACAGACAGACAGACAGACAGACAGACAGACAGACAGACAGACAGACAGACAGACAGACAGACAGACGGACAAGAAAGTGATCTTATAAGGGTTCCTTTTTTTACCTTTTAAGGTACGGAACCCTAATAATACCGAAAAACGAGAATAATTCCTGAAATACAATTATCTGATTGAAAAACTAAAAGACTTTCAAATCGTTTTTATTGTGAGCAGTGCGATTCAGACCATCTCGGAATGCATTCCGAATTCGGAAAGTGTCGTTTCTTCGCTGAATAAACGTCAAATTTTTTAAGAAAATCCTATAAGTAATCGAATTTATTTTCGGAAGTCTGAATTTTCCGACTGTCAACACGGACGCGCCTATTAACTAGTGTTGGGTATGACATGATTTTAGATTGACTTTTGTAAGAGTAGGTTCATTTTCATTTTGAGCCGGTCCTGTGAGCCGGTTCATTTGAGCTGGTCATTTTCAATTGACTATTCACATTATTTTGGTGGACTACTCACTCATTCTCATATGACAATCTGTCCGGTCAGTTAATTCTTTCTTGTCATTGTCGAGCGAGGAGTGATTGAACTTCAATACTAATCTTCAATCATTGAAGATTGAATGAAGCTTGAGGAAAGAGTAGCGTCATGTCTTCTAATTATGTCATATTGTGTACGGTCACATGACATTTGAATTGAAGTATGACATTTGTTGTTGAGCCGATCTTACAAAGTTTAATTTTGTACAGGACAAAAGAGCCGCGTCAGTCACGTCATACTCAACAATACTATCAACGGTCCTGTCCTGTATCTAGGTTTGTAGAGACGAGACAGAGTTGTGGAGAGAATGTTGCGGTGAAGCTGCTCTTCGCCAATTAAGCTTTACTGGACCGACCGTTAGCAGGGAAGCTCCTGGGCAGTTTGCCACATGGCAGCTCTAGAACTCATTCTACGAGAATATTGAACGGTTAGAGGTAATTCCCATTCAAAAGTAGTATACAGACACATTAGCTCTTTTGTGGTGGTAATTTAAAACCGTACAAATCACTTTCCATTCAATATTTAACACCCCAAAAAATATTAAGCCTTTTTATTATTGTATCGAAGTAGGTTTGAATCTTAGCTGAAAGCTTCAGTTTCAGCGATTGAATCAATGGAACATACATTCATACATAAAATAACGCCCCTTTCGCAAAAAATTAATCATCAGAAAAAAGTAGGTACAACACTATTTGCAATGCTAAATTATTCAAAAGCGTTTTTAGAGCACATTCTTATCCAGAAATAGCAACGATTGGAGATCTATTCTCTATACCTGCATAAAATTATTGAGTTCGATAGAATTCAACGCCCACCACTACGACGTGAGAAAATACCCACCTATTTTTTAACCTATTTCAAAAAAGGAGGTTCGATGTTTAACTAGGTACATGAATTTTTTTAAATGTATAAATGTTCACCAAAATCTCCGTCTATATTGGGCCGATTTTTGAAAATTATTAACCTACTTCAAAAAAGGAGGAGGTTCTCAATTCGTCGGAATCTTTTTTTGTGCTTTTTAGGGTTCCGTACCTTAAAAGGTAAAAAAAGGAACCCTTATAAGATCACTTTCTTGTCCGTCTGTCCGTCTGTCCGTCTGTCCGTCCGTCTGTCCGTGTGTCACCATCGATTATCTCAGGAACGGGTAGAGCTAGCAAGTTGAAATTTATACCATATACTAAGGTCTATAGTCCCTATTGTGAATACAAAAATCAAGGTCCTGAGTAAACACTATAAAAAGATATAGGCAAATTTAGGTTTTCGTGAAAACTTGTGAGTACCAAAACTTACCTTAATTATCAACTTTTTTTATTTTTCGGAATTTTTCCTTTACTTGTGCTGTAAGACCTTGCTTGTAACCAAAATTGACATTTCTAGGTCAACCGGAAGTACCCTAGAGGTTTTGGGTCGAAAACCTAAATGGTAGTTCCCGTTGACCTAGATTCTAGGTCCTAGAATAACGAAATTTGACAAAAAGCAAGGTCTTATAACACAAATAAAGGAAAAATTCCAAAAAGTTAAAAAAGTTAAAAATTAAAGGGTGTTCCCATACATACATAGTTGACGCCAGTTAAAATTGTCCTCTGAGTTGTATGGGCGCTCATACAAATAAGCGGGCTACAATAACATAATGGGTATAATGGGTAGGTACGGAACCCTCGGCGTACGAGTTCTACTCGCACTTGACCGGTTTTATTATTAATAAAATAAATACACTTTCGCCTTGAGGAAGCTTGAAAGCTTCCTCAAGGCGAAAGTGTATTTATTAAGTGTAGTTATTTGGTAGGTCGTGAGCTACCTTGAGTTTGACAGTTCTCTACTCATCTCAAACTCGACTCGAGTGAGGAGATTCGCGAGTGGAGGACGTTTTTTATCAACTATGAATACGAATCTATTGAGTTGAAGTTGAGTCTAGTCGAGGAAATCTCGAGGTAACGACTAAGAATATGGGTGTAAGTATACTTTCCGATTAGTGCCAAAAAAATTTTGGTGAGGATCTATCGAGGATCTTCGGAGTCATGAACAGAAATGCACCTCGAGATTGCAGAAAATTGCAGCTTCTAACATTAAAGTCAGTTCTTTAAAATTTTTCATTAAGGCACTTGTTTTTATTTCAAAAGGTACCCATACTCCCGAGGTGGTCCCTTTGTCGCCAAATCAGGTTCTGATGATGGAGCCAGGAGTTGTTCAATAGAACTCCTCAGTAAATAGGCCGATTGAGTTGAAACACAGCCGATCTGTCAAGTTTCGACTACAATGAAGTAGGTACATAATAATATGGTGACAGAGAGCTGATCTGAGGACGAAATCAGGACCTGTTTAATGAAACAGTATAAGTACCTACTCTTAGCAATTGAATTCTTGATAGATGAAATAAATCATATCACAATAATATTATAAATGCGAAAGTTTGGATGTTTGTAATACAATTGTAATACAAACTTTGTATGGATGTAGGTGTCGCTGAAATTTAAAATTTAGATAGGTAATGACCGAGAATAGGACATAGGCTAATTATTATCCTGAAAAATTGCACGGTTCTCGTAGCGGCGTCCGCTAGTGTGTAATAAATGCAACTGAAACATAGATGATATTATAAAACATAGGCTAAAACTGCCAGTCTCTAGGTGCCAATGACGCATGTGATGTCCTCCTATTTGCTGCTGTAGGTGCTCCCATTCTTCGAAGGGCATCGTAGAGGTTGGCAAACGAATGAGTTGACACGAATGAGTTGAAAATCATCACAAAGTAAGTTCGTATAAGCTAGTGGTAAATTCTCTGTCTCTCTTTCTGTCAATCTAATCACAGAAACTCGGACAGTAAAATTAATCTACCTTAATTATTAAATTCGTGATATATGACGTGGCTATAGGTATGACGCGTAATTTTTTTTTACAATCTTATGCATAAAAACTTTGTGCGCCGCGCTGATCAGGCTAGCTAGAGCGCTCTTTTGTTTTTGGAAACAACTCTCTAGTAAGCTTTGTCGGCATACTAAGTTTTATGCATAACATAAGACAGGATGCCGTTGATGATGTAGGTATATCATATTTTAATGGAGTGTGTACCCAATGAAGGTTTTAGATCTAGGTTAGATTGTAAGCTAATGATAGTAGGATACTGTAACAGTGTCCTAGCTGAGCCACATTCGGACACAGCTAGAATACTTTACAAGTTAGCTATAAGTAGATTTTAAGTGAGTTGATTTATAACCGACCAGGGTGGCATCGGCATAATCGCATTTGCGACAAAGCCCTTTACTTAGAATAAAAAAAGAGAGGAGTAAAATCTGGGTGTTGATTATTTCCGAAAACTGAAACAGTGAATGTGGCGTTCCAGCCGTTTCCGCAACTAATTTTCGTAATCAGTTGCGATAGCGGAAATATAGTTCTTTACTCGCAACTGATTGTGGCAGAAGAATCAATGCTCTTCAACCGCAACCATGACCTTCATTCTATGAGCATTTTCAGTCATCTTATACCTACCTGTTTAAGAGTGGATCCAGCTGTGCAAAATATCGTGTACTTACCTATATCATAAATCTAGCATTCTGACAATACTGAAGCTAGAAAATACTGATTGGTCACATTCAAAACAACAATTGGAAAACACAGAAAAAAAGAAAAAAAAATGATATTTTTTTTCTGAAAACCATACTATCAAAATATAAACGATTAGAATAAGAAATCCAACATATTTGAAAACTTCAACATTCTGAAACTGAAAAATAAATAAAAAACAATGACAATGAAAAATTTTTGACTGACGACTCAAAAGTTTTCTCGCAGTTATTTTGTGTAGCGTCAAAAGTCAAGCTAAGATTGTAATGTTGATGCTGATTTTTTTAATGTAAGTAATTCTTAACAAGTGATATCCCGTGGCTTAGTCTCCATGGACTGCTATTTTTTTCTCTTCACAATTCGAACTGCATTCAAAGATATAGAAAAGATTAGAAGTCTAGAATAGGGTACCTACCTATATTTTAGCATTTTTCATTCATAAATTTTCATAGGGACGTGCCATATGAAAATTTATGTATGAAAAATGAATTCTAAGGTGGTGATTTAATATTACATAGAGGTTTGACTTACATCTTGCTGGCTAAAAAAATCATCCTGGGCGTCCTCGCTTGTACAACCCATATCTTGAAGAAGTGGTGTAACGTGTCGCTCCCAGTCATCCATATTAGAAAGTTATCCTGTTAGTTTTGTTTATCAATTTGAAGCCACAGCTCACTAACAAACCGACCAGTCATTTTAACATCTTTCACAAGTATCCACGCTATGAGATCGCAACGACGAACTTTCATTCATTTCGCGCCAAAAACTTCTAATACTTTTCCGATTGCTACTGTAAGTGGCGGGAAATGGACGAGATCGCACACGACACTCGGCTGTCACAAGCCATGCCCGAGCGAAAGAGAAAAAACAGCTGCTTTTGCCGCGGGCGTATCACGTGCCCGCTTACCGGCGCGCATTCAAAAAACGCACTAGAAGAAAAGTCGGTGACAGCAACGAGTGCGAAGTCAGTGTGGCAAGGCGCGGGTTCCCGGCCGCCCGTCGACGCGACCGGAACAGGAGTGCGTGGTGGTCCGCGAGGTCGTACGCCCTCTGCGTCGCGCCGCCTCGCATCCCTCTCGTTCTCGCCGCACTCGCCTCCATCAGCCTGTCCCTTTTCCACGGAGAAGCGACGAACACCTCCCATGGGCGGCCGCGATTTCCCGCCGTCGGCCGTCCGTGGCCGCAACATGGCCGTATCTCTTCAGACCTCCACTTACCAGCAAAGTTCCTCACCATCACCAACCAACGCTGCCGAGGCCCAGCCAGTTCTAAGAACTGCCTGACAACTGCTGTACCCACTAAGTAAATAGGAAAAAAACTGAAAACTTTCAGACTGAAAACTAAGTTCTAACATTCTTGGTATAAAGGTGCGCAAGCACTACGTAAGATGCTTGTAGACACTGAATAATATTGGTATTACCACTATTAATAAAATAGACCACGGCTCTAAAAAATCTCCTTAGGGTAAGAACGGGTATTGCCGGTCACCTAAGCAAGAATTACTACTATTCATTCAAAAATTGATGTTTATTAAAAAAACTCTTATTAGAGGTAACTTTAGGTATTCTTCTAACATAATCACAACCATTAAGATCAGAACTATTCAAATTTTGGCAAATAAAACACTTTTAAAATAAATTGGCTTTGACCGCCATTACCCGACATGGCGGGTAATACCGGTCAGTAGGTTGGCAATGCCGGTCAAGGTTTTCAGCGGCACAAATCGCATACTTTTGTGCTTTTTGGCTCCATTTCCCCTTCGAGACTTAAGTATTACTTTAATTCCCGATATCCTGTAAAAGAAAATAAGCAAAAATTATTAATTGAAACGAAAAACCTAACAACAAAATTTGACGTATTTTTTATAACCTAAATAACATTATTTAATGCACTCCCACAGCCAAACCAAATCTAATGACACCTCAATACGTTAAAATAAATTGAACTGTTTAGGCTGTAGAGCGGCACAAAGAAATAGACATTTATGTATACATACCTAAGAACATACTTACTTAAATACATACAAAAACTCGAAAAACATAACCATCCTTTCTGCGTGTAGTCGGGTAATAATAATATTAGGTACAACAGATCAAAAAAACAAAAATATCATCTAAATACTTGCAAACATAACTTGCGGGAAATACCGGTCAGCATGACCGGCATTAGCCGCACGTATACTTTTCAGATGAAATATATTTTTAACGAAAACCTGGTGCAAAGTGCTCGAATCTTGTGATTACATGGGTAGATAAATAGCTACTCGGCTATAATCACTACTGAAAATAAATGAAACATGGAAATCAAAACACTCACCTCTTATGTTCCGCGACCAAAAAGTTACAACGATACTTCGCGAAACATACTGACGTATGGTACTCCCAAACGCGTGCTCGGAATTGAGCGGGGGCAGGAGCGTTGGCACAGGGAATACTCACGCCACCCTCTATGTGTGCGTATGTGAGAATATACGCTATATTTTGGAAGATAATGAGGTGACCGGCATTGTCGCCTGACCGGGGATACCCGCTTTTACCCTACTCTATTTTCTCAACGAAACAAAGTAAATTCCTAGTAGGGTACGTACCTAAACATTTCCAGTACTTACCTACCTACCTCTCGATCTCCCGCACGTTCTGAAAAAAATTGATCAACAATAATAGTAGGTAGTAATTACATAATGGTAGTAAATAAATTAAATTACTTAAGTACTTACTTATAAAAATAAGTAAACTGAAAATTAACAAAAATTCATAAAAATCTACAAAATTAAACTTTAAACAATAGATTTAAAACGTGTCAAAACTAAAAATTTAGAAAACCGACTTCAAAGTGCTGCACTCTCGAGGTGCATTTCTGTTCATCACTCTGAAAATCCTCGCTCGTCAGATCCTCACCAAATTTTTATGGAAATTTAATGCCTAGGTATACTTCTCGTGGCGTAGCTTGCTTAGGCGTTCTTGATTGATCGTTGAAGTTAAGCAACGTTGTGCGCAGTCACAATTCGGATGGGTGACCGCAAGTAGTATTACGAGCTGAGTGCTTCCGGGCTTTGGAGGGCACGTTAAATTTTCGGTCCCGGCTTTTTAAGTCGTTAAGGCACGACTGAGGCCTTTAGGCGGCCTTAAAACTCCGTCACCAGAGTTGGCCACTTGCTCATACGAACTTACTTTTTTTACTTTAGTATAGGTAGGCACCTAAGTATTATTAGGTATTTAGTTAGTAACATTTTTCAATCAATAGCATTGTAGTTACAAAACTGGTATGGTACTGTAGACTAAGTTTTTATCGGTTTAAAATCAGTAACAACGTTTTTATGATATTACTTACCACAGATTTATTGATGCTTTCACAAAATTCCGCAAAAATTTGTATGAAACGGACTTTAGCATGATACTTATGGCGTCTTGCACTAGGATTTTTAATTGTATTTAGATAACCTAAACGCGTTATTGGATTTAGGCTAGCTTAGATACAAAAATGTGGATCAAGACAAGACGCCCATATTTCATTTTTTTAGACGTCATTTAAGTTATCAACTTTCGTTACTGCATACGTTTCGATTTTTCAGGCAGCTTTCATAGTCACTACGGACCCACGATACCTCTGGCGATACCCCTGGTGGTATCGTGGGTCTTTTAAAATCAAACGATACCCCCAACATCCAAATATAGTGTTACGACACTAATTAATAAGAGCTTTATCATCTCTTGAATTTTATTAGCAATCTAGTTCCGAATTTCAAATCCTATTTTATTATTCCGGACGCTATTAAAAGCACAAAGTGGGTAGGTACGTATAACATAGTTAAACACTTACGGCGAGCAAAGTTGCTGAAGACCGTACAAGCGGCCAATTAAAAGTTAAATGTCTAATTCTTGTTAGACGCGGGAAGTCCACAACTAGTGGGATATACCTACCCACTAAATTGAAAGTTCTTCATTGTTACGTATAGGTAGGACAAGGATCCGCCGTGTAGTGTCCGACAGCGTGAAATTCTAATGATAAAGTTTTGGTCAAAATGATAAAGCTTCTTCAATATTATGATGAAAGTAGGTGAAAATGAATGAAAAATGTATTTATTTACTACTTAAATAACAAAGGTAGGTACCTATTGTTGATAAAACTTACAGTTTAGGTACCACAAAAGTAGATTCTTAGTTTTAGTCGTAAGGCGGCTTGCACAATGATTCCAAATCGATCGAGCGAGCAAAGCGAGCCAAGATCTTAGTGGCAAGATAGGCGATTTTGCTTTGTATGTTTGTATGTTCCACGAATTTTTGGTATCGCATAACTGTCGATCCGTTCATCCAATATGCATGAAACTTACTAGGTCAATAGGTTGTGCTATGGAAAAGCCTACGAGACTCCTTTGAGTATTTTTCGCTATCGCTAATAGTTTCAGATTTGGCCCTAGAGGCACTCTTGAAAAACACCCTTTATAACTCGGTTCTGACTGAGTGTAGATGTAGGTACTTATACCTACTGTTTTCAAAAATTGTGTGTTTTACTCTTAGGAGTTTATATTTTAATGTTTAGTTGATGGCCGCGCGATATAAAAAAGGCACCAACCTCCCATACAAAATCGGAATGGCCATTTACGGTGGAGCATAAGAGCTTAATCGATAAAGGGGTAAATAAAACCAATTTGGAATGTAGGTCCCTACAAATTAAGTCCTTTCATATGACACTCAATACATTTGTGTAACATTTTATTTTACCCCCTTGGGAACCCAATATCTTGAAAATCCCTTTATCGATCAAGCTCATTACCTACGCTTCACCAAAAATTTTCGTAACACAACCTTTCGACCTACCAAGTTTCATGCAGATTTGATGAACGATTCGACAGTTACGCGAGAACAAGAATTCGTGAAACATACAAACATACCTACCCTTGGCTCGCTTCTCTTGCTCGATAGATAAGTAGGTACCTAGGCGGTACTTATGTACCTAGTTTCAAAATTAATTGAGCTAATAGGTATACAGGGTGGAAAAAATGAATGGGCCCCGGAGGGAAACTACTTTAAATCCGTATGATACAGTATTTTACTTAAAAGAAACATTCCTTTATTTTTAAAAAGAAACAAAACTGCATTCATAGATTTTCTGAAATTCGCTTGCCTCACCCAGAATCGAACCAGCTAAAAATTAAAAAACAAACCTCGCTCTATTTAATACCACTAATCGATAGGATTAATGTCAGGATAAAATCTTTATAACACACGTTTGGTTTAAGAAATAAAAAAGATCATGAAATCTAACATACAATTTTTTTCATTAGTTTTTATTATTTCACCATTCGCGAGAAAACTTTTTAGACGGTATTTGTCTATCTCAGGTGAGATTCAGACTTCCAAAAATGCATCTGATTCGATGATTTTCTGCGAAAAGTTGACGGTTTTTCAGCGATCAAACGTTATTTTCCGAATTCGGAATACATTCCGAGAAAGTCTGAATCACACTACTGGATACCTCTCACCATTCCACTGTAGAGCTAAATTGCAATTAAAGCCCTTATGTACTAAATATTAGATTTCATGGATTTATTGTACGACAGACCAGTGTAAGACCTCATGTTTCTTTGAGAAGTTCTTTAGTATTGAATGTATCGACTAGTGGAATAAAATAGTGAGTGTTTAATTTTTGAATTTTTAGCTGGTTCGATTCCTGGGTGAAGCAAGCGAATTTTAGAAAATCGTTGAATGCAGTTATGTTTCTTTTAAAAAATAAAGGAATGTTTCCTTTAGGTAAAATACTGTATCTTAAGGATTTAAAGTAGTTTCCCTCCAGGGCCTCATTTTTTCCACCCTGTATGTATACCTGCATGTGAATACGAGACCAGAGACAGATGAAAATTGGCCGAATTAATACCTACTAATTTAAAAAATCGACTTCAATGCTAGAGGCTGAGCAATTTTCTGCATTCTCGCGGTGCATTTCTCTTCATAACTCTGAAGATTCTCAATAGATCCTCACCAATTTTTTATGGCATCAATCGGAAAGTACTTATACCCTTTCAAATAAACAAAGAACTTTCCAAATCAGTTTAGGTGTCTTCGAGTAATCGGGTAACATAAATAAAAAGGATTCCGATGAATTGAGAACCTCCTCCTTTTTTTGAAGTCGGTTAATTTGAAACACAATATAACATTATGCTGCAAAAAATTTAAATATCAATTTGCTTAGGTACATTTCGTTTTAGGTATGTTTCTAAATAATAACACTTGGATAGCTTAAAGAAATCTAAAAGTGAGCCATTTACTACATTTTACTACAGGAGTTATTCTGCTCATCACGCTGAAGATCCTCATCAGATCTTCACCAAAGTTTTATGAAACCAACTTAAAGTCTAATAAAAAAAGAACCATCTAAATCGGATGTCATAGAACGGAGATGTCCTGTAGTCACCCTTTTTGGCTCTATTTGAAAGAAGTAACCCCCCCCCCCCCCCCCCCCCCAATCAAAAATCCCCGACGACAAAAATATCTAAGTAGCTAGGTACCTACTTATAAAATTACAAAATTCACGAGAATTGGATGAGAAATGCAACCTGTAAAGGAGAACAGACAGACAGATAGACAGACATCTGGCAGAGAACCGAAACTTTTGTTAATAATGGCATTGATAAGTACCTACCTATTTATTTGTTTGCAATAGGTACCTACAGTTGAAGTTATAAGTAATTTTCCATTCCAAATGACTTTTCGTCAATCGTTTTTGTAATTTTATGCGATTGTTTCCGTTGTTTCCCGAAAACCATTATTTTTCTGGTTTTACTGTAAATCATAAAATTAATTACACTTACTAGGTAAGTACTACTTTAAAATGGTAGGTACGAAATGTTAGACAACCTACAAAAAACTTGTGGTGGACATGATTAACACTGCTTTTGCTTCTCTAATGTTACATTTTTCGATCGATTCGAGACGCATCCCGGAACAAAAGTCCGATCAAGATCAATAAATCAATTTCAATCCAATAAAACAGGAAGGCACTCACCTAGTACCTTTAAAATCTAACTTATGAATTAAGTCGTCTCCGAACAAGAAAAAATGTTAAATAAAACTACTTAAACTAAATAATATCTCTCTGCGAAATTTTAATAACAGAAACATTCTTTTGAATTCGGCGCCAAAAGCAACGCGATCGCGAAGAAGATGGTTGTTGGTTGTAGTTGGATTCAGCACTCAAGTCCTACGGAAAAAGCGGGAACTAATTGTATTATTTATTTTAGTAAGCTCTTTTAGTCAAGGTCGTTCAGTTGTTCTAGTGTGTAGAGCTAACGAACGTACAAACTAGCATAATTATTATTGTTCAAGCCTTATTTGGACATTAAGTAATTTTTACTTATCCTAGTTCTGCGATAGCAGCGCCGCGTCCATCGGACTTCGGTGCTGAATCCGACTCTACATTGAACTCGTGGAACGAAACGTAAACTGCCAAGTGTGGAGGGGGATTATGGTTGTATTGACTGAATGTAACGGAACGGAACGTTCTATTTTGACATTTCTTTTTAGAGTTCGTAGTAGAGATGGGTAGATCCGACGATAATTCGGAGCTACATCTTGATGTACATCCAGCTCCAAAGAGCTACATCCAGGTCCCGTGTCCGTCGGACCCATATGGGTTCGGTACTGCGGGAGCATAGGTTTCGGTTCCGTCGCGCGCGATGCCGTTCCGCCGCCCCGTCTAAAGACCTACACACAGGTCCCGTGTCCGTTGCACTCATATAGGTCCAGCTCGCACTCGCATCTATGCAGTACCTATCCTTTCCGTCCGCACTCCATCCGGTTCCGTGTCCGTTGCACCCAACCCTAGATAGATACCAGTGGCAGTGTTGCCAACCCGAATTTTTGAAAATTGGTAGATGAGGGACCAAAAATCAGTAGAAGTTGGTAGAATGTAAAATTAAAAATAGGTAGATCTACCACCCTAATTCAGAAGGTTTGTAAAGTACCTAAAGATTAACAAATATTTATTAATATTTCAATTTATACGTAGTTATGTACCTAAGTAAGTACTTTAATTTACAAGTTTCAAATGTATGAGTTAGGTTGCCCGCTGTTAGATAAAAATGTTAATAGTATGGAACAATATCTAGCTAGAGTGTGCTCTTGCGTGCAGCCTCTGGCAGGTCAAATTCAAAACTTGAAATTCAAATAGGTACCTACCTACCTACATTCTTGAAACAAGAAACATAGAAAACAGTCATGAATGTTATCCATTAAAATTAAAAACAGGACTATCTGTCTGTAGTATTTAAACTTTAAAAATATTAAATCAAAACACAACGCACGTAACCGTAACCAAAGAAAAGCTTCTTCTTCTATTTATTGATGACAACCCTCTGTCTGACTGAACGAAAGTGTAGATAAGTAGCTAACACTTTTTCAATTCGGCAGGTTGCAGGCAGACTAAACATTTTCTACTAACTACCAATAGGACCGTACCGCACCGTCATTTCACATGAAAGAAACGTTCATCAATGTGATTCCGTAAGATTTAGAAAAGTAGGTAGATTCCAGGCTTGTGGTGGTAGATAGGTAGACTCGAGGCAAAGTAAGTAGATCTACCTACAAGTTGGTAGATATGGCAACGCTGACCAGTGGCGAGGGATAAAAGACAGTAGGTAGGTAGGTATCTATCTACATTGTGTAGGCACCTACTTGTAACTCCAATTGTACCTACTTATTTGTACTAAGTCTATAAATGTTACCTAATACACTACCTACACAATTTAGGTATGTACTACTACCTATTAAGTAGGTAAGTAATTAGTCTTAGAGAAACACAACGGTCAGTAGGTACAAATAAAACTTGCAAGCTACACACAAAAGAGAGAGAAAAAATTAAGTATGCGTATGCAATCGCGTAGGTAGGTAGGTATAAAAATAAATATGGCCTAGGTACTACTACTTACATCTTGATGATGTCGCCGTCCCCGGGGAACAAAATGATAACTGCCATTATCTTAGTTTTAGTGTTATGCCATATTTGTAATCTTTGGGTGCTAATACATCTGCTCAATTTTTTTCGTAACTTTCATACAGTTATTCGCGAAGTTACAAAATATTACAATACTATTCCACGATTCGACCCATGCCTGAAGTTACGAGAATAAAGTTGTACTATAATAATATCATATTGTATTTACACCTGTTAATATGACAAACAATCATTATCATTATGTTCTCGTGAAAAATATTCGTCTAGATAATGATAACCGCATGTTATAATTTTATTCTCGTCAAAACTCGTCCTTGCATTTCGTATAATACACTATTATCATAATCGCTTCCACCCTGGTAAAGCGTTGAATAACATGATAGAATAGTGGTACAATATTAGGTTTTGCCTAGAAAATACGAGGAATAAAATGATAATCGACATTATCGAACTTAGACGGTGATTGATTTTGACTAACTTCTTATTTTTTAAATATCTCTATTTTGGCATTTCTTACGCGTGTGTCATTAAAACATTCCGAATGCATAAAAAATCAGCATTGCTTAAAGCTAACAATCATCTGTCTACGTCCAATATTTGTGAAGTTATTAACGAAAACATGTTTTTTGCTCCTCCTGAAAAGTTACGTTTTTGTAGTTATCATTTTGTTCTCCGGGGACGGCGATGTGACACGCGCGACACTCGACACGCTTCATTTATTTACACTGACCTGACTTGACACACGAAAACACAAACAAAAATGAACCAGCTCGGTGTTGCACACGCAAACATCGCTTGAGGTCTCGCACCTGCACCCTTCCCGCAGTTCCCGGACCTATGCAGTACCCCACTCCGTCCGCACTCCGCCGCGCCGTCCGCCCGCTCCGCGTTGCAGCTCCGCGTTACCGCTCCGGATTGCAGCTCCGCGTTACCGCTCCGGGTTGCAGCTCCGCGTTATCGCTCCGGGTTACCAGTCCGCGCCGTCCGCCGTCCGCCGTCCGGACCGGCGGACCGGTATCCGAGTTGACGCGCGATGTACATCCATCATTACCGCGAGGGATTCCGGTCCGCGGTCCGGTATCCATCCGGACCTACTCATCGCTAGTTCGTAGAATTTTTGTTTTATTTGTCGGTCTAGTTTTTACCTTTTCAAAACTTTTATTTTGTGTTGTAATTACAAAATGCCACCCCCGACTGAATTAAGCTATGACGAAATACTCAAGTTCATGCTCGAGCACAATGGGAAAGTTACAAATCACGAGTTAGTGAAACATTTCAAAGTTTTTCTTATGAATCCCGATATGAGAGGTGAGTATTCGTGTACAAATATCTTCCTCGCTTTTCCTCAAAGAATTTTGTTAGCAATCTCTGACAACGTACAATTTTTCTAGATGAAGCAAGGAGTACTTTCAAGAAACACGTCAATACTTTGGCTATTATAAAGAACCAAAATAATGAGAAATGGTTGATACTAAAAAAGAAATACATGGCTTCTAACGGTAAAGAGCGTGAAGAGGTGCAAGTAAACGCAGAACTGCCAAGCACTGAGGTTTCAGAGACTCCTGACTCCGACTCGTCTCAGTCGGTCCCACCACCGAGACCTCCATTACCAGTACAGCTGAACCAAGATCTTAGTATTTTAAACAATCTTATACAAGATAACGCCCCGCTGACACCACAAACCCCTGCCAACGATGATATATCCCTGAGTGTGTCGAAAGAAAGCCTTTTATCCGTTCAAAGTGATGATGTACCCCCAAAAGTTTACCCCAGAAGGCGATCTTCAGAAAAGAGGTCAAGCATTCCTGGCACCCCTAGATCTTCTATCCCACATCAAGATTTGTCTGAGCTGCACGAGATTACATCGTCCCCCCTTACTACATCTCAGAGTGAAACTATGTTGGTTGATAGTGAACAAACCATCTCGGTGAAGGAGCGTAAACAAATGTTCAACAGGATGGCATCAGAGAGTGATGTTCTAAAGTCCAAACCAAACACTAGTTTTGGTTCTCAGGTGAGTGAATTAAGATTTAGTTTTATTTTTTACTTATCTTTGAAGTTACGATAGGATGGTGTCGGTTTGTGTATTTCAATCATCTATTTATTTCAGTATGGAGATTATAGGATTTATATATTTATTTTTCATTGAATAGAAATGGATTAGCATTATTTAATGATTAGTAATAACTGATATTTTATATTCGGTGGTGAGGTAGGTCGATGACATAGTTCTCATCGTGGGCCATCAATGGATGCAACTGGCACAGGATCGTGGTGGAGGCACAAACTTTGAGAGGCCTAAAATCGGGCTGTTAGATAATGATGATGAGTATTTTTTAGATTATGTTCAATGTATCTGCGTTGTCACTGAACTGTCATATTTGAGTCTATGTCCGAGTCCGATTTGAGAACTGTGATATTGGTCAGTTTGATACCGATTTTGATCATTAACAAAGATAGACAATCAGGGGACTGCTGCAGAGTATGACACAAAACCCTAATCTTAAGGGCTCTTGTTGAAGAGTAGGTACTTATTATAGGTAATATGAGTATATTTTAAGTGACTAAAAAAAATCGCTATTACGATGAAATGCGGTTGTCGATATGGTTTTGGCTTGTCTTTCTTATGGGAGGTTAACTAATGCGACATTAAGGGAGTGTACACATTGCGTTTTTTGCAGCGCGTTTGTATCGATACAAACGCGATTCGAACGCGATGCGAACGCGCAGCCCCCCTCCCGGTTCGTTTTTGTATGGAAAAAAACGCGTTGCGAACGCGCGTTTGTATCGATACAAACGCGCAGCTCAAAAACGCGCTGCAGAAAACGCAATGTGTACACTCCCTTAGTCGCATCGCTTTAAATCGAATCGCCCCACCCCGTTTACACGGGTCGATCAAAATCGCAGGTGACTCACAAACATTTTGTTCGAATATTTTGAGCAGATCAGCTGCCGTATTCCCTAACCTAGTTGACATCAATTTTATAAAAATAGGCACTTTGTAGTACATTGTTGTTATCCTAAAATGATGGTGATTACCCACGTCACGTCAAAGCAGCAGTGTACTGCATAGTGCTCATCAAATTGATTTCAACTGAGGTATGAAATGGGGGGGGAGGGGGGTTAAATGTTTTACGTGCCGGCAGCGGTCGGCAAAAGTCGGATGCAACTACTTTGGAGCTTGCGTCTTTAGTCACTTAGCCGCATTCCAATTTACACGGTCGATTTTTGCCGTACGGTCTAGACGTGCGGCGAAAATCGACCCGTGTAAATCCCCCATTATACTTACGCGATCACAACTAATTTTCATATGAGTTGTATTGTTATAGTTTAATAAGTTGTGATCGCATATGGACTATATTGCGTTATTTACCTTATTTACATCCCAAAGTTTCAACTGTAGTTACTTTTGCAGTCTATTTATATTATGATCAATCAATTTCAGGTTCATATTTGTATAATATCAATGACAATGTTTGAATTTCTTAGTGTCCATTTTTTGTCTGTGCCATTAACCATTTTATAATGAGACATCGCAGCATCGTCTAATGGCGGCCACCCACGACCACGATCATTTCTATCGTCCAATCGATTGGATGCTGCCAATTTGATCATCCCGAATGGACCGTGTGTTTACGTGGATCGGCATGACCGTTCGATTGGACGAAACAATCGAATTTCAATTCTTTTGGCATTAGGGCTTGCAAATATTCGAAAATTTTGATATTCGAATATTCGATTTTTTTCGGGTAATATTCGAATTATTCGAATATTATTCGAATAATAGACAAAAATCTTTGTTTTTACTAAAATCACATCTTCTTTTATTCTTTCAAGTGTTATTTGCATAAACAAAAGATTGTGTCGCCGTAACGAGACATTGGCGATTATTACACGCACAATCAACCACAAATTCTCAGTAAAATCAGTCAACAATATCTGTACTTAATATTATAAAGACGTAAGTTTGTATGTAGGAGGTTATCTCCGAAACTACTCATCCGATTTCAAAAATGAACTTTCAGGATGAACAAAGGCTATTAAGTTAAGTAGGTAGGTACCTAGCGGGCAAAGCCGGCCGGAAGCTAGTCTACAATAAAATGACTATGCTGATTTTGTATGAAAGGTTGGTGCCTTTTCGTGCGCAGTCATCAACCAAACAAAAATCACCTGATGCTTGGAAAAATGCAATTGTGATCATTTTGCACAAAAAGGGAGACTGCTCGAAACTGAGCAATTACAGGCCCATAAGTCTCTTATCTCAGGTGTACAAGCTATTTGCCAAGGTAGTATGCAATCAGCTCACTCGCCAGTTAGATGAGTACCAACCAGTCGAGCAAGCCGGCTTCCGTAGTGGTTATTCCACGATCGACCACATCCACACCATGAAGTAGCTGATGGAGAAGAGTTCAGAATATAACCGGCCCCTGTGCTTAGCTTTCGCCGATTACGAGTAAGCATTCGACAGAGTCGAGCTCTGGGCTGTGTTTAACGTTCTCTATCGCTGCCAGATTGACGCACGATACGTGGAAGTGCTGCGGGAGTTATACAGCACGGCAACCATGCAAGTTCGCCTCCACAACACTACCAACCCTATTAACATCAAGAGTACGGCAGGAAGACACAATATCACCCAAGCTCTTCACGGCGGCTCTTGAAGACGTTATGAAGATGCTTGCATGGGATCTTGCGGAATAAAAATCAACAGTGCTTTCCTGTCACATCTCAAGTTTGCCGATGACCTCGTATTGTTTGCCCACAACCTGGAAGATCTCCAACTCATGATCCAACAACTTTTTGATGCCTCTTTAGCCGTTGGCCTTAACATAAATATGTCCAAGACGAAGATTATGGCGAATGCTTCTGGAACCTCGAATTTTACCGTAACGGTGAAACGAGAGACTGGAGGTAGTTGACAAGTATCTTTATCTTGGGCATATTCTATCTTTTGGTAAAGAGCATCAGAGTATGGAGATCTCCAGAAGGATACAACTCGGCTGGGCCGCGTTCGGAAAACTGGCAGATGTGCTTCAGTCGAAGAAAGTTCCACAGTGCCTGAAAACCCGTCTCTTTAACCAATGTGTCTTCCCAACTATGACTTGACGTGGACGCTTACTAAGGAGACTGTGTTCAAAGTATAAGCTACACAGAGAGCCATGGAGCGGGCCATGCTCGGCATTAGGGTCAATTTATACTAGCGCAGAGTCGAAGCGCATCGAAGCGTCTTATCCAAAACTGAACATAACCTGAAATTCAACCTTAACTCCACCGCGTAACGCTCACATTACTTCGCGAGAATGCGCGCGCACCAATCAGCGTTGGTCACGCGCAGACGCGCGAATTCCGAAGAATGCGCGCGTCTTTTTCAAATCTCAGAAGTAATGTGAGCGTTACGCTGTGGAGTTAAGGTTGAATTTGTTATGTTCAGTTTTGGATAGACGCCTCGATGCGCTTCGACTCTGCGCTAGTATAAATTGACCCATAAACTCCAAGAACTAATTCGTAACACCGAGATCCGGCGCCGGACTAAAGTCCAGGACGTCCGAGTTAGGGTCATGAATCTTAAATGGAATTGGGCTGGACACTCGGTTAGACGAGGTGATGGCAGGTGGCAATAGCGACAAAACACTCAAAAGAGTCTTGGGTAACCAATTTTGATAAAAAGGTAAACTACTTCATTAGATTTTAAAATAACAATTCTCCTGGCCAGGAATCAAACATGTAGATTAAAAAAAACTTTTTATATAGATTTGCATTTTCCTGACAAAGCACCTCCACTGGGTTGCCGGCAAATACGCGAAAGCACTACGCAATCACGCGCGGCACTCTCGAGTGTTTCCGAATCCTATAAAAGTGTCATTTTATGCACATCAGAGTTCTGAGTTTGGTGTTATTAATTTTAATCGAATATCGAATATTCGACTTCAGTATTCGAATATTCGAACGAATTTAATATTCGAATTATTCGAATATTCGAATATTCGAATGCAAGCCCTATTTGGCATGATCATGCCGATTGAAACTTTATAGCGGTTGTAACAAGTCAACATGTTCAACCAGCCCGTTGCCATTGCCTCTCGAAATTGCCTCCAACTGTTTTGAAAACCAACTCTATAGTGCTTTTCCTTGCGTTGCTTTCATGAGAAGATTCCACTCGTACGACTAGGTTCTCCTCCACCTTCATCATCCTCACTGCTAAGGTCTGGAACTCGCTGCCAGCTTCTGTTTTCCCGGAAGTGAAAAATAGGTGACAAACGCGCGTATCTGCATTTGTATCGATACAAACGCGCAGCTCAAAAACACGCTGCAGAAAACGCAGTGTGGCCACTGCCTTACATTCTGCGAACGGACGTTGTCTAAAGAGTCATAATTTAACAAATTAAGTATTTTCGTGTGCGATGTGAGCATTACATTAACTTTCGTAGTTTCATTAAATAAAAGATGTAAACAGAAAAAAAATTGGTTATCGGGTTAGTTTTTTTCTCGTGTTAATGCGATGTTAATAAGCGTTAATGGGCATTAACGCCAGTAGGCCTAACGTGCAAAATCGAGAGGGAAATCTCGGTCGGTCAAACTGCTCTACCTTACAAGTTAGAGCAGTTTAACCGATCGAAATATCTCGTTTCTCGGCTCGATGTTAGGCCTACTGGCTAGTTTTTAATGTTGCCCTAAAAATACCGTGTACCTACCTCATAAAATCACCATTCTTTTCGTGTTTTATGAACTAAGTTAACATTAAATCTCCGATTTACGACGTTCTTATTGGTGGAATATTATATATCTTGATCAGTCTATTGCCAAACTTTATTAAATATCTAGTCTCAAGTCTATCTCTTTTCCTTTGATTTGATCTGCTTGTAAATAAATCCTGATGAACTTCGGGGACAACCAGGAATTTTGAAATTTGTTTGTCTCCTCTCGGGGTCAGAAAAGACGGCCGGTGACGAACAGGAATAACCCAATAATTCGGGCCAAAAAACGGCACAATTGAAGTTCCTGTCTTGAATTTATTTTGTTTCTTATGCTTATGCGTATTTGAAAATATTAGATCGTCAAAGATAAGAAAAGGAGATGGACCCGGTCTACATCTTATGGTTTTCTATTGATTCAGCTTGCCGACTATCCTTTTATTGCAGCAGCTAGCCTCAGTTTATGGCCATTCGACTTGAAGATGTATAATTCAAATTCAACACTAAACCATCACACACACAAACTAAGTCACCGCGATCTCAGAGTTGAACTAATGTTTCTTTCAAATACAACAGTGAGGCACAAACAATTTTGCAATTTGACAGCAATTATTATTTAAAAAGTTTGTAGAACTGTCCTATTTATTTTTCAGATTTAGAGCTAGTAGAATGTTTTGAAACGTGTGCGCTTTGATAATACGCGGGCTTTGGTACCAAAAGGTCCAATACATTCGTTCGTACACATTCGAACGCGTGCTTCAAATGTGTAAGATGTATTGGAAATTCCTGTTCTTAAAACGCGCGTTTCAAACCGCCTAATGTGTACTAGCTCTAAAGTTATTTGTTAACCGAAAAATCACCCCTAAAAGAAATAAAGCTATTGGCCTATTTTTATTAAATTAATTAACGTTATCATTCGGATGCTTTTTAATCATTGTAACCGAAATGTAAAGTTTTAATTGCATTTTGATTGAATGTTTGTCGGAAGATAAGGGTTCTAAACATACATTTTAAACATACGTATTTATTGTTTTGATAATATTAAGTGGAAAATAATGATCAAAAATTATGTTGTCGTCTGCAGCCTGTTAGTCGTGAGGCATCTGTTATTCGGTTGAAAGCCATTAACAAATATTTTGAGACTTAAACAACAAGACTAGTGCCAGCGATCGAATCAAATTTCAAAATTTACAATTAGGTACTTTGTTGTTGGAATCTCGGCTAACTAATTACAAGTGTTTAAAACTAGTTTTCGTTCAAAAGCCGTGCTTGCAGAGTGAAATAGTAAATCGATCTGTCATCTTTGGAATGTTAACTTCTACAAAAGGTGGACTTGTGCCTTTTTTGTATTTTTACATGATTCTGACAGATTTTTGAAAATACCAAAATCTCGAGTACTCCTCCGCCAATCTAAGTTCAAAACAAACTAACCTAAGTTTTCAAAAATCTGAAGATGGACTTCCACAAAGACACGCCTGAATCAATTAACTATGATTCTGACAGAATGTAGTCAGAATCTGACTACATTCTTAAACATAAACCTACAAATAAATAAATAAATAAATATTGCTGGACATTTCACACAGCGCCATCTAGCCCCAAACTAAGCAAAAACGAAAAACAAAGCATCGTTAATGCCCTAAAGATCTGATAGAATGTTTACGTGCCTTGGGGGTTCATTCTCGATCATGTTATTGAAATTTACAATCAATAATTTTGGCTTTTATTGCCATTATATTTGATGACCTTATTTATAACTTTAATAAAACTATGAATTTGTATCTGCTCTATCAAAACGCTTAATGTTAAACTGTGTCGGTGGGTAAAGTTTCCTGCTAGTCGACACCTGGTGCAGCTAATTGAATTGTAAAACCTTCGTCATGACCCTTTGGCGGTTAAAATGCTGTCGAATATGATTATTATCGGTAATAATTTGGAGATCGCGCCAGGATATCGCAAGCGAACGGGAAATCGCTAAAGTTTTTGTTTTTAGATGAATTTAAATACGAATAGTTTGTTCGTCTTTTATACGGGCCTCGTTTGCTGTACGTATATAGTTTTTTTAAATATAAAGGGTCTTACATTTGTGGATAGTGACGAATAGAGACAGGACGTTGTTTAACCAGTGTTCAACTTTGAGCATCTTTCATAAGTAAGGGGGAAAGCTCTTGCATAAAGCTAATCAAAATAAGTTTTCTGTTAAAAAAAAAACGTTTTCCAGCTCGTCGCGAGTCTGAAGTAGCTGAGAATTAAGCTTATCCAATATGCAACACATTACCCCAATGGGCACATTCAAATATAACCAAGGAGGGATGTTTATTGCGAGAACAAAAATTCATATAATAATTTTAGCTCGTTCAAACGGGGCCCATCCCCCTTACACAAGGGAAGCGTATCTACACAACATGAACAACAAAAGCTTCTAATGACAAATATTAGCCTGGCCCGAGTACGCCTCCACACCTAATGGACTCTACAATTGCTTTATTCTGCGTTTCCACATTGTATTGTTGCCTATTAAAAGCCAGGAGGTAGCATAAATCTGTGTGAGGTTGTTAATTTTTTTTATACTACTGAAGCGGAAACTTGAATTATGATATACTAAAATTATCTTAGTTTAAAAAAATATTTGAAGCCATAATACTTTTTATGAAATAGGTACTGTTTATTGCAACCGGAGTTTAATTGCAACGCATCGATCTCTTTTGCATTTCTGAATTCGGAATGTGTTGTAAGAGAATGTGTCCTGTATGGGATGTACGAGTATGTACCTATGGCTCATGGCTTTTCTATGGAAAGTTCGAAATGCCCTATTTTTACACAAGGTGTGGCAAATTTTTGGGCTCTTAAGGGTAGCTACCTTTTCTTTTGTGGTAAAGTAGCGATTACACTATCCGATTTGTAGGAAACCGATCTAGAATCATCGCTCTGTCTCGCTCTTTGGCCTACGAATTGCGTATTGTGCATCAATTATATCATCATCATCATCATTTTCAGCCTGTGTCAACTTAACTGCTGGGTGTAGGCCTCCTCATATCAATTATAAATATTACCTATATATATTAATATATAAGTAATGTTAAACTTGAATTTTCAATGAAGAAAAACCAAAGGTTCAAAAGCTACGAATATCCCTAACTAAAATAAACTGAAAATAGAAGGGACCAAATTGATTTCTAATCAGGATGCCCCTAAGATGATTATTATTTCATGAGATTATAAAACGTGGGTCACCTGTGAATAAATTTGGGTAAAAGGCGTCTGTGCCTGAGGTGCGAATTGATTTGAGTCAATATTATCATTTATTATTCACGGCATACGCTTATTGGCCGCGTGACTCGTGGTCGATTGTCCCTCGATAATTATTGTCGTGTGACTCCAAAGCGCACGTGCGACGCAGCTAAAACCCAAAGAGGGTCATTCGTGCTGTTGGCAATTCCTGTTACTCGATGTTGTGGGCTATTTTTTGTTAGTTGTGTTTTGTTTGCATCGATCAGTAAAATATACTATAGTCGGATTGCTCACTATACGGACTAAAAATGAAGGAAAAAAATGACATTTTTCATAGGTTTTTAGTCCGTATAATGAGCAATACGACTATAGTAGGCTTTATTGGATACTAGATTAAACGATGTAGGTACCTATGTAGTTTGATGTGATACCTTTACATTCTTGTATTGCTTGAAATAGGGTCTTATTTAAGTGTCTCTTTAAAAGTTGGAGTAGGCCTTAAAACGCGAGGTTGCCTCGTACTTGTCCGTTTTTTCCTGTCTCACGACAAGTACTGTAAAGCCGCTAGGCGCTGGCGCAGGCTCGCCGAGTGAACGCCAATGCCAACGTTTGGACAACACCATTTGCCTTGCCTTGCCATCGTTCGCCTAGCTGGCCGAGTGAAAACAAGCGCCATTTTTTTGGTTTGCATAGATCCGCCAAAAGTGTGGACGGTAGTACTCGCCTTGCATCATTTGCCTGCGCTCACGCTGGCTTAAGCTCGCACAGGAGGTATAGGCGGCATAATAGTTTTGAGTCGAGTGTCTTTCATAAATAACTGAGTCATGAACTCATGACTATTGCCATGCTTGTATAAATAAATGCATGATTTGTCATTATTTTTGATTCAGTGCATTGTCATTTTAGCAAGAACGTGCTACTACCATTTATTTCGCCAATTAAAAGGCCCTTTACAAAAGTCGTAATCTTTTATGACACCTCGTAATCGTTCATTGCTGCGTTAATCGCCAAACGAGAACCTTCACCACTATAAATCTTTCAAAAAGTTAGCGAAAATAAGCTTCAGTTTAAGTATACATCATCACCGTTTTGAATAAACGCGTGGTCGTTATGCATGATGAATGAGATAAGATGACACGGTCCGTTGCAAGATGGCAGGAAAATATGACCGATTTCATTGTTCCTCGCTGCTATTCGGCCTGAGAATCACTTGCAGACATCAACAACGCGGATGCCACACTTAACGAGCCTTGTCGAAGTGATAAAAATAGGAACGGATGAATTGGCTGTAAGCTATTCAAAGATAAAGAGCAACGCAATCCGAGCGCTAATACCCCGCTCTGCGGCAATAAACAATTAGATAGATGATTGTATTGTGTACCGTTCTCTTTTAATTACTAGACAACGGAATAAACATACCAATTTAACCTACATCGTCATAAACGGCTAATTATATAATTTTATCTTAAGTTGAAAATAAAACAAACAAATTGCTCGTTGATCGTAGGCGCCAGTGTCTTGATGTAATCTAATCTCATATCTGTACAATGCTCTTCGAGACTGCTAATTCTTTATGTCTGCCAACTCTACTAAAACTTATTGCCTTGATTAATTAATTTGGAGTCTGCTTTAATCGTTTATTTTTAAGGCAGATAAAAGGTTTTTTATTTTATCGATCGATTGGTTACTTTTATGTGAGAGTAAATTATATTGAATGTACTTCTTATAAAGTGAGTTTTTTTTTAATATGCCTGATTTTATGATTTTGCAATTCCTCATAGTGTTTTCATACAGTATGAGGAAATTCAAAACCATAATAGTCACAGGTACTTTATTTTTAGGAAGCATTCGATTCTTCAAAGTATTAACGTTACCAGTCAAACGTTGTGAGTAATGTTTACAATTTATTTATCCCGATCGACTCAGTTTTTTATGTCATTTCAATGTATTGAAAAAAAAATCAAAGTGCAGAAGTCGACTTTAATAAAATATGTTTAAGTATCCCTTTTTTGGGATCTATTGCTTTCTCAGAATTGCTATTTTAAATACTTCGCAAATACAAATAACTATGTCACTGAAAGAGCAAAGTACTGAAATGTTTAATTAAATTAAAGCGAGAAATGAGTAAAGGCTACGTTTTACGTTTCCAAAGCTTTGGAGAAAGTCAACAATTCGTATTTACATTCCTCTGTGCAAAGGCCGAGGCAGGTTGCATACATTGCGGGCATACTGTGTTTTGGATTGTGATGGTCTGGAGAAGTAAAGCCGCGTATACACGCTGGCGCAGGCTCGCGAGTGAATGCCTTGACTCTCGCTCTCGCCTTGCATCAATTCGCTTTCTCGCTCGCGCTTGCCCAGGCTCGCCTAGGCTCGCCCAGCATGTATAATGTATACGCGGTATGAGACTGGCAGAAGTTGTTGGGAGGGATCCACTTGAAATTAATCAAAAATGGATAAAGCGAAGGGTCAAATTTTTACCACAATTTGACAACTCCTTATCTTCATGATCATGACTTCGAATCCTGGTAGTATAGAAAAAGATTTCTCGTTTCTTAAAAGTTAAATGAGCACTATCACAAACTCTGAACCACCAAAGAAAACATCGTTGAAAACCCGCATAGAATTTTTTTTATAAAATGCTTAAGTCTTACTGGTGAAGCTTAACTATCCTACGGCATAATACTGTTCATACATATCATCATGATGACAACAAGCTTTGATAGTAGACGTGTAACCAATACCGGTACCTACAGTTGTTCTATCTCACGAAGTCCGTTTGGTCTTAATTGTGTGTGTGTTCACATGCACGTTGTTTCTGTGTGCGTAAGCTCGCGAGTGCTCAGAATCGGCCCAAGCACACAGAAACAACGTGCATGTGCATCCACACACACAATTAAGACCAAACGGACTTCGTGAGATAGAACAACTGTAGTTAGAATGGAACTTAAAACACTGTATCGATGGCCCGTGGGAGGATGAACAAATGAGATATTTTTCGAACTAACTCTCTTAACGACACATGGCTTTAAATGGCTAAACGTTTTTCCAATAAAGCGAGCTTCTATTCATACATTAAATTTAACCAGACGCTGGTCCGCCCGTAACAAAAACAAATTGATACAAATTTAATTGTTATTTCCGTGGAATGAAAAACTAACAACCTACAAAGTTAATCTTATTATTAAATCAAACACATCACATTAAGGATGTTATCTTGTCAATATCGAAGTCCCTAACAGTGAGGCCTATAGTGTAGACATAAATATGTAACGACAGGTGGTAAAGTGGTCATGCTGCGAAGCGCACGCCCAGTCCACCAATAACAAACAATGTATATCTATCAATACATTGCTCGATATTGAACTGTATTATAATGCATCCTAAGGTTTTTAATTACGTGCAATAATGCTTATTACTTAGGCCCCGTTCTATATCTCTTTGGTCGCAGCGCAAGCCTGAAGACGGGAGAATTCGAATTTATTGACCATTAATTCAAAATATTATTTTCACAATATAAGTACTCATTTATTAATTTTGAAATATTAGGTTCCGATTAATTTATATGTGTCGTTAAGATATTTATTATGTATGTAAATATCGTCTTTGTTTATATTTCATATGAACTGTTCAATTGTTTCTTATATCAATGGATGTAGTGAGTTTTTAATAAAGTGCATTGCCCTAGCGTTCAATTTCATTTGACATCTCAAAGTTGTTAACGGTATTTATTGATAGAAAATGATCAAAAGTGATCATTTTATATAATTAAATGGGCGCATAAGCATTCTAGGTAGGTATAGGTACCACTAAAAGCTTGTAACATCAAATAACTGACCGTTTAGTAAAAAGCTCTTAGAAAGATAAATAAATATAAATATTTTTTGCAGGGTGTGGATGAAGAAGACAGAGTATCGGTAAGTGGATTTTTAGTAGTCTGTTGCCCGAATACTGAATCGCTACTTAAATATTTGAGACGTACTTTCCTTTTTGAGACGTTCTTACTCTTCAGAATCTTATACAAAAATGACAGCTAATGACAGTAAGTTCGTATGAACTAGTGGCCAACTCTGGAGACAGAGTTTTTAGGTCGCCTTAAGGCCTCCGTCATGGCTTTTACGGGACCGACAATTTAACGTGCCCTCCAAAGCACTTAGTCGTTACTGCTACTATTGTTATTTTGTGACAGTGCAAATCGTCACTTGAATTCGATGATCTATCAAAAATTTATAGGAAACATACACACATACGTAATATCGACCATCGAGTTATACCAATATTTAGATTTCAATTGTCATTGTTTTCTACAGCTTGATCAGAAAAGCGAAGACCCTTTGGATACAAAGCAGAAGCAATGGATACTTTGTGCGGCCAAGGGTGAATATCATGCACTTGCAAAGATGTGCAAAGAAAATGGAAAACTTGTGAAGACGAAGGTAAGCTTTTATTCTTTTTAATTCTAATTACTATTATTGTAAATAAAAAAAAAATAAAAAAATGGATAAAATAAAAATACAAAAACCTGTCAATGGCTGGGTTTCGATCTCGCAGCCTTCGGCGTTGCAGGCCGACACTATGACAGCTTAGCCACTGAATCCGCAGTTCCAAATTAGGAACCACATTGCACGGGTAAATCTATTCGCGTGGAAATGCCGAGAAAATGAATTTTCCCGGATATGAGACCTAGCTAGATCAATTTTTCGTCCTCGTAAATTCCTATATTGCAAACTAGCGGACGCCCGCGGCTTCGCCCGCGTGGACTACTATTTTTCTTATCCCACGGGAACCCTGCGATTTTTCGGGATAAAAAGTAACCTATGTCCTATTCCCGGTTATTATCTATCTACATTCCAAATTTCATCAAAATCGGTTCAGTAGTTATGGAGATACGTGGCAACAAACATTCACACACACACACGGACTTTCGCCTTTATAATATTAGTAGGATAGTAGGATAGGATTTAATATAAATCGTTACGTTAGAGCCATTTTAGAGAACGTGAATGCAAACAAATAAATAAATATACAAATACTGCTCGTTTAATAGTAAAGATAGATATAATTTACAATAAAGTTTGTAACTAATATTTGATTATTCAATCACACTAAGCCACTGTACTAAATTATATGAATTCGTAACTTAAAAGGTAAAAAATGCGAGTGAAGCCGTGGACGGTATAGCTAGTATTAGAATGCCCTGCGTTTATGCTGTTTTATAAATATCTATCGAGACAGAATACCAGACTGTTGGTCGGACAACATTGTGTAGTAAATACTAAAGAAAGAATGGCGTAAATAGGAGGCCTATTAACACGTTCAGTGCGGTACAGGACATATATGGGTTGTACGCAACTTTCTTCTGGTGCGGAAGGTAGAATTGTAGTTTTACCGCTGGTGCGGGGGCTATTTCTATACGAAATCCTTTATGTAAAAAAGAGTCAAGTATACTTTTCTGTAGCTTATTAAAAATATAAGCTTAATTTGCCATAAAATTGTACAGGACACATATGGGTAGTACGCACTTAAAAGCAATTTTCGTAATTCTGTGCGTTACCATACATATATGTCCTGTATCCGCAGACCCGGTGTCGCGCTGATTTTTACAGTAGTGCGGAGCAATCCCTATCTTATTAGCACGTCATTTGTCGATTATTACATTAACGCCAAAATTAAGCGATCTCATAAAATGTTATGGTGTTTTCTATGTATATTATGTATGTATTTACAAAAAAAAAATGTATATAAGTAGTATATCAGTCATGTGGTTGCCATAACACAAGCTCTGCTTAGCTTGGGACTACATGATGCTGTGTGAAATGTCCAGTAATATTTATTTTATTTATTTATTTATTTATCGATGGTCGCAATTTAATTGAGGATTGAAAATCATCAACATCCTAACCCAGTTATTAAAAAAATCAATTGCCGCATGTATGTTCTCGCATTACTTGAGAACGGCTTGACTGATTTGACTGATTCCTTTTTTGTTTTGTTTGTAATTGTACGGATAAAGTTTTTATAAATTAAAAATTTGTAAGTATGCGGTGGAGGTCTGCGCCGAACAAAATTGACCAAGGATGCACCAAAAATGAGTCCTGCATATACTTCCACCAGGACCATAAATCCATGCCGGGGTATTTAACTTAGCTTGTAATTTAAGTAAATGAAGTTTTGTTCATATTCAGAGAAATAAATGCTCCTTATCGATATCGATTGTTCAAAATACGGTTAGAACATCACTAAACTTGTGTAAAGGACAAACGTTTTGACCCTATTTTCAGTGCGGTACAGGACAATTTTGGTGGGTATTTAGTTTTAGGTATAGCTTCTAAAGTATTCACCAGATCCCCGTCCTGGCTTACCATATATTAGATAAGGTTATAATCTACCCAAATAATTAAAAAAACAACATTAAATTACGAAATTCATTAAATTATAGGCATTTCAAAAAAAACATAATACAGGACATATATGTCATGTACCGCACCAGGAGTAACTCTCGTACCTACCATAAATGTCCTGTATCGCACTGTCTGAAAGTCTTGCAAATACGGTCCCGCACCGAACGTGTTAACAATAGGGACAAACAGGCTGAAATCCAGCCTGCTAGTCGAACGATATTGTCTAGCTAGTCCGAAACCACTTTATTGACTCGCAAAAGTCGCAAAGGACCGGATGGCCTAGGTACCTACTGGCCCAACAGTAGAAACAAACGGGTTAAAATGATGATGGTAGATATTTTTTTATGACGAGTCCGTGAGGTCCCACTGCAGAGCAAAGGCCTTATGAATATACAGGGTGTGGCAAATTCTTGGTCACTGAATGGTAGCTACCTTTTCTCTTGTAGTTAGAAAGTTTTGTTCTTAGAAAACTTCATTTTTATTTTGAAGAAAAAAATAATTGCATTTTTAGATTTTTGAAAAAAAGTACAGTTAGCCTAAAAAATTACATTTGTCAAAAAAAACAAGTTGGTCTTAATCGACTCTATTTCCCACCAGGAACACTTCTCCCAAAGTAACTTATCAAATCAAATCGTAAGTTTTTGCAATAATTCAAAAAAACACATTCAATACATTTTCTATGAAATGAAGAGTTGTAAACATTACAGTGCCACTTAATTAATCGTTATTTAATTTCGTAACTGCTCCGGTAAGCTGGAAAGCTATTGTAAAGCGCGTATTTAAATTTAGAACAAAGTGCTTCAATGCAGATGTACAAATGGTATGCTCCATGCATACCAACATCTCTTGCGGGTCTGTCTGAAGCGCCTATAACTTTACAATAGCCTCCCAGCATGCCGAAGCAGTTACGAATTTAAATTAATAACCATCGAATAAGTGGCACTATAATGTTTACAACTACTAATTTCATAGAAAATGTATGGGGTGTGTTTTTCTGAATTATTGCAAAAACTTACGATTTGATTTAATAAGTTACTTTGGGAGAAGTGTTTCTGGTGGAAAATAGAGTCGATTAAGACCAACTTGTTTTTTTTGACAAATGTAATTTTTTAGGCTTACTGTACCTTTTATCAAAAATCTAAAAATGCAATTATTTTTTTCTTCAAAATAAAACTGAAGTTTCCTAAGAACAAAACTTTCTAACTGCAAGAGAAAAGATAGCTACCCTTCAGTGACCAAGAATTTGCCACACCCTGTATACTCTTTTTATGAAAATCTTAGTCAATGAGTCTTAACGGATGTTCAAAACATCCGTAAGTTTTTAAGCGTTAGTTAGCACCAAGTGAGAGCACATGTCCAAAAGGTGTGCTTCTAATTGGGTCTTGGAGAGTGGGCCGGCGCCAACCGCGCCCCCCGCCGCATACTATCTTGACATATCTCCGGACGTCCCTTGTTTCATTTTACGAGCTATGTCTCAAGCTTTGTTTTTTTCTTTGTTTTTTCTAACTATTGTTACGCTCTTTCCACTCGCACTTGATATATTGACGTCATATAAACCGTAGAATCGCTAATTTTAAACGATCCCCTGATTTACCATCTAAGATTAGATAAGAAATAGCCTGTTTGTTAATTGTTTAAATATAATGATTTATAATAATATTATATATTATATATTTATAATTATAATATATTATAATATAATATAATTATAATATATATTATATATTTATAATAATATTATATATTATATATTTATAATAATATTATATGATTTTTTTTAACGGTATGTGTCATGATGATTAGGCTCCTATAGCGTAAACAGCTGTTAAATCTGTTGTCAATGTAGCCAATTTTTTTCAATGACTTTTTATAATACAAAAAAAAATTAGTTGTTTTTGATAAATTGACAGAATCTTAACAGTCTGACATTTTTTATCGAAAACTACGAGTATGAATGAGGGATAAATTCATTCTTGATTGGGATGGAATTACAAATTATTTAAATAATGTTAGGTTCAATGCTTATTATTTTTGTCGTATCGGAGACGCCACTGCACTGATTCAATCATGTACATTAATTTTATTGTATACGCAATAAAGAGGTAATGATAGCCTTCTCTTTTATTGATTCGTTGTAAATCAAGGGTCGACGCAATTGGATTTGAATTTTATTGGCATCCTGTTGTAGGGTAGGTACGTGAATACCTAGTTGTTAATTCAATTTAATGATAGCCCGGAATAGCACTAGTGGCTTAAAGAAATCTAATAGTGAGCAATTTTCTACATTTTTAGGAGTTATTCTACTCATCACGCTGAAGATCCTCATCAGATCTTCACCAAAGTTTTAGGAGACCAACTTATAGTTACAACATTTCAAATAAAAAAAGAACTAGAGATATCCTGTAGCCCCCTTTTGCCCCTTTTTGGAGGAAGTACCCTTCGGGCATTATTAATACGGACCGACCAAAGTAATAAATTTATCAAATTGACCGATACTCTTGGTCATTATTCATAATGACTGGTCCAAATGAATACTGCCCGGCTAATCAGGTTGCCTGTGACATATCCATTCACAAATAAATATAGCATACTAGCTGCTGCCCGCGGCTTCGCTCGCGTGGTACCCGGATAAAAAGTAGCCTATGTTACTCTCCAGCCCTCCAACCATCTCCACACAAAAAATCACGTCAATCCGTCGCTCTGTTTTGACGTGAAAGCAGGACAAATAAACACACTTTCACATTTATAATATGGGTACGGATTTTAATAACAAAGATAATAACTGTTCTTAAAACAAAACACATGCTTTTCAGTGAAATGTCACTTGCTTTCATTCTCTTCTCTCCGTCTCAGGAGCTAATAAAGCAACAGTAAATATTGTCTGACAATATGGAACACGTGTTTGCTACTGTGCCATGCTGGTCGACATTTGTCGTCTTCCTTTAAAAAACACTTTGATGCTTATTTTCGTATTTGCCCGACTTGTTGATAGAATTATAGATTTGTGGAAATATCTCTGTGTGTGGGTTTTAATTTTTTTATTGTAATCTTGAGAACTCTTTGAAATTTGAAATTGGGTATTTAAATTTGTCAACGCGACTTCCTATCTGGAGCTTCACCTTTTAACTTCAACTAAACACATATATTTGACATTAATAATTTAAGACAAATTGAAAACATTCTCGATTATGACTGTAAACTTATTTCTAAAGCAGGAACAGACAAACTTGAAATAGAAAGACCGTGCTCTATTAAAACATTGACCCCCTTACTTATGAAAGATGTTTAAAGTTGAACACTGGTTGAACAACGTCCTGTCTCTGTTTGTCACTATCCACAAATAAAGACAGGACGTTGTTTAACCAGTGTTTCACTTTAAACATCTTTCATAAGTAAGGCCCCCAATCTTTATATTATATCCAGTAAGGTATGTCAAGAGAGTTAGTGACTCTGTTGTATAGAAGCGGCAAAAAAAGGTACCTACTTATCTACGAGTATTTTAGTTTTTCAAAACCTTTAAATAAAGGAAAATTAAAAGGTAGGTTCAAGAGCAAAATAGTAATATAAAACACTTTTAGTAATTATTGATTGTTTGATGATTTTTTTTTTGTTTAACCTTTTTTTGAAAATAAATAACTTTTTATTATTATTTATCTACATACTAGCTGCTGCTCGCGGCTTCGCTCGCGTGGTACCCGAATAAAAAGTAGCCTATATTACTCTCCAGCCCTCCAACTATCTCCACACAAAAATCACGTCAATCCGTCACTCTGTTTTGACGTGAGAACAGGACAAATAAACAAACAAATAAAAACACTTTCACATTTATAATATGAATACTTACGGATTTATGAAATTATTAGTATTATTTTTATCGGTTACTTAGATCAGTTAAAAGTGAAACAACATAGCATCTTTTCTTATTAAGCATCTTTTTTATAGTTCACTTATTACGAGTATTTTTCAAGCTGAAGACAGGGCGCGATGGCGCTCATTAGGGGAGGCCTATGTCCAGCAGTGGACTGCTATAGGCTGATGATGATGATGATGATGATGAGTATTTTTTATGTTTATAGTTCACTTATTAAGAGTATTCCGCAGTTGGTGATCCTTCCTAAACCAATTCGTTAACGTTAATTGTATTCTAACGATCGTGTAATTGTATTGATAAGGATTTGTTTGGTTCATAAAAAGACGAAAGCTCGGGATTATTATTGTTGATTTACGGTCGTATTCCGAACGGGGCGGAGTTGTTGATCCAAGTAATTAAATCCAAATCATTTGATGTTGCCATACCAACATATATTGATAGGATTCCTTTATGGTATTGTTATGTTAATTATATGTAGATATACACACAACTTCGAGAAAATCTTCATCTATTTTAAAACCGAGAGTCCTTAGGCGTTTAAAAAGTCAAATAAGCCTTCTATTATCTGTTCTTTCCAATCCATCCTAGGTTGCCTGGAAGAGATCGCTTTAAGCCAGTGGTTCTTAACCTATGGTCCGCGGACCACTGGTGGTCCCTGGAATCACTTGAAGTGGTCCGCGAAGCTATCCAAAAAAATTAAACAAGCGACAAATGACCAAAGTTGAAAGAGAAAACTTACTGTTGGTGGTCCGCGGCAAGTCAGAAAGTTTATCAAATGGTCCCTCATCACTAAAAGGTTAAGAACCACTGCTTTAAGCGATAAGGCCGCCAATTGTTTTTACCTATGTTTAGATAATTTATACTTACATAAGGTTTCTTTGTGGTAAATAATAAAGTGTTATCTATCTATCTATCTAAATCCGTAAATTGCTGTGTAAAATAGCTTAGGCTACCTACTCTTGCAAAGTAAAACTATAAACCTAATTTAATAATAATGTAATATCAATAATTTTTGGAATAGGACCAGTATAACCTCTTACAAACAATATGTTTAACAATTGTATCGCTTGATAATATTATTAGAACGATTTACCCTAAGTTATTCAAATACTTTTTCATATTGCGAACTCAACTCATATACAAAGCTGAAAACAAACCAATACCAACTAATGAGGGATTGCGGCGCCCAGTTCAAATATATGCAGTCCTTTTTACCCACCCTGTAGTTTGGTAATAAAAGTATTTACAGTTATTGAATGACTACTTAAGGGTTTTATTTTTTAATATCATTTAAGATGCCCGTCAATAAATCCATTGGATTGCATGCTCTAATTGGTAACATAGGGCGCACAACATTCATAGATGCGGCATCGGCATCTTAAAATCAAAAGCACGGATACACTAGTAGTTCGCCCCGAACTGAGATCTCGCGCACCGTAGATGGCTTACATTTGGACTTTCTTCTGACTATCCCTATAATTTCAAGTGCTACTACTGCCGAGTATGCCTATTGCGCTAGCTCTTCATAGTAAAAAATGCTAGCATGCATGCAATACATAATGTCGTGTCTTATTTTTCATTTATTTCATATTTATGAATTCTCGTCGTATTTCTAAAAGTATAGATACGTCCTAGAATAAAAATAATAACTATTTTGGAATGTACAAATAAAGACCTTTCATTTGACACCCCACTCAATATATTTGTTTACTTAACTTTTTTTACCCCAATTATTTTTATTCTTTATCAAAAATTTTTTTATCATGAAAATAAATCAAGTAGCATCTAAAATCATTGCAAACCAAACCGCAACGATGCCACTCTCTTTTTAAGACCGACCAGTCAATGAGCTACGAAGACATCGAAACTCTATGAAACGGGAGCTCTTGCAGCTCTGGTTTTGTAGTTTTTGTTCTTTGGTTGTATTTCAAAAACTATACGTCCTAGATTAAAAATAAAAACCATTTTGGAATGTACAAAATAAACCCTTTCTTATGACACCCCACTCAATATATTTGTGTAACTTTCATAATTTTTTACCCCCTTGGGAACCCAATATCTTCACAACCCCTTCATCGATTAAGCTCATATGCTCCGCCGTAAATTTCCTTACCACAACCTATTGACCTACCAAGTTTCATGCAGATTGGATGAACGGTTCGACAGTTATGCGCGAACAACAATTCGTGAAACATACAAACATACAAAGCAAAATCGCCCAACTTACCACTAAGATCTTCGCTCGCTCGATCGATAAACCAGTGAGGTGAAAGAACTCTTAGGCGCAGGCCAGATAGAAGAGACGAGGCGCAGACATTTGTCTCTTCCGCGTCCCTTTCATACAAAATGTGACGGCGCTCCGTCTCTTCTGTATGCTATGCGGCGCGACGCTTCTATACATTTTCTATGAAAGGGACGCGGAAGAGACATAATATGTCTGCGACGCGTCCTCGTCTTACGTCTTTTCTGTATGTCCCGCGCCTTAGCGAGGTGCGGTTTGCGTCCATCTCGTTAAAACATTGGCCACTCCACGCTTAATATTATGTAGCTTCGTAAAGCAGTAAATAATAATCTTTTATCTACCCCTATAATAAGTCATTGATTTTAAAGAAAATCTGATTTAGTTTAGTGTTTCAAACCAGAATGGTTACAAAATTACGTGTCGATTTTGATAGGTATCTAAAAGCCCCTATTAATTGGACTTACTCATGAACATTTTTCATCAGACTTCATTTTGATAAGTTTTTGTTATTTAACACCAAAACTCATCACCACACAGGCTCTTTCATTGACACAATTAACATTTTTCGTGGCGCCTGCGCCGCGATTTAGGGACGGGTATATGATTTCAGCAAAAAAACCTAAACAGTCGTCTAATATTTCGGTTGCACGCGCTATTAACGCCAACTCGACGGTGGGAGTGTCGTTCGTAGCAAAAGCAATTTATGTCGTGATTTATACCAGTACGAGTCATAGGTTTCGTTGACATCTTTCGGTTTAATTAAGACAGCCATTTTCTACTGATTTATCTATTTCTGCTAGACAATTAAACTGATAGCGGTATTTTAATGCTTGTTAATTGATTGATAGCAAGTGTGATCACTGATCAGACTAATTTAAATGTTTCCTCTGCTTTGTAATCAGTGGTTCGGAAAGCCAGTATTTTTAATTTTATGAAGAATAATATTTATTATTTAAGATGTAAATCAACGAAAACGACGATGCTTCAATGAGCTTGTTTGTCACGGTCGCTTGTTATTTTGTGAAGTGAAGCACAGCGACAGGAATTTGTTTTTTTGTTGTTTCAATGGGTGTGCTAACTTCCGAGATTTGTAGACCGGCGCCAAGTTGGTGTAACCCGAGATTTGACGCCGCGCCTCATTTGACCCATCCGCCGAGGCGCGCGCCATTGTTTGGTATGCATGTCGAACACACGCGGGGCTCACAATAATGTTCCCTATTCTATATTTTGTATTGTCACCCGACATAGACATTGATGCTATCTCCGATTATTAGTAGGAACTTTATCTTATTGTAAATATTTGTTGACTCATACGTAGTTACAAACATCCCGAAGAGTTTCAAAATATTTTGTCTAAATAATTGCTCAATCTATGTTTTCGAATGTCTGTGGCTGGATATTTTCGTGGAACAGTGTGCGATCCTGATCAGTTACTATTAAACGGTTAAAAAAATATATAACCAGAAAATTTCCATATAAACCATAAATTGAAAAGAGTAAGATTAATACTTAATTCATAAAAAGTTGTTTTTTTTAAAGTGATTTAGCTTATTAGACCACCTTTTAACGTACTCCTTCCTACATTGCCGCTCGTATTCTAACTAGCCGTCTCGGTTCGTCCCGCTGAACTAAACTTCCACCCCATTCATGCAAGTCACTTCGACAAGAAGTGATTTCTAACACAATGACTTGGCGATATTTTAATGGTTGTTTGTTTAGTGGTTCTACCTTACTCGTGTATCGACCTAATCATATATGCCCATAGTTTTGTTTTTATATCAACGTTTCATTATAGAGTTCATGGGCATGTGATGTTAGGCGCAATCAAATTTGAAAAGAGACAGGTTAGCTTTCGTGCCGCTTAGTAATTTCTTTCTGGCGCCAATAGGTGTTAGCAAGCTTTGCCTGATTGAATGTTCCATCGTTTATAGCTGTTTTGTTTTTTTGGGGTTCCGTGCCTTATAAAGCAACAAATAATCTAGTCTATCTGCTTGTAAAGTCACATTTTTAGTCTGTTTTGGTTTGGGATTGGTAAGTTCATAACGCGAAATAGTAATAGATCAATAGTCAGATACTTTGTTTAAAAAAAGATGACTTAGAATTCCGTCACTATTTGCCCACTGCGCTGTTGGCTCTTACTTTATTTTCCTAATGGAATGAAATAACCAACACATCCATAACCAAGTATTTGCAAAACGGCTCGCAGTCTGTTATTGCAAAACACGAAAGCACACTAATTGAAATTCAGCATGGAAGGGATAATGAAAGGGCCTCACGCGCCCATCGCCTGCAATTCGTCAATCCGTTACGAGATCGTGAAGTGAACATCGCAAGAGAAACTCAAACTACTACAAAACCACATTAGTTACTTAGAATATCGATTCGATCGTTTGTTTGCGCGTGCTACTTAATATGGAGTACCTATACCGTATGCATAATGAAAATAGTGATTGCATTACTAATGATATGATCGAAAATAGAGTTCTCTGAGTTCAATAATAGGTAAATAAAACAATTCGTATAACCATGTGGCCGCATATAAGGTGATTGAGTTTTAAGCCCGCTTCATGTCTTCCATCATGGCTTAACAACAGGAATACTCGTATTGTGCACAGTACTGTACCTACTGTTCGTTCAGCTTCGCGCCTGAGTCGAAATTCTAGTGGGACCTTAAATTACCTTTCTCTCTTGCGCGTGAATGACAACGCGATAGACGGGCATCATATTTAAAAAAACCCGACTGCGTCAAAACTAAAAAGAAAAAAACAAGCCTGCAAAGAATTACTCACAGTCGGTACCCATTCATTTTATTACCAATCAAATCTTCCCAATGTTATGGGTCCCGACTGTGAGTAATTCTTTGCAGGCTTGTTTTTTTCTTTTTAGTTTTGACGCAGTCGGGTTTTTGTTTTTTTAAAATATTTTTTTATTTAACACTTTTTAGTTATGATAAAGTTGATTTTAAAATACCTATTCAACGATACCCCACTTGATATAGAGTGACGATTTTGATTCTTTTAATTTTGACAATATGGCGTCTGGTTGTAGCCCAGGTGAATTTTGATTACTGTCATATCTTTAGTGACACTCCCAAGGTTGAGACAAATCGATTGACGTAAGAATCATCAAAATCGGTCCACGCGTTTGGCCTCTAGAGTGCCACATAGAAACATCCATAGCGAGAATAATTATTAATCAACTTTAAACCGTTATTTTTCCTAAACTATTACTTAAAATGAAAAATGGTAAAAGAAACATAAAGTTGATTTTGAAATACCTATTCAACGATACCCCACTTGACATGGTGTGACGATTTTGATTTTTTTAATTTTGACATTAAGGCGTCTGGTGGTGGCACTGGTGAATTTTGATTACTGTCATGCCTTATTAACACTCCCAAGGTTCAGACGAATCGATTGACGTAAGAATCATCAAAATCGGTCCACGCGTTTGGCCTCTAGAATGCCACATAGAAACATCCAAACATACATAGACTGATAAACACATTACCCTTCCTTTGCTTTGCGCAGTCGGGTAAAAATTAAAGTAAATTGCCGGGAATTTGAAAATAAAGAAATTCACTCAAAAATATTCCCTAAATAATTCGAACCATAGCAAAACTGATGATTTCAACATTTTAACCGATCATGTTTTCAAAAAGTATGTAGGTACCTAACAAAGATAAAAATCGAAGTTTTATGTTCCCTAATATTAACACGGTAACTTTTACAGAAACAGATAAAATGCTCTCTGAAAACAATGTAAAAAATATTTTCCTGCACATCACAGTAGGATCACACAGTTTATTTTCCATAAAATAATTGTTTTTTTTTTTTTTTTTTTTTTATAAAAATTGAAAAAGTGTTTAAAGCGGTAAGTGGCTTTTTGGCGGGAATTTGAGAAGTCAAGTTTCATTTTTGTTTTATTTTCCAAAACTTGTGTTTCTTCGAATGTTAATGTGTAATAATGGTGGATTATTAACCGTTAAGTGTTCGTGAACGTGCATAAGTGTGGGGAAGTGAAACAAAATAGGATAACATTGCTTTTCAAGTTCTCCCAAATAGTCCGTGTTGATGTTTCAGTAAAGCCCCACATCTTTACTGAGGCACAAGGGGAGGGGTGGGATATTATATTTATGTATTGTGTTATGTATTTATATATCGTCAGGTTTATGGTAAACTCCCCTATCTGCGTTTTTGACGAAAATGACTTTTAAATGCCAAATAGTTTAAAATGCGGTGATACACACTGTGTAAAATTCTCATGGCTGTAGCTCCCATAGTTTTTGAGATACGATAGCAGTAAATAAGCATATCAGAGCAATTTTTGATATTGCACCAAGGTAAATTCTCGTAAGTGTAGAAAAGACATTTTACTATAGAGTGCCTGTGTTTGAAACAGAAAAATGATCACGGTAAACTAGCGAATACGGCAGATTCGCGTTCTGCCAACATTATTTAGCTAAGAAAGCACATACTTGAAACCACCCACTAAGGTTGGATTTTTCGAAATTCAACCCCTAAAGGGTTGAAAAGGGCTGAAAACGTTTGAATGTAACTTTTTAACGCGTAGTAGAGCGATATGCTTGAAACTTAATTCTAATAGATCTTGTTAGTGCAAAATAAATAGACACTGTTTCGGGATTTTTCAAAACAACACTTAAAAAGTGGTTAAACGGGTGTCTAAGTTTGTATGGGAACTTTATAACGGGTGGTTGAATTCGCTTGAAACTCGGTAGGTACCTATAAATTTTTTGCAATACAAATACCTAAGAAAAACCAGTATAAAAGTTTTCTCAAAACTACCCTTCAAAGGGAGTGCCAGAAGAGGGTTTTCAAGTTTTGCATTGGTGGAACTTCTTAACAGGTGGTTCGATTTGCTTCAATCTTATAAGTGTTCTTAAATGGATTAAGACAGGAAGGTAATATTCCTATAATGATTCCCTAAAAAAGTAGTTTTGGAAATTATACCCCAACCAAAGAGGATGAAAAGGGGTAAAAATGTTTGAACGTAAAATCATATCATTACGCATTTGCCTTAAAACTAATTCGGCTCGCTTCGCTCGCATTCTTTAGCTTAGCATTGGCTTTATTACATTTTGGGAACAAAGTGAGTAATGTCTGACCACAGAATGGGAACCGACAAGCATCCAGCCTTTTTTTTGAGCACCCACCGTAAGCAAAGTCAAGTTTCACATGTTGCATTTGTCTAAAAAATCTGCTCGCTTCACGAGAAGAGGAAGCTCACTTCGCTCGCGTTTTCGCATGAGGATGAGTATTTTTCAAGCAAAATGAGTACCTAATGTCTGACGAGAGAATAGGAACAGACAATTAGCCAGCCCATTCTTTGAGCACCGTAACACCAAGTGTTACATAATGTTGCATTTTATCTAAAAAAATCCAGCCGGTCCTGTTTTAGCTTCATAAGTATTTTGCACGCACTGAGTTATGTCTGACCACAGATAGGAACCAACAAGCAGCCAGCCTTTTCATTGAGCACCGTTAGCAAAACAAAGTGTTACAATGTTGCATTTGTCTAAAAAAATCGGCTCTGTTGACGAGAAACGGAAGCTCACTTAACTCGCGTTTTAGCTTCATGAGTATTTTGCGTGCACTGAGTTGTCTGACCCCAGAATAGGAAACAAACAAGCAGCTAGCTCTTTTTTTGAGCACAGTTAAAATCAAGTGTAAGACGGTGCATTTGTCTAAAAACAATCAGCCTAATCTGAAGCTCACTTTGCTCGAGTTCTAGCTTCATGAGTATTTTTCACGCAAAGTGAACTATGTCTGAGCAAAAAAAGGAACCGACAAATAGTCAGCCTTTTCTTTCTACACCGTAAACAAAATCAAGTACCTATCACCTGTTGCATTTGTCTAAAAATACTTCGGCTTACTTCACGAGGATACTCGCGAGGAAGATCGCTTTGCTCACGTTTAAGCTTCATGAGTGTTTGCGAGCAAAGTGAGTTATGTCTGACCACAGAATAGGAAACGACAAGCACCTAGCCGTTCCTTTGATTAGGGTTAGCAAAATCAAGTGTTCCAATATTGCATTGGCCTAAAAAAAGGAAGCTTGCTTTGTTAAAAACGTTACTGCACTACGTAAGTACTAATCAAAGTAATCTAACGCGTACGACGTCACAGATAACAGATAGTAATAAGATAAATAACTACGGAACCTCAAACCACAGAACTTGTACTTGGCTGTTTTTTATAGTAATTACTAAATTTAGTGTGTCTGTGTGTAATGTTGTTATTTGTATCAGTAAATTGTCTCAAATATAAGACTTCCAATCTATTAAAAAGTTTTAAAACTCATTTTCTATACTAGATTCACTTTTTCGCAGTCGAAAAATTTAACGAAAACCAATTTTGACGGTGCAAAGTAGCGAATATGACACATAGGAGAGTTTACCATGGGCTAAAAATGTTTTGACAAAATTTTTGTATGTAGCTGTAAAGTCGCGAATCTGCATTATTACGCTATTTAAACAATATTATGTATTATTAAATAATACATATAAACATGCTTTCCATTTAATACACAAATGTATTTAATTTTTTTAAATAGGTCTATAGGAACTATTTCAAAAGTGCAAAAGTATGTTTTTTTTCCAGTCTTTTCGCTCTCCTGAACATTTTGCTTTTTGCAGATAGGGGAGTTTACCATAAACCTGACGATATCTTATTTATCTATAAACTTGCAAGATTATTTAATTACTTGACACTGGCTGAATGCACAACCGTGCGAAGCCAAAATGAAGAAAAAAAAAAAAAAAAAAAGCGGTAAGTACACATTATCACTATTAATTTTTTTCTGCCTAACTTGATTTTTCTTTTTTTTTCATACGGCTTGTGCATTCAGCCAGTGCCTACCAAACGTATACTCTTAATCTTACTATAGGTACCTATTACCGTTAAATACGCCAACATTGCCACCAAGGGTAATTTTGCCCGAAGATCAATTTTTAAGCAAATCTTTAAATTGCAAAAATATTTGAATAATATGTTAACATTTTTTGACTTTGATAGAAAATAGGTTATGTGTCTAGCAACACTGTCTATCTGGTGTGTCGCTAGCTTCACTCAGTAACTTGTTGGAACTCTTCGAGTACGGTGCGTATTTTCGCGGGCAAATTTTGGTGCAAATTCATAAGTGAATTGTGAGTGATGGCGAAAACACAGGTTAGTTTTATTAATATTATGATATGTAAGAACATTTTAGGAGTATTAATATGTTATTATCGTTGCTGAATGTCTTTTCAAACAAGAGTTATAGCGGTGGGCAAAGTTATCCAGCAATGTAGCGATCTACTATTGACAACATTGCCCGCCATCAAAATAAGCTTAGGGTTGGCACTTCAGAAACTTGTTTTTTTTAAAGCTTTTAATTAACTTGCAATGTTTGTATGTTTGTAAGTTCCTATGTTTGTAAGTATGTTTGTCCGAGTCAATTCTTGCAAGCTTAATTTGACCTACTTCCCGGTGTCAAATTGAGCTGAATTTAGGTAAAATTATGAGTCTTCGGTGACAATGCAATAATAATAGTGACAGTTAGCTGAAAATGTCTAATAGTTTAGTAATTATTTTAATTTAGCTCCTAACATCATTTGATCTCAATTAGTATTTCATTTTCATTTGGGTACCTATATAAATATGTTGATTAAAGTTTATTAAATAAATACCTGAATGAAAAATAACCAGTTTTTTTATACCTACAACAACTACGATCACAAGATCAGTTAACTAAGAAGTGTCAACCCTAGCACTTTTAATTTGTGAAATGCGGTTTGTATGAAAAAGACAAAAAATATCAGGGTAACTTTGCCCAGCCACTTTGCTAGGAAACCTTCTATAGTATCGTTTTAAAACCTAAAGTAAACGCCATTATTGCCTAAATTCTTGTATTGGCTTTTTATTTCATCTCTCTAGAGGCTATATTTGCGTCAAAAATCAACGTGGGCAATGTTGGCTAAAAGTCCAGATAACTTTGCCCGCCATCAAAATGTATAAAATACTTAATTAAATATTGACGCATCATAAAATCTGATAAAGTAATACATGCACATAATCTTATAATAGCAGATGATAAAAGAAAATACTTACGTTCCCATAGAAAATTTTTACAAAAATTGAAATTATTCGAAAAAAGCGGGCAATGTTGGCGTATTTTACGGTACCACAAGTTTCTTTACTTGTTTCCATATAATAGTGCGGTCACATTTATTTAGCGTCGAGTCAAAATGTGTTAACATTTGCAGAGTTCATGTACACTTGTACTTCAGTACTCTGCGGTTCTTGTGACAAATGATCCCACTTTATACACGCTCAAACTTCTTCTCGACATTTTCTCAGCGCGTACCGAAATATCTCCTCATGTGTATGACTGTATGCTATGTATACTTCGATATTATACAGTACATACAAATAAACATATAGCAATATGTTTATACTGTCATCATACTGATGAAATTAAATGTAAAAACTAGTGTCCAGACACAAAACTTTTGGATTTGTTTTTAATGTTTCTACAGGATCAATTACTATCGATATATCCTTACTTAAAATCACGGCTTATTATAGGAATAGTACTTGCCCTTCTCCAAAATGTTCGTAATATTTCGTCAAAATAAAGTACAAAATTGTTTTACGAATTTCTTTTACTTGAAATTTAAAAATAATCTAAATTAAACAAACGCGTTAACAAAAATAAAAATGTTTATCGTTATAAGGCGTCAAATTTTAATTTGCCAAAATTGGAGCTATTGTACGTACCTAAGGGAGATGGGTGCGCAATTTACGAAACCCGACTGGGATGCGAGGGAGAGACCTCGCACTTTACCATGGCACATTAATTAACCGAGCTGAATCTACATACGGCGCCACAACAACGAACAGAGCCCACTGGTGGCAAGAGCGTAGATTTACGACTCGTTCGACCACCATCTATCGGATAAACTAATTGCAGTGCAGAGCTATTGTTTCTAAACACTAAGCAGAAATAGAGCCTGCATGCAGTTCCAATTGCGAGTTAGGACCGATTGTAAGCCTGGACCATCGAGGACAATTATTCGATTGTCTGCTTTGAATACCCTCTGATGTTTGGCTGCGGTGATATACTAGTTTTAGTTCCTATTGTGATTTATATATAGGTATCTATGCATTCATTCAATTCAGCCAGCGTTCAAACAATATCGCCATCCTCCCTATAGTCTGGCTGTAATCTAGTTAGAATATAATCATATTCTACGATTATATTTTTTGGTGTTTCATTCAAACACATAATGAACTATTTACGCTTAGCACTCGTGAATAAATGCCTTCGTTTCTTTACCGTTTTCCCAATTCCTTTTGTATATTTCATGCACACTGCAAAAAGATGCTGAACTAAAACTAAGACTCGTTGGTTGTCAACTAATGATCCATATAGTTGAAAAATATACTTTTATTTCAATAAATGGAATCAGACTGTTAGATATCTATCAACCCTTATTTAATTTTCAGTTGGAAACCACTTTGTATCTTAATATTCATAGCGAATCACTTAAAACTGCGAGCGCGTATGGTATGAATAGGCATTTAAATGGTTAAAACCGGTAACAAAACGTTACCGAATTGGGGCTTTTGTGAAATAATGCATGGAGGATAAACCATAGAACTGTGTTTTACGTATGAGGGTGAATAGCGTCATCGCATGTCGCAGCTTCGCCCGCCAGCGTACAAGCCGCGCTCTCTCGCTTTCGGCTATTCGCGAACAACCACTCACTACCCTTATCTACCCGCTCTATTCAAGTCTATTTTGGTCCTTATTGTATTAGAAACTCGAAATAGATGTTGTGGTTTGTATTATCGGCTGTCAGTATCATTTAAATTATTTCGTCTAATTAATAGCTTTGGGCACACTTTTGACTGGTAGTGACTTTAATCTAAAAATTTTAGCTATCTGTAATTTTTTTTAACGATCCTTAGTAGACGGGTTTTAATGTATTTTGTAAAACTAAGCGTATGTATAAGATTAGTTTCTATGAAAAAAATGTACCTTCTCATTAATAAACATAATAAAAAAAAAAAAAATGAATCTCGACTGTAATTAATAAACATTTGAAAGTTAATTAAATATAAAACTGACTTATTATACCTACCTATTAAAGTTAAAGACAAACAAACACACATAATATTCACTACTGGCACTGTAAACTGCCCGTAACCCCATGTTTTAAACCAAAGCGAGTCTCATCGGCTAATCCATGAAAATGGCGCAGGCGTCAACTTGTCTCGATTCACTTTCATCTCAGTATATACACAAGTATCTAACAAGCTATCTCACGACAAAAATAATTATAACGGAGAGGCAGTAGGCAGAGTTCGAGGTGCTCCGCTAAGCCACTACAATTCGTTTGCGGCGGCAATGAGCGGCTTGTAAATCAAAGGGATTCTACATAATTAAGCTCATAATTAATGTAAAGACTCCTTTATTTATAGGCGTAGTCATTCTTAAAATTGCTCCCGTTTTGATAAGGCAGCCCTAAGAGGATGTGATTAACACATGTTACATGTTAATGGGTGTGTAGATAATGATATCAGTTGACTTTCAACTTTTTATGAACATCTATTTCTTTTTTGTTTCGTATTTATACTTGTATTTCAAATTTAAAACCGATTTCAGTAAGGAATACTACTGTAGGTAAAAGTTATTATAGAAATACAATTAATATAAAATATTAAGCAATTAATATTTATTGCGCAGCTATGTTTTGATACTCAAGCGTCATAAAAATTATTACATGTGAATTATGTTTCCTTAATATTCTTGGGTATAATGAAAATGTCACAGCTAGACAGGAAATGTATATTTAATAAAAGCAGAAAAAGTTTGGTATCCGGGTGTGATTTACAACTTGAGCTTGTAATATATTTTCTAAATGCATGAATGACAGCCGAGTGGAGTCTTCATTGAAGCCCCTAATACGAGTGTGAGTTTCGTTTGAATTATGCGCGCCACCGCATCGGGACCGACAGTCTCCCTATTAATTTGTTTATATTAGAGACGTTCACTTGCGCAGTCAATCACGATTGTCGTCGACCGACCGATATACGATTTGTTTTCGAAAGATCTTAACCATGTTTTGGTTATTTCTGTACAATTGAAGCTTTTAAATTTAGTGTCACCGCAACTCTCTGGAGACGCTTGAAACATTTGTCTCGGAATATTTATCGCCTCTGCAAGACGAGTATATCATCCAGCCAGCATTGTGGCAATCGATCAGTAACCGCGCTGCCTAGCCTAAATTGATTATTTATTCAGACTTAGTTGAATCTTTGAGCGGTCGAGTTAATTTTGTAGACGCAGGATGTGGATAAATACTTAACGAAGTGGAGATAATTAATTTGTATATGCGGTTAATTACTTACAAATAAGTTACTTCGTAGCGTTATTTTTTAACGGGTATTATTTAAACGAGTGACTGTAAATTAAAGTTTTAAGTGTCAAAAATAATCAATTTTTGTAAGCTCGTTCTGGATTTTATTATTAAGTTTTCGCTTACTTACTCAAATTCATACCGCTCAAGTTATTAAAGTAGTATGTCATCATCAGTCGCTAAGTTTTTTTTATTCGATCATTTTATAATTACCCTTTTTTTACTTTTTAGCTATATTTCGTATGATTTCAACCTAAAACGAATGGCATATTATCATTCAAATAGATTGCATAGGTGATGGTATTGTTGCTAGAGTTTTTGTCACAGATATATTTAAAATTCAGTGATTTATTCAGGGGGTTACTTTTCATTTTACCAAAGATTCATAATACTTAGCCAATAAACTTATCGGTTCTGTACTGAAACCTTTTGAACTATTATTATGAAATCGTGAGATCATTTCACCCTAAAAACGTTAGCACAAAGTCTTCATAAACCATGCTGACATGTCCCTTTATAATTATATTACCTACTTGAAGATACTTTTGTGTAGAACAACTCGAGGGCCACAGCCGCATGACCTCCCGGGGCAAACGGGGATAAGTACACGCCGCACTCTGGTAGAAATATAAAACATGTTCATTATTTTAAGGCTAATTGGCAAAGGTCGCTTGCAGCGAAGTAGGTGCGAGTCTACCCACGCCCACGGCAGTACCAAATTCGAGCACCGTGTAAAGCCCCCATTACCGAACAAATGCGAATGTACGTATAGACACTGTTTCTGCATTAACCTGAAGTGCTACATGTCGCTTTGTAAGATGAAACCAAATATATTATACGTATGATAATATTATACGATTATGTTATCTTTGTACAAAATATTAAATCACAAAACTGGACACAGTATTTTAATTGTTGCTGAAAGAAACGATTAGAATTTCGCGATTCTATTGATATCTTATAACTTTTACGGCGATTGAATGTAAAGGTTTAAATGTAAAAATCAATATAATCTGATTGATATGAAAACCACACTTTGTTTAGTGTTATATGAAGATTTATTTAACTCTCTAAAATTAATTAAGAATCTTTAAAATCACTAATCTGAAAGCCCTGTTGGTATCTTTCAAATTCGTTTATATTTAAGTATTCCTTTTAAATATTCCAAAGGTAAATTCCAAGTTAAGAAAGAGGTTTATTCTATCTTTGATATCCTGCCCCGAGGCGTGTACGTTATTGTGAAACTTTTATATATTTTGCTGCAGATTGAGCGATGTTTTACTGAAAAACTTATCTGTAAAGGATAAAATACAAAAGAAGAGAAGTTCACTCAGAACCCCTTGCGTTTGTTTTTTGTACGAAAAACTTTTAATTAATCAAATTTTAAAAGGTTTTTGGTGGGTTAATGGACTAAAGAACTTGTCTTCGTAGATAATTCTGTTAGATATTCCATGAAAAGCGACAATTTAGGTAAGCAGATCGAATACGTAGTCTCTTAAGGGACGGGTTTGTCAATTCTATTAAAACGTTTACCCTCCCAATTCGACTGGTGATTTAAACGGAGAGATACTAAACAGTGATGCTGAGCAGTGCGGAACCAAAGGCGGGCTATAGTTAATCACAGTTCGCATCTTTGATGAAGTGTGGCTGGATTGTAATTACTTCGTGTGTTGATTTAAGCTTTATTAAGTTCGAGAGAAGGGATCCGCCTGCACCAGGGAATATTGAATTTATTTCTCAGTTGTATGTTCATACTTTATAGATTATACGAACTGCCCAGCGCGAAGTTGCCGCTGCGGGAACCTATTAAAATATTGAAGATAAGATCAACTTTTTAATGCATACGATGTGGGCTGGTCCGCCGCTTATAAACAAGAGTCTGGTTCCAGCTACTTCTCGATCTCTCTTAGTTTTTATTGTTTTTACAATTGTTTCTAATTATGAGTTGATCAAACATTCAATTTGGTCTTGCTCCGTGATTACCTTTTTATTTCTTTTGTAATTATTTAATATACAATTGCTTCCTATTAATATTTTGATTAATTGGAGGTTTTTGACACGTTTGTTACAAGAGCATTTTTATTGAGACACGTTTACATGAGAGTGTATTAAGACTACTTCCCAAAGCACAAAAATAAGTTTAACTTGCTAATAAATCCTATCAAAAAAGTAAAGTACCTATCAGTTTTTGTACATTATTATGTATATCTGTCCTAGTAAATTTAATGTGTAGGTAAGTTAAAAATTAGTGTAAGGCTCAACTTACACTGACGCAGAGTCGAAGCGAAGCGATGCGTCATGGTTTTTAAACTTCAAAGTATTTCAACTCTATTTCCATTAGTTAAGCTTAAGGTTGTGTTATGCAAATCGGTAGGTAAGTTAAAAATTAGTGTAAGGCTCAACTTACACTGATGCAGAGTCGAAGCGAAGCGATGCGTCATGTTTTTTAAACTTCAAAGCATTTCAACTCTATTTCCATTAGTTAAGGTTAAGGTACAAATTGTGTTACGCAAATCGCTTTAATTTAAACCAAGCGTCAACCGCAAATTCGCTCGACGACGCGCGGCGCTGCGCTTTTACATAATTTGCATAACACAAATTTGTACCTTATCTGAGGGAAGTAGAGATGAAAACTTATGCTTTGAAGGTTGAAAACATGACGAGTCGCCTCGCTTCGACTCTGCGTCAGTGTGAGTTGAGTCTTACAGAAAGAAAATAGACAAGTTTGTAGCCAGTTCGCACATTGATTGTACCGTGTTGAATTGTATACCTCTATGCCGCATTCTAATTTGCCCGCCGCAGTCAATTCACAAACGAAAATCCGTAATCTTTAGAATTCTGTATTTCCAAGTCCATGCCTGTGGGCTTAAAAAGGTCGCTATTGTAGAATCACAATAGGAATTGAACTGTATGCCGTCTCTTTTCTTTCTCAGTCACTGAAAAGAGACAACATAACACAAGCTCTGCTTAGCTTGGGACTTTATGATGCTGTGTGAAATGTCCAGCAATATTTATTTATTTATTATAAATTCCTCGTGACTTAAAAAACAGTTTAATAGAAACGAAACGGAAAAGTTCGAGTACAACTCGCGTTGAATTGCCCTGATGTTTCCGTGTTAAATCAATGCTGCATTCTAAATTGCCCGCCGCAGTCGATTCGCCCGCCGCCGCACGTAGACAATTCGCAAACTGTTACCCGTATTGTAGGTACAAATTAAGAATACGTTTCCTTATTTCCATTTCTGTGGCGACTGTACCTTTTGGCCATTACATCGGGCTTAGTAAAATGTGTGAAATTGATATTTTGATGAGGACGAGAAGTAAAAATAAAAAATAGAAAAGAAATAAAAAATGGTTACCGTCCTCTTATTTTTGTAAGATATGAGAGGGACAGACGATGTAATTTTACAGTTATAGAATCTATTTGATGCATTTTTTTACATTTTGGATTGGCTGAGTGAGACTCAAGCCAGAGTGAAGAGTAATAATAATAATATACTACAGTTAATAAAACACTGCTCAAAATTAACCATGCTTTAGTTAATATTATCCATTACAATGTATAGTATAGTTTAATTAACTTAGATAGATAACCTAATAAAAATAAACGTGCGATGTTCTAAATGCCTAAAGCGCATTTCAGACTACGCTATAATATATAGCACATAGCATTCATAGCACAACAATATCGCGCACCATTCATTTTTATAGTAAACCAATAATATACCTTACAGTGAAGTGCGAACGTGTCCATAATAATAGGCATGATGACAGTAATCAAGTTTCGCCAAAATATTTATCTGATCTAATGAAATAGGATTCAAAGATTTTGAAAAATGTATTTATTTTCTTATCAATGTCGAGATTAATAATTTATTTTTTAAAATAAATCTACAAAATACAACAATCCGCCATGATAGCTAAAACACCCATCAGAGCGAATTACGTCACGTCTCGGTAAATGTCATTTTATTTCTATGTAGCTAAGTTGTCATCACTGGTTGATATACCGAGCCGTGACGTAAAAACAGACGCCATGACACCGGCGAGCGTTTTGGCGTGAATTTGAAAATTTAAATTTAAATGTACTTTTATTGCACAAAAACCTTAATTTTCTACAGAAATATGATATATTTTAGACATAATAGATACTTCTGAATATCATAGAAGAGATTTTGAAAATTAGTCATCATGCCTATTGTATGGTGCGCGATATTGTTGTGCTATGAAATATATGCTATGATATTATAGCGTAGTCTGAAATGTGCTTAATGGTTCATCTTGCGTAACATGCGGGAGACCCTTGAGTATAGTTTTAATTAGTAGGTACTGCCCACCGACCCAACACAGCCTCTATTAGTTTAAGCAAAGGAAATCTGTCAATATAAAAACAAAACGCTATCTGGTATCACGAATACCGTGGTTTTATTCGTGAATCAGCCGTTATAAAGATTTATGCACGGCTGCCACGAAACGGGTTAAATGCCACAATCAATCCAGCTAGTACAATTAACTACAGATGGAGTAAGGGATGAAAGATTTGAACTATTCAAATCGACTTTTAAAATATCCTCGTCAAACAAAATACTCTGTGAACGTTACTTTTGATATAAAACAGGCACTTACGAGTTTTTCTTGATGCCCTTGCTTTTGTAAGAGAAAAGTTTGCGCCCTAAGATTAATGATGCCGCTGTCATCGCAAATTAAAGTCGGCAACAAGATTTTAATAAGGCTATTGTTAAACGGAACTTCAAATTTGTGTAAATTAATAAGTTTTATATAAATAAATAATGCTGAACATTTCACACAGCATCATGTAGTCCCAAAGTAAGCAGAGCTCGTGTTATGGGAACTACATGATTGATATGCTAGTTACATACTTTCTTAGGATATTTATGGGCCCAAAATATTATGGATGTTTCGGAGACACTTGTTATTAATGGTGATTTTCGGACAATCGATTTTCGGAAAATTTAGGTTTCAAGTAAGAAGTTTTTCTTAGACGTAAGTTTTTATCTTGTTATTTAATTACAACTCGCTACCGCTTAAGTTATTGCATTGGTCCACCATTCGTTCCGTTTTGCATAAATACCCGCCAGCTGTTTACAATAATCGATTACTTATACTATGTTCAGAAATCATTTTTTCAATTTATTTATTATTTCATAATTAACTTTTATTAATTTCAACATACCATAATCTACCATCAACAATTTACAATTTAACTTTTTTTGTAAAATCGTCTGTCACTACGATTGTAAAACGTATTTCCTGTTGGGAGAGAACAAGATAAAGAAATCTACATAAATGTATTGTCATTGTTTCTCCGTTTAACCCATTCCGTTTTTGCCTTTTTATTTGTCTCCAAATCCTGTTGAAACGTAACCTCTGGAGCATTGACTTGTGAGTATTAGTCGCGTGTGTTGTGTTGGTGCAACTAACCGACGACAGCGAGTTGAGAACAGTTTTTCACATCCCCGTAAGATAAGTGCATTTGCTTGTAGCGACACGGCGCGGCGCGGCGATCTCTTCGCTGTCCGCCTCAATGGGCGCACATTCTTTATTTATATACGCCCTTTTGTAATTAACGATAGTTATAAGAAATATATCATTAGATTTATGTCAAATCACTCTTTGTACAGGATTTCTTGTAGGAAGATTTTTAAGTTTTTTTACGGGAATGTGTCAATAATTGCTTTCTTTTCACCTTAATCCAAGATTTGTCCAATTTTATAAATATTTAAAACCTAATTATTTACTATATTGTTTTTTTTAAATACATTAAATATCATTGGATTAGGTTTGTAAGTTTGGATGATGGGAAATCTCCGAAACTATTTGTCCGATTAAAAAAAAAATTAATTTAAGATTAAACGGGTGGCAAGCCAAACAAGAATTGGTATCACTTGAGCGAAGCCGCGAGTTGGACGCTAGTATTATCTCGTCATAATATTGATGTAGATAGGATATAGGATATTTTCTACCTACATTTTTGTATTAAAGTAGTTTAACTAAGCGTTAATGCAATACCTACAAATAAAACTGCGAGAGAGCGACACGAAAATTGAACGAAACGTTGATAAAATAAGAGAATTTAGGAGTAAAACGTGAGGAATGAGACATCGACGCAAGAGTGCAGAGGCGGCGGAGCAGCTGACACCTGTCATCACGCAATTTATTAGTCGCTCCGAAATAACAGAGTCAGTGAACGTTCAAACAAAATGAAGAGATACAACGCTCTATTAACGACACATTCTCACCACAAACCATCCGCTGTAATGCCCTACTCGTAATTGCAAACTGTTGTGCGCAATATGCACCAAATCTATTTCCCTACCTATGAATGTAAAATTGTAATTAGCAATTTACTGATATTTTTTTAGATTTTCTGTTCCGTTTTTTTGGTTATTTATCCGAAAAGTAAGAAGTAACATTTATGTCCGTCAATTTATCTGTTAAAAGGCATCTTTCGCCCATATCAAATGAGAGGATAAACCCATTTAATACGCGTATAAAATTATAGTTAGTAATGATTTATAATATCAAATTTTAGACTGCTTTGTGTATTATTTTCCGTTCACGTATAAGCTCTATCTGAAAAAAACTTTATATATAAACTAACTACCACCTGCGACTTCGCTCGCGTGGTACCAACATTTTAATAACCTATAATGCTATTCCAAGCCACAATCTACATTATGTTCCAAGTTTCATCCAAATCGGTCATCTGGTTAAGGCGTGATTGAAACACAAACATACCTACAAACTTCGGGAAATATATTAGTACGATTTGTCACCACGATGATTATCAGAAATAAAGCATTGCTTTCACACCCGAATACTGAAACGCTACTTATTGTAAGTGGTGCTTAGCATTGAAATTAACTGTTATTAATTGTCATTTTTGGATACGTTTCTGAAAGAGTAAAAACGTCTCAAATAGACAAGTACGTATCAAATATTTCATCATCATCATCATCTCAGTTGACTTCCACTGTTGGACATAGGCCTCCCTCAAAAATTTCCATGTGTTGCGGTTGGAAGCAAATATTTAAGTATCGTTAAAGTATTCGGGCATTAGTTACGTGCCACATTTTATGTAAGTAGTTCAAACTCACTACTGAATCCTTAAAATGATTGGAACTATGAAGCATCTATGAGGCATTCTAAACCATAGTTGCTTGAAGGCACATCCGTTTCTATTTTTTATTTTATTGAGCTTGGGACACTAATATTCTTGATACACTGGCAAATACTAGTAAGTTTGACACTGGCCAAAGTAATTAGGCTAAAATCAAAAAACATTTGATAAAAAAGGGCATATCTAAAGGGCTGTGGTGTGAGTGATGGCATACTCACGCAAAATAAACAACAATATACCCACGTGTCAACTCAATTCTTCCTGCCCGTTGTAGTGTTCTAGCGCTTAATAACTGTCGACAAATGTTTGCGTCAGAGCGACTGCAATCCTTATGATAATATATTGCTTCTTATTTTAGAAATCCTCATTCACCATGCTTTATGTCCATGCGGGAATATCATTTATAAACGCGACACACATATCTCAAAAATGACATATTATGACGACTGATTGTTTTATTTCAAAGTCGATGGGTGGTACTTGATGTTACAATGCATTTTTTTTTCTAAAACTATGTCTTTCCGAATTTACTACCCAAAGATAAAGTATCAGTGTCGTTTCGTACCACCTACTCCGGCGAATTAAAATGACACCAGCAGAGTCATTCTGTAAACTCACTTCGAACGTCGAAGAGCTGAATCCGCTGTGAGAGTTCAATTTTATTCGAAATTTGAATCTCACAATACATTCTTGTGTGTTTAGTGAGCTCGGTCACTTGAGTCAATTCGAAGTGAGTCTACAGAATGACTCTGCTGGCCCGAATGACGTTTGTGCAAAAGTACAGGGGTCCTAGCCATATTACACGATCTATCGTCGCTGTAGAACGATCTATCGTCGCTGTAGAATAGAACACTTCAAAATGTATAGGAATTGACGTTCTGACCACGTGACTCATCTACTTGAAACGTCAAATCCTATACATTTTGAAGTGTTTCTATTCTACAGCGACGATAGATAGTGTAATATGGCTAGGGGGGGCAGGAAGGTCGTTGTCGCAATTCCTTTTATGAATCATATTAGTGTTTTTTTTCTTGTCACTCTCATGTCTATGAAAAGAGACGGCATATAGTAAAATTCCTATTATGATTTTACTTTAACGGCCTTTTAAGCCTCGCATTGCGCAATGTATCGCGCAGTGTATCAAATTCCGAGCCAGGTGTCACGTTAATTCGCCCGAGTACTATAATTCGCGTCTTGTAAAAAGAACGCTGGAAGAATGGCGGGGTGTGTTTTGTCCCATGTTGGAGCATGGGTTACCTATTCGCAAACATGATACAAAACACACCTCTCCACTTTCTTCCAGCGTTCTTTTTGCATGACGCGAACTATACCTACGTTATTGAGGTTAGGATTTGCGGCGTGTGTCATTAATGAAGTTTTGTCAACGATCATGCTAAATAAATCCCAGTAAGATAGTAAATCAAATCGTTGAATTATGGTGAATTATCGGAGTAAAAGCGGTCGGTCGCACAGTCATTACCGGACCTCATGGGTACACGCATGGAGTAAAGCACTGATGGGATATTAAGGTTATTACCAACGGCAAAATTGGCCGTGCGACCGCTGAGGAAGCTGCCCACCAAGACCTATTAGTGGTATTACATATTTTATATGATCCACCGTCGATCGATGATTACGGGTGTATTAAAACGCCGTCCAACCGTCTCCCGATCATGGGAATATGCACAGGCCTCACATTCATCTACGTTTTTTACAGTTTAGTAGGTAATTCGGAGATCACGAAAGCGCTTTAGTACATTATGGATACTACCAACTTCGAAATATCAAGGCTTATCCAATTTTTTATTTAATCGCTTTGGCAAAACCGTGAGACGGGATTCAAGATCACCTTTCTACTCACGTCACAAAATTGCCCTCATTTTTCTTGATTAGTGACTGATACTATCTTTTTGTTACTGTTATGTTAAATAGGTTTTTAACAATATGTTTGTTTTGTTTCAGGACCCCTTCACGGTAAGTGACGTTTTTATACCCTTAAGTTATGATATTTTTTATGATAATAATTGAATAAGTACTTATTAAACAGGGATTTGTATTTACAGTACACTTCTCACAATCGATCTAGGCATTAGTGAAGTTAGCCGTTTCGCTGCGCAGTAGAAAATTTTGTATGAATAAGCTGCACTATGCATCGAAACTTCACGAATGCCTAGCTCCATTGTGAGAAGTGTACACTGTGTGATTTTCGACTAAAGTATTTTTTTTATTTTCGGTTTGCTGATGAATCCTCGTCACAAATAAACAGGGCGTAAGTACAAAATTACTTTACCTAATTAAGAGATTGATCAATTTAAAGCTAAGCTGAGTGTTCGGTCTCCTCGTTTTCTCGCCTTTATGTTCAAAAGATCATCTACTTGGTACTCTGTAACTTTGGGCTTTACTTATGAAAGATGTTCAAAGTTAAACACTAGTTAAACAATGTCCTGTCTTTATTTGTGGATAGTGACAAACAGAGACGGGACGTTGTTTAACCAGTATTCAATTTTAAATATCTTTCATAAGTAAGGCCCAAAGTTACAGAGTACGTAATAGTCATAAGTATGGGGTTTATCTCTATCATTCGAATATTTAATTAATTTAACTAAATTTTCGAAAAACAAAAACACATTACTTAACTCTTACTTATGAAAGATGTTTAAAGTTGAACACTGGTTAAACAACGTCCTGTCTCTATTCGTCACTATCCTCAAATAAAGACAGGACGTAGTTTAACCAGTGTTCAACTTTAAACATCTTTCATAAGTAAGGCCCTAATTCGGCAATGTGTACATCAAGTCAACGTCACTGTCAAACTATATGCATAATTACACACGTAAGCGAGTTGACAAGACGATAATTAGTGGCTCGGAAGACGCATCGTTCCGCGGATCCTAATTGATGTACATGCAAACGCAATCAATATGACGTGATACCGGATGTGGCGCGAACACCGACACTAGTCGTGACCTCTGTGGTCAACGCTAAACGTATTTTGTTTGTTCTAAGGGTTTGTTTTAGGTATAATCAAAGGAGAATGGGCACTTATGTATGGAGATCTGACCTAACACAAAAAACAAATGTCCAAAGACACATAGTTTATTTGAAAGGGCTTTGATAGCGCTACATTTTCTTTTGCCACAAAATCCACCCTACAGAAAACGAGCTTATTCCTCTTAAAAACTTAGGCTCTTACATCTTTTACTAGATGATTTATACAGTGTCAGAAAGGATTCTTTAATTCGGAGCCTTGTTGGCTGAGTGGGATTGTACATCGACTTTCGAAAGTCGTGGGTTCGAATCCTAACCGTGCTTCAATGAATTTTTCGTTTCGAAAAAATGTATACGCGCATTAACACGAGCTGTAAACCGTGAAGGACAACATTGTGAGGAAACATATCATACAAGAAAATGTAGCGCTTCCAAAGCTCTATCGAATGCATTGTGACAACCTGTCAACCATGCGGGCATTTGTTTATGACTTTGGTCGAGATTGCCCATTTTCCTTTAGTCTTAGTGTTTACAATAGGTTTATTTAAAATCTGCATTCAAAATGTGACTTGATCCTTGCTGTACACATTGATATAACTCTTGAACGGGATTATACGCCATTCGAAAAGTTGTTAAAGAATTCAACAAAGACCGTACGTTCTCTTGCGATTTAAAGCCCTGACTTCGGTAATTTATATGTATTTAACTTGTAAGAAAACTGAAATAATGAAAGAAAAAATACTTAGGTAGTGAAAATAGAAAATACAAAATCTGTAATTAATGAAACTTTTGTATTTTTTTAGAACAATTTATCACCTTAAAAAATATTGAAGTGCTTATGTGTTAATGTTTTTAATTTTAAATTTTATCAAGAAAACATAATAAAAAAGTAACAAAAATAAATGTTCATGCCTACACATTTTCTTAGTCTAAATGACTAATTTGTGAGATATCTTAATTTTTAAAACGAGATTTTATACTTACAATAAAGTAACGTTTGACACAGACAAGAGATTTATAACGGGCAAATTATAAAGCTTTGCTTTGTGCGCGATCCAAGTAATCCCGTTTAAAATTTATTAGGTTAGCCGACAATAAATTTGTTTATTCTGTAGACCACTGACCCGGAAACGTCGTCTTAATGAGTTTTTTAAGGACTATCAAAGGACCCTTATCTTATTAAATAACCGTTGTCTATTTTGCTTTTTTTTGTTTTCTCAAATGTTTTTTCTTTCTTTTTACCGCATGATATACTCGCTGCCCGGTGACTCTCTCCTTGTGGACACATGACATACAGTATGTAAGTATTTGACATAACTAAGCATAAAGAAGTCAAGCAATAATATGAGTTAGTTTGAACTAGACGCTATATTTTTTCCAAAATATCTTTACACATGTTGCCTTAGGAGTTATAAATTAGGTACTATTAATAATTTTTCCTATATTATAATCTTAGTAAAATTACACAATGTTATAGTGATGAGACGCCATCAATAATTTTACAAAATGTAGGTTATTCCTCTAGTATTCTACACCAAATCGCCTTTAGAACATAATTTTCTTTCTTCTTGAGGTGTATAATGTCGTATCCGTCTTTAAACTGCAGAAGTCAATCCAACTACTGTTACATTTGTAAAATGCTACAATGCTAATTTCTACACTTCTCTATTGAACATCAAGCATAAAATCGATTTCAATTTAGCCAAACTTGTTCAAAATCGATGCCTGCATGTGACGCAAAAGCCAATCTATGAACACATTATTTCACCAAGGCCCAAAATGCCTCCACCAATATTGACGTGGTTGGGTGCTGCGTACATAGATAGATATGTGGAAAATCGTGCCTGTAGCCAATGTGCCCTGCAAATTAACAGCGCTTCCCTCGGGGCCAATATTTCTCCGAACGACGTCGAACCTAGGACCGCCCGCCACTAACTACCCCACTGAATCAGCGACGATCACGCCTACACCTTGTATATACGCCGATTGGTACGTAACTTGTACCCTCCACTCTACTCGAATAAAGTAATATATTTCGAAGAATCTTAACTGCTGACTGTTCACCTGAAGATGTGTTTTATTACTCTTGGTTCTTCGTTTCGCACCGGCTTGTGACCTGTTTTAATAAAATCTGTTGAACATCAAAATAACACCAAATTACCCATTTTACAAATGTCACGCGCCTGTCAAAACCCTAATTCATCAAGGGACAATACACTGTCTCGATCTTATTTTATTAAAAACTGGTCATCTAATCAGAACAGCTAGTCGAACAAGCTATAATTGCAGAGAATTACCTGAAGTTAAACCAGAACCAGAATGAGCTTCGTTAAAATTATGCTTTGCTTACCATAACGTTTTAAATATTAAAATGACCAACGATGATAGCGAGCTAATTCCTATAACTATGCTAATAACACCTACCTTCTCCAAAATATAATCTTTAATCTGGATGCAAATCATCCTAATACGTTCCGATTATAAAGAGCTATAATTTCGGCATTATATTGTCCATCAAAGTGTTTTACATATATAAAAATAAAAGGCTGGCAATCAAGCAATTTGTTTCTCGACCTACTAAACTCTTTCGTGATGGAATCGTGTTTTGATCTTAGCTTAATACTTAGGCTTTATAATTTTGTATCGATTGGAGTATCCTCCATATCATTATAAAATTAAGGCAATTTAGGAGTCTGTGCAGCTTCTAGTTAATTTGGAAGGCAATTTGTAGTTATGTCTGGTTCAATTTACCGTTTGGTGTGTTTCAGACGGCTATGCACTGGGCCTGTAAACGCGGTGATGAAAATTTAGTGAAGCTATTGGCCGGAGTTGCTCGCCACGTTGTCAACGAACGATCTGTGAGTACTACTGCTTACTTTTGGGTCAATCTTCATCAGCGCACCTGGTTGATCGCTATGGCGCCTCTTAAATATCGATAATATTGCTTTTCTAGATTTAGTTAGAAGATTTTTTAATTTTGTTATTTTCTTTAATTTTTTTTCGCCTATTACAATTTTGTCATACGATTAAATAAATAAATAAATATATTTCTTTTCTGCCCCTTCTGGGGCCAATATGAAAATATGCTTATTTAGACACCTCCTTCTCGAAATAAAAATACAGAAAAGCAATAATATCGATATTTAAAAAGCACCATAGCGATCAAACAAACACGCTGATTCTGAAGATTTACCCTTTTTTACTTACAGCGGATACTCGGCTACTTTTATTTACAAACCAATCTGAAAAAAAAACAAACGAAATATGATCAGGACTATCCCACGACGCGGTAGATGTTCTCTCAGATCTTTAGTCATTTAAGATCCTTTGAAGATTTCTAAGGGGGTAGTCAGAGGTATGTCCAGTATGTCCATAATGGAACATGCCCACATTTTGCAGTTATTTTTGCCATCGCCTCTATTAAAAAGCTAATTGGTTTCCTCACCATGTTTTCCTTCACAGATACAAAACAATCCATCGAGTATTCTCGTGCGTAATGCACAAGGATTAATTAAAAAATAAGTTAAAATGCAGTAAGTAAGGAGTTTTTGGAAAATGCAGTAGTTTTTTAATCAGATTTGATCCGGTGATTTTACTGTCCAAAAAAGCTGGAAGTAATGTTCCATTCTTTTTTCTTTCTTACTTACGGAACTGCTTGGTTTCCGCCTTACCTACCATCTTCCAAATCATTTATAAACCATAAGATATGAGATAATGTTTACAGTCTCGATTGATCGATCGATGATTAACCCCAAATTGAGATTAAAAAAACACACACACAACAGAACTATTTAATACTCCTACAAATTACTGAAAAGTGAGTGACACCGTTTGTCTTTTAAACGACAAGGAATGTGTTGTAGTTTAGTGTTAATCGTAAAAGTTTACGTGTTAGCTAGAAGCTTTCAAACTCAATCAAGTCTACCTCCATCTGGTTATTTTGCCTGGTTTTAATGTATCGTTAAAATGTAGTAACACTCTTTTTCATGTGGCTTCGTCTGCGACTGAAACAGAATGGGGTAAGTCCTTTATTTTATTACTAAACTACCTACTTGTGGATTCGGAGCAAAGTACATTTATCTGAATAGCACTTAACAATTTAATGTTCTTTCACTAATAAAGCTACAGATGGTTTATGAACATTTGATGACGCTGCGTCTATAGTACTTGTAAATTTAACGTATATTGGCACTAAAACTTTAGGGCTTAGCAATTAATGTTACAATAGAACTCAATAAACAAGCTGTTAGTATTGGCTTCTACCATCTCTGAGTATGGTCCGAACACAGAATTATATCGAGATAGAAGCAAAGAGTGTATGTACCTCGCGTGCCGAAAAGAAGGGCTGAAGACTTCCTTGCTCGCCGCGAAGTTCATTCCATTGCGGCTTTAATTTGACGCGCCAGACTTGGCGAGCATTGAAAACCAGCAATGTAAAAATAAGCAATCCGACCTGTCAACTGCGTCAAAGTACCTACGCAAAATGTTACACGGTCGGTTTCCATACACATCAACGAACTTTTAGCTTCTATCTCGATATAGTTCTGTGGCTCCGAAGTACAGTATTCACAATGGATCTAGGCATTTGTGAAGTTAGCCGTTTCGATGCGCAGTGTAGCTTTTTCATACAAAATTTTCTACTGTTTAGTGAAACGGCTAACTTCACGAATGCCTTGATCCATTGTACGTATACTGTAGAATAATTATTGGAAGAAGTAGAATCACTGAAATAGGAAGTAACTCTCACACGGTTGTCACCATCGCTAAGGTTTTATTTGCCGATTAACGCTATTTAGAAATTAATTAAAAAGGCATAATGCTTCGTCCGCACTAAGACACAAGTGGATACAGTCACGAGACATTTTTCAGGCACAATCATTTTCATCGTCTTGCCTTTATCCCACTTTTATGTGGGGTCGGCACAACAAGTTATCTTCTTCCACTCAGCTGAGCCGTCATCTCAACATTAAATCCATTTTTTTCCCAAATCGTCTTTCCATCTGTCTTTCCTTGGATCTGCCCCTTTCACTACATACATAGGTACCCATTCAAATCTAACATCCTTCTCTTTACAATATGTAAAATATGTGGATCGGGCACAGTATTAAAACACTATTGCATAAAACACACACTCAGTGTGTCTCTGCCTACCCCTGTCATGTGGGAAAGAGGAGTGATTTTATGTATGTATGTGTGCACTTGGATTAATGTAGATTTTCTAATTTTTCTGTGCCTCGGGAACAGTACTTTTTTAAAAGCTTTTATTTAATTTCACTTGTATCTTTGTTGCTTTCGTTGCTTCGTATGTCCTGAAATTTTTCCATCAATATTCCACCCACTTCCATTGCTATCGGGCCTAACTTGTGCCTAAACTATGTTGCGATACAAATGTGCCCTGTGTGGCCTAAAATATATACAAAATTCTCAAAAATTCTTTACCAAAGTTTACGTTACAGCTGTCGTCTTTTATTCTTTAATATCCATCTCAGTTTAATATCTATCTTGTATGGTGTAAGTATTAGAATTCCGAGCGGGGGCAATACGGTATAATATAAAGCGAACAGATGTGGAACCTTTCTTTTGGAGTCACACTGCATTTAAGTGTAACCCTCTCCCCGTGTGTTTCAAAGTGGTATATGTACAAATATATGCACCGTTTATTAAATTATATACAAACAAAAATATGAATTAACGGTGCAAGTGATAGATAAAGTATACAACGTGTAAAAAATACCTGTCTGACCCGAAAGAGCTAAGTATGTAGAAATCCCAATAATTTTTCCCAAAAAAAAAAAAAAAATGATTTATTCACTTTGACATAAGACCGTGCGAGAAGGACCAAGGATTTGTTTTCTCATTTCACCTAATTTTAATTTATTATTTTCGGGATACTTTTTTATGATCTGCAAATATTTGTTTCTTGTCTGGGTGTTTTCTATTATAATAAGTATGTAAGTGTCAGACATGTGGTTCCCATAACAAAAGCTCTGCTTACTTTGGGGATAACGGAGTGGCCACACTGCGTTTTCAGCAGCTCGTTTTTGAGCCGCGCGTTCGCATCGCGTTTGCATCGATACAAACGCGCTGCAAAAAACGCAGTGTGTCCACTCCCTAAATGATGATTTGTTAAATGTCCAGCACTATTTATTTATTTATGTATTATTTAAAATGTGTGAATTATGTTTGCTTAATTGAATTTTATGTTAATTTATGTTACTAAGCCTTATATTAACCCTTACAGAATAGTGGTCCTAAAATAAACAGATAGTTTTTAATTTTTATCGTAGTAAACATGTAGCTTATTAATTATGTTTTTCAGGGTTACACTCCGTTGCATATAGCTATGCAATTTCGTCACGAGAATGTGTATCGATTACTCGTTGAAGTTTATGGTTAGTATAAAATATAATTAAATACCTACTAGAATACAATTTAGATCATTATCATCATCATCTTCCCGCCCTTGTCCCTATTTTTTTTTAATAAGTACCTATAATGAAAGCTTTTTTAGGGTTCCGTACCTTAAAAGGTAAAAAAAGGAACCCTTATAAGATCACTTTCTTGTCCGTCTGTCTATCTGTCTGTCTGTCCGTCTGTCCGTGTGTCACCATCGATTATCTCAGGAACGGATAAAGCTAGCAAGTTGAAATTTATACCATAAACTGAGGTCTATAGTCCCTATTGTGAGTATAAAAAACAAGGTCCTGAGTCAACACTATAAAAAGATATAGGCAAATTTAGGTTTTCGTGAAAACTTGTGAGTACCAAAACTTACCTTAATTATCAACTTTTTTTATTTTTCGAAATTTTTCCTTTACTTGTGCTGAAAGATCTTGCTTGTAACCAAAATTGACAATTCTAGGTCAACCGGAAATACCCTAGAGGTTTTGGGTCGAAAACCTAAATGGTAGTTCCCGTTGACCTAGAATAACGAAATTTGGCAAAAAGCAAGGTCTTATAGCACAAATAAAGGAAAAATTCCAAAAAGTTAAAAAAGTTGAAAATTAAAGGGTGTTCCCATACATAAATAGTTGACGCCAATTAAAATTGTCCTCCGAGTTGTATGGGCGCTCATACAATTAAGCAGACTAGCTTAATTGGCACCATGGCTAGGTACGGAACCCTCGGCGTACGAGTTCAACTCGCACTTGACCGGTTTTTATTTTTTAATAAGTATACTTAATGAAAGCTTTTTTAATAATAGGTAAGTATATTAATGTTAGACTGGCCTCTTAGCTCAGTTGGTAGGCTCTGCCTTCTGCGCTGTAGGTCGTGGGTTCGATTCCCACCCAGGACAAACATTTGTGTGATGAACATAGATGTTTGTTCTATGGCTGGGTGTTATAAAGTACGATAAGTATGTATTTACAAAAAATATATAAGTATTCTATCAGTTATCTGGTTCTCATAGTACAGGCTTTGTTTAGTTTGGGGCTAGATGGCGCTGTGTGAAAATTTCCCCAATATTTATTTATTTATTCCAGATGCTGATCCGAATGTTAGAGATTGGTCAGGTAGAAAACCCCGCCAGTACTTAGTCCACATGGATACATCAATGTCACCGGGGTCCTATAGAAGTATGTACATATTAATCATATGATGCGTACTTTCTGATAAAACGATATAGACATAAATCTTCATTCTAAATGTACAGAGAAAAATAGATTTGACATTTGAGTGCAGTCCAGGGAACACCAGCATTTTTTTTTAAAGTAATATTGCTTTAAAGTGAATAAGGGGGTACAGTACTACCAGATAGATAATGCGTTTCGGAAAACAATCGTATAAAATTACAAAAACGATTAACAAAAATTAATTTGTAAATGCAAATTATTCACCATTTCAACTTTATCGCAAACAAATAATATCAATGTCATTTTTAAGAAAAGCAAATTAGTTGCAAGCCTTGCGAACTGCGCAGCTAACGACGTGCACTTCTGTCGCATTCTGTTTTGTGGAATCATACAGAGCTTATATCAATACTGCCTAGATGCTGTCGGTCATGTTCGGAAAACGCGAAATTAACCGATGCGCATTATTTATCTTATCCGGGAGTACTGTATTTAACTATTACAATAAAATTATATATTCATATTAAAAATGTGAAAGGTTATTTTTAGAGCTTGAGCCTGGGCTAACAAATGTTAAAAACTAAACCCTTTTTACGACAGAAGTCGAATCGGACTAGCCGTTCTCAAATTCAGCATAGGTCTATCAACTAATACCAATTTTTGTAACAATTTCTTACAATCTTTGTAACTTTGAAACATTGTCGGTATCTAAATCGACGATATTTTTACGTGAGTAATTCCCGTGAGTAAGTTACGTGAGTTGTATTAGACATTATTTAACAATAATGTCTAGTACAACTCACGAAAGTGTTGAAAGTGAAATCTTTGTATGGTCTACAATAGGACAGATTCCAATTTTTTCTCACTTGGTGCAACGCTAGCGCCATCTCACGAATTAAATAAAAACAGTGCTCCAAAGGGCGCACGAATAAAAGCGTGGGTTGTGAAACTCAAAGTAGTTCACCCATGGTTTTACAGAGGCCGACACTTTTTAACCGACTTCCAAAAGGGAGGAGGTTCTGACTTGAGACCGTCACATCCTCCCCGATACGAATAAACTCAAGGGGTCTTATAAAAGATGTTTAAAGTTGAACACTGGTTAAACAACGTCCGGTCTTTATTTGTGGATAGTGACAAATAGAGACAGGACATTGTTTAACCAGTGCTCAACTTTAAACATCTTTTATAAGGGGGAAGTTGTTTTAGTCCTCAGTCAAGTAAGAATAAATAATGTCGATGCACAATAATCGAAGACTTGATTTCTAAAACAACAAAAAAGAAACAATTTTAGAACACATTTTTAGCTGGTTCGATTCCCGGGTGAAGCAAGCTAATTTTAGAAAATCTTTTAATGCAGTTTTGTTTCTTTTACAAAAAAAAGGAATGTTTCCTTTAAGCAAAATAATCTATCCTAAAGATTTAAAGTAGTTTCCCTTCAGGGCCCTTTGTTTTTTCCCACCCTGTATAAGGCGGAAGAGTTTTTTTGTTTGTTTGTTTGTTTGAACGCGCTAATCTCAGGAACTACCAGTCGGATTTGAAAATGTCTTCCTGCATTTGATAGCTTAACTCTTGAGGAAGGTTATAGGCTACTTTTCATCATCATCATAATCACCATATACCATCACTAAGGGGGCAACGCCGCGAAGACACTGCTAGTGTGTAATAAAAGCATTGTAAAACGTAATACCAGCACATTAACTAAGGCTGATTTTAGTCTCACGCTCACCGTCAGCGCTGATAGGCGAGTGATCTTTATTACAATGAAATAAGGATACTGATTGTCCAGCACTGACGAGAGAAATCAGCGTAGCCATTTCTGCTAAACAATCAGTATCCTTATTTCATTGTAATAAAGATCACTCGCCTATCAGCGCTGACGGTGAGCGTGAAACTAAAATCAGCCTAAGATGTTTGTTGCATAAAACTTATATTTTGTTAAAAAACATAATACAGTTTTCATAAGAACCTCAAAGCAGCGGCATCTGATTTGAACTTAGAAAATGTGACTGAATTCTCGTAATATTTTGCTTTGCATGGCCATAAAGTTCAATTTTAACATAATTTTCAGAGAAAGAAGGCTTCCTTCGGATTGGTTCGTTGAACGTACGCGTTAAGAAGACTACTGAAGCGTTCAGTAATTTCTTGGGAGTTGGAGCGACAAGGTCCTCCGCCTATATGCCTAAATCTGCCCGCGACCGCGAAGAGAGGCGATCTGAAGACTACGACCAATTGCATAAGACTTGGGGCTCAGCTGACAATATACAGGTAAAACAACTTTAGCAATCTTCTTAGGCTACGTTCAGATGACACTCGTTCAACGCGCGTTTCGATAACGCGCGTTTACAACTACATACTTTTTATTCAGGCCGTACACATACTAGCGCGTGTTTTAATAAAGCGCGCGTTGACGCTGCGCTAGCGCTCGACTGTTGTCAGCGCGCGTCAACGCGCGCTTTGAGATCATTGGTTTTCTATGTTTCCGTTCAGTTGAGCGCGCGATTTCGACGCGGATATACACATTTTAGGGATCAGTTCGTTCAGAAATCGTCTGAAATGGAAACCGAAGCTTTTAATACGGAATTGTTTATAATAATAAAACTGTTTCTACGTCCATCTCCGGCAAATGTAGAACTCTACTGAAGTCTGAAATCTATGGCGGCCGCGACAACGCGCGTTCAACGCCTGACAAGCGCGTGTCATGTGAACACTATACAAAAATTTAGCGCGCGTTCAGCGCGCGTTGAACGCTTGTCATCTGAACGTAGCCTTACTACTATCACTACGGGGGCGCTGCTAGTATTAAATAAACCATGGATCAAGTATACATGGACTGCTGGACACTCACACACTCACTCACACAAAACAAAGAAGGATATATACAAAATTCTTGTGATAAAAAGAGACAGAGCATAATATCTTTTATACCTCATCGTGTGCCGGCTCTTTGTAGGTAGAGAACATCTATGTTCTATAATTCTGTACTAATATGGACCTTATGTTTACCACGAAACATGGATCCACTTAATTTTTTGTCCCTTTCGGCACGCTAACTGGTAGGCCATATCTATAATAGGTCCATGAAATAAACTAAAGACTAAAAATTAAAATTCTTAGAAAGGTTAATAAATAAGAACAAAAGTGAGTTATTAGGCAAACAAGTAGTCTATAAATGACGTAATTTGTTGCAGAAGGAGGATAAACTAATGCCTCCGCCGATGAGCAGTAAGGTGCGACGGAGGGGACCCAGTGGGCGGCGCGGCTTAGGAGCGGCGCACAGTAGGAGCACTCCGTCTACTCCGGACCAGGTCATCTAAATTACTCTAATTTCCTTACTCCTCAACAGGGTCTAAAGTGGCCACTTTTGATGAAACATCAGATTTTTCATCTGATAAAACATCTGATAAAACATCTAGTTTTTCATCAAATGTTTCATAGATGTTTCATATAAGCTTCATGTATGAAGTATCTATAAAACATTTGATGAAAAATTAGATGTTTCATCAGATGTTTCATAGATGCTTCATATATGAAGCATCTATGAAACATTTAATGAAAAATTAGATGTTTTATCAGATGTTTTATTAGATGAAAAATCTTATGTTTCATCAAAAGCGGCCACTTTAGCTCCGCAGGGCTTGACACAGGATAATTTCAATATATCCTTCTAACAATAACAAACACAACAAAAAAAGAATTAGTGAAATTGGTCCAGCCTTTCACGCGTGATGCCGTGACCAAGGGAAATAGTGGTTCATTTTTATTTTTGTTGAGGTATTAATCCTCTTTTTTTTCTTTTGACGACTTTGACGAGACTCACATTGTTCGACTGGCTCCACACTGGAGCTTGACTATTTAGATTTTAAGCGGATGGATCACCGAAAAGAAAGCTAGGCCCCATACCGTGTTTGTTGCCCTGATTCTTTACGGTGTTGGTCGCGAAAGAACAGGAGTAGAATCACCTAGCTCTTAAGACGTTTCAAAGTGGTCATAACGGTCCTACTGAATAAATGATATTTGATTTTGATTTTTGATTTTATTATATATAGAGATTTCAACATGTAGTATAGTTTAATTTCTGTAAATAAAGGTTATCATCTAAATAGTGAATTGTTTCAGCCTCGCGCTCAAATAGGCGTGAACGAAGAGGGTGATTCTGATTCTGATTCTGCGGCCGGCTTCCATTCGGCATGGAGGCAGCAACGCTCTTCAAACTGCACTTGACAACCTGAAATTATTACATCCTATTTCACTTTCAAAACTTTTGTGAGTTGTACTAGACATTATTTAATACACGGGAATTACTCACGTAAAAATATCGTCGATTTAGATACCGACAATGTTTCGATTCATTCGGAGAATCTTTATCTGGGTAAGGAGGGAGTTGCGGCAAGGTTAATAATCGAGGAGTAATCTTGCCGCAACTCCCTCCTTACCCAGATGAAGATTCTCCGGATAAATCGAAACATTATCGGTACCTATCTAAATCGACGATATTTTACGTGAGTAATTCCCGTGTGTTAAATAATGTTTATTACATCCTATTAGCTTAGTTGGTAGTAGCTCTGCCTTCTGTAGGTCGTGGGTTCGATTCCCATCCAGGACAAACATTTGTGTGATAAACATAGATGTTTGTTCTGTGTCCGGGTGTTGTAAAGTATTATAAGTATGTATTTACAAATATATAGGTATTCTATCAGTTATCTGGTTCCCATAGTACAAGCTTTGCTTAGTTTGGGGCTAGATGGCGCTGTGTGAAATGTCCAGCAATATTTATTATTTATTTATTAATTTTCGATTTAAGCTGATCGCATATATTATTACCTCTGTGGCGCAGTGGGTGAAGGCCCGCCTGAGACACAGGAGGTTGTGGGTTCGATCCCCGCCGCGGGACAAATGTTTGTATGATATTCAAATATTTGTCTCGGGTCTGGGTGTTTTCTATGTATGTACTAGCTTCCGCCCGCGGCTTCGCCAGCGTGGTACCCGTATAAAAAGTAGTACTTAGGTCAATATCTATCCATATATTAATTTTCAGCCAAATCGGTTCAGTGGTTGTCGAGTTATAGAGGAACAAACATAACATACATCCAAACTTTCGCATTTATAATTTAATGTGATGTATTTACAAAAAAAAGTATGTAAGTAGTATATCACTCATGTAGTTCCCATAATACGAGCTCTGCTTACTTTGTGACTATGATGCTGTGTGAAATGTCCAGCATTATTTATTTATGTGAGCACGCGTATGCGCTGCATTATATGACGTCATACAATGCGGCGCGTACGGCGCGTGCTGATATTATGTGCGATTAAAAGGGATAAGTAGCATTTTCTTGAAATAAATAGGTAATCAAATCATTTATTTCACTTATATTGGTAACAATAATTTGCACAGCGACAGAGTTATGCGTTAGAAAGAGAGGCAATGTTTAGGTGATTAAAGCGATAGGCAATAAGCGCTTACGCGAGCTGAATTGCACTTTATATAATTCGGTATTAGAGTCGCTATTTAAAAAAAAATCGCGAAGTGAGCCTTCTATACGTAGTACTATTATTCTGTGGTAAAAGTAAGTAAGTAAGTTATGTTTAGGGAAACCTCTGTAGGTTTTGTATGTATTATTACTTTGTATGTATTAGTACTTATGTATTATTTTACTTGCCATACATCTTACTTACTCTACTCATTATGAGTAGTGTCGATGCTGGAATCTATCACCACACAATGCTGTTTTTTTCACCTTTATTTTGGTGTAATTAAGTGTAAATTCTTATGACTTCTCTTTTATAATACCTATTTATAATCTACACAACATAAAGAGATTTTATTTAGCGTGTACATCAACTTTTATGAATTGAAAAAAAAACATAGAATAAGTTGTTTATAAGATTACATGTTTAACTTACGAAATGTGATAAGTATTAGTATTACAATCATTCCTTTTTGTAATAAATACATTTTATATGATCCAGTGATTTATTTTATTACCGATCCATTTTTTAATGACTAAGAAATATCGAATAACGCGACATTTGACTGTCAAGACCTTCAAAGCCAGAATGGCGATTGAGCAGATCTTTAAAAACACGCGTGACGGAAAACCATCCGCGAACAAGAGCTGTCGGAAAACTTTCCGAGAAATGTTTTAATTATAATGTTTCAGTTAGGTATGTAGAATACTATAAATGAGTCCTATAGAATCAAAGGCGGTAATCTGTACTTGGGCTGAATTTTGGTAATTCAATAAAAACGTTTTACTAAGTCTGTTTTGAAATTATTTTGAAAGAAAGATTGCCGTATTTGAAACTAATGCTGATTTTTGACGTCAATTTTGAACGCTTGAATGCCACCTTTGATACAGATTGAGAAAATAATGAAACGTTATTTTAAATTCCCTAAACGGCCATACCATTATGTCATTTTTGACAAATTTGACAGATTACCGCCTTTGATTCTATAGGACTCAATTGTCCAAAGTTTCCGATCCGACGCTATAAACCGCAAAAAAGCTAATCGAAGAAACGTGACTTTTCGAAGGAAATCTTCGAATCGAATGCTATCAACTAATGTATGAATCGCCCTGATGGACTAACAATACAGAAGTGAGACAACGAAACGAACAAGCTCACGATAGATTGAACTTAAAAAGCCTTCAGCCATATGAACTACGCCTACTTTTTAACCAAGTCCGTGGCTCAATGATTTCTATTCAGGGTTTGTCTTATGAAAGATGTTTAAAGTTAAACACTGGTTAAACAACGTCCTGTCTTTATTTGTGGATAGCGACTAATAGAGACAGGACGTTGTTTAACCAGTGTTCAACTTTAAACGTCTTTCATAAGTAAGGGGGTCAAAGTAACGAAATCAATGGATAACTCTATTATGCTGATCAAGATACTTGGCCGGTTTTTTTTAATGATAGAATCATTGTTATCTTCGCGGAGGCCATATTATAAGGTACTACAATACGTGACGTTTGTCCGTGCTTATCGGACGAAAGCCTCCCCGCGCCGCCCATGGTTGTCAACCAGGGCAGAGTTTACCCGCCCTCGGAGAGACGAGACGCGTCCGCGCCACATTACACTTTCAATTTTCTTCGTAGATTAGTGACCGTTGTTCTGAAACGCGTCCGCGCCACTTGCCACTTTTACATTTAATTTTCTCCGCAATTTAGTGACGATCTGTGACCTTGAGCTTTTGTCTATGCTGAAGTAAGTATTTAATGGTTTAAGGTGTTGTAGTTAGTCTAAAACAATGTTTAAATTATTGAGATAAACGACGCCGACGGAGCTCGTTTGATACGTTATTTTGTCATTGACAAGAAAAAATATTTCAAATACTTACTTAGGTCGTTTTGTCAACAAACTAACCCACTAACTTTTATTTTAAATTACTTACCTACTTAAAAATTTCTAGAACTTTCAGTTATGTATGACTATCATTCTGTTAGTGCTAAACGTCTGAGATTTTTATACCTAATCTTATTTAAGTAGGTACTTAAGTACCTACTTAATAAATTTTATTTTATTGTGTTTTCCATTTTGTGTGATAGGTATTGGGTCATTTTCAAGTGCCTGAAACAAAGATTTTTTTATTGTTCCTGTATAATAATAATAAGTATCTAAGTAATTATATTATTTTGTATACTTACCTATATTAAAAAGCGAATAATATATTTTCATACCGCTCGCCAGAGTAGGTACCCAAACAAAATGATGTGAGTAAACCACTCATTTGCTTTACGGTCTGACTCTATCTGCTATAGACATTATTCGCCAAACTTACCAGAGCTTTAACTTGTCTGGGCATTTATATTATGCCGATAGATACTAGTATTTATTCTGTAATTCTAATCGAGAAAGTGTCCATCTCGTTCTAACTAAAGAATGGAGCGTACAATTAACGGAAATTACCTCACCTGAGGGTTTCAACGGAATTAAATTGATTTTGTAATTTACTTTCTCTAAGATTTGCAAATCCAATCATAATGCCTGGTTTTTATAGCTAAGTTTTAGGTTTGTCCTACTGAGAAAGATGTTTCATTGGTTAGGTCCATATAGAAGTAGTTTTACTAGGAAGTGCAGTGCGATCTGCGGACCTAAAAAGGTCGCTAAAGCTGAATCGCGATATGAAGTGAACTATAATGCCGTCTCTTTTCACTCTCAGTCAATGAAAAGAGATGGCAATAATTCAATTCCTTTAATGCGATTCTGTAAAAGCGATCTTTTTAGCTCCGCAGACCTCAGAATGTATTCCGAATTCGGAAAGTGACGTTCCTCCGCTGAAAAACGTCAACTTTCCGAATAAGATCATCGAATCGGATTCATTTTTGGAAGTCTAAATCGCACAGCAGAACTACATATTTCGCGCTAGTTCGTCATCCACGAATAGTGTGGATGGAGTGAATAAACTTACCTACCTAGGTACCTATATCAAATCGAAACTTGATAGACTTGCTCAGTTTTAGGGAGTGTACACATTGCGTTTTTTGCAGCGCGTTTGTATCGATACAAACGCGATTCGAACGCGATGCGAACGCGCAGCCCCCCTCCCGGTTCGCTTTTGCATGGAAAAAAACACGTTGCGAACGCGCGTTTGTATCGATACAAACGCGCAGCTCAAAAACGCGCTGCAGAAAACGCAATGTGTACACTCCCTTAGAGGTTTCAAGCTCGAATTTGTATTGTGACTTTGTTTTATGTGTTAGATCTACTTATTTGCTATTGGGTGATTATATTCAAACTAAAAATCATACTATTTTTTTCTAATGAAGGTAGGTATAATATAAATTAGATCGCACAAAGTCGGTTATTTTGTGACGGTAGCTGAAGCTAAAGATTTGAAGAACTCGCTCAGTGAGTTCTTTCTGAGCGAGTTCTTCAAATCGTTAGCGCAAATGCTTGCTGCTAAGATTTTTAAGAGGGTATGTTGTGGCGGCTTTGTTTTCATATAAGTATATTAAGACCGTATCTACATTTTCTTCTCTTTCTAACACCGTTTACTTAAAGCAATTTCCTTAGGAATTTCCTGGCAATTTTTTTTTTGCCGACATTGGTTCGTTTTGCAGTATTCCACTCCTGCGTCGCAAAAGTAAGTCCACCAACTGTAGCGTAAAAGTGATGTCCAAAAACTCCTGTAAATCAGCTTGTTGACCCCGATTCTGGGTCAGTTGAAACATTTTTCAAGGGTTTCGAAATATCTTCTACCTTGGTCAAAAAGCTGATTTACATGAGTTTTTGGACATCACTTTTACGGTACAGTTGGTGGACTTACAGCAAAATCATTAGTGTTACCATAAGCCAGATAAAACCCATTAGAGATAGATAGGACATAAAATGAAGTCACACTAATGATTTTCTCAAAAATGTTCCAATTAACCCCAGTCTCCCATACTCTCCCGTAAAAATCGGAACAATGTAATATAACAATTTTAATGGTATTTTACCAAGAATCCTTTGATTTACGAGACGGTAAAGCGCACCATCCATACACACAGCAGATAATTATATCTTATGAAATATAAATCTTAACAGATCGCAACAAATATAATATATTTTGTAATTTATATTTGCTGTGTGTGGTCCTCCATAGAATTTATATAAGCGCGATCTCAAGATTTATATTTCATAAGATATATTATCTGCTGTGTGTGTGATGCGCTTTACCGTCTCGTGTGATGGATGTGTTAAGTGTGATGGGCTTAAGTTTTGGTTTTGGTAGTTATACCTACCTACCTACATCTTAGGTAATTTGTAGTCGTTGCATTTGAAAACAGAACATCTACTTTCCGCGTCCATTAAACGATTCTAGAGGTAACGTTAAACCGAGTTGGTAGAGAATATTAAATGCCTTTGAAGAAATCGACGACTACTTAAAAGGTTCGGAATAACCTTAAGAATATTTATAGGTGGGTAGGTATATTATGAAATAGGTAGGTACCTGCCTACCTATTTCATCTGCATCTTAGATTTCAAGGAATGATCGCTATGAACTGCACAAGATTTTGGTTCCAATTGTGTGTCAAATGTAAGCTATATTTCAAATACTAATAAATGTATACCTGCTCTGATAACTGTACGAATGTAATTCTATACACCGTTAATTCTGGGTCAGTTTAAAGCCAGCACCCACTGCTTGTATTGCTTAATCGTATTCGTGTCGTTGGTTTAGTTTTTGAATTTGATAAGTATTTCATACTAAACTAAATAGTTGAAAAGATTAACAATAGTGAGGAAAACACTTGGTAAGGTGTCGTAGGCGCGCAGAGCTAATGACCTAGGTATGTATGTATGACTACGACGTAGCATAGACTCTACGCCGTAGCAACAGCTGAGCACAGAGCACGTATCTCCCTGATTTATCCTGCCTATGTTTCGTGATATTATTAATTGCAAAAAAATAGATCTCATTTTTATTATTATTTTTGAGTAAGGTTATCGATATACATAGATTACGTAGGCGCCGGCTTTAAACTGACCAAAAATAAACGGTGTATAGGTACACCAACATAAACGAACGAATTCATTGATGCATTGATCCACTTTTAGATAGAATAAAACAAGGATTGATGTATGAATAATGCATAATATTAGGTAGGTATCTCTGTGTGACCCGAGCCGTTAGTTCTAAGGTGTCATTTTTACTGAATAATGATGATTGGACATAATATTCAATTGATACTCCCATAAAATGCAACACAATTCTATTAGCGCTTTACGTAATAATCAATACCCTAGCTCCGATTCGCCCTCACCATTATAACTCGATGAGCAAAGAATACTAATAAGATCACATAAATAATTTTAATTGAAAAATACATTAGTTTGCGGTTTCATTCAATTGTTGCAAGGAATCTACTAAACATAAAAAAACATTTTATACCTACTCATTATGGAAAGGTGGTAAGTAGACTTTATTAATTTAATTATTTGGCTAGTGTCAAGCAAGATATACATAGTCAAATACTTAAATAATGCAATAAAATGTCTATGTTTTTCTAAATGTGATCTGGCCAGACAGAGCCCTAGAAAACTTCTTCAAGGACAAATAGCTCATTTTAGCTAGCGCTATTTATATGATAGTAGTCAGAGTTACCCCCTTGGGTAGTCAGATCCTTGTCCAAATGCGGTAGCTTGCCTAGGGCGCTCTCGAAGTTTAATCCGCCTCTGCTTAGGTATGTACCTAACTTTTATTTAACTACTGGTTAGTTGACCAAGAAGGGGGGATACTTGATCCCCCCTTTTGATGCCTACTGCGATAGGCTGATGATACCCCATCGAACCCTCGGCTACAAAATGTTTATTAGAGTCATTCGGGGTAAGTGATCGCAGTGGGTAAGTGGTCGCAGTGCCATTATCTCCGAAACGGGGCACGGGGGGTATACAGTATGTTTTGGTAGGTTGGCAACGTTTATGCAGACAACTAGTTGCGACACATAGTTTGACCGCGCTGTGCGTGTACGAGTTGGTAAGGAGCGAACTACAATTTTGACGATTTAAAGTTAGTTTTGGGTTATTTTACGAAGCGTGTAGCATATACGTTCTAAGGCCGATAGTGGTAAGGCTTTTGCTATAGATTTGGAACTTATCTGAGCGTGTTTTGCAAAAGAAAGTTCTTGGCTGAATGAATAATTTTCTGATTTTGTGTGCATTCATTCGTAATTTGTCCGTTTGGGGTAAGTGGGCGCGGGTAAGTGTTCGCACTTTTACGCTAATCAAATAATTAATAATTATTATTTTTTTAGGTTTATAAATTTTATAATTATTAATTATTTCATTTGCCAACTTACTTAAGATAAGTTCTAGGTTTTTTTTAACTTGATGTCAAATTCGATATACTAATTATGATTAACTAATCTCTAAATAGGTAAAATCTATGCAAACATAAAAGTTAAAATTTTGTTTAAATATATAGGTACATAACATAACGTTTTATTAGGTATATAAATTTAATGATGATTGATTATTTCATTTTCCAACATGCTGGTATAATATTTAAAGTGATTATTTCTTATTGTGTTTTCTAAGTGTATTTTATACTTGTAATCGGAATAAATAATGCTTGATTTACTTTTATTTTGCAACGCGAACACTTACACCACATGCAATCACTTACCCCGTAAGGGTGCGCCCACTTACCCGCAAGTCGGGGCAAGTGTTCGCATTCCGATTTTTGGTCTTAAAATGCATTTATTTCAAAAACTGAAATAAATGACAGTACAAATTTCATTTATTTTAATTGACAGATAATTTTTCTAACTAAAAACAATACTTTAGGTGCTCTAAATACTAGATCTTGAGCACAGTGAGGTGTCAAAGTGGAAAGTGCGCCCACTTACCCCGAATGACTCTACTCGGCCGGCTCACTGACGGCCGTTATGTTTATGGGCTGTTGTGTTGGAGATCTTAGGGTATATGAATACTTCGATCAATTCTTTTGATTTTTCAGGTTGGGTCATGAGGATCTGACTGAGCTTTAAAATACCATAAATAATACTGAGATAATACTGAACAATGATAATGAATACTGGAGCTTTCGACAATTTTGATCATAACGTGATGGAGAAACATACCAGCGAATATCCCTAATTATTATTTTTTTATTTAGCCCTCCTATTACAGGGCCAAAGGCCTGTCTCATATTTTTCTAGACTTTTCTGTTCCTAGCGGGCTGTTAGATGCTCATCCAGGTTTTTTTTATTTTATTTTATTTTTTAACGAAAATAGGTCGTCCCGCCATTTCCATCTTGGTCTGCCGCATGGTCTGCTGTATGGTAGGCAATGTATGTTCGTATAAGCTAGTGACTCTGGTGATGCAGTTTTAGATCGGGTAAGGGCCGATTACTCGAAGACGCCTGGACGGATTTAAAAAATTCTTTTTTGTTAGAAAGCGTATACTTTCCAATTGCTGCTATAAAAATTTGGTGAGGATCTGTCGAGGATCTTCGGAGTTATAACATAAATGCACCTCGAGAGTGCAGAAAATTGCTCAACTTATACAATTTTTATTTTAGCTAGGTACTTGTTATACAATGAAACAAAGGAATACTTATTGTTTTTTTTTATTGTAAAAGTGTTTATAAGTACTTAAGTAATATTTTCAGGAATCAAAAAATATTCCAACTTTTAAAAGTGATCGCAAACTTGTTTTTATGTGTTTATGTAATACATATTTGGTACAGGCTCACATAAGGAATATTTTAATATTTTTTTTCAGTTTCAGCCTGATGTTGGTGAAGTTTTCAAGGCACCACTGTTATGTGGACTTATATTATAGCGGCGGCGCGCGGCGACTCCCGCCGATCCATACGTAAACGATCTTCTGCAAACACGTCACACGATCACTTGTATTCGTAAGGGCCTTTAATTTACTTGACTTGACCAACCCAGTTCATTAAGTGGCTTACAATATGACCAATGAGCAATGGAAGTCGTCTTGATGATGCAATGTACTAAAGTTATGCAGAATAAAACCCTGTCCGTTCCCTAGCCCTCCATTTCAGAAAAAAATCATACAGCCGAATTAAAAGCTTTTCCTTTTTTCGAAGTCGATTTCAAAAATTAGGTTGAACTTAACTTAAATAGTACTTTTTCTCACTGTCTGTAAAAGTAACAAAAAAATGGAAGGTTTTCGCATACCTACCTAATTCAGTAATCCAGATTTGAAGATTATTAAAATGCATGCCGAAAATTGTAAATAGACGGAATTTCACCTTCGGCTTATTCACGGCCACTACTAGGCCGTCTGGGTGTAATTTTAGGGATGCAATTTAAAACTCTTATAGATCACTAAGTTTGGTAAACACTTAAAAAATCGTATTTTTTAGATACCGCAATGGAAAGCTGTTTACCATGTCGGGCTCCGTTGTGCCGATGCCCGGACCCTCAGGAATAAATTCTCAAGCTGCAAAGGAAGTGGAGAGCCAACCATCAGAAAACCTGCGTTTATCTGTGACCAGCCTCAGTCCGTTGCGCATGCAAGCAGAGAAATTCGAAATTGGCATCGATTCTAATGATCAAGTGAGTGACTTTCTAATCTAAAAGTTTAATATGTCTGTACTTATTTATTTGTGTTTCATTCAATCACATCATAATGCGAATAATGCGAAAGTTCTACATGTGATTTGGCTGAAACTAGAAATAGGTGTAGTACGTGGCCTGGATATTTTGATAGCCTATTTCAAATGAAGATTGTATAGATATTTTTACATTGTTAATGAGAAGGTTGTATTAGTACAGAAGAGTGAAACAAAACATTGTGAAGAAGAAGAAACCAGTTAACTTCCTAATATGTGACAACGGACATACAACCTTTCTCTAAATTTAGGCATATATGCCTAAATTTTGCAAAAGTTAGAGCAAAAGTACCTACCTAATATAACGCTCAGTCATCCGCTCATGTCGCACGAATGTTGCGTGCAGTCGGCTACGGCGCTCTACAAACTGCACCGCAGTACTGGACAGGGAATTACATTGTGTTAATTAAATATTAGACAGTATGTCTACCACCTCCTTGATATAAAGTCGTAAAAATATGTTTTTTTTTCGCATTTCCATATTACTTGAAGTTTTGAATCCCGCTTTTCATCATCTTAACTCCAACACAGATTTAAGCTGTACAGAAAACATTTTCTGTATCCGGCATACATTCACTGTCCTAACGCATAGGAACAGAATTTTGATTTACAATATAAAAAATTATCACGCGAACTATTAGTTCATATAGGGACCATAAAACATACCGTCGTGATATGAATAAGCAAACTAAACAATACTTACATGGCATTGACACATTCGGGGTTGCAGTGAAGGCTCTCCTCTGTTTGTCACTTTCCTTAACCTTACGAAATGGGTTAGCATAATATACAAATACAAAATCATATATAATCCAATAACATAAAGTACCTACTCGTAACAATAAAGCCAAAGATAGGTAAGTACACACGGTTAGGTTGAGACAATGGTAGTAAATTCAGCATAAGCTGCATGTAGAACATACGGCGCTGATTTTCAATTAATCCGTCTCGGTCGATGATATAAATCATTAGTGAAATTATTTAATATCGACCTTGCAATATTGAAGTTATTTGAAGCTAGATGAGCCGTGTTGGCCGAGGGGAATACCTCGACTTTCGATCCGAAGGTCGTGGGTTTGAGCCGTGCAGTGCAACAATGGATTTTTCGTTTCTTAAAATGCATGCGCATTAACACGAGCTCTTAACGGTGAAGGAAAACATCGCGAGGAAAACCGCGGTGATTTTTTTATTAGTTTCATGCTCTCTGAGATAATGAACAAATTAAGCTTTTTGTTGCACAATAGATAAGGTTGCAACTTTTTTTTAAACATTTTTCCGTTTTTTAATTGGGTCACTAAATAATTTTGCTGAAAAATTTGTACTTATTACAATTTGTAATACAAATGTTTGATGAAACGATGAAATTACTGTTTGTAATTTGTAATTTACAAACAGAAATTTCATCGTCGAAACATGATCAAGTTAATGTATTAACTTTAAAGGGGCTATTACGCTTATTTCGTTCGGTGATGGTGGTCGCAATCAGTATTTACAACGGTCTGCCTCAGACGCGTCATAAACGTGACATCGGGAAGTGTGATCGGTCCTCATAGCCTATTGTTTTGATGGTGCTGCCTTGGACACGCACTGACTATCCATTCAGTTTAGACTTGATGCTCATTTTTAATTCGACAGTGGAACTAGCGCACGCTGGAAACTTAAGAATTTGTTGAATCTATTTTTATGCGCAATCAGAATCGTTTTTAACTGGCCTGTATCTTGAACTTGACTAACAAAATAATTGAAGTTCATGTCGTGTCCTTTCTTTCAATTACGATATAGATCTTCATTGTCGTCTAGTTACAAATTACTTCATTTATTTTGAAGACTTGTGTTGTGACATCGGTAAAACAGAGCCATAGTGGTTCTAAGCGGATGTGATAATTGAAACTATGAGTCCTGTTTACACCATTCACCAACTTCGTCTGAATAGCATGGCCCCGGTAAGTGAACAATCTTAAGAAACCCTCGCTTGATGAGGTTTAATCGTTCTTTTTACCCGGCTGACTGTCAAGTCAGGCTTATTTTCGTGTACTTATAAAAAAAATCTCAGGTATTTTCTTCAGGGATGCATACTTGCGTATTTTGGTAAATTTTTGGACTTTTTTGGTTTGGTTTGTAAAAAAATAATATTTTTCTAACAAAAACTTAATCTTACTAGGTAGATTAATCAGAGAAATAACATTAAAATTAAATAAAAGCTCGAAACGTTTAGAAACATAAATTATAATAAATAGATTCGACATCTTAAAATATTATTCGGATAATAAAAGCATCTATTTTTGCAAACTCGATCGATTCGAATGTATTAATTACCTGTCTGGTAATCGATACATTCGAATCGATTAAGAAAAGAATAAAATAAAAGCTTTAAAACCCTGAATTTGTAGTAAATAGATTTGGCGTCCTCTATACGTGTGCATCAGTTTTTGCAAATTCACCAAAACCTTTCGAGTCGAACCTTTCGAACCTTTAATTTGAGAGACAACATAGAAACATTCAAAAACTGAAATTATGATAAATATAATACATTTGTTTACAGAAACTAGCCTACTAAGTACTAGACTACGTAAGATAAAGATAGTCGTCTCAAAGTATTCAAATGATAGAAAAAAATGTCTATGCATCTGAAAAAAATGTTTTTGCAAGCTTAGCCAGCTAATACCTGTCGAATCGATTTGGCAAAGTACTGTTCTTTAATCTGTAAGCCAACATCACCCTCTAGCCTCGAGTAAGTAAAGAGCGTCCACTAATTGCCACCATTGTGACATTTAATGGCTTACTGTACGCAAATGAATGTTCGTGTCTAGCATTCGCGAAGCGGCTAGTGCCACTTGGGCTTCAACGAACACTCATAATATAGGTTAAGTAAGCTCGTTGTGTATATGAACTATCAGGATGAATAGAGATTTATATTAGAACATTTCTAGTCAGAGGACTAGAAGTCTTCCAATATCCGTATCTAAAAAGTATAAATGTGAAAGTGTGTTTGTTTGTTTATTTGTCCTGCTTTCACGTCAAAACAGAGCGACGGATTGGCGTGATTTTTTGTGTGGAGATAGTTAAAGGGCTGGAGAGTAACATAGGCTACTTTTTATCCGGGTACCACGGGAGCGAAGCCGCGGGCAGCAGCTAGTAAATAAATAAATCAGTATTGGTGGACATTTCACACGCAGCATAATTAGCCACAAAGTAAGCAAAACTTGTACTATGTGAACATTTTAATGATAGAATACATAATATTGTTGTAAACTAATGCCCGTGTTACACGAGGCTAGTTTTTCAAGTAGTGTAGACACAACTAGCTTCATTTCTAAGCTAGTACACGAAGCTAGAAGTACTAGCTTGCTAGCTTACTAACTCTAGCTTGCTATCCTAGCTTGAAAAACTAGCCTCGTGTAACCCGGGCATGACAGCTGTCAGCATATCAATCGCATGGGAGTATTTAATCTTCTTCTTCTTCGTAAACTTTATTGCTGAAGGTCGTGACCGTCCTGAAACGCTCATCATTTGTATTTTTATGTGTATATCTATCTATACCAATAAATACAGCGGAAGAGATTGTTTGTTTGTTTGAACGCGCTTATCTCACTACCAGTCGGATTTAATAAATGATTTCTGCATTTGATAGTTAAACTCTTGAGAAAGGTTATATGCTACTTTTCATCATCATCACATCACCATATACCATCAGTACGGGGGCAACGCCGCGAGGGCACTGCTAGTCTTTTATAAAGTCGTATTTAAGGTTCTCATTTATTTCAATGACATTGATCGGTAGTAGGTTAGGTACTACAATGACTAACCGATTTAAATTCATAGCACATTTAACAGTCGACACTTACTGATGCTTTAACGACTTTTATCACGATGTAAGGCAACCGCCTTATATCTAATGAAATCCGATCTGACTACACAACATAATCGGAAAACACATCTTGTTTCAATCACAAATACTTACTAAAGAACATTTAATATGATTCCACAACTTAACGAAACGTCTATCGTCGTTAGTGTTAGGGGATCCACTTTCTATTATAGGTATATTACTAGCTGCTGCCCGCGGCTTCGCTCGCGTGGTACCCGGATAAAAAGTAGCCTATGTTACTCTCCAGCCCTCCAACTATCTCCACACAAGAAATCACGTCAATCCGTCGCTCTGTTTTGACATGAAAGCAGGACAAATAAACAAACAAATAAACACACTTTCACATTTATAATATGGGTACGGATAATCTCTAAGGTCATTTGAAATTTCAATATTCTATCTTAGTTTTCACAAAAACTTTAAAATGTTTCAGAGTCGGTGTGTTTTAAACTCTTTTGCTTGACTAATTTTGATTTTATTATGTAATGGGGCTACTTGCATTTTTGTCTGTGTTGGCACTGTAGTGCCTAGTAAAAATCAAGATTTATTAAACATTTCTTCTTTTTCCTGCTTTTAAATATTAGGTATATTGAAGAAAAAAAAAACAAATAATCTCAAAAGCTTGCCGACTGTCTTTTAGTGGAATATTTTTCATAAAATTTTATAGTTAGCTGGGCTACTTTCAATTTGCGAATGCCTTTGAAAATTTAATAAAAGACAACACATGCGATATTAGTTTCATGATTCACAAACTGTTTAACGTCACGTTATGACCGTCATAAACATTCAGAAGCGGAATGTGGTCGTTATTCAAAACGTTTAAAGTTCTGTTAAAAACCTTCTCACATGAAAATGTTCACTTTTAACTGAATCAAAAGAAATTTGGATTAAAACGTCATTGTCGATAGCTTTATTTCAAAAAATAAGCGTTTCAAGTTGTACCTAAGCACGATTGCGATGCATCTATATAATGTTTAAATTATTGATTGAACTTGATTGAATGAAACTTAGATAACTTCAAAAGATAATTAATTAATGATAAGCATGCATTTAAATTTAAAATAAAGAGTAGTCTACAACAATTTTTAAAAAGGTACGTTTTTAAGTAAGTAAGTAGTTTTTTTTTTTTTGAAAACTCCTAAAAGGCTTTGGTGTAAACCAAAGCGAAGTCATTGACCAATGACTTCGCTTCAGGCTTCAGACTTCAGGTGACCACCTGAATTGATTGAATTGTAAAATCAAAAATATAAGTACCTACGAATATTCTTGACACCTTTTTTTTCTTGACTATATAAAATCCTAATAAAACATAATAATGCCGTAATAATAATAATAAGTAATTGTATTATTACTTATTATTAACATTATTATTACAGGTCGGTTCTGGTACATTTATATAGGTAGGTATATAAAAAAACTTTCACTTCAAAATTTATAGAAAAATTAATTCATGTTTGTTACATTTATTCCATGTCAATTAAATAAATATAGATTTAGATTATTCCATAAAGAAAAACGCTCTTATATAAATTAACTCTAAAACTCATCTAGGTAAGTACTTATCTTATTCTGAATGCAAAACATATATGCCGACAAAATCTGCAAAAGGATTGATTCAACATTACCTACGTTTATGTCATATTTTATCTCAAGCAGGTAATAAGCGAGGCGAATAATGAAAAGAATTGGCTCCACAAGCAATGGACGAAGGTGACTACAAACCTTCGGTATCGCATCAGCGGCGAAGGTCGAGCTAAACCTCCGGACTGGTTCCTGGATAAGTTTGCGGCGAAGACATTCACCGATCCTCAGGAACCCCTTTATCAAACAAAGCGATCGAAACTGTTTTGCGGGTTGAAACTTGCATTCGATCCCACGCTTCCCTCTCATTACCAAGTAAGTTAATTTTACTAAGTAAGTTAATTTTACTAAGTAAGTTAATTTTACTAAGTAAGTAAGTTAATTTGACTAAGTAAGTAAGTTAATTTAATTTTTTTCTTCGATATAACATCCTTTATTTAGCTTCCATCCCCAATTCTTCTAATTTACAACGTCAACTATGTGCGAAATTAAAATCTATAAGCGGAAGAGTTTGTTTGAACGCGCTAATCTCAGGAACAACCAGTCGGATTTGAAAAATTCTTTCTGCATTTGATAGCTAAAATCTTGAGGAAGGTTATAGGCTACTTTTCATCATCATCATCATCACCACCATATACCATCACTTTGGGGGCAACGCCACGAGGGCGCTGCTGGTTAGATTTTTATTTTCAAATCAATCTTGTTATTTTTTGGAAATCGTATAAGTACTTAGGGATTTCTTCAAACGTCTTTCTGGTCGAACTGGGTGTTTTATACATACATTGAATTTTAGGAACGAGATTTTAAAATGCGTTGTTTTACAGTGGCTGGCAGTGGTGTCATTGGCTATTCTATACAACATGGTATTTGTAATTGGACGTGCAGTATTTTGGGAACTAGATAATTTAACTCAGTTTTGGTTCGTTATGGACTACCTCTGTGACGTTATATACCTTGCAGACACCATCATACACATGCATGAAGGTAAGAAGTATCTTTGGTCAGTATTATGTGTGTTGTGGGTGACATTTGTTTAAGGGCTATAGCAGATATACAGCTTTTAGTATCGGCGATCAGCGATTTTTCGACAGCATCGATGCTACATCGACTTTCTGCGTATGGACGCGGTATCGGAATTGCGCGTTTTAGTTTTAGCGACTGCTGTGGTCGTATGTTGGTCGCTGCATTTTGCTTCTGAAAAGCGACTAAATCGCCGATGCGAAAAGTAGCATGTCTGCCTTAGCCCTTAGAAAGGAATCGTTTTTATTTTTACTAACATGTGCTCTCGCTTGCTTTAGAGTTATCTTAGAAAATAAGTTTTTTGTTAAAAAATATATTAGGTAAGTACTTATAAATGCTGTTGATACGAACTGATTCAGATGAACCTAAAATGGGTATTTTAATCTTATTAACTGAGGAGTTCCACTGAACAGCTCCTGACTCTATCATCAGATCAGCTCGCTGTTACCATAATAATACATTGGCACCGAAGATACACAAATATAGCTTTGAGTTCTAATTTAGCTTTCAAGATTTGACCCAAACTAACTTACTAACACGGCCAGTAAAATAAAAGCTTTTATAATAAAATATACTTTCTCATAGCATATTATTTAGTTTTAATTATTTCATTTTAAATTAAATTTCTGTACTTAAGTATAGAAAAGTAATAAAAATATAGTAATGTGGCGAAAATTCATAAACGGATCGTCATCTTTGCTTTCAATATTTCTTTGGAATCCTTTATTAACCGTAAATGACAAGGCGAACTAGCTTAGCCACTTCGAAGAATTTTTATGGACTCTTCATTCCAAGAGATAAAGTATAAATTTGGCTGTGGAAAGAGCATTACGGCCAATAAATTCAAAGGAGAATGGGTAATCTCCACCAAATTATAAAACAAATGCTCACAGGGTTGACACTTCGAATCGAAAAAATATTGGAAGCGCTTATTTTCCAGCTAAAAATTCCATCCTGCTGATTTCAAGTAGACGATTCAAATGAAAGATGCTAGTCTTTCCTCTACAGAACTCGGAATGTAAGCAATCATTTATATGCTTTTAAGCATAGAAAACATTGGCATGTTTTCTAAAAATTTAATAAAAAAAACTATTTTTTTATTTTGATGAAGCAACATGAAATTTTCTGCTGTCACACAATAAATGTAGAGTTTTTAAGAGCATTTAAGATCATACATTTGTGGTCATTCTTCTTTATAAGCAAGCACAAGTTGTGAAGAGAACAGACTAAAAAGAGTACGAGGCGAGCAAAGCGAAATTATAAAAATGATGCGCAAACACCAATTACAAAATATAAATTCGATAAATTGGTCAACATTTGAGCTCATTCCCCTACCAATTGTAACACAAACGAATCGTTGGGTAAATAACGGAAATAAGGTCCCTTGTAAACGCCACAGAGCCGTGTTATCCGAGCAAGAAAGTGCCTCGTCTTATTGTTCTCCTCGTTTACAAGGTGTGTTTGCAAGTGGCATTGCCTAGCGCTTCGGACGGTACGATAAATTGTCGGTCCCGGCTTTTAAGAGATTCTGCAGCGCATCAGGGATGTTCGCTCATTTCCACACTGATGGCTTTCACGCCATCATGCGCAAAAAAACTGTATCCCTGATGAGCAGAGTTCGAAACAGCCACAACAGCATCCTGAAGACTGTCGCGGAGAATTGCATGTCTCCTATTTGGAAATCCTTTGTGCAGAGGGTGATTAATGAAGGAAATCTATTCCTCCAGTAATCATCCTTTATAGGTACTTAAAACTCAAATTTTTAATATCAGCTGTTAATATGGACTACAATTGTCTGAAATAAAATATTTTTATTTTATTTTTAAGTCGTTAAGCCATGACTGAGGCCTTCAGCCCAAAACTCCATCACCAGAGTTAGCCACTAGCTCATACGAACATACATTATAGTCATGAAGTTGTTATCATGTTTCGTTTCGTTAAAAATATGTATCTAAGTACCTAACTTATTTCGCAAGTCTTCTCTATTATGATATTAGTCCGCCCGGCATGACGTTAATTGCTGGATGACCAAAATATGTACGGCTGTGAACTCTGTTACTTAATCTTAATCAATCCAATGAACAAGCATTTTGTGCTAAAGTCAAACAAATAGTTATGCGATTATTCCAACATTTCCGAATGGTCTTTAGTTTGAGCGAAATAAGATATGTAATTTAGTTCGTCTGTCTACAAAAGAATCATCAAAAATGTAATGTAATACACGACTGTATTCCCAAGGTGCGGTAGACTAATTCTTTCAGATCTTTTAGGCATTTTTAGATCATTTGAAGATGTCTATGTAAGTGAATCATCAACAATGTCTAATTTTACAAATTGTAATTTATTCGCTTCGTGGCTTTGCACGTGTATCCATTAAGCAATCTTATGGGATTGCAAGCCTAATTTCATATGATCGCTAGATTGGGATGATTTTCGTCAGTGTACAAAAGAATCACCGCTATCTATTAGGTATCATGACTAGAGACTGACCTAGAATAGAGTCTACAATTCTCAAATCTTAGAAACGTAAAATTACATTGTAAGTTCTTACACAAGTAAGCACTAAAAATGAATAACTATCATCCACTTACTATTCGCGACAAAGTAAGTCGCTCGTATCGCTTTCGAGTGTCTCACAAATCAACAATTTGACACCCACTCATACAAGCCGCGCCTTGCGTCATCAAATTTAGCTAACGTGTGTACAAACATTCGACCCAGCCTAGTCGCTTTTTCCGTTCAAACATTGCAATGGGCCGATTCGAGTCGCCATCGATTGAATCGTGTGGCTAAAGATCTTTAAATAAGTAAAAAAACAGAATCAAGACTGGATTCCCAAGGTGACATTCTATCAAATCTTTAGGCATTTATGATCCTTTGAGGCTGTCTATGGTCAGGGGTATGTCCATATACATTATTTGGAATATGCCCACATTTTACAGAAGTTAACGTGACAGGTTGCAAACCCATTGTAGAGTTCCTCTTGATTTAATCCACATATTAATTTAAAAAATATCCGGAATTCAAATCAACGACCAGACCGAAAGCCGAAGCACTATCCCACGGCCAGCACAACTCTAAATATTTGAAAAAGTTGTTGATCCCTAAATTTCTTTTACAGGGTATTTGGATCAAGGCCTTATGGTAAAAGATTCGATAATGTTAAGGAAACACTATCTTAAGACCAAAGCTTGGAGGTACGATTTGGCATCTCTACTACCAACGGATATCGCTTACTACTGGTGGAAGCCCGGAACTTGTGATCATGTCTGTACTTTATTCTTTATCAAACTCTTTTACTTCTTGAAGAAGCTAATCTTCATTAATAAACTTGCATGGTTTTCGCTTTGTTTAATCAAAGGGTTTCCAGGCCTGAAATAGGTAAACCTACTAAATAATTAAACTTTTTATTTTAAAGTGACTACCCCGAAATATCCATGATGCATCTATTTAGTCACAAACAACTTCCGTAATAATGAACAAGAAGTGTTCCACCCAGACATTCTTTATCTGCGTATTGCTAAGTGTCAATATTGGTGCTGTTCCAGAAAGGTTTGCCGTGCCCTGTTATTGTACGACTGAATAGACTTTTTCGCCTACCTCGAATGTGGGTGTGGTTCGATCGCACTGAGACTGCCACCAGCTATCCAAATGCCTTCAGAATTTGCAAGGTCAGAACATTACCTACATTAAACCATATTTATATCTATTGTTTATGATCTGACTGGAGTTTATGTTTTAGGTTGTAATGGCGATACTCGTGCTAATTCACTGGAACGCGTGTCTCTACTTCGTCATAAGCTACGCAATAGGCTTTGGCACGGATAACTGGGTGTACAATTTAACCGGCCCGCGCAACAACTCACTGGCTCATCAGTACATTTATAGCTTCTACTGGTCCACGTTAACTCTCACAACGATAGGGGAGACCCCACAGCCGGAAATCGATGCGGAGTATTTGTTCGTCGTAGCCGACTTTCTAGCTGGAGTACTGATATTCGCTACGATCGTTGGAAACATTGGCTCGATGATATCCAACATGAACGTGGCGAGGGTAGAGTTTCAGAATAAGATGGATGGTGTCAAACAATACATGGCGTTTAGAAAAGTTAGTGGTGAACTAGAAGCGAGAGTTATTCGATGGTTCGCATACACGTGGGCTCAGAGCGGCGCGCTTGACGAGGAGCAGGTACTATCGTCTCTGCCCGATAAACTGAAGGCTGAAATTGCGATCAGAGTTCATTTGGACACACTGAGAAAAGTGAGGATCTTCCAAGACTGCGAACCTGGTTTACTCGAAGCCCTGGTCTTAAAATTGAGACTTCAAGTGTTCAGTCCTGGTGATTACATCTGCCGCAAAGGGGACGTAGGAAAAGAGATGTATATTGTCAAAAGAGGAAGGTTACAAGTGGTAGCCGATGACGGCACCACCGTCTTAGCTACTCTTAGTGCTGGATCAGTATTTGGAGAAGTGAGCGTGTTAGATATCGTGGGCAACCGTACCGGGAACAGAAGGACAGCCAATGTTCGGGCTTTAGGGTATTCTGATTTGTTCTGTTTGGCAAAACGAGATCTATGGGAGGCGTTGGCAGACTACCCAGATGCTAGAGCAACGCTCACCGAGCGTGGATGTCAACTCTTACGAAAGGTACTGTGTTTTTATGATGTATTCCCGTTGTCCCCGGTGAGCTTGTCCCCGGTGAACGGGGACAACGGGAATACATTATTTTTATTAAAAATAGTTCCCGTTGTCCCCGGTCTCTGTCCCCGGTGAAATAATGAAATAAAAAGATTAAAAATTATGCCCGGTGTCCCCGGTGTTAGCAGAATCAAGAGATGACGTATTTTAATTTTGTGATGTGACGTATTTTAATGGCGTAGTGAAAAGGAAGTGTAGAGAAAGCTCATGTAAGTTCATTTGATTTCTACTTAAAATCAGTAGGTTAATGTACTCCTACATGATACAAAATTAAGGACAAGTGTTATTGTACCTTTAGACGGCTGTACCTGTGAGCACCATTGATTCAAATGATTAAAGATTAAATCTTCGTTCTGAAATGTCCCCATCTTTTTTCTAATTCGGTTTTTTTTTGTGCCGACGTTAAAAGTTTTTTCTTTCAAACAGGAAGTTTTTAACCTAACTTCAACGAATTTTACTATGAAAGTATTTTAAATACCTATCGGTTAGATTGTTATTGAATATTGATATTAGTATAGTTTGCTGCTTACTCAGTGCTTTAGTTAGCCAGTTCCTAGAAAGTCTTTGTCCACTAATTTGATAAATGGCCATGCCGATTTTGTATGGGATACTTCAAAATATAAACTCTTAGGAGTTAACAAACAATATTTATGAAAGCAGTATACATCTACACTCAATCAGAACCGAGTTATACAGGGTGAGTTTTTCAAAAGTGCCTCTAGGGCCATTTCTGAAACTATTAGCGATACCTAGCGAAAAACACTCAAAGGAGTGTCGTAACCGATTTTGATAAAATGTAAAACTGCATCATTAGATTTTAACAATATAACTTTCCTTGCCAGGACTTGAACCTATTGGTTAAAAAAAAAAAAAAAAAGTTATAGGCAATGTACGAAATACTAAAATAAAATAAAATAAATAAATATTGCTGGACATTTCACACAGCATCATGTAGCCCCAAGCTAAGATATACTACTTAAATACATTTTTTTTAATGAAATGAAATAGTTTGAAATTAAATGAAATAGTTTATTCGCTAGAAATATGGTAAGTACAGTTGTAAGGTCTTTTTATTATATTTATCGACTGCATATTTTCAGATTCTTGTTTTATTAATTGCCAGGAAGTTTTACAAATGTTTTTTGAACTTTTTAAAATTTTTTCCTTTGACAACTTAACTGATCGTTCAATGCATTTTTTCAAAAGCCGGGCGTATGTTTTATAATTTACTTTATCAGCGTTTGATTTATTTTTATAATATTTATACCTAAGCAACCTTTTCGTGTTACAGCTTACTTTTAGTCCCTTTGTTATCCACTTAAGTTTTTTGTTTTAAGTGAAATTTTTACTTTTATTACCGGAAAACATAAATCATAGAAAGACAACACCAAATCTTGAAAAACTTCACAAGCTGAATTTATGTCAACTTGTTCATAGACCTCATTAAACGATAATCTTTCTAAACATTCTCTAAACTTTAGTATATTAATTGGATCGTAATTTCTCTTATAGATGTAATATTCTTGTAAATTTAAATCATTGTATTTAATTGAAGCTTTTAACATTTGAGCAGTGTTATGGTCAGACAAGTCCCAGTGCAGCAGTTCTCCCGCAGCATGAGGAATATTGCTAATTATGTGATCAAAACAATTTTTCTGACTTGTAGGTTCGTGTATGTGCAATGAAAGGTTATAATTCATAAGGAGTTTACGGAAGTTAGAGGCTATTTTATTCGTAACTAATGTATTAATGTTTAGATCTCCCGCTATAATTATTTTTTTTGAACTCCGGAGACCAATAGAGTGGCAAATTACAGTCAATTTATCCATAAAAAAGTTAATGTCTGAGTCAGGCGTCCTATAGATACAAATTACATATAAGTTATGGGATGTAACGTCTATTCCACAGCATTCGAAGTGTTTCTCTCTACAGAGGGTTTCAGTGAAGGCTAGATCCTAATACATACATAATATCCATAGAAAAACACCCAGGCCCGAGACAAATATTTGCAGATCATACAAACATTTGTCCCGCGGCGGGGATCGAACCCGCAACCTCTTGCGTCACAGTTTATTAAAAATAAAAGTTTTAATCAGTTTATTAAAAATCAACACTTACCATTAGTTTGGCATAAACAGTTTACTCAAAGAAAATTGATCCTTTTCATCTACACTATGGGATGTTATAATAATACAGAAAGTTTTATTTTTTATTTTTCAACAGGTTTGATTCCTGGCCACGAAAATGATTATTTTTAAAATTGACTTGCCATAATGATGCAGTTTTATTTTTTATCAAAATCGGTTACGAGACGCGAAAAACACTCAAAGGTGTTTTTCGCTATCGCTAATAGTTTCAGATTTGGCCCTAGAGGCACTCTTGAAAAACTCACTTTGTATAACTCGATTCTGACTGAGTGTAGATGTATACTGTTCTCACAAATATTGTTTGTTATACACCTAAGAGTTTATATTTTGATGTTTAGTTGATGGCCGAGCGATATAAAAAAGGCATTACTTTCCGGCATAGGCTTTTGATAGACTAACATTATACCTTACCGCATCAAAACATTTATTTTAAAATAAAAAGCTTGATGCAGATTGAACGGGGACAACGACACGTGAAATTTAGAATTCCCGTTGTCCCCGTTGGCCGTATCTGCTCACCGGGGACAACGGGAATGAATCAAAATGACGTCTCGTTGTCCCCGGGCCGGGGACACGACCACCGGGGACAACGGGAATACATCGTTTTTATAAATTACTAATGGACCCAAAGATGTGGTCTTGTTTAGAAAACAAAATCCCATCAAAAACATAACATGTACAAAAATGCGCAAGTCTCGCAACGCAGTTCTTCTGCCGTAAAAAGTTGTGAAATCGAATGTAAACCAAGTCGGTATAGAGTAACTTGACAAACACACACAGCAAGCTCGTAAACGTTTTATGTAGATTATTTTGCCGTGTGTGTTTGCCAAGTTACTCTATACCGACTTGGTTTACATTCGATTTCACAACTTTTTACGGCAGAAGAACTGCGTTGCGAGACTTGCGCATTTTTGTACATGTTATGTTTTTGATGGGATCTCACTTCTTTTTGTAAGTAGTCCTCCTTTTTTTCTTTTACCTATAACATCTTGTGCCTTAGCTGCGGGCTTTCTCATAGCCTGTCTCTGTGGGCTTTTCTCAGAGGCTTTTATGTATTGATTTTTGACAAGTCTGGACGGTAAATGCATCTAGTCTATTATATTCAGAGCAGACTCCTGCGCTTTAATACAACCAAAGTTGACATTGATTAGATGTAAACCGCCTAGACTTGTCACTCTCGAAAGTGCCACATACACTTGACCGCATGTAAATACTGACGAACGCCGATGCAAATAAAGAGGCATGTTTCCCGGACAGTTGAGCGCCCCGTGTAACTAGAGTTACATATTTTTATCATTTCTCATAGAAATTCTATGTCAGGTATGTTTGACATTTCTATTTACCATAAGATGAAGATCAGGATTACAGAATTAGGATCACAGAATCAGGATCACAGGATCAGGATTATGCAGGATCACAGAATTAGGGTCACGTAGGATCAAGATAACAGGATCAGGATCACAGGATCAGGATCACGGGATTAGGATCACGTAGGATCAGGATCACGGGATCAGTATCGTGGGATTAGGATCACGTAGGATTAGGACCACACGATTGGATAACAGGATCAGGATTGTGCAGAATCACTGGATCAGAATCACAGGACCACGGGATTAGGATCACGTAGGATCAGTATCACAGGATCACAGATCAGGATTACGGGATCAGGATTACGCAGGATCACAGGATTAGGATCACGGGATTATACAAGGCGAGAGCGATAGAGAGGCAATGCGAGCCTGGGCCAGCGAGTATTCGCGCCTTTACTGACTAAGGATTCGTAGTTCACCACACACATCGAGGGCGGTTGACTAATCTAAGTTACTTACTATTTTTGCGGACAACCACAAGATTAGAAAATATTTTTTTAAAAATAACTACAATGTTATGTCCAGTGGGTATATTTATTTAAATAGTGTAGATTAATAAAGGTTTCGGTTTAATAAATGCTTACATACATTTTTTTAGTAGTTACCTACTTATTTGACTTGTTTCGATACTGTATCGATACAAAATATCGTATCAAATCCCCTGGATCGATACCAGTATCGATACAATGCATTACGATCCATTCCGATCCGTTAGACCACAGAAATGAGGGGATTCTTCTAACACAGGTTTCATAAAATAAAAACATAAATGAAGAGATCTCAACCCAAGTAAAACTTGTTTTCAATGAAAACTGATTTTTTTTAAATGAAATATCGATAGGTACCTACAATTCGAAATATCGAACATCCCTACACTGCGGAACATCATACTCAACTCAACACTAGCTGCCATACGGAACGAAACGTCACGCGCTCCGCGCGGCACAGAAACATGGCGGCGCGGCTCCTAGCACCAGCAAATTCTAACCTAAAGTTACATTTAAATTAAAATTGAGACTAATAATTCGGAATGTCAGAGTTTTCCCTTGCTATACACACTAAACTATACATGTGTGCCAAATTTGGAGTTTGTAAGTCTGCTAGAAGTACCTTATTAATTTTGATGATCGGTGAGTCAGTGAGTCAGTGAGTCAGTGAGTCAGTGAGTCACTTACAAAATCAAGGAACTTTGACTTGCAATAAATCCTAAACTACTGGTCCAAATTTAATGTCATTTGGAAGTATATCTCGCTATGTGATGCCCTCTTGGTCACTGAAAATTTAGGCTTCTAGTCTTTTCCACAACGAAGTTACGAGGGGTCGAAAATGGCCCGAATGGCTTCGAGAAAAGGATGGTATGGTACGGCCTGCTCGACTTGGCGGTGCACTGCCGTGCACCCAGATTATCAAGAGAACATCACCTACCGGCTCCAATAACTAAATAACCATTCAGATGAGCTCATTTTGTGAAAAAAAAAAACAAATCAGTCAACCGTTTCCGAGTAGAAGAATGTAATTGGCATTGAAAGATGATGGGAGTCATTTATTTAGATGTAAATTGTCATGTCTATAGTCGTAACTGTCATTTATAGCAAAGGAGCTTAAGTGAGAGTGATCATAACATCGTTAAATTGTTATTGCTGGTGCAGACAAAATGTTTCTTGTTTATGTTATATTAAATCTGTTGTGCAACATTTCTTCAGAATCCCATGTATGGTGGGTACCATAAAACCCAAAAACGGTTAAAATATCTGCAGATTTGAACGTTAGTTCAACAAGAGTCGAATTAGCAGCACCTCTGACGTCATAAGTCTTGTCCGCACTAGAGCAGCAAAAGCAGTTCATCAATCAAATTAAAAAGTTTGACGTTGTTTAACCAGTGTTCAAAGTTGAGAGGCTTTTGTAAGTAAGGCCCTTTTTGTTTGATACTAACTTAGATTCTATATAAAAAAAATCTGTATTGAGTTTATCAGTTACAGCATCCGTGTGAGGATTGGTTGACCGACACTTTCGCCCATAACACGCTTATTCGATTGAGACAAAATCTGATATCAAATTCACAAAACTTTTAGAACATTCACTAAATCTTTCAAGCGTTTTTATCATGGTGACATCCACACACCATGCAATCTTTTTTTTTGTTTTTTTTTAATATGTTGTGACACAAAAGTGCCCAAATGCGGTAGAGACTGAAGTCGTTGGCTATAATAATATGTTTGACGACCTCTGTGATTATGTGAAGGTTGCAGGTTCGATTCCCGCCGCGAAGCAAATGTTTGTATTATCTGCAAATATTTGCCTTGTTTCTGGGTGTTTTTCTATGTATAATAATGAATGTAAGTATTTGAAAAATATATAAACAAAATGAATAATGCTGGACATTTCACACAGCATCATCTAGCCGTAGCAGAGTGTTATGGGAACTATATGACTAATTTATTACTTAGGTATTATAAATGTAATTTATTATGATTGTTTTTATAGGATGGTTTACTGGACGAAGCCGCATTTGCAAGTGCTCAAACAACCCAGCAAAGTCTAGAAGAAACTGTCCACAAATTAGAAGATACAGTAGACCTCCTGAACAACCGCTTGCAAAGTCTAATCGCTGACTTCGGGGAAGAACAGGCCAAAATAAAGCAAAGAATGGACAAAGTTGAAAACAGGTCAGTTGCGATTATTTTAGAATAGAATAGAAAAAAAATATTTTCAGGTTTAGGTATAAACATGTTTTAAGTTTTTTTTATTGCAAAGCGAGATAGCGAATGATAACTTTAAAAAGCCAAAGCGATTGTCTATTGTATCAATATGTGTCTTGATATGACATACTTTATTGGTCGTTAAACTGCGTCACCAAATCTAGCAACTTTTCTTAAACCTTGTTCAACTTGATCGAATGAAAAATCTTATCAAAATTTTCAATTCCGACGGGATTCGTGGCCGAGTTGGTAAAGGCACTCCGGCATAAGGAGGATCGCTTGTATAATTGAGGGTTCGAATCCCGTCGGAATCGAAAATTTTGATAAGATTTTATAGAAATAAAAATTGTAATAATACCTGTGGTTTAACACTATAAAAAAATAAAATTACTTGATCATTTACAGAGTTTTGGAGTCAGGCGACGAGTACGATTCGGACGATAGTTTGTCGAGTGCAATCGAACAAAAGAGTGTTGTGTTGAATTGTTGTGAGGTGTCTGTGTATAGCGAGGGTGTGCAAAGATCCCGCGGGCGATCGCTCAGCGTGGAACGAACCTCAGAGTTGCTTCAGGTTGCGCCTGAACCGCGCAGCAAATCTCTTCGACTCAAGAGAGTCCATATCAACGACGCCAAATGAACTTGGACCTTTGTACGATGACATTATTTAACACACGGGTATTACTCACGTAAAAATATCGTCGATTTAGATACCGACAATGTTTCGATTCATCCGGAGAATCTTCGTCTGGGTAAGGAGGGAGTTGCGGCAAGGTTACTCCTCGCGGTCGCGTCTCACACGATACTCGTACGATACGATCTTTGTAAGATGTATTAACAATACCGTGGTTCAACTTATGGAAACTTTAGAGTGACGAGTTTTTTCAATATTCGGCATTGATGACGTAACCGTGAATTTGTATGGGATCAGAACAGCGCCAAATGGTGGTAATAACATGAAATTTAAGCGTTAGGGCTTGTGATTGGCTGATCCTATAGAAATCTACGCTTACGACGTCGATACCGATGAAACAAACTCGTACTATGCACTTGGACGCAGGCCAGATAGAAGAGACGGGGCGCAGACATTTGTCTCTTCCGCGTCCCTTTCATACAAAATGTGACGGCGCCCCGTCTCTGTATGTTTTGCGGCGCGACGCTTCTATACATTTTCTATGAAAGGGACGCGGAAGAGACAATGTTTGCGACGCGTCCTCGTCTTACGTCTTTTCTGTATGTCCCGCGCCTTAGGTTTTTCGATTTTAAGTTTTTCGGTTTTACTCGATCATGTTAACGAAAACGAAGATTTCTAATGATTTTCATTAGTGTTCAAGTATTGTAACGTTGCACTGCTCTTGTTCCATTCAAATACCTATGTGTCTAACGCGATCAAGTAGGTTATAAACCTGGCACTATACTTATAAGCATTCTGCGTATGTTGGTGAAAACTAAGCTTTACATTATCACCAACGTAAGCTGAGCTACGAGTATCGGCACGATTTAGTTTTCAAGAGAAGGTTCATGTTACGCTGTTGCGTTTCAGTGTTTGCCGTAGCATAAAAGTTTTCGAAGATTTTTATAACTGCCCCGAATTTTGATATCCTTTGAATGGGGAACAAAAATGTTAAATCGATAGAAACAAATAAGTAGATATTTTAAACTTTTAAGGCGGTGGTTCGCGCTGGAAACCGAGACCAAAGAGAGGCTTTGTATGTGCGCGCGAAAGAGACAGGAGACAGAGAACCGTCAGTTTAAATGACAATGGTCTCTTGTATCTGTCTTTCTCCGACGCAAACAGCCGCCTTTAAGTTCTATGATATTCAAAAAATAATGTTAGTTGAAATTCGTTCGATTGTTAGATTATCAACTACAAGGAACCTAATTCAACTAGAAATAAAATTATAGTGTATTTTTGATACCCGATGTTTACAAATGGAATTGTACTGATTTTATATTTTTGTATCAATCATATGTAACTGGAATTCTAAAATTGCAACATCAACGATTTCTTAAACTTTTCAGTATTTGCACAAACTTATACAATATTTTTCTAACAAAAACTTCAGCATTATACACGTGTCAATCAAATTTGGCTTTAAATTATTGATGAAATTCTAAGGTTAATTAGGTCTTAAGTACATTAAATAATAAATAATATTATTTATTTAAAGTATTCAAGTAGCCTAAGTAGGTACTACTAAGGCTATGTAATAGTACATACTACATTGTAAATTTGACGTTCCAAAGTGCAATCTAATTTGTCTATTGTGAAATAAATGATACTGAATACTGAATACTGAGTGAAAGAGCAACGTATGACAGAAACACGTATAGTCGAATTGCTCATTGTACGAACTAAAAATATATGAAAAATGACATTTTGACCGTCAATTTTAGTGCGTATAATTAGAAATACGACTATAGGTACCTAGGTACCTACCTGTTACATGAAAAACCATGTATGTAAGTAGTTTTTTGTAACGGCTAAATGTAGTCATTTGTAATTTTGTTACTTTTACTTATTTTTTCTTTAAAAAAAATCACAAAACAGAAATTCCTTGTAATTGTAGAAAATCGTGTTAATATGATTAAGCTTTATGTAGACCAACTACAATACTCAATGAATTTTATTCCAATTTAGAATATTATGTGCCTATTAAATAGGTGTAATGTATGAAACCAAATTCTAGTTTCTAATTTGTTAAAAGCAGGGGATCTATGATTAAGTACTTAAAATAGATTACTTATGTATGTAATTCGTCAGCAATTACAATAATAAATCAGCACATAAACTATTATTGAATAATATTGGAAATGTTTTAATTAAATCCATATCTTAATTCGACCTAGGCAAGGATTTTACTCTATAATCAAATAATAATCCTTCAAAAATTTCTTAAGAAAATTGTTGAAATAGGTAATCTTAACTACCTACCGACATGATTGTACCAAAACCTAATCCACAGATTACTAAATGGTTACTTCGTAATGTATGTCTGTTCGGAGGATGTATGTTTGTTCCTCTATAACTCTAGGTACAACCACTGAACCGATTTGCCTAAAATTTAAAATATAGATAGATAATGAACAGGAATAAGACATAGGCTACTTTTTATTCGGGTACCACGCGAGCGAAGCCGTGGGCAGCAGCTAGTTATGAATAAAAGGGAAATGCATAAACTATCATTGTCTATCAAATAGACTGTCTATTTTGAGTAACTGTTTGGATATACAATCTACAGTAGGTAACGTTATCACAACTTTTATTAACCGAAACGAGTGGCTCTCGAATGATATCGCGATATTAGCCTAGATTTGAAAATGTTCATTGATTTTATGGTATTGCCGGTTGTGTATGTAAATTAATTAGTAGGTACCTTCAAATACTTTGAATTTTATTTTTCATGCTCATTTTCTGAAATTCGGACGACATTGGCAAAATGCAGAAAAGCATTGCGTTTGGTTCGCATTAGTTTGTTAACAGAAACTATAAAAAGATGGTTTACCTAACTCTGTATTACGAGATTATTAAAACTAGCGGACGCCCTCTGCTTCGCCCGCGTGTTCGCCAGCGTGGACTACATTTTTTTCCCCACAGAAACCGTGCAGTTTTTCAGGCTAAACAGTACCCATGTCTTATTCCCGGTTATTATCTATCTATATTTTAAATTTCAGGCAAATCGGTTCCGTGGTTGTCGAGTTATAGAAGAACAAACATACAACCAAACTTTCGCATTTATAATATACTAGCTGACGCCCGCGACTTCGCCCGCGTGTACTACTATTTTGTTTATCCCCCGTGCATTTTTTTCGGGATAAAAAGTAACTTATGTCCTATTCCTGGTCGTTATCTATCTATCTTTCAAATTTCAAGCAAATCGGTTTAGTGGTTGTCGAGTTATAGAGGAACAAACATACATCCAAATATCCATCCAAACATCCAAACTTTCGCATTTATAATATTAGTGTGATTAGTGTGATTAGTGTGAAGTGTTTGTTGCCTTCATTGAATGAACACCCTTCATTTTGGAAATAATTTTATTATACAGTAGGTACATACATACAATTAAATTTTACAAGCTTGTAGGTAAATATGAAAGCCGAAGAATACACACTCATTTACTCCCTTTTAACTAAATAAAAAAAACATCAACATTGTAACATTAAGGTATTTTATTATAATTTTAAGTGCTCCAATATATTTTTGGTTTGGAGTGTGTATTCTTACCTTGTCTTAATTTCGTTTTACAAACCGGATTCAACATAGTTATATTTATAAATGAGATCACATGTCAATAATTTCTGCAAAAGTTCTATAATCTGCTCCATTTCATTTACCAGTACATAATAATAATGCCTATTTTATTTTTACTTAAACAGTATTTATAAATACAACATCAAGTTATAATTTTTTTACAAAACCAACTACCGTATAATCGTTAATTTATTTTGGTTCTATTGCTTCTAATAATTGAGTGCAAGACATTTGGTCGAAACTGCTTAATTGTATCAATATTTCGAAAGACTTCATTCCAATCGTATTGTCAGTCAATTTTACAAGATTTTTCCTGTATTTATTTTAATACCTACTCAAAGGTTTAACTAATGCATCTCATTCATGAGCTGAGGCATCTATATTGTATCGAAAATATATTTAAACAGACACCCATCGTATCTTACTTACTAACTATTGATATAAATATTAAATTCATCATCAAACATTAAGTTCCCTTTCAACTAGCATGTCTTGTAATCCCTAAAATATTTGACTCATATAACTCCTTTAGAATAAGCACTTGCATTATATACAACGTGGCTCAGTGCCGACTCGTCCTTGACGCCACCTGCCAATAGAAATAAATTTAAATAAATAAATAAATATTGCACAATAAATATACATTTCACACTGCGCCATCTAGCCCCAAACTAAGCAAAGCTTGTACTATGGGAACCAGATAACTGATAGAATACTTAAGTATATACTTTTTTTTTGTAAAACGTAAGTACCTACTTATAATACAATAATATTACATATTATAATACAATACAATACAATACTTATAATACAATACCTACTTATAATACTTATATACACTCAGACACATAACAAAAATCTATGTTACACAAATATTTGTCTTGGATGGGAATCGAACCCACGACCTTCAGCGCAGAAGGCAGAGCTACTACCAACTGAGTTAGGAAGACAGGCCAGAAATATTACTAATTATTAGATATTATAATAAAGTTATAACTAAAAAAAGTAAAAGTTATAATATAAGTTATTATAACTGAAGTTATAGTTATGTGGGTGGTCGGGATTTCGGGAAGCGTTGTCTTCATAAAGCCGTATTTATGCATTTATTTCCTGAATAAGTAATTATTACTGTGTATAAATCTTTGTATGAATGAAACTAATGAAGCTAATTATTTTTCCCATAAAATGTAAGTCTGGTTTGACACTTTTTTTACTATTTTCAGCAAACAATATTAATTTGAGAAATATGACCATGGCCATCAAAAACCTAAAAATGGCAATTTTTTTGCCGCTGTGTTAGGAGTTCCCCCAGACAAATTTTATTGTTTTTAAAATAAAAGATCGTGAAAGGAATAGAGATACTTACCTACTTACTTTTAAAGGGCACTTTACAAGAGACTCTTTCTTAAAAAATATTGACAAAATTAATCTAATCGGTTCCTTTATAATTAGATTTTTTCTGGTAAGTAATGTTAAAATTGCACCAAGAACTCAAAACCAAGCAGCAATCATGCTTTTTATTTTGTCATTGTGATGCAATTGTAATTAATAAATGCATGCTTCGATTTCAACCCAGCCAAGCAACATGCACATGCGAAAGGTGATTAAATTTTCCAAATATTGAAACGACTTTTCGAGCCATTCTTTATGATATACTAGCTTCCGCCCGAGGCTTCGCTTACGTGGTACCCGGATAAAAAGTAGTATGTCCTATTCGCGTTCATTATCTATCTAGGTTTTAAATTTCAGCCAAATCAGTTCAGTAGTTGTTGATTTATAACTTCTATAGAAGAACAAACATACATCCATCCATCCAAACATTCCCATTTAAATATTAGTGTGATGTATTTTATACGGGTCATCAAAAAGCTAGTAACAGTTTGACATCCACCCCTGGTTTTTATTAGGTACTATTATGATTTGTAAAGTAAGGTTGGTCGCGTATTCTGGATGTAACTCTCACCTTAGTTGTCATCAAACTTTGGTGTTACAGTTGTGAGTCTTTTAATATTTTGATATTTTTTAAAGGTCTACAATGATATTAAAAAAAAAATAGATAAGTTTTTAGCGCATGCAAAGCGAAGACTCGAAAGCGTCCCAATTGGGACGTCTTGTCTTCAGTCCGCGTCAAGCAGAGCGACGGCCTAAGACGCTGTTTGTCACGTGGAGTGAATTAAAAAAACAACAAAAATGCTAAATATTATATTTATATGTAGAATGTACTATTCATTTGCGGAACTTGTCAACATAAAAGAGGTTATATCGGTATACCAGTGCGAACAGATTTTAAACGTCCGTAACTATGAATGTAACATGATTATCTAGGGCAGTGTTCCGCAAAGGTGGTCATTAGTTGATGTAACGTGGTCATTAGTTGGTGTGTCTCGGAAAAATAAGGTTACCTTTACCTATCTCAGTAAAGCTACTTCTTTGGACCGCATATGTTCAACTAGACATGCTCATGTTTCGCATAAATTGATTTTTCAGTTATGGTGTAGGTACCTCCAAAATTTTCCAATTTCTTAGATGTATCGTGAACACAAAAAGTTTGCGGAACACTATTTAGGGCACATCATACTAATCACACTAATCACACTAATATTATAAATGCGAAAGTTCGGATGTTTGGATGTTTTGATGTATGTTTGTTCCTCTATAACTCGACAACCACTGAACCAATTTGGCTGAAATTTAAAACATAGATAGATAATGACCGGGAATAGAACATAGGCTACTTTATATCAGGATACCAAGCGAGCGAAGCCGCGGGCGGAAGCTAGTATATAATATCATTGAGGGTCTACACCTAGGTCTTATTTTTAACAGCTCATTAGCAGACTCCTAAGCAAACGTGTTCCCACAGGCCAAGCCCTCATGTTTACTTTATTTAGTCTAATGATATGAGGTCAGTCGGTCGTATGAAGTTTTCACCTTCTCAGCTGTTTGTATTTCAATTCCGTTTATTTTATTCGATTTACATATTTCTTTACCCGTAGAAGGGAAAGACTACAGATTTCCCTTTGCTACGATCCTGACACACTTTGGCTGGTCTGTCACGCGTATCGTCGGCGCTGATAGGCGAGTGATCTTTATTACAATGAAATAAGGCTACTGATTGTTCAGGACTGACGAGAGCAATCAGCGTTGCCATTTTTGCTAAACAATCAGTATCCTTATTTAATTGTAATAAAGATCACTCGCCTATCAGCGCCGACGGTACGCGTGACAGTAAAACCAGCCTTTTTGCCTCGTCCACTCTCATTACATTCCTCATACAAGCACTTCGATTAGTCATCTTTATACAAACTCGTCGGTTTCATTTAATTTAATGAAACTGATCATGACTTTATCGCCAAGGCACAGTAAACATTACACTCAGCAGCTGTACCATGACCTCCTAGTAAACAATTCAGTTTAGGTGCTATCCAGTTTAGGACCTAAACTGGATAGCATAAATTGCAAATAAAGCTCATGGTAGGCAGTCAGATCTTGGCTGGATTCGACCAAAAGTTACCTTACTCCAGAGTAACTAGCCGACATGATTCGAAATACAATTGTTTAGAAAGCGCAACCGAACATCATTATGTGCATACATCCTGCATACATCCTGGTTATAAGGTGTCAAACAAACAGTAGTTTACTCTAGTAAAAACTTAATCCAGTTTGGTCGAATCCAGCCGCTGAGACGTTCTTATGCCCAGGTCCTGGGCATGTGTCAACCAAATGTATTTGGAAACCTCTGACTACCCCCTTTAAGGCATTATAAATGTCTAAGTAAATAAGTACTTACCTAAGTTCGTATGAGCAAGTGGCCAACTCTGGTAACTCTGGTGGTTATGGTAATATGAGGTTGCAAGCCCATCGCCAGACATGCTTTTATAACAAGATAAAAGCTGAGCTATGACCAATGACCTTTTCAAAAAGGGAAGACATGTGACGCACTAACATCGCATGCCAAAACTTAGGCTCGGTGCACCACTACATACCAACACCAAAACAAACACATTGCTCCATTTTACTGTTGCCAATAAATAAGGATAGAGAGAAATTAAACTGTTGTGACTGAGACAGGAATGGCTAGCGGCCGGTTTCTGTCGGCTCCGGCCGAATGGAGCCGATAACGACAGAGCTCGGCCGCTCTGCAATGCTGTCTCGTTCGCACGACTGCTTTAGTTGCTCTCTATCCTTGTCAATTAGCAAATTCAAGGTGCGTTCGAAACGATGTTCCTAGAGGCACTGAGGGCAGGTTTGTCCCCAGGACTCACTCGAGTAGGAACATGCATTATAGTGAGTCACTTATCTTCCACTTTTTGAAAAGATCATTGGCTATGACCGATTTAGGCTTGATTCGACCAAACTGTCATCTTACTCCCAGAGTAGTTATTCCGTTAGCCGATTGAATTTGAAATACAATTGTTTAGAAAGCGCGACCGAACATTATTAGGTGCATTCAAATTATCCTGCCCCCCTAGCCATATTACACTATCTATCGTCGCGATAGAATAGAATAGGTACTTCAAAATGTATAGAATTTGACGTTTCAAGTAGATGAGTCACGTGGTCAGAACGTCAATTCCTATACATTTTGAAGTGTTCTATTCTACAACGACGATAGATCGTTCTACAGCGACGATAGATCGTGTAATATGGCTAGGGCACCTGGTTATAAGGTGTCAACTTTACAATGTCAAAATATTCAAACAAACAGCAGTTTAATCTGTTTAATCTCCAGATAAAACTTAATCCTGTTTGGTAAAATCCAGCCTTAGTACGAATAAGCTGTACATTGAAGTACCTAGTAAGCAAATGCAGGCATGCTATTCACCATCTGGCCAGAAGGGGGGAAAGCGAGCGTCTGATGAGGTGACGGCGTCGTGGCGGCGCGGCGGCGAGAAACTAGCGGGCACGTAACTGGCGTTGGGGCTGGGCGAGCCTCCTGCAAATCAAATAACAATTTAGTACAAAGTCAAAGTCAAATATCATTTATTCAGTAGGACCGTTATGACCACTTTGAAACGTCTTAAGAGCTAGGTGATTCTACTCCTGTTCTTTCGCGACCAACACCGTGAAGAATCAGGGCAACAAACACGGTATGGGGCCTAGCTTTCTTTTCGGTGATCCATCCGATTAAAATCTAAATAGTCAAGTTCCAGTGTGGAGCCAGTCGAACAAGGTGTGTACACTTCTCACAATTATTGATCTAGGCCATTGATTCCCAAAGTGGTCCAGGTGGACCCCCAGGGGTCCACGGGAGACTCGAAAGGGGTCCACGTTGGCCAGAAATTTTGGGAATATGGTAGAAATGTAGCAGCAGGGGGTCCACCGAAACCAGTAAAATTTTGAAAGGGGTCCATGAGAAAAAAAGTTTGGGAACCACTGATCTAGGCTATTCGTGAAGCTAGCCGTTTCGATGCGCAGTGCAGCTTTTTCATACAAAATTTCTATTGCGCAGCGAAACGACTGACTTTAACTTCACGAATGCCTCCATCAATTCAATCCATTATAGTCGTATTGCTCATTATACCTACGGACTAAAAATATATGAAAAATGACATTTTTTCCTTCAATTTTAGTCCGATTTTAGTCCGTATAATGAGCAATACGACTATAGAAGAACTGTAGTACCAACCAGTAATAGTAAAGCAGAGCTCTAGACTGCGATGCTAAAAGGGTCGTTATAGCAGAATCATAATATTATTCATAGAGATTATTGTATCTATAAGAAATCACAATTCCTCTAATGATCCGTATCGGCAATAGGGAATATGCACAATCTTTTTTATATTTTTATACTTTAGGTTATGTCGATAAATAGCCTTATAAAAAATCCAGCACCGAAAAACAAAAATATTGTAACAAAAAAATAAAATTTACGAACAGCTACGGCCACTTGAAACACGTGTGACGTCATAAACCTCAGTAATCATTAAAAATAAAAATAACTTGAAATAGATATTTTTTTTCTCAACGATTAGGTACCTATATAGAATGTCTTCAAATTAAAAGTTAGGTAAGTAAGTATACAAGACATATAACCATGTGGCTTGATTTGATTAGGTACCTACCCCATCGCCAGAATTGCCCCGCTCCACTTAGGTAGGTATATATTTTCTTTGGGTGTAGGTGTAGTTCAAGAGCTGTCACTTCGATTCCCTTGATGACAAACTTTGTAGTCAGATTTGAACTTATACTTTATTTGAACTATGCAGAACTTAGTTTTGTTGATCTAGATTTTGGCAGCAGAACGGTGAAATCGGCTCAAGAATAGAATAGGCATTTTAACCCTGCTGACATCCTCCGCCCAAATCATAAGTTTAGTAGGTACGATAATTTAGATATCTTATCAAAGCTTGAATTATCGCCATCTATTCGAACTGTTCGAAAGTGATTCGAAACCATCCAAATGCTGTGCAATGTAAAGTACGTTATGTTGAGCATAGATGTCGCTATAACAAAACAAACTTGTAAACCAACTTCTTTCTGTTTTGTGAAATCAACGCTCACGAGATTTTAATTTTTTAATGATATGTTATCATCTGGCATGTCGTGTCTAAACTAAGATTTCAGTCATGAAATCCCCCAAAATTGCTCTAGTTAATCACTGGTAGGTAATTAATTAAAATGTTGTTACGGCTTTTTGGCGAGAATTTGAGAAGTCATGTTTCGTTTTTGTTTTATTTTCCAAAACTTGTGTTTCTTCGAATGTTAATGTATAATAATGGTGGATTTTCGTGAATGTGCATAAGTGTGGGCAAGTGAAACAAAATTGGATAGCATTGCTTTTCGAGTTCTCCCAAAAAATCCGTGTTGATGTTTCAGTAAAGCCACATTTCTTTACTGAGGCACAAGGGGAGGGGTGGGATATTATATTTACTTATGTATTGTAATATGTATTTATATAAGTCACTTATTTATCTATAAACTTGACTACAGACTACAGAGAGAGATCTATAAACTTGAAGTTTATTTATTACTTGACACTGGCTGAATGCACAAGCCGTGCGAAGCCAAAATAAATAAAAAGAAAAAAAAGGTTGTTACCTTCAGTCCAGAACGGGTAGCGTGAAACAGTGTCTGAAGAGGTAACGATGTCATGGTGCCGACTGGGAGAGAATCCACCGGCAGACGTGGCGTACGCCGATCCGGGGCTAGGCGATCCATCTGGAAATATGCTCTATTAATAAAAGAAAAGCAGTGTTGGCCGAGTGGGTTAGTGCCTCGACTTGCAATCCGAAGGTGGGTTCGAACCCGGGCGTGCATCAATGGATTTTTCCTTTCGAAAAAATTATATGCGCTTTAACACGAGCTCGAAACGGTAAAGGAAAATGAAGGAACAAGCCCCCCTAGCCATATCACACTATCTATCGTCGTTTGACGTTTGACGTTTCAAGTAGATGAGTCACGTGGTCCGAACGTCAATGCCTATAAATTTTGAAGTATTCTATTCTATCGCGACGATAGATAGTTCTATCGCGACGATAGATAGTGTAATATGGCTAGGGGGCATGGCTAGGGGGGCAGTTTTCTTGCCGCGTTTCCACTATAGTCGTATTGCTCATTATACGGACTAAAATTGAAGGAAAAAATGACATTTTTCCTTCAATTTTGATTAGTTTTGATACGTTTTATGTCAAAATTGAAGGAAAAATGTCATTTTTTCCTTCACTTTTAGTCCGTATAATGAGCAATACGACTATAGGCAACATTTGGCGCGCGACATGTTGAACATCTATCTGTGGCATCATTGCTCCAGAATGGATAAACCGATTTTACTTTCTATTTTTTTTGTTTGAAAGGTGTATTTTTCGAGAGTGTTCTCAGCTATGTTTAATGAAAGTCTGTTCAGCCGTTTGAAGATCATCATCTCTTTTCTAGTTTATGAAGGGACATGTCGGGGGTTTTTCATTTTTTTTTATTGTTATGTATGACAAGTTCAACATCTCAGGAATACATGGAGTCCCGGAATTTTTATAATAATATGCATATTAGGGCCCGCAGCTAAATAGAGGCCCTTTTGATAAATTTTGATCTCAATTTGGATCTCGCACTATAGAGATGTTTTTTTAAACCGGCTACCTTTGTTGTTTAATAAAGATTGAGTTCTTACCTAGTGCATTCACGCCAATAGGATTGTAAGTGTTCATTGACATCGACTGCATTGGCTGAAGAGAGCTTTGGAGCTGAAATTAAGAAAATTAAACATGAATTTTATTTAAATTTAGTTTTCTGCCAGGTTTTTGCTGACCCCTACCATCCCATACTTATGGTGAAATTCAAAGATTTATCAAAATTACGAAAGTCCTGTATTATAAACTAACTGTGCCCTCGCGGCGTTACCCGCGCAGTGATGATAGGTATAGGTATGATGATGATGATGATGATGATGATGATGAATAGTAACCTAGCCTTCCTCAAGAATTAAGCTAAGATCAAATGCAGAAAGAATTTTTCAAATCCGACTGGCAGTTCCAGAGATTAGCGTGTTCAAACAAACAAACTCTTCCGATTCATTTATATCCAAATTCAAACTTCTTGGCCTTCCGCTTGTTTATCATCTTCCTGCCCTTTTCCCACTTATCATAAGTGATATCATCATAATAAGTGGTAATTATCATAAGGGCAGAAAGATGATGATATGATAAGTGACTTATCTACGTGGAGTCGGCACAACATTATTCTTCTTCCGTTTCCCTCTATCAGCCGTCATATCAGCATTCACCTCTTTGTTATACATACATGTCAACTTTCACACAATCCGTCCATATTTTCATTGGCCTATCTCTACTCATATATCCCATCCACTTTCATAATAAGCACTCTTCTCGTAACAAGACATTCATCCCTTCTCATGAAGCCTTGGCCTTCTTCTTGTTATGGGAATAAATTATATTAAAAAGGTGATAAATCAAGTATTTTTGAAATATTTTATCTTATCTTGTTGTGTTATATCTGATTCTTGTAAAAAACCCTATTAGAAGGAAAATAAATCTCAATGACAATTTTCAAATGAAATGAAATGAATTATATTATACCTAATTCTGTAACTAGGAGAAAATAAAAGTAAAAATTGAATTGCACTTTTTTTGAATATAGGTATCTTTTACCATAAATTACGGTTTGTTAGTACAATGTCTTAATCAAGCATTACTTTAGAAATCTAGCAATTTTTTACTGCATTTTGTCACGCTGCTGTTCCAATTTTAATCTGGTTTTAATAAAGTATGAGAATAAATTAAATCGTGATACGCTGTAATAAACACCAATATAACTACTTATGAAACTGATATCAACTACATTTCGCTAAATATAAAAAAAAATGATTGGGTAAAGTAAACGTTTTTATTATGCAATATTATTTTCACAGATCGCCAACGGCAGTCGCGATGGTATCATATAAAATAAAATAATTCACACAAACAGGTGCAAAGCTTTATTGATTATTTTTTAATAAATAAATGCAAACAAAACTAAATGAATATTTATTTATTATTTATATTCACCTGTCAATTTATCAGTAAAGGTTATGTACACCGTCATAGTTAATCTTATTTATACTTAAGGTAAGTAAAAATCAATTGCCTCATGCATGTTCCCCTTTTTTGCTGTGTTCGTAATTGTTATGGCAGAGTTTGTATGAAAGAAAATGTTTGAAAATCGTAGAGAAATGTAAAAAGTATTAAAAAATCTGCATATAAAAAGTGAGTGAGTGAGACAGAAAATAGTAGGGAAATCTTGAAAAAAATCTGCCACAATTGACGTTCAGCGGAGCTAAAAAGGTCGCCATTGCAGAGTCGCGGTGAAGGAATTGAACTATTGCCATCTTTTTTCATTCACTGAGAGTGAAAAGAGACGACATTGTAGTTCATTTCATATTGCGAATCTGCAATAGCGACCTTTTTAGCTCCGCAGTTGTTCAGTTCACGTGAATTGCCATTTGATTTTATTACAGTCATGGACGTACCTACTTTAAGGATAGATTTTGATCTGAGGAGAAGAGGGCGTTAGTTTGCTGTCAGTATCGTTTAAATGACCTATAAGTTCACTGTTATTGGTTTTTGGAACAAAAAAATTAATTCAATTTAAAATTAAAAAAAGAACAGTCGTACGACTATGTTCTTACTCGTAAGTACTGTGGTGTATATTTAAAAAAAAATCCGTCGAATTGAGAACCTCCTTTTTTTGAAGTCGTTGAAGTGTGTTTCCATCTACATAACCCTACCTTTAAAAGGACAGTTAATAGGTATTTTCTGTGGAGGCTCGCTCCATCGTAGACTTCATCCATGCCCAGGCAAGGAGCGAAGTCAAGAGCTAACCTATCTTATATAAAAAAATTAAAAAAAGTTGTTTAAAATTAGAATACAGACCTGCCCTTGCAGTTGATGCGTAGCGAAGGGATTGACAGAAGACGACTGGTGTGGTAGTCCACTGTGAGGGTTACAGCCAGGTGGACTGCGGCCCATTCCTGAGTAGCCCAAAGCACCCGGGGACTGGGCAAGCCACGTTCTGGAAGAACAATCCAATATTCATTGTCCGTGGACATTACGGACCGGCGAACGTACCTACGTACCTAGGAACGTAATATTATAATTTAAAATTTGAGCATATTTTTATCACTTTAAGTTATAATTTGGTTAAAGGCAGTTTTTTTCTAGGTTCCTGTTACACTTTTGTTCCAAAAAACTTACTATAGAACAAATGAAAAGAAAAAATGCCATTTTTGGTGTACCTACAAAGATTTCAATTCAATTTGCTTACATTTCTTTTTAGGTAAGTTTTTCGGAACAAAAGTGTAACAGGAACCTAGACAAATACCTACTCTCTTAATCTAACAACATAAACTGATAAAAATATGCTTAAATTTATTACGTTTTATGGAAATTCGCCTGTCGCAGGCCTCTTAACTCATGTAAAAATATCGTCGATTTAGATACCGACAATATTTCGATTCATCCGGAGAATCTTCATCTGGGTAAGGAGGGAGTTGCGGCAAGGTTACGCCTCGCGGTCGCGTCTCACACTTTATTCTGCCGAAATATTGACTGTGATGGTGAAATAAACGACTGCTCCACTGAACACCCGAACTTAATGTTTTTCTTATAAGAGAGAGGTACATAGCTTTTTACACCAATAAAATGTTTACCCTATTACAAATTAATGAAGAAACTCTATAAAAGAAATAAGTCGAATAACTATAAGTAAGGGTATAATGGTCGCTAAGCAATTTCTTTTCATGAATTACACAATTAAAATGACAAGCCAGTAAGTAAAAAGCATGATCTTTGTCCACCTTCAAAATAATAACTAGAATATCATGCAGCACTCACATATTCCACAGTAGAATAAAAAATGCAATAAGATAGATAGGACCTAAAAATAAACGCAGGGGCCAGTTCATACAACTTCTTTACTTCGCCTCGCCTTATCAGACACTGCTAGGTCAAACGGTCAATTAAATCAAATCTAGTCGCTTATTACCTAAAAGTCAGGTTAACATCTTATCAATGAAAGGACACCTCCATTCGAAGAAAGGTCGTCTCATTATTGTTCAATGCTATATTGACACTGATAATAAATAACGTTCAAAAGTTTAACTGTTACGGAAATCGGAAGTAAAAATGTTGCTTCAATCAGTACATCATTAGTGTTTGTTATGTAAACATGCATCCAAGAAACGTAAATATTTATTCTAATTAATAATTATGTATATTAATGTCTCGGATTTAATAAACATTTCAAAATGCGTGAATCAATAAATTATGTGAGCAATCAGATAAAAAAATGTAGTAATGTCTCTTCAAAACAAAATTAAATTACCAAATACAAATGATTAATTTTCATTCTCAAAACAAGTTGATTGGTTGTGCCTTATCGGAATCGAATGAGCTGATTTGAACAATAAACATTATTTTTAAAGATTCTTTGGTAATAATGCCAGTTGTTTTGATCAGCCAAAAACGTGAATAATTACTTCTAAAGAACTTTAAAGACATAAGAACGAAAATCAATATTGATTCTTTATTTCTTGAGCAAAAATATGATATGAGGTCCAAAGTCATTCAAGTTAGGTATAAAAAATTTCGTCATCTTTTCCTAACTGCATTTTACATCAGGCCTCATGTTCTAGCCACTAGTACAAAATTTATAAGATCTCTAATGTACCTACTTGTAACATGAAGCAATAAAATACTTTTTAATACATTTTTTTGTTGTAATGTGGCTGCAAAACTATTTCAAAAAAATCTTTGTGTCGAACAAATCCAAAACGGTGACTGAAATCTGATAATCCGTATTTCAGAGACTCTCTACAACCCATCGTATGTCACGACTCAATCATCTATAAGTTTACTGAAACTAAACTACCTTATAGGTGCATATTTACATAACTTTACAAAATACACATAGAACCAGTTGAGCCATCTAAGGATAGTTGTAAACGATTTATAATGCTGATCCAAGCCACTGCCAGTCGGAAACGTGCCCAAGACACTGGCAGCATAATCGCTGATTTACTTGGCTTTTTAGCCAATAATTTTTTATGCTTTTGCTAATAAACCTGTCACGAGCAGAATGCTTACTTCTGCGAAACCTTTGAACAACATTATTTATCTGAAAGAATGTCTTCTGTAAGGGAGTGACACAGACATGATCATTTTTTGTTAAATGTTTCAGCCAGTTTGAATACTCACGTATCATATCTGGGGTAAGACGGAGGGTGATACGGAGATCCAGAGCCGAAGTAGTTCCTCGCTCCAAGTGGCAGCGGCTGCATATGCGGCACATGCTGACCAACATGTGCCACGTGGTAACCCTCGCCGAAAAGAGACTTGGAGTAAGGCGCGCGAAAAGGCCGCTTCATACGACGCCTCCGCCTGAAGTTACCATTCTCGAACATCTCCCCGCATTGTGGATCTATAAAATTACCACACTGACCACCCAAATATCTCAAAACATAATCGCAAGCCATTCGCAATGCTCAGTCGCAATTGCAACATATATCAAGCGCTTTGTTATTCGTACCTAGTGTCCAGTAGTTTCCTTTCCGCTCGCCACCACCCTCCCTGGGCACTTTAATAAAGCATTCGTTTAAGCTTAAATTGTGTCGGATGGAGTTCTGCCAACCTTTCTTGTTTTTCTCGTAGAAGGGAAACTCCTTAGTGATGTATGAGTAAATTTCGCTGAGGGTGGCGCGTTTCGTCTGACTGTTCTGTATAGCCATGGTAATAAGGGCTACGTAGGAGTATGGCGGTTTGGTGAGGGCCTGCGAAGCTGGTGTGGTGGATTGCGGCTTCATCTCGGAGCTGCCAGGACTAGTGGGTGTTGCCGGCTTGGATCGGTTAATTTCATTACTACGACACAAACACACAGGAACTTTAAACTCGATAGTGTTATGCTAGAAAAGTTAAGAATGGTAGCGTCTTTTTTTTTTTTTGTCTTACCTAAGGATCTAAATATCAAGAACCATTTCACTTTCAAAACTTTCGTGAGTTGTACTAGACATTATTTAACACACGGGAATTACTCACGTAAAAATATATCGTCGATTTAGATACCGACAATGTTTCGAGTCATCCGGAGAATCTTCATCTGGGTAAGGAGGGAGTTGCGGCAAGATTAATAATCGAGGAGTAATCTTGCCGCAACTCCCTCCTTACTCAGATGAAGATTCTTCGGATGAATCGAAACATTGTCGGTATCTAAATCGACGATATATTTTTACGTGAGTAATTCCCGTGTGTTAAATAATAACAAGAACCATGTTCATTTTGTAAATTCATGGCAGTCAATTGATGAAACTATTCATAAAATAACGATTTAATACTAAGTATTTAAAACACTATAAGTAAAGTTTATCTTTTATCATGAAAAATCTAATTTGAAAGTCTAGAACTGAAAATTCACATACACATACAGTTGGGCACGCTATGCGTCCACGCTTGCAACGAACATGCAATAAAAGGCAGAATCATACATTTCATGTTACGTTTCAACAGCGTGTAAGCACCATTACTGGTTACTTCTGTCTATGATAAAAAACATACAGTCGACTTGAGAACCTCCTCCTTTTTGGAAGTCGGTTAAAAATGAGTGAAATAAACCTACAAATATTTATCAAAGAATGTTTTGTCATATACCTGGTATTAGGACTAGCGTCATCCCTCGAAAGGGGTGGCAAAGAGAGAGTTTGGTACACTCGTGATAGATCTTCTTCGTTTTTGATGTGTTGTGGGTTTGGCTGGTCGGACGCGTTGTTGTCTTGCAAACAAATACCACTATCGTAAGATGATGCTCCTGCAAAAAAAAACATAATAACATTTTTATCTGCGTGTCTAAAAAGGCCGTTATGGCAGGTTCACAATATGATTCATAACGAGATACTCGTATTAGAAATCATAAAATTGACAATTCCTATTACAGTTCCTATAGTTATTCGTATCAGCAATTCATCTTTTTACAGTGTTAAAAAGGCTTAAAAAGGTCGCTAATAGGAATTGAACTATATGCCGTCTCTGTTCATTGACTGAGAGTGAAAAAAGACGGCATATAGTTAAATTCCTTTGGTGATTCTGCTATAACGACCGTTTTTAACCCACAGGGTAGGGCTCATAGACTTTAGTGTTATTAGTTTTGCAAGGACGTGATTTAGTTTTCATCGGGGAAAGACAACCATTCAATAATCATAGGTACTATTAATACTTAGGTACCTACCTAAAACTAGAATAGATTTATAAGAAAATAAAACAGTAGCATTCTGAGATTTCTGAGTAACTGCCACCACACGTACCAACTACCTACTTCCATTATTGTTATGTGTTGTATTCAACACTTGAGATTTAGCCAATCTTACGCGAACGTGCCTCCCGATACGGGTTTCTTGGAATTCGTCTCTTAACGATTTATGTAGGTAGGTAGAAACATATTCATAACATGCGCAGTGTCGGATTTAGGGACACAAAACAAGCGTCTGGATGGTCGGCCATAGCTTTAATATTAATATCATGTACTTAATTAAATGTCAAAAGACAAATCATTTATTCATTAGGATCGCATAGAACAGCTTAAAAACTAGGTGACTCTACCTCTTCCTTCGTGACCGATTTCGTGAAGAACCAGGGCAACAAACAAGGGCCGTATCATCAGCTATTTATCATTATAATAATCATCGATTGCTCGTCATATCATTTCAAAACAACTCAGCGGTTTTACGCTGACTTGTTTATCTATTGTATTTTGGTTACTGGGGTCTACTGTAGACCCCTTAGGATTCATTGCTGAGTTGTTTATCTATTGGATTTTGGTTACTTGGGTCTACTGTAGATTCCTTAGGATTCATTGCTGAGTTGTTTATCTATTGGATATTAGTTACTGGGGTCTACTGTAGACCCCTTAGGATTAATTGCTGAGTTGTTTATCTATTGGATTTTGGTTACTGGGGTCTACTGTAGACCCCTTAGGATTAATTGCTGAGTTGTTTATCTATTGGATTTTGGTTACTGGGGTCTACTGTAGATTCCTTAGGATTCATTGCGGAGTTGTTTATCTATTGGATTTTAGTTACTGGGGTCTACTGTAGACCCCTTAGGATTCATTGCTGAGTTGTTTATCGATTGGATTTTGGTTACTGGGGTCTACTGTCGACCCCGTAGGATTCATTGTTCTCATTGCTGTACCTAGGTAACCAATTCTAGACTGACTTGAATGCACTCTACTCATTGTGTTCGTTGTAAGCGAAAAACTTGAGATCCCGACTGTACTGATTTTACTTACTGATTTTTAGGAGAGAAATCCAAATAATATTTTAAAGAAATTAGAACTATAGTCGTATTGCTCATTATACGGACTAAAAGTGAAGGAAAAAATGTCATTTTTCCTTCAATTTTGACATAAAACGTATCAAAACTAATCAAGGAAAAATGATATTTTTTCCTTCAATTTTAGTCCGTATAATGAGCAATACGACTATAAACAATTTGCTGCCAAATTGAGAACAAGGTGGCTAAATTAAAAAAAAATTAAAAACCGACCTCATGTTATATAAGCTGAGCATTATCGAGGTGCATTTATGTTCTTAGCTCCGAAGACCCTCTACAGATCCTCACCAAATTTTTATGGCACCAATCGGAAAGTATACCCTTTTAAACAAAAAAATAATTTTCCAAATCGGTCAAAGGGTCTTCGAATAATCGGTGAGAATACATAAAAAAAATATTCCGATGAATTGAGAAAGACTACCACGAGCCTTGAAACGGCACGAGGTAGCCATCAGTTGCTTCTACTGGAGTCGCCAAACGGCGTAAACAAATAAGTAATATGCCTACCTACCTAGACGAAATTTATTTTATATGTTATCTTCAGCGAAATGACTTTAGACAAATTCTTAAGCCTGCTTCTTTATATATTTGACGAGCAGTTGTTAATATTCAGCAAAAAAAGTCATAAGTACATTTTTTTAAGAATAAAAAAATTCCTATTGAGGTTTTTATATTTATGGTCATTCGTAAGTTAAATATGGAATCAGCAGACATTCATATTTCTGGTGTAATGGCTGATTTACACAGGGTCAGTAGACAAGTCAGGTGGCGGGGGGCGCCAACTGACTTTAAAATATTCGTGTCTGAATATTCAAGTCAGCGCTGACTTCAAGCCACTGTACTGACTTCCAATCAGTTTACACAGGGTTTTTTTCGGGTCAGCACTGACTTGCCTCGAATTTGTAGTCAGTTACTGACCCTGTGTAAATCAGCTCTTACATTATAATATTCTTGTTATATACTTTTTATTTGACCTAACTCTGCCTACAGAAAAAGCGAAGTTTTGCAAAACTTTATCAACTTTTGACATCAAAAGTGACTTTGGCATTTCTTTCCTTTTAGGACATTTCCCGCTTCCTTGGGAATTTATTAGTAAAATTCCCAAGGAAGTTATGGCTGATTTACACAGGGTCAGTAACTGACTACAAATTCGAGGCAAGTCAGTGCTGACCCGAAAAAAACCCTGTGTAAACTGATTGGAAGTCAGTACAGTGGCTTGAAGTCAGCGCTGACTTCTTGTCCGAATATTTTAAAGTCAGTTGGCACCCCCCGCCACCTGACTTGTCTACTGACCCTGTGTAAATCAGCCATTATATACCTATTATAACTTCCTTGTAAATTCTCTAAATTCCTCTCAACTTCTGTCAAAAATTAAACACCGTTCTTCGTTGCCATCCTTTTTTGCTAGATAGTGACGAATAGTGGCACAGCACAAATCTTGAGCTTTGTTTAACCAGTGTTCAAGTTGAGACTTATAAACCCAATGCAATAATTATTATTTAATCTATTGATTTATAAACCGTTTACAACGATCCTTTTAGATGGTTCAAATGGTTATGATATATTTATTTTGTAAAGTGGGTAATGTAAATATAAAGTAGATTCGTTTCAGTAAATAGAAAACCTTTTAATCTATTACGATTTGTTAAAAAAAAATACAATAGAGTGGAATATCTATTGTTGACAATAAAATGTACCATATTAGTATAAACATGCGTATGTATGAAACATAGTGCTCTTGTTCGAATAAATTAATAAAGCGAAGCAAACTATAAGTGAAATCAAGACAGTTTCAGATTCTCCGTTATTTAGTTCGGATGAAGTTAGCGTACAAGAATGCCGGGCAGTCGACTGTAATGCAGTTGCATATCGGATTCGAGCCCAGCCGCGAACACCGCGATGTATTGTGTCGCATATAGAACAATGCCTCGTATTTATAAAACATAAAAGCCGGCGTATCGTTCGTGAAATTAATAACAAATAACAATTGTGAAACGTTAGTTCGGGAGCAGTGCGAATTACCCATGACGCTGAATAACTCGCTCGTGAATGCACGGAGATACCTACTTATGAGGGAACACTCAAATATTTCTCATACCTACCGCCTAGACTAGACTTTTCTTTTTATTGAAGGGTTTTTCACTTCTTTGCGCATTACAAACGAAATGAAACGTAATCACGACTGTATTACCAAGGTACAGAAGACATTTTAATTTTTTATTTTTATTTAATAGCATGATACATTTAAGATCCTGTGAAGATGTCTAGGGGAGTAGTCAAAGAAATGTCCAAATATATTATTTGGTACATGCCCACATTTTGCAGAGGATCTTTGAAACATTGTACATAGCTTTTGCTATGTACCGTTTTATTAATTTATGAATTCTCAGATCGATGTGTTTCAATTCAATTCAAGCCCTACACTACAAACGACGAATTAAATCAAACGTACAAATAAACGGGTCCTATAGGAGTTTCATTTTTGTTCTTGTGGCAAAGAGTCTACTTCCCTTATTTTGTTTTGACAACCTATTGCTTAGTTACATTATTTGTAAGGGTATTTTTTCTAGTGGATAATGACTAAGCTATGTAACCATAATACTATGTTTGTTTATGTGATATATCATTATGTAATAGAGATATTTTGTTTGGCAAAATCTTGTTAACAAATGTTTTTTTTTCTGTTAGGTAAAAAATCCGGCTTATGTAAACAACGACTCATTAGGCTCTGAATAAAAGCCGAAAAACAAATCCAAGATATTTGGATCGAAAGCTTTTAAGTAGTACCATGTAATACCTACCCACTATGGACGACAAAATCATTTCTTACGTTTTTAATTCTGAAGAAGTAACAAGTTGCTTAGCGGCCAAAATATCACAAAATGCGTTATCATTCATAGCCTCTGGCAAAAGAAACTCAATACGCAGATTTCTGCTCAATTAGCAGCCATCATTTTCTAATCTAAGGGGTGGAAAACCTCGGGGCCATTATACAAACACCTGGCTACGAAGAAAAATAAATGTTTGGGAAACAGCGTCGTTAATCTGTCGCGTAGGTATTTCAAATTGGTGAAAGAGAAAAGTTTTAACAGTATTTGTAAATAGTAATACGGTGGATTGTAAACAAGATCGTAAAATGTCAAATGAAAATGAATACATTTTGGTTTATGAAGAAATAATGTTCGAATGATGATGCAATAAAAGTTTTGTAAATGTCATCATTACTTCGTGAATTTGTCTTTTGGGTGTATCTACAGGTGTGAACTTCTGCTCAAAACTATTATTAAATATATATTATTGTTAATAAACTATTTTACGCTTGTTTTACGAAATACATGCAACTGTGTACGAAAATGATTTATGCTTGTTTTGACATTGGAAATGTCTTTTCGTTCGCTCTAGTGTAGGCTCCGATTTCACGAAAAAGTGCGATCCCCTTATATCTCGGAGAGTTGTGAAGATATGATTTTCAAAAAAGAACCAAAAGACGCGTATTTACAAGAGCTATAAAGTGCAAAAAGAATTATTTGAGAAAGTCAGAATTATTTGAGAAATAATATCAAAAATTTGAGAAAAACTCCTTTGGAAAATTTAGCCAGTTACAATTTGAGTCTAAAACAAAAACGATCGGGTTAAGGGTTTGCCCTATAGCCTAACCTCTCGGTTACTTTCGTCCGAGCCTAACCTTTTTGAAAAACATAATATAAAAATATTTTTTCGAATTCATTTCCTATTTCCATTAATTTGTATAAGTTTTTTTTTAGAACTGTAACGCAGACGCAAACGCCGTCTCCGGTTTTTTGTCTTTTTAGAAGGCTACAAAGAGTACCCTTCTCTCATAAGAATTAAACACAAACTTAAAAACTAAGCTTTAAAAACTATTAATCTGTTTTGTTTACAGATCGCAAGCCAAGACAGCGTCTAAACGTTATAGATCAATCTAAACAACATAATTTATTTACCTATATTTTTTAATTTTTATAGTGTTAATCCACACTAAGGTATTATTTTATTGAAAATGAAGTCTTATCAAAATTTTCGATACCGACGGGATTCGAACCCGCATATTACAAGCAATCCTCCTCAAATAAGACCGACCTAACCAATTATTATTACAATTTATTTAACCACTAGCAGCGCCCTCGTGGCGTTGCCCCCTTAGTGATGGTGATGATGATGATGAAAAGTAGCCTATACCTTCTTCAAGAGTTTAGCTTTCAAATGCAGAAATAATTTTTCAAATCTGACTGGTAGTTCCTGAGATTAGCGCGTTCAAACAAACTCTTCCGCTTTATTATATTAGTATAGATAAAACTGCGAATGCAAGAACAATGACAAATAAGGCAGCAACACAAGCAGTGGCTATACGGTAAATAGTCTGAATTCGAGACTTAGGCGTTATTTAACGCGTCCACTGATAATGGAGTCGATATCACACTGGCACAAAAGGTAATTGTTCTCTTAAACAATAAAGCTTAATAACGTAAGGTTCTAGGTAAAACGTGTGCACGCATTGTAACCGGTGACGACGACTGGTATTTGCTACTCTTACGTAAAGCCGTGAACACTTGTGGATAGCGAGTACTCATACATTACTCATTCATTTATGTACCTACCAACCTGTACATTAGAAACATGTCATTTGTTATCCACTGCTTTGCTCAGCTGCCTGAAGTATTCCCTAACTCGTTGACATCAAATTGATAAACACTTTGTAGTACTTACATTGTTGTTTTCCTAAAATGATGGTTACTACGACGTTACGTCAAAGCAGCATTGTACTGCATAGTGCCTGTCAAAATGATATCAACTGAAAAATACGGCAGCTGAAGGAAAAAAAGCTAGGCCCCAAACGTTTTTGTTGCCCCGTTTCTTCACGGTATGGGAGCGAAGGAAAAGAAGTGACGTTTTTAATGTAATCCCAGTATGATCAAAAATCAGCCCACTGAATATTTTTTTTTTACTTTGACTTTTATAACTTCATAAAAGATTTATTCTTCTTTCTTAAGTTCGAATAAGTGACGATCTTCGATGACGAGGCTAAGATCTTTAAGCCACTAAAGGCCTTCGTCATGGCTAAATGACTTTATAGCTAATAAGAAAGATTATTGTTAGATTATAACTGTCTAATTAGCCCACATCCACGCGCTGTTGAATATATGCATCATGAACATGATCATATTTACATAGACGGTTTATTCAGTGTTAAAATACCAATTGGGACAAGCTGGTAGAAATTTGTGATTTTATTTATTTATTTATTCTTTATTGTACACAAAATAAACACAAAACAATAAACTTACACAATGAAAGGACATGTACAAAGGCGAGCTTAACCCTAAAAAGAGTTTTCTTCCAGCAAACCTTTGCAGCAAACATTTTAATTATCATTTCCTTACCTTTTTCCCGCGAAGTGAGGTTAGCGCAACATGTTCTCCTCTTCCATTCCCTCCTATTACTCGTCATCTCAGTAGTCACTCCTTTCACACGTATGTCCTCTCTTACACAATCCATCCATCTTTTCTTTGGCCGTTCTCTTGGGTAAGACGAATAGACGATACTGTGTGGAATGTCCAGCGCCTTATTTTTATTTATTTATCTTATTTATATACTTAAACACATAAAAATTATGGAGTAAGTACCTAATTTATACCTTATTTATATTATTTAATTATTATTTTTAAAACTGTCTTCCTTCAGACATGTTCGTATTGTATTTTGCCCTGGTTCTTCACGGTCTTGTTCGCGAAGGAACAGGAGTAGAATCACCTAGCTCTTAAGACGTTTCAAAGTGGTACACTTGTGATCTTATTGAATAAACGAATTTGACTTTTGACTTTTGACTTTTGATTTATAATATAGTAAATGCTAATGGGTGACATTTAAGCTGATTGCACACCTATCTAGGATTCATACGATTTCTTACAAATAATTCTAAAATTCGATATACCTACCTTTAACCTACCGTCTAAATAAAAATGGAATTATTCAGATTGGAACTTTTCTTCTACGGTAAAGCTATTTGAAATAGGACTCCTGAAAATCATCATCATCATTATCCGCAACCTGACTTCACCCACTGCTGGGTATAGGCCTCCTCCTGAAAATACTTAAGTCAAATAAATCATTATATAAACTAGTACATCCCCAATCAAAGATCCCCGACTGCAAAACACGTGAATTGGTTGAGAAATGCGACTAGAAGAGAACAGACAGACATCCGGCGGACAAACGAAAGCATTTTTGTCCAAGCTGAAGCAGAGACGCTTCGCTCGCTCGGTCAAATAAAAAAATTTGTAGAGTACCTTTTTTCTTAGGAGAGTATGTTTGTTCTGCATAAGTAGTTTTTATATTTTATTGTAATCGGATTGAATTATGAGCGGCTTGCAACAAGAGCACGCAGGTTAAGGGGACGTGACCCAAGATGACGTCATAGTATGAGACGCTCTGCCCGCTAGATACAAGACTTTAAGATAGGCTTGTACGAGTTAATCGCTGCCGACGCTGATTTACATAAACATTAAACCGAAAGGAATCACTCGATAAGTATAGTTACGTTTTCATTACATAATATGCTTCGGAGGGAACGTTAAATGTCGGTCCCGACTTTAGGCGGCCTAAAACTCCGTCACCAGAGTTGGCCACTTGCTCCTACGAACTTACTTTTAGTTATTATGTAATGTTTGAACTTATGGTAAAATGGGAAGTGAAAGGGGTTTTAAAGCATTTGCTAATATATGGTACAAATGGTGCAAATTGATTATTTAAAAATCTATCGAAATGCATTGGTAGGGACTACCTAAGATCAATTTTCCTAACATTTTTTCGAGTATTTAGGCGACTTCTGAAACTTGAAATAATTATTAACTAAGAAGTCAAACAAACCAACAATAACACAGTAGTATTAGTTGATCTCAGTACGGTTGTCCCAATGGATCTAGGCATTCGTGAAGTTAGGCTTTTCGCTGCACAGTAGAAGACTTCGTTTGAAAAAGTAGCACGGCTAACTTCACGAATGCCAAGTTCTGTTGGAAGAAGTGTATCTACGACAGTAGATACAGTTGAAATCCCTTGTTACTTGTACTTTACCAGCAATGTACAAGGAAAAAATATTCTTTGCACAGAACCGGGTAATGTATTAAGAAATATTTGTTCTTTGCACATTATACCGATTATTATCATTTCTTGAAACAGCCGTGTTGGCCGAGGGGTTTAGTACCTCGACTTTCGATCCGAAGGTCGTGGGTTCGAATCCTGGCCGTGCATCAATGGATTTTTCGTTTCGAAAAATTTATATGCGCATTAACACGAGCTCTGAACGGTGAAGGAAAACATCGTGAGGAAACCCGCGGCTTAGTCAGCCCCACACGTATTGACCATGTCTTTCCTGTGGATATGGCCGGTTAAGCTGAAAGGATGGTGTAGGTGCTGGGCAAGCCTACTCCATCTCAACATTGTCCCAGGCACTACAGTGTCCCGTTAAGTGTAGGCAAAGATTGCCTCCTGACACTGTATAAATCATCTAGTAGTAAAAGATGTAAAGGCCTAAGTTTTTTTTTTTTTGAAACAGTAACCGTAATAACGCAGCATATTATTATGATTGAAATTCAAAAACTTTGTATAAGTATATAATTAGGTTTAAAAGTTATAAAATGATATTATATCCACAGTTTTTAGGTAAGACATAAAAATAATTTTATTCGTACTTTAAAAAATAATAAACGTATTGAATACATTTATTATTAATTATAAAATAATAAATAAAAAAAATTCATAAACGTATTGCAACATAAAAAAAACTTGTATAATTTTTATAACCAACTCAACGCTTTTGTTTGACACTGAAACAAAAAGCTAGACCAATCATAGTATTGTTTTGACGATTTTGACGATACACATGTTATTTTACAATAAACTTAGAATTGCAATGATAAAACCATTGTAAATGAATTATCAGCACAAGTATAATCGATTTCTCTCGATGTCAAATCGATTAAGGTGTAAACTGTGTTAAAGGTGCCTCGGTGCAGTGCATTAAAATCGCAAAATGTGCTTTCATATTTGTACAGGATTAGTTAAGGACTGCTTTACGACCATAATCGTACAATATGTGTAGTTCACAGTTCCCACCATTAATGTTGGGTATGATATGATTTTACATTGACTTTTGTCAGAGTAGGTTCATTTTGATTTTGAGCCGGTACCATGAGCCGGTTCATTTGAGCCGGTCATTTTCAATTGACTACTTACTCATTTTCATATGACAATCTGTCCGATCAGTTCAGAATTATTTCTTGTCATTGTCAAGCGAGGAGTGATTGAAGATTGAATGAAGCTTGAGAAAAGAGTAACGCCATTTTCTGATTTTTGTCATATTGTGTACGGTCACATGACATTTGAATTGAAGCATGACATTTTTAGAAGTTGAGCCGATCACACAAAGCTGAATTTTGTACGGGACAAAAGAGCCGCGTCAGTCACGTCATACTCAACACTACCACCATAGCGAGTTAAAGTACTTATTGGATCCACAAACATGCTTTTTAACTTACACTTAATTATTATTGATTGTTTTCTCTAGGCACTTCGATGACGGAGTTTATTAAATCTGGGGGCCGATTCTACTAACAAACTTTTTCTCAATCAAAGCAAAACGTCAACTATTATAATAACTTTAGATTTCGTTTGGTTTCGTCTACTAATGACCAATGAGATTAGGTTACGCTGTTGGGGTGATGTTTTACTGTTTTCGCTACTTTTCATCCGGGTACCATGCGAGCGAAGCTACGGGTGGAAGCTAGTTTAAAATAGGTAAATATTATGAACCAAGCCACCTCAAATAGTTACGTTCATTTTTATCGGTAGCAATAGAAAAATACTCCGAGAACAATTATGTAAAGTGACAGTACAAAAGCTAACCATACCATGAAATGATGTCATGGCATACATAAGGGCTAACATAGCTGTGATTGTAATGTAAACAACTACTCCTTGAATACCTACTGGCTACTTTTAGCTGATTGGTACTCTTAATAATGTAGATGGTACTCTCCATATAATTATGCTCGTCTTGTTGCTTTTTGATTAAGTTCCAATAAGTAAATAAATATTAATAAACTTCTTTTACAAAGCGCCATCGCTAGCCCCAAAGTAAGCTCTGGTTCCCATAGTAACTATGGGAAGATAACTGATGTAATACTTATATATTTTTTGTAAATACATTCTAATGTTATACTTAACACGACGGACGAAAGTCCAAGCCGTCGGAACCAGGATAATGGAACTCAAGTGGGGTTGGGCTGGACACATTACGAGGCGTGGTGATGACAGGTGGAGCAAAGCCACGACTGAATGGTGGCCGAGAATGGAACAGAGGAGGGTCGGGCGACCGGTGGCGAGGTGGGTCGACGACATAGTTCACGTCGCGGGGCGTCAGTGGATGCGGCTAGCACGGGATCGTGGTGGATGGCACAAACTTAGGGAGGCTTATACCCAGCAGTGGGTAAAATCGGGCTGTGGATGATGATGATGATGAAATACATTCTTACTTATAATACTTTATGACACCCAGAAACAGAACAAATATCTATGTTTATCACACAACATGTTTGTCCTGGGAATAAAACCCCACAATCTACAACGCAGAAGGTAGAGCTACTACCAACTCAGCTTACAGCCCAGTCAAAACTAACATGAATGTAGGTACATAATAAAACTAACATGTGCTAACATTCTACCCTAATTCAAAACAAAAAGCTTTCGACTTTATCTTCAGGGAAAGTAGACATCACTCTTCAAACATTTCGTTTTTCATAGGCAAGCTTACAATGGAGAGCAGAGGCGTGATTCAGACCTTCTCGGAATGCATTCCAAATTCGGAAAGTGATGTTCCTTCGCTGAAAAATCGTCAGCTTTTCGACTGAAATCATCGAATCGGCTGCTAATTCAGAAGTCTGAATCAGGGCGCAGGTAACTCATTACGGTTTGTCTATAAAACGATCGAATCGTAGAATGTTGAACCAACTTCAAGGATCTCGGAAATCTCTGTGGAAATAGCGTCAGTTTTAAGTGCTCAGTCCGAATCGACCGGACGGCATTAATGACTTAGCAATTTACTTCTCGAATCGAATTCTGTACTGCATTGCTATTTTAGACCGAGGCGATTAAATCTATCAATGAATTTCCGGCAGCGGCGGCTTGACACTTTTAATATCGCCAATCAGCCGGAGCCGTTCTGAATGAACAATGCTCGTTCGCTCGTAAATTATATACTTAAGTTCGTGCCAACACAGCTGAACCCTCGAGGAACGGAGTCGGTCGGTCGCTGACTTGAAACAGGAAACGAATATTGGGCGCACTGTGGCGAGCTGGCATAACGTGACACCTTAATAAATACGCACTTGATAAACGAATGTGTAAACATCCCCTAATATACAAAGTTACATTGCCTTGGACGCCTGAATTAACCACATTATTGTAAGCATCGAGGAGTTGTTATGTAGGTAGAGTTCCAGCTAATTTCGTTATGTACGTAGGCGACGTACAAAACGAAATTAGCCAGATTGTTTCTAATTGCTCCCCATCAAGGGAAAGTAATAGGATATTATAGGTTCGAAATAATCTCGAAGTGAAGGATCAACTACGTGGCCCCAAGCAAAATACGGGAAACATCGCTTTCGGCATTAAATATCAAGCTTTTACCTAATTATCCCTTTTTGTTATTTAGGGGAACAGTTGCTGCCAAAAATTACATTATTATTTTGTAGTAAAGTACTACTCTATGTAAAACTACTCTGAAATATAGCATGTCTAACAAAATTCAACTTTAGCTTGAAACATAATTATGATTCAGCTAAAGCGACCTTTTTAGACCCGCAATTTATAACCAGTTCAGGAGGCTTTAGATTCAATGTTTCCAGGTTTATAATGCCGTTAAAAAACAATTTATGCAGGTACTTAGTTTTTTTATAAGATTTTCCACACTTACCTGAAAGATTTACAGAGCACAGTGTTGAAGATGCCGCCAAAGAGTAGGATGGCTCGTCCTTTGGTTTCAGAAGCTCGTGAGTAGATACCGCATGTATTGTTAACTGCTCCTAAACCAAATAAAATTCATGATTTATAAATAGAATTTTACAAAAAACACTGTAAGACTGATGAGCTAATCAAATGGTAATTCGAGTAGAATACCCTTATTACTCGTACATTACCGGGTTACCAGCAATGTACGTACCTACATAAGTGAATTGTGGCAAATGTATTAATTCACAGTTTCCTATTTAAATGATTTATTAAATAACTAGCTGCTGCCCGCGGCTTCGCTCGCGTGGTTCCCGGATAAAAAGTACTAGCCTATGTCACTCGCCAGCCCTTCAGTTATCTCCACACAAAAAATCACGTCAATCTGTCGCTCTGTTTTGACGTGAAAGCAGGACAAATAAACAAACAAATAAACCCACTTTCACATTTATAATATATGGGTACGGATGACCTAAGCGATCGCATTGAAATTATTCTACTCCTATTCTTTCATTAAATCGTGACCAACACCATGAAGAATCAGGGCAACAAACACGGTTTCAGGACTAGCTTTCTTTTCGTTGATCCATTTTCCTAAATCTAAGTATATTATTTATTATTTATTTATTTATTTTCCTAAATCTAAAAGGGGGCCAGTTGTACAGAATGAGACCGTTCAAGCAGCTATTTCCATTAGAAGCGCTCGTGGCGTAGCTTGCTTGGACGTTCCTGATTGATCGTTGACGGCAGCTATTTCAGTTTCCAATAGAAGCGCTCGCGTGGCGTAGCTTGCTTGGACGTGCTTTGTCTTGATTGATCGTTGAAGTTAGCAGCGTTGGGCGCGGTCACTTTTAGGATGGGTGACCGCAAGTTGTATTACGAGCTGAGCGCTTCCGTGCTTCGGAGGGCACGTTAATTGTCGGTCCCGGCTTTTACGTCGTTAAGCCACGACGGAGGACTTTAGGTGGACTAAAAACTCCGTCACCAGAGTTGGCTACTTGCTCATACGAAAGAAGAAGAAGAAGTTTCCATTATTAAAACTTGAAACGTTTAAATCGCTGTTATGTGATAATGATAAATCAACGTTCATACCTACCTACGCCTACGCAAGATCTAGACTAATAATGACACCGCGTACCTAAATAGGCTGGACTTACAACTAAAACTATAATAATTGCTTAGCAATGGGAGGTAAGGAACGGGGTCAAGGATACTTTAATATTAATAAATTAACTTGTTACACTTTTTTCTGTCTTGGCTTCAATAACGAACAGCTGTTTCCCTACTGTTAATAATAATACCTCTAAAATACTGACTAATATTAGAAACTACATAATATTAAACTAAGATATTTTTTCATTGAAGATACTACTTATAGAGATCAAAACCAATTTTTAATATTTATAATAGTTTCGTTATTGACTAGTTTCCGTTAAAATAAGCATATTCAAAATACCTTTGTCGGTCCCGGCTTTTGAGTCGCTAAGCCATGACGGAGGCCTTCAGGCAGCCTAAAAACTCTGTCACCAGAGATAGCCAATACAAACTTACTTACTTCATTTATACAATGACGTTGACCCCGTAGTGATAGTATATGGTGATGAAAGTAGACTTCCTAAGAGTTTAGCTATCAAAATCAGAAATAATTTTCCAAATCCAACTGTAAGTTCCTGAGATTAGCGCGTTCAAACAAACAAACTCTTTCGCTTTATATATTGGTATTGGTATAGACTAAATTCGTAAGTGTACTCAAATAATTAACAATCATTACATATGAGAACATACAGTGACTAGTCCTATTAAAATGAGAGGATAGTATCAATCAGCAACTTTATCCGAATTCAAACTGGCTCTGGAACTAAATCGCATCGTAAATAGTCTTAAAAAGAATTCAGACTTAAATTTTGCCTTAAAGCAAGCACCAATCTAATAAACACGTGCATACTATATTTTCCCAATGTTAATATTAAATCGAATCCCAAAGAGATGGCCAATAAATATTCTACAATATCTATTTTTAAATACGTAGGATGCTTTCTCCAATCTTGAATGAACGGAGACGCGACCCTCGTCGTAATGTCTTCGCTTGTTAGGGTACAGTCTGACATACGAGCGAATGGCGAATAACTTTTTATGAGTACTATAAACTAACTATAAATGAGTGCCAAGCATGATACTAATTACAAATAATTTATACTTGTTCATGAGTTATCTCTTCATCAATGTAGGATGAAAAATAAGATTTAAATTTAAGATGAAAAATATTAAATTGAAAGACATTTTTGTTAAAATAATAAACGGTGCTATTGATCGTTTAGTTGAAGCGTTTTTTTTTTACTTACTTATGAAATCTATAAATATTTTTATTATAAGTCTATGTAGAGCTAAATATTTCTAAACATGATTAAATTGAATACACTAGGGAATTCTTGCAAAAAGAACAAAATGGTTTCTTAACCAAATAAAATTCCCCAGAAATATTGTACTGTTCCTGATCATAATCGCAAAATAGTGCATAAAAAGGATATTTTTCAAAAATGTACTATCGAGAATCTTTTCTATTGAGATTGAATTGTTATACTAATTTAGAAAACTAACATTGAACTACTTAACATTTTAAATTGTGTATCTATCCTTTGATTGGTCACTGCGCCAGCGGAATTAAATGCTAGCTTTAGCTCACTATTGATTTTATGAATAATTTACATTTGGAAAAACGGACCAAAGTCGCCGACGGTCTGTCCCTCGCACCGAAGTGTTAGCTTTTTGACAGTGTCAGCTATATCCGAGCTGATTTGTTCGCAACAGCTGCGTGAACGCACCTATTAACCGCTGATACATGTTTGTCAGCCGGCTATTAGGGTGAAAGAGATAAAATTCCGAATCATCTATAAAAGAGCGAGATCGATTCATTTCTCAAATTCACGACCAATATTTATTTGCTGCACCACGACATCCGAGAAAAATTCTTGTACCAAAAAATCATTCGAACACAAAAATGCGTTATATTTACTGACAGGTCATTTTTCTTTCTATATAAAGAATATATTGGCATGGGAATTATATGTTTGGTTACTCACAGATTTTGTGTGGATTGATTTGTTACAATCTACCTATTTTCTTCATTATAATAATGACATGATGAAATGCAATTATTGTAAAAGTAAATAAAAAAGGCAATTATAAAAACACTTGCTTTGAGGAGAATCTAAAAAGATTAAGAGAAGAAAAAGACAAAAGCGAAAGATTCCTAAAGAAGAAAGACCTGTCTTCACGCATAATTCTGTATTTGGGTACCTACCTACCTAATTGAATAAAATAAAAAATAATAAAATTAAATTAAACTGGATTTTGAGTTCGAAATTACAATACCCTAGTAGTCGTGGACTTTGCCACAATATTATATTATTTGCCACTTTTTCAACGTTATCATGTTCTATCAACCGAATGAAACAATAAGAAACGAAAATACTGTCGAAATCTTCAGCTTTTATAACCTTACGTCTTCATAGAGATGCCATGTTGATAAAATTACTTTTTTTGTTATTTTGTCATGCATGACCCATGTTATGAGTGTTATGTCACTCCCGTAATTCAGACAATTCCAACGATACCGCATTTATCGAAATCAGTCCAGCCGTTTTTACTACAGCGACAGCCAAATAACTCACATAATAGGTATAATCTCTAAAATCATTACATTACCCTCTTTGACAGCCCGGTTAAAATAGATCCACTTAAGTCTTATCCGCTATATTTACAGTTTACGCGGGCACCTCTTTTTGTTTCAAGTACTTCGTGACAAGGTCCCACATCCTCACTGAAAAAGACGATATCGCTCTTTTCCCATTGAGCTAGCCCATTTAACTTTTGTACTTACAATTTATTTTGAAATAGATTTATACTGACTAGTATGCTTTATTATTTATAGTATTACTAGCGGACGCCCGCGGCTTCGCCGAAAATGGGACGGGGTGGAACATATCTGTCGTATGCCCGATGAACTGTGGGCTAAACTAGCCACCGAGTGGAGCCCTGAGATAGTGAGGCTTTGCTGCGGCAGACCACGCAATCGATCGATGATGATGATGATCGATGATGGCGAGATGAGCTGGATGACTTCAATAACCAGTGGAGGGAGTTGGCGTTGGATCGAAAAAAGTGGAAAGCTCGAGAGACCCATGCCCAGCAGTGGGACAGTATAAGTTAACAACAACAACCAGTGTTGTATGAGGTTTGTTTCTTCGCTGAAAAGACTTCAATTTTTCGAAGATAATCTTCGAATATAAGTCATTCAAATAAATGTGAATCGCTATGCAGATGTAACACGAACAAAGGAAGATCATCGTAACTATAGAAAGTTTTGTATTTAGCGCTGTTCCCGTCTCCCTTTTCTCTTCTTTGTGTGTGTAGAGGTTTCATGCTTGCATGCATGTATTTTAATTAATGGTTTACCGTGTTAAATTAATAAATAAAATAATACTGCTTTCTAGTTTTAATAAGCATAAACGAGGGAATCTCTTTCACACAATTATGTTTTGTGTTTTGATGACGGGACTGTAAGATGGTGTCTTCGCCTAGCGGAGTTTAAATCTAACATAGCCTTATTATAACACTATTAACAAACTTGTAATATTTCTGTATTTAAAAAATAAATAAATAAATAATCATAAAATAAATAAATATTGCTGGACATTTCACACAGCATCATGTAGTCCCAAGCTAAGCAGAGCTTGTGTTATGGCAACCACATGACTGATATAGGTACTACTTATACTCATACATTTTTTTTTGTAAATACATACATAATATACATAGAAAACACCCAGACCCGAGACAAATATTTGCAGATCATACAAACATTTGTCCCGCGGCGGGGATCGAACCCGCAACCTCCTGCGTCACAGGCGGGCCTTCGCCCACTGCGCCACAGAGGTCGTCAAATAGTTAGAAGCTTTGCTTATTGCAAAAGCTTATGTAATCTAAGTCTTTTCATATACCTAAGTATCTTTTTTTTTATACTCACAAACTGACGGTTTATAGGTTGATTATGATTATGACTTTTTTGTAGTATGTGCTATTTTGTAAAATTCTTCACCTTCTTATAAGTATTTTTAATCATTAAAATTGTCATTAAAAATGGAATTTTATTAAAATAATGCTGCATGGCTATCGATTATTTCATTATTATCCCTTTATATTACAACCAGGTGCCGCGTTTAAAAAAAAATTGCACCAGCTTTCAATTTACGTCACATACATAGGTACTATTAATTTTTAATTGTTAAGAATTGAACTGCTTAAAGATATTATATTACTATAATCTACCCACAGCTTTTCTACGGATACTGGAGATAAAAGTACACTTACTTAATTATAGACATCTCAGGTCATGGTCTATTTTAAGTTTATTGTACAAATTAATGTGATTAAATTAAAAACAAAAACCGTCACCAACATAAATTATTAGTAAAATGTTATTCTGACATATTGATAAACAATGAACAAGGAATTTTAAAATTTGAAATACACGTACTAATTCTAAATGGAAATATATTTTAAAAAATGTCTGGTAACATCTTGATAGTGACGAGACGACAGTGTACCGCAGGGTGGGATTAAACGAAAATAGCGTGGTAATTAATGGGCGTTCTCAAGCCCACGATATCAAAACGCGACGCACTACGAGAATTCCTCATCGTATTTAATAAAATCATCGAATTTATAATATTCGAATTTATCACAGCTAATTTTGAAACATGAGTAAAAAATATCAACTTGCAAACGCGCAGGGGCCCTAGCCATATTACACGATCTATCGTCGCTGTAGAACGATCTATCGTCGCTGTAGAACGATCTATCGTCGCTGTAGAATAGAACACTTCAAAATGTATAGGAATTGACGTTCTGACCACGTGACTCATCTACTTGAAACGTCAAATCCTATACATTTTGAAGTGTTTCTATTCTACAGCGACGATAGATAGTGTAATATGGCTAGGGGGGCAGTTTATTTGTCTAAATGCAGGTCTACTAACGGACAGTTTCAAAATATTATATAGGTGTGGTTTTGCTTAGTGTGGGTGGTTTTATTGTGTGGTGACTTTTACCTTGTTGTAATTTTTAAGATCAGTTGAGCTACCTATAGATCGTTTAGACGGCTAAACTGGTACCTACTAATGTATTTTGTAAAGTTATGTAAATACATAAAAATCACGCCTCTTTCCCACAGGGGTAGGCAGGGACCATTGCTATGTCGTAATTTCTATGTAGTAGTTTAATTTGAACAAACGTTGTTGTAACTCTTTTTATTTTAGTATACCTACCTACTTAGAAGTAATGTAACCACAAAAGTATCTAACTACAAATACATCGGTAGAATGACGTTTTAAATTGTTACTATATCTTACTATAAAGCTCATCTCTTATGAAGAATTGGTTCTTTAATTTCATAAAAACTTGTCTGATAGTAATGGCGTTATTAAAAAAATAATTTTATTTTTATGATTGGTTCATGGTTAATTATATAAAAGGGCGTCTTACAATTATTGTTACTTACAGCAAATTAGAGTTGAGTGGTATAAAGCGTAATAATTCGAAATGAAGAAGGTATGTCAATAATTAATCCCTTCAGAGTGGCGATTCTACTAACAAACTTTTTATCAACCACAAACAAAATATCAGCCTTTGATTAATTATATGTCTAGATGGTCTCTTTCGCTTCAATCGCAACAAGAACAACAGGCCAGCTTTGAAACGCTAGTGTGCGTATTACGCACACAAGTATGCAAATCTTCTCTTGTCTATACAAGTGCTTTGCGTCACCTGTCAACATTGTCATCCATTTTTAGTGATACCAGCTCTTGAAAATTTCCCATAAAAGTAGGGGAAAATATGTTATGATTTCGAGGTGTCTCTAAAATTTGTTTCAAATTTTTTGCGGTCAATACCTACTGGTTTTTGTTTACTTAATTTTTCTTGTAAGTATTCAATCCTTGGTTTCGATCCTGGATTTCGATCCTTGATTTCAATCCTTGATTCTTGAATCTTGAATTTGAAATCTTGAATCTTTGAAGTGACAGCTGTCAAACTTAAAACGGCCATATCTTGGAAACTACTCGTTCTAGACTCCCCGTTCTCAGTTCAAATGAAAGCTATGACCAAGATCTTCATTTTAAGTGACAGCTGTCAAAATGACATCTGTCATCTGAAATGTAGATCTTGGTCATAGGTTTCATTTGAACCGAGAACGGTGAGTCTAGGACGAGTAGTTTCCAAGATATGACCGTTTTAAGTTTGACAGCTGTCACTTCAAAGATTCAAGATTCAAGATTTCAGATTCAAGATTTGAATCAAGGATTGAAATCAAGGATCGAAATCAAGGATCGAAATCCAGGATCGTAACCAAGGATCGAAATCAAGGATCGAATTCAAGGATCGAAACCAAGGATCGAAATCAAGCGCTGATTTTGTCGAGCGCGATAAGGTAAAAATATCCGGAAATTTCAATGACTTGGGCACACTACTAATCCAACAACGAGTGTGAAAGAGACAAACCTATCAAGAAAGCCTCTCAACAAGACCAACAATCCTTATAACCAAGATTAAATTATAATAGATAGTTGTGTAGTCGTGATAAGGTTCAAAGTCCCTTTTACATTAAAGTCGACTTAACCATCCTGTTTGTTTATAAAATCCTTGGATTCAACACTTTTTTTATTTGCTCACGCTCTCACATGGGTAAAATCAAAGAATAATTATGGCAACCCTCTTAGAACATGTTAGGATAAAATTACAAAGTTTTATTTTCTTGTTTTCATAACTTATAGTTATTTATAGTTTACTTACCGATGCTATGTAACTTCCTTATTTATTTTTAGTCGTCCTTTGTAATTCCTGCACACTTTGATGGCACAAATCGCCATTTTTGTTTGCCGCCAAATTCATGTTTACAGTACAACGACCTTAACGCGACTGAATGAGCGAAACGAACGAGTCAACCAACGGTTGGTTGATCTTTTATTTGGCGTTTTGACGCTTGAAATCGGGGTCTAGACATCTAGTTCGTCCAAGATATCAGCTTAACCTTAGATTTTCGTCTGTTAGGTACCTTTTCTACTAATGACCAACGACTCCGTTGTGGTGTCGTTTTAGTAATGGCACAGAAGATTATAAAATATTAGTTGTGTTTAAGTTTTCGGTAGAACGAATGTTTGAAAAAGTAATTCTACCTTTTATTATTCAAAGAAATTAATAAAACACAAATTATCGGTGAGCAACTTTCCGTGCCAGTGAGTGTAGTTTCGTATAGTAAAAAGCTATAAACATAAAGCTGTAATGTAATTCATAACAAAGAAACTATCTTTTAACACGTAACACGGGGGGTACCGGGGCCCATAACCTACGTTTTATAAATTATATCAGGGTGTCTGGTCGAAGCGACGCGTGATCGAAGAATTTAATCAGGGGCCGTACCATGAACTCTTAGAGCAATGTTAAAACAAGCTTAAAACAGTCCTACTGCTTTAGAAATGACATTTGCTGTCATGTTTTAAGCTTGTTTTAACATTGCTCTAAGAGTTCATGGTACGGCTACAGAGATCTGGCACATATTTGGCTCAACGGATCAGCATTGCCATTCAGAGCGGTAAGGGCAGCATTTACCGCGCTGGGTCAATGCTGAACCGCTTGGATTAATTGAAATGTCTATAGATCGATCCTTAGATTGCTCAACTGGTTCCAATGTATTTTGTAAAATGTAAATATGTAGGTAGTTTAGTTGCTGTAAAGATCTTTTTCTGAAAAAAAAAAAATAACCACGTTCAGAAAGCGCTACTTTCATTTTTTATTAGTAGGTACTAAGTTACGGTTCATTAACAAACATAATAATGACCAAGATTCATTACCAAGTTAAATTCTTATATTTCATAAAACTTCTATCAAGAGAATTTAATCAAGATAAAAAAATGCAACAATGTGAATTAGCTCGTGAAATAGCTCCATTGTGCTTAGTACTCGACCGATTTAGCAATGTGCCTTAACAATATTTCCGATAAGCTACTCTTAAATCTTCACCAGCTTAAATGGTCCTTAGTTGGCTCTCTTTAAGATTCAATCTTGTTTGTAGAAGGACGAGTATGAAAGTTGACGCTCGAGTAAAATATACACATGTAAAAAGTAGTGGTGGGCCACCCAGGAGCACTTGAAATGTACTAAGTGTAGGTACTGTATATGTATAATATGCATTTGTTTTGTGGTATATGTACCTACACGAATACTATGCTGGCTGATGGCTGCAACACAGTTTTTCTAGTTACTGGAGAGTGTTAACTAAAAATAATTTTGTTACTAGGGTGAGCAGGGTAAGAAGAGACCACTGACAAATATCGCTAAAAATTTATTATTAAGATGATTAAGGTTAAAAATACTTATAAAATTCTGTTAAAATTGAAACACCGTTTAAACAATTGCCATCGGTCATAGTGTCAAGTAACGACAGAACGAATCTTGAGCATTATTTACCCAGTGCAGAATTCAAGTTTCTAAGTAAAGATGACTAAGTTTTTAAGAAAATAATTTAAAAAAAAATATTCTGTTATTTTCCTTAACAATATTGTCTCTAACCAAGTTTAAAGATTCCGAAGATTTTAAATAGTTCGGTACCTAAGTATACTCTTCAACAACGCACAGAAATTATTTACTTACTTTAAAAATATACGACCTATTTTTAATGTTCCTTACAAACTTCTTTTCTTCTTTTGATTTTTTCAGTAAGTTAGTGTTAAATAGTACCTAAATAAAATAGTACATAGGGTACTTACAGGCAAGGGCGTACTTAAAGGCGCATACTTAAAGGCAAATCAAATAACATTCTAGTGACTCTGTGAGCTGTGGACCTCACGAGTCTGTCTTTCTTTGCATAGCATAAAACAGAATAAATGTCTGATTTTGATTTGAATTTGATTTTTTTTCAGCCCCTTGTTGCCCCTCCCAAACAAAATCCTGGATCCGCCCTTGCTTATATGGGAATCTTTATACTATGAGTATTTAATTAGCAAAAAAACAAACTGCAAACGTAAGCTGTCGTTTGGTCAATCTTCAGTTTCGACACATTAACATTGGCATAATTATTTATTACTATTACGCTTTATTTGATTGAGGTCAAATGTTGCGACACCGATAAATGATGTTATTTTAGTATAGCAGGCAAATCTCCGATGCTTATTAACCAAGGAATAAGATTTTGAGAAGACCACAACATGCACAAAAAGAAACAATGAAAAAATAATTAATATCTAACTAATAATATAAATAATAAAAACAGACATATACCTATGTAACTAAAGAGTTTAAAATTGAACCCTTTTAATTATAAGTTAATTTAAAGTCTACATTTTTAGAACTTTGTGTATTTTGAATGGAAAAGTTGTGTGAACAATGATATGGGTAAGAAAGTGATACAAGAGATGACGAGAGTATAGTTGAGGAAGAGATCCTGTTGTTCTGAGCCCACCTTGATGTTATGAGGGCAGGAAAATAAATAAATATTAGAAATCTGTCCGTGTGATGATCGTTTTTCGGGGCGTAAAATATTCAAAAATAAGGATTAATATTTTTGCATTTTTAAAATTAAGGCCTATAGAAGACACGCTACTCTTAGGCTACGTTCAGATGACAAGCGTTCAACGCGCGTTTCGATAACGCGCGTTTACAACTACATACTTTTTATTCAGGCCGTACACATGCTAGCGCGCGTTTTAATAACGCGCGCGTTGACGCTGCGCTAGCGCTCGACTGTTGTCAACGCGCGTCAACGCGCGCTTTGAGATCATTGGTTTTCTATGTTTCCGTTCAGTTGAGCGCGCGCTTTCGACGCGGATATACACATTTGAGGGACCAGTTCGTTCAGAAATCGTCCGAAATGGCCGCGACAACGCGCGTTCAACGCCTGACAAGCGCGTGTCATGTGAACACTATACAAAAATTTAGCGCGCGTTCAGCGCGCGTTGAACGCTTGTCATCTGAACGTAGCCTTAGCATCGGCGATCAGCGATTTTGCGAATGCGTCTTCTGCATCGCGTTTTGGCGACTCTCTGCGGTCGATCGCAGTATCAAAATGGGTAGATTTTCTGCGTTCAGACTCGGTATCGGAATCGTGCGTTTTAGCGACTGCTGCGATCTCCGATTGGCGTTTTTAAGTGTGCGGCGTGGAATGTTGGTCGCTGCACTTTGCTTCTCAAAAGCGATTAAATCGCCGATCGCCGATGCTAAAAGAAGCATGTCTGATAGAGCCCTAACTTGTTCTATGCTCATTAGAGCAATTTTTATCATAAGAACTAAGAAAAACTTAAAAACCCCTGGCTTCATGGCAGTTATTATAAACCACGTTTATTAGCTGATTTTACTACTTATTTATGGTTTGAAGTTGGAGTTGTCAAGTAGGTAGGTAAGTACTTTATTTACTTCATTTATTAGTCCGATCGGATTACTATGAGACGTGAGACAGCAATCGCCCTCGTGCCATAGGTACAGCTGTCACTACGTCATCTTTATATTATTATGCTTTATTCAAAATATGTCTCATCAGCAAATACCACGGCGGATATTTTTGTCGTATCAAGCTTCATATACTAAACCAGATCTACTACAAATAAATCGCTAGTATGCTAACGAAGTTATATAGCACTGGAGTACCGTACTTATAGGATAAAGGGCAAATAGGGTTATAGGAGGGAGGGCATTATGGGTTTTTCTAATAGAAGGAAGGACATAGTGGGGAAGGACTACAGAATATCGCAGCCAAATAACATCACTCTCCTCGAATGGTGTTGTGTTCCTGCGGTGAGTAAGGTTGCCAGAGCTTTGCGAGGAAGCGCTGCGGTGACAACTGGTGGACTAGTCTTGTCCATTGTTTTGTCGGCGCAGTGATTCCTCTTTTAAAGGGTCAGCAGCGCGAGTGTGACTCCTCTGGTGTCACAGGCATCCATAGGCTACGGTAACCGCTTACCATCAGGTGCGCCGTATGCTTGTCTGCCATCTTAGTGCAGTTTCATATTAATAAACTTTTGATCAAATTCTTCTTATTCTTATACCAAAATGACCATTTTGATGGTGTGAAAGTGACGGAACTTTTAAAATGAACTGTTGTTGTTGACAATGCTTACCTCCTCACATACAACCGGTTTATTCAGCTCTACACTCATTGTAGTACGGTATCGTATTTGACGGTTCCATTTCATAATAATTAATTCCGAAAATCACCCGGTTTTAATAGTTCTGCATTCTACTTTATTTTACCTGATTATTATGCTGTTATGCATCTGCTATTTATAGTGAAACTAAAAATAAACACTTCATAAAATTTCAAAGATGTCAATTTCGAATTATGTTATGTCTTCGATCCTTCTAAATATAATTTAATATGGCACGCATTATTACACGCTTTACTTCAACTATCGGGGAACTCGTGAAGTAAAACATCTGTCAACAAGTTTTTTAATAGAACTTATTGGTACTTACACAGAACTTATAGAGGCAGTAATAGAGTAAACTATTATTTTATTTTATTTATTTATTATTTCCTGTAACTGATACTTTAAGTTAAAAGCTAATGCACTCAATCTTTTCATCGCTGAGTAGACTAGCAGATTGTTGTAGCTTGGTTGTAGCAAATCGTGACAAATCTTCTTCTAGCCATCGCCTTTCAGAGCAACATTCAACTAATTTATCTGTAAGTAAGTATATAATTTTTTTGTATGTGGGCTTTATAAGGAAGTCTTTGTTCTTCATACTTGGGAACATGACAATTCGAATCAGCTACTGAGTGAAATAGAAAAAAAAAACAATTTTTAAATGAGAGTATGATTTTTTTTTAAGATTCGAACGTAACATTAGTAAAATATTGAAAGTAGGTTTTAATATATGGGCGACCGAGCTTTGCTCGGGTGCAAATAGAGAAAAATTAAAAAAACTTACAAAAAACTTTCATTTGCTGAGTTTCAAACTCGCAACCTTTGGCTGTAAAGCAGACACCCTATTTACATAGCCATTCTGGTCTTAACAAATTCTGTAAAAATACGAACCACATTGCACTGGTAAACCTTTTTGCGTGAAAATGCCGAGAAAACGAATTTTCCCAGATGTGAGACCTATAATAGCTAGATCGATTTTTCGCCCCCGTAAGACTCCGTACCGCAAATTTCATCGAAATCGTTAGAGCCGTTTTCAAGAACGTGAGTACAGACAAACAAACAAACAAATATTGCTCGTTTAATAGAATAGGATACATAATCAAACAATTTGACGAACAAGGAACTAAAAGCGCAATGAAGGAACGAATGGAAATGTTTCCTTAACCCTGTAGCCTATCAGTGTCAAGTAATGAGGAAATGTTTATTGCTATGATAATTTACGATTAGGAATAGGTCGATAATCGCATAATATTCAATTTAAGTTAGATATTTTATAAGACGAGATAAGGCTTCGAAAATCATGTGGAAGCTTATTCTGAAGTCTTTTAACTGTAAATAATAACTTATAATAAGTAAAGGTAATAAGTAAATACTTAGTTATATAGAATTAATAGTTTTTAGATGATTTATTCAGAGCTAAGAAGACGACTACACTCAAATAAAAGTTGTAGTTATTCAGACATTATTAAATTAATAAATAAATAAACATCTAGTCCCAAAGTAGGCAGAGGTTATGTTATGGGAACAACTTGATTGATATTTATCTAAGTACCTAATACATTATATACTTTTTTATAAATACATACAATAACTATACATAGAACCCAGACCCGAGACAAATATTTGCAGATCATACAAAGATTTGCCTCATAATAACTCAAGGTCGTCATTGAGTTATTGGTGATCGTCATTGATTGAGATACGATTGACGTACCATTTACCTCTTAGCCTTATACGCACAAAACCTAAAATCTAATGTGTGGTGCTAACAAGATGAAAATGAAAGAAAAGTGTCATAGAAAACCCCAGCAAAAAAGAAGGGTAGGTACTGTATAGAAGATGATTGGGTGCCTACGGCACGAAGTGATATATTTGTGCATAATGATATATTCATAAATAAAAAGAGCTTTTTCGAAAAAAGGTGGTAATATGTTTAACAATAATTATGTGAAGATTAAGGTGTGGGAGAAAAGGCATGTCTCAATATCTAGAGCTATGTTTGGCGATAATTTATATCGAGGATTTTGAATTAACTCGTGCTTTGGCATGAAATGTCGCAATTTTGGGGAATCTGGCCCTTAAAGTAGGAGTAGGTTCTGTTTTTTTAATTGTTTATAGAAAGGCTGTATTAATCGATCGAGCGAGCGAAGCGAGCGAAGATCTTAGTGGCAAGTTAGGCGATTTTGCTTTGTATGTTTGTATGTTTGTATGTTTCATTTTTATGTTCTCGCATAACTATCGAACCGCTTATCCAATCCGTATGAAACTTGATAGGTCAATAGGTAGTGCTATGGAAATTTGCTGTGGAGCGTATGAGCGTAATCGATGAAGGGGTTGTAAAGATATGGGGTTCCCAAGGGGGTTAATTTTTTTCAAAGTTACCCAAATATATTGAGTGGGGTGTCATACGGAAGGGCTTATTTTGTACATTCCAAAATGGTTTTTATTTTTAATCTAGGATGTATAGTTTTTGAAATACGACCAAAGAACAAAAACTACGAAACCAGAGCTGCAAGAGCTCCCGTTTCATAGAGTTTCGATGTCTTCGTAGCTCATTGACTGGTCGGTCTTAAAAAGAGAGTGGCATCGTCGCGGTTTGGTTTGCAATGATTTTAGATGCTACTTGATTTATTTTCATGATAAAAAAATTTTTGATAAAGAATGAAAATAATTGGGGTAAAAAAAGTTAAATAAACAAATATATTGAGTGGGGTGTCAAATGAAAGGTCTTAATTTGTACATTCCAAAATAGTTATTATTTTGATTCTAGGACGTATACTTTTAGAAATACGACAAGAATTCATAAATATGAAATAAATGAAAAATTAGACACGACATTATGTATTGCATGCATGCTAGTATTTTTTACCATGAAGAGCTAGCGCAATAGGCATACTCGGCAGTAGTAGCACTTGAAATTATAGGGGTAGTCAGAAGAAAGTCCAAATGTAAGCCATCTACGGTGCGCGAGATCTCAGTTCGGGGCGAACTACTAGTTATTTATAAATTAGTATCAAACAATAATGAACACAGCGTAATCTAGTGATTGTGAATGTATCACTATACTCTAGTCTACATAGAAGCAGATTTAAAAAAATCTATTTTTTTTTTTCATGTTAGAATAGAATAGAGTAGAAAAAAGTTTTATTTTCGCCTCCATACATACAACACGAATCAGAAATGTTACATTACAGTGACAAGAAAATAAGGCTATCCCTCAGCATTTGCTCCAGCAGCACCTGTTGTTGTTTATAAAGCATGGTTTATTACTTACACCAGTTTGTTTTGGAGAGTACATCCAATAAGATTTAACACATTCTCATACATGGATATTTCGTCATGTTGTTACTTTTAATTTTACAGTGATAAACAACATTCAATCTTATTAACAATCTGTGCTTGCGATGAACTTAAGTCAGGGGCAAGAGATAAAGAGCTGTGCGGTCAGATTTAATAAAATTTTCAAGAACCAGTGCAAACTAAAGTAAACATCTTAATAAAATGTTTTTCAAAGAAAGTATATTGTTTTTAGTTAAGTTATTAACCGACTTCAAAACAGGAGGTTCTATGTTCGACTATATGAAATCAGTTTTCAGATTTTTGTAAAAACTTAGGCCTGTACAATTAAGATGGAGTAGGCTTGCTTGCCCAGTATCCACAGAAAGACATGGTCAATACAATAGGTACGTGTGAAATAAGCCGCGGGTTTCCTCACGATGTTTTCTTTCGTCGTTTAGAGCTCGTTTTAATGCGTGCTTTTATATTTTTTATGAAATGAAAAATCTATTGATGCACGGCCAGAATTCGAACCCACGACCTTCGGATCGAAAGTCGAGGTACTATCCCCCTCGGCCAACACGGCTATCATTTGTCATAAAATTACAATTCGTTGATAAGTGTTTCCAATGTCACTTTTACAAGAGTAGGTGTTATACTGTTGATGACTGAGTACTTCTAAAAATGAAACGGAATTCCAGTCTTTTAATAGATCACTAGCTGCTATGCACCCTCGCGGTGTTACCCGCGTAGTGATGGTATATGGTGATGATAATTATGAAAAGTAGCCTTTTCTTCGGATGGATTTTTAATGGCTTTCAAAGCTGACCAGTCGCCACCGCACCGTATCGCCTTTTCGGTGTTCACTTGTTCCTTGACTTTTGGATTACGATGCGGCGATGCGGTCACGTTACGAAGTTGATGTAGTGAGCGTTGGTCCATAGAATTCCATACAAAGAATACCGGGCGATGCAGTGAGGTTCGGGTGAGGAGGCGACTGGTTAGCTGGAACCTTTGACTGGTCTCGTGACGACCTTTGCAATTTTATGGCGAGAGCAAGAAGGCTCTACGCCGAAAAAGTTAGGATGAAGCAACTTGCGCAAGGGCTTCTCTAAAGTGGGGAATTCACTAGACGGACATGCACGGTCGGCTTGGGCTGTTGCCAGGGGAAGGTTTTATAAGGATAGCCACTGCCCAGAAGGGGCGGAAACAGAGAGATAAAAGCCTTTAACTTTCCTTAAGAATTAATCAAATCCGACTGCTAGTTCCTGAGATTAGCGCGTTCAAACAAACAAAGTTTTCCGCTTTATTATATTACTAGCTGCTGCCCACGGCTTCGCTCAGGTGGTACCCGGATAAAAAGTAGCCTATGTCCTATTCTCGGTTATTATCTATCTATATTTTAAATTTTAGCCAAATCGGTTCAGTGGTTGTCGAGTTATAGAGGAACAAACATACATCCATCCAAACATCCAAACTCTCGCATTTATAATATTAGTGTGATAGTGTGATTTTAGTGTTAGTGTATTAGTACTTATTTGTATTTAGTTTTTAGTAGCTACTTAGTAACAAAAACTCTAGTATTACCTACTTTTTTGTCTCTCTATGTAACGTTCAATAAACCTAAATTACGTTCTCTAGAAGTCAAGTCCATAGACCGACTGAATGAGCCGAAAAAAACAGAGTCTTCGTTTGCAAAGCGTTGTCTTCTTATATTTAAACTAGTATTAATTAACTTAAATTACATTATTATAATAGATATAATTACAATAAAAGGGCTGCGTCGATGGACAGCGGAAGACAAAAACGGTTTAATTTATTTTATGATCGCGGATCGTACTTTAATGTAATTAAAACATATCAATATTTTTATGTTATTCATTTGACCTTTTTGGCTAGTTTTGCAGTTTAAATATTAATTATAAAACGCATGTTCCGGAAAGGCTAACTCTAAGATTAATTTATTTTTCTCAAACATGCTACAATATACAACCATTTCTTACACAACCTTCTTTGGGATAAATCGTTCTTGCAGTACTGGGTCAGATATTGTCCAGCAATTTCTTATCTGGCAAGCTCGAGCGGCCGCCAATGTAATTTGAAAATGGAACGAACTTTTTAAACCCGAACAAGTTCTATTAAAATTTCGAAAACGCCATTACGTAAAAAAAGAAGTAAAGTAAAAAAGTGAAATCCATATTTGAGTCCGGCTATTTTTTTATGTCATTATTAGTTTAAATTGACTTTACCTACTTTAATTATGCAGCATGTGTTTTCATTTTTCAGGGCGGCGACAAATCCAATAAACAATGATCATCAAAATCGTTCCAGCCATTCTTGAGTAATAAATGGTGTGGATAACCCGACTCTATTTTATATTATAGACATATGCCTAGATAGGTTATAGAAATTGATAAAACTTGTATAATTAAAGTCAAACAAACAAGGCCGGTGATGTAACCGTAGTGACGAAGATTACTCAAGATAACTTGAGCTCAGCTATGTGATAGAACTAGGTACCTACCTACTTCATAATATTTATTAATCTTTCGCAATAGAAAATTTAACTTAAATTAAAATTTCACTTTGATATTACGTTTCACATTATTACAGTTTCATAGACATAGGCATCAATCTTCTTGAACCCATAGACTTTATCACTATAATAATGACGATCGTACTTCAAGTATGATATTCATGATATCGCTTTCATAGATAAAAAATAAGTTAAGTAATTCAAAAAATCTAGTTTTTCAGATTTTAAATCATTTACCATACCTAAGAAGTACTAAATACTAGTCGCTTTTTGAGTTGCCGGAGGTTTCATCTAGAGGTGCGTAGGATTCAACTAATTCTGTAGGTTTTGTAAATTAATCCACGTTTGCAATAATGAGTACAAATCCGAACAATACCCCACTCGTGTCGAGGCAGGGCGAGGCGAATGCCCACTCAGAGACTGAAACCTTACACCTTATGGTACTTTACTGTTACTTCAATTCTTATTTTCGCGCCTTGCTCCGCACTCCATCTTTCAACTTTTTTCAATTTCATTGTCGACGTTTTTACGATTGGATATTTGTTTTGCAATGGTTAAGCACTTCATACAATTCTTCGTCTTTATTTGATTCACTGTAGGTATGTTTTTTAAACTGTTGGAGCAGATTACCTACGGCTCCACGACCTCCTGATATCAGTCCAACTCTTAAACGAACGTCACCGAAGTTTTAATATCAAAAAGAAGATAGCGTTGGGCGCTCGCTTGAAAAACAACAGCTCACTTATGGCATCAACACAAATTTATCGGCTCTGTAGGTAGTTATGTTAATCATAAAGAAACTAGATCAGAACCTTTGATTTTTTTTCTATTAGCCGAGAATAGACGAGAACGAAAAACCTAGGATCGTATAAAGGTGGGTCGCCATTGTACGGCTGCCTCGCGAGGCGGCTCGTTAAAAGGCAACCACACCGCAAGGCGGCATCATCATCATCATCCACAGCCCCATTTTACCCACTGCTGGGTATAAGCCTCCCTAAGTTTGTGATATCCACCACGATCCTGTGCTAGCCGCATCCACTGACGCCCCGCGACGTGAACTATGTCGTCGACATGCTTTTACTCAAATACAGTTTAATCTCCAGTCACCTTGCTCTGCTTGGACTTTGAATCTAGTTTCATACAAACTATTACCTACCATTTTTTGTGACAACTTACAACGCCAATCACAAGCAATTATCTAATACAAAAGCGTGGTCCATCTCACCTCTACCACCTCTACATAAACAGATCAATGGCCAAAATTGATTTTCAGTTTAAATTGAAATCATTTTGTTGAATCTATGTATACTCAAGCAATGTTCAAAAACTTAAGCCAGAGCACAACGACGCGCATTGACAGAACACTATCATATACATAGCGCTGCGACGACGCCGACGTAGGGATGTTCGATACGATACGATATTTTTGTGTATCGATACAATGGCATACGATACACCCGATATTTGTATCGATACAATGGCATACGATACGGCGTATCGATACAACACATGCAAGGTGTATCGGATCGAAAATATCGTATCAAATTATTTTGATAACGAATTGTTTTGACTTGCAAGTTACCCGGTTAAAAGGTGGCATAGATCCTATTTCCGGTCATTATTTATCTATGTTTAAATTTCAGGCAAATCGGTTCAGTGGTTGTCAAGTTTTAGAAGAACAAACATACGTCCAAACTTTCGAATTTTTTAATATTAGTTTGATATCACAAAACACCTTTTTTGACAGTTCTAACTACGCACATTTTCGTAATAGTGCACATTATTAAAATAAAATATATTTTTTAATTATTATAGTATCTGCATACTTTGTCTTGATTCGATACTGTATCGATACGATATATCGTATCAAATGCCCTGTATCGATACGCGTATCGATACAATGCGTTACGATATATTGCGATACGAAATATCGATACAATCCGAAATATCGAACATCCCTACGCCGACGCCGACGCCGACGCCGACGCCGACGCAACAGAGCGCAGCGCCCGCTTGGCATCGCTTAGTAGATGGTTCTACCAAAGAGCATGTCGCGCATGTTTTCACTTTGCCAACATGTCTCTAAAAATGTATGAATGTATTCTTGAACTAATTAATAAATGAATTAAAACACTTTATTGTACATTTCATAAATATAAGGCTTGTTTCACTCTTCAGCGTGTCGCCGGTCGCGTCCGCGAGTTGACTATTCACAGCACATTTCTCTGTGCTGTGTATGGTCAAAATTAATTTCTCTGTGCTGTGAATGGTCAACACGCGGACGCCACCGGCGACACGCTGAAGAGTGAAACAAGCCTAAGAAGAAATAGAAAAAAGTTGACTCACAGGGTGTATATGTGGATGCGAATAGAGCTGCATTCTGCGCGTGTCCAGCGCATAGGAGGAAGGCAATTCATTCATGTCGAACCTGGGATGATGGCCTGGGTCTAGGCGCGCGAGCTCCTCACTTCCCCCATCGAGGCCTGCCCCATCGGAGCCCCGCGCCACTGTTCAAACAAACGAAAAAAAACATAGATCTCCAATGTACTTTAGATACATTACATTATATAACTTCCAACTTATTCCAGTGTGTAATAATATTAACATTATAATTATTAGACACTGGAATTATAACGTAAATATCGTCAATTTTTTTATACAAACTGTTTCGATTCATCCGGATCGTACCGTACGTCCTTCCCTCTTAACTTAACCCAAACGAAGATTATCCGTATAAAAGGACTGTTTATACTTAATCGTGGCAGACAAAATAACAAGTCTCCTTCAGAGAGCAACCTTGGTGACAGGGCAGGGACGTGAAAAAAAGGGTGTGTCTTCATCTATGTTTTCCTTAGGTACCGGTAAGGGCCAGAAGAAGAGTGCACTGTGATGTCGAAACTTTAAACTGTTTCGACTCGAAACAGTTTAAAGTTAAATAAAAACCTTATTTATTATTATGGTGGGGTACAAATTAAAGTATTTTCTAATAAATAGCTCTGTAATTTGTATAATGCAACATTCAATGTGAATTATCATACCAAAATACTTTATAATAGGGAAACTTTTTGGTCTAGATTTGTATGAATTCATTGCTCAGTCATTCTGTTACCAGTTTTCAGGGGCCATATAATGAACTCTTAGAGCAATATTAAAACAAGCTTAAAACAGTCCTACTGCTTTAGAAATGACACTCGTTGTCATGGTTCAAGCTTGTTTTAACATTGCTCTAAGAGTTCATGGTACGGCTACAGGGATATACTGAGCATCTCAAGAATACCTGAGTTTATTTTACAATTTTTGTTATTTTATTCCAATAAGTAGTAGGTATATTTGCAGAAATAAAAAATCCTTAGTCTAATTAGTCTAAATTTGAACTCTCAACCTTCTTACGAAAGTCAACAATACCTGTGACAATACGTCCACGCCTCCCACGGCAAATAATAATCGTTAATATTGTTTTGACTTTAGGTGCTTTATGTTATAGCTTAAAGCTTGTTTTCGTCCAAGTTCTGGACATATATTAAGTAAGAAGGAAGTCTCTTCTGTGTAACAAAAATTGTTAGGATTAACTATAGAATTACTTAATCACCTATAAGGGTGCTGACACATTATCACGTCTCTACCCCGTCGCATAGCAAGACCGTAGCAACACCGTCCCGGCAAAAATGATATTCTTTGTATTGAAATGTACCGGACGCCCCACACTAGCCTTGTGTAGTTCGCGAACGAAAGATAAAAATGAACTACCTCATCAGTAACTTTTCTCTGTCTCTCTCGTTCACACGAGTTCAAAGTGTATCAGTAGTTCACCTTAAATCTCACTCATCCGTCTCTGGCGTTCGAATCGGTGTCCCATAGTAACTAATTTTATTATGTGTCTTCTAGTTCAATTTTCTTTTCTCTAGTTCGATCGAACGAGAACGCCCACTGAACGAAATGATGAGAGATGAGATGAGCAATTAGTTCAAATCGGTGTCCCATAGTAACTAATTTTATTCTGTGTCTTCTAGTTCAATTTTCTTTTCACTAGTTCGATCGAACGAGAACGCCCACTGAACGAAATGATGAGAGATGAGAAGAGCAATTAGTTCGAATTGTCGTCCCATAGTAACTAATATTATTCTGTGTCTTCTAGTTCAATTTTCTTTTCACTAGTTCGATCGAACGAGAACGTCACTGAACGAACTGATGAGAGATGAGAAGAGCAATTAGTTCGAATTGTCGTCCCATAGTAACTAATATTATTCTGTGTCTTCTAGTTCAATTTTCTTTTCTCTAGTTCGATCGAACGAGAGCGCTCGCTCACTGACCAGTGTTGCCAATTTAGCGACTTTGTCGCTAGAAATAGCGACTTTTGCTATGGTGTTAGTTAGCGACAAAATATATTTAGCGACTTATCTAGCGACTTTTCGACTTCAACCGGCACACCAAAACAGTGTTAGGGCTAGTAATGGAAAGGTGAAAAGGACAAAAACTCAACTTGAAAAAGTAATTATGGGACCATTTTTTTTTTTTTTTTTTTATAATAACTGAACTACAAGTGAAAAGTGAACTAGAAGAAAGATACATTTCTTTTGCCTCAAAAGAAAATTATCTCTCTTTTCTTTTCAGTGAACGACTTTGCGCACCGCTACCCCACACCAGACCGTTCCCACACCGTCGCGTGTCCTGCCCTGCCATGGCCGTCTTGTCAATCTCCGGCCGCCATGATTATTTTGCTGACACGTAGGGTTGCAACACCTAATATTATATTTAATATAAGTCTAATATTATTTGAATCCTAAATAATATATTTTTGGGGAAAAAATATATTAGGCGAAGATCTTAGTGGCAACTTGGGCGATTTTATGTTGTTTGTTAGTAGATGTGTTTCAAAAAATTTTCCGGGATAAAAAGTAGCCTATGTCCTATTTACGGTTATTTTCTATCTATATTTTAAATTTCAGCCAAATCGGTTCAAACACATCCAAACATCCATCTAACCACCCAAACATCAATCCATCCATCCAAACATTCAAACTATTAGTGTGATGTGATAGTGTGATGGCTTTGACCCTTTCTTCTGACTTACAAATTTTGCTCTTAGAGTTGCCGCAAAAAATAATACCCTAACCTAGAGCTAAAATTAGCACATCGATGAGTGCAACTTCAAATATTTGTCTTAGCTTTGTTAGACTAAAGATAAATTTAGAATGCTTCCGGTCGCGGCGCTTATCGGCGCTGCTCGCTCCGAAACACGACAAAAATGCAGTTTTTTGGAGCTTTCTCATCCCTAATAACAACCAATCGAAAAAGTGAACGGAATTTATGTCATTAATTGAATGACCTATCCGATGGAGCAAACCAAAAACATAAATTACCTACACCAACTTCAAAAGCAAATGAAGATTTATCTTATTTTTAGTGATTTTCGTTGATTTATTATGAAGTAAATATGATGTTAAATAAAAATTAAAACTAAAATTAAACGGTATATTACAAGATAAAATGTTAGAGATGCATGTTGGCTTTTCAGTTACTTTCCACTTTATTTATCGAGGGTTTATACAGGGAAATACAGTATTTGGCTCAGGGAACGCCCTTAAAGCAGACTCAACAAAACCATGGTAAGCTGTCATATTAATTATGTGAATGTAAACTTAAACTTGTAGGGGTAGTCAGACAGAAGCAAGGAAACTTTTATTTTTCAATCACATTTTTTATTAAGTAAAATCTACTATTTATTTGTAAGTTCCTACAAACTCCTTTATTCGAAAAAAAAGTGGCAACCCTACTGAGACGGTCGCATGCATGTCAGGTCGAGTTGACACTCGACTGACGTCCGCTGACAAATAACAATTTTAAAAATATAGGCTGAGTTCACATTGCATCTCTAAAATTGAAAATTGACAACCTTGTACGAGTTGATGTACGAGTAGAAAAATTTAAATTCCATATACAGGGTGGAAAAAATGAATGGGCCCCGGAGGGAAACTACTTTAAATCCTTAAGATACAGTATTTTACTTAAAGGAAACATTCCTTTATTTTTAAAAAGAAACGAGTAGAAAAGAGTGTTGTCGAGACGTATTTAAAAATAAGTTTTTGAGAATAAAAAAGTTATTGTATTGTTCAGTTAATCAGTTATTTATTTACTACAGATTTAAATTATCATTGCAGATAAACATCCAATGCGATAATTTAGATAGGTACTTTTGGAAATGAACATCTACTATGAATACTTACATTGTACGGTCCGCAGTCCGCACACCCTGGATAAAGGATAGTTCATAGTCTAATATCTTTAAAACTCTGAGATAAATTTTAACTGATATATTGTAAGAAAACTTATGATATTGATGACTTATGTTATGATACTTATACATAATACTTAAAAAATACAGACGGACGGGCATAACGAAACTATTAGGGTTTCTTGTCAGGACAACGGAACCCTAAAAAGTAGTATTAGTTGATGAACTGAAATATTTTGTTTTTGAGTTTCCCAACTCGTTCTCGTACATTTTTTTTTAGTAGTGCAGATACCCCTTTATATTTTTAATCCCCGCCCATCTGTCAATACACATATTAGTAGCGTAGCCAGGTCGGCCCCTAGGGGCCGCTTTTCGGCCGTTGAAAGGCTTAGGCGGCCTTTCGATGGGAGCGGCTCCTAAACGGCCTATATGCACCTAGTTACCTTTTCCTATTTTTATTAGGTAGGTACTTACCTAATCATAATTCAAAATTCTTAGCAAAAAAAAAAACAAAGCATTTTTTTTTCTCTTAGCGCGTGCCGCTTATTTCTTTGGTTGAAACCTCTATGTTCTGAACTTACTAGTAGCATGCACACTGGCAGTCTTTATGACATAATGTGCTATTCTATGCTATGGGTTTCGTTTGAATGAAACTAATTTTGAAATGGATAACGAAAAACTTATTGAGAGCGTAAGAAAATTTAATTTTCATTCCATCTATTTGAATTGGAAAACCCCCCCATCTAGCATAACTTAATGCGTTCCGCACGTTATGTGACATTATCAAACGTCAAAATCCCATCGGGTACAATACTGCCCTCTCGAAATCAAAATGTAGTAACAGCAAAAACACGATTTCGAGAAAAATGATGAAGCTACAATCAATAAAAATATTCAGAAGAGGTTACATATTAATAAAACCTTGAATGTGGAGTGAAAGTACACATAATCTATAGGTACCAACCAATAATAAAGCGTAAAAGTTTGTTTGTTAATTTGTTTGAACATTGAACACGCTAATCTCAGGAGCTACCAGTCGGATTTGAAAATTTATTTCTGCATTTGATAGCTAAACTCTGTGAGGAAGGATATAGGCTACTTTTTATCATCATCATCATCATGATCACCATATACCATCACTATGGGGGCAACGCTACGATGGCACTGCTAGTAAACTATATTTCTTAACGTTTTTACTTTATTTTTTCTTCAAAACATAACAGTTATAGCCATTTTATAGTACTACCTAGTAGAGTGATATATCCCCTATTATTGCAATTAGTTTTCTTGTGAAATCCGTTCAAAACACATTATTATTAACGCAGTAAATTTTCTTACTACTGCGTTTTCGATCATTTTTTCTGTCATTTTACTAACTAAAATGTGGTATTATTGTAAGAATACTACAGTTTAAATGTGAAATAATTAATAATTAATAATTTAACAGTAATTTCACGCACTCTGCTGTGCGACCAGATGGGATAGCGGTTGCAACACCCGGTTGAAATGCTCCTGCGTGTGTCCGGGTTCAGCTTCAAATCCTATAACGACTATGGATTTTTTTAATCAATTTATTTTTTATTTTTTATTTCACAACGAACTGTGTGAAATATGTATTTTAGTGTGGTTTAGCTTGTAAACGCTCTATATTTACAAAAAAATTGAGTGATAAGTTTTAAAATGGGCTTTCAGAATAATTGTGTATTTAGCATAAAACCAACAAAATGTCTATTACTGTGTTATAGGCTCGGGTGGGCAGATTACGCTTCGCAAAACGGTTATGCGACGGTCCTAGTATGATACGGTCTTAGTGTGTAAGGTGCTATTTTCGTGACGGGCTCGGTCATGGCTCGGCCCGCTTATGATACTGCGCAGTGAGCCCAGACCCTAAGGTCTACAATACTACCTACCTTAGAAGTTGAAATAAATCATATGTATCAATATTATTTACTGAACCCGGGATAAGGTACCAGAACATTATTATTATAATTATAATCATAATATACTTTTTACTAGGGTTTATTTAGATTGTTGTGAATTATCTACTCGAATTCATTATTGTAGCGGTAACTATGCTGCCTTTTACCTGCAGCTTCGTTCGCGTAGTACCAACATATTAAGGGCAAGAACCCCCTAAATTGCAACATTTCATGCCCAAATATCTATAACCTACTTTGGTACTGTTGTATTGAAATATAAATGGAAGATACTTATTAATAAAAAAATATATAAATGGAAGGATATTTATGTAACAAAATAATCCTCGTTAGAATTTATTGCCAAACATAGCTCTGAATACTAAGAGACATGCCCTGATTTCTCCCACACCTTAAATATATTTCGATTATGATATTTCCACATAATTTATTGCTAAACATATTACCAACCAAGCACCGAGAAAAGCTTATTATTTTAGAACTAGCAACCCGCCCAGGCTTCGCACGGGTCGCACATCATATCACATTAGAAAGCTGGAGATTAAGACATCTTAGACCCCATAGACATCTGAAAAGGGATTAAAATTAAACCCCCTTATTTATGAAAGATGTTTAAAGTTGAACACTGGTTAAACAACGTCCTGTCTGTGTTTGTCACTATCCACAAATAAAGACAGGACGTTGTTTAACCAGTGTTTCACTTTAAACATCTTTCATAAGTAAGGCCCAAAGTATCTAAAAATGCCAGGAATATGTCTACCGCCTTGGGAATACAGTTCGTGATCAATTCCAGTTATTTATTTTTCAGATTAAGACAGGTTTTAAATTATTCGCTGAGGAGATTCCATGAACACCTCCTGACTCCTTCATCAGATCAGCTCGTTGTCAACATAATGTTGCGTTGTCATTGAGAACCGATAAGTGTGCCTTTCAGCTCAATCGGTTGAAGATAACTAAAAATTCAGTTGCAAGAGTCAACCCAAACAAACATGCCAAGGTAAAATTGCAGAAGGGGCTGCTCTGTCTAACTAAACTCTATGGTGCGAATACACGCTGGGCCAGCCTAGGCGAGCGCAAGCGAGAAGGCTAATTGATGCAAAGCGAGAGCTATAGAGAGGCAATGCGAGCCTGGGCCAGCGTGCATTCGCGCCTTAAAGGTTACGATTCGCGCCTGAGACCAATACCGGAGACCAAGACCAGCCCCCTGTCTATCTTTGATAGCGACCAAATTCGGTCTCAAACTGTCAAATATAACAGTTCAGTGACCACGCAAGTAGCTCTGTCACTATCATCTTGACGAGACCGAACGCGACAAAAGGTACCTACACGATCGTTTTGACAGTTTGAGAATCGAACTACTAGTAGGACTGGATGGAATAAGCGCTATTTCGCTGAGGCTTGAGACAAGTTAGACTTGTCTGCTCAGACCGAGACAGGAGACCGTTGTCATACATATAAACTGGCGGTGCTCGGTTTCGTGTCACTTTCGCGATCCTACAAAGCCTGTCTCGGGCGCGGACCGCCACCTTTATAAAAACTAATTATTTTAGCAAGACCTACTTATACCTTTTTTTTTGTCACACTCATGTCAATAAAAGAGAGAAACATAATTTAACATGGTAAGTTAACAAGATGCCTGTAACTCCATTATGAGACCTCATTCATGGTGGACATTATCTAAGGCTCTAAGGTAAAGAGCCTTTGAAAGTGTCTATGGTATGGTAGTCAAGGCACTAACCCATTCGTTCAACATGGCTTCTTGACAAGATTAATTATTATGAAGGAAACTAATTGAAACCCATTTTTACACTAACCTAATAATGTTACTTTAGTTTAGACAAATGTGTCTACTAACTTTCAAAGACACTATGACATCGTATATTCAAATGATTGATATCAGCAACCTATATTAGGTAAGTAGGTACTTACAATACGGAATTGTGATGACATGACGCATTCTGTAAAATGCCAACTTATAAATTCTAATACCTATATGGTACCTAATGCTAAATTGTTAAGTGAAGTTCACATTCGTTTGAAATGTTGACGGCTATCTATCATTAATAGGTATTATAGTTAATTTAGATAAGTAATTAAGATTATTATTACCTATATTCGATTTTACAGATTCTCTAAGAGAAAGAAAGAGAGCAACCTAATCACGTCCAAATTGTTGTTCACAGTTTGCAAGTAAACATAATTTCACATGACCAGCAGGACTTCCGAAAATGCATCCGATTCGATGATTTTCTTCGGAAAGCTGACGTTTTTTTAGCAAAGAAACGTCACTTTTAGAATTTGTAATACATTCCGAGAAGGTCTGAATCGCACTGCTGGTTACAACTCTTTACTTTTGTATTCTTCTACGATGTTTTCCTTCACCGTAGACTCTACGGCATAAAGCATGTAAATTTTCCGAAACGATGGAACGATACCACTAATCTACGAACTTACATTGAACGAACAGCCCCCCCTATGTATAAAGCTCTCCTTTAAGCTCTCTTCTGTTATTGGTTTGTATATTTTGTCGTTTTAAAATATTATTATTAAAATGTAAGTATCCTATTAAGTATAATTCTTCCAGAGTTATCAAAAAAATTGATGGACAGCATTAGGTGTCTTAAGCCAATGCCAACCTAGTTCTAAAAGTAACATGTCTAATTTGGACCAAAATTAAAAGCTTAGGAACGAATTAAAAGTTCGTATTGAATTTGCAAAACATAAAATAATTTACACTTTTATTCAAACTGCACTACACAAATGTATTTTGTTTTACGAAGCCAAATTACACTAACAATAGTTTTCTCTGTGCTAAATATAACTGAAACCATTTTTAGCGATGTAGATCGTAAATAAATATTAATAGTTAATATCGAAAAATGAAACTTGTATTCCAATAAAACATTCTGAAAAATGTTAATGGAATTTACACAATAAAATATTTAACTATTATCACAAGTTACTCACTTACCGGCTTTTTTAAAAACAAGATACTCTTCCACGGCCGTTTTGATGCCGAAAAGTCCCGTCTTGTATGTAACTGAATTGCACCAAATTCAAAACCACCTCTATAACTTTTACTTTAAAATGTATCCACTTTTTGTATTAAGTAGTTAGAAAAAAACTTTGAAAAAAAGCGTAAAGTCTTGTTGATTATTTATAATTCGCGGTTTGGTTTTCGAGTTCCCCGTTTCACAAGCTTTCCGCTGTGCAAGTGACGCGCGTCGCGAGCGGCGGCTGCGCTCCTGACTGACTCGAATGCTCTGAATCAATCTCGCGACGAATATTGCACGGAATCGCTAAAGCTCACGCCAACGCATACGTAGCACGCTTACCTCATCATTTTCAAAAATTCTCTTTTTTTTTTCAAAATCGAATTTACATTATTCAATTTTGAATGTGCGTAGAGATGCAAAAAACCTAGGTTATATCCGTGACCGGGACGAAAGAACCTCCTCGCGGGTGTTACAGTACATTGTGTCATTAATATGCAAGATTATACCATTTTTCTCAATCTGGAAAACCGTAATCTTTGAGTAACTGAAGTGTTGCGAGTGGGGAAAGACGCGGTCTCATTGGCGGAGCAACGACGCTCAAAGCCAATAGCGATGAAAGGAGGAGCCGCATCGCGACCGCTTCAAAGTTCGGCGAGACAAGTCACTTTGCTTTTGCCTCCCTAATTTCCTTTTTCCTTGAAGCACCTTACGAAAATAGGACTTCTAACCAAAGTTCAACGGGGCCCGCCTCTCCTCGCATGTATTATGCATACTAAATACATATTTATGAGCGGTGAAGTATTGAGTATGATCGTGATTTAGGACATTGATGTGAAGGAATTTTCAAAGAGCTTACAACTTTTTTAGTTTACTTGGTCCTATCCTTCTATAAATGTCTATGAATCTTTCTTTGACTACCTTATAGAGCTAGATTACCTCCCAGCGTCTTCATCTTAGGTACTTATGTACTATGAATTGGATATTATAATGGACGTTTGGATACTTAATTGCCATTTAATCACGCTCAGACGATTGAATGAATAAACCTTTGAAATAAATAAGTGGGTACCTGCTTGTTGTTATACGAGTATCATTAATGCATTAAACCCTCAACAGACATTTACTACGGTCGTAAAACCACACTAGAGTTCCTTATGCCGTATCAGACATTAAGATCATCATCATGGTATCCGAACCAGCTGTGCGATTCAGACCTCGGAATTCTCATTCTGAATTCGGAAAGTGAGTTTCTTCGCTGAAAAAACGTCTACTTTCCAACTGAAATCATCAAATCGAATGCCAATTCAGAAGTCTGAATCAGCATACTGGACTCAAAATCCTGCAAGCCTGTCACGTATGGCATGCAAAATTCTGCAAAATGTGGGCATGTACCTACCAAACATTTAGGTACTTGGACATACCTCTGACTACCCCCTTAGACCTTTCCAAAGGATCTTTAAGTGTCTAAAAAGATCTGAGAGAATGTCTATAGAGCCTTGTGGATACAGTCGTGATCATATTTTTTTATTTTTTTATTTGATATTCGGCGTTTATCTATCCTAGATGCTATCTAAGCCAAGTTCGAGAGCTGCCACTTCGAATACCCTTGATGACAAACTGTAGTCACATTTGACGCAACTTTCACTTTATTTGAACTCAATTCGTTTTTGAACGGTGAAGGCGACTCAAGCTTGTATCACCTTCTTATTCTTCTTTTCGTGTCGATGCTTCAATTCGACCGTTAATCTTTTTAGAGTTTATGGTGGTTACCTTAATCGCGCTATCTGTGGCTGCGTTTAGAGTCTTTCTTAGTGCAGGTGTTTGGACACAGGAGGCACACCAAGGTGAGGCATGGTTTGCGCTGGGGTACCACCAGTCGCATTGCGCCAAACTAGGGTCCCTGAATCCCCATTCGCACATGTTAAATCTGCATCTTCACCTTCTTGATTGACGTACCTCTCTACATACTTGAAAGTTCCATAGCGGTCAGTTAAAGATGTGAATGCGTGATGGCTTTCACATCGATGCAGAATTACAGATGGTGATAGCCGTTTTTATTGATAAATTACCTACCTACTTATTTGGAGTAATTTATTTGGAATACTACGTTCTTTTGCTACATGTACCTACTAAATATATTTGTACGGACCTGTCTACTCACTCAGACTACAAGGATCTGGACAGTCTAAAGATTTTTTTTTAAATGTCTACCGTACCTTAGGGATACAAACAGTGGTACGGGTTTCACTTTCAAAACTTTCGTGAGTTGTACTAGACATTATTTAACACACGGGAATTACTCACGTAAAAATATATCGTCGATTTAGATACCGACAATGTTTCGATTCATCCGGAGAATCTTCATCTGGGTAAGGAGGGAGTTGCGGCAAGATTACTCCTCGATTATTAATTTTGCCGCAACTCCCTTCTTACCCAGATGAAGATTCTCCGGATGAATCGAAACATTGTCGGTATCTAAATCTACGATAATTTTACGTGAGTAATTCCCGTGTGTTAAATAATGTCTAGTGGTACGGGTTGTCGATTATTTTTATTTGCCGAGTAAAGTGATGAACTAATTCATCATAACTATGTTCGGAGATGAATATAATCATTAAAAAAGCAATAGGGTCAAAACTAATCGAAAGAGCCCAAATGTGCTCGCTTTTGAAAGTCCTTTATTTTGATACCGCACTCGGAGGTCTTCAAAAAAAATTTTTTTTTTCAGATTATGCGGTCTAAATATTTTTTTAAGAGCCTCAGTGGCGCTTAGTCATTTTTCGATGTATTTCACGCTATCAAGACGAATCTCGTATCATTTATCGAAATCGGTTGAGCCGTTGAGATGTTACGAGCGGAAATAGTAGGAATGAAAAAATTGTTCATAAAAATCTCTTGTTTCTTGTTTGTCAATGTGGTAAGAGGTGAAATGAAATCCGCAAAATTACTCGCAATACCGATTTGAGTTGCAAGATGACTTAAAAGAAAAAAAGGCATCTATGCCTACTGTTTTTGTCCTAGGAGGTACCTACCTACCTACTAAGTGCATCCGCTGAATGACTTGCGATATAATAAGAAGGGCAATTTGTGGCACTCTATGAACATTTGAGACAATACCGTGATATTTTTTTCAATTAATTATCGAATGTCCATATCCAGATTCGACAAATTGTTGGAAGTAATGGAGCCTCTAAAACACTTCAAGATACTAACATGCGATTGGAGATACCACCGACGACGATCGAACGAAGCGCCCGGCGCTTTTTTAGTTCTCATCAGAAATGGGCGGTGGGCGTTTGTGGCTCGCTGTGCCAACGTCCTGTGACAGGGGTACATATGAAAAGTCCGAAAACCGAAATGCCGATCCTTGAAATGCCGATGCTTAAAATAGCGAAATTCGATATGTAGAACGGTTGAAATGCAGAAAGCTTGAAAGATAGAAGTTTGTAAGGTCGAAAGCTAAAAGTCAGAATGCTCGAAATGCCGAAAGTTTCAATTGCCGAACGTTTATAAAGTAGAATGCTTAATAAGTATAAGTTCCAAATGCCGAATGACTAAAACATCGAAAATGATTGAAATAAGTACTTACATAAATTATTGTATTTTTTAGTACTTTATTTCGTGGTAGTTTTTACGGGTGCGAAAGTAGTTTAGGTGTAAAGTAGCTAGATGGAAACGTGATAGTGAAACGACTTAAATACTTACAAAATTATTGTATTCTTAACCAAACTTAAAAAAATAAGGAGGAGGTTCTCAATTCGTTGGATTTTTTTTTTGTGTTTTTTGTGTACGTTCACCGGTTACTCGAAGACGCCTCGACCGATTTCAAAGATTCTTTTTTTGTTTGAAAGGGTACACTTTTCCAATGTTCCTTTTGATTATCAGGTCAGGATCTGATGATGGGATCTTGGAGAAATCGAGGTAACTCTTCATATTTTAAAGGCATACGCAATTCGGGAATTTTTTAAGAACTTGATAGGATATCAGTGACAATGCAATATGATGGTAACATTAAGCTGACCTGATGATGGAGTCAGAAGCTGTTCAACAGAACTCCTCAGTAAATAAGCCGATTTAGTTAAAACTCGGCATATCTGTCAAGTTCCGACTACAATGTAATAATATGGTCATAACAAGCTGATCTGAGGATGACATCAGGAGCTGTTCAACAGAACTCTTCAGTAAATAGTCCAATCGAGTTGAAACTTGGAACTCAGCGTATCGGTGAAGTTCCGACTACAATGTAATAATATGGTGACAGCTGCTGATCTGATGGAGTCAGGACCTATTGTGTCAGAACTTCTCAGTGAATAACAGTGGAAGATCCATGTTTGGGTCTCCCTCCCCCTCCACTCTCCCTCCCCCTCCCCCTATCCCTCCCCCTCCCCTCTCCCTCCCCCTATCCCTCCCCCTCCCCTCTCCCTCCCCCTCCCTCTCTCCCTCCCCCTCTCCCTCCCCCTCTTCCTCCCTCTCTACCTCCCCCTCTCCCTCCCCATCTCCCTCCCCCTCCCCCTCTCCCTCCCCCTCCCCCTCGCCCTCGACTCTCCCTCCCCCTCTCCCTCCCCTCTCCCTCTCCCTCCCCCTCCCCGTCTCCCTCCCTCCTCCCCCCCCTCCCTCCCTCCCCCTCTCCCTCCCTCTCCCTCCCTCTCCCTCCCTCTCCCTCTCTCTCTCTCCCTCCCTCTCTCCCCCCCTCTCCCTCCCCCTCCCCCTCTCCCTCCCCCTCCCTTCATTCTAAATACAGGTGAAATATTTTTTTTAATCAGATGAGTAGTTTTTGAGATAACCTCCTACATACGAGTACAATACAAACACACTTTACCTCTTAATAATAATAATAAGTAAAGACCAAAAAAATTCTTACATCTTCATAATTATTTCGAGCATTACTGGTTTCAAGCTTTTATATTTCAAGCATTCTAAATTTTGAGCGTCGGCATTTTAAGCTTCTATATTTTAAGCTTCGGTATTTTGGCTTTCGGCATTTCGAGCATTCTGATTTTTAAGCATTCTACATTTAAAGCTTCTACATTTTAAGCATTCTTCTTTACGAGCATTCGCTATTTCAAGCATCGGCATTTCAAGGATCGGCATTTCGGTTTTCGGACTTTTCATATGTACCCTGTGACAGACAGGGGTAGTAAGTTTTTAGAATTGGTACTTAGTAGATATAGGTCGCGTCACGTAAAAATAATGCTGGCAGACAGTGGAGGGGGTAAGTTTGCGCATGGGGTACACTTGCACACGAAAATACTAGGCCTATTTTTTTTTTTATTGTTTGTATTTTTTCTATGAAAAACCATTTCGTAATTAAAAACTTTTGTGCGCGATGGTAATTAAATTGCCTAATTTAGGTAATTTTTATTACTTATACCTACTTAGTTTGACCGAAACCGCTGTACCGCGCCTGTGGTATGCGCGTGACGGGGGGGAAGCAAGGGGGAAGTATCGGCCGCTCCGATCCATCAGTCTGCCGTCAACGCTCGCTTTTCCTCACTTTTCCTCGGCCCCCACCTCGCCGCATTTCACAAGGAGCGGTACAGCGGTTTCGGTCAAACTATAATTGCTTACTGCGCAGCTTGAAAGCCAACGTTCTTTTTACATGACGCGACGCAAACTATAGTAGGTACCTACCTACTTAGGTGATATAAATAAACAGCCATTATTGAAAATGAAAAGCTTTATCAAAATTTTCGATTCCGACGGGATTCGAACCCGCATTGAGTCCATAGGCCGGAGTGCCTTAACCAACTTGGACGATGGAATCATTATTCGTCGTGTCGTGTCGAAAATCTTACAATGCTCATTAATCATTATTGTCGGTTAGGTATATAAAGAAGTGTTCCGCAAAGGGTGTGCCGCGGCACACTGGTGTAGGTACTTATCGTGGTCATTAGTTGGTGTGCCTCGGAAAAATAAGGTTGCCTACCTCAGTTAAGCTAGGTACTGTGACACTTCTGTATCTTAAATTAATTTTAATAAAACTTAATTATAACAATATTAAAGATCAAGACCTTCTACTAATAATTAATTAAAATCTTAGTCGGTTCGATGAGCGTATCTATTTTTTAAATTTCCCGCGTACTCACGCCTCATGACAGTGACAGCGTCGCACGCATAGATTTAGTATAATATCTATGGTAGCACGTCAGTTTATGAGTGAATCAAGCAACCCTTGTCAATCAAGAACAAAAGATTGGGTTTTCTAGGTTGGACTGACTGGATAGACTTGACAAAACTCTATGTACCACTTCACTGTTGAATTGCTAACGACTTGTTGTAAAACTTTAATAAATCTAAACTAAAACTACAATTTTAATCCACACAATTAACTTCCTGCTAAGTTTTGTGTTCGATCTCCCGGAACTTGTGAAACCCCAAATTGGGTGAGTGTTATACCTACTTTTTTAAAACATAAGCTACAATGCAAGTTTCATGTAACGGCTTACGATCTCTCATTTCATAATAATTACTGTCTTAGTCTTAAGTAATCATTTCATTATTTACTTATTTTCATACGTAGCTACTTTGTACAATCATAATCATTTCGCTGTTAGATTCTACACCTCTTCAAAAATGCATACTCATTCTGTCTGTCATAATCAAAATTTCACTCTCATTCACTGTATTTTTCACTGCACCTTACACTGCTTATTTTTAGTCGTAAATCCACTCGTTTGACTGCCTCATCACTGATCACTATTCTATGCTAGTTGCCATTGCGCTTATGCCTTGAGTTCGGGATGTCGCAGTCAAACAATGAAAGTGGACACTTTCATAAAGGTCTGGAAATGGGTTCCAGGGTTCTCCCTACGGGCAGTAATCGTCTACTGAAGACATTTCAAGCTGACCACCTGTTGCACCATCATCATCATCATCACCTGGCTGAGACTTCGAACTCTTGCATCGTCGCGTCACGTACTTGCATTCTGCCCCGGACCGACTTCCGCTCTCGCTAAGGCCAGTGGTTTACTAATGGTTCTTCAACGTGACTCAGATACGATTCCTGCTTTACTCACGACCTTGAGTGTATAATTCTACCTAAATATTAAATATTGTTAATTGTTCATGTTGTTTTCTTCCTACCATCCTAGATCTTAGGAAAGACAAGTAGAACCGTTTCAGTACCTACTCTAAAGGACCACATTATGCTCAACTAAACAAGCTTATGTTTCGCATAACAAAATGATTTTTCATTTATGGTGTAGGTAGGTACCAAATTTTCCGATTTTCTAGATGTACCTACCTACTTACCTAGGTAGGTAGGTACCTTGAACACAAAAAGTTTGCAGAACACTGATCTAAAGCACAGATTTTTCTTTTTCAACCTACTAGATGTGGATTAACACCAAATTAACAATAAGTAAGTTTAAAAATTGATAACGGCCATTACTTACCTAATATCCTCTGAAAAGATCGACCACATTGCCCACATAGGTAAAGTACCTATAGTAGGTATGTCGCGTCACATAAAAAGAACGCTGGAAGAAAGTGGAGGGGGTGTGTTTTGTCTCATGTTTGCGTTGGGTTTCCTATTCGCAAACATGAGACAAACAAAACACACCCCTCCACTTTCTTCCAGCGTTATTTTTATATACATGACGCGAACTATACCTACCTATAAGACTAGTGTGGTCAGTAATAAGTAGGTACCTACCTACTTATGGTGAACGAAGACTTGGCCGCACCGCAGTCGCCGCAGTCACCGCACTGGATTTCTTCGGGCGCGATGCGAATGACGACACGATATAATATTTCCAGTTTTGGTACAGATAGGTAAATGCCTCATTAAAGATACTGTGGTAAAGATGATGGGCTCTAAGTAGGACTGAAACATCAACGCGGACTTTTTGGGAGAACTTGAAATTCAATGCTATCCAAATTTGCCCACACATAAGCACGTTCACGAACACTCGACAGTAGGAAATTAATCCACGGTGTACCATAACATTAGAAAAAAACGATTTATTATACCTACAAAAGTTTTGGAAAAAACACAAAAAACATGACTTCTCAATTCCCGCCAAAAAGCCAATTCTTTTTTTTTCTGCTTTAATATGGCTTCGCACGGTGTGCATTCAGCCAGTGTCAAGTAATATTATCATTTTTAAGCTTCGAGCTTATAGAACTTTTCAAGTTACTACTATGTAATTATACAAAGACAGTACAATACAATAAATAATATAATAAATATAATATCCCACCCTCCCCTAGTGCCTCAGTAAAGATGTGGAGCTTTATTGAAACATGACACGGACTTTTTGGGAGAACTCGAAATGCAATGTTATCCAATTTTGTTTCATTTGCCCACACTTATGCAACCATTACTATCCAACCGATAATAACTTACCATTATTACACATTCAAAGAAACACAAGTTGTGGGAAAAAAAAAACATGACTTCTTTCAATATATTGGTCGTTCATAGGACGCCTTACAAAGATGGATATTTGTACATGTCAGTGTCGTAAGTCACTCATGTAATGTTGTCAGTGTCATTCAAATGTGCTGAGTGATACCAGATGGGGAGGATTCCCTGAAAATTCGGGGGTATTTCTGGGCTTCGGCTCCGGTTGGAATATTGGGGGACAAATCCTTGCAGGATCTTTGCAGTGGAAAATTATGAATGGGGTTCTTGAATCTTTTAGAAAATTATTTTTAGAGTAGGTATGTTTTTTTTTTGTTGAATTTTAAAGTACCTAGGTATCTTATATAAACTTACGTACGAGTACATAATGTCTACTTACATTATTTAGAAAACGCTAATCTTTATCAGGATATAAATACTGTTGCAAAGAATCTCTTGCAAAAATATTGGGGAGATTTAACTTAAAGTTTGGGGGTAAGTTCACTTAGCTATCTGGCAGCACAACTCCAAGCTATAGTCGTATTGCTTATTATACGGACTAAAAGTGAAGGAAAAAATGTCATTTTTCCTTCAATTTTGACATAAAACGTATGAAAACTAATCAAAATTGAAGGAAAAATGACATTTTTTCCTTCACTTTTAGTCCGTATAATGAGCAATACGACTATAAATTCAATCAATCAGTTTAATGAAACAAAACACTCAAAACAGTGTTTATTACTGTACAATTACAACTCGTTCTACTTGATCTGCTGACCGGAGTCTTGGTTTGAACACTTGTGGAATGAGGACTGTTAGAAGCGCGCGTGCTGAAACAAATTTAGTTGATTCTAAGGGAGTGTCCACATTGCGTTTTTTGCAGCGCGTTTGTATCGATACAAACGCGATTCGAACGCGATGCGAACGCGCAGCCCCCCGCGCAGCCCCTCCCGGTTCGCTTTTGTATGGAAAAATACGCGTTGCGAACGCGCGTTTGTATCGATACAAACGCGCGTTCGCAACGCGTAGCAAAAACGCGCTTCAGAAAACGCAATGTGGACACTCCCTAAGTTATATTTAGCAAAATAATGTTATCTAGTCTTGAACAGCGCTGGAGACTCCACTGGACATATTGAATAACTTTCCAATACACTTTCTCTAACAAGTATAAAATACGAGGTAAGTTTAGTTGTTTATTTGTTTTTGTAACTTTGCGGTCATGTTCTTGATAAAAGCACTAGGTAATTCCGAGAAGAATCTAATTGATTTTTCTCTTTTTTACTTGAAAAACCGGATTGGTAGGTAGTCAATATAAAAGTACCTTCAAAATATAGGTAATTAGAGGCAGGGACGTAGCTATAGCTTTGTTAAGGGGGGGGTCCAAGGGTTCCAAAATACAAAAATTGACTAGGTTTCCTCCGAACTTAATGGGCTAAGGGGGGGTCCGGACCCCCTAAACCCCCCCCTTATATACGTCCCTGATTAGAGGTACAAAAAACTTATTCTTAGTTCATTTTTAGGTTATTTACAGACAATCTGTAGGTACCTAACTAGGTATCTATATTCTAACTAGGTACCTACATACCTATATTAAATTTTTGTGTTTTAATTTAATCTTACAAGTCATATTTTTAGGATAACAGATTTAGGTTGCATGTGAGCTGATTCATATTAAATTACGATAAAATCAAAATAACAATTAACAGATCCTTTTTACCCTTTCCTTTTGTACTCAAAATACTTATCTGAAAAAGGAGACCCTTTCCTACAAAACATATTCCTCTTACTTTAGGTAGGTAGGTATATTTTGTACAAGTGTAGGTAAGTTGGTAATATCTTATTTAATTAGTAAAAAAATGTTTTCAAATTAATTATGATGACCGTATTTCCAAGGTGTAGTAGACATAAACCTTAATCAGCATATAGCGTCACTACGGGGGCAACGCAGCGAGGGCGCTGCTAGTTATGAATAAAGATAAAATGCAACGCTTCCTCATGGAATGTTGAGATTCACATGTGGAAATACTAAAGGATTTGCAATCTAGCAGCTAGATTCTAGATTCTAGCTCAGTGTACAAGCCATACACACGCCCGTGTAATCTTTTCCTATTTGTATCATGCACCTTATTAGGTATGCAAATAATTTTTAACCATATTGCGTCCTCATCTGTCATGGTATGTCATACCTACTAAATCATCCATGGTATACTAATACCTATATGCAGATCTATAAGTATGCAACCTGATAAGTTTGTTGAAACCGTACACTGATCATGGCCACCATGAGACTATTTGGTTAGCAATGTTTACTTACAAATGTTCTACCTAACATGTTGCTACTATTGCACTTAATTTTTTTTAAATGCAGAACAATATAAGAACTAAAAGGCAAGAGTTTGTGTACCGTACATTAAAAATATGCTATGCTTTTTAAAATTATGTCACAGTAAAACCATAGATATAAGTACACAACAAAAACTGAAAAATTATTTAACAATCAGCTAGTGTCAAAATAGAAACAACTGACAATACCTAATTGAATATTATGTTTATTGTTATGTTACATTAAGTTTTTTGTGGAATGTATTGCAAGCGGTAATACATTAAATTAAAATTAAAATATCATCAATTTAATTTAATTTTAAGTAGGTATAATTTCAATTTACTAATTAACTTGTAATTTTTTTTTCAGATTTAAGTAACTACCATTGAAAATGGTGAGCTCAAATTTACATGTGAATAAAAAACTGCTTCCAATAAAAGGACACTATTTCTTTTTCAATGCTGGTAAGTTGTACTATGGATATTTTGCGATCATTATTAAGATCTTCAATTTCTTGTGGATGACATTGTTTTGTACCTAGAAAATATACTTGTTTGGCGAGCATAGACCAACGCAAGCGAACGTAAATTGATGCAAGACGAGTGCTACCGTCTAGTCTAGTCTAGTCTAGACGTTTGCCAAGTAAACGCAAACCATGCGCTTGTATCTTCACACGATTCCGCGGCCAGCTAGGCGAGCGATGGCGAGTCACGGCAAATATGCTGTCTACACGTTGGCCTTCGCTCGCGTTATTAAATACTGAAGTCTTTCTCTTTAAATATAACATAGGTTAGTTACTTTAATCAGATGTAGCTAAATTAGAAAATAGGTAACCTAAAACAGGTTATCGCTGATTTATTGCCAAAGTTAAGATAAAATATAATCTATTACCTAAGTATATGATAAACTTCTACAGGTATTTGTTTGTATGAGAGTTCCAGTTGCACACAGTAACATCAGTACATCGGTTTATTGCGTGATAGACATTTTAACTGTATGGAATAATTTGATGTTTGAAATTGATTGATTCGATTATTTTGCTCGTAAGTTTAGTGGCTACGTACATCTTGTCATGTTATTACGGACTAGCGACCCGCTAGTGATATTTTAATTTTCATTTCCCTTGAACACAATGAGGATTCCTTTGTTGTTTATCTGTTTATCAAACCGTGTCAAAATCCTTTTATAAGATGTATAAACGAATACTTACCTACCACTAATCTAATCAAAACGTACGTTCCATAATTATACAGTTATCATATCAATTTGCAAATATTGCGTTATTGAACTCTTGGTTAAACATAATGATGGAATCTGTCCTGATTTTAAGCTGATAATTTTATAAATTTGTATGAGGTCCTTGTGCGCATTGATCATTCGTACATAGGTGTACTTACCTACATCAGTATTAGACTATAAAAAATAAGTACCTACCTATATAGGTATTATATACCCACAGTATCTTTACATAGGCCTCATTTAAAACTATCAAAACGAACAAGTTAGTTGAGAAATAATTACTTATGTACCATAAAATAAAATCTTTGTTAGTGTGAGAAGTAGGTATAAATTTACAAGTAGGTAGGTTGTAAATAACTCTACCTTCTTAAATATAATCTAATGATGTTAATGTATTTTTTCGAAGGTAAGTAATTTTATACGGTTTGATTGTGTTCACGGTCAACAATTCACTTCTGAATCGAATTACGTAATAACTATGATTATGTCGTTATGAATATGTTATTGAATACATTAATTAGCCTTTTGTTTAATAGGTAATAGTAAGAACTAAGAAGCTAATGAAAACCTAGTCAAATTGCAAATTTTAAGGTAAAGCAAAGTATTTTGTACATTGGCATCGCAAACACTAAACTAAGGTATTATAAGAAGCTGCCGCCAGCACTGATCTTGAATGTGGTATCTAATTGAACCAATTGGTTGGTGGACTATGCATGAAACGTACAAAGAAAGCCGATTTCAGTAAAAAAAAACCTCTAAGTCATGTCGAGATTCAGTGTGTAATGTTGTCATCTTGAAAGCTACAAAAAATTCTATTAAATTATCGATCCTATAACAAAATTTCGCGAAAATTGGTTGAGAAATGCGACCTCTAGAGGAGAACAGACATCCGGCGGACAAACGAAAGCATTTTTATCCAAGCTGAAGCAGAGACGCTTCGCTCGCTTCAATCTATGATTAATCAAATTCACAGACGACAGATCGTTTTTTTTAAAGTACGAAGTTTCATGTCCCCGGATCTTTTGTTGGTAACTTTCACAAAAATTGAGACAATAACTGGCTACGAATCTCCGGTTTCGTTTGCGGCCAATGGAATTTCTAAGGCCAATTTTGCGTCTTTGTCCAATGTCTTGTCTATGTATTGTCTTTGTAAGAGAGCTTATTAGGAAAAATTAGTCTTAGAAATTAGAGACCTCGCGCATCCATCGCGCTGTTCCTCTCTCTCGTGTAAAAATATCACTATCTTGCTCTGATTTCAGACGCTTTTACTAGCTAAATGACGTAGCTAAATCTATATTTCAGGTACAGCACCACTGGTTCCTTACTTGTCGACGTACGCGCGGCAGCTGGGGTTCTCTTCAGCAACTGTGGGGTTAATTTACACAGTCCTTCCAATATTCGGACTCATTGCTAAGCCTTTGTTTGGAGTTATAGCAGACAGGTACTTTTCTCTTTTTTAAACATTCGCGATTAGAACTCATTATAAATACAAATACACGTTTTGACGTTATATTCTTGCACATATAGAAACTATCCATTAGTAAATAGGTAAATCGCGGTTCTTGACACTAGCCATAGCCACACTGAAGGTACTGACTTGTCACCTGTAATTAAACCTAAGGGAGTGGCCACATTGCGTTTTCTGCAGCGCGTTTTTAAGCTGCGCGTTTGTATCGCAGACAGCTCCCTTCCCACAGAATAAATAGGTATTGTATCCAAACAAACGCGATGCGAACGCGCGTTTGTATCGATACAAACGCGTAGTTCAAAAACGCGCTGCAGAAACGCAATGTGGCCACTCCCTAAATAACTAGACTTAATGTTTGATAATAAATCTATATCTATACTAATATAATAAAGCGGAAGAGTTTCTTTGTTTGAACGCGCTAATCTCAGGATTTAAACAACTATTTCTGTATGTGATAGCTAAAATCTTGAGGAAGGTTAGGTACTTATAGGCTATTTTTCATCATCATCATCATCATCATCGCCATAAACCATTACTACGTCGGCATCCCCGCTAGGGCACTGCTAGTATACAATATAATGTATAATACGGTAAGTATGTGGGTATAAACATTTCGGGTTGACCACACTAATACGTACCTAGGCAGGCATAATACATAACCAAAATTAAGTTGACTCTTTCGTATCACAGAAGTCGTCTTTATAACCGTTTTAAAAATTGTATCATCGTATCTAATCTACGGAATTTAACAAATATTTCGTAAAAGGAATGATTCACACTCTGTTACTCTCAATCGACGTTTCAGTTTTAATACAAAAAGTATCTTGTCATGAAAGATTGACCTTGTTGCTTGTCGATCAATTATGCTCTCGTCTGTCAATACATTTAGTTTGTCTTTTGTTACCTTTTTAACCGATTTCAAAAAGAGGACGTTGTCAATTCGTCGGAATGTTTTTATTTCGTCATTGATGTTCGTTAGTCTCGAAGTTAAAGCCCGTTACAGACGTAGCTATAATATGTATTAATACTAGCTTCCGTCCGCGGCTTCGCTCGCGTGATACCTACCCGGATAAAAAGTAGCCTATGTGTTGTTTCAGGTCATAGACTATGTATATTCCAAGTTTCACTAAAATCCATTAGAGTAACAAACATACATAAGTACCTACATCTATATATCCAGACATCCATACATCCTCACAAACTTCGCATTTATAATATTAGTAGGACACTGAGCTATATAATTTATTAAACACATAATACGAGTATTGTATTTTTTATGTCTTGAAAAGTTACAAATAATCGTACCTTTGAGCTAATAAGAATAGCCGTGTTATCTTAATCCATAGCGAACATTTATGACATAGGTATTGACGCAGATAGGCAAGATGTTATAGTACTTACTACTAAAGTAAGGAAACACGCCTCATTTTTAACCGACTTCAAAAAAAGTAGGAGGTTCTCAATTCACCGGAATAATTTTTTTGTGCCTTTTTATGTTCACCGATTACTCGAAGACACCTGGACCGATTAAAATTTTTTTTTTGTTTGGAACTATTTTCCCTCATGGAAATTTGGTGAGGAGCTGTCGGGGTTCTTCGGAGTTATGAACTTAAAAAGGTCGATATAGCACAATCACAATAGGAATTGAATAGGCATGAATCCTAATTTTCAAAATCTCTTCTATGATATCTATTATGTCTAAAATATATCATATTTCTGTAGAAAATTAAGGTTTTTGTGCAATAAAAGTACATTTAAATTTAAATTTTCAAATTCACGCCAAAACGCTCGCCGGTGTCATGGCGTCTGTTTTTACGTCACGGATCGGTATATCAACCAGTGATGCCTACATAGTTACTATAGAAACAAAAGGATGTTTACCGAGACGAGACGCAATTACAGACGCCATGACACCGGCGAGCGTTTTGGCTATCATGGCGGATTGTTGTATTTTGTAGATTTATTTTAGCAAATAAATTAGTAATCTCGACATTAATAAGAGAATAAATAAATTTTTCAAAATCTTTGAATCCTATTTCATTAGATCAGATAAATATTTTGGCGATACTTGATTACTGTCACCATGCCTATTATATGCCGTCCCTTTTCACTCTCAGTCAATGAAAAGAGACGGCATAAAGTTCAATTCCTTTCTGCGACCTTTTTAAGCCCGCCGAAATGCACCTGGAAAAAATTGCTGTTTATAACATTGAAGTCGGTTTATAAAATTTTTAGTTTAGCCTCTTGTTTTAGGTTCAAAATCCAGAAATCGATATTCATAATATTCCAAATAGTGACGATAATAAGCTTCGGCGCGATATACTTCATTCCGTCGAGCGGCGGCGCCGTATCCGTGGAGTTGGACTGTGGTAATGGCGTCACTGTGCTGCGGAGTTGCTACCAATCCAGAGAGCTCGTCGATACTTGCAAGGTCTCCACTCTTGGGGAGCTAAACACATCTGCGACCTGCCATGTAAGAAAATAATTAAATTATCTTGAAAAACTACAATTTGCTAACATACCTGGATCAGATTGGTGATGTTTTGGAGAAAGGCCAGGTCAAAAGTACCCTAAACCGGCGAGCTTGTATGAAAAATGTGATGAGAGTGAATGAGGCGAAAAAGGTGTGTCAGGATCGTAGCAAGTTGAAATCCGTGGTCTCTGCCTACCCCTGTGGGAAAGAGGCGTGATTTTATGTATATATGTATGTACCTAGTACAATTTGAATACTAGGTAAACTATAAGCTGATTCGAGTGTGCCTAAGTAACAAAAAACGGCGCCCTGATTACGTAAGACTTGCAATAGCAATGCGACAGCAATTACTAAGCGATTGGTCGAAAAATATCGCTAAACATCGTATTAAGGTCGTAAAATGCACTATGGCCAAAGTTGCGACAGGCGAGCAATAGACGTGCGATTGACTTCCTAATTTTTTTCGACCGGTCGCGTAGTGGTTGCTTTCGCATTGCTATTGCAAGTCTTACGTAATCAGGGCGCCGGTATTTTACTTCTAATACGCCCTTAGCTCTTTTAAAATAGAGTCCATATTTCCAGATGAACTGCGATATGAAATCGCCCAAGATGTGGCAGACGGTGTGTGAACATTGGCACATACCACAGTTCTGCTACAGTCACACGGACAGTGTACAGTATAGTGCACAAATTAATAAGCAGCAAACTAAAGAGCAATGTACCTATATAGCTGCCAGCAACGTCACTCTTGATGGTACGTCAACATTATTGTATTTTCTCAAAAAATATACGACCATTCCTTACACAACCTTTGGGAAAAATTCTTCTTGCAGTACTAGGTCAGAAAGTCTCCTGCAATTTCTTATCTGGCCTGTTCGGTGTAATTTGAAAATGGCACGAACTTTTTAAACCCGGACATGTTGACTATAGTTCTGCCGTCATACGCAAAAAGGGCGCATCTTCCTTACTTACTTTATGGAAGTCACGACCTATTTAGAATGTAGAAAGGTCGTAATTTCCTTACATACTTTAAGGAAGATACGCCCCTTTTACGTATGACGGCAGAGTTGTACACTACAAAATAACGAAGAATACGGCTTTTGCTGAACCGAAGATTTCTCTTTTTCTTATTTTACGTAGTTTAACATCTTTATCGTGCAAATATGAGTCCTTAAATGAATTTGGCATCCTTAATCCTCAATATGGTAGCAAACTTGGAATAGTAGCATAATTAATACAGATTTAGACCCTATTTTCCTCTAGAGCAGAAGCTGCCAAAGCCTCAAAAAACTAACATCAAAAATCGCGGTGGAGGATCCACTTCTTAAAACCATCCTTGGGCCCTATGGACCAATCCTACCAAAGGATCTTCGGTTCAGCAATAGTATAATTTACCATACAGACGCAACCAAACGCTACAACTAGTTAATTTTTCAGGGTACACATACACTCCTGGGTGTCGAATAGGCCAGGGTTACGTGGATATCAACGAGCCTTGTCAGTTGAACTGTACCGATATGAATCTGACCACTCTCCTTAGCAATCAGCAAGTCAACATGACGTGTTTGGATCGCACGCTCAACTTCCGAATGTGCGCGAACGATTCTACGCCTTTTGAGCTGGACAAATCGTGGACAGGAGATGATTGCCAGGTTAATAAATCTATACTAATATAATAAAGCGGAAGAATTTGTTTGTTTGTTTGAACGCGCTAATTTCAGGAACTACCATTTGAAAAATTCTATCTGCATTTGATAGCTAAACTCTTGATAAGGTTAAAGGCTACTTTTCACCATCGTTTTCACCACCGTATAGGTACCATCAAGCAACGCCGCAAGGGCGCTGCTAGTACTACATAAGTGCTATATTTTTAATCGTTATAAGTTTGCAATGTGTATCTGTGTCATCATAGCTCCTGAACGGATGAACCGATCAATTTAGATGCGGTTTTTTTGTTTGAAAACTGGCGTGATTGAGAAGGTAGCTATAATTTATGAAGATCTGTTCAGGCGTTTGAAATCATCAGCTCATTTCTAGTTTATGAAGGGATATGTTTTATATCGTTTTTCATTAAATTTTTAACCGACCTCAATAAAGACGAGGTACTCAATTCGACTGTAGGTTTTTATTTTATTTAATTGTTATACCTATAGTACAAACTTTAGAAACAGCGAAATCAATCAAACCAGGGCCTCTAGCCAAGTGGCATCAATCTTTTCTATTCTTCAATTCGCTTCGCTATCGCCGATGTTTCATTGGTGGAAGACCACGTGACCTTACGTTCGACCTTGGTTCGACCAATGAAAACCTCACCTTCGAGTGTTAGCGAAGTTAGAAATCGAATCGCTTCATAGCGAAGGCTGGTTGGCTAGGCCCTCTGCTGTTCTCCAGTGCTTACCAACTTTAAATTTAATTTTTACTTATGTATATGCAGGTGCAATGCGATTTAGAGAAGGAAGCACCTTGGCGTTTGATGGAGATCTGTGAGGGATGGCAAGCGGACGCGGCGGCGACTTGTCGGCCCCGGACCGAAGCCGGCGCCGACTTTCCATCAAACCTGAGCTTTACCGGCTCCGTACCGCTTTCTACCACGCTCTCTGAACACAGCTGCGTCTTTGTACAACTCAACCATATCTCTTTACCTGACGGTATATATTACACTATCTTTTTCAACTGAGCTAATAGGCTAGTGCCTCTCAGCTCAGTTTTATATCTATACTAATAAACAGGGTGAATTTTTTGAGACGGTGCAGTAAGGGCAGCTACCTTAACCGTTGTTGCTACAGGAAAACGTTCGTACGAGACTATCCTTAACTTTTGAAGATATTTCGACCTACATTCACAGATTTTCAAAAATATATACAGTCAGTGAGAAAATCCTGTTTTATAAGGATTAAAGGGCTCTATTGGACCTAAGAACGTTTTCCTGTAGCTACAACGGTTAAGGTAGCTACCCTTACTGCCCCGTCTCAAAAATTCACCCTGTATAAAGCGCAAGAGTTTGTTTGTTTGAATGCGCTAATCTCAGGAACTACCAGTCGGATTTGAAAAATTCTTTCTGATAGTTAAACTCTTGAGGAAGGTTATCGGCTACTTTTAATCATCATCACCATATACCTTCACTACGGGGGCAACGCCGTAAGGGCGCTGCTAGTATTGGTATAAGTAGATGAATTAGAGGTTCATAATTTTTTTTTATGAATATATCTGATGAATATATCTACTTAGGTCAAGTAGTCTCCTTCAAATGCAGGCAAGACAGGGAAATAAGTCGCCGCATTGAGAACGCATGGAGGAGCTACTGGGCCATGAAGCAGCTTATGAAGGGCAACCTTCCGATATCCCTAAAGCGCAAACTCATCGACACTTGTATCCTGCCCATACTGACCTACGGTGCTCAGACATGGTCTTTGACTGAGTCACAAAAATCGGACCTCAAGATTTGCCAAAGAGCCATGGAGCGCAGTATCCTAGGGATCAAAAGAACGGATAGGGTCCGAAATACCGAAATCCGATCGAAAACGGGCATAGCGGATGTAGGTATGAAGACAGCACGTTTGAAGTGGGATTGGGCAGGCCATGTGGCTCGAATGCATCCAGAACGTTGGGCGAAGCTTGTCACTCAATGGGTGCCAGAAGACAGTCGGAGACGACGCGGCAGACCCAAGAAAAGATGGCGAGACGATCAGGATGCGTTCGAGCCAGACTGGCAAACGGTGGCCTTGGAGCGTGATGTGTGGAAGTTGAAGGGGGAGACCTTTGCCCAGCAGTGGGACATGACAGGTTAACTAAAAAAAAAAAAAAAAAATTTTTTTTACAGACTTATAACTGTTGGGTTATGGGTAACCAAAGTTTCAGGCAAAAATGCATAAACGGGATTCTTAAAATGGACATACTTACCTATCTCCTTTATTTGCGAACGGATTTAGATAAAACGAATACTAAAAAATATCCAAGTTAACCACAATAGAACATTTAAAACTGCATTCAAATCGGTTTAGCCGTTTCTGATATTAGCGTGAATAACGCTCTGTACAAACAGACAAACAGAAAAACATTATAATCAATTCTACTGCGTGAATAGATGCCACTAAAAATATTTTCTTTCAAATACATTTCAAAAGCAGACATCGTTACAGTATTATTATATGTATGTATAAATTTATATATAATTTATTTATGTACTTATGTAATTTGTGATATATTTTTGTGTTTCAGGCACAATGCGCTACCCGATATGCCACTCAAAAGCTCAATACCAAATGGAGACTGAGCTATTCCAAACATCATGTGAAATAACATGTGATAATACAATGGTAAGGATTTTCTATTAGACTACTAGATTATAATTATGCATCCGGGTATTTATCGCGTAAATTACCTTTTTATTTAGCTCGACATTTCTACTAGATTGTACCAGCCGTGGTCGCGGCAAGACAGGTGCAATCTCTGTCGGGCTAAATAAAAAGGTAATTTATGTGATAAATACCCGGATACATGTATGTAAAACTAGCTTCAGCCCGCGGCTTCGCTCGCGTGGTACCCTATGGTAACTGACGATGTGGCTGACGATGGTTCACAAAGTTCTAAAAGACACCTACTCACTCTTGACTTCTCCTCAGCTGAACGAGATCTTCTCAGCTGCAGCAGAGAGTCGAGGCGAAGAGACTTCTCAGTTCACGAAGCAGTTCTGGCTATTCTTCTCTCTGATGATCATCAGTTGGGTCGGACAAGCGGTCGTAGTCACTTTCGCTGATGCTATCTGCTTCAACCTACTAGGTAATTTTTAAGCGGGACTTAATCGCGTAATGAAATTATTTTATTTACCTCGACATTTCGGCGACATTACAGTCTCCGTGGTCACGCTAATGTCGCCGAAACGTCGAGGTAAATAAAATAATTTCATTACGCGATTAAGTTCCGTTAGTAATAACTTAAAAACGTGTTCAAGTCGCAAAAGTTTAAAATATGTGCTACTAGTACTAGGTAATGTCTATCAGAGTAAAGTAAAACTAGTCACTAGAATATGCCGACGTGGTGCAATGATCAACACGAGCTCTGTCTAAATGGTGAAGGAAAACATCGTGAGGAAACACGAGGCTTAGTCAGCCCCAAACGAATTGACCTATATCTTTTTTTGACAGACAGTGACAGAGTTATAAGTGCTTACGCGAGCTGAATTGCACTTGTTGCGTCGCAGCAAGAGCTGCTATTTAAATAAATGTTTTCGCGAAGTCAGTCTGTGTTGATGTTTCACTAAAGCCCCACATCTTTACTGAGGGACACAAGGGGAGGGTTGGGATATTATATGTATGTATTTGTAAATCTTGTGTATCTTTAAACCATGAAAAATATTAATAACTTGACACTGGCTGAATGCACAAGCGAAGCCAAAATAAAGAAGAAGAAAAATACGAGCTTTAGGCTGAGACTCCACCAAAGCGGAGATGTGTGAGATGTGTTTTCAAACATGTCATCTCGTCTTTTGAAATTCTATTGGTTGTTTAATACACATCTCACACATCTCCGCTTTGGTGCAGTCTCAGCCTCATTTGTATATTCTACATTTCTAGGTACAAAGGTATCGTTGTACGGCAAACAGCGTCTATGGGGCTCCGTGGGCTGGGGAATATTCTCTCTAGCTACGGGCGCGCTTATAGACGTGTTCAGTGATGGCGCCGTCAAAGACTATACTGTGGCTTTCGTTCTTATGTTCGTGTTTATGACTGGCGATGTTGTGGTCTCCGCTCTACTCAAGGTAAGAATCAACATACATACACAGCGTAGTAGGACGTAGCCCAAGTGTTTTTGAAGTAAGGCTGGTTTTAGTGTCACGCGTACCGTCGGCGCTGATAAACGACTGATCTTTATTACGTTGAAACAAGGATACTGATTGTTTAGCAAAAATGGCAACGCTGATTGCACTCGTTAATGCTGAACAATCAGTATCCCTATTTCATTGTAATAAAGATCACTCGCCTATCAGCGCCGACGGTACGCGTGACACTAAAACCAGCCTTAAACTTCTTTACGCACGCTTGACTTGGGGCGTAAGCTGATGAATGTGTGACAAAGCGTTAAAAAAAGTGCGATCGGGCGAGGCGAAAGGAATTTTTACTTCAGTCGTGTGGTCTAAAGCAGACTCATTTTTCTTTTAGTCTAGCTTTAATATGGATTTAGGCATTCGTGAAGTTAGCCGCCTTATCAATACTGCCTAGATGCTGTTTCCGTTTTTGTAATCTTATACGATTGTTTCCGATGTTTATACCAATTATTTATCTGGTAGTACTGTATGTGCCTACTTTCAGATAGAAACAACAAAGATGTCAATGAACATACTATCCGATGTTGGAACCCTTCTATCATCGCTACCAACAGTAGTATTCCTCCTCTGGACAATCGCTGTTGGTCTTTGCACCGGTTTACTTTGGCAGTTCCTATTCTGGTTATTGGAGGATATATCTCAGCAGTCGTGCGAATGGTTGGATTACACTAAGACGCTGCAGGGGCTAGTCAGTGCGATACAGACGTTCTGCGGCGAAATACCCTTCCTTTTTGTATCGGGTAAGTTATTGTGATGTAGGCTTCAAAAAAAGGAGGAGGTTCTCAATTCATCAGAATCTTTTTTTTGTGCTTTTCTTTATGTATGTTCACCGATTACTCGAAGACGCCTGGACCGATTTCGAAAATTCTTTTTTTATTTGAAAGGGTAATACTTTCCGATTGGTGCCACAAAAATTTGGTGAGGATCTGTCGAGAATCTTCGGAGTTATGAATAGAAATGCACCTCGAGAGTGCAGAAAATTGCTCAGCTTATAACATTGAAGTCGGTTATTTTTAATTTAGCCACTTGTTAGTCAATATGTTACATACAATCTTGAAGCCTCGTATCCACTATGCAACATTTGGCGCGCAACACATGACGCTCAACATGTACGGCAACGTTGCACAACAGCGCGCGACGTTGCCAGCTGGCGCGCAACATGACATAGTAGATGCGTAGAAAGATAACGTTAAACAAAAGTCCCGAGCTAACTTTCAATGTTGCACATGCAACATGTCGCGCGCTAAATGTTGCCTAGTGGAAACACGGCTTCAAGATTGTATGTAACATATTGACTAACAAGTGGCTAAATTAAAAATAACCGACTTCAATGTTATAAGCTGAGCAATGTTCTGCACTCTCGAGGTGCATTTCTGTTCATAACTCCGAAGATCCTCGACAGATCCTCACCTAATTTTTGTGGCACCAATCGGAAATTACCCTTTTAAATAAAAAAGAATTTTCGAAATCGGGCCTTTAGCACGAGTATGCACAAAGTCTACTATTCGACTGTAGTATAATCTCTCAAATGTATTGGGATTTTAGTTCAGTCAAGTTACCACTTGAGGCGCTGCACCGGAATCCCATACATTTGAGAGCCTTTACTACAGTCACGGATCGAATAGTAAACTTGTGCATACTGGCGATCGAGGCACAGGCGTCTTCGAGTAATCGGTGAACATACATAAAGAAAAGCACAAAAAAAAGATTCTGATGAATTGAGAACCTCCTCCTTTTTTTGAAGTCTGTTTAAAATAGTTTTAGGAAATGTCAAATTGATTTAGATGAATCTTGAAGTCGATTAGTACTATTAGTACCTGCCCCTTAATTGTAGTTATATCTTTGAAAGCATAATACCAGCGCAATGATGGCTTACCCGCTCATTGCAATAAGCTGAGTGATTTTTAGCATTACTTTTTTGTGACATGAAATAAAGCTTATATTATTAGCTTATAAATAAAGCGTCCAAAATCGGTCTTAATCTCTCTAATTTGACAGTTCAGTGACCACCCAAGTAGCTCTGTCACTCTCATCTCAACGAGACCGAACGCGATCGATTTGACTGTTTGAGACCAATTTGAGGTTTGAGACAAGTTAGACAATCAGCCTGCTGGTCCGCTAATGAATAATACATTTTTTTCATTTCATGTATTATGTAAATTCCAGGGTACATTCTCCGTAAAGTGGGCCACGCGAACACAATGAGTCTAGTGCTTTTCGCATTCGGCGTGCGTTTCATCTTGTACTCCGTGCTTCGCGACCCGTGGTGGGTCCTGCCTATAGAGACCCTACAAGGGGTCACATTTGGGATGTTCTACCCTACTATGACGTCATACGCCAGTGTCGTGGCCCCACCCGGCACAGAAACTACCGTACAGGTTACAGCAAAACAAACTCTATTTCTCTAGCTTTAGGATCAATACTAACGTGGTGGTGTCTATTTAGAGGCGCTGCAAAGAGTTTCGGTTGAGATGTTCTACTGTACTATGACGTCATTATGCCAGTCATTATGTCATTATGTCATTATGACGTGGCATTAACAGCACCAACGTAAATACTAGCTACGGCAAAATGAACTCTATAGCTATTTCCTTTATTTTTCGAATTAGTATCTAATTACAAAAGTGGCAAGTTTGTTTTTTAAATAAAAGTGCAAACATACCTAACATAATCACATATAATAAAAGACTAGCTTCCGTCCGCGGCTTTGCTCGCGAGGTGCCCTGATAAAAAGTAGCCAATGTTTTATTTCAGGTCTTAAACTATGTACATTCCAAGTTTTAGCCAAATCCGTTCAGTAGTTTGTCCATCTCAACATTGTCCCAGGCACTACAGTGTCCCGTTAAGTGTAGACAAAGATTGCCTCCTGTCACTGTATAAATGAATAACTACCTACCTATTATAATCACCTAAACTGTAAATGTATGTTTTTTGAACAATAAATGATTTGATTTGAGCTAGTAAGATGTAAAGGCCTAAGTAAGACTTGTACTTCGCTCCTTATTTTCTGTGTGTCTGTAATTTGTTTTAATGTTCATGTGATGTACAATAAAGTGTTCATCTATCTATCTAAGGCGCGGGACATACAGAAAAGACGTAAGACGAGGACGCGTCGCAGATATATCGTCGACGATACTGCAATAGCGCTGAACTACCATTTGCAATACCGCGAAACTGCAAAAAGTAGCGAAATTCAAATTTGCGTGCCACGCTGTCCTAGTCAGTCATTGGCGCAAGTTGGTGAAGACACCACATTGAATAAGCCATCAGAAGCTCTCTGGTTGTAGTTGGAGGAGAAGTAACTTATCAAAACGTAAACAAATTGTTGTGATTACTTTGCGCTCCGTAAAAAAACTGTTTATTTTCCATATTTTTGTGATTAAGAAGTACCTTCCGTTTGTGTTTCATATGAATAAATTGTTTTATACTTTTTATCATAGTTTCAATTACGCGTATCTGCCAGTATCTGCCCATATTGAGACCAGATAATGCTACAAAAAAAACCGCGTAAGTGACATAAAACTCGAAAACTACTAGGAAAATCGCAAATTTTCTACCACTGACTGATGGCCTGGTACTCTAAAAACCCTATTATTTCATTAAGATGCGCTTAACATTCGAAATACTAAAATTAAAAAGTTTTTTTTATCTCCTGTAAAGTTGTCAACCTTGTAGTTACGCACTATTGCAAATAGTAGATCCGCGCTACTGCAGTATCGACGACGATATGTCTCTTCCGCGTCCCTTTCATAGAAAATGAATAGAAGCGTCGCGCCGCAAAACATACCTACAGAAGAGACGGGGCGCCGTCACATTTTGTATGAAAGGGACGCGGAAGAGACAAATGTCTGCGCCCCGTCTCTTCTATCTAGCCTGCGCCTAAGATAGAATTAACGTCTTTGGAAGCTAATAAATTTAAGTACCTACCTCATACAATCCTTTGTGTTACAGGGTCTAGTAGGCGCAGTATTCGAAGGCGTAGGCACGTCTTTAGGCAGTTTTATCGGCGGCCGCCTATATGGCGCTTATGGTGGCTGGCTCACTTTCCGATGGTTCGGGTATGGCGCGCTAGTGGCTTGTGTTTTACACGCCCTTGCGCAACGCTTCCTTCTCCCAATAGATCCAGGTAACAAACGCGAAGAATAAAAAACCCTATAAAGTAAACACTGCCATATAAAGATTCTAACTTCTTACTTATATTAAGGAAGTTACGGCCTTACTACATTCTAATACCGTAACTTCATCAAAGTAAGGAAGTTACGGACTGGTCACCTCTACTGGTTGTTCTGCCGTCATTATGTAGAAAGGCCGTAATTTCCTTAAAATAAGTAAGGAAGTTACGGCCTTAGTACATTCTAATAAAAACGTAACTTCATTAAAGTAAGGAAGTTACGGACTGGTTACCTCTACTGGCTGTTCTGCCGTCATACGTAGACAGGCCGTAAATTCCTTAAAGTAAGTAAGGAAGTTACGGCCTTAGTACATTCTAATACCGTAACTTCATCAAAGTAAGGAAGTTACGGACTGGTCGCCTCTACTGGCTGTTCTGCCGTCATACGTAGACAGGCCGTAATTTCCTTAAAGTAAGGAAGTTACGGCCTTAGTACATTCTAATAAGACCGTAACTTCATCAAAGTAAGGAAGTTACGGACTGGTCGCCTCTACTGGCTGTTCTGCCGTCATACGTAGAAAGGCCGTAAATTCCTTAAAGTAAGGTAGTTACGGCCTTAGTACATTCTAATAAGACCGTAACTTCATTAAAGTAAGGAAGTTACGGATTGGTCGCCTCTACTGGCTGTTCTGTCGTCATTAAAATCCGCTGGTTCGGTAATGGCGCACTAAGTAAATAATGATAAATATTATAAATAATTATAAAAGTAAATAAGTTCGAATGAGCATGTGGACAACTCTGGTGACGGAGTTTTTAGGCCGCCTAAAGGCCTCCGTCATGACGCACTAATAGCTTGCGTCAGGGAGCAACGAACGAACGTAGTCGGCACACGATGTTTTCTGATTAGCGCGCTCGTTTTACTAACCAAAAAAGATGACATAATTAATTCGAATCTAATGTTACCATGAATCGGGTTTTTAATACACACTATAATAATCGAGTACTTATCTAAAAACTTCCATTAGGGTATTGTCAATTATCCAAGCAACTTATTCAATTTTAAATTATTTTTGATATAAAAATTACAAAGCACACTTAAGAATTTGAACCAAAGTTTTGATATTAGTACTTATTGTATGTTTTTAAATTTAATAATTATTATATGCATTATTTGTATTTGTTCTTATTTATAATTATATAATGTGAAAAGTTTTACATAAACCTTAAAAAGGAAAACATTATTATTATGTAATTTTCATTCCAAAATAGTATAATTCTAATATACACAACACAAGCTACGAGAAATCATTACGATCGCACTGTACCGATTTTTCTGCACCGATAAATCGAAACGCGGGGAAACTGAAAATTAGAACTGAACAGACACTAGGTACGATTTTTATCATACACACGTTTCGATTATCGGTGCATAATCGGTACAGTGCGATCGTAACGATTTCTCGTATTATATTCCGTTATTATGTAAGTACCAATGTAATATTTCGGTTTTTATGTAAGTATGTGTTACAAAAGTTAAAACGTATGTTAATGATAAATTGTATAAAGTAAGTTGTATTATGTAAAAAGGTAAATTTTACCAATGAATACAAAATATTATTCATTTTCAAATTAAATTTTGTAGTTGTAGACAATTTGAAGTTGTGTTCGAATGTTCCTTTCACGATCAGTATTAATATTTCTCTTATAATATATTTTTATGTATTTGATCTGTGGTTTAATTTTATCTACCTGCATGAAAAACATTTTAAACTAGATGTCTCGGTATACTTCGTACCGTAAGTTTCATCACAATCTGATCAATAAATGGTTTAGGAAAAGCTAGGACAAACATCCAAACAACATTCATTTTAAAACAAAAGTGCTATTTCTCTTTTCACTACATCTTATTTTTGGTCTGTGGTTTAAGCGTTAGAAAGTCAGACAGACAGAGTTACTTTTGCATATATAAATTAGTAGGGATACTTTGAAGATGTGACTAGAGGAGCAGAGGCTAGTCCAAATATAAATTTATTGAGTAGTAAAATTGAACCTTATCCCGTTTTAACAAGACAAACGTTTGCTCTATATTCCGCTTATATACAGTATTGCATGAAGATATGTAAAAACATTGATAAAATTAAACATTTAAACCTACATTTTATTGATTACTTCGCCTGTTTGATAGTAACATAGACCATGACCAAATACCCAATATTTAATTTGTATTCACAAGTTTATTGCACCAAAACAAGCGACCTTTAGAAACATTATGTACAAAAAGTGCTGTTTCTATTAATGATGCATTAGGCAATAAAGTTTATTATGCTGTTTATTGGCGAGATTATAACAATAATGCTTTAAATCTAGATAAATTTTAGATTATTGGCAACTTAAAGACTTAGACTTTGTTTAATTTTATCTAGTCGCATTAAAGTTCTTATTATAAAGTTCTTATTAAAGTTCTTATTATTAAGTTCAGGTAGATTACAATCTATCGAAGTGAAACTGTTATATTACAATCTGTCGCGCGTTAAATTGTCAGCTGTCCGAAGGCTGTCCCTGATTGGTCGGTCTTACAGTAGGTCGTTCTGTGTCCATAGAGTTAGGAATTGACCTCTTAGCTCAGTTGGTAGTAGCTCTGCCTTCTGCGCTGTAGGTTGTGGGTTCGATTCCTACTCAGGACAAACATTTGTGTGATGAACATAGATGTTTGTTCTGTGTCTGGGTGTTATAAAGTATTTTAAGTATGTATTTACAAAATATATACCTAAGTATTCTATCAGTTATCTGGTTCCCATAGAACAAGCTTTGCTTAGTTTGGGGCTAGATGGCGCTGTCAAATGTCCAGCAATATTTATTTATTTAAAATTAAACACAGGTGTCAGTATTTAATTAAGGCAGTTCCAGAGATGCACGCCACGCAAAACCGCCCTAAGCCTAATAAGTGGCATGTGAATTGCTCTACTAAGTTATTTACCCTAATTTGTAAAATAGGGTTAAATATAATAATGTGGAAACAAGACGCTGCCGTTGTTCTGACTGAAGGTTGCAATGCTATAGCTGCATTAGAATACCTACTTACCTACTATAGCCACAAAATACTACAGAAGGCGCACTTTGCCCTTTCAAAGCTACAAGTACCTACATTGGCGGTCCCTGCGGGTTAGTTCAGTTCTGTCCAAATAGAAGACAGAGACAGAGTAACGCGTTAGAAATATATGGCAATAATAAGGTATTTAAAGCGGTAGGCAAGAAAAGCTTGTGCGAGCTGAATTGCACTTTGTTGCTTCGTAGCAAGAGACGCTATTAGATACGAGAGTATAATGTTTTCGCGTAGTCAGTCTTCTGTACTTGTGCCATTATTTAAGCCCACATTACACGACACTGCATGCAGCGTGCTAACTGCTGTGCTAGTGCTCTGTCTCGCTCTTTGGCCTAAGAATTGCGTATTGTGCATCCTACTCTTACTCTGAGGCTAACTGTGGCTAATTTCAGTCAGTAAGCCTCGTAGGATGCACAATACGCAATTTTTAGGCCAAAGAGCGAGACAGCAATAATTTGTGAATGAACAAGCTTCAGTGCTCTGCAAGCAGTCTAATGTAAAGGCAGCTTCACTCTGTGCCATACATAGCACAAATACCTACACATCATACGTTTTTTTCTTGTTTCAGGTTATTCAGCTGTGATACGCTACGAGCAACCAAGCGACATGGTTTACATGCTAGAAGACCCTAATGAAGGAAAATTATAACGAACCAGCGAATTCTTAAAACATAAAGATAAACTTATTTTGATTACTTAAACTTACTTAGATTGAGAATAAGATTTTTTAAATTATTATTAACGGGACTTAATCGCGTAATGAAATTATTTTATTTACCTCGACGTTTCGGCGACATTACAGTCGCCGTGGTCACGAGTAGACTGGCGTGGATTAAGTCCCGTTAATAATAATTTAAAAATGTGTTCAAGTCGCGAAAGTTTAAAATGTGTAGAATAAGAATTTCCTAAAATCTTCGTGTGTGCGGCGTGGGTTTCAGAAAGTCAGCTATCTTATAATTTTAGGTAAGTATAAGTTATAGCTTAAAGCGATGAAGCGATGTAAAATATTAAATATTTATTCATGAAACAAACCGATGGCAGCAAAGTAGAAACGGACATCTGCATTTTTGCGAAAATGCTTTTTTTACAAAAATGAGCTTATTTTAACCTTATCTACAAGTCTGCATTAAGAGGCATTAGACAAAATTTTCTGATTTACGTGATGTTTTGGGGCAGGATTTTTCAATGAAAACACTGTATTTATAAAAAAATTATGGCACAGCATGAAATATCATTTCAATTTTGTACTATTAAATGAGCTACTTTTGTATTTTTATTATTTCTTTTTGATTAATCGACCTCAAACCGGCGACTGTTTTGTGAATTTTTGCTGTAAGAGGTTTAGAAATCACCATATTTACGAATCATTTTGACGTCCAAATGGTATAAAAAAATTACGATGTTTTGCTGTGATAGTCAACCAAACTATTAAATGGATCACTTTTTACTACCTTTATTTAGTTTTTGAGTAAAAAAATCTTTAACTTAGTCCAAATTTCGAGAAAACGGCCAAAGAATTGCTTTTGATTTTGGCTACTTAGAACTGACTTAGAACTCTTGTTCGTAAAATTAACAAAACAGAAATAAACTTGAGTTCAAAATCAATCCTTTTCTGAAAAAAAAAATGCAAAAAGATTAAAAAATTGGCAATGAAAAATCTTTTAAAACAACCTAAAACGCGTCGTATCTACTACCCTATCTACTCGACGCAAGCAGACCGCGCCGAGCGCTTCTAGGGGGTGGACGTATCGCTTTGCATCCCGGAGCTCGCACTGAGTCGACTCGCAAAGCACGTCGCCGGCTACGAAGAATATAGCGAAATAGGAGCGTTTGATACATTGGTTGCTAAGTTATTAATTACCTATTTTTAAATATTTTCTGCGGGGCTAAAAAGGCCGTTAAAGCAGAATAATGATCTGAATTGTTGTGTAACTAATAATGTAATAATAGGGTGACAGCGAGCTGATCTGATGATGGAGTCAGGACCTGTTCCATGGAATTTTATGATGATATGGGTATCAAATGAAAGGGCTTGATGAGCGCAACACAATGCTGATCTGATGATGGAGTCAGGACCTGTTCCCTGGAACTTTTTAATGATATGGGTATCAAATGACAGAGCTTGATGAGCGCAACACAATGCTGATCTGATGATGGAGTCAGGACCTGTTCCCTGGAACTTTTTAATGATATGGGTATCAAATGAAAGAGCTTGATGAGCGCAACACAATGCTGATCTGATGATGGAGTCAGGACCTGTTCCATGGAACTTTTTAATGATATGGGTATCAAATGAAAGGGTTTGATGAGCGAAACACAATGCTGATCTGATGATGGAGTCAGGACCTGCTCCATGGAACTTTTTAATAATATGGGTATCAAATGAAAGGGCTTGATGAGCGCAACACAATGCTGATCTGATGATGGAGTCAGGACCTGTTCCATGGAACTTTTTAATGATATGGGTATCAAATTAAAGGGCTTGACGAGCGCAACACAATGCTGATCTGATGATGGAGTCAGGACCTGTTCCCTAGAACTTTTTAATGATATGGGTATCAAATGAAAGGGCTTGATGACCGATACACAATGCTGATCTGATGATGGAGTCAGGACCTGTTCCATCGAACTTTATAATGATATGGGTATCAAATGAAAGAGCTTGATGAACGCAACACAATGCTGATCTGATGATGGAGTCAGGACCTGTTCCATGGAACTTTTTAATGATATGGGTATCAAATGAAAGGGTTTGATGAGCGAAACACAATTCTGATCTGATGATGGAGTCAGGACCTGCTCCATGGAACTTTTTAATAATATGGGTATCAAATGAAAGGGCTTGATGAGCGCAACACAATGCTGATCTGATGATGGAGTCAGGACCTGTTCCATGGAACTTTTTAATGATATGGGTATCAAATGAAAGGGTTTGATGAGCGAAACACAATTCTGATCTGATGATGGAGTCAGGACCTGCTCCATGGAACTTTTTAATAATATGGGTATCAAATGAAAGGGCTTGATGAGCGCAACACAATGCTGATCTGATGATGGAGTCAGGACCTGTTCCATGGAACTTTTTAATGATATGGGTATCAAATTAAAGGGCTTGATGAGCGCAACACAATGCTGATCTGATGATGGAGTCAGGACCTGTTCCCTGGAACTTTTTAATGATATGGGTATCAAATGAAAGGGCTTGATGACCGAAACACAATGCTGATCTGATGATGGAGTCAGGACCTGTTCCATCGAACTTTATAATGATATGGGTATCAAATGAAAGAGCTTGATGAGCGCAACACAATGCTGATCTGATGATGGAGTCAGGACCTGTTCCATGGAACTTTTCAATGATATGGGTATCAAATGAAAGGGTTTGATGAGCGAAACACAATGCTGATCTGATGATGGAGTCAGGACCTGCTCCATGGAACATTTTAATAATATGGGTATCAAATGAAAGGGTTTGATGAGCGCAACACAATGCTGATCTGATGATGGAGTCAGGACCTGTTCCATGGAACTCTTTAATGATATGGGTATCAAATTAAAGGGCTTGATGAGCGCAACACAATGCTGATCTGATAATGGAGTCAGGACCTGTTCCATGGAATTTTTTAATGATATGGGTATTAAATGAAAGGGTTTGATGAGCGAAACACAATGCTGATCTGATGATGGAGTCAGGACCTGGTTCATGGAACTTTTTAATCATATGGGTATCAAATGAAAGGGCTTGATGAGCAAAACATAATGCTGATCTGATGATGGAGTTATGACCTGTTCCATGGAACTTTTAATGATAATATGGGCATCAAATGAAAGGGCTTGATGAACAAAACACAATGCTGATCTGATGATGGAGTCAGGACCTGTTCCCTGGAACTTTACAATGATATGGGTATCAAATGAAAGGGCTTGATGAGCGAAACACAAAGCTGGGTCGGGGTTTACTTTGACTTTGATTCTTGATTTTGACTTTCACTTTGATTCTTGATTCTTGATTTTCAATTTTAGTTTCTCTATTCTCGGATCTCGGATTCTTGATTTTCGATTTTCGAGTCTCAATTCTTGATTATCGGATCTTGGATATCGGGTTCTTGATTCTTGATTTTGATTCTTGATTTTCAATTTTCGATTATCGATTCTCGGATCTTGTATCTCGGATTCTTAATTCTTGATTTTCAATTTTTTAATTTTTGATTTGTGATTCTTGATTCTTGTTTCTCATTTCTCGATTCTCGGATCTCGGATTTTTATTTTGATTTTTATTTCTTGATTTTGATTTTAAAATTAAAATCAAGATTAAAAATGAAAAATCAAACATCAAAAATCGAAGTCAAAAGTAAATCCTAACCCAGCTTTGTGTTTCGCGCATAAAACCCTTTCATTTGATACCCATATCATTATAAAGTTCCATGGAACAGGTCCTGATTCCATCATCAGATCAGCATTGTGTTTTGCTCATTAAACCCTTTCATTTGATACCCATATCATTATAAAGTTCGATGGAACAGGTCCTGACTCCATCATTAGATCAGCATTGTGTTGCGCTCATCAAGTCCTTTCATTTGATACCCATATCATTAAAAAGTTCCATGAAGCAGGTCCTGACTCCATCATCAGATCAGAATTGTGTTTCGCTCATCAAACCCTTTTATTTGATACCCATATCATTAAAAAGTTCCATGGAACAGGTCCTGACTCCATCATCAGATCAGCATTGTGTTGCGCTCATCAAGCCCTTTCATTTGATACCCATATTATTAAAAAGTTCCATGGAGCAGGTCCTGACTCCATCATTAGATCAGCATTGTGTTGCGCTCATCAAGTCCTTTCATTTGATACCCATATCATTAAAAAGTTCCATGAAGCAGGTCCTGACTCCATCATCAGATCAGAATTGTGTTTCGCTCATCAAACCCTTTCATTTGATACCCATATCATTAAAAAGTTCCATGGAACAGGTCCTGACTCCATCATCAGATCAGCATTGTGTTGCGCTCATCAAGCCCTTTCATTTGATACCCATATTATTAAAAAGTTCCATGGAGCAGGTCCTGACTCCATCATCAGATCAGAATTGTGTTTCGCTCATCAAACCCTTTCATTTGATACCCATATCATTAAAAAGTTCCATGGAACAGGTCCTGACTCCATCATCAGATCAGCATTGTGTTGCGTTCATCAAGCTCTTTCATTTGATACCCATATCATTATAAAGTTCGATGGAACAGGTCCTGACTCCATCATCAGATCAGCATTGTGTTTCGGTCATCAAGCCCTTTCATTTGATACCCATATCATTAAAAAGTTCCATGGAACAGGTCCTGACTCCATCATCAGATCAGCATTGTGTTGCGCTCATCAAGCCCTTTCATTTGATACCCATATTATTAAAAAGTTCCATGGAGCAGGTCCTGACTCCATCATCAGATCAGCATTGTGTTTCGCTCATCAAACCCTTTCATTTGATACCCATATCATTAAAAAGTTCCATGGAACAGGTCCTGACTCCATCATCAGATCAGCATTGTGTTGCGCTCATCAAGCTCTTTCATTTGATACCCATATCATTAAAAAGTTCCAGGGAACAGGTCCTGACTCCATCATCAGATCAGCATTGTGTTGCGCTCATCAAGCTCTGTCATTTGATACCCATATCATTAAAAAGTTCTAGGGAACAGGTCCTGACTCCATCATCAGATCAGCATTGTGTTGCGCTCATCAAGCCCTTTCATTTGATACCCATATCATTAAAAAGTTCCATGGAACAGGTCCTGACTCCATCATCAGATCAGCATTGTGTTGCGCTCATCAAGCTCTTTCATTTGATACCCATATCATTATAAAGTTCGATGGAGCAGGTCCTGACTCCATCATCAGATCAGAATTGTGTTTCGCTCATCAAACCCTTTCATTTGATACCCATATCATTAAAAAGTTCCATGGAACAGGTCCTGACTCCATCATCAGATCAGCATTGTGTTGCGCTCATCAAGCTCTTTCATTTGATACCCATATCATTATAAAGTTCGATGGAGCAGGTCCTGACTCCATCATCAGATCAGAATTGTGTTTCGCTCATCAAACCCTTTCATTTGATACCCATATCATTAAAAAGTTCCATGGAACAGGTCCTGACTCCATCATCAGATCAGCATTGTGTTGCGCTCATCAAACCCTTTCATTTGATACCCATATTATTAAAATGTTCCATGGAGCAGGTCCTGACTCCATCATCAGATCAGCATTGTGTTTCGCTCATCAAACCCTTTCATTTGATACCCATATCATTAAAAAGTTCCATGGAACAGGTCCTGACTCCATCATCAGATCAGCATTGTGTTGCGCTCATCAAGCTCTTTCATTTGATACCCATATCATTATAAAGTTCGATGGAGCAGGTCCTGACTCCATCATCAGATCAGAATTGTGTTTCGCTCATCAAACCCTTTCATTTGATACCCATATCATTAAAAAGTTCCATGGAACAGGTCCTGACTCCATCATCAGATCAGCATTGTGTTGCGCTCATCAAGCCCTTTCATTTGATACCCATATTATTAAAAAGTTCCATGGAGCAGGTCCTGACTCCATCATCAGATCAGAATTGTGTTTCGCTCATCAAACCCTTTCATTTGATACCCATATCATTAAAAAGTTCCATGGAACAGGTCCTGACTCCATCATCAGATCAGCATTGTGTTGCGCTCATCAAGCCCTTTCATTTGATACCCATATCATTAAAAAGTTCCATGGAGCAGGTCCTGGCTCCATCATCAGATCAGCATTGTGTTGCGCTCATCAAGCCCTGTCATTTGATACCCATATCATTAAAAAGTTCCATGGAACAGGTCCTGACTCCATCATCAGATGAGCTAGCTGTCACCATATTATTTCATTGTAGTCGGAACTTGACTGACATGCTGAGATCCAAGTTTCAACTCAATCGGACTATTTACTGAAGAGTTCTGTTGAAAAGCTCCTGACTCCATCAGATCAGCACAATATGGTTTATGGGACAAAAAAACAAACATTTATTTTTTTGTAATTATTTGTATTCAAAGTGTAACTAACCCGACTTTGTTTTGTGTTATACCTATAGGTACCTACCTAAGTACCTACCCAAAAAGTATTTTTACTATCTCAAATAAATCAATCACATGAAAATTACCAAAACCGTTGAGTCTAAGAAACGGAGCGCTGTTCATTGGGTGTTAGAATTTAGCAACTTTTGTCCCTCCGAGCGCTGATTTTGTCGAGTGCGAAATTGTATAATGGCTCTTAAAATAATTTCGAATTTCAAAATAATGAAGAAAATCTGGCACGTATAAAAAGACATCTACACACGAATTTTAAAAATCGTCGCAGTAGAAACTGACATTTACATATGACCGCCTTTACTTCGGAGCTTCGACAGGTGGCCCAAAAATGTGTACGACGTAAGCACGGACATCTGCCACTTATCCGTTTATCCGTCGTACTTTTTGCATATATCCCAATCTAATTAATTTACTATTCTGTGTTTTATAAGGAAATTCATTAATTTTTCTGTAGATACACTATTTTACACATTGGTTTTATCAAATTCTTTGTTTTATTTTCAAATTAAGATGCAGAAAATGAATTAATTCAGCTAATTGATCTACAAGCAGACACTTACGGCAATTAAGATACCTATATGTTTAGAGGGTCTTTTCATAAAAGCAGGTTAATGCCATTTATTAAAACTACTTTAAAAAATATTTAGAATGTTCTTCAACTACATCTTCAGGTATACAACAAATAAATTAAATTCGTGTAGAACCTTGCCATCTTTACACCATCATATGTGGCGTTTATTAGGTCCTCCCTTAATATTTTCACATATTTCCTCTACATCAAACCACTAGGTACTTAATAGTCTTTCTTAAACTTTCGCGATCACTATTCATTCATATTGAAAATTTTATGGACACGGGATTTTATCGCGTAATTTACCTTATTTACGCGATGAAATCCCGTGTCCATAAAATTTTCAATATGACCAGGTACACAAGTTAATATTATTTACAGCTTACTGATGTTAGGAAATGACACACTTGAACATCGTTTGATTGATGATAAAGAGCGTTATCACTTACAACCTCTGCTAAAATACATTCTAAGCCAAATGCTAGTCTAGCCAATTTAACTGTTTGCCCTCAATCACGCGCAATAACACCAGCTATACCTCATGGGTTTATTTCATTTGAAACAGAATCGCATTTGCTGGAACTTATTGCTGAGGATGATCATTTACGTTCTTTCAATCCACAAATCACTTTACCATACATTTTAATCACTGATTCTAGTGCAACATCATCAGCAATGGTGTTTCTAGTGAAAGCTTTTCTCCTTCGGAGAAAACGATGTAAATTTACAGTTGACGTTAGGAAGTAATGCAGAAAATGCAGAAAAGAGAATTCGATCGATAGAAGATTTTTTTTCTTAATATTGATAAAAAAATAAAAAGATGTGCAGCTCTCATGCGAAAACTGTAAAAATTAGTGACGAAGTAGTAACACGAAGTAGGTAAGTAGGTAAGTAGGTATTTGATTTATTTTTAAGGTTTGGGTAATGATGATAAACAATGGGAATTACTAATAAATTCCCATATACCTATTGGCCAATGAGGTCTATAATTAATTGACTAACTAACTTTCTAAGACTGTTTTTTTAAGAAAGAGAGACGTTTGAAATTGATGAGTATTTGATTTTTTTTGTTTTAGTTGATAGTTACTGGTATCTAGTGTAATACCTACTTAATAATAAATTTCATGATGTTTTCTTAAAAAAAGGTATAAATACCTTTACTAATTTGTGAGTTTTGGGAACTAAATGAGTTTAACTAATAGACGTAGATGAAGTTTAGTGAAATGTTAAATGCAAAGTAAATGAAGACATCTACAAAATTTGGTCAAAAAAAGGAGAATAATTAAAGGAGAATGTTTGCATGGTGCTTAGATTTTCTTTAAATATCATTAGAAATATTACCGGATGCTCAATATCTTAGTTTATTAGATATTTTAGGTGGAATGAACGCTTTTTTTATCACAACGTATAAACGGATATCAGGCAGATGTCTTCTTCTACGTCGAAGTTTTTTCAGAGTATAAAAGTACATCTACATTATTTCAGTAAAACAGTGATATATCAAAAAAATCTGTTATACAATCAATAAAGAAGGTTATTTTAATGCACCTCAGAAAATTTCATGTTAATCGGTTCATAACTCTCAAAAAGGCAACATGTTTTTACTAAATGTGCTCTCCTGTAAAGTAGCGTTTTTGTAGATGTCCGCATCTACTTTGCTGCCATCGAAACATTCTCAACAACTTGTATGTTTTAAAATGAAGGATTTGCCTGTAGTTACGGTTCATACCTATGTTGGTTATAATGCTCAAGGTATGAAAATTAGGGTACTTAAATTTGTAAAAATCATACGAAAGTATTTGACACAATTATTTCTGTGATTTTGTTTCATTCCTAATTAGGTTTTATTTATTTAATTGCTTCATTTATTTCTTTTTGTTTGTTTTTTAAGTTGTTATTAGGTACGTCCTCTATGTACCTACCTATGTGTGTTGTTTTATGTGGCTTGCAAACGTATTGGTGCAAGCTAAATCAATCCCCGCCCCGGGATAAATGTTTGAAAGATCTGCAAATATTTGTTTCGGGTCTCTGGGTGTTTTCTTTGTAAAATAAGCATGTACAAAAAAAAGTATGTAAGTAGTATATATCACTCATGTGGTTCCCATAATACAACCTTTGCTTTTATTTATTTAAATTTGCTTACTTTGGGACTGCATGAGAATTATTATTATTTTAAAACTAAAAAGCCTATGCTTCAATCCGACTTAACTTATGTAACGGAATCCTCAGTGCACGAGTTTCAGACTCACACTTGGCCGTTTTTTTAAGACAGGTTGTGTATAGGTACCTACACTTTTTAGTTTGATACTTTTAGAATATAACGAACTGATTCTAAAGCATTTTAACAATATGTTCCTATCATACCCAGCGGGGCTAAAAAGGCCGTTAAAGCAGAATCATAAATGACTCAAATTATGTTTTTGTACTTTTCAGATCATGATTCTGCTATAACGGTCTTTTTAGCCCCGCTGTTCTTATTTAATTATTTTATTTACTTACCATATTTGTTTAAGCTCTAATAGGATATTATCTAAGTGCCCCCGCGCATTACGCGGCCAGGTCGCTGCGGCCAAATATTTCTTCCGTGACATGCAAGTGCGTGCACTAGGCTATTAGCGGCCAGGAAGAAATAGTTGGCCGTAGCGACCTGGGCGCGACCTGGCCGCCTAATGCGCGGGGGCACTAATAGTAACGTAAAAAGAAATTGTTTCACTTTTATCTATCTTGGATTGTACAGGTTATACCACAGAAAAATATAATGTACTTACTCACATAAAAATGTGGTCATAAGCAACTGCGAGTCCTTTTGTAATTGTAACTTTGATGGTCGGTATCTAAATCGACAGCGTGTGATATTATTATTTAGAAAGACAGCTTTTAATAGTAAACCGCAAAATTCAAAGCTAAAGTAATACTTAATACTTAAGTAATAAATGTGGGATTGTTCTTGACAATAAAAAATAAACCTGTCACCTGCTTTTATTTATATAAGTAATCAGATACAAAATAAACTGAGATCATTTATTACCTGCTTTATTTTATGTTCATAGTAAACCTAGCATCCGAAGAAAAAGAAATTTGATAGGCTGTATTAACAGTGGGGTAGTGCCAAGACTTTCGATCCAGATGTCGTGGGTTCGAATCCCAGCCATGCATCAATTGATTTTTCTTGCAAGGGTTGTGGCTTTGTTCCTTTCCTAGTTATATTTCACGTGAAAGTACTAACCAGTTTCAAAAAGAGATCATGTGTCATTACATCATATTTGAATTGAACGTGCAATTTGGGGGCAGTCAACTACCCCTTAGAAATCTTCAAAAGTTTTTTTGATGCACGCCCGGGTTCGAACCTGCGACCTTCGGATCGAAAGTCGAGGCACTAACCGATTCGGCCAACACGTCTCTTATATGTGCACGAAGATTACACATTACCAATAATCAAAGTACAAATAAAACAAGATAGATTTAGAAATTAGAAAGTTTATTTATTACTTACCTATGAAATCTTTTTTAATATTCGTAATATCTTTTTTAATAATAGGTCTGAAATTGTCTTTGTGGCTTGATAACTTGTACCTACAATTACTAAGGGTTACTTCTTTGGCACACAAGCAGTACTTAGTACATGTGTATGAAACATATGATAGCCATTACTAAGTTTAGACGATTAATAAACAATATAAAAGTAAAATTAACTTATTTAATCTGGACTAAAAAGAACCCAATTTAGCCCAATGTTTTTAAATATATTAAATAAGTTACATATGTAACTATTTTCCAATCACAAATCACTGATATATATCAGTTATGTCTCTCCGAGCCCGATTTCACTTAAACTTCATAAATCACATTTGAGTCACACTTTTTTTAGATGAGTACCTACCCCGATTATAGTTTAATCATACGTTATTCTAATAAGTTGGCACAAAATCGAAAATTAAATACATATCTGCAATAAGACCATAAAAAAATAGTCTTTATGCAACATACAACCTTACTGGTAATAAATCATACCTACACATTTAAATAAACAACACAACAGGTATGTACCTAAAACAGAGATAATATCGCTTAACAAAATTTTAATCCATATTCTCAAGTACTCCATCCTAATAAACTGGAATGTAAGTAATTACAATCTTAATATAAGTAGATTCATCTACTATATCAATCAGTGATAAATTGTCAGCTGTCCTGCCTTAAGGACGGCCACAATACAGGGCCGAATGGTTGCAATAAGCCATGACCGTGGACACTGTATCAGGGTTACTGTTGCTGCTTATGATCTCGACTCCCATCTTATAGCTGTTCATCTCTCGGATGATAACATTCAGTTTTTCTCTTGCCTGCCCCATAAAGAACTTGAAAGTTTTCACAGCTTCTTCAGAAAACTGGCCTCCTCCGAGAGGGAAGCACATACTAAGCTCGCACAACTGTGCAAGGCCCGGAACATTATCTGAATCATTATGCAGCAGCTGAAAGATGTTCTCACGAGCGACGTCCATGTCCATCGCTCCGTAATCAAGTGCAAATAGAGCACAGGATCCGTTTGCGTCAATCGCTCGTACCATTCCTCTTACAGGCCTCATACCTTGAGAAGGCGAAATGTAAATCACACGATCATGTTCTTCGATCTCTTCAATAGGCCTCCCTGGTTGTTCTAACACCGACATTAAGCGATAGAGAGATAGTGGAACTATATAAAAGTTGTTAATATCAATCACGTTTGTAGCTACACCATAATATTCCAAGCCAACATTAGGTGCTTCTTTAACTAAAGCAGCTCTGATTTGATCCAAAGATTCTTCAAAGGACACCATTTTGTTCATTTTTTTTCAGGTGCGAATTCTAAAACAAGATAGTTTTCTAATTTAGTCTCATAAAAATACAATCAGCGAGAATATGTAGGTAGGTACCTACTTTTATGATTAATATAATAACAATTTATTTAAACTTACCTACCTTTAAGCAGAATAAACCAAACCCAAAGACTGAATAGTGAATACTTTGCTTGCCGACTTTTTACCCCGCGGTATTGTTTTTTACCGGCTATTGCTCTGCTTACAACGACGAATTTTACTCAAGCCAGGATGTCCTTATTTGCTCTTTGTTGTGATGCTCTGCTCTGCTCCGTCTGTCCGCCGGATGGAAGACAGGAAGAAAAAGGAAAAGAGAAAAGATCTTGTTTTGAGTTGAGGGATGTTCGATTCGAAGTTCGAAGGGATGTTCGATCCGATTCGTTATTCGTGAATCGATACAATGGCTTAAGATTCGCTGGATCGATAGAACACATGCAAGGTGGATCGGATCGAAAGTATTGAGTCAAATAAATTACCTACCTACTTACTTATCGTATTTCTTGAGTAGGTACCTACAAAGTAAGGTTATCAACAAAATTTAAACGCCAAAGCACGAGCTTTAAACGGTGAAAGAAAACATCGTGATGAAACCAGTTAGCTTTATAATAGCGTCGATTGACTTGCACCTGTTACTTATGGAATGATATTAGGTAAATCTTTTTGCATGAAAATGCCGAGAAAACGGATTTTCTCAAGTTAGATCAATTTTTCGCCCCGTATACCCCCGTACCACAAATTTCATCGAAATCATTAGATCCGTTTTCGAGAACGTGAGTAGGTATAGTCCAGCAAAAACGGGTAGAAACGGCAACTAAAATTTCAGTACTTTGGAAACCTTTCTCTACTATTCCATGGTAAAGTACAGGTTTCTTGTCTATGGTATAGGTACCGAAGACGTCAGTCAGAAGTAGTAATTTACTTCTAAAAGAGAATTTATCTATTTCGCGTATTTAGCTTGCACAGTGGCGCCCCCATTTATTTATATTATTATGTGTCGGACTATACCTACCTACAAACAAACGGATAATGTACCTAGGTAGGGATAGTAAAGGTATCGGTGTAGGTACTAAATTCGTCTTTTAGTTCTTTGGATCGATCCAAAATATTGTATCGAATCCATTGGATCGATATTATGCATTATTGAGGTTCGAAATATCGACACAATCCTCAATAACGTACTTCCCTATGTCTTTGTTTTTATTGTTCGTTCTGTCATGGTTCTATCTGTGCTTGACAGTTGACACGACCGACAGTCGCAACGCTGTGTTCCTAGCAAATATTCGCTACCAAATATAATAATAAAATTTTATAAAAATAAATAAAATGTTATTGTAAAGGTGGGATTCCACCAAAATAGTGTGCAGCACATTTGTTTACAAACATTTTGTGCAAAACTCCAGCAGTGCATGTACTAAGCTTGTATCGCGTTTAGCTTCTGGCTCCACCGGCAAGACTGTGCGTAACTTTTGTAAACGCACAGTGAAGCACACTTGTGCACGAACATGTTCTGTTCACTAAGAAGAGTTTTCTGTCTTCTGTTGTTAATATGGACGGGCGGGAAAACGTAGTGCTTTGTGCTGCAACTTGAAACACAACTGCTATGAAATGGCTGTCGTTATTTTAAAGATGAATAAATAGTGCATTATTGGCAGTTTATGATTTGGGTTTCTACCAAGGAACAAAAATAAGTGTTGTCGTGATAGGAAAATAAATATCGTACTTTTTATAATTTAGGCAAAGTTAACTACAATAGGCAAAGTTACAGGGGTCTACGGTATGCATAAGTGTGGGAAAATGAAGCAAAACTGGATGGCATTGCATTTCGAGTTCTTCCAAAAAGTCCGTGTTGATGTTTCAGTAAAGCCCCACATTGTGCCTTAGTAAAGATGTGGGGCTTTACTGAAACATCAACACGGACTTTTTGGAAGAACTCGAAAGGAGAGGGGTGGGATATTATATTTATGTACCTACCTATCTTTGTATCTTGTGTATCTATAAACTTGAAATAATTATTTACTTTACAATGGCTGAATGCACAAGCCTTGCGAAGCCAAAATAAAGAAAAAAAGTCAATGTGCGCGTACAAATAAATGTTTTCGCTCCGGTAGCGGAAGCAAAACTGAGTTCGCGAACAACAAGCGTGTACGCGGCGACGCGAGTCCACTGCATGCATGTGTGCGCGCACAATCATGTACAAATGTGCGCGAACATTTCCAAAATGTTCGCGGACAATTTGTTATTGTTTGCCCGAGTGAGTCGACCACCGTGAACATCTGTGTCGTACACTGTGCATTACAGTGCCGCACAGTTCAGCACACTGGTGGAATCCCACCTTAATTATTATTATGTTGAGAAATTAAAGTTTTCTTGAGAAAAATAATATAGTGCCAGCTCATGGACCTTTAGAAACTAGGTCCACGGTGCCAGCTACTCTGATTGCTAATTCATGCTAGACTTTATGTCATGACTTTATGTCAGTCCACTAATGTCAACAATGTCATTGGTCGGTCAACTTTCTGGCAGAGAATTTAGAGAAACCACCAAACCACTTATTCAGCACTTTGTTCTGAATAATGATTAAGTAAATAGTCAAAAAATGTGTTTCACTCGTAGAAAATATACTTAAATTATATGGCTCACGATGTTTCGTAAGCATTCAATATATAAGCTACCTATCAGTTAAATTAATGTCGTCCTATGATGTGAATAAAAATTCAAGTGTCCACGTCGAGACATGGGTTCCAGAATAAGGTAAATAGATTCTACGTTAAAATTGTCGTTTAACTTGCTTAAAATCACCACACACAACATTAATAAAGAGTGATATCGAATCTGATCATGAACTCATAACATAACCTAAGTTATGAGTAAGTAATCTCTTGTCACTGCTTCCTGCATTGTGTTTTATTTTATTTGTTTAGTTTTAATTTTTCCTTTGAGACTTACTAGGAAATAACATTTAATTTTAGATGCTATTACGTTCTTTTACCAATCAATGTATGAAATATGTCTGAAGTATATTTTTGTGAGATTTCCTTTTCACGTATTCAACCCATGTAAACAATTTTATTAATCACGAGCTAAATCATATCGTCCTTTTACAGAGATACCGTACGCTTCTTATTTGAGCTATATTGTGAAGTATCACCAAGTGATGGTACAAGGGAACCTTATATTATTAAGAAGTATCCAGAATCATACAAAAATGAGGAGGAGTTAAAGAATATACCCAAATTTGCATTCCCATGTCAACTAGAAAAGTAAGTACCTATTGAATAAGGTTTCTGTTATATTCAGCCCCTTTTTCAGAGGCTGGACTTAGTAAATCTAATAATGAGTTTAGATCGGAATCTAAACTAATAGGCTATTAATATACTCTGCTCAACTCCTGTCAAAGTTGCACCACGGATTTAACTATTGCCATCCTTTTTTGTTAGACAGTGACAAATAAGGATGGCAATATTTAAATCCTTGGTGCAACTTAGACACAAGTTGAGCGGAGTTTATTTATAGAGGCCATAGATATTTGACAGTTCTATATTTTAGCAATAAATCAACACTGTTTGTTTCTTTCTTGAGATTGTTGCTACCATAAACTTCTAAGCATAAATTGTGCCTGCAAAGACTCATAAATTGTAATTAGTTAATACCTGAAATATGACCATATTCCCAAGGCGCTGTAGACATATTCTCTCAGATCTTCTAGGCATTTTAGAAGTCTAAAGGGGGTAGTCAGAGGTATGTCCAAATACATATTTGGTACAAGCCCACATTTTGTAGAAGTTACCATTCCATACTTGACAGGTTGCAAGCCCATCGATGCTATAAGCAAGCTAATTGGTTTCCTTACAATGTTTCAATGCTTTTTTTATATAGGTTAAATGCGTTTAAGCTAGCTACCTAAATACAATTAGGAATTGTTGTGCAAGCCACCCTTAATACATAACAATAGTTACACTTTTGTTATGAAGTTATAGTAATTTAATCACACTAAAATTATAAATGGAAAGTTTGGATGTTTGGATGGATGTATTTTTGTTCTTTGATAACTCGACAACCACTGAACCAATATGGCTGAAATTTTATATAGATAATTACCGGGAATAAGGCTACTTTTTATCCGAGCGAAGCTGCGTCAGCTAGTTATCTATAAAATCATCTTGATTGTTTATGTTTCAGTTCCTTTGCTCAACATTATTCATTTGTACTGACATCTGTGGACTCAAAGTATACATTCTGCTTTTGCCGCTATGACCCTAAAAGTAATACCACATTGGTTTTACTGTCACATTTACCATGGCATGACATATTTTACAAGTAAGTATTCTTTCTTTGAACTCATACTAAATACTTATTATAAACAAACAACAAATGTATGCTGACAATGCTGACATAGATCTTTAAGTAGTGTACATTAGTTAGCAAATGCTGTGATTCATGTAAGCAATATTCATTAAATTGTTTAGGTTAAGATAAGCAAAGTAAAAGGCTCCTATGCACTATGCCAGTAGGATTTTTTTCTGTATGGCAACTATTAGTGTAGTATGTAGAAGACATTAGCAACTCACAAAAGACAATGTTAAGCATTTGTTCATTAATTATATTGATAAATAAAGTCACTCCACACTGCCGCGCGAACCACCCGCCATCGCAATTCGCGCGCGAGTGTGGAGAGCTTAGGCTAAAGGTAAGCGTCCACATGTCGGTATCGTACGCTTCGGACGCATCGCACGCAACGGATCGTAGTATTATTTGTATAGAAACTCATATAAGTGCGTCCACCTGTCCGCATCGTACGCATCGCATTACATAGATGATCCGCTTGATGCGATCCGCCCGCTGCGTGCGATGCGGGCCTGTGGACGCTTACCATTATAGAACATTCAAGAAACAATATTATGTTCGAAATTATAATGTTCGCTAATAAATTGCACTAAGCAAATTTTTTTTTAGTACAGCATCTGACCACAATTTTAACCATTCATAAAATCTATTGCTTTGCGAATTGAACAAACTATTTTTAAATTTATGGACCAGTTTTATTTCAATTGATGAACAATTTTATTTTAAGTTTTAATCCAAAAGCTAACATATTTTATGATTATTTTGAACAAAGTAATAATTTTATTGGAAATTTAGTTATTTTTATATTTTTAATTTGCCTTGTATTCAACTTAATTTGTTTAAGCGAAGTTGATGTATTACGAATTTATTGAATGCGATGTGTATTTGCTATTTGCTAAATGTCATTCTTCTGTAAGCATGCATTGCTAGTCATTGTGTCTATTAACATAAAGGCTAGTCAGCATTAGGGCTCAAGTTACAATACATCTATCGCGAGCTGGATTACTAAATTTAATTTATGGAGAATATTTTTACTTGACACTTTCTTATCAATGAAAAGGGACTGCAACCGATTAAATTTCAAGCTATAGCCATTAACTTCATTAAGAGCTAGTCAAGAGAGGCCGAATCTATGTAATGTATGTATTAGAATAAAATTAAAACATAGACATGATGAATGACCAAAAGTTATGCTCAGCAGTGGTATAATTATTTTCTATCTTTTTAGTTATATGGTATCTTGGTCTTATGGCTTTGTCATAAAGTCTACATTCGTAAGCCAACGCAAGCTTTATCAACCAATAAAACTGCACCTGTATATTTGAATGTTATTGCGATAAAACTGATAAGGCATAAGCGACAATATACCTAATTTAAAATAAGATTAGCCACTTTTTCACAAAGAAAGCTTTTTCTAGCGAACTTTTCTGTACTGAAAGTACCTAAATACTTTCTAAGAAACTGTTGATATTTTGTTACGATTATTTTGACTTGCGAATGCAATTTTTCTGTAATCAATAAACAATGTATTGTGCCAATTTTCGTGGTTCTTAGCTCAGTTTTGACCGTGTTGGTTAGTACCTCGACTTTCGATCCGAAGGTCGTGGGTTCGAATACAGGCCGTGCGTCAATGGATGTTTCGTTTCTAAAAAATTGTAAGTATATACATCGTGAAGAAACCAGCGGCTTAGTCAGCCCCACACGTATTGAGCTGACCATGTCTTTCCTGTGGATATGGCCGTTAAGCTTAGAGGATGGTTTAGGTGCTGGGCAAGCCTACTCCATCTCAAACAATATCCCAAGCACTACAGTGTCCCGTTAAGAGTAGATAAAAATTGCCTCCTGACTCTGTATAAAGCATCTAGTAAAGATGTAAAGGCCTAAGTTAGCTCAGTTTTAACTAATATAAGTTGAATGATGATTGTCCGATATATTGAGGCCCTATGTTCCACTTCTTCATATACCTCGGAGATAGTTAAAAAAATATAAAATGTGATCACTACTGTATCCCCTAGTCGTGGTAGAAATTATCTCAGATCTGTAGGTATGTCTGTATCCTCAAGTCATGGTAGACGTCCTCTTAGATCTGTAGACATCTATGACCCTTTGAAGATGTCTAATGAATGGAGTAGTCAGAGGTATGACACAATTTTTAGCCCACATTTTGCACAAGCTAAGCGTTCCATACTGACAAGTTGCAAGCCCATCGCCGCGATTAAAAAACTAACTTGTTTCATAAAATAAATAACGATGTTTTCCTTCACCGTCGAAATGAAAACCATTATTGAAACATTTCCGTAGGCGTTGCCTCGAGATTATTTTTGCCTTGATATCTGATACACTCTAGCACGTTTTAATACGCTCTATTGCTCTATACGTTCAATGCAAGCTTTTATAATAGTCGTAGTTTATTTATACGCATGCGCATATATTGTTTCTAAACAATCCGTGTAAGATTCGTCAAGAAATAACTGCATCTGATTGCTGGGTTAGTTTGAAAAACCAAAGGTAATTTAGCTACAATTTTAGACCTAGGCATATTATATTGAAATTAAATACACCGTGATAAGGTTTATTTAGTGGCTTGCCATGCGACGCCTCGCCCACTTTGCACTGTAAAATGAACTTTACTGCTCATGTTTTTGGATTGTGTACTAGCCCGTATTTCTGAACTAAGCCTAAACTGTCCTTGCTTTATTTCGGATACTATGATAGTATTATCTAACTCCCCGAGAAATACTTCCTGTGTTTCTGGGAGGCGAATTGTTACTAGCATCTGCCTATTACTACTGTTCTTTGCCTGCTTCGAATTCGGATTATTGTAGTTTACGCACTAGGCAAATGTTTGTATGATCTGTAAATATTTGCCTCAGGTCTGGGTGTTTTTATGTGTATATTGAGAAATGTATGTGTCACAAAAAAAGTGTATAAGAGTACGTTCTGTCGATAAGCGCGATAATTTATATTCGCTATCGTCCATAGAATTTGTATGAGCGGGATCTGTTAAGCTTTATATTTCAGAATATAAAATCTGCTGTGTGTGTGATGGGCTTTAGCATTAAGTACGCCTTGAATAAAATTTGAGTAGTTTTACACGCGCATTAAACGCTTGTCATGTGAGCTAGCTCTAAGTAGTATATCCAGTCATGCACTTCTCAGAATACAAGCTTTGTTTACTTTGAGGCTAGATTATGCTGTGTGAAATGTAACACTAATATTTATTTTAATCTTTAGGCGTAAACGATCTGCCTAAATCTAAAAAAGATCTTTAACGTTTGAAGATCTGATTCGGGGACGCAGATGTGGCAGGTGTGTCTGCCATCAGTTTATCACCACCAAATTATTATCTAACATAAGAACATTCCTATTTATGAAATACTACTGAAATCTCCTAGTTCGACAACAGATCTTGAATGTATGAAATTCCACCGTCTTTATAGATACCCAGCATGTATCTATTAAGACGGTGGAATTTCATGGACGGTGGTAATCAAGTGTGTTACCAAATAGCATAATAACGTCCGTATTTACCAAAATCACTAGTACAGGAAAATAAGCAACATAATTATGTTCCAGGTTATTGAACTGCATAGCGAACCTGATACACAGCGTTGAGGCTGGCGAGCTGTATTCATTCCTGGAGGCATGTCGGATCCGGCCACCGATGGCTGGCCACACCCTGAAGGTCACCTACAACGCTGGCGCCAGCGTGTTCTCGTGCCAATGCCCCGACAACAAACTGCCTAGCATACCAGAAAATGTTAGTCCTAAATATAAACATAATCATATATGCATCTCTTGAAACGTTCGTTGAAAAATGCTTTTGCATCAATGATGTTTTGAAAATGGAGAGATAGGTGACACCAAAATGCCTGGTCCTGTCGAGTCCTGTGGACAAACCTGCCCTCAGAGCTGCGCGGAACGCCTCGAACGCACCTTGAAGTTGCTAATAGACAAGGATAGAGAGAGCAACTAAAGCAGTCGTGCGAGCGAGACAGCACTGCAGAGAAGTGTGCTTTATCGTATCGGCTCCTTTCGGCCGGAGCCGATAGAACCCGGCCGCTAGCCATTGTTGTCTCGTTAGCACGACTGCTTTAGTTGCTCTCTCTATCCTTATTAATAGGCACTTTATAAATGGAGTACACAAGATAACGTTTGTCTTCAGTACAACCCACATAGCGCCAGAAATCTTGGAATGAAACCACTGTAGTTAGGAAAAATCCCTATAGGGCAAAATTATCCACTAAGAAAGGTTCATACGTTTGAACCAACCCAAAAACTGTAAATATAATAAAGTTACGCGAGAGAAACCGCTTGACTTATGCTAGTAATCCTTATATTTAGCAGTATCGTGTAAATCAACTAGGTATAAAGTACGTCCGCAACCGCTCCCCACAGGATTCTCAAGCTTTATTGAATGATTGCGCCTGCGCAAATTGTTTCGCAAGCAAATCAAAGGATCACGTTGCTGCACTGACATTATACATGTGTTGAGTAGGTTATGTAAGATGCCTAGCGTTTAGTCTCAGTCTTACATGGACATTGGAATGGGGCAGTTCTGGGTCACTAAGTGAATTGAACAACGAAATATAAATTTAAGATAAAATTTACACTCAAGTGTACTCTAAGACGATGGGGTGTTCATGTTCATAGTGATTTTTTTGAAAAGAAATACTTATCACATTAATAAATTTTAGTTCATATTGATAGGACCTTCCAAAATGTTCACTGTTGTTAATTCTGAAGGAAAAATGGTAGCCTACCGCGTATACGTGGCGCCTAAGTTTATGCCAGTGAGTGATCCTTTGTCTATTGTGTAATAGTGGAGTAGCCGTGCGTAGTTTATAGATGATAGATGATTTTGAAATGACTTTTGGTAGCCTTCTTTGCGATCTTAGTAGATAAACCTATGACACTATATTAGTAGTCTGGTGTTTGTATATTGTAAAACGCGTAATTCAAACATTCAGCGATGTCGATTACCGTGACCTATTACACGATTAGTATCAATCGGGTAGAGTTGTTTGGGTCATCGTTATAGGTCAGCAATTTATTTTTACAGATTAGATTGATAAATATTTAGAAATACATAGACACGGAATATTATCGCGTAATTGTAACATAGCTGAAACGCCGGTATGTAAATAAGATCTATATAAATAAAATTGAATGTTTGTATGTTTATTCTCTATGCGTTCCTAAACCATTGATTGGATTTTGATGAATCTTTGGTAGGGTCTACTGAAAACGCCCGGGAGGTGTTTTAGCCCAGAAAAAAATCATACCCATAAAGAAAAAATAAGGCGGTACGAACGTTAGCTGCGTCAGCTAGTAACGTTATAAAATCTCGTGTCTCTGTATTTTAACCGACTTCTAAAAAAAGGAGGTCCTCAATTCGTCGGAATCTTTTCTTTGTGCTTTTTTTTATGTATTTTCACTGATTACTCGAAGACGCCTGGACCGATTTGGAAAATTATTTTTTTGTTTGAAAGGGTATAGGGTACTTTCCGATTGGTGTCAGAAAAATTTGGTGAGGATCTGTCGCGGATCTTCAGAGTTATGAACAGAAATGTACCTCGAGAGTGCAGAAAATTGCTCTGCTTTGAAGTCAGTTTTTTATTTATTTTTTTATTTAGCATGTAACACACTACATATGTTTTTTTCTTTAAATGTCAATTTGATTATATTTCTTACAATTTTCCGTGGTTATTCCAGTGCAATTTGACGGAGTACTTCAGTGCAATGGACAGTGCTTGCATGGCGGGTCTTTGGGCTGCTTTACTCCACGAGCGACGGGTGGCCATAGTGGCTTCAAAGCTGTCTCGTCTATCAGCCTGCGTACAAGCTGCCAACGCCACGCTCTTCCCTATGTCCTGGCAGCACATATTCATTCCTATACTACCGAAGCATCTCGTGGACTATTTGCTTGCGCCTATGCCGTTCCTCATTGGAGTACCCAGAACTGTTATGGAGGTATGTAGCTATGTTAGGAGCTTTACTTAGACAATTTTTTTGTTAAATTAGTTAGAGATTGACTATTTAGTTAGATTAAAGAGGATCGAGCACCGAAAAGAAAGCTAGGCCCCAAAGTCCCCAGGATTTTACCTAAACACGTATTGAAGATATTGTTTCTGTTTCAGAATGTTAGACTGTCAGAAATAGGGGACGTGGTGATTTTAGATGTAGATGAAAATGAGCTGAAAACACCTTTCCGTGATTTAGAGAGTCTTCCGCCGGATTTGGTAAGTCATGTTTTAAGTTAGCCTCGCTAGACTGAGTCTGGTCCGAGACGAGTTTCGACCGTGGCACGATCACAGAGCCGGCGTTGTCCGTTGGTCGGCCGTTACTCGGTATAGTGTGATGTTCATACAAAATATATGTAATAATTAGTTGACCGTGCTACGGCCGACGCTCGACTCGGACCCGACACGGTCTAGCGTGAGTCATCCTTTAGTTCCATTTTAGCTTAAGTTTTCCGCACGTTAAACTATAGGTTCCTGCTCTTAAGTCATTAAGTCATGATGACAGAGGCCTTCTTGCTCACATGAATATACAGTACTTCCAGATAAATGATGCGATTCGGAAGCTATCGGAAACAATCGCATAACATTACAAAAAACGATTGACAAAAGTCATAAAAAACACTCAGTTTTAATTTTATTGCAAATAAATAAATATTAATGTCATTTTTAAGAAAAGCAAATTAGTCGCAAGCCGTTCGAGCTGCGCAGCTAACTAACGACGTGCACTTCTGTCACATTCTGTTTTTTCCAATTTATACTGCCTAGTAGATGCTGTCGATTTTGGTCATATTCTAAAACATGAAATTATCCGATGCGCATTATTTATCTTGGGAAAATGCGAATTTTGGTAATATATTTACTTATTAATTTATCTTTATAAATTTGATTTCAGGTAGCGAGTTTAAAGAAAGCATTAAGTGATAAGAATGCGTTGGGTGACGCCGTATCAAGAGCATTTCTACGTGCGCTAGTTTGTTTAATAGGTGGCTATCGGGATGCCATTAAGTGAGTATTCAAAAGTTCTATGAAACCCTAAAAACTATATATTTTTTTAGTACATTTGAGAGCCTTTTTTTACGTGATTTCGTATTTCAGAATCGAAAATGGACAATTAATAACGTTTAACCCAGAGGCTTTTGTTAAGACGAGAAAAAATATGCAGCCGTTCTTGAAAAAAATACTGCAGTCTCAAATATTTCAACAGGTATGTCCGTTGGTGATTATTTGGAAAAAGGCCAGGTCAAAAGTACCCTAAACCGGCGAGCTTGTATGAAAAATGTGATGAGAGTGAATGAGGCGAAAGAGGTGTGTCAGGATCGTAGCAAGTGGAAATCTGTGGTCTCTGCCTGCCTACCCCTGTGGGAAAGAGGCGTGATTTTATGTATGTATGTATGTATGTCCGTATGTAGCGAATACAGTCTTACTTTTGTATAGGCGTTTTGTAATAATGCCTCATCTTTCCAAAATAATGGACGGTTCGTCGGATTTCCACAAATATGTGTGGATGGTGGGTCAAAATGAAACAGACTTTAAAAACATAATAGTACCTACTATAGATTAGATATATTACTTTTGTGCATTACTTTTTTAACCGTCAAAAAAAGGTGGAGGTTCTCAATTCGTTGGAATCTTTTTTTTAAGTATGTTACCCAATTACTCGAAGGCGCCTGGACCAAAACGAAATAAATATTTTTTGTTTGAAAGGGTAAACTTTCCACTTAGTGCCATAAAAATTAGGTGATGATATGTCGAGGATCTTAGAAGTTATGATAAGAAATGCACCTCGAGAGTGCAGAAAATTGCTCAGCTTCACATTGAAGTTGTTTTTTTTAATTTTATATTTAACCACTTGTTGATTTATTTTATTACATTCCAGTTCATAGACGAAAGGTTGGATCTCCTAAACTCAGGGCGTGGTTTCAACGACGAATTCGAAGTGGAATGCAACAACTATGCCGACAAAACCAACACGGGCAGTGGGCAGAAACTCAAACAACAGTACCGCGATTGGGCCAAGACGGTCAAGAAAGAAGGCGGTGCCTTCTTCAAAAACGTTAAAGAAAAGGTACTTTGAACACATAATAAATTACTAGTCCGTTTACGTTGTGTGATTTTGCATAACATGCGTGTGAGGATTTGTGATTTGCATTTTAACTATTATTTGTTTTATTATTTGTTGAAATAGAGGCTTAGACTAGACATGTTACTTATATTTATAACTTGTTTCTAGAAAATGTGTGAAAAAGACAAAAAGAAAGCGTTATTCGATCGATTCCGGTAAAAAGCTTTTACTCTGAGAAAATCATGTACTTTTTACTAGTGGATTTTTTTAGAGTATTTATTCGATGTTTGTAGATCTAGATTTGGGCACAGTTTCATAAAAGTACCTATAAGCCAAAGATAAATCTTTGTTATATTATGCACGTAGATTGATAGTTCTTAATACCGTACTTTATGTCGTTGTACTAAATGTTTCTGTTGCATTTCAACATCAAAATAATTATGTATTAGATTATCGTAATAATATTCAAATTCTAACATTATTTGTTGCACGATGCATGTTTATTCAAAATGCAACACAATTTTAATAATTTTACTTCGGTCAAACAAGCTTAAACTTTAATTACACCTTTCTTATCAGAAGACCAATCAAGCATACCTACTACTACACAAATATTTTCATACGATGTTAAGTGCTTCACATCTAAAGTAGCGACTTGAATGTATGCTCGATGTGAGCACGTTACAAGTCGAATATTTGGCATGTCACTCGCGAACCGAGCAGCTCGATGACGAGCGTCAAACACCCGAGCGCGCTCCACCCGGCTCGAGGTTTTTTGGCGAATCCCTTCGAATGTTACATTACAAGTTAGTCGCTGGCGGCGCGAGCGCCGCGTCAGTTTTCTTCCCCGCCGAAAAAGAGGGTTATAAGTCTGTAGTGTGTATCTGTGTATCTGTGACTCTGTGTGTCTGTCAATGGCATCATAGCTCTGAACAGATGAACCGATTTTAATTAATTTTTTTACTATAACTGCTAAGGATCACAGGCTTACATTCGCGAAGATTCAGTTGTCATGAGCATTTGTTCACAACGAACAAATTTTCGACGCGAAAGGAGTAGGACAGAGTAATTCTGTTTCTGTTCTATTAAAAATTCGCATTTAAGTAGCATTAAAGATACACCGACTTTAACTTTGCAAATTAGAACTTTTGAACTTGGACGTTACGAGACTTATTGCCATTTTTAAGGTCCTTATAAGTATTTTAATTAGTTTATGTTGTCTATACCTACTTTAATTTACCCGCATGTTTGAGAAAAGCGCTATACAAGCCTTGACCACAACTAAGTATTACCGAACTCTGTGATGCGTGCCTAGGCTCCGCCTTAACCCGCATAGGCATTGATAACCTCTGTGGCGCAGTGGGTGAAGGCCCGCCTGAGACGCAAGAGGTTGCAGGTTCGATCCCCGCCGCGGGACAAATGTTTGTATGATCTGCAAATATTTGTCTCAAGTCTGGGTGTTTTCCATGTATAATATGTATGTATTAAAAAAAAGGTATGTAAGTAGTATATCAGTCATGTAGTTTCCATAAAACAAGCTCTGATTACTTTGGGGCTACATGATGCTGTGAAATGTCGGAAGGTACGGTCGATCGTCCGGCAATGCTGCGCTTGTGGAACGCGGCAGTAATGTATTTGCTATTACTACAAAAACAATTGGAAATACGAAATAAGGTTGTCAAATTTACAGGTTATGTTAGGTATTTTGTACGTGTTTAACATACTAACAGTCGCTATTTCTGCATCTTAATTTATAAGCTATGCTTCACTAAAAAAACTAAACAAACTTGCTTAAAATTGCTACTAACATGATAATCTAAATAAAATTGCGATGTCTAACGCAAAAACTATGCCCTCAATGCGTTTAAAGGTAACCGAGTTAATACAAATAATTTTAGAATGTAGGGGTGCCATATTAACTCAAGCTCTTAACGGTGAAGGAAAACATCGTGAGAAAACCAGTTAGTTTTCTAATAATGTCGATAGGCTTGCAAACTGTCACGTATGGAATGTTCAAGTTCTGCAAAATGTGGGCATGTGTGTATTTGGACATACCTCTGACTACCCCCAACCCCCTTAGACATATTCAAAGGATATTAAATGCCTTAATAATGAGAATAAGTCTACCTCGCCTTCTGTCGTGATCAAGTTTAACTTTCGTTTTTATATGGCGTCCTCAAAAGACCCTACCAAAGTTTCATCACAATTTGATCAATGGTTAGTAACGCATAGAGGACAAAAATGCAAACATTTTTATTTATACTTAATTAGATAAATAATAGAAAGAATCAAATGGACTCAAATGGATTCAAATGGACTCATCCAAAAGTAAAGTATTAGTCAGGGTAGTCAGGTTACATTTCAATTGAATACTTTAAGCTATTTAAAACGCGAGAATGCGTCGAGACTTTTTTACGGCGCGGCGTTCTATAAAATGTCGGTGCGAGTTGAGTCGATGTTGAGTCAACATAATGTGAGAAACGACCTTATGAGCTATCGAAGCTATAAAGTTTTACTGTAACCGGATTTTGTGATAAAAGAGTGAGCTTACTCGTTTTTAATCGTAACTAGAAAACGGTCTAGGCCCAAATGTAAAACTAAACATTAATTATAATAACACACGGTAATTGCACTGTGTGAGACGCGACCTCGAGTCCCTCTTAAGCTTTGGTCTCTTGATCGGAACTCACTACGCTGCGTTATGCGGTTCCGCACACGTAATCGTATGAAAAAGTATGGTCTTTCGGTTCGTCAAAGTTTGCGTCAGCGGTGAGGGGCAAGCGCGGTGAAGTGGGGAGCGGGTACTCCGCACAGTGCGGCGTTGTGCTCGTTTCACGCTGCGGTGTGCGTCACGGGTCGAAAATGGATTAATTTGAATTGAAGACATTTTAATAGAATCTCTTTGCGGCAAAAGCAACTAACCGCACAGACAGTGACGCTGCGTCGTGACACAAAGTTGGAGCCGGCTACCCCAGCGTTGTGTGTGTTCCGATAGAAAGCTTTACACAGATTTCTCCAGATGAATCCGAAACATTGCTATCTCAATCGACAATTTGATGTATGAAATATAATTCACGTTTGAAAATAAATGTAGCGAGAATGGCACCCCTGAATTTGCATGCTGTAAATAGTTGAGTTGTTTTCCTTTTTTGCTTTAAAATAATGAATATTTGCAGGCGAACCCAGCAGTACAATCGGCTGTTAAATCGGTGAGTCATAGCGAACTCTACTTCTGAACAACCTTGATGATCTTTGAACTCTTATTTACCGCTTTGTGGGGATTTTATCTATTGTGTGAAAACTTATTGCCTTGCTTATAGATAGAAAACTTCCTTTCTACTTTCAAAGGGAAAAAGGGACTTATTTTCTTGTGATGTTATTTAAGAATACGTGGAACAATAAGAACCTGTCTCATGTACCGTGTAAAATCTTTTTGACTCTGTAATTCAGAAAACTGTTATTCCTCTTATCGTTTTAAAGATACCTATTTGAAACTTCCGCGACACATTTAAAATGATTATTATCACTTTATTTGCCTCAACGGTTCGTAGACATTACAGTCACAATGTCACAGAATAAATAATAGTACTACGTGGAGTACGACGGCTTGTGATAGGCCCATACAAATCCACCGGCGTCAATACAGTACCGAATAGTGAAACCATCTTGTACGAACTAGGCATTCAGTAGGCATAACATGTGCAACGAGAGTCGAGAAAAGAGACTTCTCGATCGGTTAAACTGCTCTTACGTATGCGTTAGAGCATTTCGACCGATCGAGATTTCTCTCTCGATGTTGCACATGTTAGGCCGGCAGGTCACGACATTTGACACCATTTTCATTCTGGAATGTTTTGAATCTTGTAGTTTAGGAAACTCTTGAATTCTCAACTAGCGCAAGGTGAGTTCCACTTATTCGTTCTCGTCGTGTTAGAATAACAGTGCAAAAATATGATTGGTTTCGAGCTGAGTGGCGTGAGTAAACCCTTTGTCGGGCAAAGTCAAATTCATTTCTTCAAAAGGCTCACTGGTGTATCACTTATAGTTATAAGAGCTAAGGTGCAAATGAACTATAAACAATCTTCGTCATTTCTAATATTTAAATCTGCCGATCTCTACAAAGTGTTGAATAAAGAATCAAAGAATCTTAATATACTGACTGCTCTGGGTACTTAGTACTATTTATTGCATGCTTTATTATTTTATGCAGGGAATATGGGAGCAGTAGTTGTAAATTTATTTTATATGTCGTAACTTCTAAACATACTCTACCTTCTTTCCAACGATCATTATCTTCGATAACAGTTTCCCTTCAAAACCACAATTCAAGTTGAAAAGTAAAAATTTACGGGTCTTATATACTAGAAAATCGTCTACTAGAAATGCACGATAAATTAGATATAGCAATGGCGATTTATATAATCCATACATTGATTAAATTATAGTTTTCAATACAGATGTATTAATTTACCCATTGTTATTTTTTTATCACTAGATTACTTAGGAGCAGCATCTATGGTGTGGTTTTTATCTTTTATGGATTGTAGTTTTGTAATCCCGTAAAATACTACATGATGATATTTCTTTTTTGTTACTGCTGCTAAATATGTCACCATCTTTTTCGTAGACGCGACAAATTACAGACTAAATAGAAGCTAAATTAACGGTTAATGTGACTAAAGCATTTCATCAGAGAATATTTCGGTGTGGACCCACCCGCAGTACAAGAAAAAATTAAAGGATTTTTGTAAATGGGATTTGTATTGACCCAAAATTGGGTAAGTTGACGTCGACCAACGGCTGTGGCCACGTGGTTCGACCGCATAGTTCGATCAATCGGACTATATGAACTTTCAACTAGACAAAGTCGAATTTACCTCGCTAAGATTAAAATAAAACCAGTGATAAAGAGTCTACGTTAGGCGCGAAGACGTCGAAACAGACCCTATAATAACTCCGAAAACGTCCATGTTTCCCTAGCAAAACTAGTTACGAAACATTGCACTTTTATTAACAAACATTGTTTCCTATCTCAGGTCCGTCAAGGTGGCAAAAATATGAAGTCTGCTGTCCGCGGTCTCAAAAACAAGATGCCGAGAACTGGATCCAGGCCATCGTCAATAAACACCACTGATGATAGCAGGTACTTTAAATAAAAATGAAATTGATAATAAAATGAAAGAGGTGTGTCTGGATCGTAGCAAGTGGAAATCCGTGGTCTCTGCCTACCCCTGTGGGAAAGAGGCGTGATTTTATGTATGTATGTATGAAATTGATCACCACTGTATTCCCAAGGTGCGGTAGACACATTCTTTAGACCTTTTTAGATCCTTTGAAGATATCTAAGGGGGTAGTCAGAGGTAGTCTAAACACATTTGGTACATTCCCACATTTTGCAGAAGTTAACATCCCATACGTGACAGGTTGCAAACCCATCGACGCTATCAGGAAGCTAAGGTTTCCTCACGATGTTTTCCTTCACCGTTTAAAGCTCGTGTTAAAGCGCATATAAGTTTTAGAGCGACCTTTAAAATTATATTAAGATAAGCTGTGATAAGTATGACGCAGTCGCGTTTTTTGTTATCACATAACTTCTCATATTACTTCTACTCGTATCTCTCTAATCAGCCCACATCCATTGCTGAGTACAGTACTTCCAGATAAACAACGCGCATAGACAAAAAAACATTCTTGAAATTGAGTTATAATTTATAATGCATTTTTATGAATAGAAATCAACATTTCTCGTTTACTTTTTACAAAACCTATAATTTTTTTTTTTAATATTTCTTACTTGGTGTAAAATATCGTATTGTTGAAACTAGGTACTCATGTGGGTCAGAGACCCCGGTATCATCTGATTCGTCGCCGTCACCTTCGGGCGCATGCGCCGTGCGATCCCCGCCCCTCCCACTCGACCTCCTAACAGAGATGCAATACCTCTTCTCTGCGGAGGACAAACAGAGCGAGAAAGAGGTAACAATAACAAACAGTATAAATGTTGGGTGTTTTCGTCATATTTGGTGTCAAGATTGTCGTTTCATATTTTTTTTTTTGCGGGTATTTCAAATATTGCTTGGGTCTGCCGCGTCAACGTCACTGAAAGTTGCACGCGTGTTTTTTTAAGGTGAGCGCACACCTATCCGCGTCGAATTCTCGAAGTACTGTCAGATTCGCTCGATTCGGACGATTCGACGCGGGCAGGTGTGCGATTACATACGATTTCATATAAATAATTCTAAAATTCGTTTCGGTCGATTTCGGCGCGTTCGGCGCAGATAGGTGTGCGGGCCACCTTAAGGATGTATGGATTTTAAACGTGTGTACTTGTCGAAAGACTCAAGATCCACAATTTATAAGCAATCATTCGACAGTTAACGCCAAAACGTGAAGAAAACCACCCAACATGTAAAGCAGCTTAAATTTTGATTATTTAGTCTTTTATGCCAATTGCAAAGCATTGTCTGATAAGATCGCTTGAATCTTTTATAAATGTAGGTTTATAGAAAAGTTTACCAACGCCAAACGTTAGCAGTATCAAACTGTAAAGTAAAAAGGGTAATTTGTCATATTGAGGTTTTATATTTTTTTTCTCTGTATAACATTTGACAACATTGTTACCGGTAAGTGTTGGTGAATTTTTGATTGAAACTAGTGGCCGTCGAAATATTGCGACCCAAAATCGTACATTACCTCATTGATATAAATCGTTTCGTTTCGCTTAGAACTCGTAGAAATGTTGTCATTGCGGAAGAGAGAGTTCACATGTCTAAAAAGATGTTGAAATTGTAGGAGAAAAAGAGAACGACATTGTTTTTTAGATTGACGGAAAAACAATGCACACAGATATTAGACATCAATGTGTATTTACCGATTTATTGATGTCTTATCTTAGATTCATTTGTTCAAAGTATTTTCGTTATCGCTTACGCTTCGACTGCCACATGTCAATAGTTCGAAATAGTATGCATTCACATGTAAATGAATAATTATTAATTTAATGTTTGCGCGTCATTAGTTTTAAACATGCTTGTCGGAATCGTGGCTTTCGATAACATTTGCATAATTTTAATTTAGTTCGCTGAGTTTCGCATTTTGATGTTATTAGATTTGTGGCGGCAGGAGGATCCTATTTGTGGTTCTAAATTAAGATGTACAGTACTTCCAGATAATGGGCATCGGCTAATTTCGTGTTTTCCGAATATGTCCGACAGCAGTGTATGATTCCACAAAACAGAATGTGACGGAAGTTCACGTCGTTAGCATCGCAGCTCGCAGGGCTTGCAACTAATTTGCTTTTCTTAAAAATGACATTGATATTTGTTTGTTTGCGACAAAGTTTAAATTACGAGTAATTTATATTTCCAAATGACTTTTCGTCAATCGTTTTTGTAATTTTATGCGATTGTTACCGATGTTTTCCGAAACGCATTATTTATCTGGAAGTACTGTATTTTATTATCGAAAGCTATGATTCAAATGTATATTTTTGTATCGCCGTATGTGCTCACGAATCATAATCATAATCCATGTTGTGATGACAAGTCTCGTGTAAAGGCTTCAAGTTAAAACCTTTAAGTAAGTGTTTTGTTCATATCACTGTTCCGAAAATTATTTCAATTCTATAATAATAGGTTCACCCCGTTTTTCTCATTACGGTATTTAAGAGAGCATACCTCCCTTAAATACCGTAACCGTAAAGTTATCGCTACAGCTAGCATGCTAGCATCATAATAGAATAGTCGTACGAATCTTGTATTCGTATTCGATATGATAAATTCGAGTATTCGATCATGATGCTAGCTGTTCTAGGCTATAAAATAAACTACACATACATTATCAAATTCCTAAAATCTGTACATTATCAAATTCTAGTTTCGGTATACTCATTCCTAACACTGGGAATATTTAAAAACACTATTTGTATGCTCCTTACACATAAATATAAAAACAGTACTCCTAACGCAATTGATTTCGTATTTCCTTAAAACACGTACTAAATAGATTCTTAGTATGAAACCTTAAAAACACTTATAAAAATTCTTTAGTATACAATTTATAAACCGTTAAATAGAACGAAATTTAAAAACCGATATTCTTAAAGCTCGTTATCTCCTCATTCCTTAAAAACAATAATCATAAAAACTACAACTCAAAGTACTTGAACGTTACAGTATAGGTACATAATTATGATTTCTATAAAATTTCAAAACTGTTACACACACACGTATATTTTATATTCTTTGAAACACTGTACTTATTAAAAACTATTCGGAATTTAGAAACGAATAGTATTCTCAATGCACTTGATTTAATTCTTACACAAGCACTGATTACAAAATAGCTATACCTACATATTTTTTATACAGGATTTCAAAAACCGGTATTCTCAACGCACTCGAACGATATATTCCCTAAAATATTGATAAAACTACTATTTATTAATCTCTGTACGTTTTAAAAAGTAGACTTCTCTACGCACTTATATTTGCACGGTAGAAGAATGTTGTTTCACCGCTCGTGTTGCGCATGGCTCGTAGCACGTAGGACATGAGTGTGTACTTCCAGCGGCCGTGGCTTCCCCCTCGGCCAGCGACGGCGGCTCGCTACCCCATCGTGTCGACGCGGCGGCTGGTAGACGTGTCTGAAGCGCCGCCGCCGCCGCCGCGCGCCGCCCCCCGCCGCTCCGTGAACGCGGCGAGCGTTACTCGGGATATTCAACCTGCCGCTCGCTTCAAAACTAGCACGCTGAGCTTCGGAGTAACTGGCGACAAGCCCAAGCTCACGCTCGCCGCGTCTTCGGCCCGCGCCCGCTTCGAACCCACCCCCGCACCCGCACCGACCCCCGCGCACCACGAGGTAATCGCAATCTGCGCATTCCTACTCATCTCCATACTATACCTTCTGAGTGAAATGATACACTAACGAATCTCTGTTATTGATCTAATATATTTTATTTTTAACATGTTATGGAGTTGTCCCTTTATTCCTAACGAGTTCCCGATAATGGTTTAATGAATTTATTTTCAAAAAAAGACACAGTCACTTACACGAGAATACTTATTTAGCTAATTTATATAACAAAGTAATAATGTTCATTATTGTCCTGTTTATATATACGACGAACTGTCGATAGTTCTAAAGTTAAGCAACATTTTTATTTGTTAAAAAGGTCATTTTATAGATACAAACAAAGTTGCTACGGTCAATTAGTTGAATATAAAAACCTGAGATAGGAGGTGGTACACCAACGTAAGATTACAATGTCACTTCATTTTATGATTGTATTTTAAGGAAATTAAGTACCTTCCTACTAGTGAAACACAGATTTTAGATAGTGTACTTAGAGTGATTTGTAATTTGAAACAAAGCACAAATTACATTCAAGTGTTATACTACTTATACTTTGGCTATGAGATTATTATAGATATAAAACTCTTGAATAAGGATCAAATACAGGGTAAAGCTATATAACGAATTTTAGTGCATTTGTATTCCTACTAAGTAGATCAATTTTCAATGCTTTGAAGATTGTGTATCAATAAGGTTTTGAATTCTATAAATTATTCTATTATTTTTAAGAGTCAAAACTATGCGATGACACGTTTTGTCAAAAACCGGCAAGAATTAATAATTATATCTTATTTACTGGCTTCAAAATAATTCATACATCATTCATTAGGTATTTGGTACTGTGGTTGGAGGCATTTTATATCGTTCACTCGCAATAATGTTAAAATTGTATTATGCAACTAAGACCCTGTACTTACTTAATTTTTTTACAAAATTTGAAATGGTTATACTTACTTTTATCTGAATAATAAAAATACAATTTGCTATAAAATAGCTCTCCATAGATAAAGTTGTCTAATAAGCCTTAAAAAACTTTGCCTAAGGCTGGATTCGACCAAACTGTCATCTTACTCCCAGAGTAGTTATTCCATTAGCCGACAGAATTCGAAATACAATTGTTTAGAAAGCGCAACCGAACATTATTAGGTGCATTCAAATTATTCTGGTTATAAGGTGTCAACTTTACAATGTCAAAATATTCAAACAAACATCAGTTTATCTGTGGTTTAATCTCCAGATAAAACTTAATCCAGTTTGGTAAAATCCAGCCTTAATCCAGTTTGGTAAAATCCAGCCTAAATTGAACAGTGTCTGAAAGTGTATAAGTGATGGTTTGAACTGTTATGTGATACATTCATCATATGATTCACACAGATATTGTTATTCGCATTTCGAAGAAATTGTTTTTTTTTTTCTGTGAATCGAAGGACTATACAACATGTAACCATAATGAGTAAGTAAATTTCAATAGTCCTTCGAATCAATAGGTTCATTAAAGAGATATTGTGTATTTTAATTTAACCCTTATTACATAACGCACTTAATCCCTTTCATACATTTATATGCATGTGTACATTGCATGATTAGTATAGCTGTTTCTGCATAGTTGATGTTGTGGGAAGATTAAAAATAAAGCTGAATTATTAAATTTATAATTGTAATATATAAAATATATGCTTCCTGCAACTTACCAGCTTTTGTAGAAAAGTCCTATTGTATTAATTAAATCGTAAAATATTTGATTTCTGACTATAAATATCTGTGATTTATATTTTTATACAATTTTGTCAAAACTCAACGAATAATTATCGATATATTTCGAATAGTAAGAAATTATTTATTATACATTCTCTCAGCTTTATAAATTAATATGTAACTTCAAATATTTACTTATTTGTGTGTAAGTCGAATGCTTTGCTTGCGTTGCATGTTTTTTTTTGTATGTTTTATTTTGTATTTTTAAGATGTATTTCTAAATTATTATTTAATAATGTACCTATTTTAATTTTTCAGTGTGTGTATAAAAATAAAGCATAATTAAAGTACCAACTTTGATACTTTTTAATTTGAATTCTGATTTCGATTTAGCATCCTACTTATCTCACATATTCATCAACAATATAAATTTATAGAAACTGAATGAAGGTTTAGTATCATAATCGCTGTGACATTCAATTTGAAGAATTTTCAATGAGAAATGATACATCATTTTGTTAAACGATTAATGATTGGCATTTTAACTGTTATATCTACGCCATCATCAATACGTACCTGTACCCTCTGTATTATCTATCTATTTCGGTTCACATCCACCAAAGGCCTTCTCATTATAATTAGTTATATAAACAGTTTGTTCACAACATTTTTGTCATAAAATCCGATACATCTATGGTCAGACCGAATACCAGCTTGCAAGCTTTTAACTAAAAAACGGTGAAGTTAATTCCCTATTCCTACGGGGTGAGACATCGCGCTCTTTCTAACAATCGTGTTTTTTTTTCAGTCGAGTGGGTCTGATTCCGATCTCATTAAACTGGACGATACGCCGAATGAGCTTGAAGAGTTCGATCCGCTCAAGTTGCGCGATAGGAGTCAGAAAGTGGAGCCTGTCAAGACATCGGCAGATAGTGCGCTTTTGCACGAATACGGCCTAGACTTTAGCCGTTTTGGACTACTTGATATGCCCTCTAATAACTCGCAGCTGGATAGCACTAATTTGCACAAAAACTGGACCACATTCAACTAGTGATAAAAGATATACAATAAGAAGCAATCGAGAACGAATCGAGCTTTTGTTTGTTTTATAGGTGCTGTGCTGTGCAATGTCTTGCGAATTGCGGAATGAGGAACAAGTTTAAAAAAGGTTCTTGGTTATCAACTGATCACTTCGGATTCTGGTTCCCATCCATCTTTAATTCAAGAATTGCGAGTAATTGATTACTTTTTGATATTTACGCACTTTCGAATTCGAATAAATGATTAGAAAAGGCGATGTTAAATTCAATTGTTTAGAATAAAGGGCAAGACCTTTTGGTGAATCCATTAAGATCATCTTGCCTTGATCTCTCGTTATCTTGCCGTCTCGTGGTTTGCCAAAAAAAAAAAAAACACTATTTTAAGGCAACCTGTAATATTTTTTTTTCAATCGCTGATATCTGCGATTTCGCAACTATATAAATAAAATAAAACTTGTTTGCTGCACGGTACACAATTATTTGAACTGAAACGTTTTTTAAGAATGTTCCTCATTGATTATTCATTGACAATACGATATTTTTACGCTAAAATCTTTAAATGGAGACGCGATAGCGACCTGTGTCGTGTATAGTGATGCAACGGATTATGGTTTAGCGGAATACTTGATGTCGGATAACCGGCAAAGGCTTCGGTCATAGCTGATCACGCCAACCCCGCACTGCATCGCCTTTCGGCGTTCACTCGTAGACTGGTGGTCCACGGGTGAGCGCCGCGTAGTCAACGAGTGACCCACTCGACGGCCGAGCGTTGACGGCTTGCGATGCGGCGATCCGGTGACGCTACGGAGTTGATGTAGTGAGCGTTGGTCCATACGATTCCATTCAAAAAATACCTAACCGCACAAGGCGAGGCGATGAGTGAGTGCGGATTTGACGTGGTCAGCTATGACCTTTAGGCCGGAGCGCCGCATATTCGGCAGAGAAATCGTCTGCTCGCACGAAATTGGTTTTCTTTTTTCGTGTCTATGCGTTAACTACTAAAAATGATATCCCTATGACAGACAAAGTTATTATTATGATTTTGTATTTTACTTTAAAAATACGTTATTATAATGTTTTTGAAAATGTGACCAACTTAACTCGATACCCGATATAGGATAGTTGAAAAATGACCGGAAAGGCATTCCGGTCAAGACCGGCCGGATAGTAAACGAATATCCGTTGCATCTCTAGTCGTTTACCTACCTTGGGGCGATGGCAGCTTTCTCATGCGCCACCTAACCTCGTAGGTATACTTTATTTGTATAGCTCGCTTTTTTATTTAGTTATAGTATTTATTTACCAAGACATGTATTTAGTTACTCTGTTTATATTATTTAATGTTATTTTAAAATGTACATAGTTGTTACATATCAGTGATTTGTAAATCTGAATATAATTGTATATTATGAGTTTATAGTGCAGATTGTAAAATAATGAAATGTACATGAAGTTAATGATAGTTTTACAATTATACGCGTTAGTAAATAATTCCATTGTTACGAAGCTAATCACAATTATGTAGGGATGGTTACAGATTTATTTTTTGTTATGTTTTCATCCGATGCCTAAATATTTTATTTTACGTCTTAAATGCATAATGCACATGTAGGTGTTGAATTATTTATTTAGACTGTTATAATATCTGATGCCAAGACTTTTGTAATATAGTAAATATATTGTACTTTATATAAATATATTATAGCTTTTATAATTTGTGTTCTGTTGTCCTGAATACCTGTAATTAAAGAGTACAATTAGCGGAATTATAAGGTGATACAATTATTTTGTTTATATTTACAATTTACATCCTAGTGTTGGAGTAGTTTTAAATAAATTCTAATTTACTAGGTGCTTAAATGGATTTTGATTTACTACTTATTATATTTACGTACCTACTACGCGTACAGTACTTAAGGCCATTAATGGACATCGGTTATTTTCTCGTTTTCCGAATATTTCCGACAGCAGTGTATGATTCCACAAAACAGAATGCGACAGATGTGCACGTCGTTAGCAGCGCAGCTCGCACGGCTTGCAACTAATTTTCTTTTCTTAAAAATGACATTGATATTTATTTGTTTGCGATAAAGTTGAAATTTAGGTATACATCGGAAACAATCGCATTAAATTACAAAAACAATTGACAAAAAGTCATTTGAAAATGAAAATTAGGTACCTACTCATAATTTCAACTTTATCGCAAACAAATAAATATCAATGTCATTTTTTAAGAAAAGCAAATTAGTTGCAAGCCGTGCGAGCTGCGCTGCTAACGATGTGCACTTCTGTCGCATTCTGTTTTGTGGAATCATAAACTGCTGTCGGACATATTCGGAAAACACGAAAATAACCGATGTCCCTTCTAAAGCTTGAAGTACTGTACTTGGGATGTATTCCAGTATGATGTACAAGGTCTTTGATTTCCGCTCGGCCAAAACAGCTTCCTCATTGAAATTGGTCCTAAATGTATCGTAATTAGGTACGTCTTCGTTACGTGTCTCGCTGTAATGGCGCAGACTTTGATAACTTGCGAAATGAATTATTCATTGGTATTGGTTTTCCGCGTGGTTCATTTTCTAGCAAATTGGAATAGGATTAGGTAGGAAATACCTATAAGTACCTACACACTTTAGATGGGAGATACCTAATGGAGTTTTGCATTTTGGGTCATCATCAGCTATTGCTTCAATATACTTACAGTCAGTGACAAAAATCGATGAACTGTGCCTACTACTGGATGTGAAAATAAAACATTGTAGCTTTTCTATTGGTTAAAAGCTTTCGCGATTGCAGTTCCATCGTGGTCCGATGGTGTGGTCTCTACTGACTGATCTTTACTAGCCTGCGGGGCTAAAAAGGCCGCTATAGCAGAATCACAATATAGGTACAGTCAGCGTCATCAATCGGTATCCCCCTATTGATTTTAACAAGGACCCTTTTCATTTCAACTTTGGATTTCAGTCGGATTTGCTAGTATAGGAACTCGAGCGAAATTAAAATTAGATATTCATAAGTATACTAGCAAATCCGACTGAAATCCAAAGTTGAAATGAAAAGGGTCCTTGTTAAAATCAATAGGGGGATACCGATTGATGACGCTGACTGTACCTCTACTTATGCCGTTTTTGTCACTCAGTCTATGAAAAGAGACGGCATATAGTTCAATTCCTATTGTGAATCTGCTTTAGCGGCCTTTTTAGCCCCGCAGGCTAGTAAGGATCAGTCAGTAGAGACCACACCTGATGAAACTGCAAGCGGCCTTTTTAACCAAGCTTTAGAAAAAAATCTGTTTATCCGTTCAAGAGCTATGATGCCACGGACATACATATATGTACATACACAGAGCCACAGATATCTATACACAGACACAGATACCTACACACTACAAGCTTATAACACCCCTGTTTTTCATCGGGGATTAAAAATAAAATGATTCGTTCTATTTACAAACTTTTTATTCTAGTAGCGCTACAGCACTAATAATTTTGATATCTTCGATTATACAACCCGTTCAATGAGTTTCCGGGGACAAAGTTTTTGTTTCTCTTGTCGTCTGCTTGGTACTTGGCGAGGAGCACGGGCCAGCTTTTGTCGCTATCTTGGTTGTTGGGGTTGGCTTCCATTCTCTGTCGAATTTTCGCTGCTTTGGCTACCACATCTGCGTTCAGCATGTTCTCTAAGTACCGAAGATTGTGGGGCAGCACTATTTTGCACATCTGAAAATATAATGACTTAATTTCAGTTTATGTCAGCCGTGTTGCCAGAGGAGGATGATGCCTGGACTTTCGATCCGAAGGTCGTGAGTTCGAATCCTGGCCACGCATCAATGGATTTTTCGTTTTGAAAAATGTAAATAAGTAGGTATAATAAAAAAAAATGAAATATTATCACGACTGTATCCCAAGTTGCGGTATTTTCGCAGATCTTGTTTTAGGCATTTTTAAGATCCTTTTGAAGTGTCTATGAAAGTAGTCGAAAGTCGAATATGCGTAATAGGCCAGTCAAATTAGGAATTAACCTCGGAATGAGAGATAATAAGCTGAATTTTCGTATATACCTTCATTTAGGTGCCCTAAAAGTTTTCTCAAAAGTCTCATAAAATCTCGTGTCTGCGTCTTAAGTTATTCAAGGTCAAAGGTAAAAAAAATAGTTTTTCGCGAATATCTCGGTTGCTATTGGCCCAGTGATGTTAACATCTATTATGAAGTTGTAGAGCTTAAAATTTGCGACCAATTCATTAAAAAAAAAATTCCATGCGCTCAAACGTTTTTGCGATACAGGGCCGTGAGCGCAAAGCGTTCAGTATGTGTATTTCAAAAACTATACTTCCTAGAACAAAAATAAAAACTATTTCGGAATCTACAAATTAAGTCCTTTCATATGACACCCCACTCAATTTATCTGTGTAACTTTTATATTTTTTACCCCCTTTAGATCCCAATATCTTAACAACCCCTCCATCGATTACGCTCATATGTCATATATCAAATTTCCATAGCACAACCTAGTTATCTACCAAGTTTCATGCAGATTGGATTAACGGTTCGATAGTTATGCGAGAACATAAAAATTACACATACAAACATACAAAGCAAAATCGTAAGATCTTAGCTCGCTTTGCTCGCTTGGTCGATAATTAACTGATAAATAAAACAAATTATTCAAAATTCAAGTTATTCACAGATATTCACATTTTACTCTGCGCACTCACCCTCCTCTATCGCGAAAACGGTTGGGCGCATAAAAGAATGTTTTAAACAAAATTTGTCGCAAATTGTATGCTCTACAACTTCATAATAGATGTTAACATCATTGGACCAATAGCTACCGAGATATTCGCGAAAAACTATTTTTTTTACTTTTGACCTTGAATAACTTAAGACGCAGACACGAGATTTTATGAGACTTTTGAGACAACTTTTAGGGCGCCTAAATGAAGCTACATACGAAAATTCAGCTTATTATCTGTCATTCCGAGATTGAGCCCATTTTTATGCTAAGGTGACTGGACTATAAGGAAAACATCGTGAGGAAACCCGCGGCTTAGTCAGTCCCACGCGTATTGACCATGTCTTTCCTGTGGATATGGCCGGTTAAGCTGAGGGTGCTTTAGTAAAAGAGGTAGAGACCTCAAGGTTTTTTTAATGTCAGTAGGTATGTCAAGTTTCTTTATCCAACTTACAGATGTTCTTAACGTATCAACATAAGAATATTGTTTCTATAAGGTGGATGTGCCATTGTTGCCCGCGAAATTAAAATTTTCTTGTGTTTTTCGCGATTCGCAGGACTGTGTCGGTTTGTACCTATCTTGATCAAAATATGATTCGCGCAAATAACTTTACAAGTATTTCCACATAATAAACAAAAAAATCATAAATAACTTTCTTTAATTTCATAAAGCCAGATATTCAATAACCTTGATAAAATTAATGAAAGACTGGCTTAAAATAAACGCAAGAAAAGCGCACTGAAACGACTAGATCGCAGGATTTTTTTAAGTCGATGAAACTTTGATGAAGCTTACTTTTTATCAGAAATTCCATGAAAATATAATTATTTTCATGTTCTATCGCAATTCCCTTTATAACCTAGCCTACACGCTACCCGCCTACCAACGTTTCGACCTTAGAATAACCTCCGACCCAGACGAGAAGGCAGATTAAATCGGAATAATTATATTTTTAAGACTGTAAGACTTCTTCAAATGATAAAGCCAGACTGAAGAAGCTTTAGAAGTAATAAATTAAGCGATCTTTTGGTAGCAAAAATTAAATTATGATTTTTGTAAGACGAAGGAAATATACGTGCCTATTTACAGACGAAAGGTACACATTAACATTTCCTAAGATCCATTGAATTATTAGTAGGTAGGTAGGTACCTACTCTACTCATTCTATTCACTCGGAAAATGATAATGAACACTACGTGATGAATACAGACTGCTTTTCAGTGGGTTCAGTGCCTACCTACCTATGTTGACTAAGTATTATCCTATTCTATTAAACGAGCAATATTTGTTTGTTTGATGTTTGTTTGTACTGACGTTCTCGAAAACGGCTCTAACGATTTCGATGAAATTTGCAGTAGGTACGGGTGTTTACGGGGGCGAAAAATCGATCTAGCTAGGTCTCATATCTGGGAAAAGACGTTTTCTGGGCATTTTCACGCAAAAAGATTTACCAGTGCAATCTGGTTCGTAATTTCAGAATATTTGTTAAGATCAAAGTGGCCGAATGGGGTGGGTGTTCGCCTTTCAGCCGAAGGCTTTGAGTTTGAATCTCAGCCAGTACAATTTTTTTTTTCTTTTTTAATTTTTCTTTATTTGCACCCGAGCATAGCTCGGTCGCCCAGATATTTAACATAACATGAAAAGGAATGAGTTATTTACCCAGGTAGGTACCTAAAATTCGCATATCTAGGTACCTACATTTGGCATTAATAAATTAAAATTTAGGACATAGTCACTATGTCGCGTATGTCCACGTCGAGCTCCTTTCGCATCCTTCCGCGCTCTAACGCGCGCGCGACCTCTCAACAAAAAACGATTCAAACAGAAAAAGTACTATAGCTACTCGTATATTCAAACAAAAAACAGCTGCGGCAAAGTTATGAAATGCCGAATTCAAACATTGTATCTCTAGGTAGGTATAATACTCGTACCTATATTATTGACTTACTATATTAGCTGCCAAGTATGAGAGGATGCACAGCATCAGCAGAGCGTTTTGTCGAGCCATAGTGGAAGAAAGAACGAACAATTATGAGGAACTTAGGTTTGGTCATTATCGAAGAAAACAAAGCAAATTATTTTGAGTTTCATAACATGTTTTGTCAAGCTACAAAGGCGTTTTGGTCAACAAAGTCTTACCTGCGACTATTTTGTGCCTACGGCAAACAGTTTAGGTACGGAAGGCTTACGCAATATTATATACCTACCTACATTAGTGTAAGTACTGTTTAGGCAGTTGTATTTGCGCCTGCCTAAAAGACATTTAAAGAGACAAATAAAGCTGGAAACATACTGTCGGACGCGGCTTACGGACGCGGCAGACAGCCGCGACTGAATAGGTATCTGGATATAGAACGAACATAGAACTGTGCACATTATCTGACGAAAGTCGCGGACGCGTCCTTGGACCTTCAGACGTCCGAAGGCAATCTGGCCCGCTGGGTGTTCGGACGGTGTGCACACTTATCAGTCGCGGCTGTCAGAAGCGTCCGTCAGCCGCGTCCGATAATTTGTTCCCAGCTTAAGCCTCCTAAAAACTTAATTGTTTTACTAATAGCTGTCCTTCTTTGGCCTTCGTTTCAACCTTCCGTTTCCATTCTCAGCGGAGCTAAGGGTCAATTTATACTAGCGCAGAGTCAAAGCGCATCGAAGCGACTATCCAAAACTGAACATAACAAATTCAACCTTAACTCCACAGCGTAACGCTCACATTACTTCTGAGATTTGAAAAAGACGCGCGTATTCTTCGGAATTCGCGCGTCTGCGCGTGACCAACGCTGATTGGTGCGCGCGCATTCTCGCGAAGTAATGTGAGCGTTACGCGGTGGAGTTAAAGTTGAATTTGTTATGTTCAGTTTTGGATAGTTCGCTTCGATGCGCTTCGACTCTGCGCTAGTATAAATTGACCCTAAAAAGGTCGCTAAAGCAGAATTGCAGTAGGGAATTGAACATAATGCCGTCTCTTTTCACTCTCAGTCAATGAAAAGAGATGCCAATAGTTCAATTCCTTTAATGCGATTCTGCAATAGCGACCTTTTAGCTCCGCAGATCGCCGTCGACAGTCAAATATTGCCTCTACACAATACTTACTTACTCCATTGGCTCAGGGACCCAAAGTGAGTCTTAAAGCCTCTACACAATAATGCATTTAATTTTTGCAAAATTCAATTTCATATTTAAATTAAAATGCCAGCTTAGGCCAGCTTGAGTTTAATCAGGTGAGTTGATTCATACGGTGCACAGCTTCATTTAAATCGGTACTTACTAGGGTGGTGGCACCAGTAATGAACAAGCACCAGTGTTTGACACTTTTTTTTTTAATGACTTACAATAAGATTTAGGTTGAATAAATCTATGGTAGAAACACAAAACCGTAGACAACACATTTCCAGTTGTTATTCCTGAAAACGTCACGAAAATCGGCCATTTCGTTTTCAAGTTATTGAAGAAAAAGTTGTGTGTTGGTGCGCTGCTGAACCAAAATACACTTTTACTAACGAAATTACTAAGAAGTTAAGTCTACATTTTTGCCAGCATTTTTGGCATTATTCAATATAATCGAATTTCGATTGATTTTATGGAACGGTTATATTATTCTGGATTTAATTGTATATCAGTAGCATGTTTAATTTTATTTTATAGTCGATGTTCATTACTGGTTCAGCAAAATTCACCTTCTCCAGAAATCGACAGGTGTCCATACTTATTATTTTACGTACTTTCTTAGTTTTTAACCAAATTTAAGTCTAATTCATGAACTGATTACGTTAATGTTTGAAATTCAACGATTGATACATGTTCTCCAATAAAGAACATGTGTCGAACACTGGGTAAAATAAGTGTTCATTACTGGAGTTGGTTTCAGATGCCTCCCAGAAAAAACTACACACGCGAACAAATGGATTATTAATTATAATAAAATAATAAGAAATGTTTCTCATGGCTGACTTGTCTAGTTTTTAACCAAAAAAAGGAAGAGATTCTCAATTCGTCAGAATCTTTTTTTTTTTGTTCTTTTTTATGTATGTTCCCCGATTACTCAAAGACGCCTGGAGCGATTTGGAAAATTCTTTTTTTATTTGTAAGGGTATACTTTCCGATTGGTGCCACAAAAATTTGGTGAGGATATGTTGAGGATCGTCGGAGTTATGAACATAAATGCACCCATAAGTAACTCAGCAATACATTATCATGATTATACGTATTAATTATTATTATTTATTATTAATAAAATTAGCAGTCACTGTACCACTGCAGGGCAAGTCCCTCCCTTCCGGTAGGTAGTTTAAATAATGTTAGTTATTGCATGTTTTGTGTTTGTTCATTACTGGGTGTTCATAACTGGAGTGTCATTAACTGGTGATTTATCAGTGTTTATCACTGAAATATTGGTGTTCATTACTGGAGATTCGGTAGGTATTTTGGTTTTCGTCTTCTGAGTAAAAACATATAGCTTTAATGTGAAAAAATTTGCTACCTAACCTTTCTTGAATATATTATTTATCATTTGGACTAACTGCTGTAGATATAATGTTAAAAATAACGAAATTATTTCAAATTTTAGTCACACACTTCTCTTAAAGTGTCGAGCACTGGTGCTTTCACCCTACCTACTTATAAAAAAGAAGTAAGTATTTACTGTATTATCCTGAATGTAGGAAACTGAATGTAACGTGACATTCAGTTTCCTAGATTCCTATTCTTTGATTAATTCCATAAACGTCCTTACAAAAATAAGTTCAACAGGCTTCCTGAAATAAAAAAATCTGTAGTAAAATTATAGCAAGTAAACATCCGCTAAATATAAGAACACGTTCGCAAAGACATCGTTTTAATTTGCCTAAGGGATTTATCCAGTTCTTTTTTCTCTTTTCCCTGTCCCCTATCACTTCTGGCTCGTTGACTCCCGAATATTCTCGATGGTTACCTTTTAGCTCACAGGGACTTATTGTTTTTCGCTTCGACAATTATTATGACATACCTTTGATTGTACCTACGACTGATCTGAATCCAGCCGCACGATAGATTTTTGGTTCTTTTTATTGGCTATTAGCACGTGTATACAGGGTGCGTTTTTTTCAGGGCCACTTAGGGGCACACAGTCGAAAAGTCGTGTTAGTCAAGACATAGATTAGATAATAATACTAGTCAAGAGTTACGGGCTCCATTTCGATAAAAGAAGTTTTCATTTAAAGAAAGTCGTTTTTTTGTGAAAATGAAATTGGGAAATAGAGACACGTAGGTATTAGATGAAATTGGGAAAGGTGACCCACAGAAATCTGACTATAGCACACAAAAATGCTTTTTAATCTTCATAATCATCAAGTATTACTTATGTATTACTTAGGAATAATCTGGCCTAATGCAAGTAATGCAAAATAATGCAATCCGAGTATTACCTCCAATTTATGAAACATTTATTTTCCGAGTGATAGTATAACAAGCCTTTAGAGACTTAGCTGTAGAGACCTTTACTGAATACAAAAGCACGTACAAAATGCGTAAATAATAGGAACCTCATCTCTAAAGTATGATCAAGCAATCCTGCGGAAGATCAGAAAGAGAAAATAATATTTCATCACTAGTCTATCCCTTTATTATTTGCCCTAGATAATTTGGGAATAGCTGTACATTGAAGAAAATGAAACACAAAGTTTTACCCAACTCAAATAACTTTGAAATTTCCGAAGTTTCCTTTGATCAAGATTTTAGCCATTGAAGAATAAACTTTTCGACATCCAACTATTTGAAAATCAAAATCACCATTTTTGTGGTCTTCATGAAAAAAAAAACACTATTTTCACTTTTATTTTGTGACTGATATGAATATAAAATAATATTAAATAGCAAACTTTGCCAAAAATTTACAAATGTAAAAAATAAATATTGCGCACCTTTATAGCCCATAATCGTTTTCTACTCGTATTAGGCGGGTACGATTTATGAGATGGTAAATATTTCAGGCTTTCTAAAAAATGAACAACTTACCTAACAAATGAGAAGGTAATATTTGTAAGAGATAATCTCTAGAATAACAAATCCAAATCTATTTTTATTCCGAAATAAAGTTGCTTTTCTTAATTTTATTCCAAATTTTAATCGGCCACAGTGGTTTCCATCAGGTAATTTAAACCGCTTAGTTAATTTTCTTCACACCTACAACATACCTACACTTACACAACCGTTTAGGTGACCGTGACTTCCTGTAGATTTTTTAAATGTGTATGCTCACGAGAAAGCAGGCCGCATAATCGACTTGGGATATGATTTTGGTCGCAGTCGACCGAGTCGGCGGCAACTACGAGTATCAATGGCGCTGAATCAAGTGACACTGGATTGCAGAGCTGGATCCTGGGTCGTGACGTTTTCACACGTTTTCTCGTTGGTAGAGCCGTGTTTGAGTTGTTTGAAATGAGTTTAAAAAAAAATATGCTATTTATCGCAAGCTCCATTCAACTCAAGATACAATCATGAGATACCCTGCCAGCTAGAATTAAACTTGAAGCTGACGTTGACCTATTTGGCTAAAGGAAAATTATTTTCGGAGTATCGAGTCACTTCTACCGAGTTTCCAATTCATCTATTTTATATATCTATTCTAAACACGAGAAAATTCCAAGTAAAAATGCGTGTTTGGGTTACTTTTAAAAGCTTTTATTTAACTTGCAATGTATGTCTTATGCATTTTTGTTAGGGTCAAATCTTGCAAGTTCTAACTAAACCCACTTTCCGACTTTCCACTTTCCGTCCGATTAAGCTGATATTTGGCACACTTATAGATTCTCGGTGACAATGCAATATTATGGTAACATTAAGTAGCATTATCAGCTGGGGGCTTCCGTGCTTCGGAGGGTACGTTGAATTGCCGGTCCCGGCTTTAAGTCGCTAAGCCATGACGGAGGTCTTTGGGCGGCTTAAAAACTCCGTCACCAGAGTTGGCCACTAGCTCATTCGAACTTACTTAACTATCGATGTAAAAAAACTTCCATATTGTCAGGCGTGGTTTAACTCAAATTGTTGGCAAGAGCCACCCGCTACGACCCCCACAAGGCGTTAAACGGGTATGCGGTCGGCCCAAGCAGAGATGATGGAGCCGTTTAACGAGTGACTTGAATTGGTCAACAGTGGACCGAAAGTAAAGTTACAGATAAAACAATAATCTATTTGAGGAGTATCATTGATTATACTCATTTTGATCTTTTGATTATTAATTATAATTTGATTTGATATCAATGATTGTAGGTACTATTTTTTGGTCAAATAAATAAATTTATATTTCTATTCTAAAGCTCCGGCTCAAACACTGGTGTGGAGATACCTAAAACTTTGCACTATACCAGAGTGCAAGTTCTAGCAATTAAGATTTCAATTCAAGTAACTTACAAGCAAGCGAGACGTCTTACCTGCAAGTACTTGCACATGGAAACGAGATATATCTTGACATTTGAAAACAATTAAGTGTGTTAGAAATCGTAAGCAAAAGCTAAAAGAGTAACTATGAGACCAAAAGCTCATAAAAGCTAATAGTTTGTCCGAAGGGAAGTTTTACATTTCAGGACGGTAGAGTATGCTAGAACTTGAGTTAGTTTTTTTGTTGAACAAGCATAGGCTGCTAAATAATTTGACAGTTTTTGCATTACGTCAACTGTCAAATTTTAATAAAACTATGATTATGGATTATTGTACAATGTTTATTTCGACATGGCGATTCAGCCAACCTTCGAAAACATACATGAGAAATTCAAGAAAGAGCCGTTATTTAGAATTTAGATGTTTAAAGTTCCCGATCCGACCCTATGAATCGCAAAAAAAGCCATCCGAATTGAAGAAACGTCACTCTTCGAAGAAGATCGAATTGAATTGAATGCAGAAGAATAAAGTATGAATCGCCCTGTAGATTTTGATTACAACAAGCCCATCTGCTAGATTCGTTTTAAAGATTAGTCCACTAAAGGAAGAACTTTGGACATTTGGAGGAATTAAACAGTATAAGGCTGATTTTAGTCTCACGCTCACCGTCAGCGCTGATAGGTGAGTGATCTTTATTACAATGAAATAAGGAAACTGATTGTTTAGCAGAAATGGCTACGCTGATTGCTCTCGTCACTGCTGGACAATCAGTATCCTTATTTCATTGTAATAAAGATCACTCGCCTATCAGCGCTGACGGTGAGCGTGAGACTAAAATCAGCCTAAAACTCGACACACCTGCCCTGCGTAATCGACTTCCCTTCTAGGCAAGAGAAAAACATTTATAAAAATTTCATTAAAATTCAAATTAGTTAGTCAAATTCGTGAATGCTGTTACCAAAAAGATTTTATAAAAAGAGGCAGCCTCCGAAAACTTCCGCGACAGTAAAATAACCTTTTTATTTATTTAATTATTACATAATTTATTTAAATTCTTTATCTTAATACTTTAACTTTAAGAGAATAATAATTTCAGTTACAGAATAAACCAAGAATCTACTCTACTAGCACTCAGGCGTAGGAAGGTACTAGATACTAGAACTAAAAAATAACACGATTATATGTTTTTATTAGCTTCCGCCCGCGGTGTTGCCCGCGAGGTACCTACATAACATATAGCCTATGTTCATCCTGAAAGTTCATTATAAAATGAGTACTTATACAGGGTGTGGCAAATTCTTGGTCACTGAAGGGTAGCTACCTTTTCTCTTGTAGTTAGAAAGTTTTGTTCATATGAAACTTCAGTTTTATTTTTAAGAAAAAAATAATTGCATTTTTAGTTTTTTGAAAAAAAGTACTTACAGTTAGCCTAAAAAATTACATTTGTCAATAAAACAAGTTGGTCTTAATCGACTCTATTTCCCACCAGGAACACTTCTCCCAAAGTAACTTATCAAATCAATTCGTAAGTTTTTGCAATAATTCAAAAAAACACATCCCATACATTTTCTATGAAATTAGTAGTTGTAAACATTATAGTGCCACTTATTCGATGGTTATTAATTTAAATTCGTAAAAGTAAAAACATGTAAAAACCATATAAGCTTTTGCGTATACATCAATTGTTATTTTTGTAGTAAAGCTAGCTGTTGGTTTAAAAAAAAAAAGATTTTAGATGATTATTTTAGAGAATGTCTCCCACGAGCCCAATCCGTCCGTTTGTCTGCCGCATAGCCTCATTTCATATCTGTATAATTTTTTTAATTCTGGACATTTCACACGGAATCATGTAGCCCCCAAAGTAAGCAGAGCTTATGTTATGGGAACTGATATACTTCTTACATACTTTTTTTGCTACATATATTTGTCAAATATTTGTTTTGACAAATATTTGTAGATCATACAAACAAGTGTCCCGCGGCGGGGATCGAATCCGCAACCTCATGCATCTCAGGCGGGCCTTCACCCACTGCACCATAGAGGTCGTCAATTAGTATTATTATTAATTGATTAAGCCTACTCCATCTCAACAATGTTCCAGGCACTATAGAACCCGTTAAGTGTAGGCAAAGATTGCCTCCTGATACTGTATAAATAATCTAGTAAAAGAGAGGCCTAAGTTTTTTTTAATATCAGTTGGTAAGTACCTCAGGTTTCCTTATTCAACTTACAGATGTACTTAACGTAAGTATCACCATAAGTTAATTAATTAGTTACTTCCTAAATTAAGTTACTGTGAAACTAAAAGTTGCCAGGAACTAAATATTACAGCTGGTAATACTACTGAACGATGAAAGCCGCTTTGCACGTTACTTTTCAATTTAACTAACAGCTTTTACAGTTTGACAGTTTCTTATCGAATAAATTAAGGAGAGTGTGCTCAGGAACTGTACAAATTAGTTTCGCCGTTTTCTTTCTTCCATCGTACCTCCAGATACCTGGAAAGGCGCCATTTGTATATGGTTGATATTCCCAGTGTTCGTACTGAACGAAAATGTGGAACTCTTGCTGTATTTCTAGAAAATTATAATAGTAAATAATGGTGGACATTTCACACAGCATCATGTAGCCCCAAGCGCTGAGCTTGTGTTATGGGAACCACATGACTGGTATACTAGGTACTTAAATTCATTTTTTTTTGTAAATACATTCATAATATGACAGAAACCACCCAGACCCGAGACAAATATTTGCAGATCATACAAACATTTGTCCCGCGGCGGGGATCGAACCCGCAACCTCCTGCGTCACAGGGGCGGGCCTTCACCCACTGCGCCATAGAGGTCGTCAAATGGAAGGTATATGTCTTCAAATTGACAGTCAATAGGTTCCTTGGTATGCGTGCTCCATCGTGACCACTCTGTTTCTTTACATACATCAAGCAGAGTGTGGTCAAACTCAAACCTATTTATATTAAAAAAAGCTCGCTTGTGACTTTTTCTAAAATGGTGAAATAGCTCAGCAGACTTCCGAAAATGCATCCGATTCGATGATTTTCTTCGTAAAGCTGACGTTTTTCAGCGAAGAAACGTCACTTTCTTCTAAATACATTCCGACAAGGTCTGAATCGCACTGCACAGCAAGTATTGCTTCCGAAATACGAAACATTTTATTAAAGCTTGGCACAAAGAATAATGGTTATTATGGATGAAAGAGTTTGAATCTGAGGTTCACAGCAATATAAATTCGTGGTCTCTATCCAGCCCTAAAGAAAAGATGCGGGCACTCTGTTCTCTACGAAGTAATATTGGATTGCACTCGCTTCGTTTCAAGGATTTATTATATTTGTATACATTGCTGTCTGAACTTTGTTGACCTAGATGTCCTTTTAACTTACAGAAAAAAATCCATTAAAAAAAATACTTTTTAAATTTTTATTAATCCATTGCCATCATTATCGTCATCGTTTGTATCATGGTAGTTTTAAATTTTTCGAAAAGAAAAATCCATTGATGCACGGCCGGGCTCGAACCCACGCCCCTCGGTTCGAAAGAAGAAGCACTATCTTAACCCCACTCTTCTAATACGGCTCTGTGACTGTGAGAACATACTTGTAATTTTTGTTAATTCGACAACAGTAACTTTGGTTATCTCAAATTTTCATCAACATTGCTCATTTTGAAGCTATTGTATTGTTCCCACAGGAGCGTCTTAAATTGTTGTGAAGAATAAAATTGAGAAACAAACAATTTGAAAACGTATAAAATGTGTATGGTTCCCATGAGATCGTTACTTTGAGGCCATGGGATAGGGTTTCTTCGTTTGATCATCACAGTATAAATATCTTGAGAATATGTATATTATGTATAACTGCTAAAGCAGCACGGTACAGGAGCGTGAGGGGCGGGCGGCCAGGCTTAACTAGTGAGGGGATCTTGCGCTGAAACGAAACGAATCGATTTTTAAAAAGCTTATTTTAATACGCGTACGACAATTTAAAATATAAATAATAGAGTTTAAAATTCAAGTAAAAATGTTGAAGTAGGTACCTAATTATTAATTTTCGTAAGTAAGTAATAAGTATTTTTTTTTATTTTAATTATGAAAGTAAGTCAAATCGATTTTTATTTTTTGTTCTCTTTTATTTTTCGATAATTCTTTAGACATCTGCTTTATTCGGGGACAACCGGTAAGCCTGTTTTTATTTTTATTTTATATTTCTTTACTGAAGAAACCAAAAACAGTTAACTTAAGTAGGTAAACAATTATGATAGAAACAGCCAATAATAGGTCTCTAGTAGAAATAGGTCTCTAATAGTTCTAGAAACAAAATAATATTTATAAAAACTTTTAAATAAATCTTAATAAAGAAAGATGAAATAAAATAATACATAGGTATATTTTATGTATTATTTTATCTTTAGTCGCCGCCCGCCGTAGCTCACCGCACATTAGGGCAAGGTGAACTGAAGAAAATATTGTTCGGGAAAATGCGCACGTCACTAGAGCACTGTGGATAAACCGCCGCACCACGCGCCTGCCAACCAAACGAACAGTCGAGCTTCGCGCCCTGGCCTGAGCGATCGCGTCCCTTCTTAGGACCGAACAACCCCGAAAACACTTGCGTACATCATAACAATTCCAATATCCCCCGGCTGAATGAAACCAACCGGTCTTAGCCCAAACACTCTTACCCCACACGCATTTAATTTAGGAAACTCGTTCTTTCAAGTTTTATGCGTTAAGAAAGTAAAATTGCTAATAAACTTGGAGGCTCCCGAAGAATTCGGCAACCGGCGCGGGCTTTATAGCTGAGTCAGTTTGGAGTGGTCAGATCCGGCTTTCTTTATTCAAGGTAAGAATACAGTTAATCAAACATGGCTTTCTACAACTTTTTGGTAAGCTCGCGTTATTTTACTTTTCGGACTTTATTGAATTGTTTGGGTTTGTATAGGTATTATAAATTATTCGCGGTTCTGTTGCAAAGTTTTTGTTTATTGGCAATTTATTTTGATTGGATTATGTGTGAAAGTTAAATAACAGCTGAAACTGTTTTACCGATGCGAATTATCTTATTTACACCTTGTCAAACGCGCGATTAAATACCCGTAGGTATTACTCAGGTATTCGTGAATATTTTAATCTGTTTGGGTCTCGTATATAATTAATAGCTACGCTACTTCGGTGCCTACAGCATTTCGTTATTAATTTATGCACAGTTTATATGAAAATAATGAAATTACCTTGAAAGTATACTAAAATAAACATTTAAGTTAATGCAAGAACCAATAACGTTATACTTAAAATATCCATAAATAAAATAAGTACGAAATATTAAATACCAGGATATTGGGTAATGAAAGCTCATACCAATTCAATAATTCATGGCAGGCATTCATGAATGCAGTAGATATGCGTACAGTTCTGAAAATATTCAGAACTCAACTTAATTTAATGAAACACGAATTCCGTTCGTAGAGTAGTGTAGAGGTATGTATTCAGGAGCGATTAAACATCGAGTTCGGGACTCCCGAAAGGCCGACCCTTTCGGCCTCGAAGCACTTCTACTAGCTGAGTTATTATTTAATCTTAACGCCTGTATTCCTACTTGATTAATGAGCAGTCCTCTGGAAACCAGCCTTCTGAATGGTTAACACGAGCCCGACTTTTTGCATGAGTAATGCGGGTAGTTTAACGTCGAGCTTTCGTCAGATTTGTTTCAACTCTCATCATCCTGCACAAAGGCTGATGTTCATAGATTAATATTTCGGACGAGTAATCACGACACGACGCCGCTGAATTGGAAATGTGTGTCACAGTTGTGTTTACACGCGCTTTATATAAAAGGTTTAAAAAATTGTGAAGGCGACTAATGAAAAATCTCGTGGGCGTGTTTTGCGTCGAATGACACCGGGATGCAATCGCAATGCGGATGCAACGTTGATTACGGAAGGATTATCCATTATAACCTATGCGTGATGAAGCATGCGAGCGTAATGTATCTATAAATTCTATAATGTGGATTATGACACGAATCACGAACTCTTTCGAAGGGTGAGGCCAAGGATAGACTATAAAAACTTTTATTAATATATAAGCTGATTACGCAGACGGCAACTACCGGCGTAGGAAAATAATGAGTTTATAATATTTATATAATATTACCAAACCATTTATTCTCATTCAAAATACCAAAATACCAAATACTTATTCATAATACCAAACCAGTTATTCTTATTCAAAATTAAAGTACTAGTTGATTAGGTAGGCAGACGTGTTTGGTCCTGCAATATACCCCTACATTAGGTTAGTGAAACCAAAAAGAAAAAGAATGGTCGAAACATAAAAAAATACTAGATGTCGACAACAGTGCCTCCAACCGGGCTATGGCTCAGTACCATCCAGCCAGCAATGTGATTTAGACCTTCTCGGAATGTATTCCGAGATGAATGACGTTTCTTCCCTGAAAAAATGTTAACTTTCCGAAGAAAATCATCAAATCGGATGCATTCTCGGAAGTCTGAATCGCACCGCTGACGACCTTATAAGTGCAAACATTTTCAAAATAGGTCACGCCGTTTAAGCGAAAAACTACGAACCTTTTCATTCTGGGTTGATTTTTTTTAAAGGTTTTCTTCGTATTTAGTATATGTATTTGGATAGGTCGCTCGTTTAATCAATCAGATTAATTTACGAATTAACTAGATGTCGCCCGCGTTTGTTGAATTGGAATTTTCCGGGATAAAAAGTATCCAGAATGAAAACTTGACCCAGGTTGGACCCTACTCAGGGTTGAAAGTATGACTACCTTTACCAAATTTTATAAAAATCCGTCATGCCGTTTAGCCGTGTACCTAATATAAGTAAGGATTTAAAAATTAGCATTTTGATTGGTCGCTTATGAGATGCTAGCGTTTTGTCATCTGATGTTTCGTTTGAGGGACTTGCAAGATCTGTGTAATTTATTTAAGCAATCAAGATTGTGTCCATTATTATTGTGCTGAAGTTAGCTGAATCTAAATCAAAGCTCGCTTTGATTTACGAAAGGCCTTATCTAATCAAGGGATTAATGTGGAACAGAAGAGCTTGATCCACTTAATTTCATCAGCAAAACATTTCTAATCTGATAACATTATCTACTTACGAAGTGACCATGGTAACCTAGCACTTTTTGACCGTTCAAAAATGAAGTGATCATCTAGTCTAGCTAGTCGACACTGTTTAGATGTCCATTGGATTTTTTAAGAACCAAAGCATAGCATTTTTTACTAATCCTTTCAAACCCAAAAAATGTTTATTAAGTAAGAAGGTAGGATCTCAGGGATCACATTAAAACGACTTAAAAGCTAAGTGATTCTACTCCTGTTCTTTCGCGATCAACACCATGAAGAATTAGGGCAACAAACACGGTTTGGAGCATAGCTTTCTTTTCGGTGATCCATCCTTTTAAATCTAAATAGTCCAGCTATGTTGGGGAGCCAGTCGAACAAAGTATAAAACAAACAATAAACTGTAAAATCAGGACTTAAATCTTTACTAGATAATTTTATAAAAAGTTAGAAGGCAAGTTATGCATGCCTACATTTAATTGCGCTCTAGAGGAAATTATTTGGATTGGAGTAGGCTTGCCAAGCACTTAAATAAAACCAACCTCTCAGCTTATTCGACCTTATTCACAGAAAAAAACATGTTCAATACATGTTGAGCTGATTAAGACGCGAGTTTCTTCACGAAGTTTTCCTTCACCGTACGATGTCACCAAAGAAGGTTCGAGCTTTCATTATAACGTGCTCAAAGTTGACTCTTATAAAGCCATCGAGTTGAAAAAAGTAAGAAATACCTTCGCGTAAGTACGGCCACATCAAAAGTACTAAAGAATTTTATGCCAAGCTACCTATATTTTTATCGGCTAAGGAAAAGCAAAAGGTATGGTTGTAAACATAAGATTGAATGGTTAAGTTCAATCATGGAGAGTCCGTTCTAGATAAAATTAAATAAAATTGAGAGTTATTTCATTATTTATCGCAGTTTTAGCTTTGTACAGTCAACTAACCAACGAAAAGAAAGCTAGGCCCCATACCGTGTTTGTTGCCCTGATTCTTCACGGTGTTGGTCGCGAAAGAACAGGAGTAGAATCACCTAGCTCTTAAGACGTTTCAAAATGGTCATACCGGTCCTACTGAATAAACGATGTTTTTGAATTTTAAAAACTTCTTACGACCTCTGTGGCGCAGAGGGAAAAGGCCCACCTGAAACACAGAAGGTTGCGGGTACGATTTCCGCCGCGGGGCAAATGTTTGTATGATCTTTGTTTGTTTGTTTGGGTGTTTTTCAATGTATAATAATGTAAGTATGTATTTAAAAAAAAGTAATTACTTAGGTACTTACCTATAAAAGTAGTATGCCAGTCATAGCTCGTGCCAATTCAGACGTACCACAACCACACGACACCGACAACCACACCACAACGACGCGACGTGGTCGGGCGTATATTTGTATTGAAAATGAATTTCCAATTCACACGTACCACATTTTGTCGTTGTTATCGACCACCTGTGTAATACGACCACATCGCAACCACATCGCAACCACATCGTGACGACATGACGTCATCAACAGCGCGCGCCTAGCTGGCGCCTGCCACATCGACATTTTGTCGGTACCACAACGCAACTGCAAAAAGTCGCTGCGACACTATTCACACGTAACCACAGCTGGACCACATTTTGTCGCTGCGACGTGGTGTGGTAGTGGTACGTGTGAATTGACGCTTACTCCCCACAACAGCTTACTTTGCGGATAGATGATACTGTGTGAAATGTCCAGCATTATTTGTTTATTTATTTATAGCTTTGAGTTAAGCATAAGTTACTTATAGTACAACATAGTACAATCATTTTGGGATGGCCGGTTTGACGTTTGTCAATCCATAAAGTTTCGTATTTATGTCAATAGTGATAAATGGACATTTCACGTTATTGATCTCATTATTGAAATGTGTCAAAACTGCCTTCCCAGTGTGGGTCTTCTTCCAATTTGAGTCGAGATTTACCCTGTTATTCAAGGACTAAAGCTGGGAACAAATTATCGGACGCGGCTTACGGACGCGGCAGACAGCCGCGACTTAATAGGTATCTGGATATAGAACGAACATAGAACTGTGCACTTTATCTGACGAAAGTCGCGGACGCGTTCTTGGACCTTCAGACTAGGGCATCGAGAACCGGGCATTATTTAAGAACCGGTTTTTTCGATTCCAATTTCAACTCAGAACCGGGTACCCGGTTCTTTCGGTTCTTTCAGTTCTTGTGATAATTTTTATTCGAATCGAATCGATGTTTGTCCTTTTGCACAAAAAAGGCAAAGAATGTGAAAATAACCGGACTATCGCTTTAATAACGCACGCAAGTAAGATCTTCCTACCCTAAATTGTATTAAAAAGACGTCTTAGTTACTTTTTAGCCCAACAAATACCTGAAGAACAGCCAGGTTTGTTAAAGGCAAGGGTACGTGGGAATCAGAATCAACATTTGCCAAATAATAGAGAAGAGTATAGAATTCAACAGCCTAGTAATCCTGTGCTTTATTGATTTTACCAAAGCTTTGACTGTATGCAATTGGAGAAATTGTGGAATATACTACTGGAGATGGGAGCTCCTGAACACCTCGTCAGTTTACATACAGAAAACCGTTCTTACATCAGGTTGGGCACCGAATGCTCTAGTTCGTTCCAAACCCAGAAGGGAGTGAGACACCGATGCATCCTATCCCCTGCTCTGTTTAACATTATTTGAAGAGTACATATTTCGTAGGACCCTTGAAAACTGAGGGAAAGGTTTCCCGATAGGCGGAAAGAGGACGTCAAAATTCAAAAATCATTTAGTAGGACCGCGATGACCACTTTGAAACGTCTTAGAGCTAGGTTATTCTACTCCCGTAGAAACTTTCGTTACGCCGACGATACCGTTCTCCTAGCAACATCCGTGGAAGATATGGGAGAATTCTTCCAAAGTCTAGAACTTGTCTAGTCTGAGTCAACAGGGCGAAAACCAAAAAAATTGGTAGTGGATCGTGCGGAGAAACTAATAGATGCCACCTGCAACATCTCAAGCATCGACAACGTTGACAAATATGTATCTACCTAGCTAGGGCCACAAGTATTGTAAGGATGGCAGCCCGGAGATAAAGAGGTGTATTGGAATGGCAAAAAATACAATGACCTCGTCTAAATAACATCTGGAAGAACAGAGGAATAGATATCAAATCTAAGATCAGACTGTTACGGGCATTGGTATAAGTTTTTAGTATTCCCTGTATTTATGTATGGAGTGGAAACGTGGACAATTCTGGCCAGAGAAAGACAAACGACGGATGCATTCAAGATGTGGTGCTGGAGGCGACTGCTAAGAATACAGTGGACCGATAAACGCACCAATGTGGCGATCCTATCCCAGCTCCAAATTAAAACCCGATTGGCTACTTTGAGCCACCAACGCACTCATTAATACTTCGGCCACGTGGTGCGCAGAGGCGATGAAAGTCTAGTAAAACACAAAGTCTGGTAGTACACGGTTGTAAGGGACGCACTAGACAGAAACGGGTGGAGGCCGATCATCCGTTCCGAAGACAAACCCGAAGATTCTCAGATATCAGGGAACGACGAGAGAGTTAGTTTATTAGGATTTTGTAAGTAAAATCTTACAAAATTCTACAATGGGATCAAAAATCAAACAGGGAATTCATAATCACAGCTATACTCTAAATATTTTAAACAATCACTAAAAACAAACAAGGTACACTATGCTGCCTGTACACACCTAAGAACTCGGCACGCTTTCGAAGAGAACTTTTTGAAAGAACCGAAAGAACCGAAAACCCGGTTCTTGATATTTTGAGAACCGGTTCTTGTTGCAGCCCCAAGAACCGGGTAATCCCGGTTCTTTCGGTTCCGGGTAAACCCGGTTCCTATGCCCTACTTCAGACGTCCGAAGGCAATCTGGCCCGCTGGGTGTTCGGACGGTGTGCACACTTATGGATGCGTCCGATAGTTTGTTTCCAGCTTAACTCTGTTGTCATCTGTTTTCAATTAAGTAAATGTGACAAGAAAGAAACCATTCTCCTAAAGGCTTGACAAATTGTCAATTTGATATGAAAAATGGGGGTACTCTCGACCGTAAGCATGCAAAGCACAAAGCAACAACTTGGTATTCAAGAGTAGCAATAGCAGTATTGTCCTGTTCGCTTTCTGCATGATCAAAAGAAACAAGGTCACTTTCCGAGAGAACCTTACGTTACAATCTAGATGCCATTTTATTGCATTTTATCTTTTGTAGACTTATTGCGATCTTTTCTAGGTTTGTTTCATCCACTTGAACATAGCATTTCGAGACACGAAATGCTAGACCTCCAGGGGTACCTACAAATAAAACCTAACTCTTTCCTTAGTTATTCAAGGAATAGTTATGATTAGAATAGAGATTCTAGGAATATTTATGATTTGAGAGAAGATAATTCTTCTTTTCTCATGTGGTTCCCATAATACAAGCTCTGCTTACTTTGGGGCTACAATGATGCTGTGTGAAATGTCCAGCATTATTTATTTATTTATTTTACCATATCGCCTTGCTGTATTTTGTGTTTGTACTGCATTGATTTGCAATTGAATTGAATGAAAAACAGGATCACGGACTGTAATCGCAAAGCACGGTAGACACATATTCCCTCTGATCATTTAGACATTATTCCATACGTGACTAGTTAGTTGTTTCTTCACGAAGTTTTCCTTCACCGTTTAGAGCCCGTAAAGAGCATTTTTTTGAACCGGAAAATCTATCGGACAGTTTTTGAACCAATATATTTTTCGTACCAATATACTCGTATTTCTATATTTTTTGTATGATAAAGTAATCTAAATTATAATAACCACGATCAATTAGTCGCTTTAAAATAGGTATTTATTTTTCACCGCAACGCATAAGAGGGCGAGCGCCATTCATTATAGCATAAAGTTGAACATAAATAGCACGTTAATATAGCGAGTAATTGGCATCGTAGGGTACGATTAGGTGAACTCGGGTGGCGTGTTACCGCACTATTAGTTAATTTTCAGAAATACTTAGTAGTTTAAAATAGTTAATGAAAAAAAATTACTGCATCCCCAAGGCATTTATGATCATTTGAAAATGTCTTAGGTAGTCAGAGGCCTGTCCAAAAACATATTTGGTACATACCCACATTTTGCAGAAGCTAGCATTCCATACGTGACAGGTAGAAGAAATACCTTCGCGTAGGAACGGCCACATCAAAAGTACTAAAGAATTTTATGCCAAGCTACCTATTTTTATCGGCTAAGAAAAATCTAAAGGTATGTTGTAAAACTTGTAAACATAAGATTGAATGGGCTATTGCTGCTATTAGAAAACTGTTTGGTTTCCTCACGATGTTCTCCTTCACCTTTTAGAGCTCGTGCTAATGCGCACATAAGTTTTTGCCTGTATTCGAATTACAACCTTCGGATCCATGGTCATGAGGTCAAAACTCAGTCATTCATACAACAAAGGTTGCAATTTCGTTTCGGAAAATTTACATAGTGACAACATTTATTGAGTAACTCGAGCTCTAAATGGTCACGCCAATCTACACCTACATACGGTCCAATTGGCATGATCAAATCGGAAGCGTCATGCCGAATATGCCGATTGAATCCGGCATGGTCCAATCGATTGGACGATAGGCCAGGATGGTGTATAAGCACCATCGACATCTTCATAGGATTTCGAATTCCCGAGAGATCCGAGAAAGTATTTACTTTGCCTGAGGTATATAGTCGTGAACCTTCGTTTCATTCCATGCACATAAATGCGAAAGCTATTTTCTATTTGTAATTTATAGATGCATTTATGACCGATCGTAAATTGTAAAGGCTCTAACACAAGCTGGGCCAGCCTAAGCCAGCGCGAGTGAAGGCGAGTCAACGCAAGGCGAGTGCTACCGTCCACACGCTTGACGAGTCTATGCAAACCAATGTAAGTTGGCACTGGCGTTCACTCGGCGAGCGGGGGCCAGCGTGTGTTTGAGCCTTAATGGATTCCTTCCAGCTACTAGGATAATATATAACACAACCTTGTGTCAAACTCAATATTATGCTCTATTCAATACGACCACTATTAAGTATAACTTAGGATCATTTTAAAAGCTAGGTGATTATTTTAAGAGCAAGGTGATTCTACTCGTCCGCTACCAATACCATGATTGTATAAATTTTTAGAGCGAGACAAAAATCTTGAAGCGCTATATTTTATAAGCAAAGCTGCGCATTCATCTCCCGTTGGCAAATTAGATGTTCCAAAACAAATCCGGCATTGTTTGCACCGAATGAATTTCAATTAGTTTTGCCATTGTACTTAGTTCCTTGTTTTGGTTTACATTGTCTACGACGCTCTACGTGCTCTACGTCGTAGGCATAACGTAGCTGTTCTACGAAGATCTGCAAGCCTGGTATTTTCATTCAGTAAAGCAAGGAATAGAGACACTATGGTGTACTACGGGTAGAAAATACTTCCCGTGGTACACCAGCGAGCATAAAAAGGTCGCTATTGCAGAATCGCATTGCAGGAGTTGAACTTTTGCCATCTCTTTTCACTGACTAAGTGAAAATAAAGCATTATAGTTCATTTCATATTGTGATTCTGCTTTAGCGACCTTTTTAAGTCCGCTGTGTCCGCTGTGACCTTGGTGGACTACGGGTAAAAATATTTCCCCGTGGTACACCTGGTGGAGAAAATAGATGGACCACGGGTAGGCACTGATTCAGAGCACGATTCTGTGAGTGTACATTAAAAAGTTGTTTATTTCCAAGTACCAGAACCAAGTAAAAATCCGTAGTCTCTGCCTGCTCCTATGGGAAAAAAGCGTGATTTTATGAATATTTGTGTCAGAGATTACTAATCACCAAACTTCTCTGTAGACCTAATAATTTGTGTAACAAAAAAAAAATAACATTAAATTATAATAATAAACCAAAAAATATAGCTATCTCTTTTTGGCTTTAGTAAAAAATTATTTAGAAACATTTTCAGTGTCAGGTGTAATAAAAAAATAAAGTAGTCTTGAGATTTTAACGATATATAATTCTATGAATTTCTATGAAGAACCAGGGAAATAAACACGGTGTGGGGTCTTGATGTTTTTTCCGATGATCCCTTTCTCGAAAATAATCCATTACAGGTTGAGCATGGTCAGTTTCTAATTAAATAACATTTGTGCCAAAAAGTAGGCATAGATAAGTAAAAACATTAAACCTAAGTTCAGATGAACGCACGGCGACGCGCGGTTGACTCGGCGCGCGGCTTGAGATTGTAACAAATTAATGTTATGTACATGACCGCGCGTCACCGCGCGTAACCGCGCGTTCCCGCGCGAACCACCATGCACCAAGCCGCCGCCATCTGAACTGCTGAACCGCGCGGCAACGCGCATCGCGGCGCGTTCATCTGAACTTAGCCTAATACGAAAATGATAGACGAGGAAAAAAGTAGCTATAACAGGAACATAATTCTTAGCTAGTTTCACAACAAAACTTTCAGCAGTATTTGATAGGCTAGCTAGTATTTTATCTTAGATGTTTGTTTTGTAGGCGGGTACAGTTAGCCATAAAAATTACAATTTCATACATTCAATCCTGAAATACATAATTATGCTACAAATAGCATGATTGTTTGCTACCACGTAGCGTGCATGACATAAGCATACTATTTTCGTGTGTATACACGTGACACGTGCTTATTGTGTCTATGGCCCCGATAGGTAGTAGTGGCGCTATTGTCAATATCTACAAAATAATATGACTTTAAGGCTGTGTCCCTAGTAGGCAAACTGTGAGCGGCCGACTGAGTTTGCGGCGTATCGGTTTAGTACGCTCTTCCATATATTTGAATTGGAGTGTCCACAGTTTGCTAGTTTTGCGCTCACTGTACGCAGTTTGCAGCGTTACGCGCAAAACTAGCAAACTGTGGACACTCCATTTCAAATATATGGAAGAGCGTACTAAACCGATACGCCGCTAACTCAGTCGGCCGCTCACAGTTTGCCTACCGGGGACACAGCCTAAGTGTGTAGCAAGTTGAATCCGGTAGTTGGCACTATATCTATGGTCGAGATCCAGAAAAATAATGAAATCAATTTCGTCCTTGTGTTTGAAGAACATTTATTAAGCTTTGCAAATATTTCATCGGCATCCCTCAGTCCAGTTGGAATTGGCACACTGTCATATCCTCTATTATACATATTTTCGACTGTTTGTTTAACAGAAACCGCTCGATACCGCTAGCTTATTCCAGTTGATTGATGGTATAGAGCTTTTAACATAACTGCATATTCGTCTAACATGATCCAATTTGCTCCCTCCTCGTAGTAAATTAAAATTGGGGTTAAATGAAGTCCTATCCTCCTAATTTTATAAACAAATCAATACCATTAGGTATTGATTTTCACAAAGCATCATCTAGCCCAAAGTAAACAGATCTTGTGTTATGGGAACTGCATGACTGATATACTTACTTCTTATATTATTTTTTTGTAAATACATACATCATACATAAAACCAGAATAAATAAATCTGAAAGTTTGTGAATCTTTGAATGAGAAAATCTTTGAAAACGTTTTAAACACGCCTCAAATAGTCAGACTTGTATGAAACTTGGTATACGTTAGGTATGAATCGTAACCGGTAATATCAAATAGGCTATTTAATATGTACCTAAGTACCACACGATCAAAACCGGGGACAGAAGCTAGTCAGAAATAAAAAATACTTGTATGGGAATGAGATTTCAACTGCACACAATGCTGAGCTTTGAATTAAATACCTGAGTTTTAACTTCATTTTAAATCCAAAAATCCATAGCTTTCTAATAGCGTAAAAATCCATAGCTTTCTAATAGTTGCAAGCCCATCTTGCAACCTGTCACCTATGGAATGCTAACTTCTGCATAATGTGGGCATGTACCAAATATGTATTTGGACACACCTCTGACTACTTCCAATAGACATCTTCAAATAATCTTGAAATGCCTTCAAAGAGTCGTGATCATATTTAATTTTTTTCAAATCCAAAATAAGTTTTTTTATTCCTTCAGTAGTTGCTACTGCATGTTTTGAAGTGTAGCTTGATCACGGTAAGGGTATACTTTCGTCAAGGCCGCCGGTAAACGACTTAGTCAGGCCCAAACTTTTTCGCCGACATTCTATTACCATATTTTACTTCCCACGCGGAAATAGTATTTCAAAATAATGTTTTGCGATTCTTTGTTTCTGATTGTGACTTTCACATAATTCGTGGTGTAGACTATTAACTCAAAACTTATTTAGGCTAAGTTCAGATGAACGCGCGGCAATGTGCGGTTGGCTCGGCGCGCAGTGCATGACGGGTGCACGGGCACGCGCGGTGACGCGCGGTCATGTACACAACAACATTGATTCGCGACGACGCGCGGTTAGCTCGGCGCGCGGTTTAAGATTGTAACAATGCGCGTCGTCGCGCGTTCTTCTGAACTTAGTTTTAGTGTCGTGTGGTAGGTACTCTAAAAAGCGACTTTTTAGCAATATATTCTTTTTGTGGTTAAACTAATAGATTTTTTAAGGCTAGTAACCTTAAAATTAAGTTTTATGATCGAAGTGAAATGAATATTTAAAAAACCAACTCGATAACTATAAAAAATTGTGGAGGAGAATCAAGAAATGGATTTAATTTTGAGGAACTGAAATTCCTTGTACGAGATCAATATACTTGAAAGCTTTGCCTCTAGACTTAGGCACTTTATGGCAATTTTATGGCGCTTGTATTGTTTCCTTACCAACCCTACTAAACGTGAACCACAACTGAATCCCCAAAGACGAAAGTAATTTAAAGAAGTCAAATAAATTCACGTACTAACGCAAGTCATGTTTGTAAGTATTCTACGTGGAAAATTGTAGGCCAATCTTACCGCTTAGTCAAAGCTACGTCAAAGTCAAAAACCATTTATTCAGTAGAACCACTGAACTAATTATGTGGTTTACTCCCGTTAGGTACTTCGTGACGAATATTGTAAACAAGGCAACAAGGGCATTGAATATGTCTAAGGAGGTAGTCACCGGTTTGTCCAAATACATATTTGGTACAGCCAATACATTGTTTATAGTCAAAAATGTATTACTTTTTTGACAAATAAAGGTCATAGCTGTTTAGATCAACTCGGCACCAGCAGCACCGCACCGCATCGCCTTGCGCTGTTAGGTATTCTTTGTATGGAATTCTATGAACCAACTCCTTGACAGCTTGCGACACGCGATCCGGTGACGTTACGAAGCTAATGTAGTGAGCGTTGGTTCATAAATAATTCTATACAGAATTCAGATCAAAACAGAATTAGAACCAGTAATTCTAGTAATTATTGTGCGTCGTAAGACCGGGTCTTGGGAGTTCATAATACATTTTCTAAAACGATAAATTATTTACAGAATCTACTACATTTTACATATCTTTAAAAAACACAACTGGATGAGTCATCTAAGATTCCTTGTAAATGATCTATAGATAGTCAATTGATCCAAGTCACTGCCACTTGGAAGGCTAAGGCTTGTTTCACTCTTCAGCGTGTCGCCGGTCGCGTTCGCGAGTTGACCATTCACAGCACAGAGAATTTTGAATTTTCGAATTTCTCTGTGCTGTGATTGGTCAACTCGCGGACGCGACCGGCGACACGCTGAAGAGTGAAAGGCCCCTAAGGCTTGTTTCACTCTTCAGTGTGTCGCCGCCGCGAGTTGACCATTCACAGCACAGAGAAATGTGCTGTGAATGGTCAGCTCGCGGACGCGACCGGCGACACGCTGAAGAGTGAAACAAGCCTAAGACGCTGGCATCATTATCACGCTGGAGGCAAATGAATCAAGATACATCCATTCATGCTCAACCTCGACCATGTCCTACTGGCATTATCTTTATTGTCTGCCTGTTTCCACCCACTGGACCTTAGGCCACCTCTATAGAATGCAGTATACTCTTGTGGAAGTGGCCGATTGCATCCTATTCTCCCTATTATCGATTCATCTTGACTTTACAATAAAAAAATAAAAAAAAATAAAAAAATCATTTATTGCCACATGTGATACATAAAACAAGGAACAAAGAAAGAAGCTGCTTATATACTACTTAATATAGTTCACAGGGCAAAAGGGATAAATTCAGCAAAAATTGCTGCACATAGGTACAGCGCTGATTTTCAATCTACCCCCCTCGGATAGTTCTTCACCGAGCGGTTAAGAGGAGCGGGTTACAGTTTAATTTTAGTACTTACTAATACACATTTATTGTTCGGAATTACAATAATACCTATTTCTAAAGTGACAATGCCTTTGTGTGTGTGTGTATGTGTGTGTGTTTGTGTGCGCGTGTGTGTGTGTGTATGTGTGTGTGTTTGTGTGTGTGTGTGTGTGTGTGTGTGTGTGTGTGTTTGTGTGTGTGTGTGTGCGTGCGTGATAACAGTACACCTTTACCAGCGTTTGAAGGCCGTTTCAACATTGTGCTTTTGTCGCAATAGAAGAATATTTTTTAACTTTTGTTTAAATGAAACCGGACTAATTTTTTTTTGTTTTAGAGGCGGCGGTATAACATTCCATATTTTTGTAGCCCGGAATTTAAAACAGCCTTCAAATCCTTTGGTTTTGTGCTGGGGGATAGACAGATTGTTATGGAGTCTTGCTCTGGTACCAATCCGATGCATGTTTTTAAACCAGGTGAATTTCTCGAATAGGTACTCGGGCTTTTTGTTCCAGAGAACTTTTTGAGTTATGCAGGCTATATGTAACTCCCTTCTGGCCTTCATGTTTAGGATGCCTTTCTCTACTAGGTGCGGGCTTATGTGTTCCCTTCTAGGTACCCTGAAACAAAACCTGATGCAAGCATTTTACACCCGATTGACCACAACTTGTGGTATTGGCATAGCCGTGTGTGCATACTAGGTGTTTTGATACTAGCTGTTTTGCAGCTTACGCCCGCGGCTTCACTCGCGTGATATCTCGGATAAGACGTAGCCTATGTGTTATTCCAGGTCATAAACATTTCTCGATATTCAAGTTTCATTAAATCCGTTCAGTTTTTGCAGAAGTTTTTGCGTGAAAGAGTAACAAACATCTTTACATCTATACATCCTCACAAACTTTTGCATTGCATTTGATTTTGATTCAAAATTAGCCAACTCTGACGAACCATTCTCAAGTAATAATCTTGTAAACATGCAGCAATTTATGTTTATTTATATAGATTACTGCTAAGGCGGCGAACTTCGTACTGCCTTTATTTATTTTTTATTTAGATTTTTTGGGCCATAAACCCTCGCGGGAGCCCTCGGAAGACCTTACCGAAGTTTCATCACAATCTGATAAATGATTTATTTAAGACCGCATTGGACAAACATATAATATTAATTTTATATACGTTTTGAGCATGTAAGGCTGTATTAATGTGCTAAACACTATATTTGCCTATCTATCTAATCGATAAATAAAGTGAGTGGACAGAAATTGAAAAGCCAAAATGTACCTTTAACATTTCATCTTCGTATCCACCAATTTATATTTTGACTAGCTGCTGCCCGCGGCTTTGCTCGCGTGGTACCCGGATAAAAAGTATGTTACTCTCCAGCCCTCCACACAAAAAATCACGTCAATCCGGTGCTCTGTTTTGACGTGAAAGCAGGACAAATAAACAAACAAATAAACACACTTTTACTATATAAATGGGTACGGATACGGATTTAACGTCGTATTTGCTTGATCTATAATACTTACCTTAATACCAATTTGTTTGTAAACGAAAAGTGTAAACTAGACTTGCGAAAAATGCATCACTGAAGAGAAAAGAAAGATACATTTCATTTCACACAAAGATTCATATCCCTCTTTGTTATCTTCTTATCTTTTTGCTCAGTTTGCTCAGTGCATCAATTCAAAGTTCAATCCCTTTCCCTATGATTGAAATGAAAGAAGAGTAGAAGAGTAATGTGAAAGAGATGTTTGAATGGTACATTTTTACTTGTAAAGTCATATCGTCTCGTTCGCTCACGACGATTCACGACGACGAAGACTCAATGAGTATTGAGTAAGTGAGATAAGTATACATGATAGAGCAAGAGCGAGTCAATATTCGCCACGAAGTTCGTCGCGGTATCTCGGTGAAACTCGGATTTCCATTCCCATTTCCTATGTGAGTAAGTGAGCAAAGTGATAACAAGATGTATATTTGTCTCAAGTGATTGAAAAGAAAGGTGAGTAATATGGGATGATGGTATTCACTTTTCTCTTTCCCTCGCGAGCTACCCAAGTCTAGTGTAAACTTGTGTTGGATGTCCCTTTTAAATAAATAAATAAATCATGTGCGTCGGTGACACTCAAAGTGTGCCTTGAAGTGCGAAATGGGTTAAAGAAAATACGAACACTTATGCATCGGTACCTTACAATTAGCTACTGGTATGGGTTAAGTAAACAAAAGAAGCGCTTCGAGCAAAGCAATTTATTTGTTTTCACAGCCGCCTCGTCGAGTCAAACGCGTAAATCTCCAGTGCGTATGGAAGATACATAATTCTAAACAACGCTTTGCATATTAGTGAAGACACGCGAATAGTTATGAAAAATATGTTGTCGGTAATAAATATGTCCGATTATTTAAAATTCAAACGCAATAACCAATAAAGAAACGCAGATCCAAGATTCTACTTTTTGTAGGTAAAAGTCAATTAGCAATAATTCAATAATCCGTACAGTACGCGCAAAGGATCAAGGCATTCGTGATGTTAGACGGAACGTTGCGCAGTGCAGCCTTTTCATACTAAATTTTCTACTGTGCACCGAAACAACTAACTTCACGACAGATCCATTTCGCGTAGCGTACTGTACGTGTTTGTTAAGGGGGAAATTCACTAGCTAGACGGACATGCCCGCCGGACCTATAGGTCTGCAGACTTGCCCGCGGCGCGGGCATGTCCGTCTAGTGTATTCCCCATGCATAAAGCTGTTTTCCTTGATCACGTGTTTACTAACATTTAGGCTATCATTGCTGGGATATAAACCATTTACATGAAGTCAAGTGTGAATCCCATTAGACCAAACTCTCTATCAACAATTTCATATGCCAAAAGTATGATTAGAAGCCATTTTAACGAGGTAAACTTTCTGTTGCTCTGAATACGAATGAAAGATCACGATTGGATCAATTACCATGATTGGAGAACTTTCTATAAACAAGTAAAACTGTTAGTGAAGTGAAGCCTGTTATTATTATTTCAAGTTATATTAGTTTAGACTTGTTTTACAATTTAAGTAGTATATCAGTCATGTGGTTCCCGTAACACAAGCTCTGTTTAGCTTGGGGCTACATGATGCTGTGTGAAATGTCCAGCATTATTTATTTATTTATTATTTAATCGCTGAGTATAGTAAAATATCCGAAGTATGATTGGTGAAAAGTACAGATGGCTGGACTGACTATGACTAGTGGACATTAATATCTGTCTTTGTTTAGACTGGCCTCTCAGCTCAGTTGGTAGTAGCTCTGCCTTTCTGCGCTTTAGGTCGTGGTTTTTGTTCCCAATTAGGACAAACATTTCGGAGTTATTCCTGTTTGTCCCCGCGTCTTGTCCCCGAAAGGAGACAAATCGGAATCAAAATTCCTGCCTGTCCCCAATTTTAAATTTGGGGACGGTCGTACCTCCTCTGAAAAACTGTCGTAACACAAAAAATGTGACATTTGGATTATGTAAGATACATAATCCAAATGTCACATTTTTTGTATATAAATATAAAATTAAAATGCTTTTTTCCAAAACTGCTTTTTCTATGTTGCGACAATTTTTCAGAGGATTTGTGTGATGAACATAGGTTTGCTCTGTTATTGGTTGTTATAAAGTATTATAAGTATGTACTTATAAAATATAAGTATACTTATGTGTTCTATCAATTATCTGGTTCCCATAGTTTTGCTTAGCTAAAAATCATTAAAAATTCACAATTAAGAAATATTTGAAGGGTGCTCGATAAATAAACACTAAAAAATATTTCTGCCTAAGATAGCACATAGCAAAAAGCATCTAAAACTGGCATTTTATCGTGTTTTAAAAGGAACAAATCCAAGATTAAATTTCGAAATTTCATGTCTTCATGTTAAAGATGGTAATTGCCACAAAACAGAGACTCATTTTGCTTTGTAATTCATTAATTATTCTACATAAACTTAATCCATAATCTAACCTTAATAGATGAAAGTAAATCAAAATTGGTGTTGGTTATTTTGATGATCAAAATTGAACTGTCATTCGTTCGCTTTACGGTTTACATTTTAACTTGACTTTACATATTTGTGCGTGACATAGGTTCACGTTTTATCATTATCATGATATTGCGTGTCGAAGAAAAACCTCCTGCATGGATAGATAGGTTCTTTTCAATAGTAATTTTCTTCGAATAACCTGTTATAGCTCTACGACGACGGAAATAAAAACCCTCGGGGAATCTCACCGCATTAAATGCTTTTTCTCTTCGCCTTGTAAGTTGTCGGCACCATTGAAAGGCTTTGAGAGGAAGGGTGAGTACACTTGTAATTTTGTTTTTTTAGGACTCAGCAACACAAAAGGAAACCATATTGACGATATCGTCTTGTATTTACAAATCTCTTTATGTCAGTCAACCTGTATTGAAACAAAAATAGTTGATATTGATTGAAGATGCGTTGTTAGAAGAAAACTAGCTGACCCGCGAACTTCGCACCGCTTATTTTTTTTTGTATTTATAAGTAGGTATTGATTTTTTTGAGACAGAAACCCTCGCGGTCGTCCTCAGAACAACAGGGTCTTCTGAGCTAGGGTCAAAGTTCCATCACAATCTGATGAATTGTTTAGGAACACATAGAGGAAAAACAATGTGTGATATAGACATACCAGCTGCTCGTCTATCATCGATAAATAAATAAATAAACATTCATTTTTATTTATATAGATATAAGTAGCGTGTAGTTTGTTGGTTTACTTCAAAAGGTGTATTCTCGCAGCCGCAATGGAGTGGACGAACGCGGACAAGTTCCCTCATTCATTAAATTACGCGAGAGCACCCGGTGTTATCTATGGGATTGCAGGATTAATGAGAAAAAAATGGCACGACGATACAGTCCGGAAATTGCTCATTTATTTTACAGTAAGGACAAAAAAAACTGATGGGTTGACATCATAATTCAAGGCGGATCAATAAAGCTGTGCCCTGAAAACTGTGTGTGTGTTTAAATTTTTTGGTTTTTTTCACGACTGTTTTCGAATGAGTGTTATGTTTTTTGAGTGTATGTAGGTATATAGTGTATGTAGGTAAAATGTGTTCAAGTCGTGAAAGTTTAAAATATGTCTATATCTTTTCACACTTACAACCTTCTCAGGCTAGTAATGTTTTGGATGATTTTTTGAAGATTTATAAGAGATGTCGTTAGATTCATCTTTATTGGAGTGAGTGACATATAAATTATCTACCAAAGTAGATAGTAGTAGTAGGGGCAAACATACATTTATTTTTGTTTTAAGTACATTTATTTACATGTAAGTATTAAAAAAGTTTATTGAAAATACGTTTCTTGTGCTACTCTTATTAACTTTGAATAAGTATTTTTATTATTTGTTGTCATAGTAGCCATACATAAATTCTCAGTTTCTACATCTTATAGCGCGTAAACAGAATTGTTTTAACGAATCCGCCGCTACTGAATTGTGCTTTTTTTACTGAATCAGCAAACTGTCTTGTGTGTTACGCTCGCACATACGCCATCAATGAATAAAAACGAATACGATAAAACGGACTTGTAAAACGGACCACTGTGTGAACGTGCACTTACGGTTCAAAAGCTACAGCCGTGTGACAGATGGACGGACAGACAGACAGCGGAGGCTTTGTAATGCGTCCCGTTTGGCACCCTTTGTGAACGGAACCCTAACATTTAACTTATTTAAGTCATTTAACACTGAACACTCTGCTCTACGCAAAATGTGGACATTTAGCATAATATTTATTTATTTGAACATACCTTTGACTCTGACACCTATTTAAAGGATCTTATGACATAATATCTACCGCGCAGAATATTCCCAAAGGAATACAGTAGCCTAGTGATTTTCGCCTAGTTCCGAATTCGGAATACATTCCGAGGAGTACTACAGAGCTAGATAGACTAGACCAACTACAGTCTGAATCGCACTGCTGGAAGATGATACCCAAGGCGGCGGGGTGTCCTTAGAAATGCAGGTCATGTCAGTAATTAGATTGTGCCGATATCTATGGCATGAGCCAGCAGACTCTATCGCGCCTGGATCGCAAAGTAGCAATTTCATTGGCTACAAAAAGTTCTACGTACAGTAAAACCAGAAAAAGAAAGGAACTAGGAAATGAAAATTACTCATAATTTCAACTTTATCGCAAACAAATAAATATCAAAGTTTTAAGAAAAGCAAATTAGAGCTGCTGTCGCATTCTGTTTTGTGGAATCATACACTGCTTTCGGACGTATTCGGAAAACACGAGAATAACCGAGATCCAATCTAGAGCATGACGGAAAAAGCAGACACAATTCGCAAGTTTAAGTCTAGCGGCCTCCGAGGAATCAATGGCGCAATAGACTGTACCACATCAAAATAAGAAAGGTTTGGTAGAGATAATGAGTCAGTTCCATGGAAACCAAAAATGTCACTATTAACACCTAAGTTGTATGTGATGCTGACATGAAAATCTGCCATATTGTGTGTCATTGGAGAAGCAGCACACATGATGCCAGAATTTACAAGGAGAGCTATTTGCCGAAAGTGTGTTTTCTGGTCGACTTTTTGTCGCTAAGCGAAAACGGAAAAAATTACAAACTTGTATAAAATAAGCACTTATAAAATGTTGGAGGGATATTCCCAATTCAGTGCACCTTATTACGTCAATACACCAAAATATTTAGATTTCAGACCGAAAGATATAACTCAGTAAACTAAAACTCAGTTCTGATTTAAGCAAGCTTGTGTTCACTGTCCTACTGCCTCAAATAGCTTCAGCTGAGCATGACCCTGCATATTTGAGGTGTTTGTTGTGTTTAGTCGGGGTCTGTTTAATGGTCTCTGTTTCTATCGATTTTCGTACAGGTAGCACATATTCATTTGTACAAAGGTGCTTCGGCTATCACACCTAAAACATTAAAGAAGGGAATAGCCTTTAGATTGAACACATACCTATGAGTAGCCTTGTATACAAGCACGCTTGTATATTCTTACATTCTACTATTCTTGTAATATACATACTAGTATAAGTACTCCAAAGCTTGATTAGTAACATATATATGTTACGGGCAATTTGATAAATCCGGTCATTATGTATAATGACCGGTCCGTATGCATAATGACCGTGTCAATTGGGCAATGTGATAAAAACTGCATGATTAATCACTTTGCCCGGTCATTATGAATAATGACCACCCTATCTTGGGCAATGCAATAAATTAGATGAATTGCAGTGTTTTAATTGAAATACTACATTTCTGGCGCTTCGGCGGCCGCTACCGCGGCACGCTTCGCTCGCCTCGCGCGTAGTTTTTTTACTAACCTAACATAACCTAACCTACAGATTTTAATCCAATTTTGCCAACATTGCCCGGCTAGAAGTAGGGCACTATTCATACTGCCCGGTCTAAGTGATAAATTCAAGCCTTGATTTATTAAATGGACCACGGGCCGTTGGGCATTATGAATATGGACCGGTCAAAGTAATAAATTTATCAAATTGCCCGACGCTCTTGGTCATTATTCATAATGACCGGTCCATATGAATACTGCCCGATTAATCAAGTTGCCCGTGACATATATATATAACTTGACCCGAAAACTCATAAACCAAACAATACTGTTGTTGATAAGGGTTTTAAAACCAATCAAACAAAGGCGGGTGATTGATGGTCTGAAAAAATATCTAAAAAAACCATTGTCAATATTTTTACAATCGGCGTGAGCTGAATCTGTGATTATACGATTGCGGTGTCGCAGCTGGGATCCGCTCTAGTTGCCAACTAATGCAAACAATTCGTTTTATGAATGTTGATAACCAGAAACGGTTCTATCTTTAAGATAAATATGAAAATACATTTATTTCGTGAACATGAACACGTGTTATGAATGGTAAGGAGAAAATGGTAACAAAAATTGCCGGCACTCTGCATAATAATGCCGTGGCAGAATAGATCCTTCACTGTTTTTTTTGCTTTAGAAATTATAAAAGTGCTTTCAAAATAAATATTGTAAGTACCTAATTATACTTTATACAATGAATCTGAATGTTCTTTTTTCCCTAAGCTTTAATTTAAACCATACTGACAGACCTGTTAAGCTTTACAAAATACTCTTCGCAAAGCAACCGCAAAAAGAAAACGTCGAAATGTAAGCACAAGTCTTTGTTAGCGGTCTGATAATGCTAATTCCACATAATTTGTTGATTTAGATACGGTCCATATTATCCACTGGACTGAGACCCAGAAACTGAAACTTGTTTTTACTGAAATTACCTACAGACTATTAGGTTTCAAAAGATTTAGACTACTAGTAAACGCATAAAAGGTTGTAGGCGGTTTTCAAACGATTGTAAAGAAACAAACGAATTTCATACCTACTTTATTACGTCCATGAAGTCTCGGGCCTCTATTAATAAACTCGTATTAACTTCTGTCAAAGTTGCGCCACGGATTAAACTATTGCCATCCTTATTTGTCACTGTCTAACAAAAAAGGATGGCAATAGTTAAATCCGTGGCGCAACTTTGACAGAAGTTAAAACGAGTTTATTAATAGAGGACACGATTCTGAGATACAATTTTAAGCCACCTACTACCACTCCTGAAAAAAAAAGCTCTGGTAAACCAAGTAACTACCTCTAGGTCGTTTTTGAAGCTTTCATGAAGCCGCCTAAACATGTTTGGTGAGCGTAGACCATCGAGAGCGAAGGCAAATTGATGCAAGGCAACAAGACAAGTCAACAAGGCTAGACAAGTCTATGCAAACCAATGCAAACCATGCGCATGTAGTCACTCGTCCAGCTAGGCGAGTGATACCGAGCCTACGCTCGCGTTGGCCTAGGCTCGCCAAACATGTGTAGGCGGTTTAACTATTTACCATATTTCGCGCTCATTGAACAGGCATTTAGAATTAAGGTAGAGTTTTATGAAACGTCCATTTAAATAATAAAGAATTCACCGGTTCAAATAAACTTTCAAATTAGGCTCTACAAGGATCTAAAGGAGCTCTTTTTACAGCCGGTGAATATTTATGATCCGGTGGTTCAGAACAGATGTTAAGCAAGAACATTTTAAATAAGTGCCTACCTATAGGGCACTCAACACATCCGAAAGAAATTTTAGGCCTATATATTTTCTTTTAAATAATTTAAACGATTTTAAAGAATCATAACACTATGTTGAATGCCAACAGACCTGTTCGAAATGTAGACCAAGATTGTAAAGGTGCGTCCAAAGATTAAGCGGCAAGTATGCGCGGCTGCCGCGCGCGGTGTGCCGCGCTATGATTGGATTGATTTTCCCTTGAGAGCGCGGCAGAGTTGTTTCCTGGCCATGCCGCGTGTTGCTGCCGCGCTCTTGCCGCTCAATGTTTGGACGCACCTTTACAATATTATAGTTCTGTACTAATGATTTTTTCTTGTTTTCTAGAAATACAATGGCGATCATCCAGTCGTGCTGCTGTTGGCGAAGTTTGCGTAAAGGATGCTATGCTGCAGCATTATACACTATGGTAAGATCTAACAGTACCTACCAAAACCATCGGTATTATAAAATACTAGCTTCCACCCGCGGCTTTGCTCGCGTAGTATCTATCCGAAAAAAAGTAGCTTTTTTGTTATTCCAGGTCATAAAGTATGCCTAGTATATTATCTATAAGCATTATATACGTATTAAATCTAGTAATAAAACTATACATCATGATTTTTCCCTCTAAGCCTTTCCCAATGCAAATGTAACTTGTTGCATATTTCATTGCTGCATAACATTATAAAGCTTGTATCATAATCGGTCGGTATCAAAGACCAAAACAGACGTTGAAGTAAGAATTTGATTCGATTACGAGGCGAGTGAGAATCTGTTTTCTATGACTCAGTAGCTACTTTATCCTAAAGTTGCTTTCGAAGCGATTCGGCGAATCGATACCATTACTGTTTACTAAGGCGCTGCTCGTATTTAATTAGAATCATCACTTTATTTCTCGGTTTGAATCGACTGTTAAAAGGCTTGTTGGAATAAGTGGCCAAAATTTTTAAGATAATATTTTGATGGAAAATAAAATATTACACAGAAAAACAGTTTAAATATTATGTGAGACCTATCTAGGCAAGTTATGCTGGAATGTATCAACAAGCTCGCATGAGACTGCTTCTCGTTTAAAACTGAAACTGCTGGGCAAAAGTCCCCAATATTCTCTTTCTTTTACTTTGTTTCTAACTGTTAAAAATATCTATGATTGATTGTCTTTTTGTCTTTTTTCTATGATTGATATTTGCTAATAACGAATCAAATAAAGATCAAACTACGCGTGTAGTTTTTATCGATTTTATAAGTTAAGTAGACGTTTTTTGCAGGTATACTACGTGATCACCATTGTAACAATGGGCCACTTCATCGATATGGAGCAGCGGTACTTGAACGGGGAATTGGTAGAGCCCGAATCTGAAAGTTTTCTTGAGCCAGACAAAATAACTCATAGTAAGTTTTATCTAGTTTTAATCGTAATTACAAACACCAACGCGCCCACTATATACTAAACTAGCTGCGCCTTCGCGACGCTGGTGGTGATGATGAAAAGTAGACTATAACCTACCAAATGAATTAAGCTATCAATAATGCAGAAATAATAATAATTGCCCATGTTAGAACTCTTAGCTGAAGCATACACTTTTGCCTTCTATCAATGAACAAAGGTGGACTACGGGTAAATGTATTTGCCTATGGTACACCTGGTGGACCAAATGGGTGGACCACGGGTAGGCACCGCTTCAATATTTTTTTCCCAAAAGCAAACAAAGGTTAGAGCTGAGTTTTTCTATTTAAATAAATAAAAGTTTGTATGTTAATCCTCTATGCGTTCCGAAACCATTGATCAGATTTTGATGAAACATTGGTAGAGTTTTCCGAAGACGAAGCAAGGGTTTCTGGCCCAAAAAATCTACATAAATAAATTAAAAAATAGGGCGGTATTAAGTTCGCCGGGTCAGCTAGTTTTTTAAATAAAATAAATTACTGTTTCTGAAAGAATCTGAAAATTACGTAATTACATTCCTTATTTTCTTACTTTGTACGCTCGGCTGGTCAACTAGTAGACCAATTTATACTGGGCATAATTAGACCCTCCTAAAACTCCAAAGGGAGATTCAAATCTGAAACTGAAAAAAATCTCAGAACGATTAGCTTCAGTAAAATAAATTAAGTACTTACCAATTTATTATTATAGGTACCTAAGGACGTCAATATTTTTTTTATAGATGTAATAGTGTTTGTGTTTGTTTTTGGATAGGTAGTACGCCTTTTGCTAGAACATTGCTAGGTATGGACTCTTTTCTTAAGATAACTGTCAAGTGTGTTTGGTGCTACTCAAATTAACATATTAAGTAAAAATATCCTTATACCTCCTAATAAATTTATTTGAATATGCACAGAACTACTTGAATGCAATATGGTGGTAGTTTTTAAAATAATTTGTAGATAGACGGAATTATTGAAATACAGGTAGGTAATCTTGTTGCACACAATATAAACAGACACTATCTTGGCCATTTATTACACCATGTTTGTGCACCTGTAGAGCAAGGTCGGTTGTCCACCGCCGCCGTAACCGGGACATCAACGAGAACGAGATGACGGCGCCGAGGTAGCGTAGCGACCATACATTTAGGCTGAGACTCCACCAAAGCGGAGTCGAGAGGAGAGGATATTTGTCGCAATGCAAAGTGTAGATGTTAACAGATACCTACTTAATTACCTAGATACTGAAACAAAGGCAGATGCAGAAGACAACAAAAACATGACGTGTGTGAATAACGAAATTTTATTAGTTATTTAAACACATCTCCTCTCTCTCATCTCCGCTTTGGTGGTGTCTCAGCTTGCCTGTCCACCGCAAGCCAGTCACGTCATCTTAATCTCGAACAGAAATAATCTCGTTCTCTTTGACGTCCCGGTGACGGCGCCGGCGGCGGTGGACAAACGACCTTAGAATCAAACCTGCGATCAATAGAGGCGTGGTAACCGTAGCCACACGATTTCGTTAATTAACGGTGTGAATCCATTTCGAATATTGTGTTGTTATTTAATTTGTCACCCGGATATACCTAATAGATTATCTGATGTTCGGATGTAGATAAGCGCAGGCACCTGTTGTGCAGGCTATACCAATCAGTGCAATCAACTGTTCACGATTTAATGAAAAATATATCACAGCCATTGAACGCAAATAAATCATGGAAATCTGTATCGCTAGAAAATCCATTACCTATATTTCGTTAATGCGTTACTAATTGGCTTTCTTACGATGAAAACACTCATTGTGAAAATTAATAATTGATTCAAAATATTCCAAACGACTTTTAGCGGTTAATTAACTTGAAAGCAGTATAACCTGAATGCCTAGCACTATTAAAAGATTGCGCGAACAAAATGGTGTCTACTTAAAAATAAAATATTTTCTACTTAGCGCCTGACTGTCAAAGTAGCTAAGACGATCGCGTCTTAATTAATCTGAAGGAACGGAAACAAACTGAAATTCATTCTCCTCACGAAATTCAAATCTTTAAATTCTTCCGAATAAATTTGAGAGCAAACAGTTACCAAGAAAGTTTTTAGAATACCTCGAAAATTAGTTCTCCAACATTTTAATTTGTAATTATTCCTCAATATCAAAGTGGATGCCATAGATTTCGGAGACGATTACTCGCTCAAACTTCAAAGTGGTTTATAATGAATAATTTATGGAGACTTATGGTTATTTATGAACTAAGGACAAGACATCATTGTTTTAGCTGGTTACCATTTTAGCACTTTGTTATTTTCCTACGAAGTACCTACCTACCTACTTCTCGTCAGTTCTAGATAAATCATAAAAATCATAAAAGAAAAAGAACATAAAGATTTATAAGAAATAAGATTCAGATATTTTAGCTAAACTTGGTGTGGTCTTTCCAACTACAATTGTTTATATTGTTTATATTGTTTAATTGTTTATTGTAGTGGCCAATTCTTCTAATTTACAACGTCAACCATTCCGGTATCATTTAGGCTGGTTTTAGTGTCACGCGTACCGTCGGCGCTGATAGGCGAGTGATCTTTATTACAATGAAATAGGGATACTGATTGTTCAGCACTGACGAGAGCAATCAGCGTTGCCATTTTGCTAAACAATCAGTATCCTTGTTTCAATGTAATAAAGATCACCCTTAGCGTTACCTTCAGAATATGATTCTTTAAGCCCTTGTCAAACATAACGCGAAGTGAACCGAACCGAAATCGTGAAGAATGTAATGTATCGGTTCGCTTTTGCTTTTCTATGTGACTAGATACAAAGGTAGGATATATTAGGTACAAAATAAAAAAGCTTCACCACGCTATCGGTTTTTATTTTGAAGTACATTCAGATCTCATAGGGATTTCTGTGAAATATTTTTTTATAGTCCGCATAATATTTAAAATGTAAAAGTGCTTTAAAACATAAGCCCAATAAAGCTTCTCATTCAGAAAAAGTAATAAAAGTTTCAAATTTTACTTTTTTCATTGTTGATCATCGAAAGAATTTCTGGAAGAAATCGCTCATAGCGATAAGACCGCCCATTGTACTTCACTCCCTATGTTCTGTGTGTCTGTAATTTGTTTTTAATGTTCATGTGGTGTACAATAAAGTGTTAATCTATCTATCTATCTATCATCGTAGGCTTTTCTTACACTAACTTCAATGAATAGGCAGTTGATTTAAATATCTAATTAGACACATTCGCTTCTATTATACAAAACAAGATAATTATAACCACTTGTCCCGGTTCGAGAGTCAGTGTGAATAGGTGCCGCAGGGTCGCTGTTACGTTATGGAGACAAAACAGGTGACCCGGAAAATTAGTCGCGTTCAATACATACATACACATAGAACTGAGCTACCTGAACTGAAACGATTTAATGATTAAAACTACGATATGAACTGCATTTCCTAGAAACTTATACTCGTTAGTGAATCTGGTTCTTTTTTTCTTTTATTTTGCTTTTAGAAGAAAAAAAACGAAATATGATCATGATTGTACATTTGTACCCCTTGGCGGTAGACATTCATCCTTTATAGATGTATATGGGTGTAGTCAGAGGTTAGTAAATAAATCATTCGTCGAAACGAAATACAGTGATGCACTTCCGGGACTCGAACCCTCAACATTCAGATCTTTTGCTAAGTATGTAAGTAAGTTCGTATGGGCAAGTGGCCAACTCTGGTGACGAAGTATTTAGGTCGCATAACGGCCTCCGTCATGGCTTAACGACTTTAAAGCCGGGACCGACAATTTAACGTGCCCTCCGAAGCACGGAAGCGCTCTTGCTAGATCCTAGTAGAATATTGAAACAAAACGTGTTTCTATGCACACATGAATATGAAGCCAAGTAATTTCATAGCTAACAAACATCGCCTTTGTTCAACATTACGTACTTAGAAAATGCGAAAGCTCTATTTACTAAACCCACAGTATTCCCTACAAGAACAATATTAAGTTTTGTTTGTTTGGTTCCGTGCCTAACCTACTTTACGATAATTTTGACTGTGTGTACATAATTGTATGTGTCACATTAACACAATAAACTATGTTATTTCTTCTAAAGCCTCCTTTTAAACACCTATTCACTCTTGACTTGAAGAGACCCAGGTTATAGTTTTCGGGGAAAACAGAAGCCGGCAGCGAGTTTTAGACCTTAGCAGTGCGGATGATGATACATCATGATCAGTGATCGGAGTAGGTAGAGCTATTTTATGTACTTGCCATATGATAGAATAATATGGATATTCCCCGAATCCCGGGATTCGTTTTTTAGTTAGAAAAATAATAAAAAGCTTTTTGCTTTTTGCTATATACGAGTTTAAGGATTGTATAATAAATAGATAGAAACTTGATTCATGAACACACATAATTTTTTTTATGTAACAATTTCTTATATTTATACAAGAATCAACAATCATTTAACATTTTCATTCTGAAGTTGTACAAGAACATACCATACAAATCATTAGTTCCTCAAAAATCGAAACATGATTGAAAAGAACAAACTATTTGTATAATCGAATCCCGGAGTATTAGTCGGAATCCCGTGGAATATCCATATTAACATCAATGTTTGCGGTCAATGAACCTAAATAGCTCTACCTACTCCGATCAGTGATCATGATAGATTCGTTTCATTTTACTACAATGATAACTAACATACTCTTTATTTTGTTGTATATAGGTACCTATAACAACAAATGTAATAATGTGATTTTGTTTCAGCGACAGTCACATTCAACATCACACTCCTGGCCTGCAGTGTTCTGGGTGTCATATCATGTGTACTAGTGATGATCGGCGTTTACAAGGTAATTTGAATAACAAATGACGTTGGTTCTATGTTTCACTTACTAATGCTCTTATTACGTTCTCGATAAAGACCAAAACAGCATGCCAACAATAGTTACATTTCAAAAAGTTTGGTAAAATGTTGTCTGAAATGATAGAAAAGTTTAGCTAATCTACCCACAAACACGTTAATTTCACTCAAACAAGTTAATTTTAAGAAAGGATTTTTTTCTTGCTGCTGATTATAGTGGAGTGGCATCGACATAAAAACCTTTTGGCCTCTATTAATAAACTCCGCTCAACTTATGTCAAAGTTGCACCACGGATTTAACTATTGCCATCCGTTTTTGTTAGACAGTGACAAATAAGGATGGTAATAGTAAAATCCGTGGTGCAACTTTGACAGAAGTTGAGCGGAGTTTATTAATAGAGGCCTTTGTGTTTTACTAGCCACCAATCCTCGGCTATGTTTTTGAGGTACTCTAAAAATCTATATTGGCGATTTTAATTTCAAAGGAACCTCAAGGTTTCATTCCATTCCCTCCAATTATGTTATTTTTGAGATGTATGAGGTTTATAAGTGCCTACTGTATATGTTTGCTGTTGGAGACACATTTCTACCAACCAGTATTAGACTTATTTTCCTCGTAGTCGATAACAGGATGTCATATTTTCCCAATACATGACGGATGAAGCATTTATGGAATTCTCGCATCGCAGTTACAGAATATTTGTTTCATCAAAAATTCACGACAAAAACCGCCTTTCGTCGTTATATACCCTTCATACAACCTTGAATCAAAGGGTCAGTGTTTTCAGTCTTTCGGTTTCTTGAACGGACTTAAAATATGATTACATTCTAAAATAGATAAAGAAAAAAGTTATGTTACGTAAGCAATAACGCAGGCTTACGATTTGTGATCAAAGAAGTTTTCGGAGTTCGTAAAAGTTAGTAACAAACTCCCGCTGGATGTTTAAAAATTGTTTTATGATTTTTGCTTGAGTTTTGGCTTTACCGTCACAGTGTTTCTTAGGCTGATTTTAGTCTCACGATCACCGTCAGCGCTGATAGGCGAGTGATCTTTATAACAATGAAATAAGGATACTGATGGTTCAGCACTGACGAGATCAATCAGCGTAGCCATTTCTGCTAAACAATCAGTATCCTTATTTCATTGTAATAAAGATCACTCACCTATCAGCGCCGACGGTACGCGTCACAGTAAAACCAGCCTTAGTGCTGGTAATTTTTCCATTGCAGAAGACAGCCGCGCGCACATATTTCGTGCATTTGGTCTAAGACCATGTTTATCGTTACCATAATCATGTTAATGGGTCAATCTCCAGAGTCAGCGGACCTGGTTGATCGCTATGGCGCCCCTTAAATATCGATATTATTGCTTTTCTGCCCCTTCAGGGGCCAATATGAAAATATGCTTATTTAGACACCTCCTACTCGAAATAAAACTATAGAAAAGCAATAATATCGATATTTAAAAAGCAACATAGCAATCAACCAAACACGCTGATTCTGGAGACTGACCCATCGTCTATTCACTAAAATTAGGTTGATCTATGTTTGTAAGTGATTATAGTGTAACTTCAGATCGTGGGGCAATCTCTAGTGGCTATTATGCCTACAAGTAAAGACAAGTGACCCTCTTCAATTCCTCATTGTTAATATGCGCTTCACATTATGTACATAATAAATTATTAAAGTTTGAACATTGCTGTTTGTCGTTAAGCAGTGTTTGACTAACAGTATAGGCTATATATCTAAAATGTAGACTTAGGTACGTATCTTCCTATCGACTGATATTATAGGATTATTATAACTTTACCTAAATAACACGAAAGGAACCGCAATAAAATTTAAGATATCTAACCAATATTCTAATGCAGACATAAATTCCGTAGATAGCTACATCAAACGGATACGTTATCGAATTAATAACTTTTCACACATAAAAGTTGTCAGAACTTCCGAACTCTACCGTGCGTGATATATATCCATTTTAAAGTATCTCGAATGATGATTATTGCGTCACCTTGACTGATTTGTTGCTATTGCTCAACTTTAGTATGCCGCCTGTACATGTTGGGCGAACCTAAGCCAGCGCGAACGAAGGCAAATTGATGCAAGGCTAGTGCTTCCGTCCAGACGTTTGGCGAGTCTATGCAAACCAATGCAAAAAAAAAATTCTACGCTGTTCTGAGAAACATTTCTGATTGCTGTAAGGTTTGGTATCTCGGTATAAAATCTGTTGCAGGTGTGGTTTTGCTATCTCTTTTAAATCTCTTGAGAGTTTATTAACGTGCTGGATCAGTGGTAGGTACTACTATATTGCACAAGGAGATTATCAAGACATAATCTGCCTGCAGTCTTTTTTTCTAGCATGTTTTCTATTTTGTAGCGATTACTTTGTTAAAGAGGTTTTATTGTACCTACTCTGTTTCCGCCAAAGAAATTGTATACATAGTAGAATGCTGACTGACATTTAATGTACAAAAGATTTTGAACCTTATCACGACCACACAACGATCTATTATCATTTAATCTTGGTTATAAGGATTGTTGGTCTTGTTGAGAGGCTTTCTTGGGTGCTTTGTCTCTTTCACACAGTTGCAAAAAGAAAGAGACACACCGCCCAAGTTTTATTTCAAGTGGACCTTGTTTTCTGTCTCAGTCAGCGTTCCGGGTACGTAGTATAGAAATTCCTTGGTTTCCGCTGATTTGAAAACCTTTTTATGATACATTTTTATGAGAATATTCTAGTAGTAAAAATATACCCCTGAAAAAAAAATACCCCGCGGTAGACATTTTTTCAGATAACTCAATGCATAAGGAAACAAAAACGTTTAAAACTTTATTTAAAACAAGCGATGGAACTCGAATAAAAGTTTTTAATTATGATAATTCTGTAGGTACTGGGCCCCGTCTTTCAAATGCTGCCCGGCTTACAATTTTCGAAACAAATGTAAATATTCTACTATAGATCATAAACCATTAACGAATATTTACTATTATCCTACTTCATTTACGAGGCCGTTCAATAGGTCTACATCGTTTTAAAATCATCCTCATAGTGCTTCAAACAAACATTGGACTTTTATATTTTAAGATCAATTTAATTTACCCCACCGGCCTGCAATTTAGTAGCTGTTACCACTTCACTCCCGTGACATAGCGCAATAGTCGAGCAAAATCAAATTTTAAACGAAGGGCGTGAATCAATTTATTTAAAAAAAATAAAAACCGGTCAAGTGCGAGTCGAACTCGTACGCCGAGGGTTCCGTACCTAGCCATGGTGCCAATTAAGCTAGTCTGCTTAATTGTATGAGCGCCCATACCACTCGGAGGACTTTTAATAGGCGTCAACTATGTATGTATGGGAACACCCTTTAATTTTCAACTTTTTTAATTTTTTGTAATTTTTCCTTTATTTGTGCTATAAGACCTTGCTTTTTGACAAATTTCGTTATTCTAGGTCAACGGGAACTACCATTTAGGTTTTCGACCCAAAACCTCTAGGGTACTTCCGGTTGACCTAGAATTGTCAAATTTGGTTACAAGCAAGGTCTTCTAGCACAAGTAAAGGAAAAATTCCGAAAAATAAAAAAAGTTGATAATTAAGGTAAGTTTTGGTACTCACAAGTTTTCACGAAAACCTAAATTTGCCTATATCTTTTTATAGTGTTGACTCAGGACCTTGATTTTTATACTCACAATAGGGACTATAGATCTTAGTATATGGTATAAATTTCAACTTGCTAGCTCTACCCGTTCCTGAGATAATCGATGGTGACACACGGACAGACAGACGGACAGACGGACAGACGGACAGACGGACAGACGGACAAGAAAGTGATCTTATAAGGGTTCCTTTTTTTACCTTTTAAGGTACGGAACCCTAAAAATCCAGACTTTCCTCGTGAAATTGGTTGACGTTGGGTTCCGCAAATATTGGAATTGAATTATAAACCACGCTTCAGTCGTAATCTTATTATGGATCAGACTACACGAGTCTTGTTTTATACAATTAATTCTTAATAATAAACAGCAGTGCTATTCAGACCTTCTCGGAATGTAGGTATTCCGAATTCGGAAAGTGATGTTTCTTCGCTGAAAAAGAAAACTTTCCGAAGAAAATCATCGAATCAGATGCATTTTCGGAAGACTGAATCGCACTGCTGGTCTGAGAAAATTATACCTTGAAATTTTAAATTGTTAATGAGAAAGGAAGTTTACATAAGCGTCGTCTTTATAAAAGTGAACTCAGACCTAGGCCGCACCGCACGCGCCACAGTCCCCGCATTCGAATTCTTTATATGAAGTTCTATGTTTATTTATTTGTTTTCCAAGTTTATATTTATTTGTTTGTGATAAAGTTGAATTTATGGGTAATATTCATTTCCAAATGACTTTTCGTCAATCGTTTTTGTAATTTTATGCGATTGTTTCCGATGTTTCCCGAAACGCATTCTTTTCCTGGTTTAACTGTACATTCTGTTTTCATTAGATAAATTTAAGAAAATAGTAGTAAGTATCATTGTTTAGAAAATGTTTAAAAATACCAAGTATGAGTAATTAATTATAGAAACCCTATCAACAAAAGGGCCTTTATAGAAGTGTATTAGTAGAGCCAGATCATTAAAGGCAGTTCGTTAAAACAACACCAAAATTAACGAAATCCAATAACTTTCATGCATAGTCAATAGTCATAACAAAACATTTCAATCTCAGGTTAAAGGGCTTCCACACGACAGCCTTTGATTGCCAATTTACTCGAATTGTCAATCAAATTATTTTGTATTGAGAGCAGTCGGCTGTTTTAGGTAGTCCTTTGAATATAGGGACTTCGCATTCAATAAAATTTGATTTCGATATGAGAAACCAACATTTCAAAGTTCTATAATGGATCTGTACATGAAAGTGTAAACTAAACATACCCCAGTATGCTCGGATGACATTCACGTTACATGCATACATTGAACATGTATATTTGTATTGTACTACAATGTACTTAATTAAATGTAAGAATTATCTTCCTGCGGCGGCACAATGTTTGTTCCGGGTCCGAGTGTAGTCTGCTCGCTCGTCGTTTCCAATTCCAATATCCACGACATGTAGTCCCGATTCATGCATCCCTGATTCATATCATCGGGAGTACATTGTGTAGGTTACATGTTCTATGTACAGTTGGGTGCTAGTTATTTGATTAGTGCCAACAATAGGTTCATCTCCAATTTACACACAGTTCAATCGATCATTCCAATTAATCAATCGACATCGTGTAGAAAGTGCCTTACAAAGGTTAAGTTAAATCTAGCGAATTCACAGATTTTTCTCGCTTAATTAATTTGCTGGCTGTCTTTCTTTGAATTAAGCTAATTTAGTGCACTTTATCATTCTGTCTTAATTGGGACAGCGTAGAAAAGTAGAAGATAGATCATACTGCCAAGGAATTGAAAATTAGTAAAACTCCAAAAGGAGGTGGCACTTGTGTGTGCTCACTAATATTCTCTAACACAGCCGACGATGGTACCCGATTTTATTTATTTACTACTAGACTTAAACAAGTCTAGATGAAAAAGAATGGAGATTTAAACCAAAGTTTAACCAAAAAATATTTTACGAATTGAAAATGTCGTGTTCCTGAATTTCATAATAATATATCGAAACCACTTGAGCAAAGCCCCGAGCGAGCCGCTAGTTTTACCATAAATCTTTAGTTGTTCGTTTTTTCAAGCCCTTGTAGGCTTGAAAAAACGAATATAACAATAAATAGATAGATAACACTTTATTGTTTACCACAGTTTAGATTATCTAAACATAGGTAAAACAATTAGCGGCCTAAAAAAAAAACAACACACTGGAATCAAACCTTTACCTCAGAAAGTTAAATTGTATTTCAACCGGAAAATTGAAAGGTAAATGGAGCACTAGATAGCGATTAATGTTGGCGTCGCCCCGTGTTGCGTAGGTGAGCACTTAAGCGTTGGACCACACTTCTCAGCGAGGAATAATACCGCTACTATCAATGATGTTTTCAAAAGGGAAAGATAGGTGACGTAACATCGCATGTAAAAATTTGGGCTCGGTGCACCTCTACATACACCAAAATACACACCTTGCTCCATTTGAGATTGCCAATTGATAGGGATAGAGACAAATAAATCAGTCGTGCGAGCGAGACAGCAATGGCTAGCAGCTGGGTTCCATCGGCACCGGCCGAATGGAGCCGATAACGATAGACCCCGGCCATGGCCCGGCCGCTCTGCAATGCTGTCTCGCTCGCACGACTGTTTTAGTTGCTCTCTCTATCCTAATCTATTAGCAACTTCAAGGTGCGTTCGAGACGATGATCCGCGCGGCACTGAGGGCAGGTTTGTCCTCGGGACTCGGGAGTTGAGTAGGACCAGGTATTTTGATGAGTCACCTATCTTCCCTTTTTGAAAACATCATTAGCTCCTACCGATACAATTACCTACTTTAAGTATAGATAAGCGTAACTATTCATTGGCGATGTTATAGGTGAGCTGAGAGGCCAATCAAATTCGATTGCTCTTATTTCGTTCACACCAAGCAAACCACCAAAAAAAAATTAAGAATTGTAGTAGTTTATTAAAAACTCTAGGATTATTTAAAACTCAATTTGAAAAAAAGGCTACCCTATTATGCGACCATCCTGGAGAGTATAACCTTTCAAACAAAATATAATCGATCCATTGACGAATAAATCGGTGAACTGTACATAAAAAATAGACAACACCTACAATTGAACCTAAAACCTCCTATTTTTAAAGTCGGTTAAAAATTAAACAGGTTCACGACTGTAATTCCAAAAGCGGTATACTTCCACTAAGATCAGAGTAAATACGAATTCTTTGTAGTAATACGAATCTCTTTGGTGGTTCTCCGATATTACCTAAACGCCTCCACATACCAACAGGTAGGTACCTAATAGGTATTTATTTTTTATTTTGTACAACTCTGTTTTATTGTTTAAGGTTCCGTCGGGTTTTAAACTTGTTATGCTGTAAACAATGCTGTGTGATTGTGGGTAAAATCTGCATTTTTCATCGCCATTCCATGGCTATACCTCTATTCATCGGAAACATTCCAATTTTACAGCTAATAGTTTTGGAGTTGAATTCATTACGTTTTGGTACGAGTAGTTGGGTTGATGAGCATCAAGTTAAGAAAACTGAAAAAATTCACGTTTTTCGTAGGCAAATTTTACCTGACCTCAAGAAAATAGACTGTTTAATTTGGATGAGTTTCTTTTGTATATTCGCCGATTTTAAGAGTGCCATTATGCTGAGAATGGAACTCTTTGCTCTTTGACACTTTCTTCACGGTCTGGGTCGCGAAGGAACAGGAATCACCTAGCTCTTAGGACGTTTTTCTTGATCAGAATAATCTTTTATGTTTTATTATTTCTGTAAGCTTAATTTTGTGTGTATCAAAAGTAGTGAGTGTTATAGTACCTACACCGTAATTGTCATATGTATCAGAATTTAATTATTTGTTTTTTCTTTCTTTAAAGTGATTTAATATAATTATTTGATGTGTGAAGAAAAAGTTGATTCAAAGTGGTACAGTGGTAGTGATCTTTTTGGATAAATGAATTTGAATTTTGACTTTTGAAACAACATGTCGAAAATGAGATGATTTTTCTAACTTTTGAAACCATCTTGGTTACGAACATCAATATTATTATCAACGGGATAATTACCATGATTATTGAAGCCAGAAAACTCAATAATTATGGTAATTATCCCGTTGATAATAATATTTATGATTTTTCTAGTTTAGCCTCTTTGTAACTTTTACGTGTTTTCTTACTGTACTGTAACTTTTCTGTGTGTGTCAAATAAACAGTATTCATTCATTCATTTTATTGAAGAGCTACGAACACACACACACTTGAATCTAATATTATGCAAAAACCTTGTTTCAGGATATCAAATATCTCTTGTGTCCATGGATCTTCACGATGGGTCTCGAGACAATCGTCGAGTTCGCAAACCTCCTGTATTTGTTCTATTTACAAACTGTGAGTGGGGTACGCTATCTTTTTGCCTTATAACACTATGCTATGCTTTATATACAGTATACAACATAAGTTAATTGTTACCAGTTGAACTTACTTGATCTTGACTTAAATGAGGTCAAAAGAAGGTCAAAAGATAAATTAAACCCTTCTCCGCTTTTGTAGGGTTTCTATATTCAACTTATGTATGACCGTAGACAGATTCTGATCGTCTTAGCAACTTTATTTGTATGTTAAAAGATGCATAATTTTTGACAGATAAAAACGTTGCTATGGCAATTTGAGTAACTACTAAAGATAGTTTTGAATATAGAAACCGGGAATTGATCAGATAAAGCACATTGTCGGTGGCCACTACGTGGTGGTACGAAAGATACCAAATTTTGAAAATCTTAAAAGGTTAATTTACTTTTGCTGTAGACTGTACTTAGATATAAAATTATATATTTGTTTCACTGTTTTGCAGACGCATAACCGAATTCAACAAACTGCCGATGTTTACATTATTTTGTTCTAAATATTTAATCTCAAATATCAACTTTGACTAATATGGGAAATACCACGTTGTCATGGTGATTTGTGTTGGTTCAATACTAAAATATGGCAGTTGAGCAATCTAAAATGACCATTAACTTATACAAATAGTAACTGGTTAATAATACGCATCGAACGTAAAGGTGAATGCAAACTTGTCATTACAAACTTTTATTTAGCTTGCTGTTTGTTTGGATGACATTTTGGCAACTGAATTTAAAAGCAGTTATCCTAAATCGATTGAGCTGAAACTATGGACACTAGATTATCGGTGACAATAGCATATTTACACGTAAAGTTTAACCGCGGGAAATAGCACGCGCCATTCCCTCCTTCGCTGCAAAACCTTACGTGTAGATGTGCGAGGCTTGACAGTTCGATCTGGCATGTCGACAGACAGTTTTTGTGAGAGTTTTTTGCACGCATCACCGTTCATAATCGTACCACGCGCCAGTCTAAACTGTGACAGTAATTAGCACGACAGTTTTATCCGCGGTTAAAAATGCACAGATTTATCCGCGGTTCGGAACGCAGTCCAGATGCGCGGTTAAAACTCTATCGTGTAAAGGCCACTAATGCAATATTATTTTGACAGCGAGCTAATCTGATGATGGAGTCCGGAACTGTTCAGTAACTAACTCTAAAATAACCGTGTTTATTCTCATTTGAATCAGATTACCTATTAAAAGCTGAAAAATGTTTTTTTAACAGAAAACTTGTTTTAAATATATTTTAGCTTTCTTGTGATTACCTTACCTTACCTTACTTAGAGATAATAAAACAAGCGTTTAAAATTGTAACATAGTACTCGCCTTACTAAGTTAACGAAGCTTTTGTATTAGAAGAACCAAAGAGTTATTTATCAAGTCTAACCAAACATGGTGCCGATAACGTTCATTCATTACTACGAGATTCCATTCTTGCCATCGGCTCATAAAATGTATAAATCTTTGCACATTTTACGATTGAACCGAATTGACGGGCCAGCGGACGTTTCCTTATTTTATTATACCTCAGCTTTTGTTAATGGGGATCGAAAGATTACTTTTATAAGCCAGTAAAAGGTTAAAGGGTAATAATGGGCCGTTTAATCAATGTAATTGGCGGTTGGTTGGATGAAGTGAATCGACCGTTAATAGCTTACAATAGCGTCAACATCAGCTATATAGCTACTTACCTGTAGCCGTACCATGAACTCTGAGCAATGTTAAAACAAGCTTGAAACATGACAACGAATGTCATTTCTAAAGCAGTAGGACTGTTTTAAGCTTGTTTTAACATTGCTCTAAGAGTTCATGGTACGGCCTCTGGACGCCGGTTAATCACACGGCAACTTATAAATTATTTTAACTCGTTAACATTCTTTTACGATAAATTTTGCTAAACTGTTGTAGTAAAATGTTGTTACAAAAGTATATTATAACTACTCTACATTGTGGGAGCACCATAAGGGACGCGTAGGGTTTATTAAGGGAGGTAATGTTTTTTAAAAACGGACAATGGGTTGCTCACTTTTAGAGTTCAGTTGTACCATTTGAGCGGGTTTTGCTTTAAAAAAATTAAATACTTACAAATTTTTCCGAGTCCAACAGACTTTTTTGTTGAAGACTAAAAAAATGTAGATTTTTTGACAAAAGCGACCAGTAGGTACGACCTTTGTTTAGGTATACACAGGTTGTATCAAATGCTCTTCTACTAAAATAGAGAAAACGAGTTTTCCCAGATTTGAGTCCTAGCTAGGATCGATTTTTCGCCCCCGTAACTCGCCACACTCAAAATTTCATTGAAATCGTTAGAGCCGTTTTCGAGAACGTGAATACAAATAAAAAAATATATAAATATGCAAATATTACTCGTCTAATAGTATGGGATAGGATAAAACCGCGCCCCGAACATTACACGCTTTCTAACTTCCAAGTCACTAAATGTCGGCGTTTAAAATATACGACGTTTGGCATCCATGGGAGGTGTTCGTTCAACAGAAACATTTGTTTTTCCGCCCTTCGTGAATGTGTTGACCTAGAAAGTACCCCCCACACTTTCAGCAAGTATACTTTCAGCCTCTATATTAAAAATGCAAAAGTAGTATCTATACTATCATGTAGTGGTGTTTCACTCGATAGTGCTTTCTTCCGTCTTAGCCGTTCGATTGCACATTGTTTAACTTCGAGTAGAACAGTGATTGACTGATACGGAAACCGTAGACTATACAAAGCTTTTTACATTGAAAAAAGTACGATTTTATATAGACGTAAAATAAAAGCGAACGTCGTTCATAAATAATTGGGTAAAGAATATATTTTACAAATAATGGAGTACTCTTGTACAATGTTGCCTTCAGATCGGAGAGTAGGGAACAATTTTATTATGTAAAGGTATTAATAATCGATCTCTGATGTTTACCGTACTGCTTACTTGTTTCAGATGAATTTCAATCCCATAACAGCGTTCTTATTCACGTTGGATTTCTTCATCATCGCTTTAAATGTAAGTACCTCAAATAGTAAAAGTAGATCAACAGTTTCAGTTTTTTGAAGTTTTGCCACATCGTGCGATATAATTTTTTTTCAAGTAAGTACATAGGTAATTTTGAAAAAGCAAACTAATTGTAAAGTTACTGTTCTGATCACTTATACACTATCGCGTTTAGTTCCTATGAAGCACATGCCCCGACTGCTGGCCCTCCTGCAGGGTTAGGGGGCTGCAAGGGCATGGGTTAACGTTTATAGCTATTACATTACAAAAGGGACCTATGGAAATAAGAAATGGTTGCGTTGAAACCTTGAAACTAATTTAAAACAAAATGTGTTAAGTTAAGCGTAGTAATGGCGCCAATGTCTTGGGCATGCTTCCTACTGGCAGTGACTTGGATAAGTTGAGCTATATATCTTAGTTTGCATCAATCCTTCAATAATATTGACTATGATTGCTTATAATTTTGGTACTTGAGGTTTTCGTAGGTCCATCCATCAAAGCTACAGTTCTAAACGAAATAGAACTGAATTATTTAGGAGTATTCACGAAACACCAGTCATGCACTTTTGGCTAGGTAATAGTTTTTTAGACTAGAAGAGTATTGATTAAAGTGTAACTAAAAGATGAAGAATGTTCTACATCTCATTCTATGCAGCTCTTAAACGAACTTGGTAGGTATTATTTTTAACTATTCTAATATAATGCTGGGACGTCTGCGGAGATAAAAATTATATAGCGTCTCTAGTTTATGCCTAGAGCTTAAAAGCACAATAAACAGTCCATTAAACCAATTTATTTCATTTCATTTGGAGAGATGCTCCTCAAGATTAGGGACCAAGTCCCCATGATCAATAGGAGTTAATTTATTTTTTCTCTCTCGAAAAAGGTACTTGCAAGGTTTCTGACTCGAGCGAAAAATGATCCCTTACTAAAAATGTTTACGATTATGTTGAAGGAAAATTAATAAATATCGATTATCGCTTAGTAGCTCACAACATTAGATGGGAGACTAATGTTTTCTGACTGAACAGCGTGGCAGGATAATGGAATAAAAACCATAACTTTTCTGTTATATTATAGAATATTGCTGTTATAAATCTGCACGATGGAATTGGTTGAACCTCTGAGTTTAGGTCACAGATTACCATGTGCTCCATTGAATCTAACTCGATCAGCTCACGCTAAACTTGGTTTAGGCGTTCCACGTATTTCCAAGTATTTCTCCATAAATTGAAACCAAAACCGAACAAGATAAAATTTCATTTTTAACACGCTTATATCAGCTTCTTTTGTAAATATCTGAAACTTTTCAGAAGTACAATTGAACAATGTGTACAACAAAACACAAATTTGACCTTGACTTTCAATTAAGATATTACTACAATAATTAGCTTTTTAATACCGTCGATGGGCTTGCAACCTGTCACGTATGGAATACTAACTTCTGCTTGTGGGCTAAATTCCCACATTTCATTATACAAATGGTTTTTCATCTTGATATCTAAAACAAAGCAGAGTGCCTTAATAACCTTATTTTTCAAAATGTAACATACAAGTGTTGTATGCAGTTTTGCTTTGAAATAAACCGTCAATAGATTCCCAGGAGTTCCACTTTTAAAAGGATTGGTATTAGGTTAACCAAGCCAAAGGCAAGATAAAGCGGAAATCCCTTTAGAGACTTGTGTGTAGCCACCTTTCTCCTCTTTCCTTATAATGTAGATCCCCTGAGACATATATCTATTTGCTACTGAAATAGGGGTCACTGAGTTCAACTTAGTTTGCTAATACGAGTAATATGGTTTGGTACATTCAGCAATCAGCATTGCCCACATCATATTTCTGCTCATGTCCCTTATTATGCGTGGCCGGAACAACATGTATTCCTTTTCCATTTCCCTCTAACAGCCGTCATCTCAGCACTCATCCCTTTCATACTCATCATCTTTTACAATCTATCCATATTTTTTTTTTGGTCTACCTCATCATACACATCCACTTTGCCTACATACATCTATACCAATATATAAAGCGGAAGAGTTGGTTTGATTGTTTGAACGCGCGAATCTCAGGAACTACACCAGTCGGATTTGAAAAAATATTTCTGCTTTTGATAGATAAACACTTGACGAAGGTTAAAGCTACTTTTCATCATAATAATCACCATATACCATGACTACGGGGCAACGCCGCGAGGGCGCTGCTAGTATACATTATGATTGATTTTATAAATCTGAAAGTTTATATGTTTGGATGTTTGTGTTTCAATCACGCCTCTACCAGTGGATCGAAAATGAAATTTAGAATATACGTGTGGACCTGAAATAGATATTATGAGGCTCTTGAAAATGTTGCTATATTTGATTCATTTAGAAAAAAATATGTAAAATATTCTGCGAAATGAAACAGATTATTTGACAACAAGGCCATCATGCATCCTGAACTAGCTTAACATAAAAATAACATAAGATCCACCGTCGCCGCAGTATAACTGCTACGGAAATTGGATCCCTGAAACTGCTTTTGCTCACCCTAACTGCTTTTTTCAGACATTTTTTATTATTATTAGGATTCTGGTTAAGCTATTCATTTTTAAACTTAGGTACCTACTCAATTTGGCTAACTTCCCAACTAAAAATATCAATATTGTCATGTGCGTCGCATCGTATATCATATAAATGTTTATCGCATATAAACATTAAATAAAACGCATAGAAAACGCAGTTTGGTCTAATCGCTCTATATTTTGTAGAATCCCTGAGCAAAATTAGTCAGTTTTTTTATTATTTTTTTTAGATTGAATTGAATATAACTTGTTAATAAATTGATGTCAGAAGTTTAATAAATTTCAGCCAGGTATAATATTATTTCAATTCAATATAAGTAGTAACGGCAAGTTAATATACGTGAACGTGGGCAATTTTACGTTGCATACTCTTTGCGCATAATCTGCATAGGGTTATTTTCATATTGAAAATAGCGTAAAGTTTGAAGCGTAGCTGTATATATATGCACCTAAAAACATACTGACTATATCGGTATGTGCTGATGATAATGATAAAAATATTTTAAAAAGTTCCTTTTTTACCACATAATTTATGTTTCTTTTCTGAGAGAATGTCTACTGCACTTTGGGGACACAGTCGTTATTATGATTTTCGTATATTTTTAGAACACCAAATTATTTTGATCTTATTATTATACACAGTAATAATAATATGAACGTAATGTTTTATGCGAAGTTAAGGTATAAAGGTAGGCGTATGCTGTAGCCCATAGATAACATTTTACGAGTGAGTTGTAAAAGTTAACAATGAAAGATATCGTTTATGGCTAATATTATTGGGATAATAAGTAAATAGGCTATCGGACATTATTGTTTATTACGGCTATTTGGCGGCGACCAATGCCCTGGATTTGTACGAGGTACCTACGTACTAACGTACTACCTATACAACATTATAGCACACGGAAATTACTCATGTAAACAATATCAGAATCTTTGACTTACTTACCTACTAAAACTTATGAGTGCTATGCTGACTGTGGTGACGGAGTTTTAAGGCCGCCTGAATCTTGAAACTTAAACGGCTTAAAAGCCGGGACAATTTGACGTGCCCTCCGCAATTTAACGTGCCCTCCGAAGCACGGACGCGCTCCACTGTTAAAGCTGCTGTCATCCATCCAAGTTGTGCTCAGAACGTTGCCTAACTTCAGCAATTTATCAAGAGCGTCTGAGCAAACTACGCCACGCTGCGTTGAATTTGCCGTCGAATATTAAGCCTGGAATACACATGCTGCTAAAATGATGTTTTGTTTGCTATTTACCCAGCGTATTTATGTTACAAACATACTCTTTTCGTATGTATAGACCTGCTAATTGTATGATACTGCTTGAAACTAGCTGCAAACAAACGATCATCTCTTTCTGACGATTATTTCCTTTCACCTCACTCATCTCAAATCAGTTCGTTCAGTGAGCGATCTCGTTCATATATTCATTTATTAATTAACAATCTTATTAATTATTGTGTTTGAAATTACGTTACAATTAGGTACAAATTATATAAATAAAAGTAAAATAAAAAAATACAAACAGAGAAAAATCATGTTACTTAAAGTAATTGCATGCATATTAATTAAGGAAAATCGTTCGAACGAACTAGTGAAAAGAAAAAAGTGAACTAGAAGACCCAGAATAAAATGAGTGACCATGGGACACAGAGTCGAACGGCAAGTGGGATGAACAATAAACGACTGATGATTAAAAGGGTGTGAACGAGAGAGAGAAAGAAAAGTTACTGATGAGGCAGATCATTTTTATCTTTCGTTCGCGAACTCCACAAGGCTATTTGCGAGGCAAACACGTCTCCATATCGCGAGGCATCCTCGCAATGTCGAAACAAGCCTTTAGGCTGAGACTCCACCAAAGCGGAGATGTGTGGGAGGTATTTTAAACAACCAATAGAATTTCGTTATTCAAACATGTCATCTCGTCTTTTGAAATTCTATTGGTTGTTTAAAACACATCTCACACATCTCCGTTTTGGTGGAGTCTCAGCCTTATAAATGAAGGTCTATTCGCTTACTGAGTGTTGATCGGACGTCTACGGCAGGCGCTACAGACATTTACGATGTATTCGATACGGGTCTTTAGGCGTTTCACACCGCAAGCGGTTCGGACCGCGGTGTGAATAGCCCCAGAGCTATTTTTGAATGGGTTCTTTCGCACCGCGGTGCGAATCGCCCCAGAACTTTTTGTGATGGGTCGATTCGGACCGCTGCTGAGGGGGAACAAAACAGTTATCTTTTTAGATAGGTGAATTCGGACAAAGATACATAGTTTTACACACATTTCTTAAAGTACAACCAGGCATGAAATAATAGGACAAAAAAATCTACACTAATATAATATATAAAAGCCTATGCCGAAATTGGTGCCTTTTTTGTTTCGCGCGGCCATCAACCAAACATTAAAATATAAACTCTTAGGAGTATAACAAACAACATTTGTGAGAACAGTATACAGCTTCACTCAGCCAGGACCGAGTTATACAGGGTGAGTTTTTCAAGAGTTCCTCTAGGGCCAAATCTGAAACTATTAGCAATAGCGAAAAACACTCAAAGGAGTCTCTTCAGCGATTTTGATCAAAAGTAAAACTGCATCATTACATTTTAAAAATAATCATTTTCCTGGCCAGGAGTCGAACCTGTTGGTTACAAAAAAAAAACTTTTTGTATTGTTATACCATCCGATAGTGTAGATAATAAGGATCAATTTCTGAGGAGAAACTACATGCGTCAAACTAACGGAAAGTGTTGATTTTTAATAAACTGATTTAAACTCTTAATATTTCGTAGATTACCCATAACTTTTTTTTTATTAGTTTGCCGTATATAGCTTTTCTCAGAAATTGATCCTTATCATCTACACTATCGGATGGTATAATAATACAAAAAGTTTTTTTTTAACCAACAGGTTCGATTCCTGGCCAGGAAAATGATTATTTTTAAAATGTAATGATGCAGTTTTACTTCTAATCAAAATCGCTTATGACACTCCTTTGAGTGTTTTTCGCTATTGCTAATAGTTTCAGATTTGGCCATAGAGGTACTCTTTAAAAACTCACCCTGTATAACTCGGTCCTGGCTGAGTGAAGCTGTATACTGTGCTCACAATATTATTTGATATACTCCTAAGAGTTTATATTTTAATGTTTGGTTGATGGCCGCGCGAAATAAAAAAGGCACCAAACGCCCATACAAAATCGGCATGGCCCTTTCTGGGCGACCGAGCTCTGCTTGTTGGCAACCAACGAACGCCATCTAGTGGTTCAATTACGAACCACATTGCACTTTTTGCGTGAAAATGCATAGAAAATGGCTTTTCCCAGATATGAGACCTAGCTAGATCAATTTTTCACTCCCGTAAACACCCGTCCTGCAAATTTCATCGAAATCTCTAGAGCTGTTTTCGAGACAATTAGACAATTATTTATTTACAACTTATGACTAACATTACAGATAATTAAATCTAAGGCGTTAATCTAGTGAGATCAAAAACTAAAACTAAAACTCAGGACAAACAAACATCAATCAAACAAACAAATATTGCTCGTTTAATGGAATAGGATTAGAGAGATACCTAAGTTTTGTTTATACACTTATAGATATAGTAAATAGACACTTATAGATAATTTTGAACACAGCAATGCCTTTGGTCCAATTTCATAAATATTTGTCCTATCTAGCTACGAAAGAAGATTTTTTCTTCACTGATTAAATTTAATCCATGTAGGTAGGTACACAACTGTGTTTCATAACCAGCTACAAAAGCGGATTTTTTTTTTTCTTATTTTAGTAACCACGAAATAGACTGTTTTTTTTTTTACTTTTTGGTAACTAGGTAGCTACGAAAATGAACGCTTTTTTTCTTCTTTTCATAACCGTTATCTAGCTTCTTTCGTATGAGCAAGTACTCAACTCTGGTGACGGATTTTTTAGGCCGCCTAAAGGCCTCCGTCATCTTGCCCCCACAGGGGGGCCAACTTGCCCCCCCGAGGGGCAAATTGGCTAAACTTCTAAAATAGGTTTCTTTGACCCTACTGAACCAAAATAATGTGCAAAAACATTCCAAAAAAGTCACTCTGGGAATTTATCTAAAAAATATGGGCTTTTGGTACACTGTGCTGTGGTCCGAATCGACCCATTTGAAAAGATACTTAGGCGATTCGCACCGCTGTCACCACCCTGGTGCGAAAGAACCCATTCAAAAATAGCTCTGGGGCGATTCACACCGCGGTCCGAATCGTTCGTGGTGCGAAACGCCTAAAGACCCTTCGATACAGCGTTAGCCTAGTAAACCGAGTAGCGCCAACGTCAATAATTAAATTGGTGAGAGCAGTACAAACAAAGACCCTTATAAATTAAGGTTGCCTTTTTGCCAGCCATAAAATTTCCGGTTTAGTCCCTTGATTTCTTTTACATACAAAAATTGTGTAAATAAGAAATTAATCAGGTTTTGTTTATTTTATGTTATAGTAAAATAGTTGATTATTTTTGTTAGATCTATAGGAATCCCATTGTTTCACAAATTGGTCACAATCATGTTGGATTAGCGGTGGCGGAAACAAAGAAATAAATGTGTACGTAATTACTTATCGAGTTTGACGAATTTATTGAAGTAGGTATTTAATGAAATATGAAGTAAAAGCAGTAAGTAATCTAAATCTTAGTTCATTAAGTAAAAACAAAAATCCATATCCTTAATGTCCGCGTACATTGTTTCAGAGAAAGTTAAAAACCATTTTGGAAGACAATACTTATCAGTTACTTAATAAAATAACTGATTAAAATTTTTTTTTATATGTATTCTACCGAGGTATTCTATAATAGTACTTTTTTTTACATTTTTACTCATTTTTTTACATTCACATTTATTTTACTAAGTAGGTACCTACTTATGTCTTAATTTTCTTTCTTTATTTTTTATCGACATTTAAGATTATGTATTTGTAATTACTTACATACCTACTCAAACTAAAAATTGTAAGTAGGTACACAAAGCGTCACCATTAAGTACCTCCCCTGCTAAGACGTCAGTTCGCAACCCGTTGATCTCAACTTTTTGTAAAACATTTACCTTTTTTATTAGATTTGTCATTCTTACTTTCTTATTCTTACTTACGTATGGATAAGTAATTTCACGCACTCTGTTAAGCGACCGATTGGTGTAGCGGTATTGACCCCCAATTCAAATGCTCCTGCGTGGGTCCGGGCTTGGTTTCAAATCCTGTCACGACTATGTATTTTTTGTTTATTTTATTTTTATTTTTGCTTTCACAACGAACTACGTTGTGAGTATGTAGTAAGTTACCTAGTAAAGTTATAGTTAGATGAAACAACTTTTAGTAGGGTCTTAGTAAATTTATTTAAACACAAACCTAATACTTAATCCAATAAAATTAACGAGTGAACAAACATGTCATGTTATCATTGGAACAGTTTATACTTATCGTATAAAATCCAGTGAAAAATAAACAATTTAGATCTCTCGCAAATCAGATCAGACTAAGTAATATTATCTACTTACAATTTAAAACAATATCAGTTATCTTTCAATTTTATAAAAGTTAGTAACAGCTCGCGAACGATGAAGCGCAGTTATCATGAACTAAATACACTAGGTATTCCTTCTCGATAAGCAACTCGCTGGGCCAATATTATGACATCTTTCCATCCCCAATAACCTGAAAATAAGAACATTATTACATAATGGCATAGGTTATAAGATAAAAAAACAACCTCTGTAATACTTATCAATTATCATACCACTTACCTACCTAACGTTATTCTGCAACTTGCTGGTATTAATAATAATGTTTGTGGCGTTCACATAGATCTGTTTAGACTTCTTAGTTCTTTCGGCCTGATTTGTGTGGCTTTATATGATTCATATCACCAGTCGATAGAACTGCACCGATTTGACCTACGAAAAGTAAAATAAGTGTTATACATTTATACTCAGGCAATTATTTATTCACAAAGATTCTTCTATTATTTACGACTTACCATTATTCCATGATGCCAAGCAATCTCTTTTATGCTTATATTTTGTTCGTAAAGAACAACTATCTTTGTCCTTTCAAAATTGATAAAATGCACCATTGCTATGCTACACGCACCGAAAATAAAACAAGTAACAAAACCAGTCAGTTAATTTTATTGTTCAATAGAATTTAGTGCACAACTACCTTCAATACAATTTTATTAGTTGATGGTAGTCGTGTAAAGAGTTACCTACTATTATTTTGTAAACGAATAATGTAACTTATAAATTCAGCGCTGTTGACAACTGGTGCGGTAGCTCAGTCGGAAAAGCGTGGACTCGCTCACGTTCAATTGGGGCATCGGTGGTTCGAATCCTAGCAAGCAAATAAGTTTTTGTAAGATTTTATTTATTTGAGTCGTTCAGGCAAACAATTTCGTTAGTGTAGCCTGCATACGGCAACTTTCCATTTACACTATAAAGGGTTACCAATTGGTGACGCAGTGTGTACCTTAACTCGTAATTAAGTGTAAAACAAAAACCATAGTGTACCTAAGTATATTATGGTTTTGTACAATGGTTGGTACAACGCGTATTTCAAGTAAAATTTTTTTAATTTTACTTTATAAAATAGTATCCACTTCATTATGGAGCCTTTTCAATAAATATTGAACAGAGTTTAATAAAAATAAGGTTGTGTAAAGTAGGCGAGTAATATTGGATGTTTATCAACACATTTTAATTAAATGTAATACTGTTTATTCCACTTGGCTGCAAAATCCAATATTTTATTCGTGTGAAAATAAAAATCTTTGTGCGTACAATATTGGCATTAATTATGTTTTAACAGGGTACTGAATACACCCCGTACATTTCAATACAAAGAATATCATTTTTGCCGGGACGGTGTTGCTACGATCATGCTATGCGACGGGGTAGAGACGTGATAATGTGACAACACCCTTAATTTCAAAGTCCTATGGTCATGGTCAATCCATAAATACAAAAAAAAAACAAGTATATAAAACAAATTCAAGTAGTTACATCATTTATAACTTCAATAATCAAGAAATTGGTGCAACAGGGATCGATTTCTAAGATGTTTGATTTATTGGATTCTCCTCTGCCCCGAATAGCAAAAAAACTATTAAAACGTCGGAAAATTAAAATAAATATTTTCCCATGTATATTTTGTATGGAACGGGTTTTCTTTCTGTTGATATTTCGAACTCTGCGGTACGAAGTTCGCCGGGTCAGCTAGTTGTAATGAAACGTGCAAACCATTCGAAAACACGATCCTGTTTCTGAGAATCAAAGCAAAGTTTGCCTCTGCAGTTTTGAAAAACTGAATACTTAAATATACTGAATACTGAAACGCATACGCAATCCGAAGATCATGGGTTCGTATCTCAGCAGTAAATCCTATTGATTTTTCACTCTGGAAAATTAGAATGACGAAAAAAAAAATGAAATTTGATTATGACTGTATTCCCAAAATGCGGTAGACATGATCTTTCAGATCGTTCGGCATTTTTAGAAACTTTTGAAGATGTCTAAGGAGGTAGGTAGTCATGGTCAAAGGTAGTATATCAAAATACTTCCATTTGATACATGCCCAAATTTTCCAGAAGTCAACATTCCATACGTGACAGGTTGCAAGATTATCGACGCTGTAAAAGAAACACTAAGGTAGAAAATTAAAAAGAAAGCTCCTGTTTCCTTACGATGTTTTCCTTTACCGTTTAGAGCTTGTGTTGATGCGCATAAAAAAATTTCAAAAAAAAAAATCCGTTGATTCACGGCAGGGTTCGAACCGGTACTACTAACCCACTCAGCCAAGATGGCTCTCTGGAAAATTAATATCCACATTAATCCGAGCTCTAAACGTTAAGTGTCATCATGAAGAAAGTCAAAAGTCAAAAGTCAAAAGTCAAATTCGTTTATTCAATAAGATCACAAGTGTACCACTTTGAAACGTCTTAAGAGCTAGGTGATTCTACTCCTGTTCCGCTTGAAGAAACCCGCGACTTAGCTCTCCTTGTATGATCATGTCTTCCTGAGGCTTCGTGGAAGATGGATAGGTTTTATGCAAGCTTATTCTATCTCAAACATCTCACGTACTACTGTATCCCATTGAGTGTAGGCTTAGGTTGCCTGCTCACATTGTATAAATCATCTTGTAAAGATATGAAGGCGTGGTACAAGGACAGATTGTATGAATACGTCAAATGTTGGAAAATCGTGAACACAAAAGTAACATTATCTGCCATAGTCAAGTTACAAGCGCTTCGTATCGAATCTCTTTCTATCATCGCTAAATCGTTTGTTCTGACCACGTGACTTGGATAAATTGCATCAGTACATTTTCTCTCTATAGCGTTAAAGATTGGCAGGGCAGGGCACTTGCATCTGATTCTATATCAAAAATCATCAAAGAACCATGGGCATCATTACTTGAACACTGGACCCGCTTCGTCCAACAGCGATGAAACATATGTCATATGAAAGCTCTTGGAATGTACTTTATTTCATTCTACTACAGCTAAGTTCAAATCGAGTGCGAAAATGGTGTTTTGGTGCAAAAATGGCGCGATAATGGTGGTTTTTTGAACGAAACTAGAAAGCTGAAACTTGAAATGTAGCTTTCTTTTCAAGTAAAAACACCCACTAAGGCATTTTATTTTCGAATTTCAACCCCTAAAGGGGTGAAAAGTAGTGAAAACGTTTGTATGAAACTTTTTAACGAGTAGTATAATTTGCTTGAGACTCGGTTTGCATACTTAAAATGCAAAATAAATGGACATGTATTTCAGAATTATTCAAAACAACCCTTAAAAAGGAATGAAATGAGGTGTCAAAGTTTTTATGGGTACTTTTTAATAGGTTGTGCGATTTGTTTGAATCTGGGTTTGAATACTATTGATGACAAATAAATGAACACGTATTTCAGGATTTTTCGAAACAACCCTTAAAAAGGGGTAAACTGGGGTGTCAGAGTTTGAATTGAAACTTTTTAAGGGCGGTGCGATTGGCTTCAGACTCGGGTTGTATATTATAAATGCAAAATAAACGGACATGGTGTTTCAGGACTTTTCGAAACAACCCTTAAAAAGGGGTGAAATGGTGTGTCGAAGTTTGTGCTGGAACTTTTTAAGGACAGGGCAGGCAAGTACCGACGTCACTTGCATACACTTCGCCACCAGCTACCCAGCACCGGGTACCCGGTCCTTTGGTCCATTTTCGTAACTATTTTTCGCAACCAGTTACGATAGAAGATTTTTTTCACTGATTCTTAACTGGTTATTAAAAAGGAATAATTATTCCATGTACGTAACCATGTTTCATAGCCAGATATTATTTTTTTCATGTTTTGGTAACCAGTGACGAAAATGGATGTTTTTTTTTTTTCATTTTTCGTAACTACTTAGCTACGAAAATGGAACCTTGTTTTCTTTTTTCGTAACTGTTATCTAGCTACAAAAAGGGATGCTTCTTTTTTTTCTTTTTATAACACTTAGGACGATTGATATTATGATGTCGATGTTGAACTGTATCTATTAGTAGGTACTAAATGTACCAATATAATTATAGTTTGTTTATTTTTTTTTTCTTCACTCGATCACCGTCTACGATAATAGAGACTGTTTTGTTTATACTATTCAAATAATTATTATGTGAAAACTTGTTATTAGCCTTAAGTATCTATGTCTTCTTTTAATCTGTTGTCCAGCTGTAAGTTTTCCTAAAATTGAAAAACTAAAATAAAATAAATAATGTACTACTTCCAGATAAATAATAGGCATTGGCTAATTTCGTGCTTTCTGAATAATGGCGATTATGCTATTATTTCTGATGTTTTCCGATACCCATTATTCATCTGGAAGTACTATATAAAGTTTACTAATAAAATTCGTAGCTGGCTATAAAACATGGTTACGTACATAGAATAAATATTTCTTTTTAATACCCAGTTCAGAATCAGTGAAAAAAAACTTCTTTCGTAACTGGTTGTGAAAAATAGTTACAAAAATGGACCAAAGGACCGAATAACCAGGGCCGGGTAGCCGGTGGCGAAGCTTATGCAAGTGACGCCGGTACTTGCCTGCCCTGTCCTTAAAAAGTTCCAGCACGAACTTCGACACACCATTTCACCCCTTTTTAAGGGTTGTTTCGAAAAGTCCTGAAACACCATGTCCATTAATTTTGAATTTATAATATACAACCCAAGTCTCAAGCCAATCGCACCGCCCTTAAAAAGTTTCAATTCAAACTCTGACACCCCATTTTACCCCTTTTTAAGGGTTGTTTTGAATAATCCTGAAACATGTGTTCATTTATTTTGCATTTTAAGTATGCAAACCGAGTTTCAAGCAAATCATACTACGCTATAAAAAGTTTCATACAGACGTTTTCACTACTTTTCACCCCTTTAGGGGTTGAAATTCGAAAATAAAATGCCTTAGTGGGTGGTTTTAATAGAAAAGAAAGCTACATTCCAAGTTTCAGCTTTCTAGTTTCGTTCAAGAAACCACCATTATCGCACCATTTTTGCACCAAAACACCATTTTCGCGCTCGATTTGAACTTAGCTGTAGTAGAATGAAATAAAGTACATTCAAAGAGCTTTCATATGACATATGTTTCATCACTGTTGGACAAGGGGGCCCAAAATGTCGCAACGTTCTTTCATAAACAGATGTTAAGCAAACACATTTCAGAGTAAATACTTACGGAGTAAGGGCTTGAACACAATACTGCGAATCGGCGCGATGCGAATTCGCAACACCAGAAAATTGTACTACGCTGTATCTGTATGTACTGTAGATTTCTGCGATGCGACGTCGCATCGCAGTTTTGTGTACAAGCCTTAATAGGTGGAGAAATAAAACTGTGACGTTGAACTCTATCTGAAGGTAATTGAATTAAATTATTGCCAATTTTTTTCTACTTCCTTACTGATTAGATAATTTTTGATTAATAATTAATTTACATTGGGTAGGTACCTACCTATTCAAAACCATTGACGGTATAATAAGACATTACCTACTCAAAAGATTTGATGGCAATTTCTTTCTTCAGACTTCACGGTTTTCATAGAATAGAGAATTAATAATATGATATGAACATAGCAGAATTTTAAGTGCCTAATTATATTTTTACGGTTCTTGATAAGTTTGCAAAGTTTCAATTTAATCCGATGGTTTTAAAATAGGTCAAAATCACGTTCAATGATTTCGTTACATAAATATTGGTGAAGCTAAAAGTGTATTAAAAATGGCAATAAATCGTTTGGAAATTACAGAAGTGGATTAATTAACTAGTGTTAGTTACTAAAAAACTTAAACTCATTGGTTTTCAGAATCTTTCAACTGAATTACATGAATACACGTCAATTCAATTATTTTGAATCCTGTTCAAATTCATGTTCAATTCAATTGCTGACGACTTAGTCTCACTGGAAAATTAATCCATTGATACCGACCAAAAGTTCTTAAGAGGCCTTTTACAAGTAATTTACTTTCTTCTTATTCTTCTTTTTGAAGAGAGCTTAACTTTCCTGAAAATATAATTAATTGTGAACAAACTGATGATCGAGCAGATTCTGATAAACTTGAAGCTATTCATCAAGATTACACATTTGTGCGTAGTTGATTTGTTTCGTAAACCAACTAAGTAAACCAACGAAGTAAGTACAATCAACTGAAATAGGGTGTACCAAAAACAGTGCAAAACCACTTGGCACTAATTTTGGAACACTGACTTTTGAGGTTTTGGAATTTTGAGTAGGGGGAAGGAAGACAAGCAGATGGCTAATTGACTGACTGGCGTGACATTCTGTTATACCCATGCAAAATGTGTGATAAAGACTTTATTTTCATAATGTGATCGGTCAGTCACATTCATTATAACGTTTTGTTTTAATAAATCATCTGGTTGTATTATTCTGTATAAGTTTATTCAACTATTGGAAATGGAAAAATTGGAAATGGACTTGACACAAAAAAAAAAACAAGTTTTTATAAATACACAAACCCTGCGAAGCAAAAACAAAGAAAAAAAAGTATCTAACAGCGCTACTAGATACTACTAGAGTACTAGATATTTTGGAATTTTCAAAAAAATATCTAACAACACAGAATGTCCGTATTTACAGGATCGTTTTTAACGAATCCTTCGTTACTGGAGGTAATGCTTTTATTGAATCAGTGTGTGAACACGCTCGTACGACCACATACGCCATCAACGAATAAAAACAGTGATAAAACATGTGTGAACGTACACTTAGAAAATACATCCGTAGATACCGCACGCATATTATAAATGTGAAAGTGTGTTTATTTGTCTTGCTTTCACGTCAAAACAGAGCGACGGATTGACGTGATTTTTTGTGTGGATATAGTTGGAGGGCTGGAGAGTAGCATAGGCTACTTTTTATCCGGGTACCACGCGAATAAAGCCGCAAGCAGCAGCCAGTCGTTATTTATGACTGGCCTTTCCATTATGATTAATGTTTTTGTTTATTACAGGTATACGCTCTAGTATGTGTCATCTCTCAACTGCAGGAGTACATTGATGGTCGTGGCACAGCTGCGTTCGACTACAACGATCGGGTGAGTGACGCTGACGTGTCCTTACACTTCTATTCAATAGAATTGCCACCCGTGATAATGTCTATGAAGTGTTCATATTCAAATTCAGACGTTTGTTATGTTGTGTATATTATAATGTAAGAGAAAGTCAGTAAAAATTATACTACTCTTAGAAATGTAGGTAAATAGGTACAAAGATTTTCAACTAATCGTATGATTTGTCAAGGAGTTGAGGCAGGCAGGCAGGCTATAAAATAAATACAATGTTCGCTTCACTGACTGTTACTTTCAATTAACTACTATTTTTTATTCAGAGTTCACTCGCAACTTTCATTGAAGAATTTTAATCAAGACTTTACTCTAAGTTGGTAGCGCTTTGAAACAAACTTAACATATTTGTCATTTAACAATGTCCGGTCTCTAGCAATGCTTAGGCTGAGACTCCACCAAAGCGGAGACGAGAGGAGATTAATTAAACAACTAATAGAACTCCGTTATTCACACATCTCGTGACACAGATGAGATGACATTGTGTGAATAACGAAATTCTATTGGTTGTCCTCTCCTCTCCGCTTTAGTGAAGTCTCAGCCTTATTATAGTTTTGTGGGTGTTTGTTTGTCCCACAACCGTCCAAGCCCACAACCCACCAAATAAAAGCCTTCTACTTTTATAAATTGGAAAGTTTGGATGTTTGTGTTTCAATCACGTCTAAAGGGCTTCATTCACACAGAGCGCAGGTTATGTACATTACATCTCGGGTCTTTCCGTAGAAATCGTAAGATGTAAAAATATACATTGACGACCTCTGTGGCGCAGTGGGTGAAGGCCCGCCTGTGACGCAGGAGGTTGCGGGTTCGATCCCCGCCGCAGGACAAATGTTTGTTTGATCTGAAAATGTATTATTATTCTATGTATAATATGTATGTATTTACAAAAAAATATAGAAGTAATAGGTATATCAGTCATGTGGTTCCCATAACACAAGCTCTGCTTAGCTTGGGGCTACATGATGTGAAATGTCCAGCATTATTTATTTGTTTATTATTTATACATTATAGCTGCTGTGGTCTCCAGACGATTACTATGGAAAGATGTTTCGTGCTATAATGTACATCTTTACATTACCTGCGCTGTGTGTGAAGCCCTCCACCAGTAGACCGATTTGGATGAAACTTGGATAGGTGGACATTGTGGAATAGGGCAAATTTGCGTATAGTATAGGGCAAAGATACGGAGGAAGCTAGAATAGATACCATGATAACAAAAGAAGCCGAACGGAGAATTTGGTTTTAGGTTGGTTTCGCCGAATCATTGTGGATTGTCCAAGCTAAGCTATGTAGTTGACACAAAGCAAGGCATCAATAACTTGGGACGTCATAAATTCAACAATGAAGGGAGGTTGTCCTGTGTCCGGCCATTTCACCCAGGCCGTTACGAAGGCCGGTATGTTAATCAATCAACCCATGGATCAATAATTTAACTAAGAGGACTTTGTGGAAAGCCTAACCGCATCAGATACACTTACTTGAAATTCAATGTAGGAGATGCTACTGAAAAATACACTGTACATTCTGGCACAAGAGTATTAAGAAAATTTTGAACTTAGGTAAAGAATTTGAAACTGCTTGGGTATAATCTTAAATAAGACTTAGGTTTAATTCGCCTTGATTCCAAATTGTTTGAAATCATCATTATCAATACTTTGAGATCTAACGAGACTGTCTGGCCTTTAATTAAAACAGCTAATCTTATTTTTAATTGAACTTTAAAAAAGGAGGAGGTTCTCAATTCGTCGGAATCTTTTTTGTGCTTTTTTCTATGTGTGTTCACCGATTACTTGAAGACGCGGACCTATTTGAAAAACTCTTTTTTTGTTTGAAAGGCTATACTTACTTTCCGATTGGTGCCACAAAAATTTTGTGAGGATCTGACAAGGATCTTCGGAGTTGTGAACAGAAATGCATCTCGACTGCAGAAAATTGCTCAGCTTATAAAACATTAAACTCGGTATTTTTTTTTTTTAATTTAGCCACTTGTGTTAGCAACAATCCTCTGAAAACCTCGCCCTTTGGACGTCATTGTCGGCTAAAATCTTAGTTCTCCGATGTAAGAATATTATTCGATTTTACAGGATCGCTGAAGCTACGTTAGATTGCGGTTAATGTGTCAGATAGGACCCTAAAGGAGATCACAATAGTTTTATCAATTTCTTTCAGAAAAGCTAGGGACTAAGTCGTAATAGAATGCTTTTTGTGTTATCTTGTAACTTATTTGTTAGACAGTATGATAGTAAAATATTGTTTTATAAAATATGAAAAACCAACTTCAAAAAAGTACATTTGAAAGTACCTTAGAGAGCGTCTTTTACATAATATTGTTATCATTGCTGTTCTAAATATTGCAACACGTGAATATGTCATTAGTTTGGTTTAAAAAAGTAGCAATCTTTCAAAAATTCAATATTTATGGGACCATAATGGTTTTTTTTTCTATATATCAGTATAAAACATTCAATTTCGGTGAAACAGCTACGGAGAAATTCGGTAATGGAAGTATAATAAAATTGGTGCACACTCTATATAAATGTAAATTATATATGCGCTGTTGTCGTTGCCTAAAATATAAATAATAAAATAAATAAAAATACATTTGAAATGAAACCTACATCTTTTGAAGTTGGTTAAAACAATCAATTGGAACATAAACAATAAACTAATCGAGTTCAAAGTCTACTAGAATAGCTGTGGAGCGCATAAATTTGCAGAGGCAAGAGAGGCCGCTCTAAAACTAATTTGTTATCAAGTACAGGGTTGACGTGTGGGAACGATCTAAGCGAGCCCCTATTTACATCACACTTAGCAACAATAATATTTCATACTAGCCACCAACAAAAGTTGATCATTGTTTTGAAATTCTAGCACGCGGGTGGGCCTTCGGTGGGCTTTCTGCTTAATTTTTTTCTTATTTTCCGAAAATTATTACATAAATCGAACCTAATGGTAGCTACCTGATACGGATCTGACAGGGTTTTTCTACACTGTATATCAGGCGGGTACATCGTACAATCTCATCGCAATTCGGAAGCGAAATGCGGAAGTACAACAGATGCTAGGCGGGCGCGCGGGCTCCTCGCTCATTTCCCATCCATCAGGCTGCAACTTAATAAGAAAATCACTTGATATCACAAAACGTTGACAGATTTTTTTTAATGATTTTGCTTTATAAAAGGCTGCTTTAAAATACGAGTATATTTTGTACTGTTCTGATACTGAGACAATAAGAAATAAGTATCATGATTTTATTAAATAAAATCAAAAGTTTTTATTTCGGACAAGTGACAATCCATTTTGTTACACTAAAATTTGTAATAATTAGGTTAGGACTTATGTGGGACAAAATAAAAAAAAAGAAAATGGCGATCAAGTCAACCAGTCAAATTATTTTTCTCACAAACTGTTTATACGAGTACCTATGTACGTATATGGGAAAGGTACCTATACCTACCTACCTACACCTTTCCCCAATTGGTTTTAGTTTAGGATACTTACTATTGTTTATTAATACGATTCATTTCAATAAAAATCACGTTTATTCAATTTCATATCTTTTAAATTTAATTGTTTTCCCAATTTGTTCGGAGAAAGATGTAAACTTAGGTACACTTAATGTTAATGGCCCAAGAGGTTTCCAAGAGCTCAGATAGCTGCTTAATCTGTGTCGTATAACGAATAATGAGTTAATTTACGAAAGAGAAAAAACTCCATCTTTTTTCAATAAAGATTCAGAATTGATTGTATAAATTGTTGAATTTGTTTTAGCTCGCAGCAGTACAATACACAGCAACAGCCCAACACACCACGACGACAAGCTCCGCGCCCAGCGGTCGTCGCAAGTCGGCTGGCAGGCCAATGCCCAGCCGATGTGACCCTGAAGAGTTCTCCGAAGCTCCCAGTAAGATCAGTAAGTCTTAGATAGACCTCTCAGACATTTATAGTGCATAGGTTAGTCTGAGAGTTTCGTATCTTGTTTTCTAAAGATTTTTCACTTAGTGCTCTTTCTGAACAATTTTTAACCGACTTCAAAAGATGGAGGAGGTTCTGAATTCGTTGGAATCTTTTTATGCTTTTTTTATGTATTTTAACCGTTTACTCGAAGACGCCTCGAACGATTTGGCAAATTCTATTTTTGTTTGAAATTGACAAAAGGTATACTTTCCGATTGAATTGGTGCCATAAAATTTTGTGAGGATCTGTCAAGGATCTTCTAGTCCAGTCAGCTTAGCATAAAAATGGTCTAAACCTCGGAATGACAGATAATAAGCTGAATTTTCGTATGTAGCTTCATTTAGGCGTCCTAAAAGTTGTCTCAAAAGTCTCATAAAATCTCGTGTCTGCGTCTTAAGTTATTCAAGGTCAAAGGTAAAAAAAATAGTTTTTCGCGAATATCTCGGTTGCTATTGGTCCAATGATGTTAACATCTATTATAAAGTTGTAGAGCATACAATTTGCGACAAATTTTGTTTAAAACATTTTTTCATGCGCTCAACCGTTTTCGCGATAGAGGAGGGTGAGTGAGCAGCGCTCAACCATACGCGTAGGTACTGTAACGGAAAGTCAAACGTGAATATCTGTGAATACCTTGAATTTTGAATAATTTGTTTTATTTATCAGTTAATTATCGACCAAGCGAGCAAAGCGAGCTAAGATCTTACGATTTTGCTTTGTATGTTTATATGTGTAATTTTTATGTTATCGCATAACTATCGAACCGTTAATCCAATCTGCATGAAACTTGGTAGATAACTAGATTGTGCTATGGAAATTTGATATATTACATATGAGCGTAATCGATGGAGGGGTTGTAAAGATATTGGGATCTAAAGGGGGTGAAAAAGATAAAAGTTACACAGATATATTGAGTGGGGTGTCATATGAAAGGACTTAAATTGTACATTCCGAAATAGTTTTTATTTTTGTTCTAGGAAGTATAGTTTTTGAAATACACATACTGAACGCTTTGCGCTCACGGCCCTGTATCGCAAAAACGGTTGAGCGCATGGAATTTTTTTTTCAATGAATTGGTCGCAAATTTTAAGCTCTACAACTTCATAATAGATGTTAACATCACTGGACCAATAGCAACCGAGATATTCGCGAAAAACTATTTTTTTTACCTTTGACCTTGAATAACTTAAGACGCAGACACGAGATTTTATGAGACTTTTGAGACAACTTTTAGGGCGCCTAAATGAAGGTATATACGAAAATTCAGCTTATTATCTCTCATTCCGAGGTTAATTCCTAATTTGACTGGGCTATTCGAAATTATGAGCAGAAATGTACCTCGAGAGAGCAGAAAATTTCTCAACATAGTCAGTTTTTTAAAATTCTTAATTTATTCACTTGTTGTTAGTCGCTCATATTTTTAGATTACAAAAAAGCTACAGTGAAGGAGCTTTTGCTCGCTCATTGAATTTAACTTCAAAGCTCGAAATGTATGTGTAATGTAAAGTACGAGTATGTTAGTAATGTTTCAATGTGAGGTCCTTTTCTATAAATCCTTTACAGAATAGTAATATGCTGTTGTATCTTTCATGTTTCATTCAAAGTCAGATTGAGAATGTTCGGTGTTCCATTTTATAAGGTTTCTATTCCAACAGAAAGATGAGTTTCCGAGAAAAATAATAATTAAATCGAATCGTAAAGCATTCGGCATTTCAGAATAATCGACCGTATGTGCTGGGTCCATTTCCCTTAGCACAATGCTTCTACCGACATTGTTGAAACCTTGATTTGATGAAGAAATGCTTCATTTCTTATCTAGCTTTCGTGTCTTAGTGATTATTTTGATAAATGATTTGTCGTCTTGACTTGACGATATGTAGGTATTTATACGAGTACTTAATAAAATATCACATACATATCAAAATCATCTCCAATCGTAAAAGATTATTCTATGACAATGTAAAGTATTATTACTTCATTATATCCACTTTCTAAAGTATTATAATATTATAAGAAAACTTTTCATACATAAGTGATTGAGCTACTTTCCTATTTTTATCTTTATTATATCTCTACAAAACCAAGTAAAGAGCCTTATTCGACATTTTATTTGTATAGTGAGTGTACAAATTCAACTAAATTGTTATCTAATCTAATACTGTTTTGCTTCAGAAGCTACTCAATTATCGTCTTGCTCAAAGATACAATCAGAATTACCTTGAAAGAGATCGCGAAGATTTCAAATGGATATAATATACAAATTAGGTCTAGGTTGTATTGTGTTAAATTGAGTAAAAAGGTACAAACACAAAGATGGCTCAAATTCTGTATGCTGTAATGCTTAAGTCAGATCTTTATCGAGTTACGTTATCCTACATAATACTGTAGGCAGGTACTATGTCTAGCTAAACGTGTGCTTTCTCTTAGTTCAATGGCGTGTTTATGAATAGAGACAGGACGTTGTTTAACCAGTGTTCAACATTAAACATCTTTCATAAGTAAGACCCTATATTTCCCTATCTATCTCCTTGATAAATAAAGTGAGTGGAATGATTCTGCTTAGAGATAGTGAAGTGTCGACCGACGGACATTGCCTTCACGAAAGCGAGCGCAAGTGCTTTTGTCGACACATATACGCAATTCATAACTGTCGAACTACGGCAGATTTCGTTTCGAATTCCTTTTTATGAACTAAACGACATAACTTAACACAAGAGATAATTTCTACCCTACTTTGTGATACAGAAAGTTACAATTCAATGGTTGCTTTCGCTAGCAACAAACTTTTAACTGAAACTGCCCGCCCCGGCTTCGCACGGGTGTACTAATGAAGAAAATGATACTAAATTCAATCTCATTGACTCGACGATTAGAAACTCGGCTTGCGTTGTACGCCGACCGATATTTTGACGCCTCACTGGTGTCATTTTTTTAACAAAAAAATTCAACTATCCCATGTCCGAAGGTAATTGAGTGATAGATAAGCGCAATAAACACCGGCGGACATACATACATACATACATTAGAGAATTTTACCGTAACATCACTCTGAATAACAAATACTCGTGCCTGTATCGACATTGTGTCGTACGTACGATACGCATATTTCTGGTATTTCAACTTTCGCAATACATTCTATTGTGTGACTTAATTGATACTGCTAACAATCAATATCATTTATCGTGTAACGTTTTCGATGTAGGAGACAAAAACAGCAATCAAAGTAAATTGATCACTCACGAACTGGTGAATCCGGGCGCGCCTTCAGGATTTATTTACCGATGCTTTTGTTAAAGGAGTGGGCAGCAGAGTACTTGAGTTTGTTTTGATTGTTGACAGACGACGGCCAGGCCTGAAATGCTTTTATTAATGTAACTAAGGCAGCAAAATGTATCGAACATTTTCTCTGTATGATTCTTGAAATTGCTGTTTTATGGAGAGCGCACACTTATACGCGCCGAATCATCGTTCTTATGTAATGAGTTCTTGTCTATTTTTGTTAGGTATTAATAAATAATTTTTAATTTTATTTAAAATTCTTGGGGTAGGTACTGCCAGATTTGGTCGACTCGGACGATTCGACACGGGCAGGTGTGCGAGGTTTCATACGATTACTATAAATATTTCTAAAATTAGTTTCGGTCGATTCTTTCGGTGTGTTGAGCGCGGATAAGTATGCGATGACCTTTAAACATTTTTGTATACAATACGAAACATGTTGACGACTGTATAATAGTCCTCCGTCTGTCCGTCTGTCCCACGGCGCGGTAAACATTTTTTTTATATACATATTCCGTTTTATGGTCAGTATTATCGTATCATACAACTCATGTAGTATCAAGATCATGATTATGTACAGATAAGTACGTATCTGTATTATTTAAAAATTTAATCCTTTCTACTAACAATAACCACTACAACTGAACGTTATGCAACTATATTGTCAAAAACATATTTAAAAAAAAATAGGTTCTAACACAAAAATTCAAATTCAAATCTAATTTATTCAGTAGGAACTCTATGATCACTTTGAAATGTTTTAAGAGCTAGGTAATTCTACTCCTGTTCTATCGCGACCAAAAAACAAAAAATGTAGCCTAGCTTTATTTTCTGTGATCCATCAGCTAAAATCTTAATAGTCTGGCTCTAGTGGGACGCGAGTCGAACAAAGTGAGGCTCGTCAAAGTCAACAAAAAAAAACTACTAATCAGCAATCCCTTCATCAAACAAGTTCGTTACAATGCATACTAGCTTCAGCCCGCGGCTTCGCTAGCCTGGTACCCGGATAAAAAGTAGCATATGCCCTTTTCTCATAAATAGTATATAATAAGCGGTTTCAATAGATTTTACTTAAAAAAAATATAAACTTCCAACAAAACAATTTAATAACTTCAAAATGATATAACCTCAAAAATCACAGAATTACTAACAGATTAATAATTATACAAATCAATACAAATTAATGAATAAATGGACAGAGTAACAGCACTTTACCGACAGTTGGAGGTGTTACCAGTACGAAGGCTCGAGCGAAAGTGAGCCCGAGGCAGGCGCGCGCTCTGCTTTTATAGGACCGCAACCGTTACAAATTTAAAAATAATAGCTTCCGTTGATTCGGCTTCTCCTGACTCGTGGTTTTCCATAACCACATTACAGTTCTGGCATACTTCTTTCTTCATGGTGACCGTGATTGGCAAGTGGACTCGGGGAGAGCTCGGGCATGTCTCGTGGTGCAGTGGTGAGATCTCCGTCGAGTGGACCCTGGAGGCTGTCGTCTGGTGTGACCGGAGCAAGATGAGATGGACCCGCAGGGACGTCGTCTTCGTGTGCGCTCGGAACAACGTGGGACGAACCCGCAGAGACGTCATCATCTTCTGTGCTCGGGACAGGCTGGGACGGACCCACTAGGGTGTCATCATCAACTGAAAATAACGCAAAACAGCACAGTATTAGCATTATTTTCTCTTAGGCGTAGATATACAGTCAGTCTGTATATCCAAAAGATCTATAAAATCAGACAGTGGCTCCCAGCTGCATGTCTAAGCGGAGCTCGGCTCAACGCACAATCTCAAACCAGACAGTGGCTCCAAGCTGCTTGTCTGAAGCATCGCAAAGCGTAAAGCTCAATGCTACAATCATATACCAGACAGTGGCTCCAAGCTGCATGTCCAACTCTAAAGCATAGCAAAGCAAAATGCTACGATTCTATACCAGACAGTGGCTCCAAGCTGCGTGTCTGAGCAGAGCAAAGCTCAATGCTACCATACATTTAAATCAATCACATAGGCACCCAGTTTGCGTGAGATTGCAATGTATGTCTACGTAGGTATACATCAACATTAGATACAACAGGACTCGAACCCGTTAATCATTATGCCGAATACATAAACCAATCACAGAGGCACCTAGTTTGCGTGTGATTTCAGTGTATGTCTACGAAACTATACACAAACATTAGATACGACAGGACTCGAACCTGTTTATCGTATGTTTTTCCAAGCCATGACATAGTACATACAACGTACTTACAGTCAAAAAATGAGGCACACGACTCGGGGGTCCACTCTCCTCGCCAAGCCACCATGTGCTCGGCGGCGGCACTAGTCGTTTTTCCATACGAACCACCAATTAACTGCAGCTCGTATCTACCATGGGGCAGAACTTTCTTTACACGATAGGGCCCTCGCATCCCCGAGTCCAGCTTGCCTGTAATTTGAGAAGTCTTTATTACAAAAACCATATCGTTAAGTGAGAATGTTTTAGCTACTTTTCTATTACGGTTAACATACTCGTCTTGTTTCTGTCTATGTTGATCAAGCAACCGGCTAGTGCGTTGACGACACATTTCCCTTACGCTCTCACGATTTCCGCCAGAACCTTCTATAGCTACATCGCGAACAAGTGACCTTATTACCGGTGTTGTCGCCTCAATGCCGATGAGTAGTTGTAGCGGAGAAGTTTGAGTGGTCCTTTGTTTAGTGCAGTTGATCACTAGCTGCATTCTCCACAGGGACTCTGACCAAGTGTTACCTGGTTTAGTTGCTTCAATCCGCAGCATGTTGAGTAACGTCCTGCAGTAGCGCTCTACCTGTCCATTTTCATTGTGCATCTGAGGTGTTATAAAGTGAATTCGACTACCTATATCACTAACCCAGCTCTGAAAACTCACACTCTCAAACATGCGTCCACGATCACACACAATAAGTTGAGGGGCTCCAAATAAGGATACAGCGTTACACGCTAATGTTTTTAGTTCATCAGAGTCTTGCTTTTTCATAGCATAAAACAGACAGTACTTCGAGTAGGCATCTACAATGAGCAACACATACTTGTGTTCATTTGAAGCAGGCAATGGACCAAGTACATCCATGTGAATAGTACTAAATGGAATTTCAGGCTTGTGCCAAGATGAAATTGGCTGGTGAGGTGCCCTGGGGACTTTCTTCGACGAAAGACAGACCAAACAATGGGCAATGTATTTTTTAACGAAGGTACTAAGACCTGGGAACCAGAAATGCCTCAAAATCAGCTCTATTGTTTTGTCAGCACAGATATGCTCATGTTGATCATGAAAGATCCTTAGTAGGCTCAGACGGTGTCCTTTAGGGACGAAACATAGGAATTTTGGCTCCTCACCTGTAGGGGTATGCTTGTAGTAAAGCAAATCATTGCGGACAACGTACCTTGATGCGTCTAGCTCGTTGTTATTGACTTTGTCAATCAACGTACGAGTTTCCTCGTCCGCAGATTGAGCAATCTGCGCCCAGTTTTTAGGCCTCGTGATTTGGAGAACATCTACAGGATTTCGACTTAGATAGTCTGCATGTTGCATCATTACGCCCTTTCTGTAATCTATGCTGAAGTCGAAATCCTGCAGATACATCCACCAACGCGCGACACGTGGCAGAAGATCTTTTTTACCTTTAGTCAACCGCAACGCATTACAGTCAGTCACGATCTTGAAAGTTATACCTAACAGGTAGTGACGGAAGTGCTCGAGGGCTCTGACGACAGCGAGCGTCTCAAGTTCGTAAGAGTGATACCGCGGCTCCGCACCTTGCGTTGTTTTGCTGTAATAAGCTACTACTCGCCTCTTATTACCCTCGTGCACTTGGATCAATACCGCGCCATACCCGATAGAGCTGGCGTCCGTGTGCAGCTCCGTGGGCAGCTGAGGATCAAAGATCGCGAGCACTGGCTCACTCGTGAGGCATTTAACGAGGTACTTACGTGCGTTTTCTTGCGACTCACCCCAGTGAAACTCCACATTACTGCGCGTTAGGTTGGCTATAGGGGCGGTCTTCGACGCGTAATCAGGTATGTACCTACGAAAATATCCTGCAAGACCTAACAATTGCCGGACTTGTTTGACATTCGTGGGCACCGGAGAGTCAGTTAAAACTTTGATTTTATATTCGCTCGGTCTGACCTGACCTTGCGATATTGTGCGACCCAGATACTCGACTTCGGTGGCCACGAAAGTACTCTTTTTCAGGTTTATTGAAAAACCGGCACTTGTTAGTGTCAGTAAAACCTCACGTAAGTTTTCAATAGCTTCGTCTATGGTCGAGGCCAAGATCAACACATCGTCTATATACACCAAAGCCTTACCGGACTCGATTGCAGACCTCAGCGTGTTTGTGATGATCCGCTGGTAGACCACAGGAGCGTTGGCAAGCCCAAAACTTACCTTTAGGTACTCGTAGTGTGCTTCTGGAGTTACAAATGCGCTCTTCGGGATAGACTCGCTATCTAAAGGAATCTGATGGAAGCCGGTTGCCATGTCCAGACACGTAAAATACTTACTTTTACCCAGGCGGTCTATATGGTCTTCAATGAGTGGCAACGGAAACCGGTCCTTCACTGTGATAGCGTTGAGTGCCCGATAGTCGACGCACATGCGATCCTTACCATCCTTCTTTTTTACAAGGATGATCGGGCTCGCATATGGTGACTCTGACTCTCGAATTATACCTTTGTCCAGCAAATCGCGGCATATCTCGCGCACCTTCAGCTTTTCGTCGTAGGACAGCCTGTAAGGTCTATAATGAACAGGCGTGTCGCTGGTAAGCTTGATGTGCATCTCGCCAGTTGTTACCGTGGAATGAGCAGTACCTACGATAAACGAATCCTTAAACTCGTTTAACATGGACATCAGCTTATCACGATCCTTACCTTGCAAAGGGGTCTTGATCTCCGGTTCACTACTCGAATCGATGTGCATTACCTGCTGTTGATCATTAGAACGAGGGACGCGCGTAATTCGTTGCTCGTTGTTCGCACGAATGTAGGTTACGCCGTCACGGTTCAAGACGTCAGTACCTATGAGCACCGGCACGGTCATGCAATTTTGAGGGACGACGAACAAATCGACCTCGAGTGAAATATCACTGAATTCGATCACTAAAGTAACATAACCTTTACTCACGATGTTTTGATCACCAATTCCTCGTAGAACCTGGTAGGCTGGCTGCTGAGAACACTTAAAGTGTTTCAACACAGGCTCAGAGATAAGCGAGATGCGCGACCCGCTGTCAATTAATACGTCCGTAGGTATACCCTGTATAACCGCGGTCGTGACGTCACTGTCTGTGGATGCACCCTTCAACTCGCGACAAAAATTCACATTACTTTTGTTACGTTTTTCAGATCGCTGTTTCGCAAAACAAACAGTGACATCATGGCCCGGTTTTTTACAAAAAGAACACGGTATCTTCTTCTCACTACCCGCATTTTTACTGTCCGAGTTATGACTTGTACCTGATTCAGACTGTTCCTCCGTCTTCAATCTCTTGGAACACAATCGCTTTGGGTGACCTAGCTCACCACAAGAAAAGCATTTTATGTCAGGCTTCTTATTATTAAAGGGTCGTTTACGATCAGATTTACCCTGGGATGATTTCGCAGAAGCAGTCGATTCAGGTTTAACAGGCTTAGTATAAATAGACAGAAACTCGACAAGATCTTTGGGCAACAAATGGGCATTCGTCGCAGCAGCACGTACCTGCGCGTCAGTTATTCCACGTATCACAATAGCAACAGTAAGCTCTTCGCTTAAGCCCTTCACTATATTGAGGCGCAAAACAGAACGCCGGGCATATTCTGCGTACGTAGAATAACTGTCGGAGTCAGTACACATCACTTCGAATAGTATATTAGCGATATCGATTCTTCGTGAGCACAGAGGCTTGAATTCAACTTTGAAATTTGACCATGTGCGGTCGTTAGTCACCCAATCGTTGAGCCAACTACGAGCATCTCCCTTCAGGCAGCTAGCTATCCGGGATAGACACTCATTGTCGTCCCAACAATTCGTACTACGCGCTCTGTCTACTTCCTCGCACCAAGAATCGATATCGTGCAAACTAGGGTCGAAATTCGAGATATAATAATGGTTGGATCTAACCTTGCTTAGCGCACTCAATGCTCCGATGAGACGTTCGGTGACGTCCGGTGGAGACGTAACGTTCGCCGTGGAGTCGCCAATGGTGCTGGCATTGGATGCCGGCACCGAGACTTCACCTACTGATGGCGGCAGCACGTGCTCAGGCGCCGGCGTCGGCACAGCGGACAGCGCTGTGGACTGCGAGCGCGGCGAGCACGTGGCGACAGCACTGGGCAGCGCCATGGCGCGCTCGTCCAGCGCCATCGGTTGCGACGACGTGGCGCTTGTCGAGGGTAGACCGACATGTTCTAACGCGTTCAGGCGCGCCAGAATTGTACCTAGAGTCTCACGAAGTTCATTAGTTTCGTTTGTTTCACGCCGTGTTCTACCTCTGCCACGAGATGTAGAACCTTCGGCCATGGTTAAATCAATGTAATACAATTTTAGCTTTTAGGCCAGAGCATGGATTAGACTATGGAGTCTAATCCCACTTCTGAAATAAGCGGTTTCAATAGATTTTACTTAAAAAAAATATAAACTTCCAACAAAACAATTTAATAACTTCAAAATGATATAACCTCAAAAATCACAGAATTACTAACAGATTAATAATTATACAAATCAATACAAATTAATGAATAAATGGACAGAGTAACAGCACTTTACCGACAGTTGGAGGTGTTACCAGTACGAAGGCTCGAGCGAAAGTGAGCCCGAGGCTTTTTTTTTTTTTTTTTTTTTTTTTTTTTTTTTTTTTTTTTTTTTTTTTTTTCGGACGGACTTTTATGTTGACTGGTCACGTGTCGACCTTTGCAACGTTACCGGACTATGGCGAGAGCAGAAGGCTCTAGGCAGGCGCGCGCTCTGCTTTTATAGGACCGCAACCGTTACAAATTTAAAAATAATAGCTTCCGTTGATTATATATATAATGGATAAAAAGTAGCATAGGTTTTTTTGTGAAACAATCAAGCTCATAAATAGAATCGACATGCGAAAACGTTTAAATGGTCCATAGTTAAGTCTTTTACCTGTAATTTAGTCTGTAAGTACTGTATGTTTTCCTAAGAAATAAAAATAAATAAAATAAATAAATAAATTCTCGGTCATTATCTATATTTTCAATTTCAGCTAAATCGGTTCAGTGGTGGTCGAGTTATAGAGGAACAAACGCACATCCAAACTTTCGCATTTATAATACTAGCTGCCGCCCGCAGCTTCGCTCAAGCGGTACCCGGATAAAAAGTAGCCAATGTCCTATTCCCGGTCATGATCTATTTATATTTTCAATTTCAGCTAAATCGGTTCAGTGGTGGTCGAGTTATAGAGGAACAAACATACATTCAGACATCGAAACTTTCGCATTAATATTAGTGTGATAGCCTACCTAATCTTAGTTCTAGGGTAGTGAATACATCTTCAAACTATGTAATTGAGAGCTAATTAATGTCAACAGCGTCGGTCCTCTCAAAACCGAGTCGGTCCAATATCAAGAAACACGTTCAGTTTCCCGACGAGCAGAGCTGCATCGAGGAAGGGCTTGAGCCTCCAGTCACGGAAATTGCTGATGAGAAACCTGGTAAGTTAACTACGATACACTTGTTTTATCATCTCCTAAGTAAAATCCTAAGTATAAAGGTGAACTTTTGAGCCGGGTCAGTAATGGCAGCTGCCTTTACCCTTGTAGCTACAGGAAAACGTTCTTAGGAGACTATCCTTAACTTTTGAAGATACAACATAACATACACAACAATTTAACACACAACAACATATTAACGTGACATTTCAAATTATTTCTATTTTTTAATTTAATTTTATTTTATTTTAGTGACATTTTATTAAATTCAATTTATTTTATGTAATTTTGCATGCCGATGTTTTTTGGTGAAGTATGTGACACTATAAATAGTATTAAGATCTTGTTATGACCATATTTCTTGCAATAAATGAATGATTATGATTATGATTATGATTACAACAAACAGGATCGATTGGCATCAAAAAATTTTTTTGTGTAAATTGCCCATTTTCTTGCTAACTGTACATTTTTTTCAAAATCTGTGAATGCAGGTCTAAATATCTTCAAAAGTTAAGGATAGTCTCCTGAGAACGTTTTCCTGTAGCTACAAGGGTTAAGGTAGCTGCCCTTACTGACCCGTCTCAAAAGTTCACCCTGTATAGGCTCGTTGATAGCAAAGTGAGCAGAACAGTGCAAGACTTTCACCATTGCAGCACTACTAAATAGGTAAATATAAATGTTTGTTTGTTTGTCCTCTATGCGTTCGTAAACCATTGATCAGATTGTGATGAAACTTTGGTAGAGCCCGCGAGGGTTTCTAGCCTAAAAATATATACTTACCTATAAATTAATAAAAACTGAGGCGGTGCGAAGTTCACCGGGTCAGCTAGTTCATAATAATTTGCAATTGTTCATAATAGTTTCATAGTTATTTTCTTGTCATTCACATTTAATTGAGAGGAAGCAACAGAGTTAAAACGCTTGAGCTCTAGTAACGAGCAATACTTGTACATACACTTGTTTATTTGTATTCTCGTTCTCGAAAACGGCTCTAACAATTTCGATGAAATTTGCGACATAGGGGTTCACGGGGGCAAATCTAGCCTAGGTCTCATATCTGGTAAAATTAGTTTTCTCGGTATTTTCAAGCAAAAAGATTTTCAAGCACAAAACCTATTTCGATATTATAGTCGATGACATCCGCAAGACCGTGGGTTGTACGTGCGTGGCTGAGGCTAGCGCAGGATCGAGGCGAATGGCAGACACGAAGAAAGGCCTATGCCCAGCAGTGGGTTCAAAATGGCTGATGATGATGAAGCCTCTTTGATCTAAATCCTAATATAGATTTGAGCCTCAAAACCCACTCTACATTACTCCAGTCTCATTTCAGTCTAGCGAACCAATCCAGAGGTGTATTGCAACTGAAATGCACTGGATACGTGATTAAACTGCAGTCATTCCTGCCAGACAGTTTCCTTTTCAATCCACTTCGTTCGTTTATTTGCCACATGACATGAATATTTTTGATGATACCAAAATATTAGAAATAACTACAAATAAACATTACATTCTTCATATTTTTGTCCTATGTTTGTATGTAACAATGTATTTATGAAATAAAATCTATACATACATATACATATACATATATGTATATTAATTTCGGTGGGTTTTTTAAACCTTCCAAACCAAAAAAATCTAATCGATCAAGCCGTTTTAGAGTTTTAGCGAGAATAACGAACAGCAAATGATTTTATAATTGTGTAGAACAGCGTCCAATCCAATTCCATATGGAACAGTCCAATCCAATTCTCTTGTAGTCAACAAGTCAGCTGTGATTTTATTTCGTTTCATTTGACAAGGAGTACGGAAATATCTACAAAATTAAATGCTACTGAATTGAACAAGAGAAATGCGTTAAATATTCACAGAGTAATATTAAATTCCGGACTGCAGAATCACTACAGTTAGTGAATATTTTAAATACCAACCGAAACTTTGAAATATGAATGAAAAGGTTCAAAACATTTGAAATTATAGTAGTCCTGAATAACATTATAAGTACATAAGGTACACACCGGCATGTAGGTACTCTATGTAGAGTAATTTTTTTTTGTATAAAAGTACGACATGTATGAAATTCATCGTTAGTTAGGTACTTATTATGATGCTGTGTGAAATGTCCAGTATTATTTTTTTATTTATTAAAACCAATTCATATATTTCATGTTTTATTTTCTATTGAATTTAACTTCCCTAAATTATGCACAATGCTACATAATATAAAGACTATAAGGTACATATAAAAACAATGCTGTGCTGAAACGGTACGTATAGTACTACATAAGGTTGTCGTTATAGTATCTATAATAAACTAAAAAGTATCAAGTATCTTGAGATAATTAAGAAACCTATTAGATATGAAGGAAACCAGCTAATAACGGTCGGGTTACTTTCATCTCAAATCTCGTATTATATCCATGGTCTCGAGGCCTAGGTACTCTTAGAGCCAAAACGAAATAATAATTTTACAGTGATTTATGAAAAAACTGAACGTTAAATTATCACGTCATCAGCTGAACCAGGACTATCATGCGTCACTTTCAATAGTAGGCCTCAGATTTCTGATCTAAAATACTAAAGTATTATTATATGATTAAGGACACTTTGAATGTATGACCAATATCAACATATAGTATCTACTGAGAGCCAACATAAAATACATAACAAAGATTAAACGATAAATCATGTTGATCTACAATACCGCTAGCGAGCCGCAACCCAAACGACCGAACTAGGATAAAATCAGAATCATGAAGGAATATCATAACAAGGTTCGGAAATATTTATACAACACGATTACTTAGAGGCAAAGCTATTAGGTAGAACCTATAGGCACCTGTCCCACCGCTAACAAGGAAGCTAGGTCGACTATTAATAACTTTCTATCTCGTGTAATCGTCTCGTGTATAATTCATATTGCCAGGGAGAAATCTCAACTTATCGCAGCAGCGATAAGCTATCAAAGAAACAACTCTCCTGCAATGCTCGCTTGGTAATCAGTGGAAAATTAGTAGGTGCAGATTTGTAAAGCCTCATCATTCTCTGTCATGAGAATATGATAGTTTACCATCCCTCTTTGATTTAGCTCGGCTCGGGCACGACGCCTTTTGCCCTTTATTAGTTTGCCAACTGTGAACTTTCTTGTTCCCGAAGTCCGTTCTATGTTTGTTGTACGTTCTCATACACATTAATTAAATGTTGTTGGACATTTCACATAGCTGTAGCTGGGTTCAGGAAAAGCTTGTTCTATTGGTAATAATTTTAACTAATACATACTATGATACAAATAACTGATAAATACATACATAGATACTTTATAGAACATAATTATTAGCAATCACAGTGCACCAGAGTGCACAGGTTCGTTACCACAGCTTTAAAAGTTTTCGAAATGCAGTAAAATTTGTTTAATGTCACAACCAAGGTACGCACGAGTTTCAAAAAATGCTTCTATCTTTCCGTAGATAGGTATACTCGTAGGTACCTAATTTTGAATTTTTCAAAATTATCTACTGACAGCGATACCTACTTGAACACTTTATAATCGAATTAATATTATTTTATTTGGAAAGCATCCACCGTTTTCTTTTTCGCTTTATCAGCCGTCGTTTTTACTTCTCTCTGGTTTTGGTACCTACATTATGTTATCTTTCATTCAACCCATTCGTCTTTTCTTACATCCAACTTTACCCTTACATTTGTTCACATTCTTATCTAACATAAGATGAAAGAATATGCGGCAGAAAAGAGAGTTTTATCTAAGTAAATATAAGCAAAAATATCAAGTATAAGATAAGCTTTTGCCTACCTACGGTCAGTGCCTCTAGTCAAAAAAAGGACATAAGTGCTTTTTGACTTATGTCAAAAATACTTAAGTCCTTTTTGGCTAGAGGCGCTTATGTCCTTTTTGACTTATGTCAAAGAGGACTTATGTCCTTTTTGACTAGAGGCACTGGTTTCTTCTCATACATATTTATATTTATTATAAAATCTTATAAGTAAAGATCATAACAGAATCAGCGATCGGAGTGGCTTTCCTTTATATTAAAAACATTTGTTGGTACGGAATTCGGAAAAAGACAAGTTTTTATCAATAAAATATACACACTTTACGTAATCATCTTCCTGATAATGATTTGATGGATAGAAGGATAGCTAAGGCCGATTTTTTTTTATTTTACGTGTGGCATTTTTATATTTCTATTTATAATGTTTGTTTAGTCCTGAGTGACTGTTCTTAATTAATGACTCTGTGTACAGTATACGTTACGGAAATTGCTTTCTTCAGACATTATTAAACCTACCCCATCCTATATAAGTAATAAAAGCATGTTTCTATAGACAAACGCCTACACAATAATAATTAGTTTTCGCTGTTAAATCTCAGAATAAGATATTTAATAAAGTTTAAACGGAATATTTTAGTAGGTAGTTAAATATTGTTGTTCTTGTGCTGTTTATAAAGTACAGTAAATACATTTTAATTAGGTACCTAGCTGAAATATTTTCCTTATCTTTCCGACACTTCGTCGGTATAACTTCAAAGCACCTAAACTGTATGAATGTGACTTGAATTACTTTTATCTTTATGACTACGTAGGGCAGTAAACCAACTGGTACACCACGTAGAAATTACAAACGGCATAGAGTAGGTACTAAAAACATTTTAATATGATATTAGGGTTAAAATAATGACGTCGTTCTTTAAACAAGGACCAATAGGGCCTGCTTGGATCGAATATCTTGTTTTTTTCTCTGTCTTATGTGTGTATACTATAGCGTTGAATATGACGTGACTGACGCGGCTCGTTTGTCCCGTACAAAATTCAACTTTGTGTGATCGGCTCATTTTCTAAAAATGTCATGCTTCAATTCATGTCATGTGACCGTACACAATATGACAAAATCAGCTGATTTTGTCATGCTTCATTCAATCTTCAATCACACCTCGCCTACTCACTATGACAAAGTCATATAACATGACGCTACTCACTCACTCTAATGCAAAGAAATTTCATACATAGTAGAATGCTGACTGACATTTAATGTACAAAAAATTTTGAACCTTATCACGACTCTACAACGATCTATTATCATTTAATCTTGGTTATAAGGATTGTTGGTCTTGTTGAGAGGCTTTCTTGGGTGCTTTGTCTCTTTCACACAGTTGCAAAAAGAAAGAGACACACCGCCCAAGTTTTATTTCAAGCGGACCGCGTTTTCTGTATCAGTGCGCGTTCCAGTTACGTTAGTATAAAAATTCCTTGCTCTAATGTAGTATGACGTCAAATCAAATGTCATAGCTTCACTCAAATGACAAGGATGGAATCTTTGTCATATGACTATCTCTTCCTCCTGCTTCAAATCACTCCTCGCAGACCGAACAGATTGTCATAGAGTCGGCGTCAGCACTGAAGTCCGATAGACGCAGAGTTGCTATCGCAGAACTAGCTTGTAAAAAATTACTAATTGTCCAATTATGGATTGAACAATAATAAGTTTGCAAGTTTGTACGTTTGATAATTCTACACACCAGAAAAACTGAACTACCTTAACTAAAAAGCATAATTATGCTCTTTTAGTTTCTAGTAGCATTTGCCGTAGGACTTGAGTGCTGACGCCGACTCTACTTTTTGAATTGAACGAAACGCAGGCGGCTCGTTTTGAAAAAACGTGTTTTGAAAACAAAAATTGGTTTTCGATGTTTTCGATTTTGCGGGTTTTCAAACGAACGAACGAAACAAAATATCACCGGACTGCCTAAAGGGCAATAGTAGAGTCGGTGTCAGCACTGAAGTCCGATAGACGCAGCGCTGCTTTCGCGTAAAAATGACTAATTGTCCAAATAAGGCTTGAACATTAATATTTAGGCAAAGTTGTATGTTCTTTAATTCTATACACAACAACTGAACGACCGTGACTAAAAGAGCTTAAAGTAAATAAAACAATTAGTTCCCACTTTTGCCGTAGGACTTGAGTGCTGACACCGTCTATTATGATCTACTATACAAAAAATCTATTCAAGCGTTACAATTCCTCAGTATTTGTGCAAAAAATTTTTTTTTTCTAAAAATGTTCTACATAGCCCCAATGTACGGTATGCTCATTATTTGGCGACATTATGATAATTATGTAAATAAATGATTAAATTTAAATCAGCGTTTGTTTTTTCTTATCAATCAGCACGATTAGAAATTACATTTTTCGAAACTCACTTTTGAAATAGTAGTTACCTAACCTAAGATCGCACCATGAATGAACATTAGACCGGCTCTTCGAGTTCGTCAATGCGTAGGTCATTATGAACTGTCAAGTTGAAAATGATCGGCTCAAAAGAGCCGGCTCACTGAACCGGCTCATTTTGAAAATGAACCTACTCTTACAAAAGTCAATTTAAAATCATGTCATACCCAACACTAGTATACTATTTAGTTACTCCTATTTGTGCCTATAAGGAAGTTCGTATGAGCGAGGCCAACTCTGGTGACGGAGTTTTTAGGACGCCTAAAGTGCCTATGTCTTTGAGGCTTATTCCATTATGCTCCCACTTCGTGATACCAGTGGGATCATACAAAACTTTTGAGTTTATTAATACATACAAAAAGTTTTATATGATCCCACTAGGATCATATCACGAGAGTGGGAGCAAAATGGAATAAGCCGTCTTTGAACAAAAATATCACTTGTTAAATAACCTGCCCCCCTAGCCGTATTACACTACCTATCGTCGCGATTGCTGTAGAACACTTCAAAATGTATAGGAATTGACGTATAAAGTTGATGAGTCACGTGGTCAGAACGTCAATTCATATACATTTTGAAGTGATCGCGACGGTAGACAGTGTAATATGGCTACGGGGGCTGAGTTGTTTTCCCCAACCACTTACGAGGTCTTCACTACAACGACGCCTTGTATTTAAACAAAAATGTTACCTGATACTTTTCCACAGAGGGTCGCGTCATCAGCTCGCTGTGGATGGAGCTGGAATCGCAGGCTCCGCCGCCGGATCGCTGACGGCGGCGCAGCGAGCAGTATTACCGGCCAGTTTCTCGCGCGCGCTACGAGCGACGCAAGATGTCTGCAGCCGGGATACCGCCCGCTACCATCGAAGACAACGAGACCAAGGACTCTTCTCTATAGACTTAAACGCGTTTGTGTCGATAACCTGTGGTGCTGCCAGGATAACGCGTTTTCTGTCAGTACTGTGTCGCCGGGAGAACGCCAGCTATCATAGAAGACAACGAGACCAAGGACTCTTCTCTATAGACTAAAAACGCGTTGGTGTCGATACCCTGGGGTGATGCTAGGATAACGCGTTTTCTGTCAGTACTGTGATGCCGGGAGAACGCCAGCTATCATAGAAGACAACGAGACCAAGGACTCTTCTCTACTCTATAGACTTAAACGGGTTTGTGTCGATACCTTGTGGTGCTGCCGGGATAATGCATTTTTTGTCAGTACTCTGTGTCACCGGGATAACGCCAGCTACCATGAAAGACAACGAGACCAAGGACTCTTCTCTATAGACTTAAACGGGTTTGTGTAGATACCCTGTCGTGCTGCCGGGATAACGCGTTCTTTATCAGTACTCTGTGTCGTCGGGATAGCACCAGTTATCATCGAAGACAACCAAGGACCAATAGAAAAACGTTCACTGGTCAATACCTACTGGTTACGTTACGAGACCAAGGAGTCTTCGCAGACTTAAACGCGTTTATTGTCAATACTCTGTGGTGCTGCATGGAATCCACTACCATCGAGGACGAGACCAAAGACATCTATAGACTTAAATTTTATGTTCGTGTCAATACTTTGTGGTGTTATCCGAAGGAGGGCCGCGGGACAAGCTGCTTATAGACAACACACAACGTCAGTGACACTGAACGCGCTAGTGTATAATGTATAGCGCGATCACTGCTTATCAAGAACATCATGTGCGTCGTTAGTCACTAAAAGCGTTAAACACTCGCAGACTGCGGCGAAAAGGAGTGTTAGTTTTGACCTTTATGTATCTTCATTCCTCTACTCAACGGCTCAACCAATTTTAATGAATATACGCCTTTAAGATTCGTCTTTAGACGTCTCTTGGCGCAGGTGACACTTGGTACATAAAATTGTTAAAATATCTAAATGGCAAATTTTCTGCGCTCGGAAAAAATATTTTTTTTCAAGTCCCTCCTAAGTGGGGTATCAAATTAAAGGGCTTTAAGAGGCGAGTACGAAAGTATAAACAATCTGTATGAACAGTATTAAACCGCAGTCGTTTTTTGAGATTTTTATTGTGTGCCAAGTGGTGAATAAACGTCTGTCTATGTCTATGTCTATCTTAAATGCCTAAAGATCTACAATGTCTATCGCGCCTTGGGGAGACAGCCGTGTTCCTATTTCATTTCGAGTGAAACACTGATTTTACAAGGACAATGCCCTTAGTGTAATTCTACCGTCTCGTCGTAGGGTGTGGCTAATACCACTAAAAAGTGCCCCTAAGAATATACAACATTGATTTTTTCAAATTTTAGGGTTTGTAAATTTATAAAGACGAAACAAACATGTTTACCACTGTTCCCAAGGCGCAGTAGAAATTCTCTAGTTCTTTAGGCATTTGAGATCATTTATAGATATCTAAGGGGGTAGTCAGAGGTTGGTAATACCAAATACTTACATATTTAGTACATGTCTACGTTCTGAAAAAGTAAACATTTCATACAATAGGTCTTCAATTATCAATTTATCAAGACTTGATGCTTTTAGAACTAAGTAAGTAAGTATAAAACTTTTTATGAAATTCGTCTTCTTTATTTTTATTTTTTTAAGTAAGTATGCCGTAGGTACCTATTAGTTAACTCATAAAATACTTACTTACATTTTAATTTTACTTTTAATTGAAATTTTAATTAAGTAAGTACGTCCTTGTCCTACCTATATCAACAAAAAGGGTAAAAATGCAATTTCGCTGTTTTCAGAGAGCGAAAATATCTTGTCGGTGTAGATAAAGTGAAAAATATACGCCCTTTAGAATGGAACTGAGCATCTGAAACGTTTGCAGATGTTAACAGTCAATTTTATTTGATTTTCATGTGGAAAATATGAAAATACCTGACTCAACCGTACACAACTATAAAGTACTAGCTATTTATGTAAAGGCAGTAAAAATATTTTACTTTGTAAATAAAAACGAAATGTACAGAATAAAATTAATGGGGAAAGCGTTATCTGTGCAAGGTATATTTTTTAACTACCGTCAAGAGAATTATTACTACGTCCGCGTCTGTGGTTATACAAACCTTGAATATTTATCTAAACAACTCCCGCCTTTTTGTGACAAGCTCGTTCTTCATTTGAACATTGAAATACCTTATGGCGGCTCCTCACTTGGCGTATCGTGTTCGTGTATTTGCATTATTTGTCCAAATACAGCAATGTGTAGACGGTCTACTTGATTGTATTTGCTTTATTTGCACGAATATGGCAAACAACGCAAATAGCAAATTTGCCCGTACAAGTCCATGTGTGGATGACGTATTTGACGGTATTTGAAATATTTGATTATTTGAAGGCAAACAACAATATCGACTCACGAATACGCTAAGCCAAGTGAGGAGCCGCCATTACCTACTACCGTAAATAAACGGTAAAAAAAATGCTAAATGAATACGAGTAGGTAAACCGACGATACAGAGAAGTGCATTGCCCTGGCTCAATGCATAAAATTATGACAGAAAACGTTCGTTTTGTCTGTGCAATATCTTTCTTTGTAGATTTTGTTTATTTATTAGCTGTATTTTTCTAAGTTCATTGAGCTGTTTATGAGTATAACGCCCGTCTGCACTTAACTTCGCCTAACTCTCGGGAGTGTGGGGAAATACCTACACTTTTGAACATATTATACCTAATAATAATTATATTGCAAATGAAATCAAGCTTTACTTGTAAAGGCATGAAGATGTGCACTCAATCATAATAACATTTTTTTTTAAATTTAGTAAGGATTAGAATAATTCTTCTTGATAAGTAAACGTGGCGAGTATCAACATTCTTTGAGGCTTTTCACATGGAACAGGGTACAATATGAATCATAAAAGTGTGTCAACTCGATGACTGTCTTAGTATAAATTTATGTATTAGTTTTATCTTCCCAAAGAGGAGAGTACATGCAACCTATCGCTAAGCGAAAAAACATTATGAAGCTTAGCATACCTTAACAACCCTGTCTTTTTACTCTAAAAAGATGGGTTGAGAGGGAAAATGAAAGTGTTGAATTATGCGCGATGCTACATTAAAAAAATATTTTAATGCATCACTGCGCTACTAAATAGGGACCTATTTATTGAGAAGTATGAACGTCAATGGTTTCGTACTGTTGACACATTAACTAAGAATATAGTAGAGTGGGGCAATTCCGGCCAGCGCGGGATAGAAAAAAAATCTCTACGAGTACTTATGTCTCTCCGAAGTAAAAGTTATAGAACGAAAGATATTAACCATTATGCCATGATTACCCCACCGCCAGAATTGCCCCGCTGCACTTTATCTACATACTGGAAATACATACGTCATGATGTAAAATTTGGGTTTGAAAGAAGACTTGACGAGAGAGTTAAAGTTTTTCAGGGCAGCTTTTCGTGAAAGAAACTGACTGAATATTCTAGTAAAGCAGCCCTTTGATTCTCACTGTCTTATTTAAGATTGATGACTTTCTTATAAATGTGTGATTTATAAAATGCTGAAATGTAATTTGCACCAATTATAAAGATCTTGCCAAGTAAATGATTTATTATACCTATAAACAGGTGTTTTGTTTGTTCCCAGTGAAAAGTTTTAAAATTTACGTATTTTTAAAACTGGCTATTATAATACCTTCGTACATTAGCATCTAAGAGCCAAATTTTCCTTGAATTTAAATGTTTTATCATATCACCTTAACTACTGTAATCATAGTCACGTTACTTTTATTTCGATAGTAGATAGTTGTAACAATAGGAAAAATGCCATTTCGATATAAGTTTAAAAAGATTATGAGCTTTACACATTGTTACTTTTAATAAAATAAGTGCCATGATCTTGGCAGCTGGGAAAGGGAGGCAGGGTATCATTATGAACATAGACATTCCGTAAAAAAGATTGCAAAAGATGAGAAAATACAGTAGTTTAAAAATCTTTATAACCATGTAAAATATGGGATGTGTAAACATGTTGAAATATACATAATGTAAATAATTGACCTAAGTAGGAATTCCTAAATAGTGCAGTCAACCCAATTTTTTATTATAGGTACCTACCTATCTTTGTAATAGACAGAAAGTATTATTACCATGTCCCTATAGAAAGGCATACCTAACGATTTGTCCGCGGGTGAATAGAGAAAAATATATCCGGGTGTCGATTGTCGTGGTCACAAGTAAGATTAAATGAGTCACCTATTACGTTTCCACTGCCTATAAATTACGTCTACATCTCTATGAGACGTGAACATCCCCTCTCAGAAATCTACAACAAAAATATTTTTTCTCTATTCGTCAAGACTCGAACATAAGTAATCAGGCGGTATTTTTGTAATTTTTATAGACTGCTTGTAGGTCTATTGAATATAAAGAAATTAGGTACTGATTAAAAGTATTAAAACATATTCATTTTGTGAACTGTACCTAATGTATGAAATGTAACCTGCATTGCATAACCCATGTTTATACCCCGACCATAGCTTAGTATGATCAATAAAAATCGGCATCTCTAGCAGTTGTTTTATTTACACTAAATTTTATTATATCTTAAATAGCATTATTTGTCGTTGACTGTACTAAAACACCCAACTTTGAAAGTGGTACCAGTTGAACGAAAAAAATATTACATACGTAGGTACATACATAAAATCACGCCTGTTTCCCATCATAGGGGTAGGCAGAGACAACAGATCTCCACTTGCTACGATCCTGACGCACTTCTTAGAAAAAAGAAATATTTGTATGTTTCCCAACTCGTACCACCTGGTACAAGAATTTTGAGTACGATATGGGAACAAGAACTACTCAAGCAAATTCTATGTTATTTTCGTGGGTGCTTTCAATGCCATAAATCTTTGCATTGACCTTTATTTTTAAACTCTGATGAATGCCATACAGTGGTTGGTTTCGAGGAAATACTTCAACTGGGAGATAATTTTATAATCTGAAGTTCCGCTGAAACCGTATAGTAGCGTAGCGACCATCTCTGCTTTTAAGTGTGAGTATGAAAATGACGCAGTTGGCATTTTATTTTACAATCCTCAGAACACAACCCATTAACGAACGGTTAAGCACACGTAAAGAGGCAGTGAGTGTCTTCAGACTTAAAGGATGATTCACGCTACACCGGGTCGCGACCGGGCCGTGCCCCGGCCGGGCCAGTCATTCACGCTACACCGTGTCGTGACCGGGCCGTGCCCCGGCCGGGGCACAGTCATTATTGAGCTGCTCACCTCACTAAGATTTGACGTTGATCGGCGGGCGCCCGGGCGCATAGTTCATGTTACAACGTGCCGGAGCCGGGAAACAATACCCACCGACATTTTAACGCCGTGCCCCGACCGGGTCCCGGCGGCGCACGGCCGGGACACGGCCGAGCCACGGTCAAGCATGTAAACAAACAAAAAGTACTTATACCATAATGTGTGACCGGGCCCCGGTCCGGTGTAACGTGAATCATCCTTAAAGGTTCAATCCGCTTGTGAGCTTTGGACTCTCAATGATTCTAACTATTCAACGACAACTAAGTATTCTAACTTTTAAATGAGTCAAAAGGTCCAAGCCCAAGAGATGACAACACTCTAGTAAGTCTGTGCCTGACTTGCAACACAGGCCTTGTTTTAGCATCGCTTTGTTTCGAAAGTTTTGTTTTAAAGGCAAGCTGCCTATAAATAATATCGTACTAATGGCCCGTCTGACTCGTAATGGATTTATAGTTTGCCTCGCAGCTTATTGACGAGAGAGAATGACAAGAAAAAACCATTCTCAATTACTCTGAAATCAATTATTTATCCTTGTCTGGTTTTTTATACGACAGAATGTGAACATCTGCTGACTGAAAGTAGCAAGACAGCCCAGGGGATGTGTAGTGTATGCTTATCGATATGTCGCAGGCAACTGGTTGAATTAGCCATTCAATTAAATGCCTAGGCATTTCATTGAGCGCCGCCATTCAATTGAATGGCTGACCTTCGTTTAGGCGGAGTGTTGAACACAACGTTCCACACTACGGCTAAACGAAGGTCAGCCATTTAATTGAATGGCGGCGCTCAATGAAATGACTAGGCGGTTCGCTTGCACACAGAAAAAGGATACACTGCAGTGACTTGGATAATCTTTTATTTACCAGCGGCTAAGCAACCATAAGGTTTTCCGAAAATAAATCGTGATAGCGTGATAGGTACGCGCTGAATGAAAATTTTCTTACTTTTCAGACAATAAGTTAGAACCTTAGTCACATGCCAGCCGAACTATTATGACCAGCTTTTAGCCGAGGGGACAAATATTGGATCTTTTGAGCGGAAGAACGTTTAAGTCGTAAAGCTATGTTATCAAGGGGTTTTAACTTTGAACGCGAGTCTCGGCGAGACTCCATACTCGGTCATGAGAGTCTCGTGTTGTCTGATGTTACATGTTTTTTTCCAATGCACAAAAAACCTTCATAGGCATTGGCAAGTAGTATTAACTGCTTAGCGCTTCCGTGCTTCGAAGGGCACGTTAAATTGTCGGACCCGACTTTAAAGTCGTTAAGCCATGACGGAGGCCTAATAACTCCATCATCAAAGTAAGGTTACGAATAAGGTAGGTATACGACTAAAAAATCTGTAAATAAGTTTTCAGTTCTATAGAGTAGGTACCTACTTACTAGATTTGTCTACCAGCTCATACCAGGGGCGTATTTACCCTTAGGCCAAGAGGGCCATGGCCCGGGGCGGCAGGCTGAGAGGGGCGGCGCAAGCCGCCCTTCTCAGCCAGCACACAATTTCTTCAGGCATATAATAGGACAAAAGGAAAAGTCCAAGATATGAAGGTGAGAGCGAGAGGCGGCGCAAGCCGCCCCTCGTTTTCAGCTTCATGCGTTTTTTTTTCTTTAAATGCCTAAATAAATTTAAAAAAGTTAACCTAATTAACAACTAAAACTCATTTGGTGGGCGGTGCAAGCCGCCCCTAGCTCTCAGCTTCGTACGCTTTTCTTTTTGTCCTGTGCCTGAAGAAATTAAAAAAGCCTATCTGATTAACAACAACTAAAACTTATTTGGCTGAGAGCGAGGGGCGGCTTGCACCGCCTCTCGCTCTCACCTTCATGTCATGGGCCTATCTTTTTGTCCTTATGCCTGAAGAATTTTAAGAAAAGCATACCTACCCAATTAACAACAACTAAAATGAGGGGCGGCTCGCGCCGCTCCCCAGTCTCAGCTTCTTGCGCTTCTCTTTTTGTCTTTATATGCCTCAAGAAATTTAAGAAAAGTCTACCTAATTAACAAAAACTAAAACACATTTGGGTGAGAGCGAGGGGCGGCTAGCTTCATGCATCTTTCTTTTGGTCCTTGTATGCCTGAAGAAATTTAAGAAAAGTCTACCTAATTAACAATTAACTAAAACACATTTGGATGAGAGCGAGGGGCGGCTAGCTTCATGCGCCTTTCTTTTTGTCCTTGTATGCCTGAAAAATTTAAGAAAAGCTTACCTAATTAACAACAACTAAAATCACTATCGTATTACTGACCGGCCATTTTCAGAGACTGACCTTGCTATTTTTAACTTGACAGGAAACTGTAGGTAGGTATTCTTTTAAACTCGAAGGGATAAATCCGTTACAATATAAATTCCTCGAGGCGATTTTAGGCAAACATTTTCTTGAGTATCACATGTTGCATTTGTCTTAAAAAAAATCGGCTCGCTTCGCTCGCATATAAGCTTCATGTCATAAGTGTTTTGCAAGCAAAGTGAGTTGTATATGACCGCAGAATATTAACCGACAAAAAGCCACCCTTTTCTTTGAGCACGTTAGTAAAATCAAGTGTCACATGTTGCATTTGTTTTGTTAGGTATAAAAAATTTGGCTCGCTTCGCTCGCATATTGAATAGGAACCGACATGCAGCCAGCCTTTTCTTTGATTACCATAGGAAAAATAAAATGTCAGTTGTTGCATTTGTCTTAAAAAAATTCGGCTCGCTTCGCTCGCATATAAGCTTCATGAGTATTTTGCTAGCAGAATGCAAAACAAGTTTCAAGCCCGAGACAAATATTTGCATATCATACAAACATTTGTCCCGCGACGGGAATCGAAGTCGTTAAATGGGTTGCGCGTACGGTAATCATAACACTTACGAAGTCGCAGTCACAGCTAGGTAGTAGGTATTAAACCTAACTATTGCTTTTTTTGTTTTTTCATTCACTAGGTAGGTATCTGATTTTGCATTTTCCGCTAATTTATGGGGCGGCAAACCTTACAGGCCCAGGGCGCCGAATTTTTAAATACGCCTCTGGCTCATACGATAGGTACGTGTATACAGGTTGTGGCAAATTTTGGGTGTGGCAAATTTTTGGTCACTTAGGTGTAGCTACCTTTTCTTTTGTAGTTCGAAAGTTATGTTTGAAGAAACTATAAGTTTATTTTGAAGAAAAAACTTGGTACCTAAGTATTTGAATTTTTAGATTTTTAAAAAAGTAGTTACAGTTAGCCTAAAAATTACATTGTCAATAAAAACGAGGATCAAGTAAGTATTTTATAATAAAACGCCAAATTGTAAATATTAATGGATTATATTCTTAAAAAATAAAAATGGATACAGTTATGTTGTTAAAGAAATTCGGTTTAGAACATGTTACTTTTTTAAATTTCGATGGTTGCATTAACTTTGAATCTTATAAGAATTTTTTATTCGAATTTAGCATTAATCGTCACTTATCGTTACGTCATAATTTTTATTTAAAATAATAAGTTTAACCTAAAATATACTCAACCCAAAATAATGATATCCAATATTTTGTTTGAAATACGAATATTGGGTTGGTTTCAAAAAGAGTTTCTTTTCACCTTCTCATTATAATGAAACAAAGTGTCCAACCACAATTCAAGTCTAACAACTTAATTCGCGTAAATATTTTAGAGATTACCTACGCATTTAATAAATGTACGAAAATATGCTGTTTTTGGGTTGAATATACAGTATGTGCAAATTATGCAAGCAAAATCAGCTCACACTATAAATAACATGTATTATAAATAATTTAACATTTTCGATATTTTAAAATATCAGTATTATACTAAGATTATGAAGCGTTATAAATATATTGATGTAATTTTTTTTTGTGCTGACTTCCCTACTACTTTACATTGTAGAACATAATTTTGAGATAAGCTTTTAGATTTTATATTATATTATAAACAGATGCTACCCGCTCAAACTTTCATCGATAAAATATTTTTTTTTATAAACTCAAAGTAGTTCTGACGAGTTCATGAGAATATTAACTCAATTCGAGATGAAAACTCCCTTACCTCTAATGAAAGAACCTACAAGATATCAACCTTTCCTAACATAAAATCGAAACGACAGATCATGTTGGCTGATCCCTGTCTTGGATTCCAATTAGAGTGTCCTACGTAGCGACGGTCGACTCGTTTTTAGATATTTTTAGATATTTTCAGAAACAGGCCGTGTTTGTCGACATTAATTGGAACCCGCATTCCTAAGTCCAAAAATGCTAAAATCAATCGCCTTTTTAAAATACTTTCAAAATTATAACGTATAATATAATATACAGTTGGAAAATACATTTGGCAAAACCAACATTAATAATACTTTATCTTGAAAATAAGAGGGCCCTTAACCTGTCATGACAATGCATGGTAATTCAATATTAAATACTGTCTATTTGGTTAACTTAAATAAAACCATAACACTTTCGTAATAGTGTGCATTATTGTTCGTTTAAGGTCCGTCCAATGGTGCAAAGAAATCAAATGGAGAAATAACATTATTGGAGAACCTAAACCATAAAATTAAAATAGTATAATACAACTACTTGTGACCTTATAAACTTAAAATAAAACAGTAAACGCGTCGCAATTTTGGGTGTTAGAAATATGCTCAATAAGATAATTCGAATCATGTCTTGTACTAGAAGTACTACTAGACTAAAAGTACAAGACATGGCACGCAAAACAACGAAGCGTATACTGTAACCTTTTTTTATTTAAAGCTTGCATTTAGATCGACAGTTCCGTGAAATGGATTAAAGCATTCTTACAGTATAGTTAAAATGATCATGTAAGTAATATTTATTTATGAAAGCTGTCTTATTTAATGCGGAATAAACTCATAACTAAATTATACTGTACTCATTAAAATATATTGTAAAGATTTGCAGTTACAGCTAAAAACTTGAAAAATGACCTTAGACTGCGCAGTGGCATATTCCAGTAAAAATATACGGTCACTCTCTAGTTCTCACCGATAACTGCAAGTCCTATGTGTATTTATAAATCACTTATTACAACCAATTGTACAATAGATATTATTATAATTTTTTGTTGTAAACTTATACCGCCATTTCTAGTTACCGTTGTTGAATCGATAATGTTAAAACGCAATAATCTTTTCTGGGATTGAAGCAATACGAAGAACACGTATAATATTCACACAAGAATTTATTGTGCGTGTAAGCACTGACAATCCGTCTCATAATTTTCATATCATAAATACCGCTATTTCTTCAGGGTCATACTTTGTCATACCAGTATGACTACGAGGTTATACCCTCGTAGTCATACTATAACTTCATCCCATTAGTAAAATGGTATTACTTGTTCCTGTATACATAACAGTTTCTTCATGGAACTGGTTAATGGTATTGGCAATGAAGGTTTCAAACTATGACAATACCACATTTTTTTTTAAATCAGTCAAGCTGTTTATCCGTGAAAGCGTAAGAGTTACTTTCGAATAATATTAGTAAGGATATTCCAAGTCGTTATTGCTAACAAAACAAATAACATCATGGTAACCTAATACCAATCACGTCCTAGGCTACCAGTATTTATGCATGCTTTCATACTGTGATCATGCATGATTCAGCATGATGGCATGCATAATACTGTGATGTCCAGCAACTTAAAACCACTAGCTAATATTTCGTCTCAAAATTTTTTGTCACTGAAGACATTTTATGAGTAGAGATAATTTATTTTTTTACATTATGTAATAATTTGTCTGAGGCACTATATTTTGCATTTTCCAATATGGATAAAATTTGTAAATCGTAACAATATTACAAAAAATTGCTATGCATTCAGATAGAATCCGAAAATAAAAGTAATAATCGTTAAGTCAAGCGTTGGCTTACAAATAAATACAAACAAAAGCTGGCCTAATTCAATAGATTTTCAATCAGGGTTCCGTTAAGTTTAAGTAACGGAAAAGCATTAACAACAAAATATCTTGGAGTATGAAATGTTGAAAAAGTCGAAAATCTTCGCATCACAAAAGAAACCTTAGAGTGCAACAAGATAAATGACTGCGGAACCCTGATACGATCTAGGGGGCTAAAGTGGCCACTGTGTTTCATAATATGAACTTAATATGTTTCATTTTAAGTATGATTCAGATATGAAATGCTCATTCGATGTTTCATACAAAATACTTGTAACAAGTACATTATTTACGTACTGTTCATTATGAAACACCATAAGTGGCCACTTTAGCTCCCCGATTGTCAGTTTAATTTGATATTGTCATTTTTTATTATATTTTACTTTGCTACTACCAGAATTTTACATATTCAACTATTCTTTTACAAGCCAGCAGCCAGCTATGAAGTATCAAAAATAATGCGTCTTACCTATGAAAGATGTTTAAAGTTGAACACTGGTTAAACAAAGTCCTGTCTTTATTTGTGTATAGTGACAAAATACAGGACGTTTAACCAGTGTTCAACTTTAAATCTCTTTCATAAGAGAGTTACCCCCTTACTTATGAAAGATGTTTAAAGTTGAACACTAGTTAAACCACGTCCTGTCTCTATTCGTCACTCAAATAAAGACAGGACGTTGTTCAACCAGTGTTGAACTTTAAACATCTTTCATAAGTGGGTAAGTGTTTAAACAGGCGGTATTGTCCAAAGCACCGCGGTTTTGTCAGCCGATGTCGAGAGGAATGAGAAGTCGTCAGGATGCCAGCGAGCCGAAATCACTTTGTCTGGATGCCGCGCCACGGGCACACTAGGCAATGGACACGTCAGGTCACCTGCATAAACAAAGCTGAATTAAAACCCATTTAGATATGACTTAGGCTGGATTCGACCAAACTGTAATCTTACTCCCAGAGTAGTTATTCCGTTAGCCGACAGAATTCGAAATAGAATTGTTCAGAAAGCGCAACCGAACATTATTAGGTGCATTCAAATTATCCTGGTTATAAGGTGTCAACTTTACAATGTCAAAATATTCAAACAAACAGCAGTTTAATCTGTGGTTTAATCTCCAGATAAAACTTAATCCAGTTTGGTAAAATCCAGCCTTAGTTGATTAGATGGTTAGGATTTGACCGTAGCCGGTCGTAAGCAGATAGCGGGACATATAGGGTCTTACTTATGAAAAATGTTTAAAGTTGGACACTGATTAAACATCCTGTCTTTATTTGTGGATAGTGACGAATAGAGACAGGACGTTGTTTAACCAGTGTTCAACTTAAAACATCTTTCATAAGTAAGGGGGATAATATCTTGCTATTCGGTGAGCATTCAATCATCATCTTCCTATTCTCGTCCCACATTACGTGGGCACAACGTGTATTCTTCTTCCAGCCAGTTCCAAAGCTCGGAGAGCTTTAATGTACCATGCAATATATGCAATATGCACATTTTTTTTTATCTTTTTATACGATAGGTTATATCGATAAATAGCCGTACAAAAAAATCCAGCGCCAAAAAACAACATTTTAGTAAGTAAAAAAAAAATTTAAATTTACGAACAGCGACAGACACTATAAACGCTCGTGACGTCACAGTGCATAACAACTACACGCCTTTGTAGGTACTTTCAGTCATTTATCATAGAGTTTGAAGGAGTGTGACGTCACAACACAATCTATCTGACAAATAGCGTTACGTTTCAAGTCTTACGAAATTCCCACTATTTTTTTGCACTTTTTAATTATTATTTTCTTAACGGAAATATAAAAAAATACTTACATAGACATAATTCCAAAGCAATAAAGTTCATAAAAAAAAATATTGAACTATTTTTTGAATCAGAGAGATTCCCTATTTGGTGAGCGACATACCTTGCAAATCAGTGAGCACAACGCGTCCATCGTATCCGGCGGTGAGCAGGTAGTAAGCGCCGGGCGAGAAGCGCACGCTTCTCACGTCGCCAGAGTGCGGAGTGAAGCGTTGAAGCGCGCGCGACCCTCGCACGTCGTGCAGAGCGCTGGAGCCGTCGTCGTGCCCACACACCAGAAGGCGGCCGCTAGGATCCACCGCCAGTGACGTCACTGCTGCGCCCTGATACATTTTTCATTATTTTCTCATTTGAACTTTACGCATGTTTAGAGGAACTAAATACGAGGTAGAGTTTAGGCCGGGCCGTGCCGTGGATTTGAAACGTTACATACATTTTGTATGAAGCAGTTTATAATAAACAGTGCCTGATCCGTGTCTCGTCCGGATCCGTCAAAAACGACACTCGACTCGTCTACACCAGTGTTCCGCAAAGGGTGTGGTGTGCCGCGGCACACTAGTGTACCATGGACATTAGTTGGTGTGCCTCGAAAAAATAAGGTTATCAACTAATCAAGCTCATGTTTCGCAAAAAAAAGATTTTTTTCATTTATGGTGTCCCTACCTCCAAAATTTTCCGATTTTCTAGATGTACCTTGAACACAAGTTGAACACTGGTCCACACCACGGTTGGCCCGGACACGGCCCGGTCTAATATACTACTTATGGCGTTGCGTCAAAGTGGATAGCGCGAATATTATAAATATTAAAATTATTGGATTACTATTGGGAATTAAAAACATGTAGATTCATTTTAGGAAATAAGACAGTAATAATATTTATCGAACTTTAGAAAATCAGAATAGTTTGAATTGAAGTGAGCCAAAAGTTTAAAGATCATTTCACATAAGCAAATGCGTCGCATATTATGTCAGAAACTTATCGCCAGAACATAAATAATCAGTCAACATTCAACCTTAACGGGAGCCTTAGTTACCAGGGCCATTCGTTTGTTCTACACCACAGGAAACCCATGATCAATACGTGTGAAGCTAAGCCGCGGGATTCCTCACGATGTTTCCTCTATTGTTTTGAGTACATTGAGCCCATTGAAAATCAAAATACATTCCACTTCCAATAATACACCTTTGAAACATAATATATCAACCTGTAAGTATCTACTATGGCAAAACATCAAAGATTGCAAAAAACTAGTGACGAAATTGAAAAACTTGTTAGAGAGAGAAAGATAGGGATTTCAGATCCTAATTTGAGTTATTTGAGTGATATAATTACATATAAGGATACTAGCGGACACCCGCGGCTTCGCCCGCTAGGACTAACTACTACTTTTTGTCCCACGGGAAACATGCATTTTTTCGGGATAAAAAGTCTAAAGCCTAAGCCTATGACACTCACCAGTTCACCACCCCTACAACTATCTCCTCACAAAAAATCACGTCAATCCGTATCTCCGTTTTGACGTGAAAGCAGGACAAACAAACAAACACACTTCACATTTATAATATGGGTATGGATATACGCCCTGTACCTGTAGTGTTATTATTTTTCACCAATTACCACAAAAATATCCTTCCTTCCCATTTGTGAATTTGTGAGGCACAACCGTGGCACCAACTTCATTATAAAATAAAAAGAAATACAACCTCACAACTTTTCTGAATAAAAAGCAACACAATACCAGCTGTGCTCAGAAATAAACCTACAATGTCCGTTACTGCGGATGCCACAAATACGAGCTTAAAATTTTTCTTCTATCGTAAAATTACCAATTTGTGATTTATTTATTTCAGATTTCTAGATATCACAGGCTTAATAAATATGCGTTACAGCTATTATACCATCTATCATACATTTTACTGATATTAAAAGCAAATATCAGTGCTGTTAGCTAGTCACCTGTAAACATTACAATAACAAAGCGAATAACAATAAATCTTGTGTATATAGTGATTAATGGGGCAATTTAATTACCAACTTAATTATATTTGTAGAAACTGACGAACAACCAATGAGAACGCGAAAAAGCTCTTTGTTCGCAGTAAAACTAGGTATAAAAATGTCCTTTCCAGTTTACAGAGTACTGTTTAATGTTAATGAATGCAAAAAAGAAAGGCTTTGTACAGAACTTTTCGTATTAGGATCAAATCACATAGCCAAAGTGGAAGTGACTCGATGTGATGTATCTAAGTATTCTACGCCTTACATAATACTGAACTCTATCTCTTTGGAATAACGTACAAATTTGAGAAAAAAATACAAAATAAAAATGCGTGGTGACGCGCGTTGAAACGCGCATGCGTTTTGCTAGTACAGAGCTCATTTGTCTGAACTAGACGAATGAAAAGTCTAAAGTATAAGTCTCTGAGAGTCTAAAGTGAGGCCACAGAAATGGAATGATAAGACAAAGCCTCCTGTGTGGAGAGGAACAAAAAACCCATTCGAACTTTTGTTCTTATTGTTTTTGTTCCAAACTGCTTTTTTCTCCTTCACCATAATTACCACGAGAGTTTAAAAAGTTCGTTAACAGTTTAGGACTTAGGACGTTGCAGTAATATTTGCTATGAAACCGAAATGAAATTTTCTCTATTCACCCGTAGATTTCTCGAGGGTAGCATGTGTTTCGGCTATCGCAATCGACTAATGGACGTGGCTCGATATGAGCAGTTCAACAAAGCTAGTTCGAAACTTGCCAATTACACGGTAACTTCTGGCAGAGAAACTAGTACTACGTAGGTACAGAAGGGTCAGATCGCGAGTAAATTTGTTGAAATAGAGACTCTCGCAGCGAAGAGGCAGTTGAAATCAAGAAATATCCGAATTTCAATCGCGAGGATGGATTCAGGCTCCCGTCATCATGGAATCCTGTTATTAGTAGATGCAGTGCACGTCGTAATGTGACTTTCCGGTGTCAAGATACGGTTAGTGTAGTGTATTGCGGTGTAAATGCAGCCGATCCGGAATCTGAAGATCAATGAGGGTAGTTTTGGATACTACCGCCGCTTCACAATGGACCTTGAAAACATACTCCAGTCTGCCCGCGACCACGGCTAATGTAACATAGCCGAAACGTCGGGATAAATAAGGTAAATTACGCGATAAAATCCCGTGTCCATAAAAATTTTCAATAAAAGCACCTACACGGAAACTAAGCGATTCTAATTCGACAATTTCATCGGTAATTCCCATTATTCATGTCCTGCAAAAGAAACTAGATGAATATTAAGCCAAACAAGATAACTCTGAAGTGATGGTACTTGTCGCTACGACTATAAAATCAGAAATTACTGGAAAATTTGCCAACTTAGAAAACAACTTTCTGTATACAATATCAACTAATCGGGATCCACGCTATAAGACAATTTTTTTTAATACAATTCTGAGAGAAAAAGTAGAAACTGAAATAATTAGGCACTTGAACATTTTATGTAACAGAAGAGGAAACTGGCCCATGTCCTGCAAAACGATCACGAACTGTTTCTGCAATACAAAATGAAAACGTAAGAGACTCAAATCAGCCACCAACCAGTAGAGATTTCAGATTAACTTTACAGGATGAACTAGCAAACATGCTAGATTCGAGCGATGAGTTTTTCAAGATTTTTAGAAAGATTTTTCATGTAAATTCAATTAGGATTTTTTTATGTTAAAATCAGCATCAGCATCAGCATCCGCTGATGTGTAAAAAAACTACATCAGCAACAACCCTGGTCCATACCCATACCCACCCACCCACGTCTCTACTCTACTGTATAAAAAAAACGTAGAATAAGTGTTCTTCCAAGAATAAGCAAAACTTTTAATAAACTCGGAATAAGCTATACCTAGTACACAGAGGTGTAACTGTTCTGACTAACGTTATTCCAGAGACCTACCTTAATGTAAGTCTTGTGAAACTTCCTTGAATAATTTTTAAACAAACTCGTAAACAATCCGATTTAGGAGGTCACCCCAAACTTATGATGCTAGAGTCGACATCAGGAATAACATTAGTTAGAACAGTTACGAACCCCTGCGTATACCTAGTTGTAGTAAATTCCGAGTTTATTAGAGAAAAATTTGCATATTATAAGCTTATTTTTGGAATAACACTTTATATCACGTTTATTTGAACCAGAGCTGAGATAATAGCTGTTGGTACGAGGACTATCATGGTTTTTAAGTACTAAGCCCACGCTTGGATCACATTTAAAGAGCCTTATGACTATGATTTATGGTAGCCGGCGTGAGTCAAAGAATGTTACTTTAAAAGCTAGCTATGGAAAACAAAAGGACTTTCAAAGTTATGCCCGATTTTGGCGGGTCCAAAATATGTATCATTTTCCCGATCCGATCACCGTATCCGTATCGCCGACGACGCGTACCATGATCGCATATGTGGACGGGTTATGATACGCTTATCTTGCTTGGCTTGATACGTGATACGCTGATACGGATACGGTGATTGGATCGGGCAAATGATAATGTAACACCTAAGTTCACTGTACCAAGATATGTTTAGAAAGACATAAAAGTCTGTATGAAGGCTTTGTTGTAACAATTTTAGCCTACAGAGATAGCGAGTGCTTTGCCTAATTCTGGTTCACTATTTTTGCACTAATACTCGTCAAGATTTGCACAAAGATAAGGTTCACACAAGACGCCAGTGCAAGATCTCACCAATGCTTAAGCCGGGTCCAGATTTGTATCATTTGCCCGATCCGATCACCGTATCCGTATCGCAGACGCTTATCATGATCGCATATGTGAACGGGTTATGATACGGGTATCATGATACGCGACCTCGATACGCCGTTATGATACGGCCCGACCCATGTCGTGTCGGTTTTTGTCCGATCATCAAAGACAATTGTGAAGATACGGATGCGGAGCAAATCGAGGCGTCCACAACTTGATACGGGGCTTGATACGTGATACGGTGATCGGATCGAGCAAATGATACAAAACCCGGCTTTACAAGCATTCGCGCACTACACTTGCGTGTACCGTATACTTACCGTATACTTCAATCGTAAAGTTTTTTATGTTATAATACTTAGGTATGAATGTATTTTATCTAATCTGGCTTATCTTATGAATTCGAAAATGTTAATGCGACGTCTGACGCCTAAATACTTATATTAGCAGCGTTGAAAACGTCTTATGGTTTAAAGATCCGTTTAAGCTAATCAGTTGTTGCTTGTCAATTTAGCTGCATAATTGTTATCTCCTATCACTTTGTGCCTACAAATTCTGTATGTTTTATCCTCGGTATTACGTTTCCCGTTTATGGCTCCTTGATCCGGTGTCTGAATGTGTTAAATTCCGTGCAAAGCCCCTATCTATACATTATGCAAATATTATCTTCGTAATGAGCAGTACTTACGGAACGCAATTAATCACACGCAACGTTACATGACTTCCATTCGGGGCGAATAAGGAAACAGATACGTATAAGGTGTGCATGAAATAAGAGTTACATTAAAAACAAAGAGAAGTCCTAGGCGCAGGCCAGATAGAAGTGACGGGGCGCAGACATTTGTCTCTTCCGCGTTCCTTCGCGTCCTCGTCTTACGTCTTTTATGTGTGTCCCGCGCCCCATAGTATCGAACAGCATGGCATGGGATAGGAACCCTTTTTTGTTTTCAGTCATTTTTACATCATTTATGTATTAGTATTTACAGCTACGAATTTATTAAGAGGAATTTATCGCAAGTCGTGGGTTAGAATCCCGGTTGTGCATCAATGGATTTGTCCTTTGAAATTTTTTTTTACACATAACACAAACGGTGAAGGAGAACTAAATCAATCCTACACGTTTTGACGATGTCTTTCCTGTTGATATGGCCGGATAAATTGAGAGACTGGTTTAGGCGTTGGGCAAGCCTGCTCTATCTCAACAATATCCCAGAAACTACACTACCCGTTAAGGGTTGGCATAAGGTACCTCCTGACACTTTATAAATAATCTAGTAAAGATGTAAAGGCCTAAGTTTATGTTTTATAACTGCGTCACCAGAGTTGGCCTCTAGCTACTACGAACTAATTTTTTATGAGCTATTTGATCAACATACTTTTGAACAGAACCCAAATTACTAACCTTTTTATAGCCGAGGACTAAAAAATGAATGGGCAATTTGTCATTTAATAGCAGAGTCAAGTCAGTAAACCCATTACGTCTTACCTTACTGGGTAGGCCGGTGGGCGGTGTTATGACGTTGACGCAGCCGCCCGTGCGAAGGTCCCAGAATCGCACGGTCTTGTCCTGGCTACCCGAGACGAACATGGCACCTCCCCAGTTGTAGAGAGACAGCACGTGTCCGGAGTGTCCGCTTAGCGCCTGGAAACAAGCACGTGTTCATTCTACTAGCTATAGCTATGACACCGAAGTTTCACCACAGAACAGATAATAATACTACGTATAGAAAGGACACTGTGAGCTTGAGCTGGCGAGGAGCTGACTTTGAGCACGGAACGCGCCACACGCGCAGACGCGCATACGAGACCGAGACCACAGTGTACATTATTCATACGGTGACAATCTTACAGTATACAAAACTGACACTGTGTAGTGTAAATATAGGTAGACGTCGCTTTTGCATAGAGATTTCGTCGAGTGTCCGGGGTGTGGTTTCACTTAAGACGTTACCCAGAGCTGAAATTAGCACATCGATGAGTGCAACTTCAAATATTTGTTTTAGCTTCGTTAAAGTAAAGATGAATTTAGAATGCGTTCGGCCGCGGCGCTTACGACAGCTGCTCGCTCCGAAACACGACAATGCATTTTTTGGAGATTTCTCATTACTTTATCAACCAATCGGAAAAGTAATCGGCAATTATGACAAATATTAAATGACCTATCCAATGTTACAATTCAAAAACATAAATAACATCAACTTTAGAAGAAGATGAAGATTTATCTTATTTTTAGTGTTTTTTTCGAAGATTTGTTATGAAGCAAATAGGACGTTAAATAAAAATGTAAAACGGCAAATTACAAGATAAAATGTTCAAGATAGATGGCTTTTCAGTTACTTTCCACCTACTTTATATATCGAGGGTATAAACAGGGAATACAGTCTTTGGCCTTAACGCCTAGAAATAAGCACATGTTTATTCTACTAGATATGGAGTCCAGTGTCTACTTAGCGCCTGCAAACATTATTTTGTTTATCCTAAGATATACAGAATACTGAACCTAGGAGTTTAAGATGGTTACTACCAGATTACTTTCTCTAACTTCAAAATGTAGTATAGTAAGTAGGTATTTCATGGATTTTTCCTGGCGTCGGATTGCCTGAAGAAACTTTGAAGTTTGATCTCCTTGTATGGTTTCGCTTCAACTTCGTATTACAGTAGGTATGACCGTTTTAAAATATTACAGGGTTTTATATTATTACGTGTTGTGCTGCTTGAGTCTTATTCGTATTACATTATCTCAATAACTTCATTGATTATTATTTTAGATACGTAAATCATAAATTATCCTTATTTGATTTTTTTTTTAAACTCAGCTGTTAATGCAATTTTTAAAAAAAATTCAAAGATTTTTATTCAGTAGGACCATTAGGATCAATTTGATCACACTGTAGGTAATTAATTATTTTTAAGACTTTTCAAATAATGTTAAATGTCCGGTTGAGATTCAGTCTAAAGCCTGTTAACGTTTTACGAAACTAATGAATTGATTTGATGAAGATCATACCGTAATATAACCAAAAATGCACTAGTACAATTTCAATATACAATTATACATACCTACTTAGAACCAACGCAACGCGAGAGAAGACTAGAAGAAATCGCTTATTGCGATAAGACCGCCATTTGCAAAATAGGGTACCTAAATGTATTATTACTACTTACAACCTTGATGTAATTGTGTTGCAATAAAGCTTTTTTTTATTTCATTTCAGTTATCGGGAGCAGTTTTAATCAAGTGATACATAGATGAGTTAGATAACATCACGTTCGTTTGCCATTTCTCCCAATTACGTCGCACGGTGAAATCGTAGATTGAATTGTTTATAGGCATTATTGACGAGGTACGATATACACGATTCAATCAGCCGTCTAGTTTGACGTCACACATTATATGACGGCATCATCATCATAAACAGGGATATGGATATATAGACCTATAGGTAGGTAGGTTGTGTCGCAGCTTTGGTGAACCAATTTGGCGATGGCTTTTATGAAATGTAGCTCTCAAGCTTGTCTGTGTTAAAACGACGCACTGGGGACACGGGGAATGCGTTGTTATGAATTTTAGATAATTTGCGATATATCAGTCATCTTTTGTTTGTCTTTTCGGATCATACGCGGAAGGTCAAATACGAATGAAGTCAAAACCTAAAGTCAAACACTTTTTAAAAGTTAACTTTTTAATCTTGTCAGAACTTACATCCTCTTGTCATTTTGAGTATATGACCTAATGCGTATTTGACCTTCCGCGTATGATCCGTCTTTTCATGAGGCATTTGTTCGTTTTTGGATGTATTTCTGATAACTATTTTTTCAATTAAAAATACCATTTACTCATAGCCATAATTTCACTAAAATATTGAAACAAACAGAATCAGGGCATTAAAAAGAGCAAAAAATCGTGTAAAATGAAACATTACCTCCCTGTTGTTTCTACAAATATGTATGTTTTAAAATGCAGACTATTTTGTACCTTTGTTACATTTTGTTTTTAAGAATGCATTTTTGCAAAAAAGAAAAGATTTTGTATAAACACTACCACGTAGCCTATTAGATTAAACATTTTGTTCCGTTTTATATATTTTTTCAACGCCAATATAAGCAAGTAAGACAGGCGCTCAGATAACGAACATTGTATGAAAAAAGATCTTTGAATAAATTACCGATGCTTCGGATTATAGTAAATGAAGAGCCATATTACACGCTTCAATAAATTAAGTTTACTTTAAATTACTAAAAGGTAACTTTCGCCTGAGTGAGAAAACGTCAACAAAATTATGCAAATTATTTTCAGCGTTTGCCAAAACAATGCCTGTATTCTAAAAGACTTCAACCAATGATCAAAAGTAACCTGATTCAAAAAGGAAATCCATCATCATCATCTCCTTGCCCTTATCCCACTAGGTGGGGTCGGCACAACATGTTCTCCTCTTCCATTCCCTCCTATCACTCGTCATCTCAGTAGTCACTCCTTTCACACGCATTTCAAAAAGGAAATTATTAACCTTAAATCATTGTAACAACACAAATAGATACGGGACCTCATAAGCGGATTAAGGGATCAGATAGCGTAGTATCAACTGTATCTATAAAGACAGAATTGGAGAAGGGATAGTAATAAGTGGGCTCAAAGGATAACGAAACAAAATGTTTCTGGGAGCTGGATTAATGCAGAGTAGAGCTCTGCCTTAAGTAGCTATTACACTATTCAATTTATCGGAGCCAGACCTAGAAATCATCGCTCTGTCTCGCTCTATGATCTACGAATTTCGTATTGTGCATCCTACTGCTTTCTTCCTACATTTGACTGAAGTTGGCCACAGTTAGGATGATTAATGTAAAGGCTCAACCACACGCTGGCCCAGGCTCGCCGAGTGAACGCGAGTGCCAACGTATGGGCAGCACCACTCGCCTCGCCTTGCCATCGCTCGCCTAGCTGGCCGAGTGAACACGAACGCCAACTTACATTGATTTGCAAAGACTCGCCAAACGTATGGACGGTAGCACTCGCCTTGCGTCGACTCGCCTTCGCTCGCGCTGGCTTAGGCAGGCCCAACGTGTGTTTGAGCCTTTATACGAAATGCGTAGGGCAAAGAGCGAGACAGAGCCATGATTCCTAGGTTGGCTCCGATAAATTGAATAGTGTAATAACTACTTTATATATTCGATCTAACTCTTGAGGAAATCAAACAACTACGATGGTATATAAACATAACTTCCACCCACGGCGTCGATTGCGTAGTGCCTTCATTTAAAGTAGCCTAGATCATTATATTAAGTATATTTATTATAATCTGTCCAGCGGTTCAGTCAGGCATGATAGTAACACAAACATCTACTCATACACATACTCACAATCTTTTCATTATACGAGTAACATTAAATATAACTAAATGGATTGGATGACAAGAGGTTAAACAATAGTGAGTCATAAGCATTAGATTGGTAGAGGATTAAGTGAAATACTTAAGCCATGGACACAAGCGTAGCGGAAAATAATATTAGATGCATACACATGTAGAAAAATGTGAAAATAGTGATAAAAAGGAGATTATTGCCTTAACCTAAGAGACTTTATTTTCTAATAATTTAGGACTGTTATCTCTGGCCACAGACCATAGTTGAGTGCAGGATCCATTATGTTTTCGCAAATTTATCCACAAAAACTTTCTAATACAGTATCTAGAAGTATTAAGAGCCATTATACAATTTCGCACTCGACAAAATCAGCGCTCGGAGGGACAAAAGTTGCTAAATTCTAACACCCAATGAACAGCGCTCCGTTTCTTAGACTAAACGGTTTTGGTAATTTTCATGTGATTGATTTATTTGAGATAGTAAAAATACTTTTTGGGTAGGTACTTAGGTAGGTACCTATAGGTATAACACAAAACAAAGTCGGGTTAGTTACACTTTGAATACAAATAATTACAAAAAATAAATGTTTGTTTTTTTGTCCCTTAAACCATATTGTGCTGATCTGATGGAGTCAGGAGCTTTTCAACAGAACTCTTCAGTAAATAGTCCGATTGAGTTGAAACTTGGATCTCAGCATGTCAGTCAAGTTCCGACTACAATGAAATAATATGGTGACAGCTAGCTCATCTGATGATGGAGTCAGGACCTGTTCCATGGAACTTTTTAATGATATGGGTATCAAATGACAGGGCTTGATGAGCGCAACACAATGCTGATCTGATGATGGAGCCAGGACCTGCTCCATGGAACTTTTTAATGATATGGGTATCAAATGAAAGGGCTTGATGAGCGCAACACAATGCTGATCTGATGATGGAGTCAGGACCTGTTCCATGGAACTTTTTAATGATATAGGTATCAAATGAAAGGGTTTGATGAGCGAAACACAATTCTGATCTGATGATGGAGTCAGGACCTGCTCCATGGAACTTTTTAATAATATGGGTATCAAATGAAAGGGCTTGATGAGCGCAACACAATGCTGATCTGATGATGGAGTCAGGACCTGTTCCATGGAACTTTTTAATGATCTGGGTATCAAATGAAAGGGTTTGATGAGCGAAACACAATTCTGATCTGATGATGGAGTCAGGACCTGCTCCATGGAAATTTTTAATAATATGGGTATCAAATGAAAGGGCTTGATGAGCGCAACACAATGCTGATCTGATGATGGAGTCAGGACCTGTTCCATGGAACTTTTTAATGATATGGGTATCAAATGAAAGGGTTTGATGAGCGAAACACAATTCTGATCTGATGATGGAGTCAGGACCTGCTTCATGGAACTTTTTAATGATATGGGTATCAAATGAAAGGACTTGATGAGCGCAACACAATGCTGATCTAATGATGGAGTCAGGACCTGTTCCATCGAACTTTATAATGATATGGGTATCAAATGAAAGGGTTTAATGAGCAAAACACAATGCTGATCTGATGATGGAATCAGGACCTGTTCCATGGAACTTTATAATGATATGGGTATCAAATGAAAGGGTTTTATGCGCGAAACACAAAGCTGGTTTAGGATTTACTTTTGACTTCGATTTTTGATGTTTGATTTTTCATTTTTAATCTTGATTTTAATTTTAAAATCAAAATCAAGAAATAAAAATCAAAATAAAAATCCGAGATCCGAGACTCGAGAAATGAGAAACAAGAATCAAGAATCACAAATCAAAAATTAAAAAATTGAAAATCAAGAATTAAGAATCCACTTCAGTGGCTCCTCTAGTTTCTCCCAAATTGCCTTAGATGGTGTAACCCTACCAGTCTGCTCCGATTTTAAGTACCTTGGTTCGCTTCTCCAAAATGACGGCAATATTGACCGAGACGTAAATAATAGGATGAATGCGGGATGGATGAAGTGGCGACAGGTCTCAGGGACGATATGTGACCCGCGAATGCCTCTTAGGCTTAAGGGAAAAATGTATAAGTCAGTTATCAGACCTGTCGCGATGTATGGATCAGAGTGTTGGGCAATGAAGAAGACTGATGAAAGGAGAGTGCATGCTACTGAGATGCGGATGTTGAGATGGATGTGTGGGGTGACACGTTTGGATAAAGTAAGGAATGAGTATGTTAGAGGAAGTTTGAAAGTGGCGCCTATTATTGAAAAGGTGAGGAGTGCTAGGTTAGCTTGGTATGGACACGTTATGAGGAGGGATGAAATCCATGTCACAAAGAAAGTGATGAGTATGAGTGTGACAGGGTACACAAGTAGAGGAAGGCCGAAGAAGAGGTGGTTGGATTGTGTGAAAGAGGATATGAATGTGAGAGGAGTGGATTCAGAGTTGACGAATGATAGAGGTGAGTGGAAGAGAAAAACATGTTGTGCCGACCCCACTTAGCGTGGGATAAGGGCAGGAGAATGATGATGAAGAATTAAGAATCCGAGATACAAGATCCGAGAATCGATAATCGAAAATTGAAAATCAAGAATCAAAATCAAGAATCAAGAACCCGATATCCAAGATCCGATAATCAAGAATTGAGACTCGAAAATCGAAAATCAAGAATCCGAGATCCGAGAATAGAGAAACTAAATTGAAAATCAAGAATCAAGAATCAAAGTGAAAGTCAAAATCAAGAATCAAAGTCAAAGTAAACCCCGACCCAGCTTTGTGTTTCGCTCATCAAGCCCTTTCATTTGATACCCATATCATTGTAAAGTTCCAGGGAACAGGTCCTGACTCCATCATCAGATCAGCATTGTGTTTTGTTCATCAAGCCCTTTCATTTGATGCCCATATTATCATTAAAAGTTCCATGGAACAGGTCATAACTCCATCATCAGATCAGCATTATGTTTTGCTCATCAAGCCCTTTCATTTGATACCCATATGATTAAAAAGTTTCATGAACCAGGTCCTGACTCCATCATCAGATCAGCATTGTGTTTCGCTCATCAAACCCTTTCATTTAATACCCATATCATTAAAAAATTCCATGGAACAGGTTCTGACTCCATTATCAGATCAGCATTGTGTTGCGCTCATCAAGCCCTTTAATTTGATACCCATATCATTAAAGAGTTCCATGGAACAGGTCCTGACTCCATCATCAGATCAGCATTGTGTTGCGCTCATCAAACCCTTTCATTTGATACCCATATTATTAAAATGTTCCATGGAGCAGGTCCTGACTCCATCATCAGATCAGCATTGTGTTTCGCTCATCAAACCCTTTCATTTGATACCCATATCATTAAAAAGTTCCATGGAACAGGTCCTGACTCCATCATCAGATCAGCATTGTGTTGCGCTCATCAAGCTCTTTCATTTGATACCCATATCATTATAAAGTTCGATGGAACAGGTCCTGACTCCATCATCAGATCAGCATTGTGTTTCGGTCATCAAGCTCTTTCATTTGATACCCATATCATTATAAAGTTCGATGGAACAGGTCCTGACTCCATCATCAGATCAGCATTGTGTTGCGCTCATCAAGCCCTTTCATTTGATACCCATATCATTGTAAAGTTCCAGGGAACAGGTCCTGACTCCATCATCAGATCAGCATTGTGTTTTGTTCATCAAGCCCTTTCATTTGATGCCCATATTATCATTAAAAGTTCCATGGAACAGGTCATAACTCCATCATCAGATCAGCATTATGTTTTGCTCATCAAGCCCTTTCATTTGATACCCATATGATTAAAAAGTTTCATGAACCAGGTCCTGACTCCATCATCAGATCAGCATTGTGTTTCGCTCATCAAACCCTTTCATTTAATACCCATATCATTAAAAAATTCCATGGAACAGGTTCTGACTCCATTATCAGATCAGCATTGTGTTGCGCTCATCAAGCCCTTTAATTTGATACCCATATCATTAAAGAGTTCCATGGAACAGGTCCTGACTCCATCATCAGATCAGCATTGTGTTGCGCTCATCAAACCCTTTCATTTGATACCCATATTATTAAAATGTTCCATGGAGCAGGTCCTGACTCCATCATCAGATCAGCATTGTGTTTCGCTCATCAAACCCTTTCATTTGATACCCATATCATTAAAAAGTTCCATGGAACAGGTCCTGACTCCATCATCAGATCAGCATTGTGTTGCGCTCATCAAGCCCTTTCATTTGATACCCATATCATTGTAAAGTTCCAGGGAACAGGTCCTGACTCCATCATCAGATCAGCATTGTGTTTTGTTCATCAAGCCCTTTCATTTGATGCCCATATTATCATTAAAAGTTCCATGGAACAGGTCATAACTCCATCATCAGATCAGCATTATGTTTTGCTCATCAAGCCCTTTCATTTGATACCCATATGATTAAAAAGTTTCATGAACCAGGTCCTGACTCCATCATCAGATCAGCATTGTGTTTCGCTCATCAAACCCTTTCATTTAATACCCATATCATTAAAAAATTCCATGGAACAGGTTCTGACTCCATTATCAGATCAGCATTGTGTTGCGCTCATCAAGCCCTTTAATTTGATACCCATATCATTAAAGAGTTCCATGGAACAGGTCCTGACTCCATCATCAGATCAGCATTGTGTTGCGCTCATCAAACCCTTTCATTTGATACCCATATTATTAAAATGTTCCATGGAGCAGGTCCTGACTCCATCATCAGATCAGCATTGTGTTTCGCTCATCAAACCCTTTCATTTGATACCCATATCATTAAAAAGTTCCATGGAACAGGTCCTGACTCCATCATCAGATCAGCATTGTGTTGCGCTCATCAAGCTCTTTCATTTGATACCCATATCATTATAAAGTTCGATGGAACAGGTCCTGACTCCATCATCAGATCAGCATTGTGTTTCGGTCATCAAGCTCTTTCATTTGATACCCATATCATTATAAAGTTCGATGGAACAGGTCCTGACTCCATCATCAGATCAGCATTGTGTTGCGCTCATCAAGCCCTTTAATTTGATACCCATATCATTAAAAAGTTCCATGGAACAGGTCCTGACTCCATCATCAGATCAGCATTGTGTTGCGCTCATCAAGCCCTTTCATTTGATACCCATATCATTAAAAAGTTCCATGGAACAGGTCCTGACTCCATCATCAGATCAGCATTGTGTTGCGCTCATCAAGCCCTTTCATTTGATACCCATATTATTAAAAAGTTCCATGGAGCAGGTCCTGACTCCATCATCAGATCAGAATTGTGTTTCGCTCATCAAACCCTTTCATTTGATACCCATATCATTAAAAAGTTCCATGGAACAGGTCCTGACTCCATCATCAGATCAGCATTGTGTTGCGCTCATCAAGCTCTTTCATTTGATACCCATATCATTATAAAGTTCGATGGAACAGGTCCTGACTCCATCATCAGATCAGCATTGTGTTTCGGTCATCAAGCCCTTTCATTTGATACCCATATCATTAAAAAGTTCTAGGGAACAGGTCCTGACTCCATCATCAGATCAGCATTGTGTTGCGCTCATCAAGCCCTTTAATTTGATACCCATATCATTAAAAAGTTCCATGGAACAGGTCCTGACTCCATCATCAGATCAGCATTGTGTTGCGCTCATCAAGCCCTTTCATTTGATACCCATATCATTAAAAAGTTCCATGGAACAGGTCCTGACTCCATCATCAGATCAGCATTGTGTTGCGCTCATCAAGCCCTTTCATTTGATACCCATATTATTAAAAAGTTCCATGGAGCAGGTCCTGACTCCATCATCAGATCAGAATTGTGTTTCGCTCATCAAACCCTTTCATTTGATACCCATATCATTAAAAAGTTCCATGGAACAGGTCCTGACTCCATCATCAGATCAGCATTGTGTTGCGCTCATCAAGCTCTTTCATTTGATACCCATATCATTATAAAGTTCGATGGAACAGGTCCTGACTCCATCATCAGATCAGCATTGTGTTTCGGTCATCAAGCCCTTTCATTTGATACCCATATCATTAAAAAGTTCTAGGGAACAGGTCCTGACTCCATCATCAGATCAGCATTGTGTTGCGCTCATCAAGCCCTTTAATTTCATACCCATATCATTAAAAAGTTCCATGGAACAGGTCCTGACTCCATCATCAGATCAGCATTGTGTTGCGCTCATCAAGCCCTTTCATTTGATACCCATATTATTAAAAAGTTCCATGGAGCAGGTCCTGACTCCATCATCAGATCAGCATTGTGTTTCGCTCATCAAACCCTTTCATTTGATACCCATATCATTAAAAAGTTCCATGGAACAGGTCCTGACTCCATCATCAGATCAGCATTGTGTTGCGCTCATCAAGCTCTTTCATTTGATACCCATATCATTAAAAAGTTCCAGGGAACAGGTCCTGACTCCATCATCAGATCAGCATTGTGTTGCGCTCATCAAGCCCTTTAATTTCATACCCATATCATTAAAAAGTTCCATGGAACAGGTCCTGACTCCATCATCAGATCAGCATTGTGTTGCGCTCATCAAGCCCTTTCATTTGATACCCATATTATTAAAAAGTTCCATGGAGCAGGTCCTGACTCCATCATCAGATCAGCATTGTGTTTCGCTCATCAAACCCTTTCATTTGATACCCATATCATTAAAAAGTTCCATGGAACAGGTCCTGACTCCATCATCAGATCAGCATTGTGTTGCGCTCATCAAGCTCTTTCATTTGATACCCATATCATTAAAAAGTTCCAGGGAACAGGTCCTGACTCCATCATCAGATCAGCATTGTGTTGCGCTCATCAAGCTCTGTCATTTGATACCCATATCATTAAAAAGTTCCAGGGAACAGGTCCTGACTCCATCATCAGATCAGCATTGTGTTGCGCTCATCAAGCCCTTTCATTTGATACCCATATCATCATAAAATTCCATGGAACAGGTCCTGACTCCATCATCAGATCAGCTCGCTGTCACCCTATTATTACATTATTAGTTACACAACAATTCAGATCATTATTCTGCTTTAACGGCCTTTTTAGCCCCGCAGAAAATATTTAAAAATAGGTAATTAATAACTTAGCAACCAATGTATCAAACGCTCCTATTTCGCTATATTCTTCGTAGCCGGCGACGTGCTTTGCGAGTCGACTCAGTGCGAGCTCCGGGATGCAAAGCGATACGTCCACCCCCTAGAAGCGCTCGGCGCGGTCTGCTTGCGTCGAGTAGATAGGGTAGTAGATACGACGCGTTTTAGGTTGTTTTAAAAGATTTTTCATTGCCAATTTTTTAATCTTTTTGCATTTTTTTTTTCAGAAAAGGATTGATTTTGAACTAAAGTTTATTTCTGTTTTGTTAATTTTACGAACAAGAGTTCTAAGTCAGTTCTAAGTAGCCAAAATCAAAAGCAATTCTTTGGCCGTTTTCTCGAAATTTGGACTAAGTTAAAGATTTTTTTACTCAAAAACTAAATAAAGGTAGTAAAAAGTGATCCATTTAATAGTTTGGTTGACTATCACAGCAAAACATCGTAATTTTTTTATACCATTTGGACGTCAAAATGATTCGTAAATATGGTGATTTCTAAACCTCTTACAGCAAAAATTCACAAAACAGTCGCCGGTTTGAGGTCGATTAATCAAAAAGAAATAATAAAAATACAAAAGTAGCTCATTTAATAGTACAAAATTGAAATGATATTTCATGCTGTGCCATAATTTTTTTATAAATACAGTGTTTTCATTGAAAAATCCTGCCCCAAAACATCACGTAAATCAGAAAATTTTGTATAATGCCTCTTAAGCGACGCGTCCACTGCGCGTCGGAATAGGAGTGTACACACTGTAATGTTGGGTATGACATGATTTTAGATTGACTTTTGTAAGAGTAGATTAATTTTCATTTTGAGCCGGTACCGTGAGCCGGTCATTTTCAATTGACTGTTCATAATTTGGCGGACTACTCAATCATTCTCATATGACAATCTGTCCGATCAGTTTTGAATTCTTTCTTGTCATTGTCAAGCGAGGAGTGATTGAAGATTGAATGAAGCTTGAGGAAAGAGTAACGTCATTTTCTGATTTTGTCATATTGTGTACGGTCACATGACATTTGAATTGAAGCATGACATTTTTAGAAAATGAACCGATCACACAAAGTTGAATTTTGTACGGGACAAACGAGCCGCGTCAGTCACGTCATATTCAACGCTATTATGGAGGATAGCGACGAGGATATTGTTGTCGTTAGTTGTTTATTATCGGCAGAGGAGAAAAACAAAAGGAAACGAAAGATGTGGGTTAATATAATAAACATAAACCCCCTTACTTATAAAAGATGTTTAAAGTTGAACACTGGTTAAACAACGTCCTGTCTCTATTCGTTACTAACCACAAATAAAGACAGGACGTTGTTTAACCAGTCTTTTTGGGTCTTACTTATGAAAGATGTTTAAAGTTGAACACTGGTTAAATACAATAACAGTTTTAGATTGTAAAGTTCTTCACATCTTTATACTAAACTAATGAAAACTTTTTAATTCATTGTGAATTTAATTGTAAGTAGGTGTGCACATTGCGTCGCAAACACGGCAGTAATCAAAGCGATCGTGATTCACTGCGGATGATGTCATCGGCAGAAATACAGGACACTGGCGCAGATAAGCCGTTGCAGTGCAGTACCAATCAAAACAATGCAAAGCAACCAATCCTTACGCTCCGTACGCTCCGACGCAGTGAACGCGTAGCTTTAGGCTTGTTTCACTCTTCAGCGTGTCGCCGGTCGCGTCCGCGAGTTGACCATTCACAGCACATTTCTATGTGCTGTGAATGGTCAAAATAAATTTATCTGTGCTGTGAATGGTCAACTCGCGGACGCGACCGGCGACACGCTGAAGAGTGAAACAAGCCTTAGTATGTGCCACTTGCCAGCCGAACTAGTTACCCTACAAACCGCTCATAACACATGCGATGACGTAACACGACCGCAGCTGGGATTTGAAGGGAATGAGCTACGTGTCAAAACTGTCAGATGAATAATGCTACTAATCCGCAAGGGACTAATCGCGATCACGTATAACCAATCGTGGTCAGAGTACAAACTATCAATAAACAGTAACTTATTATAACCTATCAATCAGTAACTGAATAAGCTATGTTGATACAAATATCGGGAATATTTATCGAGCTAAGTAAACAGGCTCTATTATTTGCAAGTAAATGAATGTATTGTGTGTTCAATGACGGAATAAGTGGTTGGATCGACTTACGTCAGGTTTTTATATTCAACTTACGAATGACAGTAGATTTATCACCATGGCAGTTTTGTTTACTTCATAACTAATATTACAAATATGAATGTATGTTTGTTTGTTCTTCATTCACGCTACCCTACCTAATCAACCGATGATCATTATTTTTTTTTGAGATTGCATAATAAGTACAAATCAGGGGTACAAATACAGAAAAGGACATGGCAACGTTTCATTCAGAAAATAAAAGATTCCCGAGGGGTTTACATTAACGCGGACGAAGCCTCAAGCAAAAGTTAGTTTGTTAATAAATGTATCACTCTTTTGACTCATGACATTGTTTCTATGGTACCTATTATTATCAGCCTCCTGATTGCGTAACTTTGTTAGCAACCAAAATTAATATCAAACTGTCAAACATGACAGTGAACGATCTGTGTCGCATTCGATCTCGATGAGATGAGAGTGACAGAGCTACTTGCGTAGTCGCTCAAGTGAAATATTTGTCAGTTTGAGATCAATTTTGGTTGCTAACAAAGTTACGCATTCAGGGGGCTGGACCATTGTATGACCAATCAATTTAGAAAACGGGCATAAGGAATTTGGATCAGTCACAGGTAGTCAGAATAAAAAACTTAAATATATTACACAAATGTGTTGCCGTAACTATGTTATGAATTCGAGACCTGTTTAGTCTCTAGTATAGTTAGCTTTGTTTAGCTGAATGTGGCACGATGCATTTTATACAGTCGTGAGAATATACTTCTCAGGTTGACACATATTCCCACGCTGCGGGCACAATGAAATGTATAACAGCACGTACGCACTACCGAGAAAAACAATTGAAGACGCTGGGGAGACACTACCAGCTACATGCTCATAATGGTTCACTTGGAGAGTTATATAAAGTCATAATAATATAGAGACGGGTTGGCCGAGGGATTGTACCTCGACTTTCGATCCGAAGGTCGTGGGTTCGAACCCTGGACACTGTGTAAATGATCTAGAAGAAAATGTAAAGGCCTGTTTTTTCATAAGTTATAAGATAATTAAAGTAGCATCAAAGTAAGTTACACCATACTAAATTATATGATTTTGTACTCCTTTATATATTTTTTGAATTTAAATGGTTACCTTGTTCTTTATTACCTTTTGTTAATGTCATCTGAAAAGGTTACTATGTCAGCTCTTATCTCTCATCAATATCCTCGTCTCTTATACTTATTACCCACGTGAGATAAGTCGTGCCTTTCACGAATGCCGCTAATGAATAAACATCAACAAACAATATATCTTGTTTGTATTCATCATATAACCGTTTATAGAAACATTATACAGGAACAAACAAAGTAAAGCGAGATTACTTACTTGGAAGGTTTTCCCGGTAGCGCAATCGGTGACGTAAATCTTACAATCTCCAGCGCCGCCACTGACAAGTAGGCTTGTCTTATTCGATGTGTCTTCGATGAAACAAACGTCGCGAACAGTGCCATCGTGCATTCCAAGTTCCACCTATTAAAAATAAATAGTTGAAAAAACTGGAAGTGGCGGGTGATCGCGAGTATTGGAGGGAATTGGGGGAGACCTTTGCCCAGCAGTGGGACAGTATAGGTTAGCTAAAAAAAAAAACACGTGTAACTGGAGCGAAGCGCTCGTGGCGTAGCTTGCTGAGACATTCTTGATTGATCGTTGAAGTTAAGCAACGTAGTGTGTGGTCACAATTTGGATGGGTGATCGCAAGTCGCGTTACGAACTAAACGCTTCCGCGCTTCGGAGAGCACGTTAAATTTTCAGTCCCGGCTTTCGCTAAGCTATGTCGGAGGCATTCAGGCGGCCTAAAAACTTTGTCACCTGACTGGCCACTTTACAGGTAGCATTTAAGTACAGATTTCAAGCATTTAGCCGAATTCTACTTTTAATCACAACTGGAATTCGAACACGCGTTTATATCGTTGTGTACCTCACTTTGAAGCGACACGGTTCCTTCAGGTACCTATTGAATAGAATTATGAATAAGGGATTAGCTTTAAGAAGAGTGCTCAACTTGCTCAGTGAGCTCCCGAAGCATAATTTACATACTACACGTATTGTCAATCAATCAGAGATGCACTGTCAGGCTTGAGCGACGTGTCCTAGGCGTTCAATGATTCAACTAAATCCCAGTTATATTAGCATAGTATTCAATTTGTAGCTTGTTAAACCTTATTGTACTTCCAAAATTCTTACTGAATGCGATATGCTTGGGTTCTGCCATTGTAATAACTACTTAAAGGCATGTACCAAATGTGTTGGCTTTTCCTCTTACTAAATTCATCTTTAAAGAATCCAACGGTCTTTCGTAGTACCTAGTCGATATTATAGTACCTGAGGATACCAATAAGCCTAGCTGACTTTGAAAGTTTGCATTTCATTTTTGTGAATAAAATGAAGTGCAAGTCCGTAATACCCTTTTGGAAGGACTTGACTTCCGTGCTTCGGAGGGCACGTTAAATTGTCGGTCCCGGCTTTTAAGTCGTTAAGCCATGACGGAGGCCTTTAGGCGGCCTAAAAACTCCGTCACCAGAGTTGGCCACTTACTCATACGAACTTACTTACTTACTTACTGATTTTGATGTTTTTTTTTTGTACTTTTGAATTCTGAGTTGAACCCCGTAGGTGGCGCTTTTGTCGAGATTGAGTTATTAAAAAGTGTATAGGTAAGTAGTATATCAGTCATGTAACCATAACTAAAGCTCCGCTTACTTTTGGGCTAGGCTAGATGATGCTGTGTGAAATGTCCAGCATTATTTATTTATTTTAATTTGCTAGCGACGTCTGTGGCAGGACATCATCTGCCTAGCAAATTGGCTAGTATAAAATAAAAAGAAAAGCTACCCGTAACATGTATACGCATATTTATTTTAGGTAGGTACGCTTAATGTATGCATGCGTGCGAGAGTAATTTTACAGGTTTTATTACTCAACGGGATGTCATGAGATTTTAACAGTTTTAAATACGAGGAACAAGTATGTAATGTTACGCATTATTACGGTCTATGATCATATGTTAACCTGGTTATTCTCTTAAAGCAGGAAAAACCACCAGTGACACAACAGATGAACGCATAGCAGCCAGTAGCAACTCTACATTACCTTTATTACTGTATTTTAAAGTTTACCGAGTTGCTCTAGGTTAATATAGTGCACATCCATTTAGTTTGAGAGGAACTATTACAGTCACTAGTAGCGTTGGGTATGACATGATTTTAGATTGACTTTTGTCAGAGTAGGCTCATTTTCATTTTGAGCCGGTACCGTGAGCCGGTTCGTTTGAGCCGGTCATTTTCAGTTGACTGTTCATTATTTTGGCGAACTACTCACTCATTCTCATATGACATTCTGTCCGATCAGTTCCAAATTCTTTCTTGTCATTGTCAAGCGAGGTGTGATTGAAGATTGAATGAAGTTTGAGCTTTCCTCAAGTAACGTCAATTTTGTCATCAGCATGACAAAATCAGCCGATTTTGTCATTTTATTGTGTACGGTCACATGACATGAATTGAAGCATGACTTTTTAGAAAATGAGCCGATCACACAAAGTTGAATTTTGTACGGGACAAACGAGCCGCGTCAGTCACGTCATATTCAACACTAGTCACTAGTAAGTATGTTCGTATGAGCTAGTGGCCAACTCTGGTGACGGAGTTTTTAGGTCGCCGAAAGGCCTCTGTAATGGATTCACCACTTCAGACTTAAAAGCCGGGACCGACACTTTAACATGCTCCTGTACGGAAGCGCTGCAGCTGTTAGTGCCACTTGCGGTCACCCATCCAAATTGTGACCGCTCAGAACGTCGCTAACTTCAACGAACTATCAAAAACGTCTAAGCAAGCTACGCCTCGAGCGCTTCTAGAGAAACTAGCTAGTTACTAGTAGTTTCTCTCAAGTGCAAAATGTAATAAAAACCATGATCTGTAATCTGTAAGGCTATTACTAGTGGCTCTTGAGCTCGAGTCTGTTTTTGCATAGCTTAAATAAATCTGTATAAATGTTCAACGCGTACCTTATAACAAAAAGCGTTTACGAAATGGCTGAAATAAGATATTTTTTACGTTTTCAACCCCCATGGCTCGGCCATTTTGAAAAATTTCCAAAAACTGAATGGACAAGAAAAACCATATAATTATCGAAACTGTTCAAAAAAATTCACGAGAATCGGTTGAGAAATGCAATGCAGCTTTGTCTGTACAGTATTTTTGGTTATTAATACCTACTTAATAACCTACTTGGTTATTAAAATCCTATTATATTATATGTTCAAATTATTAATGATAATATTAATCTTAAAACAGTATCGTCGGTTATTAATAGTTAGTATTTTAGTTGAGTCTGCTTCGCTCTGACTAGCAAAGCATTCAAGCGGCGATTCTGTATTTTTAGATTGCTAATGCTGCTATATTATCTAGAATTCTAGGTATAAGGCGCTCGCAGATATTGGTATTCAATTCGCAAGCAATATCCGTGGTATCTCAATTGCATCCAATTTTTCTATTACGGATGTTATGTCCTTCGCATCCACGTTTCAGCGGCTCATGGGAAATAGATTATATCAATTTACGATTAAATAAACACGACCGTTTAATCAACTAACACCCGATAAGCAATCATCTAATTGGAAACTGATAAGCTAATTTATTGACTAACAAAATACGTATTAGGTAAAATTTGTAGGGTAAATTAGAGTTTAATTAATTGCGAAATTGCCACACATTAATTTCCACCTGGGAATTGAACATTTACCAGTTGAAGGGACCGTGTTTGGCTTAGGATCAGATTTTTTTGAGTACAAATTCTATCTTTTCGTTTATTTTTTTTTTTAATATAAAAACGCATTTATACATAGAGTTTGAAAAATAACAGTTTTACTATTTTAGGAATAGTAAAAATTCCAAAATTTATTTTTTCTAGTGCTAAAAAAAAATTTTCTTTATTGTTATTATTTTGCAATTTCGTATTGGTAAGTTTAATTTGTTACAAGGTGTCAGTGTAACAGTAGAGTGAATCCTGCTGCATCCAGACAGTTTTCAGTCGATTCGTTTTTAAAAATTACTAGATTTTGGCCCTGGATTCGTTCGCAAAAGATTGATCCACAATCTAACGCTGTGAAAAGAGGATCAAGATAGGAAGGCTTTTGCCTTATAGTGTTGCAGTCTGAAAATAATAATTTTGACGTACCTCTTGCCCTTCCAAGTTGCAGGAGTGACTGTCGAATCTCATCATCTTGACTGTCTTGTCGTTAGAGCCTGTTGCGAGGAGATCTCCTGCGGGACTCCACGCGAGGCAGTAAATACTGCCTTTGTGGTGCTTCGTCCGTTTAAGAAGCACTGTGGGCGCTGTCGGTGCACTGTTGTCCCTGATGAGCAAAAGTAGTAGGTAAGTTCGTATGAGCAAGTGGCCAACTCTGGTGACGGAGTTTTAGGCCGGCCAAAGGTCTCCGTCATGGCTTGAATGTGGCAATGGCAATGAATGGCAATGAAATGGATGAATAATTTAGCATTCTGAAAAAACTAACATAGATCGTTTTTTGATAACTACGTAGTTATTACTTCTGTACTGTCACGTACTGTCACGTATGGAATGTTAAGAGGCCTGCGACAGGTGAATTTCTATAAAAACGTAATACCGAAATCATTTAAAATTTAAGCATATTTTTATCAGTTTATTTTGTTTTTACACAAAATCGCGACGTCTGGAGGGAATGGGGGGAGGCCTTTGCCCAGCAATGGGACACAAACGGCTGAAAATAATTATAATAATAAATAATAATAATATGTTGTTAGATTAAGAGAGTAGGTATTTATTTAGGTTGCTGTTACACTTTGGTTCCGAAAAACTTACCTAAAAAGAAATGTATGTGAATTGAATTGAAATGTTTGTAGGTACACCAAAAATGGCATTTTTTCTTTTCATTTGTTCTATAGTAAGTTTTTTGGAACCAAAGTGTAACAGGAACCTAGATAAATACTGCCTTTATCCAAATAATAACATAAAGTGATAAAAATATGCTCCAATTTTAATTTATTTTGGTATTACGTTCCTAGGTACGTAGATACGTTCGCCGAGTCCTTAACTTCTGCAAAAAGTGGGCATGTACCAAATATGTGTTTGGACATACCTCTGACTACCCCCATAGACATCTTGAAAGGATCTTAAAATGCCTTAAAAAGATCTGAGAAAATGTCTACCGCGCCTGGGGATACAGTTGTGATCATATTTCATTTTTTTTACCCGACTACGGCGAAGCAAAAAGGAGGGTTATGATTTTGACCGGTATGTTTATTACTACGTAGGTTTCTGCAAGGAATAAAGCTACGTGTATTTTATGTCTCTCTGTAATTAATATAATTTTATGTTTAATAATTCCTACGAGTAACACAATGTCTGATCGTGATCAGTCTTGTAACTTGTAACAACACAAAAGAATCTAAGCCTTAATTTACTTAATAAGTAATTTAATTAAGATCTCTATTATATTCGTTTGACTGTCGTAAATCAAGAGATTTCATTCAAACAATTTCAATTAAAGAAATTAATATTTTAGTAAGTATAATAGACTCAAAATGCCAGTCTAGACGACGAACTTTTACAATATTTGCAATTATAAAATCTAGATTTGCCTCTATTTATTCTAAACTACTCAAAACAAAGTAGGGCCAAAGTAGTAAAATAGGACTTAAAATAATAATAAATTTTTCTTTTCATTTAAAAATGATGATGATGTAGAACAATTTATTACGATTTTGTTTTTTTAGGAATATGTTAACACGTTCGGAATGATGAATATGATAACACGTTCAGATAATAATTATGGTGCCGTGCAAAATAGGTATCGAATTTTTAAGTAAGCCCTATTTTTTTTTTTATACTACTAAGGTAGCAGACAAGCATACGAACCACCTGATGGTAAGCGGTTACCGTAGCCTATGGACGCCTGCTACACCAGAGGAGTCACACTCGCGCTGCTGACCCTTTAAAAATTCCAAAACGCCCTTTTTGAAGAACCCCATACTGTAGTCACTGGGAAAAACCGCGGCAGGTAGATCATTCCACAACAATTTTGAGTAGTAGTATGGATAATATGCATCTATATCAATTTGTTAATGGAAATCCATATAGCTTCATAAACTTGACGAATTGGGTCGCGTTCGTATGTGGTTTGAACAACTAAACTTTCGAATCGTTATGCCATTAAATGAAGAGGTATCTACACGTTAACTTTCCAGTTTTGTCATTGAAATGTAGCAGTAAAACTGCGAGATCGAACAAGTCGCTACTCTAAGTCTTTTTCTATTTCTCGAAAATGAATATTCAAATACGCGGTCGTATTTTTATTTCTGAACAAGAATTTAAAGATTAGGCATGTCACACTTTGTCATTTGTCGTACAAAAAATGTGTGAAAATCACACATCAATAAGAATATCTCGATTTTTACTGTTTCGTTTCTAAAACATAAACACGATTTTTGAATTATTCATTCGGCCGGTAAGAATATATTATGTATAATTTGATGGACATTTCATCCGGAGAAAAACTAGATCAAAACTAAATACTTCTTTCAAAAACATTTAATGTGGAATACTAAATTGTAGCACTGACTGGTCCAGCAAGTTGTAAAATGTATTATAGTGCATAAGTAAACTCAACTAGGTTAAGGTTGGCTATGTAATTAGTATTTAAAGTATCAAGTCCGTAGAACAAGTGGTTGGCATAGTAAATTACAGAAATCAACGCCTATGCATGTACACTGTACAGTCGCCTGCAATAAGGTATACATTCCCCAAATATTAAAGTAATGTAACATGTTTATATGTTACATTACATTATGTTAACAACAGTAAACATGTTTACACAGGGTGTGGCAAATTCTTGGTCACTGAAGGGTAGCTACCTTTTCTCTTGTAGTTAGAAAGTTTTGTTCTTAGGAAACTTCAGTTTTATTTTGAAGAAAAAAATAATTGCATTTTTAGATTTTTGTAAAAAAGTACAGTTAGCCTAAAAAAATAAATTTGTCAAAAAAAAACAAGTTGGTCTTAATCGACTCTATTTCCCATCAGGAACACTTCTCCCAAAGTAACTTATCAAATCAAATCGTAAGTTTTTGCAATAATTCAAAAAGACACATCCCATACATTTTCTATGAAATTAGGAGTTGTAAACATTACAGTGCCACTTATTCGATCGTTCTTAATTTAATTTCATAACTGCTCCGGCAAGCTGGGAGGCTATTGTAAAGCGCGTATTTAAATTTAGAACAAAGTGCTTCCCTGCAGATGTACAAATGGTATGCTCCATGCATACCATTCTCTCTTGCGGCTCTGTCTTAGGCGCCTAAGGCTTTACAATAGCCTCCCAGCATGCCGAAGCAGTTACGAATTTAAATTAATAACCATGGAATAAGTGGCACTATAATTTATACAACTACTGATTTCATAGAAAATGTATGAGATGTGTTTTTTGAACTATTGCATAAACTTACGATTTGATTTGATAAGTTACTTTGGGAGAAGTGTTCCTGGTGGGAAATAGAGTCGATTAAGACCAACTTGTTTTTTTTGATAAATGTATTTTTTTAGGCTAACTGTACTTTTTTTCAAAAATCTAAAAATGCAATTATTTTTTTCTTCAAAATAAAACTGAAGTTTCCTAAGAACAAAACTTTCTAACTACAAGAGAAAAGGTTCAGTGAGACCCTTCAGTGACCAAGAATTTGCCACACCCTGTATATGCAACAACAATTGGTAATAGCAGCATTTACACGCAGAGATACCTGTACAGATATCTGTACAGTCCAGATACCGCGGGCGCGGGAAATAGCACGCGCCATTCCAACCTTTGACAGTTTTATCCGCGGTTATCTGTACAGATATCTGTACAGTCCAGGGCGTCGATTCTCGTACCGAACTTTTTATCAACCTCAACCAAAACCAAAACTAAAGCGACTGTTTCCATGACTACTAATAACAAACGACTCAGTTGTGGTGAGGTTTTGAACTTTGGCAGAACAAATTTTTGAAAAGCTATTCTACTATTCACCAAATGGCTGACATTTAAGAGATCGAACCAAAACCACAGCGGTTGTCATGTAGTAGAATACAGGCCCTGATCCGTGGTAAAAACTCTACCGTGTAAAGGCCGCTATTGAATCCATTGGTTTAACTGTGACATGATTTTAAAAAGGGTAGTGTGTATACATCTTATTGCAGGCAGGCGACTGTAATTGTTTAGCAAGTATTACAGCGGCTACGTAATATTGATAGGCTCTTCTTCAAGTTCGTCCCATAATATAATACCGTTTATGAGTAAGAACAAATTCATGAACATCTTTAATGATTATTTAAACTTTGTAGTACCACAGACATTTAGGTAGGATTTCCCGGCATATAAACCATCCTCTCAGTTAAATCAGCAGTATCCACAGCAAAGACATCGTCAATTCGTGTGGGGCTAATTAAGCTGCCGGTTTTATCGAGATGTCTTCCTTTACTGTTTAGAGTTCGTATTATATTATATTGGCATATTATTATAAAGGATGGAGGACAGTTTAATGTAATGACACTAATATTATAAATGTGAATGTTTGGATAGTTTTTTTTTGTTTCCTCACAGTTCGGGCAGATTCAACCATGTCGAGCATTTGTTTTGTGATCATGAATAGCGGCATTTACACGATAGAGATTATCCCACGGATCCGGACTGTAGAGATATCTGTAAAGATATCTGTAAAGATATCTGTAAAGATAACCGCGGATAAAACTAGCGGCCTTTAAACGCTAAAGTTTTTCCCACGGATCCGGACTGTAAAGATATCTGTAAAGATATCTGTAAAGATATCTGTACAGATAACCGCAGATTTTGGACTGGCGCGTGGAACGGTATAAATTTACAAAGTTTTTTTCTTGATTCTTGAATTTTGAACCTTGAATCTGAAATTTTGAATCTTGAATCTTTGAAGTGACAGCTGTCAAACTTCAAATGGCCATATCTCGGGAACTACTCGTCCTAGACTCCCCGTTCCCAGTTCAAATGAAAGCTATGACCAAGATCTTCATTTGAAGTGACAGCTGTCAAACTTCAAATGGCCATATCTCGGAAACTACTCGTCCTAGACTCCCCGTTCTCAGTTCAAATGAAAGCTATGACCAAGATCTTCATTTGAAGTGACAGCTGTCAAACTTCAAACCGCCATATCTCGGGAACTACTCGTCCTAGACTCCCCGTTCTCAGTTCAAATGAAAGCTATGACCAAGATCTACATTTCAGATGACAGATGTCATTTTGACAGCTGTTATTGAAAATGTAGATCTTGGTCATAGCTTTCATTTGAACTGAGAACGGGGAGTCTAGGACGAGTAGTTCCCGAGATATGGCCATTTGAAGTTTGACAGCTGTCACTTCAAATGAAGATCTTGGTCATAGCTTTCATTTGAACTGAGAACGGGGAGTCTAGGACGAGTAGTTCCCGAGATATGGCCATTTGAAGTTTGACAGCTGTCACTTCAAATGAAGATCTTGGTCATAGCTTTCATTTGAACTGAGAACGGGGAGTCTAGGACGAGTAGTTCCCGAGATATGGCCATTTGAAGTTTGACAGCTGTCACTTCAAATGAAGATCTTGGTCATAGCTTTCATTTGAACTGAGAACGGGGAGTCTAGGACGAGTAGTTCCCGAGATATGGCCATTTGAAGTTTGACAGCTGTCACTTCAAATGAAGATCTTGGTCATAGCTTTCATTTGAACTGAGAACGGGGAGTCTAGGACGAGTAGTTCCCGAGATATGGTCATTTGAAGTTTGACAGCTGTCACTTCAAAGATTCAAGATTCAAAATTTCAGATTCAAGGTTCAAAATTCAAGAATCAAGGATCGAAATCCAGGATCGAAATCCAAGATCGAAACCAAGGATCGAAATCAAGGATCGAAATCAAAATCAAGGATCAAAACCAAGGATCGAATTCAAGGATCGAAACCATGGATCGAAATCAAGCGCTGATTTTGTCGAGCGCGATAAAGTAAAAATATCCTGAAATTTAAATGACATGGGCACACTACTAATCCAACAACGAGTGTGAAAGAGACAAAGCTACTAAGAAAGCCTCTCAACAAGACCAACAATCCTTATAACCAAGATTAAATGATAATAGATCGTTGTGTGGACTGTACAGATATCTGTAAAGATATCCGCGGATAAAACTAGCGGCCTTTAAACGGTAGAGTTTTTAGCACGGATCTGGACTGTACAGATATCTGTAAAGATATCTTTACGGATATCCGCGGATAAAACTGTCAAAGGTTGGAATGGCAGAGATCGATCCGCGGGAAAATCCGCAGGCCGATCTCTGCGTGTAAATGCTGCTTTAAAAGATCTGAGAGAATGTCCACCGCGCATTGGTTATACAGGTCGTAATCATGTTGTGAATGAAAATTATCCACTTTCAGATTTTATCCTCATTTAGTAGACTTACTTTACTGACTTGATCGAACGTAAAACTTCACCTTTATAATATTCGAGTAACAATATTATTATTTCATTTTATTCGACAAATTTCACCTATCGGTATAGATACATCAACAAAATACCATTTAAGTTACGGCATTAATGATCTAATAGTGATCTCATTTCATTAATGCCTACAGACTTTGGCTTTTGAAATGTCCCAACATGCTTACAAAACTTTCGCGTTGAATATTGGTAGGATTACGAGCATTACGTGTGACTCTATCGGTATCTTACAAGATATTCTCTAGTTTAGAATTTAGAAAGGCAATGAAAGCAATGCATCACACAAGCATCATTACCATACTTAACAACCGTCGCAAAACACTATTATCTGGAACCGGGCATTTTTGTTCGTACAAACTATCTGTACAATACAATACGTTGTTATTATAATTTTCTGTGCGCAATAGAAAAGAAGCAGTAGGCATTGTTCTTAGCGATAAAGCGCCGCAATTAATTCCTTGGAACTTCAATTGCAGTACTTTCTGACTTTTTACAAAAATATATTCATATTTTGATAGGTACTTCTCTAGACTCAAGGAAAGTCAGATGTACAGAGGCCTACTGCCCGGACTTAGTTAATGGCTATTTCTACTACCTGGTTGGTTATGAAATACATAGGTATTTATGGTAGGTATAGGTAACTGCAAATTACTGAGATGTAAGCTCATAAAAAAAGATGGCGATCTGTTTGAAAACATAACATAATATTTTTATGTTGAAAACCATTGACTTCGTTTTTATCCAAAGAAACAAAGGAATAAGTACTGTTTTTTTTTTCAAATTATGTATTTTTAAACGAAGAATAACATTTTTAAAAAGATTTTTTAAAATTTTTTAGGTATCAAAAAATATTTTAACTTTTAAAACATCGCAAATTTTTTTCGACATGTCTATGTGTCACCGTCTTGGAACTCATATCTCACAAAATAACGGTAAAAGCTACGTAATCCACTATTTCGTAAGAGGTCAAACTCACGACCAACACGTATTGTCGAAACTTTCTCACAGCTACTCGATATTTCTTTTAGTGTGAATCAGCGTAATGGCTGCCTTTGCACGACTAATGTCTAATCTGATATTGTTATGCCGCCTATACATGTTGGGCGAGCCTAATCCAGCGCGAGCGAAGGCAAATTGATGCAAGGCGAGTGCTACCGTCCGGACGTTTGGCGAGCCTATGCAAACCAATGCAAATTAGCGTTAAAGGCATTAGCGTTCACTCGGCAAGCCTGCACCAACGTGTAGTAGCGGGTTAAGACATCGTTATAGTCGAGATTAGCGGAATAGCAAAGGTTTAGACTTAGGTTTAGATGCTGTTCTCGACTTCGATTATCAATGGCCTTGCTTCCTATGACCGTCCATTGGTTCCCTTTCACTACGGGTCATCGACGTTTCAAATTACTGTCTGTCACTGCTTTCGCGAAGCATAATTTATTTGCGCATTGAATTAATTTACTGAAAGTTGAGCAGTAAAACATCGTAATGGTATCCATGGTCTAGAAATCGTATTAATTTGAAATGATATCAAAGATTTGCTGATCTCATAGTCACTGTGTTTCGTCACCAAGGTCACAATGCGGTAGCTGCGGTATGCCTGGTCTGAGAGTTCACCTAGTTTAGTAAATAATTACTTACTATTGTTATGTAAATGTATAACAGTTTCACATGAATTGAGAAATCACAAATAGGTTACGGGTTAATTTCGTCTTTACCATTGCCTATCGGTCGTTAATGAACTGAGGGTTTTGAAATGTTCTAACATTAAAATGTAGTCTATAATATTTTCATTGCTGAAACGGTACGGTAAGCCTCCAGATTATGAAGTTCTCTTTGTAGTCGAAGCTTGAATACGCATAAATCATAACTCGTGACTCGTGGTACTGACAGCTGGTCTGAATCGCACCGAACATAGGTTTAAAATTTGAAAACTATCCAAAGCTCTTCCAGATAGACTTGGGTAGCTCGCGAGGGAAAGAGAAAAGTGAATACCATCATCCCATATTACTCACCTTTCTTTTCAATCACTTGAGACAAATATACATCTTGTTATCACTTTGCTCACTTACTCACATAGGAAATGGGAATGGAAATCCGAGTTTCACCGAGATACCGCGACGAACTTCGTGGCGAATATTGACTCGCTTTTGCTCTATCATGTATACTTATCTCACTTACTCAATACTCATTGAGTCTTCGTCGTCGTGAAGATTATCTAGATGTAGATTTAGATGAATGTATGTAAAAATGTACCATTCAAGCATCTCTTTCACATTACTCTTCTACTCTTCTTTCATTTCAATCATAGGGAAAGGGATTGAACTTTGAATTGATGCACTGAGCAAAAAGATAAGAAGATAACAAAGAGGGATATGAATCTTTGTGTGAAATGAAATGTATCTTTCTTTTCTCTTCAGTGATGCATTTTTCGCAAGTCTACTTCCAGAAAGTCCATTTAACTCGAATGAATGATCGAAGATGTGGTTTTTTTTTTACTTTCTACAACTGTCTTACTGGGAAGATGAATGTTCATGTTACAGACAGCCCTAATGACCGTACAGGTTTACCGGTCACAATGAATTCTTTGCGTAATACCGTGATAATTGTAATCAACTGTCAAATTCCCATTGTATTTTGAGTTTTTACCGTTGTTACACAATACAAAGAGAGATGATGCTGATAAGGATTGCCAGTTCAATTACATTACATAACATGGCTGGTGAGGGGCGCTACACCAACACTACAAAATTTGTGGGACCTACAGACAGCAGTGACTTCACATTTAGCGTGGAACCTTGGCATTTTAAATTGTTGCTTTTATAAATTCTGACACCATTTTGTGCGCAATATTATGAGACAGTCACCAAAAGTTTTGATTTATGGTCTTACATTACAAGAGTCAGGTGCTTTTATTTTATGTTAAATAAGTCGCACTCGTTGGGCGAACACAATAAAAATGGGTTAAGTAATTAACAGAGTTTATTATTCCGCAAAAAGAAGATACGTTATCAATGTCAAAACTAAGAATGGGAACCAGTGTACTACTATCATGTCACAGGAAATTCTAGTGACAAATCTATCTATTTTACTCCGAGTGCTACTACTATGGTTTTCCGACAGATACAATTGTGGTTTTCAAAGAATTGAAAATCATACATAAAACAAGAACCACCCAGACCATTTAATTTTGTAGGAAGATCTGGGTATATTTAATTCACTAGTAATTTCGCTTTAGCTCATGAATTGGGGAAGGTTACGCCGGCCGCATGGCGAAGAAAGTCCACGGCCATCGCGTCGGGTAAGGTCACAGGCGGAAATCTGATACACAGCCTCCATTTATAGAAACAAATATGTTACCACACGGCAAACAACATACAAGTATTACATAAACAACAAAAATACTCGCTACTTGTTCGTAGTTAGTTAGTTCGTATGAGCAAGTGGCCCACTCTGGTGACAGGGTTTATGGCTTAACGACTTAAAAGCCGGGACCAACAATTTAACGTGCCCTCCGAAGCACAGAAGCGCTCAGCCGCTAAGCCGTTCAAAAAATACAGAGTTGGTTGAAAAATGTGCAAATTGTTATTGTTCTAATTCGCATCAAACTCGTGCTGGACTTAGTTGTAAAGTATATGAATTGTAAACCCGGCCTCAATCCCCTTGTATTAATGAAGTTTTACTAATAGAAAAGTTGTAGAAATCTACATATCTGTCAAAATTGTGTCTGGACTGGTCTCTGACTAGCCCCTTCGACAATTTACAAAAGAAAAGCAAACTTGTTTTAATGTATTTATATTTTTCAACTTATATTAGAAGAATGTTTTCATGATGTTCTCAGTAAAACATATTTTATTAGTTCGATATGCATTAAGCGAGCTACCAGATTTCTAATTATGATTTCTGAAGACTAAAGACAGTTTCATCATCATAATAATACAATTATCACAATAAAAAAATTAGGGTTCTATCTGATAATTCAGGATTATCACATTGACCAAACATATACGGTTACTGATTTTGTATCTACTTCTAATAAAGTTCTTCGTTGTGGTGAATGGATATTATGTAACACAAACAAAACGACCTCTTCTGTAAATTTATCAAATAACATTAAAGTTTCAGATCAGTTTCTAGTTTGATGTTTCTTTGCCCTTAAACCACAGCCACAGGCTACATTATATAAATTTTCGGCATGACAGGGTACCCGATAATCGATATTGAAAACAAGGCGACAAACCGATAAAGTTATTAATTACAGTACAGGAAACCAAAAACCAAACCAGAGGGGTTAAACGACTGGCCGTGATAATTTCACCTCGGTAACTCCGTAACCAGAATTGGACGATTAAAATACATAATACATACATTCACGTTATCCCGTTATTTTATAATTTGTCTACGTTATCTACTTTTTGGATGATATTTACAATTTTTTCGAACGTTGTATGAGAGTAGTATGGGTCGTGTTGGCCAAGTACCACTTTCGATTTAAGTCATGGTTACGTATACTGACTGCATCAATGATTTTGTATATTCCTAAATGTATTACCATGAGCCTAACGGTAAGGCAAACCATCGTGAGAGAGATCTCTGTCACTATTTGTCACTACCTAACAAAAAAGGATGGCAATTACTTAAACGGTGTTTTAATTTTGAGAAGTTGAGAGGAGTTTACTAAGTATTTGCCGCTCTACTTATAGAGCGGCAAATACTGAGTTAAATGAATAAAAGTACTTACACTACATTGAGTTTATCTGTCCGAAGGGCCATTGTTCACAAAAACAACAGATGACTGACAATGACATGACAATGTGATAAAAACATATTGCAAATATCTACGTTCTTTTCTCATCAGTTGTTCGAAATAATTCGCCGGCAGGTGCTTTACAGTTGTTAAGCAGGTTGTTATGAGGTATGTAGATTGGTAACACCTGTACTTGAGAATATATTTGAGAGTGAGATCAAATTTGGTTGCTATCAAAACTACGCAATCAATGGCTTGAGAACAGAATGCATTTCAGATAAGCGCGTAAAGCGTTCTTCTAAATAATAAATTCTCTGGTGTTCAACATTGACTAACCTAAGTATATACCAATGCGTAGTTTCGGAGATTGTCTAATACACCTAAATTACAAAACATTATCGTTTTCTAATTTTAGTGTAATCTGTATTTCCTGTGCGTAACGCCGATATCACTGTATTCCCAAAGTGGGGTAGAAATTATCTCAATTCTATAAGATCCTTAGAAAATGTTTACTGGGGTAGTCAGAGAGTTCAGTTACATTATTTGATATCTCACATTTTGCAAAAGCTAGAATTCATAATGTTACAGATTGCTGCCTATTGAAAAGCAATCTGGATTCCTGGATGTTTTCCTTCACCGTTAAGGTTTAAAAATCTATGTCCAAACTTACTTGACATCTTCGATTTTGGGGTACGTGCATATCCTCAGGGTCTTCGTATTTGATCCGACGGCATACAGTTTTCCGTTGGGATGGAATTCAGCACATCTCACCGCTTGCAGATCTTCGAGTACTGTGACGGGCTTGAAGGTAGGTCTTGAGCCGTTCACCTCAGGTCCAGCTCCAATCCCGCCAACGGCTGAAGGCAATACCTGGTGCCCTCCATTCCTGTTTTGAGTCTGTAACAAAAAAAAATGTAAATATCACATTCTGAATAAGTTCCTCCTGTGAGAAGTGTGGATTCTGAGTTGACGAATGATAGAGGTGAGTGGAAGAGGAAAACATGTTGTGCGACCCCACTTAGCGTGGGATAAGGGCAAGAGAATGATGATGATGATGATCATGAATAAGTTCCTCTGCATGCATTGTAAATACCTATAACAATATTGACGGAAATTAAGTAAAATATTGTAGTTTTTCGTTTACTACCGAAACGTATTCGTCGATGTCGATTTTAATCCTGTGAAGTTGCACGTTACTAACTTCACATCATTTTAATAACTAATACTACAAGCTCATACAAATAACAAGCACATTCGCATAACAAGCACTACTGCTATACGATTAGGATCGAAATTTGTTAATCCCACCAATATCGATACTAACTGTGTCAAAAATCAGCTTGATTTTTGAAAATTGTCAAATCATAAATTTTAAAATATTTTATTCAAAATTCTAAGAGAATTTAGAATTCTTATACATTGAATTGAGCTACGGATTTAACCCACCTGCAGAATGTTTCAGTTAATAATAACAGGAAGGATTTTAACCACATAGTAGCTGTTTCAATTACAAAACAGCAGGTAATGTACGTGGTAAAAACATATCAGAGTCAAAGAACCGTAACTGAGTTTATGAAAGCGAAATATTGAAATGAGTTCTTATTTTTTTGTTAATTTTAGGTAATCGCAACTTACTACGCAATGCAGTGCAGCGCAACGAAGTTATTGTAATCAATTATGCAGCACAAACAGTGAGTGTTAACTCTGGTTGGATGACAGCCACCAATTTCGTTAACTTTTTAAAACACAAAAAGTATAGAAAGTGCGCTTTGGACTCCCCATTATTAATAATAATGGACAACCACGACAGTCATAGTCACATCAGCATTGTTTTAAAACACTTTGAAAAGTATAGCAAGTGCGCTTTGGACTCCCCAGTGTTAAAAATAATGGACAACCACGATAGTCACATCAGCATTGTTTTTAAAACACTTTGAAAAGTATAGCAAGTGCGCTTTGGACTCCCCAGTGTTAATAATGGACAACCACGATAGTCATAGTCACATCAGCATTGTTTTAAAACACTTTGAAAAGTATAGCAAGTGCGCTTTGGACTCCCCAGTGTTAAAAATAATGGACAACCACGATAGTCACATCAGCATTGTTTTTAAAACACTTTGAAAAGTATAGCAAGTGCGCTTTGGACTCCCCAGTGTTAATAATAATGGACAACCACGATAGTCACATCAGCATTGTTTTTAAAACACTTTGAAAAGTATAGCAAGTGCGTTTTGCGACTCCCCAGTGTTAATAATAATGGACAACCACGATAGTCACATCAGCATTGTTTTTAAGACATAGCAGAATATCTCGGCCATGCTTTTCCAAAAGCATTTACCCCACTAAACATCCAAAGTGGGTTCAGAGTCTCAAGTCTCCCCAATACCCCTCCCTCGATAGGGGACACTTGTTCCTTTTGGAATGTTTCAGAAAAAACTCCTAAAATGACGTTTAATTAATCTTTTTGTTAATTCAATGATGCATTATGGTAAGAATATAAATTGTCCATACAATGGTAATTTTTTTTACTAAATTAAAATATTAAATATCCAATGAGTTACGTACAAAAATCAAAAGGGGGGATCATGTCCCCCCCCCCCCCCCCCTGTTATCACGGACACTGAACGTGTTAACAAAACAACGAGGTACTGAAGAGGAAGCATTTGAGGTAGAGCTGGAGAAAATCTTGTGAAAGCTTTATAAAATAAACATCATGATAAGGTAAAGAGAAGGGAACAAACCGGCCAAGTGCGAGTCAGGCACTCGGGCACCGAGGCTTTCTTAAGTCGGAGTAAAGTACAACTTAACTTGTAGTTGAAAATATGCTCTTTCGTACATTCCAACTGCTAATGTAATCATAAAGGGACAGATGGACGGACAGAAGGAAACATACGGACAACCGAGTGATCATAAGAGCGTTTTCAGATTATCCGATCCGATATCGGTGTCGGACGACGATAGCCGACATCCGATAGCCGACACCATGTGCTATTTTCATATATTTCCGACAAAATCGTTCCGATATGGCCATTTGCTCGATAGCTTAGTGCGGGCAGGTCATCATGGCAGACTATAATAGAAAACTTTATTTGCTGTATCTATTATATTTGAGACGCAAAAAATGATCTGTCCATAGACAGTATTGGATACATCCCATTGTGGAAGCTAGATATTCAGAGGGAGCATTTTATACTCTTTTTAGCAAGCTACAAAACGCACCTAGAAGGTTTTTTAATTACTTTCGTATGAGTGAATCAACATTCAATTATTTGCTAATTCATCTCACAAACAGTATCAAGAAACAAGACACACACAGAGACAGTTAAGATACACGTATAGCACACATACAAACATTATCGCCCGACGGCTCACGGGCGTCCGATGGTGCCGCCAGTATATCGGTGTCGGCTCCGATATCCGATATCGGAACGGACAATGTGGAAGGCAGGTACATATTTCATACATTTTACTTGCCCCGATATCGTATCGGCGTCCGATACCGATATCGGATCGGATAATGTGGAAACGCTCTAAGGGTTTCAATTTTTCCTTTGGAGAATGGAAACCCTAAAAAAATAATAAACGAACGTAAAAGGAACAGCTTTGATGAAAAATACATCAGTTTACCGATAAAACATAAGCTTTTTAACATACATAAACGAACGATATCATTCTCAATTAGAAAATATGTCTTACAACCCTAATTGAGTTGGAAATGGTCAAACCCTGAAGAAAAACCGTCACATTCTTGAGATGATCTTATCTGAAAATAAACGTTTTTAGGTAAACTGCAAGTGGGTAGCTAAAACAGTACTAATACTTTAAGAGATTTTAAAACTTCAAATTACTCTATACATAGAGTAATTTGAAGTTTTAAAATCTACATAGGTAAATGTATGTATTCTTTCTAATTATCATATTTCTGTACCACGCCATTGTAACGCAAATAATGAAGTCATCGTCTATCATTATATTTTACCGATTAGATTGTCTTTGTTGTTTTCTCAGTCAATAACAGCTACAGCATAAAATATACATGTACGAGTAGTTAAATATAAAATTACTAACTTTTTGTGATTGAATATTACCTCCCGCTCAATAATGGATTTTATTCAGACAGGAAAATTAAGACGATAGGCAATGAATTTAATTATAAAACAACAAATTAATTAGAGAGCGTAGTCGGTTATAGCGTTGAATATGACGTGACTGACGCGGCTCGTTTGTCCCGTACAAAATTCAACTTTGTGTGATCGGCTCATTTTCTAAAAAAGTCGTGCTTCAATTCATGTCATGTGACCGTACACAATATGACAAAATCAGCTGATTTTGTCATGTGGATGTTAAGCTGGAAACATACTGTCGGACGCGGCTTACGGACGCGGCAGACAGCCGCGACTGAATAGGTATCTGGATATAGAACGAACATAGAACTGTGCACATTATCTGACGAAAGTCGCGGACGCGTCCTTGGGCCTTCAGACGTCCGAAGGCAATCTGGCCCACTGGGTGTTCGGACGGTGTGCACACTTATCAGTCGCGGCTGTCAGCCGCGTCCGTCAGCCGCGTCCGATAATTTGTTCCCAGCTTTACTCTTTCCTCAAACTTCATTCAATCTTCAATCACACCTCGCTTGACAATGACAAGAAAGAATTTTGAACTGATCGGACAGAATGTCATATGAGAATGAGTGAGTAGTTCGCCAAAATAATGAACAGTCAACTGAAAATGACCGGCTCAAACGAACCGGCTCACGGTACCGGCTCAAAATGAAAATGAGCCTACTCTGACAAAAGTCAATCTAAAATCATGTCATACCCAACGCTAGTCGGTTACTCTTATATTAGAGTACTAGATGTCACCCACGGCTTCGCTCGCGTGGGAATACGCGGAAATTGTTTTTTTTTTCGGGATGACAGTATCCTTCTCCAAGATCCAATCAAAGGTCCAGACAGACAGGCAGAGTTACTCATTTTAAATATTATGAATTATTTATTTTGAAAAACCCTGAAAGAACCGATCGATCAGTGGGTATCCAAATCAAATTACGGCTGAACTGATTTGGATGCAATTTAGAATAGATATAGCTAGTGACCTGGAATAAAATATAGGCTATTTTTTATCTGGGTATGACTTAAGTTTGAAGTTGATCGTTCGTTTCAAACTTTGAGAACTATTAATTGAATTAGATTTTTTTACATCCCATGTCACTCGCTACTAAGGGTTATTTAAAAAAAAAGTACAAACTTGAACACCCCATTTTTCTAATCCATCTAACGGTAGTTTTGAAAGAAAATGTTACAGGGGTCTTTTATTATTTGTAGAGAGAAATATTTATGCCAAGTTTACGATGGAAGGAATACGATTTTTCATTCATTCATTAACGTTTTAACTCCTTTTCACCCTCTTAAGGGTTGAATTTCGAAAACCTTTTTTTAGTACACCACTTTGCACCAAGACCCACCTACCCTCCTTTCAATTCTCTACGATCAGACGCTTAGGCTGTGCGTTGTCTATATGTCAGTGAGTGAGTCAGCCAGGACTTTGATTCATGTATTATTAGAAGATTGCAAGACTAACGAATGGTACACGCAAAAGCGAAGTTTATGCCCATTAGAAGCAGAGATTGGGCAGATGATACTGATTTTATAATTTATTCTGCGTTACCCATGTTATTGTAAAATAATAACGGAAAGGCTCCATCCAACCAGTTCTTAAAATAAGGGCATGATGTACATATATAGGTGTACAATTAAACCATCCGAAACGATAAACAGTTATAAAATTAGTCGCCAACAGATAACTACCGAGCTAGACGGAAAAGGCAATATCGATAAAATCAATAAGCACACATCGCACAATGACATCACGACTGTCAAAATAAAAAACTAGTTACTACAAAAGGAAATCAGAATATTCTCGAAAGCGAAAACAGCTGATTACGTAAACTAGTCATAAAAGTAACAAAAATTGATCATCGAGTACAGACGAGGTAACAAATAGAGCGCGTTGAATGCATCGTTTGGGTCACCACGTGGCACGGAACGGAACTTGTTATTTACAAAATAATGTTACTAGTTACTCATTCTACTGATAAGACAGCCACCTGTAATAAAGTATATCGCAGCCGATGAGTGCTTTGTAAAACTACCGATAATGCGAAATGACATCACAATTCCATAAAATAATTTAAACAAATATAACTTTAATTAATTAGTTGGCATTTTGTACTTATATCCCGCTATGGATAGGTATTTTAGTTGAAGTATTGGTAGTGAAGATCCAGTAATTCATTATGTACTCAACACACGGTGAAAGCACCACTAAAAGATTCAGAGTGCCAGTGGTCTTTAGAGACTTGTTTATGAATAAATCGAAAGCCACCAAAATTGGTTTTAAATCAGAAATGTTTTAACACGACTAACATGTTTCAAATGTCATGTTTTGAAAGGAGAATGGGCAATCTCGACCAATGCAGTAAAATTATCCCATAATAGTTAATCAAGCAGACATACTGGGAAAGCCAAATTGAAGAAAATCGTCAAAGCAAAATACCACTCATAATACAAGAGTACTTAAAGCGTTTCACAGAAACGAGCTGTAGTGTTTTAAGACGTATAATAAATAACCTAACGGTCTAGCCAAGTAGCAAATGATTGACGAAATCATTCATCGCTACACATATTACCGCCGAAAATGTAGACATATTGATTTACCTCAAAGCCATACATTTTTAACAGTCACGTGATTTAGTGGTATTCGGTATTGCTAATTATTCACCACTTCACTTGGCTAGGTCCCCAGCTGTTCCAAAATCGAGCGATACATTACAACAACGCCCTTTGGTCATGCACACACTCATTGGGTTTCGTAAGCAACATGCGTGTGGCATCGTTTAAAAAATATCTGAAAAGCCCAGTTTCAAAAGTAAGTTGACGAATAAGTCGGCGTACGGGCGTACTGAACTTGGTAATAGCTATCACATACCGACGCACATGTGCACACGTGAGATCAAAATGCATAGTTCGGTTATATGCCACACGTGCATTTGTAGCGGGCGAATTCCACTGACAAATTAGGCATGGGTCGTCCCAACATGCATTTTTATCCTAGAATGCATCCAATATAGGAGTATTTGCACTTATAATTTATATTTAGTTCTCATATTTGCTTCTGGACTTAAAATTGCATGTAATAAGTCTTTTGGGGTACAAGTACGTTTAGTTTTATAATTTGCTAATAAATGTTTTTTTTAAATGTTATACTGTTAATCCATACTAAGGTATTATTTCATTGAGCTTGAGGAGGATCGCTTGTATTTATGCGGGTTCGAATCCCGTCGAAATCGAAAATTTTGATTAGACTTGTCATTATCAACGTAGTAACAATGTGTTTTGGTATACCATCTTTACATAACGAACCTATGAAAAATACAATGCATATTAGTATTAGTAGTTAATAAAGATTGAAAAGAAGAAAGTTCCACTTCAACCATGAGTAGATTTCTCTTACATAACATTCTTAGGTGTTAACATTTTCTACAACAGCAGTTATAGAACTCGTAATAATCAATCTAAAAAGTATTTCTCTTTACTTTTGTTTTGAAGTGATTTCGTATGGCTAATGTGCGATATGCTAAGCCAATAAATAAAAAAAATTAATGGGGACGTCATACTTTAATAATACTATGTTGTTCCTTTGCTCTACGTATGTATGTAAGTAGGTAGGTATGTGTTAACAAAAAAGTATGTACCTAAGTAGTATAATTTTCAGTAATATGGTTCCTATTACAAAAGCTCTGGTTACTTTGGGGCTACATGATGCTGGGTGAAATTTCCAGCACTAGTTATTTACTTTTATTCAGAACGCCAAATTGATAATTTCAAAACGAATTTAATATAATACTTGTATAGAGATTAACTTTACAATGTAAAGTTTACATAATATTGAAGCAATACGTTTTATTTAGTTTTTTTTTAATTAATAAATAAATAACAGTTAATTAATAAAACTCATTACCTACTACAATTTTTTGTGAAGTATTGACATGCCATGTGAGCCGTAATAAAAGGGTTTAATAGAATTTGATAAAATCGCATCGCAACATAAAGTACCAAAGTGACGTCCTTAGAAGTACTGGAACTTATTTATTTTAAAAATCCATAAACATCTTCACGTTAACGTGATAATTGGAAACCGCTTTTATAGAAAACGTTTATAAAATCAACAATTAGTAGACGACACTTCTGCTACTCTGCATTGAACTTAAAAACTAAAAGTAAGACGTGTTTTATCGTTATTAGTCGTTAATAACCAGATATTCCGACATATCAAACAAAGCAGGTACGTATCGTAAACATCCGTTACACACAGGACGGTGTGTTGTGGTTCAACGGAGCTGAACGCGCACTAACTGGTGGCTGGCGCGATCCACTCAAGTACCAAAACACTCGGCCATCCGTGCACATGACCACCGACCATTACCGTACCGATTCTTACTCATGAGTTTCTAGTAATTCGCCTGAGCATTGCATTGCACAAACTATTCAATTCGCTTAGTTCACAGATTTAAAATGAAGAAAGTGCGCATAAATTCATTTAAAACAGTTGTTTGCAGACTGCTTTAATGTATGAGTTTGTTGAGGGATCTAGTTTAACATCGTACAATCAAACCGCTATTCACAGTCATCTGGACAACGTAGGCCGTCACGATAGAAAGTTAACTCAATTACCTGAAAGGCGGAGATCCGTTTGGGTGGCAGCAACTGTGGAGCTCTATCAACTAAGTTCTCCATTGAATGGCGTGTGAGATATCCTTGTTTTTGGATAGATGAATTAGTTTTATAAGAAGTTCGGTTGAACTTGGTAGCAGGTGCTACAATGCGGTTTCCGTTTTCGTCATCATCTTCCCACTCGGTGACGACTTCAGTACGAACATCCTCGAGGGAACGAGAGCGACTGCAAGGGCACGCAGCAGAGGGCGAAGGGTTGGGGTTCCGAAGCTGGCGAGGTCGCTCGCGCGCGTACAGGTCCGCGTGCCCGCTCGGCGTCGGTGCACCGGCAGACCGATAGCTCGGCGACAGGAAATAGTAATCCCGAGATTTATTACTATAAGCGCTCATCCCGGAAAAATCTGAATAAGTCGAGCCTTTGGACGACGCGGTTTTAAAATTTCTCAAGTCCATTGGATCCGGAGGACGGAAATAAAAATTTGATTGCGTCTGTCGAGAGAGTGGCGGCCACGGTCTGTACGGCGCGTCTATGTAGTGTGTCGGTTTGGACTTCATATCGATAGTGCATAGATGCGAAAGAGCATCCGAGCGCGGCGTTAGCGGTTCCGTGCGGATGTAATCGAGGGAACTGCGTTACTGCTGGCGCGAGTGGTTAGCACCGGCACCACCGACCCACCACAAAGCCGTACCACACTCGCACACGTTAGACAGAGATGAACACAGAGAGAAAGGCGCGCTCGTTCCGCTCGATCCGTTTGATACGAGCATAAGTGAAAGGGGTAGCCCGTGCGCGGTCAACGCGTTTGGCATACTCGGATATTGCTCTTGAGCACTATGCCTGCGATATTTCTCCATCAATTTCAATAAACACAAAGTAGTAAAATGTTAAATAAACATATCCCCGTTGTCGCTTCTTAAAATCGTACCGTAACCGTAAAAAACACTTTTTAAGTAGTTACGTCGCAATTTATGTACCTACTTTTCAACATTTGAGATACTACAGCCTTGAAACAAACAGCATATCACCTTACAGTGGTCAATAAACAGAAATAAAATGCAGTCTACGTTCTTTGTTTATTGAATCAACAAAATTTCACTAGGGATTAAGACGAGGACATTGTGTATTACGACACAGTTTCACAACTGATCTGTCTGTTTCAAAACGAATATTTTAGGAAAACATTTGATTCATTTACGACGCGCACATGCAACTTTCGCTTTTTTGTTACACCTCAACAGTTATTAAAACGATGCCATAATGGATTTCAAGATTTCGTAATCTTCTATTATTTCGGACTAGCAGAATGCATTGTTGACGTGGAGACGCAAGATCAATCATTGAATCACATAAATATTGCTCACGTATGCACCCACGCCCGTATACAAATAACATAGGAAAATTCAAACATTTAATTAGTCACCTTATTCGTAATGAAGGAATACAAGGTTGTTCCATATAAAGTCCTATAATAATAAACAACTTCGCGTCAGAAGAAACTCATCATAATCTTAACTTCAACCTACGCATGAAAAAGGAATAATTAAAACAATCAATAATAATAATTGAGCACTACTTCCAGCGCACGACGCACTTAGAACAAGGCGGCATCTCATCTCAACATTATTTACTTCAAGGGTTTACATTTTGGCATAAATTAAGCTCTTTCAACTGTTTGATACATTTTGGAAATCCAGGAGTTGTTCACTAATGCTATAATGATTCTTATATCAAGAAATGATTATACCAATACTACAAAATTAAATAACTTTAAGTTTCATTATTTCTAAACGAGCTACACGTTAGAATCTACTCAGGTTGGAATTAATTTAGAAATTTGACAATATTATCTAAATGTTACATCTTGGTTCGGCGCGCTCTACATGGTCCGCCGATAGGGCGAGCTCTGTGTGACCTAAACAGCCATAAATGGGTATGACGACGCCGCTCGACTGCCGCACTCCGCGCTCTCGACTAAATCATGTTTATTATGTTTTATCATTCGAGCCGTTCAATATTTGCACACCGTTCTAAACGACGACATCGACTGTTTTACACGTTGAATAATATTATTTCTTTAAATAAAAACACACTTTATTTTAGTGCAATTTTGGATTGACAATTTAATCAAAAGGCCTGCTTAAGTTTTTACCTGTAGTTTTATAAGTCTTATTATTAAGTATTAATACAGATATTAGGTATTATCTTTCAGATCTAAAACCTTGTAACAATTTAGCTTTTTAATATAAGTTTATGCAGGTATAGTTCAAATTATTATTAAAATATGAGTCTTCTTAGCCGTCAGACTCAGATAAAAATAGTGCCAACTCGCCAACATCGCCATATTTAAGTTATTTTTACTTGTAATTTTATTTGTTAAAACAAATTTATAGAAGCTGTAAGTACTTACCCCCTAACTTAAGAAAGATGTTTAAAATTCAAAGTTTAAAGTTAAACAACGTCCTGTCTCTGTTCGTCACTATCCACAAATAAAGACAGGACGTTGTTTAACCAGTGTTAAACTTTAAACATCTTTCATAAGTAAGGGGGTTATTGTATACTTCTCAGAGTAGAATGAATCTAACTGAGAAACTGCAACGATTGTGATGCTTTTTTGTATTGATTCTTGCGAGGAAATGCATGATCAACTAGTACTTGCTGGATATCATCTAACAACTTGCGCACCTTGCAAAATGAAATCAACGAATGAAGCCGTCGTCATGACTTCATGAGTGAATCTTCAACTACAGGTACTCGCTACTGAACTCGCCTCTATAAAAGGAGTACTAGCGTCAAAACTGTTGTGAATAAACACGAAGTTGGGGCATCTACTGTGAGTCACAGTTTACGCCGAAATTCCTGAGCAACATATGGAAGTAAACATTGACACAATTTACCGATACACACATAGCACAATGTACATCTGAATCATCGGTAGTTAGTGGCTTTGGCTCACAATCAATTGAAACTTATTGGATGATTAAATACCATCCTGTCTCAGGTCAAACTGTATTTACGATGATCAAGAGTTACACTTATTAAGATCCATCAACTCAACACATACGTTACAAATAAAATGGTTTCATACATTTTTAGAACTCTTAGTTCGTTATTTTATAAAAAATTTCGACGTTCACAACTATGTGTTCCATAATTCCATTTAGTAGTATCTTTTTTGTGACACAGTTACGCAGATGATTATAAAATTGTCTCGTTACAAAGAAAAATAAAGAACAAGATATATAATTTTTACATTTGTTGCAGTCAAAACTCTTAACTCTATCAGAATCAGTCAAAACTACTTTGACTGCAGGCTCTGGACAATAGTACTTTTTACCACTTTCCAGTAAAATCACTATTGACCAATGATTTTCAGTCAAAACTACTTTCGACCAACCTGCTCAGTCAAAACTACTTGTGACTGTTTTTTTTTTTTAGTCAAAAGTACTTTTGACCAAATAAGAGTTTTGACTGTAGCACATTATACCAAAATAAATTGGTCCTCTGTGATGCGAAATCAAAGAAACAAAGAAAGACTTAAAGGAGACATACACTACAGACTGAGCAAAATAAAAATCTATTTCATTATTGGGTGAAAAGATATAGCTTATATAGCTTAAAAACACTGATACTCTCAGGATGGGAATATGACGTTGCTAGAAGTTCTCAAGTGCACTGCAGAATGTAAAATCTATGAAATAAAACACGGAGAAACAATTTAAATCAATAAAGATAAAGGCATCGTGGATTGATTTTATTAGTCGAGTGTTAGGGTTAATTTTATAGTTTGAGATCTTGTACGTAGCGCAGTTAGATTTACAATGGACAGATAAAAGTGCCTAGGCTGAATGAATATTATGCATTTTCCTGCTCGTTTACATGAGGAGCAAAGTGATGATGCAATTCACATTATTTGTCGATGAGCGCATTGTTAGGGTAGGTATGTCCAGTAACGTTTACAGGGTGGTGCACTGTTAGTTATAATTACCTTATGGTACCCGAATGAGAGTCTGTCGTCATGCCCCAGCGAAGATACTGAATTATTTTTCTCAGCATCCCAAGATGTATGCCAGAAATCTAAAGAATCCGTCGAAGACTTCTTTGTGTCGATGGAGCTCTTTCTTGATAGTGAATTTGTGGAGCTAGTATAGTCTCTGGAACTTTTCCTTGACAAGGTATTCGTGGAGCCGAAGGCGTCTTTTGAACTTTTTCTAGACAGGGAATTTGTAGAACCGACATAATCTCTTTTCATTTCTCTGACACCATTACTGATGGTGGAATCTCTTCTGTAGTTAACGATATTGGTACGGCTGAGATTTGGAAATGATCCCATTGAGTGTCTTTTGTTGGAGGTAAATTTATGCGTGGGGCTTGGAGTGTCCCGACGTGGAGGTGTCACGGAGGGGCTCTGGCGATCGCGCCTCAAAAGGCTGGGGAACGTTGACGGGTGTTCCAGTTCCCGACCAGGCGATGACGAGAATCGATTCGAGTCTCGGCGCCTGTTTCATTATAATCATTATTAGTAAATGCGCGCATCATAATATATTAATGAATTCAATAAGATTGATATACCGACCTGATAATTAGCCCGTTGGTGGGCGAAGACGTGTCCCTACCAAATCCTGGTGTCGATTCTCTGCTGTGCAGGTAGAGCGATGACCGATAAGGAGTACTGCAGCGACCGTGAACATCGCAACGGGGATCGTGCTCGATGGTGCAGCTGACGAGGGGCGATCGTCGTCCCTCCCCATCAAGGCTTATATTGCCAAACATAGAATCCAATTGACGTAAAGCCAATGCTTTTTTCACCGCCGTCATTTTCCACGTTAACACTGTTCGCCCGATACAATTTTTTTACTCAAAACTTCAGTCAAGAAAATACAAAGAAAGCTCGTTCGATCGTAACGCGTATCAAAAGCTTAAGATAAGTGACATGTATGTCCTCTAAGTATGCTACGACTCGACTGGACTGTTCGGCCGGCATTGTGCGCAGAACGCTTGCCGGTGACTCATAGAGGCATGCGCGCGAGCAACGAGACTTCGATTATGGACGAGCGAGTCTTACAATTACATAAATACTGTATATATAAATATAGTTGACAAGGAGGTAAATAATGGTCCAGAGCGGTACAATTGAGATAATCATCATTAATAAACAAGGTTCGAATGAATGTGGGTGTTTCAAGTTCTTTTGAAGGTTATTTATGTGACTCTCTCAGTACGACAAAATGTTGTTAAACATCTGTGAAACCGAACAAGACGTATCGTCAACAAGGAAACAAATAAGTTCACTAATGATGAGTCCCCACGCTCAGAGTGACATTTCACGACAGGTAATTTAATTTAATAAAATTGGACTAATTCGGTCTCATTACGAAAGATGGTTTAAACTTAAACCTGAGTTTATGTCATAGTTAACTAAACCAGGCTCATTTGTTGAAACATGGTTGAACCGTGGTTTAAAACTTTAAAGTAGTTTAAACTTGACATTTGATTAGTTAATCAAACCCAGATTGAAATCAGATCTCTTTGTTTCTGTCACAATTTGTTCATTCATTCACTCACAAGAATAACGAATGCCTTAATTAAAAAAAAATTAAAAAACCGACTTCATTATTATAAACTGAGCAATTTTCTGCACTCTCGAGGTGCATTTCAGTTCATAACTCCGAAAATCCTCGACAGATCCTTACCAAATTTTTGTGGCACCAAAGAAAGAATAACCTTTAAAAATTTTTTTTTTTTCCAAATCTGTCAGGCTTCTTAGAGTAATCGGTGAAATGATTAAGATAGACTTTGAAGTTGCAGCCATCAATGCTCTGCAGGAAACATTCCCTTCGGTTTATACATAAGCGGATGTTTTTTTCACTATAGTAGGGCCGTGTGGAAAAAACCGAGGGCGTTAGATATCGCGAGAAATCGTGAAGGTTGCACATATATTGCCCAATGTGTAGCAGCTAACATCCCAAAAATATTCCAGAGGCATGCATGGCTTAGTAGTATCCAAACTTCGGCCCCAAATCTCAAAAATATTGTACAATTCAATAATCACATGAATGAACAGTGAATGAATGTAAAGTACACAATGTATAAACTGAGGTATGGATTTATTCTGTGGTGTGGGCCTACCCATAATAGCAGAAGAACTCGACAATATCTAACTAGACCAACATTTTGATTAATTGGATAGGAACGAACGCACAGGAGACTTGTTAAATGGCTAGCACCATCTCCTGACCTCACCCCTATGATTTTTTCTATGGGTGTACCTGAAAGATAAAGACATACGGTTGGTTTCTAATGGAATTATGTAGGTACTCTGAAAATAAGTTGTAAGTACCATGCGTACACTACCGACTAAAATATTAAAATCATGATAGTTACCTAGAAAAAATATGATTTCAGAAGCTTTGTCACGGTAGTTGGTATCATGGTAGTTTCCGAGCTAGCAAAATCGCGAAAATACTACAGTGCCTAGCATAAAAAGCCTTGGAAAAATTACAAGGACACAATGAACTTTAGGAGATTGAAAAGGATATTGACCATTTTGGACCAAATGCTGCCCAGGCTTTGGTATACCTTTATTTTTTTCCTTACGTGAAGCGATATTAAAAAAAAAATATTAAAAAAAAAACATCCACGGGTTCATACGGGTGAATTTTTGAGACGGAGCAGTAGGGCAGCTACCTTAACCGTTGTAGCTACAGGAAAACTTTCTTATAAGACTATCCGTAACTTTTGAAGATATTTCGACCTGCATTCACAGATTTTGAAAAAAATGTACAGTCAGCGAGAAAATGGGCAGTTTACACAAAAACTTTTTTGATGCCAATCGATCCTGTTTCATAAAAGTATTAAAAGGCTCTATCGGACCAACTGAGAAATTGCTAAAATGTATTTGTTAGTTTTTATCATGTGTTTTCATGTGTATAGTACCTAAAAACGTATCTTATTGCTTTTTGGTGCTTTAACTTTCGATATTTTTTGTTTTACGTTTACGTTATCTTATTCTACCTCCCGAGTTCGGTCCTAACCTCGCTAGTCTCGTTCGAAGCAAGTGGGTAACTGTTATAATAAGGATTTATTTAAGTTATTTCTCTCTACTCTTTAATAAAAGGAAAAAAGATTGGATTGAGTGAAGATGACGTGAGCTGTCAAAAAAAAAAATAGGATAAGTAATTAAAAAATAAACTAGGATTCTTTGAAATTCTATATTTCTATATTCTGTTGGGTATTGTGCGCTTATCTATCCTCTCATTGTCTTACAATTACAACCCGGTATTGCTTTTGGACTATCGCCCTATGCTGCGACTACAAATGACGCAACCATTTTAAACAACCTTCTAGATGTGCCGGATCGAGTCATTAATTGCCGGGTGATATTTTCATATTAGACAGAGGTTTTTGCGACTCTTGCGTCTTTAGAATGCCACGGATATGTCGGCATCATGCCACAATCGCAGACCAGAAGAGGCTCACAACTTACCACACATAACGCCAATAAATCGCGGTTGTGCACCATTTGTCGGTGGCCTGTTGAGGTGGTAAATGGAAGACTAAAACAGGCCAAAATATAGCCAGAGAGCGATCCATTATTTATAATAATACTGTCTTTTATGTACCTCTTAAAGTAAAAAAAAAAACATACTCAATTGATGCACCAAAAAACAGGGATCCACGTCATGATAATCTATAGAAACTTCCTACCATTCTTTAAATATTTCATCAAAATCGGTCTGTCAGGTCGGTAAGGGGCAGACACTGTAGTAAAACACTACGCTTAGTTGTTTAGTTTGAATTTACATGGAGTTAGAAGTATTTATCACTAATATAATATTTTTTTAGGACCACAAGTCGTTCGGTTACCTTGTGGTAAGCGGTCCATGCCTTTCAAAGGGTATAGCTACGTAAGGGAGCACTACTCAAAAATCTTCACTCACTGGAAGTGCGCTGTGGGCTGCAAGGCATGGATCAAAACGCGAACCGAATCAAACCAATTCTTTCGAGGAGATGTCACGCACTCCCACTTAGCCGATGTTCCACCAAAAGCCAAAAAAATCCACCGCCGTCGCGCATCTTGCCGTTTATCCGTTGATGCTCCAACAGGTTCTAAGATTAACAATATTAAACCAAAAGACACACAAAAAATCAAAACTCCCGAACCTATTATCTCTTATGAACGTAACACATAAATCAACTGCGGTGGAAAAGGGAATAAACACTCTAATATCTTGGGAGAAACTAATTGAAGCTGATACCAAACTTACTCATAGATATCCAAAAGTAGTTAAAGAAAAATCATCAACACCTACTACGAAAGTAACTACAATGATACGAAAGTATCCTTCAACCACAATTCAAAAATTAATTAAAGCTGAAGATAATGTAATGAAATTAATGTTGAAGATAATGTAAAAGTGTCAGCAACAAAGTATGAAAAACAAATACAAAGCTCCGTTAGCAGTTTGTTACATGAAACAAAAGCAGAAGAAACAATAAAACAATTAGATGCATGCTGAGCTCATTCCAAAATCAATAGTCTTGTATCTAACATGAAAGATTCAAAGAAAACAGCTAATTTTGAAGTCAAAATTGCTGCAGAAGATAACACTGATAATAAAAAGAGATCTCATTCACAATTAGACACCATACGAAATGATTTGTGAAACTCTGGTTTTAAATGTTAAAAGTAGTGCATGAGTAAATTTAGACTTAGAATAATTTTAAGAATTTGGTTGAGACGGGGAATCCATGCCCGATTTTTTTTTGTTGTTTTAATGTTTCAAACACTTAATTTTTTTTTATAAAATTTGAATTGTTGAATTTACCATTAGTAAATTGTTTCTCCGTATAGTAAATCATTATTGTAAAGCTAAAAGATGGATGATAAAATAATAATGCAAACTGATAATTATAATAATTTGGCTAAAGCGAAAAGAAATTTCAAAAAGTCCCCCAAAGATAGAGTAACCGAAGCTTATGTTCAAGTACGTTTAGAGTCTTTAGAACAGTTATGGTCTTTGAGTAATATATAAATCTATACTATACACATGTTAGTATTTTTATTACTCGCCACTCCCTTGGTATCCTCGTCCGAGCTTGTTCAAATGAAATGAAAAAAGTACGCTTTTGTGTACCTCTTAAAGTAAAAAAAACATACTCAATTGATACACCAAAAAACAAAGATCCACGTCATGATAATCTATCGATACATCGTTATAAACCTCATTCCCAAGCTAAAAACATCTGAAATACAGTTATAACACAAACAACATGTTAAGATAAAGATAGAGTAACCGAAGCTTATGTTCAAGTACGTTTAGAGTCTTTAGAACAGTTATGGTCTTTGAGTAATATATAAATCTATACTATACACATGTTAGTATTTTTATTACTCGCCACTCTCTTGGTATCCTCGTCCGAGCTTGTTCAAATGAAATGAAAAAAGTACGCTTTTGTGTACCTCTTAAAGTAAAAAAAACATACTCAATTGATACACCAAAAAACAAAGATCCACGTCATGATAATCTATCGATACATCGTTATATACCTCATAACCAAGCTAAAAACATCTGAAATACAGTTATAACAGAAACAACATGTTAAGATAAGGATATCTTAACTGAAAGTTACAGTCCTCAGGTAGAAAAAAATGCCGAAGATCAACAGAATAACGATAACGTAGAAGTCCAAATTGAAACCCATACAAAAGCCATTGAGGCACTGGAATACCAAGACAAAGATATAAGTGATAAAAATTTCCGTGCACGTTGAGCGTACAGCGCGAACGTGTCGTTAATTATAATTTAAAAATTTTAAAGAACATTGTTGCAACTTTCATTCTTTGTACCAAAGTGATACTTACCGTGATACTTACGTGTGATCATTATAGTAGTAAGACTTTGAGGTATATACTTACAAAATTGTTGGAGCCATCCAAAATAAATGCATGCATTACACATGCACAATTTGTAAATTAATCATGTTAGTACGTAATTCAAAACAGTTTTCATGTAAGTAATGTAATATTAAAAAGGGCACAAATTTAGAGGAGGATATTGGTCTGTACAATCACATTCTCAGATACCTGTGTAACCATTATAAAATTGCAACACTGTTTTTATCGATTGTGAATTGTGAAATCCAGGTGGAAATGTCACTGTCAACTTGACATTTCCAACTCGATTGTACAGGAAATGGTCGCCATCTTGGCAAGTACCGAACTCCACTAGAGTAACGTTTTTGTAACTGGTGGCACCATCTAGGATTTTATATAAAGCCATGTAAAGTCGTTTTTAAGGTAGTCTTCTTTTGATTATTGGTGCGAACAAATACAAGTTTTAAAAGTGTTAAGTTGTTTTCTTGATACGCCGTTATATCTCAGAAAGTAGGATATTGGGTGCGAAAATAAAAATTGGCCTCGCCCCGCACGTCCACGAGTTTACGGAAAACAATAAAAAACATGCCTAAGAAAAAGGAAGTGTCAAAGCAAAGCCGCAGCAGGCAGAGACGTGTGAGCAATGAAGGGCGTTCAAGGAGTTCAGCTGTAAAAACTCCACCAGGCTCACCAATACACACTCGAAAGGTGGCTTCGTCAAGGCAAGACAGATCAACTAAAAGAAGGTATGAACGAGATTCTTCTAAATTATCGAAATGCGACAATTCTAAGTCATCACGCAAATGACGAAGGGTTCCGTCGTCTGATTTATCATTATCCGAAGACGAAGAACCCGCAGTAAAAAAGAGGTCTCTAATGAAAGTAGTTAATAAGTTTTTAATTTCATGCAAAAAAAGAAATCTGTAGATAGAGATAAGTTTCCTACAATGAATGTTCATCCTGAATTTGACCCCATGAGTAAGGACTCAACTGTTGACTCTTGGATACACAAAGTTGAAGAGTGTTCGCAAATTTATGATTGGACCGATAAGCAAATAATTCATTATGCACTCCCGAAGCTTTGTGGTGTAGCCAAGACCAGGTGGTACCAGGGTCTACCTTCTGTTGTACACATGGGCCGAATGGAAAGCTAAATTGGCTGAATCCATTCCATCACGCGAAAATTATGCGGAACTGTTAACTGAGATGCTGAACAAAAGGGTCAAGTTCGGAGAGCAACTCGAAATGTATTAATATTCCAAATTAAATTTGTTAAACCGGTGTGGGATAACTGTTAAAAGGCGGTCGATAGTATTGTTTTTGGTTTTGAAGATCGTGGAATCCGTCTGGGGGCCCAATCGGCCCAATTTTCCGAACCAGAAGATGTACCTATTTTGAAGTTTGTTACATGAACCAAAAGCAAAAGAAACAATGAAACAATTAGATGCATGCTGAGCTCATTCCAATATCAAAAAGTCTTGCTTTAAATCCAACATGACAGATTCAAAGAAAGCTAATTTTGAAGTCAAAATTGCTGCAGAAGATAATACTGATAATAAAAAGAGATCTCATTCACAATCAGACACATGTGAAATGAAAAAAGTACGCTTTTGTGTACCTCTTAAAGTAAAAAAAACATACTCAATTGATACACCAAAAAACAAGGATCCACTTCATGATAATCTATAGATACTTGTTGCGGCCTAACCGCCGAACGAAATAAACTGTCAATGTCAACTGTGAAGTGTTGTGTCAAATATGACTTTTTTTGTGGTCTATGGTTTTGCGGACAAATAGGACAGAGACTATTGTTCCGAGGAACTCGCTACTTTTTACCGGCAATGAACGGACACTATTATTTTTACCCGACTGCGCAAAGCAAAGGAAGGGTAATGTGTTTAACTTTAATTTTTATATCGCTAAAACTATGTAAATTCTCATTACACGATCTACTACGATATCTGCATTTTTATTGGAGCTGCTGTAGAATCGGAAGAACCCAACAATACTTCCTACCATTCTTTAAATATTTCATCAAAATCAATCTTCTATATTATTATGATGATGTTACGTAAGGGGCAGACACTGTAGTAAAACACTACGCTTAGTTGTTTAGTTTGAATTTACATGGAGTTAGAAGTATTTATCACTAATATAATATTTTTTTGGCCACGGACCGGCAAGCGTAGTGTTGAACGTCCACCGACAAGATGGACAGACGACCTTGTAAAAACTGCAGGTCGGCGGTTGATGCAGGCCGCAATACATACCGCAATACATGGAAATTTTTGAGGGAGGCCTATGTCCAACAGTGGACGTCCAACGGCTGAGATGATGATGATGATGAATATTTTTTTTAGGACCACAAGTCGTTCGGTTACCTTGTGGTAAGCGGTCCATGCTTTTCGAAGGGTATAGCTACGTAAGGGAGCACTACTCAAAAATCTTCACTCACTGGAAGTGCGCTGTGGGCTGCAAGGCATGGATCAAAACGCGAACCGAATCAAACCAATTCTTTCGAAGAGATGTCACGCACTCCCACTTAGCCGATGTCCCTGTGTCCCACCAAAAGAATCACTGGTTGGTGATGTTTCTTCGGTCAAAGAGGACAAAGAGAACAAGTTGACGCAGCTCCAAGAATCACTGCTGACTGATGTTTCTTTTGAAGAAGAGGAGAAAGAGAACATATTAAATGGCTGGCAGACCACAGAAGAAGTGTAAATATGCAAGCAGATTTAGTACAGAACATCAACCCCCTAGGACAAACTATATCTATTTAGCGCTTTCAAATAACACCATTCAAGTATCAGTACATTCAGTTGGTTCTATGATTTATGAATATGTTCAATGTCAAGCACTTCATTTTTTAGGTGAAAAAATTAAAAATCATTTTAAAAATTTGGTCATGATGGGAAGGTGTAGGTATATAGACGCAGATAGAGCATTGAAGCCAATTCCAGATATATTATTAGTTTTAAACAAAGGCAATACGTCTGATGCTAAAAATTTTAAGGCTAATTATACGACAATATAATTTCAATTATGTGAATGTTGTAGCCGGAAACAAATAGGCAGTTAAGAATCACCAAGGCTCGGGCACTTTCAAACCTTTTCCTAAAAAATCAAGCTGCTCCTGATTTATCTGATAAATCATTAGCTGCCTCAACAATACAACCTGACCTTACGAGTCACATTTCACGCGAGCGAAGCCGGGTTTTCATCTAGTTTTAAATATTTTTGGAAACAGGCGAACAGGAAGGATTGTGATCAAATTATTGGAGATTCAGTTCGTCGTAATGCAATAACTGCTCTCTTCGTCTACGCTATTTACATGGTTGGCAAACGTTGAGAGCTGGTAATGACAGCCTGAATGATAGTTAGTTGATTTTTTCTCAACATTTGTAAGTATTGGAAGGCGAGCATCATAATAACCACATTTTTTATGCTTCCTACTTCATATTCGTGTATTTGGTTTTCTATGTATTTTTTCAGATATCAATATTAGAAAGACTATTTCTCTCCGAGCCGACTCTCCGAGCTGCCAGCCAGCATGGTACTCATTCTGAAAGTGAAAACTCATTCGGACGAACCGACAGAGGCAACAAAGGAACACACATAAGGATTTTTTTATTCTCACTGTATTTTTATTTTGTATTCTGGGAGGGGATGAAAAGGAAATAGTTAAACATGTCGACCATGACCTGCGTTCCAGACACAAGCAAAGAAGTCGTTTCCGTTATAATCCATAATAGCGTTGATGAATTGATGATAGGCAGTGAAACCGTACTGGCCGTGTTCAAAAAAGCATTGGCTGCTGTTAAGTTCAAGAATCAAGCTCATTTCATTGATGTTTAACAACAATCATACTGGTCCAAATCGCCTCTATCACTTGGTCAGATAGAGTCAGTACAGTATCCTTTATGTAAACGAATGTGCATCTTTCCAAGTATTTTTTTTATTTCGGGTCAAAAATTGGAAACATGATCAAAAATATTGTTGTCTCCTATTTAATGACGTGACTCTTGAACCTGCTTCAGTCTATGAAACACAAAGACAAAATTGACGGTTTTGTAGAAGTACCAGAAAAAAAAACGATTTCGCGGATCATGCATTAGTTTTCATGATAAGAGGAATAAATAGAAACTTGCAACAACTTTAGGCATTGATTTTTAAGGTGCTACAGCAGGAGTAGAACTTAAAAACATAATAGAAGAAATTGTAAATGCTTGGGGTAACACAGGCATAATACCGTTAGCATTGGTGTGTGATTAGTGTACTTTCTTTCAAAGTTCTTGTTTGTGTACCTAATCCTTTAATTTTTCACGATGATGTTAACAAAATTGGAATACATCAACCCTTAGCCAGGCTTATGACGAATAGGAAAGGAACCACTTCATATTTATTTTTTTCTAACGGGCAGGGCACTCATGCACGGTCCACTGAGCCATTTCCGAATATTGTCTATGAAACTGTCAACGTCATAAAAAAACACATTGATGAAAAATTGCATACTTTTATAAATTGCCGAACGCTTAAGCTGGAAACATACTGTCGGACGCGGCTTACGGACGCGGCAGACAGCCGCGACTGATAAGTGTGCACAGTCGAACGGGACCTGGCTTGCGGACGTGCAACAACGTCATTCCATTGCATTTTTGTAATCCTTTAATTTATGATTATACAGTAATTCCTTGTTGCGAACACACTCGATAATTCATTCATCCATTTTTTACGATACACACGTGCAAGCTCTCGCATAGTCCGCGTCCTTCTAACGCACTGACGCGTCCCGTACCCCGTGCATACCGTCCGCGGACGTTTTCGGCTGACAAAAACATCCAGCGAGCCAGATTTCTGTCGGACGTCCGAACGCTCAAGGTCAGCCAAGGTTACGTCCGCGGCTTACATCCGATAGTTTGCACAATTCAGTGTACATTCATTATCTAGATATCTATCAGTCGCGGCTGTCTGCCGCGTCCGTAAGCCGCGTCCGATAGTTTGTTTCCAGCTTTAGGCCGATCGCGCCTCTCTATCGCTTGTTCCGCGCTCTCGCTTGCACGCACGGCTCAGGCGGAACGTGATACTTTTTCGTGCGTGCAGCCGGCGTTCATCGATTTATAAGACGTTAACACGTCAAAAAAATAAGTTGATGTGACATTCAAACAAATTTTTGACATTTCATAGTCACAACATTTTTTCGCTATATCACGCTAAGATAAGGTATGTTTTTGGCAATGGAAGAGTATCTGCGAGTACAGTACGAAGACGCTTAGAGGATGCAAAGCAATTAGGTTCATAGAGGTTTATGGTCAATTTATAATAAAGAAAATTCTGCAGCTTTACTAAAAAACTAGATTACGTCACTTAAAAGTTATCAGAGAGTGTGGCATTACCAAAAATGTAAAAAATAGAAAATATTTTTGCCCGCGCTATTTTAACAATAATGAGCCAACTCAAAAATTTTTGGTCAAGTGCGTGCCTACAACTTTCGAAAAAATAACCCAGATTGCCACACTTTCAAAGCATCTTTAGAAGATTGTTATTAACAAGACTCGTAAATGTATTGCTGATTCTTATAATAATTGTGAGGAGTCAGGTTAATAGCTAATATAATTAAAAACTTTTTAAAAAGCCCTGACCCTTAAATATTATGAAGATAAAGTTCATTTCCATGAACACTCACGCAAGCCTGTACCGCAGGGTGGGTTTATTCACAAAGGGCCTTACTTATGAAAGATGTTTAAAGTGAAGCACTGGTTAAACAACGTCTTGTCTTTATTTGTGGATAGTGACAAACAGAGACAGGACGTTGTTCAACCAGTGTTCAACTTTAAACGTCTTTCATAAGTAAGGAAGTTAAACTTAAATTGTAAGAAGTGTGAAAAAAACCTTATTAATAACGAAATTAAAGTACAGTGTATAAAAACGGTATACATTGAAGAAATATAACTTAATAGTTTGAATATGATGTAATTAAATAATACTTCTAATCATTCTTTTTAATTTTTTAGATTTACTGCGGACCCGGTTCCGTAAACGTTGGACAGACGTAAACCTCGGAGATGATTTCTAAATCAGGCGGCTGTACCTACCATCAACAAGGGAATCTTATGGCGACAACTCAATCCTTTATGTTAAAAAGGTTAATCAAAAGGTTATCGTGTGACAACCATTATAAATGAAAAGCAAGGCTTGGGTTCAGTCCTGCCAACGCAAAGATTGTGCAGCTTCTGAAGGTGAAGAATTAAGGTTATTTTAAAATGTAATAGTTATACTAAAGCACAGATTATTACGAATAAATCTATCTTCAGGTGGGTGTAAACATGCTGCTGCGCTATCGCTATAATTGCACAGAAGGTCTGAGGAATGACTACGTCTTTGACTACGTCCACCGCGTGTTATTGGAACAAATCGAAACTATCTACATGTGCTTCTGGAAAACCTTTTATAAAAGCCAAAGAAATAGATCACATGCCGATCACCAACAGTTTCTCAAGTAATCAGTTCTTTATACCTACATTTTTTATTCAGAAAAAACTTCGACGACCTCTGTGGCGCAGTGGGTGAAGGCCCGCCCAATTCTAGATTGCCAGTACTGAATTCACCAATGAACATTCAAGTGGAAAACGTGAGCAAAGTTGTTTTAGCCATATGTGCATTATTTGTTTGTGACACCGAAGCAAATTTTACATAACACCACAGGCGGTCGAAAGTATCGATAAGCGAACTGGCGAAATCCGACATACTGCCGAATGGAGGTTCGAGGAAAACGTGCCTCTACTGAAAGAATTACAAAATTTTAATCGTGGTGCAGGCAATGATATTTTCAAAACCCTTTTGAAAACATCATTGGATATGTTCCATTCCACATTGCAAATAGAAAAAAATATAGAGATGGGTTTAAAAAAACATCCCATTATCACACATTGTGGAACTTAAAAACATATACTTTTTATTTATAGCAGGTGTTTGGAACCAGCAGTGGCAAGAAAAATGGCACTGCATTAGGAAATAAATGTGGGCGGTTTACAATTAGGTACAACATGATAAACACAAACAGGGAGGTGGTAGCCAAAAACACTTTCCTAATTCAGTCCGACAACAAGACCGTGGTGGCCTACATACATATATTCAAAAGGAAGGCGGTACGAAGTCCCTAATTTTACACAAGTCGGTGAAGAAAATCTAACATCAGCTACAAATTTACTTCTCTTTCGGCCAGATACATTCCTGCCGGCCTAACATGTGCAACATCGAGAAACGAGACTTCTCGATCGGTTAAGCTGCTCTAACGTATGCGTTTGAGCAGTTCGTCCGATCGAAATATCTCTCTCGATGTTGCACATGTTAGGCCGGCTGGTCGGTACAACGGGACAGCGGACAGTCTGTCACGAGAGAAGAGAATTTGGTCCCGATTGGTCTCTGGCAAGGTCGGTTGTGAAACAGATTTTTCAGCGTTGGGGTACTCCTCAAGTAGATTTGTTTGCCTCAGAAAGTAATATATAATTTAATATGTTTTTATAATTTTATTTTTTTTTGGTGAATATAATTTTTGCTACGCTTGAAAGCAAAAATTATATTCGCCAAGTTGATACATTCTTTATCGACGTCACTTTTAAAGTTACGCCACGCCCCTATACTCAGCTGTACACAACACAATCCTTGGAGACGTGGGCAGTGCATTATAAGTGACTAAAGTTGACCCTCTGATATTTAGTTTATTACCGGATAAACAGCAACAAACTTTTTCTTTCAGAAAATACGAGAGAACATACCAAATTTCAATCCAAAAATGATTAAGATAGACTTTGAAGTCGCAGCCATCAATGAATCCTCTGCAGGAAACATTCCATTCGGTTCATATAAGGCTTATATGAACCGAATAGAATGTTTCCTGCTTATATTATAAGCGGATGCTTTTCCCACTAGGAGCATATATGAATTACTGTCACCTAATTATAACAAACCACGGCGGCCCGAGTGCGATGTGCAGCGGTACGTAGTTTTGTGTTCTCGTGTTTTACTCGTTTACGTAACAAACAATGGACTGCTGGAGCAAATACAAAAAAAGTGGCACATTTAAACGCAAGCGGAGAAAACAATATCATTTAGCATGTTCATTGCTGAACGGAAGCAGTCAGATCTGTGGTCGGGCCAGTGTCAATTTTTCAGAGAGTGGTTCCATACCAAATGTTCTATTAATGGAAACTGGCCCAGAAATGTGTCCTGAAGCTAGTGAACAGGAAGAATCTCAATGTGATTGTAGTACTATGGAGAAGACGTTATGTACTTAAAAACCTCATGACATAAAATGTAAATTGGTCTCAATTACTTATGAATTCAAAATGTATTTCGCACCTCTATTACATACTTTATAGTGCAGTAAATAATGTATTTTTCTTGTTACCTTATCCCATACTTCACCACCAATATTATTATTTTTATTAAGGATGGCTAATATGCAATCTATAGCTATTTTAAAATAACACCTCGAGTAATCAATCAACGGATTACGAAACAAAAAGGTGCACTTCTGAACTTATTATGAATTTTTAAAGTTCAGAGATGCACCAGCCCAACAAAACAAATGTTCAAACGATGATGAATAGACCAAAAATAAAGACATAAGTAGCTGTTAATTTTGTTTCCTAAAATCGAAGACCACATACGACAATATTTTTCATGAAACCATCAAACTCTCGCCATCATCAGACTGCCAAGCACGGGAATTTACATTAATGGCAGGATGGCAAGAGATAATCAATTATTGGTAACGAATGTATTAGAAAGAAATCAAAACAATCCAGAGTTTGAAAACCTGACGCCAGCAGTGACTGATTCTTTAAGCTGATTTCTTCCATATTAGTTGTACAGTACTTTTCTTTAGTTTTATCAGTTGCATTTGTTTGAACAAATTCATGTCTATGTTAAAACAAAATGGATATTGAAGCTCATAAAATTCTTGAGGTTTTCCTTTTTGATCTCTCTTGTACCATGACTATGATCAAATTCTTCAGAATCCCAGCAACCCGCACTTGAAGGTAAAAGCCTTCTCAATTACCTGGTGAGACCCGCTGGTGGGAGGCCAAGCAACCGATTCTTTATCATAATGATACTCGTAATATAGTCGAGTGCCGATTTCAAATTATAACTGATCACAAAGTTTGTCTATACACTCCATACCGAATTATCACTATAGGTGGAAGATTTCCGACGATATGAAGGAGCGAGGCGCCATTTAAGAGATGCCCCTTGAATTAATTTCGGCCGCAAAGCGTCAAGCCCAAGAGATGTGAATTTCTTAGTCCAAAACCAGAGTCACATTCGAATCTCATAAGGGCTCCGTATTTTATCCGTATTTATATTTTTCAAGTAATTTTCAGACAAGAAAAAAGAGTGTCCCACTGAATTTCGACAGTTACTTTTTTCGACACGTCGCTAACTGTTTTGTTAGCGACGTGTCGCTGACAAAACAGTTAGCTTAACTGTGCTAACATTGTTCTGTCGAAAAAATGACTTGTCGAACTATGTTTATTCGAAGTTAGCGACCGACGCGACGTGTCGAAATCAGTAACTGTCGAAATTCAGTGGGACACTCAAGAAAAAATAACTCAACTGACAACTTACGTCACTTGGAACCATGGCACGGACCACAGAAGACAAATAAATAAATAAATATTGCTAATCATTTCACACAGCGCCATCTAGCCCCAAACTAAGCAAAGCTTTTTTTCCCAATGCACCAGATATAAAAAATAAATGGATCAATGCAACAGGAAAAAAAATTGGTTTCCTTCAAAAACAAGAACCATTTGCTCAGCACTTTAGGAACGAAGATTTTATCATAAAACAAAGTGGAAATAAGAATGACCACTAAGATCTTCGCTCGCTTCGCTCGCTCGATCGCTAATATTTTTCTAGTATTTAGAATAGAATATAACTTTATTGTCCTGTACCTACACCATAACCCCGGCTCCACACGTTGGGGCCAACGTTGGCCCCAATGTTAAAATGGTAAAAAGAAAACACAAGAAGAAAAAGAACCGAAATTATTTTAAACAGTGATACAATTTACGAGTTCTAAACCTTTGATTGTGTAAATAAAGAAATAAAGATACCTAACAAAAGCTTTTTATTTCGACCACCACCATGGATCAATACATGAACTGCTGGACACTCACACACTCACTCACACAAAACAAAGAAGGATATATACAAAATTCTTGTAATAAAAAGCGACAGCATAATATCTTTTGTCCCTCATCGTGTGCCGGCTTTTTGTAGGTACTGAATTTTAGAACTTATATGTATTCTACATAATATGTAGAATACATATATGTTCTAAAATTCTGTATTCTACATATATGTTCTAAAATTCTGTACTAATAGGGACCTTAAGTACGAGTATACTACGAAACATGGATCCACTTAATTATATGTTCTAAAATTCTGTACTAATATGGACCTTAAGTACGAGTATACTACGAAACATGAATCCACAAAATTTTTTGTCCCTTTCGGCGGCACGCTAACTGGTAGTGGTAGTCCATATAACTATAATAGGTTCATGCTTGGAACCCATCATTAGTAATAAGTAATATTAGGTAGGTACTTATTAATTAATCTAGGGACCTACCCTAGATATTAGTTTAACTTGATGTTGAGGAGGTAGGTATTTTCCTGATCCCGATTCCTCTCCTGTTCCTTGAATCGTCAAGCTGATCGTGTCTTGAAGATCCTTTGCATCATATCCTGATCCAGACCGATCCTGATCTTTCCATCAAAAACCTACCCTAGATATTAGTTTAACTTGATGTTGAGGAGGTAGGTATTCATTTAAATTACTGTAGATTTCTGTCATTCTTGACCCATTTTCAATAAAGGTGGAATCAGACAGTTCACTATTTTTTTCTTTCATTCGGCATCTTTCACTAGGAATGAAGCGTCTGAACATAAAATGAAAGAAAAATAACAAGTAAATTCATTAATGTAACAATCCAACAATGTCGGATCAGTTCATTCGCATCTTTCACTCGCACTCCGAATGAAAGAAAACTGAACCATCTGAACACGAAAATGAACGTTCACTCGGAGTCGGCCATCCAAGACGCATGACTTCATTCTACGACAGACAAGAGTTATACATTACAGAGCACAATTACACAGCCCATCATATTTTTTTGTTTCTTCTTTTTTTTTAATTTCGAGGTTATTTAACATAAATTAATCCTTATTATATAACAGTTCGTCCATACCGCCAAGTTTTTCTGTTATGCAGCTGTGACTGAGAATGAGAAGGACAAGATGCCATCAGCTGAATGATCCCAATAACCTAACGTAAGGACGAGTATATAAACAAAGACGTAATTTTATTTGTTTCTCAAAAATCCAAAACAAAACATTTTTTTTCGTGAAGCCAGACGAGCTCTTGCCACCATCGGACTGCCATAGACCTGCAATCTACATTAGCGCGAGATGGTGGCAAGAGGCTATCAACTTTTAGGTACAAATGTTAAATTATGTAATTATAATTTTCCATATAACTTACTTATTTTAACATTTGAGCCTAAAAGTTTTCATTGTTATAATTTTCCACTGCATATGCCCGAGAACGGAAAGGGACGATCTTGACGGGTTCAAGGAGTAATGATGGAAGATCGCCAAAGACAGATCAGACCAGTCTCAAAAAGTCAAAGAAACTCGAATTCCTTTTTTTTTTGTTTGAAAGTAAAACCATATTAAAATACCATGAAGTGACCTCTAGTCACGATCGATCCACCAAATTTTCCAAACCACTTTGTTCCGAAGTTCGACCGACTGAGTATCATTTAAAATCTACCTGCATTATTTCTACTATTGTGTTATTGTATGTTTAATCTCAACCAACTTATAACAAATTATGACCTACTTAATCATAATTATTTCCTACGTAGGTAATTGATAGGTTGTATGTAATTAGTCCGTAAGTAATATCTGTCTTAGCTACAAGATGTACTCACGATTAGCCCAAACAAAAAATGTTTTGTGGATAAGTTAATTAAGTTTCTCATATAAGTGAATTTTGTAAATTCTTATGAGAAATAAACATATCTTAAACCTGAAATTTTATGTTCTGCAGCTTTTTCGTGTAATGAATGCATAAAGCCATCAGGGTGTCAATTCTAGTACCAAACTTTTTCTCAACCTCAAGCAAAACCTCAACTAAACCTTAGATTTTCGACTTTTTCCTATTCTGCAAATGACAAACGACTCAGTTGTGTTGAGGTTTTACTTTGGCAGTGGCAGAGTTTTACTTTGGACTTTGGCAGAACAAATTTTTGAAAAGCTATTCTACTATTCACCAAATGGCTGACATTTATGAGATCGAACCAAAACGCAGCGGAATGATTGACGTTGTCATCTAGTAGAATTGGGGGGCTGATACTTTATGAATGAGACCAACTGTCGAGTAAATGATCAAACAAAGACAGTTTTAGAAAATATTGCACAATTATAGAGGACCACATACATACGACATTCAATATTTTTATAAATATTGAAAACTATATCGGACACGGGATTTTATCGCGTAATTTACCTTTATACTGCCCGCGGCCATGGCTGTTGTAACATAGCCGAAACGTCGGGATATATAAATAAAATAAATTACGCGATAAAATCCCGTGTCCATATAGTTGTTTAACCTTCGAGATAGAAATAAGAAGAAAGAAATAAACGGAAGAACTTTCAAGTGAAAAAGACTGGCTTTCAATTGGACTCCGTACTCTTCGCCGAAAACCTGCGCACAACACATACAGTCCACAGATCAATATTGAAATTTTTTTTAAAGACTATTTTTTATGAAGCAATTGAGAATTTCATTTTTTTTTGTTCTGAATTCTGTTTTTTTCTTTTCCTAAACAAATGTAGCCATATTAAAAATCACATGAAGTGACGTGAGCTCCTGCCACCATCGGACTGCCATGGATCTGAAATCTACATTAGCACAAGATTGTGGCAAGAGGCTTTCAATATTTATGTAAACGTCCAGTAGGCCTAACATGTGCAACATCGAGAGTCGAGAAACCAGATTTCTCAATCGGTTAAACTGCTCTAGCGTATGCGCTAGAGTAGTACGACCGATCGAGATATCTCTCTCGATGTTGCACATGTTAGGCCGGCTGAACTGCATCAGACCCAATTATAAAATTATACACTGAGTACCAAAGTACTGTTCATATTTTTTTTTAACCTGAGTCCAAGAAAAACGATTTTTGAATTATTTTGTACAAAACAAAAGCCACATTCGAATCTCATGAAGTAAGGCATCATAAGACCGAGTTTCAAGTTTAACTATTAAATACAATATACGAACGAGACGACAACGCAACGGAAGAATGAGTATATTATAACTAAACCAAGAAAAGATTATCTTCTGCCTCCAATATTGTGAAAGTCCAGACTTGGACAAGACCAACTACGGTTTTGGCGTAGTTTTAAATGACTGGAAACTGTGGGTGCGATTCGAATATGTATGTTACATTTATAAGAATAGCGTCCATAGTTTTTGTATAAAAATAAACAGGATTTTATAAAAATATAAACAATGATTAGTAAGCCAGTTGCCAGAACTAATTGATTTTAGTTCATTAAGCAAACGGGATTATTAACCAAATCAAAGTCTTTTTCATAAAATATTAAAAAACTTTTACAAGGCAACCACTGATTAATTCACAAAAGCCATTTGAGAATCATCTCGCTGTCCAAGTGTCCATATACCATAATAAGTAAATTGTATTCGAATATTTCCTAAAAAATGACTTTCTTAAACTTTCGCGATCACACCTTATTTAGAAGTTCATACAAACGATAATTTATCGCGTTATTTACCTTAATTAACAAGACATAATAAAGGTAAATTGCACAATAAATTACCGTGATATTTACTTAAATTACGTATCACAAATAAGCTAATTAAGGTAAATATCACGATAAATTACTTGTCTGTGAATTCCTAAATAGTTTCTAAAAGTTCCGACGAACAGCGGAGTTAACAAGGTCGCTATTGCAGAATCGTATTAAAGGAATTGAACTATTGCCATCTCTTTTCACTCTCAGTCAATGAAAAGAGATGGCAATAGTTCAATTCCTTTATTGCGATTCTGCAATAGCGACCTTTTTAGCTCCGCTGTTCTTGACTTCATCAGATCAGTATGATGTTTTAATGACAAAATCCTTTTGGCTTTATTTGTTGTATAAATGTGCGTAGGCCGAGGAACCCCTGAGCTTACGCACACTCACATTCTCGAGAAATGGAATGGAAGCGAATTAAATGTACATAGCATAATATACATTATGTCAACTGTGTAACGTACACTATCCTATGTACATTTCGATCGCTCCAATTCTTTCCACGTTTATGTAAATTGATCCGAAGACAATGTGTACTTGATTGCACACCAACAACAAACACAGTCAAACAGACTTCATGCAATAGAAGTGTAAAAATATTATTCTTCGTCAAAGGTTACTAGGATACACCAGATAGCCAACCAAATTTGGTACAATTCAGGTTGCAAAAAACATCCCAAACTAACATAATGAGTGAAATCAAACCACAGCTAGCCAAAATAAAATGCAAGCAAGCGTTGAAGTATCATGCTGACATTACAAAAACATTATACGATCGAAGTACATCAAAATCATGTAGGCTTTTAAGCCTGGCTTAACGGCTGACGGCGACGGAGGGCTTTAGACGGCCAAAAAACTGCGTCACCCAATTCACACAAAAGTGTGCGTCACACAAAAGCGTTCGTATGAGAAACTGCCCAACTCTGGGCACCTGCTCATACGAACTTACTTATCAAAATAATCGTTGATGGGTGAAGAATAATCAATTCAATAGTAAAACTTATAATCTAAAAATAAGTTATTTAAAAATTTTAAGATATCTAACGGTAGTCTGAGGCAAGTCCAGATACATTCGCAGATGCATTTGATACGTTACAAGCTACAAAAAAAATCTTAATGATTTCCTCACGAACCTTTCCTTTACTGTTCAGCGGGTCTAAAAAGGCCACTTTATCTGAATCATAGTATGAATTGTATTAAACGCAGTCTCTTTTCATAGATATGAGTGTGACAAGAAAAGAAACATAAAACTAATCATACTACCATACATAAAAGGAATGGCGCTAACGGCCATTTTAGCCTCACAGAGCTCGTATGATTTGTGATGCTTGTGGCTATTGATTTCGGAAAATTTATAAGCGCATTATATAAATTTTACGAAATTAAAAATCTATTTATTCGAGCCTACAATCTATATGAAAGTAAACGAAACCCCTTAGCAAACACGTCCGTTGCCGTTGCAATGTAGAACTAATACTAGGTAATAAATAAAGTCTTACGTTATTTAGGTCATCCGTCTCCGGTGTTTCGCTGATTTCATTTTTCCTGAAACGTAGACAACATAGATCTTAATAAACAATGATCTCAAACAAAACAATCAGCATAAGTAAATTGTATCTACTCAAACATATAATAACATCTACTTTACATGTAACATAGTAATTTATCGGTTCGTTGTCGGAGAAAACTGCTTTACAGTAGTTGGCGACCAAACATTCATAGCAAATTGCCTGTTCGCTCTACCGAGGAAAGTACTACACCGTAAGAAAATAATAGTTGTCTGATGCTCCGCGTGCATGCACTTCAAACAACTGCATTACCTATCACACAACTACTTATCGAAAGTCCGTTTACGGTTTATTGCGGTACTAACACAACAGGTTAATGGAAATAAAAAAATATTATAACCAAATATCAAAATATACATAGGTACCTCAAAAATTGTGCTGGTTCCCGCGCTTCCCGGGGTTTCTCTGCAAGGGGTATCTGCGGCGGATGATTTTCATTTGACGGGAACGCCGGCGAAATATCACTGATCTCCATCCTGCAATTGCACATAATGTTTTAAAACATGACTCGCAATCGATACGCTCTTTGAGTTTTTAGAAAGGCGCTAACGTTTTCTGTTGCCGCAAATCTGAGGAGCACAGATTGCGAAGATAGTCGTCGCACTCGCGTTGCTTTTGTATCTGATATTCCTTGAGTAAATCTCTCCTGAAGTCTCCCGCGGCATGAATGATGGCGGCGGCGGCGACGGCCGGCTCGGCAGGGCGCGGCGCACGCTCCGCTCCCGAACACGGCGCCGTAGAGATGGAAGTACACGCCGAATAGTCCTGCGCACGATGCTCCGGAGTCGTCGCCGTTGACGCACCAATACTGCTCGGCGTCTGACTGTTATTCTTCGAGTCTGTCTTGGATTGCTCGTCGATAGGCTTCAGCGATTCGTTCAGGCCGTTGAAGATGCTTTCGCCGTTTTTGTTATCGAACAAGCGGTCGACGGAGGTGTTCATGAGCTTGTTTCCCTTGATGCCGGTGAGATGGAAGCCGGCGAAGCAGGAGGAGGAGGGTCCGTAGTCGATGGCCGATAGCGCCATGAGCGCGGGGTGGCGGGGGGCTCCGTCGGGTAGCGGCCGCAGCGAGCGCGTCATGGCGTCGGCGGCGGAACGCGGTCGTCGGAATGGCATAGCCAGGTGAGGGAACGTTCGCGGCTTTATTGGCGTCACCAGCATGTGCTCCGTCCATGACGTATGCAACGAAGGGCGCTCAAGCTTCTCTACATCCACATTTAGCATTCGTTGCTCGAATGGCACGCTAAAAGTATCCGATGGAATAGATTGCAGCCACGATAGCAAACTCAGGTCGGATTCGTCAAAACCTGAGCCATCCAGAAGTCTAGAAAAGTTAACTTCGTTAGTCTGCGCTTCTTTTGATCCCGTTGCTTTAGCTTGGCAGTAATTCACGCACGATTCGTACAGTATTCCTTTTATGAGCAACTGCATCAAGCGGTCGTTTTTAGCACACTTGGAAATTGTATTACTAGATTTTTTATCGCAGGGTAAGAACTGTTCCACCAAAGGGTACACTTCGCGAAAGCACTGGACTCTTGCGTTGCTCGGATTCCACTTCTTAAACTGCGCGTGATCAGTGATGCTGGGCAACGTCAAGAGCAAACATAGGTTTGAGTATTCTTCTTTCGAGGGGGCTAGTTTTTCGAGATCACTGAGTACTTTGACTACTTCGTCCACAATGTTCTCGACGTTGTTGTAAGCTTTTATTTCGGATCTGATGCAGAGTAGTTCTATGTACTTGTGCCTAAGGATTGCGTAGTTGAATTTGTCAGCTTCGAAAGCTTTGAGCGCGCTGAGGGGTTGTATGAACTCGAGGACGTCATCCCACTGTCCATCGAGGATGAGTTGTCGAAGGAAGAGTACATCGTCGGCGTAGTTTCCGTTGATGACGCCTGTCTCGCGTTCTAAGGAGAGCTGAGTGATATGTAAGTCGCGGTGGTGCAAAAACTCTAGCGCGAGTCGCACCACGTCGTCCTCGCGCAAATTCAGGTGCGTCGACGGCATCGCACCGCGCCTCGTCGCCTCTCTGTAACAAACAAACAACTTATCCAGCTAATGCGCATGCGGCGTTTACACGCTCGTTAACAGACATTCAACGAGACAGAGACATGATTAGAGCACGAAATAGCTCTGTCGCTCTCATCTCAAGGAGACCGAACGTGACAGAAGATACATGGCCCGTTGAATGTTTGTTTGCACACGAGCATCTGAACCCACCATTAGACTGTGTTTCATATATTCTTACGAGAATCGAAAATTAATGATAAATGAAAGAATGATAAAACTCTTATGAATATAGCTGGAAGAATGTTTATAGTATTTATCGTTTATTCTCGTGAATACATCTTAGTTTGTTTATGAGAGTAGACATTGATTGAAACAGTGCCAAATTACCTAGCACGGCTTTAGAGACTGTTTTTTCTTGCCACTCTTATGTCAATCAAAAGAGATGGCAACAGATTTTACAGCCATCAGAGCTCTAGAAAGCGTGTAAGTCGATGTAGTTTTTTAAACTCTAATATATCTCTGGAACCACCTGGTTCTACTCCTACCTAATTAAATTGAGGTAGGTTGGTTTTTTGTTTGTGACCAAAATGTAGTAGCCTTTTCTAACTTTTTGATAAAGAAATTTATTATCTACAAATTGTAGATTAAGATTACAAGTATTTTAAAAAATCAATGAAAAACCCCCGATAAATCCCTTTATCAACTAGAAAAGAGCTGATGATCTTGAAACGCCTGAACAGAACTTCATAAATTATAGATAGGTAAGAACCATCTCAATCTTGTTAGTTTTCAAACAAAAAAATCCGCTTTTAAAGCGGTTTATCTGTGCAGGAGCTATGATGCCACTACAGACACACAGATACACAGAATCAGATACACACTTCAAACTTATAACACCCATTTTTTATGGGGGGAGGGGGGGTTAAAAAGAAATTAAAATGTGGCTCGAGTATAAATGAGATGCCTAGCTCATTACAGGATATAGAATCAGTGTTTAGAATGTTAAATATAATACCTACTTAAGTTAATATTCAAGTCATGACTAGCATACTAGCTTAATTATAACAATCTAGCAACTGGAGCAAAGCTAATAAAAATTCTTAATGCATTGCAAGAACTTTCTTTTGACTCATTCATGTATTTACAGTGCAGAAAGTAAGCACTAAAATTGATTATTTTTGTTTAGAAATTAAATTACTTACCTGTTTCCAGTGTTCGCTATGTATTTCAATGAACACTAGAACATTATGTCATAGAAATCTAATAACAGAAATAGTCAAATCAGTGAACAGGATATCAAAACAACAAAAACATGGTTTTTCAGAAAATGTAGGTCGGTACACTCAATAATGTTTAGATGCACAATGTTTTAGTTTCCTTGGTTATAAATAATGCCTAACCTGCTCAGTTACCCCCTTACTTATAAAAGATGTTTCAAGTTGAACACTGGTTAAACAACATCCTGTCTCTATTGGTCACTATCCACAAATAAGGACAGGACGTTGTTTAACCAGTGTTTAACTTTAAACATCTTTCATAAGTAAAACCCATTATCTTTGGAATAAATCATTGCTAAAGATAATGATAAAGATAAGAGTCCCGGGACCTAGCAAGGTAGTAACAACCACATCTCTTTAAAGGTGCATTCACATCTATTTAACATGCGATTTTGTGGAAAGCAACATATTGAATGCAATACTAGCAAATAAGTTTCAACAAGTCATATTTTGTTGACTCTCTGATGCAAGACTCTGAACAAACAGCAACAGTGCAGACTTGTCTTGAAAATTACAAAAACGATTGACGAAAAGTCATTTGGAAATGAAAATTACTCATACTTTCAACTTTATCGCAAACAAATAAATATGAATGTCATTTTTAAGAAAAGCAAATTAGTTGCAAGACGTGCGAGCTAACGACGTGCACTTCTGTCGCATTCTATTTTGTGAAATCAAACACTGCTGTCGGACCAGTGAACGCATATAAACATGGAAGCATTCTTTCGAGGCAAATATTCTTGCAAAATGGTACAAAATTGCAACCGACCTGACATTTCAAATCCGTCAAAATTTCTTTGCTGATTGGTCAATAATTTACTAAGACTCGGGACGCACAGTTAAAAGTCGACTTTATTCCCTCGATGTTTGGGTTTAAATTGCCATCCAACGCTTGTCATTACCTGCCACGCCTCTGATAACCGGGATGATTTTATGTAATAAGATGCAATGCAAATAATTAATTCGTATTATTATGGTGAATTATGATAACAATTTCATAAGTATTACGAACTTCTATGAGTTCTATGGTAGCAGTTGTTCAAGGGTTCGAAATTATAATAGGTTTTAAGGAGTAGGTAGGTGGGTACTTATTACTCGTAGGTTTGTTTAGTAGGTAAGTAAAAACTTTGTAAGTATTTACTTTGTATTCCTAATCAAATAAAATAATTCAATGTTCTAAAATTTAGAACATTGAATTATTTGTAAATATCAAAATATATATTATTTAGACTCTAACTAAATAATATATATTTTGATATTTACAAGCAGGTAACTAGTACAAATTACAAAACTATTATCTAAGGTAGGTTACATCTATAATTATATCCAGTGAAAGTCAAAGTCAAAGTCAAAAAGTTTTATTCAATAAAATTATCTACAATACAAAATATCACTCACTTTGAAGACCTCGGTGGTGCAGCGGTGAAGGCCCACCTGAGACGCAGAAGGTTGCGGGTTTGATCCCTGCCGCGAGACAAAGGTTTATAAGATCTGTAAATATTAGTTTCGGGTCTGGGCGTTTTCTATGTTCAGCCAAGACCATTTGGAACTGTTTTTTGGCGTAATCCGTCAAAATCATAACCCTTCTTTTTTGCTTCGCCGTAGTCGGGTAAAATTTTAGACACAACATTATGTATTGCATGCATGCCAATATTCATTACCATGAAGAGCTAGCGCAATAAACATACTCGGCAGTAATAGCACAGATTATTAAGTAGTAGCACTTGAAAGTAAAGGGGTAGTCAGAAGCAAGTCCAAATATAAGCCATCTACGGTGCGCGAGATCTTAGTTCAGGGCGAACTAAGTAAGTATGTAAGTATTCAAATCGGACTGGTAGTTCCTGAGATTACCGCGTTCAAACAAACAAACAAACTCCTCCGCTTTATAATATTAGTATCTATAGTATAGGTACTAATATAAAATAATACAAAAATATCAGTTAGGTAGAAATTATAGTCGTATTGCTCATTATACGGACTAAAAGTGAAGGAAAAAATGTCATTTTTCCTTCAATTTTGACATAAAACGTATCAAAACTAATCAAAATTGAAGGAAAAATGACATTTTTTCCTTCAATTTTAGTCCGTATAATGAGCAATACGACTATAGGTACTTGGTTTGGGTGGCATAACACCATCCCTATAGACAAAAACCAGGATTATTTTTATGGAAAAATGATAAATAGCGATGTACTTACATCTGAAAACTAACACCATTATTCTTGTTGTGTAAATCGGATCTACTTACGCACCAATTTACAGCACAACAAGGCATTTTTATGAAAAAAACTAGAAATTTAGTTGACCGTCGCCGCCAATGTCAACTTCGCAACTAAACTCGTCCGTGTCACACTTTTCAAGCCCCGCCTACCGTGTCACACTTTTCGTTGGGTCATTTTCTAGCGCAAAGAATGCTTCCATGTTTTATGCGTTCACTGTGTCGGACATATTCGGAAAACATGAAAATAGCCGATGTTCATTAAATAGCTTTAAGTGCTGTAATAATGTTTTTTTTTTAATATCCCTAGAACTAATGATTTGATTCAAAAAATATTTTGATGATAGAAATCCTTGCAGCTGTAATGTTTCTCACTACAAGGTAGATTGTTTACTTTCAAATAGGATTTGTTCCATTTTATTTAAACATGTGTAAGATGTCACCATCCTAAACAAACACTGCACATCATTTCCTAAGTCACATCAGCTAGCAGCTCAGCTCACTCAGACCAGCTATCGAAAACGGCTAAAACGACATGACGTCCAAACGCTAGACCAAAGAAACTAGCAGCAAACATACGGAGCTGTATCCAGCAGTGGATCACATCCCTAACGTGAAACTCACCTTCAACACATTTGCTTATAGTCGCAAGACTGATCGCAGATCAAACCGAAACACAAAAAAAAAAAAAAAAAAAATTCCTAAGTAACCGAGTAGTCAAAAATTGGAATCGTTTACCAGAAGTTGTTACTGCATACTCAACAAACAATTTCAAAAACAAACTTGACAACTAGTAGCAAAATAATGAAACAATCAAGTGTAATTGTCAACCTGAGACTTTTCAACACTGTGACATAGACACATCAGCGCGAGCTCCTCGTCTATAACTAAATAATAATAGTAAGATACAGGGGCCCTAGCCATATTACACGATCTATCGTCGCTGTAGAATAGAACACTTCAAAATGTATAGGAATTGACGTTCTGACCACGTGACTCATCTACTTGAAACGTCAAATCCTATACATTTTGAAGTGTTTCTATTCTATCGCGACGATAGATAGTGTAATATGGCTAGGGGGGCAGTTATGTTACAAGGAAGATGTCCTCAAATCATTTAATGAATTCCTCAATTGATGATGCCTCTAGTGGTACACAATAGGCTTATTCCATTATTCTCCCACTCTCGTGATCACAGTGAGATCATACAAAACTTTTTAGTTCATTAATGAATTCAAAAGTTTTGTATGATATTATTGTTATATTATTTTCGTGATTCACTGGGATCACGAGAGTGGGAGCATAATGGAATAAGCCACAAAATATGTCGGTGCCCACTAATGTATTTTGTCACCACACAGACCATTACTTGGCTTTGATTTTACAGCAATAATTATTTAAGCTACACCATGAGTATTAAAAAGAAAGCTACACTAATTTGGAATAAGCAAAATAGTTAACCATTTATTCTATTTATTTGAGTTAGAGACTTGATGCTAGGTTTCCATTTTCAACATTGTTCATGTGGAACACAGATAGGCATTGAATATATTAAATTTATTGGAATAAAGATAGGCATATTTGGCATGTATTTCATAGGGTATAGTTACAGTGTATAACTATATTATTTTAATTAAATGTCATTTTATTAATTTATTTACTAATCAATGGTTGGTATTATCAAGGAATAAGAGAAAGTAAATTAGGTAGTTTGATTAGCTAAGTAGTATAAAATTCTCATCCAAAATTACAAATTATCATAGGAATGCGACTTTCACACATCAAAGATGTTTTAATAATTTATTCCTCTGTGTGGAGAAAGCATTACATCCATGTGGCTATAGGTTGGGATGGGATGACCATATAAAAATCGTGCACACGATCCTAATAATTTCTTGAGCAAAGGTAATAATGTTAGTGACACACTACAGTTACTCACTAAAAGTTCTCAGCGTCAACTAAATTCACCTACACAGTGCCCATATAAAGAAATGAAGTGGGCATCGCAAAAATGTATGAATACGAGATTATTTCGATTAAAGTAACAAAACACTACAGGCAAAGCAAAAATAGACAAATGTACAGCCAAAACTACTATTTACATAATTCTAAAACATTTGAAATTGCATGATTTTTACCGTTTTGAAGACTTGATTTCAGCGAACGATTGGGCGTTACAAAGAAATAAAATTCTGCTTCAACCACTTCATTATACACGTAGGACGGAATTGACAAAATCTTTAGCACATATTTCTTTTACACACTGAGAAAAAGGAAAAATTTTATGCACAGAAACGAAAACGAATTAAAATTCTGAATTCTCTTCTCTATTCTCAAATCTCAAACAACAAACGCCAAAAAATTTTCTACTTGCTTCTGCTTGCTTGCTATACCACAGACGAAAAATGTAACGACTGACATGACAGTATCAATCAATTGAATGAACAAATGAACTAGCAGACAGTTACTGGACTATTTACGCGCTTCGCGTGCTGGTGGCGCTGCGCTCTGGTGGCGCGGGTGGCTTGGAATCTTGAATTGGAAATTACAGCAAACAGCAATTTTCAGCTCCCCCACCCACGCACGGTACCCCACTAGGTAGGGATTACACTATCCAATTTGATTTAGAGTCCGCGCCAGCACTCAAGTCCTACGGCAAAAGCGGGAACTACTTGTTTTATTTACCTACTTTAGTCTTTTTTAGGGTTCCGTAGTCCTGACAAGGAACCCTTATAGTTTCAACATGTCCGTCTGTCTGTCTGTTCGAGGTTTTGCTTGCATTGATTTTACCACTTTGTCGGCGTAATCCAACAAAGTGGTAAAATAAAATTTTGAATTTTTTTTTATACGGTAGCTCCCCTACATGTGAAGTGTGAATGATTTTTTTTTTCTTCGTCTACCCCATTGTGTGGGGTATCGTTGAATAGGTCTTCTAAAATGACTTATGGGTTGCTGCTACTATTTTTCGAATTAATGCTCCATTTACGAAATATTCAACTTTAAAGTGTAAATTTTTGTTCCAGTAGGGCGTCCCCCCCTCTATAAGCTAAACTGCTGGCTTAAACATCTGGAAAAATTCAAGATGGTGGTGCATTTCATGAACTTTAAATTAAAAGTATAGTGGTTAAGATAACTTTATTAGTTTAGCACTAATAGTCGTTGAACTTGGGTGTTGGATAATTTTTTACCAAATACAAAATCCTTAGAAAAAACCCTTTAAAGTGACTAAGATGAGGTAGTTGCTTGTTATAACACGCTACTTTGGAACCCTACACTGCGCGTGGCCCAACTCGCACTTGGCCGGTTATTTTTTTACTTCCTAATTGTCCAAATAAGGCTTGAACAATAATAACTAATAGTTCGCCCCGAACTGAGATCTCGCAGATTTGGACTTGTTCTTGGCTACGTGCTACGTCTGCTGAGTTCACTCACTACACAATGCCAATCTCTTTCTAAGACCGACCAGTTAATGAACTACGAAGACATCGAAACTCTGTCATACGGGAGATCTGGCAGCTCTGGTTACAGCGGTTTCTTAATTTTTCTGTATTTCAAAAACTAAGTACCTATGTTAGATATACATCCTAGCCCGAAGTCCTAGCCAGAGTAAAAATAAAAACCATTTTGGAATGTACAAATTAAGTCCTTTCCATATGACAGACACCCCACGCAATATTTTTGTTTAACTTTTAGTTCTTTTGACCCCCTTGGGAACCCACTAGCTTGCCAATATCTTTACAACCTCTTCAACGATTTCGATGTGCTTCTATAAGAGTAGTCTAGTTTAAGAGTAGTAAGTCATTAGTGAGCTTAATCGATGAAGGGGTTGTAAAGATATCGGGTTCCCAAGGGCGTTAGTAAGTTCGTAATAAGAGCAAGTGGCCAACTCTCTCTCAAAAAACTTACTTAGTAGAAAATATTGAGTGAAGAGTCATATTATTATAAAAATTAGAAAGGTACCTACTTAGGGACTTACCTATACAGGGTGAGTTCTCTGGACTGCCCTCTGAGAAGAAAATTTAAAAAACAGAAGGTAGGTGCAATGAGCGGCCTTATCACTATAAGCGATCTCTTACAGGTCTTACAGGTTGTTACGCGTTAATTTACTAACGGCATAAATAGTGACTTAATGAACACTAGGTGGTAGCTCGGGTGTCGGTTTTCAGTTCCTACATAGGTGGAAAGTAGGTAAGTAACTGAAACGTCCAAATGTGTTTATCAAAGTCAAAGTCAAAGTCAAAGTATATTTATTGCATAATTACATGTCTAAAGAGGTGTTACAGATTTTCTTGTTATCATTAGGTAACATTTTTATTGTATCTCCGCCAATTCATTTTTTTATTGCTTGATCATGTTATTATTTCAATGAAAAAACAACTAAAAATGAGATAGATTTTCAACTTCCTAGGTCGATGATAAATTTCCAAGGTAGGTAGGTAGTACACCATTGGATCAAACCTAATGACCAAATTAATTTTTCGATCGGTTGTTACAGTGATGAGAAATCTCCAAAAAACTACATTTTTGTCGTGTTTTGGAGCTATCGCGGTGTAGCTGTCGTAAGCGCCCCGCGTCCGAACATAACTTTTATGAATAATAAATACTGAATTTGCACTCATAAAATTAAATGTGCTAATTAGGTCGGGCGGCCTAAAAAATCCGTCACCAGAGTTGGCCACGAACTTACTTACCTACTTAATTACTGTAGGGTGGGGAGAACTATAGAGCAGAGATAAAAAAATTAAATTCGATATACATATTTCAATAAAAATATAATTCAATAAAAATAAAAAAAACTTACATTACATGCCTGTAGGTACTTACATTTATAAACCTATATCCATATTATATTGGTTATAATATGGATATAGGATTTAAGCGTCGCTTATCTTCGTAGATGCTCATTGCAGATCAACGTATCCAAGCCAGAAGCCACTGCCACTGCCAATGCCAGTCGCAATCGTTTACAACGATCATTAGAATATGGCTCAACTGCAGGCACGGATCCATCCATAATTATGGGCAATAGGGCGGGCGGTGGGCATGATGTTTATTTTAGGTATGTGTACATTTTATTTAATAGCTATTATTTATTATTAAATCTTTATTTCAGACATCATGGTCCATTTGTACATTTACATACAACACAAAATTACACACAAGAAACAAAAGAAATCCACTATTTTTAAGTATACCTAAATCGGATAAATAAACTTTAAATTTAAAAAACTCAAAAACATCAAATATATGATGATTTGCTATGATGATTTGGAATTGTTCTGTAATGTTATAGCTAAGTTTTTGTGAATAAAAAATTTGAATCTGAATTTGAATGCCCAATTGCCCACAACCCTAATGGAGTTTATTGAGGAATCATTGATATTTGATTGGAACAAAAGCTTGAATTCATTATTTAGATACCTACCTACGTAAGTACCTACATAAATATTTGTTTTAGGAGCTTATATCTGTTAAGCCTTCAACATAAGGATATCGTACTTTGACTCGCACTTGGCCAAGTTTTAGGTGGCTGTGCTGACAACCTTTTTTAGGGTTGGATTCGCGCCTGCTCAATTGGTTCTAGTACCTACCAAATAATTGTACCTATTTTGTAACTTTATGTAAATAAGGACGTCTTGAACCACATTCTTAATTACATAAGTATGCAATTTTTGTATGCGTTAAATGTGTTTAGGTTAGCTAAATACAATTAGGAATCGTGGTGCAAGAGGCCCTTAATATATTACTTCTTTAATTTATGTAGGTAGTTTAGTTGTAACTTTTAAATTAATTATAGACAAACAACTAGCGAACAACCGTGGGTTCGCCCGCGTGGACTACTATTTTTTAATCCGTACCGTGGATATTTTATGAGCCATGTATGTTTCTGGAATTAAATGTATTTTTTTTAATACCTATGATTATTTAGTTTTTTATTAATTTATGAGCTGGAATAACAGATAGGGCCTATGTGTTATTCTAGCTCACAAACGTGAATCGCACTGCCGCAGTGCGATTCACTAGGACATTACGATACTAGGTAGGCAATAGTACGATTATGACTACGATTTTATTCCGTTTACTATGACATCAGTCCTCTGGGAATCTCTAAATTCCTTTTGAGAAAAAATCTCTTACAATACGGTCACTCAGGTCAATAGGCCCACTCAGGCGAGATTGCGTTGCGGGCATTCGCTAGTAGGTAACTTTAATATTTTGCAAGCTTATTTCAACTCTTTCCTATCTTTGCTAGCCATAATATTAGCTGCAATTTTTTTGTAAGGTAAAATTTGGTAAAATTGTTTTGGAAGGTAGGTACCTACTTTACTTATGCAAGAAATAATTATTAGGACATCGATGCTGATATTCTTTATTCAATCAATAGCCATTATAAGTAGGTACATAGGTAAGTAGGTAGTAGTTACATGCTTATCTAATTATTCATTTAAGTTTTGATCAAGATAAAATTGATTTAACGACAAAGTTTTGGTTACGTAGTTACATTATTCTAGACCTTATTAGCAAATTACAATTCAGAACTTTTCTACTACATACAGATTTTACATTTTGTTTGATATTCACTAACATAAAAGACGAACAGATGACATTTATTAATTTAACAGATTATTGCACAATTACCTATTACCTACAAAACAGAGATAAGGATATCACACCTACAATTATTATAATTTACAGACATGTCTCAAACGATAATTTTCAGTTGTTTATAAGATTTTAAAAGTTATTTTATTTGCCTGTCGCATCTGGTAGGGCAATTATAGAACCTGCATGAATAATTGTGTTTTTATTCTCAACTAACTTATATTTTATTCAAACTATTCTGCGGATGTGTAGATAGCTATAGCTTGTGAAATAAGGACTTCTGTTTGCTCTACTTCATTGTAAAAATCCTCATCATCATCATTATCATCATTTTCTTCATTATCCTCTCCATCCTCTGAGTTCTCATCTTCAGCGTCAGAATTATCATGTTCGTCATCTGAGTTTTGATTCTCATCTAAAAATTCCTCTTCATCAGAATCGTCTTCATCTGATTCATCATCTACGAACTCCAGTTCCATTGTTCCCACAATAACTAAATTTCCATCATCTAGTTCAGGCTCATCTTCGTCAGCGGATGAGTCATCGCTCTCATCAGTCCCAGGAACATAAATTTGTTCCAGTTCATGCAGAAGCAATTCCTCCGTCAACGCTGGTGTTTCATCATCTCCCAATCCCTCCACACTGTATTTGTTATGCAGTATGTGAATAAAGCTCCTGGTTGCAAACCATGCTCTTTCCTCACTCAAGTTCAGCCTTTTGAATTCTTCAAATACATCTTTGAATAATTTATTTGGAGACTCAACAAGTAAATGCAGCGTCTGTCCATCATCAATAAAGTAATACGCAATTGTGCGGGCATCGCTAAGAAATTTTCCAACAAAAACCAATGCCATGTCTTCATAGCATATATCCAAGGTGTTAGTTATACCGTATTTAATTTCCCTTATAGTTGTTGTGGGAGTCACCTAGAAAAGACAGACATTCCATGTATTCATAACATAAAATGAATGCTGGTTTTTAACATCTTAACACTTTTGCAAGCTTCCTCATCCTGTACCCTACATAAGTTATAATTCATTATACGAGTAGCATATGAAAACAAGATTCATGAATAAGAGATAAGTGAGAAAACCCGAGTTAATGTTTTTAGGTTTTTTTCAGTCACACATCAAAATCCCTTTATTATTTCGGTCTAATTTCAAGTGAAGTATTGAATAAATGAGGCATTGAGATACACTGTTCGTGTATTTATTAAGTTGGTACCTATATGGATATTCACCATTGGCTTCAGGCTAGCTTTACTCCTACTCAAAAATAGTAAAGTTGTAAAGCTACTATGTTCTGCCGTAGCTCTTGATGGATTGTAATGTTTTTTGTAACGATCTAATTTCTCCCACAATCAGCCAAGCCAAACAACTCGGGTAGGTATTCAATTTTAGATTTTTTTTTTTTCCAATAGATGGAGTGGAGACTCAGTAAACAAACTAGAAAGTCTGAAAGTGGCCAATGAATGAAAATATGAGGAGCAACAGGTTGATACGGTTTGGAAATGCATGATATAATAAAGAATATCATCTATGAAAGTGGGTGGATGGATATTTGAATAAAGGTATCTTTTTGTAGACCAATTAAAAGATGGAGTGTATAAAAGATGACGTCATGAGTAAGAAAGAGGTGAGTGCTGAAATGATGGCTGATCTGATTGCGGGAAATGGGAGAAGAATACATTTGTGCTGACACCACGTAATGTGGGACAAGGGTAGGATGATGATGATGATGAGAATAATTTCTTTTGGAGACATCTAAGTAAAATTTTTGGCACAAGCTCGCATTTTAAAAGTACCTAGTCAGCGTTCTACGTGATAGTTTATAAGCCCAACGCTGCCTATTAGAATGTTTCTGATTTCAACTTGGTGTATCCAATAATGCACGTATGAAGCACATTAACTAGGTATACTTAGTATTGAAAGTCAAAGAACTTGTCTACTTGGCCTACATGGCTCTTGTTCTTTGTTCGTTAAGAATTGGTAAAGTTTTCACTCAGATAAATTCTTACCTCTATTATAAAATCGCCAGCATGTACAAGTGTGTCTGCACCATCCCCAAATGGTGTGACCATGGATACAATGACCATAAGTCTCATTTTATCTGGATCGTTGTAGGCATCGATCGATAAAGCTGGTTCTGGTCCTTCTTTGGATTCAGAAGCGCATGCAATGACGTGTTCTACTTCAACTGGCAAAATTAGTATATCGATTTCCTTCTCAGAAGATGGCGCCGGGTCAGCTTCTGCAACCGGTTCGCTCTGTTTAAGATCAGGAGCCGATGGTTGCGTAGTCATCATATTCATTGTTGAAGGTTCTTCAGGCATATTTTCCGTTTCGACCTTGGGTTCTATTCCAAGGTGTTTACCACTTAACTGAGCAGAGCCCATGGCAATATCATTTTCTGGATCTGGCAAATGAATAATAGTTATCGGTGCCAAATCAGCAAATAAATCCATTGTGAAGTCTTCTTCAAAGTCCACGCCTAGGCTTGAAGACATTGTTAGCTGATTGATAGCTTATATGGTGATTTGATTTTCTAAAAATGCACTTGTTTTTTTTTTCTCACCTCCCTTCGCTTAAATTACATTTAAAGACACACTAAGGTAGGTAGAGGGCCAAGTTAATTTAACTTTGGTAAGTATATTAGTTAATTTCTTACTGTAGGTACCGCACTTTTCTTTATCTAAAACACAGCACGATCGGAAGCCCAGCCACTCGCACTTTGTTTTCATTTATTGATTTGGTTTCTATTCTGATTCGCCGGGGTGGGAGGGTGTGGAGGGAAAATAGTGTGCGAGGTCAGTGAGGCTTGCAGAGAAGCAATATAGAATTATAACGAGGATGAGGGAGAGAGGCTACCTACGCAGATGCGCGCGCGGGGTTCTGGAGCCTTCGAGATGCGCAGCACCCGGCTTTCGTGCTCTGCGCCCGCCGTCGGCTGCCCCATCCGGGAAAATGTGGGTGGCCATGGTAGGTGGTTACACGACTTCAGAATAAAATGATTAATTCATTGCCATAATTTACCATGACCTAAAAGTTAGATTTAGGTCTTGTATAAAAGTACCTACTTAGGTACCTATATACTTATGCTTTCAAATATAAAATCTAGTTACCTATTAAAATAGTAAATTCAAATTAGTTAGAAAATCATTACATTCAAAATATTAAGATTGGGTAAAATTAGTTTTATTTTATGGCAGTGGTACACGAGTACCTGCCTGCCTACCTTCCTTTACGGCTTTAAACGTACCTAGTTATAGAAAATTTCATATGTAGGTACCTAAGTATAATCATAAAATTATTTTTACCTAGGTAGGTAAGTAGGTACGTAGATTCACCATATACATATGTAGGTACCTACCTACTCAATTAATGTATGAACTAGTTTAGGCCGCCATAGAGTAACTTTTTGTAGGCCGCCTGAAGGCCTCCGTCACGGTTTAACGACTAAAAGCCACAGAATACTATTAAAGCTTGATAGTAGGTTACTAATGTATAGCTTTATCATAAGTGTAGATCTGTAGAACTGTAGAATATAAAGAACCCGCTACGTTCATTTTTATATAGTTAAGTATAGCTTTGTACTTCCTAGAATTTCCGTTATTTATTCGTTCATTGAATTCTCATTATATATTGATCTTCTCTGGACGTGATAAAGACAGTGGGCCTTACTTACGAAAGCCTCTCAAGGCGATTGCACTGTTTAAATAACAGGTTTTGTGAAATTTCCACCTATTAGTCCATTTCAACGATGAGAGGCAGCCATTGTGACGTTTAAATAGCTGTCAAATGTTAACAGGCTCATGACCTAGTTTAAGTCATGTGTCAAATGTTGAGACCAAAGATGGCCGGATTTATTACATTCCAATCAGCTGTGATGTGAAAGTGTGAACTCGACTCTCGACGAAAATGGAAGATTTTGATAACTTTTAACCGGATTTTTCTGGAGGTGATGAGACGCTCATATGCCATTATCAAGACAACAATTATTGCATGTGCTGTGCTGCATAATTTGGCAATTATACTCCATGAAGAATATAATGCAGCATTTCTTTAAAGTGAGGATGAAGAAATAGAAGCTGATGTTGTAATCGACGACGACGTAGCACACATAACAAGAAACATGTACTTACATAGAAAATGATCTTTAATTTTAAGAAGTTTTAACAAGAACAAGAATATTGAATTGTAATGAATAATTATACCTACCAGGGACGTAGCTATAGCTTTGTTAAGGGGGGGGTCCAAAGGTTCCAATATACCAAAGATCTTTGTTAAGGGGGGGGTCCAAGGGTTCCAAAATACAAAAATTGACTAGGTTTCCTCCGAACTTAATGGGCTAAGGGGGGGGTCCGGACCCCCTAAACCCCCCCCTTATATACGTCCCTGATACCTACTACAACATAATCATATTCATTTATAAATACAACTAGCTTCCACCCATACAGTAGCAGTAGGTACCCAGATAAAAAGTAGCCCAATGTCCTATTCCTTGTCATTATCTAAAATTTTAATTTCAGCCAAATCGGTTCTGTGGTTGTCGAGTTATAGAGGAACAAACATACATTCAAACTTCCGCATTTCTAATATTAGTGAGATGAGATAGGGAGACCAGCAGCACCCTCTTGCCGTTGCCCCCGTAGTGATGGTATATGGTGATCTGATGATGATGATGGTGAAAAGTATCCTATACTCTTCGTCAAGAGTTTAGCTATCACATGTAGAAAGAATTTTTCAAATACAACTACCTAGTAGTTCAGATTAGCTCATTCAAACAAACAAACTCTTCCGCTTTACTATATTAGTATAGACAGTGATTGCTGTTATGATACTGTCCTGTATAGTTAGGAAATAACACAAATAACAAAGGCAGAATTTACAATATAGAAAGATCATTTTAATAATCAATAAAAGACCTTAATTTTTATTATAACATCCTCTAATTATATTTAGAACTCTCCTTTTATTTTACAACATTACTCCTACAAGTTTATCTCCTTTGATTCATCATTACATTCATGAGTGACTTCCCTCGCTGTCCTTTTAAGATGTTCTTGGTTTTCACTGAAGCAGTCGGACTTGGATCTGTTAAAAAGAAATTAAATTGAATGCTTATGTGTGCAAAGTGTAGTGTACACTGGTATGTAAGAATTTAAGTATAGAAATAGGTACCTTCTTGCATACCAGATGGAATCCACAGTAAGTTTCTGAGGAACCCTCCTCCTTAGATCCTGATCTACAGTAGGTAGGTACTCATTTACCAACATCACTCTTACAAGTTTATCTCCTTTGATTCATTCATGTCATGAGTGACTTCCTTTCTCTCTGTCCTTTTGAGGTGTTTTTGGTTTTCACTGAAGCAGTCGGACTTAAATCTGTTTAAAAGAAATTGAATGCTCATGTATGCAAAGTGTGTACACTGGAATATACGTAAGAATATAAGTACCTATACAAATAGGTAGGTACCTTCTTGCATACCACCGTGAGTTTCTGAGGAATCCTTTCCTTCAGGTCCTGATCTACAGTAGGTGGACTGGGCAGGAAAAAAATCCACAGTTACTTTCCTTGCTACTTTATAGGTCTTCTTATTGATTGAACAGACATTTTTTCAAAATTAATCAAACAAAATAACAGAAATAAAAACACAATCCCAAGTTTCGTAAACAAATCAGTTGACTTGACTGTTGACTGACAGATTGACACTGACTGACTTGTTTGTCACCACACAGATGCAAAAACGTGGTTTTGCCGGTTGCGTTCGTTCTAAAGTCGGATATAGACGGGGATATTCGTGTAAAATCGTGTCAATCGTTCAAATTTCGTGGATCTGTGGGTTTCTCGGCTGAACAACAGAGATTTTGCCCTTGTAGGTGAAGCCAATTTCATGACTGACTTAAACATGAGAGACCGCTCCACTGCTGTTCCATTGAGAACAGCTTAAGTTGTAGCTTAAACACCTTACATAAGTAAGACCCAGTATTATTATTGTTCTGTGACTAAACTACTACTACTTCTCGTGTATAAAATCCCTTACATAAGGCAAAGTTCGCAAAAGGTCTTAATAATCTGTGGTCAAAAATGTCAAAATGACATTTCACTGCCCAATTCCACATGTCATGTCAATCAAGCAAAGCAAGTCAAGTCAATCAATCAATCAAATCATTTGAATTTTGTAGAGCCGTGTGTGTGTGCGACGAGACATTTTAGAACCGCAAAACTTTGCAGTTACTGAATTATTTTTGGAAATTATAGTATACACTGAAAATGGAAGAAGAAGGAGACAATATTTTGTTGGAAGAAAATTATTACCAATTTCTAAATGTGTCGAAAACGGTAACTATTGCATCACATGTCATCTCCAAATACTGTCGGCTTGGATATTTTTACCTTATCATTATCATCATTATATAACCCAGGAGAGTTATCGTTACCTAGACTATGATTGTTGTGATACCAAGATGGCCTAGGTTCTACAACCTCTCGTATATTATTGAAATAAGGTTAGAAAATGGATATCGAAGAGGTTACGAGTTCGTACTTACCCTCGCCCGAGTACCAAGAATATTGGAAAAAACCTACTTTCATACTGAAACCAAGTATTCACTCAACTTAAATACTGTCATGTGTTACTCTCAGTTATTTGAGCATACATTACCTTTTGGAAATATCTAAGGCCGTCCACATACTTCAGACTTTTGGTCTGACCGGACATCCGACACGACTGTCCTTGCCATACATTTGCTTCCAACTGTCGGATCAGACATGTGTTGCATGTTCAAACAAATGTATGGCACCAACGCCTTCAAATAATAGGATCGGACAGTCGGACGGACAAAAAATCGGACATCTGTGGCTGGCCTAAAGGCCACTAGCTCATACAAACCCACTATCACTTACTCAGCTTTTTCTAGTGAGAGGTTCCAAGCCCGTAGCTGCAAGAAAAACTACAAAAATTTATTGAACTGTTTCAGGCCACACCGGAAGAAATAAATAGTGCATATCGCCGTCTCTCTCGTATGTTCCACCCAGACAAGCACAGCACCGATCGACCCCATCAGCAGAAATGGGCTGAACAAATATTCAACAAAGTCAAAGAAGCCTATGAAGTTTTATCTGATTCACACAAAAGGGCCATTTATGATACACTAGGTAAGATACATTCATGTGGAAAGAATTATAAAACTTACAGTTTACAACTTGTATGTAATAAAAGCTCTGTCTAATCTGTGAAGATGTGATTAGGTCCAAGATTGGGTTTGAAGTTATAGGAAACTTTTCAGAAAAAGAAACACTCAGGTAAAATGGGAAAACTCACTCTTGTTGGTCATGCCTGGACCATCCAATGTCAAAGTGGGCATAATACAAAAACATGGAAGATTTGCCAAATTATAAAAAGTTGCTAGATTTTAGGAACATTAGGGTTAGCTACAAAAAGTGGCTAGTTAAAATTAAATTAAACACATTAAGGTTCAATTCTGTTATTTTTTATAAATGATATCGGGATTTCTACATGCCTGGTTTGGATCAGACAAGAGATTTTTTAACATTTATAATAATAGGATCTTGATAGTAATTGTTTGTACACAGGTAAACGTGGCTTAGAAGTGGATGGTTGGGAGGTAATATTTCGCACACGAACACCAAGAGAAATAAGAGAAGAGTATGAAAGGTAAATATGTCTACTCTTAGGCCTTATTTACGGTTATGCGGGGCCTCTTTCGTTGCTTTGGCGGCCCGCACTGAATTCAAACATATGGCGTTGTAGAGTGCGTTTACAGAGCGATTTTACACGCGTTTGTTTGAAATGCAGCGATATTTGCGACGGAATCCGTAGATGGCAACGACGCATCTCACACGGCTTTTACCGCGGCGTCCCCCGTTTGCGACTGCGCCCGACACGATGCCCGCGGCGGAACTTTCTGCTATTTTTGTTTGGAAATCGTACAACGCGGGCGCCGCCCTAGTAGTTATTTTTTTGAGTATATGTATGTTTATTACTTTAGCACGCTCTGCAGCTTAAACATATTGATGGATTTTAACATTGTGAGGTGTCTTTTGGTTTGTCTTGAGATCCGCCAATGTATACTTGTTGCAAGCGGTGCTCCGGCCCCCTCTTTCAGAGGGACTCGCAAAGAGTGGTAGTGAATTACGAGATAGGTTTATTACCTTTCACAGTGTTCTCTGTAATCTGTTATGGTTTGTTTCAGGTTAAAGCGAGAGCGAGAGGAACGTAGGCTGCAGCAGAGTGCGAACCCTCGCGGCACTATCACCATGTCTATTAATGCAACTGACATGTTTACTAAGTACTACGACGAATATGAAGTGTGAGTAGACATGTTTATTGTTTTATATTGTTACCAAAAGCCCGCCTCAACTATGGTTTAATAGTAGCCTTTGCCAGTGGACTGATTTGGCTAAAATTTGGAATAGGTTTACTGTTATTTTTGTTTTTAATTGCCATTTTTTTACTGTTTCCTGTGGTTTGAAATACCATATCCTTACTAATTTTATAAATGCGAAAGTAACTCTGGCTTTCTGTTACGCTTTCACGACTTAACGCATTTTAATAAAATTTGATACAGTCTTAATTTGAACCCTGAGGAAGTGAGGAAGGACATAGGCTACTTTTTATCCCGGACAAAAAACAATTTAATTTCCGCGATAAAGGGTTCCGACGCGGACGAAACCGCGGGCGCTTTATAAAATGAAGTTTGTAATAGAATAGATGTAAATACTATGTTTCTTTAACGTTTGGAAGCGAAGTGCTCGTGGCGTAGCTTGCTTAGACGTTCTTGATTGATCGTTGAAGTTAAGCAGCGTTGTGTGCGGTCACAACTTGGATGGGTGACCGCAAGTGGTATTATGAGCTGAGCGTTTCCGTGCTTCGGAGGGCACGTTAAATGGTCGGTCCCTGCTTTTAAGTCGTTAAGCTATAATGGAGGCCTCTAGGCGGCCTAAAAACTGTGGCACCAGAGTTGGCCACTTGCTCATACGAACTTACTGACTACTGCCTCAAATTACTATCTTGACATTTTAAATTTCCTTGTGACATGACATTAATACCTACCTATGACATTTTAATCAAGATTTTAATTTAGTAATTTTGCATTAAATTTAAATTACATTGCAGTGCCCAACAGGGTGTATTTATAAAGCCTACTAAGCCTACCTAGACCTAAGCTATACTATGTACCTACATACAAGTAATGAATATATGAATATGAATACTTTACTTTTAACATTTCAGGGAAGAAGCACAACTTATACCTTCTATCGAGGTGTCAGGGATGAGTATTCAGCAGTCAGTTGATGCGCCCGTCACACTCAGGAACACAATGACAGTGTCTGGGAACATCTCTACGCAGAATGGCATTGGTACTTACTACTTCGTGTGTTTACTAGAAAAAAAACTTAGGCCCTTACATCTTTACTAGATGATTTATACAGTGTCAGGAGGCAATCTTTGCCTACACTTATCGGGACACTGTAGTGCCTGGGACAATGTTAAGGTGGAGTAGGCTTGCCCAGCACCTACACCATTGGATAGGTCATTTAATAATTGACATAATGTCCTATCACTTTTTCGATTGGTTATAGTGATGAGAAATCTCCAAAAATTTGCATTTTAGTCTTATTTCGGAGCGAGCAGCCGTCGTAAGCGCCGCGGCCGAACGCATCCTAAATTCATCTTTATTTTAACGAAGCTAAGACAATTTAGAGTTGCACTTATCGATGTTCTAATTTTAGCTCGGGGTAGCGCCTTAACACCATTGTTTTTAGACATTATTTAACACACGGAAATTACTCACGTAAAAAATATCATCGATTTAGATACCGACAATGTTTCGATTCATCAGGAGAATCTTCATCTGGGTAAGGAGGGAGTTGCGGCAAGGTTACTCCTCGCGGTCGCGTCTCACACTTTGAGAGTGAAACCATTGTTTTTGTTTTGTACAGGTAACGGCACGGTGAACTTATCGAACCGGCATCTCAGCTCAGAGAAGGGCTGGACAGAGGTGGAATGTGGTATCGGCAACGGTCCATTGCTCGGCTTCAAGATATTCCGAACGCTGTCACGCATGATGTTCCTCAACTGCGGGACAGTTATGCACTTCACGCCGAGGGGGATATCGCCGACATTCTTCTCTAGTGAGTACTGTGACAAGAAATGACAGTCTCAAAAGCCTTTGTCCTGCAATTTAATAGAGAACTAGCTCGCCCCGACTTCGCACGGGTCACATCACACACCACACTAGAAACCTGTAAAATTATCAGTGTCTCTACTATATTATACATATAAACATTCCTCTTGAATCACTCTATCTATTAAAAAAAACCGCATCAAAATCCGTTGCGTAGTTTTAAAGATTTAAGGACACATAGAGACATACAGCGGGAAGCGACTTTGTTTTATACTATGTAGTGATGATATTTTGTATAATTTTGTTCGCAGCAATGGCGCTACAACTTGACGCGCATTCTGTGGGCTATCTGACGTACCGCGCTGGATCACAGGGTTCCTCCATGTCAACGATATACGTGCGTGATTCAGAACGCTATCACAGGTGACACACCAAAGTATTATGGCAAACCAAACTTGATCCTAACTTTACCTTAATAACACAAGTGATTTTGGTTTTATTCAACTTGAGGGTAGGCCCACATCTGACGAAAGATACGTCGCGTCTTGTCGGTCGCGTAACTTCGACCCCCTTAGGCGGCGTCTTGCGTGAGCGATTCAAAGCGAACGCGATTGCGAAGCGATCCGACGCTTAAATTCGCGTGCATTTGCGGTTGGTCACGTGTAGGTCACTATACAATAGTTATCGACTGTCTATTGTTTCCGCACCGCATTAGGCCGCGGCGTTACTCATGTCATATTTAACGTAATCCAAGCATCTTTTCTTTAGGTTGTGACTCCACCAAAGCGGAGGAGATGTGTTTACACAACCAATAGAATTTCTTTATTCACACACCTCGTGAAACAGACGAGATGACATGTGTGAATAACGAAATTCCATTGGTGTTTCAACACATCTCTCGTCTCCGCTTTGGTAAGTCTCAGCCTTTACCTACTCATAAATCCATTCACATTATATCAAGTACTCTTCACATGACATTTTTCTCATAGTCATGTCCATAATCATTCCAAACTGTGCCTTCATCCTTTCATATTAAGGTCAAAAACGCCCGTTATGTAAAATGTTAGTTTGTTATAGTTGTTGTGTCGGTTGGCAGTAACGCTGCTGTGCAGATCGGCAAGCCGCATTCATTCGTATCGCTCAATCTGCTCTGGAAGCTACCTCAGTACGACATGAAACTCCGGCTGGCTCTAAAGTGAGTATTAAATCTATACAAATATAATAAACGGAAGAGTTTGTTAGTTTGAAGGCGCTAATCCCAGGAACTACTAGTCGGATTTGAAAAATTATTTCTGCATTTGATAGCTAAACTGTTGAGGATCTTAAGCTTATATAACTTAAAAAACTTAACATAACTTCATAAAGACAGTTAAAGATGCCATTTTCATGTTAAGAAGTGATGATTCTTTTGTTTGTTACATGGAAATACTTGCAAAGTTAGTTGCGCGAATCATATTTACAACCTGACACAGTCCAGCAAATGAAAAAAAAAACGCAAGAAAATTTGAATTTCTCGGGCTACCACGCACATCCACCTTAACAACTTATTAACTTATTGAGCTGGAGCTGCTAGTCTATAATACATATAATAAGAATGAATAGGCAATAAAGATTTGAGTGTAATTCTATGGTTATTTTTCAAGGGGCGGCACCTTCGGAGCGATCGTGGAATACGGCGCAGAAAAGAAGATTTCACAGAACAACAGCGTTTCAGCAGCCGTTATGGTTGGAGTGCCGAGCGGAGTCATACTAAAAGTCAAGTAATTATCCAATTTGTTGAATTTTGTCATTATTATATTTTTTAAGGGCTTTGCTGGCGATTGGTTAAGATGTAATTTACTGCCAGGTTTTCAGGCAGGACAAATGCCCAAACTTAGAGCAATTATTTTCAGTAATTGAATGATTTTTTATGATAGGTACTATAATGTGATAACAGACTGATTTTTTATGATAGGTTCTATAACGTGAAAATTTGTGAGCGAGGAGAGATAGTAAAATGTGTGCAAGTATCGTAGCAAGTGGAAATGAGTTGTCTCTGTCTATCCCTATGGAAAAGAGGCGTGGTTTGGTTTGCGTTTCAATCACGCTTTAACCAGTGGCGCAGAATACTACAGAGGGCTCACTCCGCACTTTAGGTATAAAGCTACAAGTAGTACATTGGCCCATTTGCATTACAATCCAGAATAGAAGACAGAGACAGAGATACGCGTTAGAAAGGTGTGGCAATATTAGGTATTCATCGCAGTTTGGATGGATGTATGCTTGTTCCTCTATAATTCGACAACGACTGAACCAATTTGCCTGAAATTTAAAATATAGATAGATGATGACCAGGAATAGGACATAAGCTCCTTTTTATAGTAGTCTACGCGGGCGAAGCCGCGGCCATCCGCTAGTATTTAATAAATGTGAAATTATAAATTATTTGTTGCGCGTCTGGGTTTTTAATATCATTGTACTTGTATTTTATGGTTCCTAGTTTCTCACGATACAGGGAATTCCAGTGTAGTTCAAAATCATGTGACTGAGATGTTAAATATTTAAAATATAGGCATTACGGCGCTTCAAAAACAAAATTATCTTTTAAGTACTTTATCCTGTTTCATTCTATTGCTAATTGTGCAGACGCAAATTCTATTATCTTGATTTCCTAAATGTATTTTATGCTTTGCGCGCTAACAGATGCGAGAGTATTAATTTGTTTTTATTAATTCGAATTTATTTATCTATACTTACTATCTATACTAATATTATAAAGAGGTAAAGCTTTTTTGTATGTAGGAGTTAATCTCCGAAACTACTCATCCGATTTCAAAAATTATTTCACCAGTATTTAGAATAAACTTTCAGGATGGATATAGGCTATATGTTATGTACCTCGCGGGCAACGCTGCGGGCTGAAGCTAGTTTGAAATACAATAGAAGCAGTTAGAAACGAGAGCCTCTGGCTCAACGGGTCTAGGTCAAAGTCAGTGAAAAGTGTACCTAATAATTATTATCTATTATATAGAATCTATAATACATAATCTGTCTAGAATCTATCATTATATCCCATAGCAATGAAACTTTATACTGCAGTCGCGATGATAAAAAAATAAATATTGCAAAGCATGCTTGGGCATGCCGAATTCGGACCCCCTTAAGGCTGGTTTTACTATCACGTATACCGTCGGCGCTGATAGGCGAGTAATCTTTATTACAATGAGATAAGGATACTGATTGTTTAGCAGAAATGGCTACGCTGATTGCTCTTGTCAGTGCTGTGGTGTTGCACTGGTTGACAGGAAAACCAGCCTAAGCTGGGGTCCCACGGCCCGTAAACTCAAAAGTCAAAAGTCAAATTCATTTATTCAATAAGATCACTAGTTTACCACTTTGAATCGTCTTAAGAGCTAGGTGATTCTACTCCTGTTCCTTCGCGACCAAGACCGTGAAGAACCAGGGCAACAAACACGGTTTGGGGCCTAACACTCTTTTCGGTGACACACTTTTTGTATGTAATGTGTATTGTATGTAATACTGACAGGCCGCGCCAGATGTTGCAACGCGTGTCGAGGCTGGCGCGGCCTGTGCCGAGCATTCGTGTGTTGGCCCGCTGTTTAACGGGCCAGGCCGATCGGTCTTATTCATACCTTGCTTTGTTTATGCAGATGGACGAATTCATCACAAACGATCGTAGTGCCGATACAACTCTGTGAGGAAGTGATGCCATCTCCTGTGTTCTACGCGACGGTCCTGCCTGTTGTCTCGTGGCTCATCCTGAAGAAACTAGTGCTCGATCCTATTGCGAAGGAACGCGAGGAAAGGAATAAGCAGCGGTCTATGGAGGCCAACTTTGAAAGGTTTGTTGTTGGTTATAGCGCCTCATGGACACTACTTACGGCCATTTTTAATATGGAAGTAGAGTAAGATTCAGCACTAAAGTCCGATAGACGCGGCGCTGCTATCGCAGAACTAGGTTATGTAAAAAAATACTAATTGTCCAAATAAAGCTTGAACAATAATAATTATGCTAGTTTGTATGTTCGTTAGCTCTACACACCCTGAACGACCTTGACTAAAAGAGCCTAATAAAGTAAATGAAACAATTAGTTCCCGCTTTTTCCGTAGGACTTGAGTGCTGAATCCTACTCTATATCAATATCTCAGTAAGGCTGGATTCGATCAAACTGGATTAAGTTTTTACTCGAGAGTACAACCTTAAAAATATTTAAACCCGTACTTGTTTGAATATTTTGACATTGTAATGTTGACACCTTATAACCAGGATAATTTGTATGCACGTAATAATGCGGTTGCGCTTTCTAAACAATTGTATTTTGAATTTTGTCAGCTTACTTACTCAGTCAGTTTGTCAGTTACTCTGAAGTAAGATGACTTTTGGTCGAATCCAGCCTAAGCAAAATAACAGATAGAATATTGAAACTGGACGCTAGTGACGCTTTTAGCTAATTCTATAATTTTTAATTTTAAAATGTTAATTTCGATTAGCTCATATTTGTCGGTTATAATAGGGAACATGCAATCGTAATATTTTTCAATATTTTGAGTCTTAAATGCAAAAAAAACATAAAAGAAGACCCAGTGCAACGTTTTTATTTTAGTTAGTATTGATTTTTAACAATTATTACGAATTATAAGTACGTGAAACGGAACGTATTTCAATACACCAATCAGCGTCGAGTAACATGAGTGACGTAAAAATCTTCTCAATTAGGGATGTGACCCTTTATACTGATGAATGTGCTATCGATAACTTTAATGGTTATGATTACTAATCATAAACATAAGCAACACAAAAAGCCTGAAACATATATATTTAGTCAGAAACAAGGGTCGTTCGCGATTCATCTAAAATGCAATTTGCCTTTGTAGCAATATGCCTGACATGAATATCTAAAAAGTAATATGCCTGATGATAAGTTAAATGCATTATTCTCATAATTTTTCGCCTAAGATTTGAAACACATAAGACGCAATATGCCTGAATGGCAATTTATTTTAAACTCAGTTTACCCGAGTTGTACAGTACAGTGTCTAAAACGCAATTTGCCTTTGTAGCAAAGTGCCTAACATGAATGTCTAAAAATTAATATGCCTGATATAAATGCGTTAATTTCATATAATGCCTAAGATTTTTCATCATAATCAGTTCAAGTGAAAGCTATTGAAGAGATCTTCATTTAAAGTGACAGCTGTCAAACTTCAAACGGCCATATCTCGAAAACTACTCATCCTCGATTCTTCTTTCTAAGCTCAAATGAAAGCTATGACCTAGATCTACATTTTCAATGACAGCTGTCAAAATGACATCTATCATTTAAAATGTAGATCTTGGTCATAGCTTTCATTTGAACTAAGAAAGGGAAGTCTAGGACGAGTAGTTACCGAGATATGGCCGTTTGAAGTTTGACAGCTGTCACTTTAAATGAAGATCTCTTCAATAGCTTTCACTTGAACTAAGAACGGGAGTTTCCGAGATAAGGCCTTTTGAACACACACTAAAAAAATATGTAGAAAATGACACTAGATGTAAAATATGACAGATTATGTCAAAAATGGCAAAAAAAATCTGTTGTTTTTAATCTGTCAATTTTGACAATTAGTGTCATTTTTTATTTAATCTGTCATTTTTGACATCTTTTCTCATAAGTAATAACATCTAGTGTCATTTTTGACATGATCTGTCATTTTTTATATAATTTGTCATTTTTCCCGGTCTTTATCTATTCTATATTTTAAATTTCAGCCAAATCGGTTCAGGGGTTGTCAAGTGGAAAAAAAATACATCCAAACATCCATCCATCCAAACTTTTGCATTTTATATTAGTGTGATGATAATCAATAAATTAATGAACAAAATCGCCTAACTAACCACTAAGATCTTTGCTCGCTTCGCTCGCTCACTCGCTCTAATATTTTTCAAATATTTAGAATATAATATAACTTTATTGTACTTACCTACACCATAAAAAGAAAACAGAATAAGAAAAAGAACCATTATTTTAAACAGTGATACAATTTACGATTTTTTTTTATTTTATTTGTTTGTGTAAATAATTTACTTTGATTGTGAACTTTGATTGTGTAAATAAGGAAAGAAAGATAAGAAAAGCTTTTTATTTCGACCACCACAAATATAACCTGACGTGCTACCGATCGTTACACATCAATTGGTAGGTAATAGTAGATTTCGATACATTCGTCTTGTGGCACATCCCTAAGCGGATAGCTGTGTTTAGTGGACCAAGAATAATAGCCATTGTATTATCAATCTTATGTCTTGTAGATAAAGACTAACAATTGATAACGGTAGATAACGCCATCTCGCGACAAGTAGCTGAATAAAAATATTTCGCAAAACGCCATCTCTTGACAGGTAGACTTTCATTTTAATTTATTATTATTTTATTAAGTTTAGAACCATGTTCCGATGGCTATAGGGTTTATTATCAATAAAATTAGTTTTATAGTTTTAGGTCCTTTTTAACGTTCTCCTCGACACGAGTGACGTCATCGTAACTGTACATCCGTTTGCGCGCGAAAATTTAAACGGTCAGTTTGAAACCGCAATTTTTTACATTAAATTGAAGTATTTTAATTTTTTTTTAAACTCGTGGTCTATTCTACATAAAATTCATTCAAATGAAAGCAAAAATAACAATAATGCAGGTTCTCTATTATAACCGAGCTTATCAAGATTTTCGACCCGATGAATATGGATTCGAGTTGGTTAAAGCGCTCCGGCTTGGGGAGGATCGCTTGTATCAATGCGGGTTCGAGTCCCATCGGATTCGAAAACATTGATGAGACTTTTCATTTTCAATTAAATTATACCTAAGTGTGGATAAACACTAGAAAATGAAAAATTATAAAGTACAGTACTTCAAGCTTTATAATGGACATCGGTTATTTTCGTGTTTTCCGAATATGTCCGACAGCAGGGTATGATTCCACAAAACAGAATGCGACAGAAGTGCAAGTCGTTAGCTGCGCAGTTCGTGGTAGCCAATTTGCTTTTCTTAAAAATGACAATGATATTTATTTGTTTGCGATAAAGTTGAATTTGTCAGTAACTTGCATTTCCAAATTACTTTTTGTCAATGGTTTTTGTAATTTTGTACGATTCCGATGTTTTTCGAAACGCATAATTATCTGGTAGTACTCTGTATGTAGTTAAATTGTGTTTACAGGTTACAAGAGATGCAGCGTCAAGCGCGCGCGACAGTTGAACTCATGAAGGCTACCTACACACGTATCCGATCTGACGAGGAGAAGAAAAAGGGCCTTGTAATACTAAAGGCGCTGTATGGAAATCTGCCACCTGGTTAGTATTCAATTACAATGTTGTTAATAAAGTGTTCGATCATCGTACTATTGTGATTGTGTATGTACACGCATTTGTGTACACTACACGCATGTTGCCGCTAGCCGCGCGCGTCGTATATAATACCTATAACACGCGACAAGTTGACAAACCCTTCCGCGTCACATCGCGCCAGATAGTGACAGATTTATACGTTAGAAGAGCGGCAATGTTGAGGTGAATATCGCGTTAGGTACAAAGCGCTTATAGCTGAGTTGCACTTTGTTGCGTCTTAGCAAGAATCGCTATTAATTGATTTTTTATCGCGCAGTGAGTCTGTACGTAGTACTATTTATCTATTCTGCGACTATGTTTTCCAGGGTTCTATTGAAACGTTTATTAACTTTTGAACATAGATGTTTCTTCTGGGCGTTAAAAGGTATTCTATGTATGTATTTACAAAAAAAAAATTTATAAGTATTCTATCAGTTATCTGGTTCCCATAGTACAAGCTTTGCTTAGTTTGGGCTAGATGACGCTGTGTGAAATGTCCAGCAATATTTGTTTACTTTTTTTTTTTTCATTTCAAAAAAAATCATGTAGCCCCAAGCTAAGCAGAGCTTGTGTTTTGGCAACCACATGACTGATATACTACTTAAATACATTTTTTTTTTGGAAATACATACGTAATATACATACATACATAATATACTTTACTTGTGACGTTTGTAACAGATTGCACCAGCCACCCGATTCCCGAGCCGGTGCCAGGCGACGTTCCGGCTGAAACACCACCGCTCACTTCAGAGGTCATCGACGTCACTATCCCGCTACAGTGTCTCACAAAGGACTCGCGGCTAGAGCTGCTAGACGCCAGCAAGGTATTATAACCCACCCCCATAGCCCGCTAGCAGTATTTTATATCCGTAAAAGTCCTGTACAAACTCAACTTAGATGCATTTGAATAGTGTTATACAGAATAGTCGCAGGTATGTGTGTCCATCACAAAATCTAAATTGTCAAAAGGGTCTCTGTATGTTGCTTCGGCCCCATGCATGCCATAACGTACTATGACGACTTGACATACTGTTAATGATAAACAGGTAAAAAGTAATAATTCTGCAAAATGTGGGCATGTATAGTCCGACACAAAATAATAGAAATAAATGGGGGCGCCACTGTGCAAGCTAAATACGCGAAATAGATAAATTCTATATTAGAAGTAAATTATTACTTCTGACTAACGTCTTCGGCACCTGTACCATAGACAAGAAACCTGTACTTTATCATAGATTTGTAGAGAAAGGGTTTCCAAAGTACTGAAATTTTAGTTGTCGTGTCTACCCGTTTTTGCCGGACTATACCAAATATGTATTTGGTCATACCTCTGACTACCCCCTTACCCCGCATCCACACGTTGGGGCCAACGTTGGTCCCAATGCCTCTCACCAACGTGTGGTGCTGACAAAATAGCTTGGCGCCAACGTTGGGGCCAACGTTGGGGCTTGGCCGTGCCGTGTCGGTTTTATCAAAGGAAGTTGGCGCGCCAACGTTGGGGATCCGTCCACACGTTGGCGCTATGCTCAGTCCCGTTTCGACGCGCATCGTGAGCGCACGTGTCGACTGACGAGCGAGAATGTCATCGTATTCCTTATTTATTGTGTTTGTAGGACTATCGGGCAGAAATTTTGCACACTTATAGATTCTCGGTGACAATGAAATATTATGGTATCAACAAGCTGATCTGATGATGGAGTCAAGAGCTGTTCAACAGAACTCCTCAGTAAATAAGCCGATTGAGTTGAAACTCGGCATATTTGTCAAGTTCTGACTACAATGTAATAATATGGTGACAGCAAGCTGATCTGATGATGGAGTCTACTATTTTTTTTTATGTTACGGGAACCGTGCAATTTTTTGGGATAAAAAGTAGCCTATGTCCTATTTCCGGTTATTATCTATCTATATTTTAAATATCACCCATATCGGTTAAGTGGTTGTCGGGTTATAGAGGAACAAACATACATCCAAACATCCAAACTTTCGCATTTATAATATAGTGTGTTGTGTGAAGTGTGATAGTGACATGATGTGATGTGATTGTGATAAAATTGGTATTCAGTAATGTAAAATCACTTAGAGAAATTTCAATTTCTGTATCGGACGCGCAGACATCGGACGTCTGCACGTTGGCTCTGACGGAACAAGACTGGTGTATCGCCAACGTGTGGATGGTTCACGAAATCTTGGCCCCAACGTTGGGACCAACGTTGGGGCCAACGTATGGAGCCGGCGTTAGACATCTTCAAAGGGTTTTAAAAATGCCTAAAAAGATTGTATTGAGAGTAACTTCGTTGTGGAATTTCATTTATATTTCGTTTTAAAAAGTAATAATGTATTTGGTGACAGGCCGATCTGGCTGGTTTCTACGACCCGTGTGTGGGCGAGGCGAAGCACCTAACAGTGCAGTATATGTTCCACGGAAATTTGCACATCACCACCGTGGAAGACACTCAAGCGCTTGTATTGCCGCGAAACAGTAAGTCGTATTTCACTTTTAAACCTTTCGTTGTACTAGCTAGACGTTAACACACGGAAGTTCCTCACGTAAGAATATCGTCAATGATACAGACAATGTTTTGTTTGATTTAAAAAAGACAAATGTTTTGATGCATTCGGAGATTCTTCTGGGTCAGAGGGAACTCGTAATATGGTCGTTTCACATTATAATTTATACGTGAGTAATTCCGTTAAACGATAGGGTATTAGCGGCACGTCCAAATATGTATATTTATATGAATTTGTAATGTACACTAATATAAAAATGAAACAAAGTTTGTTAGTTTTTTCCGGCAGAACTTGTTAAAGAACGCGTTTACGGTCATTCGTAAGTTGAATATAGAAACCCGACATAAGTCCATTATGAAAAACTGGGCTAGTGTATAACGTTTAAGGTCGATTTACGCATATCAGTTAAGCCACAGTTCCGACACTGTACCGGCACAGTTTTCATACATTCATTGCCGATGTCGTCACTGACACTGACAAGTGGGGATGCGTTTATAGAGAATGTCTGAAAGAATATTTCGCACTGTGCCGATACTGTGTCGGTACTGTGTCTTCATTGATATGTGTTAATCGACCTTTATTGTTGTTTCTACAGATCACAGGATAAAGAGATCCTGAGAATACCGCCGGCGGCGGATCAGCGTCGCAGCCGCCATAGAGGCCAGCAGCCGAGCCGCCCTCAACCAGCCCCTAGGATAAAGCCGGGTTTCCACCGAGAAATGGTAATGAGCGGGAAATGAGCGGAACGGACCCTTTAGGGCGCGTCCCGATTAGGCGAACAATGAGCGGCTGACTGTCAGCTGACGTCTCTGAGAGGTATATGAGCGGTGTATCTGTAACTCAATGTTGGATGAAATTCAAAATTAGAAGAAAAAAATGCTAATCAGCCGCAATTCAGCCGCTCACTGAATGAGTCGGCAAGCGAAACGCCGCAAACAGCGCTGTATGGACACTCCATTTAAAAACTATAGGGAGGCAAACTGGAAGCAAACAGTAAGCCGCTCACTGTTCGCCTTATCGGGACGCGCCCTTATTTGAAATAGTTTTATGTTTCCACCAAGAAAGAGTTTGACAATTGACAGTAAAATCTAGACCTAAGCGAATTCATTTTAACTCTCTGCTCGCTCAGTCCTTTCCTGCTCGACAATTTTTTGGTGGAAATACAAGAATGCAGTTTACTCTTGCGAGTTAAACGGAGTACTTAATGGGTCCGCTCCGCTCGCGGTGGAAACCCGGCTTAAGCATCCCGGGACCGGCTTAGATAACCAATACGTCATAACCAGGGGCTCAATCTTGATACTCGATTCCAATCAGTTTTCTAAGTAGCGCATGATTAGGTCAGTCCTAGTAGACTTATTGCGTATGTTTTTGTCTTAATATGTCTACTCTAGCAAGCCTCTGCGTGCCTTAAGAAGGACAGCTTGTTCGATAGAATTAAGTGTGATTGTGGCACCGTAACTGCTAGTGTCAGCAAGCCTATAGCGTATTTACATTGGCAGCTCATAGAAAAAATCACTGATACTTGAACTATGAACTACTTTTACGTCGCTGACATATTTGATGAACTGCGGGGCTAAAAAGGCCCTTAAAGCAAAATCAAAATCAGTGAGAAGAACAAAACGTAATACGAGTCATTCGTATTATTTATTGTTCTTCTCACTATTATGTCTATGAAAAGGGCAAAGTGCATATAGTGCAATTCAAATTATGATTCTGCTTTAATGGAATTTTTTGCACCGGAATGTCTTGAGCACCCAGTCTGACGGTTAATCTCCGTTATGTTTAGTTGACAAACAAGTTCAATGTACAACCGACGCGTCGTTAAAAAAAAAGTAGTGAAAGATGAAGAGAAAAGTAAAAATCCTAATCATACGCTAGTTAATTCTATATAGTCTGATACTTCGAATAAATTCACAAACTACGATTGGAATTGAGACGGTAGTGTAGCCCCCAAGATTCTAGCTAATCTCTGTCCTAGATAAGCCAGATTTGCCAGCTTTTGACTGGCTCGGGCTAACCAATCCCCCTTCGACCAAATACACGTAATAACGCACAAAGGATTTAGTGTAAGCTTGGATCTTAGAGGTCGATGTGATTTTAGATTGCTTAAGGCAATGTAGACGGTTATAAAGCCTTAGTTTAACTTTTTCTTCTCAGTCGGGCACCCTTGGTAGAGTCGTCATGGTTCAATTGATGGCACACAACTCTATCGTCCTTTTCCAGGATTGCCGCTCTTTTCGCAATGCATCTTCATTTTTTGCTGTTAGTTGCATTGCGAGCACACTGCACTACTTGAGGTCTGGGTTGTTTTCTAGGTCGGTCAAGCTAGTTAGTATAGTAACCGACCAGGGCCTCTAGCCAAGTGGCATCAATCGATTCTATTTCTACAATTCGCTTTGCTTCGCTTACTATCGCCGATGTTTCATTGGTGGATAAATGAAACGAAGACCACGTGACCTTACGTTCGACCAATGAAGCGTCACGTTCGAGTGTTAGCGATTATAGAAATCGAATCGCTTCATAGCGAACGCCGGTTGGCTAGGCCCTCAGGGCTTCGATTACCTTGTACTTGTCCTTGTACTACATACCTCTCCATCTAGTGCTAATTTCTGAAGATATGTCCAAAGAACTTCAGTATTCGTAGTGACTACGATAAAAACTACTACTCTATGTTCCTTTTTGTATAGCTTTTGTGTAGCCTTAATATGAAATACAAACAGTATTTGGGAACTCATTTTCACGCTTTACATTCCTTCTGGACGATACTGTTTTAGGCGATTTTATGTAAAACATCACGATATTTTAAATTCATTTAAGTATGTACTTTAATTCTCTAGTCTGCAGCTTTGTTGCTTAGAAGAAATATAGATTTCGATATAATTTCAATAATAATTTATCATTTTATCATTTGAAGTGTAGCAACCAATTTAATTCATGTATTTGCTATGCTTGGTTTTAAAATACCCATTTAATTGAATAATATCTATGCTAATATTATAATGCGGAAGAGTTTGTTTGTTTGTTTGTTTGAACGCGCTAATCTCAGGAACTCCCAGTCGGATTTGAATAATTATTTCTGCATTTGATAGCTTAACTCTTGAGGAAGGTTATAGGCAACTTTTCATCATCATCATCATCACCATATACCATCACTTCGGGGGCAACGCAAAGGCGCTAGTCTTTAATAAACCATTCCTACTATGCTTATAGTACGGGGATTTCGTGAACGCTTTTAAAACTCTGAAGCTTCGTTGTCAGTTTACCATAGCATTCTCATGCACATACGTTATTTGGTCGAAGGAATAATCAAAGCATTTAAATATAATATTTTATAATTTATTTCCTCTGTTGCTCGAGCTTTTATACCAGTTATTAACAGATTTCGAACATTTTCTACTGTCTTCCTTTTGCCTACGTTAACTTAGCAATTGAATGTTTATTTTGTAAGAACATCCGCAGTTAGTGAAAAATGTAATATTTTTAAACAACAAAATTATGAATTATTTGAAAATAAAATTATATTTTGATAAAAAATTTGACAAAATTCGATAAAATTGTATTTCTCAATGAAAAACACAATGTTATCGAATTTTGTCGATTCTAAATGTCAAATTTAGCCTACCTAAGATTAGCGATCCATAAGAACGGTACTTGCACTGCAGTTCTCGAATATGTGGCACAAAAAACAGGCACAAAAAAGCGGAGGCGTATATCCAGCAGTGGGTGAAGTCAGGCTGAGTATGATGATGATGATGGTGACGATGATTTGCAAGAGCATTGAATCGTGTACAATTTCCTTAGGGTGCGTTTCCACTGAGGCGGAGCTGAGCGGAGCGGAGTTTAGCGGCGCATGAATTGACCAATCATGTGCATTTTGCCGCGTTCCGATTTCTTCGTTTGACATGTGATTGGTCAATTCATGCACCGCTAAGCACCGCTCCGCCCAACTCCGCGTCAATGGAAACGCAGCCTTAGGCTATCTTCTGGAATTTTCACCTTATTAGTTGCATATAAATAGTATAGTTTAGAATTTTATGCCTTGATATTTGAAAAAATTGTAGATAAAACTATTACTTAATTGATGTACCGTAAGTAATTTGAGTTGAATAAATTATTATAAAATTATAATGTGTATTATAAGTACATGTTATCATTAAATGGATCATAGGGTTATAAGATCGCATGGAGTTACCTGTTTAAATTCCCAGTCGACGGATTAGCGGGGCTAAAGTGACCATTTTTGTTGTTTCATAATATGTTTCATATTATGCTTCATTTATGAAACTTTTTTGACAGTTCTCTACAGAATTGGGTAAAATAGATTCTATAGAGAACTGTCACAAAAAGTTTTGAGATAATTATGTTTCTTAGATGAAGCATTTGTGAAGCATATTATGAAACACCAAAAGTGGCCACAGTAGCCCCCCAGATAATATGCTGTATTTTTATGTCGTATAAATTGTTATTAATTTAAACGAACTAACGGGACTTTATCGCGTAATTACCTTATTTGGTTCATCTAGCCGTGACTAAGACCAGTGACAGGCCATTTAGATACGTGGCCACGAGAGCTGTAACGCACTCGAAACGGTCAAAATAATAAAATAAGGTAATTACGCGATAAAGACCCGTTAGTTCTTTTAAGTTATGTCCACAGATCGCGAAAGTAAATTGTTATTATTGCTAAATAAAGCAATCTATACCTAATTATATTTGTTTTTATTTTTATGAACAGTGGTCAGTGCTAAAGTCAAAGGTGAAAGCTAAAGGCCACTTTTGGTGTTTCATAATAAGCTTCATAAATGCTGAATGAAACACCAGAAATTGCCACTTAAGGCTGTGTCCCCAGTAGGCAAACTGTTAGCGGCCGGCTGAGTAAAGTGCACTTACTGCAAACTGCGTAAAGTGAGCGCAAAACTAGCAAACTGCGGACACTCCATTTCAAATATATGGAACGGCGTACTAAACCGATACGCCGCAAACTCAGTCGGCCGCTAACAGTTTGCCTACTGGGGACACAGCCTTAGTCCCGCAAAGCTCCTTTTTAATCGGTTTCAAAAAAGTGGAGGATCCGAATTCGTCGGAATCGGACAAAATATTACTAGGTAGGTATTTTTTTTTTTTTTCGTTCTGTTCTATAGCCAAAGTATATTAGCTATAAACTAGCTGACCATTTAAAAGAGTCTTGATATCTTTGTTACAATTTGAGAATCAAAAGTACTATAGAAAAATGAGAAAAAAGTCTAAGTTTGTCCGACAACCGACGTCATGTTCCATAAATGGGAATCTTTTTCTCTAAAATGTCTTATTGCTCAGAAAATCTGTTTCTAAAGACGATTGTTAGTTCTACATCGATGCTGTACAATTAGATAAAGTATCAAAGTAGAACATACACTAGGTACCTACTTACATGCTCTGACGCGCCTCCATACCTGTTTCGAGTCTATTATCAAGTGAAAATTACTGGACTAGCGCGGCAAAGATTGTCACTGCAATTGTATTCCACGTGCGCGATGAATTATAAACGTGCAATATACTTTTATTCACCAAGCTGGCATTTTCAGATTCTCAGAATTATTCTTCAAAGTTGGTACTTAGGTACAGTCAGCGTCTAGAGTAGTCAAAATGATCTGAAAAACATAAGAGCAATTTGAAATACGCAGTTCGAATCAACATATTGTTGCAAGCACCTAAGGTGTTCAAAATATCTTACTACTAATTGTTTCATATTTATATGAGCAGTCGGGTGTTCAAAATTATCTTAGTAAACAAAGCCCTCAAAGTTATCGGTTACCTTTGAGAGCTTTGTTTATGCACAGATAACTTTGAGAGCTTTGTTTACTAAGATCATTTTGAACACACTGACTGCTCATATAAATATGAAACTAGAGTAGTAAGATATTTCGAGCACCTTAGGTGCTTGCAACAATATGATGATTCGAACTGCGTATATCAAATTGCTTTTATGTTTTTCAGATCATTTTGACTACTCTAGACGCTCATATCAATTTGACGCTCACTGTACATACTTATTAAATTAGTATCTTTAGATTCTATGAGTAGTGCGAAATGTGCAGACATTTATGCTACCAATCATGTCTTGAAACGGTAGATGACAAGTATAATTTATCTATCACTTTGTATCTACAATGCTAAGTAAATACGGCGGGCAAATTGCCATGCATTAAGTATAGTATGTACGAGAATAACCTATTAGGTGTGTAAGTACATTAAGAGAATATAAATATTTTTATTGGACATCAAATAAAGAAACACTTACAACTATCTTAGAAGCCTAACTCATAATGAAGCCTTCGTTACGCTAAAGGCGGAAACTTTCGGTATCGTAACTACTCAATGGCTTATCCGATGTTTTAGATTGGTCTTGATGGCGCGAGTGTCACTGACTGGGTACAGTTTAGTTAGACCAATGTTCTGCAAAGGGTGTGCCGTGGCACACTCGTGTACCTACCTACCGTGGTCATTAGTTGGTGTGCCGTGGAAAATTAAGGTTACCTATCTCAGTTAAGCTACGCCAAATTTGGAACGCATATGCTCAACTAAACAAGCTCATGTTTCGCATAAAAAAACAATATTTTTCATTTATGGTGTACCTCCACAATTTTCCGTTTTCCTAGATGTACCTTGAACACAAAAAGTTTGCGGAACACTGGTTTAGACTAGTGGGTTATAGACCATGATACCTCTTACAAAACTCAAACAACTTTACTTACATGTTTGTTTATTGTTTAAATGTAGCAAATAAATTAATAATTTACTTTATTAAGTACATAATCCTCAGTTGCTTACCCAGCCATACCTACGATGGGCTACTAAGAAGACCGCGGCTTTCCTTACAATGTTTTCCTTTTCCGTATTGAGCACGTGCCAATAGAATATCATTGGCACGCGCTCATTAATGATTTCGACAAACTTTGTGGCTTTGTGGTCTTATTTTTTTTCCGCTTCTTTCCTATTGCCGTAACTAGTCTTTTTTGCACTTGCAAAATGCTTAAGGTAATCTAACTTATTATGCCACTTAAACTAAGTAGCGTTTCAGTATTTGGGTGTTAGTCTGTTTTACGAATCATAATAACGTTTTTTTCTTGTCACTCATGTCTATGAAAAGAGACATATAGTGCAATTCCTATTACGATTCTGCTATAACGGCCTTCTTTTTTAGCCCCGCTGGTTATTTCTGCACGCCTCCATGGCGTGTTTTTTGAACATCAGTTGGCGAATATTCCATCAATGCCACCAAGATCGTTAGCAACTCATCCATTTCGCCTTTATTTGCGATAGTATATTAGAACAATAGATGCTTTAACTCTCTACAAGGCATCAAACAGCCATATGCCATTAAAACACGTAACAAATTGATCATAAATATTAACTGATAACCTGAGAATAATTTTGGCTGATAGCTTTATGGCTGCTAAAGGTCGGCCTTGGGTTTAGCGTCTCGCCATAATAAAAACACTATTGCTACCTTTGTAGTTATGGTAGGTAGGTATAGGTACCCTTCTACAACAAGACAATATTCTACAAAGTAAACCTGCGCGATTGATTGATTGAGCAACAAACATTTTGATTTGAGACACATGAGCGAAAAAATCCTCTGGTAGACGAAAAATCGAGAAATGAAATTGAGTTTGTGGAATATCAAACACAAAGTCAATCTTCGACGACGACTGCTGTTTTTACGCTTTTTTACCTACACTTCTCTCTTAGCTCTTTGGAGAAATATGGAAAAGCGAGAGACTAGTTGATATTTTTTAACCCATCAAGAGTCAAATTCATTTATTCAATAGGATCACAGTACCACTTTGAAAAGTCCCTGTTTCAATGATTTTTTTTATCAAGCCTAATTATGGGAACAGCGTGTCATCATTATAATTAGCCCACATTTACTCACAACTGAGTACCTACCAATAGGTTCCTTATTTTTACGCCACATTTTACTCGATGCTGTGCCAGTCAAATCTAATGCTTTTGAAGATATACCTAATACTTACCTATAAATTTAATTTAATATTATAACCTTTCAAATAGCCACTTCGGTCAAAGTGGCTATTCATTACAAAATGACCTTACCTAGTCCCTGATTCGGTACCACCTGATTCGGTAGTGCTATAATTTGTTGACGACTCTTTGCATTGTGCTGTGTTTATACTTAGGTATACCTAGGTAGGTACTTAGGTAACTTAATCGGTGATTAGTTCACGTTCACAAACTCCGATTAGTTATTTGTAAAAAACTCAGTTTCTTGTAAACAATGTGTGTGAGTGTACAATAACAAAGGACCTTTTGCCACTTTTGATTCATAAAACGTGCGTGATCAAAGGGAGAGTTTCAAAAAGCCTAGTTTTAAAATAAAACGAACTAAAAATACAACGATTAGGATAATAAGGGGGTTTCCCTTTGGTCCATTATCATAACTACTTTTCTTAACTAGCTAAGAAAGAAGAATTTGTTGTCACTGATCAGTAAAGGGAAGGGAAGATTGACAGTCAATTGACAGTCATAACCAGCTACGAAAGCGGAATTTTTCAACCTGTCACGTATTCGTATGTAATGTTAACTTCAAAAATATGTAAGTAAGCACGAACCAAATTCCATACACTTATAGAAGTTTTTTTTTTTTGAACCAACAGGTTAGATTCCTGGCCAGGAAAATTGTTACTTTTAAAATTTAATGACGCACTTTTACTTTTTATCAAAATCGGTTACGAGACTTCTTTGAGTGTTTTCGCTATTGCTACCTAGTAGTTTCAGGGTTTCACTCTTGAAAAACTCACCCTGTATAACTCGGTTCTGACTGAAAGCTATACTGTTCTCACATCACAAATATTGTTTGTTATACTCAAGAGTATACTCCTATTTGAGAAAAGAGTAGGTATACCTACTCCTACTTTGTTTTATTGTTTGGTTGATGGCTGCGCGAAAAAAAAGGCACCAACCTCCCATACAAAATCGGCAAAGTCTTTTATCGGTGCTATCACTATCACTTTTAGCTGGGAGGCTAAAATAATTGCTATCGCAGATCCTTTAGGAATTACTAGCAGCAAATTTTTTCAAATCCGACTGGTAGTTCCTGAGATTAGCGCGTTCAAAAAAACAAACAAACAAATATTAATGTTTTTTCTTGCCACTCTCATGTCTATGAAAAGAGACGGCATATAGTGATTCTGCTTTAACGGCCTTTTTAGCCTCGCAGATCATTACGTTTCGTCTGATTCGGGCGAAGTTATATCAGGGGAGGTCAAGAGAAGAGGGCAAGCTTTGACTAACAGAGTGCCTATTACCATGGAATTAGGTAGTAACGGGATTCTACTTACCATTTAGATTTCCTAACTCGAATCACCTAAGATTTATCTACATTTACTATTATATATTTCCTATATTTGAGAAAGAGTTTTTTTTTTATTTAAATTCGGAAAGAAAAAGGAATGAGTCTGGTTAAAAAATAAATAGATAGTTTAATTTTTAAGTTATGTTTTAAATTCTTTTAATTTTAATATTTATATTGTGTATTTTATTTATTTTCGTAGCAAGTGGCGATCTGTGGTCTCTGTGGTCTTATGTATGTATGTATGTATGTATATTGTGTTGCATTTTGATAGTTGTGTATCTATAAATATGGACCCCCTTTTGCTGTCTGAAATAAAAAGATTTTATTTATTTATTTATTCAACGATAACCTAACGTGGAAGCTATGCATATTCCATTTGTTATATCATTAGGTAAATGGCCTTAGCCGTACAATAAAGCGGATATACACAAAGGGAGCATAATTATGTTAAAGGTAAGTGCACACTGCTTTACGAATCAATATGATTACACATTAGAAAAGCTGATCCTCTGAGCCTTCCCGGAAGTAATCTGTCAAACAGTGCATTCATACGCAGTTGCAGACCTATTACAAATAATATCCACCTTATTTATGGCTGGCCGACGTTTCCTGTTGGTGGACTCTTTGATACTGACCAAGCTAGTACCTAAAGGTAATATACCTACAATACTATTATGAAGTACGATCGCACTTCGTATTATAAGTAGGTACTTAGATACCTACCTACTTACTCGTATCCTATCATCCTATCCTATTCTATGACCAATATTTGTTTGTTTGTTTGTTTGTAATCACGTTCTCGAAAACGGCTCTAACGATTTCGATAAAATCTGCGGTACGGGCGTTTACGGGGCGAAAAATCGATCTAGCTAGGTCTCATATCTGGGGAATTTCGTTTTCTCGTAATTTTCACGCAAAAATATTTACCAGGGCGTCGATTCTCGTACCGAACTTTTTATCAACCTCAACCAAAACCTCAACTAAAGCGACTGTTTCCATGACTACTAATAACAAACGACTCAGTTGTGGTGAGGTTTTGAACTTTGGCAGAACAAATTTTTGAAAAGCTATTCTACTATTTCACCAAATGGCTGACATTTAAGAGATCGAACCAAACCAAAGCGGTTGTCATCTAGTAGAATACAGGCCCAGTGCAATGTGGTTTGTAATTTCAGAGTTTTTTGTGACCGAGTGGTTAAGTGGCCGAGTGTCCGCCTCCCAGCCGACCGAAGGCTGCGACTTCGAATCTCAGCCAATAAAAGTTTAGTTTTTTGTAATGTTAGTTTTTTTTTCTCTATTTGCTCCCGAGTGGAGCTCGGTCGCCCAGATATTTTAGACTGATTATCTACTTACCGATTAAATTTCATAAAAATAAAAAATATTTAGTTATTGTTATTTTATTATTCTTATGTAGGTAAACGAGTATTTATGCGATTGTTATGCACACACCATATGATTTCTATATGAAAAAGAAAGTTCTGACTGACCGATTCATTCTTTCATGTTAAATAAATACTCTTTCAGTACCAGTTCGCAAAAGCTTTGTTTTGTTTGTTTCAAATGAAGCTTTAGTATGATCACATTCAAGAACAAAACACGTTTTCTTGTTTTTAGAAACTTTCTTCTAAATATTTTCAAAGAATGAAAAATAAAATTTTTTTGGGTATTCATAACATTTTTTTATTGTATTGGGGTTGCTCGTGGAAGGGTTATTGTATTGTAATGAAGACTTTGTAAATTTAAAATATGGTTGCTATGAAAAATATCGTTCAGTGTCACGCTCTGCAGTACCCTCCAAAAAGGGGGACGCAGCACAGCCATCAGCCGAAGGCACTTTTTACGCACTATGGATCTAGGCATTCGCGTTTCGCTGCTCAGTAGAAAATTTTGTATGAAAAAGCTAAAGTGCGCATCGAAACGGCTAATTTCTCGAATGCCTAGATCCAATGGGCGCAAGTACTGTATTTAGGCCCATTGTTTTATTATCGAATCACGTTCCGTGATCATCTAGGGTTCATTAGATGTGATTATAGCACGTGTGTGCGACTTTGTAACATGCGTTTCCCACCGTGATTATCATGCCAGTGATGTGTATGATATTAGGTACTCCAACTCTATTCTAAATAGTAATTGGTTCAAATCACACCATTCTGTGGTGTTATTGAAAGTACAAAATATCACCCGCTCTGCGCTGGCTGCACGTGACTATAGGTAGGTACCTACTATTAACGAATCAGTACAAATAACTCACGTTTAAAGAAAATAAAATATATTTTATATTATATTTTATTTTATTTACTAATGTTTATCTAGTGGCCAATTTTCTACCAATGTTTCTTATACCTAGGTAGGCATCTACCTGAATAATGGTCTGACGAATCATAGTTTGTGCACTTAATAATTTATAAATACTTAGTGAATTTATTTTGTTAATGTGTTACACCTATGATAATAAAGGTATTTCTATAATTAAAGATTTAAGAAAAATGTAGCTAGTAAAATTATCATTAACAAACTTTGTTCTCTTCTCCGTTAAAATTATATATTATATAAAAGCTGTGAGTAGGTAGGTAGGTACTTAAAATGTAAACTAGTTCCTATAACACAAGTTCTGCTTACTTTGGGGCTAGATGATACTCTGTGATATGTCCAGTATAATTTATTTAGTTATCTCAAAATATTTGTTTTGGTGTTCAAAATTATAATATGTTAATCTGTCCTAACATGATAATCGATGGCATCGTCGATCTACGTTTTACATTTTTTTTAATGCAAATTAAAGTAATAAACAATATTTAACCACCTTTTTACGTGGTTAACTGACACATTAAAGAAGGCACCAGACCCGATATCTGGTGGTTTTTCGTCGAAAACACGGGAAAACCCAGACTAGTAAAAACAATACTTGCATTATTAAACACTAAGTAGTTTGTGGCAAGTACCTGGTGTATGTTGCAATAGTGCTAAATTCTTACAAAATTTTACTACCTACGTCAAAAGTGTAGATTTACCTCAGACTATAGATTTTCAGCTCACAACTTCCTTTGTGACTCGATTTTGAACAAAGTCGTCACACACAGCATACCTACATGACACTCTTTCAAACTATGAAGAACAACCTACTGAAATAATAAACTTATATTGAAAAAGCGGTGATAAGCTAATGTATGATATAAGTGAGATATAATTATATCATAACAATGTTGTCGCTATTAGAATACCTCACTACATTCGTCATTCAACTCTTAGCTGAACATTGGTCCAAAAATGAAATCTGTGGCATCTATTCAATGTCCGTGGGCAGCTACCGAGGTAGGTACTATTATTCATGAAATGTTGCTACGTCGCTCGGTCGTAGCACTGCGGTCGGGTAGCAATCTGTCGTCTACGAAAATACTATTACTTGTATATGGTTTTACTCACGTAGGTACTACCTGATGAAAATCTATGAGCATATTATAATATATTCCTTAGTTTAATAATTTTTGTTCCCTTTTTATTTTTTATTATATTCCAAAATATTAAAGCTCTAAATGCCTTTAGGATAAGAAACATATTTAAATATAATAGTAATGTATTTATTGTTTATGTATTAATATTAATAAACCTATGTAAATTGTGCCGAGGTAGAGATCCCTCCCTCGCATCTAAATCACAAGTCTAGAACTTAGAGCAAGATGTTGAAACTTAAAATGGTAAACTAGGTTTACATTACACTAAGTTATGTATGTGGTTGCGCTTCATAGTTTATAATTCTTATATTTTATTCCATCACCTTATGGCGATCGAGAGGCATTGGTTTGATAGTCTTAGTTTATTAAATAAGTGCCGCATATTGTTGTTTGGTGATGCTCGCGCGGAGAAACGCCGTAGTCAGCAGTTTTGTGCTGATGGACATTGGCTGTTGGCTCTGCTCTGAGTCTCGCTTCGCCCGTGGAATAGTGCGCACGCGCCTGTTGCATTTGTCCACATTTTCGCTCTGACGTGCATCATCTCGTCTTTAAACCCTGAACTGAACCTACATCAAGTGTTATCTGTATTACCTAGACTAGACTGTGTTTGTGTACCGCTGGCCAGCGTAGTGTCGTGTCTAGACTGCGAGCTTTAAGCCCTAACGCGGCATCGCCTACATCTACGTGGAGATCGCTGATCAAAGGTATGTGGCATGCTTGATGAATTTGGACTTTTAAATTATTGCCTTAAAGTTAGCATCGCTGAATCAGTTCCCGCGCGTATGATTTTTATTTCCTAGCAATTTTTATTCTAGAGGTTATATGCACCATTTTGGTCACTTCGAGCCGGATAAATTCATTTTGGTCACTTCGAGCCGGATAAATTCATTTTGGTCATTTTGACCCGGTTAAATTCATTTTGGTCCTTTGAGTACGAAGAAATTATTTTTGGGCCTATTTACGGCCTATTTTTTACGTTCTAAAAGTCTAACTTTAAGCAAAAAGCTCGGGAAATTTCCATATACAGTTGCATATCATCACACAACTCTCACCTCTATTGCGTAGAGAATAAGGTTCATACTACCTTGCATTCAATAGTTCTACCGGCAAATTGATTTTTAATTTAAATCTTTAATTTCGCTGATTAAAACACTGTAATATACATATAATTGAATATCAACGTTGATACATATCGCTAAATAAGTTCATTTCATAAATCAGTTTATTTTCGGCGTAATTACATACTTTTTTGTTCGTGTATGTAAAATTGTGGGTATTTGTATGACTTTGAGTTGCCCTTCGAAACTTGTGGAATATTCCATTTCTTTGTTTTCGTACGGCTAATTATTTACGCATTAGAAACTTTTATATTTTTTTTCGAATCAAGATTTGCTGACTGAATGATATAGATTGTATGATAGATACACTTTGTACTGTGGGTTTGTTAGGTACATGCCTATAATATTCGTATTGCACGAGTAGGTATTTTTTTATAATATCGAGACTCCATCGCATCGCATTTGTTAATTATTGCAATTAATCATCTTACATCGCATTTGTTTAATTAGTGCAATTAAACATCTTATCATCGCGTCGCTTGTTATTTTATTTTGTAAGGAAACTTGATCTTTTGATAGGAACCTTCAGGTAAAAATAACAGATTTGTATAAACTTTACGTGTTTGTGCCTCATAGGATACAGCCGTATAATTATACATATCACCCGTACCTAACTTGGTAATCGTAACACTAACTAGATAAGTTATTTCGAAAGGTCGTTTACTCATTTACTTGTTAGGAATTTTATTGTTTTGTACGAAGGGATTTCGTTATAAATACAATCGCATCGCATACGTAATAAGTGTCTATACTTATTTGTAGTTTTCGCATTTAACTTAAAAAAAAAAAAAAAAAAACATCTGTACTATAGGTATTTGAGTAAGTTAATCTCATAAAAAAAAAACAGCCGTAGTGCAGAATCGTTATCGCATCGCATTCAAACATACACGCTAATTACTTATCGGCTTGTGTTGAAAGGTTGTAGGTATATCCAAGCATAAATATATGAAATAGGTAGCTACGTTCTTAAGGTATTAGGCGTGTTTACTATTTTTATTGCATTGGACTTGTTATCGGCAATCTGTTATATTTTGTTCGCTTAAAATTTTTAAACCTTACAATTTATTATTGTTAGGGTTCGCGCGTACGGATAAGTGGTTCCGTACTATTATTTACTATTTATAAAATCGTTTGCCGAGTTATTGTTTTGATTTGCCCCCCTAATTTCACTCACGCATTTTAGGGTTCCGTAGAAATAATTTAAGGGTTCAGTTGATTAAATTTAAATTTTTTTTTTTGTCAGGTTTTAACTTCTGCTCACAATGAGTGACAAGGTGAAACTCAAATTATTAGAACTTAAACGCGACCAGTATTTCGCACGGGTTCAAAGTATTTTTGATACAACAAAATCTTTAACAAGCGAAAGATTACGTAAAACTTTTATTGCTCAGGCTAAACAAATGGATAAATTACGTAGCGAATTCAATGAAATTATGGACGAGATTAATATGTTAAAATTGACATTAGATCCAAAGTGTGAAGTAAGCTATAGTGCCTTAAATTCATTTGATGAGTTGGTCTGCGAGATAAAAAGTACTTTGGCTTCATTAACGGAATCACATGATTCCAAGGAACCCGCTGCTTCGATTAGCACGAAATCGAGCCCTAATCCTTTTCACATAAAGGTACCTAAAATCGAGTTGCCTACCTTTGACGGTGATATTCAGAGCTTTCCGTTCTTTTACGAGACGTTCAAACGTATTATACATACTAACGCCGATTTATCAGATTCTGATCGCATTCATTATCTGCTGAGTTGTTTAAAGGGAAAGGCTAGGAATGTGGCAGTAGGTATTGTACCTTCCGGTGATAATTACCGCCTGGTCTGGGATGCGCTTATCGCAAAGTACCTGGATACTCGCGCGCTCGCTACTAATTATCTAAATCAGCTGTTCTCATTGAAATCGTTCGGTTCGACGCCCGCTAACATTGAAAAGGGTTTCGATAAATTAACTGCTACGGTTGCGGGACTCAAACAATTAAAAATAGATAACTTGGATGATTTTATATTTATTCATTTGGGTCTTAAGTTAATAGACTCAGATATCGCAAAACATTTTGAAATGTCGCTTCGTAATCAACAGGAGTTAGATTATGATTATTTCGTAAAGTTTGTTCGTGAACAAGTCAAAATCTTGTTTCGCACCTCTTCTGCGGCAACTAAGCCCGCCCCCGCAGGTAGCTCCAACACCTCATCCAAGGTATCGCAGGTGTTTGTAGCTACTGAATCTAAATGTTCGCTTTGTCATTCCACGCATAAAAACTTGTTTACGTGCAATACGTTTCAAAGGTTGAGCGTGAATGATAGATTTAAGTTTGTAAAAGACAATAACAGATGTGGTAACTGCCTAAGTAGCCAACATACCGTATCTAAGTGTCTATCGAAGTCCACATGTAAGAAATGCAACGGTAAGCATCATTCCTTATTGCATTTTGAGCAATCGACGCAAGCCCCTGCGCTTGCCCCTGCGCTTGCCCCCACGGTCGCCCCCGCCTCAACTTCTGCGGCCGACCCTGCTATTCCGGATCGTGTGGCGTTGTGTACGCATTCTTCTGCACAAGCCCAGGCCACCCGGAGTACCGAAGTGCTAGCTACGGCCAAGGTTTTAGTGGCAGGTAGGAAGGGTAATGACATGGTGGTTAGATGTCTTTTGGACCCTGGTTCTCAAAAGAATTATATCACGTCGCGTTGCTGCCGTATGCTCGGCCTAACTATACATGCGGACTCGATAGATACCGTTCGTGGTATTGGTGGCACGTCGCAGCCCGTTCGCGGCTCGGTGAACCTTACGTTCAGCTCACGGCTTCGCTCGCAGCCTAGGTATGAAATTGACGCTTTAGTTTTGGATCAAATAACCGGCCAGCTTCCTCTGTGTGCTATAAATATTGCCGAATTGAATCACATTGATCCTAAATTACTTGCGGATGACACCTGGGGTGTGCCAGGTAATATTGACATGTTACTTGGGGTCAAATTGTTCGCTAAGTTATTGCGACCAGGTCACGTGACCAGCGTACCCGGCTGCCCCGACGCATTGGAGACTGTGCTCGGCTACATACTTCTAGGAGAAGCACCTATTATCGAACCTCCAACTGACACGCTGTCTTTCTTTGCGAGTTCGTTCGATAACTTCGATCTTCGTAAGTTTTGGGAGATTGAAGATGTTACGGCTTCGTCCATTGGGAGTGTGGATGATAAACACTGTGAACAGTTTTATTGTACCACAACTACCCGCGCTCCAAATGGCAAATATGTTGCAGCTTTACCACTGAAAACAGACGCTTCAGCGTTAGGAAATTCTTTTGACATAGCTCGCAAAAGATTTTTTAGCCTCGAACGTAAACTTAAATCGCTTCCTAACGTCAAACTCCTTTACGATGACGTCATACGGGATTATCTACAGAACAATTACATTTCTTTGGTGCAGAATATCGTACCTGAAAGTGTGTTGCCCAAACAAAATTGTAAGGAGCGAGAAATGGAATACTATATTCCTCACCATGCTGTTATTCGAGAGGATAAAGTGACCACTAAGTTGCGCGTGGTCCTAGATGCCAGTGCATGTACAGACAATGGTACCTCGCTCAATGATATCCTGTACGCAGGTCCAGTCCTTCAGGCTGACCTTTTTAACATCTTGTTAAATTTTAGGCTTTTCAGTGTCGCTATTTCCGCAGATGTCAAATCTATGTACCTACGTATAGGTATACGCCCGCAAGATCGTTCGCTTCAACGTATCTTATATCGGTTTCATGAAGAAGAAGAACTTCAAATCTTTCAGTTTTCCGTGCTTCCATTTGGATTGAAGTGTAGTCCTTTTATAGCTATTCGCACTATCCAACAGCTATGTCAGGATGAAGGAACGCAGTTACCTCTCGCCAGGGACATCAAAATGGTGCATATAACCTCTAGAATAAAAATTGCTAGGAAATAAAAATCATACGCGCGGGAACTGATTCAGCGATGCTAACTTTAAGGCAATAATTTAAAAGTCCAAATTCATCAAGCATGCCACATACCTTTGATCAGCGATCTCCACGTAGATGTAGGCGATGCCGCGTTAGGGCTTAAAGCTCGCAGTCTAGACACGACACTACGCTGGCCAGCGGTACACAAACACAGTCTAGTCTAGGTAATACAGATAACACTTGATGTAGGTTCAGTACAGGGTTTAAAGACGAGATGATGCACGTCAGAGCGAAAATGTGGACAAATGCAACAGGCGCGTGCGCACTATTCCACGGGCGAAGCGAGACTCAGAGCAGAGCCAACAGCCAATGTCCATCAGCACAAAACTGCTGACTACGGCGTTTCTCCGCGCGAGCATCACCAAACAACAATATGCGGCACTTATTTAATAAACTAAGACTATCAAACCAATGCCTCTCGATCGCCATAAGGTGATGGAATAAAATATAAGAATTATAAACTATGAAGCGCAACCAGTATGTTAGACCTTTGTTTGTTTTTTTTTTATATTTAAGTAGGTAACCATGCTAACTACGTAAATTAAAATTAAAATAATTTTGTTACAATAGGTTTGCTTACCACCTCTACCACTAGTACCTATTTCACCCCGAACTGAGATATCGTCCACCGTTGCTTTGATGGCTTATATTTGGACTTGCTTCTTACTATCCCTACACGAGGCTACTTCTGCTGAGTTATTATAACAATACAATGCTAGTATGTCTCAGGGGCGTAGCTATAGCTTTGTTAAGGGGGGGGTCCAAGGGTTCCAAAATACAAAAATTGACTAGGTTTCCTCCGAACTTAATGGGCTAAGGGGGGCCCTTATATACGTCCCTGGTATGTCTAGTATGCTAGCTCATCATGGTAAAGATTACTGCATGCATGCAATACAATATGTCGCTGCTTTTACCATTTGGAGCAATTATTTATTGATAAAGATATTTTATTTAGTTGGTGTTAACTTCTAACATAGGGTTCTTTAAGATTTTTAAAAGGAACTTTTCGTAGGTAACTCAAAATTCACGAGCTCGGTGCTTGCTTACTCCCGACACTTGATTGGATTCCAAATTTTACTTCACATTGTGAAGTTTGTAGGTATTGTATGCTATTGTTTGAACTTGTAAGGGTTCATGTTTTTTAAGGTCTGCGCTCACTGCGCAGTATCATAAGCGGGCCGAGGCATAACCGAGCCCGTCACGAAAATAGCACCTTACACACTAAGACCGTATCATACTAGGACCGTCGCATAACCGTTTTGCGAAGCGTAATTTGCCCACCCGAGCCTATAACACAGTAATAGACATTTTGTTGGTTTTATGCTAAATACACAATTATTCTGAAAGCCCATTTTAAAACTTATCACTCAATTTTTTTGTAAATATAGAGCGTTTACAAGCTAAACCACACTAAAATACATATTTCACACAGTTCGTTGTGAAATAAAAAATAAATTGATTAAAAAAATCTATAGTCGTTATAGGATTTGAAGCCGAACCCGGACACACGCAGGAGCATTTCAACCGGGTGTTGCAACCGCTATTCCATCTGGTCGCACAGCAGAGTGCGTGAAATTACTGTTAAATTATTAATTATTAATTATTTCACATTAAAACTGTAGTATTCTTACAATAATACCACATTTTAGTTAGTAAAATGACAGAAAAAATGATCGAAAACGCAGTAGTAAGAAAATTTAGTGCGTTAATAATAATGTGTTTTGAACGGATTTCACAAGAAAACTAATTGCAATAATAGGGGATATATCACTCTACTAGGTAGTACTATAAAATGGCTATAACTATTATGTTTTGAAGAAAAAATAAAGTAAAAACGTTAAGAAATATAGTTTACTAGCAGTGCCATCGTAGCGTTGCCCCCATAGTGATGGTATATGGTGATCATGATGATGATGATGATAAAAAGTAGCCTATATCCTTCCTCACAGAGTTTAGCTATCAAATGCAGAAATAAATTTTCAAATCCGACTGGTAGCTCCTGAGATTAGCGTGTTCAATGTTCAAACAAATTAACAAACAAACTTTTACGCTTTATTATTGGTTGGTACCTATAGATTATGTGTACTTTCACTCCACATTCAAGGTTTTATTAATATGTAACCTCTTCTGAATATTTTTATTGATTGTAGCTTCATCATTTTTCTCGAAATCGTGTTTTTGCTGTTACTACATTTTGATTTCGAGAGGGCAGTATTGTACCCGATGGGATTTTGACGTTTGATAATGTCACATAACGTGCGGAACGCATTAAGTTATGCTAGATGGGGGGGTTTTCCAATTCGAATAGATGGAATGAAAATTAAATTTTCTTACGCTCTCAATAAGTTTTTCGTTATCCATTTCCAAATTAGTTTCATTCAAACGAAACCCATAGCATAGAATAGCACATTATGTCATAAAGACTGCCAGTTTGCATGCTACTAGTAAGTTCAGGGGGTCTAAAGTGGCCACTTTTGATGAAAAATCAGATGTTTCATAGATGCTTCATCTATGAAACATCTGATGAAACATCAAATGCTTCATAAATGCTTCATAGATGCTTCATATATGAATCATCGATGCTTCATAGATGTTTCATAGATGTTTCATAGATGCTTCATATATGAAGCATCTATGAAGCATCTATGAAGCATTGATGAAGCATTTCACAAAACATCTTTTTTTTTCTTCTTCTTTATTTTGGCTTCGCACGGCTTGTGCATTCAGCCAGTGTCAAGTAACTATAAACTACAAGCACATTCACGAACACTAACGGTTAATAATCCACCATTATTATTATTACACATTAACATTCGAAGAAACACAAGTTTTGGAAAATAAAATAAAACAAAAACGAAATATTACTTCTCAAATTCAAATATTTTTAGAAAGTAAATAGGTAGGTAAGGTACCTATTTACTTTCTAAAAATAAATTTAACCTCGCACATAGATCTGTCAAAAAAGATGTTTTGGGGGTTGCTTTTTGGCGGGAATTTGAGAAGTAATGTTTCGTTTTTGTTTTATTTTCCAAAACTTGTGTTTCTTCAAATGTTAATGTGTTCTAATAATGGTGGATTATTAACCGTTAAGTGTTCGTGAATGTGCTTGAAGTTTATAGTTACTTGACACTGGCTGAATGCACAAGCCGTGCGAAGCCAAAATAAAGAAGAAGAAAAAAAAAGATGTTTTGTGAAATGATTCATCAATGATTCATCGATGCTTCATAGATACTTCATATATGAAGCATCTATGAAACATCTATGAAACATCTATGAAGCATTGATGCTTCATATATGAAGCATCTATGAAGCATTTATGAAGCATTTGATGTTTCATCAGATGTTTCATAGATGAAGCATCTATGAAACATCTGATTTTTCATCAAAAGTGGCCACTTTAGACCCCCAGAACATAGAGGTTTCAACCAAAGAAATAAGCGGCACGCGCTAAGAGAAAAAAAAAATGCTTTATTTTTTTTTTGCTAAGAATTTTGAATTATGATTAGGTAAGTACCTACCTAATAAAAATAGGAAAAGGTAACTAGGTGCATATAGGCCGTTTAGGAGCCGCTCCCATCGAAAGGCCGCCTAAGCCTTTCAACGGCCGAAAAGCGGCCCCTAGGGGCCGACCTGGCTACGCTACTAATATGTGTATTGGTGTATTGACAGATGGGCGGGGATTAAAAATATAAAGGGGTGTCTGCACTACTAAAAAAAAATGTACGAGAACGAGTTGGGAAACTCAAAAACAAAATATTTCAGTTCATCAACTAATACTACTTTTTAGGGTTCCGTTGTCCTGACAAGAAACCCTAATAGTTTCGTTATGCCCGTCCGTCTGTATTTTTTAAGTATTATGTATTAGTATCATAACATAAGTCATCAATATCATAAGTTTTCTTACAATATATCAGTTAAAATTTATCTCAGAGTTTTAAAGATATTAGACTATGAACTATCCTTTATCCAGGGTGTGCGGACTGCGGACCGTACAATGTAAGTATTCATAGTAGATGTTCATTTCCAAAAGTACCTATCTAAATTATCGCATTGGATGTTTATCTGCAATGATAATTTAAATCTGTAGTAAATAAATAACTGAATAACTGAACAATACAATAACTTTTTTATTCTCAAAAACTTATTTTTAAATACGTCTCGACAACACTCTTTTCTACTCGTTTCTTTTTAAAAATAAAGGAATGTTTCCTTTAAGTAAAATACTGTATCTTAAGGATTTAAAGTAGTTTCCCTCCGGGGCCCATTCATTTTTTCCACCCTGTATATGGAATTTAAATTTTTCTACTCGTACATCAACTCGTACAAGGTTGTCAATTTTCAATTTTAGAGATGCAATGTGAACTCAGCCTATATTTTTAAAATTGTTATTTGTCAGCGGACGTCAGTCGAGTGTCAACTCGACCTGACATGCATGCGACCGTCTCAGTAGGGTTGCCACTTTTTTTTCGAATAAAGGAGTTTGTAGGAACTTACAAATAAATAGTAGATAATTTTACTTAATAAAAAATGTGATTGAAAAATAAAAGTTTCCTTGCTTCTGTCTGACTACCCCTACAAGTTTAAGTTTACATTCACATAATTAATATGACAGCTTACCATGGTTTTGTTGAGTCTGCTTTAAGGGCGTTCCCTGAGCCAAATACTGTATTTCCCTGTATAAACCCTCGATAAATAAAGTGGAAAGTAACTGAATAGCCAACATGCATCTCTAACATTTTATCTTGTAATATACCGTTTAATTTTAGTTTTAATTTTTATTTAACATCATATTTACTTCATAATAAATCAACGAAAATCACTAAAAATAAGATAAATCTTCATTTGCTTTTGAAGTTGGTGTAGGTAATTTATGTTTTTGGTTTGCTCCATCGGATAGGTCATTCAATTAATGACATAAATTCCGTTCACTTTTTCGATTGGTTGTTATTAGGGATGAGAAAGCTCCAAAAAACTGCATTTTTGTCGTGTTTCGGAGCGAGCAGCGCCGATAAGCGCCGCGACCGGACGCATTCTAAATTTATCTTTAGTCTAACAAAGCTAAGACAAATATTTGAAGTTGCACTCATCGATGTGCTAATTTTAGCTCTAGGCTAGGGTATTATTTTTTGCGGCAACTCTAAGAGCAAAATTTGTAAGTCAGAAGAAAGGGTCAAAGCCATCACACTATCACATCACACTAATAGTTTGAATGTTTGGATGGATGGATTGATGTTTGGGTGGTTAGATGGATGTTTGGATGTGTTTGAACCGATTTGGCTGAAATTTAAAATATAGATAGAAAATAACCGTAAATAGGACATAGGCTACTTTTTATCCCGGAAAATTTTTTGAAACACATTTACTAACAAACAACATAAAATCGCCCAAGTTGCCACTAAGATCTTCGCCTAATATATTTTTTCCCCAAAAATATATTATTTAGGATTCAAATAATATTAGACTTATATTAAATATAATATTAGGTGTTGCAACCCTACGTGTCAGCAAAATAATCATGGCGGCCGGAGATTGACAAGACGGCCATGGCAGGGCAGGACACGCGACGGTGTGGGAACGGTCTGGTGTGGGGCGTCCGGTACATTTCAATACAAAGAATATCATTTTTGCCGGGACGGTGTTGCTACGGTCATGCTATGCGACGGGGTAGAGACGTGATAATGTGTCAGCACCCTTAATGTTAACTCTACTGTACGTTTTAAAACAAAAACCAAATGTTTCAACTTACATACCTAGTGAAATTCGTCATACAAAGGTACTTAACAGGTACTTAGGTAGGTAACATCGTGCGGGTGAAGATGCTTTCGTAATGGGTCACGCACGACCCCCAGCATTGGAGACGACGACGCAAGGAGGAGGAGGTACTTACTAAGTATTTATTATTATCTACTTCAACTTTATTAGTACTTATGTAGGTACTTACTTAATTACTTACTACAACTTTTCACCCCTTCTATTATATCTATTCTGCCCAATTCATTCTAGGTTGCCTGAAAAAGATCGCTTTAAGCGATAAGGCCGCCAATTTTTTTTCCTATTACTGTATGATATTAAGGTTTATTTAAGGTTTCTTTGTGGTAAACAATAAAGCGATAAAGATCTGTCTACTTCCTGACTGAATTCGAGTTCAGCCACAGAATATATATTTTATACTACGGTTCAGCTTCAAAATAAGCCACACTGGGTACCAAAAATGTTTGACTATTATAAATAGGTATTACAACAAAAATAAAGCTTTATTGAGCCTTTACAAAGTAATTACTCATTTATCAGCGCTGCTATATGCAATTTTGCTCTTAATATGTGACAGGCACGCCAAAAAACTAAATTATACCGTTTCATTATTACATAGGTATTAATTTTTTTGTTCTTAATCAATTTCGTCCCACTGCTGGGAAAAGGTCTCCCGCAATTTCTTCCGACTCTATCCTTCGCCAAGTCCTACCATCGTTCGTCAAATGAAAATCAGGATCATCCGCGAAAGGTCAAATACGCATAAAGTCAAAACCTACAGACGCAGGCCAGATAGAAGAGACGGGGCGCAGACATTTGTCTCTTCCGCGTCCCTTTCATACAAAATGTGACGGCGCCCCGTCTCTTCTGTATGTTTTGCGGCGCGACGCTTCTATACATTTTCTATGAAAGGGACGCGGAAGAGACATATCTACTCGTATTATGTCTGCGACGCGTCCTCGTCTTACGTCTTTTCTGTATGTCCCGCGCCTAAAGTCAAACATTTTTTAAAAGTTCACTTGTCAAAACATACATGCTCTTGTCTTTTGAGTGTTTGACCTAATGCGTATTTGACCTTCCGCGAATGGATATAAAATTACAAAATTATAAAGATAAAATCAGAGTATAAAATCTCTGACCGAATCGAAACGGGTTCGCAGGGAATCCCAATAACATTTCCAAAAAAATTACAAAACAACGTGTAAATAATAATTTGAATGTTGTTCAAGTTGTCTGTTTTCAGTAGGTATTAGAATTAGTACTTACCCAATTTTTTTTACTTGCTACGTTTTTGAAGCGGAACAAAACAAGATTACGACTGTATCCTGATAGGGATAGTGAGAGGCACGTCCTAGTTAATTTGTATGGCTAATTCTGGCTTACGTCCAAGTAAATGTGTGGTATATTACATGCCCACATTTTGAAAAAGTTAGCATTCCATACATGACAAGTTGCGAGTCTCTCGCCTCCTATTAGAAAAAGCTAACTGATGTTTTCCCATGATGTTTTCCTTCACCGTTTGAGCTGGTTTCTTCTTCTTTTTTCGTATGAGCAAGTGGCCAACTCTGGTGACGGATTTTTTAGGTGAGCTGGTTTAATGTGCATAAACGTTTTTCGAAACAAAAAATCGAAATCGAATCGATGCACGGCTGAAATTCAAACCCACGACCTTCGATCGAAATTCAAGGGCACTCTGCTAACATCGCTACGTTTTGTAAGTTCGTACGAGCTAGTGTGTTTTTAGGCCGCCTCTGTCATGGCTTTACGACTTAAAAGCCTGAACCGATAACACGTTCTATAAGTGATAAAATATATTTTATAGTTATAAAATGAAATCTCTAGAATAACTGATTATATAATTTTATTTAGGGGAAATACTTTCCTAATTTATGGTAACAAATTCAAAGGACAGACAACAGCGGGCCTAAAAAGGTCGCTATTGGAGAATCGCATTAAGGAATTGAACTATATGCCATCTCTTTTCATTGACTGAGAGTGAAAAGAGACGGCATTATAGTTCAATTCCCTATTGCGATTCTCTAATAGCGACCTTTTTAAGCCCGCAGATCTAGCAACCTGAGCATGACACAAAATATACATACACACACACACACACACACACACACACGAAGCGACTTTTTTGATCAAAATTGATGTTTTATAAATACGAGTATTATTCAAAAATAAAAATCTTTTCTAAAAAAAGGCTCGGTGCTTTTGTTGTTATTGTTTGGCAAAAATTATGTGGAATATTTTAACGAGGAGAAGAAATCCGGGCTCAATATTCAGAGCTATGTATGGTAGTAAATTCTATCGAGAGTTTTGAATTAATTCATGTTTTGGGCTCGGTCGATTTGTTACTCCTATTTCAATATCATACAGAAGTAGAATAAGAGTAATTTGGGCCTGAAATGTCGCAATTTTGGGGAGCCTGGCTCTTGACATACTTAGATATTTTTTTAATTCTTATAATTTTCTGTAAAAGATAAATGTTTTTCGAGAACTCGTCGTAGTGACTAACAAAATTCATACTTTTTGTGGAAATAAAAATTGTTTCTGCATATAAAGTTTGTTTATTTGCTACTCAAGTATTAATTAATCCTAGTTTTTACACATTTTAGCACGTTCTTCAAAACGTGAGTGAATAACATGAGAGCTATAAAACTCAATCAAAATCAAATAGGCTTTGATTTGTGTGTGATTTTTAAAAGTACCTGCTGAAAGTGGCAAGTCTGACTTCCGAATTAGCATCCGATTCGATGATTTCAGTTGGAAAGTTGTCGTTTTTTCAGCGAAGAAATGTCTCTTTCCGAATTCAGAATACATTCCGAGAAGGGCAGGAACAGCCCCCCTAGCCATATTACACTATCTACCGTCGCGATCGCTGTAGAACACTTCAAAATGTATAGTAATTGACGTTCTGACCACGTGACTCATCACCTACGTCAGTTCCTATACATTTTGAAGTATTCTACAGCGACTACTACGATAGATAGTTTAAAGCGCCCTACTCACACATCTGCCGCAGAGGCAATCTAGGGTGTAGGAGTGGGGATGACCCTTAATTGCATCCTTAATTGTGATGTGTGTAGGCATGTAGGGGCACTGCATGCATGCACTCCCGATATCGCCACAATCGCCATGCACACTAGATTGCCCCTGCGGCAGGTGTGTGAGTAGCGCCCTTAATATGGCTAGGGGGGCAGGCTTTGTAGGAGCGCACGAAAGTGACACGAGACAAAGAACCGTCAGTTTATTGACAACGGTCTCCTGTTTTGGTCTCCCGTCTCGGTCTCAAACCGCCACTTTTACAGTTTCCCCCTTACCTATGAAAGATGGAAAGATGTTAAAGTTGAACTCTGATTAAACAACGTCCTGTCTCTATTCGTCACTATCCACATATAAAGAACAGGACGTTGTCTAACCAGTGTTCAACTTTAAACATCTTTCATAAGTAAGAGTAAGTGTTTATGTATTGTCAAAATTTTAATCCTTCCTTTCCTGCTCTGCTCATTGAAGAAAGAATTTGTTTAATATTATCTACCAACATAAAACAGATCGTAGCGGTAATAAGTTGTATATTTTGTTTACAGAAACAGATTAATAAGGAAATTACTAACAAAATACACAAGAACCAGTTGAGCTATCTATTGGACCGTTACAATGTATAAGCAACTCAACTAATCCAGATTACTGCGAGATGGAAGCTTACTCATGTTACTAGTTAGCTAGGCACACCAAATAAGATTTACATCATTTTCGGGAAAAAAGGGTATTTATTTACAGAAACTAAACTACTACATATTTACATAACATGATAAAATACAAAAAAAACCAGTTGAACCACCTAAGGATCGTTGGAAACGATCTATAGGTAGCTCAACTGATCCAAGCCACTGCCAGACGGAAGCGTGCCCATGACACTGGCAGCATTACCGCGCTGGATGGCAATGCTAAAATATATACTCGTATAATTTTGCGAGAATAAAGCAGGGATCTCAGACGTCGGAGACAAAACCGCCAAGTTAAAATAGAGTTGGAAGGGGCACATCAGCCGTATGGATAGATAGAAGATAGAAAATACTTTATTGCACACCGCTATGATAAGAGAAAAACAATACTTACCTACAACAAATGGATACGGCTCGGTATACGGACATGTCTATATAACTTGTATTCATCCTCAAATTGGTCTCAAACTGTCAAAACGATCGCTTTTGTCGCGTTCGGTCTTATTGAGATGAGAGTGACGGAGCTAATTGCGTGATCACTGAGCTGTCATGTTTGAGATTTTGAGACCAATTTTGTTCGATATCAAAGATAAGACAATCAAGGGGTCATTTTTGTACATTTTGTTTGTGGTGGCGCAACCATCGTGTCCTAGTGAGATAAGGCCCTAAGAGCCATGTCTGATCTAGTGGGATAGTGCCTCGGCTTTTGCTCCAAATTTTGGGTATCAATCATAATGGTATTTTTGTTTCAGATTTATGGGCATTCGTATTTGGCAAAGGGAAACATTTTAAGAAAATATAAGTTTGTAAGTATTTCTATAGGCGGTGGCGGTGGGCTTCTGACAATCTGACTCTTATGGAATGTTACTTTTTGAAAAATTGTGAAAAATATATACCTATTTAGAGTTGCTTCTGACTACCCCCTCAGACATCTTCTAAGGATTTCTCAATCTGAAAAAATATCAGTGTGTTTTTTTTTTCAGTTTTGTTTACGTAGGATTTCCTTTCATTCGTATTAAATACACTGCAAGGAATGACCAATATGAAATTTTGAGAAAATGGATGAAAGTTAAGAAAAACGGAAGACTGTTGATGCTTTAGAGCTTTTTAGACATGAGAAAATAACAGTCTTTAATAAACTAACAATTTTTTCAGATCTAGAGTTTCAATCATGGTTTAGGAGATGAACGAACATTGATTTTAGTCCAAATGGAATCCATTAAAAATTAATACTGGGTACTAAAATAATCTAAAAAATAAAGCTAATTGATAAATTATTTGTTTGGTATAAAAGAAATTATTCTTATTTTACGGTAATTTAAAATCATGAAGCACGCGTTGATGTCTATTGTAAGGGGGTTTGTTTGTCGAAATAACTAAGATTTTACGAGAACAAATTCGGAAAGTCTACTACAAATAATTGAATACAGGGAAAAACCTATATATTTCTAGAGAGCTTTTGCGTTTTTTGTCAAATCTTAAAATTACGATCTCACGAGGTTTGGCTCGAGATTTTGGCACTCTTATAATGCATGAAGGGGTGAATTTTAAATTAGTATTGTTTTTTTAAGGAGGAAGAGTTTTGCTACCTAGACTTAAAATGTCTATGCAAAACACATTTTGTCAATTAAGTTAATGCAAAAAATGAGATGGTTTTGAAATGCTATTTTTTTCAAGGAACGCAAAACGATCCTGATGATTTGTTTTTGAGAAGTCATGACATATATTTTTATAGTACAATAAGTATATTTTATATTGCCATATGGTTTCCAAGGCTGTTGATTAGGGTAATGAAAATTTCAGGATGCGTTGTTCGGGACGGCGCCGGCGCTGACGTCGGAGCGGGGTGCGCGCGCGCCTGCATCCATATATCGGCCCCCGCACCTCGCGGCCTTCAGTCCAAGCTGAGAGCCGCATACGCCAACACGCTTTCGCGAAGACAACTACCGCTACGCGAGTGTTCGCCGTCGAACGAGTTGCGCGCCCTTTCTCTCACGCACTGTGATCGTGCTTCGGTACCTGAATGCAAAACCGGACTACTCTCTTGACACGAGACAGCGAAGAATCCATAGTTGGACTTCTGAAATTTTTAAACAGGTGAGTCGTTTTTTTTTATACAGGCAAAGCGAGTGTACTGTCTGCATTTGCGATTTGTGGACTCGGGTGGCACTTTCCAAAAGGCCAGTGCGGCTCCTTGAGCGGCGGTGGAGCGGTGGAGCCTTTTCGCAAATTGCGTTGTCGTACTCTCGTTGGCCTTACCTCGGCCACTTGGGTTACCGTTTAAAAGTACTATAAATACATTAATTTTATAAATATTCAATGCTTTCCGTTGCGATCAAATTCATTAACGACGTCGACGCACTATTTTTCTAGACTTGTGTTTTGCTAGGATGTCACAGAGAAAAGCGGCGTTCGATTCGACGCGTTACGTTTGGTTCTTTTGTTCGCGCACTATCCACTTTGCTGGTACAGAACACTAAACCCTATTTCAACAACTTCCTATCCACACCAGCTACTAGCAGCCGTAACGTAAAACTTGTTATTAATAATTCTTAACAACACGAAGCAATTATTCAACAGACCTAAACAATCTAAGAAGTTTATGATCGGGTAAAATTGGGTATTTTTCCAAAATAATACCTACCTGCGTCTTAAAAAATATGTAAATCGCGCTTTGTAATTTGGTTTATTGTTGACTGATTTTCTGACAAAAAAATGTAGTAGGTACAGAATCATAAGAAATCTGTAGACCTGGTAATGGCTTAAAGATGAACAAACTACCCTCAGAATTAGATTTATTCCGTTATTTCATTCAGGACAGTAACCGTATCTTCAAATTATGAGTAAACAATGCTTAGTGACTAAATTGTAATAGTTTAGGAAATTAAAATAAATAAATACTTAATATTCTTAAATTTACGCAATAAGATATTATCAATGTTTAGCCATGTGCTGTGTGCCATACTATTAAAAAGTACCAAGACCTCTTGTCCACATTCGAAATGTAATCTACTAGACCTCTGTTTCAAATATCGAACTAAAAATAATACAAAATGTCTGCCAGTAGGTTAGTGATTTCGTCACGAGAACGAACCACTTCTAGTTTGTATTTTGTGGCAATCATTAATGTTATGTACTTACCAGAATTTAACAATATCTTAATTGATTGGAAAATAAGTAGATATATTATGATTAGATATATATAAAATTTTAACTACACATTTATACAGATATTCCTTCTCTAAACAAAAACAACTCATAACACAGTAAAAATATAGAACATCAAAACATAAAATGAAATTCTCATGTTATGCACGATGTTATTCATTATTCTTGGTGATAACAAAGTATTGAATAGTTTGCTGATGTGACCGGAAGTCGATGTAATGAGGACCACTTAAACAAAGATTTATTTAAATAGTACCTACACTACGGTTTTTAAAAATGTACCTACCTTAAAACCTTTTGAAGTCAACTAAAGAGGACATACTTGAGTGTCAAAGATTTGTTGTTTTTTTAATTACCTAGTTTTTTGTTTTTTAATTAGCTTTCGATTGAAACTGAGAAATATAACATCTAAGCTAGATATACCTATTCAAAAATAATATTCAAACTATGAACTATTTGATCCGGAATAGCCCATCTAAAATCCTAAAAGCGCGTCTAAATAGTAAACAAGGTCTTCAAAAAAGCGATGTGAAATAAAGTTCAAAAACGGACTTCAGCTACCGGTAATCGCTGGTAAAAAAATGAGATTCCATCGAATTTCCGCCCATTTGTGTCGCAAAGCGCACAGACTCGGGGAAAACCAAGACGCTTGAAAAGTTGCAATACGTAACAGTACCCGCGATGTCCTTTAAGTGGTACATAGTAGGAATACTGGTCTATGTTGTTATAATACTGTGTTTCGCAAGTCTGCTTACGAGGACGCGTTTGCGTCCATACATTTCGAAACTTTTGGAACACCAACGAGATTTCCAACTGTATTTTCGAAGCCTTCGATAACTTATCGGTGACAAATTAACATTCATTAATATCGTATTTATACGACGCATATGTATTTATATTTTCGGAATGGCTTGGTCGACGACGGATTTAGTCGAGACGTTTCTTGAGCTGTGAAGGTGTAAAGATTGATTGAGCCCTAATTTCTAAGTTTGAAATTTTGAACTCGAAGAAATTAGCAACAACGCTTTGTTTATTACTGGACATTCATAATGTTAATTAATAGGTATACTCTCAAAATTAGGCTTTCAAGTTTCTTTGAAATTGTCGCATAACTTAGTAGTCAGAGAAATATAAAAAAAAAAATTTTTTGCAAGTTACTTTTTGACAACATGATATCCCGATTATGCGAAAAAATAAATATGCGAGTACATACAGGATTATAGATAGATGGTCATGTCAACTATTGGTTTGTCCTATTTCTGCCTAATTATTTGTTGATAGTCGATTATTAAGAGAAATAAACCCAATAACACCATAGAGTTTGTGGTTTTCTGAACGTTTACCGTCGTGTTAACTGGATTTAACTAGTCAGGCGGTTCTCGGTAGCATGAAGAAACATGGAAGGTGGCCGCGATTGCATAAGAAGGCTGGAGACACAGCGATTCAATAACATTTCGAGGATTTAAGCAACCAGTTTAAAATTTTCTCTATTTCATGTAAACAAAGATCCACCGCCGATTCGTCACTCTAGCTAGTCAGTCTTTTGTTTATTGTTGTAATTTAGTTGAATAAATTATCGGACCGAGAATATGTGAAAAGAATTTTCGAGATAATTGAGTTCATACCGAGCATAGATAATGAGAATTCCGTTCGATGACGAATTTGTACTTTTTCATTTTTATAGTTTGAAATGTTTTCTTGCTTTATGAATTTCACATCAATTCTAGCGGAAATGAGTGACTTTTACCTATAGTTATGGAAAACTGCCGTGCTGTGTACATAATATGAACATTACCTAAGTACAAAGTACCGTATACGATTATTATCCTTTGCCACGGTTCAATGTGATTTCAGAAAAAGCGTGTGAATAAAATCATCTGTTTGTATTGTTAATATAACTAGCGATTAAGGATTGGTTTGCGTGTTGCCAACATGCTCAACAGACACTATTTATAATACATTTCTCAAGTTAATCTCTTGCCGGTGGTGTAAAAATGTTTATTCTCACATTTTTGTATTCTGTTCTTTATTTATTTGAAAATCTTAAAATCACAGTATCTTTGTTGCTCCAGAAAATAAATATTCAAAAGTACTTGTGAGTAATTGTGGAGTATCACAAAGTAAACATTCCGTAACTTTTTAAAAAAGTGAACGATTTAAAATAATAAACAAAAAGTAAGTAAAATGTTTTCTGAAAGTGAAATATCTACTAGTCCTCGCGCGCAATACCTACCTAATTTACTTATTAATTTATTTGGCTATTAAAAGATGTTCGTTATCAGTCATGACGATCTGATTTTTAAGCATAATAAAGCTGTTAATGCCACGGTCAGACGATGGTCAAACCGTTCATAACCTGTTTATATTTTTTTTTATCTAAAATATTAGTGATTTGAAAATAGAAGGTTCGCATTGGGAATACAAAGTTAGCGACTGATAAATAATGAATGTAGTTACGCGGGAAACACGTTTTCTATGCGAAGCGATAGGACGAGACTAGATTGTGACTTGGAGCTCACGACACGAGACCTAGCCGCATAATCTGAGTTATTTTAAGTCTTGATTATAAACGAATTAAACAAAAAATCTTAATCACTTTCGACATTGATTACATCGATTGTTCTAAAATACGTGTTTTTCACTACAATTTATGTTAAACATCACTTTATTATTTACATGCGATCTTAGAATGGCCTTTTTCTCGATAGAAAGATGAAGTTTATCAACGTTCAGTTGGTGAGTACCGACAAATACTGGGCGTTTCCCCAATTCGGCATTTTTTTAGTTCAAGCAGATTGAAACGGCGGCCTTCGGTCGGTCTAATTACTTCCCGAATCGTATGAATCTCCATCACATTATTGTACAAAACCCAACATATTTTATGATATAAATAATCTACTTACATATCGAGACTGCATTTAACGGCAAAACTCTGCAGTCACAGAAAGCCTCCGATACAATTTACGAGTGTCCAATAGCAAGCCTCGTTTTACGAGGCAGTAAAATTTAACAGCTGAGCAATTAAATAAAACATACATTTCTTTAAGGTTCAGTCGATGTGTTTTGTCGGATGATTTTCCTTGAAATTCGAGTCGTATTTTACTGATTTTTAAATCATAACGCGAAATAGGTTTAAAAGTTTTAGAAGTTCAGTGTTTATTGAGTCGACGGTCATGGTAACGTGACTCTGTCTATTACTAACCAGATTAATCTTGTATTAGCAGGATTTAAAGCTATGCGTTTCAAGAAGCATTAAGATTCAATGAAATGACATGTTTTTGATGAGTGAGGCAAAAGATGTGTTAAGTGAAAAGTTGGTCTAATATGGCTATCATTCAGATGAATCAAAGCATATTGACTAACACGAGACCCCTCTAGGAAAGAGCCGTGATTTCGTATAATATGTAAGATTTTACTCTAGCAAAAGATTTGAAAAATGTTTCGTTTTTGGAATGTTGCGGAGCCCTGAGCCTTGACTCGGTATCCCAGTGCATTTGCCTACATTGCCAAATGCACGGGCGACGCACTCTAAACCTGTTATTTTCCTTATCTCAGTGCCAGTCCTAAACCGGTTCTAAAAATAACCTGAAAACACGGCTGGTCAAAAACATGCAAACAACTTTAATGCGGCAGTTAATTGTTAGATCCCAATATGCAAAATCACCTTCCAGTCATTATTTAGCAGGTTTTTATGCCTGTCTTGAAAGCCAAGGAACTGTATTTATTACAACCTATTGAATTATGAATTGGTACAGCTGTGCCTATAGTTGCAGATATACACGTGCCCAGGTTCTATCGATTTGTAAGATTTCTAAATTTTGTTGTAACAAAGCTGAAATAAGACTAATTTATTAACCTTTTATAAGTACATTATTTCTTATAAAATCTTAATGGTTATAATCATAGTTATAAAGATTCTGTTGGTAGTGCAAACAATATTTCAAGGAGGCCTCGTCAAATAGAACACCCTATATCGCCGAGTTGTATTGTACTGTGGCGGTAAAGCTGTCAAACAGAGCACCGATCAAATAAAGAACTAAAATGAAAATGAAATAAAGAATTAAAGAATAATGAATATTTAAAACATGTTGTAACCTAAGAAATGTCTATTGTCTACGTCTTTATTATCTTTTCTCTATCCCATTAAATAGTAATTAGAATATCAAGATATATCAACATGCATGTTTTCTTAGAATTGAGATAGCATCGGCATTGTAATAATGAACATACTTAACCAGCTTCATCATTAAAATTAATTATCTGCAGGTACAATTATAACCAAATATTGTGTATATTCTACTGACAGTCATCAATATAAATAAAATAAAGGTTTGTCCGTTGTCCCCCTTACGTACCTAAACTATTGATCAGATTGTGATGAAACTTTAGTCTTCTGAGAACGCGCGCCCGAGAGGGTTTCAGTCAAAAGTTAAATTCATTTATTCAATAAGTTCACTATGTGTACCACTTTGATACGTCTTAAGAGCTAGGTGATTCTATTCTACTCGAGTTCCTTCGCGACAGAACCAGGGAAACAAACCAAGTCCCAAAACATCTACAGTATTATAATAAAGTACTAAAAAAACGAATGAATCAAAATGGCATGACAAGAACCCCCTGTGGATTCCTAAATTACTAACACAATGACAGATATTAGCGGCCTTTACACGGTAGAGTTTTTACCACGGATCTGGACTGTACAGATATCTCTGCGTGTAAATGGTGCTAAGTCGATTCATTTTAAATGACTTATCATTGAAGCTTCAAAATGTAAACCGCTATAACGCCCAGTCACGATTTTTAGTAAAATTAGATAAGCATGTAAAACTGTAGTACATTATGTAGATAAGTTTCTAAAAATAACTACTTTCTATTTATTTGCATTGTACGTTTATTGATTAATCTTCAGACATTCATCTAACACCTACAGACTTTATGGTATCTTCGTATCTTCAGTGTAAGCCTTTCAGCTGCCGTATCGACGTGTGGTTATAAAACTTGCGTGGGACTGAAATTTCGTGGGCGATAGCCGGGTCAAAATATTGCGCCCACTCTTAACTTAACTTACTTAACTTAACCTAACACCCCAAGTGCTGCGCCCGTCTCATCTATTTTATCTTCTACAAGCGGCGCCCTCGCGGTGTTGCCCCCGTAGATGGTACATGGTGATGATGATGATGATGACGATGACAATGAAAAGTAGCCTATAACCTTCCTCAAAAGTTTAGCTATCACATGTAGAAATTATTTTTCTAATCTGACTGGTAGTTTCTGAGATTAGCGCGTCCAAACAAACAAACAAACTCTTCCGCTTTATTACATTATAGTATAAAAAAAAACATTTTATTCAGAAGAACAGACAAGTAGGAACATAGTTTACAAAAGTACGATTAAACTGCAAAAGTTCAAATCTTACATAGATTCAGCTTCAACGCTCATAATCTTAACACAAACATGGCTCTGATTAAAACGAAGTAATTGAGCTTATCAATAGATAAAGGGTTAAGGATAAAATTAATTTAGTATCCACTATATACAGGTGGTTTTTTTAGATTGTTAGATTGTTTTTTTCCCGAGCAGTATTAAATTTCCTATTCATTACGTAAATACGAGCAAATTAAACATTAATAAAAAAACAAAATAAGCAATATTCGCCAATGAGGATCAATCAGTAAACGAAATATTGGGTTTCTAAGTATGAGGGCGTATACTCTTTAGCATTCCGAACATTCTGTTTTTTAAATAATTAAAATCCATCAATAAATGACGAAGTTATTCAAGTTTTCTTTTCGGCCATTTCAAAACGCGCGCTCGGAGCTTCGCGCTGCGTCTGACGTCACCAGGCGCCCGCGGCTCGGTCTACTAGTACAAAATCGCTAGTTAATTTCAAACTAGCTTCCGCCCGCGGCTTCGCTCGCGCGGCACCTGGATAAAAAGTAGTCTATGTCCTATTTCAGGTCAAGAACTATCTATGTTTTAAATTTCAGCCAAATCAGTTCAGTGGTTGTCGAGTTATAGAGGAACAAACATAAATCCAAATATCCAAACTTTTGCATTTTTAATATTAACTAGCTTCCGCCCGCGGTTTTGTTCGCGTGGTACCCAGATAAAAAGTAGCCTATGTCCTATTCCTCGTCATTATCTATTTATATTTAAAATTTCAACCAAATTGGTTTAGTGGTTGTTGAGTTATAGAGGAACAAACATCATCCATCCAAACATCCAAACTTTCGCATTTATAATATCGTCAGGTTTATGGTAAACTCCCCTATCTGCAAAAAGCAAAATGTTCAGGAGAGAGAAAAGACTGGGAAAAAAACATACTTTTGCAATTTTGAAATAGTTCCTATAGACCTATTTAAAAAAATTAAATACATTTGTGTATTAAATGGAAAGCATGTTTTTATGTATTATTTAATAATACATAATATTGTTTAAATAGCGTAATAATGCAGATTCGCGACTTTACAGCTGCATACAAACATTTTGTCAAAACAGTTTTAGCCCATGATAAACTCTCCTATGTGTCATATTCGCGACTTTGCACCGTCAAAATCGGTTTTCGTTTAATTTTTCGACTGCGAAAAAGTGAATCTAGTATAGAAAATGAGTTTAAAAACTTTTTAATAGATTGGAAGTCTTATATTTGAGACAATTTAGGGGTACAAATAGCAACATTACACACAGACACACTAAATTTAGTAATTACTATAAAAACAGCCAAGTACAAGTTCTGTGGTTTGAGGTTCCGTAGTTATTTATCTTATTCATATCTGTTACCTGTGACGTCATACGCGTTAGATTACTTTGATTATTACCTACGTAGTGCAGTAACGTTTTTAACGAAGCAAGTTTCCTTTTTTTTAGGCCAATGCAATATTGGAACACTTGATTTTGCTAACCGTAATCAAAGGAACGGCTAGGTGCTTGTCGTTTCCTATTCTGTGGTCAGACATAACTCACTTTGCTCGCAAACACTCATGAAGCTTAAACGCGAGCAAAGCGAGCTTCCTCGCGAGTATCCTCGTGAAGTGAGCTGAAGTATTTTTAGACAAATGCAACAGGTGATAGGTACTTGATATTGTTTACGGTGTAGAAAGAAAAGGCTGACTACTTGTCGGTTCCTTTTTTTTGCTCAGACATAGTTCACTTTGCGTGAAAAATACTCATGAAGCTAGAACTCAAGCGAAGTGAGCTTCAGATTAGGCTGATTGTTTTTAGACAAATGCACCGTCTTACACTTGATTTTGCTAACTGTGCTCAAAAAAAGAGCTAGCTGCTTGTTTGTTTCCTATTCTGGGGTCAGACAACTCAGTGCACGCAAAATACTCAAGAAGCTAAAACGCGAGTGAAGTGAAATTCCGTTTCTCGTCAACAGAGCCGATTTTTTTAGACAAATGCAACATTGTAATACTTTGTTTTGCTAACGGTGCTCAATGAAAAGGCTGGCTGCTTGTCGGTTCCTATCTGTGGTCAGACATTACTCAGTACGTGCAAAATACTTATGAAGCTAAAACAGGACCGGCTGGACTTTTTTAGATAAAATGCAACATTATGTAACACTTGGTGTTACGGTGCTCAAAGAATGGGCTGGCTAATTGTCAGTTCTTATTCTCTCGTCAGACATACTCACTTTGCTTGAAAAATACTCATCCTCATGCGAAAACGCGAGCGAAGCGAGCTTCCTCTTCTCGTGAAGCGAGCCGATTTTTTAGACAAATGCAACATGTGAAACTTGACTTTGCTTACTGGTGGTTGCTCAAAGAAAAGGCTGGATGCTTGTCGGTTCCCATTCTGTGGTCAGACATTACTCACTTTGTTCGCAAAATGTAATGAAGCTAATGCTAAGCTAAAGAATGCGAGCGAAGCGAGCCGAATTAGTTTTAAGACAAATGCGTGATGATATGATTTTACATTCAAACATTTTTACCCCTTTTCATCCTCTTTGGGGTATAATTTCCAAAACTACTTTTTTAGGGAATCATTATAGGTACCTTCCTCTCTTAATCCATTTAAGAACACTTATAAGATTGAAGCAAATCGAACCACCTGTTAAGAAGTTCCACCAATACAAAACTTGAATACCCTCTTCTGGCACTCCCTTTGAAGGGTAGTTTTGAGTTTTGAGAAAACTTTTATACTGGTTTTTCTTAGGTATTTGTATTGCAAAAAATGTATAGGTAGGTACCTACTGAGTTTCAAGCGAATTCAACTACCCGTTATAAAGTTCCCATACAAACTTAGACACCCGTTTAACCACTTTTTAGGGGTTTGTTTGAAAAATCCCGAAACAGTGTCTATTTATTTTGCACTAACAAGACCTATTAGAATCAAGTTTCAAGAAAATCGCTCTACTACGCGTTAAAAAGTTACATACAAACGTTTTCAGCCCTTTTCAACCCTTTAGGGGTTGAATTTCGAAAAATCCAACCTTAGTGGGTGGTTTCAAGTATGTGCTCTCGTAGCTTAATAATGTTGGCAGAACGCGAATCTGCCATATTCGCTAGTTTACCGTGATCATTTTTCTGTTTCAAACACAGGAACTCGGTAGTAAAATGTCTTATCTACACTTACGAGAATTTACCTTGTTGCAATATCAAAAATTGCTCTGATTCGCTTATTTACTGCTATGGTATCTCAAAAACTATGGGAGCTACAGCCATGAGAATTTTACACAGTGTGTATCACCGCATTTTAAACTATTTGGCATTTAAAAGTCATTTTCGTCAAAAACGCAGATAGGGGAGTTTACCATAAACCTGACGATATTAGTGTGATAGTATGATTAGTGTGATGTGAAAGTGTGATAGTGTGATTTGAAAACCAAGTTTAGGTAGGTAGGTATGTGATTATTTTGACTCATACATACAAATTATTAATTAGGTATTACGATTAAAAGTACCTATGTATAAAAAAATACCTATTCACTAAAAAGTTTAAAGGCGAAAATTATTTTTAAGTAGGTACCTACCTAGGTAAGTAGTAAGTAGGTAGGTACCTACTTAAAAATAATTTAAGTAGGTAATAATTTAAGTAGGTAGGTAAATAATTTAGGTAGGTAAAGTTAATATTAGTGTGATTCGACTCCTGATTGTTAGTTTTGTTTGTTATTGTTTTCGGTAAGTACCGGTACGTACCTAAAATACCTATTCAGTAAAAAGTTTAAAGTCGAAGAAAATTATTTTTAAGTAGGTACCTACCTAGGTAAGTAGTAAGTAGATAGGTAGGTACCTACTTAAAAATAATTTTCGACCTAAACTTGGTTTTCAAATCACACTATCACACTTTCACAATATTTTCCTTCACCGTTTAGAGCTCGTGTTAAAGCGCATACCTACTTAGGTACCTACTTATACATTTTTAGAAACGAAAAATCCATTGATGCACGGCTGGGTTTCAACCCACAACCTTCGGATTGAAAGTCGAGGCACTAGCGCACTCGGCCAACTGCTTCTCTACCTCTGACTACCCGCTTAGACTTTTTCAGCGGATCTAAATATTCCTAAAAGATCTGATAGAATATTATGTCTACTGCGCCTTGGGAATACAGTCGTAATCATATTTAAAAATAAAAATGAAATCATTTATAACTTTTTTAAATCTACAAATCTGCATAAGTACTTACTTAACAAAAAACGTGAATGACCTCGAAAGTTTGGATGTTTGGATGTATGTTTGTTCCTCTATAACTCGACAACTACTGAACCGATTTGGCTGAAATTTAAAATATAGTTAGGTAATGAGCGGGAATAGGACATAGGCTACTTTTTATCCAGGTGCCACGCGAGCGATGCCGCGGGCGGAAATTAGTTTAAAAATAACTAGGGATTTTGTACTAGTGGAGCGAGCCGCGGGCGCCTGGTGACGTCACAGCCAGTCGCGGCCTTCTCGCGAGCGTTTTTTAGATTGGTGCACTAAAATCTCTGTAACTCGGTCATTTTTGATCCGATTAAAAAACCAAAAACACAGTATTTTTTGTTTTTTTTGTATCTACAAATCTGCATACTCAACTAAAATCGTGAGTCTTCCTCATTTCATGATCGTGTGGATATGGCGTTGATTATGGCGAACGGAAAAGTAACAAAATGGAAATACATACAATACATCAATATTGCACTAATGATGAAACGTTTGGGATTGAATCTCTCATACTAATAGTAAATAAGTTTTATTTTTTATTTTTTATTATATCTGTAATATATGTAACCAAATCCAATTTACTGTATTTAGCTCCTAGTTCCAGAAGAATAACTTAATTAACGGTGTTTAGTAATAAACATATATAAAGTAATAATAATATTCTAATTAAACAACGTGAGTCATCTAAAAAGTGAAACTCAACTGCAAAAAATATTTTGTACTTAAGTAAACGGGTTTGCAACTACTTCACTACCAACTTATGAAAATGTCAGTACAATTATCGACTTTGCTGAATCACCAGCCGTAATAATTGCGAAGTGTATGAGAAAAACTGAGGAAAACAGGTGTTGCAATACCTGAAGGATTTTATTTTATTTTATTTATTTGGGTAAACAAACAGTAACACAATAGAAGTTATGCTCGTATCGATAGATGAGTAATAAATGTGAAACCAACACCATTTACCACGGTTTAGGATTGTAAACATTGTAACATTTAAACATTGTATCTGCTTATTCACGCATTATCTATATTGAGCTTAGATGTATGTTAAATGAAGACAAAATTTTAAGTCTCTAAAAACTTATTTTATCCTCAAAAGTTCTGTCAAGTCGTTTTTCTGTCAAGAGTTGCCATCCCTTCAGACATCTTCGATCTTAAATGTCTACCACGCTTTGAGGATACAGTCGTGATTATAATTTTGTAGAGTTCGCCACTACCTTAAACAAAATCCGCTTTATCACAGGCTTCTAATCCCTAGCTAGTACCTACAAACTTGTGACGGGGTGTCAAATAACTACAATCACCAACAACTACATTAGACAGATCTGAACCGGACCTCTTGTGTCACAGCGGAACATACCTACGCCACACTGGTCATGAACTGTAAGATTGATGATTGATAGACAGATAACGCTTTAGCGCTATAACAAACACATTAAAAAAAAACAACAAGAAAAATTACAAAACTAAATCTATAATATCCGTAGAGTACAATAAGACTGGCTTTTTTAAAATAACACGTGTACATAGACTTCAAATTAACGTAGCATAAAGGATCAGTGTTATTGAAAGCCTGCAAATAACCAACCATACACATCGGGCTACGCACACTTACAAACCTTTTATCAACATATTGCATAATATGGACTGTAACTGTGTGTGTATAGAACAGCAATGAGTGTGGACTACGGACTGCGAAATGTAATTATTTTGTCCGTCAGTGATGATAGACCTCAAAGGGATCACTGACAAGGGGGTGCAACCTAATCCGCGAGGTGGCTGGTTGATTGAAAGGGGTCCGACGCAACGCAGACTATTGAAATGATGTCAAAGCTTTTAGTAACGAAACTTCATTTGCGCTGGAAACCATACGTTTCGTAATTACTACGTCATTTCAAAAAACGCCAATACGATGTGATTTTTAGAAACATTTCTAGTATTACTTTCTAGCGTTGACGTCAGAGATATGGATTCTAGGGTTACGACTGGCCTTACCGCCTCGCCTCCGAGTTGATTTGATAAGCCGCAGATGCAATAACAGTATAGTAAAGCTGTAAAATGCAAAATTCCCAGGTTATGTGGCTTTCCGAACGATGCCTTTTTTAGCGCAGATAACAAACTAGTAACATTTATTACCTTCTGAGTTTACGATCTGTATTAACTTTACTTCTATTTTAGCTTACTCTGTTTTATCCATTATTTTGTCATGTCCACGCTGCGTTAGTATTGACACAGTGGAACAAGGCCGCTGACCAACCAGTCATCAGTTCAATCTGCATCTATCCTTAGAATCATCCCGGAGGTCAACAGCTTTATCAATTAATATTCTAATCAGAATGTCGTTTCCTACTCGACAACAACAATTTTGTTGTTTATTGCTGATACAAATGTCATTCTGCAATTTAAACGTGACATTGATGGATTGATTATTTTTGAAATCCTGATGCACGCGTTTTTGAATACCTAATCCACGCACGTAAAACAAAATAATAATATATTAATGTGATTTTTAGATTCTTATGTTTTCAACGCTGCAACGTCAGATGCCTGTAGGGGTGCCAGTCACGCTTCCGGCTGTAATTGGTTTTTAAAAAAAGTAGTGGAGTGCGTTGCTTTGTACCCTAGCGCTTACACAGAGCTTGACAGCGCTTTACGCTGTCGGTAACACAAAGGTTGGAAGAAAAAATATAACATTTTTCTAGATTCGTTTCAAACAGATTTCCCGGATAAAAAACCTCTAACATTTTTTACGTTACTAAGGGTGCAGATATTTTTATAAAGTGAAACATGTGGTAAATAAAATTATTTAATCATTTGGTGGAGAGTTCTACGTCTTCTTTTCCACTAGTTTATGATTATTAAATTAGTTATTAGCACAAACCCTGCAGATTTAGTGTAACTTTTAGCTGTTACCGACTTCCGTGTACAGCAGTCGCGACTTACATATCTGAAAAAATATTAAAGCCAAATCCTTCTGCTTTTTATTATACAAGTACAGAACCAAGTTAATTTAAGTAAAGCCACTGATTAAAATGCATTTATGCTAATCAATAATGACAAACCTGGTAAGTTAGTATATTTAGCACAAATAGACGTGTGTCAAGATTTGCGAGAGTAAAGTTAAACGTGTAAGGAAAAGACCGTTATGGCCTAGATAGAGTGACATCGTTGGCAGGAGGATGTCAGATCTCGTGCTGATTGAACAACAATATTGGCAAAGAACAATTTGTGTTAAATCAACTATCAAGAAGATACTATGGAAAATATGACTTACTAACAGAATATTCTGATAAATGAAAAGAAAAATGATCACTATACGATATTTAGGCATTCAAATAAAAAATAAAAAATTTAGGGGGTAGTCACATTGATTGACACCATATTTGGTGAACGTTCCTATTTAAAAAAAAAAGTATATCATAAATAATTGCATTGCCACGTCTACAGGTCATAAATAAGTTGCATAATTAAATATTATATGGACTGCAGGTTCATAAAATGAGTATTACTGAGATTTCATGGTTATTTAATACTTTTTAATCTTGACTTGTAAAACAGGCGCTTTCGGTAATAATATCCGTGTCTAATAAATCTGAAAATAATAATAAAAAGAAAAATATAAAACTTGCTTATAAGAGCTCCAAGTTAAGTTAGTTGCAATACTATTAGGGAACCGAAGAAGACTGAATATGGGATGCCGTAATTAAACATCGGTTAAGTTAAAAAGTATACCTATATATTAAATTGCAAGGAGCTCCAAAAATAACAGTGGCTGCTCGCTCGCTTACCTTGTCTGAATTTAGTCAATGACAGCTTTTCTGGCGACCGTGTCTTTTTGTCATAACAAAAAGTTTCCAACTCAATATTTACTGAATATTCTAAAATTTTTGTGTCTACGGTTATTGCAAATTCTCAGAATAAACTTAGACCCCAACAGAAGTTTGTTTCTCGATTATGTCGGATTGTTTTCTAGAACTGATTTTCTTTTTCAACGAAAAGTGTTTTGTAAATATTACTTTTATGATTTAAGATTATTTCAAAGGTAATTCAGCGTTATTAGTACCTATTTACATGGTAACGGTAGAAATTTTTTTAATCATTTACAATATTCATATATTTTTAATCTGTTACAATATTCCTTTAAACAATATTCATATAATATTCCATTTTTTAAATCATTTAAAATATTCATAATTACTAGGGGTCTACCGGGTTCCCTAGTAATTATGAATATTGTAAATGGTCTTGTTAATTTTACTGTAGCAAAATAAATCCTACTAAATGTGACCTCAACACCTTGTGAGAAGCCACCGCCTGGCAGCACACCGGAACTATAAAAACAAAGATTTTAATGTTTTTCATATTAATTTTCATATCTTGGCAACCCTACACAGGATTTTCCTTTTAGCCCTCTCTGTAAACGATGTTATTAATTAGTTGCCTCCCGGTCTGTGAGGCTTCGACAAATTCACTAGACAGGTGCTTTTATGCCCCAAACATAATATTGGTTCAATATTCATTTCTCTTTTCAGTCCCGGTGAAATTTAAGGATTTCAGGATGTAAAGTTAAGTTTCTATCAATGAAATATGCAATAATCTGAAACTGCCAACGAAAGAGAACATTTAATAAATGATGAAATAACACAAAAAAAATGTGAAGACTAATAAACGACTGTGAAGTGAGAAATAATCTCTGCTTTGATAACAAATTATTGACTTCCCAACATTTAAATCAAGCAAATATTGATCTCACATTATCGCGTTACTGCTCTAATCATTACGATCAATTCAGACGTTACGAATGAAACATGCGGCTTTTTATCAGTAACATGAATCATGTTCTGTTATGTTACGTCTTTTGCTTACATACTAAAGAATTGCGAAGAATTCATGAGTTGTCGAAAAAACTGTACTTAAAAAAGTATTTACATGGGCATAAAAGTCAACTTGTGAAAGTAAGCCTTATCATAGTGGTCTTCGTGTTATCTACGAATTTCACCTTCAATAGTTTTCAGGTAGCGTGTTGACCATTATTTTATCATATTAATAAATGTTTCTAAGGGACCTATCAGACGGAGAGGAGAGCGGTCACGCGGTCAAGTGTTCAAGCGGTCAGTTTTGCGTTCTTTGTATTCTATTACGTTACATAGATATTACACAGGAGGCATTCTGACCGCGGCGGTCACGTAGAACAGATCAGTAGAAATCAGTAGAACGCTCGAACGCAGAACGCTTGACCGCGTGACCGCTCTCTGTCTGATAGGTCCAAACATTGTATATCAACAACAATGAGTGGCTGTACGTTACTAGTTAACTACCACACAGGTACTTTTACACTTTTTTATAACTACAGGGTAATATACTTTGATTTTCTGTTTCCGCTGGCTCGGTAAAACGACCCAGAATTTTCGCATGTTTCAAATACATTTTTAACTAGCTTCCGCCCGCGGCTTTGCTCGCGTGGTACCTAAATAAAAAGCCTAAGTCCTATTCCCAGTCATATTCAGTGGCTGTCGAGTTAAGGGCTTCACACACAGCGCAGGTAATGTATATTAATGTACATCCCGGGTCTTTCCATAGAAATCGCAATATGTAAAATATACATTATAGCTGCTGTGTGTGGTCTCCTTACTATTTCCATGGAAAGATGTATTGAGATGTATCGTGCTATAATGTGAAGCCCTTTACAGAGGAACAAATATACATCCAAACATCCAAACTTTCGCATTTATAATATTAGTGTGATTTACTGCTATCTGGCATGGTATTTGGAATAGGATATTAACTGTTAGGATGATTGCTGGATAAATGGGCTTATTTTATGATGATCAGGCCATGAAAATATTTTGTTTTTAATCGATTTGCTTCATTGAAATGCTGTTGTTCAATTCTGTATTCAATAAATAAAAAATTAATAGGAATAATTCACTACATTAATTATCTATAGGAATGCATTGCAATTAAATAGTGTGAATTACAAAAACAAAGTTAATTATTTATCAATGCAGAAATTTACCTGTTTAAGCCTTGAAAAATCTTTTTCTAGAAACACGTTTTCAAGTAAATTATTTGCTTAGTTTGGCCACAGGGAAGAAGAGGAAAAGCTGTTTTATTAAATTAACAAAAAAAGATAGTATGTGAAATCGAATTATACTTGAGTATAATTCGATTTCACATACTATCACAATAGGTATATATTTATATGTAAGTATTTACAAAAAAATTATATACCTAAGTAGTACCTACTTATATCAGTCATGTGGTTCCCATAACACAAGCTCTGCTTAGCTTGGTGCTACTTGATGCTGTGTGAAATTTCCAGCATTATTTATTTATTATATCACTGGTATGTTTTCGCGACAAAAAAATTATTACTATATTCCGTAGTTTGTTATTTATTTTGGTTTCAATACTTTACGTAAAGTCCTGACTAGTTATAACTTGTTACATGGCAAAGAATTTTAAATTCTAATTAAATAATGAAAAACCGTAGATTAAACGTCCCCGTTACTTCTACGTCCTGTCTCTATTCGTCATTATCCACAAATAAAGACAGGACGTTGTTTAACCAATGTTTAACTTTAAACATCTTTCATAAGTAAGACCCAGTAGATATGAATGTGTAAAAGCAAGCTATAAGTAGGATGTATAGTAAAAAGCCAGTATGACAATAGTTTTTTTTAAATTTGAAACTCTTGATTGTACCTGGTTAGCTGTTTACTACGGACTGTGGTGTGAGGTAGGTAATTTGTTAGTTTTTTGCATTAACATTACTTGGAAAACAATAGCTGTGAATCTTGTTGCGGCAAACTGATGGTCGTTGGTAAAAACGTAATGTGATTTGAGTAAAACGATTCTCGCAGGTTTGCGCGATTACTGCCCATTCACATTGTAGCCCTGGCTTTTGTTTTGAACAAATAAATAAATATTGCTGGACATTTCACACAGCGCCATCTAGCCCCAAACTAAGCAAAGCTTGTGCTATGGGAACCAGATAACTGATAGAATACTTATATACTTTTTGTAAATACATACTTATAATATTTTATAACAGCCAGACACAGAACATACATCTATGTTCATCGCACAAATGTTTGTCCTGGGTGGGAATCGAACCTACGACCTACAGCGCAGAAGGTAGAGCTACTACCAACTGAGCTAAGAGGCCAGTCAAACGTCTGTTTATATTGAGGAGAACTAACTAGGCCCCAAGCCGTATTTGTTGCCCTGTATCTTCACGATATTGGTCGCGAAGGGACAGGAGTAGAATCACCTAGCTCTTAAGACGATTCAATGTAATCCTGGAGGTCCCGCTGAATACTTGGTTTCTGACTTTGACTTTGAACGAATCATCAAAGTATGCAATAAAAAACAGATTATTGGTAGGCATTTCACACAGCACCTCTAGCCCCAAACTAAGCAAAGCTATGGACAAATGTGCACTTACTGGACAAGTAGGAATATTAAAATCTAAAATTTAGTTTTTCATTTGTGACAGAATTTATGAACTTTATTGCGAAGTATTGAAAATATCACAGATACGGGATTTTATCGCGTAATTTTACCTTATTTATATATCCCGACGGCGACGTTTTGCCTTTTAATTTTATTTTTATGTTTTATTGCGAAGCAAAATACAGTGTGTAAAAAAACTCTGTCCGATCGGTGAGGGAGTTATTAGTATCGATATGAGGTTCGATTTGTATGATCATTTTCGTATAAAAATATGTTGTTGTAGTTGCCTTGTTATAAAAATTTGCTAAATTTAAGGGAAAATTAGCTAATTCAAATCTAAAAAAATGGGAAGTTAAAATGACATTTCAAGTTTTATTTAAATTAATAAATCAGTTTATTCATTTTTTTGGAAATGTTATTTACTATCTCCCCTTTCGAATCAGACAGGTTTTTTATTACACACTTTAACAACAACAACAATATGTATAGCTAAAACAGGAAAACCATACCTAAATCATAAAATACTCGATACAATCACAATCTCGTTAAATATTGCTATTCTGTATAAATACAATGATGTTTTATGAATGGTAGATAAAAAAATATAAAATCTTTACAATACAATGGCAAGTACAAAAAACAATGTAACGTAAAATACTGACAAAACTACTTCAGTCTTTTTTACGTTTTTTTTTATTAATCAACAAACCTTTTTATAATGTCTGTCTATTAATTACAATAAAAAATGAATTCTAATCCTACTAATATTATAAATGAGAGAAGCAAAATCGGTTTAGTAGTTACGGCAATCCGTAGGAACAAACATTCTGTGTGAATGTTTGTTCCTACGGATTGCCGTAACTACTGTGTACTAAACCGATTTTGCTGATTTCTAATTTTCAAAAATTAACTCCTAAGGGTGTGAAAAATGGTGGTAAGTCAAGGGTTTATTTTATTCCTTGGTCCGAGTCGCTCAAAACTAGGTACAATAAAAATAAACTCTAAAATAAAGGAAGTATATAAAAAACTAAAAAAACCCGATAGCGGTTTAAAAAAATACAAGTTTAAATGATTAAATACATTAGAGGTACAACTAAAATGCACTAAACTACTAACCACATTTTACTCAGTGTAAGTAATTTTTTATCTTTGATTTGTCACTTTAAAATGTTTTCAAAAAATAAGAAAATAATAATTTAAAATAATAAATCTTTAATTTAATAAATCTTTCAAAAAAAAAATTGTGTCGTGCGAATAAATACTTAAAAATTGATATGTTTCACGCTAATCATAATGGACTAGTGGAATAAAATAGCGAGTGTCTTCTTTGAATTTTTAGCTAGTTTTATTCCCAGGCAAAACAAGCGAATTTTAGAAAATCTTTGAATGCAGTTTTGTTTTTTTAAAAAAATAAAGGAATGTTTCCATAAAGTAAAATAATAATAATAATAATAAATAATTATTGCTGGACATTTCACACAGCATCATGTAGTCCCAAGCTAAGCAGAGCTTGTGTTATGGCAACCGCATGATTGATATACTACTTATATATATATATATATATTTTTTTTAAATACATACATAATATACATAGAAAACACCCAGACCCGAGACAAATATTTGCAGATCATACAAACATTTGTCCCGCGGCGGGGATCGAACCTAAAAATAATCTAACTTAAGGATTTAAAGTAGTTTCCCTTCAGGGCCCATTGATTTTTCCCACCCTGTATATGACACACTAACACTACGTGTCGTGCCGGACACGTTCCATGTCTGTAGATATAAACGGACCATAAGAAGTAAGCAAGAGATAATGAATACAAAGCAAAGACAAGAAATGAGTGTTCTTATAAGGTATGTCATCAAAATAGTTCATATAGTTACACGTTAAACAAACACAAATAATGTGTTTATCACACATTTGCCTACAAACCGTCCTAAATATTATATCAGTATTGACGAAGTAAACAACACGAGTGAATGGAGCACGTTCGGATCAGGCTTTGTTTGAACGATTTGTTTAGAAATTAACGTCGACGGTGTAACCAGACAGCGATAACAGATGGTATAACACACTCATTTGTTTGAAAGGTAATTAGGTATTCCCGAGAAGGTAAATTATTTTGTAAATGCAACCGCTGCTGTTGACATACACACATCAAAACAAGTTGATCACTTTTAAAAGTAAAAATATTATTTGATTCTTAAAATTATTATAAAAACCTCTAGGAAAATATTGTTTGTTTAAAAATACAAGATTAAATTTAGAATTAAATATTTTTTTTAACATGGCAACACTTCATTATTATGTAATTATAGAGATTTTTTATTAATATTTCAACATTTAAAACAGTCAGCCGGGTAAAAAACAATGTTATGTTTTCAAACTGATTGGAAACTTTTTTTGTTGTGTATAGGCTAAACTAGGAAAAAAAAAATAGGAATGATTATAGAGATCTCAATTTTCCCGATAAAAGTCTCTTGTTTCACCATTTCCAATAAAGGTTTCGAGTAAACCTCGCATAAGCATTTTACCATACGAGTTGCACTAACCGGCAGGAGTTAATTAGTTATAACATCAAAACCAAAATCGATAGGTCATAATATGGAAGATTCCAATTTTGATCACCCAATAAAGCCCTTGTTATCAAGTGGCAAGTGGTAAATAAATAAGTTGAGTTTAGTATACAGGGTGGAAAAAATGAATGGGCCCTGAAGGGAAACTACTTTAAATCCTTAAGATACAATATTTTACTCAAAGGAAACATTCCTTTATTTTTGAAAAGAAACATAACTGCAATAAGACATACATGAAGATGATTGCAATTAAAATACATAAAGATAATGAATTTTAAGTAAGACAATTAAAAATCGAATTGAACATTTGTACTAGGCATTTGGTGTTCAAAAGGAATGTGTACTTTGAACAGATTAGTTGGCATTCCCTTGTTACGATGTACCCAGTAGGTACATTGAGCTTGATGACGGCCCCCGGCGCCGGCGCAACCGGTTGTCCCACCTCCAGTGAAAACGTTCGAGGATTGACTCCACCATTACGAGATCGCAGAATTAACTACGTTGGTAATTAACAAGTGGCTAAATTAAAATTAAAAAAAAAAACCGACGTCAATGTTATAAGCTGAGCAATTTTCTGCACTCTCGAGAGTGCAGAAAATTGCTGTATTCATTTCTGTTCATAACTCCGAAGATCCTAGATCCTCATCAAATTTTTGTGGCCCCAATCGGAAAGTATACCCTTTCAAACAAAACTCCTTTGAGTAATCGGTGAATATACATAAAAAAAGCACAATAAGATTCCGACGAATTGAGAACCTCCTCCTTTTTTGATGCTCGGTTAAAAACGGATCTCTAGCGAAACACAATTTTAAAAAGAGTTACGTAAATCTTGGAGTAACAATAAATCTATTAATTAATCTTCATAAATATTCTCTTGAAGTAGATTATTGGGTATTTAATATTCAAACACTCATTCCAAGTGTCTTTCTTTCCAATATATAGCTAAAAACGTAGACGGTTTGCATACTTATTCCGAATATTGAATCGACATAGCAAGGCTACTTGAGATTCAATACGCGAAGTGCCGTCGGTACAACCTTGCAGCAAGGTTTTGGTTCAAGCTGACCACTGTTAAATAGAGTGATCGCTTCCTTACGTTGCTTGCCCAATCTATCAATAGTGTTGAGTATGACGTGACTGACGCGGCTCTTTTGTCCCGTACAAAATTCAACTTTGTGTGATCGGCTCAACTTCTACAAATGGCGTACTTCAATTCAAATGCCATGTGACCGAACAAAATATGACAAAATCAGAAAATGACGTTACTCTTTCCTCAAGCTTCATTCAATCTTCAATCACTCCTCGCTTGACAATGACAAGAAATAATTCAGAACTGACCGGACAGATTGTCATATGAGAATGAGTGAGTAGTCCGCCAAAATAATGAACAGTCAATTGAAAATGACCGGCTCAAATGAACCGGCTCACGGTAACGGCTCAAAATGAAAATGAACCTACTCTTACGTCGATCTAAAATTATGTCATATCCAACATATCAATCATCTTCGCATCACGACGCGGTCTTAGCAAGGGACGACGCACTGATTTATTTTATCTGTTCGATTTTATCGGTTCACAAGTCGTTTATGGCTAGTTCATTGATATTTATGTCTGCATTACTACGACCCATCAGCTTGTAAATGGTATAATTATATTCATCAAAATGTTATAGGCGTTTTGTTATTTTATGTTATTATTATTTTTGCATCATAAACGTTTAAATTGCAATATTCTCTAAGTACATAGCTTTTATTGCTAATTATTGAGAGAGTCGAATTAGTTAAGCCGACTTTAATGATGATGTGCGGTACCTACCTAGGTACTTACGTAGGTACAACTCACAAGCTTTTATTGATTCGTTTCTATTGGTAAAGGTTATGAAAAACATATAAAAAGCTGTTTATGTCTCTTAAACAAAAATTCAGCAAGTTTTGTCGAGAATGTTATTTTCCTTCCGGGCCCAAGGCACAACTTTCTTGTTCTTCATATGTCAATAAAGAGAGAGAGCACCAAAGTTTTAACAGTCGTTTTGCCTTAAATCAATTTTTACTCGTAAGTCACAATAAATTATTTAAAAACTGTTGTTCTCTATCTCTACTTCTATGATACGACTGAAACTTACGCAATACCTGCCAGTTTCAATGTTATATCTGTGGTTTACCATTACATGACTTCGATACTGAAAATGATCAATATCTTACAGTAAGCAAAACCACAAATAGAGAAAACTGACCGTAAAAGAACTCGCATTCAGTTCGGGCCGTTTTAGAAAAGTTGTGTGAGTGTGAGCGCCAGCTTGCATAGTGCCAAGTACGAGTTCGTTTCACTATTCGGTATCGAACGTCGACTTGTATTGAATCAGCCAATCACAAACCCTAACGTTTAAGGGACCGGCGAACGCACGTACGTACCTATGTAAAACGTAAAACGTTTTATGGAACAAAAGTGTAACAGGAACCTAGATAAATACTGCCTTTATCGAAATAATAACATAAACTGATGAAAATATGCTTAAATTTTAAATGATTTCGGTATTACGTTTTTATGAAAATTCGCCTGTCCCCTTAAGTTTCACGTTTTCGCCACTAGTTGGCGCTGTTTCTATTCCATACAAATCCACGTTTACGGCGTCAATACCAAATAGTGAAACAAACTCGTGCTTGGCACTCTGTAAGTTGATCGAACATCTCACGGCTACTTTCAGCCAACCACTGGCGCCATGTTCAACCACAGAATAAGCAAGCAAGGCGCACACATACACAGGGGCAAGCCTTAATCGGTATCTCAAACAAGTTTGCAACACTGTGGTAGGTACTAAGCTATCTTTAGCATCTCCACTTTCGTATTAAAATATCTTATTGCAAATTAATTAAGTAATTGTGGTAATACCGGGCGTGAGAGCTACGTTTTATCATGTTTTGTGTTGTAATGATTTTTAGTTATATTAATCAATCAAACTTATTTTTTATTAACACGTGCCTCTGTCGATATGCTCTTCTGAGATGTCTAGCTTCTAAGATCTAAAAATAAGAATATTAAATTCTACAACAATATTACATTTAAATGCCACTTGTTGAGCAATGAACGATACATAATATTCTGGCTAAAAATATTCCTACCTACTTCTAGATAAATTTTAAAACACAAGTCGCAAGAAAATCTTAACTTTAAAGAAAGGTTCATTGTTATATACGAGTACACTGTATACTTATACCTTTATTTAATTGAATTATTTTTTTAAATTTATTTATTTTATTTTTTATTTATTCCTACCTACTATTTAACTACTAACTTAGATATACTTTCCTAATTTTTAGGGTTCCGTACCTTAAAAGGTAAAAAAAGGAACCCTTATAAGATCACTTTCTTGTCCGTCTGTCCGTCTGTCCGTCTGTCCGTGTGTCACCATCGATTATCTCAGGAACGGGTGGAGCTAGCAAGTTGAAATTTATACCATATACTGAGGTCTATAGTCCTTATTGTGAGTATAAAAATCAAGGTCCTGAGTCAACACTATAAAAAGATATAGGCAAATTTAGGTTTTCGTGAAAACTTGTAAGTACCAAAACTTACCTTAATTATCAACTTTTTTTATTTTTCGGAATTTTTCCTTTATTTGTGCTGTAAGACCTTGCTTGTAACCAAATTTGACAATTCTAGGTCAACCGGAAGTACCCTAGAGGTTTTGGGTTGAAAACCTAAATGGTAGTTCCCGTTGACCTAGAATCACGAAATTTGGCAAAAAGCAAGGTCTTATAGCACAAATAAAGGAAAAATTCCAAAAAATTAAAAAAGTTGAAAATTAAAGGGTGTTCCCATACATACATAGTTGACGCCAATTAAGATTGTCCTCTGAGTTGTATGGGCGCTCATACAAATAAGCGGGCTACAATAACATAATGGGTATAATGGGTAGGTATGGAACCCTCGGCGTACGAGTTCTACTCGCACTTGACCGGTTTTTTTTTATTTAATGAAGAACCTATTTATTTCAAAATTTAGCACGTCTCCTAACATGACTTTTCGATAAATCTCACGGTTTCAGACTTCCATTAAGTGGCTCTGAAAAAAAACCCACCCTGTATACTTTTCCATGGGGCATCTAAATCTGTTGTGCACGAAACTAAATTAGAATCAACCTACCTTTTGTAGTTGCAGACGATTGTTCAAAGGTTAAGTACCTAACTTCTATTAGCTCCAGCCATGAGCCCTCCCTTATTTAACCGACAAATGATCTTATTGACATTCGTGATAAGACAATGGGTAGTATCCAATGCCCCATTTGAACGAATGGTTTTTGCAAAGTGTCTGTTCACAAGGATGCTTATGATGTCTGTCAAGTCTTGTCTGGATTTGTTAGAGCGCTTGTAGACGTCCGTTTTTTTCGCCGGACAACGGACCGTCAATAAACGAAGGCCATATATAAACGGCATAAATTGTTCGTCGGACCGATTTCCGGCGCGTGTACACACATTCATTACGCGCCATCCATACACCACCGCGAATCCGTGTGAAAAACACGGTCCGTTGTCCGGCGAAAAAAACGGACGTCTACAAGCGCGGTTACTCAACAATATCAACGAAGTAGTAAAAGTAACTTTAATATGAAAAAGTGATTATTCGTTCGTCGATGCTATTGTATTCCTAGGTGTCTTATATTATGCTAGTAGGTATGTACAAGGCGAGTGAAGCCGTGGGCTGGTCGCTATTCATATTTTCTACGAATGAAAAATGTAGACTCACGTAACCAAACTAAACAAAACCGTTTGTAGGTATTTGTGGATTTATGTAACTGCATTTACTTGTGCTAGAATTTAAAATATTTGTAAGGAGTTATAAATACATACGGGTACACTCTTTTTTTAATTTTAACCGCTTGTACGTGGTTTAGTCAGTCTGTAAAATAGTTTGTTTCTAAAAGGAAATTCTTTTCAAACGAAAAATTTATTTTATAAAAAAAAATTACGCTATGCTACGGAGTTATGTCATAACTCATATCATAAGCAATTTGAGTATTCTGTCTTCTGTAATAAATTGATTCAAATTAATTTAGCGTTTATGAGCTAAAATGCTCATCACATCACACTATCACACTAAGGCTCCGCGCAGACAGAGAGCGTTCTGCGTTCCGCGTTCTACGTTCTGCGTTCCGCGTTCTTTGTAATGCGAAGGATCTATAGCGCCAGCGCACAAAGAACGCAGTCAGACCGCGGCGGTCATTCGGAACGCTTGCGTTCTCGCGTTCTCTGCTCAGAAATACAAAGAACTCGCGTTCTCGCTATGGCTGGTCCGAGCGTTGATATAGAAAAATTGGTTGAATTGGTGAGAAGAAGGCAGTTTTTGTACGATCTAAGCCATAGGGACTAATCGTCCCAAAAAGAAAAGGGGCGTGGATTGAAATAGCTACGGAAATGGGGGTTTCAGATTTTACATAGTCATGTAACTCATTGAAGCTATTTATTGACATTCTAAAATAAATATAAAATCACTCTTCATCTTGAAGCAGCTCAGGGTTAAGAATACTAAATTCTCCCATATTATCTCGTTTCGTGTTGATAGGGTGTACCCAATATTTTCTTTTTTTTTTGACTCCTCTAGACTCCACAAAAGCAAGGCTTCATCTTCAGAAGATGAACTTTCGAGAGACATGTTTCACGTGCAGAGAGTCGCGAAATAGAACGCAAATGTCTTGAACGGCTCCTGTGTGTGCTAGAACGCAGAACGCAGAACGGACGAACGCAGAACGCAAAACGCGGAACGCAGAACGCTCTCTGTCTGCGCGGAGCCTAATATTTATAAATGCAAAAGTTTGGATGTTTGGATGGATGGATGTTTGTTCCTATAACGCAACAACCACTGAATCGATTTAACTGAAATGTAAAATGTAGATAGATAATGACCGGGAATAAGACATGGCTACTTTTGATCCTGACATCACGCGAGCGAAGCCGCGGGCGGAAGCTAGTTTGTTATAATCTTTACATGGTTCAAATAGTGCTGTGTGTTTCGCCGGAGGCAGATAAAATACACATATTCCTGCACTTTGTACAAGAATAATCAAATCAAATCAAAAGTTTTATTTCGGACAATTGACAATCCATTTTGTTAGTAGGTAAGGTACACGTATTTTAAAATAATTAGGTTAGTATAATGTATGGTAACAAAACAGATCCAAACCAAAATTTTTAAAAACATGAAAAGTGTGTCGACTTTAATGACGTCAATTCCAGTATTTGAGCAGCTTGAAAAATGACAATGGTTTACTCTTGGTATATACTTTAAAAGACACAAAGAAGGATCCGTAATTTTATATATTATATTTGAAGATATTATAACGTACTAGCTGTACCCGGCAAGCGTTGCATGCAATGCGTAAATTAAAAAGAATTTGGTTTTTATTCTGTATGTAGATTATTTGGACCAGAACAGACTCGCGGGAGTCCTTAGAAGACCTTACCAAAGTTTCATCACAATCTGACGGTTTTGGAACGCATAGAGAACAAACATTCAATTTTATTTAATAAATTAATAATACTCTTATCTTTTATTACCCGACTGTACCACGAGGAGGGTTAGGCTAGTATAGTTAGTTGTTGAAGCGACATAAGCGAAAAAATGTAATCAAAGTATATTAATAAGAGCTTTTAAATTACTTTTTGGGTAAAATACTCTACTCATTTTTTTTTAATAACCAATACTCACTAATATTTGTTTAAAAACTATGGATCACACTCGAAGCGACACTCGAAGTTTATTTATTCTGGTTTCTGAATCTGGTAGTTATCAAGGCACTGTTTGTATCCTCTAGCCTTGTAGTGTTAGTCACAGAATAAACAGTACTAGTTCAGTGTCACTACACTGTGATGCATACTTCTATTTAAAGGCAAACCATTCAAGTTGTTTACATGTTAATACGATTCCGAAATATGCACAAATAAATACCTTATGGCGTAACTTTTGCACGTGCTATGCTACAGATAGTTTATCTTGCATTTTGGACCTCTGAATTTTTCAAAGAATTCTGAATTCTCTAAAGATCCGAGAAAATGTATTTAGTGTGGTGAATCGTGACTCTGTTTTTTTAAAGTTTGCTTGAAGTTATTGCATGTTTTTAAGGAGGAAAGTAAATGGATATAGTCGTAATGGTTTCTTTAATTTAAACGGAACCCAGTTGGGTATGGAGATTTGCGTCTTTTGCACACTAAAAGTGGCGGTTCGCGCCCGAGACTGAGACAGGAGACCGAGACCAGCAGGCTGATTGTCTAACTTGTCTCAAGCCTCAAATTGGTCTCAAACCATCAAAACGATCGCGTTGGTTTTTTTTGTTACGTTCGGTCTCGTTGAGACGGGAGTGACAGAGCTACTTGCGTGGTCACTGTGAACTGTCATTTTTTGAGTTTGAGACCGATTTTGGTCGCTATCAAAGATAGACAATCAAGAGGCTGAGACCCAGACAGGAGACCGTTGTCTCGTGTCACTTTCGCGCGCCCCTAGGCCCGTGTCTGGTCTCGGTCTCGGGCGCGAACCGGCACCTTAAGGTGTGTATCATTAATGATACCTATTGCTCTTGACTTCTTTGATATGGATCTTATTTTAATGGGTACGGCGGAAACAAGTTCGCAATTACAGCATCAAGTAATTATTGCAAAACAATAAAACAAACGCCTACAGTTTTCTATGAATGACAGGAAAAGTTAGAAAGATTTTTTTCATAGACGTCAAGCATTGGTCAGACGTAGATCTCCTAAAGATAATAATAGCTGAGACCAACAATCGGCAACACAATTAAACCGAGGTTTTAAATAGTTGAGTTAAATTAATATGTCATTGTAATTCAACAGGATCGCCTTGATATTATTTTTCGGCATTACTACCCAAAAATGGAGATTAAAATGTTTTATTCCTTGCCGTGCCAGTCGGCTGTCCTTTGCACAGTTTAATGTTTTACATACGAGCAAAGATTTCACATTTACTTTCTCCAATGAATCGTTTTATTTGCGAGTCGGTGCGCCCGCGCAGCTGACTAAGCCGAGCTAGCTCAGCACTCTCAAACATCAAACGAACATGACAGGTGTCACAATATCAAAACAACATATCTGTGTCGATAATTACAAATAAAAACATGATGATGTACTGTACATCAGAATAGCATTGTCTACTTCATTTACTGATTACCTAAAAATATAAATATATCTACAACTGCGTACCTTAAATAGTTCCTCGAGAGAAATAAAAAAAAGGTGACTCAATTTATTGATAGAACAACAATCAAGTCAATAATTGTGTCACGCTATAATGTCGGTCACTCACATTCACACGCATAAACAAAAGTTTAGGGCGATTGCCGCCTATACACAATGTTTTTCGTACAAAATGAAAAACATTCGCACATTGTAAGATTTCTTGCGCGCAAGTGAATAAACGGCATGCATGGCGTGAACATACCAGCCAAAGTAGGAGGGTAATCGAAAATGTGGAGTGAGCAAGCTATTTTAGTAGGAGCCGGGTTCATCAATGAAGAGGCCATCAAACCATAGACAGAACCTGGAGGCCAGAAATCGCTTGACCTTGTCCATCAAACTTAAACGACTGCGAACAAAAAATACTTGAATATTGGCAATGTACGCAAAGAATCTGATAGCAATTTTATACCAATCGATTTGCACAAGATAACTTTATCATTGAATAATGTGACACTAACCGGGTTTAATGACTTAGCAGAAGCCACGTGTGGTTTGTGTAATTATTAAACTATTGGAAATGAATTGTAAGGCGCTGGGCACACAGAAAAGACGCAGACGGGGTGCGAACATTTGTCTCTTCCGCGTCCCTTTCATGCAAAATGTATAGAAGCGTCGCGACGCAAAACATATAGCAGAGATGGGGCGCGGACGCAACTCTGTTCGCTGGCGCCCTGTCCGCGACGCGTCCTCGTCTTACGTCTCTTCTGTCTGGTCTGCGCCTTAGCATTCTTGCTTAGACTAAATTAAGGCATTAAGTAGCCTAAGATTTTATTAAAACAGTAGGTAGCTTTGACTAATGGTGTTTTTCAAGTACCCACTCGATTACAGGTTTTCACAAAATGTTTAGGTAGGTACTTGTGGTTTCCAAAGTGTGAAAAGCAAACAAATAAGGATAAGTCTCGGCAAATTTCAAAACCAGATATTTTGTACCTAACAACAGCTTAGGATAATGAGTTAATATGCTACTGCATAATAATTATCTTTATAAAATGTTTTAAATTGAGTCACAGAGAATAGAATATACTTGTAATTAGTTTTGATTGTAAGCAAAGTTGATTAGTGTATGAAAAAAAATATTATTTTATTAGAATACCAACTAAGGCTGGATTCGACCAAAAGTCATCTTACTCCAGAGTAACTAGGCGACATAATTCGAAATACAATTGTTTAGAAAGCGTGTTTTACTGTGCATTATTCTGTGCATACAAATTATCCTGGTTATAAGGTGTCAACTTTACTATGTCAGAATATTCAAATAAACAGTATTTTACTTTCGAGTAAAACCTTAATCCTGTTTGGACGAATCCAGCCTAAATTAAATAAATAATCATAATTTGTTAAATAAATGATATAATTATCAATGTTGGTAGTTTATAGAACATTCAATTCTTTATGTATATAAAATACAATACACAAAGAATGAATGTTATTAAAATTGAAGTGTTCCTCAGTGGAGTTTTTGTAGACAATGTTTCCATAAAATTTAAAAACCTATGCCCTACTTTTAAAATTTATTTTCGTATGTAACATAAAACTAAAAACGTTACGAATTTGCGGTAACGCGTGGTGACGTGTCACGGAAGATTTTTCATTTATTCCATTCATAATTAATCTTGGTTGAAAAACAAGATTCCATGACTCACACACAATGGATATTCTTCAGGCTATCTTGCACTGTTTGCTGCAATTTAGTGCAACAGTAGAATCACTGAGATTACTATATTCGTCACGAATAATAAAATATTTTTTACGACCACATTGATATTATACTACTTTATTAACTTAAATAGTGTAAGTTTTAAATTGATATAAAATCACTGAAAAGTTTTAGTTTTGACGTGAAAACATGATTGTTTTTAAATGCAATTTTTATGATTATAATAATGTTTCATTTCTACAACATAGGGTCGTAGTGTGCTCTGAATATAACTTACGTATTCTTAAATAATACTAATATTTAGACATAATGAGATAAATAAATTAAATTATTTTAAAGATACTAAAATGTTATTTAACCTCAATATTTTGTACTCAAGCAATTACATTGTTACAATATATTACGAAATCCGACTAGTAGCTTAGCCTTAGAAGCTATTATTAATTTATTAGTCACAACTAAATAATTTCAAGCTAACATAATTTTTTTAACCAATGATTGTATAGACTTGCACCCAATGATAAATGATTCAGCTACACATAAAGGATTATAAATTAAAAATTATCTAATTGTTGGAATACCTACAAAGCAATCATAAGGTAAATAACTAACTGCAAAGAATAAACATGAACATTCGTCTGCAAGCGTTGGTACAAAGAGGTCGTAGACCCTACAGCTTGCAAAGTGTAATAAAAAAAAAGAAATATTAAACATTTGAACAATTCAGTATTAGAAGTGATAAAGATAGTGTGATATTATTGAGCATTACAGTTGATTGTGCAACGAGACTTCTCCTTAACGCTGACCACGATTCAATGTAAATCTAGTTATACTATCAAGGTAATTAAAGTCACATCTAGATGTTATCGCTGCTTCGTCTTAGTAACCATGGGATCTTTAGAACTGAATACTTAACTTAATTAAATTAATTAATTACTTTTTTATTTCTGACTGTTCCTACTAAAAGCGCTTGTAGACGTCCGTTTTTTTCGCCGGACAACGGACCGTCTATGAACGAAATCCAAATAAACAGTATAAATTGTTCGCCGGACCGATATCCGGCGCGTGTACCTACACACATTCATAACGCGCCATACACCACCGCGAAACCGGGTGAAAAACACGGTCCGTTGTCCGGCGAAAAAAACGGAGACGTCTACAAGCGCGGTTACACTCACTTTTAGTGTGATGAATACTCCGCACTACTAATGTGAATAGTGATGATTTAAGGTTCATATAATTAAAAAGATTATTAATTAAGAAGTCAGTGGAGTGGTTGGGATTTTTTTTGTCCCATCATCATCACCACTTAATTCAGTGGTGTCGTTGGGACAAAAAAATCCCAATGACCGCACTGGTGGGGTGGGCCAGTGGGGTCGTTGGGACCGAATCACTTATTATTGAATTTTAAAAGATTTAACTGCTTAAATTTTAAAGCTTAAAAACATGTTCAAATGTGTGTTCATATTGTATGTGAGTCACTGATTCTTTGTTACTGCGGGATAAGGGATCAGCGGGCTTAAAAAGGTCGTTATTGCAGAATCATAATAGGAATTGAACTATACGCCGTCTCTTTTCATTGACTGAGAAAAGAAGACTGTGAAAAGAGACGGCATATAGTTCAATTCCTATTATGATTCTGCTCTTCGACCTTTTTAAGCCCGCAGGCCTAGGTGTAGAACATCAGTACCCATATTTATTACTTATACTTACTTACTCGTAGCAAAAAATTTCTTAACTGACAATATTCGTTGTATCTTTCTTTTTGTTTGTTGAATGCATACTGCTAATTATTTTTATTTCAAAAAGGCAGTACTTTTTTTACATTTCTTTTTAGCTAAATAGCAGTTATTCGGTTAACTGTTTAATTTTATAAATTCTTTTCAACATTTACTTGTGCTCATGCGAACTGACTTGTATTTTTACAGAACATTTTCCCACTTAAATAACATCATTAAATTAATAACTTGATGTTTTTAAATTAATTGTACTTTTTTAAAAACAATTTGTGATTGAACCATACTAAGGAATGTTCGGAAAACTTATTTATATAAATACGGGTGGTAGTTTATTATAATAACGCAATAAAAGACGTTTGAATTGCCGCAATTTATTTGAATGATTGTTGTAAACGATTCAGATATGGTGTTATTTTGATGATACACCATGAGTAAAGTACACTGTAGTGTGACAGATAGATTGATTGTCTTTGACGGAATGTGTGAATGCCTATAGCTCTGTACAATTAAGTTGTACCTTGCCAGCTTATTACGATCACTTTATAATTATTATAACTTTAGTTCAATACAATAAGCCACGTTGATATGCGCATAAAATATCGAAGCTACGTTAAATGATCAATTTGATTTACGATATCTAAATAGCTTAACAAAACTGAATTTGATGATAAATAGCAGTACCTATGAGCATGTTTACAATCGTAACGTAAAGTAGGTATGTATATCTGTTACTCACTGATTCTGAAACAACCTTATGCCACTAGAAAATAGCGTTTTTCTACAAATTTTCTAGACTTAATTAAAAAAAATTATCGAGTTCTGTTTTTAAGCATATCAAGCTATTAAAAAAAATACAAACTTACAAAAACATCTAAATGAAAAAAGTAAAGCTTTCATAATAACGTAAACTAAATATATAAATTAAACTATTATGCTAATTCGGGGCATAAATGCGGCGTTACCTCCTAAAGTACCAACAATCAAGGTGGCAAAAACTTTAGCAAAAACATTATCATACTCATTGTGGTAAAACATAGGTCTTCAAGTGGACAAATTGACAACTTTTTGTTACGAGCGTCAACTGACGTCATTGTTTTAATTTGTTGCGGGATCCCCTGATTGATACGGACGGTCGTTCTTAAGATCGTTGATATCAAAAACACCGCTGGGTATTAAAAGCAAGTGGAGAGGTACAGTCATCTTCATTGATATGACAATGAACAGCGTTTTTCTATTCGACAAAAATAGAATTCGCAGAAGAATTAAATGTTTACTTTTATAATCATCAACATGGATAAAAATCTTTCATACAAAGTTATTTTTCTACGCGAATGAAAACTCTTTATTATAAAAATTATAATAACATTAAGAAAGAAATAACCGAATGAGTAATTGATGGGTGGTCTTATTACTTAGAAGCGATCTCTTCCAGACAACCTTTGGATGGAAAGACACTATTTTGTCGGGGCGTGTCGTGACGGGTTATGGATTTACCGTGGATTTACCACTGTATATAGGGTGTGCTACGTGTTGCGACGTCACGACATTTTCATGTTCAAGGGCCAAGTGTGTATTTCTTCTTTTTGCTTATTTTCTGCAACTAATATAATAAATAGAATGATACCTTAAAACGCCAAAACATCACGGATCAGACAGGGTTTTTACTACACGCACTGTATATACGCCTCAAAATCGTATTTATACATCAGCGTGTAATCACTTTTTCGACATTGTTAGATTGAGGTCGACGGCCAGCTCGCAGCCTGCAGATATAGGTTGATTGATACAAGTTAGTTTGTAATTATTTTATATTAAGACGAGTTAAGAGTAACTTCGTGTTTTGAGGCTGGTACAATACAATTATCGTTTTCTGCTAGACTCTAGCAGCTAGAGTGTTCTGCAAATTTTTTTGTTCAAGGTACCTACATCTAGGAAATCGGAAAATTTTGGAAGTACACCATTACTGAAAAATCAATTTTTTGGCGAAACATGGGCTTGTTTAGTTGTGCATATGCGGTCCAAATTTGAAATAGCTTACCTAACCTCATTTTTCCGCGGCACACCAACTAATGACCACGGTACACCAGTGTGCCGCGGCACACCCTTTGCGGAACACCGTCTAGGCTATCTCATCCTAAGGCTAAGGGAGTGTCCACATTGCGTTTTTTGCAGCGCGTTTGTATCGATACAAACGCAATTCGAACGCGATGCGAACGCGCAGCCCCCCGCGCAGCCCCTCCCGGTTCACTTTTGTATGGAAAAATACGCGTTGCGAACGCGCGTTTGTATCGATACAAACGCGCAGCTCAAAAACGCGCTGCAGAAAACGCAATGTGAACACTCCCTTAGGCCTCTCTCTACTTTTGTGTAAACTTATCCGCGCTAATTTAACCTATGCGTAAAAATTGAATAATATTTCAAATATTGTAGAGGTTTTTATACATTTTTAACATGAAAAGAATACAAAAAAAAAATACATAGTTGTGCACACATGTAAAGCAAGCTATTACCATAAGTGGGATTGCTATACATAATGATTGGTTGATGAGTGATAATGATGATGGGGGTCACGTGCTTTTGTATGAGTGTATTTGTATTGAGGTGAAACGTGAAGAGACTTTATTAATAATGATAAAACCATGAATATTTTTATCATAACTCATAATATAGACATTTTTAGATTTAAATACCATACCATAAAGACTATAGTTTTGGGCCAACTAAATAAATCTATAAATATTTTGGCAATCCCGAATTTAATAAAATTTGTCTTGAACTGGATGCCTGATAGTGAAATTGTAGTGTTTGTTAATGTTATAGCGACAACGTTGACAATAAAACATTTGTATTATATTATTCATCACTCAAATATCTTCTAGCCGTACCATGAACTCTTAGAGCAATGTTAAAACAAGCTTGAAACATGACTGAATGTCATTCCTAAAGCAGTATGACTGTTTTAAGCTAGTTTTAACATTGCTCAAAGAGTTCATGGTACGGCCCCTGGATGACAATTGAACTCACGAAAATAGCAAGCAGAGCTAAACAGAGCTGTGCTACCAACATCTCTTTATTTGTGCAAATTTATTTTTAAAGTTTCACGAAATTACATATTACATTATATACATATATATTGTTGATGTAATCTGTCATCACGATACTTCATAAACGTTTGTCGCTATGTCCTTAATGGGTAATTTTGCAAGCTTCAATGCATTATCGTACGTCAAGATCACTTCTTGTTAAATGAATTGTAATGCGTTTAACCTCGTCTTCAAATGTTGTTGTTTTTAAATTTTAATAATGTAACTTTTTAAGGTACAATTCACATAAGTAAATAATACTAGCTTTTCACACATGCAGCATAATCTAGCCCCATAGTAGGCAAAGCTTGTGCTGGGAACTACATGACTGATAAACTACTTACTAATAATATACTAACTTTTTTTTGTATATATGTACCTATAGGTACATGGGGTAGGTACTTACATAATTTTACAAAAACAATTTATAGAAATTTATAGATATTGCTACGAGTTAATGATCAAAACTATTTCAACCCGGTGTCACCCATCCCCCCCCCCCTGCATAGGCCTCTTTTGAAATATTTTATATTATTATTTTATCTGTGTATGTAAATAAATGTGTAAACCTAAATAAATTCCCCTGAACCAAAAGCAAAGCAAACTTTCGATCACAAGTTTTGATTTTAAAATATATCGTAGCTACTGATATTAATATGCCGCGCACTTTCCACTTTATAGGTAGATTGTTTATAGATCGTTGTACGAGTACTTTATACGAGTAGGTACTTTATAGATCGCTGTAGATAAAATAAATTAGTTTTGTTTCAACGCTAGATTTGATTTTAAATAGTCGTAGCAAGCATTATTTGATCGAACCATTTATATATTTGTCTTCTTGTTTTATTCATGTTCTTGGAACTATATTCTACTTACTCAATGTTTGTTTTTCGTCTGTACCAGGTGGTGCCATGATATTAATAAAGTTATCGGTTATGACTTAAACTGCGAGCTGTTAATGTTGTGTAGACTTGATGATCTTGCTTTTCTCACAAACAAGAATTAAAAGATAAAAATCAGCTAGAGATGATTGTTGCTTCTTTTGTTCTCATTTTCAATAGTCGGTCTTGTTCGAGTTGGTACCTAATCTAGTAACTACCATAAATAATGCTTAGTTATAATTGCATAGTTCAATAATATCATGGCGTTGTCTTGAGTTTAATTTTGAATGTAATGCTAAGACCGAATGAAACAGCCCTCCTTGTATTTCATAATAAGTCTGTTATCGACTGAATACATCTAAACAGGATTGTGTAGTTTAATTTACTGTCAAGGCAGATTCTATACTTCCTGCTAACAATTAAATTCTACATCATAAATAGTTATATAACAACTGCATACGTCGATACTCTGTTATGGAAAGACTGCATGAATTCTTTGGTTATAAGTTCTAAAATTCACACAAAATAATTATGTTCAACAGTTTATTATACTTTGAGAAGTAATTTAAATTTTGTTCCCGCGCTTTTGTTTTTTTGGCTTCAGCAAGGTCATTACAACTTATTTAAATACTAATCGAATGTGACAATTAACGTGGATATAGGAGGTACTCGTCTATCAGTTTGAATGAAGTGATTCTTTTCAAGTAACTGTATGCCACCAACTAAAGGCCCGTTTATATCCACCGACATTAAAGGTGTCCAGCACGTGCCGTGACACCGCTCAGACAAATATTCTTTCCGCAAATAAATACTGGACGGGCACGGCCCGTGTCTGTGCGTGTCTGCGCGGCTGCATAATAGAAGAATATTATTTTGCTTGCCACGGCGCGTGTCTGGCACGCTCAACGTCAGTAAATATAAATGGACCTTACCTACCGTGGATTAATATTTGCCTTGATCACTCTCAATAGAGAATAGAGAAAAAATGTCCACTTAGCAATTTGTTTTATTTAGTCTTATTTTAAGTAAAAAATAACACTACAATGTCAGAAACTAGAGTCATAAAATGAAAACTAAATTTAAAAAAAACTTTAAATCACTCTCCTGAATAATTGCAAATATGCAGTTTTGTCGTTATTCTACCGAAAGAGCGTCCTGTTCTTTCGCGACCAACACCGTGAAGATTGAACGACAAACACGGTTAGACCTACAAATCTACAATACATCTTGTTATAAATCAGGAATTATAACAACTAAATGACCTTGAAGAAGGTTCTTATTAATAAAGACTCCAATTAGCACAAAAGCGGAAATCGTCGGGCGATGAAACTGATGCTATCAGACACACTAGCGACTAGATGACGCTATTATACTTAGAGTTCCGTATCTTGAACAAAACGTAAAATAAGCTGGTTTTATCTTTACAAATAAATAAAATTATTACTTGTTGTCAAAATAACAACTTTTTACTAAATGCATAATGAAAGTAGGTAGGTATAAGTATGCGGTACTTATAACAAAAATATAAATAAATAATTCTGGGCATTTGACAGAGCATCATGTAGTCCTAAAGTAAGCAGAGCGTGTGTTATGGGAACCATATTACTAAAATACTTAACTACTTTCATATTTTTTGTAAATACACACATATTGTGCATAGAAAACAATAAAAAAACCAGTTCAATCCAATCGTCACATATTTTTCTTCAGTACCTACTCAAGATAAGGAATCTTTAATGTATTTACAACGTGGTCGAGTCTTATCATTATGATTGAAAATGTATGTAACGACTACATGTTTGTTCGATTTACAAACAAATATATGTTTTGTGTGGCCGTTGCCCGTTTTATTCAGTGAAAGTCATATAAATGAAGTAAAGCCGTACTTTTTATTTATAAGACTGACTACTCGTAGGTAACCTATGCGTACCTAATAAAAAGATTGATTTATCTATGAATCTATTACTTATGAATTTCTACATGTACCTACTCAAACTCGCAACGATACGCATTCATTCACGTATATTTCACAGTATAAAACATAGTTACATAAGAAATACTGAATTAGTGTTACTATTACCAGCCCCCAAAACACGCAAACATCGAAACGGATAGTTTAGTTAGAAAGTGTGCATTCTTTGGTTGGAAGACTGGCATTTTGGTAGTGATTCGTGTTTCAATAGCCACTTGTTTAGTTACGACCAGAAATTCGCGCGTTTTACATTATTTTGTATTTGCACACCCATCGTAAGCGGGGGTCAAGATTGTACCTACATAAGTACAAAAAGTATTTGATTAGTTATAGTCTGTCCGCCAAAAACGTGAGTATTTTTTGCTGAGCGATAAAAAGCAGTGGAAACCAGTGATGCTACTTGGTATTATTTTTGTATTTAAAGTTGAAGTTTACACCTGAAACTTGTATGACAAAGTAGAGCTGCGTTTTTTGAATCATAAGAATAACCATTTTTCATAATCAACTGTCATTTTAGCAAGGACTTGAAGAGACTTTTTTCTTGTCACTCGTAAACTCGTCTCTCTTAAAGAGAATGACAACAGATTTAGCAGATGTTTTTTAAGCTTCTAGCAAGCTTATAAGTCCAATATGAATAACAGAGTAAGATTTTTATTTTTGTAACATTATATAGATTAACCCCCTTACTTTTGAAAGATGTTTAAAGTTGAACACTGGTTAAATAACGTCCCGTCTCTGTTTGTCACAATCCACAAATAAAGACGGGACCTTGTTTAACCAGTGTTCAACTTTAAACGTCTTTCATAAGTAAGGCCTTAAGTTAGTAAACCGTTTACGATGTAAGCTGGCGTATTGGCTTTGCGAGTAGCTGTGCGTTTGCCTGGCTTATACTGACTGGTCTGGTCTGGTCTGCAGCATCCGAAGCCTGGCCTGCTCATCCCCTGGACCCCGCAGCGTCAGGGGCCCTTCACCTTCAACACTGCTACGTTAAGGACAACCACGTAGTATGTACCTACTTTGTTTCAAACTTTAGTTTGTATGCCTCAATCAGCCTTTACACTAATGTTCTATCTAAGTTATTTGTTATGAGTGAACGTCAATCTCATACAGAAACCATATTATATAAGATTCACTTATAACTCATACGCATTTCAAAATTCATCTTCATCCTCTAGAACAAAATTGGCAATACCTAAGCTTACCATCCTCGCTTATTGATAAGAATTGATTTTTTATTTTTATTATAAAAAAAATTATAAGTTTTAACAATTTTGAAATTAATAATTTCCAAAGAACATAAAGATCTCCGTAGGGCAACTAAATACTTATATCATTTGGCAGGTAATATAACAATTGACTAGCTAAGCTGGGTTCACAAAGGATCCTGGGACCGATGCAGTTAGAATTAAAAAATTCAGTGTAACTCAACGGAGACTTATTAACTTAATGAATTATCATGATCTCAGAGCGGAAGTGTAATTTCCCATGGGATATTAGACTATTACAGTTGTCAGATTGTTTGATCACGCGATTCTATCTGACATGTGACTGACGGTTAGCCAGGTGACTTCAGTACACAAAAGCTTGCATCGCGTCAGTCGTTTTTTTTTTTTCATTATATGACTTGTCTTGTAGCATCATTTATATCAATCAGCTCGGACGAAAGTCAATCAGTGAAGGGTTATGACAACTAGCAGTTTGCGTGCCATATTTTATTTATCCTCTAATCAAACAATTGTTTTGTTGAAGTTCAATTCTCATTAAATCGGTATTCGTGGATCTGTATTACTGATAATGTTGTGGGCACCACTCTGTTTTATGTTTACCTAAAGGTCAATTATATGGACAATATTATCTAAGCATATGGCGGTACACTACTTCTTTGAAACTACCTTGTTGAATACAAAAAAAATAAATTGCCCAAAAAATATGTGAAGAAAAACAATGGTAAATTATAAAAGATTGTTGTTTACTAAATTAGTTAAAGATTTTACGGAAGTGATACCTTTGTATTATGTTCATTGACTGCAGTCTAGGAAAAATAAGAAAACACGCGGTTAAAAAACAATAAACGCCTCAAGTTACGAAGAAAGATTTTAAATCTGGTTTCAGCAAGTAGTATCTTGCATGCGTTTCTGATAAACCGACCGTGTAAATTAAACACTTGTGACTCATTCTGTGTTTAATTCCGATACACGATAAGTGTAGGTACAGCTGTTTTAATCAATTTAAAAGTAAAACGTCATATACCTTTTCTGTTTAATTTTACCTACGCATTGACAGTTGAAACAGGTATCTCAGAGGTGTGTATCGTAAGGTCAATTGTCTACAAAGTGTCTAATCAAATGCATGCGTACACCGGACCTGCATCGAAGGGGCTAACAATAAGGAAAACCGTCCCAATATCCTTTAGACTTTTTCCTTAAAAATTGTATTTCAGTATGTAAAACAACTTTTGTTTAGTATTTTTCTGTAGAATTATGATTATGACGTACGTAGGGAAATAGTAGCGATATAGGAAGAGTGATCGACTCGTTATCCTCGACAAAAATGCGATAAAAAAGTCATGTCAAGTTCGCGCACCCAGTTTGTTCTTTGTTCGACTGTGTGTATAATATATAGGTAGGTATTCTATGGTATGATACCTGATAGTAATTCAGTATACATAAATTAGTCGCGAAATTTCACGGTTACGCTTATTAACTGTTTCGACATAGTACATACAAAGTTGCATGCACAGTGCACACGGATTCAGATAATTTTACATTGAATTTCACGAACGTGATAGGACTTTTATTACCTAGCTGCAATTCTTCTTAACAAAATGTCATTAGTTAAAATGCTGTTAGAATTACAAATCTAACAATATTTTAGTTTAACTTATTAACAATACACTACGGTAGTCACTTTTTATCGCAAATTCTAACTTGATGAGGAGGTAAGATTATTAAGTAATACGTAATATACGTAATACTAGCGGAATAGGTTAGCAAACGTTTTTCTGCCTCAATAAAAAATTTAAGAATTTGAATCTTGTCATCAAAAAATCAACAAATTAATAAATAAATAAATGTAGGACATTTGACACAGTGCCTCTAGCCCCAAACCAAGCAAAACTTACATCTACTATGGGAACTAGTAGAATAATTACGGGAATCGGAATTTAAAACATAAAAGTGTACATTAAATACCTTGAACCATTCGTACTTATAAGTGCTTAGACTTATAACGAAGGCTACTAAGACTGTATAAAAAGAAAATAAATTATATAAGAGATTATCAGTATTTTATAAATAGACTTGCGTGCTATAAAGTGCTTCAATCAGGCGACATCTGCAAGTAGTAATTACTGAGTAACTTTGTAAGCTTCGATCATATTGTAATTATTTGTAAGATAGAGCGCGTTATCAATTCTTTAATTCTTTATTGTACAAATAAAACACATAGAACAACGACATAAAGTAAGGACATGTACAAAGGCGAGCTTAACCCTACGAAGATTTTATTTACTCAATTTTTCTTTTGACATTCAGAAATGTTGAACAGTTGACAAAACGAGTGAAATTTTACGTTATTTATATTAAGTTTTAAAAGGAATTTCTTCTATTAATAAAAAAACAATTTACTTAAAGATATCTATGACGCAAGTGAAGTCACTGTCTGAGGTTTATGTAATTTTGAGGTCCTAGGATTTCAAATAAATATTTAAATCAACATTCACATCTTTACCTCAACATTAAAACCCTCTCTTCTAGTCAAATATCACACTTTTTGTAATTTTATATTTATTTACATAAAAAAAAAATTAAATCAAATTAGCTATTTCCATGTACTTTTATACGGCTATATAAGTATTAGGTACACTTAAGTTCGTTTAAATTACCTATTTGTTTCACTGTGTGTATGTTCTTTAGACTTCACACTCTTAAGTAAACAAGCCGGCTCTTAGTTACTTGATGTGCATGATCCTCCCACAATAAAATTGTTTCCTCTACAGCAGAAAAATATAACTTCCGTGTTGGACTCTCTGTGCATCTACGTGATTATAATTGTGAAATAGACGTGATATGTAGACAAACAATAAACATTATCCATCTATAAAAGGTTGATATACTTTTGGATTTATAAAATCAAAGTAATACAGAACTAAAAGGCCTACGTAGACCGGGACGGCATGACAAAGGAGTTTTACCAATGGACATTCAAACTTATGGACATGGTAAAAATTTAAATCCTTTGCCATGCCGTCCCGGTCCGCATAGGCCTTAAGTCTTTTCGAGCATGTTCATAAAAATCAATTACCTATAATCCACATAGATGAAAAAAATGCACAACCAGTTTAGACACTAAAGTATCTTTGATAACGATTTAAAATAGCTTATCTCATCCAAATTACTGCAAGTCGTAGGTACTGCTGCTCTGCTAGTTCTGCTACTAACCCAAGATGCAGGCCTGCAAAATAGAAATGCCAGTCTATATAGACAAATGTGTATGTGCCAGTTTTCGATACGCGTCGACTCGACCAGACGCTAAAAACATTATTTTTGTTTACCTACTCGTTATTTCAGCAATGCCTGCTATGAATGATGACTTTAATATGACTTTATTACAACTTCATTAACATAATATCAATTGATCGACATTGAGAACAGCATACGTGTTTTGGATAGCAATTCATACCCAGACGTAATGAATAATGAAAATCACAAAATAATAAAATCAAACCTTAATTCTATTCGTTTAAGTTTCAAGTTTATTAGAGCATGAAATTGAGGCATGCTCGGTGGATTTATGATTATGAATGTATGTTAATGATCAACAGATACGTCATTATGACGTGGAAATAGTTAAAGGCGTCAATAGAATTCAGCGGAAAAAAATAAAATTGTGTGAAACATTAGCAGAACATGTTACAGTGTGAAATAAATTATTATCAGGCAGTTCACATATGTATGATGGTGTGACGATAAAATAAATTCGAAATGTTGGTTTTATTTGATTTTGAAATTAGCCCAACCATAAAATATATACTTACCTACTACACAAACTCGTAAAGATTTTTACGTTTTATGATAAAAGTACTCAAGCATGACTATTTATTTAAAAAAAAAATTACTTAATAAAAAAAACAGTGTAAACTCGAACACTGTTTTTCTTTTTATCACAATTTGGAAAAACCGAATAAATATTGTCAAAATAATAGTATCAAATATGCGAAATGGATGTGCAGAAATTGATACTGGCTTGTATCACTAGATCGTATCGAATACCGGATCCAGTGAATATAATATTCATGTATTGCGTGAGTTCAAACGTGCATATATTATTTCTACAGAATGTATGCAATAGTTTTAAAAGTTCTTCATTCGATTTATTTATTGTTATTTTTGCATTCGGGATCTTGACAGACAAACATCGACGCTATTTCAAATGTTGTTAGTTTATCGACAGTAGACAGATAAGCGGCATTTACACGGTAGAGTTTTTACCACGGATCTGGACTGTAAAGATATCTGTACAGATATCCAATTAAATGGATTGGATATGTGGCGCTATTTGCGCCCGCACGTTCAAAGCCAAAATTGGCTATATAAGTCATTTCAGAGTTCATCCTGGCATATAAGCAGAATTATGATCGCCGTAGCCGAAACCGGCTAGGATGACATTACATTACATTACAGATATCCGTAAAGATATCTGTACAGATATCCGTACATATATCTTTACAGATAACCGCGGATAAAACTGTCAAAGGTTGGAATGGCGCGTGCTATTTTCCGCGGGATCTGGACTGTACAGATATCTTTACAGATATCCGCACAGATATCTCTGCGTTTAAATGCTCTGGCATCTGGACTGTACAGATATCTTTACAGATATCCGCACAGATATCTCTGCGTGTAAATGCTGCTAAGAGCCAATTCACTAAATTATTTGAATGGATTCCACGTTGTGTTATTTTATACACAGCACTTTCGAGTTTCGACTACCGGCAGGCAAGTATAACAATTTCTCCAAGAAGACAGATCAGTCTAATTTTTAAACGACTTCAAAAAAAGAGGGGTTCTCAATTCGTCGGAACCGTAATTAAGTATTTTAGTCGAACTGTGAATAAATTAGACGAGAATTTCAAAGGACTGCTGCATTGGACGGACGCGGCGACCTTGTGTCACGGAGTTTACAATCTCCGAGTGCAATGCATTTTGGTATGTGCTCAAATATTTTGTACGGGTTTTGCACCAGTTGTAAAGTTGGTTTATAAGTTATAAACCAACTTTATAACTGGTGCAAAACCCATATGAAACACGTATGAATACAGTGTTATAAATTATAACACTGTTTTCATCCCGTTTAGTTTCGGTTACCTGTAAAATACCTAATATTCCTAGTAATATTACAAAACTATTCATCTTGTACATTTTATCACTTTTAATTTTAAAACATCGATTTTCTTTGGACATGGTACTGATAGCTATGCTGCTTGATAAGTAGCAACTATTGGTAAGAACTTACCATTCCATTCTGAAACTTCTTGAGCACGCTTATTGAGCCGCTTTTTTAACTCCCGACGAAAAAGAGGGATGTTAAAGTTTGTATTGTGTATCTGTGTATCTGTCTATCTGTGGCTTTGTGTGTCTGTCTGTGGCATCATAGCTCCTAAACGGATGAATCGATGTTAATTATTATTTTTTTGTTTGAATTGTGTCTTTGTAGAGAGCGTTCTTACCTATGTTTCATGAAATACTGTTCAGCTATTTGAAGATCATCAGCTCTTTTCTACAGTTTACTAACAGTCCCTCGTTTTTGTTCGTGCGATCTAGGATTGGGTGATTTTAGTCTCGCCATCTAGTTTTGAATTTGGAAAACAATGAAAGCAGGTGGTGTTCCATTTCACGTTTTACTAGTTTACACTCAAAACTGCAATGAGGTTTATTGCAAATGCTCTAACAACATAAGAGTAGTGCAACATTTTTGACAGTTATCGCTGTCAGTTATACGTCTTGCTTGTAAATAATGTTTATTAAAAGTGTTTTTGTGTCGGAGTCTCTTCAAATTATGTATGTAATATTTTGAAATGTTTTGTTGATTTAAAAGTCATTGGTTGTATCCACGCTCGAACTGCTCGGGCCGTTCATTAAGGGCAGACCAGCTTACTCTAGTTCACGCCTCTTTCGATTCTCGTGAAATGGACACAGTCGTAACTGGTTCCTATTTAAAATTCCTACACGATGATAAATCTATGGAGAGTTTCTCAAAGTTTATTTTACTGTGCCGGTGCGGCAAGCGTTCGCAAACTAAAGCGGTCGGTGGACGAAGGCGACGGTCACTTTCACTCAATCGCCGTTGGCGTAACAAACAGTTTTACTGTGTCGCTTTTCTTTGCGAATCTTCTTCGTGACCATTCCTTGGGTGTTACAAGGGTGTTACATATACTAGACAAACAGCTCGGTTTCTCACCTACTAAAAAATTTGCTGGAAAACGAAATTTGAAGTTAAGTTGAATTACAAATACGAGTGCCTATTGAGAGAATGTTTGTAGAGGCGTAATTGCAGTCCGAGAATATCTTAGTTGAGCTAGTCTATTAGGAAACTAGAAAAACAGGCCCAGCCACGGGCTATAAAAAAAAGAACGATCAAGAAAGTGTTCGTGATATAAATAGAAATTGCAAATACACGTTTGCTAAACACGGAGCAGATGTTCGGTGACAGTACAAACGCAATGTCAGATAGCAAAATAGTGATGTGCAAGCGCGATGCAACTAATGTTATAGCACAGATAAAGTTGACATAATTTACGGCTATGAAAGTACATGAATACTAAATGACTCAAGCAATAACTTGCTACGTTTTATAAACAACTACCTTGAATACTTTAAAACTACTTCTATAGACAGTATGACTGTCAGCGTTTACTTACAGTAATTAATCTACTAAATTACTGAAGTTGATGCATTATCCTTTCGCACAGTTGACTTATTTAAAGTATAATAGACAACAAAACAACAACAATCTTCTTTTCTACTCTTTCAGTTAGTTGGTATTGTACCTGTACAGTTTTGCATGAAAAATCAAATGAGGAAGAAATCTTAAGGAAAGAGGATAATAAGAATATTGAGGAAATCTCTCATTAATTTTTTGTCTCAGTTTCACTAGAAGATCACAAAAGAAAATTTCCGACATTTTTCTGTCATAATCATAATTAATTATTATGAAGACAGATCGATCCTAATTAGAACCAAACTCGAAAGATGATTCAACAATTAGTCTTGAATATTGCTAGGTAAAGAAATCAGGTAAGTAAAACATTTTTTTAAATTGAAAAAAAAAACAAAATACTTTACCAAAGTACAAAGCTATTGAAAATGTTTATCATATTTATTTGTGGTGACAAAGAATATTTTTTTAAGAAAGTTCCCGACTACGTGCTTCTTTCAATACAAAATAGATTGATATGAAATTGCAATGCATTTAATTGCGGTCCACACTTACTTGCATAAGCCTTACGCCATAAAAGTTTGCAACTCAGAAAACACACAACCTTGATCTTTTAACCCCGTTTAAAAAGACCCCTATTTGTTTGTACCGATTTGTGACTATTGCCTTCCAAAATTTGAAAGTTTTCATTTAATTTTTTTTTCATTTTTTGACTCTGGGACATTGAGATGGAGTAGGCTTGCTTAGCACCTTAACTATCTTCTCTCAACTCGGAAAAGACACGATCAACACGTTACTATTATTATTTAAGCTGTACAAAATTAAGGTAAGTACCTACCATAATTAATTTTACACATTATTACAATTTATATAAACTATCTCACGACAATAATAACATAACGAATAAAACTAAACGAAATCAGCAAAAAATCTCTATGACTAATATTACGAGATCTAGATCATTTAATTACATCAAAGCACCTACGAGTATACTCAAGTAATTACCCAAACAGCCTGCAAAAACATGGCCAAGCAACTTCAGAAACACGTAAGTTTTTATTTTTTGTTGTAGGTAATAAATATGCAGATTAATTATTTTGAAAACAATGGAATAGTTATTGTTCTATGTCTTTATATTTCAACTTCTCTCATCACACTCGGTTTAGGCATGGGACATACAGAAAAGACGTAAGACGAGGACGCGTCGTAGACATATGTCTTCCGCGTCCCTTTCATAGAAAATGTATAGAAGCGTCGCGCCGCAAACCATACAGACGAATACGGGTCATATAAACTAAAATTGAACGTCTGCGTAAATTCCGAATCTGAATTCCTGATCAGGAAACCTAATCCGGAATCCGAAAGTTTGCTACTCTGTCTATTGTCTCCGCGCCCCTACAAAGCCTGTCTTTGGTCTCGGTCTCTAGAGCGAAACGCCACCTTTAGAAAACATGTTTTAGTTTCTCAGAATTTTTTCATAGTCGTTTAAATTATTTATCAGTTATTTATCTCCACTGCCTGGGAAAACCTCCTTTTTCTTTCAAAAATTAATGGTCCAATTCTTTTTTGCATTTCCATAATTACCTAGCAAACACTACACTACGCATCGCATATGTAATGTTTGGTAAAAACAATGCGGAAGATAACGCATATAAAAGTCGTGTCAAAATGACATCATATTACATATTTACAATTGATTTTGTGGTTTAATTTTACACGAGCTTTACTTGGCTGGTAGGCCTTTGCAGCGACAGCTCGTAACCACTTCTATCCCGATGTACTGAATCGCATCGGCTCGAATCGGCAGGAACCGGCCCGATCCGGCATTTAATTGTCACAGTATTAATGATTATGTAGCGTGTGGTAAACGATAAGCCTAACTCCAGCTTAGCGCATCAGCTAGTACACTTAAGAAACATTGCATTTTGATTGGCGGACTTGGCTGGTCTTATGTTTTAGTGAGCGCAAGCCACATTGGATATGGCGCGGGCGCGGACAATGCACGGGCGTCTTTCAAATTTCTTACAAAATTCATGGAACAATTTGAACACACCGAATTATATGGTACGGACGCCCGTATGGCGCGCCATGTTGGTTCAAATTGCGACTCTATTTCAATGCATTTTGTACGAAATTTGAAAGACGCCCGTGACTTGTCCGCGCCCGCGCCAGTCCATGGTTTGCGCCCGAAGCAATTTATTTTTGTATTTAAATTAATAAAAGCAAGAGACGCATAAATTGTGATTTAGAAAATTGTAGGAAAAGTTAAATAGAAATTTGTAGGTATTCACAGTTACCATTACTTACATTTTAAACACCTATAACGTATCGTGTGCCGCGCTTAGCTAGAATGAGGAAATCAAGTAACCGTTAAAAATTTAAAGGTCGACTCGCACAGATTATTCGTAAAAAATCTTAGTAAAAATATCCGCCAATTTCGCGTTTTATTTACGCAGTGATTTAGCTGATATTATTGGTCTATACTTTTGTTCGACACAGTAGGCATTGTTCACTTGTACATGAGCCGTTATTGCAGCTAAGTTTCGCATACTAAAGACGGGGCTTTAGCATGTACACCGCATCTCACTGGGGGTCAAGAATCTTTCACTGCAGTTAAGATTTGCACACTGATGGCCTGTTTACGTTTGCTGATTAATTCTTATCCGACTTGTGGCTATTAGTGTAAGTTCGGTACTTAATCATCTATTTTTTATGTTGCTCTTGAAGAAATTTGTTCCTCTTTCATCGTCTATGTTCGAATTTGTCTGAAGAACAAAGACTTTTTTATCATTTTTAATTTTCTACTTCCCAAAGTCTATCTTGGGGATAAAGTCATGAGTTTAGGATTTCGTATGTAGGTTGATGTGTTCTTAAGATTTTACTTATTTCTTTGAAATAATATTTTCAATCCTCAGAGCAGTACCGCTTCTACGTTCTGACGCGTTAGACAGGGTCGGCATTTAGATTGTACCCCACCAAAAAAATAATTATTGTAATGAAGTCTGCTCTTTTTCACGCAGCTCACACGCTTGTTGCTTAAACTGGTTAATAAAAAGCAATAAAATACTGTAATTTACTAACTAGGCAGATATGAGTACCTGTGTAGATGGCATTTCAATAAATGCCAACTAACAAACCGGGAAATCGTGATTTCGTAGCGCGTCAAAACCACGTGAACACGTGACACTAGACAAAGAAATCTTAGTAGAATAGTCTAGCCTGCCAATACCTATAAGATACAACAACAGCACAGCGAAGTTGTGCGCAGGAATGTTGGCAATTCATTTTGCTCTATTTATTACGAGATTGGTCGCGGAAACGAAATATTTTATGGAAAACCGGTCTGTGGCATGACGTCCGATCCGTTAAGACGACTGCAAAGCTGTTCGATGTCCGATAAAAGCGCAAAGCTTCGTTTAACACAAGACTCAACAGGAAAATGCCTCCTGTTAATGCTGGCGTGGCACCATTTGTGTCCATGGTATCTTGTCATTCAACTTTTGGAGAAAGGTTTTTTGACGCCGATACTAGAGCTTTACGACTGTAAACACATCCTCTAAATTATTATTCTAGGGTAGGTACTTATTCAACTTAGGCTGGATTCGACCAAACTGGATTAAGTTTTTACTCGAGAGTAAAGTACTGTTTGTTTGAATATTTTGACATTGTAAAGTTGACACCTTATAACCAGGATAATTTGTATGCACATAATAATGTTCGGTTGCGCTTTCTAAACAATTGTATTTCGAATTACGTCGGCTAGTTACTCTGGAGTAACGATGACTTTTGGTCGAATCCAGCCTTAATGTGCATTCGTTAAATTCAGACAGGGCTATTATTTAAGCGTCGGCGTCGTCGGTACTGGTTCCGATGACACCGACAAATTAAATTAAAAAGAACATTAACATTTTATTTTTTATGTTTTTGCTTATGACTTTCCTTATTTATTTTTTTAAATTCAATACGTAACATAGGTATCTAAGCAGACAATGACGATACTTTAAACCTGCTTTTAATATTTATTTCATATTTTTTTTTAATTAATGAACAACAATCGCTTTATTTTTATTATTCATATGACGTATCTTACCTAACATGAATCGCTGAAAAGTTTAATGGAGACTGATGAACAACAATTTAGGTACCTACCTACCTATCAGCGATTTTATATTTTCATTCTCAGACTTTATTTATTTATTAGACATTTGTTGCTACAACAAGAAATTCTTCCAATACCGGTATTAAGGCTGTGTCCTCAGTAGGCAAACTGTGAGCGGCCGACTGAGTTCGCGACGTATCGGTTTAGTACGCTCTTCCATATAATTTGAAATGGAGTGTCCACAGTTTGCTAGTTTTGCGCTCACTGTACGCGGTTTGCAGCGTTACGCAAAACTAGCAAACTGTGGACACAGAGCGTACTAAACCGATACGTCGCAGACTCAGTCGGCCGCTCACAGTTTGCCTACTGGGGACACAGCCTTATCTTCTAATCAAAAACGAATCTAGTTCCCACCTAGGAGTGCCGATGGCAGGATATAATCAATAATTCAGATATGTAGCTACGTTCATAATTTTATTTTAGGTACATAGCCTTCACACACATGATTTAATACAGAAAACGGACCTGTAGCGTGACTAGATGCATTGGTAATAAATTAAATACTGTTTTCATAATTAATTCAGTCGATCTCGTGACGAGTCATGATTTGACCCACGGTTCAGCCTTGTTGCATCAATATCTGTCCTCGATACAGGAATGTTGAGCTTAGTATTCACCATACCATCCACTCATGTAAGCCGAACAGGTTGTAACATTTAAAACTTTAAAAATATACCCAATAGCCTTATCTAGATAGTTCTGACGCACTAGAATTCCAGGTGGCTATGGCGGCATCACTTAACCTAGTTCAATTTCGCTGAGTATAATGTTGTATTTGCTTGCTGTTGCATGATTTTCTAAAAAAAATACTGATAAAAGATAGTGTTTACGCTTGAGTGAATGCTTTGCCTTAGTTGTTTTAGACGAGTGAGACGTAATTGCCTATCTATTGTCTAGATAAAAACATTTTTGATCAGGTCGCAAGCAGATTGATTCTAATCACGAACGTAATTAACTCACTAATTTAGGAATCTTTATACTGATTTTCTTAGTGGAGTATCTTGTCAAAATGGTGGCCAAGAGATCACACAGAAAGTATCAGACCAGCTGCTGAGATGATGAAAGATCAATCAATCACTCAATCAATCAAAGAACTTTATTTGTTAGCTTAAGTACAAGATGACTTTGTTGCATAGGGAATGAATTGAATGCAAGACCAGTGGGGTATAACAAGCTATCAATGAAGATGTGGTGGTTTTAGAGAGCTAGGCAACTAATGACTTCACATAAAGCCTTTATTACCCAGAACAATGATGGTATCGGTTTACACCACACTTTTACCTATGCTATGTGCTATAGGACGTGGTCAGACTTTATAAAAGAACTAGCAGCACCCTCGCGGCCTTGCCCTCGTAGTGATGGTTTACGGTGATGAAAATTAGCCTATAGCTGCCGCGATTCTGCAGTGCCTCGGGAATGTTCACCCATTCCCGAGTAGATACCTTCGACTCTATCTGGAGGAAAAAGACAGCCTCTCTCCTCAGCAGAACTCGTGCCAGCAGCAACACCATCCTAAGCGCAATAGCTGAAAAATTTGATTGTCCTCTGATGTTTAAGCTTATTCAGAGGACCAAATCGCCATTACATTTTAGATACTAACCCCTAGTTTTAAGCTTACTAACAAAATGGACTGTATAAATTGTCTGAATAAATAAATAAATTATTATTATTATTATAACCTTCCTCAAGGGTTTAGCTATCACATGCAGAAATAAATTTTCGAATCCGACTGGTAGTTCCTGAGATTAGCGGCAAACAAACAAACAAACTCTTCCGCTTTATTAATACCATTATAGTTTAGACAAAGGAAAAGCTGAAAGAATCCCGCGTGGGATTACTTCGTTGGTCTTCATTATTGTGTGTAATTAATACGTTTATGCGGGGCTAAGATCAGCTCATTCAACCTAAAAATAAATAAAACCTAGATAAGTGAGTAGCTTCAGTCGCAAGCTCTTTAGATATAAAATAACTTATTCTATTTTTTTCAATCACCGTTTTGTCCGCCATAGATACTCTTTCAATTGTTTAATTTATTTACTACGATAAGAAAACCTTATTTGAAATGCAAGATTACATCTATTAGATATTATCCCCCTTACTTATGAAATATGTTTAAAGTTAAACACTGGTTAAACAACGTCCTGTCTCTTTTCGTCCAGGACGTTGTTTAACCAGTGTTCAACTTTAAACATCTTTCATAAGTAAGACCCATTATCTTTTGAGAAATTATTAACTCAATATTGCGTGGTGGGGTTGGATTTGAAGATATTCAGTAGTCTTGACGTCGTAAGTCGTTTTACTAAATAAATAACGCGGAGATGTGTTAAAGTACAAACCGGTTACAGTTCTCAGTGTTCCAAAAGACACCAAGACCAGAGACAAGCCGCGTTACAAGGCAACATTTGGCGCGCAACATGTTGCACAACATGAAAGTTGGCGCGGAACTTTAGTTTAACAACGTTGTCTGTCTAAGCAAGCATCTACTACTAGTCGAATTGCTCTTTGTACGAAATAAAAATATATGAAAAATGACATTTTGACCGTCAATTTTAGTGCGTATAATGAGCAATCCGACTATATGTCATGTTGTGCGCAAGCTGGCAACGTCGCGCGCTGTTGTGCAACGGTGCCGTACATGTTGAGCGTCACATGTTACGCGGCAAATGTTGCCTAGTGGATACGAGACTACAGGCTTGGAGCGCGACAGAAAGGAAACAGAATCGTCAGTTTAAATAATCTGTCTGTCTCTGCTCTCGGTCTCCAGTCTCGGTCCGGGGTCCAGGGTCCGGGGCAAACCAGCATCTTTAAGGCCGCCCGCAGTTTGGATCCGATTTTGCAACGTGCGTATAAGTACGTCGAATTGGCCTCGCACACTGGTTGCGTTTTACTCCGTTACATTTTTACCATGTGTTTGTGTGACATTTTTTACATTTGTAAGTATATAAAAATATGTAAGTATTAATATTTTTTTCTTTATCCATATTGAATTTTACGTGAACGCCTAAAAGATCAGAGCAAGTTGGGATTGATTTCGGACGTCGGAACTATACACGTACACGCACATCTAATCGGGTAGAGTGTGTGAGGCCCCGTAGTACTCGGAGTGTTGGAATCGTTCGTGGGTGTTCGTACGTGTACGCACGTCTAAAATTCGGATGAAAACGCATCCAAACAGCGGACGGCCTAAGGATAAATACGATGTTGCAGCTGGTTGAGAAGGGGTTAAAGTTCAAACAAGGCACCGCCTCTTTAATCACAGAGGACAACAATGGAGTCGGTGCTGAGTTCTTAGGTCTTTGCAAAGTTGAGACAAGTTTTATAGAAACTGTTAGTTTCTAAACAACTCGAATGAATAGACGATCTCTAAGTCCTACTTAGGAACTTATGACGTTCTTCTTACGGGATAAAAGAAAGAAAAAAAATCCTCAGAAAAACCTTATGACATTTTTCTCACACGGAATTAATAAAAACAGCCTCATTTTGGGCTTCGCTGCAGTCGGGTAAAAATTAAATTGTTCTCAAAAAGATTTTCGGAATGTCGCGTAAAAACACAATAATTAATTAATTTTATGAGAAAATAATTTGTATTACTTAGTGAACGCCTCGTATCAATGAAACATTGATTATTGACTCAAAAAATAATCTCCTCTTTATAGGAATCGGTGTAAGTAAACCCAGCTGTCATAAAATTAATAAAAATCTCTTTGTTTTCAAGCAACATTCCGAAAACCTTCTTGAACACAACTTTATTTTTATTATTTTTAAGTTTGTAATCCCCGGCGAAAAGAGAGGTGTTCTATGATTTTAGTGTGTATCTGTTTTTCTGTGTTTCTGTCTGTGGCATCATAGCTCCTGAACGGATAAACCGATTTTAATTATTATTTTTCTGTTCGAAAAGTGTCGAGAGTGTTCTTAGCTATGTTTCATGAAAATCTGTACAGCCGTTTCAAGATCATCAGCTCTTCTCTGGTTGATGAAGGGAATGTCGGGAGGTTTTTATAATTTTTTTTTGTACTTAATTAAAAAATAGCACTGCTGATCTTGAGGGTTTACAAAGCTCTGTGTTTGAATGACCGTGCACATGTCGTGTCCATTGTGCGCCGACCTTGAACATCAATATAGGTACTAAAGTACTCATACATTACAACTCTCTATTTCCGGAATAAAATTCGTTTGAATTATCATAGCTCCCTCATTATCTTGTATCTCATCATTACCTTTGATGGGTATATCTATTTATAGTAGCCTCGATAGGTACCTATCAAGTTATTTTGTGGTTTTGGTTGGTTTTATAATGGTTAATTAATTATTGTGCGTTGATTAGTTTGCGTCTGACACAAATTATAGCTTGTTCGGGGCAAATAAATTTAAAATTTGTATGTTTACTGCAACAGTATCCAAACCTAATGACATACATAGATAGATTTACTTAAGTCACCAGAGTTGGCCACTTGCTCATACGGTACGGTACATCAGATTAGTTCAAGTTTACTGTGAACATCTGCGTGTTTTCGGCAATCATCTTACAAGTACTTACTTATCAAGATTAAAGTTATTGTATGTATATATTGTATGCATGTATGTATGTTCGTATGAGAGCCAGTAGCTAACTCTAGTTAAAGTTATTGAACCTACACGATTTCGCCGGCCGTGGTGCATGTGCAAAACGTGACAAACTGAAATAAATAAGATGTATTTGCACCTTCTTTCTACCAGGACAGCATAAAATCATAGGCGTTGTGACGCACAACAATAGGTATGCAACAATACAATATAGAATAGCAAACCGCTTTTATGAATGGAGCGTGAATTACAAGCGTGATGCAGATTCGTGCCAGCTATCACTTATTTCATGAAATAATCTCTATAATCGCTTAGGTATATCAAAAATAATGATTTCGTCCTCACGAACGAAGTATTTAGTATTTTTTTCCGTTGGGCATTAATTAAATAATTAGCCATTAGTAATTCCAGTATTTCAATTGATTTTCTCGGTCTGCCTTAATTATGCTATTTAAATTAAGTGATCATTATTTAAACCTGACATCAGAATACATTTTTAATTAGTTAGTTTAGTACTAGACCGGAGTATTTTGAGTTGGGCACAATGGACGTACAAAAATGCTCTTTCTCTGTTTTAATTTGTTCATATGACATTTTTTGGAATCTTGGTTAGATACCTACTGATTGAGATGGAACAAAGTCAAGGTATATTTAGCTACCCGTAAATGTTCTTTTTATGTTCGCATAACGTTGGCAAATCTATATGACCTGGCTCACTCAAGTCACGAATTCGCAACATTCGCAAGGACGACCCGTAGCGTCTTCAATCGAGTTATCGCGGAAACTAATAGGTATACTGATATCTCGCGCACTGCAGATTTGATAATTTAAATTTCGATAGTTCAAATGTAGTATAATCACAGAATACTAGTACTACGTACAGAAGGGTCACTTCGCGAGTAAATTTGTTTAAATAGAGACTCTCGCGGCGAAGCTATAAAGTGCAATTCAACTCGCCTATGGGCCTATTACCTATCGAGATATTTGCCTAAACATTCCCATCCTGCTCTAATGCGTAACTGTGTCACTGTCTGGCGCGGTGTGACGCGACTCGTAAGGGTTGTCGAATTTTCGCTTGCGACAACACAAATAAATTAATTTATTTTATCTGTCACAAAAACAGTACCTACTTAAGTTCTAAAATAAGTAGGCCTAAATATAATTTAATCTACCGTTACCACAGAATAAATAGTAGTAAGTAGGTACTACGTATTGTACGTAGGTAGGTGAAGTAGGTAGATACATTATTATCTCGTTCGTTTTGTAAACAATTGCATTTCAAAATATCTATACCTTCATACCTACCTAGACATCGATCAGACACACACAATCATCATCATCACACAACTAGACCGGGAGCCGTTATCCGATAATCACCCTTTTAATGTTAGGTTTGCAATCACATTTGCAATTTAATGCACGGCCAGGACTCGAACCTACGACCTTCGTCTCGAAAGTTGAGGTACTAATCACTTCGACCAACATGGCTCTATGAATGTAATGTAACTTCTAAACACTTAAAATTATTATATTAGGTAAGTAGGTTAGGTACCTACTTAATGGATAAGTTACTTTTAGGTAAGTACATATGTAAATAAACAAAACTGTAGGTACCTACCTACCTACAGTTTTGTAGGTAGGTAGTTTTGTAGGTGTATTATGTTTGTTTATTTGTAAACAGGTACCTATTCAATCAAAAAGGAATCGAATAGGTAGGTACCTATAAAATCTCGTTTTTATTATGCACCTACAGTTACAGAGTAAAAGTAAGTACCTACCTAGGTATTTATTGATGATTTATTTAAATAGGTACTTACAACAAATTATAGAAAAGCTTAGTAGGTACCTACCAACCTTTCAATATCTTCCGGAATTTTGTGGAATGTTAATGTCCATTCATTGCTTTTCCTTTTGTTTAGACACCCGTAGACACAGCACTCAGCAGTATCTTTTATACGGATTAGATCGTTTAGTTATCGTGCAAAAATCACAAGAAACGATGTATACGAGATCACGATAATTACGCACAACGCGTCTAGTCCGCAAGCCGAGCGAGCGGCAAGTGGCAACCTATGTCGCGCGCCCCCCGAGGCGGCGCGCGTCCGATAAATACCTAAAGTGAGAAGTGAGACAGGCCTGGTATAATACAGTAGGATAAGAATAATTTAGAGATGAATTGTTGCGATTTTTGGTAGGGCCCCAGTACTTTAACTTATTATTATTGGAGCAATTTTGATCAATAGGTACACAACCTGACATAGTTTTGCAAATGCAAAAAACGCAAGATAATTTGAATTTCGCGAGCTGGCGGACCCGTACGGAGTCGCCCCTTGAGTAGGATAGTTTGAATACTTTGAATAAATGTGGGTTCGGATCCCGTCGGTTTCGAAAAATTTGATAAGAATTTTTATTTTACTAGTTTGTTGACAAAACAAGACGTCAATGAAATGTAGTTTGGAAACTAGCTTTCGAACCAGTTATTTCTGTTTTGATTTGGCAAGCGTTGCCAAATCTCCTTTAATGTTATGACCTCCTAGTATCGATAGTCGATCGAGCGAGCGAAGCGAGCGAAGATCTTAGTGGCAAGTTAGGCGATTTTGCTTTGTATGTTTGTATGTTTGTATGTTTGTATGTTTGTATGTTTGTATGTTTCATTTTTATGTTCTCGCATAACTATCGAACCGCTAATCCAATCTGTATGAAACTTGATAGGTCAATAGGTAGTGCTATGGAAATTTGCTGTGGAGCGTATGAGCGTAATCGATGAAGGGGTTGTAAAGATATGGGGTTCCCAAGGGGGTAATTTTTTTTCAAAGTTACCCAAATATATTGAGTGGGGTGTCATACGAAAGGGCTTATTTTGTACATTCCAAAATGGTTTTTATTTTTAATCTAGGATGTATAGTTTTTGAAATACGACCAAAGAACAAAAACTACGAAACCAGAGCTGCAAGAGCTCCCGTTTCATAGAGTTTCGATGTCTTCGTAGCTCATTGACTGGTCGGTCTTAAAAAGAGAGTGGCATCGTTGCGGTTTGGTTTGCAATGATTTTAGATGCTACTTTATTTATTTTCATGATAAAAAAATTTTTGATAAAGAATGAAAATAATTGGGGTAAAAAAAGTTAAATAAACAAATATATTGAGTGGGGTGTCAAATGAAAGGTCTTAATTTGTACATTCCAAAATAGTTATTATTTTCATTCTAGGACGTATACTTTAGAAATACGACGAGAATTCATAAATATGAAATAAGTAAATGAAAAATTAGACACGACATTATTGTATTGCATGCATGCTAGTATTTTTTACCATGAAGAGCTAGCGCAATAGGCATACTCGGAAGTAGTAGCACTTGAAATTATAGGGGTAGTCAGAAGAAAGTCCAAATGTAAGCCATCTACGGTGCGCGAGATCTCAGTTCGGGGCGAACTACTAGTTATGAATAGTTCATAAAGCGTACTGTAAGCTCAGAAAAGCCATATCTATATAATAAATAAAAATGAATGGGAATAAAACTCGAGAACTGCTAGACCGATTCGGGTACTTAATTGTTATTTTTAAATATTCGTTCAAGTCCGAGGAAGGTTTTTATAAAAACATAAATTGGAAACATTGCACGGAAAAACGTAAAACCAACATTTTTACCATTCAAATTAATTACTGTTACTTACTCAGCAGTATTTGCTATTTTCTGCTAGCTGACCCGACAAACTTTGTCGGGTCAGCTAGCAGAAAATAGAATTTTGTAAGTTAATCTTTTGGGTTGGATTTAGTATTAAGAAGCAGGATTTCGAGGGGGGCGGTGAGGGGGGGAGGTGAGGGGGGGTTCCCCCTCCCCCCTGGTACCACTCCCATTACAAGGTAACGCACCGTTCTGGAGATAATCAAATTATTGTTTTATATACAAACTGGTAAAAATTGGTAAAAATTTAGTATTCGGTAATAGTATTTTGGTGGGGGGGAGGGTGGAGGGATCCCCCGCCCCCCTGGTACCACTCCCATTACAAGGTAACGCACCGTTCTTGAGAAAATAAAATTATTGTAACCTAACCTAACCTTTTTTTTTTCTAACCTAACCTACACGGGGCAACCGACACGGGGCACCCTGTAGGTTAGGTTAGGTTTGTATATAAAAAAGCGAGCCCACCCGCAAAATTTGGTCGCACAAACCCCCATAACATCTAAAAGAAAAACTAAATCAGATCCGACACAGGGCACCCTGTAGGTTAGGTTAGGTTTGTATATAAAAAAGCGAGCGAAGCGAGCCCACCCACAAAATCTGGTCGCACAAACCCCCATAACATCTAAAAGAGAAACTAAATCAGATCCGACACGGGGCACCCTGTAGGTTAGGTTAGGTTTGTATATAAAAAAGCGAGCGAAGCGAGCCCACCCACAAAATCTGGTCGCACAAACCCCCATAACATCTAAAAGAGAAACTAAATCAGATCCGACACGGGGCACCCTGTAGGTTAGTTTAGGTTTGTATATAAAAAAGCGAGCGAAGCGAGCCCACCCACAAAACCTGGTCGTACAAACCCCCATAACATCTAAAAGAGAAATTAAATCAGATCCGACACAGGGCACCCTGTAGGTTAGGTTAGGTTTGTATATAAAAAAGCGAGCGAAGCGAACACTTTCAAAAAAAAAAAGGTTAGGTTAGGTTACAATAATTTGATTTTCTCAAGAACGGTGCGTTACCTTGTAATGGGAGTGGTACCAGGGGGGCGGGGGATCCCCCACCCTCCCCCCCCCCGAAATACTGTTACCAAATACTACATTTTTACCAATTTTTACAAGTTTGTATGTAAAAACAATAATTTGATTATCTCCAGAACGGTGCGTTACCTTGTAATGGGAGTGGTACCAGGGAGGAGGGGGAACCCCCCCCTCCCCCCTCCCACCCCCCGCCCCCCCAAAATCCTGCTTCTTAATACTAAATTTTTACCAATCTTTTATTCGGTTGAAAGTATAACAAAAGACGAACTGTGTTTACAAGCAGTAAGCCGTCAAAACATTATTACCAACCGGCGAAATCAGTGACCTTTGTCTTGTTAAGGTAGGTCGGGACGGGAGACTACGTTTACGGGGCAAGGATCATCCTACTTTGAACTTGAACTCAACCTTGTGATATCGATCGGGTGAAATTGTAAAGGGTGTGGAAAGAGAAAGAAAAACGTGTGCTTAGACTCGCGGGTATACGTTTTATTGCAACTGTTTAGGGATCTCTCATCATATTTTATGTAAAAATATGCCAAAGTCGAAGCACTATAACTAACTCGTTATGGACCTTTTGCCTCGTTAATTGCTCGATAGTTTTCTTAGGTTTATATCAGTAGCTCCCAAACTTTTTTTTCTCATGGACCCCTTTCAAAATTTTACTGGTTTCGGTGGACCCTCTGTTGCTACATTTCTACCATATTCCCAAAATTTCTCGCCAACGTGGACCCCTTTCGAGTCTCCCGTGGACCCCTGGGGGTCCACCTGGACCACTTTGGGAATCACTGGTTTATATCATCCCAATTCTGCTACGCAGATACGTAGAGTCTAGACATAGTGGGCCTTACTTATGAAAGATGTTTAAAGTGAAACACTGGTTAAACAACGTCCTGTCTTTATTTGTGGATAGTGACAAACAGAGACAGGACGTTATTCAACCGGTGTTCAACTTTAAACATCTTTCATAAGTAAGACCCAGTAACTCAGAAGATGAACGCTGGATCCTATTATCCCATATCGATGGCAGCAAAGTAGATGCGGACATCTACAAAAACGCTACTTTACAGGAGAGCACATTTAGTAAAAACATGTTGCCTTTTTGAGAGTTATGAACCGATTGACATGAAATTTTCTGAGGTGCATTAAAATAACCTTCTTTATTGATTGTATAACAGATTTTTTTGATATATTACTGTTTTACTGAAATAATGTAGATGTACTTTTATACTCTGAAAAAACTTCGACGTAGAAGAAGACATCTGCCTGATATCCGTTTATACGTTGTGATAAAAAAAGCGTTCATTCCACCTAAAATATCTAATAAACTAAGATAGTGAGCATCCGGTAATATTTCTAATGATATTTAAAGAAAATCTAAGCACCATGCAAACAGTATTCTCCTTTTTTTGACCAAATTTTGTAGATGTCTTTATTTACTTTGCATTTAACATTTCACTAAACTTCATCTACGTCTATCAGTTAAACTCATTTAGTTCCCAAAACTCACAAATTAGTATAGGTATTTATTCCTTTTTTTAAGAAAACATCATGAAATTTATTATTAAGTAGGTATTACACTAGATACCAGTAACTATCAACTAAAACAAAAAAAATCAAATACCCATCAATTTCTAAAGTCTCTCTTTCTTAAAAAATCAGTCTTAGAAAGTTAGTTAGTCAATTAAATATAGGCCTCATTGGCCAATAGGTACATGAGAATTTATTAGTAATTCCCATTGTTTATCATCATTACCCAAACCTTAAAAATAAATCAAATACCTACTTCGTGTTACTTCGTCACTAATTTTTACAGTTTTCGCATGAGAGCTGCACATCTTTTTATTTTTTTATCAATATTAAGAAAAAAAATCTTCTTCTATCGATCGAATTCTCTTTTCTGCATTTTCTGCTTTACTTCCTAACGTCAACTGTAAATTTACATCGTTTTCTCCGAAGGAGAAAAGCTTTCACTAGAAGCACCATTGCTGATGATGTTGCACTAGAATCAGTGATTAAAATGTATGGTAAAGTGATTTGTGGATTGAAAGAACGTAAATGATCATCCTCAGCAATAAGTTCCAGCAAATGCGATTCTGTTTCAAATGAAATAAACCCATGAGGTATAGGTGTTATTGCGCGTGATTGAGGGCAAACAGTTAAACTGGCTAGACTAGCATTTGGCTTAGAATGTATTTTAGCAGAGGTTGTAAGTGATAACGCTCTTTATCATCAATCAAACGATGTTCAAGTGTGTCATTTCCTAAGATCAGTAAGCTGTAAATAATATTAACTTGTGTACCTAGTCATATTGAAAATTTTATGGACACGGGATCTTATCGCGTAAATAAGGTAAATTACGCGATAAAATCCCGTGTCCATAAAATTTTCAATATGAATGAATAGTGATCGCGAAAGTTTAAGAAAGACTATTAAATACCTAGTGGTTTGATGTAGAGGAAATATGTGAAAATATTAAGGGAGGACCTAATAAACGCCACATACGATGGTGTAAAGATGGCAAGGTTCTACACGAATTTAATTTATTTGTTGTAAACCTGAAGATGTAGTTGAAGAACATTCTAAATATTTTTTAAAGTAGTTTTAATAAATGGCATTAACCTGCTTTTATGAAAAAACCCTCTAAACATATAGGTATCTTAATTGCCGGAAGTGTCTGCTTGTAGATCAATTAGCTGAATTAATTCATTTTCTGCATCTTAATTTGAAAATAAAACAAAGAATTTGATAAAACCAATGTGTAAAATAGTGTATCTACAGAAAAATTAATGAATTTCCTTATAAAACACAGAATAGTAAATTAATTAGATTGGGATATATGCAAAAAGTACGACGGATAAACGGATAAGTGGCAGATGTCCGTGCTTACGTCGTACACATTTTTGGGCCACCTGTCGAAGCTCCGAAGTAAAGGCGGTCATATGTAAATGTCCGTTTCTACTGCGACGTTTTTTAAAATTCGTGTGTAGATATCTTTTTATACGTGCCAGATTTTCTTCATTATTTTGAAATTCGAAATTATTTTAATGCAGACTTGTAGATAAGGTTAAAATAAGCTCATTTTTGTAAAAAAAGCATTTTCGCAAAAATGCAGATGTCCGTTTCTACTTTGCTGCCATCGATATATCCTATTATCTCATGATAGCCTGGTGTCGCATAGTTCTGCTTGCAGGTATCGTTTATACTTAGACAAGTCATTGGGCATAGTTACTGGATAATATAAACAATATTACGCGTAATCATTGCATTACAGTATTTAGATGAATTGTTAAAATTCAGTATCTAAATATACTAATTATCAGACATCCTGTTTTTGCCCTTAGTATTTCGGTTACAAACTTTAAAACATTACGAAATGTTTTAATATTACTACACTTGGCCATTCCATACATTCCTACTCGATGTACCTACTATCGTACGTAGCAGTCTCAATGTTACGAATACGATAAAGTAGGTCACCGTGTCGCACACCTTCTTTGCAGACATGATCTCCTGGTACTGAGTAGTTCAATGTAGTTCTGTAGGTCATTTTCAGCTATACGCCTTGATCACCAAACCACTGTTCAAGAGATATACATATCATCTACTATCTACCTATACTTATATCTTTCATTCAGTAACCTTTCGTTTTTGATTTTACTACAAAAATTATAAGCACCTGTATTCCGTACCATACATGATCAAAGAACAATACTTAATAATAATCTTATATTAGCTCATTAAGTGGTCTAGTATCCCGGCATGCGTTGCAATGCCGCGTAAAAAATGAAAAACATGCAAACATTTTTGTTTTATTAGAGCTTAATAATGTCAGCACGCGCCATACGCGCCGCATTATTATGATGTCATATGTTAAATAATAATGCTGAACATTTCACACAGCATCACGAAGTAAGCAGAGGTTGTGTTATGGGAAAATAGATGACTGATATAGTATTAATACGAAAATAAATACCTACATAGAAGAAGACCAAGTCCCGAGGCAATTAAAGATCATACAATGCTGTGCCACAGAGGTCGTCAGTTAAAAATACAATCCTATACATCATGTGACAAACAGCAGCCTACCACCGATCCCCTAAGCGCTTTACACAAAAATTTGCCGTGACGATGGTAATTTACCTCACGACCTTGCACCATTATGTTACGATGACAGGGATGGATACACAGGAAGTGAAAATAGTCTCGTTATATTTGATCATTCTGTGTGACATTACTGTCTTCCGTGAGAATATTGGTGTGAGAAAATTGTTAGATTGCCTAGCTAATCTGTGTTTTACACCGGTGATTATATTTTACGTAAATTTTTAGTATTTCGCGGTACGGTTATTTTAGAACTTTTTGTTAAACTGTATCAAAAAAAATCAAAATATTTATTTGGAACATTAACATGGGATACAGTCAGTATTGGGAACGTTGAACTGCTGCGATAGTTAAAGAAAACTGTGTTGCAGAGTCAGCGCCCTCCTCCGGCAAACAAGTAGGCAGGGTTCCAGCCAAACAAACAAGTAAAACATATTAAATATAGACTTAAAATTAAAATGCTTAGAATGGGTACATAAATGTAAGAACAAAAGTAGGTTATTAACAAAATAAAGTAAACTTAGAGGGTCACATCTGTATGGAAAGATATTATGTTGGTGTGTGTATTTGTTTGTGTTTGTGTGGTGCTGCAAGAGTGAGTGTGTGTGTGTGTGTGTGTGTGTATGAGAGAGATTGGGCCAACTCCTGATGGCATCAAGCTCAAGAGCTTGAACAACAGGAGTAGGTACTCAGGTATGTGTGCGCGTGTGTGTATGGTTGTGTTGTGAAAAGGTGTACTAGGTACTCGTATCAGTTGAGTGTATTGATTAAACAGAAAAATATGTGAGAACCTTATGTTCTATAGTTACTTCAAACCTATAATTACTCAAAGATGAACACATTTATCTAGAATCATCTTCAGCAACCTGGCCTTATCCCACATTTGTCTAGTATTTTTTCATATATCATATTGTGTATTTTGTGTTTGTAGGATACACTTATGGAACCCAGTAATTTTGTTTCTTTAACTATGGGTGCTTATTTCTTAAGTTGCTTTATGACGTAATATTTCCAAGAATTGCTAATAGAAATGTTTCTAGCTATAGGTTTACGACTGTGTTAAGCGTGATATCCACAAAAGCTGAGAAGTAGAGTGAAATGCAATTTAATCTCATTGAAACTTGCAAATTAGCAATATACTCGTATTTGTACAAATAACTCTTTTTATCAGATTGAAATTTGTTCTTTAAATTAATCTCTAAATAATAAAAGTTACTTGAATTAGAAACAGGATAGCGCTAGAACTTGCATCACTCCTGCTAGATTTGTTTATACGCGACGTCAATCACGAGTTTTGTTTACAAGTTTAAAACTACTATGCTTGCAGCTTGCATACATATTCACGGCTCTACTAGTCAAGCTGCATGCAACTTGCACTTTGCAAGCTGGTTGCGTAATAGAAACAAGACTTTGAATTATAGTGCCATGTCGACTTTGTTTTCTCGACTCTGACAGGCAGGGGCCCTTAGTCTCGAAATGTATGTTGTTATCAGAAGAACGTGACACTAGGTGCGTTCCTAATAGATTACTCGCGATGCACCAGCTAAAAGATGTGGTCAACACATTACAATCTCACGTCTATCCGGTCAAAAGTGTGTCTATCTAAGATAGCAAAAATGCTTTTGGCTTCTAGAATTGAATTCTATCAAAGGCATGAGATGTAAAAAAACCCTAAATCCCTCACTTGCTCGGGATTCAAACTTAGCACTCGAAGCAAAAATCAACTTTGCTCTCTTGTTGCACAAATAACTATTTTCATTTATTTATTTCAGCCCATATTGTCCCACTGCAGGGCAAAGCCCCCCCCCCCCCCCCCCCTAGCTCTCCCTCCATCTCTGGGGTCTGCCGCCCGGATGTCTTGCGTCGACCACCCATTCGGTGACGGTTTTTGCCCATAAGTCATCACTCATCAGACATGCGCCAGACATGGCCTGCCCACTCCGCCCAGTCCCACTTTTGTTTATATCCGAGAACATTATATAAAAGGCTTAGTGCTTTTAAACATTTTCGCAACCTTACAATATTTCTGCAAGGTTGCTAAATAGTGTGCTAAATAAATAAACGTCGAAGGTTTGAAGATTAATCTCTACATTTTGAGTGGTTTATGACATCACCCGAACTTTGTAGGTAGTCCCGGCGAGTTTTGCATTGAGCTGAATATTTTTTTGAAAACTATTCACAAAAGATGTCCACATTGAATCTGAGAAAACAAGAATCAGAATCAGATTCAGAAAAAAATACTCTTAAATGAAAAATCAGGCGATAACGGGTTAGTCGCCTAATTTTTCATTTTAAAGTATTTTTTTTAGTGGACTTGTTTAAAAATAGTTATTGTGTTTGTAAAACCTGTAAAATAAGTTCAGGCTAACTAAGGCAAATATGTTCTTATAATCACGTTGTCAATCAAATGAAAAATCAGACAAGAAATAAGTACAAAGTAAGACGAATCTTTGTGCGATCGCAAAAAACTAAGTTCCAATTAGACAAGTTCCAGTGAATAGCAAATTGAAAAGGATGTTTGAGATGTTTATTTTCATTGGGTTTGAACTTTATTTGCCAGCTTATTTTACATGGGTCGTGGGGTGGTTGGTATAGAGGTCGCGACAGACAACACGGATTTTACATAAATTGCATAATAAGTACATACATTGTATAATAAGTACTAGACAGACATGCCTAGGGTTAAATTTCGATTACTGTTTTTGCACTTATACATTCAAAAATGGAATTACGTATAATTAACAATAGGTACTTAATAAAAGTATTTCATAAGCTATTTATTTTGATTCAGCTTTCCACTCAAGCCGCTACATTATTAGCAATTAAGACAATATTAGCAAAACCCGAACATCGAATCTAAATTGTAGATTAAGTCAGTTTAAAAGGATTTTTTCATTCAAAACTTTGTTTATTCCACGAAAAGGTAGTAAATTTTCTATTAGTAAAAAATCTATTGTGTCTTACTTGTCGACTCATTAATAATGTGGCTACTTAGTACCTACACCTTTATTAGTCAAGGCTATAATGACTGGTTACTACAGCTTATCGCACACAAGAATTTGTTTTGCCTCTTCCATGGGAATACGATGAACAATGGTGCTTCATTACGGCGTATCTATTTAAAACAGGTCATTATCTACCAAGTACTAGATCCTACCATGAAGCAGGTATGTGATTATAAATCCGAAAATATGCGTAATACTCGAAGTTCAATTATGACATTTTTATGCTTATCACCTATTGTCCAGTTTTTATGAAGCCGCTTCACAGTTTTCGAGTATTTGAATTATATTCAAACTAGCGGACTCCTGCGACTTCGCTCGCGTGGACTACTATTTTTTTTATCCAACGGGAACCGTGCATTTATCCCGGATTAAAAATCTATGTCCTATTCCCGGTCATTATCTATCTATATTTTAAATTTGATCCAAATCGGTTCAGTGGTTGTCGAGTTATAGAGGATCAAACATAGGTACATCCAAACTTTCGTAAAATTATTAGTGTGATATTCTGTAAACTGTTGAGCGGGCACGTAGGATTAAGCGGGGAGTTCACTAGCTAGACGGACATGCACGTGGTTAAGTCTGCAGCTGCAGACATACCCGCTGGGCCACACTACTATATGGTCGGTGCAATGTTTGCCAGTGTAGGACCGTCGCAGTCAATCTGGCAGACTGCTACGATCCTACACTACACGGGGCAAGACGCCAGCGCTGTTTCCTCATGGTCATCAGTCGATTCTCCCCGCTCACATCAAGGTATGTCCTTCTTCGCACCTGGTATTCAATAGATAATGAAATGTTTTTATTTTTTTACATGGTTTCATCTAATTGTTTATTCCTCAACGAATCCCTGACAATTATTCTTACAACGGTTTGAAGGTGGGGAAAGTTTTGTTTAGTATTTTCGAAATTGAAATTACTAGAATTGGCTGTTTCACATCACACATTCATACGTAGTCACACTGTGTAGTATAAGTATATAACGTACTCAAAGAAAGCATGAGTAGTCAAGTTAACTTCCTGTCGGACTCAACACCTGACAACAAAACAGACCATGTTTCTCGAATCGCAATAATGTTTACAAAATTTGCAGAGGCATAGACACTGTTACATTCGTTATAATACACAACAACGCAGTCATTAAGTTTCACAATAGAACATTCAACAGCTATTGATGATTTGGAATCGGTGTGATCGGAATACCACTGGCGTGATTGTGACATGGTGGCCCTGGCCGCGGATGGCTTGTCCTTGTTGTTTCATGATAAATCATTTGACACTCGGATTGCGAATAGGGCATGCAAACCGGTTAACCGGGTAACCGAAAAAACCGGGTAACCGCCTGATTTGAAGATCGGTTTTTTCATGGTGTAAAACCCGGTTTTTCAAGTTTTTCGGTTTTTTTTTCGATCGATAAAAATACTCATAAACTACCGTTTCTCTTCCTTAATTAATGAATTATTATAATGGCCAAGCTCAGTCGAGCCAAACTGGCAGGCAAGACTACTAACGTGATTTTAGTTCCTACTATAAATACCTAACCTACCTGAAAATTTTATAATTTGCTTATTTGTTTGATAGTTTAACTTGATTGTTAAAGTAACTAGTGGCTCTGTGAACTGCAGACCTCGCGAGTGGCTTCGCATAGCTTATTATTATTATTATCATCAGCCATCAATATCCCACTGCTGGGCAAAGGCCTCCCCCCACTCTTTCCATTCATCCCTCTCCTTTGCTAGTGATGTCCAGTCGGCACGGAATTTGGCAAGCTCGTCTCTCCATCTCGTTCGCGGTCTGCCGTCGCAACGTATTAGGGCACTACTCCGTGGTTAGTTAAGTTAGTTTTAAGCATAGCTTAAAACCGAATAAATGCTCACAATTCTCTAGTTGACAGAGCGAGCGAAGCGTCTATGCTTCAGCTTGGACAAAAATGCTTTTGTTTGTCCACCGGAAACCTGTCTGTTGCTGTTGGACGTCTGTCTGTCGGTCGTACGTCTGTCTGTACGTTCTCTTCTACTGGTCGCATTTCTCAAGCATTTCTCGTGAAATTTTGTGAGCAGGTTTGATAATTTTAAAGAATTTTACTATAGTTGGGGATCTTAGATTGGGGGGGTTCTTCCTCCAAAAAGGGTCAAAAAGGGGGCTACTGGATATCTCCGTCTTATGACATCCTATTCCGTTGGTTCTTTTTTGTTTGAAAGGTTGCATGTAACTTTAACTTGGTCTCATAAAAATTTGGTGAAGATCTGATGAGGATCAGCGTGACGAGCAGAATAGATCCTCATCATGCAGTATATTGATCACTTTTAGATTTCTACCAGTGGAATTGGCCCTATGATGACATGATGACCTCCACGACGTGTCCGTCGACGGCGAACCCTACTATTGGATTGAGCTAGGTATTTCGCTGATGTGCGCGAATATGACTTGCTAGACCAAATTTAGTTTTAAATGTCCTGTTACAGGACGCACAGAACAATTGCCCAAGAGTGTGGTATGTGTATGTGTAGACGGTTTTCGGTTTTGCTTTTCGCAGCTGGAGCTTAGCGTCAAGATGTTTGAGACGCGTTTCTACAAAGCGTGCGTAGGCGCGGTACTGCACCAGTCAGAGCGGCGATGCGTGAGCTACCCCCAACTGTTATATGGTATATCAATGATGTTATGTGGCGTTTCAAAACGTCTCTGTAGTGCAAAAATTGACCACCAGACTTGCGTTTTACGAATGAGCTCTGAGAAAAAAACGTTTTAGGAAGTCTGGTGTTTTCTATACGGACAATATGTCCGCACCAACGGAGTTGTCCCTTTATGAGCAATGCCACTCAGCTGTGTTCGTTAAAGAATCTCAGACTTGGGCACACGATCTTGCCACTTTATTCGGAGAATAGACCTGAGGCATTTTATGTGAAATATGTCAAGTTGTCGGTCTCCGCGGCATAAAGCAAAATGGGTAGTATAATTGCTTTATTCACAGCTATCTTGGTGTGAAGTTGTAGATCGTGGGAGTCCCAGACTCTTTTGCTAAGTTTTCCCGACTATGCAGCTGCCCTTGCTATACGTTAAGAGATTTCTGTCACAAGTCAGTTGTCATTGCGAACAGTCGACCCCAGATAGCGGAAAGATGAGACTTCTTCGAGAAGTTTCCCACTAAAAGTGACTGCTGTGGGGTTTGCTGTTTCGCCCCTTGGCGGTTGTTTCAACACCTGGGTTTTGGAAACACTGATGACTAGGCCAAACTTACGGCATGATTCTTCAAGGCTAAGCAGCCATAAACATGTATAGTTGGAGGTTATAAATGCTGTCAGCCATGAGGCAAACGTCGTCAGCGTATAGGATGTCCATAACGGAATGCTTTTGTACCTTATCCTTTGCCCTAAAGGGAGAGGTATCAAAGACGCTTTTGTCATATTATTATCTTACGTTGAGAACGATCTGATTTATGCAGGTTCTGTAGGACTCGGCCCTATAACTACTAGGTGATTGATGAAGCACCTAGAACCACCTTCTTATCACAAAACTAGAGAATTGTGAATATTTTTTCTGTTTTAAGCTATGCAAAGGTACTCGAAAACGAAAGAGTCTCGCGAGGTCTACAGCTCACAGAGCCACTACTTTTATATTGAGAAGATGGTCCCAGGTGCTCCATCAATCCCTACCTAGTAGTTAAACAGCCAATTTCACTAGTAGAAATCTAAAAGTAAGCAATTTACTGCATTTTGAGGAGCTTTTCTGCTCATTACGCTGAAGATCCTCACCAGATCTTTATTATTTTTTTATGAGACCAACAACAACCTTTAAGTAAACAAAGAACCATCGAAATCGGATGTCTTAAGGCGGAGTTATCCAGTAGCCCCCTTTTTAGAGGAAGTACCCTCCAATCAAACATCCCCGACGACAAAAAAAATCTATAAAGTTATCGAATCTGCTCACAAAATTTCACGAGGATTAGTTGAGAAATGTGACCTGTAGAGGAGAACAGACAGACAGACATCCGGCGGACAAACGAAAGTATTTTTGTCTAAGCTGAAGCAGAGACGTTTCGCTCGCTCAGTCAATGATAGGTCAAAAACCAAGATTGTGTCTTTGTGTTTTGCGGCATAATCATACAACTTCTAACCTACTAAGGTGTAGAATAAAAAGTTAGTTATATTCTGCAAGTTTTTCATTTGATTGAGACAAATATAAAAAAAAACCGAAAAAAACCGAAAAACCCGGTTATCCGGTTTTTTTTAAATCGGAAATCCGAAAAAACCGGGTTTCAAAACTACCCGGTTTTTGCAAGCCCTAATTGCGAATTAAACCAAAGCCCCCCAAACATACATACACATAGGTAAGGTAATATTGAATGCGGGAGACATTAACTATTTTTTTTAAAGGTATAAAATCAAATTACTTTTTTGGTTCAAATAGAACTCAGAATATATATATATATACATACATACATGATACATATATAATATACATGGCTTCTATACTGTTTTTGCTAAGACAAAGAGAAGCACGTTATGAGCTGGTCAATTACCAATTAAGTAGATGGCGAATCGGACAAGGCGGTTTGAGAAGCGAAGCTCTAAGCAACAGACGTGCTATAATAATTGTATAAAGTTCAATGATCGTGCAGTATTAATCAGATCGAAAAAAAATCATAATTCGCGAGCCCACTTATTGTTAAACTGAAACCCCGCATACGTTGTATTCGTGATGATTATGTCATGTCGAAACATTTTGTGAAACCTACATTTTGTGAAACTAGCAAACAATGGTGCTATATTTACACAGCCGATGTGGTCCATTGTGCCGATGGATGCGGATCAAATCGTACTCGTACCTAATTCTGACAAACACTTCGCAGCAAAACACCCAACGTACCTCATTGAACATAGTTACTAGTATTTATAAGTTACTGAAAACCACTAATTAGAAATATAAAAGAAATATTTACCTAAGCTAAATCTATAACAGATTGTTTTCTTGTTACAGGACAATCTGAGATAACACGGCATGACGGCTACGCACGGAGGCGGACGTGAAGACGACCGTCCGGAAAAGGATTCTGTATACACAATCAAGACTGGATTGAAGAACGAAGGATATCAACACGACCGCGGATCCAGCGATGACATCGTCAAACCCCCGCCGCTACCCATCGAAGACGACAACTATCCCACTGGCAAAGTAACGTTATCGAGAAACGAAAAATGGAGAATATTGAAGAATGTGGCTGCCGTGAGCTGTGCATTCATGGTGCAGTTTACAGCTTTTCAGGGAACGGCGAATTTACAGTCGTCGATCAACGCAGCCGACGGGCTCGGGACTGTGTCACTCAGTTCCATATACGCCGCGCTGGTGGTCTCCTGTATATTCGTGCCTACTTTTCTAATCAAAAGGCTAACCGTGAAGTGGACACTATGTTTGTCCATGATATGCTACGCGCCGTACATAGGCGCGCAGTTCTACCCAGCCTTCTACACCCTGGTGCCGGCTGGAGTAGTAGTGGGGCTGGGGGCAGCTCCCATGTGGACCTCGAAGGCCACGTATATCACGCAGGCTGGTAGCGTGTACGCGAAGCTGACTGACCAGGCCGTCGATGGGATTATCGTACGGTTCTTCGGCTTCTTCTTCCTTGCCTGGCAGACCGCTGAACTTTGGGGAAATCTCATCTCCAGTTTGGGTTAGTATTCATACCATAGAAGCTAATTTAACACCATCGTATTTTGATTTGTCATTAATAAAGTAATTTTCTTCCAGTATTCTCGTCTGGAGTGCACAGCACGAACTCCACGGTTACAAATATCACAGCAAAGATGTACGACTGCGGAGCCAACTTTTGCATGATTGGCGGTGGGCACCATGACAACCAGAATCTGCACCGTCCTCCAGACAGTGAAATCTACGAGATCAGCGCAATTTACCTCGCTTGCGTCGTGGTCGCTGTTCTTATGGTGGCTCTCCTCGTCGATCCCTTGTCACGGTAACTACAAGCCTCTGCTTAACTCTAGGAGCAGTATGATAGCTCACTCTTGCTAATATACACCAATATGAATAGATTCGTACTTGTAATCGACCAAAACAAGGTATATAAAGAAATATCCAGCCAGCACTACGATTCAATTTTCACGGCTGATATAATAATAACCAATAATTGGACTCTTAACATATTAACGCCAAAAATAACCCTTTGCGAATCAGATGATTTTATTCCAAATGGTTTATTTAATAACACCAATTCAATTTAAACTTTAACTTGGCTGATTTTTATGATCGTAAATTACAACCTATGGCACATCGATAACTGATTTTTTGAAAAGAATCATCTACTTTTTGTGCCTGTTAATACAATTGCGCTGTCGAGAGTTTTTTTTAACATATTAATAAATGTTGTGACTAGTGTGCTTGCGTTCACTGCTTGTAGTTACTACATAAAAAATATAACACACAATATTTGAGTACGAGTTTGAAAACATAATAATATAGTAACGTAATATAATAATATTTCGAGTTTTACTTTGTTGGTTTTTGTTTGCTGCTAATTAAGTAATATTTTCCGGATAGGTCGTCAAAAATCAAATATCCAGATATTTTTATATCTACTAAAAAAAACTTGCTTATTTGAAAACAGGAGTAATAAACATAACATATCATGTAACGTTTTGTTTTTATCTGATGATAAGATTTGAAACCAATTGCGATAGATACTAATCAAAACTAATTGCGATACTCAAAACTTACTAAGATGATGAAACAAGTTCTAATACTGTAATGTTACAGGTATGGTGAGAAGCAGAGAAACTCAAATCCGTCGGCACCTGAAATCTCAGGCATCCAGCTTCTGTCTGCCACCGCATACCAGCTCAAGAAACCTAACCAGCAACTGCTTATCCCCATTACCCTATGGATTGGAATGGAACAAGCTTTTATCGGGGCAGATTATACTCAGGTAAATGAAAAACAATCTCAATTTAAGTCATAAATATGTAAATACATGTATTTCTTACACTCGATTATAGAGATAAATTAGACGTTTTTTGGCATTACCTAAGTAAATTAACCAATTTGATTGCAGCCGCCAGATAAAGCGGCAAAATTTAAAGCAGTTAAGAAAATAATATTTTTGAAACCAGCATCTTTTTATTTCCAACATCAAGAATATCATTAAAATGATTTAAGGTTCAAAGCCATTGAAACTGTACGGTTGAGCTGCCTTGATAAATGATTATGCAGGTACAAAAATGGTTTAGCATTTCGTACTTCACAATGACCTCTATTCTGTATTAGTTATCCACGTGATCCAAAGGATCAGAATACGAAATAAAATCCTGTTTTTAAAATGGAAATCAGTCTTGTGATCTTTTGATTATGTAGGTATTTTGAAATTTCTTAAAGTTTTCCTCGTGTAAGTTGATGACGTCTTTAAAATGTTAGAATATTCATATTCACCGTGACTTTTTATGTTAGAGCAAAATACCTAGATATTCTTCTACGCCTCAATTCTACAGTTATTGGTTGGTAGCCTAAACTTGGCAAATGATATTTTATTCACATAAAAAATGGAAACCAAGCCAATCGTAGCCCTATTCTTCACATGACCACTTTTTGTCGCGAGTAACGGTACTTTTTTGCGCTGCTACAAACTTTAACCAATTAATTTTTTCAGGCTTACGTCTCGTGCGCTCTCGGCATTCGTTCGATCGGTTACGTGATGATATGCTTCGGGGTTGTGAATGCTATCTGCTCGCTGTTGTTCGGGACTGCGATGAAGTACATCGGCAGGTTTCCGATCCTTGTGATGGGAGCCGCCCTGCATCTCGGCCTGATCGTATGGCTTCTGATCTGGAGACCGAGCGCAGAGTCTCCCACCACCTTTTTCGTGATCTCTGGGCTTTGGGGTGTTGGTGACGCTGTGTGGCAGACACAAGTTAACGGTGAGTTTGGTTGATTAGGTACAGAAAGCGTCATTAATTGGTATCCCCCTAGTAAGAGGTCGGTTTGCAAGCCGTTGATCTCAACTTTTGTAAAAACTTTTACATCCTTGCTTATTTATGGATATCTAACTTCGCTCGAGTTCCTAAATGCAATAGCTGTTATAATACCCGACTGAAATCCAAGGTTGAAATGAAAAGGGTCTTTGTTCAAATCAATAGGGGGATACCGATTGATGACGCTGACTGTACATGTCTGACTGTACTTTCCCAACAATGTCGTAAACTTCAGCGGATCAAAACTGTTTTTTTTTATAGTGCAGTATTTTGTTGTCATGATTTTAATCTTTTTCATGCGTACTTTAGTCCTTAATCGAAACCTTTGTTTAGCTGAAGTACGCATGCATTATTCACATAAGCTTACGCAGTGCTAAAACACTGTGAAATGCATTGTGTCATTATAATGACAATTCTCCGTAGTCACTGTACCGTATGAAGCTACCTCCACTTAGCATACCAAGGAGCAGCTTTCTTATGATTTTCCTTATTATTTTGGCACACTAATAATCCCATAGTCAATTATTTGAATATAATTCCCATCTACATATTTTTAACATAGATTTTACCTTATAATAAATAAGGAAAATCTTGATATTTTATTCTTTGTTTGCGAATTGTATCGCGCGGCACGAGAATATTTACCTACCATTTTTAAGTAGCTTTTTGTGCTTACCTAATACATTCTAGTGTTCGTCATGGATATGGGGTTGATTGGAGTAGGTTATATCGTTAGTATCATTCGTAGATATATTGTTAGTAAATAAAACCCAACTGTATATTACCGCCTACCAGCATCAAACGTGTCAGATGAAACGCGAGAAATCTGGAGTCATCCTATCCTACTAATATTATAAAGGCGAAAGTCCGTGTGTGTGTGTGTGTGTGAAAGTTTGTTGCCACGTATCTCCATAACTACTGAACCGATTTGGCTGAAATTTGAAACATAGATAGATAATGACCGGGAATAGGACATAGGCTTTTTATCCCTAAAAAATGCATGGTTCCACCGCAAGCCGCGGGCGTCAGCTAGTTATTAATAAAGATGATGTCTACATCATCTTTATTAATAACTAATCATCATTGAGCGCTTATTCCAATTTGTCCTCCTAGTTGTCCGCCTAGGAGGACAAATTGGACAAAAATATTCCAAATAGTTCGCCTGACCAGGTGAACTATTTGGACATGCAGATTTTATTCCAAATAGTACTCCTATGAATTTTACGGTACACTCATGGTCCGAAACGTTAGGACGTTTCGCCGACAGGCCTTTACTGCTACAGAATGTACACCGACACGACGATAAACGTTTAGCTAAAGCATATCTACAGCTCATGTCAAAAATGACAGCTCATGTCAAAAATGACAGCTCATGTCAAAAATAACAGATACGCGAAAATGACAGTTAATGTCAAAAAATGACAGTTAATGTAAAAAAATGACAGTTAAAGTAGAAAATGACACTAGATGTCAAAAATAACAGATATGCAAAAATGAGTGTCAAAAAATGACAGTTAATGTCAAAAAATTACAGTTAATGTCAAAAAATGACAGTCAAGGTAGAAAATGACACAAGATGTAAAAAATGACAGATATGCGAAAATGACAGTTAATGTCAAAAAATGACAACTAAGGTAGAAAATGACACTAGATGTCAAAAATGACAGATTATGTCAAATTGACATATTATATTAAATTGACAGATTGGCCATTCTCGAAAACCACTTATCCTAGACTCTCCGTTCCCGGTTCAAATGAAAGCTATGACGGAGAACTACATTTTCAATGACAGCTGTCAAACTTCAAACGGCCATATCTCGGAAACTACTCGACCTAGACTCTCCGTTCTCAGTTCAAATGAAAGCTATGACAGAGAACTACATTTTCAATGACAGCTGTCAAACTTCAAACGGCCATATCTCGGAAACTACTCGACCTAGACTCTCCGTTCTCAGTTCAAATGAAAGCTATGACAGAGAACTACATTTTCAATGACAGCTGTCAAACTTCAAACGGCCATATCTCGGAAACTACTCGACCTAGATTCTCCGTTCTCAGTTCAAATGAAAGCTATGACAGAGAACTACATTTTCAATGACAGCTGTCAAACTTCAAACGGCCATATCTCGGAAACTACTCGACCTAGACTCTCCGTTCTCAGTTCAAATGAAAGCTATGACAGAGAACTACATTTTCAATGACAGCTGTCAAACTTCAAACGGCCATATCTCGGAAAATACTCGTCCTAGAGTCTTCTTTCTCAGTTCATATGGGAGCTATGACCAAGATCTACATTTCAGATGACAGATGTCATTTTGACAGCTGTCACTTTAAATGTAGATCTCCGTCATAGCTTTCATTTGAACCGAGAACGGAGAGTCTAGGTCGAGTAGTTTCCGAGATGTGGCCGTTTGAAGTTTGACAGCTGTCATTGAAAATGTAGTTCTCCGTCATAGCTTTCATTTGAACCGAGAACGGAGAGTCTAGGTCGAGTAGTTTCCAAGATATGGCCGTTTGAAGTTTGACAGCTGTCATTGAAAATATAGTTCTCCGTCATAGCTTTCATTTGAACCGAGAACGGAGAGTCTAGGTCGAGTAGTTTCCGAGATATGGCCGTTTGAAGTTTGACAGCTGTCATTGAAAATGTAGATCTTGATCATAGCTTTCATTTGAACCGGGAACGGAGAGTCTAGGATAAGTGGTTTTCGAGATATGGCCAATCTGTCAATTTAATATAATATGTCAATTTGACATAATCGGTCATTTTTGACATCTAGTGTCATTTTCTACATTAATTGTCATTTTTTGACATTAACTGTCATTTTCGCATATCTGTCATTTTTTACATCTTGTGTCATTTTCTACCTTGACTGTCATTTTTTGACATTAACTGTCATTTTTGACATGAGCTGTCATTTTTGACATGAGCTGTAGATATGCTTTAGCTAAACGTTTATCGTCGTGTCGGTGTACATTCTGTAGCAGTAAAGGCCTGTCGGCGAAACGTCCTAACGTTTCGGACCATGAGTGTACCGTAAAATTCATAGGAGTACTATTTGGAATAAAATCTGCATGTCCAAATAGTTCACCTGGTCAGGCGAACTATTTGGAATATTTTTGTCCAATTTGTCCTCCTAGGCGGACAACTAGGAGGACAAATTGGAATAAGCGTCATTGAGGATCATCTTTGATCCTCCTCGATGCTGACATTTGCCAACCACGAAGGTTGAAGGAGTAACCTCATTTAAGAAACACTTCAGCAGTTTATAAATCATAACTTTACGACGCCGTAAATCTGACCACACGCCAATAACGAATATCCTTGAGAACGATAAATAAATAGTTTATTTCCGTTTCCCTTATAACGGAAGTTTTAAGACATATCTAATATAAAATTCAATGCCATCGATTTATTGATGTGATTGATGCGCATTTTGCATTAATTTTATTGTTCTATGTAAATTGTACGGAAGTGTATCTCTATCAATATTAACTATAACCCATGAACTTTGAGCATCTGAATTGACATTTGTTGCGTATTTTTTGACCGATATTTATGAAAATAGTTTACGAAACATGATATTTTTTTTAATTTTTGGGGTACTTTTCTCCATTCTGATTAATGAAGATGGAGCTAGTGAAGCATACCATTGTACATAGGCATCTAGAAGTGACAATACATTTTATGAGGTTTCAAGTAATAAAAATCTATCTGTTTGGTTAGTTCTTTATTGTTAATAGATTGAGCAAATAACATAGAAGACAGAGATTTTAAACCAAGAAATAATGAGTACCTACATGAACACATGTATAAGAATAAGCTGTTTTCTCAAGGTTTTCTATAAATGCACGGTGTTAACACCATTGATAAATACCCATTCATTTTTTATTGTCTTTCAAAAGCCTTCGGCTCATTCAAGCTTCTTCCATCACGTGTTCATTCCGAGTAAACACGTTCCTTCATCAGAGAATTACACACGCCTACTGTGATATCACATTGGTCTATTACTTATAAAACAATAACATAGGATTATCTGTTCACATAATTCATTTTATCTCGTCGTCTGATCCGACATTGTTCGCTGTAGGTACAACAATATCAGAAGTTATGAATATATTCTTTTAGAATGAATACTAAACCCGAGACCGATTGTTTTGTTATTGAATGTTGAAAAGTGAACTCTTCATTTTCAAACAGCACATCCTAGCACTGTTGTATATTTGAATCTTCCACCTATACAAGCAAGGTAAGGATCACCTAGGCGTTCAGCACACATGGCAACTTTGAGCTCTCAGTAACAGCAACCGGAAACTTGTAACTAGATTTTTTCGATTTTCGTATAATTTTAAGAAACTGCGCAGACATAGCAACTTAATTGCGAGTTTCGGTGATCGCAACAGTTTTCGGTTGATGGCGCAATTAGCAACTGGCAAATTACTAGTTGTGTCAAGTTGCTGGTTTCTGCAATCGGCAATCGCAACCTGTCGAGCGATTTCACTCCCCGCAGCGCTAGTCTTGTCTTGGATTTGAAAAGTTTATTTAGAATCGTGGCAACCGTAAACTGGGCCTTTTTGTCGCTACAAATGGCAACTTTTATCGAAAACTTTTTAAAAGTTGATAGTTTCTTCAACTAAACTTGATCTGTCTATGATGAAGTGTCGGAGCGAGTACTGCTTCGTGTGACACGTTGATTTGTAGGTCTCGAACTCTCAAGTAAGCTCGTTTAACGATGACAGAGACTTTCAGTCTTCAAACTCAATCACCAGAGATGGCATCTACCTCAAACGAACTTACTTTGACGATCATAACATCTTTTGAAAATGAATCTTTGAATTAGCAAGACGCTAGACATCAGTGCGTACAATTTTCGCTGCGTGCAGTAGTTTCTAAATATTTATCCCCTCCGATCTGGGTGTATCCCAATTTGGTACTCTTTGTATTGCGGGAGTGGGCTTGCTCGTGTCTATAAGCTCGAAGGTTCTTGCAGAAAGAGTTATTTGACAAATGTATGATTGGCCGTAACTTGAAGACATTGTCAAAGGATTTTGAGTTAGTGGATTTTTACTATCCTGGGGCTGGGGATATAATAAACCTGTTGAAGTACGGCACTCTGCTGTGTAACCAATAATTACGACATAGGGAATTCTCAGTTACTTTTGTATGCCAAAAACAATTTAAAATGTTTTTGTTTACAGGTTTATACGGAGTTCTATTCCGACGTAACAAAGAGGCTGCGTTCTCAAACTACCGACTATGGGAGAGTGCTGGGTTCGTGGTAGCCTATGCCTATTCGACACACCTTTGCGCCAGAATGAAGCTTTACGTAATGATGGTGGTCCTTCTTATCGGAGTCGCTGGCTACATCGTCGTTGAAATCCTGCATAAGAGAAAGGTACGATACATTTAAACTTCTTTCCTTTGTTATTAGGATTCTTCAAGAATAATCTGAACACTTCGGTTATCTGCCTACCTATGCAGATATTTGAGAACAAAGACAGCTTCTGCAACGCCCACTGCGCCATGAATTCCTGGTATTCTGAACCACATCCGATCAATACAGCTATGCCTTCGCCTGTTGCGCAGGACACAAAGCAAGCACTAGAACTAGATACTGAGTTTGAACCCTATTTTCTCGTGTGCAGTTATCATAGTAGAATGGAACATATTAGGTACCAGCACTGTAAATATTTTTTATCACAACAAGCTCAGATTTCAATTCGAGCTAAACTAGCTTTAATGCTCTATACTATATAGAACTAGTACTTATATATATATATATATACACTGCAGTCCAATTGTAGGTAATTTGAACAGCCAGGAGCTGACTACGATCCGTCAGCTAGTATGATGGACTCCCCTCACGCTACATAACATTATCTAAGTACCGAGCCCAGACATTTAAAATTGAGCTAAACTTTTGCATTCAATGAACCAGGAGAACATAGGCACTTGGGAGTGTATTGTGCAATCGCTTTGCCCGGGACTGGGAACACCCGTCCCTCCGGTGAACGGTGCATCTTTATAAAGTATTATGTTTTCATGACCTGAGAGCCCGCCTGCTTTCTGTGAGCTAAAAGTACTAAGAAAACATGACTAGGAACAGTAGTCATAACGGATGTTTGTCCCTCTGGAGTTAGGTGCAACAAAGGCAAGCGGATAATTATACTTAGGTACTGCTTAGAGTAAGCAAGATAAAACACAACAAAAGCCAACTTCAGAGAGAAGATCCGTTGTGACTACTGTACCTAATAGTCTGTTCAACATTTGCATTGTACAAATTTAACCTACGAACTTTTTACTGTTACCATCCGGAACGAATACCCTCGATCAATATGGTTTGTCAATACAGCCCTAGCCCGGGCATTTTAAATCGAGCTCAAATTTTCCATCAACAGTACTAGGAATTCATAAAATACCTGGAAGTCTAGTATTGAGCGCTCTCAGCTCTGCCCGGGCAGATTGTGGGGTGGCCCGGGCATTTTCCCACCCCACAATCTGCCCGGGCTGCACAATTTGCAGTGCACGGGGAAAACCCGATCGTCTGAAAGACACAGGCTATAATATGCACTATAAGTTCTACATTATATTTACTAATCTCATTAAATAGAATTATGTTTAATTAGCACCCGTATTTAAAAGTCTGGTCAACAAAACCTCTTTCTTTTTGGAATCGTGATTTTAGTGATTGATACTTTCATGAAGTGAGAAAACCAACTTATTTTATTTCTATTTATTTAGTTTAGGAAAACTAACAGCAGAAGAATAGGTAGGTACTTAGATAATTAAAGGTTTCCAAGAGTAAAAAAATTACATAGAGAATTAGTGGAGTGCGAACACAATGTCCACACGTAAATAAAATAATACTTATTTATACATAATATAAACAGAGTTACATAATTGATACATGGTTAGAAAATAATAATAATCAACATAATATATTTAAAAAGTAATAATAAACAATATAAAGCTTAATGAAAAAAAAAACTGGTTCGGTCAAATCCAGGTTTATCCAAATGTGTGTATAATAAACCACCTCTTTTGTGATCATGATACCCTGGTAAATCCGGTGGATCCCACCCCATAATACGTGGCTTGTTCAAACTTTGCTGCTTTTATTGCAACCCCTACCCAAGCATGTGATGTTCTCGACTAATTCAAAGTTCAACCGAAAAGTTAAAAACAATGCTTTAAAATGTGATACCACACTACAATAAAATATAATATAATTTTCACCCGATTTCACATAATAATAGAATACAAATAGAATATTAACATGTTGGTGAACCCTTTTCGTGTGCTGAAATGGCATATTGTCATAACTTGCGTTTTGAACATACTCACCCTCACACTTGTCTAATCTTTTTAATTTAATCCATTGACGAAATTTAATCATAATATGACTGAGAAGCAAACCCAATTGAAGGTTAAGCTAAGGCTAAGGTTAGGCTAACCATTCAGATCCCGGTCTACGATCCCGTATCCCGGAATACAACATGTTGGGCGGCACGCGGCAGTTGATTAAGAAATCAACCTCTTTTTAGTTTCTGATTACCTGGTATTGCTGGCAGCATCACGCATTTCGGATCAATACCTTGCCTGAACTTCTCTGCGCATGTCGTAAAAAATGTGATGAAGTCTTGATGCACTATCTAGGGTTGTGACCTTCCCACCTTTGTAGGGGGTTGTAGAGCGTAGCTAGGTGGGAAAGCTGGGAATGCTATAGGTGAGGTTCGATTCCCGCATGGGAAAAAATCTTGATAGGTTGGGTGTAACGTGTTGAAATTTGGTAATCCAATTTCAATAATCATTTCATCTAGACAGTGCCAGATTTAGAAATAAATAAATTAAGACTGCGTGTTTGTTATAATTTTAAATATCTGTAGAAATATTATACAAAGAACCTCTAACGAGACCACCGCCAAGCAAAGCTTGTTAGTATGGAATAATTCTATAATAACCCCACCATTTTATAGAAGGGGGACAAGCAATTATGGCGGAAAACGTCGTCTCTTTTGAACGGCCAGGTTTGTTGAATGCACTGACGAAACAGAAAATAAGGGGTGGAGGAAGCACCGCCTCCGCCTAGTCTGAAAGACATTCTAGATCTAATGAATTCCTGGTACTAAGAATGCGAAATTGCACATTTCCCTGCAGTCAAAGAGGAAAATTGCATTTGCAATTTATATTAAGCATGTAAACGTTTATACGCTGCATATTGAATCTAATACAATCACTGGAGCTTAGGAAGCACTTTGATACATTCGAAACTTAAAATATAATCAGTTTTACTCTAAAAGCACCCTGCAATTTAGCATATTTTTTATACTGTGCTCAGTTATTAACAGTGTTGACTGTTGATGAATGAATTTAACTGCTGATATAAGTAAATACGACTAAAAGCCTGAAGTAGCAAACAGAATTACCATAAAAAAAAATTAATAAAAGAATTAATATAAAAATATCAGAATATTCAGTTTTCAAGGGAAAGAAGTGCAACGGAAAATACTGCCTGCACTTTTTCATATTTATTTTAGATCTAAAAGCAGAGAAAACTCTTCCCTTTTTTTCGCATAGAACTTTTTGAAAGACACCATACAATTTTGAAATCATTTAATTAATATTATGACCCTGCTATTGATAACTTATTGCTTATCAAAATGATCTGAGCCTTTTGTTTATTTTAACACGAAAACAAAAACCAATTTACGATACGAATACTTAGCATAAATACTCGTAGATAGTTTTAAGATAACAATTGATGTTCTTATAAGTGATAATGTTTATCTGTGTTGCAACTTTTATACTTACCTAGGTATTGCTCAATTCGCACCGTCTACGGTTTCCTGATAGCCTGGTACATGTACCTGTCGAATCTATTATAATGTTGCTCGATTTTACATACTTTATAAATATATCCATTTATTAGAAATGTAGTGAAAGTAGCAGCGCCCTCGCGGCGTTGCCCCCGTAGATGGTATATGGTGATGATGATGGTGATAAAAAGTAGCCTAATATTCTTCAAGAGTTTATAATCAAATGCAGATTTTTTTTTAAATCCGGCTGGTAGTTCCTGATATTAGCGCGTTCAAACAAACAAACAAACATTACCGCTAAATGTTATAGATTATATACAACGAGTACCCCTTTACCTATAAAACAATTTAAAAGATTTCACTTCAATCAATACATTCAAAGTACCTAATTGATTCCTAGCTTTTGGTGTTGTATTTTAGTGTTTTCCACATACAATTTTATGTTGTTTCTGGAATAAATGAATTGAATTGAATTGAATTTTAATTTTTTTGCCGATAAGCACTCCACTAAATTCTTCATCATCATCGTCATCAGCCCATCTCATACCACTGTTGGGCATAGGCCTCTCTTCGTTTCGTTTCGGGTTTCTTTTGTAGTTAGAAAGTTTTGTTTATCTTAGGAAACTATACCTATACTTTTTTTAGAAAAAAAAAATAGATAGATTTCCTACAATGAATTCTATCAGGTACGATGTTGCTGGTGGTTTATATTCTATGACACAAATGATTATCTTAATGACCGTTTTTCTACGAGACGGCTCTGACTACTTACTACTGTTTTACTTACGAAGAACATTGTGCCTTACTTGCATCCACATTGTTGCATGAAAATTAAAAGGCCTAACACTTTAGCTCTATAGTCGTATTGCTCATTATACGGACTAAAATCGGACTAAAATTGAAGGAAAAAATGTCATTTTTCATATGTTTTTAGTCCGTATAATGAGCAATACGACTATACAAGGTTTTCGAGGCATTCGACCGGCACTAGATTAGGTCACAGTTAGTACTCGACTACTTCAGGCAAATATGATCTCCTGGTTTAACTTGGACTGTTGCCCAATATGACGTACCTACGCCAAAAAGGGGTGTGAACAGACTGTAATTAAAATGTTGACACTGAACCGTGCATGATGTTGACGAGAATTTTACATTTAAGAACATTGTAGTTCGTAAATTCGCAATGATTTTTTATTTCACAACTATTTTATTAAAAATCATATTTTATTAGGACTTCAATCATCGCGGTTTGTTGAATGAAAGAAAAGGGACCTCTCAGAAAACCTGGCTGTACGCTGTACATGGTGTAATTTCATGTAAAACTAATGTAAATATACTTTCTCAGGCCCGCCGTATGAAAGCAATTGCTGAGGACCCCGCGATTGCCGCGGAGGCTGCCAAGCAGCCCCCAGAAGAAGACGACGAAAAGGATGAAATCGACGACGAAATCATTATTACTCATCTGTAAGACGCAACGGTACAAGCAATTTGCACAGCACTCGTTGGACCAATCACTGGACGCGAAAATGTATCTTATTACTACTTTCAAATGGGAAAATTATTACTAAAAGTATTAAGCACTCATTACACCATGCTAAATTCAGTGCACCAAATGCTTGTTCATTCATACATTAGCGCTCATTCTCGCTCTTTAGCCTAAGAATTGAGTACCTATTGTGTGCATCCTTCTTTTACTGTGGCTAACTGTTACTAATTCAATCAGTTAGCATCGGTAAAGGAATGATGCACAATAAATTCTTAGGCCAAAGAGCGAGACATATCGCTAATTTATGATGACAACTAGCATTTATTGCGCTGAATTTAGCATGGTGTAATGAGGGCTTTATATGGATTTGTGACAGGCATTTACCTAATCCAATTAATTCATTAGGACTTGTATTCATATCACACTTAAGATTCGAAGAAAACAAAGTATAAAATTTTGTATTTTGCGTCCAGCAGCTACAATTTAAAATGAAGTTGAAAAGTTTGCCATACAATTTGGTACGTACAAAATCACAACCTATTATATTCTCACATTTAAATTAACTAGATTTACTTATGTATCCAATAGTTTAGTGTAATTAGAATACCTATGCTTCTGTAATCGAAGCGTTCAAGAAAGACTTATCAAGTACAAAAATATTTCAAAACCAGATAAATTACAAACATTTTTAAAACTATTATTTCCTTTTTTTTTGTAATGTTTTCAAGGGTTGTTCAGAAATATTGTTTTCACTTATGTTATTTTGGACAAACGAAGCAAAGCAAGCATCTTAATTCACTCGTTAACTCGGATTACTTCCGTCAAATTGTTTTTTTTTAATAATGCTTTGAAATGTGGGAAGGTAAAAAGTGGTATTTAGGGTAATAGAATTCTTTGTTGTGTAAAATATAAAGTACCTTATTCTGCATTCTATAACCAAAATTTCGTAAAAAAACAATTTTCGGGAGTAATCCGAGTTAACGAGTGAATTAAAATAGCCCTGCTGATGCTTGCTTCAGAAATTGTGCTCCATTGTGTATCTTGTCTCAATCATAGATTTGTTATTTCCAAGGATATGTTTTCAAAATGTTCAAATGGTCAAACATATTTGAGCTTCTTAAATCAGTGTAGGTACAGTTTTACAATACGCGTGTTTTAAGAAATGAAAAATAAAAACTAACTAAAGTTATGTGAATGATAACTCTGTATATCATTAATCAATGGAAAAGACAGAAAAGTAAGCATTGTTAAACTTATAAGAAAGGCGATAAATTTCAATAGTTGCGAAGCATCATGTGATCGAAAAGAGTAGGAACATACAGTAAAAGTAGGAAAATAATGCGTTTCGAGAAACATCGGAAACAATCGCATAAGATTACAAAAACGATTGACGAAAAGTCATTTGGAAATGAATATTACTCATTTCAACTTTATCGCAAACAAATAAATATCAATGTCATTTTTAAGAAAAGCAAATTAGTTACAAGCCGTGCGAGCTGCGCTGCTAACGACGTGCACGGACATATTCGGAAAACACGACAATAACCGATGTCCATTCTAAAGCTTGAAGTACTGTACATTTTCCTTGGATTTGAATTAAAACTTTTGCATTGCGTTCTTGAGAAAAACCTCTTTTTAAAGAAATCTAAGGGCCCTATCTCACTCGTCACCATGGTTGCGCCGCCACCAGGTGTCATTTACGTACATTTAGTTGCGCAACTGTGGTGGCGCCACCATGGTGTCCATAGTGAGATAGAGCCCTAATACTTCCTCCAGTTGTTTATGACGTTGATTCTTCGAAGTAAAAGTTGTATTAAAATATGGTCGGAAAGATCTTGCTAGAAATAAATATTATATTATTCATTCCATTTGTATAAGACTAAACTGTTTCATGATTTACAAAAAATGTATTAACTGAATTTACCACGTCCGATAATTACAGTAGCAACTTCACTCCATTTCATTTGATTAATTTATTGATTCATTTTCGTAAAAAGTAATATAGATGATACTAGCATTGTCCTTATTAAGAGTATTATTTTTTAATAATATTTATTACTTAAGGTATTACTGTAATAAGACAGCAACATTGCTATAGTTAAGTTTCTTAAAATATATTACTTATTATTATGTTTAGGTTTCGTCGGACTATTAAAAATATTTATTCGAAAATTGAAAACAATGTATTTAAATTATTATGTTAGTAGAATTTTCTAATTAATATTGTTTTTGAATGATGTAATATGGCTGCTTTGGTAAGCTACATTATTTTATAAATAAGGGTTCAATTTGAAATTGGTTATAGAATACATAAAATGATTCAAGGGTATCCTTATAAAAATAAAACATGAATTTAATTCAAAATAATGACAGCTTTATGTTGTATATACAAATGTTACTATGCGAATTTAAAATACTGTAGTAAATTTATAAATATTTGAGCAGCGGATATTAATAATATAAATAATAGTAGATTAAGGGTACGTAGATCAAACGTAATTTTTAGCGCGGCTTTTTGCGTAGTACTTAGGAATGCGGTTACCTATGTACGTTAAAAGTTTTCTTTGATATTTTGGTGCACCTTTATTTAGCGAGCAGGTATTTTGTTTGTTTAGAGGTCACGTTAGTTTTAGTTCTAGATAGTGTCATACGTAGTAGTGTAACGTAACATGGCTACCTACCTATCTGTCATGTACTTCGGTAAAATAGTTATCAATTAAAAAATATTAAAAGAATCTCATGAAATGAAACATACAAAACTCGAAGTAAAGGCGATAGGTAGGTTAACAAAACCACGTGATAATTAACAGTTAATGTAAACTAAGCGAATAATTATATATAAATGTTAAAAATTCATATTATAGAATCATAAGGCTAACTATACATCGTAATTATACATCGTAAGGCTATTATAATTAATGAAATTTATCTATTTGCGAAACGGCATATTATTATTATTTTCGTTTGATTTACAATGTTAATTATATTAGTTTATGATGTAGTTTACGACTTTGTGATGAAATAAACATAAATTGTTTGGTCAGTTGGTTTTTTTCTTGTGATGCATTTTACTACCATCCTTTTATATCTACAAAATTGTTTGTAAAATACAATAACTGTAGCCTATATTGAAGATGAACTCGCATGAATAGTATATTTTGCTTGCCAATGGAAGTCGCCTGCTTGATTGAGGACCGCCTACCTACACTTTCATATAAATATATGCTGTTTATCGTAGACTTGAATGCTATTGTAACTGAAACAATAAAATGAGCTTCTCGCTCGGTATGCTGCCCTGGTACTTCTTATCCACTCCGTGCACTCGGCGCATGTCTAGTCACAACTTCGAAATTCCCAATCAAACTTACAGAGGTAGATGCTCGAAATTAATATTAATAATGAATGTAAATATCTGACTTTCACTTAAAATGAGTGCTAAGGCTCTATCTCACTAGGGCACCAACTAAATGTACCTACTGGTGTCCGTTTGGTTGCGCAACCAAGCGGGACACCAGTTACATTTTGTTTGTAGTGACGCGACTGTGGTGTTTTAGTGAGATAGGGCCGTTACTGGCAATATTTTTTTTAGTAATGACTTATATTTTAGTATTTAGTAAATCGAGACACACAATCAAAAAAGTTTGCGATAATACTTTTAAAAGTTGATATAATTTTGGATTTCTAAAAATATTTTAAAAATTTTATGGATAAGTACCTAATACTCGTACCTACATAATTCTTTGTTTAAAAATGCTGATTGATTTTTTTAATATTATAATTTTAACAAGAAAACAGTTTATTACATATTTCCTAATAATATTTCCACCTAGTAAACAAATGTTGTTTTCAAACTGATCGCAAACTTTATTTTATGTGTGTTAGGTAAGTACCTACCTACTAGGTTCGAATAGGTTCTACCCCCTACCCCCCGCTCTTCCCCTTTCGGATTTCGCTATATCAAGCATTTGATTGACTGATACAAAATGCTTGCACTGCAAAAAAGGATTTGTAAATAAAACGAACCATTATTCTGAAAATTTGTTTTATTGATCATCATACGAGTTGATAGTGGATACATAAATCTAGTAGCGATTACATTAAAAAATACTGAAAAATATGAGTAAATAGACATTAAAAACGTTGATACATTGATTATAAATACGTCTCGAAAAACAGGGCCCATCCCGTTTTTTATTATGTAAGTCTTGCACTATAATAAAAATTGCACGACGCGCGAACGCATAGATTCGGATCGAGCTGAAGGAAGAAATTACAATCAATATTCAATGTGTACGATTTATTTAGATTAGGAATGAGTATGTCGCAGCCAACTGGTTGAATTAGCCATTCAATTAAATGCCTAGCCATTTCATTGAGTGCTGCCATTCAACTAAATGCCTAGGCGGATAGTTGAATCATTGAAGCGTTTGAAACGTTCAACACTATGCCTGATTGAAAGGCCGCCATCTCATTGAATTAGTATGTTTTTCTGCCACCGCGGCGCTACTTTCGCTTTGTTCACAAGATGGCGACTACAGCTGGTGTTTCTTGAATGTTGTGTGTTGTTTTGTCGTGAAAAATAAACAAAATAAGTTCCCAGTGTTATTCGTATGCCACAAAATAATGGATTTACCTTCGAGCAGCCTTTCTGCGTGGGTGTGTGATACGTACGCGTGCTATAAAAAAAAAAACCAAAACCTATAGTCGTATTGCTCATTATACGGACTAAAATTGAAGGAAAAAATGTCATTATTCCTTCAATTTTGATTAGTTTTGATACGTTTTATGTCAAAATTGAAGGAAAAATGAAATTTTTTCCTTCACTTTTAGTCCGTATAATGAGCAATACGACTATACTTACTTTTTCTGTGTGCAAGTGAACCGCCTAGTCATTTCATTGAGCGCCGCCATTCAATTAAATGCCTGACCTTCGCTTAGCCGTAGTGTGGAACGTTGTGTTCAACACTCCGCCTAAACGAAGGTCAGTCATTCAATTGAATGGCGGCGCTCAATGAAATGCCTAGGCATTTAATTGAATGGCTAATTCAACCGGTTGCCTGCGACAAGTACATCAGAGGAAGTTTGAAAGTAGCGCCAGGGCCAGAAAAAATGAGGAGTATTAGGTTAGCGTGGTAGGGCATGTTATGCGGAGGGAAGAAAGTCATATTACTTACAAGGAAAGTGTTGGATATGAATGTGGAAGGATACATAGGTAGAGGAAGGCCAAAGAAAATTTATATGTGTGCACTTTACGCACCGCACACGTATCGTGATGAGTACAGGAAAACATGCAGTAGTTTTAAGCCGCGTTGACACGATCAAAGTACACTACATCCTAGTGCTACTTGGATGACTCTGATTGGACGCCGTCGGACTCACGTGACTCACTCGTACGACGGCGTCCAATTAGAGTCATCCAAGTAGTCACTAGATGTAGTGTACTTTGATCGTGTCAACGCAGCTATACAAACACCCGGGTCGCGACGCGTGACTGTATAAATTGATATATTGAGGGTCTGGGGCTGGGCCATATTTAGTAGAGTTAAGATAGTAAGTAAGTAAATTAAACATTCACTATACACTAATCGGACGACGAGGCCTTTAGGCGGCCTGTGATTCCATTATCACTCTCAATAACATACATGTTGTGCCGAGCCCACTGAAATGGGAAAAGGACATTACACACACCATGCTGAATTCAGTGCACTAACTGCTTGTTCATTCATAAATTAGTGCTCTGTTTCGCTCTTTGGCCTAAGAATTGCGTATTGCGCATCCTACTTCTACCGATGCTAACTGACTGAAGTTAGCCACAGTTAGCCTCAGTAAAAGTAGGATACGCAAATCTTATGCCAAAGAGCGAGACAGAGCGCTAACTTATGAATGAACAAGCAGTTAGTTATTGGTGCGAATCATATTTTGATCAAGATACAACCGTAGCCGTACCATGAGCTCTTAGAGCAATGTCAAAACAAGGTGAAAACCATTTCTGCCTTAGGCTTGTTTTGTCATTGTTTTGGTCCGTAAACAATCTTATTTTATTCCTGCCTTGGTCTTAACGCAGGATTGCAGCAGGACATGCGCATTACACTCTCTCGACGCTCTCTCTGCGCATGTCTTGCTCGATGACATCGAGCAGTCGATGTCATGTCACCAAAACATCCCTGCGTTAAGATTGTTTTGGTCCTAATAGTCCAGTCAAATTAGGAATTAACCTCGGAATGAGAGATAATAAGCTGAATTTTCGTATATACCTTCATTTAGGCGCCCTAAAAGTTGTCTCAAAAGTCTCATAAAATCTCGTGTCTGCGTCTTAAGTTATTCAAGGTCAAAGGTAAAAAAAATAGTTTTTCGCGAATATCTCGGTTGCTATTGGTCCAGTGATGTTAACATCTATGATAAAGTTGTAGAACTTAAAATTTGCGACCAATTCATAAAAAAAAAATTCCATGCGCTCAACCGTTTTTGCGATAGAGGGCCGTGAGCGCAAAGCGTTCAGTATGTGTATTTCAAAAACTATACTTCCTAGAACAAAAATAAAAACTATTTCGGAATGTACAAATTAAGTCCTTTCATATGACACCCCACTCAATATATCTGTGTAACTTTTATCTTTTTTACCCCCTTGAGATCCCAATATCTTTACAACCCCTCCATCGATTACGCTCATATGCTCTTTAGCGAATTTCCATAGCACAACCTAGTTATTTACCAAGTTTCATGCAGATTGGATTAACGGTTCGATAGTTATGCGAGAACATAAAAATTACACATACAAACATACAAAGCAAAATCGTAAGATCTTAGCTCGCTTTGCTCGCTTGGTCGATAATTAACTGATAAATAAAACAAATTATTCAAAATTCAAGGTATTTACAGATATTCACGTTTGACTTTGCGTTACAGTACCTACGCATATGGCTGAGCGATGCGCACTCACCCTACTCTATCGCGAAAACGGTTGAGCGCATGAAAGAATGTTTTAAACAAAATTTGTCGCAAATTGTATGCTCTACAATTTTATAATAGATGTTAACATCATTGGATCAATAGAAACCGAGATATTCGTGAAAAATTATTTTTTTTACCTTTGACCTTGAATAACTTAAGACGCAGACACGAGATTTTATGAGACTTTTGAGACAACTTTTAGGACGTCTAAATGAACGTATATACGAAAATTCAGCTTATTATCTCTCATTCCGAGATTAAGCCCTTTTTTATGCTAAGGTGACTGGGCTATAAGGCAGGATTAAAACAAGGTTGATTTAGGCCTGATTTAGGATGGAGTTATGCCTGCGTCAGTCTTACTTCAGTCTTATCTAAGTACGGACCAAAGTAATATTACTTTGACATTGCTCTAAGACTTGGCAGTACGACGGCTGAAACTGTCCTGAAAGTTGCAAAATACGCAAGAAAATTTAAATTTCAAGCGCTACCCGTGCAGACCCACCTTATTAAAAGACTTAACATATCTTAATGTAGGTACTTTTTAATCCTAAATAGTGTTATAAATAGAAATACTTAAATAAATTTGTGAAATAGTGTAAAATGGAAAAGTCACATTTTCATTATGATACTGGACCTCAAATTGATAAGTAGGTAAAGTTTTTTTTTTAGAAAAGGTACACATTTAGACTAGAATAATTCACAAATTACCCAAAATAATGGTATGTTTGGCCCGAGCACATTGTAAAATGTGCTACCCTTTCGGAATTTATATTCCTATGGTTAGATTCCTGTAGCCGTACCATGAACTCTTAGAGCAATGTTAAAACAAGCTTGAAACGTGACAACGAATGTCATTCCAAAAGCAGCAGCTTAAGGAATGATATTCGACAAGCTTGTTTTAACATTGCTCTAAGAGTTCATGGTACGGCTACTGTTGTTATTTTTTTGTTTCATTTTTTATTCATGACCTAAATTAAATTTTGGCCAAACAATCAGTTTTTTTATAATTTAGGACATACAAAAACTACAACTACACTTAGATAGATACAACTAACACACAATAGCTCGATTTAAAGTTTCCAATAGGTATTAAAGAATTCTAAAATACGTAAGCAGACTTACGACTGTACATACATATATGGACAGCCGTTCACATGTATAAGCATTCAAAAAATTTTGAAGATACATAATTTTATCTAAAAAGGTAACATTTTGATCATCCCAGCTTTTTGCAAGAAGTATTCCACATGACAGGCTCTATTATTAAGGCCCGTACACACGCTGGCCTAGGCTCGCCGAGTGAACGCAAGTGCCAACGTGTGGGCAGCACCACTCGCCTCGCCATCGCTCGACTGGCTGGCCGAGTGAACACGAGCGCCAACTTACATTGATTTGACTCGCCAAGCGTGTGGATGGTACCACTCGCCTTGCGTCGACTCGCCTTCACTCGCGCTGGCTTAGTGTGAAATTACAGTGGCAGCGGGCGGGGCGGATGAGCGGGTGACGCGTCGAGCGGAAAACGCTCATTTCAATAGATGAACACAGTTTCGCCCGCCCCGCCCGCACTTGGTGCACCTTGGTACACAAGTATGTGCTTGTCTTACACGCCAGCGGATTCTGCTACCCGCGCCGCTCCCACTGTAATTTCACACTAAGGCTGCGTTTCCACCAGAGATGTGCGAAAATGCGTAGCGAGGAATGTGTTTGTAAAGAACCAATAGAATCGCTTCATTTACCTCGCCTCAGTCAGCACAGCTCTGGTGGAAACGGCTTAGCGGAGCTAGGTTTTTGCGCATACAAAACAAGCGAGGGATGTGTTGCGAGGAATGTGTTAAGAGGAATGTGTTGCGAGGAATGTGTGCGAGGGATGTGTTGCGAGGAATGTGTCAAGAGAAATGTGTTGTTGAATGACATGGTCACACTACTCATTCATGTCGACACATTTCACAGCTTCGCAACACATCCTCGCATCACACATTAATGCGCATTTTCACAGCTCCGCTACACATCCTCGCACGACACATTTCCATCGCACATCTCTGGTGGAAACACCCAGACATTTTCACAGCACAGCTAGACATCCTCGCACGACACATTTCCATCGCACAGCTCTGGTGGAAACGCAGCCTTAGGCTGGCCTAGCGTGTATTCGTAGCATTAGAATGTTTCTGCACGATGTTTGTGCATAATATTGATACATTTTTCGAAGCGAATAAACTCAATGGCGCACAACAGGGATTCTAACCTACAAACTTCAGGTCGCAAGTTGAAATACTGTACCACACGCCCAACAAGGCTCTAAAGCACGAAGAATTATAAATTATAAAATATAACCCTCCAACTCCATGGAACGTAAATTGTAAACATACGTAGTATCTCTACCTAATCTGTGTTGTAAACCTGCAGATTACACCATAACCGTTCCAAGTGTTTAGTCCCTTTGTTTCTTGGCATTTCCCTGGCCTCACTGTGTTTCTCGTTGGCACTCGCCCATTCTATCATTTTTTCTTACTTCCTCTTGTCGCATTAACAATATAATGTTTGAGTCAAAAACTCTCTCTAACAGACATGAAATATCATTTTAAGGCTGAAACTCCACTAAAGCGGAGAGGAGAGATGTGTAAACGTTATTCAGACAATGTCATCACGAGATGTGTGAATGACAAAGTTCTATTGGTTGTTTAAACACATCTCTCGTCTCCGCTTTGGTGGAGTCTCAGCCTAACAATGGCGGACCGCCATCACTAAAATACCATGACAAAGATATATTTACTCCGTGTAAAACTTTAAGTGGTATTTGGTCAGATAGACCAGATATAAGAGATGATGAACATAATGTTTCTACGTAGCTAAGTAAAAAAACTTTTGTTCAGTTCAGTCTGACAATTTGAGAAGAAATAAAACTACAATAAACATTTTCAAATTATTAAAAACTAATGAACGGGCGCGGCTTCGCCCGCGTGGACTACCATTTTTATCCCACGGAAACCATATTTTTTTCCGGGATAAAAGTAGCCATTGTGTTATTCCAGAACCTATACTATCTACATTCCAAATTAAAGTAATTTAAATGTAAAAAATGTAAATTAATATTAGTAGGATAGCAAAAAAGTCGACCTTTTACAATATTTTTTGTCGTTAAAGCATACATTTCCTATTAGGACTCGAAAATCAGCATTGAATGCAAGTTTCTGTTTATGTCTCTCCGTTCTTCGTAAATAGTACAGAAAGGTACAACAACATAACATTTAGATTAACTAAATTCTTAAAAGTAAGCCTGTACATTCCTTTTTGTTTAATTTACATTTTTTTGTAAATAGGACAGTAAAATGGAAATCAGGAGAATTTGAATTATAATCTTTAACCGCATCGAAGAAAAATATACTGGCGATTGTTGATAGACTGGTTCCGTCATATCAATGGATTGAGACGGCAATGGATCACACAAGTCAACATAACTTCTAAAACGAGATACTTTAAGAGGGGTTGTAGACGTCCGTTTTTTTCGCCGGAAAACGGACCGTGTTTTTCACCCGGATTCGCGGTGGTGTATGGCGCACATTCATTAGCGGCCTTTACACGGTAGAGTTTTAACCACGCATCTGGACTGCGTTCCGAACCGCGGGTACGGAAAAAACTGTCGTGTCACAGTTTTGGACTGGCACGTGGTACGATTATGAACGGTGATGCGTGCAAAAAACTGTCACAAAATCTGTTCTTAAAACTTTGCCAGATCGAACTGTCAGCGTCGCGCATCTACACGTAAGGTTTTTAGCAAAGGTTGGAATGGCGCGTGCTATTTCCCGCGGTCCGATCTCTGCGTGTAAATGCTGCTATTATGTGTGTGTACACGCGCCGGATATCGGAACGGCGGTAGGTATATGCCGTTTATATGGATTTCGTTTATTGACGGTCCGTTGTCCGGCGAAAAAAACGGACGTCTACAAGAGCTCTAAGGGCGGCTCGCACAATGTTCCTAATTGTATTTATGCTAGCCTAAACGCTTTTTTGTATAGGTTAAATGCGTTTAATCTAGCTAAATACAATTAAGAATCGTTGTGCAAGCCGCCCTAAGAATGGAACATTAAAATATGGGATGCTTGGTAAATAGGCAATACATTCGTTGCAAGTAGTCGGACAATTTTCAAATTACGAATTTAGTTCTAGAAGTCAAAATTCTCAATAATCTCAACTTAGCACGAACTTTGAAATAAGTAATATTTGTAAGTTATAGCACAGAATACTAGAGTACTACGTTATAGCTAATATTACCCGAAAAATGAGAAATATACCTATTTTGATACATTACTTATTTTTAAAAATATTCCAAAATTAAATTTTAAGTTATAATATATGTATTTTTAAAAACGCGAAGAAAATAGGATAGGATCTGATCGCGTAGCATGAGTTAATTAAAATATGCAATCATAGATAGATCTTATTTGTAAAGAAAACATTTCAGTTTTGTTTCTTCTTTTTGGCGAAAAACTTGATTCGTTAATTAAGCCGTTATTACTTTTGAAACTATCATGGTTACGAACATAAATATTGTTATCAACGGGATAATTACCATGATTATTGAGTTTTGTTGTTTCCCGATATTTCGACGCAGTTGCATGCGCCATGATCACGGGTAACTGAAGTCTTTGCGAGGTAGAGGGTAGTTATGTGCAGACGAAACGGTCTACCCTCTTTCTCAGTCGTTTACTACTACGAACACCCCTACCACCGGATTCATTCTCACTCACAACTCGATTCCGACATACAACACTGACAGTATCAGGACGCACACTAGGTACCTCACTTTTTCGGCTCCTACATACAAACATACATTACATACCAAGACTGGTTCAAGAGGCGATTGAGATTACCAAACACAAAAATTTCAATAGAGAGGATGGTTTCCAATTATCCGGAGTCTGGAATCCTGTGGTGAGATTGTGTAGGAGCCGAAAAAGTGAGGTACCTAGTGTGCGTCCTGATACTGTCAGTGTTGTATGTCGGAATCGAGTTGTGAGTGAGAATGAATCCGGTGGTAGGGGTGTTCGTAGTAGTAAACGACTGAGAAAGAGGGTAGACCGTTTCGTCTGCACATAACTACCCTCTACCTCGCAAAGACTTCAGTTACCCGTGATCATGGCGCATGCAACTGCGTCGAAATATCGGGAAACAACAAAACTCAATAATCATGGTAATTATCCCGTTGATAACAATATTTAAGCCGTTATTTCCCGGGTATTTTTCTCAGTTCAATTCATCTGAAGTCAAATCCAAGTTTAAAGGTAAATACAGTATTGAGCGAATCTAGTTGGTTTCGGGTCTTCTTCAGTTGCGGTGGCAACGTCACTGCTATCGCAGTTGCCATCGCTACCACCTATGGTGCCATTTCCGTTGCTACCAATCATGACATTGTATCCACAACTGGTAACCGTACCACTGTATTTGCTGTTACTACCCCTGCCACTATAGTAGCAGCTTTCTTCCAATCCACTGTAGCCACCACGACCAGACATTCCGCTGCAGCCACTACCGCTTCCACCCGTGCCCCGGCCTCCGCTGTCACCATCACCTCCCTTAGCTCCTCCACCGCCAATGTTTAGATTACCTTCATTACCATTATTGCCATCATCATCGTCGTCACTGGGACCGCTGCTGTCATAGATGTTTTCACTGTCACTACTGGTCTCACGGCCCGACGAACTAATTTCAGTCGGGCTTAAATCTGATTTAAGACGTTTCTGCTGACGACGAACACTTTCCACCCATTTGCGTTTTTTTGCTGTAATACGCTGATACTTTTTCGATGTAATTTTTTTTGGTTTTCTATCTGGGGTTCGTAGTACTTGCTTTGTTGGAAATCCATGAGACGTGGAGCGCTCTGGAGTCACCAAAACTCGTGTGCGTGGAACGATCCTTGGAAGCACCACTTGAGAGCCAGACTTTATAGGCGGTCGTGCTTTAGGTGCTGTACGCGCTTGCGCTCTAGCACTACTGTTTGGTAACGACGGCGAGTTTGAATCTCTTCGCCACTTACGGATTGGACTATTTTGTGAAAGAAGCCACTTTGATCTATCTGATCTTCCTTTTGTGGGGAGTAAACTCATTCTCGCTGAGCTTCCAGAAGAAGGTAACAGTTTTATTCTGGGAGATTTATACCTTTGCGACGGATTAATAGGCTCCGGTGTTCCTTCACTAAGCTCAGGGCTTTGTGAGAGTTCTGTACTGTTCGGTGGTTCAGGAGTTGTAAGTTCGTTAAAAGCTTCCATTTCCTCCACTATTAAATCTATTTCAGAGTCTTCCAAATCAGAAGTTTCAACTTTATCTTTAAGCAGATTTTTATTTTTCTGTTTAGAGTTAGTGGGAAGAAGGGTCATTCTTAATGGTCTCCTCCTTTTTGATGGCCGAACAGGTTCCGGTGTACCTTCACTAAGTTCTGTTAACTCCAGATCGTTTACCTGTGACTCAGTCATCTCCTGATCTTCTAACTCGCTGTTTTCAGAACTCTCAGCTTTCTTCCCCTTGGAGGTACTAGCAATATTTTCCCTCGTCAATGTCTTAAATTTATTTTTTTTAGAGACGTTGGAATACAATTTTATTCTGTTAAATCTCTTGTTTTTTGGAGATGTGATTGGTTCTGGTGTTTCTTCACTCAGTTGAGGACTGTGTCCTTTTCTTAGCGGCTCGAGGGCAGAACATTTAAACACATGCTTAGCTGCAGATTCAAAATCCTCTAAATCAGAGCTATCAGCATCGGCAAATTTTTTATTCAGCCTGGTTAATTTAGTTTTCTTTTTGGATTTATAAGAAAGTAATTTCATTTTGTTAGATCTTTTGTGAGGACGGCGTTTATTATGGTCTAGTGCACCTACACCGAATTCAGGGCTAGCTGATTTTATAGCTCTCTGGGTTTCTGGAGCTAGACTTCCACGCGGTTTCTTAACTGTTTCAGATTCAGTGTTCTCCGAATTGGAACTATAAGCTTCTTTAGGCTTCAAAGAACTGGTATTCTTTTCAGCCATGCTCATCTGTTTATCTTTATCACAAGCATTGGCAAGCAATTTTAGATTGTTATTTTCTTTACAATTGGGGAGACCAACACACTCTGGTAAGATTTGGGTTGTCTCTGACTCAATTAACTCAATAACAGAACACTCTTCTTCCTTTGTATTGGATGTAATGTCATTTTTTTCGTTAACTATCAATTCTTCATTTTTTGAGTAATACATCTTACATCTTGGTGGCTCTCCTGTTTTCTCCCCGAGTTTTGGGCTTGAGGTATTACCTGCTGAACTTTTATGTTTGTCAGAAAATGTTTGCTCATCTTGTTTTACTTTTAGCTCATTATCTTGTATTTCAGAGCTCTCAGTATCATTAAACTTGGTAACGCCATTGTTTTCTTTATCTGAAATGTTATCTTGTATATTTTGTTTAGAAATTGTATCATTTTCCTTGGAAGGGTTTGGTTTCCCTTCACAGAGTTCAAATGTAGGTGTTAATTGTACTTCGACTGAAAGTTCAGAAGCTAGAAGTTCAGTTTTTCTCTGCTGGTGAACCACTTCTACTTTTAATTCTTCCTTTCTTGAGGTTTCTTCTTCAATATCGACCGCATCACAAAACTTAACTTGGAGTGCTTTTGACGTCTTTAGTCTGCTTTCATGGTTGGTTGTTACTGGAATATATATTGCTGGTTCGGGCGATGACAGATCTATTCCAAGTATTTCTATATCTTCAGGCGGTTCGGGTGTTTGAAGATTATACATATCTGGGCTAATCATTTCAGGGCTATGTGTAAAATCAAATGCTTCTGGAGGATCAGGCGTTGGAAGTTCACGCAGCCCTGGGCTGGGTGTCAATTCTAGTTCTTCCGAAGGCTCGGAAGATGGGAGGCGAATTGGAATTTCTCCCCCGTGGTTTATTAATTCAGCTTCCATCTCAAAGTCTTCAGGATCCTGTAGATGGGGGATCCCGGCGTATTCTTCGTCCGCTGCCATATCTTGCAGAAGTTCTGTGAAGAAAACGAAAAATAAAGTAGTTGTTTCAAAAGTGTCATACCTACAATAAATACTTGAAGCAAAAAAAAAACGTGTTCTCAACATCGTCTTAAAAGAAAACTAAAAAGTATTACGACTGTATTCTCAAAGCACAGACAATTCAGACGCATTCAAGATCCATTGAATATATATCTAAGGCCCTGGTAGGTAGGAACATTTCATCGAAAATTAAAATTCTTATCAAAATTTTCGATTCTGACGGGATTTGAAGCTGCATTGATCTAACCAATCCTCCTCCTAAAGCCGAAGTCAGCCACCAACTCAGCCACTGAATCCTATGTCGTCGGACCGAAAATCTTAATAAGATCTTATTTATCGGTTAAGCACCGATCAGCGCCATGTACAAGTATCTCTAAGAGATCTCCTGCTTATTGTCTGAAGTTTCGATACTTGGATTGTTTTTATACCTAGGGAGTCAGGTCAGGAGCCCTTCAACAGAACTCCTCAGTAAATAAGCCGATTGAGTTAAAACTCGAAACTCAGCATATCCGTCAAGTTCCGACTACAATGTAATAAGATGGTGACAGCGAGCTGATCTGATGATGGAGTCAAGAGCTGTTCAATGGAACATGTCCTGTCCTAATTGTTGCATTGCCCCAGCGGGGTTCTTGTTGCGGAACAAATATTTGTAAAACCAATTTGAAGCAATAAATTAAATTGAAAATATCTGGGCGACCGAGTTCTGCTCGGGTGCAAATAGAGAAAAATTAAAAAAGAAAAGACAACAAAAAAAACTTACAAAAAAATAAACTTCCATGAATTCATCATCATGACACTTTACCACTTAGCCACTCTAGCGTCAACAAATTCTGTTAAATAACGAACATGCCGAAAAAACAGACATGAGACCTAGCTAGATCGATTTTTCACCCCTGTAAACCACCGTACCGCAAATTTCATCGAAATCGAGCAGTTTTCGAGAACGTGAGTACAAACAAACAAACAAATATTGCTCGTTTAATAGAATAGGATAGAAACATGATAGAGCAACGAGCATAGCAACAATTATAATTATTTTATCGCATTTGCACATTTGTCTTCGATCGCCATAGTGTAATTTGTAATCATTATTGATAACTAGTACATCTTATTTACAAAGTCACAACTTGAAGCAATAAATTAAATTGAAATTGAAAAAATTCTTAAGAAACGAGTAGAGCAACAATAATTATTTTATTGCGATTGCACATTTTTATTTGATCGCCAGTGTAATAACACGTTAAATTACACACTATACTATGCTCTATTTCATTAAATATAAAACGTATAATACGAACGTAGATATCTAGTATTATACCCTGTGATTCTTAGACTACAAGGTACGTATTATTAGTAGTTATGTGCTACTATGGCCTAGAGACGGAAAAGGGAGTGTCGGTCGTCCGCTGACAAGTTGGATCGACGACATAGTAAAATCCGCAGGTCGTATATGGGTAAGATTGGCGCAGGATAGAGGCGAATGGCAAAAGCGAAGAGAGGCCTATGCCCGGCAGTGGGATGAGAAGGGCTGATGATGATGATGATGATGATGATGACGATGATGTGCTACTATGTAGGTTACGATTCTTAAGAACAGCTTTCCTAGAGCATAGACACCGGCTAAATCTGTTACAATTATTTCCTATTTAGGTACCTACCTACCTACACAAAATGACAAGAAAAACATATATTATCTAAACTTTAATAATAAAACTTAGTTCTTAGTTCTTATTTTCTTATAAGACGAAAAACTTATAAAAATCTTTTAATGAAAAACTTTTACTCTTTTATCAGTAAAAGTTTTTTTTTAAGTTTTTCGTTATAAAAGAAAATAAGCACTACGCCAGCTGTTATCTTATTAATTGATTGGTGAAATGGTATTTACGATCGAAATCAAACAGGATAGGACACACATCAAAAAAATTGTGATCAGTTTGAAAACATAACATAATTTTTTAAATGTTGAAAAGTTATTGTAATTAATTGAATCAAAACAATATTTTAACTTTTAAAAGTGATCACAAACTTTTTTTGATGTGTGTAGGTAGGTACATTATTTATTAGTGTATAGTCTTTGATTTCCCAGCCAATGCTGAAAGCAAGCTGAAAGCCGACGAAAATTATTTCGCATCAAAACAAAGAATGTCATTCATTTTGGGTCCGTAATAGTCCCTGCACTAAACGGAGGCTGTACAGTACATGGTTGCATTTTTATCTATACTAATTAATACTCGTAATATAATAAACTAAACTAACCTATAGTCGTATTGCTCATTATACGGACTAAAATTTAAGGAAAAAATGTCATTTTTCCTTCAATTTTGATTAGTTTTGATACGTTTTATGTCAAAATTGAAGGAAAAATGACATTTTTTCCTTCACTTTTAGTCCGTATAATGAGCAATACCACTATATATCTATACTTAATTATATAAAGCGGTAGAGTTTGTTTGTTTGAACGTGCTAATCTCAGGAACTACCAGTCTGATTTGAAAAATTCTTTCTGTATTTAATAGCTAAACTCTTGAGGAAGGATATAGGCTACTTTTCATCATCATCATCACCATATACCATCACTACGGGGGCAACGCCGCGAGGGCGCTGCTAGTAATGTTATACAGGGTAGTCGCCGGTATGTGTGTCCATCACAATCAGATAAAATTTTCAAAAGGGCCTCTGTGTTGGCTTCGGCCCCATTCATGCCTATCAAAGGTCCGGGACTACTATGACAAACAAAAATAAAAATAATAATTCTGGACACACAACATTAACTAGCCCCAAAATAAGCTGAGCTTTTAATATGGGCACTGACTTGACTGATATACTACTCATGATATACTTTGTAGCTTATTTTTGTAGATACCATAAATATTATACATAGAAAAACACCCAGACCCGAGACAAACATTTGCAGATCTTACAAACACCTCGCAGCGGGAATCGAACCCGCAACTTTCTGATGTCAATGAAAGCAAGACCGACTTTTTAACTGGTTTTATATTTTGGCTGTTTGTTTAAAATATAAATTAAACAAATAAATACAAAAACAAAAAAAATTCGCTGTCGAGCAGACTACACCCGTATTGGCACATGCGCATTACTAAGAAATTTCATTGCAAGAGAAGAAAAGTTTATTTAAAATAATCAAATTATTTAAAAACACGCTGATTTACTTACGTATTATGAAGTTTTGTCTCTGCATTGCTGCAGATTTTCCTGGAGGTTCACCACTATCTCCTGGTTTTTTTAAATTTTCCCGTGACTTTTCTCGCTCTGCCGTCCGGAGCAGACAGAGGTGAGGCCGCAACTGATGTTGCAGTACCGAAGTACTTGCAACGGCTTTTAAATTGGATTTTCGTTCCACGCCCGATCTGTAATTTGACTCGCTGAAAGCATATGGACAAAGTACTGTCCTCCTAGTATTAACATTGACGGTTTGTGCGTACCTCTTGTTTAGACTAAATACCAAAATTTTAGATTTATTTTGGATAAAACTTGGAATCTATCCTACTAATATTATAAAGGCGAAAGTCCGTGTGTGTGTGGATGTTTGTTACCACGTATCTCCATTAACTAAACTCATTTTGATGAAATTTGGAATGTAGATAGTTTAGGTTCTGGAATAACACATACGCTACTTTTTATCCCGGAAAAATGTATTGTTCCCGTGGGATAAAAAAGTAGTCTACGCGGGCGAAGCCGCGGGCGCTCACTAGTACTTAATATTATAAAGAGGTTTTGTAGGAGGTAATTTAGGAGGAAATTACTCATCGGATTTCAAAAATTATTTCACCAGTATTTGTAATGAACTTTCAGGATGAATAATTGAATATAGGCTATGTTATCTCGTGGGCAGAATTTTTGTTTTGGTACTTACCATACTTATCCGATTTTGAAATTAAGTTCAACGATTTAAAACAAGACAATTCCAGCTGCAGTGCGATTCCACTTCTCGGAATGCTACCGATTCGAAGATTTTCTTCGAAAAGTTGACGTTTTTTGGCGAAGAAACGTTACTTTTCGAATTGTCGTAATAAAAATTGAATACCTACTCTAATTATTATAAGTCTTAAAGTTCGTAGGCCTTTGTCGTAGAGCGTCTACGCCGTAGACGTAGTTCAACTATTTAAGGTCCTGTCGGTCTATCTCGAATAATCTCGATCCTATTCTCGATGTTCTGAAATCATTGACTCAATGATTTCAGAATTTTGAAACATTTCCATTATTATTCTTGAATCTTTAACTGTGTTTCAAGTATAAGGTACTGAATGCATCGTGTCTGGGAGCAGCCATCTTGCTTTTATAGCGTAATTAGCTGATATTGCTCCCAATTTCTGCATGTAAGTATCATCAATATCAATCAGGTATTATATTGTTATTTGTATCCACAAAAAAATTCTTGCTTTGAAAAGGCTGATCTAGAAAGGGCTGTAAATTAAACTATCTTGTAGAGTGGTTTAAGTACTTTATTTTACTACCTACTAAATATTGGTAAAACTAAAAAAAAATGCTTAAAACTAAAACAAACAGAAAGTACTTATCCAATTAAATAACTGTAAAAATAATGACACTACATAATAAGTACTTATAAAATACTTATCACGGTAAAATTAATGTTTAATAAAAAAATACAGGCTACCCATTTTGTGTAATTGTCTGTTTATTTTTCAATTCAACGATAAGATAGGTTTAGCAGTGCGACCTTCTCAGAATGTATTCCGAATTCGGAAAGTGAAGTTCTTCGCCGAAAAAACGTCAACTTTCTGAAGAAAATCATCGAATCGGATGCATTTTCGGAAGTCTGAATCTCACTGCAGGAGTATGAAAATCAAACAGACATTTCTAGTACAGCCAGCAACATAAAGCGAAGAATATTTATCACACGAGAATTACTTACGCAAAAATCAAGAACGTCTAAGTAAGCTACGCCACGAGCGCTTCAGCTAAAATTACAACAAGAAAAACGCTGATAAATTCGGCCTTTCTTATAACCCAACGGCAGAGCTTTACAAATCTAAATCTATAAAGTCAGTTTTGTTGCTGACTGTACGTTTTTCATCATGATTTCAGGATTGCCTTATATTATTTCCAAAATCACATTAATTGAATGTTTATATTTATTTGAAAGATAAAAACAATAAACAGGGGAGCATTCTTACTTTCATAGATTGTACCTACAGTCTAGCTTTTCTACGATGGTTTCGTCTTCTTGAGTAGAACTTACAATATGAAATGTCTTAAATGTACGGAAGATTTTCGTTTCTTCAATCATTGTATCTATTAATAATAATCTCGAACTATTTCTGAAAGACCGTTTTATTCTAATTTACTTATGTTCCGAAAATAAATAAACAAACAAAACAAATGATGTCGCTAGGTAATAACAAATATATAAAAATATATAATAATAATTTGTAAGAACTTCAACTGGGAGAAGTTTGGAATCGAAACTTAAGCAGTTTCTTTCAAACTATTATTAATTAACCGTTAAATTTTTCAATTACATAATTAAGTTATAAAACGGTCGATACTATATCTAATATTTAGTTAGCTTATCATTAACAAATACGAACCTCTAAGCCAGGCCGCATAAGAGCGACAAAACGCAACCAAAAAACGCAGCTACCGACCTATTTCCCGTAGTTTTCATATATTTTGTATAGACGCGCCGCACACGTGTAGCCGGTGGCGGCCACTCGCTACAGCTACAATATATAAGAAAAGTCGCTGTCACTGGCGTTTTGTGGCTGTAATCGGTGGCCCGTTTGCACCGAGCTTAAGGTCTTGATATAAATTATTAATAACAATAACTGAGAAACATTGAATACTGTTTGTCAGTGGTTTAATGGTTGATCAAACTGATAGCTTGCATAAAAAAAGCAAGTAAAGTAGGTTTTTAACGCAAAAATTAAATAAATTTCACAAATAATTTTGTATTGTCTATTTAGCGGGGAATTCACTAGACGGACATGCCCGCGGGCATATCAGTCTAGTGAATTCCCCGCTTTAGTTTATTGTTTGTATCCCAAAAAATACATGCTTATTTTTAAATAGTGAATAAATGCTCTCGTCATATTTAATTAAAAGGCACACAATATGTCCACAAAAATTAAATCCCAATGTCTAAAACTCATTTTCCAGAGCATTCTAAAGCAGGCACACACTTGAATATAGTTCAAACAATAAAATTAACTTTATTATAGTCACATGTCATAAATAGAAAAACACGTAGGTAATAACATTCTCATTGAGCGAGTTATTAACGGTTTAAACCGATAGTTCAATTGATTGATTTGATTGGTTCTAGCTGTTCAATTATTGTCACAAAATTCACATCACTATTTAATTTTTTTCGAAAAGTGGCAACACTCTTAACTGTCAAACGGTGAATCTAATTATGGGGTCAGACTATAGGTACTAAGATATCTGAAACCTTTTTAATCAATGTTAAAGTATACTTTATATCAACTTAAACCTATTTTATATCCACTTTTATATCAACTTTTTGGGGCATCGTCTACATTTTAAACATTAGAAACTTCGATCAACAATACTAGTTAGATATCCGGTCGGTGCAAAAAATATGTCTTAGTAAATAATAGCGCACTTGAGACGTGAGCTTTTGTTTAGTTCGCTTTAGAACTTTATTTGTTGCCGCTTACGGTTGATTATATTTTCTGACCCAGTACTGCAAGAACGATTAATTCTAAAAACGGTTGTGTAAGAAACGATCGTATTTCGTAGCATGTTTGAGAAAAGTATATCACGCGGACAGTATTTAGCTTTGATTTTGTACGCGACCCATTCGTTATATAGTTGGTATTGTTGATCGAATATTAGGAAAATAATTATTATAAAATATATTTTATTAGAATAAAAGTACTGCATAAATCTCCATAAAATTATTCACTGAGCTGTTCGTAAAATATCACACACTTTGAATTGAATAGTAGTATTCTAAGCTTAACTAATAAATTAATTGTAGAATTTCCTTCGAAATACAAACATTAAATTATTTTGTTTTATGTAGTACGAAATACAAACATTAAATCATTTTGTTTTATGTAGTATGAAATACAAACATTAAATTATTTTGTTTTATGTAGTTCTTGCTACATAAAACAAAATAATTTAATGTTTAAATATATATGAATAATGCCAATTTTCTTAAATTTTAAAATGGATAGGTATAGAAAGGTACCTTATTTTGGATTATGTAAGTATTAACTATATACACTCAAGGAAGCGTAGAAATACCCATTAGTGTTTTAAAGTGACGTGATTTCACGTGACGTGATTTCACGTGACGTGACCACTCGTACAAGTTGGAAGGGTCCACAATCTGCCTTTCCTTCAAGATAAATAATTTAAATTGTATAATTTGTGCTTCATATAAATCATGACTGTGTTCTGTAAATATAGAATATTTTTGATTTTAAATCTCTCGACTTTTTGAATCTTAATGTTGCGGTACAATCTAATACTTAATTATTATTACAATTTCGACGCATTAGCTCACTTTTCAATTGTTCGGAATTCATGGTCTAAAAATAGTTTCTTAAACATTATAATTGTTTGGTAAATCCAACATAACAACTGGCGCATACATTGTTTCTTCTTTACGGTTGAAAAGTCAATAGAAAATGAGATTTTATTAATACGAGTATGTTCGCACTGATCTGCCCCAGATGTAAGATGTTAGTGTAAAGATACAGGAGATAATCAAAGACCCATTAAAAAACACGTATTTAAAATTCCAGGCCCCTGATTGTCTATCTTTGATAGCGACCAAAACCGGTATCAAACTGTCAAATATGACAGTTTATTGACCATGCAAGTAGCTTCGTCACTCTCATCTCAACGAGACCGAAGGCGACAAAAGATACCTACGCGATCGTTTTAACAGTTTCAGCCAAGTGAGACAATCAGCCTGCTGGTCCTTATCTTTCAGTTTTAAAATTAAAACTTAAATTTATAAACCTTCACACTAATTTATAAGTAAAGTTTACATCTAATCTCACTAATTTAATTCAGTGGTACAGCATTAAAATGTAATGGTTATGCTGCGCTACGCATAGTTCAACATTTTTAAACATACGACTATTTGTCACTGCCAAAAATTAATTAATAAAGGGTGGAAAAAAATAAAGGTATAATATGCAATATTTTTACACTGTTTTTAACAGTTATTTTTAGTGTAACAAGTGGCGTAGGTTTTGCATACATTGGTTTCTTCTGTATGATATTTTTCAATAGAATATAAGGTTTTTTTTTTAAATAAAGGGACTCTCTCTCGAAAACCAATGGGAAAAACTATAGTTGTGTCAGTAATATCTTCCACGATTTTTGTAATATACCTACACTATAATGGAAATGAAAACATTTCTTCATATTTGATCGTTCCGTATATACTTTTTAAGATCTGTTTCACTTTGCATTTCCACTGAATTATTACATTACAATGTATTCTTACTTTAACTTCTAAATTACTGAGTATGAGGCATGAGGCAGTAAAAATCGACATTATCAACCGAAACATTTAATATTTATTTTATTGTTTGAAAAAAATATGGTGTTTTGAATTTTAAAAATATCTGGAAGGCTTAAATGGCCGCTATGCAATTCTTTGTGTGAATCAGAATAACATTCCTAAATCGCACTACTGTTGTCAATGATAAAATTCATAATTAAGGCCGTACCTAGAGCTAAAATTAGCACATCGATGAACAGAAACTGAACAGAACTTCAAATAATAGTCTTAGCTACGTTAAAATAAAGATGAATTTAGAATGTAGAATGACAGCTGCTCGCTCCGAAACACGACAAAAATGCAGTTTTTTTGGAGATTTCTCATCACTTTATCAAGCAATCGGAAAAAACAATCAGCGATTATGTCAATTATTAAATGACCTTATTCAATGGTGCAATCCAAAAACATAAATAACATCAACTTTAGAAGAAGATAAAGATTTGTCTTATTTTTTGAGGTTTTTTCGTATATTTATTATGAAGCAAATATGACTTTAAATAAAAATATTAAACGTCAAATAACAAGATAAAATGTTAAAGATGCATGTTGGCTTTTCAGTTACTTTCCACTTACTTTATTTATCGAGGAAAATACAGTGTTTGGCTCAGGGTACGGCCTTAATCAAAGGCTTCCGCGTGTGAATTCGCCACTAGAGTCGCTAGTGTGTAGGCGCTAGTGGCATGAGGTCTCCGAAATGTAATATTTCATATTTGTGGGTGGGCTACACGGGTTTATTTCTAATTAGAATAATGTGAATATTTTAATACCTGAGATTAAAAAACTCAGGCCTTTACATCTTTAGTAGATGACTTATACAAGATATTGCTGGACACTTAAAAGTTTGTAATGTGTATCTGTAACTCCTGAATGGATAAAACGATTTCGATGCGGTTTTTTATTATTTTTTATTTATTTTATTTTTTATTTTTGTCGGGGATTTTTTTTTCAATTTTTTAACCGACTTCAGAAAAGGAGGAGGTTCTCAATTCGACTGTATGTTTTTAATTTATGATTATTAGCCTCATTGTATTGTTGATACGATCACATTACAATATTGTAACACAATATCACAACGTTTTAAATATTGTAACAATTAAATATCAGCAGTTTGCCTTATTTATATTAATGTGTAATTATCTCAAGTATACTACTTAGCTAATTAATGCAAAAGTCGCAAAATGTTCTCAATTTTATAAATTCCCGGAATGACTTAACATTAATTTCTCACTTTTGATTTTATGAATAAATAATACACTGTATTTGTTTGTGCGTATTTGAAATACAAATTTAAATTTATAATCGCATCGATGTTTTATGATGCTTTATTTACTAAGCGCCTCTAATTTAATAAATACTTATAATATAAGTAATGAAAATGGGATATTTACCATGATGCGTGGATTTTAGAATTTCCTGGGTGGCAATTCTAGTACAAAACTTTTTATGAACCACAAGCAAAACCTCAACTAAACCTTAGATTTTCGACTGTTTCCTATTCTACTAATGACAAACGACTCAGTTATGGTGAGGTTTTAGCTTGGGTTTGGACTTTGGCAGAACACATTTTTGAAAAGCCATTCTACTGTTCACCAAATGGCTGACATTTAAGAGATCGAACCAAAACGCAGCGGAATGATTGACGTTGTCATCTAGTAGAATTGCCTTGCTGATATTTCGGCACAGTTGCATGCGCTATGATAACACACGCTAACAGTTTACCACGGTAAATATCCCATTTTCATTTTTATAATATTCTTAACCTTGATAGTTTCAAAAGTTTTAATTTATATGATGTTTAAATAATGCTTTCCATAATGTAAAACAGATTAGAACATCTGCTAATATACACGAGAAATCTACAATTTTAAATATGACTATGGCCTGTCTTCAGATTTACACCCGAATACTAAACCGCTACTTAGTTTAACTGGTGCTTATCATTGACATTAACTGTCATATTTTTATACGATTCTGAAGAGTAAGAACGTCTCAAAAATAAGTACATCTCTAAGTAGCGTTTCAGTATTCGGGCATTAGTCATTTTCATTGATCGATTATACAAATTGGGATTCTCAAGTACATTTAGACGTCATGATTACCAGGCACTTACCATTGAAGATGTCTAAAGGTGTAGTCAGAGGCACGTCCAACATTTTTTACATACTCACATTTTATAAATATATCATTCAATTTTGCAAGTTCATCTTTACTTATCAAAACTAGTTTCTTCGCTGTTTTTTTGGATCAAGTAGCCGTCAATCCATACGAACGAATTTCAGATCCAAATTAGTTCATCAAGTGTTTTACAAAACACAGTTCGTTATAAATCTTTCGCTTGACTTGAATCATCCCACACTTTGATTTGAACCTTATCGCCTATATCTTAAGGTTGTAATGCATCATGTGGTGGACATTGTCACTGGAATCTGGTGACCTGCTGTCGGCAAGTAGTGTGGCAACCAAAGCCTCTTGTTCCTTGAGGCGTTTGACAAGAGGTTCCCATGAACCATAATTGAGATCCATCAGTTGTACCGCCTTTTTTAGTACCTTGTGCGTCTCTAAACACCAGTCTCTGATGATAAAAGCAAGTTCATATAAGTGGCCAACTCTGGAGTTTTTAAGCCGCCTAAAGGCCTCCGTCATGGCTTACTTAAAAGCCGGGAACGAGAATTTAACGTGCCTTCCGAAGCACGGAAGCGCTCAGCTCGTAATGCCACTTGCGGTCACCCATCCAAATTGTGACCGCACACAACGATGCTTAACTTCAACGATCAATCACGAACGTTTAGGCTACGCCACGAGCGCCTATGGCGATTAAAACAATTTATTATATTTCCATGAAAAAAGCCTATGCCGGAAAGTGGTGCCTTTTTTTCGCGCGGCCATCAACCAAACATTAAAATATAAACTCTTAGGAGTATAACAAACAATATTTGTGAAAACAGTATTCTCTCAGTCAGAAAGAAGTTATACAGGGTGTGTTTTCAAGAGTCTGAAACTATTGGCAATAGCGAAAAACATACAAAGGAGTCTCCTTAGAGTTTATATTTTTATGTGTGATGGCTGCGCGAAAAAAAGGCACCAACCTCCCATACAAAATCGGCATGGCCATTTAAGGCTCACGTCTATAGAGCAAGGACTTCTCATCAGAAATACAAGATTGAAAATGTCTATGGCCTCTATTAATAAACTCGGCTCAACTTCTGTCAAAGTTACACCACGAATTGAACTATTGCCATCCTTTTTTGTTAGACAGTGACAATTAAGGATGGTTTAGTTAAGAGCAAGCTTTCAAAAGAAATGTCATCGTTGACTCCCCCCAAACGCCCCTCTACCTTCTATCTATTCACGATATTTTGACATGTTAAAACTTTTGAAACTATCTTAGAATAATTATAATTTTTACATCTTGTTGAAGTAGCGAACATTGTCATGGAGACTTCATCAATTATTTTTTTTTCGATGGAAGTGATACCTAGTTGTTACCTTCATAATTATTATTACTTATTATAGAATATCTGGGCGACCAAGCTCTGCTTGGGTGCAAATCGAGAAAAAAAGAAAAAAGGTTTAAGTATGTACCTATTTAAAAAAAGCTAGGTCTCGATCGATCTAGCTAGGTAGAGACCTAGCTAGATCGATTCTTCGCTCCCGTAAACCGTAAACCTCTGTACCTACCGCAAATTTCATCGAAATCGTTAGAGCCGTTTTCGAGAACGTGAGTACACAAACAACAACATAAACAAACAAACAAATATTGCTCGTTTAATAGAATAAGATAATATTTCATAAGAAGATCATATACTTGTCAGGGAGAGGTTCTGGGCGTGAAGTATGGATGGTCCGATATGTTCAAAGACACGAAATAACCAATGTAACGTGTAGTCAGGATGTCTATTTTATAATTACAATTACTTTCACAAGACTTAAACAGAGGATTGATTCGATTTTTGCCGATTAGAATTACTATCACCATTTAAAAAACAAAATGGAAACGCGGTGAGTTCAACAGAAAGAGGCAAAGCGACCCACAGAACATTACTACTCTCGAGGAGCGACCACTCTGCTCCGATACCAGAAGAACCAAAGTGTCATCCTGCTCGCCACCCACCCTCAGGGAAGTCATAATACGTTAAGTTTAGCGTAAATTACAATTTGTGAACCATAAACTTTCATATGACACCCCATTAAATTTATTTGTATAACTTTTATTTTTTTACCCCCTTGAGTACCTAATATCTTTACAACCCCTTCATCGATTAAGCCCATAAGCGCTCGGGTCACTCGGCACTGGATATATGCACCAACCGGAGTTTAAAACACTAAAAAACATGCTATAGTTACAAACGAGTCGATAAAGTACAAAATTACAGTACTAAAATTAACTATGTAAATTAATTTTAGATTAAAAAATAAACTAAAAACCACGTCTTTATTTATTTATTTATTTAGAATGCGTTGTCATCGAGTTGTGAGCTACCCTGACAGTTTTAGCCGACCAGCTACACGGAAAGTGCTCGAAATTTTAGTCGCGCGAGATTTTCCACGGAACGACAGACAGATAGACAGACGAACAAGAAAGTGACTATATAGGTATAATAAAAACGTGGTAAAATAATAATGTCTTTGATCCTTGATAAGTGTGCACATTTTGATCCGACGTTTTGAAATGGATTAAAACTACGTTCTAAGATTCTGTTGACACAGATGAATACAAGTGAAGCTAAAAAAAACGAAATTCGGGGTAATATCCCACTTGGCCAACACAGTCCTTGAACAAAAACCAAATTATATAGTTGAGGATGCGACTCCTCTCCGTTTTGTTCCGAATGACATTCGATTTCGACTAGTCCTATTATATGGACGTAGTTATGCATAAAGGAACCAATCCACACTCATGTCAAAATTGAGTTAAGTATACAGAAAGCTTTTAAAATCCACCTTCTACTAACCCTGTAAATATCAAAGTGATCTGACAATTTTGACTTAACAAAACATTTTCTCGACAAAGTAACCAACCCACATAACAACATTTGTACAATAAACTAAAAAGATCCATGCTCTGTGGTACCCCAGAAATCTGAAAAATCTACAAATTTATTTTTTTCTGTAAGGAACCAAACCACATGTTTCTTTGTAAAAGTATTTTTTTTTATCATTCTTGTGGGTTAGTTCTCGTTGCACTAGTTGCTCTTTGAATATTAAATGAATAAAATACCTAAAGTAATCAATAAGTACCAAATTTTAATTATATTTTGTGAATTTTATATTAAATGAAATATCTTAAGTCTAGCATGAAAAACAGCTATAAAAATACATATTTCACTAGGCTGCATTCATTTTAACCCAATCTTCCTCTACTTCAAAATCAAGTTGACCTGAAAAACCTTCTAAATCGTCTTTTAGGGCTTCATCTCTTACCAGATTCACGTAAAAGTGGTGTGGTTCTTGCGGAATCAAGTGTAGCACCTTTTAGGTCTTTTAACTTCGTATTAGTGACAGGTCTTCCTGTTTCAGCGATTTTTAGAGGTCAAAAGACTTTTACGTGAATCTGGTAGGAGATGAAGCCATAGAAGACGATTTAGAAGGGTTTTCAGGTCAACTTGATTTTGAAGTAGAGGAAAGTTAGGCTAAAATTGGCTAAAATGAATGTAGCCTACTGAAATAAATTATTTTTATAGTTTTTTTTTCAAGTTAAACCTAAGATATTTCTTTTTAAATAAAATTCACAAAATATAATATGATTATTTATTATTTTATGCATTTAATATTCAACAACAGAATAAATTAATAAGGAACCAACCCACACATGAGCAGTTTTGCTAAAAGGAACCAGTGGGTTTTAAAAAAAAAAATACTATAAATATTAATATTTAGATAGATAGATAGATAGATACACATTTATTTGGTAAAAACACACACACAGGAAAATAGCTAGGTACATAATATTTAAAAACAAACAGAAGACTCAGGTACATAAGTAGACAAACAAAAGACACAGGTACTTAGGTAGACAAACGGGTAAATAAATAGGTAAGTATAAGTGAGAGCTAGATGCTGAAAACACAAACAAACTGACAGGAAAGAAACAAATATCTAAGTACCTACAGCTATAAAATATGTCTACCTAGCCAACGGAATAAATATCTAGCCCCTCCCCTGTGCGCGATAATGACCAAATAGGTCAGTCTCAGCATTAATGCTACTCCCATGAAATGGAAGCAGCGCTGGTTTTCAGACTAAACCTGGACCGGTGTGACGCAACGAGCGGAAAACATACACGACAAACTAAAATAAATAATAATAATAAAAATAATAAAATCATAAAAATGATGTGTAGGGAAGGTATAAAATATTTAATTATTTAATTAGACTATTTTATTGTATTGAGAGGGTGAATATAATAATTTATATATAAAGTAATGTGAGAATCAATAAGTAGGGGTTTTTTTTCTTCCTTTTTTTCTTTTAATAAATTAATATTAAGATAATTTAGTCGCATGGCAACTATACGTTGCAGCGAACCCAAAGCGAACCGAGCGAGCAACAATGAACGAACGAAGCAAACAATTTGATTTGACTGATTGATGGTTTCATAAAGTTTGCAATTGCAAATCAAGTGAGACATTTTGATGAATTAAATTTATACGAAAATTACAACAATTAAAACTCTGGAGGATTAGATAAATATGAAGTGATATGGCTTATGCCAGGTACGTGACGTGGCACTACTCGAGTACCAACAAAAGTGGATGATAGTTGCTACCCATAACAATAACAAGCGCAAGTATAACATAACGGGCACTGAGACGGGGTAAGCCAACAAATATAACTACAACTTTATAGAATTACCTACGTATAGGTACCTAGTCCCTACATAACCTATATTTTGCACTTGTTTACAGGGCCTGCACAGGAATTTGCCATTAAGTACTTACTATATTTACTTTTGTAGACGAGCAAACAAAAGACCTAGGATACAGTTTAGGTTAATACTGAAGCTGCAGCTGCCTAGCATGTTGGACACAGACGAAGGTAAGACAACATCAATAGCACCTAGTAGGCAGGTACACCACCCATTCCCACATTCCCGCCTAAGAGGTTTTTTGAGATAGCAAAAAATGAAGCTTTAGCTTAGATTTAAATAAATGTAATGTTTTTATGGTTCTCAGTGGCGGCGGCAGATCATTCCAGCAGCGAGACGCTGCGAAACGAAACGATCCTCTAAAAGCGACTGTTCTGTGCTTCTTTGTCACAAATACCAAGGAACAAGCTCTACGGGGGAAACGAGAGCTCTCCTGGGCATATTTTAACTTGTGATAAAGGTAAGGGGGCGATTTACCCTTAATGACACCAAACAATAGGCTAGCCAAATGAAGATTTCTTCGTGCCTTCATCTTAAGGAGATTAGAGGCATTCAAATAGGGAGTCACATGTGACCGGGGAGGAATGAAAAAACAGAATCTTGCACAAGCATTTTGAACACGCTGAAGAAGCTTTTCCGTCCTACCCAGCAGACAAGGCCCGTACACTACATCGCAATAATTGAGTTTTGATAGAATAAGTGACTCGCACAGAGCTATTCGGACCTCCTCGCTTAAATATGGGCGGATTTTATACAACATCTTAAGCCTGTAAAAGCAGCTCCGGACACTTTCAGATATTTGACTTTCAAATTTGAGCTGAGAGTCAAATATTATACCCAAATTTCTTGCCTCACTCACATGTTCCACCGGCACACCACCGACCATGATATTGACTGTCGCAGGGCTAATTTTTTTTAAACTAGCTCTGGAACCAGTTAACATGAATTTTGACTTACTCGGGTTGAGGACTAAGCAATTGTCGAGAGACCACTGATAAATCTTGCTCAGATCATGATTAACGTCATTTACAGCTTTGATACTATTACAGGGCAGAAAAGAGTGATATAGCTGCAGATCATCAGCGTAGAGATGGTATTTACAATGATAAATGTCCTTGATGATGTCGGCACTGTAGAGGATGAAGAGGATTGGGCCCAGGATCGAGCCCTGAGGAACCCCACGTGAAACTGACTGAAAGGCAGATCGTACAGACGAACCATCTGGCAATTTTAGCTCCACACATTGCCTACGGTGACTGAGGTAACTGTCAAACCATTTTATTGTAGTTGGGGCAAAACCGTAAAAGGCTAGCTTTGAGAGGAGCAATGAAATATTAATAGAATCGAACGCCCTTGAGAAATCCAGCAACACAAGAACACTACACATCTTCTGATCTTGAGCAGCTAAAAGGTTATCAACCACGTCTAGAAGGGCAGTTGACGTACTATGACCCTTGCGAAAGCCCGACTGATACTGTGGCAGAACGTTATTATCCTCGAGATATTTGACCATTTGCAAACTTACAACCCTTTCCAGCACCTTGGATAGACAAGGTAGGAGACTGATAGGCCTAAGATCATTAACCAATGCTGGATTGCTCTTTTTAGGTATTGGTTTAACAACTGCCAACTTCCAGTAATCCGGGAAGACACCACTAGCAATGGAGAGGTTAATGATAGAAGTAATGGTTGAAAGAGAATGTGGCAAAGTCAAGAAAACCATGTCAAGACCTATACCATCCATACCTTGAGCATTTGATTTCAGACTTTGTATAATTTTCAACACAGTAAACTCACTCACAGGGCATAGGGTGAAAGTCTCTGATCCATGTCTAAGGTGTTCAAAGCGAGTCAAAAGTGAGATGTTAACAGAATCCGCACCAGGGACATCAAGAAAGTGAGTGTTTATTATATCAGGATCCACAAAGTGTGGTGGGAGTTCAGACATTTTCTTAGGATTAGGTAAAAAGTTATTTTTGAGATTTTTCCATAACTTCTTAGAATTTTTAATGTTACTATTAATATGTTGCGTAAAATATGCAGTTTTCTCGCAATGAATTGCCCTCACCACGAACTGTTTCATTTCTTTGTAATCGGTTTTGTGATTATTACTTTTGGTCAACTTAAACTTGTCATGTAAACAATTCCTAGTTTTGATCATGGTTTTCACTGTATCTGTGATCCATGGGTGAGGGGGTTTTTTAAACTTTGATGTCTTAAGGGGTGCGTGAAGTTCAAAGAGATTTAAAATGGTGTTGGTGAATTCTAAGGTTTTAACATTTACATCGGAGATACTTTCAAGTTGGGCCCAATTTATTTCATCCAAATCCTTGAGAAACAATTCCATAAGGATGTTTTGTAGCGGTCTGTAGGTAACTAGTTGTGGGCAAGGTTTATCTGTCTTTATACGAAATTCAACCAATAGCATTGCATGAGCTCCTAGGTCTGGATTGTACTTTACATGTACCTTATTCACCAGGGCATCAGTGCAAACTATGTCAATTAGAGTCTGACTATGTGAAGTGAAATGGGTGGGCTCTGTGATTAGTTGACGAATGTTCATGCACTCCAGAAACTGAATTAGTAGTTTCGTCTTACGGTCTTCTGGCTCCAGACAGTCAATATTAAAGTCTCCTAGAAGGATAATGTGATCGCAATTTAAAAAAGAAGAAATTGATTCCGAAAGGGCATCAAAAAACTTAGGAACGTTTAACCACTGAGGCCTATATGCGGTTCCAATTATAATAGTTTTACCGCAAAGGTTAAACTTAAGCCACAGTTGATCAACTTGCGGAGAGGAAGGATGAGGTAAAATACGGTATTTCAAACATTTTTTGACATATTTTTCTCCGAAATTATACTTACATACATAGGAAACAGTATTTTGTACAATATTGTTAACAAACTTTGTTAAAATTAATCATAACTTTTTTTCTATACACAATTTAAACAAAAACTGCTTTTTCTCAAAACTATCATTGTGTGGATTGGATCCTTTATGCATAACTACGTCCATATAACAAATGAGAGAAGTTTGTGTGAATGTTTGTTTTACCACGTATCTCCGTAACTACTAAACTAATTTTGCCGATTTTTTGTTCTACTCGTAATCTATAGTGATCTTCGATCTTCTGTTCTATCTAACAAGAAGGTGAAAAAAGGAGACAAGTTTCTAAAAAATAAATGTAATTTCTTAAATAAAAATAAAATAATAAGTACTAAGTTATGAATTTTTAAAGGAGTTGCAATAAAGTTCTATTTCAAATAAATATTTTCTGGTTTGATTCACCAGAGTAATTAAATACCTACTTTATTTTTATTTTATTCAAAATTACCCTTAGGGAGGGACTGTGCATTATTACTAAGGTCGTAAAGTTAGTATTGTTTTTCCTAATCGAAAAAAAACTAAATACTTACTAACTTTATGACTTTTTAGTTTCATTTTCTGTTACCTGTACAAAGCCGGAGCGGGCAAATAGTTTGTCAAATGTCAAAATGTCAAAACGCGCGTGGATCCGACCTTGTGACCGCCCAGAAGCGGAATGAGCTGCGTTCGATTCTGTGCTTATTTATATAGCAACTCGGGACTCAATAAGGTTGATTTTCGGTTGATCCGTTTAACTCTCTGTGCTCAGAAGTAAAGCTCAAATCTAATTTTGCTTATTATGAGAAAAATAAGCAGTCTAGGTAAACGATAACTTAGAAGCAAATAAAAGACTAAATTTCCTTTCTGTGAGTATTTATTTTGTATATGTAGCTGAACTAGTTTTCAAGAAAAATGCAAAAATCTTGAGAAAAGGTATCATTTTCAAAACGTAAAAGTATCATGTAAATTTCTATTAATCGTGTTTCTGCCTTTAGAACTGAATAGAAAAAAGATTAAAAAATCACGTAATTGGAGTTTTAGCTTGATGAGATATTCCGTTTACTCACCATTTGCAGGCAAACAATCATCATTGTAATACCGCCGGGCCTTAAATCCGTGGTGCAACTTAGACACAAGTTGAGCCGAGTTTATTAATAGAGGCCTATATGATTATGAATACTTTTAGCCCCGCTGAAACGAGTATAGGGAAATGGAGAATGAAAACAGTTTTGCCGACTCTACATAAAGATAAGGGCAAAGAGATAATAATGATAACTATAAAGGAATTTTAAGTATTTTTTTTTAACTTATCGTGACTGGTGGGAGACGGCGAGGGATAAATATGTATGGAGGGAGTTGGGGGAGACCTTTGCCCAGCAGTGGGACGAGATAGGTTAAATAAAAAAAAACGTAATATAGGAATTTTAGAATTGAATAGATCATACCTGTAGCCAGGGTTCTGTGGCGTTTTGATGATTCGTTCCAGCATCACGTCAGATAGTTTCCTCAGCTCGTGAGCTACCTGTTAAACGGATTAGGTTTAGAAAGCTAGAAAATACTTACCTACTCTAAAACACAGATTTCTTGGATCATACGCGGAAGGTCAAATATGAATAAAGTCAAAACCTACATAAAGTCAAACACTTTTTAAAAGTTAAGTACCTAACTTTTTTAACTTGTCAAAACTTACATTCTCTTGTCATTTTGAGTATTTGACCTAATGCGTATTTGACCTTATTATAAGATAACATCGTCGAAATAGGTGAAAAGCGGCTGGATCGATTTTGATGATTTTTCACCCGGCTTAGCAGCGCTAGAGTTAGAACCAGGGTCTAACCCGGGGTTAGCCGATTTAACTTTCCAACATCGCATCGGTGGGTTAAAAATTTAAAACGCTAGAGTGTTATTTTTTAGTTGTCCGATGAGCAATCAGTTAAAATTTTAAGTACCTCTCGCGCAAGTGGACCTTAGTGAACAATTTTTTTTTATACTTATATTTTTTTAAAGGTTACGTTTTAATACCGAGTTAGCTAGAAACCTAATCGAGTTTGTATTCATGACTCGTTATGACTAGAAACGCTTATCAACAAATCGTTAACACAATTCGTTCCATGCTAGGTAAAATTAGGCGAGTAACATGATTACACAGCACAGTGTATTATTGCAATGCTAGTATTCGTCCTCAATACTATCGTCAGGTTGGCCGAGTGGTCTAAGGCGCCAGATTTAAGCTCTGGTTCCCGAGAGGGAGCGTGGGTTCGAACCCCACACCTGACAATACTTTTTGCATCTTCTTTTACAAAATTTGTTATTTTTTACTCTTACCAACAAATACTTTTACACAAGAAGTAAATACTAGAAGATGGTAAAAAAATGTAATAAAATAAAAAAAAACATGTACTTACCTCGACGCTGAAGGATCCGAACTGATACTCCAAACTCTGTATATTCTGCTTAATCAACTCGACGCTTTTGTTGAAATCACCTAAGAAATTAAATAGATTTAGTTGTCCAATGAGCAATCAGAGTTAAAATTTTTAAGTACCTAACCAGGCTTAACTCGCGCAAGTGTGCCTTAGGCTGGATTCGACCTATCTGTATTATGTTTTTACTCGAGAGTAAACTACTGTTTATTTGAATATTTTGACATTGTAAAGTCGACACCTTATAACCAGGATAATTTTAATGCACGTAATAATGTTCGGTTGCGCTTTCTAAACAATTGTATTTCGAATTATGTCGACTAGTTACTCTGGAGTAAGATGAGTTTTAGTCGAATCCAGCCTTAGTGGGATAATATATTGCATTTGCAGGTGTATTGCACTGACCGTGGTCGGCCAGTTGACGTGCCAAGGCGTCTGCAGCGTTCCTTAGAGAGCTGTGATGTCGGTACCAGACTTGCTGACGAAGCTTCAGTGCCGCCATCGACTTTTCGATGCGCTCCGAAAGTTTTGTCGCGCGATCCGCTGTTAACAATCCAATATCTATAATTTACGATCTCGCCCACAGCTGGGCATAGCCTTTACTCTACTATCAACCGAAAATATCACTGAATGTTTGCTAATCCACTTCTTCCTCAGAGAGCAGATAGTAACTTCGGCCCCCTAATTGTCTAAATCTTTGATAGGGACCAAAATCGGTTTCAAACTGTCATTCGTGACCACGCAAGTAGCCCCGTCACTCTCAACTCAAAGAGGCCGAACGCGACAAAAGATATCTACGCAATCGTTTTGACAGTTTGAGGTTTGAGACAAGTTGGACAATCGGTCTGCTGGTCAGTTTTTTAAAATCATTTTATCACATAAAAAAAATCTATGCTCTAAATCCGTGACTTGGGAAAGGTATTGCTTATCAATGTAAAAACTTAAGATTATTTTTTATTAATATTGTAAAAAAAACTAAGTATAAAAACTTATAAAGGCTTGACCAAACCAGAGCGTCCGCGGTGGCGTGCAAGGTGGCGATCAGTTTTTGTCCAATCAGAGAACGCGTCGTGACACCATCGGTGTCAGACAACAACTGATCGCCACCTTGCACGCCACCGCGGACGCTCTGGTTTGGTCAAGGCTTAAGGCGTGTGTTTAATTTTAATATCTAACCAACTTTACGAATCTACATGATTTCAGCATGGTGTAATGAGGGCTTTAGTTTACCCTGTGCCTGCAGAGCCTCCGCCTCGTCGATGACGTCATTGGCCCGCTGCGGGTGAAAGGGCGCGTGGCACTGCGCACAAGAACGCTTGCTGCCGCGCACGATTGGACCCTTGCAATTCTGGCACGCGTACGCACTGAACAATAACTGGGGAACGAAATTCTGCATGTACACTTCTCACTATGGATCTAGGCATTCGTGAAGTTAGCCGTAGCTGCGCAGTAGAAAACTTTGTATGAGAAAGTTGCACTGCGCATCGAAACGGCTAACATCACGAATGATAAGATCCAATGGAAGTGTACCTACATAAATAAATAAATAATAACTTTATTGAGGACACAATTTCACAATATAATCTAATCTAATGTAGACTATTTTTCGAATTAACAATGTCCTACAATCGGCGGTCTTATCGCTCGTGGCGATTTCTTCCAGACAACCGTAAAACTGTACTAAATACTAAAGTTAGATGGGGTGTCAAACAACATAGAACGATGTCCAGCGCTTTTGGTATTCACCAGCCCCCGAACTAGTTATACATAGCTTCAAGATACGGACTGTTAAGTAGGTATAAACGTTACATGCAACAAGTGAACGTAAAATATCTTGTTGTGTACCATAATCAATTTGTTTTACTGTGACATTATTTTAAATGATTTAGTGTGTTTACATCTATAAATTCCTACTATGCAAATACCATCTGTACGGTCCGCACACCCTGGCAATAGGTTTATAGTTCGATATACCAGAAAAACAGCGCTAGTAAGTTTTTACTGATATATTAACGAACTTATGATACTAATGATAAATGAGACGCGCTTCGATTGATTGCTGAACGCGAACTGTTCGCTCAATGATTTTAAAGCTAATAACATTACTGGCGTAAAATGCTGCAATGAAAATTAATTAGACAAAATTATTAGAAATCATATGAAGGATATAAATTTAACATACTCGTATTATTATAGTACTCACAACGAAATCTCGGCGCTCCATATCGAGACACGCTGAACAGGAGCAGGTGAAGAGATACTGCGCTCGCAATAGCTGCCTCCGTCGTGACGTGGTGTCTCTCGCACGATGAGGTCCGTAACAGTTGAGGACTTGGGCACCGGCAGCTAAGTCTCTCGCGCCGCGGACTATCAGACGTGCCTTGTAGAATCTAGGACAATACTTGAATTTTATACGGGGTATTACCATGATTTTTTGATTTTTGAGTTTCCCGATATTTCGGCACAGTTGCATGCGCTATGATCACGGTAAACTAAAGTTTTAGAGTAGGTTAGCCCTGGCAGACAAAACGTTCTACCCTCTTTTTCAGTCTTCTACCACTTTCGAACGCAACTCGACACACAACACTAACGGTATTCAAACGCACATCTGATGTTGGACTTTTCCGTTTTTTACACAATCGCACCACCACCGGATCGATCGGATCGGGAAACTCAAAAATCCAAAAACCATGGTAAATATCCCGTTTATAGTGTTTATAATGTTCATAACCAAGATAGTTTCAAAAGAAATAGCTAATTACTGTAAACCCATCATCTGATAAGTTGAAAACATTAATCATTTAGTCCACGAGCCAGGTACTTACTACAACCTTCCCTACCCTGTATATTATACGACCACCACACCACGCGACCCCTGAGCAAAGCCTTGCCAAGTTTAAGTAAACAAGTGTCTCGCCACGCCTGTTGCGCCTTAGCCCGTCAAAGTACATCGAAGATAGAAAGTTAAAAATAAAAATGGTATGTTACCTATACTGTTCGTAGAACTATTAGTTAATTCTACTAATACTCGTATTATAACTGTTTGGATATTTATATGTTTGGATGTTTGGATATTTGGATGTTTAACGCATGTTTAGCAAAAACTACTGAACGGATTTGGCTGAAACTTGGAATATACATAGGGTAAACGACCCTAATTTTGGCCTCCCACCATTTATTGTCACTCCTTTGATTTATCTTATTTATTAAGAAACAACCGAATCTAACAGTGCTTAAACTTATCGAAATCGATGAAAACAATCATTAGCTACAATATTGACAAATCTAATAACGAAAAATAAACATAGTGGCGTCGGCACAACAACATTAAAAAAATGTCTCGATTTGAACAGTGAGAAACTATGTTTTTGCTAAGGTAAGAGCTTTCTTAATTTTATCGACTCTAAGTTTATCAGGGGGTTTTACTTTGCTATTGTTTTTAAATCAATTCAACACATATTATTAGAGCTTCCTGAGAACTAACTTTTAAGAATCACATTGTTTTCGTTGTTTTATTGCAGTGCCAACATTTGGTACAGCAAAATTAGTTTTTTCCATTTTATTGGCATTGATGACAATAAATGGTATTTCTGATATTTCTATGAATAGACCAATTATCGACACTAGGCCAATGTTTGGGCAAAAGTCTGCTAATAATTGGTCTAACTAATAAATCAAACAAGAAAAAGAGGAATTCCAACAATATCAGCCAAACAACAGAAATTAGGAAGGAAACAACAAAAGAGTAAACAAGTGTAACGAAACTTGTGTTACCTAAAAAGTTAGATACTGTGGAAATAGCCTTAACTCACAAAAAGAAGACTGTAATCTAAATGAAAAACAAGACGAAAAGAAGAAAATGATAGTGACAATGTTAATGTTATAACAGACAATTAATGAAACCAAGCAAAAACAAAATACTGCATCTCAGCTGCACTATAGCTTAAATAGAGAATATTTAGACTAAGTTTGATGACAAGAATGAAGAAGAATAATAAATAAGTCTTTACGAATGTATTTTAAGCTCTCTTTAAGCGATTTCTTTTAATTTACTTAACAGTTAGAAGTGCCAATGAATTGGTCCAACCTGTGCCAGTAATTAGTCAAAGTATGCCAATAATTGGTAAAATCATGTTTTTAAACAAACCGCAAAAAAATAAATACAAAACTATGTTTAAGTATGTTTCCCATGTATTAAAAACATCAATTAACTTTCATTCTATCATTTTGCCAACTTTTTTTTGTTTGCCACACATAACAAAGATAGTTATCATGATTTAAGTACATCAAGATCCTTAAAGGGCCAATAATTGGGGGTTTTACCCTAGTTTGTAACCTGAAATAACACATGGGCTACTTTTTATACCGAAAAATGCACGGTTCCTGTGCGATAGTAGTCCAAGCGGGCGAAGCCGCGGCGTTCGCTAGTATATTATATTACAAGGACTTTACGTTAAGATATTTTGGTATGATTATCAGGAGGCAATCTTTGCCTACACTCTTCGGGACACTGTAGTGCCCGGGACATTGTTGAGATGGAGTAGGCTTGCCTAGCACCTACACCATCCTCTCAGCTTAACCGGCCACATCCACAGGAAAGATTTGGTCAATACGTGTCGGGCTAGCCGCGGGTTTCCTCACGATGTTTTCCTTCACCGTTTAGAGCTCGTGTTAATGCGCATGTAAATTTTCGAAACGAAAAATCCATTGATGCACGGCCAGGATCCGAACCCACGACCTTCGGATCGAAAGTCGAGGTACTATACCCCTCGGCCAACACGGCACTCACACGGCTCAGTAACCTGGACATCATAACATTTTATAAATCTGGATGTAAGGGCGTTGGTTATCCAGACTATTACATAGCAACAGGGGTACCACAAAAATCAATGCACTACAACGCAGTATTATATTAAGAACCCCCCAGTTGCTGTACCACCCTTTGCATCCCCATCTACATGTCGCCATGGTAATCGAGGGGAGAGGGAGGAGCTAGCAGGAATTTCCATCGCAACAACAATTCGTGGAATTAAAATCAAAATACAAAATAATTTTATTCAGAACAGACTAGTAGGAACACAGTATAAAGAAAAAAGTACGAGAACTGATATATTGATGAGAAATTTAAAAAAAAAATTAATAAAATTGAATGACCCTGTACAAAAATAAACTATTATTATAACTATTATACATATATTAACTGAATCGGAATACGAATCATATTATGATTCTGCTATAACGGCATTTTTAGCCCCGCAGCTCCACCTATTGGATCCAATTATATGTAATATAATAAGAGTTGTTTCAGCCAGCCCAAACAAATCTTGCGTGACGCTTAGTTACAATTTCCAAACCCAAATACACAAAACGTCTCACGGCTCATTCATAAAAAGACCTACCCCAATCTTTATGCCGCGGCCATAGCAACGGGGCGCGATACTATAGAGAGCAGTGTTTATCTATTAATAAGTACGACATTATTGACGTATGAGATGTGTTGTATACTACTGATAACTTTTTAAAAAGGAAAGGAAATTTACGAATAGTAAACAAATATATTTTTTTAGTATCATACGCGGAAAACAGGTTTCTGCGTATAGCCATGGCGGCGTAGGAGGGCTATTGATCGTCGCCAGGTCGGGCTCAGCGCCACCCACCCGGCATGCGCGATACTCTTTGGTTCAGGAGCTTTTCAGATCAGTCATTCGGGAGCCATAGGGTTTCAACGATACTCGTTCGTTCGCGAGATACCCGTATCAGTCGTCCCGCGCGAAACATTTGGCAGAAGTGGTAAACATGTCCGAGTAAGTTGTTTTCTTTATTTGTTTACATTTGCTTTTCACGTTATGTTTTAGTCACTTTCGTTTATGTTGTGTAGGCGCGTTTACGAATTGAACTCGGGCAGTTTTCATACCAAAGTTTATATCAAGTTTATCTCATTAAAAACACTGGTAATTTTAAACGAAGTTTAGAAATTTCTCTAATCTAACTAGAAGGAACGTAAAGTAAAAGAAAATTATGTATCTTTGTTTGAAATGTTTTTTGTTTTTGTCAACAGAGAACAATCTGGTGCGTCTAGCAGCGGCGCCGGCTGCTCCGCTCCACCGAAAGCAAAGAAATCTAAGAGCGCGAGGAACATCAAGGCAGCGAAAACTGCCAAGAAAAATGCAAAAATAGAGAGAACAGCCACTCATGATACCAATCAGGCTAAACTGATGAAGGTTTTCAGTAAACTATCGCTTATAGAAGACGATACAGCAACTGCTGCAGACGATGCCGAGATCGAGAGTAATGCAGCGATGGATATCGAACCGAAAATTGATAATGCCTGCAATATTCCCGAAGAGATACCAGCGGATAATGAACAACGCGACGACGACGAGGGAGAGGAAGCGGCCGCTGCGATTATCAAGCCTAGGCATCGCAGGCGCAGGAATCGCAAGGCGAAGAATGCTAGGGCGTTCATGATCTCAGGAGCGCAGCCCATCAAACCAAAGAAGACCGAGCCTTCACTTCTGGTTGAACCAGCAGTGCCAACTTTGAGCTACAGCCACGTGGTTTCGTCGGCGGAAAATCGCGAGTCAGTTCGTCAGATCTCGCCCAAAGCCCCGCACCGCGAGTACAGCCCAACAATGCTGATGATGCGGAACTTAGAAGGCTCCGACACCGACGACTACTTGTCCGGCGATCACGACAGCGCTGACGATCGGTGGGAACAGGACTATGAAGACATAGAAAACTGGAAGATGCACTACGGCGGACATTAAATTTATCAAGAGCTTTCACGCATTTGATGGCCGTCCAGTTTACTTCGTTTTTATCGGATGCCAAATTTACCGGTTTTTATCGGCATACTTATTATATCTACTTCAGTAGCTGATCTATTATATGGTTAATACAACTTTGGCATGTTAAACCTTTCTCTATAAATTATACATTTTACGAGGATATAGGATATAAGACTTTAAAATAGGATTAAGACTTCTTAAGGCGGGTCCAGATATGTATCATTTGCCCGATTCGATCACCGTATCTGTATCGCCAACGCGTATCATGACCGCATATGCGGACGGGTGATAATACGCGTATCTTGCTTGGCTTGATAGGTGATACGCTGATACGGATACGGTGATCGGATCGGGCAAATGATACATATCTGGACCCGCCTTTAGAAGGCATATAGGATTCTTCTTTAGAAATCTATCATGTTTTCGATGTTTAGATGAATGTGAATTAAAAGCTACTGTGATGAATATTTTTATTTTTTCAATACCTTCAAGAATATACTAAACCAGGTAAGCACAACCAACGATACCTAGAGATAGCTAGAGACAATCAATTTATAGTTAAATCCTGATACTTTTTGTCCTGGATCCTGGAGTTTTTTTCTATAAAATTACAAAGTTTTACCAAGAAGTGCTGCGCAGGCAGGGTCCCACGTGATACTCGGGTGTTGCAAGTGTTGTAAGTTGTAAGAGTTGCAAGAATGCTGTAACCGCTTACCAATTTTGATGCCAATCCGTAGTAAAATAAAACCGGCAAAGTGCGAGCCTTGATGACTTTTCGTATATTCCAACTTCAACTATAATCTTAAATTCATTTTTTTAATCAAATGAACAATTCAAAATAAACAATGACCGAGGCCCTATTCCAATGGCCAACACGGCTCTTAGATTTCTTAAAAGTGATATTATTGAATAAACGTTGTTTCAAAGTGGTACACTTGTGATCTTATTGAATAAACGAATTTGACTTTTGACTTTTGACTTTTGACTTTTGACATATGAAATTCTGATGTGCATGTCTTGACTTCTCCTAAACGAATGAATTGATTTAGATGTTTTTTGTACTTATTGGATCACTAGCTTCCGCCCGCGGCGTCCTGGTCATTATCTATTTATTTTTTAAATTTCATTGACATCGGTTCAGTGGTGGTAAAGTTATAGAGGAACAAACACATCCAAACATCCAAACGTTAACATTTATAATATTAGTGTGATTTGATTGGCGCTGTTGTTGTTGATAATATTGTAACGAGCTGGGTATCTTGATAAATTATATACCAATTGTTTTACCGTAATGACTTTATTGGGCACTAAACAAAAAAATAAATTAACTAATCAAACTTAATTCACTAGTATCGCAGTCATACCCCAGATTTCGTATCCGCTCGGTTGTTAAAACTAGAGTGACTGCTTGCGCGAAGTTTCGGTTATTTATACTAGACGACCCAACGTAATCACATTCGAGAATTCATTACTTTACTCAATGTTCTTTCGCTTATGGATTGTTCTCGAAACCTCGCAATTATTCTAGAGCTATATGGAAAGCTCTAGAAGGGAACTGCGTCGAAGCTTCTCGAAGCTTCTACAAACTTCGAGATTCTTGTAGAGTTTTCTAGAAGCTCTCTATAATGCTCTCGGGCGTAGATTATTCCAGATAGCGCCGGCGTAACAATATATTTTTTTATTCTTACTTTTTTAAATGTCTTAGTGAGCCCTGTTACATCTCGTTCGTTGAATAGGTACTTAAGTATCTTTACTTATTGTATACTTACATACAAGAATAATAATATAATTATAATAATAATATAATTAATATAGGTATTTAATATGGGTACACATTGCATCCACCTTTGTCAATAGCTTCTCTTTATACTCAAAGGTTTGCTGGAAGAAAACTCTTTTAGGGTTAAGCTCGCCTTTGTACATGTACTTTTTAATGTCTTATTTGTAAATGTTCTCATGTGTACAATAAAGAATTACAGAATTACAAGACCTTGATTAACTTCTCCAACATAGTTTCTTTTTACTTTGTTTTTGAGTCTCTATGTCTTTGTGTTCATATAAAACAGATAGCTTATTCTTCAATTAAATTGGATGTTTTACTTTTTACATACTTTTACATTAGTCTTTCTTAAACTCACGCGATCACAACTCTTAGTTTTAAACACACAGGATTTGACCGCACAAAAAAACAGTGAACTGTTTTTTCGTGAAACAGTGAACTGTTTTTAACTGTTGAAAAAACAGATCCGTTGGAAGAAGTGTACGTACGTGTTAATGATGGTTGGATCACACGAGTGGTTCATCATAGCAGCTGACGGGTATATAGCTGTGGCACGACGCACTTCACGTTCCGTCACCGTTTCTCCTGCGAAAGCAAAACCATTAGCTTCTAGTAGTTCGCCGCGAACTGAGAACTCTCGTTGCTATAATAGCCTAGATTTGGACTTGTTTCTGACTACCCGTAGCCGAATTTACTACACAATGATGTCTAATGTGCTAGCTCAGTACGGTAAAGTTTACAGGCATGCATGCAATATAATGTATTCGTCGTGTCTATTTTTTATTCTCAAATCCGGGAACCTGAAAATTAACTAGGTAGTTAATTTTCAGGTTCCCGGACAATTATTTTCATTATGTAAGACATTGCAACTAAAAGCTTTGCAAACAACAACGACGACCCTTTGTCTATTTACTACCAGTTAACATGAACTACGAAGACAACGAAACTCTTCAAACGGGATCTCAGGTTACAGCGGTTGCTTATTTTTTCTATTTTCGTTGTATTTTAAAAACTATACATCCTAATAAAAATAAAAACCATTTTGTAATGTACAAATTAAGTCCTTTCATGTCACTCAATATACTTGGGTAACTTTTATTTTTTTTCTCCCTTATGAACCCATTTTTTTTACAATCCTTTCATCGATTACGCTCATATGCTCCCAGCAAATTTCCATAGCACAACCTATTAACCTACCAAGTTTCATGCAGATATAACGTAAGTATTTATGAGTATACAGTCTTGATCCGTTTTTTTTCGACATGATAGAGCCGCACCGAAACGCTTGCAGATGTTACATCATATGTACGTTTAATTATGGCCTACATATGGCCTCTATTAATAAACTCGTATTAACTTCTTTCAAAGTTGCGCCACGGATTAAACTATTGCCATCCTTTTTTGTTAGACAGTGACAAATAAGGATGGCAATAGTTAAATCCGTGGCGCAACTTTGACAGAAGTTAATACGAGTTTATTAATAGAGACCAGTGAGAATTAAGTGACATACCTTCTCCGTCGTCGACCACAGCGAGCGTAAGCGCAGCATGTCCATTACAAACAAGTTGACCCAGCGCGCGCAGCATCAGTGCACCAGCGAACAGTCTCAGCTGAGCCACGCCCAGGTTGTACGGGAGTCTACTCGGCAGGTGCTCGAAGAACGATGTGAAGTGTTCCAGGTAAAGGATCAGCATTGTTGATGTCTGCGAAGGAATGAGTAGCTACAGGTTTTGATAATCAAGATCTTGGGTGGTTTTGTGTTGAAATAGTAAAGAGATAAAGGTGAACTGTGTGAAGAATGATATGGCTAGGAAATAAGTGCTGAGATGTTTACTGCCGTCATAAGTAGAAATGCCGTAACTTTCTTTCTTACTTTGAGTAAGTTACAGCCTTTCTACTTATGACGGCAGTAAAAGTAAGTTCGTATGAGCAAGTGGCCAACTCTGGTGACGGAGTATAGGATGAGGAATTTGTTGTGCCAAAATTGTATGGTGAGATATGTTCAAGAAAACCAAACTCTCATTTGACTATCTACACTCACTCATTTTAGGGTCAAAATATGATAATGAGGTAAGTATCCTGTCCTGTTATGATTTTTATTAGTTTTCGTATATTTTTACTCAACGATAAGCGAATATTTTTATGAACTTTTTTTTTTATTTTCGGTCGTAATTCGGACCTTTCGAAAACTCGTCGAAAATCGATATAATCTCAATCTGCCAACACAGCTCGATACAAAAACTAATTTTTGAAATTTTCAAAATACGATTACTTTACAATGATAACAGTCCTAGTCACTTTACCCATAACAATAATAGGTAACAGTTAAAACTATGATTTCATACAAAAAGAAAAAAACTCAACAAAGTTTGAATTTGTTTCACAATTTATTTAAATTCCGACATCGAAACCAGTTTCAATCACAAATATTTTTTATTGCGCTCATCACAGTTGAATTCGATTCACAATTTATTTCATTTCGGACATCCACACAGACGAGTTTGATATGGTAATATTGATCTTACGAACCCCATGTCAATTCTCCCCTTGCTAAACCCGTCCATCGTACGAAAATATTTAACAAGTACACTTTGATACATTAAGCTTCGTTTACGCTAGGCTTACAGTTAGCTCGCTAACTTTAAGCGGCAAAAGTGAACGATCAGGGAGCCATTATATTACACTAATATTACAAATTAGAAAGCTTGTTTTATTATTCTGTGTTACAGATTGTGTTACTTCTTCATACTGATAGGGCTTAATGGATTTAGATAAATATAATAGAGATCTTGGATTAACACAAAACTGGCTACATTTTTGCCGTCTTTGCCTGTGGTTTCTCAAAAATCAATAAGCTTGGGCCTTTAATCTTTTACTAGATGATTTATAGTGTCAGGAGATAATCTTTGCCTACACTTAACGGGACACTAGTGCCTGGGAAAATGTTGAGGTAGGCTTGCCCGGCTCGCCCAGCACCTACACCATCCGTAGTGAGTTTAAGCAACATCCGTTTAATAGCGGCTAGCACCGCGGGGAGCAGCTAGACAATAATAAAACCGATGGGTCTTATTTAAGAAAGATGTTTAAAGTTGAAGATTTCTTTTGTTTAAAGATAAACCCCCTAACTTATGAAAGGTGTTTAAGTTGAACACTGGTTAAACAACGTCCTGTCTTTATTTGTGGATAGTGACAGAGACAGGACGTTGTTTAACCAGTGTTCAACTTTAAACACCTTTCATAAGTTAGGGGGTTTATCTTTAAACAAAAGAAATAAGTGAGCTCGCTTCAAATCTTCAACTGTATAAATCCGCCGACCGATAATTTAGACACAAATTGCGTTTTGTAATACGAGTATAACTGTAGATTTTTAGCCTTTCTAATTAGTTACTAATTGTATCAGACAATACAATATTTACAATGCTCCGCTAACTAATATGAAATTGGTGTGAAAGAGGCCTTATTATAGGTACACAAGGAAAACCTCCCCAATAATAAACATACGTAGACTCCAATTAATAGCAAATTGAAACCCTTCCTTGTACAAGGGCTTGCGTATAAATACGTACGTTTCTTTTTGTGACTACAAAATTTTTTACTCGCGAATTTTGCTTTATTATTTTTTATGGAGCTATTTTACATTGACTTGCAAAGTATGGTCGTGGTTAAACATATCATACAATGTTTGAACATCTGTTCGAAACTAGTTTTGCATAAAAGCGTATTATAACATGTGGGAAATGACCAAACCGCTTTATTCATTGATAGTACTTTAGATTATTGTGCACTATCTTTTTAATTTAATACACAGCTTGATTTAAGTTATTTATATAAATAGAGAGCGTAAGAAAAAGGAGCGTTTTCAGTTCCATGCTGTTTGGTCATCCAAAATAGAGTTTATTGATAACTTTTTTACAATAAACAATTACAAATTTAACATAACACTGTAAAAGGTGCATTATGAGAAAGGTGCATTATAAGAAAGAAGCATTATGAGATAGGTACGAATTGAGAATTGTACGTTTTGTGCATGGGGTGCATTTTGCGATAGATACATTATGCGACCGAACGAATACAATTTTCTTTCATGATTTGCGTGATATACAAGCGCTCGTGGCATAGCTTGCTTAGGGCTCCCACACATAACTGCGAATTCGCATCGCATCGCAAATATCAGCGACCTAACTACGCTATATCTGTATGTACTATGGATTTCTGCGATGCGAACTCGCATCGCATCGCAGTTTTGTGTGGGAGCCCTTAGGCTACGTTCAGATGACAAGCGTTCAACGCGCGTTTCGATAACGCGCGTTTACAACTACATACTTTTTATTCAGGCCGTACACATGCTAGCGCGCGTTTTAATAAAGCGCGCGTTGACGCTGCGCTAGCGCTCGACTGTTGTCAGCGCGCGTCAACACGCGCTTTGAGATCATTGGTTTTCTATGTTTCCGTTCAGTTGAGCGCGCGCTTTCGACGCGGATATACACATTTTAGGGATCAGTTCGTTCAGAAATCGTCCGCGGCGGCCGCGACAACGCGCGTTCAACGCCTGACAAGCGCGTGTCATGTGAACACTATACAAAAATTTAGCGCGCGTTCAGCGCGCGTCGCGTTCAGCGCGCGTTGAACGCTTGTCATCTGAACGTAGCCTTAGACGTTCTTGATAGATCGTTATGCTTGTATTCAACCTTCTACATAACGTCAGGTTGGCCGAGTGGTCTAAGGCGCCAGATTTAAGCTCTGGTTCCCGAGAGGGAGCGTGGGTTCGAACCCCACACCTGACAAACTTTCAACTTGTTTTTGTAATTTTGCAATTCGAGCAGGTAGGTACCAAATAATTTAAAAATTATCACAAGATGAACCAAATACGACATGTGACGTTCGCAGTCAAGCATATTTTACGAGACTCAAAGTTAATAATGTGTTTTTTTTTCAACGTTTTAGACATTAAGCAGTAAAGAAACGCCCCTAACTAAAATATTTACTACAATGACTAATATGAGAAATAATTAAGCAAATGAGGTAATATAAGGCACGAGGTAGCTTTGCCTTTGCTAGTTAAGTGTGATTTTATAATTGTATGACACAGGAGAGTAAAAAATGTAAGAAATAAAATGCATTTATTTAGCACCAAGAAATACACGAGCTGTGTAGAACTGTCTGTCACATTATTTTGAACCTATTGAATGACACGTCGAGCTTTGTATAGTTACTTGTCAAATCATAATGACTGCTGTAAATGGATAAATATGAGATTATGATGGATGATAATGAAAACTGTAACATCCTTCGCTTACCAAAGCATACTGAATGTAGTCCATATTGTTCATTTTCTCGAAATTTGTGATGAGATTGAACATTCTATAGAAAGGGTGGGTGTCCTTATGGTATATTTCTATATCGTCCACATTCGCGTATCCTGCGAAGAGATCGGAGGCTTTAGTTGGCGTAGGAGTCCCAGCCGGCAACTCGGGGAACCCGTTGATGCTCGAAATAAGAAGTACTCTGAAATAAATAAAATAATGTCATAAAAAGATATAATTTCCGAGTAAGGTTACGGATATAGCTCTTTTAAGTCCATGATGAAAATCCCATTATGGCTTTCTATCTCTCAAACGACTGCTAAATCTTATTTCATTGACATTAATGAGTGACAAGATATCTTATGCCTTGTTAAACTAACAAATGGATATGAATGTGAACAGCTCACCTCAGTGCAAGGTGGGCGATGCCAATAGTCGGGAATATGTCGGCCTGGGCTCCAATGCATTCGTACTTGTGGTACAAAGAAGCGCGCTTGCGGCATTCTAGATCACAGTACGCGCTTCGAGAACATACGTTGCAACTGGAAGAGAGAAATGTAATTATTTTTCTAGAAAAGTATGATCAACCTTTACGCCTCCTTCGCATTAAGGTGGCCGCACACCTATCCGAGCCGAACGAATCGACCGAAACGAGTTTTAGAATTCTTTATATGAAACTGTGTGAAACCTCGCACACTTGCCCGCGAATCTGGCAGTACTTCGAGTATTCGGCACAGATACATGTGCTCTCAGCACTTTTACGGCATGGAGTCAAGTGTCAAGCAAAAACCAACCTTGGTTTAGTACAGATCGTTTCAAGTAAACTTCAAGATATTTAATTTAAAATGTGCCCTCCTAAGGATGCTGTGATCTCCTAAGGCGAGGGCAGTAGGACGTCCGAAGGCCGAAACATATGGTCATGGGCATTGGACGCTATATAGTTTAAGGTTGTAAATTTCATGCGACATACTCACGGCACGAGGTTTATGTGCGCGGCACAGCATCCGTCACAAAGGGGCAGTTCACACGGCAGCGGCACCCACGCATAGGGTTCCTCAGAGAACAAAACGTCGCCTCGACGGGTCGCAGCCCGCGTTGCGACGTAGCGGCCCACAGTGTCGCTGCGTCTGAAATATAGACGATTATCTCCTCATTTGTATCTGACTAGAATACTGAAACGCTACTTAGTTTAAGTGGTGCTTATCATAGATATTAAGTTCTGTCATTTTTGTTACGATTCTGAAGAGTAAGAACGTCTCAAATAGAAAAGTACGTCTCATATATTTAAGTAGCGTTTCAGGATTGGAGCATAAATCTGAAAGCATTAAAATAAGTACCTTCTATAAATCTCCACGTACTTTTTACACTAAATTTCGTCTTCATCATCAAAAAACCAGTAACAGCGAACATCCACATATTTACACTACTGTAGAAAGCGATTGCATACAACTTCGTGTATAAAGATGTCGTATAGTAAAGAAACGCGTTTATTTAGAAAAAATTGTACTTAACTTAGCTAAACTACATAAGCGAAATTCATCTTGTCGGCACAAATCATACTCTGTGGTATTTTCTATGAACATTGACGCTTGATTACAGAACAGTGCAATATTATCTAGAACTTGTGAAAATTGCAACAATTAAATCATATTAATCTATACTAATATAATAAAGCAGAACGGTTTGTTTGTTTGTTTGAATGTGCTAATCTCAGGAACTATCAGGCAGATTTGAAAAATTCTGCTTGTGATAGCTTAACTCTTGAGGAAGGTTATGGGCTACTTTTCATCATCATCATCATAAGCCATCATACGGGGGAACTCCGTGAGTGCGCTGCTAGTCTAATATCAATTTCCAACATGACTTTGTGTACTTGAAGCAGTCGCAATATGTATATCTGAATTAACATAAGCAATTCTTTACATACTAAAAAAATATTTTTTAAGAAAAAATAGAATAGAAATAGAAAAAAGTTTTATTTTCGCCACTACGATACATACAACACGAATCAGAAATGCTACATTACAGTGATAAGAAAATAAGGCCCCTCAGCATTTGCTCCAGCAGCGCCATGGCTGTTAGAGCGCTGGTTTCAGGGTATCAAAAAAAATGTGAAATGACTTGTAAAAAAAAATCTGGACATTCCATTCGCAAGCCGCATCAACTAGTAAGCAGATCTTGTGCTAAAAGAGCTACATGACTGACAAACTTCTTATATACTTTTTTTTTAATTACTGCATATTATACGTAGAAAAACACCCAGACCAGAGACAAATATTTGCTATATTTGCAGATCATACAAACATTTGCCTGGCGGCGGGAATCGAACCCGCAACCGCAACCTTCTGTGGTTCAAGCGGGCCTTCGCGGACTGCGACAATTTTTTTTTTATAATTTTAAGTTATTTATTTTTTCAAGTGCTTATTTTATACAACTATGTTAATTCATTCCCATTTTCGCTCAGCGAAAATAAATTAGTGATATTAAATCAATTATGATATTAAATTCAATCGCAAATGTTAAAGGAAGCTTAGAAAAGTAGATAGATTAAATGTAGTCTTTCAGGAGATAAATTCATTCGCAAGTAAATTGTGCGATCGCATACTAAAATTGCAGTTTTATATATTATGTCCGTAGGTCGCAAATGCGTGGGTGCAATGACATCAAAAGAACAGATGGAGAACGGATGGACATCCATTTCAATGGATGGAAACCGCACAAACCGAGAGAAATGGCATATGAAGGAAGCCTACACCCAGTGAGTGAGCCGTGTTGGCCTAGGGCACAGCCCGGACACTCGGCGAAATCTCTATACAAAAGCGGCGTCTAACTACCTATGTACACAGACACTACACAATGTCATTTTTGTACACGCGCAATCGTGTGCGTTAAGTAAGGTTGTCACCGTTTGAATTATTCACTGTACACTGTGGGCTCGGTCTCAAATTCAAATTCACTCGCGCGGGTGGCCCCGATTGGTGGGGGGGGCAGTGGCCATTTTATACGTAGTATTATTATCTATTCTATGCCTAGGGGGCAGTACCTCGACTTTCACTCCGAAGGTCGTGGATTCAAATCCTAGCCGTGTATCAATTGATTTTTCGTTTCGAAAAATTTATATGCGCATTAACACGATCTCTAAACGGCGAAGGAAAATATCGTGAGGAAACCCTCGGCTTAGTCAGCCCCACACGTATTTAATGTCTTTCCTATGGATATGGCTGGTTAAGCTGAAAGGATATTTTAGGTGCTGGACAAGCCTATTCCATCAAAAAATGTTTCAGACAGTAGTGCCCATTAAGTGTAGACAAAGATTGCCTCCTGAGCTCCTGAAACTGTATAAATCATCTAGTAAGATGTAAAGGCCTAAGTTTTTCTACACCCAAGGTTGAATGTGATTAAGAAGTAGAAAAGTATGTTCGTATGATCTAGTGGCTAACTCCAGCGACGGACATTTTTTAAGCCGCCTGAAGTGTGAGTCGTCATGGCTTAACGACTCAAAAGCCGGAACCGACAATTTAACTTGCCCTCCGAAGCACTGAAACGCTCAGCTGTTAATGCCACTTGCGGTCAATCGTCCAAATTGCGCTCAGAACGTTGCATAACCTCAGCAATCTTAAGAAAGCTACGCCACGAGCACTTCTAATTGCAATGATTGTGTGATTAGTATAAAATTATACGTATAGTCCTTTAAGCTTGATCGCATGAGCTAGTGGTCACAACATTTTAGGTGAATCGAAGACCTTTATCATGGCTCAACTGTTTAAAGCTACTGTCAAGTGTCGACGTGTCTTCCGAAGCACGGAATCGTTCAACTGTTAACACATTCCCTGCCCCGGGACTGCGGTGGTCCAGAGAAGAGCGCCACAATATTCTGAGCACAGCGTGCGTCGTGAGCACTGAATGCGTTAATGCTATTTAGTGGTCACTCATCCTGCTTGGAACAGGTGTAAATAAAGCTCGGAAACCCAATATCTTTACAACTTCTTCATCGATTAAGCTCATTATGCTCCCCAGCAAATTTCCATAGCTCAACCTATTGACCTACCAAGTTTCATCCAGATTGGATCAACGGTTCGACAGTTATGCGACAACAAGAATTCGTGAAACATACAAACCCACAAACATTCAAAGCAAAATCGTCCAAGTTGCCTCTAAGATCTTCAGTCGTTTAGTTCGCTCGATCGATTATACCGACCTCAGACCAAGAAGGCAAAAATGTATATAGCTCAGTATTTCAATATATTAGGTATTATATCTAAGTCTGTGACGCGCTTAAGCCTTATAATGTGAATGCCTTTTGTTTCGCAATGCAATTTTACAACATAATATTTTTATAAACTCATTTTGATCACAAAAGCATTATTACTATTCTTCGCAGTTGTAAAAGTGTATTCAAACACCATGTCGCATTGAGCAAAGCTACGTATCGTGAGGGCACAGCTATTTATAAATAATATTATTAAGTAGTAGCGGCCCACTCCAAAATACTCGCTGTCGTACTCCAAATAAACCTTTGAAATAGGTAAGTATTTTTAAAAGCAGTGATTTGAAAGAATACTCTTCACATACACATAAGATCAAACCATTCGCTCTGTTTATAATAATAGTATAGATTTAAAGCATGTTTGCAATCGCTATTTCTATGAGTATTTGTTATTTTGCCTGTGACTTGTGATCTAAGTTTGTTTTGTATTAAATCAATAATGCCAATTCTTCGCATAAATATTTTAAAGTGATTTTCGCAGAACCTTTCGCAAAATAAGAAAATCAAAGTTTCCAGTTAGAGTCGAGGCTGTGATAACAACACAAAGTTATGAAAACTATTTCGCAATAGAGAGCACAGCAAAACTTTGTTCAACCAAATTTCAAGTTTGGTAAAAATAGAACCAATAAGTAAGAGTACAGTTTTTTCCCAACCAAACTGAAATCTTCCAGTTTAGTGCGAAGAAACTCCACTCTTCTTTTACGCAAGCTCAACTTAATTAGCATAAAAAGGACAGTATGGCCGAAGTCTATCTGGATTTGGATTGGAATAATGTCCCTTTATATCAGCGGATCAGAATTAAGTTTTGATAGTTTATGAGAAACTGTTGTGTTCCAAAGAATTTTTACTTTTGAATTTGAAATAAGAATGCTTGAGAAATCTTTAAGAAGGCCGATATAGCTGAATCATTATTATGAAGCAGTTTTTTTTCATAAAAATAAAAGTGACAAGAAATAAACATAATACGAATCACACCTATTTCTTACTAATATTATGAATGCGAAAGTTTTTGAATATGTACAGATGTATAGATGTTTGTTACTCTTTCAGGCAAAAACCACTGAACGGATTGGACAGAAACTTGGAATATACGTAGTTTATGATCTGGAAAATTAGGCTACTTTTTATCTGAGTAGGTACTAGATACCACGCGAAAAAAGCTGCGGCCGGAAGCTAGTGATTCATAAAATGAATTGCGCTAACGGCCGATTTAGCTACAATCTACACAAACACAAGGTCTAAAATAGACCCAAGTACACAGAATTCGCAAGACTTGATGTTAGTATAAAAGTGATACCATTATGTTGAGTGTTACCAACCTTAGCTCTAGTACGCTAGATGCAGCTGTAAAGTGGTCGCCTTCACCCATATAGCAGTCAGGAAGCTCATCTTCAGAAGGAACTTCCTCAATACTGACAACCTCCATCTTTCCTTCAAGGATCTTCACGTTGCGTTCGAACTCAGCTGGAAATATTGACGAGACTTCTAGAGCTTCATAATATGTTTAATGATATGGCTAATAATGTATGTTGTGGTCTGATTGCAACATGAGAGATTTCTCGATCAGTGGAACTGCTGTAACATAACTAGGTATACATCCATCCGTCCGTCTGTCTGTCCATCCATCCGTCTATTTATCCATCCATCCATCCATACATCCATCTATCCATACATCAATAACAATAATAATAATCAAGTCTGAGTGTGAACTCTAACTTTGAAAATGTCTTGTTATCTAAGTCTATATAGTAATCTATACCTATAGATTATAATATAATTACCGCTTTGTGAAGGCGTCAGTTTGAGAGTCGAGGCATGTTGTGAGGCAAACGCCAAAGATTCAACCACTCGATCTCGTTGGTTCAGCTCGATGTAGCAGTCTGCTCGGCGCAGCATCAGCTTGTGACGCAACTCACTCGGATAACCCGCCGATATCGCCAGGGCTATGTCGGCCAGACACTCCTAGAAAGTGAAGGTCTAATTAACTTATACCTAGTTATTGTTTTTAGATCTCGGATCCCTCTCAGATCTTAGGGTACTTACAAAGATATACAGGGTGTGGCAAATTTTTGGGCACTTCAGGGTAGCTACCTTTTCTATTGTAGTTAGAAAGTTTTGTTCAGGAAACTATTGTTTTATTTTGAAGAAAAAATAATTGGTTTTTTAGATTTTGAAAAAATGTACTTACAGTTAGCCTAAAAAATTACATTTTTCCGGAATAAAATGTAGCTTATGTGTTATTCCAGAACCTAAACTATCTTCATTCCAAATTTCATCAAAATCGGGTTAGTAGTTATAGGGATACGCGGTAACAAACATTCACACAAACACACACACACACGGACTTTCGCCTTTATAATATTAGTAGGATGTAAGTATTAATAAAAAAATTAAAAAGTTGCTTCAAAGTTCAAATATTCTGGAAAAGTGATGTTTTTATAACTCTAAAAGACAGGACAAGACAGTTGGGTCAGCTACTTTTTAACAGTTACAATTAACAAACCTGAAATCTCTTTAATCTTAGTAAAGCAGCAGACCGATTGGCCAAGGCCAGCGGGTACATTGGTCCATTCTGGTTGGCATACACCACACTCTTGGTATAACACTTGTAGCTCTCCTCTACAAGGTTCGCTCGGAACTTGTCATTGCCTCTCTGCCTCCACAGTAAAGATATATCATCAGATTTACGGGCTGTGTCACAGCTACTTATCTTTCTCCCGTATGTTGAATGCATTTGACGAATCCATTGCAGTAAAATGTGTCTGGAAATGATGCATTATTTTTAAGCTATTACATTTGTGCTTAGCGTAATAGTATTGACAAGCATTGAAAAGAAACCCTATTATTTAAACTTACTTTTATTGAATAAGTGGTGTTTAAACATTGAAGGAAAACATTGTGGAAACCCACAAGTTGGACATATAAACACATAGGGAAATAGTAATCTGTTTTGTGGTAGGGCTGCCCAAGAGTGGATTTAAAGCCGCGTTGACACAATCAGAGTGTGCTCGGACTTAGATACCTACTCGCTTGCAACTCAGACTGAGGCAACCCCAGATCCAAGCGCACTTGGACAATGGCGTCCAATCAGAGCTAGCTCGGACCATGTTCTACTCATCAGAGTCAACTGTGTTCAAGCGTATTGTGATCGTGTCACCGCGGCTTAACCTAGACAGTTTAGGTGCTGGGCAAGTACATGTCAACCTTTGATAATATTGGTACCAACAAGGTAACCAGTAGGTAAGTTTTTTTTTGCAGTGATCTATCTAGCTAGATATATACTTAGTCTATATAGATATAGTCCATATCGGTCTATATAGACACGAGTCCCTAGGGACTGAAATTTCCAATGAAAGCTAAGTAAAGAGGTTAGAACTCATTAGCACAGAATTAATTAAGTACACACTTTACTCCCTCGTTCTTCAAGAAGTAGTTCATGGTATCGATCTCATTGTCGTTGGTTCTGTCTATTTTCTTCTCTTCTGAAGCGATCAGGAGCAGTAGAATTTCCCATTGCTTCGAGCAGTCCTCAGGTAGCATTGCAGTATCCATAATTTCGTATCCTTTGACCACACACGATCAAGGCTATATATAAATTTTGCTTATATAAACCATGTCCTGGTAACTTTCGTAGGTGAACAATAAGCCACAGTAAGGCCATAAAATTAAAAAATTAACGAATACAACATCACCATCGCACGCACCAAAATGAAATCAATCAAACAAACACCAGTGTTGCCAGCACGACTAGATCCGTGTCGCTAGATTCAATCTAAAAAGTCGCCAGAAAATCGCTAAAAGTGATTCTAACCAAGGCGAATGTTGTGTAAAAATAAAAATAATTTGTTGATAGTAAAAAAAACCTAATGTTTGATCATCATTGTTACCTACAATATCAAATTGATGTTTTATTTATCATAATTTGCCAGTTGTACTAAGTATTCATCGTCCTGTCGTAAAAATATAACTTAAGTAGGTACCTATATGAAACAAATGAAAATTATAGATTATGTAAAATACTTTAACTTAAGGATTTAAAGTAGTTTCCCTCCAGGGCCCATTCATTTTTTCCAGCCTGTATAGTGCAAAATTACTTCACATAATTTTACACAACAAACATGTCTATCAGTTTTTTCAACCATCTTCTACCATTTCAAAGTATTCATCGTAAAAAAAAAATTTTGTTTGAACGAATCCGAGTTAGCGACTTACAGTGTGTTACAAAATAGGGGTGCTGATCAATTTGGTTTGCAGGTTGAAGTTCAAAAGTCGCAAAAATATATAGTTTCTAGCCTCGTTTCTAGCGACAACGTCGCTAAATTGGCAACACTTTTTGCCATCGGCAAACCGACTACAACTTTAATGAAGCATGCAAAATGGCGACATCTATGAGGAAAGTTACTTTTTAAATCACCAGGGTTATAATTTTGACATTTGGCCGCATTTGGCAGATGACAATACATAATGTTCCTTTTCACGCAGAAAAACATTTTTCATTTCTTGTTAATTTTTCATATTCCGAAAATACGCTTGAAGTTTTCTGAAAAGAGGGATGAAAACAGTATTTTTCGTCCCTATACTTCCTCCCTGCAGAGTCATTCTGTAAACTCACTTCGAACGTCGAAAAGTGGAATCCGCTGTGAGATTTCCGTTTTCGAAATTTGTCACAACATTCTTGTGTATTTATTGAGCTCAGCGACGCCGACGCCGACCGACGGTCACTTGAGTGAATTCGAAGTGAGTCTATCTAAGTACAGAATGGGCGTTTTTCCACTAGCCCGGCACGGCACCGGCACCGGCACCGGCACCGGCGCCGGCGACGCAAAAATGTAGGTATAAAAATGTATATGACATGTTATTAAAACAGATTTTACCTCCGTTTAAAATATGTGTTGATTTTAAAATTCCTCCAAAAAAGCGAACCACTGACAGGCAAACGAACCTATCTTCCTGTTGGGGTAGTCAGAAACAAGTTCAAATCTAGGCTATCAACGCAACGGCCAACTCCGTGACGGAGTTATTATGCTGCCTATAGGCCTTCGTCATGGTTAACTTCAATTTAACTTACCTACCCTCAGAAGCACGCATCCTTTTGTATTTGTAGGTATTCACCGTTCTCGAAAACGGCTCTAACGATTTCGATGAAATTTGCAATGCAGGGCTTACGGGGGCGAAAAATCGATTTAACAAGGTCTTAAACTTATCTAAGAAAATTCTAATTTCTTTGAATATTGGTTTTCGGTATTTTCACCAGAGCAGAGCTCGGCCGCCTAGATATTACCTATAGCATTAAGGGGCCGGCGACAGGCGAATTTCCACGAAAACGTAGGTAATACCGAAATCATTATGCAAATTTTTTTCAGTTTATGTTGTTAGACTAAGACAGTACCTAGGTATTTATTTAGGTTCCTGTTACACTTTTGTGCGAAAAACTTACCTAAAAAGACATGTATCTAGGTAAGCAAATTGAATTGAAATCTTTGTAGGTAAGTACCTAGGTACACCAAAAATGGCATGTTTTCTTTTCATTTGTTCTACTTATGGTAAGTTTTTTGGAACAAAAGTGTAACAGGAACCTACGAGTAGATAAATACTGCCTTTATCCAAATAATAACATAGAGTGATTAAAAATTGCTCAAATTTTAAATTATTTTGGTATTATGTTCATATGGACAATTCGCCGGTGTAGGTATAGGTATACTCAACTAATGACGATGATGATAAGCCTACCTACTCAATCATGCAACTCAGTTAGGTAAGTTATAGTTGGCCACAAAAAAAATCAGAGGACAATAGGTGGGTAGGTAGAACGCTGGCAAAAAGTGGAATGGGTGTGTTTTGTCTCATGATTGCGCATGGGCTACCTATTTGCAAACATGAGACAAAACACATCCCTCCACTTTCTTCCAGCGTTCTTTTAACATGATGCGAACTAAACCTACTTGCCTACCAAAATGATTGTCCAACCTCATACCGACCTACCCTCATTTTTACCGACCTTACCTAAGAACAAAGAAGTTATTTTGTCTCTCAGATCCAGTGTGGTGATATCAGCGTGCGCGCGCAGACCACGTGACTGCTGCCGCAAACGACGCGCCCTATTCGCGCATCCTACCTCAAGGAATAGACTCCAACCCCAACCTATCGATTTCTCGTCCAGTTCGACGCCATTACCTTCTGAAAGTGGTGTGATTCAATCAGGTTCTAGATCAAGAACACCCTACAGCCATGGCCCGTCAACCGCTGGAAGGGAACAGAAAGAGTAAGTATTTAGTTGCAGATTTTGCAACAGATGTTACAATTTCACTGCGAATTCTCCTTCCAATATTTTTCCTTCTCTTAGAATTTCAGCTTAAGCTCATTGAGATGCTTGGAAAGGGATTCAAAGAAAAGGAACATCATGATTTCGTTGCCGATATTGAGCAATCGCGAGCGGCGTACAAGATTAACAAGGGCGAGGTCGAGTACTTCGTGATGAGAGCGCTGCTGAGCCTGCACGTCCTTGTTACTTCCAATACTTTTCTAATGACATTGAGAGAAGTTCTGGAGTTCTACCAAAGCACCCTGCTGAAGCTTATCAAGGCCTATATTCCGAAGCTGGAGTGTCTCAGAGCTATCGAGGTCAGTGAAAATCGATTCTTTTGTTTTACACTTGTTGCGGGCTTCCACTCTCTTGAATAGTTTAGGCGTAGGTAACCTACCTTCAAACTTAGTAGGCTGCCTAGATTTAGGTTACTTTAGTTAGATATACAGGGGTGGGTGGTGGTGTGTATACTAGCTTCCGCCCGCGGCATTGCTCGCGTGGTACCTAGATAAAAAGTAGCTTTTGTCCTATTCCCGGTCATTATCTATCAATATTTCAAATTTCAGCCAAATCGGTTCAGTGGTTGTCGAGTTCTAGAGGAACAAACATACATCCATCCATCCAAACATCCAAACTTTGAAATAAAAACAAAAAAAGAATGGTTTTCGGGAAACATCGGAAACAATCGCATAAAATTACAAAAATTATTGACGAAAAGTAATTTGGAAATGAAAATCATCACATCACACTAATCACACTTCACACTATCACACTTCACACTATCACAATATCACATCACACTTCACATCACACTAATTAATCACACTAATTTATAAATGCGAAAGTTTGGATGTTTAGATGTTTGGATGGATGTATGTTTGTTCCTCTATAACTCTACAACCACTGAACCGATTAGCCTGAAATTTGAAATATACTTAGATAGCTAATGACCGGGAATAGGACATAGGCTACTTTTTATCCGGGTACCACGCTAGCGAAGCCGCGGGCGGAAGCTAGTTACTCATAATTTCAACTTTAAGCCCGTCACAGACTTAGCTATAATATATATTAATACTAGCTGTGCCCCGCGGTGTTACCCGCGGTGGGAGCTGATTTTTTTTTAGAGAAATGCAACATGCGACACTTGATTTTGATAATGGTGCTCTAAGAAAAAGATGGATGGTTGTCGGTTCATAACAGTAAATTAATTTGCTCGTAAAATACTCATGAAATTAATATGCGAGCGAAGTGACCATTGAGGCCAGCGAGCGAAGCGAGCTTCCCAAGCTCGCGAAGGGAGCAGAATTGTTTTAGACTAACATGTGACACTTGATTTTGCTAAAGGTGTTCTAAGAAAAAGATGGATGGTTGTCGGTTCGTAACAGTAAATTAATTTGCTCGTAAAATACTCATGAAAGTAATATGCGAACGAAGCGAGCATCGAGGTTAGCAAGCGAAGCGAGCGAAAATTTTTTAGACAAATTTAACATGTGACACTTGATTTTGCTAACGGTGCTCTAAGAAAAAGATGGATAGTTGTCGGTTCCTAACAGTTAATTTTTTGCTCGTAAAATACTCATGAAATTCACATGCGAGCGAAGCGAGCTTCCCTAGCTCCTAGACAAATTTAACATGTTTCACTTTCAAAATTTAACATGTGACACTTATATTCATGAAGAATAGAGATATAGAACCAAATTTCAAGCTAATCGAACTTCTCATTAAAAATTATTCATACAAAATTTGAAACCCCATATTACCCCATTTAGAGAGTTATTTTGAAAAACTCTGAAACACGTATTCAAATAGTCTTTTTTAAATAAATAAGGTAAATTACGCGATAAAATCCCGTGTCCATAAAACTTTTCAATACGTATTCAAATATTTTTTTATTTTAAGTATTATTACCAAGCTTCGAGACAACCGCACCACTCGTTAAAAAGTTGCCATACAATCTTTGACACCCCATTTTACCCCTTTTTGAGAGTGATTTTGTAAAATCCTCATGAAATTAATATGCGAGCAAAGCAAGCGGAATTTTTTAGACAAATTTAACATGTGACACTTATATTTATTAAGTACTAGTGAACGCCCGCGGCTTCGCCCGCGTGGATTACTTTTTCTATCCCCCGGGAACCATACATTTTTTCGGGATAAAAAGTAGCCTATATCTTATTCCAAAACCTAAACTATCTACATTCCAATTTTCATCAAAATCGGTTAAATAGTTATGGAGATACGTGGTAACAAACATTCACACACACGGACTTTCGCCTTTATAATATTAGTAGGATAGGATAGTAGGATTGGAACCAAATGGCCATGCCGATTTTGTATGGGAGGTTGCTATAGTATGGTGGTTTTGTATAGTACCTACAATCTTTGACACCCCATTTTACCACTTTTTGAAAGTCATTTTGAAAAACTGGTGACGTAGTTTTTCAAGCTAATCACATGACTCATTAAAAAGTTTCCGCACAAAGTTTGAAACCCCATTTTATCACTTTCTAAGAGTTATTTTGAAAAATCCTGAAACACGTATTCAATCATTTTTGATTTTACACATCTGAACAAAGTTTCAAGTAAATAGGATAACGCGTTAAGAAGTTTCATACAAAAGTATTTACCCTTTTTCACCCCTTTAGGGGTTGATTTTTCAAAATTTTATTAGCCTAAGTCCTATTCCAGAACCTAATCTATCTACTTTTTAAATTTCATCAAAATCGGTTCAGTAGTTATGTAGATACGTGGTAACAAACATTCACACACACACACACACGGACTTTCGCCTTTATAATATTAGTAGGATACCGTACTATTATACCGTATATATTATAGCTGAGTGTGCGGTCACGCGAAAATTAGTATAGAAAATATATAGTAATATGCCTAGCTATAAAAATATTAATATATATTATAGCTAAGTCTGTGACGGGCTTTAGGTATTGCAAACAAATAAAAATACTTATCAACGTCATTTTTAAGAAAGAAAATTAGTTGCAAGCCGTGCGAGCTGCGCTAATAATGACGTGCACTTCTGTCGCATTCTGTTTTGTGGAATCATACTCGTACACTGATGTCGGACATATTCGGAAAACACGAAAATAACCGATGTCCATTCTAAAGCTTGAAGTACTGTACAACAGTTTAATAATTTATGAAAGATTTTTGTTTTTTAGCTTTCTTAAATACTTAAGTATTTTTTTTATTACAGGAAGCTAATTTGGAATGCGAACATCTTAAAGACAGGGAGACCAGCGCTTTCCTGGTGCACTTCTTGACCCAAGCAGGAGTTCTTGACGGAGACACTGTGTTGCAATTTTATCGACAGCTAGAAGAAAGGAACAGCTATCTCGTATCGCAAGAGAGCTTCAGAATGATGATTACTTGGCTGCGTGACGAGGCAGCTAAAAAACGACTTGCACAAAGAAGGACACTAGTCCAATGGTCAGACGATGAAGATGATAGGCCATTGAGTCATTGGCTGATGAAGGGTATTGAACAATCTTTCAACGTCAAACCATTATGTGTTTGGTCAATGAGAACACAGGATAGGGCGTCCCACAAATTCAAGCCATTGTTCGTCTGGGTAAGCAAGAACTCAGAGAAACCAGCGGATGATACTGATGAGCAATCCGAGGAAGAAGAAAAACCCAATGATGATGCACAAAACGAAAATGAAGAAGTGAACCCTGAGCAACATTACGGAGAAGTAGAACAATCAGACATTGAAGATCAAGACGATGATGAAGAGGATGAGCTAAAAGATTTCAGTGACCTAGACATGGATGATATACCACTGCATTATATATACAAAGCTATGGCCAAGAACATGAAGAAAACGGTTCGTCAGTAGATGATCACAACCAATTATTAGTACTATTGTTATCCAGTTAAAAATATCAGTGTTTAGTAGTTCATCCTGACGCATGCTGCTAGTGCAATTCAAATAAAAAATATTCTTGAAAAAATACAAAAAAAGTGAAGTACCTATGTAGTTCATGTACCAGTATAATAATGTGTGTTACATTTCAATAACTGTGTCAATCTTCTTAGAAGCACCAAATAATACATATTCTGTAGCTCAAACATTTTTTTAAGGCACAAAATATTTATTTATAGGTACTTATGTCAAAACCTTGACATCAAAACATAATTATTGTGTTGATTATGGTATTATTAATTATTATAGAATTATTATGGAATTATAGAATTATAATTGTACTTGTTTACATCGTTCCCAATTCCTATACTATATGGGCAATTGGGCATTGATTAACGATTTTTCATATAATATGAGAAACCAACTCACTTCATTTTTTTATTATTAATATAAAATCTTAGTATTAAGAATAAAATCAATATAGACTACTATAGAAGAATATAGTAAGTGTCCTAAATGGATTTTTATTTCAAAACCCTTACGTTGTACTTACATTAGAATACAGCCTGAAACTCCAGCCGAAGCCAGAGGGAGTGGGCACACATTTTTCGTACCGCTTTTTTTAGCAACGTGTTCGGAGCGCGGTATCGATACAATAAAAACCAACGCTCGTACGAATAACATTGGTGCCCACTCCCTTACCGTTTTGAAAACATTTGGAGACGTTTCTGTGGATGAAAGTTTATGCACAGGTATGAAAAGGTAGAAGAAGTGCAAGTTAAGGACGTAGTTATGCAAACCGGAACCAACCCACAACTTGGTCGAAATTGAGTTACATGCACAGGCAGGTTCCTAAGCATGTATTCTATATGCTCAAAAAAGATTGTAGCTATCTAGCGGCTCATTACAAAGTTATGAGCATGTCACTTGAGAATCAACCCTATATAAACCCTATATAAACCAACCCTAAATCACTATATAAACACAGTTTTTTTCAGTTTATATCATTTTAATGCTATCCATAGGACGTTATGGGGCGTTTAAACGGCGCGCCAATACGCGAGCCGAGCCCGGCTCGGCTCGTGACTCGGCGCGCCGCGCGCCGTTTAAACAGCTACGCTCGGCTCGGCTCGCCAAAGTTTGCACGATCCACGGACGGCTCGGCTCGCGTTACCCCGCGTCGTGTAAACGATCAGGCTTGCGTTCGTATTTAGCCGAGCCGCGCCTCCACGGACGGCTCGGCTCGCGTAGGCTCGTGATATCCCGCGTCGTTTAAACGCACCATTAGATAGACGTACACAATGCCACTGATTACAACACTTTAGTTCATGCTTTGTATCGAACGAAAACAGTTACATAAAAAACAGTACATGGACACGGTCAGGATAAAAACTTGAATATCTCGAAAGTAACATTTTGTGGGTTGGTTCCGGTTTGCACTACGTCCTAAGTCGGTTACTTACATTTTTTCTGAAAATTTAAGACAATTCGTTTATTAGAAGGTTTCTCATTTTCCCGTTGCTTAGTTATAAAACCAGAAGTTAGGTTCCGTGGCCAAAAAAAAATTCTGCGGCTCGACTTATTATTCCCCAATTTTTTTAGTCCATTTTTAGTGTTTTGTGTTTTTTTTTTGTTACAGCGGTTGCTTAATTTATCTCTTCTTCTTTTTTCATTGTATTTTAAAAACTATAAGTACATCCTAGAATAAAATTAAAAATCATTTTGGTACAACAAATGATTGTGGGTTAGTCTTTTTCAACCCCCTTGGGAACACAATATCTTTAGCTATAACCCCTTCATCGATGACACTTAATGCTGGGCATAACTGACCTACCTAAGATTAACGATTTGATAGTTAGGCAAGAACAAGGTGAAACATACAGACATCCAAAGCAAAATCGCCCAACTTGCCACTAAAATCTTAGCTCGCTTCGCTCACTCGATCGATTACAATATGGTGATGAATTAGAATATTGACCACTAAATCAGTTTACTTAATACCAAGTTTCTGTGCACAACTAAACTCCTATCACTAAGAACCCACTTGTCAATCATCCATGAAATAAGGAAAAGAAATGTATCTTCTGCATTCCTGGTCGACACTCCATCGCCATAGTCTCCTACGTGATAGTGGCGCATTACTTTCTGCAAGTTCTAAGACCTTTCAACTATACTGATTAGAACTTTAGCACATTGTGATAAGAGCTAACATTACGGCAAAGAAAAGATGGTCACACCTTGATTTATCCTCAGCTCAAATGGAAGGCAACGATTATATTGATTGGCTCAACCCTTTTATAGTGCACTGCGTAGTGCGTACACCTATTTTGGTTGGTAACAAATGATTGTGGGTTAGTAGGTAATTTTCTAATGTTTTGGACACCGGATCTTACTTTTACTTCTGCCTTTTTTGGGCGTATGATTAAGGCACGCCTTGGATGACTAATGAATTCTAACAATAACATGACTATTTGAATCTGTGGAGTGAGTGAGCAAGGAAAAGCCGTGGATGTAACCAAGACTTTCGTTCTATATCATTATTTGCCTTTGACTGTACTAAAACACCCAATTTTGAAAGGTACTAGAAACCAGTTAAAGAACGAAAAAAATATTATTTTGAAATTTCCCAACTCGTACCACCTGGTGAGCACCTAATACAAAAATTTTCAGTACGAGTTTCAAGTTTTTCAATAAAAACCTAAGTAGGTTACTCATTTATTTTGTGCAAAAAAATTTTTTTTCATTTACTTATAAGTACCATTATATTGTTGACTTTATATAAAAATAATTTTACAGTTTTTTTTTAATAACTTAGGTACCTAATAATAAGAAATAAAACTATAATATGCTAGTAGGTATCTATGTATATCATTATAAACACTGACAATCGCATGTAGGAATCAATTAGTATGCTGGAAGAAACTGCAATGAATTGTAACTTATCTCTACTGTGGGCAAACACTGGTAAGTACGAGATGGTACTTCAGATAAATATTATCTATTGCCGACTGGACCCGGACCTGCTTTCACAGGTCACATGCACTTATTATACAAAAACACAGGAAAAGTTTGCAGAAATCCGTACCCATGTTATAAATGTGAAAGTGTGTTTATTTGTTTGTATTTTTGTCCTGCTTTTATGTCAAAACAGAGCGACGGATTGACGTGATTTTATGTGAGGAGATAGTTGGATGGCTGGAGAGTAACATAGACTACTTTTTTTTCGGGTACCATGCGAGCGAAGCCGCGGACAGCAGCTAGTAAATTATATAAACACGACCTATTCCTATCCCTTTAAATATGACTTTATTCAAGACTAGCAGCGCCCTCGCGGCGTTGCCCCCGTAGTGATATGGTGATGATGTTGATGAAAGGTAGCCTAAAACCTTGTTCAAGAGTTTTAGCTATGAAATGCAGAAATAATTTTTCAAATCAGACCTGCAGTTCCTAAGATTAACACGTTCAAACAAACAAACAAACTCTTCCGCTTTTATTATTAAGTAATGACTTTATTTAGGATCTTCAGGCACTTAAAAACCACTGAAAAAAGAACAAAAAACCTTACAAAACAAAAAAAAAACCTCAATGGCTGGGATTCAAAGAGCCTTTTTCGAGAACGTGAATAGGTACAAATAAATATACAAATAATGCTCGTTTAATAGTAGATATAAGATTATAGGATATTGTAGGAATGTATTCTAGTCTGCACCATTTAGTTACTCCCAGGATTACCCAAACTAAAATCATCCATAAACTCATAACAGATTATTCAATATACAGTTGTTTTTGTCTTTTTTCTGAAATATCATGCTTGTTCATTGTAGCCAACTTTTGCTAACGGGAGACCGCTTTCTGGCCTGGATTGTTAACTTGTTGCAAATTTTTAATAGACAGCAGTGAGTGATAACCTGTGTCAGTTTGTCTATAACTGTTATTAACATTCTAAAATAAGCGTTCCAGAGGATGTTTCTGAGACAAAAGGTTAACAATTAAAATATCTTCATACGACCTTCATATTGACTATCCACGGCTGCCGAGTGCCGCTGACTAGCTGCTTAAAGGCTGCGGCAGCTAAGCTGCCTAGTGCGCGCTTAGCCTAAGGGAGCGGCTACACTTCGTTTTCTGCAGCGCGTTTTTGAGCTGAGCGAATGTAGCTCAAAGAGCTACATTCCTGCGAATAAACGATTATGATTATGATTATTAATTCCACTCGTATTTCCGACAGCCAGCTCATAGTCTCTAGCCATTATGTACATGATTATTTACAGCAAAATACAGTACTTCAAGCTTTATAATGGACTTTATATTTTCGTTTTTTCCGAATATGTCCGACAGCAGTGTATAATTCCACAAAACAGAATGCGACAGAAGTGCACGTCGTTAGCAGCGCAGCGCAGCTCGCAGGGCTTGCAACTAATTTGCTTTTCTTAAAAATGACATTGATATTTATTTGTTTGCGATAATGTTGAAATTATGAATAATTTTCATTTTCAAATGACTTTTCGTCAATGGTTTTTGTAATTTTATGTAATTGTTTCCGATGTTTTCCGAAACGCATTCTTTTTCCGATTTTACTGTACCTAGATGATATGATTTTCTCTAAACGAGCGTTGCGCAATTGAGAACTCGAATCGAATCAATTTAATCGAGAAAGTGAGCGAGTTGATATCGATTCCGCCTGTAAAATTGGTTTCAATATTAACTGGAAACTTTACTTCGCTTCACTGAATAAGTATTGCAAAGTAGCAACTACCAGCGACTTCGTATGAAACCGGGAAAAGCACAAAAATCGGTTCATCCTAACTTTTATCCAAATATTATTAATAACTACTAAGAGAGTCTGAATTCTGAAAATAAAGACAGGACGTTGTTTAACCAGTGTTCAACTTTAAACATCTTCCATAAGTAAGGGGAATGTATCGACATAATCCTTCGATTACTGGTTAACATCCCTAACTTCGCCTAGTGTAGGTATCTTTGCCTAGATTATAAGAGGTGAAGTACATACAATACTAATTTATTTTCCTCGACAAGTTGTGATAGGAAAATAACAACTATTGTATTTTTTATAATGTAGGCGAAGTAAGGGTTGTTAAAAAAAGAAAAATACATGTCCAATATTTTTTGAGGAACAAAAAAAATGTTTAGTAGTCATCCCCATGCAAAAGACATGAACGCGCGCGCGATTGTTTTCAGCAATGTTGAAATTACAAAAGGTTTAATTTTGTTAGCTCACGTGGTACTCAGAGATATTTTTTAATTTGAATCAGTAGTTTTGGAGATTACTCCTAAATCCAAACTTGCAAACTTTTAGCGCTATCGTTCTAATGTGTGCGTTAATCAGATGGCACAAAACTTTTTTGCTTTGAAAACTTTGGAGACATAACAACGTAATAATCTTTTCTGCTATGTACTTATCTAAATTATGAAAAAGTAAAGTGCGCTACTCAGTTTTTTGTACATGTAACTGATATTTAATACAAACAAGCATGAAACCGTAAACACTGCTGGTAGAAACGGTGCGTTAAAAGTAAAATAAATGTAGGCATTGAGATGTCGTTGGCAGATTTTCATTCATAATACCTATGTATATTATTATCATGACTCAGTTGGTCATTATAACCATAACAACTATTGATCAACAAATAATATATTTTCAGGACACTAGATCCATTGACCAAATGTAAAATTAGATTCAAGCCCAGTAACCCAATAGCCGAGAATGTGTAATTATCAAACAACACACGTTTAAATACCCTGGAGAAGCGACACTCCGTTGACGAGAAATTGGTTATTCAGCGCGCAGCTACCTCCTCCTCTATGCGCATGCTTCAGTCGTCGGCGCCGGCGCACCTGTCGCGACTTCACTGGCTCAGTCGATGTCACACCGCCACGCGCGTCGCCCGCGCCATGACCAAGCCCAGTCGAAATCTCCCGCGAGTGTTTTTATAAAGTTACTGTGTGATCATTAACATGGATGTGTTACATTTATGCATTGCCGTCCTGTTCCTGCAAGGTAAATAGTAAAATAATTTTTGCAGTGATTGTTAAGTAGGCGAGAGTTGAGATGAACTACTTTCCGATTTGTTCTCGCGACGATGTGAGATTTCTTTTTTGTTTTTTTTATTGTTTAGCCAGAATTGTAATAGTGTAATGTGTAACAATAATAACTAGTAGTTCGCCCCGAACTGAGATCTCGCGCACCGTAGATGGCTTACATTTGGACTTTCTTCTGACTACCCCTATAATTTCAAGTGCTACTACTGATACTGCCGAGTATGCCTATTGCGCTAGCTCTTCATGGTAAAAAATACTGGCATGCATGCAATACATAATGTCGTGTCTAATTTTTCATTTAGGTATTTCATATTTATGAATTCTCGTCGTATTTCTAAAAGTATACGTCCTAGAATAAAAATAATAACTATTTTGGAATGTACAAATAAAGACCTTTCATTTGACAGCCCACTCAATATATTTGTTTACTTAACTTTTTTTACCCCAATTATTTTCATTCTTTATCAAAAATTTTTTTATCATGAAAATAAATCAAGTAGCATCTAAAATCATTGCAAACCAAACCGCAACGATGCCACTCTCTTTTTAAGACCGACCAGTCAATGAGCTACGAAGTCATCGAAACTCTATGCAACGGGAGCTCTTGCAGCTCTGGTTTCGTAGTTTTTGGTCTTTGGTCGTATTTCAAAAACTATACATCCTAGATTAAAAATAAAAACCATTTTGGAATGTACAAAATAAGCCCTTTCGTATGACACCCCACTCAATTTATTTGTGTAACTTTCATAATTTTTTACCCCCTTGGGAACCCAATATCTTCACAACCCCTTCATCGATTAAGCTCATATGCTCCCCCGTAAATTTCCTTACCACAACCTATTGACCTACCAAGTTTCATGCAGATTGGATGAACGGTTCGACAGTTATGCTCGAACAACAATTCGTGAAACATACAAACATACAAACATACAAACATACAAAGCAAAATCGCCCAACTTACCACTAAGATCTTCGCTCGCTTCGCTCGCTCGATCGAATATTGTTATAGAGGATTTATCTGCTTGCTACATTTCCTAAAAAGTTGTTTTCATGTGCGCTAGGAATAAACGTTCTGTGATCGTCATGGTTTTACTAACTTAAAATATTATAGCGTATTTAAGTATTTAAATAAGTACCTACATAATATATTATGTCAATTTAAATAATTTTTGTTTAAATCGGCAACACAGGGCTGGTTTTGAAGTAGCATTTCTTTGGGTCATTGATATTATGCTTTCTCCATACCTCGACCATGAAATTAAAATTTACGATCATAGAACACGTTTTTCGAAGTGAATCTTCTAAATATTTTAAACTTTTTGTACAAATTGGTCTGCAAAATACCGTTGCACCGATTTACATATATTTCACATAAATTATCGGATTCTCGATATCTCCGCCGTTTGTAGGGCACCCGCTATGATGTTGTCGCCAAGAATTAGCACTTTTTAACTGAAACAGAATACTAATAAAGCTGATACCTACATGAGCGCCACGAGACATCTGTTTCATAAAATTGTTTAAATGGGAACCTCCCATAATATAAAAAAATATATCAAGTTATGATTTAACTTTTGAAACTATCATGGTTACGAACATAAATATTATTATCAACGGGATAATTACCATGATTATTGAGTTTTCGTGCTTCCCGATATTTCGCATGCAACTGCGTCGAAATATCGGGAAGCAAGAAAACTCAATAATCATGGTAATTATCCCGTTGATAATAATATTCAAGTTATGATTGTCTTGTATACTCGTATACCTACCTACTATGCCATATATCTTAACAATATAACTAAGCCGCGGGTGTGGAATCGTGATGTTTTCCTTCACGGCTTTAAAGCTCGTTCCGAAGTGCATAATTATTTTAAAGCTTGTAATTAACTGCACTTGTGTGCATATGTCCTGGAATTTTGAACTACAACCTTCGAATGAGGCATAATCCGAGTCGGCCAACGCGGTTTTTTATGCTTGGATCCAGTACCCAAGCCAAAGATTTTTCACCTGTCTTTGACCCAAGCATAAAAAACCATTTCAAATATTACAAAATGATACATGAATTCTTCACAGGCGATACTGACAGTTCAATAGAAAAGCTGATATGTATTTGGAATTACTATAGCCCCTATTTAATACACAGTATTTTTACCCGACTGCGCAAAGCAAAGGAAGGGTAATGTGTTTATCAGTCTATGTATGTTTGGATGTTTCTATGTGGCATTCTAGAGGCCAAACGCGTGGACCGATTTTGATGATTCTTACGTCAATCGATTCGTCTGAACCTTGGGAGTGTTAATAAGGCATGACAGTAATCAAAATTCACCAGTGCCACCACCAGACGCCTTAATGTCAAAATTAAAAAAATCAAAATCGTCACACCATGTCAAGTGGGGTATCGTTGAATAGGTATTTCAAAATCAACTTTATGTTTCTTTTACCATTTTTCATTTTAAGTAATAGTTTAGGAAAAATAACGGTTTAAAGTTGATTAATAATTATTCTCGCTATGGATGTTTCTATGTGGCACTCTAGAGGCCAAACGCATGGACCGATTTTGATGATTCTTACGTCAATCGATTTGTCTCAACCTTGGGAGTGTCACTAAAGATATGACAGTAATCAAAATTCACCTGGGCTACAACCAGACGCCATATTGTCAAAATTAAAAGAATCAAAATCGTCACTCTATATCAAGTGGGGTATCGTTGAATAGGTATTTTAAAATCAACTTTATCATAACTAAAAAGTGTTAAATAAAAAAATATTTAAAAAAACAAAAACCCGACTGCGTCAAAACTAAAAAGAAAAAAACAAGCCTGCAAAGAATTACTCACAGTCGGGACCCATAACATTGGGAAGATTTGATTGGTAATAAAATGAATGGGTACCGACTGTGAGTAATTCTTTGCAGGCTTGTTTTTTTCTTTTTAGTTTTGACGCAGTCAAGTTTTTGTTTTTTTAAATATTTTTTTATTAGCGAAATAAGATTTTGTAAAGTTCAAGAGGTTAGCGAATTTACTGTCTCCATGAAGCTACACTTCTCACAATGTTATAGGTATTCGTGAAGTTAACCGTTTCGCAGCGCAGTAGAAAATTTTGTATGAAAAAGCTGCACAGCGCATCGAAACGGCTAACTTCACGAATGCCTAGATCCATTGTGAAAAGTGCACCTACATTGTTTCAGCTACTTGCTTAGCTTAATCCCTTGTTGAACCATGTTGAGGTAGAATTTCTAAAAATTGTTATCACTCCAAAATAAATATTGATAGACTGTTCAGCACCTAGCCTATCAGCTCTTCTTGGCTTGTACACGCACTTCCCGAAATCTAGAAAATTTTACATTAGAATAAAAAATAAAATAACAAAAGTACTTATATACTTATAGAATTATGAAGCACGTGTCGTCCGAGCGGAACACAGAGGCGGGCAGGAAATATGTTTCCTTAGTTAAAATGATTATAAAACTTTATAGCTGAAAAAGAACTCAACTTCGTCACAGACTGCAAGCATGGCGCAGTCAGCATTGCAGCGCAGTGAATAGGGATCAGTACAAACTTGATTAAAGTATGAAAAAGTTGGATCTAAGTAGTCAAATCCGCTACGTAGCAGGTGTACTCTTGCGTGACGCGTGCGCATGCGACGCAAATTACTAGAATTACGAGAGCGGACGACGCGGAATCAATCACGACTCAATCGGTCAATTTGCTGGACTGATTTGGGACATGGTGAGCTGATGAGAAAATGCGTATATGTAGCAGGGGATTAGTCGAGACCGCCCAGTAAATGCATGCATGTTAGATAATAATTATTAATGTTACAAAAGAAGCCCTCACCTCCATAACTCTGTATTATTAATTGCCAGGTTTATTTATTTATTTAACTAGTACGAAAGAACAATAATAAAACTATAGATACATTACGCAGCACAAATCAAGCTTTAAAAAATGTACATAATCTCCATAATAAACTAGAAAGATTGAAAGACCCACTGATTTACTAAAATCCGTATCCGTACCCATATTAAATGTGAAAGTGTGTTTATTTGTTTGTTTATTTGTCCTGCTTTCACGTCAAAACAGAGTGACGGATTGACGTAATTTTTTGTGTGGAGATAGTTGGAGGGCTGGAGAGTAACATAGGCCACTTTTTATCCGGGTACCACGCGGCAGCAACTAGTAATATAATAAAATAATAAAATTTTGAACTACAACAGATCTCGCACGCCTTCATGTTTATGGCTGTCACCATAGGCTCCGTCCTCAATCCTACTAATACTCATATTATAAAAATATATAAAATATACATTTTATAATTTATAAATATGTATTTATAAATATGTAAGCTTCTTTAAATAGATCACGCAAATGTCAGTACAGCAGCCTATTTTACCCAACTGCTCGCAGGAGTGTTGTTTTTCGAGTGTATGTATGTAAGTATGTTCCCATGTATGTATGTATTTGATTTGACTTGATTTGATATAAAAATTTCGTCTGAATAGTGAGGGGGAAGTAAAATTTTATTTTTTGTGTTATAATCTTTCAAAGGCGCAGTCGGGTTTTAGTATCCAAAAAATATAAAAATTGCTTGTTAGATACTTAATACTTAAGTATGGGATTTCATGCATCTAATCCATTTCAAAAAGGCTTTTCAAACAGCTGACTTATGGCCGGCTAACTTCCGACCGGAAGTATTCCCCTGTATTCCCCTCACTTCCGCTTATAGCGAACAAAAACTGACAGTCAAGATGCTATTTTGTTCTTTTTTTTTTATAATGTGGGCGCACAGGCTCAGACACACTTTTGCACCTGCCATGTCAACAGTGTTCGTTGGTTGTGCTTGTTGTCGGTTAATTTTTGGACGTTAGAATTAGAATACATCATAAGTAACGTAGACTGTGGCTACGTGGTTAGGCATAGTTCGATCAATCGGACTATGTGAACTTTTTTTTGTCATTTGGTTCGATTTTAGAATCTGACCTGACCAGCATCCGATTCGATGATTTTCTTCGGAAAGCTGATGTTTTATCAGTGAAGAAACGTCACTTTCCGAATTCGGAATACATTCCGAGAAGGTCTGAATCGCATTGCAGATAGATAGATAGATTAACACTTTATTGTACACCACATGAACATTAAAAACAAATTACAGACACACAGAACATAGGGAGCGAAGTACAATGGGCGGTCTTATCGCTATGAGCGATTTCTTCCAGACAACCTTAGGATGAACTGGATTTGCAGGTGGATTACTAAACCTTAGGACCACGTAGTTCGAGTCCATAGTCGAACCACAACGACCAGTTCCTTTAGGACTATTACGTTAATTTCCTAAAATGTTGAAATCCCAAAATGTTAAATTCCTAAAATGTTTTATACCGCAGCTTTACATTTTTTTCCGTTTCCTCTTATGCGTTTTTCCAAATTTTACTAATATTTAATCTAGTCAATCAAAAGACGAAATGTTTAAAGTTTCGTCAAACTCAATTCAGACGAGAAAACAAAAACCTTCATCATTTTAGAAAAAAATGTAATTTCTTTTAACCGTCGCAATAGTAAAATATACATTCTGGTTTTCTGTATTCTGGAAATATCTTCTAGAAAGATACATTTATGTTTCAAACTCAATGATCGTATAATTTCGGAGAAGATATGCTTGCCTGAGAAGCCATGGGTCCTGCGGGTGTCGAGTTGTTTCTCTGGAATGCGTTTTTTGTGCGGCAGAGGCACCGCCGGCTATATAAAAAGTCAGGAATGTGGATACAATGAGATAATACCTTCCTTCCTATCCTAGAGCGTTCAGACGATGATTGTTCAATAATAGCCGAACGAATCTTCGAGGAATGGAGTACTAACGCTCATGATTCAGTATGAACGAGCATGCTTATTTATGAATAAGCACACTATGTAGTAGCAAACAAGCATGCTTTTTAGTAGCATGTGTATTTCGGCCTTTAATATTGGCCAAAATAATCAAAATCCTAGTTTTTCTTAGTTATTTAAAACAATTTGGCCTAAGTTAAGATAAAGCCTAAGAAGAAGTTCAGGCTCCCTACTCTTAAAACCATAAACGATCATATCGCTTCAATTTTCGTAATTTCACTTATATTGATACTGGAACTAAACTCGAAACATTTGACCAAATGAACTACGAAAATTGGCACTATTTTAGTTTTAAGAGTAGCCTCCAGTTACTCGTAGATCACGCTTCTCGGAATGCATCCGATTCAAATAATATCTTCGGAATGTTACCGATTATTTTTTGCAAACAAGCAATTTATTCAAAAATAAAAAAACCCGGCTGAACTGAAAAGTTGGAAACAGCATTATCTTATCAATCACAAAACAAAATTAAATTACAATTTTATTAATATGTAGGTATCTAGGGTTCGATGCCGTGCGCATTTTCCTAAACGTTGTTGTCACAGTTGACACACAGATGGCTCTGTGGGTACCTAAATTAAATGCGTAAGTTATTTCCTAAATATGAGATATCTCCTAAATTGCTGAACCAATTTCGATGCAGTTTGTTCTAAACGTTGCGTGTGACTAAATAGAAAGTTTTAGTATGCGTTTTGGTTAGCAATTCTATTTAGGGCGAAAAATAGATTTTCAAAAATTTTGAGACTCGATTTAGTCTTCGAAGATGTCATGTTAGATTTTAAAAAAAATTATATTTGATATCAGTCCACCAACCTCTTGATTTTAACATGGATTTTGATATGATAGCGTGATTTTCATTTTGAAAATTCACACATTGTTGCATTTTTTAGCCGCACTATTTGATTTATCGAAATAAAAAGTATCCTAGAGCACAATCGAGATAGAGACGATTCTAACGATACCTCATTCATCAAAATCCATCCAGCCGTTTAGGAGAAACGTGGTAATAAAGAATATTACTTACATACGAACGAACCCACATACATAGAAAAGCGCGATCTACATAACCCGGGTGACTTGACAGTCAGCCGGGTAAAAAAACGTCATTTTCCGAAATTCAGAATATATTCCGAGATGTTGTGAATCGCCCTGCTGAGCTAGACAACATCCTGTTCACCGGGATTGCTATAGTACATACCCATATTATAAATATGAAAGTGTGTTTATTTGTTTGTTTATTTGTCCTGCTTTCAAGTCAAAACAGAGCGACGGATTGACGTGATTTTTTGTGTGGAGATAGTTGAAGGGTAAAAGAGCTACTTTTTATCCGGGTACTACGCGAGCGAAGCCGCGGGCAGCAGCTAGTCTTTTATAATTGTCCATCTATCAGAAGTTTACAGAATAGTTCTGTTTCCGAAAAACAAGAAAAGCAATTATGTTTTCTTATGCAATCGATTCGTGACTAGACATGAACAGATTTCACTTTTAACATTTACTAAGAAAACGTTGTAAAATTGTTTTATTTTTTTTATTTTGGATGTAATAAACCAATCTTAGTAATTAAGTAAAAAGATTTTTAATTGATCGAATATTATAATTATTCCAGTCAATTTATCACACGAACCTCAATTTATCAACGAAACCTTTTAGTTATTGTTCTAGGAAAACATTATTCCCTGTTAGAAAATTTGATCATGAAGCACTCTTCCTCGTTTGTCCTACAATTCTTTTACTTTTTCAATATTTATATTCACATTAAGTATTTATAAACAATGATCTCAACGAAAGAAAAAATATTCGAATTGCAAAATGATCTGCAGTGTGATTCAGACTTGCGAAAATGCATCCGATTCGGTGATTTTCTTTCCCGCCTGCTTCGGAAAGTTACTTTCCGAATTCAGAATAAATTAAGTATAAGAAGGTATGAATCGCACTGTCAAACGAAAATTAATAAGTATCAACAAAGCCAAACTTAAGCTTCTTGTGCTGGTATGTATCTTTGTGAGCCATTGGACGTTGGCCGCAAGCCTCACCGCGGTCGGAGTGAAAGTCTCAATTGCTGCGAGGTGAGACCAGGGTCAAGACCAACAGTTACAGCTTTACGATTATATATCCTTTGAACTTTACTCACTTTCTTACTCAGATTTCATTCAGAATACTATTTTATTGCATGGTCATGACACGCCTTTTATGTCACTTAATAGTGTGCTTATGTGCGACGTAGCATGTGTATTCCAGGAATTACTCCTATAATAATGGAATTATAAATTGATTGGCTGCAATGTGATCCCGCGATTCGGCGCAATAAGACACCCTATCTGCGTCACTCGTCGCCGCATTCCAAACGAGTGTCTATTTATTACGTTCTTATTATATGTACGAGTATGTTAGTGATAAGGTATATGTTTATATGGGCCGTAGTTTCAGTTACAGGAACTGAAACTAAGTTTTGTTGCCTGAAATAAAATTTCATTTTTGCGACACGTCTACATAGAAAAGATTTCAACGCGCTTTTTCGCTGGCGTATTAGTGGAATTAGGCGACAATACTGGACTTCTAACAGGAAGGAAAGATGCCTAAAATCTTTCAAAGCCAACAAATTCACATGAAACTTATATACATTTATTACTTTTTCTTTTTTTTCCGCTAACTTATAAAGGTACTTAGTTCATTAATTAAAGTACAGTAGGCCCATAGAAAATTTTCCAACAACTTTCCGGATGAATTGTCTACATCGAAATTGACAATGTTTTTAAGTAACTTTTGTGTTATTATAATTATCATAGTTATCCGGATGAACTTTATCCGGACGAATTGAGTCATCTGTAACTAAATTGACGATATTTTTACGTAATTATCTTATCTTATTATAGCCTTATTGTTCGATTTATGGACTTAACACGTAGGTGTGTCATCAGACATTACGGCTTCACGCAGCACCTACCAGGAGTTTGGCCGACCCACATTCAGTGTGGCAACTTCCCTTAGAAAACGCACAATTGTAGCAAGGTCTACGTGAAGCAACGCCCGGCCCGATTGTTTCACTGAGATTGTTTAATTATAGACATTATCAGTGTCAGTGCCGACACGTAAGGACTAAAGCTCGGCGCAAACGGGACCACAGCCACAAAACGCCAGCAACAGCGACTTTTTATTATTTTGCAGCTGTAGCGAGTGGCCGCCACTAGGGACACGAAAAAAGCATCAATACTTTATGGTATCGAGTAGTTTTCTTTTTGTATTCGATATTTTTACTTAACAAGTACTTTGGACAGGTGATCGTATCGAATAAATTCTGTGACGAAAACGTTCAAAAAGACGTAATGACATATGAGTCATTTGCAAAAAAATTGTACATTTTCTTGTCTCAGAAGGTATTTTTGTGTAACGATTTTACGTACATTCGTGTATAAAATATCACCGAGGTGTCACAACAAAAAATTTAATAAAAAAAAAATATCGTCTTTTTGTAATAATTATCATTTGTATTATATGTCTATTGAATGAAACTACATAACGCAGTAAAATATTTGTGATTTTTACTTCAAATTCCCTATAATATTCGCGTAAGTTACACAAAAACACCTTGTGAAAAACCCGATCACCACCGATAATATTTTTTAATAAAGAAAAAAGAAAAAAAAGTTTGGCGGAGGCCCTGCCTGAGAAAAGTACTCGATACTTTGAGGTATCGATACTTTTGTGTCGATTCTTTTACGAGTACGATACTTTTTTATCGATACTACTCATGAGTACAGTATCGATACTTTCTATTCGATACCGTGTCCCTAGCCGCCACCGGCTACACGTGTGCGGCGCGTCTATACAAAATATATGAAAATTACAGGAAATAGGTCGGTAGCGGCGTTTTGTGGTTGCATTTTGTGACTCGTATGCGGCCATGCAAAGGTGTCCTACCTTTATACTACTTACGTGGAGATACAAAGCAGTATAGGGAGCAGCATGTTAAAAGGAGGCCTACACTCAGCGGAGGTTTATTGTAGGGCTGATTATTATGATCATGATGAATAAACACTAAACAAAACAGAAATACGACTGTGTCCCCTAGGCGCAGTAGATGTTCTCTCTGTTCTTTGTGGCATTTAAGATCCTTTGAGGGTGTAACTCAGGACACGTCCAAAAACTGTATGGCACATGTACGTCTTTCAAAGAAGTTAGAAGCATACCTACGTAACAGGTTGCAAGCACATCTCTGTCTATTAAAATACTGACTATTTTATGATGATTACCTTCATCGTTTAGAGCTCGTGTATAATGCGCTTATAACTTGAAATGAACCTGAAAATACAAATGTTATAAAAACACCTAAGCATGTGTAATGCCTTTGATTGGGCCCGTGTGAGCACGTGAGTAGGTTTGTAATTTGAATTCCTAATAAGTTTTCGTAATCGAGTACAGTATGTGTACCATTTGGAGCCAAACTTCAAAACAAAACTTTATTTTTAATTCGGAAATAATAAAAGCGTGCTCAATTTAGACTACGGGAAAGCTGAATGTGATCTGAATATAGTACGCAGGTTTTAGGGAACCGATTATTTATTGTGTAGTTTGATCAGCTATCTATATATATATAAGTGCTTCTGCACTAGAGGCTAAAAACTCAAGTACTTAGTATAGTTAATTTTGATGATGGAGATCACATTGAATGGATTCGACAAAACTTGCCCGGTATTTTATCCATTTTGTGTACATTTTTCGTAAAAATTAACTGTTGTGACTTTATTAGATCAAAGATGCTTTATCCGTTACGACTTGATGGAATCATGACCAAGCAATATCTAGTTTTCCCTTGTATTTTCTTTCATAACATAAGATAATAATGAAAACATTATAACCAGCCGCGTAAAAAGCGTACCTAGAGTCATTCGGGGTAAGTGATCGCAGTGGGTAAGTGGGCGCAGTGCCATTATCTCCGAAACGGGGCACGGGGGGTATATAGTTTGTTTTGGTAAGTTGGCAACGTTTATGCAGACAACTAGTTGCGACACATAGTTTGACCGCGCTGTGCGTGTACGAGTTGGTAAGGAGCGAACAACAATTTTGACAATTTAAAGTTAGTTTTGGGTTATTTTACGAAGCGTGTAGCATATACGTTCTAAGGCCGATAGTGGTAAGGCTTTTGCTATAGATTTGGAACTTATCTGAGCGTGTTTTGCAAAAGAAAGTTCTTGGCAGAATGAATAATTTTCTGATTTTGTGTGCATTCATTTGTAATTTGTCCGTTTGGGGTAAGTGGGCGCGGGTAAGTGTTCGCACTTTTACGCTAAGCAAATAATTAATAATTATTATTTTTTTTTAGGTTTATAAATTTTATAATTATTAATTATTTCATTTGCCAACTTACTTAAGATAAGATAGGTTTTTTTTAACTTGATGTCAAATTCGATATACTAATTATGATCTCTAAATAGGTAAAATCTATGCAAACATAAAAGTTAAAATTTTGTTTAAATATATAGGTACATAACATAACGTTTTATTAGGTATATAAATTTTATGATGATTGATTATTTCATTTGCCAACATGCTGGTATAATATTTAAAGTGATTCTTTCTTATGTGTTTTCTAAGTGTATTTTATACTTGTAATCGGAATAAATAATGCTTGATTTACTTTTATTTTGCAACGCGAACACTTACACCACATGCAATCACTTACCCCGTAAGGGTGCGAACACTTACCCGCAAGTCGGGGCAAGTGTTCGCATTCCGATTTTTCGTCTTAAAATGCATTTATTTCAAAAACTGAAATAAATGACAGTACAAATTTCATTTATTTTAATTGACAGATAATTTTTCTAACTAAAAACAATACTTTAGGTGCTCTAAATACTAGATCTTGAGCACAGTGAAGTGTCAAAGTGGAAAGTGCGCCCACTTACCCCGAATGACTCTACTATGCTATTCCAGGTCGCGGTTTATCGCAAGTTTCATCTAAATCGATTCAGCATGACGCGCAAACATTGAATCAAAACAAACAGTCTCACAAACTTTCACATTTTGATTACCAATATCCTTAACTTATCACCGGAGATCTGTAAAGACTTGTTGACTCATAGAACAGACAGTAATTAACGTTAGTAGTTGACGAGAAACGTGGTTAAGTGTTGTTTTCTCGTTAAGTCTAGATTGGAATAGAGTAGAGATGATAATGCAAGAGTTTAAGAGTCAAAAAAGTTATAAACTACTTATAAGAAACCTATAATAAGTAGGTCGTGAGTAGCTTGTGTGCATACGCTTGGTTCATCTGTGGTCCAACTCATCTAGCCATTGTATCACAGGTGTGCTAATCAAGCTATCTAATGTCAACGACCTCGCTTTTGTTCAACAGAATGGCCAAGATCAGCCATGTGAAGTAAAAGTGCTTTTTCATATAACACACCGGAGAAAGTAACTTACCTACGCAAATAATAATAAAAGTTATATGCTATTCTGTAATAATGCTATTTGTGAATTAATATCTACGAATTATGAGTTTGTGGGAATTATTCTGTGAGAAAAATATGACCATAGAAAGGAAAGGATGAACAACTTTTAACTTTTTTAAGCATTTAAATGCCCAAGCAAGATACATAAGAGAGATAAAATCAAAACATCTTTTTGTAATTCCATAAAATATTGAAAGAGAAAATCGAACATTTCCGCTGACCACAATAGACATAATCTTTTACAAAAGCTTACCGCCACCGTACATGTTAAAACTTTGACCGCGAAAGGAATTTCATCAAATAATGATCGTATCGGTTGACCTGTGCCACTGACAAGTTCCAAGTTCCTGTCGCATGCGATCATTTACATCGAAGAGTTGGCAGGCAGGCGTTCCGGTAACGCCGGCCTAACTGCGCATTGGACCCGTAACGGTGCAAGAATGCCTACCCGCTAAGATATACCACAGGTTAGCGGTTTGAAGAGCATTTGTTGGAATCACCTGGTATCTGGGCCTAGCTAGGCTCAAACAGATCCCGTTTATTGTAGAGATAGGCCATCAAAGATACCCAATGCTTATGCCTACCATCTCATTTCAAACAAACCAAAATCATAAAGGCTGTTACATAAAAACCAATCATTTTTGACACGGTATATTCTTGTAAACGTCGTTAAACCAAGACGGAGGCCTTGGCGCGGCCTTAAACTCCATCCCCAGAGTAAGCCATAATAACCTTATGCTAGTGTGAAAACAGATAAAAACCGATTTAGCACCAGTTTGAGCTATAGGAAGCCTGTAGAGATAAATCTTGATTTATAATGTTGTCGTGGTAAAAATGCAGATTGGATCTTCGACCTTGACTGTGATGATCTTGTCTATTCTCTCTTACTCAGGATTCGCCCTTTTTAAAAGTAAATTATATTTCATTACATAGTGAAAAATCTTTCCAATCAATGCGCTAATCCTTGCGCTACAAGATACCCCATGACTTCACTTACGTTACACCATGTTTTTAATACATAATGTTGTATCCGGAACTTAAAATCTGACTAAGCGTGACCTAAATCTAAAATATAATTTCCTCTAGCTCTTCAATATAATCTATGAGTCAAGCTTCCGAGGTAAACTTTTAACACCTCTATTACGTTGACAATAAGGTCGAGAATGTTGCATCTTACGTCACAGCTTTCACATTTCTCGTGCCGTTGCGTCAGCGACAGCACCACAAGTGTTTTCTTATTGACTAATGTTGGAAAATAGGTACTCTCTTCAATGTAGGTTACATCCGAATCCGTTCCTCACTGTGACATGTGCAACATGTTTTAATTCGTCAGTTTCAGAAAAATTAAAAATAATGTAAATTATTTGCCCTGATTATTTATCCTATGTGTGTCCTAGTGTGTATGTGTACAATGTTTTATGAAATTAATTATTATAATTAAAACACTTAATTTCTTAATTTTCTATAATATTTTCAGTAAGCTACTCATATTACTACGCCTTTTCGATGAAACAGAAAAAACAAAAAAAAATTACAGGCTTTGGTAGGTACCTAAGTGTGATGTAGAGATAATTTACAAAAGATTATGTTCTCATTGACTGAAATATAATTGCGGTTTATTTCGTACCTGATTTTCTACAGTACCTACTCGGGATTGTAAATGAGTGCTTGAGATAAATTATAATCAAAATGTATCATCGGTCAAAGCCTCGACTTTCTACCCCCGCGGCAAGAAGCGCCCAGTAGGTCAACCTATGACAGGTTGTCTGATACCGGAATGCCGATGACTCAGCCCATGTTATGAGGAGCCACCGGACTCATAAAATTTATGTCGATAATAATAATTACCTACTTACTATTTTAGAGTAAGAGATAAGTACCATAAGTAATTCCCTCACATAATTTAGGAACACTGATGGATTCCGCTAGCTTCCGTTTTCCAGTATGGCTACGGTTGAGTCCGCCGTGTTGCTCCCCTCACCAATTTCAGTGCGGTACGGCGATCGATCAGCTTAGACACCACGGATTGTCGTGCACCAGGGCCGCCGATCGGATCTGCCGACACGCCAGTCTTAATGACCTCATCCCGCGAGCGCTTGCCAGCGCCAATGTACCAGCCTTCTGGAACCGAGCGGTTTGCGTGACTATGGCAAGCGCCCCGACGGTATGACTCTTGACCCTTGGGAGAGGGGAAGGCTTTTGGTGTGGGACGCTACTTGCGTCGAAACCCTTGCGCATTCACATCTACCGGTGACATCAGTTGGGCCTGGCGCTGGCAGATTCGGCTGACGATCTTAAAAGGCGCAAATATGTAGATCTTGTCAGAGTTTATTTATTTAAACCTTTTGGGGTTGGCCCTGGGTCCGTCGGGTACCGGGGCCCATCGCGTATTCAAAATTATTTCAGGACGTCTGATCGAAGCGACGCGTGCTCCTAAGTCTGGCACTTATTTGGCTCAACAGATCAGCATTACCAGGCATAAAAATTTAATTTAATTTATTGACGATAGACATTTTAATTACTTAGTACTTAGTAAATTCCCGCTAGTCTTTGACTTGTGTGGTAAAATACGTCGATAATTTTCCAATCGCGTTACGCTTCATCCGTTTTGGAGAAGAGCCATAATGTAAATGTACCTTGAACCTGCCGTGACCCGGTCACGGAGAGCCGTCGGTTGCCAGGTGGCCTTAAGAAGTGGGCCTTCGCCCTTGGCACTTTCCCCCACACTTATCACCATTTGCTGTTACCGGTGGATCATACCGGTTTTGTACCTATTCGATCAGGATCTTTGGCCTACATTCTGAAGTAAGTGCCTGGTTCTGTTAGCTGGGTAAAGTTAATGGTTAGAAAACGTGAAGAGACTAATAAAATGTTAATAGGGCTCTGGTCCAAGCACTAACTATAAAATTGTTTACCTATACGAAGTGGCCTGATGGAATGATTAAACATAATTAAAAGTTAATTAAAGCTGGGTGGGATGAATATTATTTAATAGGTGGGTCCACACAGACCGAGCAGCCTCGCGAGGCATTTGCCGCGCGAAGCAGCTCGGTTAGTGTGGACGCGCGGCAGCCTTGGTATCATCGCGAGGCTGCCGCTTGCCTCGGCCGAGGCACGTCCACACTAACCGAGCTGCTTCGCGCGGCAAATGCCTCGCGAGGCTGCTCGCTCTGTGTGGACCCACCAAATGAGTATCTAAAACATTCGCAAAAACATTTGAATACCGGCATAGTTCGTAACAGTAGTATGAATAAAAAAAAACTAAAAACTATCCTGGCTAATTTTCTATTTTCTTCCCATAAAACCTTAAGTGTCCAACAAATATTATTAAAAAACAAATCTGTCCACCAACGCTTACCAACAAAAAACAAACTTTATGAATTCTAAAAGTTAAAAATGTTTTGGTATTTTAGGTCCAGCCCTAATATTCTACAATTTGGCTCCGCGTCTGTGTCAATCAGCCATATATGAATGTGTTTCCTATAGTAACATCAGTTGGTAATATTATCCAGTACTAGAAAACCTTATCCACCTGTGAGAAAATTCTTGGCTCATTCAAGCAGTCAGCCTACCCACTTATCTAAAGCAACACCGTACTATGACATCATATGAAGGAATGAGGTTATCATTTTATGATAAAAGCTGAAGAATTCGAGATACCTACTGTCAAAAAAGCCGTTCCATTCAAAATGTAGAAAATGAATTTTCTTCATATTATTTTTATGTTGTTCGTTGTAGGGGTTACGAAATTTAACCGCTAAGTGTTTTTTGGTTTTCCAAGCAGGGTTCAAAATAGTGTGCATTTCATATAAACTTAGAATATATATATTGATACGTGACCGTAGAAAACCACCTATTCCTCGTGGACATACCAAATATTCGTACACAAAGGTTTGGCTCCACATTCATTATACGTACAGCCCATGTATGGAACTCCCTGCCGCCCTACCTGTTTCCTGAAAACTACAATCTAGGTGCCTTCAAGGCTAGAGTGAATAGATTTCTTTTAGATCGATGTGATCCATCCTCGGCCACACCGTCGCTTAACATCAGGCGAGTTGGTGGCCAAACATAGACCTATTTTCTTTGAAAAAAAAAAAAAAAAAAAAGTACCGCGCTAGCAAAACCGCGGTTGGAATTTATGAAGAGTCGCAATACGGATAAATAGAAACCTAAAGTTCTTTTAAAAGAAACATGATCGTGCTGATGCGGATTCCTTTGTGAAATAGGATTACTGGCTTAAGTAGTTGCTAATCTGTTGAAATAATATGTTATTCAAACGTCTCGACGTTTCGAAAACATCTTTCTGTCTCACGGTCCGTATTTGCAGGCAATCATTCTTGTCAACCGCGAACACAAGGTAACAATCAGTAGGTCTTCAACGAAAAGCCAAGCCAAATCAAACTTTATTCCTTACCATTAAAGTTCACTACCTTAACAGACAGCAGACAGAACATTGCCGGAAATGAGGAGTTCCATGGTAGTGTCAACTCAGCATCACGCTTTCTTGCTTAGGTAATAGCTTGTACCAAGCCGAGTCTAAATACCATCATTATCATCTAATTTACTATAGAGATGAGCTATCTCTCAGCTGTTTATTGTATTTTATTTATTTAAGTGTTTACTTTGTCACCCGCAAAACTCTTCATTCATTCACACAAAACAAGTTCTCTTCCAGGAGTTCCAGGTCACACAAGTTATTACATTTATTTATATATTAAGTATATATTTCCCTAACTCCCAAATTTTTTTTTAAACGTATTTTTACAGAACCCATTTTACATTTTACTGCTCACATTTTAAATATTGGAAAATGAAGGTCAAATAAATAATTAATAATTTGTAGCCTTAGTTTGGAAACGGGTTGTGAATTAAAACAACGAAAAACAAATCATGTTCAAATCAATCCCTAAAGAAGCAATTATAAATCAATGAGTTTTACAGGCTTAACATTTTCGATAATATATAAAGTACCTAGACAGTAATTAATCTCACCCTAGGTACGGAAGAAATCTACTCAAATCATAATCTAAGTTTCTTCGAACATTTCTAAGGGAGTAGTAAGAGAAACATTTCTAAGGGAGTAGTAAGAGAAACATTTCTAAGGGAGTAGTAAGGATAAGTCCAAAACGTTTGCTATATACATGGAAAAAATATTTGTATTAGTTGATGGCTAATCCAGCATGCCCCAAGTTCGCGGTCGCGATTCTCACCGTGTGATCAGATCAGGCTGCGCTTTCGCTGTACCAACACGTACTTAGGGCAGAATAGTACGTAGGGTTGGCACTTTCTTCCACGACGAAGAAAAAACTCAGATATTTCCAGATTCCGAACCACATACCTACGGTAACAATAAAAGTAAAGCAGAAAGCCTTACGGCTGTATAACCAGGATCGATAGACAGTTCAGTTTTTCAGACATTCAATATCCTTTGAAGAAGTTTATGAGTCAGAATGGAATATTTACGAATTAATCAAATAAATCTTATTTTAGTGTGCTTTAAAGTTTTGCATGAAAGAAACAGACTGTGTCCCCAACGCGCAGTAGTTATTCTCACAGATCTTTAGGTATTCAAGACACCTTGATAATGCTTAAAGGGGTAGGTAGTCAGAGGCACATCTAAATACAGCTTTTTTTGCAGTTTATTTTAAAATGATTATACAAACGACGAGTGTCAACCCTAGCGATTGTCGTCTCAGGTCGCCTCCCACGGATCATTTGCGATTTGAATGCCATTCAGAGCGGATAGGGACGAGCGAACTGACAGACCGCGGAAAATCAAAATAGAGTTGCATTCAAAATCAGTTGAGCGAGAGTTGCTCAACTTATTCTGACGCAGAGTCGAAGCGAAGACGCATCATGTTTTTTAAACTTGAAGGTACCGATTCCAACCAAGCGTAGACGCGCGAATTCGCTCGAAGACGAAAGCGCCGCGTGGTTTCATAATTTGCATAACACTTTGTACCTTACTTAATGGAAATAGAGTTGAATATCTTTTAAAGTTTAAAGAACATGCGCGTCGCTTCGCTTCACTCTGCGTTGAGTTGACTTCGGGAAATGGTAAACGACTTTCCTAGGATAATATCGCGGATGATAGATTATTTTTATACTTAATAATTAATTACTTAGTACGGAGTCGGATTAACAAAGTGAAATAGGATAACGATTTTTACCTTTATGTACGATATTTACATAGATTTTAGGGCCTTCTTTTCATGACTTTTTTTCGAATTATTCAATACATCACTATTTGCAAACTTATCGCCGGCCCGCCTTTTAGAATATATAGCTAGTTAATTAGTTGAAGCTGGAAAAAAGGATCAATCTGTGCTGTATCATAAATAGGTAATAATGCTGTTTGAACTTGAAAATAATTCGTCTTTTCAAATCGATAACATCAAACTATTGTTTGGCCATAGTTCCGAAACTTTTTAGAACACTAGATCTATTTATATTATTCCTGAATATCATTAACTAGTAGTTCGCCCCGAACTGAGATCTCGCGCACCGTTGTGTTGATAGCCTAGATTTGGACTTGTTCCTGACTACCCCTATACCTACGTTAAGTGCTCCTTCTAGTGTTTACCACACAATGATATCTAATGCACTACCTCAGTATGGTAAAGATTATAGGCATGCATGCAATACATTAAGTCGTGTCGTGTTTATATTCAATAGTTGACCCCGCGAACTTCGTACCGCGCCTCAGGGAAGGCCTCTTAGTTCGAGAAATTATTAAAATAGCAGTTCAATACAAAATGTATGAGAAAATCAATTCCCTCCCCCTCCCCTCCCCCTCCCCCTCCCCACCCCTCCCCTCACCCTCACCCTCCCCTCCCGCTCCCTTCCCCTCCCCTCACCCTCCCCTCCCCCTCCCCCTGCCCTCCCCTCCCCTCCCCCTCCCCCGCCCCTCCCCCTCCCCCGCCCCTCCCCTCCCCCTCCCCTCCCCCTCCCCTCCCCCTCCCCTCCCCCTCCGTCTCCCTCTATAATTTTGGTACATGCCCAGCCCACTATTTGCAGGAGTTAGCATTTGCATACGTGACAGGTTGCAAGCCCATCGCCGCTATTAGAACGTTAACTGGTTTCCTCACGATGTTTTCTTTCACCGCTTAGAGCTCGTGTTAATGCGCATTTAAATTTTTCTAATCGAAAAATCCATTGATGAGCACGGCCAGGGTTCGAACTTACGACCTATGAATCGAAAATCGAGCACTCTTCCACTCGGCCAACACGGCTTTTAGTTTCAATCTCAAGGAAAAATATCAAGAAGCAACTAAAATCATTGCAAACCAAACCACAACGATGCCACACTCTTTGTCTGTTAACCAGACCTACGAATACATCGAAACTCTATGAAACGGGAGCTCTCTCCATACCTCCGTTAATTGGTTTTCATCATTTTTGTTTTTCACTGTATTTCAAAAACTATAGAACCTAGAAGAAAACTAAAAACCATTTTGGAATGTATAAATTAAGTACTTTCATATGACACCCCACTCAATATATTTGGGTAACTTTGAAAAAACTTTACCCCCTTGGGAACCCCATATCTTTACAACCCCTTCATCGATTACGCTCATACGCTCCACAGCAAATTTCCATAGCACAACCTATTGACCTATCAAGTTTCATACAGATTGGATAAGCGGTTCGATAGTTATGCGAGAACATAAAAATGAAACATACAAACATACAAAGCAAAATCGCCTAACTTGCCACTAAGATCTTCGCTCGCTTCGCTCGCTCGATCGATTAAACCCAGAAAATGATGACCGCGGGTGACTAATATTGAACAAAATGTAACAGTGTAACTTTTATTCACCCCAACCAATACTGATTTAACATACTCGTAACATGAACTACAACTTATCGGGTTGCGCGCGTAGTATGCGCGCGTAGCACACTCCAAGCGAAGTCTATCATAAGAAGAATGGCTACCGTCGCACTTAGGGACGTTTTAATAAGGACCTGGCGCCGGATGGGCAGGCCCAGAGCTCCGAGAAGCTCTGCCACAGCGCGAGTCACGTCCCCCGCGCGTCGCCAGCGCCTCCACAGTATGGCTGCGTTTATCGCTAGAAGAACCCCGCCAGATCCACTCAAATAGACCTGTTTTCAATAAGCATTTATTCAACCTACCACTAGAATTCATTTGAAATATTCCTACATATTGATAGATACATTCCTTACTACGTTTATCACAAGAATAAACCTGATGGGTCCTCTCTAATTACGACTGTTAAAATCAATGGACATTTACTGAATATCAAGAGAATAATTGGAACGACAGGTGATTTAATTCCTGTGATCAACTTTCGTATTGATGAAAGTATTCAATTAATTACTGTGCTAGGCTATATTTTTCTCATTTAAACTTATTTAAAAGCAATGTTCTTCTGCTTCGCTAGTTTATTTTTCTAATAATTTAAATATCCAAACTCTTGTATAAGTTACTTTTTGTGCTTCAAAAACCAAAAACAAACACCAGTGAATGCAAAAGCCAAATCGTCATACAAATCGTGAATGAAAAACGGACCTTTCTATTTTCTACTTTCAATAAAATACCTTTTCAATAATAGCCGTGTTTCAGTCAAAATCTTACCTGGAACGTTTTTGCTTCACAATTCTCCATCCCAGCGCAAAGCGCAAGTCCACCTGCTGCAATGGTGTAAGTCACCAGGACTCCACCAGACACAGACTGCTCCCAACGGAACACCCTCACAGAACGAATGTGCAACGTCAGCAAGACCACCATGATTGTGAGACATGCCATCCGCAATGCCAGTAATATCACGTTCTCTTCATGACTATTGCCAAAAATATAATTCGTCTTGTTTGGTATAGGCATCTTCAATCTAGGAGGGTATTTACTAGATGTCTTCCAAACAGCAAAACTCTTCAGTTACTCTGGTTTTTTCTTGTACAGCTTTGCTTGAAGATAAGCTTACCTACATTTGCAGTTACTACTAAGTAGTCTATTTCGTCTACATTAAAGATACGTCTTCTTTTTACCCAAGATCTGTATCGGTTATGTGCCCTCAAGGGCGATTAAGAACATATCAGATTGGTAATATCCATCGAATTCAATGCACAGTACTTATTTATTTCCTCAAAACTGCAAGCACGTGGCATGATCTTGAAGAAAACGGTTTTGATATATGGCTAACATTGTCAAAGTGAATGACGTAGACAGAACAAAGATTTTGTCAGTTTCAGAATCAAGGAATTTGATTTGTATTAAGAAAATTATTAAGAAAAGGAAGGATGATACTTTTTCCAAGAAGATTCTAAACTACGTAACTGGAGTTCTTACTGACATTTAATGTACAAAGGATTTTGAACCTTATCACGACTACACAACGATCTATTATCATTTAATCTTGGTTATAAGGATTGTTGGTCTTGTTGAGAGGCTTTCTTGGGTGCTTTGTCTCTTTCACACTCGTTGTTGGATTAGTAGTGTGCCCATGTCATTTAAATTTCAGGATATTTTTACCTTATCGCGCTCGACAAAATCAGCGCTTGATTTCGATCCATGGTTTCGATCCTTGAATTAGATCCTTGAATTAGATCCTTGATTTTGATCCTTGATTTTGATTTCGATCCTTGATTTCGATCCTTGGTTTCGATCTTGGATTTCGATCCTGGATTTCGATCCTTGATTCTTGAATTTTGAACCTTGAATCTGAAATCTTGAATCTTGAATCTTTGAAGTGACAGCTGTCAAACTTCAAATGACCATATCTCGGGAACTACTCGTCCTAGACTCCCCGTTCTCAGTTCAAATGAAAGCTATGACCAAGACCTACATTTCAGATGACAGATGTCATTTTGACAGCTGTTATTGAAAATGTAGATCTTGGTCATAGCTTTCATTTGAACTGAAAACGGGGAGTCTAGGACGAGTAGTTTCCAAGATATGGCCGTTTGAAGTTTGACAGCTGTCACTTCAAATGAAGATCTTGGTCTAAGCTTTCATTTGAACTGAGAACGGGGAGTCTAGGATGAGTAGTTCCCGAGATATGGCCATTTGAAGTTTGACAGCTGTCACTTCAAATGAAGATCTTGGTCTTAGCTTTCATTTGAACTGAGAACGGGGAGTCTAGGACGAGTAGTTCCCGAGATATGGCCATTTGAAGTTTGACAGCTGTCACTTCAAATGAAGATCTTGATCATAGCTTTCATTTGAACTGAGAAAGGGGAGTCTAGGATGAGTAGTTCCCGAGATATGGCCATTTGAAGTTTGACAGCTGTCACTTCAAATGAAGATCTTGGTCATAGCTTTCATTTGAACTGTAAACGGGGAGTCTAGGACGAGTAGTTCCCGAGATATGGCCATTTGAAGTTTGACAGCTGTCACTTCAAATAAAGATCTTGGTCATAGCTTTCATTTGAACTTTGAACGGGGAGTCTAGGACGAGTAGTTTCCAAGATATGGCCGTTTGAAGTTTGACAGCTGTCACTTCAAATGAAGATCTTGGTCATAGCTTTCATTTGAACTGGGAACGGGGAGTCTAGGACGAGTAGTTTCCAAGATATGGCCGTTTGAAGTTTGACAGCTGTCACTTCAAAGATTCAAGATTCAAAATTTCAGTTTTCAGATTCAAGAATCAAGATTCAAGATTCAAGAATCAAAATGAAGGATCAAAATTGTATCAGTATTTTAATTCAAAAATCATGCCCTGAAACATCACGTAAATCAGAAAATGATGGAAAAGGCCCCTTAGGGACTAGGAATGTTTAGTTTATGGTCACCCTTTAGAAAGAGACACGCCGCCCAAGTTTTAACTCTCAAGCGGACCTTGTTTTCTGTCTCAGTCAGCATTCCAGGTACGTAGTATAGAAATTCCTTGACTTTTTCTTTGCTATAGTTCGCGCTAGGAGTAATAGTATTCTGTGAGTTCGCGTCACGTAAAAATAACGCTGGAAGACAGTGGAGGGGGTAAGTTTGCGCATGGGTACACTTGCACACGAAAGTACTAGGTCTATTGTTTTTTTTATTGTTTGTTTTTCTATGGAAAACCATTTCATAATTAAAAACTTTTGTGCGCGATTGCTTACTGCGCAGCTTGACAGCCAGCGTTCTTTTTACATGACGCGAACCATAGATAAAGAATCGTCGTCGACGCGAACTATATTTACAAAGATAAAGTATCGTTCAGTATTTTATGTACCCACGTACCCACCTACTTACTAGTTACTTACCTAGAAACCTGCAAGGAATTTGTATACTTAATGCGTAACTAGTATACAAATTCCTGAGTATTGTTTACAAATGGTCAAATCTTTGCAAATGGTATACAAATTCCAGGATCAGAATATGCTTTACCATCTCGGAAAAACTGAAATCATCAAACCAACTGAGTATTTAATATAAAATATTTGGTATTAAATAAATCAATAAAAGTGCGAGGTGGTTTCAAACAAATTTTCCCTTGTTTCAGGATACGTATCAGCAACATGTCGGTTCCCCGGTGCGCCGGCGCACTGCAGGGTCTCCTTCTCCGACGAGAGCCTATCAGAGAACACCTTCGCGACGTACGAATGCGAGCGAGGGTTTGAGCTGCTAGGACCTTCAAGGAGAATGTGTGGTTCTAACGGCCGGTGGACTCCTGAGGGCATCCCGTTTTGTGGTGAGTATTTTGTTGTGTGCATGCCAAAAACTTTTCTTGTGTCCATATAAAATCTAATCTTACCTAGGTCTACTGTACAATGTTGATGATGCTACTATAAAGTCTACAGTAAGATGACCCAAAACTGGGGCATTTTGGTTACATCTGCGCCCTGTGCATGGGCACCGCCGATACCACCTTATTTACGGTACGGTAATTTATTGCGGTTTTTTTTATTTATTGGTACTAGCTGTACCCGGCATGCGAAGCAATGCCACGTAAAGTAAAAAAGCTTTTGGTTGACATTTTTTATTAAAATAAAGATTCCAGGTTAGAAACCCTCGCGGGCAACCTCAGAAAGCCCTACCTTTCATCACAATCTGATCAATGGTTTAGGAACGCATAGAGTACAAACATACCGTAAAAACATTAATTTTATCTAAATAAAAGATTATGTATACTTGAAGAACTTGAACTAGAATATGTGTACTTGCGGCTATTCATGAACTAATTTGGTAAAAGAGATACGTTGATCTACTTGCAACTCATCAACTCGGCAGACTTCTCGAGGACCTCGGGATATTTTTTTTTTATTTTACCTCTTGCTTAGTGTCCATTATGTGTGCCTTCGTTCACTTGTTTTTATCAGCCAACACTATCACATTCACTTGTATCAGGGACGTAGCTATAGCTTTGTTAAGGGGGGGGTCCAAAGGTTCCAATATACCAAAGATCTTTGTTAAGGGGGGGGTCCAAGGGTTCCAAAATACAAAAATTGACTAGGTTTCCTCCGAACTTAATGGGCTAAGGGGGGGGTCCGGACCCCCTAAACCCCCCCTTATATACGTCCCTGACTTGTATTATATCGTATTAGATTCTATCAATTAATGGATGAACTCGTTGAGAGCCTCCAAGATTCTTACGGTCGGTAGTTAGTACTATCTGCTATAATAATATTAAAACCAAAGATCATTAGAACTTAAGTAAGAAGCAACTCCCCGACAAGCGTGACCTGATTTTTCTGCTTTACTAGGCGGAATAATAGCGAGACAAGAATCGTGTAAGGTAAAGTTGTACTTTCATGTAGGTACAAACATAAGCATTAATTAATATTCGATGCAGGTGGCAGCACATTTTTAATTGAGACAAGCTTCCGATGATTCGTTCAATACTTGCTCATAAATATTGAGTAAATCGCATTTTAGACTACGCTATAATATGATAGCTAGCATATTAGGTCGTGGGTTCGATTCCCATCCAGGACAAACATTTGTGTGATGAATATAGATGTTTGTTCTGTGTCTGGGTGTTATAAAGTATAATAAGTATGTATTTACAAAAAGTATATAAGTATTCTATCAGTTATCTGGTTCCCATAGTACAAGCTTTGCTTAGTTTGGGGCTAGATGACACTGTGTGAACACAACAATATCGCGCACCATGCAATTATTATGGACACGTTTACACTTAAATATAGCGTAGTCTGAAATGCGCTTTACCGAGCATTTATCAGTGCATCAAGAGAGGACTGTACGTACCGATCGATAGAATCACTACAGTGTATTCGCAGCTTATCTGCAGCATGTTGACATTGCATCAAGCACGCTCGTGCTCGCGGCTCCGGTGACCCACTTTTACTTTCTTCGTCGAGAAATCACTTCTCATGAGATGTGAATGGCTTTGAAAAAGCGGAAGGCATTGTAGCTGCTCCCATCGCTCTCGAATGAAAGCGCCTTGCCCTTTGTTCTGAGATTACTTGCACGCGTGAGCTTAGGTACCTATGTCATTTGGTTATTACATTATAGGGCTACTATTGCAACCGTACCTGTGACAAGAGTGCATGAAATTTTACTAGATATCTCATTTTTAATTTCTCATATTTTTAAAAGCAGGCAACTCAGGACTAAAACATATATTTTAGGAACGCTCCAGCATGTTGCAGATCAGTGTTTTTTATCGTTTTCCGTCAGTTTTTGTTCTTCAAGTTGATTACTGTCTCATTGACCATTTTTATCATCGCGAATCTATTGAGATCATATATTTTTTTAGCTATTCAAACACACTGCACTAAGATAAGTCAATCGATCAGTCTAGAAATAACTTCCTGCCAGCGAACATAAGCAACTTTAGATTTATGTCAGCATAGATTTACAGCATAGGTACCGTCTAACGCTTCGCCACTTCGATTATTTCCAACTCGCTGATTACAACTTGCCCCGTAACGGTGCCGCCGCCATCATTGATTTAATTATGTACTTATTCTGTTATCATAATGCGTACTTGTAATTTACAATAGGCACCTGTATTGGCTGCATTGTACCGAAAATGCGACGATGATTGTGTATTGTAAAGCTAATGGGGTCGATTTGATCACGATCCTCACGAATGGCAGGTGACGCGCACGATTTGATCGAGCCGAGTCGTGAATATTGTTTCATTTGTAATAAGTTCATTATTAGCATAATGGTGATATGAAATTCAGCGGGATAGAGTGATTAAATAGGTAGGTATGGTTCATAACAAACTTTCTACCTCTAACGTCTTCTTATCGTCGTCATCTTGGTTTTCCCTATATCCTACTAAAGTTATTAATGTGAAAGTATGAGAAGTTGATGTTTGTTTGTAGTTCAATGACACCGGCATAGGCTGACACTCCACTAAAGCGGAGAGGAGATATTGTGTTTAAACAACCAATAGAATTTCTTTATTCACACAAAGATAAAGTACCGTTCCTTCCCTTTTATATTACCTACTTTATTAAACACATCTCCTCTCGTCTCCACCTTGTTTGGAGTCTCAGCCATAAGAATATGAAAAATATTTAATGCGTATAAGAAAATACTCCTTTCCCAGAAGGGTAGGAGTATTTTTTTATACCCATTAAATATTTTTCAAAACAATGTAGGTAAGTAAGTATAAAGAAAACATACCATTTTACTATACTTTGTATACTATAGTCGTATTGCTCATTATACGGACTAAAATTGAAGGAAAAAATGTCATTTTTCCTTCAATTTTGATTGGTTTTGATACGTTTTATGTCAAAATTGAAGGACTATATACCAAGGAATTTCCATACTACGTACCTGGAACACTGACTGAGACTGAAAACAAGGTCCGCTTGAAATAAAACTTGGGCGGTGTGTCTCTTTCTTTTTGCAACTGTGTGAAAGAGACAAAGCACCCAAGAAAGCCTCTCAACAAGACCAACAATCCTTATAACCAAGATTAAATGATAATAGATCGTTGTGTAGTCGCGATAAGGTTCAAAATCCTTTGTACATTAAATGTCAGTCAGCACTCCAGTTACGTAGTTTAGAATCTTCTTGCTATATACTTTATACTTTGTTATGTATGTGCCTACTGTCTACTTTTATTTTTTTATCAAATTTTCTAAGTTCTGACCATAGACTTGGATTTTTTCGCTAAGCCTATGGTTCTGACACAATGGTGCTTGAGCAAAGGCGGCACGGTTTCGCGCGATCGAGTAGATATAGGTAGTTTATATTCAGTACACGATGTTTATTCAGTGCACTGGTGACTCAGTTGTCGCGCTGACCCATGGACCTTGTCGACAGGTCTTTCACCTTTGTCGTAATCGGAGACGAACTGGCGGATTGCCTGAGGCTTAGCGGAACTCAGCTTCTTTTTAAACCACTGTTGTATTACACCAGGTGTTAGGCGGTGGGTAAAGTTTAAATGCTGAGGAGTGGTTTTAAATTTTAATTTTTTCGATTTGTTTTTGGTTCCAGATCCAATTTAAAATCGGGTTACCTGAAGAATGGAAACATTAACTAGTTCATTTTTCTAGATGAGTTATTTTGATTCTGAAACTTTATCTCAATGTAAGAACCCCTTATTCCAGATTACGAACTATGAATATTCTCAGTTTCATCCAAATCATGTTAAAAAACATACTCACTACTTATACTTAACTAAAATATTACGATTCCTACTCAAAATTTTGTTTTAATAAGTTTTGGTTTCTTGGAGCCCAAAAGTTCTTATGGGAACATCTACGATATACTTCTTCCAAAAATTTTGTTGACGCATGGCCGATTGAAGAGCTCAAAAGAGTAATTAATTCCTAATTTAGTAATTTATGCAACTTTAAGAAGACATTCACTAGACCCGAATGCATAATGAAGATTTCGATCTGTTTCACAATGTATGTCGCTCCCGATGTCCACAGAGTTCCAATATTTAAGCAATTTGTATTCATGTCTTCATTAAATTACTTCACCGGCCCCGCTGATAAAACATCAAACGTTTTTCGCAACAAGATTTTCTGTAACAACTGCGTTCGCGACTTTACGTGGAAACGCAATTGGAAAATTGTACTTCTCTCTCTAGCATGGCGACATTACAGAATCCACAGGAAAGTTATCAACGCAAGTGTCTAATAGTTGCCATCTGAAGGAGTTTTAACTAGATACACACTTCAATTTTTTTAATACGGTCTGTTGTCTGTTTTTTCATTTCTCTATCAATCAATGGTGCAAACATAACTAACCAGTTACGTCTGCCCCATTAATGGCGCAAACATCAGTTACGTTTCCACCATTAATGGGGCAAATCAATGGCGCAAACGTAACCTCGGGGAAATATCAATAGGCATTATTCATCCAATAATTTATACTCTCGGGACAGGCAGGAATTTTGATTCCTGTTTGTCTCTCTCGGGACAGGACGCGGTGACAAACAGGAGTAACCCATATTCATTTATTTACCAAAGCTACACAGAATGTTTTTCTTGTACAAAATTATACATTCGGAGTCCTAAAAGCCAGTTAACGAACGCCTCTCAGTCGAACTGTGTAGAAGAGCGGAGCTTTCCCACCTAGATATGCGTCAAGTTCACAAGGAAACGGACGCACAGTACAAATCGTATAGGTTCAGTACAAATCGAACACATTATCGACATATTATTATTATTTATTTATTATTATTATTTATATTGATATAGGATTTCGATCAGTAATTTACCGGCTTGTTTGAATCTTAAATATAGCATTTGAAGGTATTGCTATTGAATAGCTATTCGTTTAAAATCACACAAAATGAATCTAGACTTTATTTCATAGACGGTGTTCATAACTTACTGTTTTTTTGCTCCATAATAAAGTACTTAAATAAAAAAAAAACATTTTATTCATGAATCTTCATGAATGAACTTATTAATGAAGATTTCATCGAACTAATTCTTCTGTTGTCCCATTACGTGCTATGCATAGTAAAAAGATCCTCAATGAATCCCAGTTGGCAGTGAACCCGAGAAAGACAGCTACTAGTGTCACGGGACTCACTAAACAATAGCTCCGGAATGGGAGCACTAGGTTTGTTGCAAGTGACACGCAAAGCTATCTCATATTGTTGTGTTTCTTCACGTTGTCAATGAGACTCAGAACGGTTGATAATGACTATAATAAGGTTGGCAACTGTATTTTATTACTATTGCTATCTCTTTCATGGTGAATTCTTAGCGGATAATAACAAAAATTATAAATTAGCCGCCTGTATTATTATCTGAAGTTAAGAAAGTACATTTTAGTTGTAAGTAATAGGCACCAAGTTAAACTACATGATCCAAAAAGATTTTAAAATTATGAATAGGTACTTCAAGATTTACTTATCAAAAAGTCTCTAAATATTTTTGAATCGAAGTCAACATGTTTACTTTAGAATCAGTTGAGCCATCTAAACAACGATCTATCTCTTGACAATTATAATGTACACCCCCTGCCATACCTTTCAATCTCGATATCTCTGCCCATCCAAAGGTTGTCTGGAAGAGATCGCTTCTAAGCGATAAGACCATTGTAGGATTACTCATAAGGTTATTCCTATAAAAATGTTATTTTAAGTTGTGTACAATAAAGAGTTTTCATTCAAATGCACTGTGCAATACATAATGTACACACATCAAAAAAGTTTGAAAACATAAGTAACAATTTTTTTAATATGTTGAAACTTCGTTTTTATACAAAGAAACAAAGGGAAATTGTGCTATTTTTTATTCCAAATTAAGTATGTTTTTTAAATAAAAAATCTTCATTAAAAAGATTTTTAAAATATATTTACTAGGAATCAAAAAATATAGGTAAGTACTTAGCATTTTTATTTTCAACTTTTAAAAGTGATAGCAAACTTTTTTCGATGTGTGTATATATTATGTGTGTATATTTAGTAATATTGATTTCCCAAAATAAGGATCCTGGTGTTAAGTTAGATAGAATAGCGTTACAGTGAGCCCCACGTCACCGTTAGCGACAGGTGCGGTGGCACACTTCCGTGCGCCGTTACCTTTAGGGCTGCCAATATCACTCACTTGAATCAATCCCAACTTGAATCCTTGAAAAAATGTTTTGTATTTTAAAAACAAAACATTTTTATCAAACATATTACTATCCACAGCCCGACTTCGCCTACTGCTGGGTATAGGTACCTATCCCTTAGCTTATCCCATGTTTCATGGTCATATGGCTAGCCTCATCCAAGTGCGGGCTTTGAGCCTCGCAGATCATTATAAAAGAAATATTTATCACTCTCTCTCAAATAAATAAAATATAATTAAAATAAAACTCTTAAAGACTATGTATCTTTTGAAAACGCAATAAAACATTATTATTGTTATTATTATTATATTTTATGCCTTCGTCTTCCAAACAGTTATTTGCCAGCCCTGAAGACTCCCTAACAGGCCTATGCTAGTAGAGTCAATGGCTCGTGGCTTGTATTACACGGCAGACAACATTCTCGCTTGGTTCCAGTTCAGTTCCGTTCGAAATACTAGATCATCATGCGGCATGACAACCCTAACGATCAAAGCTATCACTCGGTAACGAAGGCAAAAAAACTACAATTTTATGAGCCGATATTCAGGCCATATGCGTAGATTTTATAGAGCAAACCAGTATATTTATAACACGACTACTTAGGCTTTTACCTCTTTACTAGATGATTTCTATAACATCAAGAGACAATCTTAGGCTGCCTGAGACATTAGCAGGACAAGCCTAACTTAATCTAAACCTTTTTAGCTTAATCGACTTATTCACAGCAAAGACATCGCCTATGCGTGTGGGGCCGACTTCGCGCGTTTCCTTACAATGTTTTTCTACGTCATTTAGAACTTTTGAATAAATGCACATACATTTTTCGAAAACGAAAAATCCATTGTTGCACGCCTAAGTAGGTAGGGTGGGTTGTCCAACTGTGAACCAGGCAGATGCAATGAACCACCGCTATATTTCAAAAATGTGACATTGCCGTTCTTTACGAATACTGCCAACAGGAACGCATACGCACCCCTCACTCTCTCCCCAAATTGCAAGCAGCGCAAGCTTAAGACGTACGCCCTGTGATCGAATTTATAAAAATGTATCACAAAAGCAAGTTTTTTGTGTTGATTTCATTCTTTTTCTACATTTTTTGGGTGTTACCTACAGTTTTTTTTGCCTGTTACGTATGAATACACATACATAACGTTGTAAATTACACTATAGTTAGTTTGCTGTATCATCATTTACCAGGTGAAATTCTGAGGTTTGTTTTGTCAATGGGGTGTGTCCAGCAATGAGCCATGACATAGTGTCCTGCATTGAACCATAGTTCTCACATACATTTTCCCAGTCCGAGCTGCACCTACCATTAATATACGTTGAGAAACTAAACCACCTACTTATTACAACTAGATTTGTATGATAACCTACTTATAATTAGTATTAGGATAAAAAAAACCATATTGCTTGATGACAATACATAGATTTTATTAAGACTAAGATACGCAAACCTAAATATAATAAACTGTACCTCTACCGGCTTATATTTCGTAGTTAGTAATAATTTTGCTGATAGGTAATAATAATAAAGTAAAAACATTGCCCTTTCTCTTGGTAAATAGGTGGTTCATTGCAGAATTCGGTCTGGTTCAATGCGTACCACCCGTGTTACGCAATGAACCAATTCTCATTTTTTGCTAAATCTGTATTTCTAAGAAATCTAAAGATTATATGAATAAACTAATAATGCACAATCTCAGCCAGATTAATCACCTTACTTCACGCCAAATCTTAGGTCCGTAAGTCAAAAAATGTAAAAGATATGAACGTTTGAATTTTACCTGGTTCATTGCTGGACAACCCACCCTACTCTATAGTAACTAGATAATCGATAGTGGAAATATTTTTTAGCAATGTGGTCCAAGTACGAGTATATATTTCATCTTTACAGAAAATTCCTAAATCGCAACTGGTTTCGGTTCAAGTGTAGACGTATTGATTCTTCTGCCACAACCAGTTGGCATTATATTTCAGCATCGCAATTGGTTACGAAAATTCATTGCTGAAAAGACCGATATTAATAACCATCAAAACAGTAAACCGATATTATCAACACAACTGTATAGAGTATTTTTATATAACCTGTACAATATCATACGATTACATAAATAAATTAACACAACAATCATAATATTATTTCTATAGGCTATGAATATTGATCGCAAAGGCACGGCAATAGTATTGAGCTATAAATCATTCAATTACGTGGCACCTAGGATTCCCATTGTTAGTTGCATTAGAATAAAATTATCACGATTTGGTAAAGAGACAAAGGTCTTTTGTTTTCAATCAAACCAATAGAAGTTTTTATTTTAGGGAGAACGTTATATACTATGCACTGTGAGGTGTTCGCGTCAGGTTTACGTCAGATAATGGTGGAACTGGCGACTGTACCTAGGTCGGCCAGGACCTTTGCATACAAATATCGACATCCAAGGCGCGGAAAATACAGAAAAGACGTAAGACGAGGACGCGTCGCAGACAGAGACATGTGTCTGCGACGCGTCCTCGTCTTAGTCCAGGAATAAAATCACTGGCAAAAAAAGTTAAACCGCTGGCAACAGTTGTTGCGCGGGCGTTGGTTAGGCTAGGCAGGCAATCGGTCCAGGCGGCGGGGCACCGCAACGGGTATGTTTTGCGGCGCGACGCTTCTATACATTTTCTATGAAAAGGACGCGGAATAGACAAATGTCTGCGCCCCGTCTCTTCTATCTGGCCTGCGCCCAAGACTAACCAATTACTGACGTCAATGAAAAGTTGTGAGGAATGTCATTTTTAAATCGCCCTAAACTGATTTCCGAAAAAAAACTTAGTTGTTGAACTTATGAAAAGCCTATGGAAATTTATTTTCACACTAGCTTCCGCCCGCGGCTTCGCTCGCGTGGTACATACCCGGATAAAAAGTACCTAGCCTATGTGTTTTCAAGGTAAAAACTATGTATATTCCAAGTTTCAATAAAATCCGTTCAGTAGGTAGTTTTTGCTTGAAAGAGTAACAAACATCCATACATCTATACATCCAGACATACCTCCTCACAAACTTTCGCATTTATAATATTGTAAGATAGGATGTAAATGGAAATCATATTGCACCGACTCCACTTGATGTAAAGGGGCTGGAAGATGATATTGATTATTGTATACAGGGTGTGGCAAATTCTTGGTCACTGAAGGGTAGCTACCTTTTCTCTTGTAGTTAGAAAGTTTTGTTCTTACGAAACTTCAGTTTTATTTTGAAGAAAAAAATAATTGCATTTTTAGATTTTTGAAAAAAAGTACAGTTAGCCTAAAAAATTACATTTGTCAAAAAAAACAAGTTGGTCTTATTCGACTCTATTTCCCACCAGGAACACTTTTCCCAAAGTAACTTATCAAATCAAATCGTAAGTTTTTGCAATAATTCAAAAAAACACATCCCATACATTTTTTATGAAATCAGTAGTTGTAAACATTATAGTGCCACTTATTCTATGGTTATTAATTTAAATTCGTAACTGCTTCGGCATGCTGGGAGGTTATTGTAAAGCCTTAGGCGCCTAAGACAGAGCCGTAAGAGAGAATGGTATGCATGGAGCATACCATTTGTACATCTGCAGGGAAGCACTTTGTTCTAAATTTAAATACGCGCTTTACAATAGCCTCCCAGCTTGCCGGAGCAGTTACGAAATTAAATTAATAACTATTTATTAAGTGGCACTGTAATGTTTACAAATCCTAATTTCATAGAAAATGTATGGGATGTGTTTTTTTGAATTATTGCAAAAACTTACGATTTGATTTGATAAGTTACTTTGGGAGAAGTGTTCCTGGTGGGAAATAGAGTCGAATAAGACCAACTTGTTTTTTTTGACAAATGTAATTTTTTAGGCTAACTGTACTTTTTTTCAAAAATCTAAAAATGCAATTATTTTTTTCTTCAAAATAAAACTGAAGTTTCCTAAGAACAAAACTTTCTAACTACAAGAGAAAAGGTAGCTACCCTTCAGTGACCAAGAATTTGCCACACCCTGTATAGCGTTTATTTGATGGGATCTTATTCGAGATACGGGCGGATATTCTACTACGGCACTACGGTGATTCTACTTTTTTTTTTTTAACGAAAATAGGTTCGCGTTTGACCACACCCTGCCTGATGTAAAGCAACAGTGTGGTCTAAGATGCAGCAAGCTTACCTAGAAGGAACCTATTGACTCTCGATTTGAAGACACCCAAATTATACTTTTCTGGAAATACAGATCCCGGCAAGTTCTACTGGTGGTAGTACTTTTTCGTTTTATTCTCATGTCCTAATATGTGTAGTCAGTTACGATATGTATTAAGAGTAGTTCGGAATTATTTAGATCATTCTCAATCTATCTTGTAAGAACTAACGATATGACCCAGATCTATATGAATGCTCTTAACCATAGAGTCGGTTAAACACGAGTGGCTCTATTTTACATTTATATGGCATCAGACAGTTACTTATTACGTTAATGCGTGGATTCGTTTGAAGATTATGAGATAAACATGAAATTAACATTCATGAACCCGTTTATAAATACTGTATTTACAGAAAACTCCCATAAAATGATTTTTAATGATAATCATAAATTAATGCTTATGAATAAATCATAAATTAGTTGACGAATGACAGAGGTGAGTGGAAGAGAAAAACATGTTGTGCCGACCCCACTTAGCGTGGGATAAGGGCAGGGGAATGATGAATCATAAATTAATGCTTTTATCTACTACTTTATTTAAAGTAATCGTCAAATCAAGAAAATATTTTATTTATTTATTTATTTATTTAACACTTTCACACATAACAAATTGTGCAAGGAGGACTTAATGCTAAAGCATTATCTACCAGTCATCCTGGGCGTGCAGAAAGATGGTGTGGCGTGTCATAAAAATATTTTAATTTAATGATAGAAAAGGTCGGTTTCCAAAAATTAAATACTACATTATAAATACTAAGTATATAAAATAATCTAAACTTACATAAACATAAATATATAAAATGAAATACTTATAAATATATATATTATTAATATACCTAACCATTTTATAACCATAAATATCATAAATGAGTATTTACCTAATATTATAATATTTATTATATTATATTATAATATGCAAAAAGAGGATAAGTGATAATGAGCTAAAATAGCAAAGGTGGGCAAACATAAACAATGATGAAAATGATAAAAGTAGTAGGAACTATTTTATCTTTAAATAGGTTGGTACCTACTAAAGATAATTCAGTTTTTTGAGATAGTGCTCACGCACTGACTTTTTAAATGACTCTTTTGAGTCGATCTTTCTGATCTCAGTTGGCAGATCATTCCATAGCTGAACAGCCACAAACGAAAACGAGTTTGACATAAACGACTTGCTAACAACTGGAGTGAAGAGGAGCAGATTTTACCAGATTTTACCCATGTTTTAACTTTCATGCATCACCGAAATTTCAATTTCATCATGACACAATTTTGTTTAGTTTCGACACCACTTCAGCGAAGACTACGAATGGTTCCTATCATTCCACATGTAAGTAGGTAAATATGATGACGCGGATACATACCTCTTCTCATTATAAAGTCTCGTGTTGCTCGGTATGGGTAAGCGCGTGTGAACGCGATTCACTTTTGCTAAGTTTTGACAATTGACTCTCCCTTTCGCGGCGCTTGCGCCCGCATTTTCTGCAAAAACAGAGACGTGCGGTCGCGGACCAGTGCCCACGGAGCTCACCTTGTGACCTCGATTTTCGCCCTTGCTTTAATATATCTAACACATTGAAGAACGTTCAGGCTAGTTCAATGTAACAATGATCCTATACCAAAGATTAACCAACGCTGAAACCACAATTTTTTTAAAGGTATTATGTCTTATTTAAAAGACTGAAATGTCCATTTCCTAATTTTTTTAGGTAATAATATTCACTGTTGCGGGCACCAATGTTTCTTAGATTTCTCAAGAACGGCATTTGTTTAAACAAAAAGGTAATTATGTTCTTGTTTTATTAATTCTCTTGTTTATGTTCCAAAGACTTATTTTCAAGAGTCATAGAATCAATAAAGAAGTTTCAATTTCTCATTGCGGTATCGTTGGTTTGTCAGCTCTACGAGGACATGCCCATGTCTGCCCCAGTGCCACAGATCGTGGCGTGCGTATAGGTACAATAACAGTCTTTTCATTTTGAACCAAAATTTGTATACGTGCCTATGCTCAAATCGTGAGTGCATTTTATGGGCATGCAGTGAAATCAGTCTTATGGTTAGTCACCAAGGCTTACAAAAATTCAAAAAGAAAGTCGGGCGTTATCCAGCCAAAGCCGCGTTTTTGATAACCTTTAGAGGAAATTCAGTTTAAGGATTTATGATTCTGTGTTTGACTAACTCCATGTAACTGCCGCTGAGTATCTGGCCTTGCTTGTAACTTGGCGATAGAGCTTTCAGGTAAAAACTAAAGCTCTAGCTATCCTAAATATGCTGTTAAAAAAATTTAAATCTAAATTGAAAATAACCTTGGATTGGCTTGTACTTTTTCTATCTTCAAAACGCGCTACGCTGAAACTATTAAATTAATTTTGAAAACTTGCCAAAGTGGTAGCTTTAAACTAGATTGTTTTCCGATCATAGCTACGGATTGAGGCTTGTTATAATAACAACAACAATGCTAAGGAATGCCACCACACCACTTCGCCACTTTTACAAATATCTTCGAATAGCCTCCTATTCTAATACAATACGGCTTCGAATCGATACCGTTAGGTCGTCGACCGTGACATACAAATTTGCATGCAATTATTGACAGTTAGCATCACTGACCAGACCGACCAGACTGCATGCTACATACTAATTTGAGCTGGACATCGTCTCTAGTGTCTGATCAGCAAATAAAACCGATTAACTACTGGTACTATTCTACTTGACTAGCCGCCACATCCTAAATAGTCCATATGCTGTGTTCGTTTGTCTGTGTAAGCCCTGTGGTTTGGCTCTTTCATATAAAAATTATAATTAGCTACGTGATTGGCGTCCTCCTTTACAAATACAAATATTAGTATTCTTAATTTTTAAATATACGAAAAACACGGTTTAGGTCCTTATGGTTTGCTGGATTGTAAAATGACTGTGTGAGCAAAATGTCTGGATAGAAAAAAGTCTATCTACAGGGTGGAAAAAATGAATGGGCCCTGGAGGGAAACTACTTGAAGTCCTTAAGATACAGTATTTTACTTAAAGGAAACATTCCTTTATTTTTAAAAAGAAACATAACTGCATTCAAAGATTTTCTAAAATTCGCTTGCTTCACCCAGGAATCGAACCAACTAAAAATTAAAAAATTAACCACTCCCTATTTTATTCCACTAGTCGATACATTCAATACTAAAGATAAAACTTCTTAAAGAAACATGAGGTTTTACACTCGTCTGTCGTACAAGAAATCCATGAAATCTAATATTTGGTACATAAAGGCTTAAATTGCAAGTTTACTCTACAGTGGAATGGTGAGAGGTATCCAGTAGTGTGATTCAGACCTTTTCGGAATGTATTCCGAATTCGAAAAATAACGTTTCTTCCCTGAAAAACCGTCAACTTTTCGAAGAAAATCATCGAATCGGATGCATTTTCGGAAGTCTGAATCTTGCCTCAGATAGACAAATACCGTCTAGAAAAGTTTTGTCGCGAATGGTGAAATATTAAAAATTATTGAAAAAAATTGTGAAAATTAATGTTAGATTTCATGATCTTTTTTATTTCCAAAACCAAATGTGTGTTATAAAGATTTTATCCTGACATGAATCCTATCGATTAGTGGGATTAAATAGAGCGAGGTTTGTTTTTTAATTTTTAGCTGGTTCGATTCTGGGTGAGGCAAGCGAATTTTAGAAAATCTATGAATGCAGTTTTGTTTCTTTTTAAAAATAAAGGAATGTTTCCTTTAAGTAAAATACTGTATCTTAAGGATTTAAAGTAGTTTCCCTCCGGGGCCCATTCATTTTTTCCACCCTGTATACTCAACGTCTTTTCACTTTTTATTTGTTGACATTCGAAACGTAATAATTAGATGGTCATCACAAAGATAAAGTATCAGTAGCTTTCCTTCCTGTGCAAAACGATTCTGCAGTCATTTAGCCTCATTACTGTTTATTCATTTTAGTAACTTAAGCTTCTCTTTCAGTGTTGAACGTAGCTGCGGGCAAAGCGCCGATGCAAGTGTCGACCGACGAAGGCGGGGTGCCGCAACGAGCACTGGACGGCAGCACGGCGGCTGTCTTTAGCCCAGAGACCTGCACTCTGACCAAGCCTGAACGCGTGCCGTGGTGGTACGTCAACCTGCTGGAGCCGTATATGGTACAGCTGGTGCGGCTTGACTTCGGGAAGCCGTGTTGTGGTGAGTTAGAATAGAGGAACATTCTCTGAGTCATTATAATACACAACACAAGGAAATACTTAACTCTAGTGAGTTAGAACAGATAGAGGAAAGTTCTTTGAAAAATAATAACATACGAGGATTATTCGATATTTTACGTTAATCATTCCTGTGTCTCATTAGAATAATTATAGAAAGTTTTAAAGTGAAAATCTACTAATTCTTATACATACATCCATACATAAAATCACGCCTCTCTCCCACAGGGGTAGGCAGAGACTAATTCTTTTACCTAACAGAAAAAGAAATAAAACGAAAAATGACCATTTTTACTTAAAATCTGTAGATTATGATGATCAGTGAGGTAAATTAAATGCAAAGGAAAGAACTAAGATGTGCAGTTACTTCTTCTTCGCATTATCTACATAATAACATAAAAGAGGTTATTTGCCTCTTGCAAAATCATTGCGAAATGCGTGTGAAGCAAATAACAGTGTATTGTGAAGACAGCTGCCGGAGATGTGACCAATTGCACTCTGACTACACAAACGCAACCTAAGTGCCTTGCTTGTGTAAAGTTTCATCATCATTATCGTCCACTGCCGATTTCGGCTAACGATGGGTTTCCTAGGGATGTTCGATATTTCGGATTGTATCGATATTTCGTATCGCAATGTATCGTAATGCATTGTATCGATATTTTGTATCGATACAGTATCGAATCAAGCCAAGTATGTAGGTACTTCGGTACTTAAATAAATAAAAAATGTACCTATTTTGTAAACTGAAATCTTTATTAACGTAACGTTGGTGTGTTTCATCTTGAAGTTAAAACAATTTGATATCAAAAAATTTGATACGATACATTTGATCCGATACACCTTGCACGTGTTGTATCGATACGCCGTATCGTATGCCATTGTATCGATACACGGAAATATCGTATCGTATCGAACATCCTTAGTTTCCTCCCTTTCTTTGCGCCGCACGATCCTTTTGTTTATTTCAAACCTTATAAAAAAAATGTATTTAAGTAGTACCTATATCAGTCATGTGATTCCATAACACAAGCTCTGCTTAGATTGGGGCTACATGATGCTGTGTGAAATGTCCAGCATTATTTATTTATTTATTTATACAGATGTAACTACTCGAATTTTCAAGTTTTAGAGATCATTTAATTCAAAGAACTCATAAAATTACAGGTTGTAGGTACAATTCAATTGTTGTATTACCTATGAGTCAGGATTCTGATGTTGATGTAACTAGTTCCTTGAGTATTTAATCAATTTGAGTGTTTATGGATGTATGCCTGCGGTGTCGATCACTTTATTAATAATATTTCATACAACATAGTGAAGTTCCAAGTTAATTTATGTTGTGTCCCAAAAATAGTTTATTAATTTTCATATTTAACATAGTTTACTACTCGTATCTTCCTTTTACTCAGTTGGGCTGCTTCTGTTCAAAGACAGCTAAGTATATATTCTTATTTCCATTGAAATTCAGAATCAAAATGCCTGAACTTTATAAAGCTAGTACAGACGCATATGCACTAACACAAGAGCGCGGTCGAGTGCGCAAGCGGGCCACAACTCACCACGCACGTCTGTTGTCGCACAAAGAACAAGCTAACATTATACAGTCAATTACCTACTATTCAGACAGTAAAAAACTTATCACGACAATCACCATCATTGACACTACCAGACAAGTTATTTATATAAAAGAGAAATTACAAATAAGAAATAAACATTAAAAATGTTGTTGACAACAAAAGCATGTAAACATCGTGCAAAATTGCGTCTCAAAAGAGAAATGACTGGTTATGTTATGTTTAAAATGGTGAGTTGCAAATCTTGCAATTATTTAAAACTTGATTTTTATGACAATTCATATCAAAAGTGTTGTTATTCTCGTAATCCAGATCTAGATCTTGCGTCCTGACGAACAATTCACCGTATGTTCAAACAGGCTAGCACCGATGAAGCCTTCTCAACAAATATATTTGTTAACAAATAATGCCATTGTAATAATTGCTTCGAAGGATTATGTGATGATTGTCATCGGTTCCGGTCGTTCTACGTCTGAGAGAGGAAATAGGAAGACCATTGTTTTCGTAGTAGTATGTTTTGAGAAATACCAGATAAAATTAATATTTCTTGAGGAAACGTAGGTACTTATTATTATTTAATTAAATGAATATAGAGTTTTTAGGGTTGTTGTTCATTAGATTTTCTGAATTAATTCTGCATTTAACCGATTCTCAAAATCGCGACATGTAAGTAAATGAACTTTAAACTAATCGTTTCAAAATCTTAGGAAAACTTACAGTTAGCTTAGAGAATAAATCATACATATTATTATACACCCAAACAAAAAGGAGGTATGTAATAGACGAAGGCCAATTAAAAGTTTCATCAAATACATAGAAAACACCCAGACCCAGACCACCCCAAAAAACTGTCTCACGGCAGGAATCAAAGCCGCAACGTCCTGCATAATTTTTGTCCCTGGTATGATAAAATAAAACAATTAGAACAAATCAGTTAGGGAGGCCAAGTCAAACCGTTTACCACAAAGCTAGTATTAGATAAGCCCTTAATATCCGAGTAATGGCAAGTCTTTCAAGCGAAACAGCTTTCCACCATGATTTAATCTAATCCGACCTCTTGTGGCCGTGATTATAGTGAATTATCTACGGTTATGACAAGCCTCAGCAGGCTCGAATGACTACTATAAAGTGAAAGTGTCGAGACAAAACGCAAAATAACAGAAATGTATTATGAAAGTTATATTACAATTTAAGAAAACTCGCGGCTTAGTCAGCTCCACAAGCATTGATCATTTGTCATTCCTAAGCTACTCGTATGGTATTTGTGAGCCAGTTCTTTTAACACCTGCGGCGTCATTGTAAAGTAGGTACCACTAAAACCAAACTCATCAGCTAATGTGTTCAACAAAATGGACAAAGCTATCATAGCATTAGCACATTAGCCCAGTCGTATTATCTTATCTTAATGGAAGCCTTAAGACTTGCACTTAGGTGAGTAGTCAACTCATTTGATAAGAAAAAAACTATTAACCTCATTGAATAATAGTTTAGAAGATCTATAAAACGAATAGAATAACAAAAACAAGAACCTTTGACCTTTTGTTTAGTTATATATGATGTTGAGTTATATATTTTTATACGGAGTTTGGTATCTAAAGCGCGGTTCGAACCGCTTGGGGTGTGAAACGACTAAAGACCCTTTTTAATCGTGTCTATGTTTATACAATGGTCAATCTAACTAAATCAAGATACTAGGGCTACACTAAATGTAGTTAGTGTTGTGGAACGAGTATACCTTCCTGGTTTTATTGGAACAGTATAGTGCAATGAATATCATTAAATCACTCGGCCATGTTACGATGATTATACTGCTGAATAAACAAAGGAAACAATTATTGAGGAGTAACCCGAATATAACAAAGACTCAGTTTTCCACAGCTATTTTACCCAAACAATAGCAATGACGAAGACGAATGACGACACAAATGTTTTTCAATTACTTTTCGCCACTATCAATCAGCACCTATACTGGATCTAGACATTTCTAGACCTTTCAATTTGATTTCCACTGATGGCCAGCTACAATTCTGAAAGATCATATGAACGTCATCCTTTCTATTGGTTTTGAGCTGCATTCAGCCTTCATTCATGGTTCTGACAAGATCTTTTGAACCTCAGTACAACCGTACAACGAAGTTTTACAACCTATTGCAACTTCAACTATGAAATGCGTTTCTCATCACTTCAGATCATTATGCCATCTCCATTATGTCCTCAATTGAAATGCTAGCAATAAAATTATTAATCCCTTGCAGGTGCCAACAAGCCAGCAGTGATAGTGGTCCGCGTCGGCAACAATCGACCCGACCTCGGCACCAATCCGATCTGCAATCGCTTCACCGGCTTTATAGAAGAGGGACAGCCTCTGTTCTTGCCTTGCAACCCACCAATGCCCGGCGCCTTCGTCAGCGTGCATTTAGAAGCCAGCAGCCCCAGCCAACTCTCCATATGTGAAGCGTTCGTGTACACAGATCAAGCGTTGCCCATCGAAAGATGCCCTCAGTTCCGAGATCAGCCCCCAGGGAGCACCGCAACGTACAATGGCAAATGCTACATATTCTACGATAGACAACCGGCATCGTTCAAGGAGGCGTTGGGCTTCTGCAGAGCCAGGGGCGGGACGCTTGTGGACGAGAGCAACCCGGCGCTGCAAGGGTTCATCAGTTGGGAGCTCTGGAGGAGACACCGGTAAGTCCATTGCAAGGCTGGCGATTCCTTTCAAAGACCATCTACCTAGGTACTTATTTTTAATGGTACTGAAGTGCGAGAATTCGTAACAGATCTCCATTTGAACCAGGATGTAGCTTCTATCTCTAATTGAATCAATCCACGAAGAGTGTCTTACATAACACCCTTTTTGTATAAAGAATAGAAGGAAAGCGTAGTTTAAAATGTGTGTTGCAAGTTGTAACAGCACACATTTGCGTGATATGAACGCACTTCCAGCGAAATCCATCACACCACAGCTAATGCGAACTTAATGTCCCCAACAAGGAAGCGAATTGAATCGTAAAGGTGATTCTACACTGGACTTCACAACGTTGCAAACAGTTTGATAGTTACTTTAGACTTCACTGTAACAGTTTTGAAATCAAAACTTCAAGAGCAACATAGATTCTCTCATGGGACATTAGAATTAAAATGAAATTTATGAATTTATTCAAAGCAACGTTTTAAGGTTTGGTGTAGAAACCTCTTAGTCCACGCAACAGCAGATTATTTAAAACACCATGTACCCTAACTATGAAGATCATACTATAATTGTCTTACGTTTAATTGTTAGATACACCAACGCTATGTACATAATACTCTTACATAGTACAAAGTGCGTAGATCACATGCCTGGATCCTCTTCTCTTCTTGTGCGTGATAATTATTTTGTTGATTTAAAGTTTTCGCTGCATTATTCCAAAGTTTTCAAATTTTTTTTCATGTTTAATGATCATTACCAAACCATACAATATGGTAGTTAACTGACCCAATTAATATATGGCAGATGATTCAACTTTATATAAAATTCATATCAACTTTTTACTCCGACGAAACTAAAACCGGCTTTACAAAACAACACGTAACAGTTACCTACGCGAAGAAAAAATTGTAGCACACACTCATTAAACTGGACGCTCTATTAGTGATCGGCTACGGGTAGTGGGCTAGACGACGCGACGCACCCGTGTGGGCCGTACTAAGGTCCGAGGGCCGGGCTCATACCCATTGTTTTAGAAAGACCCTGATTTCTCGGGTCTTTCTAAAACAATGTCATTGTATGAGCCCGGCCTTAGCTGAGAGGATGGTTTAGCTGCTGGGAAAGCCTACTCCATCTCAAGTCTCAACATTGTCCCAGGCGCTACAGTGTCCCGATAAGTGTAGGCAAAGATTGCCCCCTGACACTGTTTAAATCATCTAGTTAAGATGTAAAAGCCTAAGTTTTGATTTCTCAATTTTTTTTTAATCACTATTGTTCTACATTGCTAATAATAATTTTTTGGTCTCTGGTTTTAGCATAATGAAATGTTATGATCGCAAACGAAATGTTACCGTATTTAAGTATAGTATTTTTATTAAATAACATTAGTATAAGTTTCCAAATAAAAATAATTGAGAGATGTAGAAAAAAGGGAGCTTCAGCCCTTCAGTGGCACGATACGGTTCAAAAACAAATTGGGCTTTGGGGTAAATGTATAATTGCTTATATATTTACCCTAAAGCCTTACTTCGGCCCTGGCGAAAACACCTGGTGAGGCAGTTATCGTGTGCCGTCTAACGGACAGGCCTCACAATTTCGCTGCCATAGCCTCCTCCGACGATTTAGAAAGTGACATCGCTGCTATGCCGTTTTTGATTATAGTTTTTGAGTGAAACCGTTTGCAGAGTGGACCCATTTTACATGGAGACGAAACGTTAGAGAATGTTGAACTATGTTATTACCCGCTGTTCGTAGTAATGCAGTCAGACCGTAGCGTATAAGTATGAATTTGTGGAATCGACAGGATACTTGCGGCCGTTTCACTATAATTTGCTCTGCGAGTGATAAAAGCTCTAGCCGCGTGTGTAAGGCGCATTAAACACTTGATTGTAAGATTGCAATCACCAAACGAATTATATAAGTGATGATGCAGTTTACTAACCGTGCTCAGTGAGTCGTGTCGACAACGTGTTGTGGCTAACAGCGGGTATTCTTGCGCAGAAGCGACAGCAGCAGTCAGTATTGGATGGGCGCCGTGAGGGACCCTCAGGACCCCAAGAACTGGAAGTGGGTCAACGGGAATGACGTCACTGTCTCATTCTGGAATGCTCCTGGGGGAACAGAAGGATGTGCACGCTTCGATGGCAGCAAGGGCTGGCTGTGGGCCGACACTGACTGCCAGTCCAGAATGAACTATATCTGTCAGCACCGTAAGTTCATTTTAGATTGTAGCTTGCGAGCGAAAGTTACTGCGAGTTTTGTGTGATCTAAGCGAATTTTTTTTACTACTTTACCTATTAACATCTTGGTAGAAAACAAGAGTCAATAAACAAGGGGATTCCTATTTCCTATTTGTTGCGCTATTGTGGTTTAACCAATGATAGTCATTGCGAATGTATTAGCACTTTCTACAGTGCCATTGTTTAAGCTTTGAACCTGTCCTTTGCCCGCAGAGCCTAAGACGTGCGGTCGGCCGGAACAGCCCCCGAACTCCACGATGCTGGCGGAAGGCTTCAGTGTGGGCTCCTCGGTGGAGTACTCCTGTGACGACGGGTACCTGCTGGTCGGGCCCACCGTCAGAACGTGTCTCGACACCGGTTTCTACGACGAGTTTCCGCCAGTGTGCAAAAGTAAGTTCAGAAAATCGCTGTACCTACCTACGATGGCTTATTTACTAATTTTTTTTTGTATACTTATCGTAGTTTAACATCTCGGGACTATGAAGTCCCGGACCTTTGATAGGCAATAGGTGATGAAGATACCGGTAAGTAAGTAAGTTTTTTACCGGTGACTAATCCTTGTTTAACAATGCAATCAAAGACAGCTCCCGATTTGGACTAAATTTTTTTAGTGAAGGGCTAGATTCAATATTTTATAGTTTTTTATGACATGTGTATCTGCGTCTGCAGGGATCGAATGCGGTTTCCCTGCAGTAATTGCCCACGGCGGCTACAGCCTGCTGAATGGCTCCGTGTCGTACCTCTCTCACGTGCAGTACGCCTGCAAGCCTGGATACGAGATGGCGGGTCGTGCACGACTCGTCTGCGATATCGACGAACGGTGGAATGGACCACCGCCACGGTGTGAAGGTGAGGAACTACAATGTTAAAACTAATATAGGGTACGCCGCAAACTTTACGGCGGCTGAAGTGCGCGGCAGATTCGACTTTGCGCAGGTACAGTCAACGCAATTGCGGGGAGGTGAAGGCGGTGAGGGGCGGGGCTAGGCGGGCTATGTAGATTATTTACTCTATTCTATTGCGTTGACTGTACCTGCACAAAGTCAAATTTGCCACGCACTTCAACCGCCTTAAAGTATGTGGCGCACAATACCTCAGCATGCTACAATTGGGGCTCATCGTAGCCCATTTAAGCTTCAAACGTAGCAAGACTTCATAAACTGTGGTGTACTACTTAAATGTGATTTTAATCCGTCAAACAATGGCCTACCCCTATGATGGGATACAGGCGTGAGTTTATGTATGTATGTATGTTTGTAAACAATGGCCAGAGGATGATTTGTTTAATCAGGATTCAGTGATCAAAACTCCATTAGAAGGTCAACGAACTTGATAAGTACCTTTTATTGACGTGAATTCATTGGAGATAACACTGTAATATTAGTTGATTGTTTTGAAATTAGTAGGTAGGTACTGGGCTTAAACTATGAAAAAATAATAACAGAGATAATTAATTCAATGAAAAAGTTCGAGATGAACCAGATATAACATAAAAGTGTATGAACAATAGACTACAGCAAATGCTCCTATTTCTCGCCAAAGGAGTTAAAAACAATTTTAGAGAGTAAAAGACTACCTACCTAAAATTCTGTATTGTTTGGCAACAAAGAATTCTATTACCATAGATGACCCAACTAAATTATTAAAGAGAGGGCAGAGGTGAAAGAGTACGTAAAGTTCCTCGGCCCGGTGACGTCTTCCTGCTTTCATCTCGCTTGCGGTGGCATATCGTCAGATCTCGACAATTACACCAATTACTAAGTGCATCTTTAATCTCACGCTCTGCGAATGACATCAATTTCTCACATAACCACAGATTGTGTAGCAGCGTCACCGAGGCTTTCTATAACACCGTCATCTTTATTGTTTTCCTAACAGCGTAACAGGAATTTGACTGATGAACTAGGTTTTTTTGTTCCATAGGATTATGTACAAGTGTACACTTCGACCACATTCTGATTAGATGCACTTAAAATGGAATTTCGTTTTTGAAATCGCAGGATTGGCGATGACCCAATCTTCAAATGTTTGACCAAAATAATAATAAGTCTGCTACTTTGAAAATTTGACTAGATGCCACCAAAAATTAATAAATGAAAAGCAAAGAACAACTTTAGAGACCTAATAACATTAGATCAATCAAGGTAACTACTAGGTTTCACAAGTAAAAGGTAATTGGAGGAAAAGGAAAAAAGACAGGAGACAGAGAAATGAAAAGCACATTACAACTTTAGAGAACTAAGTAGGTAGATTAAATCAAGCAAGGTACCTACTAAGTTTCGCAAGTAGGTAATAAGTAAAAGGAGGAAAAGGAAGAGACAGGAGACAGAGAACTGCCATTTAAATGCTTCCTGAACGACAATGGTCTCCTGTCTGTCTCTGGGCTCGGTCTCCAGCGCGAACCGCCAGCTTTAGACTCGTCCCCAAATATTAAGATGTTAACTTTCAAAACCTTCAGACACCATAATAAAAAAATCTTACTCCAATTTTATCTATTATTTATGCCTAAGTAGCTGATCATTTTCTACTACCGATATTCAACTCAACAGAAATCCACTGCAGCGAGCCACCCGTGATCGCCAACGGACGGGCAACACTCACACACAACGCGACCACATTTGGCTCAGTCGTGGAGTACGAGTGCGCGCGAGGATACACATTACAAGGCATAGGAAGAACCGAGTGCCTCGCCACCGGATTATGGGATCATCCCCCACCGAGTTGCTTACGTAAGTTATGACTCTTGTAAGAACTAAAGAACGCCTGCAAATTCTTGTCTAAAACACTGTACTGCAAAGGAGCTAATAGAGCTCTGTGTGGAAAGCTTGCTAATGCAAATCTACTCTGTTCAAAAAAAAGGGAAATATTTTCATCTTGCTTGTCGTGTCGAGGTCTGCGTAATCAATTCTCCCTTAGCAGGTTCTTTATCTTAGTGGGGTCGGGTGAATAATGAGCTCATGCTTTTTTAAATTTTTTACCAAGTCACGAACAACAAAGAACATGTAACTAACGATTTAGCTCCTTGAGTATTATTAATCTGTTCTGTGTCCTAGGTCCTATAAATATTCACACTTTACTCAACAGCTATCGAGCCAGCAACCACGACGACTACGACGACCACCACAACAACGACAAAACCATCTCCAAAACCAACACCCGAACCTACTACCCCCCGGCTGGTCCTCCGCCGCACCTCCCCGCGACCAGTGTCCTCCCCCACTCCTTTCCTAGCCACTGAATCACGACCTCCCTTCATCCCAGAACTTCCTCGAAGGCCAAGACCTAAGACTACCACGGAACGAACAACCACGACGAGGGCGTACGAACAGCCTCCGGAAAGAAAAGTAACGGTCCATGATAGCCAGGACTCTCCCACCAGCCACGTGCCGCATATTATTGTGGCGAGTCATCCTAGAGAAAATCAGGTGAGTTCTAAAATGTATTTCACATTTAGTAGGTAGGTATTTCAAAGTGTATCCTGCCTGATAGTACCAATATTTGATTCAATCGCATACATTTTTCACTTGTTTTTTGGAGCCAATTAAAATGATTCTGTATTCTGTAAGTTCGTATGAGCTAGTGGCTAGCTAGAGACAGAGTTTCCTGGCAGGTATTCGGAAAGGGAACTTGTAGTTTCGACTACAGCGCAAGCAATTAATGCCCGGCTAGCTAGCTCCAAGGGGCTTTGCAAATTGGCGCCCAACGTGGGGCCTTTAAACAGTGCAAAAGTGAATTCAGGGACAATAACTCAGACTATCAATACCCACCAAACCCTGATTTGTTTTAGTATTCGTTAAACAATCAAATATAAATACATAGGTAAGTATGTTAATCTAAACGAACTAACGGGACTTTATCGATATAAAAAAATAAGGTAATCACTAAAGTCTCGTTAGTTCGTTTAAATTAACTGCGTAAATTATGATTCCCAGATATTCGGCAGCGGAAACAACATCCGCGCAGAACAAACACCCCGAGTGAACGTGCCCACCGCAGTAGACGGCGAGAGGCGCGAGCCGGCGGGCGCGCGGCTCAACATCGGCGCCGTGGTCGCGCTCGCCGCCTTCGGGGCGCTGGTCTTCCTCATCGCCATCATAACCACCATCGTCATACTTGTTAGGAGGTGAGTTGAATCTTTGTAACTTGTCTGAAAGTCTACTGTATCGAATGTGAACGCTATGTCTTGACGTGAGCTTTTTAGAATACTCTCTGAACGCCGCCATGTCTTAACGTCTAAGGCTGGGGGTACGAAACTTGCGACGGGCGGAGCGACGGCGAGGCGGCGCGACGGCGATGTAATCAAATGCATTAAAAACATTAAGCGCTGTGTACGAAACAAGCGACGGCGCGCCATCGCCGCACCGCCCCGCCCCGCCGTCGCTCCGCCCGTCGCAAGTTTCGTACCCCCAGCCTTAGATATAAGTGAGCAATGACTAGATACCTTTCTTGTTATTCAAAATGGACTTACTGAATCTGTTGGTATCTTTCTTGCGAGGGACAAGAAAAAAATTATATCAGTACCTGTAGGTACATTAGGGTAGGTACATTATTTACTCAGTACCTACCTACCAGCTACGGCCTGTCGTTTCACCTACTTGCAGTAAATGATTTCACAGGAACCAATATTCTAGGGATAACATAGCCAAACATCCTATTACCTAACTTAACATTAGCATAATTATTATTTGCTTTCTAACCAAATAATAGAACTAGGTACTTCTATAATAAGAAAACGGGTAAAAACCCGACAAGATCATCCTATTACCTACCTAACTTAACATTAGCATAATTATTATTTGCTTTCTAACCGAATAAATATTTAGAACTGGGTAGGTACTTCTATAATTTAAGTAGAAAACGGGTAAAAAACACGATTTACGTATCGCATCAGTCGGCACGGCTATTCGCCGTTTTTCCTTCCTTACTGACATCCGCTGGTCCACGATCAGCGGCAGCAGAAAGCGCAGCGTCCCGGAGCTGCCGTCGCGATGGTACACGCTCCTGGCTCTGCCCTTCCCCGACCAGCAAGTCGGCCGGCGGGAGTTCGTGCGAGCCCATCGGCACACTCACCGCGCCGGACACTTCTCCAACCCGTTATAGCATAGCGTGCGTCAGGTACCGCGCGAGATATGGTGGATCGACGACTCCGTTAAACCTACAACTGTTTTGTGAATACCTTAGTGTTTTCCATGAGATACTTTTAAATACACAGGATTTTACTGCGTTACTTCTTTTTATAATTCAGTGGAATCCTGTGTATTTAAAAGTATAAGACTTTCATGAGATTTATTTAACCAACAACGTAGGTAAACAGTTAATGTCGCCTTGATTATCGGATTTACCTACTGTTTAAATAAACAAATAAAATATAACAATGCCCTACTTACACTATCACATCTCAGCTCGTGGAATGCGCTATAGCTATGTGGCATGCATTGTAAAAATGAAAACACAAAACAGCTTCTGCAAATCGCACAATGCTTTTAGTTTAGTTGTCGGCCACCATGTCCTACTGCGCTTACGCACCGGTAAAGGAACGCACGTCAGTAGACACTTCGCAATCACTGGACACCTACACTTAAGATCACAGAATACGTCTCAGCTTCACATTGGACGATATCAACGTCTCCACAAACGTAGGGCACAAATGCACAATGACTGGTGCATGTTGTGAATATCAGAAGCTGTTACTTCCCACTGCCCATAGCCAAGCTTCGACCCAGAAAGTTACACCATATCCGATCTCATTCAGGTCAATCAGAACACGGCCGAAATCGCTTTACACCTTCAGACTTGCAAGACCACTGCTCTGGCTTTAATACACACAGACACAGCTTAGGTACCTTAGCAGGTTAGACTACAGGTAGATATGACTACAATTACAGCCTAAATATAGGTATAAAATTATCATTGTTTTGGACTTGAAAATCATTTCCCATTTTCAAGTTTTAGACTTAACATTTTTGTATTTGCAGCACAGACATTCCGCCGCACTTTTACGTGTAACTAATGTTGTGTTTTCGTTTACAGCAAGAAGCATAAAGGCAGCAAACCATACCCCGGGCACATGCGATCATGCAACACGGTCGGTTCAGGCGGCTCCTCGTCTTCGGAATCCCGCAGTGGGCTAACGCGCTACTACCGTCAGGCTTGGGAGGAGCTACACGAAGCAACTGGCGCAGGGAAGGAACACCATAGACTGAGGGACAAAGAAGCGCCTAAAGACCGCTTTGAACTCGTGGTAAATGACGTTGTCCCCGCTGAAAGCAGCTTCGCGGTCGCTCGCAGGCATCATCATCATCACCACCACCGCCGCGACCCGCCTCTCGACTGGAAGTCGAACCATTCGCGCCGCTCCTCAGATATACGCGCGATATGAACGCATTTTATAATATGTGAAGTGAGGATGCTGTAGTTATAAGTATAACAACAAAGACATATTCTAAGAAATAAAAAAATACCTTTAAACAATATCAATAAACCGCAAAAACTGTATTCTTAAGATAGCATTCATGGCATTTAGAGTGGAAATTAAGTAACTACACACCTATATAGGTTGCAAATCCCAACAGTTACATAGGTATTTTATCAAAAAAAGTGTGAATTTCGTTTCGTTTCAAGCCATTCTCAAAAACTACAAAGCCCTTGTAAACAGCCAAATGGCATTTTTAACAAACTAAGAATAGTCAGACGTTAAAAAAAACGAAAGAAATAAACAATATTTTAGATAGACGATTCTATTTCTCGAACGAAATGTGTAGAAAATGAGTGTGCTAAATGTTTGAAACATTGCCACTGGCATTGATTATGCAACAGGCCAGTGACAAAAGCTACTTCGTTTATCGATAGGTACATTTCATTTCCGTTGTTTATTTTTATTAGGATTAATTGTGTATGTAATTAAATTAGATAGAAGTATTTCAATTAGTTTAAGTTAGATCTTGTCCTTTTACTTTTTACAAAATAATCTTTGAATCACCAACTATGATTACCTTGATCTTTTCTTATGTATTTACTTATTTACTGACTTTCTATGATAATATTAAATCGAAAAGTGTGTTAAATAAAATTAGGTGATAATCAAACATGTATATATCTAAATATATAATGTAATTAAGATAAGATTGAAGATAATCATTGTTCTATTCTTCATATTTTTGTTCTTTTCTATTTTTATTTTTCAAATTTTCCTGTAGGTTTTGTGTCTACATAGTTTAACTATAGTAATATTATTATAAACATGATATATTGAATGATACTAAGTACCTTTGAATATAAAATATTAGGAATCAACACGGATGAAAAAGTAATATCTATAAAAGGTTAATAAATGTTACTGTAGTAGATAGTCCTAGTTGATTAGTGGGTATCTTTGATTTCGCGATAATTTAGACATTTTAACCAGCTATACTATTACAAAATACCAACCAGTTTCTCAGCATGTATGGTACAAAGTATTTTTAAAGTATAATAAATAAAAACACGAAATGGAAAATATGAACATGTGCCATTAGACGGGCCGACATTAATTTAAGAAATCTGTTTTATTATAAATCGTATGCATAAGAATGTAAATAGATATTAAGACGTTTCATTTTGTTTTATCATTTTGTTAGTTATCAAAATCATAATAATAAATAATGTATCTTAAAACACGTTTCCCTTCGGAGGCTAAATTCAAATTAACAGCTTGTATTATGTCTCTGTTATCTAACATTTACCAAAGAAAAGTGACAAACAGAGATAGACTCGACACACGCTGTTAATTTAATTCTCATTTAAAGTGCGCCACTAGCTGTGAGCTACTGAGTGAAAATGGTGTTGTCGTGAAAGAGTGAGCTCATACATTGGAAGTCGACACAGACATAAATGAAACGACAATGCCTCACATATCAGGCATCAGTGCAAATCTATGACAAATATTATTAAAGTGTGTCTTTTTCTTTTTGTCAATAAAAGACAGTGGTTTTACTTGACCACGTTTGACTTCGAATTTAACTAGATGAAAAATAGCCTTATTTTGTCAGACATTGTTTCATCGTTTTACACTATTAATAGCCTTATTAGTTATTTATAATACCTTCATTTTAATTATTCATAGACTATGTCCTCGTCACTTTTATGTTAATAAAATAAGAGACTTTTGAACATTTTGAATACGACGCAGTTATGAATAAAGCAGTTTGTTTTTTTTTTTATAACGAAATATAAAATAAATACTAATGTGCGTTCGGAATAACGCGACTTTCTAAGAAACAACCTCTGTATTTATTATATTCGTTAGAAAAACTAAAAGAATAAATAAACTTCTCCAATCTATTCAGTTTTATTGTATGGTTAAATAATAACATACATTTTCTATACTACTTTTCCCACTCTTTTCTTAGTAAGATACCTACAAAACAATTTGTTTCAGACTAAGGCCGATAGCACACCTATCAGCGCCGAATTCTCGAAGTACTGCCAGGGTGTCAATTCTAGTAGGTACCGAACTTTTTATCAACCTCAAGCAAAACCTCAACTAAACCTTAGATTTTCGACCGTTTCCTATTCTACTAATGACAAACGACTCAGTTGTGGTGAGGTTTTAGCTAAGGTTTGGACTTTGACAGAACAAATTTTTGAAAAGCTATTCTATATTCACCAAAAAAGCTGACATTTATGAGATCGAACCAAAACGCAGCGGAATGATTGACGTTGTTATCTAGAATAATTGGGGGGCAGATTGGTCCGATGGGCAGTTGTGAGAGGTTTTATACGATTTCATTAAGAATTCTAAAACTCGATTCGTTCGGCACGGATAGGTGTGCGGCCACCATTATGAGGACATTGTTCCTGAGAGTTCCTGATTCATACTTGGAAGTTACCTACATACCCTGGGCTTTACTTGCAACCATGCTTGGAAATGGTGGTTCAAGCACTACGGGCATTACATAAGACGTTCAAGTTATTTGATTAAACAGGTTGGTTCAAACTGTTTTACGAAAATTAATATTTCTTCAAGCCATTTAACAAAATTTTGTAATTAAAGAACCATGGGCATCATTGCTTGAACACTGGACCCGCTTCGTCCAACAGCGATGACACATATGTCATATGAAAGCTCTTGGAGTGTACTTTATTTCATTCTATCACAGCTAAGTTCAAATCGAGCGCGAACATGGTGTTTTGGTGCAAAAATGGCGCGATAGTGGTGGTTTCTTTGAACGAAACTAGAAAGCTGAAACTTGGAAGGTAGCTTTCTTTTCTAGTAAAACCACCTACTAAGTTATTTTATTTTCGAATTTCAACCCCTAATGGGGTGAAAAGTAGTGAAAACGTTTGTATGAAACTTTTTAACGCGTAGTATGATTTGCTTGAAACTCGGTTCGCATACTCGAAATGCAAAATAAATGGACACCTATTTCAGGATTATTCAAAACAACCCTTAAAAAGGAGTGAAATGGGGTGTCAAAGTTTTTATGGGTACTTTTTAATAGGTAGTGTGATTTGCTTGAATCTGGGTTTGAATAGGTACTATTGATGACAAATAAATGAACACATATTTCAGGACTTTTCGAAACAACCCTTAAAAAGGGGTGAAATGGGGCGTCGAAGTTTGTTTTGGAACTTTTTAAGGACAGGGCAGGCAAGTACCGACGTAATTTACATACACTTCGCCACCGGCTACCCGGCACTGATTACCCGGTTCTTTGGTCCATTTTCGTAACTATTTTTCACAACCAGTTACGAAAGAAGATTTTTTTTTCACTGATTCTTAACTGGTTATTAAAAAGGAATATTTATTCCATGTACGTAACCATGTTTCATAGCCAGCTATGATTTTTTTTTTTTCATGTTTTGGTTTTGTAATTTTAACAGCTGTCATTGAAAATGTAGATCTCTTGAATAGCTTTCATTTGAACTAAGAACGGAGAGTCTAGGACGAGTAGTTTCCGAGATATGGCCGTTTAAAGTTTGACAGCTGTCATTGAAAATATAGAGCTTGGTTATAGCTTTCAACTGAGTTTAGAAAGAAGAGTCTAGGATGAGTAGTATTTGAGATATGGCCGATAATAAAATAATAATAATGATAACGTCTCAAAATTACAATCTCTCATTTTGACATAATCTGTCAACTTGACATCTGCTATCAATCATCAGTTAACTTCATACAGTACTTCCAGATAAATAATGGGTCTCGGAAAACATCAGAAACAATCGCATAATCGGCCATTATTCGGAAAACATGAAATTAGCCAATGCCTATTATTTATCTGGAAGTAGTACATTATTTATTTTATTTTAATTTTTCAATTTTAGGAAAACTTACAGCTAGACAACAGATTAAAAGAAGATATATGTATAGATAGGTACTTAAGGCTAATAACAAGTTTCCACATATAATTATTTGAATAGTATAAACAAAACAGTCCTATTATCGGAGACGGTGACCGAGTGCAGAAAAAAAACAAAATATAATTATATTGGTACCTACTAATAGATACAGTTCAACATCAACATAATTATATCAATCGTCCTAAATGTTATAAAAAGAAGAAAACAAGCTTCCATTTTCGTAGCTAGTTACGAAAAATTAAAAAAAACCATCCATTTTCGTCACTGGTTACCAAAACATGAAAAAAATTCGTAGCTGGCTATGAAACATGGTGAGGTACATGAAATAAATATTCCTTTTTAATAATCAGTTAAGAATAAGTGAAAAAAAATCTTCTTTCGTAACTGGTTGTGAAAAATAGTTACGAAAATGGACCAAAGGACCGGGTACCTAACCAGTGCCGGGTAGCCGTTGGCGAAGTGTATGCAAATTACGCAAGTACTTGCCTGCCCTGTCCTTAAAAAGTTCCAACACAAACTTCGACACCCCATTTCACCCCTTTGTAAGGGTTGTTTCTAAAAGTCCTGAAATATGTGTGGATTTATTTGTTATCAATAGTATTCAAAACTAGATTCAAGCAAATCACACTACCTATTAAAAAGTAAAAACTTTGACACCCCATTTCACTCCTTTTTAAGAGTTGTTTTGAATAATCCTGAAATACGTGTCCATTTATTTTGCATTTCGAATATGCGAACCGAGTTTCAAGCAAATCATACTACGCGTTAAAAAGTTTCATACAAACGTTTTCACTACTTTTCACCCCTTTAGGGATTTAAATTCGAAAATAAAATGCCTTAGTGGGTGGTTTTACTAGAAAAGAAAGCTACCTTCCACGTTTCAGCTTTCTAGTTTCGTTCAAAGAACCACCACTATCGCGCCATTTTTGCACCAAAACACCATGTTCGCGCTCGATTTGAACTTAGCTGTGATAGAATGAAATAAAGTACACTCCATGAGCTTTCATATGACATATGTTTCATCACTGTTGGACAAGGGGGCCCAAAATGTCGCAACGTTCTTTGATCAAATTTTCCCACAGACATTCATCATTTGATCAGAAAGTTTGATCGAGCTTTTTTGATCAAATCAATTTAACGTCTATGGCTTGCAGACTTTATCTCACTGGTGGGTCGGTAGGCAATTGAAACAACCGTATTGAACATAATGATTTGTATTAGTCTACGCATAAAAAAGGAGGTACATCGCTCTGTGTAGAACCAATAATATATTCTACACACTGGGTTTAATCTCAAACATTAAAACAATGACTGAAATAGAAGTCATAAAAATAAATAAAATTTTACAATAAAAGCAAATGTATTAAATAACTGTTACGTAAATTAAAGGTATAAAATAATATATTTGGCTAATAAAATTCTTAACTCAATAATTTTAGATTCTTAAATTACAATGCTGAAATATAAGTCCAAGGAGTAAAATGTTATTTTTAGCACGTTTTTTTTATTTAAAAATTAAAGCATTACAAACACTACTGAATTATAAAAAATGTTATTGTCATCACTAATTCACAAATTAATGATTGTAGATAATTTCAATATTAATATTATGACAATAACATTCGCCCGTTTGTGGTTAAAATGTACTCCAAGAGGATAATATAACAATGTTGTTATTTTCTAATAACAATTATAAAAATGTGACATTCTGGTGTCCTTATCAAACGGCCCAGCACAGCGTAGTGCAAAGTTATCACAGTGTTCGCAAATAAAACATGAACGGGGCTCACTAACTAAGCCGCGAGCGAAGAATTCATATTCCTGTTTTGGTGAACTCACGCGAACTGTGCGTCTCACACTCTGCGAGCATTAAAAAGAAGCATTAAAATAAAAATAAAAAAATAAAAAAAAATTACAAGTCGGGCACGGAACGATCAGTGATTTGTCATTTATTTGGACGAACACAAAGAGGCGCGCAGTGTACTGTATTCGCGGTATACTGGCGAAAACAGTTCCACGCGGAAAACCTAGAAAACCTGCGGTCATGGCGCGTTATACGGACGCATAACGCGCCATGACCGCGCTTGAGGCGAACATGCAACAAAAGGCAAAAGGATAATTAAAATTACGTTTTAAGCAGTCAGTACGCACCATTACAGTCGTAATATATACATATTTTTTTGAAAAATCAGTGCAAGATAATACGCAGCTTGAAGGAATGTTTCCATGTTATATTTGCGTTCACTGCTTACATACAACAGCAATGTGCATTTAATTCTTTGTATCATAATCAAATATGAAACATCATTATTGCGGTATTTCACTAAAGCTACCTACTTAGGCTAGATTCGACCAAACTGGATTAAGTAAACCCGAGAGTAAACTACTAGCCGACTTAATTCGAAATATAATTGTTTGGAAACCCCAACCGAACATTATTATGTGCATACAAATAATCCTAAGGTGTCAACTTTACAATGTCAAAATATTCAAACAAACAGCAGTTTACTCTCCAGATAAAACTTAATCCAGTTTGGTCGAATCCAGCCAGTCATATATTAAAATAGAGCAATGAGTAGTCAAGTTTCAAGTGGCAAATATTTAGGTCGATATTTCGTAGGGTACCTTTCATACAAAAATAGTTATTTCAAGTAAAATAGATCTAATCTTCTTGGCTCTGGCGTCATAGGCATGGTTCGTTACATAACAAGTTTTTGAAAGTAGGTTTTATTTTAGGCACTGTTACTGTTTAACAATAACCTTTTATTTTATTTTCTTTGGACGCATTAACTGATATTATTAAGCTTTAAAAATTTGTGGTTGCTATATTACTTAAACATATTTGATATCATATATGTTTACCTCACGCAATACGAAAGCGTCTATTAAAACTAGAGTTATTCCATAACAATAACTCTGTGAAATTATTATGTCATGTGATGTTTAAAATGTTTTAGTTTCATTTGGTAAGTACTTCGAGATAATAGTAATGTATGTACAGTACATTGTATTATACTTAAATGTAGTTTAGTTATAGGTACGAAACTTCGTTTTTCAATTAGTATTTCCATAAAATATCGAACTCCATTTCTGTAAAATGTACAATGAAAGCATTTGTATACCTACTTAATTGAAATCGGTAGTTAATTGAACATATAGTTTTCTGTGTTTTGTAAGTAAGTAAAATATTTAGGTACTATAATAATGTATCTTCCTAAATCTGTTAAGTATGTTAATGAATAAACTTGCACTCGAAATCTACATTATATCAAAGAAACACATACTAGGTTTTTAAATAACTTAGATTTTCTTTAGTTCAGTTATATATATGTTACGGGCAACTTGATTAATCGGGCAGTATTCATATGGACCGGTCATTATGCATAATGACCAAGAGCGTCGGGCAGTTTGATAAATTTATTACTTTGACCGGTCCATATTCATAATGCCCGACGGCCCGTGGTCCATTTAATAAATCAAGGCTACAATTTATCACTTAGACCGGGCAGTATGAATAGTGCCCTACTTCTAGCCGGGCAATGTGATAAATTGGATTAAAATCTGTAGGTTAGGTTATGTTAGGTTAGTAAAAAAAACTACGCGCGAGGCGAGCGAAGCGTGCCGCGGTAGCGGCCGCCGAAGCGCCAGAAATGTAGTAAATCAATTAAAACACTGCAATTCATCTAATTTATTACATTGCCCAAGGTAGGGTGGTCATTATTCATAATGACCGGGCAAAGTGATTAATCATGCAGTTTTTATCACATTGCCCAATTGACCCGGTCATTATGCATACGGACCGGTCATTATTCATAATGACCGGATTTATCACATTGCCCGTAACATATATAACAATCCCAGCATTAACACCTAGCCGCCATTGCATATAAAAATATATATTCAAAATGTACACTTACTTTCTTAAAACTAATGTACTACAAAATATAATTTGGGGCGCAATTCGGAGCAAGCCAAGAGAGAATTTTGTGGGATGCAAGTTACTGTTCTGATACGGTTTGATTAAACAGTACTTATTAAAGTCGTAAGCAAGTTTAGAAGTTAAATCACTACGAATCTAATTTTATTCTTTCATTATAAATATACAGAGCCACCAGAACAGTGGTTCCTAACCTTTTCAACCTTGTTACCCCTAAGACATGTCAATAAAACAGATTTGACCCCCGTTTAAAAATTCGTGTTAAGATCTTAAATTCCTCTCCTTTTAATCAGGTACGATTACTTTTTCATTCTACATATTACCCCTCCAAAAAAAAACGATTTTACCCCCGTGGGGGTAAACCTACAGGTTCGGAACCACTGCACTAGAAGAACAATGCGCAAAACGGTTTAGGTACGAGACAATTTTAAAATCTAGGTTAAAGCGATGGTAACATTTTAACGGGGAAAAAAATACAGGGAAAAAGCACACGGAACAAAACTTTAAAAATGTGATATCTCAAAATCTATATTGCTTGACAAGTTCGTCTATTCCCCTGGGGTCTTCATACTAGATAGTAATAAAGACTATTATGAAAATTTAACTTTTGCATAGACAAATCAAGTTTGTAATCAAGTAATAATACTGGAAAATTACTGTTTTATACTAACTGAGAAAACAAATAAGTTTGCACCTTTTTCAACTAGCCCTGTATGTACTTACACATCATCAACGAATGATTTATTGTTTTTTAAGAAAAAGCTATTTTGACACTAATTTACCCTTTTTATATTCATGACACTTGTTTTAAAACTTGCTTTAAAAAACTTGTTTTAAAAATAGGAATCAAAGAAAATAAATCCATTGTGCTTGTTTTTTTTAACTTTCGTGATCAGAACACATTTTAAATATTTATTACCGGGTTTTTATCACGTGATTTTCGGGTTGCCAGAAGCTTTACCAAGAAACTTCTTTATTACGTGCTTTTAAAATCATTGTTTGTCATATACTCACATCAAATCTTTGGTGGAAACGTGTCGATGGTTTAGTTTAGGTGTGATTCAAAAGTAACCTACACCTACTTGTACGGAAAACTGGCTACTCTTTCAACTAGAGAGAAAGTCTAAAAGATAGTGCATCTCTTTCGTACAAATTAAAGAAAAACCATGTTGGAGAACCTGAAATTTTTTTGGAGAACAGTTTTCAACGAAAACTGCCAAAAAATATATGCTACGCCATCAAGGCCATTGGATCAATCCAGTTTACGTTCAGTTTTAAGACCCTGCGTCAGTTATCTAGGTAGAAGAATAATATACTCTGAAAATCAGACGAATCTACCCAACACCCACATAGAAAACTATCTAAATACAATATAGAATGCAACATCAAGGCAGCTATTACTGTGATTTATCCCTAAAGAGCTTTGAATTAACAATACAAGCGAAATTTTCGCCTTCGAATATCCCATAATGCCAAAACAGGCCATAGCTTTGAGTTGTTGTAGCAATTTTTTTTATCAAGACTTAATGAACTACTGTATACTAATAGATATATTTTTACAAGAATTTCAAAGTCTATAGCTAAAATTTACACTTGAAACACAATTATACAGTAAATAAACTCTTTCAAATAACATTTGGCATTTCTAGCACACCTTTGAGAGCCAGCTTTGGGCCTTGTTAGTTTTGTGACAATCGTGCGAGTTCCCAACGCGCAAGGTACCGGACCTCACTTTATCATAATTAAACTAAAGTATAATAAAGCGATTTGCTTCACAATAAGAATATAATACGTAAAGCGTCGATCAAATTATTGCTTTCGAATAATAATAGTACTACACCTACAGCCACTAGATGTAGATCGAAATAATAAAACCTAGAGCTTGATATAAAATCTTTGAGACATGTGAATGTCTGATTGTAATGCAACGTGTGTTATGCCGTTTTTACACCCGTGCAGTTTAGCATGACGTCACTAGTTGGCTTTTGCCATGTTCAATAATGTTTGCCTTAGCTAAACAAATATATCTTGGACGTTTTGTCTTCAGCCTGGTAAGAACCACAAGATTATTTGATTTTAAATTGGCGGCCATTTTGTTCCCGAGAAAAGCCGCCATTTTGTAACGGCCTCTAACTTTAAATGAACGATACAAATAGAATATTTTCAGTCCTAAATACTAAACTAATAAATTTCCGCTTACTGTAAACATTGGCATTGGAAATGTTAGGCGAGATCCAACTACGCAAATGATACTGGATGCAGTGATATGCGCGTAGCTTCACGATAATGCAGCCTGCCTAGTCTCCGCCGCTGGCGGCGCTTCGACGCCTGAAACAAATGATCACAACCTAACTAAGCGTTCAATTTGTAAGAAAATCCTCTAGATTTGTATCCAATAAAATCTATTATTAAATGATAGTAGTGTACAGTTGTTCTATCTCACGAAGTCCGTTTGGTCTTAATTGTGTGTGTAGATGCACATGCATGTTGTTTCTGTGTGCGTGGGCCGATTCTAAGCGCTGCCGAGCTTACGCACACAGAAACAACAAGCATGTGAACACACACAATTAAGACCTGGACTTATAATCCGAAACGAGAGCATGTGCCATAGCCATAATGTGTTCGGATGCCGCCATTAAATTGTAAGATTTGTTTTATCAACCAATGAATAAGGAGGCTAAAGTATGTTGTTCATGATAGTTGAGGACTTTTTTTTATTCACCTGTCAGCCTTCATAAGAGCGAGGTGTGCGTCCCTCTGCGCCGAGACTTGCACTAACTCAGCCACCGTTGCCGCTTGTTGCTCCGCTGGAAACCACAAAACAAACCTCTTTCACAACTCACATAAGAAAAAAAATAACGGAACTCATTTACGAATATAATTACAATTTGGTATTAGTGGCATTGATCATGAATGAATGAAAACAAGTATTAAGTAAAGTTCGGCGCGCGTATAAAGATGTTTGACAAGCATGTTTGATTAACTAACTATTACTTGCAGAAGTAGATCTGTATGAAATAATGCATTTAATATGGATCCATTTAAGCATGAGACTATTTTATTCTGTCTTACGTAATAGTGTTCTGCATTCTAATGTCCAGAGTACGCACACAAACAATGTGAACAAAAATAACTTAACGGACTATAAGGCTTATTTCACTCTTTAGCGTGTCGCCGGTCGCGTCCGCGTGTTGACCATTCACAGCACATTTCTATGTGCTGTGAATGGTCGTAATTAATTTCTCTGTGCTGTGAATGGTCAACTCGCGGACGCGATCGGCGACACGCTGAAGAGTGATACAAGCCTAAGTAAGCTAGTCACCTGAGGGCACGCGAGTCTTCGTTCAAGGCGATCGATGCAGCCGTCACGAGGGTTTGTTACTTGGTTCATCCCGCGCCCGTCGTCGTGCCACGAGACGCGCCCAATGAGCTTCTTACCATAGCTGCATTGCGCCAGTGCACGCGTACTAACCCATAACCCGTACCACCCATTTGTACAAACATAACCAAACGGACTATAAAAATGCAAATCACCAGAAAGAGGGCGCGCGAGTCGTCGTTCAAGGCGATGCAGACGTCTCGAGGGCTCGTCGCTCGGCTCGTCCCTTGCACGTCGCTGCGCCACGAGACGCGCCCAACGAGCCTCAAACCATAGCTGCATCGCATCCCGCTCTTCTGTGTCGCCAGCAGGTCCGGCTACCCAATGAATGTTAGCGTGTGGGATGGAGCTAAGAGTAGGCTGTTACATGTCCTTGAAATCGTAGGTAATCTCTTATTTATAGGAATCAGTCTAAGATCGACGGGAATTATGGTCAGCGATATTACTGAGATATACGTACCCATATTATAAATGTGAAAGTGTGTTTATTTGTATGTTTATTTGTCCTGCTTTAATCCTACTCCTCAAATAAAACCGATATAAATTATGGACATGGAACAGCCAACCCTTGGGCGCATGGAATGCTTATACCATGCATAGTTGCAGCCATAATCATCATGAATATGGTATTCAATGGAAACATAAAAGGTAGAAATAAAATTAATAATATGAACAATTATTAAACTGAAAAATAATGATGTCATGTATAAGAAAGGCATGAATATTAGTCCTAAGGATTAATATGCTTATGAATTCTACAATTATATTTGATGATAAGTTTTTCTCTACATTATTCTGTAGATAGATATCACAATAATTTTAATGACAACAACGAAGAGAAAATAGGCGGAACTACGCATATTACGTACGTTTTGTCCACACCCACTTGGTGACTGGCATTATAGCAAATGCAATATCCCGCTACAGACAGGACAGTCCAAAATAAAACAATACACTGCAACAATGCACTATGCGCATTCTGCGAGTGCATTGTTATTGCAGAATGCGAGTGAGAGTGCGAGCTATATCAAAACATGATTTATGACCTGTTTATAAAATATTGCGACGGTTTTATAACTTACCAGGTACTCTAGAGGAGTGAGGTCTCGGCTTCGCGGGGGGGGAGTAGCAGGCCGGCGGGGGAGGGACGGGGGGCGCGTCTTGTTGCAGCGCTCCTGTCGACTTGTGTGCGTTGTTCACAGTCCGTGGAGGCTCCTGCTGGAATTTACGTGGATAGTTCTATACAATAAACCCCATTATTCAGCAGAGGCATTCTGTATTAAACTCACTTAGAATTCACTCAAGTGACCGAGCTCACTAAATACGCAAGAATGTATTGTAAGTGTTTGTAGTAAGATTCAAATTACGAATACGAAATTTGATATCTCACAGCGGATTCAGCTCTTCGACGTTCGAAGTGAGTTTACAGGAGTTTACAGAATGAGCCTACAGCTGACAATTTAGCTGAACTTCAACTTTTTTGTTCTTGCCGCCCTCATGTCAAAAGAGATGGCAACAGATTTAGCAGCCGTTTGATCTTCATTCAGTACCTACTAGACTTAATTTACGTCCAACATGCAGTAGCTTTCTAAGAGTATTGGATGAAATTCAAAGAATGAAAATATTTTTTTAAAAGTCTGTTTGACTTTATACATTTTAGGTACAGAGGTACCTAATTTGTTACTTTTCTTTTTTTGCATTAGTAATTTAATTATTATTTTTCAACAATTATTTTATGCAGTGTATTAAGTATTTATTGAATTTATTTAATGAAGTTACAAATTTCATATTTAGAGTTGGCAATTTATTAAATTTGAAAAGAATCATGCACTCATTCAGTTGTGTATATTAAAATAGTGAACCTGAAGCAGACCAAGTATTGAAAAAAGTAAGAAAACCGCTCAATGTTTTAAACTTGTATTTACATTAAGATCTAATAACCTGAGATTCTTAGAATTGCCATGCTGACGGGCGTAGCTAACATAACATCGAGCAACAATAAGCGACACATTCTAGCTTATTCTCCGACTTCATTTCATAATTCACGGGTGCTATTTTATAGAATAAAATACGAACTATCTACGATGAGTTTCCATTGAAGGTGGATGACGTAACTGAGCGGTGTGAACAGCGGACTTAAAAAGGTCGCTAAAGCTGAATCACAATATGAAATGAACTATAATGCCGTCTCTTCTCACTCTCAGTCAATGAAAAGAGATGGCAATAGTTCAATTCCTTTAATGCGATTCTGCAACAGCGACCTTTTTAAGCCCGCAGGTGTGAAAGTAAAACTATAAGGCCTCTATTAATAAACTCCGCTCAACTTCTGTCAAAGTTGCAACACGGATTTAACTATTGCCATCCTTTTTTGTTAACCAGTGACAAATAAGGATGGCAATAGTTAAATCCGTGGTGCAACTTTGACAGAAGTTGAGTGGAGTTTATTAATAGAGGCCTAGGAGTTTTTATAGCGCAGCGCACTGCTTTATTTTCTCGCTTCTCTATGAGATTAATGTAATTATCTGTGGTATCAAAACAGGATAAAACTATAGTATCAAGTCTTAAAAAAACAAACAGATGTTTTTAAGTATCGTAGGGCGGATAGCAACAGTGAATTATTCGGAGACACACATATAGTAGCTTTACAAACATGCACATTCATTTGATGACAAAAATATCGTAAATCGAGCGATACAGTCCAGAACAGACTAGAGGAAGTACAGTAACGAATCAAGTGACGAAGTGCAAGTAACGAATGTACTGGTTGGTGATGCTGTTGGATATTTTACGTTTTCAAAACTTATAAGCGTCAGTACCTATATGAACGAATCTGTACCAATATACGAGTAATAAACCGGAAGTTTTTTTTGTTTGAACGCGCCAATCTCTGTAACTACCATATAAAAGATCCAACATCAAACACAAAGCTGAAACAAACCAAAAGCGTAACGCGTCATGAGAGAGCGAGACAACGTACGATAACATGAGCGGGTGCGACAGAGACAGCTACATCATGCGACTCACGACACATTATCTATTGCTTTGCTTACGTGCGACGACAGGTTCGGTTCCGAGGCCCACTGAAAATTATACTTGTGTTAGTCTACTGAGGGTGTCCTCCTATTATACACAAAAATTCAAAATAACAATTTTAATCCATATCCCAGTATTTTGGTCGAATCATGGACACCCCAAACTAATATTAATACCAACCCCCTCTTTGCTAGGTACTATCATACAATATTCACAAGTATTGCAATGACTGAGTGTTTCGGTGTACAATGTATAAATGAATCATGAAGTGCAAGTTATCACTTTATGAAAATACGCGCGAATTGCAAATGTATTTCATGTCTCAAAAGTGCTGTTACACACAAGTAGACGTTAATTTGACTCAGTCATGAACTATGTGAATCTGTGCTTTTAAGCTTTGTATCAGAAAGAAAGTGAAACTAACCTTGTGCCGAGGTCCTAGGTGTCGATTGAGGTAGTTGGAAATACTCTTCATAATACTGTTCCTTCGTCGCTCTCTCGCCAATTCTGGGTCGGAGAAGGAAGGGGTGACGGGCATGGGTGCGGGTAACAAGGGAGGAGCCGGTCGGGGAGGGGGAGGGGGAGGGGGCGCGGGGGGCTCGGGCAGCACGGGCGGAGGGGGCACCGGGGGCGGTACCACGCACGAAGGAGATATTCGGGTCCGTCGCGTGGCTTTCCTAGGCACGCGCGGGCCGCTACCTAACCTCTCCAGTACAAGTCTTCTAACAACTTCGGTCTGCTCGTCGCGTTCGCGTTTTATCTCCTGCACTTTCTCCGTAGTATCTCGCGGAGGGACAGGGCTGATGGGCGATACGGAACCCGAGCTTAAAGTGACGGAGAGTGAAAGCTCGAAGCTACGTGTCGGCGAATCGGTGCTGCGAGATGTGGAACGGTTGAAGTTTTCGCTCGCCGAGCGGCAGATGGCGGGAGAGTACAGCCGAATCGAGCTCGCGCCTGAGACAGACGCGAGCGCCGACGGCGGAAGAGATATGTTCGAAAATATACTATTCGTTTTGCTTGTCGGTGTATCGGGAACTAGCGGCGGAGATATGTCGTCGAAGGACTCAGACTCGGTAGTAGTTTTCGTGTTGTTAGTGAAAACGTGCGATGGAGGCGACACTTCTGTTATGCTCAAAGATTCGATGCTCGGCTCGAGGCCGTTCAGTTCCAGTTTGCTGTCCGAAGTCACGTCGGTTATCCGATCATCGCTGAGTTTGCTGGTCGTGTCGCTAGTTTTGTCGGTAACCTTTTCACTTGACGATTTGCTCGTGCTTTCGTTTTCGAGTTTCGGTCCCGGTTTTTCCTCACTGTCTCTATTCGAGTACTGTTCCTCGATCTCCTTTGGAATCGTGTGAACTATTTCCGTGTGCGAGAGGGGTTCCTGGCTGCAGGGCCTCATGACGGTTTCGGAGAAGCTTCGCTCGATGAAGTTCATCGAGCGGTCGTTGCCCGGGGAGTATTCGAATTCATCGTCAACGAGCTCCATGTAGCCCTCGTTGCGGGGGGTCGAGGGGGTCTCTATGGAGGGGTCCTGCTCGCCTTCATCTGCGAACTCGAAATGTTCGAGTGCGTTCGAGAAGACTATAGGTTCGGGACTGGTTCGGCCGCACACGTGCGATGCGACCGCTGCTATATTCTTTGCATCGTGCACTAATTTGGGTCCGCTGAGGGTTCGCGGGTTCTTGCTGCGTTTTCTGTCTTCCTTTTCAATGGCACAATCGTCGAGCGCGCCTTCTGCGGCCCAGTCTGATAGTTCAGTTTCTGTGAGGGCTAGTGTGGTCGCGTCCCGGCCTGACTCTGAGGACTCTGACTCGGCCGCGAGCACCGTGGGGCCGGTCGCCGTGGCGGTGCCGGAAGCTTTATCATTATCCTCACTTACAACCATCAGACTATCCAGTTGAATCAACTCCCCACCCTCGTCGTGCACCTCGAGTCTGGGCACGGATTTAGGTGCAGTCTCGGTGTGAGATGAATCATCGGACAGCGAATCCGATTCGAGCTCCGGTTCCTTCTTTTCATCGGATATCGGTTCAGACTTTTCCGAAATGTATCCTTTGAGTATAGACGTATCCACTTTGGTGAGCAGATCGACCGGCGCGGCGGTCATGAGGTTCTTGATGATGTCCGGCATGGGGGATTTATTTTCGGGCTGGCAGGCGACGATGGGCTGGGAGGGGGCCGGGTTGAGCATCTTTTGGAATTCTGTTATGTTGGAGCGGAAGGCTTCGAATTTGTTGTCGATTTGGGAGGTGGAGTCTGATTTTCGTAAAGCTGGTGGTGAGGGTTCGCCGAGGAGGTAGCGTCGCTTGAGTTCTAACGCGCGCTTGGTGGCGAGCCCGCCGGCGGAGCGGGCCCTGCTCAGTGGGTATTCCACTGCGGGCGGAGGCGGCGCGGCCGGAGGCGCCTCCGTTACTAAGATGGCCGGCGGGCTTGGCGCCGGCGCCGACTCTTCCCGAGCAAATTCGCTGTCCGTCGACACCTCTGTCGCCGACGATACCTCGGTCTCGCTTGACGAACTCTCTTCTTCTGACTCCACCTGTACAGTAATACATTGTAATCGCGATACCAGACGATAGATACATCCGATGAGCTTTGAGGTCTAATGGTTTGTCTGTTTTGGGAGTGCATACTGCATAAGAATTTAAGTATAAACAATAGCCATCACCAGTTTATGCAGTTATGCAAGAGATAAGATTTATTGCCGTGAAATGCGTAATTAACTTATTTCAATAATTACAAACTAAGTACGGGAAGTGCGCTGCGTGGAAAGTACATCTCCACACTAACTTACCGTCCGAAATAGATGGCAATTGACGTCACTAAAATACATAAAAATCATAAAATATATAGATATGCATGATGTAACTTCGGTAATAACTATTAATAAATACAGTATGTTATTGTTAAATAACTCACAAACAACACTAATGAAAAAAATATACATACATACATTAGTAATATTCAAGCTAATGCTGTAGCATAGACGTAAATATTAAAAGCTGTGTATGATATAAATATTAGAATACAATGCTATACTAATAATAAAATTCAAATAAAAGGTTTTGACCAATACAAACGCAATCGAAAGTGATAAAAATAATGTCATCAATATATTCAAGTCTGTATTAAAAAACAAAGCCAAAATTAGACTGAAAAGGAAAACTGCACGAATCTTTAGTAAGAAGATACAGTAGAAGTTAGTTTCGGAATACGATCGATACTTGTTTATTATCAAACTTGTGTATTGTTAAATTGTGTACTTATACAATATACATGTATAAAACAATGCGTTTAGGTTGGTCAATAAACATAATACGTTCGTATAAAACAATCAAAGGCGCCATCAATTTTATTTCAGCAACATACTGTTTCATACAAAAACATTCCATTTTATTTCGTAAAACTGGTAAAGAGAACAGGCGAAATGGCATATAGAAGCCAAATCACATTTTAGTCTGTTTAAAATACAGTTTTGTTTATGATTGATGAGATTGAGTTTTCAAATAATATTCTCGATGTCTGTTTTTTTTTCATAGAGAAGACTACGGAAGTTCGAAGTACTTAGTTCTTTTTGTTTCTGCTTTTTAACTCAATCATTAAAACAGAACTCAATAAAACAAATATCGAAACCAGGTAACATAAAAAAATTGAAAAATATTTAGATTGATGTTCGTATAATTTAGTAGTTGGTATATGAAACAGTATGTTTAGACGGAAGTTAGTGTGGGCAAACTACACTCTTACCATCCTCCGACCGCCCCTGGAAAGTCAGATTAGATAACATTCTGAATGAACATGAGTTACATTTATGCTTAGTTGAAAGAAAGATAGTGTAACCTATTGGTGAACTATTTTTGATACATTTATCATTCTGTTATGCCGCCTATATATGCTGGACGAGTCTAGGCGAGCCTGGGTGAGCGCGAGCGAGAAGGCGAATCGATACAAGGCGAGAGCGAGAGAGAGGCAAGGCATTCCCTCGGCAAGCCTGCGCCGTAGTAGGGGCTTTACTGTTTATCTTTTCATGAATCCGTTTAGCTGCATGTGTGCATTCACATACACATTGTTTTAGTGTGTGTAAGCCGAGCCAATGACTGTTAGCTACACCACAACAAAAGCAAACTAGCATCGTGAAATAACTGTCTGTATTAGTAAATCATACATTACAGACATTGCTGGCGATTTAACGGAGCGTACGACGGGCACAGCTAGCTTGTCATTCTTGTTACCCCTACGACATGATGAAACAGATTTAAACCCTTATACCCCAGATAACACCCCCCCCCCCCCTCCGGTCCTTTGACATTATTAATCGTTACATAATTTCTCGATTATCTCTATACTTACAAGTATCTCAAGCAACTACACCCCCCGAAAACTATTTTACTTTAATTATAGTCCCGTCAAAAACATAACTGTACAAAAATGTACAAGTCTCGCAACTTCTACCTTGGGTTCCAATATTGCAATTTCGTTACGGATCCCTAACCTTTTTGAAAATATATTATAGCCTATGTTTTTCCCTGATAATGTAGCTTTCTATTGGTGAAATAATTTTTGAAATCGGTCCTGTAGTTTCGGAGCCTATTGCAAACAAAAAAATATTTCAGTTTAATATTAGTGTATATGAAGATTAGAGCATGTAGGGGCGGTCGGTCTGTGTCGACAGCGCACCTCCCCGCGACGTCAGGCGTCAAGTGACGTCAGGCGACGACGCAGCGCGGTACCTCGCTGCTGTAGGTGGGGGGCCGCGCGTCGGCGGGCACCTCGCGGCGGCGCGCCTCGCGGGCCGCGCGCATGCGCGAACACGACTCGTTGCCAGATGACTCGCCGCCTGAAATATCAGAGCCATTCAAGTTTTACGTAGGCACCAAAATGCTGCCCGGAACTGATGATACTCCTTATGAGCCATTCTGCAGGGCTTGGAAACCGGATTTTTTTTTAAATCGGTTTTGGCATAGGTCCATGATACCTTTACTATCCGGTTACGGTCTAACGTAACCCCCATTAGAGTGGTTAATGCAAACGAAAGTGTTTTAGGTTTCGCTCGAAAAACCGTTATAGAACGAAAAGATTCGTTCTTTCCCTTTGTAAGAGAGCGCGTCGTCCAAATAATTTGAAGCGCGTTGCGTCTGAGAGTATGACTGCGAAATAAACCGGTTAATAAAGGTTTTTCATTAGGTTTTGATAACGCTTGCGCTTCGAACGAATTAATTAAAATAGCGGTTTATACCAGTTACGAACAGATTAATCATAAGCCGGTTCCAAGCCCTGCCATTTTGGTATTACGGAAGTTCAATGTTGACCGTAGACAGAACAACATAGACTGCTGGACAAGTGTCTTTTTAACCTCCGACGAAAAAGAGGGGTGTTATAAGTTTGTGTTTATTTCATTTTTTAGTTCCTTTCAACGGGATGCTAGCAGCCTATAATGTGTATGATATTGACAGTATGTACCGTCATCAGAGTACTCGTCGTATCCGAAGGAGTCGTCGCTAAAGTACATGTCGTGTCTGGCGGGGCGCGGGGCGGCGGGGGGCGCGGGGGACGCCGCCTCTTCCAGATCACTGTCTCCGGCGTCCGTGAACTCGTCAGAACTGGACTCTTCTTCATCACTGTGAAACAATAGATTAGGTTAGCTTACGAAGTGAAAGAACAGGAGTAGAATCACCTATAGTAGAATTGCTCATTGTACGAACTAAAAATATATGAAAAATGACATTTTGACCGTCAATTTTAGTGCGTACAATTAGAAATACGACTATAGCTCTTAAGACGATTCAAAGTGGTCATAACGGTCCTACTGAATAAAGGATATTTGAATTTTGATATTTGAATTTTGAATTTTGAATTACGATCACATTTTATAATACATCCGAAAAATTGCATTTTGTGTAACGTCAAGGTTGAAATATTGTGGGATACGTCATAGCCATGGGTTTAGGGGGTCCGGACCCTCCCTTATCAAGAGCAAAAAAAAATCGCGGACACCGGGAAAACAGGGATTCAGGTGGTTTGTGACGTCCAAAGAAAAAATTTTGGAACCCTTGAACAGTTGAACCCCATTAAGAAACCTAATCAATCTTTGTGTTTTGGAACTCTTGGACCCCCCACCCCCCATAACAAAGCTATAGCTACGCCCATGGTCATAACTTTTGCTGTTAAAGTGTGAGCAGCGTAAGCATTACAGTTCGGCCGACGGATCTAGGCGTACGTGAAGTCAGGCTCTTCGCTGCGCAGTAGAAAATTTTGTATGAAAAAGTTGCACTGCGCATCGAAACGGCCAACTTCACGAACGCCGAGATCCGTTGGTCCTACTGTACAGTAGGCCATCTAGGCATTCGTGAAGTTAGGCTTTTCGCTGCGCAGTAGAAAATTTTGTATGAAAAAGTTGCACTGCGCATTGAAACGGCCAACTTCACGAATGCCGAGATCCGTTGGCCCAAGAGTACTCTACCCAAGGATTTTATATACTACGTAACAGGATAGTGAACTCGACTTTAATGTAAAAGGGATTTTGAACCTTATCACGACTATACACAATCTATTATAATTCAATCTTGGTTATAAGGATTGTCGGTCTTGTTAAAAGGCTTTCTTGGTAGCTTCACACTCGTTGAATTAGTAGTGTGCCCATGTCATTTAAATTTCAGGATATTCATTAAGGATTAGGAATGTTTAGTTCATAAATTATGGTCACCCTTTAGAAAGAGACACACCGCCCAAGTTTTATCTCTCAAGCGGACCTTGTTTTCTGTCTCAGTCAGCATTCCAGGTACAGTACGGCCAGCGGATCTCGGCGTTCGTGAAGTTAGCCGTTTCGATGCGCAGTGCAACTTTTTCATACAAAATTTTCTACTGCGCAGCGAAAAGCCTGACTTCACGAACGTCTAGATCCGTCGGCCCAACTGTACGTAGTATAAAAATTCCTTGACTCTACCTGAGTCCCCCAGCGCCCGAAGTCTCAGACGCGAGGAAGTTCCGATCGGTCCACTCGTCCTCATCTATCTCCCTCGCACCACCGTCACTGAGCTCTATGCTGATCCGCTCTGGCGTGGCAGGAAGCGGCGGGGTCAATGACACGACGCCGGCTAAAGCGGCCACCGCGTCCGGTACTGTGACGCCAGAGTGACGGAGACAGACTAGACGACTGCCGTAGCGCTCCATTGTATAGTTTCTGTAATGTACATACATACATACATACACAAAAATCACGCCTCTTTCCCACACGGGTAGGCAGAGACCACGGACTTCCACTTCCACTTCTGTAATGTAGTTATTATAAATGTGGCATTTGATAACGAGATCAATGGAAATGAAAATTCGGGGCTTTAACCGATATTGATTTACAGGCCTAGCCTAGTGGGGAAACTGACTACTTCATCTATGTAGTTTGTTTCTTTTCTGTGTAATTAGTCTTAGTGTAACTTGTATGTATCTTGCTTTTTCACTGAAATAAATTATTTTTCACTTTCATTTTCATTGATATCAAGATTTTCGACCCGACGAATAAGGATTCCGTGGCCGAGTTGGTAAAGGCACTCCGGCTTAAGGATCGCTTGTATCAGTGCGGGTTCGAGTCCCGTCGGAATCGTAAATTTTGATAATTTTTCGTTTTCAATGAGATCAATGGATTTAAGAGGCCAGTGACAGACGAATGTCCATATAAACCAAAATCATTTTCATCGCATGCCATCTCGTCTGTCACATTCCTCTCTACTTATAAACTTCGCTGTAATTGAAACACCGTTTAAACTATTGCCAACTTTTTTTGTTTGATAGTGGCAAATAGAGGAAGGACGTTGTTTAACCAGTGTTCAAGTTGAGAGGCGTTTTTTTTTCTGGCTTCGCACAGCTTGTGCATTCAGTATCAAGTAATTAATATATTTCAAGTTTTTAGATACACAAGTTATACAAAACATATTACATACAATACATAAATATAATATCCCACCCCTGTCCTTGTGCCTCAGTAAAGATGTGGGGCTGTACTGAAATATCAACACGGACTTTTTGGGAGATCTCGAAATGCTATCCAATTTTGTTTCATTTGCCCACACTTATGCACATTCACGAGCACTCAAAATTTAATAATCCACCGTTATTACACATTAGCATTCGAAGAAACACAAGTTTTGGCAAATATAACAAAAACGAAAACATGACTTCTCAAATTCACGCCAAATAGCCCCTTGAGAGGCGTTTATAAGGCTCATTATCTCTCGTCTCCGCTTTGGTGAAGTCTCAGTCTTACCCAGGTCTCAGCACAGTCTTGCAGACGGCGCAGCGGAAGCAGGCGCGGTGTAGTTGCAGTCCGTCAGCGGTGACGCCTTCAGCGGCGAACACTCGAGTGCCGCACGCCGCGCATTGCACGCCGGCTGTTGCGGGCCCGCGCCAACCTTTCTTACTCTGCAAGGTAACACAGGTAGGGCATGGGGCCCTTAAGCCCATCGTCCACCGGCAACTAAACTAAGTTAAGTTTAGCTTATGTTCGATACATCGAACATCTTAGCAAGCAATTTTGGATAAGTGTGCGGCCACCTTTAGGTGTAGCTCTCTTTTCTTTTGTAGTTTGTAAGTTTTGTTCTTATGAAACTATATATGTACTTAGTAGGTTTATTTTGAAGTAAGTACTAATTGTTTTTTTTAGATTTTTGCAAAAAGTACAGTCAGCCTAAAAAAAAAAATTTGTCAAAAACACAAGTTGATCATAACTTTTCACGAAGTAACTTACCAAATCAAATCGCAAGTTTTTGCAATAATTAAAAAAAACACACCCATACATTTTCTGTGCTATAAGGATAATGTAAGAGTGCAATGGTCATCCTGACAAAAAAAACAAATAAAAGCATCCACTAATACAAATACAATGCGCGTGACTTACCTCTTCCTTTAGTGGTTCAGCTTTAGCTTGTTCTGGCTCCTCTTTCTTAACAAATCTAGTGGCTAAATTTGCAACCTGACAAACACAATAAGTTTTATTATGAAGCTACAATTTTTGTTTCACAAAATACAAAATTTATGTTACTTTGAAAATTTATGCATTTCATTACGTTTCATTTCAACCGACTTTTATAGTACACCTTTAGTAATATACAAAAACTAACTTCTGGTATAAAAAGGGGTTTTTTAAAACATAAGCTTGTAATACTTTTGCTTCCGACCCCAAGTAAGAACATCTACTCGGATTCACAGGCATTTAACAAGTCTATAAGTACAAAGTAATTAAAAAATAGGAAGGATGTACAGAATAATAAAATAATACGAGAAAAAATAGGAGGCATGAATAATACGAGAATCCAGTAGTTTTTATAATAAATACCTTTTTAGTGCCGTGATCTGGGCGCCCAGAGTCACGTAATTTTTGATCCAGCTTATGTAGAGTCTCATCTATCTCTCCCCACTTCTCGTCAGTATCACCTTCTTTCAGTCTTCGCTGACGACCAAGAAACTGAGGAAAAAATCAATAATTTGGCTTGAAATACTTCGAAGCGATTCTTAATTTTGCCAATCGCTGTACAGGCAGCGTGGCCGAGTGGTCTAAGGCGCTGGTTTTAGGCACCAGTCCGAAAGGGCGTGGGTTCGAATCCCACCGCTGTCAAACTTTTTGCATTTTTGTTTTTTTTTTATGAACATTGTCACGCGCAATGCAATTTTATTTATTTTTGAAATAAAATTTCCTGCCTCTGAAATTTTTTCTGAAACTTGTTAGTGTAATTTGTGTTTGTAATTTTTAGAATATGTAATTGTTTTAACTTTTCTTTCACGTTATTGTCTTTTTTATATTTATATTATTAAATCCTGTGTTATGTGCGCTATTTTTGTAAATAAATGTATGTCTAAGTAGAATTAGTAGAAATTAAATATCTCAGATTTCATCGACCAATACAATATCAATCAATCTCTAGTATTAATAGCAGGAAATCTCACCTGTTCCCGATCCCACTTCGGCACTTTCTCGGCAGTCTTCGGCTCGGGCCGGCCGAGCCTGTTCTCCTGTATCTTCCTCTCTATTTCCTTCATGTTCCAATCATCTCTTTCGATCTTGCCGACGGAGCGCATCAAGTCCTTCAATGATACAAACTTATTGAAGCCAAAGAGGTTAACAATTTTGTTTTATTACAGTTACAGGCTGTACTTATTCCCTCTATTTGTAAGAACAAATTATTTGAGAAGTTATTTCATGAGTGTTATTCCATACATGAGATTTTGCAATCAGTCTATCTATCTATCTAAATATGACATTCATACAGTTTCCAACAGTTTTATTTTATATCGGATGAGTAGTTATTACCTCTTACACCCCAAACATAAAAAATTACCACTTTTTATTATTCTATCTAATCATCAGGTATCCTCATTTTTACGTCACTCTTTTCGATCCTGTGCGAGTCGAATCCAAGGCTTCCCCGCTGCCTTAAAAACCCGTCAGACCATCTGGCTGATCGTCTGCCTGATGTCCTGTGACCCTCTCTTAGACACCACAAATTTTATATTAGGTACTAGCATAGACCAGTGTTCCGCAAAACTTGTGTTCAAGGTACATCTAGGAAATCGGATAATTTTGGAGGTACACCAAATGATTTTTTTATGCAAAACATGAGCTTGTTTAGTTGAGCATGCGGTCCAAATTTGGAGTAGCTTAACTGTTCTCAGTTTATTAGTCCAAATTTGGACCGCAAGGTAACTTTATTTTTCCGAGGCACACCAAATAATGACCACGGTACACCAGTCCGCGGCACACCCTTTGCGGAACACTAGTGTAGACTTCTGTAGAAAATATCTTACCTTCGGTTTAGACGCCCGAGGTGCAGACGAAGTGGTAGAAGTTCCAGAAAGTTCTGCAGCCAGCTTTGCAACGCGGGCGCCGCCGCCGACGTTTCTGCCGCCACCGCTGACAATGCGACCCTCTTCCTATTGTGAAGATTAACATTAGCATTGCACTTTTATATTAACCACAGATTTAGAAACCGATTCATAAGAACGCACTTCTGTATTACTAGAATCATCTATGCGTTTTTCAGGTTACTATAAGTATTTTGTTTTGTGAAAAGAGTCGGTTTGTAAATGAGACGTTTGTGTTAGTAGAATGATTTTAAATTAAATTGTTTTTTGGGAGTAACAGATTAGGTTTAAGAAAATTTCAACAAGTATTGAGAGAAGATTTGGAAATAAAAACACAAAAACGGGAGAGAGAGAAGTACTGCTCTGAAAATGATAGTGGAATTATTTTCCCGTTCAATCATTATCAAAATATGCCGCATATTCACAAACACTGTCCAACATCTAAACACGTAAACATTAATTTAAACTTGTTAGTATAAAACAGTGTGAGAACACAACAAGTGCCGGTTACGCGAACATGCACACACATAAAACGGTTTTAGAAACTGTTGAACGAGCTGAGTTATTTCGCGGATGTTTTTCAAAACGTGCTTATTATTGTAACTCGATAGTGTAGGTGTACGAATCGGGCGAATGCAAAACAATGCCTAATTAAACAAACCTAATTGAACCACCAAACCTAATTAAAAAAAACTGTATATTATGAGTTTATGAGTTTTGCTTTACAAACTCAAATCAAATGTAAGAAAAGTTAATGTTTTTACAGAACAGAAATGAAGATGAATCAACGTTTCAAACTGGTTACTTAACATTATCTACCAAATAATTATAAGTAAGTAGTAACATCGGCGTTTACAAATATTCGCCCGATTCACCGTCCCAGTGTAACGACATGCAACACACAGGCACGCCGCTCACATAGTGCTGGAGCTGGCGTTCGAGCTTGCGCACTCGTTCGTCGAACTGAGGCGCGCTGGCGCGGTACTGTTGCAAGCCATAGTCATTCTCCAAATCTGCAGATGGAACCTCCATGCGAGGCTCAGCAGCCAACATCTGAATACTCTTCTCGAATCGCTGCTTCATTATCTCCCGAGCGGCCTTACGCCTGCCACCACTCTTGGGCCGCTTCGCTTCGGCGTTCTTCTTCTGCATTATGTCGGAAACGCGCTGCATTCGGAACGAAGTCTCCCCGCTACCGCGCCGCTGAATCTCTGGAAGCGGGATCGGTTTGTGCTGAGCTTTGATAAGATCGACCATGCGCTGCTTCCTCAGCTCCATCTCTGGATTGCCGATAGTCTCTGGCTTCGTTCCCGGTCGCTCGGGACTCGGAGTGTCGCGTCTCTTACCCTCAATAATGTCGGACATTCGCTGCAAACGCATAGACATCTCGTTTGTCATGGATCCGGAGCGCACGGAGCGAGACTCCGGACTGGGCGTGTGACGCCGTTTGTGCCCTTCAAATAGTTGTGCAATGCGCTTCGTGTTCGCCACTTCGGAAGCGCCGATTGAGTGCGAACGTTTTGTCACATCTGGACTCTGCGAGTGTCGTATACGTTGTTCTACTGCGTCGGACTGTCGTCTTCCTCTCTGAGGCAGCGGGCTTTCCGATAAGTTCCTTTGCTTTATCGGTTCGACGGTTTGATGTTTCTTCCTTTCGACTTTGATGACGGTGGCGTCCGTGTCGGCTGAATCATCGAAGTCGAAGTTGGGTACTTTTATAGTGGTCGGGTCGAGGCCCTTCAGCCTGCGCGGAGGTCTCACGGGTTTATCCTTCTTCCCTTGGAAGAAGTTGGTAAGTTTAGATTGTTCTGGAGTGACGGTCGACTTACTGCTGCCTTGGAGGAGATAGGCGAGAGAGTCTCGCAGCATCTTGGGGTCTGGGGACTCGTCGGGGTCGAGTAAGGCGATGATTTGTTCCTGTAAGTTCTTCTGCTTATCGTCGCGAGACTCTGCGGCGACAGCATCGTGGCCTTCGATGAGGCGTGCTAACTGAGTGATGTCGTTAAGATCGAGTTTGCCTATCTTTTTCCGTATGTACTCGGCGGGATCGTTACTTACTTGTGGAGTGCGCACGGAACGCCGCTTTCGCTTGTAGCTTGAATGGGATTTATCCGTGTCGGCTGCGTCTACGGACAAAAGTAAACTTTAGACTCACAAAGTTATGGTTACAGATAGTTTGAAACGATTAAACTCACTTGAATACGCCGAGACCGCGTGGTCCGCAGTGTTTCGTATGTGTTTATCTTTCTGGATGCTCTGCTTGATCTAGAATCATGGACAAAGCTTTATTAGAATATTTGGATGATCTCAGGAACAAATAAGGGACAATTTACATAACATGAAACTTTTCTAGAAGTTTAAGAAGCGAAGGTCTGACACTACATTTATTCATGCCTCAGGCACAGTGACGAAAAATTCGCTGACACAAAATCGCTATTGGTAAAAATAATTTTCTGTAGTTTATAGCAATATTTTAGCATTTATTTTGAATAAGCAAATTTATAACGGGTTTTCATTAATTCATATCTTCTAGCAGTAATGTTAGTAAAACTGTACTTGGTTTAGAAGGGGAAACATTCAGGGGTCTATTCGGAATCAATACGCGATCAACCGCGTTCAGCTGGTTCAAATACATTCAAGTCAAACAAATAATGAAATAATACCTTAACATTTTCCAGGCGTCAACTGGAGAATTGAAACCCCATCTAAACCAGTACCATTGTTAATAAACCATTGAAAGAGCATTTTATGAATTCGTGAAATTCATTATGTAGCAAAATGATTCATATTTATTAAAATAATGGTGTATTAATTAGTTGTTTTTTAAGATATTTTACTAGCTGTGAGAAGAACCAGACAGGTACCTACTATATTTAATCAGGCTCTAAATTTTTATGACACAAGGGTATGGAGTCTTAAGGAACACCTTAGCCGCCGCGTCGACAGCCGGCGACAAAATTTTAAAGAAATCTTGTCAGCGACATACAAAATAGCATAAAATACAAAATAGCCGCCGGGTTGTGTCGGCGGCTTAGGTGTGTAGAGTCCTCTAGACCGGAAATGGAAATCGGAAAATTTTAGAAATACACCATAAATGAAAAATCATTTTTTAATGCGAAACATGAGCTTGTTTAGTAGAGCCTAATGCGGTCCTTTGGAGTAACTTAACTGAGATAGGTAACCTTATTTTTCCGAGGCACACCAACTAATGACTATGGTAAACCAGTGTGCCGCGGCACACCCTTTGCGGAACACTACTCTAGACTTTTCTATTGCCGTTATCAAGCAAGCAGTCCGTGCGAGCGTAAGATAGTGATCCCAACAACTAACTAAAAGCTGCTTCTTTGACTTCGGTGTACACAAAGTATCTGCGCTATAATTTGAAAGAATGTACCTGATCGAAAACGTCGCTTTGGTGATGTATATGCGGGACTTCTCCTTTGAACGCGTTGTAGACTCGTGTCAGATATGAACGCACTTTAGCGTCCGGTACATCGCGCATCGTGCCGCCCGACGAGAATGGAGCTATGCCTGAAATGTATATCGTACTATAACTACGCAAAACACCATTGAGACATTGCGACGAATATACAATGTGTAACTTTGTCAGATCAGAGTACAGTTTCATAACGAAACTACAGTTTCATACCGTAGGGAGATCTAGGAATCCCATTTTTTTATTAACGTATCATGTCCCACTGCTGGGCAAAGGTCTCTCCCTTCAACTTCCACTCCATGGTCCCACAGGCCAACGTTTGCCAGTCTTCTGGCTCGAACGCTTCCAGATCGTCCCGCCAGACTGAGCTTATCAAGATTTTCCACCCGGCGAATGTGGATTCCGTGACCGAGTTGGTAAGGGCACTCCGGCTTGGGAAGATCGCTTGTATGCAAATCGCAAATAGTTTAGGTTCCTAATCTGTTCGTACCATGACCTGTTTTAAAAGTGACAGTTTTGACACAAAAGTGAACCAACTCAACGCGTACTAAACGGTCATGGTACGAATTGAGTGAAAGAAACTTTATCTAACAATTTAGCTTAGGTCATGTTTAGGTTCTGATATTTCTTCAGCGTCATAGCATACGTCAAGCAGTTCAGTTTAGGACCTAAACTGGATCGCATATAAAGCTCGTGGTAGGAAGCCTGTTGCTGATCCTATTCTATTAAACGAGCAATATTTGTTTGTTTGATGTTTGAAGTTTGTTTGTACTGACATTCTCGAAAACGGCTCTAACGATTTCGATGAAATTTGCAGTACGAGTGTTTACGGGGGCGAAGAAACGATCTAGCATCGGCATTTTCACGCAAAAAGATTTACAAGTGCAATGTGGTTCGTAATTGAACCACTAGATGGCGTTATGCACCCGAGCAGAGCTCCTTCGCCCAGATATTTTAGGTTTAAACGACATACCCAGCTCATGGTGTAATACGTGGTAGACGGCGCGGGGCGGAGACGCGGCAGGCAGGAGGTCGGGGCGGTATCGCCGAAGCAACGCTAGTAATGCGCCCGGCGCGGCGGCGGCTCTAAGACCTCCTTCGGGGCTTCCAGCCCATTGTACTAGCACTTCATCTGGCACTTCCGACTCTGAAACACGTGTCTCTAGCGTTATAAGGTCTAAACATAAACTGGCCTGCAAAACGAAGTACTACACTTTAAAATTTTTTTTTTCTAATCTATAGAAGTTAGAGATTTAAAATAAAAAACGTTTCATAGCAAATTTTATCAGCTTTTTGAAGTTTTCATATACAAAATTAAACTCTTTTTCGAGTCCTTTCTATTTCGAAAGTTTATCTTGTGTACATAAAAAGTTAGTGCATTTTTAAAAGTGTGATACCTAGTTTTGCAGGCCATTGTAGTTTACTTATGAAAGATGTTTAAAGTTGAACACTGGTTAAACAACGTCCTGTCTCTATTCGTCACTATCCACAAATAAAGACAGGACTTTGTTAAACCAGTTTTAACTTTAAACATCTTTAGTAAGACCCAGTAAGTGGATGTTTATTGATAGGGCAGAGAGCGAATTGCTTTTTTACCTGCGTATTTTACGCTGCGTGTAGCTCATCTCAACGAGACCGAACGCGACAAAAGATATCTACGCGATCGTTTTGACAGTTTGAGACCAATTTGAGGTTTGAGACAGGTTAGACCAGGATTTCCCAACCTTTTTTGCATGGTGCCCCCACGGATTATAAAAAAATTTCATGCCCCCCTATATTTTTCTTTAATCAAAAAGAAACAAATTATTTTTACGATATTTATTTCACAAGATTTATTATTTCTTAATGGGATGTTTGAGCCTGCATTTTTTGAAATAGTTGGTCGATATCAGGTTCTGTTTTTGACAGAGCTATCATTAAATCATTATCGACTGCGAGACGATTTCGCTGGTTAGTCTTAATTTGCACTAATGCTGAAAATCCTGTTTCACATAAGTAGGTAAGTCGAAGAAAATGGCAGAAGTAATCAGCCCGCCGGGCTTGAGTTATACCTCGGCGTCGTTTCCTGGCAGTAGCGGCAGCATCGAGCGGCAGCGGATCATCAGAATCGTAGAAGGAAGTGACGCGATGCGGCGTCACAACGGACCGGTTCAGATTAGGGTAGCGAGTGCCGGGGTCCAGAGTGTACGCGCCGAAGTCACGGTGAAGGTTCTCTGGGGTGGTTTGAGCTGCAGAAGTTATAAAAACATCATTTACATCTGTGAAAACTTGAAATTAAACTGCTATAGTCGGATTTTTACGGAAAAAATTGTATTTTTGTGTGTATTTTTGTAATGAATAAACTCAAAAAATACTGTGCTGATTTCAAAAATTCTTTCACCATTGGGAAGCTACATTCACCCTGAGTAACATCCGTACCCATATTATAAATGTGAAAGTGTGTTTATTTGTTGTTTATTTGTCCTGCTTTCACGTCAAAACAGAGCGACGGATTGACGTGATTTTATGTGTGGAGATAGTTGGAGGGCTGGAGAGTAACATAGGCTACTTTTTATCCGGGTACCACGCGAGCGAAGCCGCGGGCAGCAGCTAGTGGGCTATATTTATGTGTTTAAAAAATAAATGTCCACCCGTGCGAAGCCGGGACAGGCTGTTAGTATTGAATTTTTGGCGAATTTTTGTTGAGGTATTAATCCTCCTTTTTTTCTTTTGACGACTTTGACGAGACTCACATTGTTCGACTGGCTCCACACTGGAGCTTGACTATTTAGATTTTAAGCAGATGGATCACCGAAAAGAAAGCTAGGCCCCATACCGTGTTTGTTGCCCTGATTCTTCACGGTGTTGGTCGCGAAAGAACAGGAGTAGAATCACCTAGCTCTTAAGACGTTTCAAAGTGGTCATAACGGTCCTACTGAATAAATTATATTGGATTTTGATTTTGAATAAATAAACGATAGTGGGCAAACTTCACCCAGCTCCGCCAGCAATGTAACTAATATGACTCGAAAGACCTAACAAAATTAAGCATTTTTTATTATCGACGCATTAAAATCTATCCCAGGGGTCACTAGATAAATCCATGTTTGTACCTAACCTGAGTAGTACTAGTACTAGATTTTATGTCAAGAAAGCAATTAGTAGATTGTTACAAGTTGGTTGAAAGTAACCAATTCAGGCATAAGATGGTTTGGCGCACGAGCGTAGCGAGGGCACCAATAGTTTGAGTGCATAAATAGGTCTTTCACCCGAAGTAAACACTGCTTTTCATTTCTAATATGAGGAAAGTAATTCGCCGGCCAAGTGGCCAAACAGTTCGTATTGAAATGTATGGCAGATAACTCACTTGGCTACGGTCAGGATCCCGATCTCGTGATCCTGATTCCGTGATCCTAATCCCATGATCCTGATTCCGTAATTCTTATCCCGTGATCCAGATCCCGTGATCCTGCGTGATCTTGATCCCGTGATCCTAATCCCGTGAACCTGATCCTGTCATCCTGATCCAGTGATCCTGTGTAATCCTGATCCCGTTATCCTGATCCTGTGATTCTGATCCAGTGATCCTGCGTAATCCTGATCCCATAAACATAATTACGAATCATTATTATGATTCATAAAAGGAATTGCGGTAACGGCCATTTTAGCACCTCTGTAAGTTGAACCTATTCGACTTAAAATAATTAGAGAACCCTCGGACAGAATTTGATGCCCATTGGCACAGATAAACATGGCAGTGATACCTTTTAAACAAAAGTATTTTAAACTGTGGTGGCCGTGGTGGGTCCATACATTTATGACCAAAAATGCGGTAACGGCCATTTTAGCCTGTCTGTAAGTTAAACCTATTCGACTTAAAATAAATAGAGAACCCTGGGACAGAATTTGATGCGCATTGGCACAGAGATACATGCATATGATACCTTCTAAACAAAAGTAGTCTGAGCTGTGGCGGCCGTGGGTGAAGTGCCCATACATTTTTGCCCACACTCCTTTGACTTATTTGTGTCGTCCCTTACCAAGCAGTCGGTAGACAGACTCCCGCTCCGCGACGACGTCTAACGGATGCGGCGGCGGAGTCTGTCCCCAGGCGCGCACGGCCCAGGCCGCGTCCAGCGCAGAAAGGAACCCGCGCGCGCACCCCGACCCGGTCGGCCAAAACGGCTCCAGAAGACTGTCTCCCACCAGCTGGCAGAGAAGACGCCGACCCAGACGCTCGAGCACCTAATAAAACAACATCAACTAATAAAACAAACAAAAATAACGCATAAATTATGATAACACAATCATTATAAAAATCAACTAATAAAAGAAGCAAAAAGAACGCATGAGTCGAAAATGCAATAGAGAAAATTAAAAGTTGCAGTTGCTTGTAATAATTATCCTACTTCCTACTAATATTATAAAGGCGAAAGTCCGTGTATCTGTGTGAATGTTTGTTACCACGTATCTCCATAACTAACCGATTTTGATGAAATTTGGAATGTAGATAGATAATAACCGGGAATAGGACATAGGCTAAATTTTTATCCCGAAAAATTGCACGGTTCCCGTGGAACAAAAAAAATAGTAGTCCACGCGGGCGAAGCCGCGGGCGTCCGCTAGTTATAAATAAAAACAAAAATTAAATAGCATATAAAGTACCTAGAAGAAATGCTGGAATGTACTCCACGAAATATTATTCACTCAAAATAGTGCTGTTCCAATAGTGTGTCCAAAATAAGGAGTGGCCTGGTTTTTGTGGAATCTATTCCACAAGAACCAGTATACTTCTAGAACTTATTTAATCTAGTGCTTACTTTAAAATTGATTTAAAAATTCATACCATACTAGCGTTCTCAGCTGCATACATAGACGTAAAGTCGAAGAGTGCTACATCGGGCTCCCCGTAGTGGTTCAAGGCGAAGTCTCGAAGAGGCAGCCGCCCATCTGTAGAGAACCGAGCCGCTTCTTGTGCGTATCTCATCAAAGCGCCTCGGTCTACGTTCTCGACGCTCAACAGACGGGATACTTCGCTATAATCCTGGAAAAACACGATTAAAGGACGGTTTCTGATAACGCTATTATAATCCGTACCCATATTATAAATGTGAAAGTGTGTTTATTTGTTTGTTTAATTGTCCTGCTTTCCCGTCAAAACAGAGCGACGGATTGACGTGATTTTTTGTGTGGAGATAGTTGGAGGGCTGGAGAGTAACATAGGCTACTTTTTATCTGGGTACCACGCGAGCGAAGCCGCGGGTTATTTATAAATTCATTGGAAAATCAACAGCTTAATTAACAGAATAGATCTTAAGGCTCAAACAAATGCTGGCCTAGGCTCGCCGAATGAACTCCAGTGCCAACGTGTGGGCAGCACCACTCGCCTCGCCTCGCATTCGCTCGCCGAGCTGGCCGAGTGAACACGAGCGCCAACTTACATTGGTTTGCATAGACTCGCCAAGCTTGTGGACGGTAGCACTCGCCTTGCGTCGACTCGCCTTCGCTCGCGCTGGCTTAGGCTGGCCCAACGTGTGTGATTTTAGAGAGTGGGCACAGGTTTTCTCAAGCGCGTTTTTGAGCTGCGCGTTCGCATCGCGTTTGTATTGATACAAAAGCGCTGCAAAAAACGCAGTGTGCCCACTCCCCTAAGTTAAAAATCACAGGCAATTTGTTGTTATAACTCACGTTTAATAGCACCCCTTTATCAAGTAAACTGTGTTTCTTGGCCGTCATCACGAAGTAATGCGTGTCATCTTTGTAATAGACGATGTTTTCCAAATCAATTCCAGTCACTTCATAAAGCTCTTTGAAGAATTTTTGGTTGAATATAAACGCCACACCGCTGATTTCCGGCACCTACACAAAAGTATATTTAAGTTTGAAACCTTTGTGAGAGAAATAAAAATAAAGTTATTATTATTATTTTTTAGTTCTCTCACAAAGGTATCAAACTTAGGTATTCAGTTTAATCTATAATCATATTATAAAGAGGTAAAAGTTTGTTTGTATGTAGGAGGTAATTCTCGAAACTACTCATGCGATTTCAAAAATTCGTGAAGTTAGCCATTTCGCTGCGCAGTAGAAAATTTTGTATGAAAAAGCTGCACAGCATCGAAACTGCTAACTCACGAATTCCTACATCCATTGTGGTGTTACTATTCCTGTTTACGTTAAAGAAGCTCAAATCCAAGACACTCACTGAGGCCTCCTGCTCCGAATGTCTGTTGATGAAGTTTGCTGTTATAGCCATGGCCAGTTTCCCACGGAACTCTTTCCTCTTGAAGCCTTGTAAAGTATTTCTTTTGCCGTCTGCGCCGAGGAGAGAATCAAACTCATATTGACCCACAGGATGGTCAGCTGGTAAAACTCGCGCTCGCCAACCGAGGGCTGCAATCAAAAAGGATTATTATTCAGAACTTTAGAGAATGAGATGATGTTTACAGCAAGACTTTAGAGAATGTTTTTTTCTCTTCATCTTGTGACAAAAGAGACGGCAACAGATTTAGCAGTCTTCTGACCTAGGAAGCCTATAAGTTCATTATGAATAACAGGGTTAGATTAGAAGCAGTGTGCCAGAAATAAACTTACTTTCCGAATTTTCTGTAACAGTTGGCTCCAGTAACTCCTCAAAACTGACTCCTTCGTGAAACTCGACACCCAGTAACAGTGCCACCTGCAAAATGTTTGGAAATAAATAAACTGACACTGTCAACTACGTGTAGAAACAAAAAAATGACGGAAAGAGAACCACAATAGAAATTGAACTACATACTGTTTAGGAGGCGCTTCGATCTTTGATATGAAGATTTTTTGTTCGATCCCGATCGTGTGATTTTTCGGAATGGAAACACCATGAGATTACTAGTTTCCATTGGACACCATAGAAACTAAACAAATTGACCAAACAATGGACAAAACAAATGTGGGTATGTAAAACGAGATCTAGTGACTTCAATCCGCTAAGATCAAGGTCTAGAATGCATTAGACATGAGAAGGGGATACAGTAATAATAAGATTTTTTGGGCTATTTCGACTATAAGTTTGTATAAGTTAGTGGTGAGCTCTGGTAAAGGAGTTTTTAGACCGCATAAAGGCATACTACAGGAACACAACCGTACTTCCAAGGCACGACAGACATTCTCTCACATGTTTAGGGATATCAAGATCCTTTGAAGATGTCCAAGGAGGCTGTTGTCCAAATGCATATTTGGCCACAAGCCCACATTTTGCAGAAGTTGGCATTCCACTGATGTAGTTTATTTATAAAAACTTACTTTCATTTTATTATTCTTTATTTCTGTTTCACTGCTTAGCATTTGTCACATTGTACTTTCCTACCTGCTAATTATTGATCATATTTATCTGTCGAGCGAGAGCAGTGGTGACCTGTAATACAGGTTTTTTTAAAACCTTTCTCAGGCACCACCTCTCACAAAACAGGCTTAATGTGTTAGGTATTAGCAATATTACAATATTTTAAGTCCTAATGTAAGCCTTTGTGAGAGAAATAAATGATTATGATTATGATTATGATTATGAAAAAGATTTAATAAGTATACCTTAATTAGAGCTGAATGCCTTTAACATGGCGTGGGTCCAAATGGCAAAGGATCGTGATGTTTGGAAGGATCAAGGGGAGGCCTATGCCCAGCAGTGGAACACAATGGGCTAACTATAATAATAATAATAAGTAGGTATACCTTCATCAGTATACACTGCAGCTGCCTGATGCTAATATGATCGATAGAGCCTGCACAGAACTTCCCGAAGAACTTCTTGGCGCCAAGGGCCTTCAGGTCCTGAATGACGAACGGCCATAAATGCAGCACGTTGTTTCGGGACATCCGATCCCTTTTCTCTATCACCACCTGGAGAAAAAAATGTGTCAGTGAAAGATTACTATTGTACTACACTTTTTTTATAAAGAGATACCGCTCTACTGATAAACTCTACTCAACTTCTGTCAAAATTGAAATACCGTTTAAACTAATAAATAGTGACAGGGCGAATTTTGAGCATTGTTTAACCAGGGTTAAAGTTGAGAGGCGTTTATAAGTAAGGCCTATAATGTTTGTGAGTTTGGATGCAGGATCTCCGAAACTACTCATCGGTACAAGATGTCCAGATAAACATTTTAGATTATTAAGAGCCAATTCAGGGTGAGCCGCTAATTATTTAATAAATGCCTATTCAATAATTGATTGTCTCTGTCATTTGATTGCCATGGGCCGCGGCAGTACTTCATCATAACGGGGGGTGGTCATCTTTTTCAAGATACATGGAACATAGCACTAAGAAACACACTAAAATTGGAGGGCGCGGCGCCGTCCGATTGATTTAAGGGGGGCATTTGGCCCCCTCTGCCCCCCACTTCCACGGTCCCTGTTGATTACCACCGACACTTGATACCCAAGCGGCTTCCGCTGAGCTCGACCTAACAATTGGATAAACTGACCCCTGTTTACGCATTGTGTGCATAAGATTGTTGAGTGAGTAACCTCTCATTTTAAACTGCAGTCTACTTTATACTTCTAATTAACGACCGTACTACCGTGTACGACCGTATTCTGTAGCATATCCTATGGTTTTCAGTAACGTTCATTGATTTGTCCTTCAAATAAGTGGAAAATAATGTAGAATAAGCACAGCGTCTTCTAATACAACAATTTGTGGGTTGCCCCATGTGCCTTCGATTAACAGTCATTTACAGTCACTTCATTATCTAATTTTATCGATGAGGTTAGTACATCTCCTCATTTCGATTAGATCAAATATAGCAAAATGGCATTACATAGATCATTAAATGAATCATCTGTACACATAGTGTAGCAATAAAGAAACGGAAAATCTAGTTCCTACGATTATATCAAAGAGATCCATTTAATAAACCTAGATTTAGAGCTTGTTTTCCCACGTCCTTTTTTTTGGCTGGTGGAAAATCTGCTGCCAGACCTCCAACTACGTAGTATAAAGTCCTAAGTACAAGTATGCTAGCTGTCACACTCATACGGCTAGTTCTACTATTCTGTCCTACAAGTAGCACACTTCAGTCATTTGTATTAATAATTTAATGTTTACTTTTACTTGTCGTAGAGTAAACAAGCTCTAAGCCCTGGCTTAGGAGTCACTCGTAGCATTACTGCTTACCACTTTAGCACCTAGAAGCTGGCATTCAATGGCGGCGCGCACGCCGCATGGTCCTGCGCCGATAATGAGCACCTTGCTCTGCGCGCACGAGCGACCCTTCGCGTACACCTTGTGATTGGCTCTCGCGTCGAACTTCTTGAAGAGAGCCTGGGCCTTCCATGAGCTCGCGAGTTTGGCCTGAAACAAGAGGTTTTGAGCTGTAAATTATACATTAACTTATAATATAAATTTTAAATTACTATTAAATTATACATTATTCAGAACCTACAACAGGCACCAGTCTCTCACAAAGAACCAGTACTTACCTACTAACCTACTGCAGCTACTATAAGATAGATCTATTTACTCTAGAATTGAAGTACTGTTTTTGTGAGAGAACAATAAACGAATTGAAATTGAAATTGAATTGAAATTAATTGTGTTTGTACTACACGGTACTAATATTAAATAAAGAAAAGTGTATAGATATTGAACTGTATCTAATTCTAAGTTAGACATAAGTACTCGAATCTTTATTCTGCAACCACTGTCAAGTGTCACGGCTCTTGATACAATCCAGTAAATAAACATTTGTTTACTTGTTTGTTACTCTACTGGTTTAAACCAGTAGGTTTTTATCTCCTTAGATACAATTTAGTTCGAACTTGAAGGGTAAAGTCGCTTGCCTCCCCACTGAGGAGTAGCAATTATTGATTTGTCTGGCGAATGCGCCCATTACCCTACCCTAGCAATTCATTTGAGTTTAGTTTCGAGTTCAATGTCATAACTTGAAGGCAGTCAAATGTTTGCATGACGTCATTGACATCAGTGGCTTCACAACCTTCTATACCTACACTTAATTTTTTCCCGATAGCCCGAATTACTTACGATCCATTAAATTCAAATAAATATTCTAATATAAGTTGTCGTTTTTATATTATTTTAGAAATGTACCAAATACACATTTGAAGGTGCCTTCAAAACATTCTAAAAAATCAAAATTTAAGTGAACTTATGCCATATTATTCGTATCTGTAGATACAGGCAGGTAACAAGAATTTGGAATAGGAATAAGGTTATGTTTGTAGCCTATCATTTTAAAACGTACTAAAAATACACAATAATCAGTTAGCTTCACAAAATATATTATTGTATGTTTGATATAACACAATATTGCTTTACACACCCCTTTTTACTATCTTGTTACTAGTAAGCCCCTCACAACTGTCAAACCCCAGAGTAAGTACAAAGGGACTCACAAAAATTCGCTCTGACTCAGCCTTGAAACATGATTAAAAGGGAGTGAGTAACTCGCAACAGCTTCTAACAAACATGTCGAATAATAACAGCCATGACTTTCGCAAAAGGTTAATAATGCCTGTGATCAACCCACGGAGCAATGAGCATAAATATGAAACAAAGAAAAATATTGCAAAAACACGCAGAATGTTGTTCTTAATTGCACTTTGCTAATAATTCTTGTAATAAATGCAAGGTACAGATTATTGTAAAGTTTAAGAATAATTTTGACCTTATATGGATTCGTATGAGTGGCTCTGACATTGAGATCTACATAATGCCCATTCGAGTTTCTGGCACAAAGGAGACTACATTGCAATTATTTATGAATGAATCGGGTGTGGCATAGCAATTTGTGCAATACTAGATGGTTCTTTGGATGACCACCACTGTCAAAATTCTGATATAAAACAGGCTCACGACTATATCCCCAGGGATGGTAGGCATCTGTTCTACTATATCCTTAGAACCCTTTAACAACAAAACTAGACAAGTCATTGTCTAATTGAGTATGCATTTTATCAGAACACCACAGTATAGGCCAAGTTATCCCGCTATTTCCTCATAGTTGCTGTTTCTTGACTGCAGCTAATTCTGTACTAGTATTTTCTAAATCTACAACAGTAATTTTGAAATGACAAATTATATCTGGGTTAGAAGACAACAGCTATTTTAAAGCGCTGATAGCGCTGTTATATGCAGTTTTATTAATTTGGATATACGACTATACAAATGTTTAACTTACGTAAACTATTTCCTTACCATTATTAAACACGCAAGCTATATATTTAAAACAATGAGCATTTTTCATGAATCAACGCACAGACCAAACTACTGAAGTTAGAAAGCTGAAATTTTGAAGGTAGCTTTCTTTTCCTAACTAAGCCTTAAGGCGGGATTTTTTGAAATTAAATCCATAACGGGATGAAAAGGGGTGTGTGAAACTTTTCATTGCATAAAGCGATTCGCTTGAAACTCGGTTCGGATACTTTAAATGCAAAATAAATAGACATACATGACATCTCTATTTATTTTAAGGCGTATTTCAGATTTTTTAAAAACATCCCTTCAAAGGGGGTAAAATGAGGTGTCAACGTTTTAATGGGAACTTTTTAACCGGTGGTGCTATTTATTTGATTTATTTACATACAAAATTGCAAGTTTGTGCGACCAGCGGTTTAGGTACAGCCGCTTGATTATGCTAGTTAGTTTATGAAATAAGAAAGTTTACATTTCGGTAACTTTTACCAGACTCCAAATATAAATATTACAATTACATACAAGATTTAATTTTATTCACACACATAATTATATACACTCGCAATACAGACAATAAAAAACAGAACAAAAATAAATAATGCAGCGTCAAATGTTATTCGAAGTTTCGAAGGACTTTAAGCCATTCAATAATTAATCAAAATATATATCTGCTCAAATAGATCCAAGCAATATCATTTGCAACGTTGTATTCTGTAGAGCTGTAGGTATGAATTTGCAAGTAAAATTACACACACCTGTCACGTCCTACCCACCATCAGAGCTCAAGGTGAAGCTTTTGACGTATCGACCCTTTTAGGACGAAACAGGAATTCGACTCGACATCGACAAGGCGAATTCAGTTTTAAACCACACATTTGCAGATTTTTTTTGTATTTCTTACGCATACAAACCTACAGATTAGCTTATTAGCGCTGAAAATATTTCATCTGTAGCTCAATTACGGTAATACTGAGCCGAGCAAAGAATTCTAAATCATTACATCTAATAACAATATCATGGTCAAAGAAAACTAAAACTATCGCACGCGCAACACTGTAAAAACATGCAAAACGTAACTTTCACTCGTTATTGTCTAATAAATCATTCGGTCAATTAATCGATGACGTCTTCTTATGAGACGTCACCGATTAATTAACTGAGCGAGCGAAGCGAGCTAAGCTTCTCTGCATCAACTCGGCTATTTTTGCTTTCGTATGTAGGTATGTTTGTTGGTACTCTTCTACAGGTTGTATTTTACAACCAATCTAACCGATACTTGGTGTACAGGTTTCACGACCTTTTAGAATTTTTTGCTGTCGGGGATTTGTGACTGGAGGGATACTTTCTCCAAAAAAGGGCAAAAGAGGGCTTCTAGATATCTTCGCTTTGAGATTCGATTTCGATGGTTCTTTTTTTTATAAAAGGTACTTAGTAGCTTTAAGTAGGTCTCGTAAAAATTGGTGAAAATCTGATGAGGATCTTCGGCGTGATGAGTAGAACAGCTCCTCAAAGTGCAGTAAATTGCATGACTGCCCCACCGTACCACCGCCGATACCCCCCAGTGGTGCGGTGGGTAATTATTTTTACTCACGGTACCACCCACCATAGTGATGTTTAATTAGTACATAAAGATCATTTACAAATTAATTACTTAAATCATTTATTAACAGAAACTAAACTACTTCCTACACTACTACATAACATTATAAAATAGAATAATAACCTGTTGAGCCACAACCATACCATACCATCGTTGGAAACTTACTTTGCTCACTTTTAGATTTCTACCAGTGGAATCGGCCCTTTATCTACTTTTGTTGCTAAGATTTGTTGTTGTCACTTTCTTTTCAATGAAAAGAGGACAACAAATTTAGATTCTGTAAAATCAGGTCGGCAGTAGGTAGGCAAGGCACCAATTAAATGTGTGCCGGACTGTCCGCCAACTTGCAACAGACACAGACAAAATAACAGTCACTATGCCGAGTAAAACGAGTTTTCATTTCAAATGTCAGATCTAAAGCGATGCACACACGAACGTAACACGAAAGTGTGTCTCAATCAGTATTCAAATATTCATAATTTCTGCAGGCTGCACACACACTCACAATCAGCATATGAATATGAGTGTATACTTCTTCAGCCTTATTAGCAGGTTCTTTCTTACTCATACTTATATCCACGGCCCACAGCTGGGCATAGACCCGACCTATTTAGAGTTCACCGGCACTAATTACCGTACGAATATAGATCGCTCAGTTGATTCGATTATGAAAAGTACGAGTTGTGTGGTAAAACATTTTAATGTCTCATTAATATTCCATTATATCAACCAAACCACTTGAGTTGAGTTAATAGAAGGTCGTATAATCTGTCGAGTGTCGGTACGATATAAAGAAAGATAGCTTTCCCATTTAATGTCCGCATAAATAATGGGTTTTGTAAACCTTAGGATACTGTAACAACCGCAATCGAACATCGTTTTGTGGTTGGTGCAATTCTAAATTAGATTTCTGATACAATACCCCCCAATAGTTAGATTATCGGAGCTTTCATATAATTCTACAGGTCTTGTAGGTGACTGCTTGAGAAACACGTGTTTGTTTGGATGTTTGTAGAGAAGAAAAAAGTAAATATTGTTATCAACGGGATAATTACCATGATTATTGATAACAATATTTATGTTCGTAACCATGATAGTTTCAAAAGTTATAAGAAAAAAAGTAGTTCCGTGATGGAACAAATACTAATTTTCGCGATAGTTCCGTGGTTCTTTAGTATGGAACCACTGCGAATAACTTCAACCTAATCCCATAACAAATAAACAGCCTCAGCATTTTCTTAATCAACTTTAAACTACTCTTGTACAAAACAGCGGGTATATTACCCGTTAATGTTGAATAGTGCTCAAATTCCTGGTGAACGAAAGTTTGTTCAACTATTCATACTATAATTATATCGAAAACCTAATGTTAGAAAGCTATTTTTATTCATAGTAGACTAGAATACTAATTTGGAGTAGGGCCTGCGGGCTTAAAAAGGTCGCTATTGCAGAATCGCATTAAAGGAATTGAACTATTGCCATCTCTTTTCATTGACTGAGAGTGACAAGAGACGGCATTATAGTTCATTTCAAATTGTGATTCAGATTTAGCGACCTTTTTAGGTCCGCTGGAATCCCTCTACACTAGTTGATCATCGATATCTTATCGTAAGTATGACTTGGAACTTAAACTGTATGTAGATTGTACCAACTTGACCGTAAAACAGTAGAATTAAGAATCATTCAACAGATTTTTTTAGAAAACTATAAACATAAAGTATGGCCAGTAAATTGAACATTCCGATAGCTTATTATTGAGAACAAAATCGTATGAGAAATATGTGCCTCACAATCAAACGCACGGAAATAGAATTCATTGGAAGGTCAACATTCGATAACCACTTTTCCACGTTCGAGAGAAAGCACCAAAGCTACACCTCGCCCGTGCTGTTATTTGACTACTTTGGTGAAAACCGAAGGCACTCTTTACTGTCACTTAGAAATTGCACTTAGATGATCCACAGCTCTTCGCTTACGATGAGAAATGTTTAAAATATTATTTACACATATTTACGTATCACTGTTATTTAACGAATCAATGAAATCTGCACAAAATCAGTCTAGTCGTAAAAAGAAAAGACATATTTCAAGGTTAGAAATGAAAAATCTTACCAAAATTTTCAATTCCGACGGGATTCGAACCCGCAATGATACAAACGATCCTCCTTAAGCCGTCGGAATTGAAAATTTTGGTAAGATTTTTCATTTCTAATGAAAAAATACCAAAGTGTGGTTTAACACTATAAAAATTAAAACTTATATTTCAAGGTTTATGAACTCGGAAAGTATGGAATAGAATAGAGTAGGTACTATGTAGTCGGTTTGTTCTAGTAAAACGCGAATTTTCCTTTCTAATGAAACGCGAAAAGTATTGAGTAAGAATATTTTGTTCGGTGGTGTAGATTTTATTGTTTTAAGCCACTGGACACGTACGTGTGCTGTTTAAGGCAATTAGTTTGCTGTGCAGCAATTCACAGTAAATCCTAAATTTTTTTTTATGAAGCAAATATTACAAGTCAGTTCGACCTGTTCCAAGTATCCCAACAAAGCTATCCCTCATCATCATCATCATCATCTCAGCCGTTGGACGTCCACTGTTGGACATAGGCCTCCCTCAAAAATGTCCATGTGTTGCGGTTGGAAGCGGCCTGCATCCACCGCCGACCTGCAGTTTTTACAAGGTCGTCTGTCCATCTTGTCGGTGGACGTCCAACACTACGCTTGCCGGTCCTTCGGCCCCATCGGCCATCTGTTCTGCGTTCTATATGGCCTGCCCATTGCCACTTCAACGTGCTAATCCGTTTGACTATGTCGGTGACCCGAGTTCTTCTACGTATCTCCTCATTTCTGATTCGATCCCGTAGAGAAACCCCGAGCATAGCCCTCTCCATAGCTCGTTGAGCGACTCTGAGCTTATTCATGAGGCCAATAGTGAAGGACCACGTCTCTGTTTTCTCTGAATGTTTCAGGTAAATCTTGATAGTATACGTAAAAACAAAACAGTTTCAAGCACCGCTCTAGTTGCTGACCCGGAGATCTCGTTTCTCCCTACCAACAGAAAGCCTGTTCGATCTATTATTATAGGGTGAATTGAGAGCACAGCCGCTGTCTAGACCGTGTGGGGTGCCTCCCGGGCAGGTGAGACGTCTACACTACATCATCATCATCATCATCATTGGCAGCTCATATAATAGCCAACTGTTGGGTTTAAGCCTCCTCCCAAACGCCACTCTAATCGAGCCCTACACCTGCCCCTTGATTGTCTATCTTTAATAGCGACCAAAATCGGTCTCAAACACTCAAATATGACAGTTCAGTGACCACGCAAGTAGCTCTGTTACTCTTATCTCAACGAGACGGAACGCGACAAAAGATACCTTCACGATCGTTTTGACAGTTTGAGACCAATTTGAGGTTTGAGACAAGTTAGATAATTAGCCTGCTGAAGAGACAATGGAATTTATCACAGGAAGATAATCCCTATTTTGTTTTATAAACAAACTTTGAAAATTGTAAAACGGATTTATTTCGGGAAAAAAATAATATATGGTTACTACCATAGAACAGAGAATAACGCTCGCTTACGCAAGCACTCTTATTCTCAATTCTGTGGTTACTACCGTATCGTCTTTAGACATTTAAGATCCTTTGAAGTTTTAAGATGTCTAAAGAAAGGGGTAGTCAAAGGTATGTCCAAATACATATTTGGTACATGCCCTGTCGAAACACTATCCCACACGATCAACACTTTCTTACTTTATCCTTGAATTAAAACCGCCTTGGAATCGTTTATTTCAAATTCAATACCGCAACGAACCACTTCGATAAAATCTTGAGTTCCGTACAAACAACTGAAATCCAGAACATACCTACGTTGTAGTGTTTATTATTTGGTCCAGTGGCACAATGCCAGCAATGCAGCAGATACACCTATTTACGCCCTCGGGGAGTTCGCGATGGGATGAATCGGCAACGATGCTTTGACTCAGTTCTTTACGGCCCAGGTTGTATGATTCACGATCAGATCAAGTCTAAATATACGCAATGGATAATGGTAGAACACGTTGCAAAATGTAATTTGCAAAAGATAAACATCATTAAGTTTGCTTTGTCATGCAAGTAGGCAAGACTTGATCTTCGGTAACACTGTTTGTCGTAACTAAACAAGTCCTGACATAACACTATGTTTACTGAGGAATAGAAATTACATTTCGATGTATTATTGAACGATATAGAATCTGATGTCGAAACTTTAATATTATATTGTAATGGGAATGAAAAACTTTAGTGTATGGATTTCAGCCCATCACAGACGTAGTATAATAGCAAGACATTTTACGTTTTATTTTCCATAGTACCTAATCTTCGATTAAATATGTGAATAGATATAGCAAGACAAATTAATAAAATATGTTATAGTACTAGTTGCCCGCACCTGCTTCGCTCGGGAATACGAAGGCTTATAAAGAAAATGAGACCAAATCTTCTCTCCGGAAGGAAACCAAAAAATATTTTACTTACCTACATAAAAAAGCATTGCAACAAAACATTACGTTTCATTATTAACCTTTAAGGGCTGTTTTTACGATGTGTGAGTTAATCGAACCATTGAGTCTATTACACCCCTCTAGGGGTAGTTTTGCAAAAATTAGAAATACGTCATTATTTACTTTAAAGATTATTTAATACTTATCAAGTTTTGAGAGAATCGAACCAGGGAATAAATTTTACATAAACGGTTTACTTCCCTTTTTCATCCCTTTAGGTGTTGATTATTGAAAATTAGCATAGCCTAGTTGTTATTCCAGAACTTAAGCTTTCTACATTCTGAATTTCATCTAAATCGGTTTAGTAGGTAGTTACGATACGTGATACGTCCAGACAGACATACACACAAACTTCTCTCATTTATAATATTAGTAGGTTGCTACGTCTGTCCAGAAGGCCTTTAGCACCTTTAGGCAAAACAAAATTAATATTCTGGTCATAACGTAACGCTGGTTTTTTTGTCTTATGACTCGATGTTCTATGTAAGTAATCGAAGGGAACTTAGAAGAATGTTGATCGAAAATAGTGCCTTGACTTTTGATCCAAATACTCCAAATCAAATCCTAGTTGCGTATATCTAGGTTTACGTTTCCAACGCTCGTGGCGTAGCTTGCGTAGACGGTCTTGATTGATCGTTGAAGTTAAGCAACGTTGTGCGCGGTCACTCTTAGGATGGATGACCGCAAGAGGCATTACGAGCTGAACGCTTGGTGCTTCGGAGGGCACGTTAAATTGTCGGTCCCGGCTTTTTCGTTAAGCCATGACGGAGGCCTTTAGGCGGCCTAAAAACACCGTCACCAGAGTTGGCCACTTGCTCATTCGAACTTACTTTACTTACGTTTCCAAAAAATTACGTAGAATGCTAACTTAAAAAAAATGGTATGTGCTAATATACCTATATTTGCACGTTAATCTGACCTACCCCTAAGACAGCTTCAAAAGGATCTCGAATTTCTGAACTGTAGGATGTACACAGTATTTGGGTATAGGGTCGTGAGCCTGTTTATATCTTTATGTGGATGATTCAAAATCAAGAACATTTATTTGCGTTGAAGCATCGAAGTTCTACGGGTGTAAGAATCAGGAAAACAGTATAAACAAAGAGAGCTATTCATATACCCATAATCTTAACGCCTCTTCAATTAGCTGTTACTGGGTATAACTGAGCGCGTATGCGCAAGTCACGAACTCCGGTGACGGAGTTATTAGTCCCTTATGGTGAATATTACTCATAATTTTATGTTTAAGATTTGTGTTGTCCTGGAAATTTTTTACTCGGCGCAGGCCAGATAGAAGAGACGGGGCGCAGACATTTGTCTCTTCCGCGTCCCTTTCATACTAAATGTGTCGGCGCCCCGTCTCTTCTGTATGTTTTGCGGCGCGACGCTTCTTACATTTTCTATGAAAGGGACGCGGAAGAGACATATGTCTGCGACGCGTCCTCGTCTTACGTCTTTTCTGTATGTCCCGCGCCTTAGTGGACAGTCCACAGGCATTTTGGCTTTAACGTGAAAGCGTCATATTCAAAAACACGGCCCCTCGAAGCTTGCTACTTTCTATAAACTCTTCATTCTGGCGCTAGCCGAAAAGTGAGTTACATACACGATACGCTCGGCTTCCGTCGCGGTCTGATAGCCATTATCTAGTAATAACTTTTAAACTAACGCTTGCCCGCGGTTTTAAGTACGCGATAGAAAATTTAGCTTAGGAAAGTCTTTTAGGCTGGCGTGACGATTTAGATGCCTTCCAGGAAGAGTGGTGGGAGGCGGCCGGTGATTGCAAGAAGTGGAAGATATGGGGGAGACTTTTGCCCAGCAGTGAGACACTTTATAGGTTATTTAAAAAAAAGTATTTTAAAACAGGGATAATGGTTACGAGTATGATTCATAAAATCTCTGTCTTTTTTCAACAGTTTATGTGAAAGCATAATAGTAACATTAATTTAAAATTCATTATTATTTTTAAATATCATTTAATATACCTACTATACAAGAGTGAATTCCATTTGTCTGTGTTGACTGCTCATAAGTTACTAATTAATTAGTCTGAACAATATTGCATTATTGTAGTACTGATTCTTTTTAGAGATAAACGCATGAAATATTTTATTATCAGGCTGGAACTGATTATCGAGTAATTTGCCGAAATCATGTCCTTTTGAACAAGATACTACTCTACTCATGAAGAAAATGTATATAAACACTTTGTTTTGGCTTTCGTATAAGGAATAAGCATCCTTATTCTAATACACTTGATCCTAAGATGGTACATATTTGCACAGCTGCATAGTTCGTACAATCTGAAATGACGTGCCGGAACAATTTTATCGGTATTTTTAAAAGTATTACATCGATTATGTACAGGACGTAAGCGAGATTTCATCGAGCTAAGATCGTGAACGCATGGATGCGCAAACCCGTAAGGTGCAGGGTGACCCAATTTCGTGATAATCAACAAAATTCATTGAAGACGGTATCGTTTGAGCATTTAAAACGTAATTTCATTAATTTATGAGCACGTTAAACTGTCGGTCCAAGTATATAAGTCGTAAAGCCTCATGGCTTCAGGCAGCCTAAAACCAAGATTTAGCCACTAGCTCATACGACACGAACATATCATCATTATTTTATCATGTGAATGTGACTCACCTTGAGTTTCGGATAGAAGTCGGGCAGCCGGTTAGGTTTGAGAGTGAGGGTGTCGCAGATCTCTCGATGGAGCGCTAAGATCTGCTTCATGGTACCCGCCGAGCAGAAGTGGTCGAACATCTCCGCGGCCAGCGCGCACTCCGGCGGAGTCGGCTCCGCGCGCGCCCCCCGATTCATGGTGCTGCCTTCTGGACAAAACAACAATGACACTTTTTTATAACCTTACTAGCTGTTGCTTGCGGCTGCGCTCGCGTGGTACCCGGATAGAAAGTAGCCTATTTTACTCTCCAGCCCTCCAACTAACTCCACACAAAAAATCACGATAATCCGTCGCTCTGTTTTGACGTGAAAGCAGGACAAATAAACAAACAAATAAACACACTTTCACATTTATAATATAAGTAGGTACGGATATCTATCTATATCTATAGTAAGGCGCCGGGGAAGAATTAGATTCAACTGGCACAGGATCGTGAAAATCTCAGTGGGTGGATGTGGGCTGATAAGATAAATAAAATAAAAGAAGTACACATAAGTAGTTTCAATTTCAAGCCAAGGTATTTCAGTGCCACAAAGAGACATAGCATGAGGATGGATAATAGGAGGTAGCACAAAGAATGGATGAATGGATTGTGTGTAAGATGAGTAAGAAAAGGGTGAGTGGTGAGATGACGGCTGATAGAGGGAAATGGAAGAATAATACATTTTGTGCCGACTCGTAATGTTGGACAAGGGCAGGAAGGTGATGAAAGGGACATTTCGTGCTTATCATTGACATTAATTGTCCTTTTTGTTTACGATTCTGAACAGTAAAGAACGTCTCAAATATTTAAGTAGCGTTTTAGTATTCGAGCGTTAGGAGTAGATTAGAGGAAGGAGGAGCACAAAAGATCCTATAGGATCAAAGTGGCAATGAAAGACAGAATGTAGTTTTTTCCCAAGGCACTTGTATAGGTACCTACAAGTAACTATACAAGTTCTGTTGGTTGTTCTATTTTAGAGTCCGTTTATATTATAGCTACTAGCGGACTACTACTTTTTAACCCACGGGAAAAAAGTAGCCTATGTCACTCTCCAGCCCTCCAACTATCTCCACACAAAAAATCACGTCAATCCGTCGCTCTGTTTTGACATGAAAGCAGGACAAATAAACAAACAAATAAACAAACAAATAAACACACTTTCACATTTATAATATGGGTACAGATAAGCAAATAACTCAAAAGAACAGTTCTAACAGATTTTGAGAGTTGGAGGGCTAGAGAGTAACATTAGGCTACTTTTTATCCGGGTACCACGCGAGCGAAGCCGCGGGCAGCGGCTAATAGTTGTATAAATAAACTTTGCTCGGTAAATAATTAGCAATGTCAGATAACTTTGTTATTAGTAATGTATTGGTGTCACAAAAATAAAAAGTACTACAAGGATTTTGAGATTAGAATGCTGCTTCAGAGAAAACAGAAAAACGTTATTCTGTATAACCCGGTTCATTAAAGAGAGGAATCCAAAATGGCGGCGCTTATCATGTCCTCTCGCTCCGTAAGTATAGACGGAACTAGTGTGCAAGCGAGAGAACATGATAAGCGCCTCGTTCGATTAGATTCCTTTCTTTAATGAACCGAGTTATAAAGTTAGACAAACACTTTGATATGGCCTGCAATATACGAAACCTAATCTGCAAGCATTTCATAATACCTATAATACCTAATGGTAACACAATATTCACATTTTACTGTAGCCTTGAGATTGAAACAAAAACCTAATTCTTAAGCCTAGTTCACACTAAGGCACACTAAGGTCTTAGTGCATGTCTAGACAATTTTCATATTTTATCATTTCAATTATTCAGAAAGCTTACTTATTTGTAACTTGTGCCAATATCTTGTAGGTATGAATTGCTACAATGTCAAAGATACCTTGATAATGTTATAATTACTCAGACTAGCTAGAATCACATATTTGGTGGACCATTTTACCCAATTTTTGGAGTAGAGAACTGTCAAAAAAGGGGTTTTGTGATAATCTTATTATATTATTATTTTGTGAGTTTTTATCACCATCTTTACAAACATAACTATGTACGTTCAAAATCGCTAAGACCTAGATTTTATGTAGCATAGTACTGATGATGTATTAAGATAGTTCTTTTGTTAAATCTTTTTCAAAAAGAAATAAATATCTTATCTTATCTTATTATATTTAGCATTTATGGAGCATCAAAGAAACCTATTGAAGCATTTATGAAGCATGCTGCACTTGTGGGCCTCAGCAGTGAATGAATCTATACTAAACATTATAAAGGGAACGAGTTTGTTATAAAGGGAATGCGCTAAACTCAGGAACTACCAGTCGGATTTTAAAAATTCTTTCTGCATTTGATAGCTAAACTCTTGAGGAAGGTTATAGGCTATCACTATGGTGGCAACGCCGCGAGGGTGCTGCTAGTTACAGTTGTTCTATCTCACTAAGGCCTGCTGGTCTTAATTGTGTATGTGTTCACATGCACATTGTTTCTGTGTGCGTGGGCCGATTCTGAGCGCTCCCAAGCTTACGCACACAGAAACAATGTGCCTGTGAACACACACACAATTAAGACCAACCGGCCTTCGTGAGATAGAACAACTGTACTAATATAATGAGAGCTAACTCTGGTGATGGAGTTTTTAGGCCACCTGAAGGCCTCTGTCATGTATTTAATATTGCATCTGTAATGTACTATTACAACATAGTAATAATGTTTTTTAGAAACATTTTAAAACAAATATACCTAGCTTTTTATTTCAGGTCATCATACTTTTACTTTTGAAAAAGAATTTAGTCCACAAATTACAAATTAAAACAGTCTAGGCCTTGCTTATAGACGCCTCTCAACTTGAACACTGATTAAACAATGCTCAAGATTCGCCCTGTCACTATTTGTCACTACGAAACAGAAAAGGATGGCAATAGTTTAAATGGTGTTTCAATTTTCAGTCTTATAAGGTACCTAGAGTTATCAATTATCATGTAAGATACTGAAAGAACAAAACGCAGGTAGATAATTGGTAAGTGCAGGCTGTTACTTGGCTCAAACCTCAAATTGGTCTCAAACCGTCAAAACAATTGCGTAGGTATATTTTGTCCCGTTCGATCTCGTTGAGATGAGAGAGACAGAGCTATTTGAGTGGTCACTAAACTGACATATTTGACAGTTTGAGACAGATTTTGGTCGCTATCGAAGATTGTCAATCAGGGGGCTGATATTACTCACAGAGATGATTAGCTGTTCTCCCTCTTTGTCAAAGTATTATCCAAGGCCCAATTGAATAACAAATCCAAATAACAAATGAAATAACACTCACAATCTTAGACTTCCATTATGTTGTAAAATAGATAGTACAGGTCCAAATTAAAAACACTTGTCCTACACTGCTCTATAGGTTATCATTTTCATTGTACAAATAATTACTGTTCTTTGATAATACACCTAATCAAAGTACATTTAGTCTCGAATTTAGCCTGACCAAAAGCATTTGAAAGTGATAATAATTAGCAAGTACTACAGGACACAGGTGAGTGCACAGTGTAATTTTAGAAATCTATTCACTTGGCAGTAGCTACTTACAGTTTACAGTGCCTATCTTAGCTTAGTGTAATTGTACTTGGCTATAGTTGCGTAGGTACACAAAAACAACACAGACTACTGTCGACGACGTTCACCACACCACACGCACGCACGGCACAGTATTTGGGCATTCATTTTGACAGTCCACTGAGCGCCCACCCACTCACTCAGTCCAGTTAAGTGTCAGGCAGGCCCACTCCAATCCAACTCCCAATAATTCACCCGCTCCCACTTCCCAGTCTTTTATTGACAGGATTAAATTGGATTAAAGAGTTTTGATACTCACGTATTACTCATACACGATCTGTTTACGATGTGTTTTATCCGTTGTTGAATGGAAACAAAAGTTGTATGTTCTCACTTCATCACACACAAGTTCACGCACAGACTTACTACTTGTACTACCGTACTACGTACACAGAACACAATTTTACTCCAAAAGGTGCACACACAACTCACGAAAACTTCGATAAAAAAACAACAGCCGCAGCGCAGCAGCAAGTTCACACCACACTCAAAAGTCAATGTCAGTCAAACTTAACTGTCAAACTGTCAAGCTGGGAACAAATTATCGGACGCGGCTGACGGACGCGGCTGACAGCCGCGACTGATAAGTGTGCACACTGTCCGAACACCCAGCGGGCCAGATTGCCTTAGGACGTCTGAAGGTCCAAGGACGCGTCCGCGACTTTCGTCAGATAATGTGCACAGTTCTATGTTCGTTCTATATCCAGATACCTATTCAGTCGCGGCTGTCTGCCGCGTCCGTCAGCCGCGTCCGACAGTATGTTTCCAGCTTTAAGCCGTTACTAAAGTCGGCGTCAGCACTCAAGTCCTGCGGCAAAAGCGGAAACCAAGCGGGAAACTAATTGGGCGTTTTTCGACTAGCCGGCACGGCACCGGCGGCACCGGCACCGGCGTCGGTGGTGGGGATGCAAAAATGTATGAAAATCTGCCAGTGCCGGAGCCGGCAAGTGGAAAAACGAGCAGTACATTTTCATACATTTTTGCGTCACCGGGCGGCGGGCGACACGCTGAAGAGTGAAACAAACAAGCCTAAATTATCGAAGTGGCAACACTTAATTTGTTTGTTGTGTTGGTAGTGGACTTGGACTATCTGTAGGGATGTTCAAAATTTCGGATTCACATCGCAATGTATCATAATGCATTGTATCGATATAGGTATCGATACGGGGGATTTGGTACGATATTTTGTATCGAAACAGTATAGAATCAAGTCAATTAAGTAGGTGTATATGTCACGGGCAATGTGATTAATCGGGCAGTATTCATATGGACCGGTCATTATGAATAATGACCAGGAGCGTCGGTCAATTTGATAAATTTATTACTTTGACCGGTCCATATTCATAATGCCCGACGGCCCGTGGTCCATTTAATAAATCAAGGCTTGAATGTATCACTTAGACCGGGCAGTATGAATACTGCCCTACTTCTAGCCGGGCAATGTGATAAATTAGGTTAAAACCTGTAGGTTAGGTTATGTTAGGTTAGTAAAAAAACTACGCGCGAGGCGAGCGTAGCGTGCCGCGGCAGCGGCCGCCGAAGCAGAAGTAGTAAATCAATTAAAAACTGCAATTCATCTAATTTATTACATAGGGTGGTCATTATTCATAATGACCGGGCAAAGTGATTAATCGTGCAGTTTTTATCATATTGCCCACAGGGACGTATATAAGGGGATGTTTAGGGTGTCCGGACCCCCCCCCCCCCCCCCCCCTTAGCAATAGAAAAAAAAAAAGTTCGCGGAACAGGTATTTCCGTGCATAAACAGATGGTTCATGACGTCCAAAAAAAACTGGATAATTATAAACACCCGACTTTTTGTATTTCTCGAGTTATATTTTTTTAATGTTTTTTTAGCATGCTTGGCCAGAACAATTTTTAAACTTAAATAAAAAAATTGGGAAATATAAAAAACCACAACTTTGATTTTTAAATACACATGGGCGTAATGTTACCTAATCTTTGTATATTTTGGAACCATGCGGTGTATTTTATTTACCCTAGGGTCAAGCAAGAGGGCCTTGGCTCGGGGCAAGCTGCGAGGCTATCAGCTTCATGCGCCTTTTTGTCCTTTTTTTCCTTATAATGCCTAAAGAAAAGTCTATGCCGGAAAGTGGTGCCTTTTTTGTTTCGCGCGGCCATCAAACAAACATTAAAATATAAACTCTTAGGAGTATAACAAACAATATTTATTGTGAGAACAGTATGCAGCTTCACTCAGCCAGGACCGAGTTATACAGGGTGAGTTATTCAAGAGTGCCTCTAGGGCCAAATCTAAAACTATTAGCAATAGCGAAAAACACTCAAAGGAGTCTCATAAGCGATTTTGATAAAAAGTAAAAGTGTATCATTAGGTACATTTTAAAAATAATCATTTTCCTGGCCAGGAATCGAACCTGTTGGTTAAAAAAAACTTTTTGGATTATTATACCATCCGATAGTTAGCTGAGTGAAGCTGTATACTGTTCTCACAAATATTGTTTGTTATACTCCTAAGAGAGTATATTTTAATGTTTGGTTGATGGCCGCGCGAAAAAAAAAGGCCCCAACGTCCCATACAAAATCGGCATAGCCATTTAAGAAAAGCCTACCTAACTAACAAAAACTAAAACAAACTCATTTGGTTGTAAGTTTGATAGACATCAAGACTTGTGTAATTTATTAGTAATGATGACTAATTGACAGACCATTTTCCGAGACTGACCTTGCGATTTTTATTTTTCAAGAATCTGTAGGTATTCTTTAAAACTCGAAGGGATAATCCGTTACAATAATTGGGATTTTGGGAATAAATCCTCAAAGCAATTTTAGGCAAACATTTCCTAATGTCACATTTGTCTTAAAAAAAATTCGGCTCGCTTCGCTCGCATACAGCTTCATGAGTGTTTTACGAGCAAAGTGCGTTATGTCTGACCGCAGAGTAGGAATCGATCCTTTTCTTTGAGCACGTAAGCAAAATCGAGTGTCACATTGCATTTGTGATAAAAAAAATCGGCTCGCTTCGCTCGCATAATAAAATAGGAACCGACAAGCAACCAGCCTTTTCTTTAAGCACCATAAGAAAATTCATGTGACACTTGTTACATTTTCTTAAAAAAATGGACTCGCTTCGCTCGCATCTAAGCTTCATGAGTATTTTGCGAGGAGTGTAATGTAAGCCAAGTTTCAAGCCCGAGACAAATATTTGCAGATCATACAAACATTTGTCCCGCGACGGGAATCGATGTCGTCAACGCGTTGCGTGCGAGTACGGTAGTCATAACGCGTACGAAGTCGGGTCACAGTGTATTGAACCTATCTATGGGGTGGCAAAACCCAGGCTGGCCCAGGGTTTTGAATTAAACTCCCCCCCCCCCCCCAGGATCTACAATTTAAGTGCGTGAGAAAACTAGTCAATCTTTGTAATTTGGAACCCCTGGTCCTCCCCCATAACTAAGCTATAGCTACGTCCCTGATTGCCCAATTGACACGGTCATTAAGCATACGGATTTATCAAACTGCCCGTAACATATACCTACTTCGGTTTAAATAAACGTGTGTTGTATCGATACAAATATCGGATGTATCGTATCTGTCATTGTATCGATACACGCAAAAATGGTATCGTATCGAACATCCCTAACCAACTGTCTGTGGTATTGTGTGGTCATTGTGGTTGCAAGAACGCTGGCAGAAAGTGGAGGGGGTGTGTTTTGTCTCATGTTTGCGCATGGGTTACAGTGCCACAAGTATAAGTTGGCGGTGGCGATTTGAGGAACTAAAACGGAAAAACGGAAAAAGAGTAATATGATGCGAAATATCAATAAACTATCTTAAACAAATACGCAAATGATTAAATCTTTCTTACATATTTTCCCAAATTTCGTGGTATTTTCTGTACAATTAATTATATTTTTTGAACACAGTGGCGCTCAGCCGCGCCAAGTTATACTTGTGGCACTGTACCTATTCACAAACATGAGACAAAACACACCCATCGACCCCTCCCTCTACTTTCTTCCCGCGTTAGCTAGCGATCTACCCCCTTACTTATGAAAGATGTTTAAAGTTGAACACTGGTTGAACAACGTCCTGTCTCTGTTTGTCACTATCCACAAATAAAGACAGGACGTTGTTTAAACAGTGTTTTACTTTAAACATCTTTCATAAGTAAGGCTCCTAGCGTTCTTTTTGAACGACGCCACATGACGCGATCGAGGTTTTTATTCATGTTTATATTTTTCTGAATTTGTGTTGTACGTAATAAATAAAACAATTTGCTGCCAGCTTGCTCACTGCTGCACCGAACGAAGTTCAAAATTCTAAAATGGGAAGACCAAAGTAAGTGTATCTTTTGCACGCGTTTTCAATAATTCAACTTCATCAAAGAGGCTGCTATGACATGTGTTTTTTTCTGGTACTTAATAATATGTAAACTCAGGATGGCCTTCATCAGAATTAATCACGGGCGTGGTTATGCAGATTGATAATTTTGGGATAAAATAAATGTCTTGGCAGCCATTGTTATAATTTCCAGTTATTTTACAAAAGTCACAAAATAAAGCTTTTGCAACATAAATCACATTTATCAAACTCGTTAACAACATTAGTTTGATTGAAATAAGCTACGATTAAAGCAATAAATAGCGATTTGTCGAAGACATGGTGCACAGTTCACCATCGGTCGGGAAGTCCTCCCCTGAAGATTGTCATCCCGCTTCCACCGTGCACCGGCACGACACTTCGCTAGATCGACCTTGATATACCTAGACAATTCGGCGTAGCGCCGACAAACACTCTGAAGACTCCTTGATTATTTTATAGCGTAGGTCACAGAATACTCCTGTGGCGTATGTGCTGAGCGAGGGGACAGGGTCGATTTCCACCATTACAGTTAAAGATGGACAACTGCGAATAATTTGACTTTGAGCAATTTTCGACTACTCATCTTCCCATTCGGTTGGGGTAATAAATATCTTTTAATCTTTTTTTGCAAGTAATTGCAGATTCCGCTGCATTAACTGAATTAGAATATGTCCAAATAAAGCAAGATTTAGGACGCATTTTGTTCAGATATCACACACTTTTTATTAGGTACAACACTTTTAATCAAAGTACACACCATAATCCAAGAAAAACAATAAACAATGCAGGCAGAATACGCGCGTGGCTACAGTCCACAGATTAGTAAGTTGGCCAACCTGAGCGTAGGAACTACATATTAAATAGTTCCTACGCTCAGATTGGCCAAATGACTGCTAGAGGTAAAATAACGCTGAACGGACTGTATAGTGTATCCTATCGGCTCACCCGTGCAAAAACTACTATCTGTTTTAACATTATCATGTTTCATTTATACTCCGCCCCTATCCGAAACTTTTATATCGGTTACGGATAAAAAAATATTTCGGATATCCGGTAGTTTCGGTTACGGTTACGGCGCTTCCTAACAACCCTGCTTTATACATACACACTGTGGTTGGCTTGTGATTTTTCAGACAGAGTTACATTCACTTTTATTTTAGAAGTATGATATTGCAGACACCCTTTACAGTAATTATAAAAACTAGTGATGAAAAGTCATTTGGAAGTGAAAATTACTCATAATTTCAACTTAATCGCAAACAAATAAATATCAATGTCATTTTTAAGAAAAGCAACTTAGTTGCAAGCCGTGCGAGCTGCGCTGCTAACGACGTGCACTTCTGTCGCATTCTGTTTTGTGGAATGATGTCGGACATATTCGGAAAACACGACATTAGCCGATATCCATTCTTTATCTGGAAGTACTTCTCTTGTGTAGTGAAAATGCGCAAACTACTTCTACCGCCACCATATAGAATTTAGTCACACAGTTCACAGTTTTATTGATGATAAATTACTATTTTTATGACAAGACATATTGGTAGACATAATTATGGTTTTCACTAATGCTTGACTTTTGGCAAGCCATTTCGTTAGCTTAGAATCCTAAAAATATTAATTTAAAACTTTCTTTCAGGTCTAAACCAAGGGCACAGCGCAAGTTTGCACAAGGCGCCTTTGTCCCTCCACAAAACCAGCCACCGACTTCATCTACAACAGTGCTGGCACGTTTTCACAGATCAGTTAACTCGCCGGGCCCTGTCACTTACAATAACTGCAGTGCAAAGGACATGCTGACTCTCATGTCCCTAGGAAGTAAGGAACATGAATATGATGATTAATTATGTACAAAAAGAAAAGCCCCATTGACGGAAAAAAAAATACAAACATGGCAAAAGCCTAACTTACTCCTGATTTGTACTTGTTTATGTCTTTTGACCGTAGTTGGTTCATAGGTCAACAGAGCCTCCACAAATATATCTCTCATTAATTCATTTTCTGACCCATATTCGCTTCTCCCTCGTCAATTCTTCTTCAATCATGTCGTTTAGCTCTTCTCATAATAACAAGCACAGGTTTTTGCGAAAAACTTATTGCGAGTGTGTAGTCACCTCACCAAAGTGTAAATAACTAGTGGACGAGTGAAAACGGCGCGATTTTATGACAGTGCCGATACAGCTCTGCAATCTAGTGACACCGGATCCAGCTATTGTATCTATGTAAATCGGCCATAATGTATTACTTTTCTATTTCCAGAAGTACATCCACATTTGAACTTAAACCCTGTCGTCGAATTAGAATATGATCGTGAATTGGCATTAAAAGCAGAAAGTACGGTGAAAAAGAGAATAAAAGTAAAAAAGAGAAGTAAAGAAAACAATAACGACTCTGTTGAAAAGAAGAAGTATGAATTGCGCAACCGTCCTAGAAAGCGTCATCGCAGTGTAAGCGACAGTGGAGAAGATATGCCTTTGAGCTTTTTAGCTGGTGATTTATGTCCTAGTCCGGTGAAAACTAGAGCCGTTGATGGTAGGACAGCACGGCGAGACCAGCCTTTACTCGCTCGGCCCACCCCAGCATCGGTAGGAATCGTAACAGGGTCAAATCATACTCAAAATGGCTCAGCGCACTCAGACTGCAGCCCGCCATCCAACCTATCGAAAAGACTGACCAGACCCGTCAAGAGAAAGGTTAATAAGGCCGTGACAACAAAACGTAGAACTATTGGAATTGCTCGAAGAAAAAGACTCCTATCACTCCGATCTGTATTTAAATCGGCTTCAGGTACATATTACAAAGCTAAATTTATTAATATTAATAATAATAATTATGTCTATAATCTTTTTGATCACGTCAATGTGTTGTAATAAATTTTGCTCTTGGCAGAAATGTTAAAAGGTTTTATTTTTCCAGAACTTGACTCAGTGACTATAGTGATTGATGACGATGACACCAAACAGGGTAAGTCAGATGTTATAACGCTTTCCATTGATCAGTTCCTGGATTTCCTTCCTTAGTGTCCATTACCTAATATATACTATAAAGTACACAATCTAATCACAGAGAACAAAGGGCCAAATATTTTGTTTCAGATCCCATTGCTTCTCTGCAGCAAACAGCTGAATTAATCACAAACCACAAAATAAGCACTGGGACATCAGTTAACCCAGAAAGCACCAACTCTGAACAAACCGATTCGGGAATACCCATAAACATAGCGCCAAAGAGATTTATGGCTACACCTTCAGCAAGCTGCAGTACTGCCAATGATAGCACTCCATTTGAGTTACCAAACGTTTTAGTGACCCGTACTAAATCTAACAAAATTAATTGTGCCTGTCATTTACTGACTAGCCTACAGGAACTGCTAAACTGTACATCAGGCAAAAATAACTACTGTTACGTTTGTAAACGCTGCGAGTTACTATCTAAATACGAAAAAGTGTTTAGTATGCTACCAGTGAGCGACGATAACGAGCCGGATATCCTAGTGACGTTTCCTCGGGATGTGTACGATTTCGATTCAGATGACGAGGGGTTGAAGTTTCTAAGACGCGGTCGCGAGCTCGTCCGAAACGTACTCACCACTAAGAGGCTCCCGATCTGGCTGAGTAATTTAGAAATGACCTTGAAAAAAACAATGTTTCTAGATGCAAATAAACTTGGAACGCTAAAAAGAAATATCTCATTGGAAAAAGACGATGTCACTGTCAACAAAATCATTACACGGATCGACTATCTGAATCAATGTTTGATGGAAGATACGAAAGAATTGGACGCTGTGAAGACTAAGCGTAAGTCGAAAGCTACAATCATTACACGGATCGACAACCTGAATCAATGTTTGATGGAAGATAAGAAAGAATTGGACGCTGTGAAGACTAAGCGTAAGTCGAAAGCTACAATCAATACACGGTTCGACAACCTGAATCAATGTTTGATGGAAGATAAGAAAGAATTGGACGCTGCGAAGACTAAGCGTAAGTCGAAAGCTACAATCATTACACGGATCGACAACCTGAACCAATGTTTGATGGATGATAAGAAAGAATTGGACGCTGTGAAGACTAAGCGTAAGTCGAAAGCTACAATCATGACACGGACCGACAACCTGAATCAATGTTTGATGAAAGATAAGAAAGAATTGGACGCTGTGAAGACTAAGCGTAAGTCGAAAGCTACAATCATGACACGGACCGACAACCTGAATCAATGTTTGATGGAAGATAAGAAAGAATTGGACGCTGCGAAGACTAAGCGTAAGTCGAAAGCTACGAAGAACGTAGTTGCGGTAGCTGGTAGAAACCGTTCTAAGAAAATTAAGTGGTCTGATGATTCGCAGCCACTGCTACGCGTTCGTAAGTACTCGCGGCCTAAGCAGATTACCTTAGTAGATCCTGCCAACACAACACCAATTCCAAAAACCATTATAAAAGAAAACGACGCTTCATGTTCACAATCAAAACTCATTGACCTACAAGTTAGGGACTGCGATAGCCTACCGCTCGATGATTCTAAAACAACGCTAAAGATTTTACAAGTAAAATCACTCTCTTCCCCACCGGCAGAAGGACCAGCTGAAGCCCCATCAGGGCAAATTTCATCAGAGCGACGTCATCTAGTGCTACGTTTAACACCACTTGAGATTGAACAAAGTCACGTCACGTCACGAACAAAAAAAACGTCCTACAAAAAAGTTAATTCAAATGGTGGAGTACCAGTTACAAATAAACCAGATAATTTGAAAGGCAAACCTTTAAAAACCCAAGCACTTAAAGATACGTTTTGTAGAGAGGAAATGTTGGTTTATTCAGAACAAAATTTGGAGAACAAGTTTATTCCCATGGAAAAACTTACCTATAGACCTACACTCAATGAATTCCAAGTAAGTTGATGATTTTGTTGCGTGTTTTTTTATGTAATGTATTTTTAATTTAGAAATCAATCAGAGTTACTTGAAATAGTCGGATCTGGGTATGTGTATATTTTAAATTGATTTTGAGCCTTTAATGTTAATCAATTTGAATAAATAATCTTGTAAAGTCAATTCCAATATTTAGATTCACAACAGACATTCTCACATCATAAACACTGCATTCTTATTCTGTGCTCTATAACTTGTATTTTTTCAGGATCCAATAAACTACATCACAAAAATTAAATCGACTGCATCACAATACGGTATTTGCAAAATCATTCCTCCCGAAGGATTCTTTGTTCCCTGCCACCTGGATGACAACAGTATGTTTACAACGATCAACCAGTACTTGGGACGTTTGTTTCAAAGATGGGGACCGACGACAAGAGAGTTAACTAGTATACAAACGTATGTCACCAAAATCGCCAATGCAAGAGAGAGGGATCAGTTCACCAAATCTCCATTGGTAATTATGTTATAACTTTATGAATTATGTTTTATTTTACACATTACCCTCTTTTTGAGCTTTGCTGCAGTCGAGTAAAAGAAATTAATACTTTACAAATTAAGGACAGACTGTTTCTGTAAAACAAAAATTGTACGGACCTTTAAGGCGTTACCCCGAGCTAAAATTCAATGGTGCAATCCAAAACATAAACAACATCAACTTTTGAAGAAGATGAAGATTTATCTTATTTTTAGGGGTTTTTTCGTTAATTTATGATCAATCAAATATGCCGTTAAATAAAAATATTAAACGGGGAATAAGAAGATGAATTATTACCTGACCCGGGGCCCGGCCGTGCCCCGGCGCCCGGTCAGACATGAATCACTTCATACAAAATGTATACCAAAATGTTCCGGACGGGCCCGGTGTAACGTGAATCCACCATACAGATTTCTTCAATGTTGTGCACTATTCACTCTACTTATAAACTCCTCTCAACTTCTGTCAAAATTGAAACACTGTTTAAACTATTGCCATTCTTTTGTGTTAGATAGTGACAAGGCAAATTTTGAGCATTGTTTAACCAGTGTTCAAGTTGAGAGGCGTTTATAAGTAAGGCCTTAAATTTTGAGGATCTATGATTTCCAAAAACATAAAAAAAAAACAAATACACAGGGTATTTGTTTTTTTTTGTCTTGCAGCATTCACAGACTGTTCAAATTCAAAACTCGTTACAGTTCGACGGCGTGGAGCTTGATCTGGTGAAACTATACCACGTAGTACTCGAACACGGAGGGATTGAAGAACTGCTGGCTCACAGCGAGCGCTGGGCTCCTATCGCAGAAGAGATGTGCCTTGTCTCGCCTCGCGGCAAACCGGACCATAAGAAACTTGAAAAGCTTTACTGCAAGCATGTGTTGCCTTATGAATCTCTGTCGCGTCGTAAGTATACATATTCCGCTCTACTTATAAACTCCTCTCAAATTCTGTCAAAACTGAAACACCATTTAAAATAATGCCATCCTTTTTTGTTAGATAGTGACACTAGTGACAGGCCGAATCTTGAGCATTGTTTAACCAGTGTTCAAGTTGAGAGGCGTTCATAAGTAAGGCCTTTTGTCTTTATTTATCCACATATCGCACGTATAATGCTTAACACGTTCACTGTCAAGCTTTACCCTGACCAAGACGTAGCATGAGCGTCAGTGGCACTCAACTAATTAAAAGAGCTAACAATCTGACGCTTATAGATTTTAAAAGTGATCTTTTGTCTAAAATTAAAGTACCTACCTATATAAACAGTGCTTGGAGTTGCTATATCTGTCTCACCTTTGTATAAAATAAGAGCCTGTTCCAAGTATCTCTACTGATATATCCCTACTGTTAGGAATTAAAATTAAAAAATTATTTTTAATTAAAAAATTAATTAAAAATTATTTATGCAGAACAAGTACACAAGAACTTATTACAATGGAACGATGAGAGCTGCAAAAGTACTAAAGACTGTGTAGTTGACTGAATAGTTGGATTTTTTGTCCAAGTATCCTAGGAATACTCGGAATAGGGGTCTTAAAGCTATGTTGTTTAAATGGCGTTAATAATGGCCTTATTAACCGTTACACGGTTCTGTACTACACTTTTTTCTGTGAGTCGTTCAAAATACATGAAAGTAAAGTTTCCTAGAAAAAATACAACATACAATTTAACCCCCAATTTTTTATTTTGTACCTACATAGTTTATGAAATACTAGCTTCCGGCCGCGGCTTCGCTCGCGTGGTACCTACTTGGATAAAAAGTAGCCTATGTTATTTCAGGGCGTCACTTCTGGTACCGAACTTTTTATCAACCTTAACCAAAACCTCAACTAAAGCGACTGTTTCCATGACTACTAATAACAAACGACTCAGTTGTGGTGAGGTTTTAGCTAAGGTTTGAACTTTGGCAGAACAAATTTTTGAAAAGCTATTCTACTATTACACCAAATGGCTGACGTTTTAGAGAACAAAACACACCGTAGCGGAATGGCAAACGTTGTACTTTAGTAGAATCAAGGCCCAGGTCATAAACTATGTTTATTTCAAGTTTAATTAAAACCAGTTCAGTAGTTTTCGCATGAAAGAGTAACAAACATCCATACATCCTGACTTCCTCACAAACTTTCGCATTAATAATATTAGTAGGATAATGTGCTCTTTGCCTTTGTAGATGATCGCGAAAGAATCCTGAGGAAGGTTGACCGCGTGTGGGCAGAACGGTACCGATGCTTAACTCGTCGCGCGATGCGTCCCCTCCTCTACCAGAAGCGAATGCTTGGCGAGTGCGACAGTGACAGCGACGACCCGCCAGTTGACGCCGAGTGTGAAGATGTTCGCACCATCGGCAAGCTCTGCTTTGACCGCATCGAGGAATGTACTGCGAAAGGACGAACTATGAACCTCAATACTTACCGCCGGGTGAGTCCTAGACTATGACTGCGGGTGCTAATTAAACAGACGTCTATTTAATAGCATCATTCGCTTCTAAAAATTAACATTGTCCTCTGAATTACTAAATCAGCCACTATCAATCTATGTCTAAAAACAGGGTTGTTAGGGAGCTCCGTAACCGTAACCGAAACTACCGGATATCCGAAATAAATTTTTATCCTTAACCGTAACCGGATCCAATATAAAAGTTTCGAATAGGGGCGGAGTCTAAAAGAGACATGATAATGATAAGACAGGTCGTTGTTTTTGCACGGGTGAGCCGATACGATACATATGTCGCAGACAACTGGTTGAATTAGCCATTCAATTAAATGCCTAGCCATTTCATTGAGCGCCGCCATTCAATTAAATGGCTAGGTGGATAGTTAAATCATTGGAGCGTTTGAAACGTTCAACACTCTGCCTGATTGAAAAGCCGCCGTTTCATTGAATTAGTATATTTTTCTGCCACCGCGGCTCTACTCTCGCTTGATTCACAAGATGGCGTCTACAGCTGGTGTTTCTTGAAAGTTGTGTGTTGTTTTGTCGTGAAAAATAATCAAAATAAGTTCCCAGTGTTATTCGTATGCCACAAAATAATGGATTTACCTTCGAACAGCCTTTCTGCATGGATGTCTGATACGCGTGCTATAAAAAAAAAAACCAAACCTACTTACTTTTTCTGTGAGCAAGTGAACCGGCTAGCCATTTCATTGAACAACGCCATTCAATTAAATGGCTGACCTTCGTTTAGCCGTAGTATTGAACGTTGTGTTCAACTATTTGACTAACTGGCGTTCAGCCATTTCATTGAATGGCGGCACTCAATGAAATGGCTAGGCATTTAATTAAATGGCTAATTCAACTAGTTGCCTGCGACACATACACTACTACTACAGTCCGTTCAGCGTTATTTTACCTCTAGCAGTCATTTTGGCCAATCTGAGCGTAGGAACTATTTATTTAATATGTAGTTCCTTTCCTACGCTCAGGTTGGCCAACTTACTAATCTGTGGACTGTAGCCACGCGCGTATTCTGCATGCATTGTTTATTGTTTTTCTTGGATTATGTTGTGTACTTTGATTAAAAGTGTTGTACATAATAAAAAGTGTGTGTAATATCTGAGCAAAATGCGTCCTAAATCTTGCTTTATTTAGACATATTTTAATGAAGTTAATGCAGCGGAATCTGCAATTACTTGCAAAAATAAATGCAAACAGTTTAATAAAAACTTTTCACGGAAACTGAGGTGGCACTTGTTCGCTGAACTTCATCTTAAATCAAATCACGGTGGTAGTGCTGGTGATTCTCTTGTACACTTACTAAATTAATTAAAGCTATAATCGAAAGCTCTTATTTCGTTCATGCTAAAGACCAAAACAAAACGACAGCCTGAGTGACATTTCTAAAATAACTATAATTTAGTAAAATGAAGTGATTGTGGGTAGAATTAGTCGAGGCCAATTTCAGATTCTGAATGAAACTACCTTCGATCGAAAAAAAACGACTCACAACAAGGTAGCGAAGGTACCTACTTTTAAAAATCCTTACCCGTATCCGTAACCAGCGTAACGGATGAAGAAGAAATCTGTATAAGTACAGAATATGAAACCACAAGAATACTTTTTACTTTTACGTGGCATTGCAACGCATGACGGGTACAGCTGCTCATAATGTAATATAGGTTATCGATCGGTGACAATGCAATATCAATATCAATCAAGACTTATAAAGCTGACCTCGCGTACAGGTTCGCGGCGGTCTGTACTGGAGCTGTACGCGTATCCAATGTACGCGCGGAAAACTACGCGTACCCAGGGTACGCGATATCTGTACGCAGCTTACTACGGCTCGCGCTGCGCGGTACGCGTTCCCCAAGAGTGTACGCGTAGCTACAGGTACAGACTTGGCGTTCTGGATACGCGTAAACTGACTACGCGTATCCAGGGTATGCGCTATCTGTACGCAGCTACAGGTTAAATTCTGTACACTGAAGATATTTTGAAAATATTTTTGAAGACATTCATTGGAGTTCATCGATACTGAAGCCAAAACTGTAATTTTTTCATTCATGGCTGTCTGTATCTTGACCGCGCATCACGTCGAAACTACTGGATGGATTTGAATAAAACTATTATTTGAGTGCATACTACGAGGTATAAAATGTATAGGATACTTTTTATCCCGAAATTTAGCACGGTTCCCTTGAGAGAGGGGATGAAAGTCAAAATGAGTATCTGGTTGTAATACATTAACGCGTTGTCCGATTTCATTGATTCTTTTTTTGTTAGAAAGTAGGTTCTTTAAATATTGTCCCGTAAAAATTTCAAGGTCATGATCTGATAGAGCCAGGAGCTGTTCAACAGAACTCCTCAATAAAAAGGCCGATTGAGTTCAAACTAAGAACTCAGCATATCTGTAAAGTGCCGACTACAATGTAATAATATGGTGATAGCAAGCTGATCTGATGATAGAATCAGCAGGACCTGTTCCATGGAACTTTTTAGTGATATGGGTGTCAAATGAAAGAGCTTGATGAGTGAATCACAATGCTGATTTATGATGATGGAGTCAGGACCTTCATGGAACTTTTTGGTGATATGGGTATGGGAATGGGTTTTCTCTCTTCCATGCTTCCCTGCTTCTCTCCTTCCAAGCTTCTCTGCTTCTCTTTATACATGCTTCTCTCCAGTTTGGTTTGCTTGAAGCAATTCGAAGTTTGCCAGGTCAGCTAGTTATGGTAATATTGAGCTGATCTGCGGGCTTTAAAAGGTTGCTATTGCAGAATCGCAATAGGAATTGAACTATATCTATATGCCATCTCTTTTCATTGACTGAGAGTGAAAAGAGACGGCATTATAGTTCATTTCATATTGTGATTCTGAAACTCGACACATCTACCAAGTTCCGACTACAATGTAATAATATGGTCACAACGAGCTGATCTGAGGATGGAGTCAGGATCCGTTCACAAGAACTCCTCAGTAAATAGTCCGTTTGAGTTTGAAACTAGGAACTCAGCATGTTGGTCAAGTTCCGACTACAATGTAATAATATGGTGACAGTGAGGTAATATATAAATATATAATTAATAATTTAATAAATCTGTTTAGGTTATTATTTTTTGCTTTTTAGTGCAAGTATGTTTTGAAGTCGGTTAAGTATTTTTTGTTTGAAAATTTCTTATAAAAGCCACTTGTTTTGACAATACATTCTTGTTGCAGCTCGCTTCACAAATACAAGCGATGCGTTTCCCGCCCGGCTCGAACCCAACCACGGAACAAATCGAAGACGCGTATTGGAAGATTCTGTCGCTGCGCAATGAGCATCTATGCGTGCTGTCGGCTTACATAGATACTGCTGTCGACAAACTGGGCCACACTTCCAATCGCGATGGACCGGGAGGCAATCATCCTTGGAACCTAAAGGTATGTTTGTAATAATACTAACTGCCCGCCCTATCTTCTTTCATATGTGCCAATGAAGAAAATTATACAATTGAATAAATATTCACAAAACTAGAGAATTGTTAATATTTATTTAGTTTTAACATCATACGATACAAGCGATCCTCCTTAAGCCGGAGTGCCTTTACCAACTCGGCCACGAAATCCATATTCATCGGGATGAAATCTTGATAAGCTCATTTATCGATTAAAGCATCGATTAGCACTATAAAAATTATGACTTCTAAAGCAGTTGAGTAACAAGATGTAATAAGGAGATTGTTATACATTGACAATTACAACTCATTGCAGGACATTTTATAAGACTCTAACTAAGTGTTTCTTGCTCTAAAGTTGCAGTAGCTAGGCAGTAGCGATTACCTACATTTTAACATTGTGGTGTTTATTTACTTACCTTTATTATTTGTTTCAAATTTTCTCACGATATCGACACGTATACGGCTTATTCCAGAAATCCCCTGCGAAGGATACGATTATATATTATAAAAAAAATCTAATGTAGATTTTATCAACCTTGCTTAGTCTAACTGCTTCTTCACTTTTCAATTTTGCGAGATGGCAGTCAATTGCTTTGTAACACTAATTTGCGAAACTGCATTGCGAACAACTTGTTTGTAAATCTTGTTGCGACTAACATTATATTCTTTGCTAGATCTATGCGATGTCAATCAATTATTATTACTGTATTAGCTTTGCGTGCATACACAGTATCATTCGCGCGCAGTGGTTACAGTACCGTTTTAAAGCTCATAGCTGACCATGTCAACTCCGCACCTGAACCGCATCGCATTGTTTTTCGACGTTCACTTCGATCAGGTAACGCTACGTAGTTGATGTAGTGAGCGATGGTCCTTAGAATTCAATACAAAGAATGCCTAACCGCACAAGGCGAGGCGGTGAGGTTCGGGTGCGGGGTTGACGTGACAATGACCTCAAAGTTAAAGTTTTTTATAAGTTTATTTTCCATGTAAAGTTGATAAGTGGCTTATTCCATCCAGTCCTACTAGTAGTTCGATTATCTAACTGTTTGGACAGAAAACTTTTTTCTCATATCACCAGTGATCGGAGTAGGTAGAGCTATTTTATGTACTTGCCATATGATAGAATAATATGGATATTCCCCGAATCCCGGGATTCGTTTTTTAGTTAGAAAAATAATAAAAAGCTTTTTGCTTTTTGCTATATACGGGTTTAAGGATTGTATAATGAATAGATAGAAACTTGATTCATGAACACACATATATTTTTTTATGTAAAAATTTCTTATATTTATACAAGAAACAACAATCATTTAACATTTTCATTCTGAAGTTGTACAAGAACATACCATACAAATTATTAGTTCCTCAAAAATCGATTTTATCGAAAAATTATAATAATCGTGTCCCGGAGTATTAGTCGGAATCCCGTGGAATATCCATATTAACATCAATGTTTGCGGTCAATGAACCTAAATAGCTCTACCTACTCCGATCAGTGCATATCACGTTCTCTGGCTCGTGCTCCAATTTTATTGAAACAATTGCATACCATTATAGAGGTGTTTTCTCTCGCATTTCAGAGGTTGGGGTGGGATTTCAGTTACCTTTTTAGGGTAAATACTAAATCTATTTGTTGAATATTTTGTTGCAGCGGCTAGGCGAGAATTATCAGAACGTGTTGAGCTTCCTCGGCAAGACGTTAAGTGTCACCAACCCAACACTGAGCCTGAACCAACTCTACAGTACCAACTGTTGGCATAAAGATCCACATTTATTAGCGTGGATGGATTACATGCACGAAGGAACTACGAAGATTTGGTAAGTTACCTTTTTTTTACCTGTATTTACTTCCTTTAGCACGTGTAGAATACATGTTTGATTTATTTTAAAAGAAGAAGAAAAAGTGGCACGATCAGTTCAGACTACTATGTAGCTAGCCTTTTATAATTTGTAAGTTTGTGGAAATGGTGGGGTTATTACGCCTGAGAAAATTTGAATTACGCTTTATTTGGTATAGGTATAGTTTATGACATATAAGGTCGCTCTTAAGTAGATTAAGCGTAGACATAGGCGAAAGCTACAACTTATATTCTGTCAATGCTTTGTTTGTATGTCTATCAATGCAAATGTTAAGCCACAGCCCAGCACGTACAGGTACCACATGTTCGCCGCGGACATTCCATGCTAGTGTATAAATGAAAAAATAAAAAAAACCTGACTGCGTAAAAAAATAATTTCAAACTAAAAAGAATAAAACAAGCCTGCAAAGAATGACTCACAGTCCATTCATTTTTTTACCAATCAAATCTTCCCAATGTTATGATGGGTCCCGACTGTAAGCCATTCTTTGCAGGCTTGTTTTATTCTTTTTTTTGTTTCTAGGTACGCGGTATCAGAAAACGATTCTGGACTATTTCGCGAGGCGATGGAACATTTGGCCCCTTTCGCTGTGCAGAAAAAAGGCATATGGCTGGCTTCGGATACCACAATGGTACCACCAGGCATGCTTCTCGCTAAAGATGTGAAACTGCAACGTATCGAACAAAACCCTGGAGAGTTCATAGTAGTTTTTCCTGGCGCTTATGCATCATCTATTGCTACTGGACTCACCATATCAGAAAGCATCTACTTCGAAGACAAGGAGTGGGTGTGTAGTATTGATCAGATCTTCCAGGTAAGTTGAAGTTTTGAGTCGCGTAGTGTTTGAATTTTTATTCGGATTAATCGTCTTTGACGTCAGTGCATCAATGTTAAGGCCCTGATCGACGGGCGAGTAAAACCGCGGTCTTATGGCTCGTCGGTAAAGCTCGCCGGTGTATCATTGCAATACCGCGGTTTTGTGAGTTGGCGAACCTGGCTCGCGGCCCGTCATGTTTGCTTTATTTTTTACTCGGCTCCATCAAATTCAAAATTAAAAACCTCAATTCGACGGTTTTACTCGCTAGTCGATCAGCACCAACGAGCCGCGAGTAAAACCGACGTTCTTTAAAACCGCGGTATAGGCTCGTTCGTCGATCACCCAATTTAGTGGCGCAAAATGTACTAAAGAACGCAGTGAATGTACTAAACAAAAGAAAATATCGCGTTTGTGATGCTAATCGATGCATTGTGCATCACAAACGCATTGTAGTCCAACACTAAAAAAATCTTAGCTTGAGCCTAGACAAGTCTACTACAATTGTGTCCTAGCATATTAGAGTTATGTTGATAAGTACGAAAGCTTAAGGTAACTAAGAGCCTATTTTTTTTAAGTCTTTAAGCCATGATAGAGGCCTTTAGGCGGCCTAGAAACTACGTCAACAGATTTGGCCACTGGCTTGTACGGACATACATACATATCCTGAAACGCTGAACAAACACCGTTAAGAATCCAGTGTAAATTCTAAAAACTACGAGAGCATATTTGATCAGCAGAAAACTACTAATAATAAAAACGATTTGCTTGCAGCAAATGCGGGAAGATTATGAACCTGGCATGTTCTCTAATATCGTGCTATTGTTCCGAATGGCGCGTGACCCTTCGGTCAGCCAAGACGTGATGCCGTCCGTTCTTAAATCCGTCGAAGCCATCATCGCCAGCGAGCTGGAAATTCGTCGGGAGGCTGCCGAACTCAAGTTCGCGATCACACTGGTAAAACATTCACTTTGTTCTACTCATCTGGTCTCATGGGTTTGTAGGCTTCCTACTAAGGACAGCTACATAATGTTGCCTTTTGCCTCTTTTGATTATCATGAGATTGACAAAATACATCAATTAATAGCCTTCCTAAATTGTCAGGTGGCTAGGACAAGTGGCTAGATTAAAAATTAAAAAAACCCAACTTCAATTATGCTGAGCTGCAATTAATATTTTTAAATAACTCTGAATATCCTCGACAGATCCTCACCAAGTTTTTGTGGCACCAATCGGAAAGCTAACCTTTCAAACAAAAAAATAATTTTACCTTTTTAATATAATAGTATTTCCCGACGTTTCGGCTGTGTTGCAACAATCGTGGTTGCGGGAGTATTATATAACTGTAGTAAAGTTATACACTGAACCTCTTTTCAGGTAAAGCCCGACGGTGACCGCGGGCCTGTATCGTGGCCCAACCAAGAAGAATGCAGCATCTGCCGCGCTCCTCTCATCCTTTCCAAGGTAAACACGGCTTAATCACAACATTTTTTTTATTTTAGGGAGTGTGTTTGAGACAGCTGCAGTGAAAGAAAACTGTTCCACACAATGTATAGATGTCATTCTACACATTGTGCTGCCTGAGTTGTACTCAAAATGTTATCAATTTTTGTCGGCTATCTATAATGTTAAATTTCCTAGATTTTACCTAGAAATAATAGCGAAAACTTGCATCACAATATTTTAAGCAAAATATGCAATAATCGATGGAAATGGGCTATAAAATAAGTAAGTTCGTATGAGCAAGTGGCCAACTCTGGTGAAGGAGTTTTTAGGCCGCCTAAAGCCTCGGCTTAAATGCCGGGACCGACAATTTAACCTGCCCTCCGAAGCACGGAAGCGCTCATCTCGTAATGCCACCCATCCAAATTGTGACCGCACACAACGCTGCTTAACTTCAACGATCAATCAATAACGTCTAAGCAAGTTACGCCACGATCGCTTCATATACTCGTACTAATGCAATTGCATAAAATCCGGTCTACTCATCAGTAATCTAGAGTTGTTAATTTACAGACGGTTAGATTCAACGAGCATCGCCTGCTGATGTGTTTGAAGCACGGCGTACAATTGTATAAGTGCGCGCCGGTGGAGGATCGCGATGAACCGCCTCCTGTCACCCTCATTTATACTGAAGAGAAACTGATGGAGACACTGGACTTCGTGCGGCGTCGCGCTAGCGGGGAGGACGTCTTTGAAGTCATCGAAGTCATCGATATCAAAGAGGTCGATGTGACCCTTAAAGGTATGTACTTTCATCTTTTTGTATGAGCCGGTGCGCTCCGGTTGTATAGTCTGGCAAAAAAAAAAATAGACATAAATGGGGCCGCCACTGTGCAGGCTTTATGGTAACCCCAAAATATGCTGCTAAACGATTTTGATACTTGATAAAAGTTTATTTTTAATTTCACATAATCTGTACAAGTACACATTACCTGTATTTCGAATTATGTCTGCTAACTGGAGTAACTACTCTGGAGTAAGATGGCTTTTGGTCGAATCCAGCCTAAGATGAAGTAGTTGCTTGTTTATAACGACAACAGAATCGTTTTATAATGTGAAAACGGGCTACTACTGAACCCTACACTGCGCGTGGCCCGACACGCACTTGGCCGATTATTTACTTTATGTATGTTAACATCAAAGATTAATCGGATGTTATGTTTTCAGTTGAAGAATACGTCGAAGAAAACAACACCAGCTAAATTACAAGCTAGCCACTGAAGACTGTTCTGATTAGATTAAGCACAGAACAGATAATAATATTACGTATAGGATGGACACTGTGACCCCCCACCAATCGGGGCTTCCTCACCCCGCAGGCGATTATGAGATGGCGAGGGGCTGACTTTGAGCGCGGGACGCGCCACACGCGCAGACGCATAGGAGACCGATTTTTATGTGAACATTGTAATGTTACTTTTGTGCAGTGCAGGTATCTATTATTGTTCAGTGGAGTTACATGTGAGGTAGGTAATAAATTACCTACCTACTTAGTTGAATATTCCTAAGTCCTACGTGCTACCTTATTAATTGAGTTGGAGTGTTGTGATCTTGCATGTTTTATAGGTACGCAAGACGTGAATTTACGGGGGAGACAATGGCCATTCTATACGTAGTATTATTATCTATTCTATGATGTAGATTAAGTTAAATTAGCCAGACTTAAGAAGAAAGAATTTATGTTTTCTATTTAAAGTACTATTGTACTTATTTCTCTACCGATTTACGGTTTTGAAACTTTTTTTTCATGAAAAATAAGCAATTATTTAAGATAAGATAAATAGTAGTACATAGTTGTAATGATAGGATATCGTAACAATGCTAGCGTAACTTACTAGTCGGCAGCCGGCTGTTTTGGAACCAAAGTTATATATTTTACGCTCATATTTGAGCAGACGACTGTCACTTTATTATTAAGCGTAAGTTTATATTTAGTGGTTATGTAAAAGACTGAAAGTACATAGTTACTAACTAATACGTGAGGAAAATAGTGATTAGCGAAAATACTCATGTACAATACGGATCGAATTATTTATCGGCTCGATCTAGTATTAATATAGCAATTTATTACATTACACAACTTAATCATAATCATAATATATTTATTGCGAATCAAAGGTAAACAGATGATAGTTAAAAAAATGTAGGTACAGGCCTTGATTCCGCTTCTCAGCATGCAAAAAAATAGTAGGTACTTAATAAAAATGGAAGTCACTTCTTAATAAATTAATAAATCATGTCATAACTATCACATCCCACTAGGTAATATTATAAATACGAAAGTTTGGATGTATGTTTGTTCGTCTATAACTCGACAACTACTGAACCGATTTCTACTATAAATAGATGTAATGGTTTATTATCTTTAATCAAAATAAAAAAGTTCGTACAAAAGTACTCAACGACTACTAAAATGCCCTAGGTCAAAATTAATACAATGTTCTATCCTGTGTTTTATTTTGAAGCCGTATTGTAACTAAACTAAATAAATCTCGCGTCAAGCTTTTATAACAACTGACGCTACCTATATTTCTTATCGTGAATGAAATTCTTTACAATCGTCTGTATAAATTGAAAGTTTACCATTCGGATTCCTTTCTGTAAGGGTGTGTTTTGCTTAACAAGAATTAATTTGCTCAAATCGTCTTTCGAAATAAATCCGTTAGTGAGTAAGGCTTGAAGGATCTCATTAGAAGACTTAAGAAGGCTTCTCGTTGTTGCATGCTTGTATTTATGTAAACGCGTTTTTTTTAAGGATCGGGAAACGATCAAAAGCTATGTCTAAGTAGAAGGTATCTCGTATTTAGAAATTCGCTAATAGGGTAATCACTAGAGACCGGATTATATGCAATTTGCATATTGCATATGCATTTGCATATTTAGCCCATTTTCATCAGTTAATGCATATTTTGCCTAAAATCGTGTGATGATGCATATTTTCGCTATATTTGCAATGTTTCTTGGTAGGATCTAGGACATTTTACGTCATGGCTGACAAAGTTTTGATAAAATTTGGAGCAATAACCTATTTTTTCAACCTTTTTTTCAAATTGAAAGTTTCTGTTGAGGCGAGTAAATTTTTGCTAGAAACAAAGTGCTAACATAGTACCTACCCAAATTCAATTATGACTCAAATTCCTAATTTTTTTTATAAAATACCTAGTTTCTCCCACTTACGAACGTTTGGGGCACAGTTCGAGTACAAAATGTTAAGTAGGTACTTAATTTTTAATTTGCTAAAAAAATTTAAATAATTACTATTTGCTTTCGATTCAATGTTGCATATTTTGACTGTTTTTTTACAGTTTTCATGCACATTTTAGCCTTTTTACTTCCATATTTGCATGCATATTTCAAGCATTTTACGTTGCATACGAGTATAATCCGGTCTCTAGTAATCACTTAACTCTTATTGCTGTAATGTAAGTAAATATGCACCAGTTAGCTTTCTAATAGCGTCGATGGGCTTGCAACCTGTCACGTATGGAATGCTAACTTATGCAAAATGTGGGCTTGTACCAAATATGTATTTGGACATACCTCTGACTACCCCCTTAGACATGTTCACAGGATCTTTAAAGGCAAAAAAAAAAAGATCTGAGATAATGTCTACCGTGCCTTGGGATACAGTCGTGATCATATTTCATTTTTTTTTACAATATTAATATATTTTGTCTCGATGATATTGGCATTTTTTTTTTACACTTACCCTTCTAGAATATTTTTTAGCGTGACAACGTGGAAGGTGTTTTGAGTCTATAGCTTCCGGAAGGTACCTGTACCGGTCCTTTGAACGGTATGGCGGCAGCGCTGTGAAGTTCGTAAAGGCTGAAACACATGTTGGGCCAGCTTAGGCGAGCGCGAGCGAGAGGCAATACGAGCCTGGGCCAACGTGTGTTTGCGACTTTACGAGACGCTCTGCGCACTAGCACAGCACTAGCTTATTTTGGGTATCAGAGGGGAGGTGAAGGTGGCGAGGGGCAGGGTTAAGCGTGTTCTACACGGTTTGAAACCACAGCTTCTACCAAGGTGACCTTGCTAGAATTTCGCATGACATTGGTTGACAGTAAACGCTACAGACGCCATTGGTTGACAGTAAATTTCGATGACGCCATTGGTAGAAAGAGCCAAGATCACCTTGGTAGAAGCTGTGGTTTCAAACCGTGTAGAACACGCTTTAGGCGGGGCGTTCCCCCCGCTAGACGCCCGCAGTCCGCGAGTTCCCAGCGAGAGTACCTAAAAATACAATCGACTCCAAGTTAAATAGATAAATCATTTCATCATATTCATTAATGTTTTCGTCTGATAGAGGTACATACAGGGTGGAAAAAATGAATGGGCCCTGGAGGGAAACTATAGTCGTATTGCTCATTATACGGACTAAAATTCAAGGAAAAAATGTCATTTTTCATATATTTTTAGTCCGTATAATGAGTAGGGCATCGAGAACCGGCCCTTTTTCAAGAACCGGTTTTTTCGGTTCCAGTTTCAACACAGAACCGGGTACCCGGTTCTTAATTTTTTTTCGAATCGAATTGATTTTTGTACATTTGCACACGAAACGCAAATAATGTGAAAATTACCGGACTATCGCCTTAATAAAGCACGCAAGTAAGATCCTCCTACGCGGAAACAGGATATCAAACCTTCGGTACGCCAACGATACCGTTCTCCTAGCAACATCCGTGGAATATATGGAAGAATTATTCCAAAGACTTGAGCTTGAGAGTAGTCAACAGGGCGAAAACAAAAAAAATTGGTAGTGGATCGCGCGGGGAAACTAACAGATGCCACCTGCAACATCTCAAGCATCGACTCTGTTGACCACTTATATCTACCTAGGATCACAATTGATATTGTAAGGATGGTAACTGTGTCCCGGAGATAAAGAGGTGTATTGTAATGGCAAAAGATAAATAACATCTGGGAGAAGAGGCAGGTCATTAGGTAAAACTAAGATCAGACTGTTACGGGCATTTGTATAAGTATTTGGTTTCCCTATCTTTATGTATAGAGTGGAAACGTGGACAATTCTGGCCAGAGAAAGGCAAAGGATCGATGCATTCGAGATGTAGCTGGAGGCGAATGCTAAGAATACCGATAAACGCACCAATGTATCGATCCTATCCCAGCTTCAAATTAAAATCCGACTGTCTACCTTAAGCCACCAATGCATTTTTTCATACAAAAACGCCTGGGACTGAATATGCTCCAACTCCGTTATTTTTAAATCATATAAACATTGTAACAAATAATAATTATAACTATCATTGACATGTCAAAGTGATCAAGAATATGCTCCAATTCAGTTATTATTATAATTATAAATTTATACATAAAGAATACTTGTAAAAATTAGATAACATTTATAATAATTACTTACATAAAAAAAAATATTTATTTAAAAAAAAAATTACGTACAAAAAGTGTGTCACCGAAAAGAGTGTTAGGCCCCAAACTGTGTTTGTTGCCCTGGTTCTTCACGGTCTTGGTCGCGAAGGAACAGTAGTAGAATCACCTAGTTCTTAAGACGATTCAAAATGGTACACTAGTTATCTTATTGAATAAATGAATTTGAGTTTTGGGTTTTTTTGAGTTATACTTCGTAAAAGACTCTTTGTCTTCAAAATTGCACACGGTTGTAAGAGCCACGCTAAACGGAAACCGGTGGAGGCCGATGCTGACTAAGATCCTCAGACATGATGGAATGACGAGAGAGAGAGATAATTTGTTAGAATTTTGTAAGTAAAATCTTACAATATTCTACAATTGTAACAAAAATCAAACAGGGAATTTATAAACACAGCTAAAATTTAAATCTTTTAAACAATCACTACAAAATGGCGGATGGCATCACGGTTTGAGGCAATGTGTGCCTGTCTCCCCGCCCCTCACTCCGTACCCCTCATTTCATGCAACGCCTTGATGCGTTGTGTGACTTGTGATTGTTATTGATCAACGTTATTCACAGGTTTTTAAAAGAACCGAAAGAATCGAAAACCCGGTTCTTAATACTTTGAGAACCGGTTCTTCTTGAAGCCCCAAGAACCGGGTAATCCCGGTTGTTTCGGTTCCGGGTAAACCCGGTTCCTATGCCCTAATAATGAGCAATACGACTATACTTTAAATCCTTAAGATACAATATTTTACTTAAAGGAAACATTCCTTTATTTTTAAAAAGAAACATAACTGCATTCAAAGATTTTCTAAAATTCGCCTGCTTCACCCAGGAATCAACCAGCTAAAACTTCAAAAATTAACCACTCCCTATTTTATTCCACGAGTCGATACATTCAATACTAAAGATAAAACTTCTCAAAGAAACATGAGGTCTTACACTCGTCTGTCGTACAAGAAATCCATGAAATCTAATATTTGGTACATAAGGGCTCCAATTGCAATTTAGCTCTACAGTGGAATGGTAAGAGGTATCCAGTAGTGTGAGTCAGACCTTCTCGGAATGTATTCCGAATTCGAAAAATAACGTTTTTTCGCTGAAAAACCGTCAACTTTCGAAGAAAATCATCGAATCGGATGCATTTTCGGAAGTCTGAATCTTACCTCAGATAGACAAATATCGTCTAGAAAAGTTTTGTCGCGAACTTCGAGCCTAAAGAACGTCGCGAATGGTGAAATAATAAAAAATAATGAAAAAAACTGAAAATTAATGTTAGATTTCATGATCTTTTTTATTTCTAAAACCAAATGTGTGTTATAAATATTTTATCCTGACATGAATCCTATCGATTAGTGGTATTAAATAGAGCGAGGTTTGTTTTTTTAATTTTTAGCTGGTTCGATTCCGGGTGAGGCAAGCGAATTTTAGAAAATCTATGAATGCAGTTTTGTTTCTTTTTAAAAATAAAGGAATGTTTCCTTTAAGTAAAATACTGTATCTTAAGGATTAAAAGTAGTTTCCCTCCGGGGCCCATTCATTTTTTCCACCCTGTATACAGACTGTGGCAAATTCTTGGTCACTGAAGACACCTTTTCTCTTGTAGTTAGAAAAGCATGTTATGTTTTTGATGGGATTTGAATTTCGCGGGCCACAGTGACAAATCTACCTTACAGTGCCACTAGTATTCTGTGGTTCCGCCCTGGGCGAGTGCCGCTGTTTTCCCCGAGACCAGGGCCTGTATTCTATTAAATGACAACCGCTTTGGTTTTGGTTCGAACTCTTAAATGTCAGCCATTTGGTGAATAGTAGAATAGCTTTTCAAAAATTTGTACTGCCAAAGTTCAAAACCTCACCACAACTGAGTCGTTTGTTATTAGTAGTCATGGAAACAGTCGCTTTAGTTGAGGTTTTGGTTTAGGTTGATAAAAAGTTCGGTACCGGAATCGAGCCCCTGGGCGTCGATTCCGGTACGGAACTTTTTATCAACTTCAGTAGTTTTTTCAGTAGCTCGCCAGCAATCGCCTGTATGCCGGGCACAACGCCACCTCAATGCTCTATCCGTATATAACACAACGTGTGATATTTTCGCCGACAGATGGCCGATACTCGAGTCGAGAGAGCGTGCTTGAGTTACTGTGAAGAGCCAAGCTCTCTAGTACCATGGTAGGGTGGTGGCACCAGTAATGAACAAGCACCAGTGTTCGACATTTTTTTTTTAATTGGCTTATATTAAGATTTAGGTAAAATATATCTATGGTAGAAACACAAAACCGTAGACAACACATTTCCAGTTGTTATTCCTGAAAACGTCACGAAAATCGGCCATTTAGTTTTCAAGTTATTGAAGAAAAAGTTGTGTGTTGGTGCGCTGCTGAACCAAAATACACTTTTACTAACGAAATTACTAAGAAGTTAAGTCTATATTTTTGCCAGCATTTTTGGAATTATTCAATTTATTCGAATTTCGATTGATTTTATGGAAAGGTTATATTATTCTGGATTTAATTTTATATCAGTAGCGCACCTACGCATGTTTAATTTTATTTTATAGTCGATGTTCATTACTGGTTCAGCAAAATTCACCTTCTCCAGAAATCGACAGGTGTCCATACTTATTATTTTACGTACTTTCTTAGTTTTTAACCAAATTTAAGTCTAATTCATGAACTGATTACGTTAATGTTTGAAATTCACCGATTGATACATGTTCTCCAATAAAGAACATGTGTCGAACACTGGGTAAAATAAGTGTTCATTACTGGAGTTGGTTTCAGATGCCTCCCAGAAAAAACTACACACTCGAACAAATTGATTATTAATTATAATACAATGTTTCTCATGGCTGACTTGTCTAGTTTTTAACCAAAAAAAGGAAGAGGTTCTCAATTCGTCGGAATCTTTTTTTTTGTTCTTTTTTTATGCATGTTCCCCGATTACTCAAAGACGCCTGGAGCGATTTAGAAAATTCTTTTTTTGTTTGTAAGGGTATACTTTCCGATTGGTACCACAAAAATTTGGTGAGGATATGTTGAGGATCGTCGGAGTTATGAACATAAATGCACCCATAACTAACTCAGCAAAATACATTATCATTATTATACGTATTAATTATTATTATTTATTATTAATAAAATTAGCAGTCGCTGTCTCACTGCAGGGCAAGTCCCTCCCTTCCGGTAGGTAGTTTAAATAATGTTAGTTATTGCATGTTTTGTGCTTTGTTCATAACTGGAGTGTCGATAACTGGTGATTTATCACTGTTTATCACTGGATTATTGGTGTTCATTACTGGAGATTCGGTAGGTATTTTGGTTTTCGTCTTCTGAGTAAAAACATATAGCTTTAATGTGAAAAAACTTGCTACCTAACCTTTCTTAAATATATTATTTATCATTTGGACTAACTGCTGTAGATATAATAGTAAAAATAACGAAATTATTTCAAATTTTAGTGACACACTTCCCTTAAAGTGTCGAGCACTGGTGCTTTCACCCTAGTAGTGGTAGATGTTTATTTTTTAGCTTAAGTAGGTACTACCTATATTAATATTGGTTACTATTATTACTAGTAGTTCGCCCCGAACTGAGATCTCGCGCACCGTAGATGGCTTACATTTGGACTTTCTTCTGACTACCCCTATAATTTCAAGTGCTACTACTGCCGAGTATGCCTATTGCGCTAGCTCTTCATGGTAAAAAATACTAGCATACATGCAATACATAATGTCGTGTCTAATTTTTCATTTATTTCATATTTATGAATTCTCGTCGTATTTCTAAAGTATACGTCCTAGAATCAAAATAATAACTATTTTGGAATGTACAAATTAAGACCTTTCATTTGACACCCCACTCATTATATTTGTTTATTTAACTTTTTTTACCCCAATTATTTTCATTCTTTATCAAAAATTTTTTTATCTTGAAAATAAATCAAGTAGCATCTAAAATCATTGCAAACCAAACCGCAACGATGCCACTCTCTTTTTAAGACCGACCAGTCAATGAGCTACGAAGACATCGAAACTCTATGAAACGGGAGCTCTTGCAGCTCTGGTTTCGTAGTTTTTGTTCTTTGGCCGTATTTCAAAAACTATACATCTTAGATTAAAAATAAAAACCATTTTGGAATGTAGGTACAAAATAAGCCCTTTCGTATGACACCCCACTCAATATATTTGGGTAACTTTGAAAAAAATTTACCCCCTTGGGAACCCCATATCTTTACAACCCCTTCATCGATTACGCTCATATGCTCCACAGCAAATTTCCATAGCACTACCTATTGACCTATCAAGTTTCATACAGATTGGATAAGCGGTTCGATAGTTATGCGAGAACATAAAAATGAAACATACAAACATACAAACATACAAACATACAAACATACAAAGCAAAATCGCCTAACTTGCCACTAAGATCTTCGCTCGCTTCGCTCGCTCGATCGATTATTATTTTTTAATTTTATTAGACTGGTTATTTTCAAAAGTGTGTAATTTTTATTTTTAAAGTGTCTCAACGTTTTGTTTTTTTGTTTTAAATTTTATTTTTGTTTTGTGCACTAAATAAGCTTATATTTTAGTTTTAGTTTCTGATCTCACTAGATTAACGCCTTAGATTTAAGTACCTATCTGTAATGTTAGTCTTATAAGTTTGTGGTATAACTTGGCGCGGCTGAGCGCCACTGTGTTCAATGCCAGTATTGCAACTGTACAGAAAATACCACGTGGGAAAATATGTAAGAAAGATTTAATCATTTGCGTATTTGTTTTTGAAAGTAAGTTTAATAGGGCCTCCAGACTCTCGAGAGAAGGCTCGGCGAGAAGTCTCGCCCGAGACTTCTCGAAGAACAAACAAGCTATCCACACTCTCAATTTTTCTCAGTCGTGATGTTTGAAATCCTTTGGCTCGGCCAAAAATACCGACACCGATCGGAGAACAGGCGAGCCAGAGAACGAGAAGGCGAGAAGCTCCTCACACTCACGCTTCTCGGGTGTTCTCGGGGGTTCTCGCAGAGAGTCTGGAGGCCCTATAATGATATTTCGCATCATAGTACTCTTTTTCCGTTTTTCCGTTTTAGTTCCTCAAATCGCCACCGACAACTACTTGTGGCCTTGTGGCACTGTATTGTCGGCTGTCCTGTCGCTGTCACTCCGTCAGCGTCAAGGTAGAGTAGGATTCGCGCCAGCACTCAAGTACTACGGCAAAAGCGGGAACTAATTGTTTTATTTACTTAAGCTCTTTTAGTCCCGATCGTTTAGTTGTTCTGGTGTGTAGAATTAAAGAACATACAAACTTGCATAAATATTAGTGTTCAAGTCATAGTTGGACAATTAGTAATTTTTTTACATAACCTAGTTCTGCGATAGCAGCGCTGCGTCTATCGGACTTCAGTGCTGAATCCCACTCTAGTCTAGTTGGCAATATTGAGTGACAGTGAAGGAAGAACTATCGTTGGTGCTTTCTTGCCACTTCGTCGGCTAGCTATTGGCTGGCTGGTCGGACAGTTCGTTCGGTTCGGTTGTGCTTGTGTTGTGTGTGTTCGTTTACTTCGTTTCGTTCGTGTGGTTGTATAGTGCCTGCGGGAGTGCGGGTGAACGCTGCGAATACTGCGAATTCGAAATCAAGAAAATAAAACTTTTGCATACTCCGTAAAGTAATAAAAAAGTGATGAAAATGGATCTCTCGCTCGTGGACGTGAAGCTAAAGTTTGTTTGGAGTGTGTTCCTGCTCATGGCATTCTGCCAAGGCGTCCCAGGTGAGAACTTTTTGTCATCCCACACAATATTACACATAAAAACAGGCTCGTAAGACCGTGTGGTTTTGTTCTTACGGAATTCTTTCATTGCGCTTTAACTGAGGCTGTAACCAACCTTACTGTAAACTGATGACGTATATGAGATGATGCGCTCCGAGGGTCATAATTACCCACTGTTCTAGAAGGTAAGAAGTTACGAGTTGTTACCAAAATTCTAGGTCACGAAAAGAGAAATAAACAGGTCTCAACTCAATTAGACGTCTTATAATGGTGACAACACTCCTATTCAATGAAAATGTTCATGTAGAAGATATACTTACATTTTACTTTGGTGTGAATCATTCTTCAATACTTTGAAACCAGTAAGTTGGTCAGCTTTTGCAGATTTAGGGCTTTTGTAAGTACATAATGAAGGAAATAACTTTTAAAGTTCTGATTATAGAAAATACCTTTGTTCAATATATATTATCTTCAAGACCTTCAAGAGCCACTAAAACACTTAGTTAAACTTAGAATTTTGATTTTCCCTGAATTAGCTAAAAGGAAAGTTATGTGGGAGTAGGAAAGAAAACCCTTTGCCGACTGTCTAATTAGACTGAAATTAGTTTTATCCTCCTGTACCTTTCAGTAGGTTGGTTTTGAAGGAAGACTTGCACTTTACAGTTTTTGCAGGTATCACTACATAGTGTAAAACAAAGTCGCTTCCCGCTGTCTGTCCCTATGTGTGCTTAGATCTTTAAAACTATGCAATGGATTTTGATGTAGTTTTTTTAATAGATAGAGTAATTCAAGTGGAAGGTTTATATGTATAATACATGCATAATATAGTATAGAAACACTGATAATTTTAGAGGTTTTTATTCGTCAGGTTTATGGTAAACTCCCCTATCTGCAAAAAGCAAAATGTTCAGGAGAGAGAAAAGACTGGGAAAAAAACATACTTTTGCACTTTTGAAATAGTTCCTATAGACCTATTTAAAAAAATTAAATACATTTGCGTATTAAATGGAAAGCATGTTTATATGTATTATTTAATAATACATAATATTGTTTAGATAGCGTAATAATGCAGATTCGCGACTTTACAGCTACATACAAAAATTTTGCCAAACAGTTTTTAGCCCATGGTAAACTCTCGTATGTGTCATATTCGCTACTTTGCACCGTCAAAATTGCTTTTCGTTTAATTTTTCGACTGCGAAAAAGTGAATCTAGTATAGAAAATGAGTTTAAAAACTTTTTAATAGATTGGAAGTCTTATATTTGAGACAATTTAGGGGTACAAATAACAACATTACACACAGACACACTAAATTTAGTAATTACTATAAAAAACAGCCAAGTACAAGTTCTGTGGTTTGAGGTTCCTTAGTTATTTATCTTAATCCTAGCTGTTATCTGTGACGTCGTACGCGTTAGATTACTTTGATTAGTACCTACGTAAGCAGTAGGGTGTTTCGCAGGACTCGTGTTTTTGGCATGTCCGGCCTTGCGAACCTATTAAAATGACCAGTTTCAGTATTGCTGTATTTTTATTTGGAAATAGTATACGAGTACGCTATTATGGCACTAGTAATATCCTCAATTATATACATAGGAAAGCTGTAATTAATTTCTAAAGTCGTGAAATCTAAGTTCTCTGGTGTGTCCGCGACACCCCTATCTGCATTCAATCGCTTATTACGCAATAATGAAATATAAATTGACACTTTTTATAACGTTAACGTTAATATAGATACTATTAGGTAGTGGTGAATCAAATTTCATGTTATTTTAACTCCACGTTACTGTTTTACAAAGCAAACAAATGTGTCCGCGATAAAAAACTAATTTCTCTGTCGCTAATTTCTTTGGCATTTTCCTAATTTCTCTGGCATTTTGCTAATTTCTCTGGCATTTTGCTAATTTCTTTGGCATTTTTCTAATTTCTCTGGACCAAACCTAATTTCTATGGGCACGAATATATTTAAACCACTAAAACTTCAAAACGGCTTTATCAAATTGAGGGCCGCTAACATTAAAATGCATGTCTTTGAGTGCTTAATTAGGTATGTTATTTTTTTTTTTTAAATAACCAAAAAAAAAATTGCGAAAATGGGGTACCGTTTTTCGGACCGCTTCTTGCGAATCATCCAGTAACGTTTTTAACGAAGCAAGCTTCCTTTTTTTAGGCCAATGCAATATTGGAACACTTGATTTTGCTAACCGTAATCAAAGGAACGGCTAGGTGCTTGTTGTTTCCTATTCTGTGGTCAGACATAACTCACTTTGCTCGCAATCACTCATGAAGCTTAAACGCGACCAAAGCGAGCTTCCTCGCGAGTATCCTCGTGAAGTGAGCCGAAGTATTTTTATACAAATGCAACAGGTGATAGGTACTTGATTTTGTTTACGGTGTAGAAAGAAAAAGCTGACTACTTGTCGGTTCCTTTTTTTTGGTCAGACATAGTTCACTTTGCGTGAAAAATACTCATGAAGCAAGAACTCGAGCGAAGTGAGCTTCAGATTAGGCTGATTGTTTTTAGACAAATGCACCGTCTTACACTTGATTTTGCTAACTGTGCTCAAAAAAAGAGCTAGCTGCTTGTTTGTTTCCTATTCTGGGGTCAGACAACTCAGTGCACGCAAAATACTCAAGAAGCTAAAACGCGAGTGAAGTGAGCTTCTGTTTCTCGTCAACAGAGCCGATTTTTTTAGACAAATGCAACATTGTAATACTTTGTTTTGCTAACGGTGCTCAATGAAAAGGCTGGCTGCTTGTCGGTTCCTATCTGTGGTCAGACATTACTCAGTGCGTGCAAAATACTTATGAAGCTAAAACGGGACCGGCTGGATTTTTTTAGATAAAATGCAACATTATGTAACACTTGGTGTTACGGTGCTCAAAGAATGGGCTGGCTAATTGTCAGTTCCTATTCTCTCGTCAGACATTACTCACTTTGCTTGAAAAATACTCATCCTCATGCGAACACGCGAGCGAAGCGAGCTTCCTCTTCACGTGAAGCGAGCCGATTTTTTAGACAAATGCAACATGTGAAACTTGACTTTGCTTACGGTGGGTGCTCAAAGAAAAGGCTGGATGCTTGTCGGTTCCCATTCTGTGGTCAGACATTACTCACTTTGTTCGCAAAATGTAATGAAGCTAATGCTAAGCTAAAGAATACGAGCGAAGCGAGCCGAATTAGTTTTAAGACGAATGCGTGATGATATGATTTTACATTCAAACATTTTTACCCCTTTTTATCCTCTTTGGGGTATAATTTCCAAAACTACTTTTTTAGGGAATCATTATAGGTACCTACCTTCCTCTCTTAATCCATTTAAGAACACTTATAAGATTGAAGCAAATCGAACCACCTCTTCTGGCACTCCCTTTGAAGGGTAGTTTTGAGTTTTGAGAAAACTTTTATACTGGTTTATCTTAGGTATTTGTATTGCAAAAAATGTATAGGTAAGTACCTACCGAGTTTCAAGCGAATTCAACCACCCGTTATAAAGTTCCCATACAAACTTAGACACCCGTTTAACCACTTTTTAGGGGTTTGTTTGAAAAATCCCGAAACAGTGTCTATTTATTTTGCACTAACAAGACCTATTAGAATCAAGTTTCAAGCAAATCGCTCTACTACGCGTTCGTTAAAAAGTTACATACAAACGTTTTCAGCCCTTTTCAACCCTTTAGGGGTTGAATTTCGGATCATCCAACCTTAGTGGGTGGTTTCAAGTATGAGCTCTCTTAGCTAAATAATGTTGGCAGAACGCGAATCTGCCATATTCGCTAGTTTACCGTGATCATTTTTCTGTTTCAAACACAGGAACTCGGTAGTAAAATGTCTTATCTACACTTACGAGAGTTTACCTTGTTGCAATATCAGAAATTGCTCTGATTCGCTTATTTACTGCTATGGTATCTCAAAAACTATGGGAGCTACAGCCATGAGAATTTTACACAGTGTGTATCACCGCATTTTAAACTATTTGGCATTTAAAAGTCATTTTCGTCAAAAACGCAGATAGGGGAGTTTACCATAAACCTGACGATGTGATGTGTGATGTGATCGTGCAAAGTCGGTGCGGGTCGTTGGTGCACAATAAAAAAAAATCAGTAAATCAATCCTTTGAAGTTTATTTGAAGTTATTGGGGAGGGTAGTTGGAGGCGCATACACAATATTCTTTTATGAACTTTCAAAATAAACAAAATAAGACAAATACCTAAATAATGTAACTTTGTCATATTTTTCTTTACAAAAGTGAGCATACGAGGGTGGTCTGAAAAGTTTCCGGCCTTGACAAGAAATAATGGTTTTTTAATCTATGAATTATTTTATATTTCAACATAATCATTTTTCAGGGCTATATACCAATCCCAAAAGTTTTCTACCTTTTGTAACCTTTCTAAAAATTCGATTGCTCTAACCCTTAAAAATGAGCCTTATTTTCAGCAGTTAACTCACAGTGAGTTCAATTTTATTTTCATCTGAGTCAATTTTTGATGTTTGTTTACAATAAATTGTCGCTTGATACTTACTCTTATGAATAAGATAGACAAAGAAGCAATTCGTATCTTAATTCATGAAATTTTGCTATGGTGGGTACGCAAGTGCGCGTGTGTGTTTTTTGTCAATTGTGAGCAAACGCGGCAGCCATATTCCGGAAAGCATTTTAATGTCTAAATGGTTGTTAAAATATTTAACTCTCATTTAATTAAGATGTTTGTAGACTCAGTAATCTAACGCACATTTACTCTCCGGTGGGTTATTACTAAAACATAGATTTTTAAATCATTTCTGAATTGGGGGCATCATTTGAACGACCAGCGTAGCTAAAATGGTCGCTAATGCAGCATCGCGGTGAAGGAATTGAGCTATTGCCATCTCTTTTCACTCTAAGTCAATGAAAAGAGATAGCAATAGTTCAATTCGTTCACCGCGATGCTGCATTAGCGACCATTTTAGCTACGCAGGACTGTCTTCATCAAAAATGCTTGTAAGGTCATATTTTAGTTCAGCTGTTCAATATTTTATGGTTTTTAACGATGGAACAGAGTCCTAAGTTTACTATGGAAAACTAAATTTTATTCTTATTACTCTTTTTCTATTTCAAAATGAGTAGTCTATCGCCAATCGGTGTTCGATTTTTACTATTGTTGTAAAATCACAAAAGTTGGTTTGTTTAAATGGCTGTCATTTAAAAAATAAACCATCTAGAGAGTTCACAATTTGACAGTATTGCTGTAAAATGTTAAGTTAGCGAAAAATAACACATTTTTAATATTAGCAGTGTTATAACTAACTTAGGTCGGAAACTTATCAGACTGCCCTCGTATCATCCCATAAGCTAAGGGGCTAAGGGGTCAATAAACTTAATCTAGTCCATTTCTTTAATTATAACTTGCCCATGCCATTGGTGGGACATTTTAATAAGTTGTAATTTAAATTCTTAATTGGAGGGGAACCAGTCTTGCACTTTCAATCAGAATGCATAATTTAATAGTAGTCTACGGCTGGCCTTATACGTCCGGAATGCCTTTCTGAAATCAGAGTCTGAATTCAGAAAGCCAGGAATTGCATTTAATTTAAATATGCTCCACACACATTCTGATTTTCTCAGAATGTGTGGAATGTAGAGATAGTGCGAGAATGTAGAGACATAATCTTACTAATCACACTAATAATATTACTAGTGGCTCTGTGAGCTGTAGACCTCGTGAGTTTGTCCTTGCATAGCTTAAACATTTAAAACTGAATAAATATTCACAATTCTCTAGTTTTATGATGAGAAGACGGTCCCAGGTGCTCTAGCAATCCATACCTATTAGTTAAAGGGTACTTCTACTGGTAGAAATCTAAAAGTGAGCAATTTTCTTCTTTTTTAGGAACTATTCTATTCAGCACGCTGAAGATCCATATTAGATCTTCACCAAATTTTTATGAGACCAACTTAAAGTTACATTAAAGTTACCTTTCATATAAAAAAGAACCATCGAAATCGTATGTCATAAGGCAGAGGTATCCTCTAGCCCCCTTTTTGCCTCGGAGGAAGTACCCCCCCAATCAAAAATCCCCAATGACAAAAAAAAACTTCTATAAAACTATCACTGAAAATTTCACGAAAATTGGTTGACAAATGCGACCTGTAGAGGAGAACAGACAGACTTTACGAACGAAAGACATCCGGCGAACAAACGAAAACATTTTTTTACAAGCTGAAGCAGAGACGCTTCGCTCGCTCCGTCAATAAATGCAAAAGTTTAGATGCTTGGATGGATGGATGTATGTTTGTTTGTTCCTCTATAACTCAAGAACCACTGAACCGATTTGGCTGAAATTTTAAATGACAGATAATGTCCAGGAATAGGACATTATGCTACTTTTTTCGGGTCGGGCGTCGTTAGCTAGTAATAATAATAAATAAATCATGTTGAACATTCCCATCATAAAATCATAAAATTCCTTTCCAAGCTAGCTATGCCCCACATGGATGAATGAATACGCTTGAACTACGCTGCAATGTATAATCAGACGGCATACCATGACGCAGTTCCTCCAGACGACCTCTGCGGCGCACTTGGCGCAGTGGGTTAAGGCCCGCCTGTGACGCAAGAGGTTGCGGGTTCGATCCCCGCCGCGGGACAAATGTTTGTATGGTCTGCAAATATTTGTCTCGGGTCTGGGTGTTTTCTATGTATATTATGTATGTATTTACAAAAAAAAATGTATTTAAGTAGTATATCAGTCATGTAGTTCCCGTAACACAAGCTCTGCTTAGCTTGGGGCTACATGATGCTGTGTGTGAAATGTCCAGCATTATTTATTTATTAGTTTATTTCCATTCAAAACTCAAAACATACCTACCATTATAATGTTTTGATATATTAGACAGAAGAATTGCTATTTTCTCGCTCGTTAAATTTTAGAATCGTGCTACCTTGGGGTGGAGGGGCAGAGGGATGGGAACCCCCTGAACCATTTCCGCTTGCAGGAAAGGTATAGAATTTTTTACCGATTTTGACCCTAACCTACTAGGTATATTGAAGTGCTACCCTTAGTTTTCTGGGGTGTGCTCCCGCCAGATCTCTCATAAAGTCGCCTTGAGTGTCAGTCACTTAATGCACTCAACCTTCACTGCTCTAGGAAGATTGACGGCTCGCTTCGCTCGCCACCTTCCCTCTTCGCTTAGTTCAGTTTCGGAGCTTGCTCTACTCAGGACCTCCCTCGCGAGCTTCTGACTCCGCGTTTTTTATAAACAATAGGGGCGTCAAGCTCAAGACCAAGCAGGAATTTTGATTCCTGTGTGTCCCCTCTCGGGAACAGGACGCGGGGACTAGCAGGAATAACCCTTATTTAGTACAAATTGGGAAATGTAGAGGAACATTTTTTTTAATTTAAATTCAGTTTTATAAACTTTGTGTTTCGCTTCTCCTTTGTATACTTCTTTTTACAAAAACTATTGTTACAAAAAACCTTTGAGTCTCCTTCGAGAAAAAACGGTGCTGAGAGCCAATCCAAAAAATATTCTGAGATTCTAGGATCTATATGGCGATCATTGTTTCCTAGGAAACTATGATCCGTGAGTTCAATCAAAGCTAGACAGACATGTGAAAGCCTAGACTTTACCATTGTATTTAGCTCCTTTTTTGCTTGCTAATCGGTCTTCAAATCACTTCTCTACTCTTGACCGTCCGATATTTCCTGTTTCCCCACTCAATGTTTTTCACATTGAACAAAGGAATTAGAGTTTAGAGTGTAACAACCTTGTTCCAAAACATAATATCCGTACTCAAACAGTGTTTGGTAAATAGCTGCTTCCTGCGTTTTCAATTAAAACTAATCATGGTGCTGTTACTTGACGATTTGCGAGCGCTCTTGGGTCTTACGTTGTTGTAAACGTTAAGATAATTGTGTAGAAACAGAGAGGATGGAAAACTGTACCTAGATGAATTTTTATATCTCCATGATCATCATTTATCCATGAATCCTTAAAATGTCTCAACAAGTTCTTGTGTATTTTTTGATATAAAAATTAAATACTTACTTACTTGTTTCTATTGTGGCACCGGCACCGGTAAGAAAGCGGCGTGTTTCCAGAATTTGATATTATAAGCTTATTATACTAGGTAGAGACATTTGGTAGGTATAGATAGAACCAGGCAGCAGAAGCAAAGATCCTTGTTCTCTGCCACTCCTTGTAAAGCTCTAATGATGAACCACAAAACTTTGAATATTCTGCAAAGGTTTTTCGAAGGCGATTGGAATAGCGTTTGATCGGGATAAATCGCTCAGAAATTATACTACGCATGGCATTTTTTGAAATCTGAATGAGAACAATAGACTCGACAACGAGTGCAATAGGAAGCGAATTTATAAGCAACGGAGAAACATGCCTGATGGCAATTGCTTCATTTACCCGCATTGGTTTAGACTGGTGTAATACTCCAGGACATTGTGTTACATTTTACTGGGAATCAGCTTTCTTTTGCCTAAACATAGGTACCTACCTATTATTTTTGTTTGAGCATAAAAATGGATGCATCGATCGATGGTAGAATGGATTAGTCGACGTTGATATGTATGGTGGTGACACCAATCGATCAACTTCGATCAATGCACTCGATCGACGATCGACTTGTGTCGATCGATTGGTGTGGCAACACCCTAATAACATCAAACCTAGTTTTGAAGACAAATCGATCTCGCATGTCTATCATGGTACCTACCTCTCTCTAGTGAACAATAATTCACCATGTAACTCGAATTTCAGAGGCCTAGGTGCCCTCTTAACGCGTGCCCGTAAAGCACAAGTACTCTCCTTCGGAGAGCATCGCTGAGCCGGGGCAGTGAATGGGTTAAATGTTTCTGTTGAACAACACATCTCCTAATGAGTAGGAGTCCATGTTTCCGCGCGTGCTAAAGTGACACTCACGATAAACGCTCGACCCTCTATTCACTAACGTCATATTTTATTTAGGCTGTTATCACATTGGCGACGCACCCGCATGCGTTGTGCAAATCTGCAGATTTTATCACTGTAAATCACGCGCGTCAATGCGTCGTCAGTGTATTGTACTATGCGTGTTTTCTATACAAATTGAGATACTTGCATACAATATTAAAATCTGCAGCGACGCATTATGCAGCGGGATGCGTCGCAGTGTGATAACCGCCTTATTGTACTGACGAGGTTATATTGTATCCGCAATAAAAACAAGTTAGGTGCTTGAGAGTTCTTCTTTTTTTACGGTTTAAGATAAATACACTCGATCGGCAGGCATGTATAATATAAACATCTAACTTCTCATAATTCAGAATTGCTACTAGTCTGTGGGGCTAAAAAGGCCGTTATAGCAGAATAAGAATATGGATTGCACTATATGTCGTCTCTTTTCATAGACATGAGAGTGACAAGAAAAGAACAAATAACAATAATAAAACTACTAACTTTTTTGTATTTTGATCCATGTTAAAAAAAATTCACTCTGCAAAAACTTAGAAAAATTACCTCTGCATTTTACAGTAAAATAGTTACTACATCGACACATCAATACTATTAGAATTATAGCAGTTCTGCAATTCTGACGCGAGTTTTTTTTTATGAATAAAGGGACCGGTCGTTAGAACATTGAGGTATCTTTGTTGATCAATTTTGATCTTACGTGACCGCAGCTTACCCTATTAACGCCCACCAATGCATCCTTCATTCATCGACTTCTAGATGTGAATGAACTCATGAACTGCAAAAGGAACATCTTTGTTGGCCAATCGTAAGTACTTTTATTCAATTGCATTGGAATTACGGTTGCTGATTGGCTAATAACGTGGCTCCTTCTCTTCCAATGCAATCGACGAATGAGGATTAGTCAACATTGAAATGTCTTTTCCTTCCTGCAGTGCGATTCAGACTTTAAAATGCATACGATTCGATGATTTTCTTCGGAAAGTTGACGTTTTTCCAGCGAAGAAATTGAAGAAAAGGATTTTTTCCCCTAGCTATTTTACACTTTTAAAATAATATTTTATGTGTTAGTAAGGAAATAAATAACGTTTTAGACAACGAGGATGATAAATATTCCGAAAAAACATATATTTTTTCAGCCAAAATTAATCCACATGCATTCCCTATTCCCAACAAGTCATTTAAGTTAACTTTTTGTTAAGTTGACTGATCGCGAACAAACCGTATTATCTTATCTATTATGTGGTACAGAGGTATCTGCTCTTACGCAATGTACCTGTGTGTCGGAAGCCGTTTTCAAAAAAATTTCCGCTTATCTGAGCGTCGAAGAGATGTCCGCACTATATCGTATCTATGTCACGCATTCAAGTACTCATTGAGGTGAGGTGATCTATGAATCTTTCTGTCAAAACTAGGCGTAATTTAATTTGCTACCAAGCTATTTTTGTACACAATCTACACAAAATGCTCAAAACAAATAAGAAAGGTCAAGAACGTAGTTGTTCAGACATCACATCAAATGTGACCTGTGTTTAAAGACTGTGACCTTACCAAAACTATTTTCTTTAACACTGCATTAAATATTGTTAAGGTAATTGTATACTTAGTATGGTCGGTCGAAGAGACCGTAGACCGTTACTGAAGTACCTAGGGGCATTCCAGCGAAAACGACACCCCAGGCCAAAAAAGTAAATTACTTAATATGTACTTGAATCTGAGACTACAGAGCAGTAAAGCCAATAAGTTAATTCAACAGGAATCAACAATTTTTTTTTTTAATATTGTTATGATTTTCGTTATTTTTATAGCTACATTCATGGAGCAATAAAAATAACGAATAAAAATAACGGCTTAAAGTGAGTTAAATTTATCTTTGTGGAGTTATATTGGATAGCGGAAGTCATCTGGTGGCGGTACAATCATATTCTTGTAAACAAAGGATGGCTAATATGGCTCTAGCGCGTTGAGCTCGTCATTCATAATGTTGCTGGCGCGCGCAGAGATGTACAGGGGCCATACCATGAACTTTTAGAGCAATGTTAAAACAAGCTTAAAACAGTCCTACTGCTTTAGAAATGACATTCGTTGTCATGTTTCAAGCTTGTTTTAATATTGCTCTAAGAGTTCATGGTACGGCTCCAGGACCGATGAGAATGTAAAAATATTCTTGTTGAATAAATGCGATTTCATTTCAAACATTTCGTGAGTTGTACCAGTCCTTAGCCCTTCCTTCTTACCCAGATGAAGGTTCTCAAAATATTACTGGTATCTAAATCACTGGTAACTGGTAATGTATTTTCACATGAGTTATTTCAGTGCGTTAACTAAATAACTGTTATTTCCAAATGCAAACGAAATAGTAAATCCCCGAGAAGTCAAAAGCCAAGACGAGATCTTATGAGCAAGAAGTAGGTTTAGGTAGATTGTTATCTTTCGCCTACATTCGAGACGTCTAGCTAGGCTATTAGCAGAGTATCAACTCTCAAGTACTTCTCAGCTTTAATGTTTCTATGTTATCAAATGACCTTATCTGACCCTCGTTAAGTTTATCCTCTACCATACAGCAGAGACATATTTTGTGAAACAAAAAAAAATGTAAATGATGAAATATGTGAAACGCGTTGTTTCGTCTTTGGACTTCAGCGCGGTGATCAGTACCTATAGTATTTATTTTAGATATATTTGCAGTAAATGCCCTAAGGTCCTATGCAAACGGCGAAATTTAAACGCACTGACGCGCTTGTTTGTACCATTACAAACGCAAGTGGAACGCGCTTCAAACAACCGAAGCAGTGGAGAAGGGATCGTCGTTGAACAGCACCAAGGCTAGTAATACCGGTAGTCCTTATTCCTAAAAAGATATTAAAAAAACTTAGATTAGAACTGACTTCACATAAAGAAGAAAGAAAGAAAATACATTTATTCAACAAATACAATATAGGTACAACAAAGCAAAATAACAAAATGAGAAAAATAAGACAAACATAAAAAAAAGTACTTGTTGAATCGGTGACAACTCAGCTTATTGCCTAGATCTAGAGATCAGGCGCTGATTTTCAGTGTCACCTAGGAGGAGGGAGGGGGGGGTGAGTAAGGGAAATACTACATAATAAACATAACTCACGTAACTTTATTTTATACCTAACAGTCCTTTTTTTGAAGTCTGTTAAAAACGGTACAAACGACGTATTTGCGCTTTTGTAGCGATTCAAACGCGAAGATTTTGTGCAAAGGTCACATCACAACACAACTTGCCGACCCTTAATATGTTTGCTGAGCGTTTGAAAACGTCGGTCGTGTGCATAGGCCCTAAATATTAATGGTTCTTATCTGTATTATTAACAAAATAAAGCGGAAAAGTAAGTTTGTTTGTTTGAACGCGCTAATCTCACGAACTAGTAGTCGTATTTAAAAAAAATATTTTTGCATTTGATAGCCTAATTATTGAGGAAGTTTATATTTTCATCATCATCATCACCATTATACCATCGGCATCACTACGCGGGTGAAGCGGCGAGGGCGCAGCTATTGTGGAATACAAGTGAAACTCTGAATAACTTTTCACACTAATTATTTCATGTACTTTTAGTCCAGTACCAGTGTTGCCTACGAAACTTCCCCACCTCCCTCTTTGACGTTTAGTTATTTTACCCTCTTCATTGTGATGTGACTCACCCTTCGTTTTAATGGAAAAACCCATTGCCACAGATTAAAATAAAATATTACACGGTCATTTTTATTGTATGTTTTTGTTGAAAATAAAGTTAGTGGAAGTTTTTATCAGATATTTTGCTACTAATTAAAGAACAAAACTTTTAATAATTCTAATTAACTGCATTTCGTCACGTAGGTATTTGTGGTATATTGGAAATAACGGCATTCTTTGCCGTATTGAAGGAAAACATCGCGAGGAAATCAATAAGTTTCTAATAGCGGCAATGGACTTGCAACCTGTCAGATATGAGTGGTTTGGTTTCAAAAGCTAAGTTCACACTTTTTGTCGGTGGAATTGTGGCTTTATTTATTAATGCATAAAGTTACAATTTCATTGTAACTTCATGCTTTACCACTCTACACTACTACACCACTCATATGGTACGCTAATTTCTGCATAATGTGGACATTGCCAAATATGTATTTGGTTACCTCTAAGTCCCCCCTTAGACATCTTCAAAAGGATCATATGCCTAACGATGAAGGTTGTCTACTGCATCTTAGGCGCGGGACATACAGAAAAGACGTAAGACGAGGACGCGTCGTTGCAGACATATGTCTCTTCCGCGTCCCTTTCATAGAAAATGTATAGAAGCTTCGCGCCGCAAAACATACAGAAGAGACGGGGCGCCGTCACATTTTGTATGAAAGGGACGCGGAAGATACAAATGTCTGCGCCACGTCTCTTCCATCTGGCCTGCGCCTTAGGAATACAGTCGTGATTAAGTTTTGTTCTTTACCGTATGTTATTTTGCAGCATGGAACGAAGAATATTCCGTGGATAACGGTCGGAGTCTCGGCTACCAGCCGAGTATAGTGAAGTTGGACCATCAGCGCACTCGGCGGGCTGTGCCTTTGACCAATGCGTCGACCACCGCTGCCAACACCACTGACGTCAAAACTTCTAATGCTACTGAAAGTAAGTACAAGGCTGGGCAATATGAATTCGTGAACTAGATGACATCTAGTTCATGTCACTCGATTCCTCTGTTAATTATGCACAAACTGCGTTGCTCGCAGTTGACCACGCATAGTTAAATGCATTGCTTAGCAAGTTTCTGTATCATCCCATGGACAAAGTTACCAAAAATGTCTTAAGAGTTAATCTAAAGCATATTATACACAGTCGAGCAACCTAAAACTAAAAGACAAAGCAGGTTCCACCTGCTTACCCAGTGAAATTTTAGGATCCAATATTTTAAGTAGGTAATACACTATGTGGACAGTAGGTACATCGATTTTATTTACATGCTAATGCGAATGCCTTAAAAGCGAAATCAAAACTTTCCATGTTGTGCAAAAAAACCTCCTGACTTGATTGATTAATTAATAATTTTTTGAACTAGAGTGATAGCACAGAATACTACAGGAAACGCCACTCTGTGGTAACCTACAATGCCCTGTAATGCCCTTCGAAGAGCTCGGGAGATGGCCGCGGGACGTCCGTATCCGTAGCCCGGAGAACATGTGCGTCATAGGCACTAAATGCGTTAAAGTGAGCGCATACAGCTTTCACCATCGCTGAGTAGTACCAGCTGTACCTAGTTTATACGAATTGTTGGCTACTTAACTTAAGTGACTTTATGGCAGCAACCAATGAAAAGTACTAGGAGATGGCGAGAAAACCCTTAGGGATATAGTCGTAAACTGTATCGCTTTTCGTTACAAATAACAAAAATCTATTAAATAACAAGTTTGATGTATTCAAAGCTTTCGCATTTATGATATTAATTTATAAATTAGTATAATAGTTTCTAGTTATTTACGAGTACCTACGAGTAAGCAAGAACAACAAGTATATTGCAGTATCTATAAGAAGAGTTTGTGTGTTTATCTGACTTCTCACAAGTTAGCCAACTTGTGCAGGTTATTATTATGAGCCTGTAACGTCCCACTTCAGGGCAAAGGATGCAAAGGCCTCTCTTCCTTCTCTCCAGTCATCCCTATTTTGAGCTTGTGGACCAATCCTTCAAATAGGCATCCAGCTCATCTCTCCATCTACGGCGTAAAATAATAAGGATAAATAATATCTTTTGAATATTTATGCTCCCCTCCGACCCGACGATAAGGCGTCTGTTTCTTATCACGGGAAAACCAGCAATCTTATACAATACCTAGACGGAGGTACGAGTAGGTATTCTACACTTTTTCCCCCTTACTTATGAAAGATGTTTAAAGTTAAATACTGGTTAAACAACGTCCTGTCTCTGTTTGTCACTATCCACAAATAAATACGGGACGTTGTTTAACTAGTGTTTAACTTTAAACATCTTTCATAAGTAAGGCCCCTTGTGCACGTGCATTTTCCGAAGTCTGAATCGTGCTGCTGAACTTTGCATGAAAAAAAATATTCCATGGTTCGATTCACATAAAATAAAACTAAATTTTTTTTTACTTTTTTTTTTAAAGCTACTTATATGTGCAATAGACTCACCTGGTTTGATTGATTCACTCACAACATGAAACACAATGCTTTTGGTTGTAATGCTCTAAATTAAAATATTTTTTTTTTCTTTCCTTCCGGAGAAAAGATTTGGTATCATTTTCTTCATAAGTATACCCGAGCGAAGTCGGGGCGGGCAGCTAGCATATTTAGTCTAAAATTGATGCAAATGCTTTCTTTATTATATTTGTACAGATATTGTGTGTATACCCCGTATGTTGTATATCCCGAGTGTGTTTGTTATATGTAGATAACAACGTAGCAAGAAGTAGCAACATATTATTCCGCTAATTGAAGGTTACACAAGTGTTTCATATTTGCTCTTATTTATGAAAATATTCTACGTGTTAAATCGTGATGTACGACTTTGGAATAAGATCTAATATAGCAAAGCTAATTTTGTGATATGATTTTCTCTAGCATACGTTTATTAAATATCTGAAATATCCTACCAACAAAGTCCAAGGCCATTTTAGTAAATGTTTTTTATATTATGTAATTTTTGTATTTTTTTGTATATTTTGTTAAATTATGTCGTAAAAGTTCTCGAATGTTCTTTCGAAGCGTATCAAATCTCATTTTCACGTTTCGAATAAGAGGATAAATTGAATAAAACAAGTCGCAAATTATAATGATCGCCTGATATCTCTATCGACAACTGTTAATGCTTCTGGTGAAGCAATAAGGTTTCAAATTGCATCTCACGTGCGAAATATGCGACCGGTTGGTTGTGTCAACGTTCTTTGAAAACATGTGTTATTTGAGCGTTATGTATATAAGTGGCGTTCAAGAATACCTTAATTCTTGTTCGTGGCGATTGAGCTTGCGAAATTTCCTTCACCAAAGAAAGTATATAACATTCATTTACCTGCACACTTATCCGACATTCACATCTTCCTAAAAGGCCGGTCAGTTCATTGAAGGTAAAAAAATATAGATGCCATTGACTGACTGCCTTTAAATCAAATTCTATTTGAATCCATGTTGATAGATCATTATATCATCATCGGTACGAGTGAGCCTTGGTGTAATTTCGCACTCTATCCCAATCGGATCCATATTAAAGATTACTTGCAAAATTATAGCTGTAAAAAACAGGCTGTGCCAAAGATACAAGTAAGGTCTGTTGTACCCACCATCCATGAGACCCGTCCAAGGTAGACTTGGTTTATATGATGTTGCAACGACAGAGGGCATCGTATGAAGTGGACAGGTCATTTTCCAGTTATGTCACGTGCTCAAATTCTTGTTCCCGCTATGGTGAGCCACTTTTGGACAACAGCCTTGACACAGCCGTTCTGAGCGGAAACCCATTTTTTTTATAGTTGATATGCTCGCGATTGACCGCTATACATTTATTTAGCTTCTTCGTAATGACCTATCTGTCCACTAAAGATTGTATTGATTGTATCTAATTTGACTGTTCTACTGTTATACCTGTGGTTTTACCTACTGTAACTAACTGTTTTCCTGTAATCTGTTGGGTAGGTACCTACCTACGTAATTTTCTTAATCTCATGTTACGTAGGTATAGGTACCTACTTACCATCTATCTATCACTTACCATAGGTACTTTGTAAATATACAATATTTTTCATAAACACGCCATTTCTGGTCTTCCTCGATTAACAATACAAGTGCGCAAAAACTATTCTAAATGATAATCAAGGCATTCAATATGATTATTAGTATTCATAAACATGCTCACTTATAGCTCTCATTCGCATTATCACATCACCCTTTATGGGGTAAGCAGTGTTCGTAACGTAAAACCACTGGTGGTTTGCAACCACACGGTAACTAATACATCCTCTAGGAAATTCAAATACAAATAGTATTTTTGTTCTTATATTAAGTTTTCAACGAAATTGTAGGTAACATTATGCCCATTTGAGATAATCCATGCATACTAGATATTTCAAATAATGCATACTAGATATTATAAATATTGAAGAAACGTGTAATTTGATAACTTCAATGAGTTTCATACGCAAATGTGAGTCTCCAAGGACCTAAGTTCGTTGACATTTCTGCATCATCGAGGAGTCGTTTGACGACAGTTTCTTGTCTGGTTGTGTTGCTTACGCATGTTGTCAGTGAGTCAGGATTTTGACTAATAACATGATGTAGGTACATCTTATTAGTCAAAGTTAGTTAGTTCCAGAAAAATTGATAGATTTTTAAATAATACTTTCGTTTAAAAGTCAAGAATTAATGGCTATATTGATAGCAAAGATTGATAGTCAGTATTCTGCTAATACTTTTTATACATACATTACATACATAAAATTACGCCTGTTTCCCATCATAGGGGTAGGCAGAGACCACAGATCTCCACTTGCTACGATCCTGACACACTTCTTTCGCTTCATTCACTCTCATCACATTCTTCATGCAAGCTCGTCGGTTTAAGGTAGTTTATACTTTTTATTCAAGACAAGAATACACATTTCTTTTTCTTTGGTACTCTTCTGGTTAAATGCTTTTAATTCTCCAATTACATCATTCCATGAATCGATTCTAATAGCTCTTGCTGATTTTCATTTGCTAATCCAAACTAAAAATAACTCTATTTCTTTATACATTTCATCAGATTCGTTGTCTAGTCGTCAAGGCCTTTAGTAATTATTTACTGGAAGTACCTCTCAACTCAATAGATGCGATCGCCTTTGTGTATTGAATTGGTGATTGATTGGATTGGCCTTTCAATACTCTTTTCCTTGTTAGTCGAAGTGTAGGCTTGTCATGTCCCTTTATCTGCACAACATACCGAGGATCTGCAAAACTGTATTTTCTCAGTCATCGTCTTTCAAAAGCATACCCCAAAGCAGTTTTCCGCAAAGGGTGTGCAGCACACTGGTGTACTGTGGTCATTGGTTGGTGTGCCTCAGAAAAATAAGGTAGGTAATCTCAGTTAAGCTACTCCAAATTTAAATGCATGTGCTCAACTAAACAAGCTCATGTTTGAAGAGTTAGGAGCATAAAAGAATCTTCAGCGCTTCTTCAGCGGTGAACAGAGATTTACTTGGGATCAAAGACCTTATACCTGCTTGGGATCAACTTGGGATCAATAGTTTGACATACCATACACACCTATCCATAATTCTCCATCAGTGAATGTTGGACACTTCGAAGCAGTATCCCTTTTAGTTAGGTACTCTAGATACTCCCGGACTTTTGTTTAACACGCAAGAAAACCAACTTTATAATTCTGCAGTAACCAGTTACAGGTTTTATGTAAAGAAAGCATAACAGTAACAGTTGTTGGAAATGGTATTACTACAACAAAGGATTTCTGGGAACTCACAGTGCACTCGATAACTACTCAATTTGTTAGCACTTGCATGCAACACGCAAGTTCTGAGACAAGGTCGTATCTGAAAACGTTTTATAACGCCCCAAAACATGCACTTAAAAATCTTAAAATAATCCTACTAATATTATAAAGGCGAAAGTCCGTGTATGTGTGTGTGAATGTTTGTTGCCACGTATCTCCATAAGTACTGAACCGATTTGGCTGAAATTTGAAACATAGATAATGACCGGGAATAAGATATAAAGCTACTTTTTATCCCGAAAAAATGCACGGTTCCCGTTGGATAAACAAAATAGTAGTCCACGCGAGCGAAGCCGCGGGCGTCAGCTAGTAATTAATATAAAACGAAACGAAAACTTACCCCGGCTCCACACGTTGGGGCCAACGTTGGCCCCAATGTCACTCGCCAACGTGTGGATCTAGCAAAATCAGCCCCAACGTTGGCCCCAACGTGTGGAGCCGGGGTTAGTTTATCTTGGGCCAAACAAGGATAGTTCGATGAATCGGACTATGTGAACTTTTTTCTCTATTTGGTTCGATTTAGGTGCTAGAATCAATCAATGTTGCTTATAGAGTGCACATGTGGACAAAACCACCGGTGCTGTTAATGAACAAAGCATTACAGTTACTGTTTTGTTATAACCTTGATAACATCGAACGGTGCGTGTAAACGTTAAGCCTCAGTTACCCAAAGCAGGATTCGGTGCCCATCGATGTGTGACTATCGTTTCAACAATGAATGGAAATAATTATCACGCTCGTGGCGTAGCTTGCTTGGACGTTCTTGATTGATCGTTTAGGTTAAGCAGCGTTGTGCGCGGTCACTTTTAAGATGGGTGACCGCAAGTGGTATTACGAGCTGAGCGCTTCCGTGCTTCGGAGGGTACGTTAATTGTCGGTCCCGGCTTTTAAGTCGTTAAGCCATGACGGAGGCCTTTAGACGGCCTAAAATCTCATCAGAGTTGGCCACTTGCTCATACGAAAGAAGAAGAAGATTATCACGTTAATATGCCCATGATATTAACTGTTTCATATTATTAGCGTCGATCATTTACCAAGATCAAAAATGTTAAACGTAGGTACTTGCGTTTACCTTTTACCTTTACCACGTTGACTTGGCACCAAACTGCTTTTTTATAGAAAAGAGCATCAAGAAAAGTTCAAAAGTGTTCGTGTAAATTTTTTAGGTGTTCTATTTAAATGCCCGTTAAATTTTATGTACACACGACAAGGATATCAGCTGTGTATAGTTAGTTGATCACCCTAACCGTATAGTGTCACTGGTCTGTTCTTCGGTGTAGAACCACAGAATACTAGTAGTAGAACGTGGCACACCGCAACTAATAGAGTTCAAATTAGGATTCAGCTCATGGACAAAGTAACTACAAATCCCAATAGTCCCCCCTCTTTGTCGTACAACTGTAAAAACAAATATTTTATATCTGTTATATTTAGATAATGCGATAATTCTTTTTTTTTTTTCGCAATTAACTGTGTTTTAATCTATTAAGTTATTATAGAAGCCGTTTTAGACTTTTGTTTATGGGCAAGCCTACTCCATCTCAACAATGTCCCAGGCACTAGTGTCCCAATAAGTGTAGGCTAAGACTGCCTCCTGACACTATAAATCATCTAGTAAAGATGTAAAGGCCTAAGGTTTCTTTCATTGGGTTTTTACTGCGTTGTAAAAATTACTGATCAAATATAATTCCACAAACTCACATGCTGTTGTGTCGTGATTTGATACCGTAGCTAACTTAGCCATTCATGCACCTGCCACAATAGAACGTGAATAGTGCCTAGTCATAATGCGGTAGAGTTGAATCACAAGACACCTACAGGTAATATTTTCCTTTGTAAATTATACGTGGTATAATAATCGTCTAATAATTATTAGGCGAGTTATACCACGTACTATTTACAAAGGGAATTATAATTAGACTATATTAGAATTTGTAATTTAAGGCCTCTATTAATAAACTCGTATTAACTTCTGTAAAAGTTGCGCCACGGTTTTAACTATTGCCATCCTTTTTTGTTAGACAGTGACAAATAAGGATGGCAATAGTTTAATCCGTGGCGCAACTTTGACAGAAGTTAATACGAGTTGTTAATAGAGGCCTTAGTGTGAAGACGGTCACGTCTTTTGTATTCAAGAAAAAAATTCAACGACGTGAACTTAAACAATCTTTAATTTATTTAAAAGATAAAAAAACTCGTTTCAGTCTTAATTTGTATGCTCTGTAATCTGCAACACAGTACTTGACTAAAATACCGCATTGACTAGCTCGTTAAAGTACTCTTGTAAGCATAAAATATTTATTTCGTGCCTGCTCGTAATATTATAAATGTGTAATAACCTAATAACATATAATTAAATGCATAACCTTGGGCGCGTTTATCAAGTGTACGTGAAGAAAACAATACCATCTTACTTTAGTAGTTTATTATTTTATCAACCAGTTAGGGCTAGCGCATATATACAATTTTTAGTTGAACAACTATTTAGTTGTGTTTCATAAGTACACAGCAATATATGAACGTGCGCATATTATCAACTCGATAGTTGATCGACAAAAAAATCAAAAAGCCCCATCGATCTGCTTTTGATTAAAAAGTTGGACAACTATCGATCTCACGCTCATTTTGTATTGCAATGTATTGAAGTGCGCATACCATCGACTAAACAGTCGATCCACGACTGTTCAGTCTCGCATTTGCATTGGAAGCGGCACAACGTTTGTTCTCACAATGGCGGGAACCATTACCGACGACACGGAAGAGTTTATTAATAGTGTAGAAAAAAGGCCCGCGCTTTACTTTAAAAGCCTTAAATAGTATTCCGATATAAATTTGAAAAATAAACTGTGGGAAGAAGTATGCGTGGAAGTCGTCTCTGGCTGGGGCGACCGGTTTCTTTTAAAACGTATATAAAGTAAAGCACAAGTTAAAACTTTATGGTTAAAAGACATGGTAACTTGAGCGTTGCCTGCACAAGACTGTTGGATTTGTTTGGGTTACAAATCGACTGAAATCGATTGTATGCGCACCTCCGTCGACTCAACAGTTTAGTTGTGTAGAAATCACGACAAGTACACAACTCGACGAAACAGTTTAGTCGATTTAAAAGTTGTATATATGCGCTAGCCCTTAGGCTGAGACTCCACCAAAGCGGAGATGTGTGAGATGTGTTTTAAACAATCAATATAGGGCCTCCAGACTCTCGAGAGAAGGCTCGGCGAGAAGTCTCGCCCGAGACTTCGCGAAGAACAAACAAGCTATCCACACTCTCAATTGTTCTCAGTCGTGATCTGTTGCTTATCCGGTATGGACGTCGATTTTGAAACTGCACCCGGTTTGGCTCTGTGTGCTTACTGTAACTTTGTGAATGTTTTAACTAAAAATAATGTAAAAAAAAAAATACTTAATGTAAAAAACTTTTATCTTTGTAGTTTCGATATTTAGCATCCCATAAAATAGGCTCAGATTGAAAAAAATCGATAAATTTCAACTCTATTTATTATTCCACATTTTTACGAAAGAAAATTCTCGAAAAAAACAAACAATATGGATGTCTGCCCACCGCCGCTCATTAATTTGCAATGAGACAAAACGTGAGTGTAGGACCCTTCTCTTTTCTCGCCCGAGAAATCCTTTGGCTCGGCCAAAAATACCGACACCGATCGGAGAACAGGCGAGCCAGAGAACGAGAAGGCGAGAAGCTCTTCACACTCACGCTTCTCGGGTGTTCTCGGGGGTTCTCTACGAGAGTCTGGAGGCCCTTATAGAATTTCAAAAGACGAGATGACATGTTTGAATAACGAAATTCTATTGGTTGTTTAAAACACATCTCACATATCTCCGCTTTGGTGGAGTCTCAGCCTTATTGTTCCAGTAACAATGACGGTTTTAAAGTTAACTGAAATCACGTCATTTATGAAAACTACGGTCAATTCATTCATCTATTAGCATTGTATGTTGCAAATGTATCCGTATTCACTGGGTGGGACCACTTTTGAGCCATGGTGAGTTCAATATAGGTATATATATATTTTTTATATTTTAAAAGCTAGCTTTTGGTTGGTAGTCCCGAGCCCATTCAAGCCGAAACATATTGAAAGCCACTGAAGATTTCCATTGTACAGCTCCTTACTCCATCCAATCAGCTAACTGATATCATAACATAATATATTACTAACCGAATACATGACGTTATGGGATTTACTAAATTTCATATCTATAAATTGGCTCTCTAGTTCAAAATAATTGCATGATTTGTACAAAACTTATTACTAGCTAATAAAGTACATGCTTGTTATAGTAAACTATTTCATTACTTCGGATGCGAATCCGACTTATGATCGGAAGTCGAGGATACGTATTTTCAATATTGTGAAGGAAAATATTGATGGACCACCCAGTACATTGTTGGTTTCCGCAAAGAAGATATCTGACGACTTTTTATGGATATTCCTCTATCCTAGTAAGGCTTGGCTCTGAGCTAATGCTAATAAAATTATTAGATTTGCTATCCACAGGCTCCCATTACATAGCTATTCCCCTTCCGTGGTTCTGGATGCAATAAAGGTAATATGACAAGCAGTTTAACCCACTTCTGCTGTCAGTGTTTAAGCAGATTTCAGTATAGCCAATCCCTAACAGTTAATGCTAAGTTAAACTTTTAATGCTAGGTATACTGTTCTCTATAGCCCTTTGTCAAATCTTTAGATGGCTCCGTCGAAGACCAAGCCTGAACAATCCTACTAATAGGTCAATAAAGCATAGATTATATGATAAAATTGCCAGTGACGCTGATCAATCAGTTTCAATCACGTACTGGTGTACCTCAATAAACTATCGAGAACTGCGGCGCTGTTTATCAATTTCGTCAATTATCTAGTCCGTTATGTGCACGATGGCTCAATTGATGCGTTGCTTCGACGTCAAATTGTATGGTCCTCTGTTTGATTGGTACAACTAGTCGTCATTGAGTATTTGGAGCAGTTAGGAAGCTGTGTAGTGTATTTTTTTAATCCGCTGATTCGCCGCCTGCTCTTGGTTTGTTTCCGTGAAATATTTCTCACCACATCAGTCAGTCCAGGTGCAAAAATGGTACAAATATATTGTTTGACGTAGCCAGTAACTAATAATAATACAATGTATGCGCGTAATATATCTTACCTGTATGATAGTCAGCTCAAACAAGAGCTGACGGTTTTTTTGTTGTTTGATAAACATCTATTCATACATACCTACGATGCGTATGTTGCTATCATTTCTTACTTCAAGAACGTAGCATTATTATCTGTTCTGTACTTCAAGACAAAGTAAGACAAAATTCACGAATGTTCTACTGAAGTGAATAAGTGATAACATTTGTAAAACTTTTTAACCGACTCCCAAAAAGGAGGAGGTTCTCAAGTCGACTGTATGTTTTTTTTTTTTTTTTTTTGTATGTGTGTTACGCGATTTCTCCGTCAATTGTGGACCGATTTTGAAAATTCTTTTTTTGTTACAAAGGGTATACTCCCGAGGTGGTCCCATCGTCACCAAATCAGGATCTGATGAAGGGATCCCATGGAAATCGAGGGAAACCCTCAAATTTTATGGTTTTTATTATGTTTGTAGAACTATCGGGCTGAAATTTTGCACATTTATAGATTCTCGATGAAAATGAAATATTATGGTATCAACAAGTTGATCTGATGATGGAGTCAAGAGCTGCTCATCAGAACTCCTCAATAAATTGGCCGATTGAGTTGAAGCTCGGAACTCAGCATATTTGTGAAGTTCCGACTACAGTGTAATAATATGGTAATAATATTATGGTGACAGCGAGCTGATCTGACGATGGAGTCAGGACCTGTTCCATGGAACTTTTTAGTGACATGGGTATCAAATGAAAGGGCTTGATGAGCGAAACACAATAAGTAAGGTGACGTCATTCTAAATAAAAATTAAACACTAAATATGAAAAAATAAAAAAATTTCAATAAAAATACTTAACCGACTTCAAAACATCTTACACTGAAAAGCAAAAAATAAGAATATAAACAGATTTATTTCATTACTAATTATATTAAGTATTTATGTTAAAATGTTGAAGTCGGTGTAAATAATACAATGACTAAGAATAAAAAAAATTATGCACACCGATTTCAACATTATAACATAAATAATATAATTAGTAATGAAATAAATCTGTTTATATTCTTATTTTTTGCATTTCAATGTAAGATGTTTTGAAGTCGGTTAAGTATTTTTTTTGAAATTTTTTTATTGTAATAACATATTGCTATAATCCTTATCTTGTACTTGGCCCCAAAGAGTTTTATCCTGTTGATTCTGTATTGGATTCAGTTTTTTTTTTTGTAACCTACAAACATAGTTGCAAACAGCGACATGATGTATGATTGTGTATGAAAAAGGCTTCATACGATAGTTATTTAAGTATCGGAACGTGTTCACTTGCCCTAAAGTAGGTACCAAAAAAAACACAACTTACACTGTATAGATAACCAACATTTATTTCAACTCGACATCACAGAGTGGAGGAATCGCCAAAACGCAACGCTTGCGCGTTCTACAAACGGGCCACTTTTACTAGCGACATCTAGTTTGAAATTGACACACTAACCTCGATAGGAACCTTATAATTAAACATTTCGCCCACCAAAAACTCTGTTTTTCAATTCACAATTTAAAGAAAAGTAAAAATGATCGTAACAAACTCAAATTAAAGAAAACAAGTAATGAAAAGAACACAATTCAAATTCTTTTCAGCCTTATTCATCACAATCTTAAAATTTAATCATAACTGTAGATAAACCTTGCGATGAATAAGAATTTATCTTAACTTATAACTATCATGCACACAACTTAAATAAATCAGCAAAATTTTAACATTATGCAATGTTTAAGATTCACAATTCTGTATGAAACTCAATTTGTTTACAGGCCGTTTACACAATCCAGATTTCGTTTTTAAAGTTACCACTCTTGTAATGTTATCTTTGCCTGGATGTAAACAAACAATTTTTCCTAACAACCATTTTGCGGGTGGTAAATTATCTTCTCTTATAATAACAACGTCATCAATTTCAGGTTGATCTCTTTTAGTAGACCATTTATATCTATTATTTAATGTTACAAGATATTCTCTAGACCATTTTCTCCAAAAACTGTCTAACATTTTTTGACACATTCTCCATCTAGTTATTCCAGAAGTGTGATCACGTGAGTAGTCTTCGTCAGGTATTGTGATGAGAGGTTCTCCAACTAAAAAATGTGCTGGTGTTAAGGGTAAGGGATCGTTAGGATTATCACTCAAATAGGATATGGGACGCGAATTTAGACAAGCTTCAATTTGTGTAAGAACGGTTGTAAGTTCTTCGAAGGTAAGGGTGGTATCTCCGATGACTGTTTTTAAATGACTCTTGGTAGATCTTATTCCTGCCTCCCATAGACCCCCAAAGTTAGGAGCATGAGGTGGGATAAAGTGCCACTTAGTACCTTCGTTCGCGAGCAACTGGTCGATTTCACTAGGTAATTGTGACACAGCCTTGTTAAACATCTGACGCAGTTCTTTATCAGCACCCACAAAATTAGTGCCGTTATCACTGTATAAGTCTTGACAATGTCCTCTTCTAGAAACAAACCTCCTAAAGGCAGCTATGAATCCTTTGGCTGATAAATCAGACACCGCCTCTAGATGAATCGCTCGTGTAACCATACATATAAAAAGACAAACATATCCCTTATATGATTTGGAACCTCTTCCAGGTGAAAATCTCATATTGATGTGACCAGTGAAGTCAACTCCAGAACTCTTGAATGGTCTTGTCGGTGTGATTCTTGCTTTAGGTAACTGACCCATGAGTTGATTGTTGTTCTGTCTTGCGTATCGAACACAAGTTATACACTGTCTATAGCATTTCTTGGTCAATTCTCTTCCACGTATTATCCAATATTTGGATCTCAAAAAATTTAGCATTATTTGCGGTCCTCCGTGTAAAGTCTTCGCATGAGCATCTGAAATTATTAGTTTTGTAAAATGACTTTCTTTTGGTAGGATTATAGGATGTCGTTTCTCATATTCTTCGTCTGACTGGTTTATACGACCACCCACTCTCAATATTTCATTTTTATCCAAATATGGATGTAGATTGTGTATTAGACTTCCATTAGGTAAATTCCCTTTTCCTCTTAAAATTTTAATTTCTTCCTTGAAGTATAACTGTTGGGTTTCTCTTATGCAAATTTCTGTTACTTCTTCCATTTCCTTCTTAGTCACTAATTTTGTATTGTTCTCTCTTTGTTCTTTAGGTAATTTTAGTTGTAGGAATCTTCTGCAGTATGAAATAATTCTCAGCATCTTTTGTAAATTCGAAAATTTTATCCAGCTAAACTCTTCTTTCGGTTTTATGACAGTCGTTAAAACTTTTATAGCTCTCTCTTCTTCTGTAGTCGTATATGTTTGTTTTGTTGTGTAGTCATTATCTTCCAGTAAAAACTTTGGACCACTCCACCATAATTCGAATTTGATCAACTCTTTAATTGATAGCCCGCGTGAAGCACAATCTGCAGGGTTTACGTGTGTACTGACATGATTCCAATGAGTACTGTCCAGCATAGTGAGTATCTCAGACACTCTATTACTCACGAACGTTGTCCATCTGCTGGGTTCTCCCTTTAACCATGCGAGAACTACTGTGGAATCCGACCAAGCAAATTGTTTCTCTTTAGGTATCTCCATAATTTGTGATGTCTCATACAACAGTTTAGCTGCAAGTAAAGCAGCACACAACTCAAGCCTTGGTATTGAAATTTCTTTGTCAATCGGGGCAACTTTGGTTTTCGCTGAGATCAAATGGATGCGAACGTTCTTATGCTCATCTTGAACTCTAATGTATACCGCAGCAGCATATGCGTGGTTCGATGCATCTGCAAATGCATGTAACTCGCAAGAATTTTCTTTCTTTGTATTCAACCATCTGGGAATCACAATATTTTGAACTTGATCTAAGCTTTCTCTAAAATTAAGCCACTCTTTTAGAAGCTCTGGTGACAGTTTATCATCCCAAGTGAGATTTGATTTCCAAAGTCTTTGCATGAATATTTTTGCAACTATAATGACTGGCGCAATCCAACCCATGGGATCATAAAGTCTTGCTATATCTGACAACACTTTTCTCTTTGTAATAGGTTCATTTGTCTCGTTGATTTTGTAGTTGTATTCGAAATTATCTGTGGTTTTATTCCAGCATATTCCTAAGACTTTTAGTACGTTATCAGATTTAAACACTAGCTTTTGATCATCTTTCTGATTTTCTCGTTGTATGTTCCTCGTTAATTCTTCACTGTTTGTGCTCCATTTTTGTAAAGAAAATCCTCCTGCTTTCATTAGTTCGTTCATTTGATTAAATATCTCTATAGTTTCTGTCTCTTTTTCACATCCTGTCAATAGGTCATCCATATAAAAGTCCCGTAAAGTAATTTCAGATGCTATTGGATATTTCTCTCTTTCGTCTTTGGCTAATTGTTGTAGAGACTTAACTGCCAAGTAAGGCGCGCAAGCTGTTCCAAAAGTTAATCTCAACAACCTAAAATGTCGAATGGGAAGATTTATGTCTTCTCTCCATAGAATTCTTTGAAAATCGGTATCTTCCTCACTCACGATTATTTGTCTGTACATCTGCGTAAGATCTGCAACTATACAGTATGGATGATATCTCCATCTCATTAGGATATGACGTAAGTCATCTTGTAGTTTTGGTCCGACAAGTAGGGTATCGTTTAGTGATTTGTTGTTAGTTCCTTTGCATGACGCGTCATAGACTATTCTCACTTTCGTTGTCTCTCTGTCTTGTTTTATCACCGCATGATGAGGAAGGTACACGGAATTTGGGTTTTGTATCTCTTCTTTTCTCTTGATTTCTTCCATGTGACTTTGATCTATGTAGTCGTCTATGGCTTTCTTATATTCTTCTTTCAGTGTTTCGTTTTTCTGTAATTTCTTCTCTAATAGGTAGAATCTATTGAGCGCTATTTTCTCTGACTGATTGTTCAAACACGGCAAAGGATCTAAGTCTTTGAATGGTAGGCGTACTTTGTAGCGTCCGCTTTCTTCTCTCACAGTAGTTTTCTCGTATATTTCTTCGCATTTGATCTCTTCTCTGTTCATCTTTCTCTTTATCGCATCTGGTTCTCTCTCTATTTCCCAAAATTGTCGCAGAAGTTCATCTTCTTTCACTCGTATATGTAGGTTGACAATTCTTTGACGCGATGAGGGTGTTTGACTTTCTATGGGACCTGATAAAACCCATCCAAGTTGCGTATTCTGAGCAATTGGACCACTATTTTCTGGGTGTTTTAAGAGGCCTTCAAGAATGATTTCACTGTATATCTCAACTCCTAGTATGATGTCGATTCGACCAGGTGCTCCGTATTTCGGGTCCGCTAAGGGCAACTCATCTATTTCTGACCAACCTTTTATGGATATTTTGCTCGTGGGTAAAAAGGATGTCAGGGTATGTAATACGTAAGCTTGAACCTGCACTGAAAATTTAGGATTATGAATCGACTCTAAATTAAATAAGACCATGTTTTTGATTTTCATCTCTCCATCACCTACGCCGGACACAAGACCACTCACGGGAATCTTTTTGAGACCTAAAGATTGTACAGTATTTTCAGTTACAAAGGAAGCCTCAGAACCTTGATCAATTAATGCTCTAACTACTTTAGAATAACAATTTTGATCTTTGATATTGACTAACGCGGTTGCTAATAAAACTTCACTTTGATTCTCTTTGGCAAAATGAGAAACTAGTTTTCTTTCACCATCACTCTTTGTGTTTGAGTCCGTAGCTGTATTGTCTGATTTAGTACTATCTTCTGGTGTTTGTCCCGTAGTCATAGTTCTCTCGAAGTGTAGTAAGGTGTGGTGTCGCCTTCCACATTTACGACAGCAGGTTGATCGTCGACAGGTCTTCACGTTGTGGTTGGATGCGAAACAGTTGAAACACAGCCTTTGGGATTGGATAAACTCTACTCTCTTGTCGATAGGCTGGTCCAAAAACTTTTCGCATTGGAATAGTAAGTGTTCGTTGGTACACATTACGCAAGTTACTTTATTATTATTGTTCGTATTCTCCTTCTTCTCCTCAACTTTGCAGTGGAATGTATTTCTTTTGGATATTTGTTTACTCGAAGTAGGTTTGTTTTCTTCTAACATTTCTAATGTTCTGAATCTCGTTTCTAGAAAACTTACAAGTTCATCCCATGTTGGCAAGCTATCTGATTCTTTCTTGTTTGTTTCCAACTCCCAAGCCTTTCTTGTTTCGGAATCTAGTTTTGACAGTACTAGGTAATTCACAATTGTATCCCAAGTTTTCGTCTCTGTTCCTAGATTGTTCAGGGCTTTAAGACAAGCAGCGGTATTATCCAATAGATGTTTGATTTGAGTAGATGATTCTCCCACTATGGATTTTTGAGCAAACAAACGTTTCATCACTTCATTGACATTGTATCTCTTGTTGTTGTAGCGTTTCGTTAGTTGATTCCAAGCTTCTTCGTAATTACTCTCTGTCGTAGCAAGGTTCATCAATAGTCTTTCGGGGTCACCCGACAGACAACTCTTTAAGTAATGAAGTTTCTGCACTGGGTTTAAGCTGGAATTTGTATGTATCAAAGAAACAAACATGTCGTGAAACGTCTGCCATTCTTCATAGCTACCTTTGAAAGTAGGTAGTTGTATTTGGGGTAATTTCACCTTGCATCCCGCTTGACTTGTTGTGGTAGTGGAACTAGTAGATTTCGTAGATGTAGATTTAGGCATATCCTCCTTCAATTTAGATTTGTACTCGGTGTAAGCATCCTCAAACTTGTTGTAGATATCGTTCTGAAAGTACTCCACTGTAATTTTAGTCTCTTTAGGTACCTTTGCAACTATATTTGAGTGTATTGTGTTAAATTCTTTCCATAAATTCTCCAAACTTTCCAGTCGTGTTTCTATGTACGAAAGAGTAATTCGGCTTTTCGGGGATTTTTTATAGTTGTTATGTGCCTTTTCTACATTCTCCAAGAGATCATCTTGTTTTCTGAATAGCGTCTCCATTATTAATGTAAATGCAAGTAATCAAGTTTATAATTCACTCTTGTTATGTTACATTCAAGTAAACAAGTCTCGTGTATGTAGTATAAACGTAAAATTTTTGCAAGTCCAAAATTTAGTAATTTTTCTAAGTGTCGTATAGAGTAATTTTTATAAGTCCCTTGTAGTACCTATAAACGCAAAAATTTTACAAGTCCACTGATGAGCAAATTTTCTAAAGAATTTTTCTAAGTCTCGTATAGAGTAAAATTTCAAAGTCCCGTGTAGTATAAAAGCAAAAATTTTACAAGTCCAATAAAGAGTAAATTTTCTAAGTTTTTAAAGTCTTTTAATAAAAACTTTGAATTTTTTTTTCGACACAGATTCTGGGTAAGTTCACTATTTGACACTTGTAATTTTTCACTGTTCCAAGTCACTTCACTGTACTCACGGTTTTACTTAGTCCTTGTTAATTTAGTCCTGTCCCTGGTTTCGGCACCATGTTCACTTGCCCTAAAGTAGGTACCAAAAAAAAACACAACTTACACTGTATAGATAACCAACATTTATTTCAACTCGACATCACAGAGTGGAGGAATCGCCAAAACGCAACGCTTGCGCGTTCTACAAACGGGCCACTTTTACTAGCGACATCTAGTTTGAAATTGACACACTAACCTCGATAGGAACCTTATAATTAAACAGAACGTTTGAAACGATTTATTTCACAAGAAACATAACGAAATAAGAGTCACACTCACCTATTTTGTTTGTGTATGATCTGAATTTTACCGACGGTCATACGACGTATTAGATTATGTTATAACGATATTGGTTCTTGCCAATTGTCATTTTAATGATAAACCTAGTTGCAAGTATTCTGCCGTCATACGTAAAAAAGCCTTTTCTCCCTTTATGGAAGTCACGGCCTATTTAGAATGTAGAAAGGTCGTAATTACATACTTTAAGGAAGATACGGCCTTTTTACGTATGACGGCAGTATTGTACATTGTTATTATCGTTTGGGTATACGTTATTATTATGCATGTTTAAACTAAAGCCGCTTGTCGGAGCGGACGCGGTGTACGCAGCCACTCAGCCAATTAGTATGATAATTTCGCAAGACCTAACGAACCTAAGGTCATCTACGGTTCAACTTAGTAAGTATAAGTGTTTCACCTTTCATGCTGGCATCTGTTTACTTTATGCTTATCCCTTGCGAGAGTTATAAAGTCTCTACTACACTGGCGGTGGCTTGCCGAGTGAACGCCAATGCCAACGTGTGGACAGCAGCGTTTGCCTTGCCTTGCCATCGCTCGCCTGGCCGAGTGAATACAAGCGCCAATTTGCATTGGTTTGCATAGACTCGCCAAACATCTGGACGGTAGCACTAGCCTTGCATCAATTTGCCTTAGCTCGCGCTTGCTCGCCTAGCATGTAAAGGCGGCATAATGATATTTTTATTCGTTTAATAGCTTTTTAATCACATGTTTTGAATTATATTTGCGTTTGTCATACATTGTTAGTCTTGAGAAAACAAGACACTCTTCGTCAGCACAGCACTGAGTGATTTCATTGTACATTAAGTTTCAACACAAAGGAAATTACATGTTTGTTGTCTTATGGGAAATTCCACTCCACAAAATATGAGTCTTTAAATGTAAGTTCAGAATGGTTTTAGATAATATACTTTGACATGACCGCTTTGTATTAACTCTAGAAACGAATCTACTCATGTATGAAAATGTTAATTGGAAAAATGCGAACATAATTTAGTTTTTTATCGTAATAACTGCCTAGGGGCAGAATAGGTAGCATGATATATGCGATGCATGAATGAAAACATACATTCATCCGATAACCCTTGGGAATTACTATCTCCTGACCTAACTAGGACATGACCTGTGCACAGCGGTCGAATAAGATGCAAGAGTTTTGTGCAAAACAGAAACGTCTGTAGGTTAAACCAGTGTTCCGCAAACTTTTTGTGTTCAAGGTACATCTAGGAAATCGGAATATTTTGAAGGTGCACCTTAAATGAAAAATCAATTTATTTATGCGAAACATGGGCTTGTTTAGTTGAGCAAATACGGTCCAAATTTGGAGTAGCTTAACTTTATTTTTCCGAGGCACACCAACATATTACCACGGTACACACCAGTGTGCCGCGGCACACCCTTTGCGGAACACTGGGTTAAACTATTTTTGGGTGATAAACTATAAACATTTATCTTTTAGCTTCGAGAAAAGGTAGGTAGCGCCCTTGCGCTTCGCTTGACTCGTCTTGGTGACCCCGGATACCTTATCGCAATGTAGAATTAGAATTATGTACGTAAGTAGGTGTATGTGGAGGTTGGATGTCATCATAAATGAAGCCCGTATCGCCTTAACATTCTAAGCTAACTTTTACAAAGACACAATATGTAAGTTTTATCTAGAATCTATAATATAAATTAGTTTTTACTTGCTAGTCTAGATAACTGTCTAGTTTTCTAACAATATTGGCAGCAGCTGTGTGTGTGTCTTATAATTGTAGCGAATTATTGTACTTCTTTATTAATTTTTAAATAAAAAGAAAAACATTCAGTCAATGCTATGCGGTCACGAACTGAGTTTCTGAAACTTCAATGGATAGATAACTTTTATCTGAGGAATAAATACAGCTGTTTAACATAATTTCCAATAGCAGTCAAATTGCAAAATTAATTCCTCAGGTAGAAGTGATCTGACTATTGAAAAATCTGTATGTAATGTTTATTTTAATCTTACCATGCGAATATCAAATATTAAACTTTAAGCGAATACGAAAACATTTTTTTTTTACGAGCTAACTATATTCTCTAATGAAAAATGTCTTATTGTTGGCAACACCACGCGAAGATTAACTTATTTTTATTGTTTTTATGTTTGCGCGAAGCTTAATTTCTTTATTGTTCTCAAATTCGACTATACATTCCAGATACAAGCATGCCCACAGTGGCCGTCACGCAGACCCCACTGCTGGGCGTCAACGGGTCCGGCCAACTGAAGGTGAACACCGAACCCAAAGTCAGCGACCCTATTGTACCTGACGATAGTAAGTATCTTCTACTTCTTCTTCTTCTAATTTAAAGCCACGTTGACACGGACAGAGTGGACTCTGATACCTACTCGGACGCAACTCGGATTATGGCAACCCCTAAAGGGCGCTACTCACACACCTGCCGCAGGGGCAATCTAGGTGGCAATCTAGGTGCGTGGCGGTTGTGGCAATATCGGGAGTATTGCCAAATTGCCCCTGCATGCCTACACACATCACAATTAAGGATGCAATTAAGGGTCATCCCCACTCCTACACCCTAGATTGCCCCAACGGCAGGTGTGTGAGTAGGGCCTTTAATCTGAGCGCACTCGGATGACGGCGTCCAATCCATAAATGTAGTATGTATGTAGGAACGACGATATCTTTGGTCTTATCTTTGGTCCAATCAGAGCTAACTCGGACCTTTTTCTACTCATCCGAGTCAACTCTGTCCAAGCGTACTCTGATCTTGTCACCGCGGCTTAAGAATTGACCGTCGTTAGCATAACTGATTCATCTTTCTTCACGAAGTTCTCTCCAAAGCAGCCTCCTTGACTTCTTTATGCATCTTCTACATCATTCGAATTTATAAAAAAACCGGTGAAGTGCGAGTTTTACACTACAGGTATGCCTAAAGGACCTTAATAGACAGACGGACGGATAACCAAGTGGCCCTGAAAGAGTTCCGTCTTGTTTGATGTAACCCCTAATAATAAGAAACCGGTCAAGTGCGAGTCGAACTCGTGCGCCGAGGAGGGTTCCGTACCTACCCATTAGCTAGTCCTCTAAATTTTATGAGCGCCCATGCAACTCCTATCTCTCCTATCTTAATTGGCGATTAATTGGCTATCAACTATCTACGAGTATGTAATTGGGACATCCTTTGATTTTCAACTTTTTTATTTTCTGGTGTTTTTCCTTTACTTGTACTGTAGGTCAACGGGAACTACCTACTTATATAGGTTTTCGACCCAAAACCTATAGGGTACTTCCAGTTGACCTAGAATTGTCAATTTTGGTTAAAAGCAAGGTCTTACAGCACAAGTAAAGGAAAAATTCCGAAAAAAAGTTGAAAATTAAGGTAAATTTTGGTACTTACAAGTTTTGTGTGTGTATGAGCCATGACAACTATTGTGTTCAACGAGTAAAATTACAACTTGTACATCTATACCTAACAATTGCGGATACAACCGACCCTTTATAACTCGCTTCCTCTTTTATTACTTAAGGCCTCTGTCCAATAAAGTGATCTATAATGATAAACTACATTAATTATTATTCCACTTTGTGATAAACTATTAAAAAGAATTAGAACTAAATCGGCGATGTTTTTAATTACTCGCGTAAAAACATCGAACACCAAAAGGCGTTTTTATTCGTGACAGCGAGGAGTGACTCGCGGAATCGTCTTTCCTTGCGTTTACGAATGAAAAAGCCTTCACTTACTGGTAAAAAAATTCCGAACAAATCGAAACATTGTCGGTATCACAATCAAAATTGTAATTCATAACTTGCATAGACCTAGCATTAGATAAAAAAAACCGGTCAAGTGCGAGTAGAACTCGTACGCCGAGGGTTCCGTACCTACCCATTATACCCATTATGTTGTAGCCCGCTTATTTGTATGAGCGCCCATACAACTCAGAGGACAATCTTAATTGGCGTCAACTATGTATGTATGGGAACACCCTTTAATTTTCAACTTTTTTAACTTTTTGGAATTTTTCCTTTATTTGTGCTATAAGACCTTGCTTTTTGCCAAATTTCGTTATTCTAGGTCAACGGGAACTACCATTTAGGTTTTCGACCCAAAACCTCTAGGGTACTTCCGGTTGACCTAGAATTGTCAAATTTGGTTACAAGCAAGGTCTTACAGCACAAGTAAAGGAAAAATTCTGAAAAATAAAAAAAGTTGATAATTAAGGTAAGTTTTGGTACTTACAAGTTTTCACGAAAACCTAAATTTGACAATATCTTTTTATAGTGTTGACTCAGGACCTTGATTTTTATAGTCACAATAGGGACTATAGACCTCAGTATATGGTATAAATTTCAACTTGCTAGCTCCACCCGTTCCTGAGATCATCGATGGTGACACACGGACAGACGGACAGACGGACAAGAAAGTGATCTTATAAGGGTTCCTTTTTTTACCTTTTAAGGTACGGAACCCTAAAAAGAAACAACGGCCAAGAAAAATCCATTACTTCTCTCGTTATCCATTACTTTTCTGTTTGTTTGTTTGAACGCGCTAATTATAGGAACTACCCGTGCGATTTTAAAAATTATTTCTGCATATGATAGCTAAACTCTTGAGGGAGGTTATTAGGCTAATTTTCATCATCATCATTACCATTATATCACTACTGGGGCAACGCCGCGAGGACGCTGCTAGTTGACATGTGCCTGATTTTGTCTTTCCGAATATCAAACAACTAAGCATACTAAATAAAAAAAAAACGCGTGACGCTTCAGTGCGAAGCTGGCTTAAACGTAACGGAAAATTACATACTTTGTTTTCATTGTCGATATGAACCTTACCGTGCAAATCCATTCACAGCATGTTATCGTCTGTTAATGAATGCTAAGGCCAAGGATATAATAATTAGAACATAAAAATAGCCGAGAAATCATTTGTCACCTTTGCACTGAGGACTTCATACATCAAAACAAAAAGAGATAGTGCGATTTGTAAACATTGTTGGCGGAGAGTAACCGATACATAATAATATAGCAATCTTTGGTAGCCAACTAATTAGATACTATAATTTTATAATATTAGTAAATTAAATCAAGTTCAGTTCTTATAACAATTATACCTTTCATATTGCGGCAGTCTTTAGTACTTTGTGAATGTAATACTTGACAATTATTACATGTGGTACAGTACGGCCAACGGATCTCGGCGTGCGTGAAGTTAGCCGTTTCGATACGCAGTGCAACTTTTTCATACAAAATTTTCTACTGCGCAGCGCAGAGCCTGACTTCACGTACGTCTAGATCCGTCGGCCCAACTGTATGTTCGTGACTTCGTCCGTGATTGAAAGTGTTCTTCAAGATACAAGAATCCTATAATCCAATGCAGAGCATTATTATCATAATAGCATCTACCTGCGGCATTGCCCGCGTACTACCAACACCTTAAATAGGCTAGTCCGGGCACTGATTTCACCAATTCCAAGTACCATCCAAGTAGGTGCACTGGTTAAGGCATGATTGAATCACAAACATCTAGCCAAAGACCTTACATCTAGCTATATAGATATACTCACAAAGTGTCAGTAGTATTAAAATCCGTACACATACTAAAATGTGAAAGTGTGTTTATTTGTCCTGCTTTCACGTCAAAACAGAGCGACAGATTGACGTGATTTTTTGCGTGGAGATAGTTGGAGGGCTGGAGAGTAACATAGGCTATTTTTTATCCGGGTACCACACGAGCGAAACCGCGGGCAGAGGCTAGTAGGATTATAAGGTTCAACGTGATTGAGAAAGTACCGTTTTTGTTTTCATAGCGCAGTGCGTTGCGGTCCTAATAAAAAAGGGTCACTGATTGTATTGTTTGCACCATGACCGATTGCTGAGGTCGCTGATTCGATTCACTGTAAAACTATGAAGGCTAATTAAAGTTTTTTTTGTTACTGTTTAATTATTTATTTGATTTATTTATTTTTTCAGAAACAATTATAACACTATAACAGTACGTACGTATTAACCCATATAGTCCCACTGCTAGGCTGACGTCTCCCCCATTTCTCTACAACCATCTTTGTCCTTAGAGATTTTCTACCAATCTCTTTCAAATGTGTCGAGATTGTCCATCCGACTTGTTATAATCCGTACCCATATTATAAATGTGAAAGTGTGTTTATTTGTTTGTTTATTTGTCCTGCTTTCACATCAAAACAGAGCGACGGATTGACGTGATTTTTTGTGTGGAGGGCTGGAGATGGAGAGTAACATAGACTACACCTTTTATCCGGGTATCACGCGAGCGAAGCCGCGGGCAGCAGCTAGTAATCTTATAAATCGTAAAGTTTGTGAAGGTTTTCGGATACCAGATAATTTCCAGTACTTATAGAGAAATACTTTATCTTACTTATGTTTTATTCTTAGATCAATCTTACCACCTCGTACTATTTCATGCTCTACACTAGTATAGCTATAGTAACGGTCCCGTTTGGTCATGACTAATAACTATAACAGTTTCAACTCTGAATCCTAAAGCGTTACTAATGCACTGATTTTTCGATTCAGCTTAATTCTGATTGCGTAACAGAAACAGCGGTGAAAGTGGGTATTTTTAGTTTCACTCGTTATCCAATTCGAATAACAGCGCGATGATAGATTTTGATTCGTGATCAAGTAATATTATGTACTAATTGTTTTGTTGTATATAGCTATGCAAGATGATTTTCATAAAATTTCCACAATTACTTTAAAACTGACGTTCAAATCGTGTTATTACCTTCTCATGTGGTCACCAATCGGGGCTTCCTCATCGCGCGTCCGTATTTGGGCTGGCGAGGGGCTGACTTTGAGCAAGGGACGCGCCCCGCGCGCTGTCACGACGAAGAGACCGAGACCACACCTTACTTCACTCACACAATTGTGCGTGTACAAAAATAACATTGTGTAGTGTCTGTGTAAATAGGTAGTAGTTAGACACCGCTTTTGCATAGAGATTTCGTCGAGTGTCAAAGCCCATACTACCATGATGAGTTGCATTTCGAGTATTACGTGTGATTTAGAAAGTGAATTATAGTCTCTTTTTTTCTTTCAGATTTCACCGCCATATTCTCAGAGACACCAGAAAGGATCAAGGCTGAACAAAACCTCACAAACCTTACATATGTAAGTAACTAGTACTTAGTTTATAATAGTGCTAGTTAAGGCTGCGTTCCCACCGGAGATGTGCTATAAGCTAAGCGCTGCGAGGATGCATACCGAGACTGAAACGGTGTGAGCGTTTCCACCAGATGTGCGAGCAAGCTAAGCAGTGTGAAAATTCGTACCTGTATTGAATTCACACATCCCTCGTTTGTTTTGTTTGTAAAAAACATCGTTTTCAGCCGTTCTAGAGCTGCGCTGAGCGAAGCTAAGTAATAGTGAGTAAGTGATTCTATTGGCGCCTATCAAACACATCCTTCGCTACGCATCCTCGCACAGTGTTTTTCCACTAGTTGTACCTCGACCTTCGAGAAACTTGTATTTAAATTCTTTCAATTCATTTTAAGTTCAGGAAAATCTGTTTACGCATTCTTAAAGCATTTTTCGCTCACGTTTATTATTATGCAACGAAGAATTCCATTGAACTACTACCTAACTCAAACAGTCACTACAATGTACCGAAAATGTATATTCCAAATAACATCTAATTCTGTTAGGCGAAAGAAGAATAAAAACTTGCTTAAAATTCAGTTACAAGATTCATCTCGAATCTTCTAACTAGATATTTTAAGCATACTAAGAACTAAGCCTGAATTTATAGATTAGTCTCCTTTCTCATTTGCTCGTGTACCTATATTTTATTTATTCCAGTTTAAGTTATCCTTTATCATGTGAGTAAAGGCTGATTTATATGGTGCGAGTTTCTCGAATGCGAGAGGCGATTATCGTCATCAATGTCAAAATAATGACAATGTAAACTAAACATTGAAATCATACGTGGAAGGACGATAATAACTTGTCACTGAATTGTCATTATTTTGACATTGATGACGATAATCGCCTCGCATTCGAGAAACTCGCACCATGTAAATGAGCCTTTTGGTTGGTAAGAACTTACCTCCCAACTTATAAAATCTAGATGATGACGATATTAATAAAATACTGCTGTTCGGTTTAAAAGAAATAGCCCATAACCTTCCTCTAGAAATGAGCTATAAAAGCAGATATTTAAAATCCTATTGGAGGTTATAGTTCCGTATTTTACCGCGTTTAATCAAACAAACTGTACCGCTTTAGTATATTAATAAGTAAATATAGCTGGACATTTCACACAGCGCCATCTAGCCCCAAACTAAGCAAAGCTTGTACTATGGGAGCCAGATAACTGATAGAATACTTATAGATACTTTTTTTTTTGTAAATACATACTTAGAATACTTTATAACACCCAGACACAGAACAAACATTTGTCCTGGGTGGGAATCGAACCCACGCCAGTCATATATATTAGTATAGATATCATAGCGATATATGTAATTTATGAAGTATATGTTTTGTTCTCAGGATGACCACAACTTCTACCACAGCACGTTTATTGGCAACGAGACGTACTTCAAGGCGTACTGGGCGAACATCAGCCATCCCGGCGCGCAAGTCCACCCCGTCCTTAGCAACTCGCATCGTAGAGCCACTGTAACTAACTAACGACTTTACATCTTTACTAGATGATTTATACAGTCGTCGGCAATCTTTGCCCACACTTATCGGGACACTGTAGTGCCTGGGACATTGTTGAGATGGAGTAGGCTTGCCCAGCACCTACACCATCCTCTCAGCTTAACAGGCGATATCCACAGGAAAGACATGGTCAATACGTGTGGGGCTGACTATGCCACGGGTTTCCTCACGATATTTTCCTTCACCGTTTAGAGCTCGTGTTAATGCTCATATAAATTTTTCGAAACGAAAAATCCATTGTTGCACGGCCAGGATTCGAACCCACGACCTTCGGATCGAAAGTCGAGAAACTACACCCCTCGGCCAACATGGCTCAGAGCCACTGTAAGTATCAATAAATTCTAACATCAATACATTTTTCTTTTCAAATAATACGCTCATTAAAACGAACGCTAAAACCACGGTAAAACATCGCGAGAAAACCTTCATCGTTTTTTATGAGAACTGTGTCCCCAAGACACGGGTTATCGGTTATCCTTTAATTTGACATACCGGCCCTGTTAACGCGTTCGGCCACGGCGATCTTATGGGCATGGGCAGCGTGGCTAGGCAGGGAATGTGTTAAACATGAACTCGATAAGTTTATCAGAAAACATATTTTCCAGTTAATGTATAAAAATTTTGTTCATTTTCCAGACTCTGACGCTCTCGTTCGGTTTCCCCTTCTACGGCAACAATATCTACAACATAACCGTTGCAACAGGCGGTTTCATCTATACCGGCGAGCATGTGCACAACTGGCTTGCAGCGACTCAGTATATCGCGCCTCTTATGGCAAACTTCGATACTAGTCTCACGAACGAGAGTCTTGTGAAGTTGTATGATGATGGTAAGTCACAACAGTCAACTTACGCTCGAATACTGAAACGTTACTTAAATATTGAGAAGTATTTAACTATTTAAGACGTCGTATCAGTATTACGGCGTTAGTCTTGAAAATATACTACGGTAGACTTTGCGGATTGTAAAAATAATTTCTCGCTTCAGAACAATTGCACTATGAGCTATAAACGAGCCATTTGTTATATTCAGTAGGACTGAGGGATCACAGAATTTGTATATTATACTTCATCTTTCAGGTCAGAAGTTCACCGCATTCTGGGAGAACGTAACTCTTCAAGAGAACTTGAACAAAACGTTCACATTCGCTGTGACTCTATACAAGAATGGAGACATTGTGTTTGCGTACAAAGATATACCTATCGACATACAAGAAATACAAGACTTCCAGCATCCGGTCAAAGTGGGCATCAGTGACGCCTACCTTAACGATAACATCATGTTCTGTAAGTTGACTGTTTTATAACCCACGTAACCCACGATTAGTTCATATGACCCGCTCGACGGCCGGTCGAGCAGGCCAGATAAGAAATTCCAACTCGTTATCTTTCGACCTTCACTATTATAATAAGAATTAAATTATTACTAATATAAGGAAGAATTTTGATCAAAGAATGTGCTGTTCCGGCGTTTTCGCGGACGTCTACCAATTACAGCACATATTTATTACACGTTACCAACATTACGTGATAGTACGAGTAGATAAGTTTATAAATGGAGGTTAGACTGTAAGGCCTCGTCCTAATAGAACGCGACTACGCGATCATCGCAAGTTCAACATACTGATGTCGAATAGGTGTCCTAATTGGCAATGAGGACACTAGTTGGTGAATTTTTGAGACGGAGCAATAAGGGCAGCTACCTTAACCGTTGTAGCTACAGGAAAACGTTCTTAGGAGACTACCTTTAGCGTCAAAACACACGTACCACTACCACACCACGTCGCAGCGACAAAATGTGGTCCAGCTGTGGTTGCGTGTGAATTGTGTCGCAGCGACTTTTTGCAGTTGCGTTGTGGTACCGACAAAATGTCAATGTGGCAGGCGCCAGCAAGGCGCGCGCTGTTGATGACGTCATGTCGTCGCGATGTGGTTGCGATGTCGTTGTGATGTGGTCCTATTACACAGGTGGTCGATAACAACGACAAAATGTGGTACGTGTGAATTGGAAATTCATTTTCAATACAAATATACGCCCGACCACGTCGCGTCGTTGTGGTGTGGTTGTCGGTGTCGTGTGGTTGTGGTACGTCTGAATTGGCACTTACTTTTGAAGATATTTCGACAATTGATGAAAAATCTTTTAATCCTTAAGTATATAGGTATGAAACAGGATCGATTGGCATCAAAAAAAGTTTTTGTGTAAGTTACCCATTTTCTCGCTGACTGTACATTTTTTTTTAAATATGTGAATGCCCACGTAACGCCCGTTAATGCCCCATGTAACTTTTGAAGATATTTCAATCTGAAATATCTTCAAAAGTTAAGGATAGTCACGTAAGAACGTTTTCCTGTAGCTAAAACAGTTACGGTAGCTGCCCTTACTGCCCCATCTCAAAAATTCACCCTATGGACGGTAGTTTTAACTATATTATACATTTTCTACTTCCTAGTGTTGCCTGAATTAAACATTATATTATTACTAGCTGCTGCCCGCGGCTTCGCTTGCGTGGTACCCGGATAAAAAGTAGCCTGTGTTACTCTCCAGCCCTCCAACTATCACAAAAAATCACGTCAATCCGTCGCTCTGTTTTGACGTGAAAGCAGGACAAATAAACACACTTTCACATTTATAATATGGGTACGGATTAATATTATCCATCCATTGAATCAGACTGTCAATTGAATGGGTTATCAATGGATTTTGACTTACCCACACCCTTTGAATTGAATCGCCGATTCCGACTAGGATGCTACCATAAGCTAACTTTCAGATGTTCGAAGAAAGACCATCTACGAGTACCACCGTGTGAATCTGAAGGACCATCAGATCCTGAACCACACTATCATCAAGCTGGTCGCTCAGCCTACCTGTCTGCAGTATGACTCTTGCGATTCCTGTCTTAACCACAAGACTGGCTTCAACGTGAGTCTTGTCTATCATCATTTTTAACCAATTTCAAAAAAGGAGGAGGTTCTCAATTCGTCGGAGACTTTCTTTTTTTTATGTATGTTCACCGATTACTCAAAGACGCCTGGACCGATTTGCAAAATTTTTTTTTTGTTTGAAACTTAAAAAAAAAGGGGTCCTCAATTCGTCGGAGACTTTCTTTTTTTTATGTATGTTCACCGATCACTCAAAGACACTTGGACCGATTTGCAAAATTCTTTTTTTGTTTGAAAGGGTACACTTTCCGATCGGTGCCACAAAAATTTGGTGAGGATCTGTCGAGGATCTTCGGAGTTGTGAACAGAATTGCATCTCGAGAGTGCGGAAATTGCTCAGCTTATAATATTGAAGTCCATCTTAGACCACACTGTTGCTTTACATCAGGCAGAGTGTGGTCAAACGCAAACCTATTTTCGTTAAAAAAAAGTAGGTTTTTCTTTTAATAATTTGTAATGTTTCAGTGCACATGGTGCCCTACAATACAGACATGTTCCAGTGGTACCGACAGGAACAAACAAAACTGGAAACTGAGAAGTAAGTAAAATTCTAATCAACCCAACAGTTATATAGCATGCAGGCTAAATAACACCGGGGCAACACTGCGGCATGCCACAAGGCCGCATGCTACAGAATAAAAAATGTCGCACATTATGGCCAGAACCGTGCGACATGGCAACACCTTGCGTCATGTGGCAGACTGACCCAAGCACGATGTTGCCTCGGCGTAAAATAGGCTGCCGCATGCCACTAATGCCGCAACTGCTTTCTATTTGTAGCATGCCACAAGATGTTACATGTCACAATATGTAGCATGCGGCACTTTCGCACGTTCTTGCCCCGGTGTAATTTAGCCAGCATGCCGCATGTGGCATTACGAGCTGAGCGCTTTCGTGCTTCGGAGGGCACGTTAAATTGTTGGTCCAGGCTTTTAAATCGTTAAGCCACGTTAAGGCGGCCTAAAACCTCCGTCACCAGATTTGGCCACCTGCTCATACGAACTTGCTTTTTGTTATGTAGGCCTACACTTGGATTCCCCGTATATTGATGATCAAGAACTTCGAGAGTCTCAGGTCTTGTTCGACTCTATTCGACTGGCTCTACACTAAAAAAAAACTTAGGTCTTTATATCTTTGCTAGATGATTTATAGTACAGTGCCAGGAGGCAATCTTTGCTTACACTTAACGGGACACTAGTGCCTGGGACATTGTTTGAGATGGAGTAGGCTTTCCAGCACCTAACTAAACCATCCTATCAGCTAAACCATATCCACAGGAAAGACATGGTCAACTGAGGGCTGATTTTGTCGCGGGTTTCCTCGCGATGTTTTCCTTCACCATTTAGAGCTCGTGTTAGTGCGCATAGACATTTTTCGAAACCAAAAATCCATTGATGCACTGCCAGGATTCGAACCCACGACCTTCAGATCGAAAGTCGAAGTACTAACCAACTCTGCCAACACGGCTCTATCTATAAAATCTAGTAAAGATGTAAAATTGTAAAGGTCTAAGTTATTTTCTTTCCCTACGTATGTAATTATAAATAACAAGCTGCTGCCCGCGGCTTCGCTCCAGCCCTCCAACTATCTCCACACAAAAAATCACGTCAATCCGTCGCTCTGTTTTGACGTGAAAGCAGGACAAATAAACAAACAAACAAACACACTTTCACATTTATAATATGGGTTGGATATTGCAGATTGCGACAAGACGGCGATAGTTGAAGCTAGCGTATGCGCCGCCCCGGCCAAAGGGGACGCGTCTACTGAAACTAACAACAAGACTGCCTACGAAATCGACGCCAAACCCTCGCCTGACCACACCACTGCTGTTGATATTGGTCAGTACTTCTAATCATCAGCCCCTTTGATAGCGACCAAAATCGGTCTCAAACTCTCTTTGACAGTTCAGTGACCAAGTAGCTCTGTCAATCTCATCACAACGAGACCGAACGCGACAAAAGATACTCGATACAAGAAGAATTCTAACTTTTGACAATTCTAACGTCAAGCACTTACTAAACTATAAAATAAAAATCATTACTAGAGTAATTACTTTTATTAAAGTAATCACTTTTACTTGTTTATAAATATGGTTGTTAGACAATCGGCCCGCTGCTCGACTCACTGTTTATTTAAACTAGTTCCAGATGCGGGTGTGTCTAAAGCCAGCAACACGAGTGAGGTTAAGGTAGCGACGCCGCTGACAGCCGCTGCGCCGGCGCACTCGGCGGTCGGCGGCGCCGTCGTCGCCGTGCTGGCCATCTCTGTGCTTGTGATGGCCCTCTGGGTGCTTTACGCCTTCAAGAACCCACACACTCGAAGCGGACAACTGCTCATCAAGGTAAAACTACGCCTTAGGCTTGTTTCACTCTTCAGCGTGTCGCCGGTCGCGTCCGCGAGTTGACCATTCACAGCACAGAGAAATGTGCTGTGAATGGTCAACTCGCGGATGCGACCGGCGACACGCTGAAGAGTGAAACAAGCCTTAGGCTGATTTTAGTCTCACGCTCACCGTCAGCGCTGATAGGCGAGTGATCTTTATTACAATGAAATAAGGATACTGATTGTTTAGCAGAAATGGCTATAATGATTGCTCTCGTCAGTGCTGGACAATCAATATCCTTATTTAATTGTAACAAAGATCACTCGCCTATCAGCGCTGACGGTGAGCGTGAGACTAAAATCAGCCTTACATCTTTCATCAATCTATTCTATACATCTCCTTCTAATGGTGCCTCTCCGACTAGCGAAGGTTGGCAGTCAATATGGCATATTGTTCCCGATCTTTAGCGAGGCGAAATAATTCGGCAGCGCTCGCTATCCCCGCTCACTCTCTGATGTTCCGCAACCAAGATTTCTTCCTCCGACCAACACGCCTCTTGCCGGCAACTTTTCCCATCGTAATTAGTTGAAATATAATTATTTCTATACATAGAACGCAAATAAACATGGAAGAATTGCTTCATGGGACAGAAACAAACAAACTAACACGTCAAAACTTCTTTTCGAACTCGAGACGCACAAAAATCGACTTTATTCGGCTGCTAGTATGCAAATAAAATCAGACCTACACAAATCCCGGTCGGTTGGTACTGGAGCTTAATGCCGGCCTGCTGAACACGGACCTATGTTCATATGAAATACGCTCCGATAATTTATCGCGCAATCTTTGTCTGCGTGATATTGCGGCATACATTTGAACCATCAAATCTTTTACAGTACCGACCATCGCAATGGAGCTGGAAGAGAGGTGAAGCGCGCTACACTGCAGCTACCATCCACATGTAACACACGTGACGTGTAACGTGTTACACGTGTAGCACGCAACGCCACGTGTAATCGTTAAAAAACGCAACGTGTCGCGCTTACACGCTTCCGAGCAAACAGACATTCAATAAGCACGTGATCTTTTGTCGCGTTCGGTCTCGTTGAGATGAGAGTGACAGAGCTTTCGCTGTCACTGAACTAGTTGAATGTCTATTTGCTCGGAAGCGTGTAAACGCAGCGTTACATGTCAGGTAACGCGACTTGTAACACGCCACGTAATGTATCCTTAGGGGTAACCTATCAATCTTTCGAAAAACGATATACCGAATTTTGAAATCCATAAAACGTTTGATAGAAACTCGAAATCCAGATACTATGTTTTACATAATTTTATTACTCCGATAAAACGTTTCACAGACAGTCTCATTTGACAGAAACACTAATGCCAGATTATCAGTTCGTTTTTTTTTTCATTCGACAACAATATCCTTATACCTTATTTTAAAAGACAGAAGTAACGCTTACCAGAAAATTACCAGCCATATAAAACCTTTTCCATCTTACTCAATTATATTATTTAGGTACGTAATTTGTGTTACTTTTCATATTGCGTCTGTCTTACCGTAAAACGAAATGTTTTTAGGTTATTATCGGTCTCAGAACCGAATCTGCCCACCCCGACTTCCACGTAGTCTTGTCTGTCCTACCCTAGAGTGTTTTTATGAACTCGTGCTGATGCCGCGTTTTGTTACGCAAGGGCGGAGGGGCTGCACTTCCCGAAGCGCCGGAGCCGTCACAAATTCGAAATGGATGGAAGATTTAGGTTAAATTTTTATAATTTGCCAAAAGTGTTTGGTGAAGTTACTTAACCATCTAGCACGAAATTAGTTAGAAAATGTTAAAGGTAATAAAAAAAAGTAACTAGGTACAATATTTAATAGATATCTACCTACAGTACTTCAAGCTACATAATGGACATCGGTCATTTAATTTTATGGTACCTAGTATTTATAACGCTCTGAATTATTACTAGATGGCGCTACTAGTAGGTGTTTAGAAAGATTGGATATACATAATTTTGTAATAGGTCTTTCCTGAACCATGATTTTTCGGGATCACAAAATATATGGAAAACAAACATGCGGTAAAGTGAATTATCTGGATGTTAAAATTTCTGGAAAATGTTTAGATGTATTTTGTATTTCTGTCTTATAAAAAAAAAAACAAATGAAAATCTGGCTTAAGAATTTATGGAATTCTAATTTCTGTATTATGAGAAAAAAGAAATAAAAAATCTGTCAAACGTTCCTATGGATTTCAAAAATCTGTCTTGTATTTTTCGTGACATAAATACGTAACCATCCTTAGGTCTGTTGCACTCCTACGCTACGCAGATTCGGTTACAGTTAGTCTCGTGTATTTAATGAAAATGAACGTTTTAGATGTTTTTTAAAACCACTTGATAATCCGTGCCTTAAACCTAAAACATTACGAAACGAAGCATGCGCGTAAACCCTCAATTTTATTCTATAGTTATTATTTTTTCATGGGATTGCGGGCTGATTGTCTAACTTGTCTCGAACCTCAAATTGGTTTCGAAACTGTCAAAACGGTCGTGTATCTTTTGTCGCGCTCGGTCTCGTTGAGATGAGAGTAACAGAGCTACTTGTGTGGTCACTCAACTGTCAAATTTGAGAGTTCGAGACCGATTTTGGTCGCTATCAAAGATAGACAGTCAGGGGGCAGGTAGGTAAGGTTAAGGTATGTCCATGCATCGGACTTGATAACCCTTAAAATTGTAAAACTATATACGCGAATGCACTATCAGCGTAAGAGTGAAACAGACCAATTTCTCGTAACGAGTGTGATCTGTAGTTTTTGCATGCAGACCGGCAATTTAAAAAAAATCGGCAGTGGAAAGGAAGAAAATCGCCAAAATGCGATTCGTGGGAAATAAACTTTAAAGTCTCAAGTTTAAAGTTGATTTCCGATTGGCGCTTGATTGGCGCTTTAGCGTTTCTTTCTTTCCACTGACGAAATCATTATTTGACGATAAATACTATTAGGAAAACAGTTGTACACGAAAACAAGGCACCTACCTTTATTGTTAAGCGTTTATATATCGTTCTTACGTGTGGATCATCAAACAACTATCTCAAATTAATATCTTCACATAGACACATGTTGTTAAAGGTAAGTAATTTTTCTTCAAGTCTTCAAAATTAAGAAAAGCGACTGTTACTTTATCGCTACAGATTTTCCATTATAAGAATTATATCTTGTGATGTTCACACACTAATATTCTATTTCTCAAAGTCTGGTTATAAGTCCTATTTTTATTAGCATACAGTGTATTTTCGAGGGAGCCTGTAGTCTTCAGCTCAGCTTACGCACACTAAAACAATGTGTCCACAACACAAACATAGCTAAACAGACTTCATTATATTAATCATATAACGTATTTTTAATTGAATTAATCTCCTTTTGAATTCAAAATGTTGCTCACTAACAATTGATGTCCATTTTAAATTAGTATTCAGTTTAGGTTTGAATGAAATTTGAGTAAATTATGTCAATTATGCTTTTTGGCAATGGTGCGTTTTACATTAATTTTGCGAATATTTTCGAAATCTAGTTGAGTAAGGTAACAACTAAAATCTTCCCTTTTGTATATTTTAGTAGTTTAAGAAAATAATTGACGGTCTGCATTGCATGCACCATTCACATACATTATAGATATGCCGGCGAAAATTGAGACTGTTCATTATATTTAGCCTCCCACTATCACATGCATAGCAGCTATCTCTCTTACAATCGTCAGCTTTTCTGCTGAATAAATGGTATGAAGACCATGTTTGTGACATTGTAGAACACAACTGCTCAACGGAATTGGCGTTATCTATAAAATATCTGTTAAAGCGAACTATTCCACAAACAAAACTATACAAAGTGGTTAAACTTAAGGTGTTGTCTATTTGCGTGTGAAATCGCGGAGATACTAGTAAGTTTAACCAATGATATATTTCGTTAGATTTGCCGTGATACCTAAAATCCGTTACATTATTTTTTTCGTATGTGACAGTCATCAAAACAGTGTCTTTTTTTTCTCTCACATTCATTGAAACATTACTTTCTGTTAACGTGTTCCAGCATAATGTCTGACTCTTCTAGCTCACTCTTCCACGATGACAACATTCCTGCGCGGTCGTTCAAAGAAAGCGATGCATTTATCAATGCTTTAAATACGATAGCGACGAATATTATTTTTAATATAGTACGTCTCGACTCGGTGGCTGTCCAATTGATCACCCCTTTAAAACAGCATAATTGCAATAATATTTTTCTTGCGACATGCCCATAGATTATTACCTCGTCATCGTCAATTTACGCAGCAAAATAAATAAAACAAGTTCAAGAGGATTAAGCTATTTTATTTAGTTGTTGGAGTTGTGTCGACAATGTATTGTCTCAAATAAATCGCCGAGCTTAAACAATAGAAGTGCCTTTAAGAGTTCCGTAAGCAATCGGTATTCCGTCCCGTAATTTAACTTTTATATCAAGTTACTCAAATAAAATAATAAATTAATACTGTTATCGATTTATGTAACTTGGATTTACAAAACTTTTAAGAATTTAATCGCAGTAGTATTCTGTAATGAATCTCTTCTAATACAACGTATGGAATCTCAATAATATGAACTATGTGCCTTCAATTATAATGTCATTTATATTCCCTTTATTGATTCAAGATCTGAAGAAAAGGATTATTCTTTGCTTATGTTAATAATCGAAATTCGAATATTGATTTTACAGGTTGTATGTCATTGTCATGTCATGATAGGATTTCACATACATTTTTATAATGCTGCTAAGCATCCCAAAGACGCGTCTGGCTACTATCAGGGCGATTTATACTTTATTCGACTGCATTAGATTCGAAGATCTTCAAAAAGTTATGTTTCTTCGAATCGAATGGAATTCTTGCGATTCATAGCGTCGGATTGGAAGCTTTAGACATTAAAATTCTAAATAACAGCTAACGTTTTTCTGAAAGTTTTCCGACAGCTATTTGTTCGCGGATGGGTTTCCGTCACGGATGTTTACGAAGATCTGCTGAATCGCCATGGGTAGCTTAAAGCTTTATTCGTAATATTAGTAGCTAAAATCCTTTGGTTACAGGACTGATAACTCGGTTCATCATTTTTCCTTGGCATGAAAGATTCAGTAAGTCTTAAATTAAATGTATTGTAAATAAGGTTCTGATTCTATCTGATCTATATTATACCTTTTGAAAATATACAATTTGTAATGTTATAAAGCCATTAAATGGCGTTAGCATTAGTCGCTCCCTACTGGTCCATGTTAAATTTTGTAAAGAATCTTACGGAACTCTGATTAAAGATTTTAAGTGTACAAAGTGCACATCCGACTAAGCTTTTTACACTTATACAATATCCTACTTTACATCTCATCATTAGTTTAGGTATTTTGTAATATTAGTGATATTATGTATAAAAAATATATTATCGTGAAGTTATTTTGTAATTTGGGGATATTTTGTATTTAAGTTTCTATTTGACTCAATGAATTTTGTAACAGATTTACCAAAGACCTTTGAGAAAATCAATTTATTAATGATCAGGACTTGTTCAGTTTCTTATTATTTGGTCTGTAACTACGCATGTTTCGATTTTATTAATTTTAAGGGACCATTGTGAAGAGCCTAAAATAAAGACATAGTACCGTTAAACTAGTGTATTTATTTTCAAAAACCTTGCTCATCAGGCGGCCTAAAAACTACGTCACCAGAGATACCCAGTAGCTCATACAAGCATAATCTCCGATATACGTATGCAAAGAGTCACATTGAGACTGTTTTATTGAATTCGAAAGTAAAAAATACTAATCCCTTATCGCTTCACCGACCGATCGACCGAAAAACAAAAGAGGTTTGCGCTTTCAAAATGCAAACCTCTTTGTTTTTCGATCTGACCTACTTATTGTTCTCTACTCATTGTGTCGTAACTATACTCCAGATGCACTTCACAATACCTAATACAACCGGCCTGAATGGACAACTTACTGCGCTTAGCGTGCGTCCTCGCTACATGCGCCCACGCATGGGCCTACTGCGTGAAAACCAAACTACCCCTCGAAATGGGCAAATGGAGGCATGATTTTCAACACTTGGATTCTGCTGTGGTTGAAAACACTCCCGTCTCCATGTCAGAAGGTCAAATGTACGTATACGAAAACGACTTCCCAGGGTACACGATCAAGTACATACATGTAGATAACTTAGCTGTGAGAACCTGTGGAGCCAGCGCGACTTTGAAAAGCGGTGGTATTGGCACGTCGACTGTGATGGTCATTCTCCACGCAGATACCAACCAAGAAATCCGATCGGTGATTGATATTTGGGGCGTGAAAACGCCGAAGACAGATGAAAAGAAAGCTACGAATAAAAGAACTACGACGCGGCCTCCGGACATGAAGAATATGAAGTCTAGGTATCTTTCCAAGATCATACCTGCGTTCAATAATTTCAATAAATAAATGTGCCGATTTTTGCCTTACTGGCATGACAGTTTATACTGCCACTAGCTATTTAGATCAACTCGGCACCATTACCGCACCACATCGCTTTGTGCTGTTATGTATTCTTTGTACCTATGGAATTCTATGAACCAACCAACGCCCGTTTGTTTGCAAACACCTTTAAACACTTTGCCGGCGTGGCTGGTGACTTTAAAGACTTACCTATGTAGACAAACAGGTTTCAAATTTTTTGTCGGTAAAGTAATAAATAAACTGAGGAAAGGTTTTTTTTACTTTTCTATCAATGCAATTATTTTGTTAGTCTCATAATGAACTTCTAAGCTTGTTGTAGTTAAAACTGCCCCTAAATCTGTTGTCATTTCTTTTCAATTACCTACCTACATAAGTGACAAGAAAAAAAAAAACATCTAAAGCCGTAGTACTAATTTGACTTTTATAACTTTATTTTAATAAGTATAGATTTATAGTAATAGATGTGGCATTAAAATATAATTTAATAATTAAAACAGCCGTAGGTTAGGTACCTACCTACATGTTGTGCCGACCCCACGTAAGTGAGAATAGGGCAGAAAAGTTTTGAAGCGATCATGCGACGCCCTTACCTGCCTACCCCAAGGGATAGGAAGAAGACCCAACTACTAAAGGGCAGGAAGATGATGGAAAACAGCCATACATTTTATTTATCCCACTTTATTTTAACAATATACTTAAATAAATTATTGTTTAAACAATAAAAGCAGGTAAGTATAGCATTACCTACGTATTACCTACTAAGGTATGTTATTAAACTTATACTTACCTATATTTTTATTATTATTACCTAGGTACTTATGTGAAACATCTAATGCGGGGTTAGAACAATTTTTGAGCGACGCTCACGCTATTTGATACTTAGTATGAAACATCTTATAGGTACGGTGATTAATTGAATTAATAACTACTTTTTAGGTATTTCTCATTCGGATTATTATAATCATCATCGTCATCATAGGCCATCTCTTCGGAGAGCACCGTGGTGGTCATGATGATCATCTCCGAAGGAGAGAGCCGTGTTGGCTGGTGATTGTATATAATGATGATGAGGAAGAGGGAGAGCGCCTTAGCCGAGTGAACTCAACATCCCCACGTGCGTCATAGGCACTGAATGCGATAATAGTGGCGCAATGAAGTCAAAGTCGCGTTATATAGCTGCTAATGATAGCTGCTATGATAGTATTGAAACATAAACGGTGTGGTGAAGCGAAATAATTTCGATGTTTCATTATCTTCCAGGCGTCCCGCGACGGCTAACTTTTTATTTTATAAGTAAGTATGTACAGTTGTCACAATAGATCTAGGCATTCGTGAAGTTAGGCTTTTCGTTGCGCAGTAGAAAATTTTGTATGAAAAAGTTGCACTGCGCATCGAAACGGCCAACTTCACGAATGCCAAGATCCGTTGGAAGAAGTGTAGTGTAGTGCGAGGCAGAAGACGTGTTTGCCTCGCGAGCCAATTTGAACGTTGGTTGCCTTGATTTACTGCTCAAATGAGCAGCCTTGCAATGTCAATACCTACACTACACACCTTTACTTACACAGTGTTCATGAAAAAATATATATTGTGACAACAACTTGACTAGATACAATAAGGTAATTTTTTGAGATAATTTCAGTTGCTCTAAGTACAGTAGGGCCAACGGATCTCGGCGTTCGTGAAGTTAGCCGTTTCGATGCGCAGTGCAACTTTTTCATACAAAATTTTCTACTGCGCAGCGCAAAGCCTGACTTCACGAACGCCTAGATCCGCCGGCCCAACTGTAGATTCTAGAGAATCTATCATGAGACACATTCTTAAAAAAACAGTTTTGAGAAGGACTCCACTATCTAGTTTCAACGGGTGTTGATTGATACCTTGCATTAATTACCCATTACTAAAGGGCAAAACATGCAAATTAATTGAACCATCCAATCATATTAACTAATTAGCTCCATCTAGTATTTGTCTGAAAACTGCTTTTGATGAATACAGAGACAATCTTTACATCAGAAATATATTCTAATGCTATTAGGTACCTACAGTTGTTAGGTACTTACAATTACAATACAATTTCAGTATTTTTTTAAGGCTAATAGGATTTAGAGGTTTTTCAACTATGTACTACTTAATTAAAATACCTAATTGAGATTTTAACAGTCGTAGATTAGATACATAATAGTTACATTACAAATATTTTAATATAATAAGGGCTGACTTTTCAATAGGTACCTATAGATAACTTTTATCTGAGGAAATTAATATGCGATTTGACAGATATTGTATTGAAAATTGATTGAAAATATGTCATAACGCCATATTTATTCCTTAGATAAAAGTTATTTATCGATTGAAAAATCAGCCCTAAATCGTCTTTCGTACCACCTTTATAAGACATATTTTTAGTGTATCTAAGTACTTACCCCTTTTTTGTACTTTAATTTGGGGCACTATTATACCCCTTTATTGGGGATCTTATCATTCGTCAAAAATCGTAAGTAATGAACCCTCTTTAAATATCGAATGATAACTAACCAGGCTGTGCTAAAACGAATCAAATTATAATTACTTATGTAAAAAAAACCTTGGAGCTTTAGATAGTAAACAAACTTCTTATTTATATACCTAGGTACTTACTTCTGTTTGGGATTTTTCCATAGAAATCAAAATTTTTTGTGCATTCTTTTTTATTTAAGTAAGTATGCCAAAAGGTATCACAACAAATACTATTACCTAATTTGGTTTCTTAGAGCTGTTTCTTAGAGTAGAAGTAGGTATAAAGTTATTACAAAAATAAAGAAAAACTAAGGTATCACCAATTGCCATAAAAATAAAGATTTTGAAGTAAGTTCAAACTAGTGTTCACCAGCACATAACAGAAAGCATCAAAATGAATGAACTAATTTTGAAGAATTTATTAAAAATAGATTCCCTCAATTTGTTTTGTGTTGTGTTTGCGTTGATAAACATTGTCTTAAGTTGAAGAGCTAATCAATGTTGTGGAATTTAAGAATGGCTCGCCCGTTGATCTCGGAGTTGCAAAGCTTACGGACAACTTCTTGTGCTTCTTCAGCGGGGAACACCGAGTGTGGAGGTGGTTCAATCTGCAATTCAATGGAACTTTAAATTTTAAAAAAACATCGCTGTACTTAAACTACCGGACAATCGACATCGTAATTGAAATTTTGTTGGAGTAGGTAAGAAGGTATAAATCATAGTTTTACTGTTGTTTGTTGTAAGCTAAGCACATCATTATTTTCTTGTAAGTTCGGTTTACCTATAGGTACAATTAACTTAAATGCATTCTACGGTGAAGAGGACCTACAAACCAGCAGTACGAATTCGGATTCACACTTCTCGGAATGCATCCGATTCGAGGATTTTCTTCGGAAAATGGACTTTTTTTCATCGCTATCTATTCGCTGAAACAACGTCAACTTTCCGATTGAAATCGTCGAATCGGAAGTAATCAGGGTGCTGGCAGGTCCTTTATGTTATGGGAGAAGAAAAACATTCACAATTCAAATGAAAATTGTTCAAATTATTTGAAAACAAGAAGGATTTCGATCAATAAGTACATAACTAACTACTAATTTAAATTTCGCTTTAATTTTCAAATCAATCTCTAGTTAAATTACTATCATTTTCGTTTTAGTTTTGCGTAGCGAGGCAATTGAATGAAGCAAAGTCTGAACTAGTTTCTTTAATTGACTCATTGAAAGCGTCTAACGAATTCAGTCATTGCGGAATGCAAGACAACTTTATTATTGTCTAGTGGGGTACCTAAGTTATGAGAAACAAGAAGTCAAAAACTATAATTTTTGTCCATTAGCTTCCGTCCGCGGCTTGGCTCGCGTAGTACCCGGATAAAAAGAAGCCTATGTTCTATTCCCGGTTATTATTTATCTAGGTACTTATCTTTCAAATTTCAGCCAAATCGGTTCAGTGGTTGTCGAGTTATAGAAAAATTGTTGTCAGGTAGGCGACTGTACCTAGACCTAATAGGTGAAATAAAATTGAAGATGCGTTAACAACTGACCTCTCCACGTGCGACCAGTGAAACCATCTCCTTCAACTGCTCGATGGAGCCATTGGGCACCACAGAGATGTTCACATGCATATCTTCAGCTTTCTTTGCGAATTTTGGCAGAAGCTTCTCGCCGACATCTTCCGTCACCAGCACTACACCTCCCTGAAATTAAAAATAGGGACTTCACAATCGACAATCGATTTCGGAATAGTACCTGGTTCAGTTATGTTGGTGAAAATCAAGAGCTTGGTTTAGCTAGTCTCTAGCTAGGGAATGGAGTTTCTCAACGATTTGATTCCTCAAGCTGCTAAAGCATAGGTTCTCAACATACATACATACATACATAAACTCACGCCTGTATCCCATCATAGGGGTAAGCAGAGACCACAGATCGCCACTTGCTACGATCCTGACACACTTCTTTCGCTTCATTCACTCTCATTACATTCTTCATGCAAGCTCGTCGGTTTAGGGTACTCTTGACCTGGCCTTTTTCCAATAATTCGCCAATTTGGTCTAGGAATGTGCGCCTAGGTCTTCCCCTTCCGACGGTCCCATTCACACTTGCCTTATGGACCTGTTTTGTTAATCTACTTTCATTCATCCTCTCAACATGACCGAACCATCTTAGCATACCCTTCTCAATTCTCATCACTACATCTTCTTTCACTCCACAACGCTCTCTTATCACACTGTTTCTCATTCGATCTCTCAAAGTCACCCCACACATACTTCGCAACGCACGCATTTCTACTGCATTCACTCTACTTTGGTGTTTTTTCTGCCATACCCAACTTTCACTGCCATACATTAGTGTCGGCACTAAAACACCTCTATGCACAGCTAGTCGCGCCTTTTCGGACACTTTTCGACTGCTTAGAAAAGAATGCAGTGCCCCATTCACTTGATTTCCCGCATTCACTCTCCTTTCAACATCCTCTTCATGCTTCCCATTATTGTGCATTATTATGCGCATTCGTGGATTTGGAAAAGGCCTATGACAAAGTGATGAGGAATGAACTTTGGTCGGTACTGTCAAGGTATGGGGTGAACAGCAACCTTATTCGAGCTCTGAAGTCTCTCTACGAGGACTCCAGTGCTTGTGTGAGGATACATGGGTCATATACTGAATGGTTTAGCATCCAAAAGGGTGTTAGACAGGGATGTGTAGCGTCACCATGGCTGTTTAACTTATTCATGGACAGTTGCTTGCAAGATTTAAAAAATAGTGAATGTGGTTTAAGAATGAACGAGTTACTCGTCAAATGTCTTCTCTATGCTGATGACCAGGTTTTACTTGCGTCGTCGGCAGATGAGTTGCAGGCGATGGTAACAATTATGCATGGAGCTTTTGAAAGGAATGGAATGAAAGTGAATGTAAGTAAGACGAAAGTAATGGTTTTCGAAAGAGAGGAATGTGTGACAGTATGTAATATTTTGATAGATGGTGAAAGAGTGGAGCAAGTAAACAAGTTTGTTTATTTGGGTACATTGTTTACGAGAGATGGGAAGCATGAAGAGGTTCTCAACGTGGGCGATAAATCGAGATAAGGTGAGATGATTTACAAAGATCGGGTTACCTGAGCGAGGCACTGTAGTGAACGGTGCAATGATCGCGATGTTGTGCCGAAGTTAAGCACCACGTCCACGGGGCCTCCGCACGCGTCTGTTGTACGCTCGATCAACTGCTTTTCGTACAAGTCTTCGCTCCATTGCAATACATTTATCCTGAAAGGTAGAGGGATTGTCAAAATATGTTTCTTTACTACAACTATTCGCAAATACGTGGCACGTAAAGCTGTTTTGTATAATATTCATTCATGCATTGCCGATGATGGGAGGACGACCTCGAACGGTTTGAGGAGTGGTGGGAGATCGCCAAGGACAGGGATCACAGAACACACAGTGGTCATATATAAACATTCAGGCAGACTTTCATCAAGTGTGAAAGTCAAAGTGATGAATATGAACGTGGAGTGGATTTGGATACCTACCTATGTATATAAAAAGAGGTTGTCTAGGTAATAAGCCAAAGAAAAGTTAGATGGGTTCTGTGAATGAGGATATGAATCCGAAGGGAAGAGTGACTGTGAAATGAGGAGTGATGGAGAATGCAGAAATGAAACGTGATGTTAAGATGGAGATGATGATGACGAGGTACTCACGAATACTCCTCGCAGTTTTTCACAAGCTGAAACCCATCATCCTTAAATGTAGCCACGCAGATTCCTATCCTGTCTGTGTACGCGCCATGTTTGAAGCAGTGAGCTGCAATCCTGAGCGCCCACAACGCCATACCACCGGTCCCTACTATCAAAACTGTCGCCTTGTCCTTCTTGTTTGGTCCTTCTAATAAAATCTTCAGACACTCATTGGCTGTGTTCACTGTGTTCATGGCTAGCAATGCGCCCGTGGGCAGCATAGCGGCGATACTCAGTGGCAGATCATCCGGTATTGGAACCAAGCATTTAAAATCCGGAACGACTATGAAGTCCGCGTACCCATGAGGCACGCCTTCGTACGGGTACAGAACTATACGGGAGCCTTCGGTGATGCCGTCAGTTCTCTCTGCCGCTTTTCCAATCGCGTCGACGACTCCTGCTACTTCGTAGCCGGGGAACAGTGCTCCGTCTCTGAGGCCTAGATGAGAAGGCATTGACGCGTGCATGCCAAAACTTTCCATTTCTCCTGACAAGCTGCCAATTGAGGATGTACTGCACACTGAAGCTGAACGGGTTCTGCTGGCCCGGTAGCAAGCCCCTGCATACACCACTCGGATCCTGGCGCCATACATAGGCACGTCCGGCATAGGTACGTCGAAACTAAATACACATTCTTTAAGAGTCGCCCCGGGGGACTCTATCGAAACCTGTCTGCACAGCTTACTCATTTTTGTTGGTTACCTGTAAAGAAAATCTGTGTTATTCGTACCTAGAAACAATCCTAAGTATCTTACTTATAATTTCTATGCCCAAAAAACAAGACACAGATAACAATTCGAAACAATATTCTAGATCGCCACAATGTATTGTGACAATGTGACACTCAATCAAGATAACACAAACGATATGAATTAGAGCGATATGTATTGTGGTCTCGAATTCTCGATACGTTTGGAAATAAATTTATTTTTACCTTAGAATCTATTGCAAACGATATTTCTGCGCAGTGGCGACGTTATCACTAAATGACTATTAATTTAGTTTAGATGAATTGTCTTTTATACCTAGTCAACTCTGGGGTACAGTGCGATGTAGGAAACAACAACACACTTAGCAAATGAGTGTCATTTGTTTAGTAGAACACATTTTATTCAAGAACCTCTCTTGATGTAATCACAACACAACACTAACATTGTTTATTATAACAAAGGAGGTGCACTGCTTGTAGCAGAGTTGTTTTGCTAACTATGGATGGACTGATAAGAGCTGATACATAAATCACTATTTATAGCGAGATAGGTGCAGGAGTTTTGATTAAGTAAGTATACTTAGGTATAAATATTGTGTTTCCTGATGTGTAGGTAGGTAGGGCACTGTAATAATTATTATTAAGTAGGTAGGTAGGTATATTTGTTTACAGAAAATAACAGAACAATATCGTCCGCGAATAGCATGCACCAGGTTGCCTCCTCCTGTATGTCTATGACAGTGAATCCATTACCAGGAGGAACAAATAAGTGCTTAGGTACGAGTATATAGCCGATTCCTGGTGCCAAACCTGTAACCTATCGCCACATTGAAATTGTCCGTGATTCCAGTTTCAGACCGGACATGATCTAGTACCTACCTATACCTACCTACTCACCCACCATAGGTACCACATACGTACCTACTTCTCAGGCACTCCGTTATTAATAACAGATTCGGCGCACTGAGAATCTCCTCCTTTTTTTGAAGTCAGTTAAAAATAAGCACCTACCTATTACATTTAGGAAGGTAGGTCTAGGTACCTACCTAGATACTGACCTGACACACCATGACATCAATTAGATATAATATTAAAGGTACCAAGTCCACTTTGAATTACTTTCTGGGACTCTAAAAATAGTGTGGGAGCAAGAACGAGAGTTGTTCTACATATCGGTTTGGTTTACCGGGCTTACCTGCTAAGTGTTACACACGAAATCATCGCATGTTATTTTAACAGCGTAAACAAGGGCAGGACAACGGACGGGCGGCGACAGCGATGCCGCACCACAGAATACACACTACTGAGATCACTCCGCTAGCGAATGATGTGATGACCAAGTCCAACGAGCGAAACAAACTACATCGACCAAATTATATAAACACATCGCTATGACCTTCCCTTACGCCAAGGTTAGAGAATAAGGGAACAAAGAAGACAAAGGACCATATTTTATTTTTAACATCAATGGCACTATCCATAGAGACTTAGGTATTCCAAGTAAAATGAGCATTATAAAAATCCAGCCGATTTCGTGATTTTTTTGTCCATAGCACTTCAATATTCTCAGATTTTATTAAATTTAAAATAAACATTTACCTGTAGGTTATCGATTTATCAATAACAAGAAATTGTTGAAACAACTCGCACTATTATTGTAGGTAATAACTACCTATTATTTAAAAAAATCACACTGTATATTTACACGGACAAAGGCAGAAATGACGTCATTGGCGTTTTTTTAAACAAAACGTTCCTTTACTTGGTATACATTGCTTGGCGTTCTGCCTTTTGTTTGAGTCCTAATTTAATCTCATTGCTAAATGCGTGTTTTGGAACAAAAATGTATTCCTTGCCAGTATAAAATTAACTACCCCATTTGCAAGGTTTTTTATGCCACAGATGTACTAATAATAGGAAACTTGCAATTTTATTTAGCTAATTGGTACTAGAAATATTTATTAAATTGAAAAAAATAAATATAATTAGCTTAGATAGCATTACGAGTTAAGTTTGATCTCTTTGGAAACCAATAGCTGTTATCGGTTAATGTCCAAACTCTAAATATAGAATGAAATCACATTGTCATTTGTATACTGTTCAGTCCGACCACAAAATCGTGTTTAAAAAAAATTCTCGCATTTTATTCAAAAATAAAACATTAAAAGTTATAGAAAAAGTGAACGTTTAAAAAATAATTTCCTGAAATCTTGCAGTTTTTATTGAAATGAAATGAAATGAAATGAAATGAAATGAAATAGTTTATTCGCTAGAAATATGGTAAGTACATACCTACAGTTGTAAAGTCAATAATATTAGTCCACATATTTCACCAAGAAAATAGTAGTATGTTTACTGATACTTTACGTAGAGTCCGCGCAAAAGTGGGATATTACTTGTTTTATTTACTTTATAAGCTCTTTTAGTCTCGGTCGTTCAGTTATTCTGGTGTGTAAAATTAACGAACGTACAAACGTGCATAAATATTATTGCTCAAGCCTTATTTAGTCAATTAGTAAGTAATTTTTTACCTAATCTAGTTCTGCGATAGCAGCACCGCGTCTATCACTAGTTTGAATATCATTGCGCTTAAAAAATGTTTCAAAAGACTAGGAATCAACACAAAACAGTTTAAAACTCCCGTTATTGGATACACAGCTTATTCTAAAAAAGCTTTAATTTCTAATGTGTGTAGTGGGTTTTATTTTTATCCAGGGTAAAAATATGTTATGAGCTTATGTAGATGTATACAGGGTGTGGCAAATTCTTGGTCACTGAAGGGTAGCTACCTTTTCTCTTGTAGTTAGAAAGTTTTGTTCTTAGGAAACTTCAGTTTTATTTTGAAAAAAAAATAATTGCATTTTTAGATTTTTGAAAAAAAGTACAGTTAGCCTAAAAAATTACATTTGTCAAAAAAAACAAGTTGGTCTTAATCGACTCTATTTCCCACCAGGAACACTTCTCCCAAAGTAACTTATCAAATCAAATCGTAAGTTTTTGCAATAATTCAAAAAAACACATCCCATACATTTTCTATGAAATTAGTAGTTGTAAAAATTATAGTGCCACTTATTCGATCGTTCTTAATTTAATTTCATAACTGCTCCGGCAAGCTGGGAGGCTATTGTAAAGCGCGTATTTAAATTTAGAACAAAGTGCTTCCCTGCAGATGTACTAATGGTATGCTCCATGCATACCATTCTCTCTTGCGGTTCTGTCTTAGGCGCCTGAGGCTTTACAATAGCCTCCTAGCATGCTGAAGCAGTTACGAATTTAAATTAATAACCATCGAATAAGTGGCACTATAATTTTTACAACTACTAATTTCATAGAAAATGTATGGGATGTGTTTTTTTGAATTATTGCAAAAACTTACGATTTGATTTGATAAGTTACTTTGGGAGAAGTGTTCCTGGTGGGAAATAGAGTCGATTAAGACCAACTTGTTTTTTTTGACAAATGTAATTTTTTAGGCTAACTGTACTTTTTTTCAAAAATCTAAAAATGCAATTATTTTTTTCTTCAAAATAAAACTGAAGTTTCCTAAGAACAAAACTTTCTAACTACAAGAGAAAAGGTAGCTACCCTTCAGTGACCAAGAATTTGCCACACCCTGTATATGTAGATGTTTGTTGTGAAATTAGAAAAAATAAAAACTAAAAAAATCAAGCATCAAAATCGTTCTGCCATAGAATGTGGTGATACTAAGTAAACAACAGTGGTGCCATCATTTATTTTCTACTCTTTTTGGACTTAAATGCCCCCATAGATTAGAAATTAAATATTTTGCTATATGAATGGTCCTCACTCAACGTTCAAAACCTTTTGAAGCTTCAATAAACATCTGCAATCAAACAAATGCCTTGAAATTGTTATTTCCTTTATGTAATGAATTTTATGGAAATGAAAATCTCATCTGGCAATAGTGCTTGAGTAAACGAGAATTCTTGGAGATTTAAATTTATTGCTGGCAACCCATTTTGGCGTGGGTTTTTGTAGAGGAATATTTTGCTAGCGTGGGTTGAATCAAATTGTGAGTATTTTGTGAATTTATAAGGTTCTAAAGTTTAAATTGTTGTTTAGTGACATGTTATAGGGTGAGTAAATCGTTGGCAGAAAAGTTTTACTATGCGTCATTGCTTTCCTGAAGATCGTTGGCGTTCTTCGCGGTGGTCGCTTGTCGCTTCAGTCGGCCGTATTTTTTTTAGTGCAGGTGGTTGGTAAAAAAATATTTGTCTTTGAAAGTGGGAAGAGCCATTGAAATTACTTTGATTCTCAGTTGTTTGCTAGTCCAAGTACAAAACACGTCACAATAGGCTCTGGTTAAGTATTTTAATATTTCGTAGGTATCCTGGCTAAAGTACTTAGAACCGAAACCCATTGCGTAGGTTCAATTAAATCGTGCCCACATCACTGTTGGAAACGGGTAGTTTATTCTCGTGTAACAAAGACACTTGACTACAGTAGTAGGTACAGTGAGTAAATAAATTTGAGTCTGTTTACAAATACTCATATAGATATGTAGAAAGTACTTCATCATCAAAAGTCAAAAGTCAAAAAGTCAAATTCGTTTATTCAATAAGATCACAAGTGTACCACTTTGAAATCAAGTGTATCATTTTTGCCTTGCCCTTTTCCCACTACGAGGGGTCAGCACAACATGTTCTCTTTCACTCGTCAACTCAGTAGTCACTTATGGTAATGTATTCACAGAATAGAACCTTCCTGCCTGTTCTAACTTAATTTCAGAGAGAGAGAGAGAGAGAATAATTATATGATTTAAAGTGGATTATTATAATTACAAATAGACATTCAACGAGGCAGAAATATGATTAGAGGGCGAAGCAGCTCGTCACTCTAATTGCAAGGAGACCGACACTGTAGACAGACACTACGACTCCACAGAAATAAATGGCCCGTTGAATATCTGTTTGCACGCAAGAGTCTAAACCCATCATAACATTAAATAGTAAGCTGTAGACCTCCCCTGGCAGTTCCTTTCAGTTCCAAGCAATCCTAAACCATTATTGTCTAACAGCTTCTACTACATCGTCAGGGCACCGAGCGGGTCTGCCCGGTCAATGTCCAACTCCTGGCTGCCACTCTGTGATGGCCTTGGTCTGACCATTTTCATCTAGCCGAGTATTCTGTCCATCTCCATGGATGAATTTGTAAGTAATATCTCATATTTTAGTTTTATTTCTGTATATAGATTTTGAAACAGTGCTCTATATTAGTCATAGTTGTCTTTCATCTTAGAGTACCAATGAAGACTATGATTAAAATATTTTCATCATTAATTTTATGGTAGAAGTAGAAATAAAAAGTAACTAGTACTATTGGTATATTGAAAAAGATCTGAAATCATGAATAGAAATGCTTCACTATTTTCTGCACATCTATTTCATTCATCAGTATATAATATTAACACATAATATGTTAAATTTTCCATTAACCGCTCGCCTGCTTAATGACGGATCCGCTCGAGACACAATTGATTTTCTATTGTGTCTGGAATCCCGACAGACGAGGGATTAAAAAAAGAAAGAATTTCATAGTTACCTAATTGAAGTTTAACTAGCACTTACTCTATCTTCCTTTAGCACCTGAATTTCTACATTTGTTAGACAGAGATAGCAAGATAAAAACTGTCCTAACAAAACAACAAACCATCTGCATGTTTGTGAGTTTAGATCAGTGGTTCCCAAACTTTTTTTTCTCATGGACCCCTTTCAAAATTTAACTGGTTTCGGTGGACCCCCCGCTGCTACATTTCTACCATATTCCCAAAACTCGTCAGAAAATGAGAACCAACGTGGACCCCTTTCGAGTCTCCCGTGGACCCCTGGGGGTCCACCTGGACCACTTTGGGAATCACTGGTTTAGATGTTTGTGTTTCAATCATGACTATCAGTGTACTACTGTTTTGAATTAACCTTCGAATAGGTGTTAAAACTTAGGAAGTAAGCCAAAGACTAAAGATAGTCCTGGAGCCGTACCATAAACTCTTAGCTTAGAGCTATGTTAAAACAAGCTTGAAACTGTCCTGCTTTAGGAATGTTGAAACAAGCCTAAAGCAGGACTATTTCAAACTTTTTAAGAGTTCATGGTATGGCCCCTGGACCAAATCAGGAAACGGAAGATTTAAAAAAATATTACATTTTACATTGGTCATCAAAATGTTATTACAAAATGAGTCTAGTAAATTGTTCTTATGGTTTAACCTGGCTATATTGTCTTATTCAATTCAAATGTATGATGATAATGTTTCAAATTATGAATCTTGGTGGCTAGATATTCACAGAATATTTTTAAAACTCCTTTTAATATGTGCATAGTTATGTTTTGAAATTCATATCCGACCTGAGTTTGAATGGATTTGTTTTTGTAAGGGTGTATGCACAAGTACCGTAAGAAAATTGCCGGTTTAGCACAGATTTATAAGATTTTGAAATGTGACGTCACGAAACTTAGTATCCCTCCCACCCCTTGTCACACAATGTCACACTTCGTTGACCCCCCCCCCTAAATTGTAACGTACTTTATGGATGATCTCTAAATAGTATAAATTAGTTTGTATGCTACAGCGAATATCTGACGCACTGAATTATTATAAATACATATGCATCCGGGTATTTGTCACGTAAATTACCGTATTATTTTGCCCGACGTTTCGACTGGATTGCACTAGCCGTGATCGCGGGAAGACTGAAGTGTTGGAGGCCGCAGCAAAGCGAAGGCGTTTGTTGAACTACCCTCACTTGATCCTCAGAAATGACTATAAGGGCCGGTTCCCACTACTGAATTATGTTAGTTTGAGCTGTACATAATGTTCTACTCCATCTATATGCTACGGACAATGATAAGTCCGGTCACTATGAATAAAGACTGTATCAAGTGGGCAATGTAATTAAAATTGCATGATTAATCATCTTTCTAGGGCATTATGAATAATGACTACACTATCTCAGGCAATGTAATAAAATAGATTAATTGTAGTGTTTTAGTTTATTTACTACATTTCTGCGTTTCGGCGGCCGCTGCCGCGACACGCTCGCTATGCTCGCTCGCCTTGCGCGTAGTTTTTTTTAGGTAGGGTATAATAAATAATGAGTAATTTGTGTTTTTAATTTCTTTCCGATAGTATCCCATCTACCACTACCCAGGCTCGTGCTCTCGACTTGTGCCACCCGGGCCCTTCCGACCCAGTCCGATACTGCCACTTCTTACTGAAATAAATTAACAATATCTGGGCGACCGAGCTCTGCTCAGGTGCATAACGCCATCTAGTGGTTTAATTACGAACCACATTGCACTTGTAAATCTTGTTGCGTAAAAATGCCAAGAAAACGGCTTTTCCCAGATATGAGACCTAGCTAGATCGATTTTTCGCCGCCGTAAAGTACTGCAAATTTCATCGAAATCGTTTTCGAGAACGTCACTACAAACAAACCTCAAACTTCAAACATCAAACAAATATTGCTTGTTTAATAGAATAGGATTTGTAGGAAAATGTTGTCACTTTCACAAAATGACCATGATGTCCATCTACTTTTAAAACCTACCATTTATAGTGCAAATTTGGTTTTAGTCAGACTCATGATTCGATTCATGACTTGACAGCTAGCTAAAGTCAACAAGGACCGCCGAAGTGGCGGGCAGAGGGGGCCAAATGCCCCCTCAAATCAATCGGTGGGTGCCGCGCCCCTAACTTTGGTTCAGGTTTCAAATGTCCTGAGATTTTCACCAACTTGAATATTGCCTGTTGTTATCACTTGTTGCTTTGCAATGCCCAAAATAGCATTATTATACCATGAACCCTCAGATTATCAATAGCCGATACAGTTTTGAAGAATTTAAATTACAATATAATTAACCTTATGTGAACTACTATGTTACATCCAAATCCTATGAGAGAGAAATTTACATTCTAATCACATTCTCAGTAACTATGATTATGTAGCCTGTAACTTATTTGAAACCTACAAATTGAGATAGGCGGCGCTTCCGCTTTGACTTTTGGGCGCTGTATTGACTCTCCCTACCTAGTACTTGGAGCATTTAGTTCGGGTAAACTCCGTTTGGCGCCACCTGTCGCTCACTTCGAGCGAGTCGCTCGGGTAGATTCCTCAGTTGGCGTTTGACTTTCGTTGCGACTGGTTGGGTGCAAACAACGACGAAGTCGTTCGAAGTAATTTTGAATTTATTTTTTAGAAATAAAAATAATAAGTGCAACTCAAGTCAAACTGTAAGTAAATCCTTTTAATATTGCAGTAAAGAGTTCCTTTTAAAATATAATAATTTTGTGCTTTTCGTTTTAGTGGAATTATGAGTGACGACGAAGCACAGGAAATTGGCTCTCCAGTTCCAGGACCGAGTGGCGAGGGAAGAAAAATTAACTACAAGCGGCCACGGCGAGTGTATAGTAGCAGTGACGATGATGGTGATAATGACGATACCACTGTGTCGCCGACACCAAAACGTGCTTGTACGAGGGAGGAAGTATCGGATCAGAGGTTGGATTTTCTCCAAAAGCAGGTTAGCGAACTTAAATATTTGTTGACTAGAAATTACCATGACGTGCCTAGATCTACGGCCGATAATGACGGCCTATTTCAAAACTTGAAGGATGATGATTCAGTAGCGTCGGGTCTGATTAAGCCTGATGGCCCAGATTTTGAATGGGACGACTGCACGGTTACTTCGGAGGCTGTCAAGCGCACTGCTGAATCTAAACTCAATTATCTGCGTAAAATCCAACATTTTGATAGCACTGAGTGGAATAGCGTCCGTTATACGGATGTTCAGAAGAAATACATTTCTTCACCTGCATTTACAAATCTGACAATGAACGATGAACTTTTAGCCTTTGAAACAAAGTTCTGCCAATCGAGATCACTTGATCAAAGTTTCGGAGTCCTGACAAATATTTTGATTGCACAAAAGGAAGCTTTACAGACGGCACTCAAAGATTTGTTAGTTTGGAGCGCCAACAGCGACACGCACTTAACAAGGTCTTCGCTAACAACCAAAGTCCATGAACTGTTTTCTAATACATGTCCGTACATGTCTGTGTCCAAAGATATTTTGCAGTTGGTGTGCGGAAGGCGTGCAAATATTATTGAGCATCGAAGAGAGAACGCTCTCTCCGCCGTCAAGGACAAGTACAACAAGGCGATTTTACGAAAAATACCTCCTAGCTGTGAGAATGTTTTTCAAGCAAAGGAGTTCAGCGATGCTGTGGCCAAGCTAGGAGGTGGCTCTAAAGTGTTTCGCAGACCGTTCCTACCTGCCGAGGGTAGCCAGGTCACACACAACCGGCCGTACATCCCCACTGAGGGTAGCCGAACAGCACCAAGGCGGTCAACCGACCCCGCGGTGTCATTTCGAGGGTATAACCAACCAAACCGAAACCAGCAAGCTCCCGCTTCTGGTAAAGGCAAGTCGCTCGCCGGAAAACGACCGTATTCCAGTGCGAAAAATAAATCTCACCAAAGACCGCGAGAACACTACCGCGACAATCATCGAAGACAATGACTATCCCGTGATTTTCAAAGCCGGTCAATTGCGCCATTACCATCATATCTGGCAAACCATGGGAGCTCCAGGTCATATTTTGAAAATAATTCAGGGTTACCGAATACCCTTTTTAGAGAAACCACCCTTACGACTTGTATACAAAAATCGAGCCCGAATGCTGTCGTCACCAGAGCTAAGCGAAGAGATAAGTCAGATGTTGGAAGATTCGGTAATCGAAGTGGCTCCTCGGAACCCTGGTTTTATCTCAACCATGTTCCCTGTGAAAAAACCAGACGGCTCGCAAAGACCGGTTTTAAACCTCAAAGCCTTGAACTTCTACCTCCAGCCAAAGAAGTTTCGGCTCATAAATATGCAGAGGGTGCCTCATTTCCTGCAGACCGGAGATTTTTTGATGAAAATCGATCTACATCAAGCCTATTTCCATGTACCAATCGCGAGATCGCACCGTCGATTTCTGAGATTCATCTTCAAAGGTACAACGTACCAGATGACCTGTCTGGCGTTCGGACTTGCAAGCGCACCAAGGACCTTTGCAACCTTATCGAATTGGGTGGCGCAGAAGCTCAGAGAAAAAGGAATAAGGGTCATAGTGTACTTGGACGACTTCCTCCTGGTGAATCGTTGTCCTCAAGTTCTTCAGCAACAAATGAATCAGGCCATCGACCTTATGACCAAGCTCGGATGGGTAATAAACAAGAGGAAGTCGTCCAGTATACCCGCTCAGGAAATAGAGTTTCTTGGAATTCTCTGGAACACCCGGCTAAACCGAAAAAGTCTTCCAGTAAAAAAGGTAACCTCTCTGAAAACGCTGCTTCTTCGAGCTCAAGGTTCAAAAACTCTTACCCTATTGGACCTACAAAAGATAATGGGAACCCTACAGTTTTCCAGTTTTGTAATAAACCACGGAATGTTACGGTACCGAAATCTCCAGTCGTGCCTCAACCAGGCCCTGAAAACGAATGTGGCGATTCCATTAAGCCCTGGTGCCAAAGAAGACATCAATTGGTGGCTACAGAACACTCATGCAACAAGCGAAATTTGGTCAGCTCCGGTATCCTACCATATAATCACCGACGCGTCAGCGAGCGGCTGGGGAGCGTATGTGAACGGCATTCACATTCAAGGCACGTGGTTGCCAGAAGAGCTTCAACTTCATTCGAACCTAAAAGAATTACTGGCTGTTTACAAGGTACTTTCACACAGAAATGTAGCCATAGATTGCAGCAACAAAACCATTCTGGTTCAAAGCGACAACCGAACCACACTAGCATTTCTACGCAGGCAGGGCGGCACGAAATCTATCGGTCTGATGCATTTGACAAGAATGATTTACCATCTATTAGAGCAATACAACATAAATCTAATAACCAGCTACCTTCCAGGCACTCTCAATGGTATAGCCGACAGTCTTTCCAGGTACAAGGCCCTAACAGAATGGCACCTGTTGCCTCAGGCTTGCCAGCTGATCTTCGAGAAATGGGGAACCCCTCAGGTGGACCTGATGGCATCCAGAAGAGCCCATGTAGTAGCGAAATACGTGACTCTGGACCTAAAAGATCAACAAGCTTTCTCCCACGATGTTTTCAGCCAAGTTTGGGATCACAAATTAGCGTGGATCTTCCCACCACCGTGTCTGATGTACAAAGTCCTGTCATTTCTGAACGAAGCCAAAGGAGTATACATAGTGATCTGTCCGAAATGGAAGAACGTGTTTTGGAGGACAGACCTAAAGAAAAGAGCAATAGCCCCTCCGTTCACAATCAAGAACCTAGAATCAGTCCTAATAGACACGAGAACGAATCTACCCCCTGCGCAAGTAAACAAGCTAGTATTAGAGGCATGGAAATGTCGGGGTGGGATGATCTCCTAGGTGACTGGACACCTTCAGAAATAAATATCATCGAATCTAGTTGGAGACCTAGTACATTAAAAACCTATAAACCAGCCTGGACCCGCTGGTTAAAGTGGTGTAAGGAATCTGGGATAAATAACAAAACTCCAGGAGGCGACGGCCTCGCAAAATATCTTATTCATTTACATACAATAGAAGGTTTAAGCTACAAAACAATACTGGTACATAAATCTGTTATATCATCATTTTGTCAGCCAGAATCCGAGGCAAAACTAAGTTCTAACATATTGGTACGACAGGCATTGAAAGGAATAGCGAATAAATCAGCAGCAAGAAACAAAGTCAGGCCACCGATCTGGAATCCGCAGGTAGTGGTAGAGTGGATGCTGCAGTCAGAACCCAATCTTGACAGTATGTTTGAAGTTTCTCGACGATGTGCCACGCTGCTCCTTCTAGCCTCAGGAAGACGAGTCCACGACCTGACGTTGTTATCTGTGGAAGACGATAAATATATTATTGAAGATGGTTCTGTAACATTTTGGCCACTTTTTGGGTCAAAGACAGACACAATTAATCACAAACAGTCTGGTTGGCAACTTTTATCTGGAGATAACTGGAAAATTGACCCTGTTTTTTTGGATTAAAATGCTCATACATAGCTCTCAACAAAGACGACTAGAGGGTGGTAATATAAAGAATCTGTTTGTCTCAACAAGAGGAAAGCCCAAGCCAGCAAGTCGGACAATTATTGCTGGTTGGATTAAAACAGTTTTGATTGACGCAGGAATTCAAGACTCACCTGGTTCAATAAGATCAGCGGTTGCATCGTTGAATTGGGTAAATGAAATGCCCTTAGAAGACATTTTGGCTCGTGGAAACTGGACATCTTCTAGCACACTTATTCGATTTTACAAACGTCCTGTTAAACCATGTATCGTATCAAACACACCGTGTCTCGTTAATAATTTTACACCTTTGTAATGATTATCTGTAAACAAACATGATTTAAATAAAATTGTAACCTAAATAAGTACATTATTTTCATAAGTTTGATTATGGCCTAATTAAGTAGGTACATTATTTTCATAAGTTTGATTATTTATGGCCTAATTAAGTACATTATTTTCATAAGTTTGATAATAGAATACACTTTATGTTACTTACCTTTTTTGAAATAAATTATTTCTTGAAGTCACAGTTGGCTTTAAATTTTTTACACCTAGTCTGGCGCCACCATGCGAAAATAAACAGGTCTCAATTTGTAGGTTTCAAATAAGTTACAGGCTACATAATATTAGAATTTTTCCTGAAATAAAAATTACTTATTATGTACCTAACTTATTTGAAACCTAAGTAAGGGCTGCATGGTGATTGAGACTTACTGAGGAATCTACCCGAGCGACTCGCTCGAAGTGAGCGACAGGTGGCGCCAAACGGAGTTTACCCGAACTAAATGCTCCAAGTACTAGGTAGGGAGAGTCAATACAGCGCCCAAAAGTCAAAGCGGAAGCGCCGCCTATCTCAATTTGTAGGTTTCAAATAAGTTAGGTACATAATAAGTAATTTTTATTTCAGGAAAAATTCTAATATTATTTCGAATTAAGATAATTTTGAGAAATGTAATAATATATGTAATCTTGCTATTACTATTTTCTCTGTTTTTGAGAGTAACTAGAAGCCCTATACATTACGCTACGCTCTACATACTGCGACTGTTTTTATATGTGCTTCGTCCCTCACAATCTTGTTTGTAAGCCAAGCTAGCTTAGCGAAATTCTGTACACTAGTGCCCAGCGTTTAATAGTAAACTTCCAAATCACGCAATATTCGCTTATTAAGGCCAAGCTCCAAAACGGTTATGATTGTTTGCCTGCAAATTGTAACTAAACGGAATATCTCATCAAGTTACAACTCCAATTATGTGATTTTTTAATCTTTTTTCTATTTAGTTCTAAAGGCAGAAACAAGATTAATAGAAATTTACATGATACTTTTACGTTTTGAAAATGACACCTTTTCTCAAGATTTTTGCATTTTTCTTGAAAACCAGTTCAGCTACATATACAAAATAAATACTCACAGAAAGGAAATTTAGTCTTTTATTTGCTTCTAAGTTATCGTTTACCTAGACTGCTTATTTTTCTCATAATAAGCAAAATTAGTTTTGAGCTTTACTTCTGAGCACAGAGAGTTAAACGGATCAACCGAAAATCAACCTTATTGAGTCCCGAGTTGCTATATAAATAAACACAGAATCGAACGCAGCTCATTCCGCTTCTGGGCGGTCACAAGGTCGGATCCACGCGCGTTTTGACATTTTGACATTTGACAAGCTATTTGCCCGCCCCGGCTTTGTACAGGTAACAGAAAATGAAACCAAAAAGTCATAAAGTTAGTAAGTATTTAGTTTTTTTTTCGATTAGGAAAAACAATACTAACTTTACGACCTTAGTAACTAGTAGTTCGCCCCGAACTGAGATCTCGCGCACCGTAGATGGCCAACATTTGGACTTTCTTCTGACTACCCCTATAATTTCAAGTGCTACTACTGCCGGGTATGCCTATTGCGCTAGCTCTTCATGGTAAAAAATACTAGCATGCATGCAATACATAATGTCGTGTCTAATTTTTCATTTATTTCATATTTATGAATTCTCGTCGTATTTTTAAAAGTATACGTCCTAGAATAAAAATAATAACTATTTTAGAATGTACAAATAAAGACCTTTCATTTGACACCGCACTCAATATATTTGTTTACTTAACTTTTTTTACCCCAATTATTTTCATTTTTTATCAAATTTTTTTTTATCATGAAAATAAATCAAGTAGCATCTAAAATCATTGCAAACCAAACCGCAACGATGCCACTCTCTTTTTAAGACCGACCAGTCAATGAGCTACGAAGACATCGAAACTCTATGAAACGGGAGCTCTTGCAGCTCTGGTTTCGTAGTTTTTGGTCTTTGGTCGTATTTCAAAAACTATACATCCTAGATTAAAAATAAAAACCATTTTGAAATGTACAAAATAAGCCCTTTCGTATGACACCCCACTCAATATATTTGTGTAACTTTCATAATTTTTTACCCCCTTGGGAACCCAATATCTTCACAACCCCTTCATCGATTAAGCTCATATGCTCCACCGTAAATTTCCTTACCACAACCTATTGACCTACCAAGTTTCATGCAGATTGGATGAACGGTTCGACAGTTATGCTCGAACAACAATTCGTGAAACATACAAACATACAAACATACAAACATACAAACATACAAACATAAAAACATACAAAGCAAAATCGCCCAACTTACCACTAAGATCTTCGCTCGCTTCGCTCGCTCGATCGATAATGCACAGTCCCTCCCTAAGGGTAATTTTGAATAAAATAAAAATAAAGTAGGTATTTAATTACTCTGGTGAATCAAACCAGAAAATATTTATTTAAAATAGAACTTTATTGCAACCCCTTTAAAAATTCATAACTTAGTACTTATTATTTTATTGTTATTTAAGAAATTAGGTACATTTATTTCTTAGAAACTTGCCTCCTTTTTTCACCTTCTTGTTAGATAGAACAGAAGATCGAAAATCACTATAGATTACGAGTAGAACAAAAAATCGGCAAAATTAGTTTAGTAGTTACGGAGATACGTGGTAAAACAAACATTCACACAAACTTCTCTCATTTGTTATATAATAGGACTAGTCGAAATCGAATGTCATTCGGAACAAAATGGAGTGGAGTCGCATCCTCAACTATATAATTTGGCTTTTGTTCAAGGACTGTCTTGGCCAAGTGGGATATTACCCCGAATTTAGTTTTTTTTAGCTTCACTTGTATTCATCTATGTCAACAGAATCTTAGAACGTAGTTTTAATCCATTTCAAAACGTCGGATCAAAATGTGCACACTTATCAAGGATCAATGACATTATTATTTTACCACGTTTTTATTATACTTATATAGTCACTTTCTTGTTCGTCTGTCTATCTGTCTGTCGTTCCGGGGGAAATCTCGCGCGACTAAAATTTCGAGCACTTTCCGTGTAGCTGGCCGGCTAAAACTGTCAGGGTAGCTCACAACTCGATGACAACGCATTCTAAATAAATAAATAAAGACGTGGTTTTTAGTTTATTTTTTAATCTAAAATTAATTTACATAGTTAATTTTAGTACTGTAATTTTGTACTTTATCGACTCGTATGTAACTATAGCGTGTTTTTTAGTGTTTTAAACTCCGGTTGGTGCATATATCCAGTGTCGAGTGACCCGAGTGCTTATGGGCTTAATCAATGAAGGGGTTGTAAAGATATTAGGTACTCAAGGGGGTAAAAAAATAAAAGTTATACAAATAAATTTAATGGGGTGTCATATGAAAGTTTATGGTTCACAAATTGTAATTTACGCTAAACTTAACGTATTATGACAGTCCTAAGAAAGCAAAGTCGGCGTAGTTTGTAGTTTGTAGTTCACACAGTGAACACAGCATACAATTATTTGTGATTAGACTTATCTAGGTATAAAGAATATAATACATATTATGTCGGAGTTGGAGCTAGAAAAGGGAATGTTAATTGATTTGATACTTCGTTCTGCACTACATCCTGTTAACAACGCCATCTGTAGACTAATAATGGAAACGTCAAATAGACAACTGTCATTGTCACTTGGGTGTGGTCGACACAAAGTAGGCAGAGGGCGCTAAAGTCAGTTTTGTTGTTGGACAGTTCGCTTTCCTCGAGCGGGTGGCGGGCGGCGTGGCCACTTTGGTTCTGGCATCGGAGCGGAGCGGTCGCTCCTCGATAGTAATAATGTTCTGTGGGTAGCTTTGTCTCTTTCTGTTGAACTCACCGCGTTTCCATTTTGTTTTTTAAATGGTGATAGTAATTCTAATCGGCAAAAATCGAATCAATCCTCTGTTTAAGTCTTGTGAAAGTAATTGTGATTACAAAATAGACATCCTGACTACACGTTACATTGGTTATTTCGTGTCTTTGAACATATCGCACCTCCAGTATTAAAGTGACACATTTCAAAAAATAGGGAAAATGAGTTAAATATGTAGAAAAACTCAGAAAAAAAAACTCTACCCGCTAGTGTTTTAAAAACTGCCATTTTCTGGTTAGAACGTGTGAAAAACAGTAGCTGCGTCATTTTCATTTTGGCGGTTACGCCTGCCTCCCCCGCAAAAAAACGGCCGTATTCAGCATTGCATCAGCCGAGATTGCCGTAGGACGTTACATGTTTAGAATCAAAATAACCAAAATCCCAATACAGCTGTTTAGTACGCGAAAATCAGAAAAAAGTGTGCGATTGTAAAATCGTTTTTTCGCGTTTCCCAAAAATCGTGTTTTTTGAAATGTGTCACTTTAATACTGGAGGTGCGATATCGGACCATCCATACTTCACGCCCAGAACCCTCTCCCCGACAAGTATATGATCTTCTTATGAAATATTATCTTATTCCATTAAACGAGCAATATTTGTTTGTTTGTTTATTTGTACTCACGTTCTCGAAAACGGCTCTAACGATTTCGATAAAATTTGCGGTACAGAGGTTTACGGTTTACGGGGGCGAAGAATCGATCTAGCTAGGTCTCTACCTAGCTAGATCGATCGAGACCTAGCTTTTTTTAAATACATACTTAACTCATTTTTCTTTTTCTTTTTTTCTCGATTTGCACCCAAGCAGAGCTTGGTCGCCCAGATATTCTATAATAAGTAATAATAATTATGAAGGTAACAACTAGGTATCACTACCATCGAAAAAAAAAAATTGATGAAGTCTCCATGACAATGTTCGCTACTTCAACAAGATGTTAAAATTATAATTATTTCAAGATAGTTTCAAAAGTTTTAACATGTCAAAATATCGTGAATAGATAGAGGGTAGAGGGGCGTTTGGGGGGAGTCAACGATGACATTTCTTTTGAAAGCTAATCCTTAAAAGACACATTCATTATCATCATTCTCCTGCCCTTATCCCACGCTAAGTGGGGTCGGCACAACATGTTTTTCTCTTCCACTCACTTCTATCATTCGTCAACTCTGAATCCACTCCTCTCACATTAATATCCTCTTTCACACAATCCAACCACTTCTTCATTAATAACAACATGGAATTAACATTCTCTATACTATGCTAATTCGTCACAAAAAGATAATTATGACCTGGAACAAGAAACTCGTTTCGGACTAAATAGCCATTTATTTGTCCTGTTTTATTTTACTTGTTATTATGCCGATTTATCAAAACAGTCTGTACGTTTAATTTGTACTAAAGTTGCCAAAGTTTTAACAAAGATGGTTTGGTATATTGATAATTTTGTTTTAGACAAACATGGCCCAGCAATACAGCTTGAAATGGAACAACCACCAGCCCAATTTCATCTCGATGTTTGCAATACTCCGCAACACACAAGCTCTGGTTGACGTCACACTGGCAGCCGAAGGCAGACACTTACACGCTCACAAAACGGTGCTTTCAGCCTGCAGTCCCTACTTCCACGTAAGAGAACATGCAAATAGGTTTGAATCAACAAGTAGTGAATCGAGCTCATGCGCATCGCGTCGCGAATCGGCTCTCTACGCTTGCTATGTCCAGACGTGAACTTAGTTGTAGATATATAAAATCAGTATCCGGACTAAGGATGTTACTCAACTTCTACAATATAATATGTATAGACTCAATAGTTCATACATATTTTGTAGTTTGCTATCTTCTACATTTGGAGAAGCTATTATAATACTGAGTATTTACAAAAAGTGTATAAGTTTCTATCGGTTATCTGGTTCCTATAGTACAAGCTTTGCTTAGTTTGGGTCTAGATGGCGTTGAGTGAAATGTCCAGCAATATTTATCATATTACATTACCTATTTAATTTAATTCCAGTCACTTTTCGTGGAGAACCCCTCGCAGCACCCCATAGTGATCCTGAAGGATGTCACGTTCGCAGATCTGCGCACCATCGTAGACTTCATGTACTACGGCGAAGTCAACATCACGCAAGAGGAATTGCCTCAGGTTCACATTTACATTATTTAAACATTAATTTCAAATGATAGTTTGTATTCAAAATGTGGGATTTAACTTTATTCTAGCTAGGCTAGATGATCGTGCTGTTGTGCATTGGACAATTTGTCCAGCAACTAAATCAACCTGTCAGCTTTGTTGATCCTACCTATGGAAATACATAATCAATAAGATATCACCATAAGATCGCAATGTGAACGGTCGAATTGCTTCGTTCCGGCAGTTCAGAAACATTCCACTAGGGAAACTAAAATTAAACGAATAATTCCACATTACAGATGTTGCACTCTGCGAAGTCCCTGAAAGTGAAAGGACTTACCGAAACGGAGCCGACGTCTGTTATGCGATCGCAGTCATCGGAGTTTCCATACGAGCAATCGGGAGAGGCGAGTGGGGAACAGGCGGGCGAGCCTCGCGGTGACGTCACGGGCGAACAAGCCAGGGAACCTTCGAATGAGCCCACGAATGAACAGCCCCACGAAGTTGAACCGCAGCGTCGGCAAACCCCGTCTCCCAATGGCTCACCGGTTGCGAAACGACGACGGTACGCATAGCCACTTTGAAATGTCTTGACTGGCCTCTTAGCTCAGTTGGTAGTCGCTCTGCCTTGTGCACTATAGGTCGTGGGTTCGATTCCCACCCAAGACAAACATTTACGTGATGAACATAGATGTTTGTTCTGTGTCTGGGTGTTATAAAGTATTCTATGTACTTCTGTATATAAAAAAAAAGTACAAAAAAAAAAGTATTCTATCAGTTATCTGGTTCCCATAGTACAAGCTTTGCTTAGTTTGGCTTTGCTAGAAGGCGCTGTGTGGAATGTCCAGCAATATTAAAAAAAAAGTCTCTTTATGGTGCTTCTAGGGAACCCAGTAGGCAGAAGTCCTACCACAGAATACTACAGCTACCCAACTATAGCTAAAAACCTATAAACTATACCCATTGGTATTAGGCAGACTTATACAAGGTTTACCTTACTTCAAGGCTCTTTAAAGATTTATTTTATTTATTTATTCCCAAAAATACGTAATACTAACTTAGGTTCAGGCTAATAGTGTTTTTAAACTTAGATTAAGTTTGACTAAACACTAGGTTCTCGAAATTATTACAACAAAATTTATCTCAAATGCAAGCAAAATACAGCAACGTAAATACATAAGTAGGTACCTGCCTAGTTATAACAATTTAAAAAACATAAAAAATAAAAGATGTAGGTACTCAAATATCTATGCACGCACACACACATCGGCCGTCACAAAGAATACAATGCACTTACCACGTCAGGTGAGCGAGAACTTGGTAAACAACCAATGATATTATACCCTAGATTTGATACATTCATAGTCATCGTCGTTTAACATAATAATATGTTAATCAGTATGTATATCAGTGCAACCATATTATGGTTGCACACTAGGTTGTATACATCCCGATATAATGCACACTATTTTGACAAGTTCCGCAATTGAATAGTAGGTAGGTACATTTACCTATATTATAAGTCTAACTCAATATAATTATTATTGTTTTTCAATTAACACGTGACAAACACGTCCAGGTCGTCGCCCTACTTGACGCGGACTACAGACAAGACGTCCCAATTGGGACTTTTCCGAATCATTTTGCGCGCGCTAGAAACATTATCTATTATTTTTAAATATTATAATATATATTAGATGTTATAAGTGTTTGTCCGAGGCTAGTCTAAACACATGTTTTGCATAAATCTTAGTTTACAGCTAGGGGGCCACTTGCGGCCCTCGGGCCGTCGTTTGGCCACCTTTAATCTAAACCAGCGATTCTTAACCTGTGGTCCGCGGACCCCTAGGGGTCCGCGAGTATATGTATGGGGGTCCGCGGTCTCATCTATGGACCGATACTTTCTGATCCGATTGGTGCCAAAAAAATTTTGCAAGGATCTGTCGAGGATCTTCGGAGTTATGAATAGAAGTGCACCTCGAAAGTGCAGAAAATTGCTAAGCTCGAACATTAAAGTCGTTTTTTTTTTAATTTTAATTTAGTCATTTGTTCGTATTTGTAGTAGCTATAAATGGTCCGAAATTTACTGTTTTTTTTTATTATGGGGCTCCTTGATGTTGTGCTTGATGTCCTAGGGGTCCGTGGACGAAAAAGGTTAGGAAACGCTGATCTAAACCATAGTTTCTCAACCTTATATTGCCCACCGGCCACTTAGAGAATATATTTTTTTCAAAAGCCCACCCCATATCTTAATGTGCCATCTCAATGCCCCCTAATTTTCTCTGGGTTTTCTACTGCCCCCCTGAAAGTCTCAAACGCCCACAGGGGGGCGTTATCGCCCACGTTGAGAACCTATGATCTAAACTAAACCTTAGCTTTATCTACAATTACAGATACAGCAAGAGTTCAAACATATCCACGTCGATAAACATGGCTGGCGAGGAGAACCGCGACGATGGCGCTTTGGAAATAGTGAGAGAAGATATCACGCTCAGTAGCGTCACGCCACGTCGCAGGGAGTTCTCACACGAAGACAACGCTCAGCAGGTACGCCTCTACTCCTTAACTTTAGCCTTAAGCACAGAATAAATACAAAAGGCGCACTCCGCACTTTTTTTTGCTCTCTTTGTTTTGGCTTCGCACGCCTTGTGCATTCAGCCAGTGTCAAGTATTAATAACTTCAAGTTTATAGATAAATAAGATATACAAATACATATTACAATACATAAATATAATAACCCACCCCTCCCCTTGTGCCTCAGTAAAGATGTGGGGCTTTACTGAAACATCAACATGGACTTTTTGGGAGAAGTCGAAAAGCGATGCTATCCAATTTTGTTTCACTTGCCCACACTTATGCACATTCACGAACACTTGACGGTTAATAATCCACCATTATTACACATTAACATTCGAAGAAACACAAGTTTTGGAAAATAAAACAAAACGAAATCATGACTTCTCAAATTCCCGCCAAATCGTCGCACTCCGCACTTTAGGTACAAAGCTACCAGTACATTGGCGGGCCTTGGCAGGTAGGGTTCCCACTTGCCGCTCGGCTCGCACGCTAGCCGCGTCGCGCGTAATACCTATCACACGACAAGTCGACAACCCATCCGCGTCCCTCCGCGCCAGACAGTGACAGAGTTATGCGTTAGAAAGAGACCGCTATGAGTGCTAAGGTTCCCACGTATTCAGGCGGTTTCTATTACAAATAAATTAAATTATCAAAAATACGAAAAAAGTAAAAAAATACTTTAAGGCTTCTCTACTAAGTATTCTCTAAAAATATAGATTTTGTATGTTGTTGTGCATTTATTTTAGTGTGCGTAAACTAAATTGAAAACCCTTGAGTCTTTCCGTTCCTCTATTATAATTTGTTCTTTTTCAGAATTCAGAGCCTCAGAACATAAATATAGACGACTTAAATGTGGACCACAACCCCGCCGGCATACCACAAGGTTTGTTTCCACCATTTTATGTTGTTTCTTTATTATGTGACTTAAAAACTTTGCTATCTTTTAGTCTGTTTTCGGAATCATAAAGGTATGATTCCGATCTTAGCTGCACGCAGCAGTGCTGCCATTGTAGTGCATTTGATCTGCATTGCTGCCGCGGCATAGCTCGGAATGTAATCTCCATATTTGAGAGAGAAAATATTATAGGGACCAGTTGTAGTGCTATGGCAGCACTCTTGTGCGTAACGGAGTTCGGAATCATACCACACGTTCTCTGGCAGAACGTCGCTTCAAGTCCTTCTGGTGAATATGTGAAGTGACACTACGTAAAATCACGTGCTTCTTTTTAGTTCCGATGGTCAGAAAGTTATGCCACGTTTGATTTCAATGCAAATTTGGGAACTTCGTACTCTGTGTCACATCATATCAAATATCAAACGTCCACTGTCACATGGGACGGTTCAAATATAAGCCTAAGTATAGAGTTAATAAAAATAGCTTGGCTATGGGCTGCTCCTGCGACACAATGTCATTATACGTCGTAGAAATGCACTCATTAATAATCTACAACAAAAAAATAAACATTATCATGAAGCAAGCCAAGGTGTCTTATGATAAGTGGGGGATGACTTGGCGGTATTTAGGGGTATGAGATAGAAAAAGTATCGGAAAACATATTAGCTTAGGGCTATGTTGTTAATTAAAACGATAGGTACAAGAACTGTTTTCGTTCCCATTGTACAACTGTTCATCGACTGTTATGATTATCACTTCACAATATTCCACATCCCATTCCTATTATTGTATTTATAGTTTATCTCGACACGTATGTACGGGTGCGTGTGATCTCCCTTTGTCGTGAGTATGCGCAGCTGCCGCGGCACGTTCCGGACCTCTACTTTTCAGGGAAGGGAGATCAATGGATCTGTAACTCGTACAAAGTACGCCGTAGGTCGCCATCACGTACCGCGCGGATCGCCGGCGATCCGTCGGTCGCTCGTGAAACTGTTTAAAAAAACCATTAATCTCTCTTCCCAGGAGGTCAGTGGAGTATGATGGAGCACACTTACCCGCGGTATACGAACTCGTGCTTCGGGTCCGCGGGGGCGGAGGGCGGCGGCGTGTACATGGGCAGCATGATGGGCGGCGGGCACGCGGCTCTGGAGGGCGAGCTGGGCGCGTGGGCGGCGGCGGGGGGCGGCGGCGGGGGCGGCGGGGCGGGAGGGGGCCTGCCCGCCGCCGCGCCGCTGCCCGAGCCGCCGCCGCAGCCCAAGCGTCGGCGCACCACCAACCCCCAGTCCGAGGAGAACTTCCAGCGCGCGCTCGAGGCCGTGCGCATCGGCGGCATCGGCTTCTGCAAGGCGGCGCGCATGTTCGGAGTCAACAACCGCACGCTCTGGCTAGAGTACAAGAAGAAAGGATACCCCAACAACCGGCCGAGCATCAAGAGTCGCATCAAACGAGAGCACGCGACCCCGCCGCCGCCCCACAAGGAGGAGGCGACCCCCGCTCCCGACCACCACATGGCGCTCGTGTGCCAGCCGCACGCGCACGCCGCGCACGCCGCGCACGCCGCGCACGCGCACGCTGCACCGCACCACCTCTCGCTCGGCTTCGTGGAGTCGCGCACGCTCGACCTGCCGCTGCAGACCATGAACATCCTCGGCGGACTCAACTTCAACTCGATGCAGTAGCTTACACCTCTGCATATCGCACCTCTACCTCACAGAGACATTCTATGTGAAAATTCAGAAAGTACTGGTTACTTGCGAACTTTTGTAGACGAAAATGCTACTACAGTTACGGTGTCGATAGATGTGTGAATGTTCATTACGCAGAAATTTAAAAATTTACATTAACTCGGCGCCTTAATTTGGTTACAAAACTCATTCTAACCAGTGAACTTATATTAAAATTTTAAAGGCTTGTATAGCGGGGAAACGTACTTACATCACATTCGTAGCTCTCTTGATACATAGATATGCATCGATATGTTTAACCCTGCTTTAGCGGATTTCAGCCATTAATGTCCAGCTAAACATCACATTGCCATAAACCATAATGTTTTTTTAGATCTCAATAGTACCGTAAGTTAGAACTAATCGGTCGTTCGCGCATAAAAGACGCGTTGTACAGCGACACATGTGGGAATCCTGCTGAGTAATAATAATAAACCTTGACAAGTGAATTTAGGGTTCAACATTTTGATGTTTCGCTGGACTGTTCTAAAATCACTTGTTCAGTTTATTCGCAGTATAACGTGTTCATTTTGTGCATTGCATTAGATACATTTGTTAGTTATATATTATATTGCATAATCAAAATGTGTGATAAATACCAACATTAGGGTGTAACAGAAAGCAATAGGGCTATTTATAGTAGATTCATATCACTTTTATAGCTTAGGCCGAGATAACTGTTCCCCTCAGAAAGAAACTTGGTTTTTATTAATGCAGAATCAAGCAACTTATTATTGGACTATATTATTTTCGTAATTTTATACTGTATTTACAAGTGACTACATATTCGTTAGGATTTTAAGTTAAACTGAGTAAGTTATTGGCATGCTAAATCAATTTTAAGATATGTAATAGGCGTCAACAGTGATAATTTTCAGGTTAGGCCGATTGTACTAAAACAACTATTTATCAACCAAAGCAAAACGCCAACCCTATCCTTATTAGGTTAGGTTACTCTGTTGTGATGATTTCAAACAAATTACCAATGAGGTTTTGCAAATTACTGTCATTTTGCCGAACGAAACAAAACGCAGCGGCAATGATACAAGAATGGTTGACGTTGTAAAATGGAGGAATTGCGTATGCCGGCCGCATACGTTCGGTTTCCTGATTCGGTTTCCGAATTCGGAATGCACGCATTCAATACAAATTGTTCTACATGCCGCACACGTTCTTATTTTTTCCGAACGAAAAAAAACTTGACGTTCATTTCGAAAACAAACCGTGCGTACAGGTCATACGAACTAAAATTGAACGTCTGCGTAAATTCCGAATCTGCGGATTCCGTCCGCGGATTCCGTACGTATGCGGCCGGCCTAAGACCTCTTTGGAACGGATTCCGAATTCGGAAAGTGACGTTTCTTCGCTGAAAAAACGTCAACTTTTCGAAGAAATTATCGAAACGGATGCATTTTCGGAAGTCTGAATCGCACTGCAACAGGGCTATTGTCTCACGCGTAAACCCCCTTATGAAAGATCTTTAAAGTTGAACACTGCTTAAACAACTTCCTGTCTCTATTTATCACTATCCACAAATAAAGAGGACATTGCTTAACCAGTGTTTAACTTTAAACATCTTTTATAAGTAAGACACAAAGTCGCTAACTCGGATTTCTTCCAACAATGTTTATCACTTCTTCAACCATCTTCTACCACTTCAAAGTATTTATTGTAAAAAATCAATTTTCCCGATCAATTCAATTTATCAATGTCCGAGTTAGCGACTTTACGTGTGAGTCAAAATAGCCTTGCAGGTCTCATGTTTTATACAAGACAATATATTTTCCTAAATTTTGAAGAAAGGTATATTAGCTAAAAGCTAAAGTTAAAAGCAATATATAAATAAAATACAAATCAAATAAAAAATTTAACGTTTGACAAAAACAACATAAACGTATTTGGATTAATCTATTGTTGAATCTGTAAATTGCACATACATTTTACTGTGCGAATAAGGCCGAGGGTGAAAGCTATTTACAAAGTATTTTGTTTATGTATTAATTTACATATTTTTTTTTCAAGATTAGGTTTGAATATGGTGAAAGAGGTAACTGTTAGTATAGCGCTATTTGGACGTCGTTTTGTTTCCGCCTATTTCTGTTATACTCAACGGCACTATTTACATGGCCCACGCATATTGAAAACACAAAAATAAATACTTGTATGTATCAAAACAATATAATCGTCACTGAATAAAATAATATCATACGTTATAGTAGTCCAGTTAGTCAAATGTCCCACCAACATATTGTTATGCTGATCTACTGATTGGCACGATATATCGTTTTCGGGTTTGGCGTAGGAGCACAGATCTCGTGTGCCTATAGTAACTTATTGTTTCTAAAACTCAACATTACATTTCTGCCAGGACAAACATAGATGTTTGTTCTCTCTATGAATTAATCATTAGAATTTTTTGATTTTTGATTAAGACAATATCTGCTTTTTTGGGGCAAAATAGAGTTGTGTTATGTCCACCAGTATTTATATTTATTTGTTTCTATGTAACTTGAGTGTTACTGTGTGTTCTTTAGTTTATTTGTGCCAGGGTATAACAGATTCCTCTAATTGTTTATTTCTTGGTGTTACGGTGTTCAGCATCATTTTTCACGTTCGTCATTTCATGTGGCGTATTTTTAGTGTGTATCTTGTTAGTGTAGACCTAAGGTCCTTGGTGTAGTCATTAACCGCCTTGAAAAACATTTGACGTAATTAAAGTAGAATTGCTTTAGCTGAATATCAATACGAATATCCCGTGAATAATATTATTGTAAATCTGCAATAGCGACCTTTTTAGCTCCGCAGAATGGCGCATCTCTGTTAATAAGGCTGTGACTGATTTCGAAGAGCGTCGTATACAAGATCTCGATGCCAAACGCCTAGTCAGAAAGACCCGTCCGAAGCCTTCCTATATCTACACCTACAATACTATTGGTCAGTTGTATTGCGCGCCCTGCAACAGAATTTTTAAAACAAAATTTGGCTTTGCCAGCCATATTCGGGCACATGGTAGACGTATTTAATAAAAAGTCAGGTTCGCCGTTGACGGATACGTCAAGGAGGACGATATTATAGTGTAGTCATACAAAAAGAGTATGCTTATGAATAAACACGCTACGTAGTAGCAAACAAGCATGCTTTTATTGGCAAGTGTATTCCAGGCAATAAGATCGGACTAAATAATACGCCATGTGAAGTGACAGCACTTAAGTTAAAGATTTTTACCGGAATCAGGTATTATTAGAAAAATTTTCACTAGCTGGCCATGCCCGCGGGTAAGTCTGCCAGACTGACTGCGACTGTCCTACACTAGCAAACATTGCACAGACCTATAGTAGCGAGGTCCGGCGGACATGTCGACAGACTTGCCCGCGGGCATGTCCGTCTAGTGAACTCCCCGCTTTAGGGTGTTGGATTTCATTAAGTAATGATAGGTGCGGGTGAACCATGTCATTTTTCAAAAGATGTTCATTTTTTGATATTATCAGGGAACGGTGAAGCACACAATCTTTCACTATATTCAATGTGTTTTTTATTCTTGTCCGGTTTTGTAGTCTACGAATAATATGAATGAGAAATGTACAAAATAATCATAAAATTTGAACAGTCAAAGAGATCCAATGCTTAGAATTTAGACAATGCCTGTTTCTCGCAATTTACTCAGTTTTTTTATTATCAAGTTAGTTTTTATACAGATAACTTCAGCATTTAATTGCATTTACGGCAAATTCGTGTAATTTACGCAAATAATGAAAGTTAGACATAAAAACAATCATACTTTTTAAAACCAGTATTTTTAGTTTTTTAAGGTAAAAAATTGATTGTAGTTTCATGTAAACACAGCGCAGGTGACATTTCAAGGTTTAATGTAAGTACGCCAGAGCTTCCTGAACGGAGGTGAAGGTACAATAATGGAATATACTCGAACCTGACAGTATTAGATGTCTGCAACACATTTGAATGGATTTCCAACCATTTTATCATATTGTTTATGTTTCAAAGAAAATTTCAAAGCTGCTGGCCTAACCATAATATAGAATTACCATTTTATTACGATCGCTTAAGAGTGGTTTTCGTTTTAAGAGTTATGCTCGTATTCTGATAGTGCTGGGTTAATTTTGGATACGAAATTAATATCATGACAAATGTAATAAAATACGGGAATCTTTGAAATCTAGAAATATTGTATGTGTGGGTACCAAATGATTTCAGTATTTACGTTGACATCGACCGCCCTAGTCAATTCAATTTCCTTTACAAACCAGTGATTGCAACAATCCCATGTTGTTTTATGCATTTATACAGATAGTTCAATAAGTTATGCCTTGTCAAATAGTTATATCATACATGCTATTATAAAACACGCGCCAGAAGTAATTAAAATCATGTAAAGGTTTTATTCATAGAATATAGAAATAACGATTCGTTTGCGATGACAATGTTGGCGTATCGTCAAAATGTATGTAATGATACTTTGTGCCTTGTGAATTAGGTCGTAATTTCTTTGATTTTTATTAATATTGTTGTTTTACTAAGCTTCTGGCTCGTGCTTTAAAATAATCTTATCACAATGGCGGCTTCGTCACAATACACACCAATTAATTATACTTAGAGACAACGTAGTGTACTTATTTTTATAGTGAAATGAAATGTGAGATATTATAAGCATCATAGTTTAAGTTTTACAATTTTACTAAAACTGTTTAGAGAGATCTCGATTTTATAGTAATAGCAATAACATCTACAGCACAGAATACTACCATTAACCATTACCAGAATACCAGAATAATACCATTTAATATTCTGTGTCTTTAGCCAGTATGGTGCCTAGTTTTTTCTAAGGCTGTGTCCCCAGTAGGCAAACTGTGAGCGGCTGACTGAGTTTGCGGCGTATCGGTTTAGTACGCTCTTCCATATTTGAAATGGAGTGTCCACAGTTTGCTAGTTTTGTGCGTAACGCTGCAAACTGCGTACAATGAGCGCAAAACTAGCAAACTGTGGACACTCCATTTCAAATATATGGAAGAGCGTACTAAACCGATACGCCGCAAACTCAGTCGGCCGCTCACAGTTTGCCTACTGGGGACACAACCTAATTGTACCGGAACTATGCGGATACAAAACAACTTATCACAACAAAGGCAAATTACCAACTAATTTTACAGCAATGTCAAAAGTATTCTAATGTGCGCATAGACAAACAGAAGCGCACTACTGTGTCTTCAAACACTAAACGATATTTTTCATCAATTTAACGAGTAGGCCTTCGCCGTAGAGGGTTCAGGTCCAGGATCTACATTGAGCTTTCCGGTTTCGATGTTTCCCTTGGAGCGCGGAAATTTGGCGCACTTAGATATTAAGAATAGAAAGTTTCATTGGTACACAACTGGGCTTGAACCTAAGATCTTCACTCATCAATCATCATCAATCAGTGCTCACTCAAATCCACAAAATAATAATACTCGTAATAATCGGGTTTGTTGTTAGGAAAATGATAATTATTTTGTTGATACATGCATCCATCCACTCCATACCCATATTATAAATGTGAAAGTGTGTTTGTTTGTTGGTCCTGCTTTCACGTCAAAACAGAGAGACGGATTGACGTGATTTTTTGTGTGGATATAGTTGGAGAGTGACATAATGCTACTTTTTATCCCGAAAAAATGCATGTTTCCCGTGGGACAAAAAAGTAGTAGTACACGCGGGCGAAGTCGCGGGCGTCCGCTACTGCTTTATAATTATGCAATGCTGTCTTCTCAAACAAATATGAACAGTTATATCTTTACCTTGTTGTAAAATTTGAGTTTATGAGACGATTATTAAACGAATAGTGAATGTTTAGGTAATTTGTCTTGCAAGGGCCAAAATCTGCGCACTTCATGTGTTGACTCACAGCGGGCTCTTCAAGTAGTAAAGAAATGTTTATACAGTTACCTACCCGTGCAAACGGAGGATGTTTCAAATATTTTTATAAGGTAGTTGTAGGACTTAGTATAGGTGTATTTTTAGTATAACGGTGCCAGTGTCAACTTATGTATTTTATTTTTAAATTGTACTGTTTCTACATCTACTGTTTGAGTTAACCGTGTGGTTTATGACACTCACATACCGTCGCCTAGTATTATTATTATTTTTAATAAGTATTATAATCATAGTTATTTTTGAATGATTGATTTTACAACGATCTTTAGGTTTGTCATGCGCGATCTCTATACATTTTGACTGATTTTTTTGTATTGTATTATATTTTAGGAAACCGCTGCTATTTTCATCTGGGCAGCTCGCGTGTAAATAATTAATTGTGTATATAATTGTTTAGAAATAGAATACGCTGGCATTTTGACGTTTTATTAAGTAAGTATACCTAAAGACTGCTAGTGACGGGGACATGTATCGTGAACACCGACGTTTTTGAACAACTTTATTTTACAGTGCCATTTTCGTTAAGAAGCAACATGAAAGTATTTTTGCATAAATTACAAATCATATAAAGATATGTTACCAGAGCGCTCTTCCGTGATCCTGATGCCGCTATATCTTATGAGTAAACGCCGTGACGCGTTCAATATTATAATAAATAAATCAAATTATAATTTGCCTGGAGGTCGGCACTTATTAAATTTGAAATGAAGGCGATACATAGCAGATGCGTACGCGCACATTATTGTACGTACATATCTATACGCATTGTGTGTAACAGTCATAAATGGAGCTACAGTAGGGCCAACGGATCTCGGCGTTCTTGAAGTTAGCCGTTTCGATGCGCAGTGCAACTTTTCCATACAACATTTTCTACTGCGCAGCGCAAAGCCTGACTTCACGAACGCCTAGATCCGCCGGCCCAACTGTACTTCAAACTTCTCAAAAAGTAAACGAAACGAAGCATTTTCTCAACCTGAGTGCTTTTTATGGATAATAATTCCGATAATCCATATTTTTGTACGAGCGCCTCCCGCTTTTCCTTTTAGTATTTTCATTTTGTACTCATAATGCAATAATGTAAGCGGCTGTCTTTATAGGTGCGTAGCACTCGATTATTTTATACCAAAATTACATGTAAATACAAGTAGATAATAAAAATAATTGATTATTTTGTAATTTGGCTTTTCATTTTAATCAATAAGACGGTTCTTAATGAAATTTCCTAATAGGTCTTGAAATAAGCATGTAGGTAGGTACTTTACAATGAGTTTTGACTAAATATTTTAGTTTTAAACTTGTCTTAACATTCATTTAAAAATAAATCTGCTGCTACTAAAAACTTCCAATCAGAATATTACGTGATTACTTAAATGTTGGCCATTTCCATGTTTCATTCATTTTCTAATACTTAGTGAGATAGATACAATTAGCAACATAGATGACATGATTACTTTTACAAATTTCGATAACTATGAAGCATTTCTGCCAAATAGTGTGAAATGTGCCATCGTTGTAGTACATGGCGTTCTTCCCAAAGGCTCCCTTCATCACTAAGCAAGACAGCGAACGTGATATAGTTATTTGTGCAACAAGAGAGCAATGTTGATATTTGCTTCGAGTGCTGATTTTGAATCCCGAGCAAACGAGGGATTCTAAGAATTGAATCACGAGCGTAGCGACTGATTCTATGTGAGAATCCCGAAGATAAATTTATTTTTCAAAGGTGCGTTACTTTTTATTTGGCTAGCGCTTGACTGCCCTGCAATTTACGATTGATATTCGATTTTCAAATTACTTTTCCTCACTGAAACCAGTGTGCAAAAGGAGGTGATTTTTTTTTAATAGGTACATTTGACTGTGCAGAGTTGATGGCCCGCCTGCGTCTGCGTCGCTCGAAGCACCTGACGCGTCAGGCGCGCGTGGAGGGTCGCGCGGCGCCGCGCCAGAGGTCGGAGCCGACCGCGCCGCCGCCGCCGCCGCCCGCGCCTGCGCCTCCCTTGCGGAAGCACCACTCGTATCCACAGCTCGCTGCCATGGTACGTCGCTTCTGCCCCTTTGAGCCAAACAAACGCTCTTTCGTGCGTTGTACTACTGACGCACATGTTGTTCTTAGTGAGAGCTATGCTGCGACCTCCCGTTTATTCGATACCTTATTCGACGAAGAGATTGTGAAACAAGCTCTTAGAATGTTAGAGTTAGAGGAATTGCATAGCATCAGTTTTAGCCAGTAACAAATGAAAGGTGCACGATAAGCACGATCATTGTCATCGTCAACTCATTTTGAGAAAACAATGATTGACAATGATCTATTTTTACTACAGCCATACAATATTTTTTTGAGCCTTATGTTGTCACCGATCGTTGTTTAACGTTATTGGGGTATAGGGGCCAGATGGCTTTTTTAATGTTCTAGTACCTAACTGAAAGAGAAAAATCTAGATGGTATCGCAAAAACCCTGACCATACATTTACATAATGTTTACAGATGCGGCGACAGCAGCAGCAGCAAGTGGGCTCGCTGTTGATCCGCGCAGTGACGGTCGTGGACCGGCGGCAGGGGACGGCGGGGGCCGCGGGCGGGGGGGCCAGCACCGCCAGCGAAGGGGCCACCCCCCGCGCCAGCCACACCCCCGCCGTGCGCTCCGGCCCCCCTCTCAGCTGCAACTTCTGCTGGAACACAGTGGACGAGAGCGGCCGCATCCTACGCCGCAAGACGCAATACCACTGCCCCGAGTGCCGCACCAACCTCTGCATAGTGCCCTGCTTCCACGAGTACCACGACGCGGAGACGTAGCTACCCAGCGTCAGGTGAGCTAGACACACCTCCGTCATCGCATATGCCGCATATGCGACACGCTCATAAACGAACATTGTGTAACTGTGTAAAATTGCTCAGATTCATTAGGTACGCACTTTTGATGTTACGGATATTGCAATATTTTGTATGAATTTACAGGCAATGTACTATTTTTGATGGTCTCATCAGAATGCATTCAATAGAGTGTGTTTATTTTGGAACGTTTTTACCTTGTAAATACATGTGAGTTTGTTAGGTGTGTGAACTCTGGGAAAACAAGCTAGATAAGTATTTTACCGAAGATATTTTAAATAAATTAAATGGTTTTTGTTGATTTTAATATCATATTTTGGATTAATTGTTTTTTCTATAAAAACTTTCCCATTTTTTTTTAATAATTTGTCTTGACCTTTGATGTCTTAACCTTTGGCTAAGACCTGATTAAGGTTTAAGATATCCGTCCTTTTGTAAAACGGAACTTACTTCTGATTTTGATTTTGTTATGCTGTTTAAAATTGTAAAACAATTTGCATGTGTACTGTCATTGAGTAATCCATTTAAGCATATAATTTATATTTAATAGGTTTTGTCTGTAAAAACTGCAGTTATTTTGTAGAGTAAGAAATAAGGTTCTACAAGACAATGGAGCCATATTGTTAGATGTTCTTCAAGTCTCGGTTTAAAATACTTTATATTATTACCAAGGATATTATTATCTACTTTAAATAATATCTGTATTGTAATAACAGCTATGCAGTTGTAAAGATGGCATGTGCATGTAGGTTTGTACCTATGTTTCATTAAATTTATATTATGTTGCAATAATTGATGTAAAGTGATTTTTTTTAATTTTATCTGTGATGCGTAGGTATGATTACTAGGTTTATGAATTTTAAATGAATAATTTTGTTATTGCATTACATAATTCGAAACTAAATATATTGTGTACCTAATAAATGGAAAAATATAACCGCCCATCCTAAAAAAATAATGTAGGTATGTATTTAAAAACAGATTTATTTTCATAAAATGAAAAAGAATTGTTTATAAAATGTATTTATAAATAAATTGAATTATCAAATAAAGCACAACAAAATTAGTTATGATAAGTGTAAATTGTCGAATTATGCAGAGGTTATTCATATTAGATAAATATTTTTGATAAATGCTGTATGAAAATGAATGCCAATAGTGTAATTATGGGAATATATAGAGCCAAGGGTCTCGATTTTTTAAATTATCTTCTGTTATTATTTCGTACGTACCTAACGTAAGTGTACCTAATATTTAATGTAATATTGGGCTCACCAAGTAAATACAGTTGTGTTTTCACGAGTTTCAAATTTATCGGTATTTAGTGTGCGTAAATGTTCCTAACTGAATACATATAAAACATGGAAGCATGCCTTCAAAGAAATTAAACGTTCATATTGATATAAAACCAAACAAGCTTACACATCCGAATTCTGTAACTGGTTACCAACATTTCTGTAATTTTCAAAAATCGATCTTATTTCCGGTGTGTTAAGATTCCTCGCGGCTCAGTATGTAGGTAAGCCCGCCCACCGCTTCTCTGTTTGCATCGGGTTAACGTGATAGGGATGCTTTCATATTTTATTTACCTTTTATTTAGTCATTGGTCCCCGGCTCAAGAACACTTAGGGAGTGGCCACACTGCGTTTTCTGCAGCGCTTTGTTGAGCTGCGCGTTCGAATCGCGTTTGTATCGATACAAACGCGCTGCAAAAAACGCAGTGTGTCCACTTCCTTATAAGTGAGTTTCGTGAAATGTTACAACTATATTTCTATAATGTTTTTATGTCAATGAAGTAGCAAAATAAAATGTTAGAGCGCTTTCACTTATAGGCGTTTTAGTGGCGCGACTGCAGCGCGGCTTATGGTGCGGTTAGGCTGAGACTCCACCAAAGCGGAGATGTGTGAGATGTGTTTTAAACAACCAATAGAACTTTGTTATTCACACATCTCGTGATGACATTGTCTGAATAACGAAATTCTATTGGTTGTTTAAAACACATCTCCGCTTTGGTGGAGTCTCAGCCTTAAACGACGCGGGATAGCACGAGCCGACGCCGTTTAGCCGCCCGGGCTCGCCTCAGATCGGCGCGGCTCGCCAAATTTTGCGACACGCCATTCGTGTATTGTACATAATATGGTATTTTACACCAAGTAAGAAATATTAAAAAGAATTATATAAATAATAGGTTTTGTAAAAAGTAAACGAGAAATGTTGATTTCTATTCTTAAAAGCATTATATATTTTATACTTAATTCAATTTCAAGAATGTGTTTTTTTTTTCTGTGCCTCAAATGTCGAAAACGCTGTTCGCCATTTTAAGCCGGACGTGACGTCACATCGCCCATGTGTTGTATGTAATTTCGATATTTTTCAAGTTTTGTTGCATGTCGCGTGACGTCATAGTGACTACAACATGGCGGGTTGCGTTATCGCGCGAAAATTTAACACAGTAGAGTAAAAGTAATTTTTGTCACTAACCGGTTTTAAAAAAATTATAAAAATAGTGGTTTATTAGCACTCTAGGATTCATTTAAAACGCTTTTTGAAAAACGGTGTAATACCCTATTATTTAATCTTGTGTATTGTTTGTTATATTAATTTACCTAGTAGCCGAGAGAATGTAGTGTAAGGAGTGGCGCAGGCGCAAAACATTTTGTAAATAATAAATATAATATAATATGCCATATACAATACACCTAGCGCGCTAAGAAGCTCTCAAATCGATTTGATACCTTTAAAGGTTGGACACTGATGAATTAGATAGTTTATTGATGTTTTTATTCGGTGGAAATACATATAAGTAGGTATATATTATTTTTATCTTGCTCAAGATTCAAAGCAATTCAATTGTTTGTCTCCGTAATTTAAAAAAAAAAAATTATTCAGGTATCTAACACATATAATTACGGTACATATTTGAAAACGAATAATAATGTTAATAACACTGTAAATCAGAGAAAATTATAAAGAAAATACTGTCTTGTACTTAGCTCTTGGTAGAATCGAGACATAGAAGTAGGTACGTCAATCGCAATATATTCCTCAGGTAGTACCTACTACCCGAGTAGGTACCGACTTGTAGACCTGTAGACAGTTACCAAAACCGAGCTGGTCCATTCTTTATAAGCCCTGACATACATCGAGATGATAGGTAATAACAATTTGTAATTTCACGTAGTGTAAGAACCACATTAGGTAGGTAGGTACTTCAATCAAATATCAACTAAAGTTATCAAAAGTTAAGTGGTAAAGTTGACTTTATTGTAAAACGAAGACTAAATAGGTTTGTAATAAGTTTAGAAATGAAATAAAAATGCTCCTACAAAAAAGCACCAAGTATCAAACAAAATATAGTTCGAAACAAACTGGCTTACTCCCGACTCTCCACTTGTTTCTAACAACAACTTTACTTGAGATTTCCTTAACGAACGCTCAAATGTAAAAAAAAAACTTATTTTTATGTGCGCTACAAAATCAATCAAGCAAGATTATTAGTCTTCGTTTACAGTAAAGTAGTATGTCTATCAATTTAAATTTTATGTGAACAAGTACCTAATAGTGTGCCTATAGTGACTAATGTAGATGCGATTCCAGACAGATCTGCAGATCGCTATAAATATAAAAATTAAATGAACTTGGGCCGATTCACATCGGAACGGCAGAGGCCGACGAGGCCGCGGCAGGCTCGCATCATGACTTGACCAGTTTTCTACATTCGGCAAGAAAACTCGTGTGTTTGGAGAGAAAATGATGGAATTGGTTTTTATAGCACTTATCCCTGAAGAATAAATAAACAAACAAAAGAAAAAGTGGAAGACAAGACGCACGTGATCGCACGACCTTTTCAAGCGAGTCTTTTATGTAGTAGAGTTTAAAATTATTTCACAATGAAAGGGGTCGCCGCGCCGCTGCCAGCCTCTGCCGTTCGTCAGCCTTTTACGTCGGTCGGTCGGGCGCGCGACAACATGAAAGGGCCCTTACATTCAGCCCATGTGAGTGTTAACTCTTTTATAAGTTAAATAATTCCAGCTCAACCGACTGCTAACTTTGTGTCATCTCTTTCATATCAGTCTCATGAAAACTTCAATTTGGCAGAGTTTGGTGGCGCCTCTTCACGTTGGTTACCTCAATAACTTCGCCTAAGTGTGGCCAAACCTTTGCGGTCATCATTTAGAGTGGGGGTTTGTGGTCACCTTATCGTATTTCTATGCGTTATTGCTACTATGTACCTTATATCGTTATCCTATTCTTTATTCTAAATATAACAAAAGTTAATAAGCAACATTCTGTTTTCTTCAATCTTTTTAATGTTCCAGGCACTTGTGACCCTCCTGTTGTTATATCATCATCATCAGTCATTTCCCTCCTGACGTCGTATCATCATCAGTCATAATAAAATCATCTAGTAAAGATATAAAAGGCCAAAATTTTATACTTTGAACTTATATTCACCTATTCGTCGAATACAGAAATGAAACGCAAATGTAATAAAAACATTTATTTTGTTTAATTACATGTAGATAAGTTGTTACACTCTACAAGATAAACAGATCACAAAAGTTAAATGTTAGGTATCTATGTGTTTTCATCTCTCGAATGTCAGTTGCACAAAGATTTGCCTTGAAAAGTGAAAAACATTTAAAAGAAAGTTAACAGTGTCTCAAAAATCTTGCAATACATCAAGTAGAATTACACCTACGTAATATTAACATTTAAATAACCTTGTACAACAATGACGATTATAGTAAGAATATAAATCTAAGTAAATTTTGAATACATTTTTAATCTTAAATATCGGTTCAGCTACTTCACGAATTGTCTACAAGTTCTGGGTTGCAGTGTTGCTGTTTGAATGTTGGTGAGTTAAGCTTTGACCAAACCAGAACGTCCGCGGTGGCGTGCAAGGTGGCGATCAGTTGTTGTCCAATCAGAGGACGCATCGTGACACCGATGCTCAGATTAATGAATACATGAATACGCATCGTGACACCAATTGTCAACATCGGTGCTAGGAAGATTAAATACATGTATTAATGTATTCATTAATCTGAGCATCGGTGTCACGATGCGTCACGATTGGACAACAACTGATCGCCACCTTGCACGCCACCGCGGACGCTCTGGTTTGGTCAAGCCTTTAGCCGCATCGTGCTGCGATCAGGAACAGATCGAACATCAGTTAATGTTTCTAATTTCCAATCATATACGTTCTAAATTCTTAGATAAATAGTTACTAAGTTACATCGATCCTACTCTTATAAATAAGCTCTAAACTTTCATGACATTCATTAAAATTGTGATTAGCTTTATGAGATACCTAATAGTTTTGGCGTCAGAAAATGCAGAGCTAACAGATTCAGTAGTAAATTGTGAGTAGTTACAGCTAATAGCCTTCATACCTTTACCGGCATGCGGCACGCGGCGGGCGGCGGGTGCAACCACTACACTATTGATTACACTACGGGCAAGAGTAACGCCTCTCACTCACGACACAAGCAAATTAAGAAACAACAGAAATTACACCCTAAAGGCTCGCGCACATTATGGAGGGCCGTACCGCACCACATAACAAAAATCTTCCTACACCACTTTCGTACATTTTATATGAACTATCGCACACCACAGGCGGGCCGCACAGCACATATATTTATACCGCGTTTCATAGAAAAACCTTGCTCTGAGGCTCGCGGCTGTAGTATGCGCGAGCCTTTACGAAACAAACTTCATTTAATTATCTATAAATAGGGGGCTTACTGCACGTCCGTTTTACTGTAACGATGACAATAAATCATGAATACGTTTTAGAAAAAAAATATTTAAATAATAATTCTTGACAATTAGTAAACTATGTTACAACTCTGGTATAGAATTTTATAACTTAAATCTAGTAAAGGTATGAAAACAATAGTCATATACAGGGTGGAAACGTGGAAACATTAAATGGGCCCTGGAGGGAAACTACTTTAAATCCTTAAGATACAGTATTTTACTTCAAGGAAACATGCCTTTATTTTTAAAAAGAAACAAAATTGCATCCAAAGATTTTCTAAAATTCGCTTACTTCACCCAGGAATCGAACCAGCTAAAAATTCAAAAATTAAACACTCCCTATTTTATTCCACTAGTCGATACATTCAATACTAAATATAAAACTTCTCAAAGAAACATGAGGCCTTACACTCATCTGTCGTACAAAATATCCATGAAATCTAATATTTAGTACACAAGGGCTTTAATTTCAATTTAGCTCTACAGTGGCATGGTGAGAGGTATTCAGCAGTGCCGAATAATAAAAATTAATGAAAAAATATTTAAAATTAATGTTAGATTTCATGATTTTTTTTAATTCTAAAACCAAGTGTATGTTATAAATATTTTATCTCGATTAGTAGAATTAAATAGCGAGGTTTGTTTTTTGAATTTTTAGCTGGTTCGATTCCGGGTGAGGCAATCGAAATAGAGTAAATCTATGAATGCAGTTTTGTTTCTTTTTAAAAATAAAGGAATGTTTCCTTTAAATAAAATACTGTATCTTAAGGATTTAAAGTAGTTTCCCTCCAGGGCCCATTCATTTTTTCCAGCCTGTAGATAGGTAATTGTAATAAAATTAACGTACACTATTATTTACATAGGCATAATAAAATAAATGTGTAAGAACTAAACAAAAGGAAATGGATCAACAGTAGTAGCGTTAGTGGATGAGCTGCCAAGAGTGCGATTTATAACTGTCCATAAGTACGTACCTACCTACCATTCTCACCGGCATACGTAGACCGGGAAACACCAATTATCTACTACTTAAATATATTTTTACTACTCAGTCCACGGCTTGTATAGTGCCGCGTCGACTGACAAAACTTATGATATGATACAAAATGGCCAGTACTTAAATAAGTGCTGAAAATTTCGTGTAAGAAAATATCAATATTATAAGAAAATGTAAATGAGTAGAAAATTTGCGCCTTGAGAGGACGGCTCGAGTTGACATGGCTCGAGAAGCAAAGGGGAGGAGCGGTGAACTATGAGCATGTTCGAGAAACCTTCCTTCCTGACAACTCCACAAATCCTATACTATACGTATCGTTTAATTAACTTCTCAGTCTTCGCGCGTTTTGCTTTTACTGTTATGCTGCTTTCTTAACCTGAAAATTAAACCGCACTTTTAAATATTTCTTTAGCAGCGGCCGTTTCTCACAACTTTATTGGGATAGTGATGTAACGATGATTTTTACCAATCATTTAAAGTAAATTTTACATTGGGGCATTATTATTATTCAGCCATGGTCGTCCCACTGCTGGGCAAAGGCCTCCCTTCCGTTCTTCCACTCTTCGCGACTTGGCTCATCTACACAGGCCATTTGCTAAGGCTACAAAGTCCCGCTCGTCCCGCCATCTCATTCTGGGTCTTCTATGTCGTCGTGTCATGTTGTATGGGGTTCACTACGACATACGACAAACGTGCCCAGCCCAGTTCAACTTCCATTGGGGCATTACTTCAGTATAATTTCGAATTTCAAAAAATCTACAGCTTCGCATCTCTAAAGATTACTGTTACAAAACATCATTAATAGAGAAATTAAGCTCAAGACTAAGCGAGTCTAGAATTATGGACGTTCAGAGCTATAGGCTCTTTAGACACGTGATATCAGTCAGAGGCACTTCATCACTTTGGCACCTGCTTATATTTAACGCAGTACTTAGTATTAAATACTCGTTAGGTTGCAAGTATGTCGCCGCCTTTAAGTATACTGTCGACAGACACATCCGAACTTTTAGATTCAGAGGTTTGCCGATTTCCTTGAGATGTCTTCCTTCATCTTTCGAGACCTATCCTATAATAAATTAAATAAATGAGTTTAAAGCTCATGTATTATACGAGTTATAAATGAAAATAATTATATGTGAGTGTAATAACAGTGATTATAAAAAAAAATGTTTTTTTTACGATTCGTAAACGATTGTCAGTAAAGTTAGTAAAAAAAGCTTTGAAAAGTATATTATCAAACCCTTTAATAAAAAATATTAAAAATTGGTTTGAAAGCTACGTACTTTTAATATAGTAATATTAAACTAAATAAAATGCATTTTCAGTTTACGCAATAATGCTCACTGGACGATATTTCCTAAAATATTAAAATTATTTCATTACTTCATATTTTAAACTCCTTGTGAATTTCGTTGATTTTCGAATAAATAGGATTAGTATACGTAAATCGAATAACATTATTTAAAATTTTGTTGGGCGCAATTTTTTGAGACAAAATTGATTTTCATTAACTGGTTACTATATATTTTAATCTGGCATATGTATATTATAACCTACAGTGAGTGAAGTAGTGGTTACGTTCCTACATAATAATACAAATTAACAAATTCACTATGTAAAGATAACCAAACGGAATTTTAGTTTTTCTCCTTATTAATCCTACTTCGCGGACAAAGGTCAATAGTGAGAACTTAAACAAATCTCTAAACATTGATGCAAAAAAACTTTAGTTATGTCAGTTCATCAGTATCAGTCATAAGATGAATTTCATAACCACCGTTTATTCGTTTGTGAAGTTTCAATGCTCCGAAAACAAGTGCGGTTTAGAAGGTAGGAGAAAAACAGGTAGTACGAGATTACCCTGGTACTAAAATATGGATAAGAAGAGGATGAAGTGATAATAAACGTACGAGAGAACTAGGACGGCAGAGGGGTAAAGTAATTCAAAATAAAGCGGCATTTACTAAAAATGTTTTGACATAGCTAAAACATATTGAACACAAATACCTTTCACTTATAAAGATTAAGTAATATTTCGACTGTTTCTCGTCCATATGCCTTCTCGATAAACTAAGATGTATATATAGATAAAAATACAACCCTACAACTACAACCAATACACAGCAAATACCATCAGTCCTAGCATTTTAAAGAAGGATGGCATATAACGAATGTAACAAGAAGTGATCCTAATGGTTTGTAAATGCCAAAATGACTTTGATATCAACAATCAATGATATGATGAAGTTTCATGGGGCCTAAAAGAACATCGATCAAGCCTGGTCACGACTAATCATACTTAACGTATAGTTAATCTTGGCGCCATAATGCCGAGACCGTGCTAAAGCAGTAGCTCTAGGTTCAGATGGAACTCTAAGAAACAAGGTAATTTGCAATTGCCTGAAGTTTGTGTATGATAAGTAAAAAAAATCCATGATCACAGCCATTCAATAAGGATGTATTTTATTCATTCGTAGGGCTTAAAGACAGCCTTCATGCTGTGTTCGTATCATATTGGATTGATAAATTCTGAATTTTTACTACGTATTACGTAATGTTTCATTTCCTCGCGAGCAAGGAGTCTTCGACTTCCATACAGCTCTAGCGTACTGATTTCCACATGACAATGTTTAAGCGTATGTATAAATGCGGGGACCGTCCTAGATTCACCGAACTGTTTCGTACAACAGTTCCGGCAATGCGTGTCTTTTAGCGTCCGTTTCGGAATGCGTCCGGTCTGACGATTGCGTTACCAAAATATAGCCTTATTCTGATTCAAAGCCAATTTGAATTCTATGGGAAACCTCTTTTTCGCTTTAAGTGGTTCTTATTTTACAATTTTAAAATCAATTTGGCGTATTCAGCATCAAGCTTGCATTGAGGAATGTGAATATGTAATGACACAATTGCGATTAGAGCGTCATAAAGAATAAGGCTGCAGACTACAGAAAATTCGTGCAAGTTCTTAAAACGTTTGGTTCACGTCTACTTTTTAGTCATATTATGGACCTCGAGCGTTTCTTAAATGTCGGTAAAATTACGCAATGGTCGCACTGGTGTCAAAACTTTGCGGCTGTCATGTTTAAGTATATACCCTTCACGTATCTTAAAACTTAATAGACCAGCGAGCCTGCATATATTAGTTACTACATGGCGTGTGTTGCAAGAGTTAGAATTTCCGCAAATGTATATAAAAATTGAAAAAAGATTTATAAGGCGGATTAGAATTTATTGACGATTAGACTACCGCAAAGTTACAACACTAAAATAATTTATTAATCCTCGGGTATTAAGAATCGCATTGTCTTTTAAGCTAGAATAATATTCGCCAAGATCGCAAAATGATTTCCGCAAAATAAAGTCGCGAGGGTTCCTATCAGTAAAGTTAGGGCCGAGTGTCCTAGTGTTTGGCGTAAGCGTAGATGAGTACGGAGGCTACGGCCAGGAGGCCGACGGAGAGCGCCAGCGGCTTGAACAGCGACCTCTTGAAGGAATGCCAGCGGTCCGCCTCTCTGGACCTCTTCTTCATAAGCGCCACCCTCTCGGCGAGCGCTCGGCGACGTCTCACGCCTTCGCCCGCGGCGCCTCCACCGCCCTCCGCACCCGCCTCGCCGCTCGCGACGCTGAAATAACAAAACGTATATAAAGTTGGAAACATACTGTCGGACGCGGCTTACGGACGCGGCAGACAGCCGCGACTGAATAGGTATCTGGATATAGAACGAACATAGAACTGTGCACATTATCTGACGAAAGTCGCGGACGCGTCCTTGGACCTTCAGACGTCCGAAGGCAATCTGGCCCGCTGGGTGTTCGGACGGTGTGCATACTTATCAGTCGCGGCTAACAGCCGCGCCTTATGGATGCGTCCGATAGTTTGTTTCCAGCTTTACTCATCACTGGACAAATATTCTGCCGTCATACGTAAAAAAGCCTTTACTTCCTTACTTACTTTATGGAAGTCACGGCCTATTTAGAATGTAGAAAGGTCGTAATTTCCTTACATACTTTAAGGAAGATACGGCCTTTATACGTGTGACGGCAGTATTATTTACTAGCGGCTTCTCTCGCGTGGACTACTATTTTGTTTATCCCACGGGAAACATGCATTTTTTCGGGATAAAAAGCATATGTCCTATTCCCGGTCATTATCTATCTATGTTTCAAATTTCAGCCAAATCGGTTCAGTAGTTATGGAGATACGTGGTAACAAACATTCACACATACACACACACACACACGGATTTTCGCCTTTATAATAAACTAGCTGACGCCCGCGGCTTCGCTCGCGTGGACTACTATTTTGTTTATCCCACAGGAACCATGCATTTTTTCGGGATAAAAAGTAGCCTATGTCCTATTCCCGGTCATTATCTATCTATGTTTCAAATTTCAGCTAAATCGGTTCAGAAGTTATGGAGATACGTGGTATCAAACATTCACACACACACACACACACGGACTTTCGCCTTTCTCTGATCTGATGTGAATTTAAAACACAAACATCCAAACATAAACACAAACTTTCGAACCTATAACTAATAGTCTCGTCGAGGAACTTTCAATGGTGATATAGTTACCTCTCTGCAGGTTCAGTGTTCTCAGTGGACTCCGTAGTCTCTGTGGTGGTATCATCATCAGCGACATCTTCATCAGCGTACGCCGAGGAGGCCGGCGAGGGCGTGTCGCGACGCGGCTCGACCGAGTCGCGCGGCGGCGGGGTCGGCGGCGAGTCAGAGTCCGAGTCCGCGTTTGTAGACAATTCGATATTCCCTGTAAGAGGTACATATTTCAGACCTCGTCTCTCTACGCACAGCAATAACGTACACAACACCGATTATACAGATTTCGAAGGATATGCAGGAAACAGATAGATTCAGGAAGAATGTTCGAAGCCGCGTACCGCAGGTACACAACAGCTAGGTTACACCGTTTCTGACAGTGTAGATCTGCCCGTAGTGGAACAGCTAGATTCAAGAAAAATATGTAGTGTTGGCGCGTTCTACCGCAACAGTGGTCACACGTCGAGATATACAAACATTTTGTGTTAGAAGGCTAGACAGTCGAGACTGTACCAACCGATTCGGAAAGTAAATTGTTGTTTTGATGTGATTTTTATAGAAAATAGTGTGATAGCGATGCGACAGTTAAACGCTTAGACTTAGGCTGGAGCGCTGTAACCAACGTAAAAATTCAAATGTACTTATTACGTACGTAGTGTACGTAATGTACGTAGTACGTTAACTAAAAGTTGTCAGTGTGCATTCGGACGACCTAAATTCCTTTCGTCCTATTTTGGCCATCACTCGGTCAAGGTTTACTTCACCGGTTATCAATAATATACACATGGTTATTTATTTTTGGATACCAAAAAGTAAAACAACTCTTCTTTCTTCATAAAATTCATTTATTTAATTTGTAACTTATAAGTTATTATGAAAAAAGAACAGAGACATCCGTTCTATTCTCACCTATAAGTATACCATATCACGTATAGTAATGAAAGTAAAAGATCAATAAATTCAACTGTGTTACATAGTCAAATTCTTTAAAATAATCGTATTCTTCTTCACTCCACGAAATGTGATTTCAATCTGTCAAATAAAACTTAAATGAATGAAAAACATGTACTTACATGACTTCAAATCGTCACTTCAACGATGAATGATATGATAAGTATATTCAGATCTACAAAATATAAAAAATAATATTATGTTCAATAAAGATGAACTATCGGTGAATAAATTGAAAAATATAGTTTTTTTTTTTCTATTTCACAACTGTCTAGTCTTACCTTTGTTGATAATAAGGTAGTTAAGTTTCTGTAGGTCTACTCTCAAAAGCGACAAACGATATAACGTGGCAAAAATCGTAATTATGTTAAGTACGTCGATGGTGGTAACTTAGTTCAGTCTTCACCGCTACATCGTTTTTGCTCACAAGAGTTGACTTGCTAACTGTTTTTTTTTAGTTATATTATATCCTTTCCATTTTTTACATTTTCGAGTACCTACTTTGTTTAATAACAATTTCTACTATTTTGGTGACCGCTGGCATCACATTTAACACAATCCCGAGGCACGATACTGTTATCAGAAAACTGTTTTAAATAGGTACTGCTTACTCTATCATAACGTAAATTAGTATTATAATGCTTTTCAAGACTTTCTAAATAAATTCGTCTACTTACTAAGTTAAATTGAATCCTCAATACGAACTAATTGAATACTGATACAAGTAGTGGTTATCATGATGATACAGTACAGATATAATTGTAGAATAATTAGAATCGTCAGGCAGTAGGACAGTTCGTGTTAACCCACAGATAAGGTGGTAACTCGTCATGCAATTGTACACAAATGTTTCGTGGAAATTTGGAACAATTTGAACAACAGCCTAGAGACATGCTCGCGATTGAGTTGAATTTATTATTTAGGATTGAAATTATCAATATTTTCTTAACTTGATTGGTCTAGCTAGACACTTCTATAGTTAATTGAAGAAATTAATCAACGTGTTTAATATAAAAATAAAGAAGAAACAGTGCAGTGTAATGAAACGTAAAGGTCAAACAGCTTCAGGACCGTACGACACAAACATTTACACACCCAACTTACTCATCTCCATAAACTCGAGGGAAGACATGCCCCTCGCCACGCCGCTCGTGCTCGGCTGTTCATAATCAAAGAAGTCGACCATCGAGTCTTCCATAGAGAGTTCCAAAGAGGCGTCTCCGGCCGAGTACTCCTCGGAGGAGAGGCCGTCGACGCCCGAGCTCTCGGTCTCCATGTCGGGCACGAGCGCCCGCTCCTCAGAAGAGTTTTCCTCGGGAGGCTGTTGCAGGTTCTGGATGATAGCGAGATGGTCGGCGGGCGCGGGTGGTTCGTCCTCGATGGGCAGACCGAAGACGACGGTGGCGGCGAGGAGCGTGAGCGTGGGCACGCCGGGGGGCGGGGCGGGGCGGGGCGCGGCGAGCGAAGCCTGGTGGGGGGGCAGCGCGGCGGCGGCCAGCGTGGCCAGCCGCGGCACCTGCCCGTGCATCTGCGCACCGGCCAACAGCCGCCCGCGCATCCGCCGCTCGTACAGACTCATCTCTGCGCAATAATCGTTGCACTCGCTACACATCCCAAAAATATCTGCCTATTAATGCGTCTCGGTGCCCTCTGAAGGAAGGCCTACAGCACAGCTTGTACTACGAGGACTTGTGTTCAGTGTTTAAACACTATCGCGTTCATTGCCTATGACGAACATGTTCTCCGGGTGCTGGGCTACGGCCGTCTCCTTCGGAGAGCACCGCGGAGATGGGACAGGAAATTGGTTATACACTATACATTAACGCGTATGCGAAGCCTACGCTACGCAATTATGGTCGTTGATTTTAGATTTCGTTACGAAGGCATATAAATGATGAGTAATATTGCCATTAAAACGAAATAATATGCACCGTTGCGTCCTTTGAATCCGAGTAGTACAAAGCTTATTAATTTCGAACTAGTGAAGCACCCACAACTCAACTAATTTCTCTACAAAGCTCTATTTCCGTCGCAACCTCGATCGGCTTTCGGTCAGTAAATGACATAATGTTACTTAGCGAATAATTTCGACGAAGCTTGCAACAATATGACCAACTTATCAAACGAGAGTATATTTCTAAAAGTAAGTTTACTCACCCGCTGGCCGACGCATGAGCCACGTTTCATGGCCGGCCGTGGGCCGCTGCAGCTGACTGGTGTTAATTATGTGTCACCGTTATTGTGTTTTAATGAAAAAATGATTGAATGTTCGTGAACACTACACCAAAAGGCAAACTCAACATATTGATTTCACACAAATACAAAAGCGCTAAAAATATCAAACGAGCAAAAGTTAAATAATCGAAAGAGTTCCGATAAAAGATAAAAAGGACACGACGAGTCCTTAGAGATAAAGATTTCATTCTCACCGAAGAACTGAAGAACTTTCTGCTCCTGCTACGTACTTTCGTAAAACAATTTAATTATAATAATATACAGTACACAATTTTTGGGCACTTAATGTTGGCCTTTCTTTTGTAGTTAAAAAGTTTGGTTCTTACTTATCTGCTCCACGATGACTCATAAATAAAATAACTTATAGTTAATACATATACATTTTTAGACCTTAGTCATCAGGCTTGACCACTGGCTCATACGAACTCACTTTATCTAAATAAACGAACTTACAGATAAGAGTAATCTATACTAGGGATTCAGACATTATGCATTCTCATTTAACTAAATGGATTGACTCGACAATTCCATGCGGATTTGCTGTACATATAGGCCGATCGGAGATTACACAACCGATTGGAAGCTTCAACGAATGTCATTGAAAGCTTGTAACTATACTAATAGCACAGAATTGGTACAGAAGGCGCACTCCGCACTTTAGGTACAAAGCTACAAGTACATTAGCGGGCCCGCTCGGGCAGGCCTTGGCAGGTAGGTTCTCACTTGCCGTTCGGCTCGCACGCTAGCGGGTAATACCTATCACGAGACAACCCTTCCGGGTCACTCCGCGCCATACAGTGACAGAGTTATGCGTTAGAAAGAAAGGATTTGTTCAGGTGAATATTGCACTAGGCAATGAGCGCTTATGCGAGCTGAACTGCACTTTGTTGCGTCGCAGCAAATTTTAATTTCAATTAGCGTATTTCAATAAACGTTTTCGCGAAGTCTGGCTTCTGTACCTATTTATTCTGTGCTAATAGTCATTTTTTTTAGTTAGATTAGTGTCAACTGATTATTAAAAGACTCAACTTTACAAACAGGCAAACAAGCATAGTTATGACATGATTTATTAATTTTTAAGAAGTGACTTCCATTTTTATTAAGTACTATTTTTTTGCATGCTGAGAAGCAGAATTAAGGCCTGTACCTACATTTTTTTAACTGTCATCTATTTACCTACCTTTAATTCGCAATAAATATATTATGATTATGATTATTATGATTATGATAAAGCAATCATTTTGAAATTGAACTTTTTTAAATTGTTTGTTAAAAAATGCTATTGTTAAACAAATATATAATATAATAATTTATGTAATTAGAAATTCGTCAAATGGTTATCTGAGCTAATGGATTATAAATAATAATAAATTGATATATATTCTTTAAATTTTACCTCAATTGTTCAGTAGGTTCTCCAGTCGTCACTCAAAACAATCCACTTTTTGCTCTTTCAACTTTTCCGAATATTGCGAACGATTCAATAAACGCGATTTATCTTTATAAAGTACCTTTACACTATCAATGCAATAGCACGGTACACAGGCTCCAAGGAATGAGATTTTGTAAAGGTGCGCACGGATAGCGTGTTCCCTTGGTAAGCGTAGTCAGTTTACGCGTGTCCAGAACGCCAAGTCCATACATCGTGTACAGTGTACGCGTAGCTACAGGTATGGACTTGGCGTTCTGGACACGCGTAAACCTATCGGACTACGCGTACCAAGGGTAGAGCGTTTTCACATTATCCGATCCGATATCGGTATCGGACGCCGACACGTGTCACGTAAAATGTATAAAAGATGTCCGCTCCGATATCCGATATGACAATGTGAAAGGCAGGTACATATTCCATACATTTTACTTGCCCCGATATCGTGTCGGCGTCCGATACCGATATCGGATCGGATAATGTGAAAACGCTCGTACGCGCTATCTGTACGCAGCTTAATAAATTTTCCAAATATCAGGAAAAACTCGTTAATATTTTAGCACTTCCTAGAAACAAGCGAAACGCTTATGCCGTGTTGACACTATCCCAGTCAACTAGGACCAAGTCTAACTTGGATGACTCTGATTGGACGCCGTCGTCCGAGTGTGTCACGTGAGTCCGACGGCGTCCAATCAGAGTCATCCAAGTTCACTTGGTCCAAGTGTACTTGGATCGTGCCAACCCGGCTTTAAAGAAGGAAGTTATCGCTAAAAAAAAATTGATAAAAGGCTTTTTCCGTCTACAAAATAAAAACATGTATTACAACAGCAACTAAAAATGATTATGTTCGAATAATCTGAATCTTATACTAAACATTTCATGCTGTGTTGGTGATGTTACACATAGTTATGATGCACAGTCAATGATACGATGCGATCAGCGGAGCTAAAAAGGTCGCTATTGCAGTATCGCGGTGAAGGAATTGAGCTATTACCATCTCTTTTCACTCTCAGTCAATGAAAAGAGATGGCAATATGTAGTTCAATTCCTTCACCGCGACTCTGCAATAGCGACCTTTTTAGCTCCGCAGTGCGGCTAAAATGGCCGTTATAGCAGAATCACAATAGGAATTGCAATATACACCGTTTATTTTTGGTCAGTTTAAAGCCGGCGCCTACGTAATCTATATCGATAACCTTACTCAAAAATAATAATAAATATGAGATCAATTTTTTTGCAATTAATAATATCACGAAACATAGGCAGGATAAATCACGGAGATACGTGCTCTGTGCTCAGCTGTTGCTACGGCGTAGAGTCTACGCTACGTCGTAGTCATACATACATACCTAGGTCATTAGCTCTGCGCGCCTACGACACCTTACCAAGTGTTTTCCTCACTTTTGTTAATCTTTTCAACTATTTAGTTTCGTATTAAATACTTATCAAATTCAAAAACTAAACCAACGACACGAATACGACTAAGCAATACAAGCGGTGGGTGCTGGCTTTAAACTGACCCAGAATTAACGGTGTATGCTGTTCTTGTCACTCTCAGTCTATGAAAAGAGACGGCATATAGTTCAATTCCTATTGTGATTGTGCTATGACGGCCTTTTTACTCCACAGATGGTAAGCAGAGAACCTTGTATCGGGCGAGAGTCGGAAATTGTAATATGATTTTGTGCGTTCACCATATTGTATTCTTTTCGCTTATAAACCCCTAGGCCTCTATTAATAAACTCGTATTAACTTCTGTCAAAGTTGCGCCACGGATTTAACTATTGCCATCCTTTTTTGTTAGACAGTGACAAATAAGGATGGCAATAGTTAAATCCGTGGCGCAACTTTGACAGAAGTTAATACAAGTTTATTAATAGAGGCCCTATTTAAAAGCTATTTCGCTCGAAGGCATATTTCATGCCTAATCTAACACTGCAAGTAAATTATACAAAAAGTAAGTAATTTGTCATATTTTTCTATATGTACTTTTTAGGGTTCCGTACCTCAAAAGGTAAAAAATGAAACCCTTATAAGATCACTTTTTTGTCCGTCTGCCTGTCTATCCGTGTGTCACCACTGATTTTTTCAGGAACTTGTGGACTTAGCAAGTTGAAATTTATACCAGATACTTAGGTCTATAGTCAGTCTAAGGTCCTGAGTCAACACGATTTAAAGATAATATGGGCAAATTTAGATTTTCGCGAAACTTGTAAGTACTTGCCAAAATTTACCTTAATTTTCAACTTTTTTATTTTTCGGACTTTTTCCTTTACTTGTGCTGTAACCATGTTTTTAACCAAAATTGGCAATTCTAGGTCAACCGGAAGTACCTTATAGGTTTTAGGTCGAAAATCACGAAATTTTGCAAAAAGAAAGGTCTTTGCAAAGGCAGCATAGATAAGGAAAAATAAAAATAATAAAAAAGTTGAAAATTAAGGTAAATTTTGGTACTTCAAGTTTTCGCAAAAATCTAAATTTGCCCATTGTTCACTTAGCCACCAATACAAATAATACAATTTTATTATGGCGGGTATAATGGGTAGGTACGGAACACTCGGCTCAAGAGTTCGATTCGCACTTGACCGGTTTATTTTTTTAAATATAACGTAATTCTACAGATTGTTTACTTGTAATTTCGCTACGGTTTAGTGATAGTTATACAATTAAGATGCAGTGTGGAATAATTCGTATAAAACAAGGCTTATAAGCGTCAAAAACAATCGGAATGTAATGTACTGTAGGTTAGATGGGCAACAGCGGGCTTAAAAAGGTCGCTATTGCAGAATCGCATTAAAGGAATTGAACTATTGCCATCTCTTTTCATTGACTGAGAGTGAAAAGAGACGGCATTATAGTTCATTTCAAGATGTGATTCAGGTTTAGCGACCTTTTTGGGTCCGTAGTTCGTCCAAGTTGGCCTTTTAGACTAGACAAGGATCGTCTTTCAAAACCTGCCATACCAGGCTTTATTTTTAATCTCCGTATGTTAGGTCAATTACTTGAACCTAAAATAGTCATATTCATTGTTTTATTAGGATAAGATATTAATAGGACAGCATTTGCATAATAAAGTACAAGATAATGCAGATTTTATATCGGAATCAAGTTTCTATGATTATTATTCTTAATGTAAAAAGTTTCTGTAAGAATGAGTTTTATCATTTATCGAGTGATCCCATTGGAGAATAACTAAGGTAATTGTTCCTTGGTTTAAAAGTTAAGGTCGTAGCTCATTGTTTTATAATGAAAGACGATTTTAAGTCAAACTCTGGGTTTACTTTTCAGTAAGGGAGTGGCCACACTGCGTTTTCTGTAGCGCGTTTTTGAGCTGCGCGTTTGTATCGATACAAACGCGTGTTCGCTGCGCGTTTGTTTCCATACAAAAGCGGACCGGGAGGGGGACAGCGCGTTCGCATCGCGTTTGTATCGATACAAACGCGCTGCAAAAAACGCAGTGTGTCCACTCCCTAACACATTGGTTCCGAACCTGGGGGTAATTACCCCTCCGGGGGTAAAATAGCTTTTTTTTGGAGGGGTGATAGAACGAAAGATTTAATGACAAAAAAGGTTTTTTTTTTAAAGATTCCTTCACAAATAAATTTCACTCGAAAACATTGAGCTGTCGCTGAAATACTCGTAATCAAAAGGAGAGGAATTTTAAGATCTACAAAAACAAATTTAAGAATGGGGGAGTTGGAGGGGGTTGAAAGTTAAACGGGGGTAAAATCTGTTTCATTGACATGTCATAGGGGTAACAAGGTTGAAAAGGTTAGGAATCACTGCCCTAACAAGACAAAAAATTATAGCGATAGAAAACGACGTTGTCGATTTACATACATTCTGGGTAACATTGTTGTTTAGACTAGCAATGAGCTATGCCGGAGTTAGAGAACCCCAGGTTGTATATGATGTGACAATCGCTGATTGAGCTGATCTAAGTTGAGACTTACCCATGGAGGCGCTAGCGGGGATAGCGGGCAAGGGCCGCGCGGGGGGCCGGGCGAGGCTCTCCCCGCGGGGCGGGGGAGGTGGGGGCGCTTCTTCCTCTTCAGCCACAGGCGCATAGACTACTTCGTTCTCTTTCTCTTCTGGTTTCTGCGTAATCCACAAACATTTTAACTTTTCGGTCCGATATGCCAAGATCCTAAAAAATATCTGAAGAATACTCGGTATTTAGACGGTCGCCGTGCGAAGCGACATTGCGTTTCCTGCAGCGCGTTTTTGAGCTGCGCGTTTGTATCGATACAAACGCGCAGATAGCTCTCTTCCCACAGTATTGTATCCATACAAATGCGATGCGAACGCGCGCAAAAATACTCAAAAACGCGCTGCAGAAAACGCAGTGTAGCCACTCCCTTAGAAAGCTAACAAATTTTCTATAAAGAGGAGAAAAATAACTTACACAAAAAAAATTAAAAGTGTAATCAGCTTACATATAACGGGTCCAGCCGCTTGATCCCCTCGATGATGGCGGTGTAGGAAAACCGCAGTTGCTCCGAGGTCTGGATAAGACCCATACGGTAGCGACGCATCTCCAGCAAAATCTCTTGGATGTCCACGTTCTCCTGTCCTTCCTTCTCAATCTGTCAACAAATGCGTGGTCGTAGCTAGGGTTCGAACTTATGTCAGAAGCTGCCGCGTTTGATCCTATTGACTTTAGGATTGGAATCGAACCGGGAATGTAGGTATGGTCAAATGGATAAAATTTTAACATGTGGTATATGACTTGGTGTTATGATCCAACGTCAATGTCCTAGTCCAGCGTTTCCTAACCTTTTCAGTCCACGGACCCCTAGGAAATCAAGCACAATACTGAGGACCCCCTTAATAAAAAAGTTTAGTTTACTTTTAGTACCTACTACAAATATCAAGCACAAGGGCAGTCGGGTAAAAATAAGATAAAAATACGCTGCCTTCAGAATTCTTCACAAAGAACATTCTAATCTCATCTCTTAGCTCAAAAACTCGCGACACATCTTTGCCTCAATCAACGCACTTCAGCACGCAAAAGACTTTTAGTGGCATTTATTTAATGTCAGATAGTCCATAGATGAGACTGCGGACCCCTGTACGTATACTCGCTGACCCCCAGGGGTCCGCGGACCACAGGTTAAGAAACGCTGGAAAAAAACTAGGACCTAGTCGAATAAATAATGCATTTGAACAGAGTCCAAGGTGCCGGAGCGGCCGATGGCACGCTGCAGTGTCAGTTACTCACCAGCACGAGAACAGAGTCTACGAGGCAGAAGGTGCCGGAGCGGCCGATGCCCGCGCTGCAGTGTACAATGGCGGGGCCGTTGCCCTCAACGCAAGAGAGCGCACCGTACTTGCGAACGCGCCTCAGGAAGTCGAGGAAGGCGTGGGGAGACTGTGGCACTTCAAAGTCGGGCCACGTAGTGTAGTGAAAGTGCCAGATCTCTCGGCTGTCTTCCGTCTCGTGGCACGTCAGCCTGAAATATAGCTTTGCTTGAAATCAATAACTTTGATGTACAGCTCGCTTTCGCAAAGCCAGGTTAATGGACATTTTCAGTTTTACAGACTCTGGAACTGATAAATTGATTATAATCAAATTGGTCAAAATCTGGAAATGTCCTTAAACACGTCCGTACTATATTTTAAACCCCAAAATATCATTATCTTAAGAACACATAGAATTAAAACTCATTGAGCTAAGCGTCTTTTTACCATTGCGAATATAAAAGGAAAAAATGAAAGACGAAAAAAACGAAACACAATCACGACATGTATCCCAAGGATACATGTAGTCCCCAGTCAGGTACGTCCAATACATATTTGCAGAAGCCCATATTTTTCCTGAAGTCATTCATTCATATCGAGTCAATGGCACTCATATTAACGACCAGTATTTTGCAACCTCCACGGTTTCATCAGTTGCTTGATTTAGCTGCTCCCGAAGTAAATATTCCATACATGACTGGTTGCAAGCCCATCGCCCCCTATCAGAATACTTACTGATTTTCTCCCGTTGGAGCTCGTGTGAGCATTTCGAAAAATTTTGAAGCACTTTGGCCAGGAATCGGACTAACAACATTCGGATCTAAAGTCGGGCCACTATCCATCATAAACAAGGATGGTAATATAATTTCATTATATTTTGTTTTTTGTAAGGTATCTGGAACTACAGAACTAGTTCTCTAAATTACTTTATAGAACTTTATAAATAAAAGGTTAGATTAATGAGTTTTAAAGAAATAGCCTCAACATAAAAATTACGTTAGAAAAAGATGACGTAAAAGTTGGATGCAATTTCCAACTTTTATGCCATCTTTTTCTAATATAACGGCGAGTAGCACTCAACTATAATCTTCTGAATAAACGGCCACAGTTTAATTGTTTGTTTCACTATCTGAGTAAAGTCCCTTTTAGTTTACTTCGTTGTTTTGTGAAAAAAGTACTGAAGGAATGACAAAATATTGTACATAACAAAGGTATGCAATAAATTATGGACGTAATTATTTAGTTGGCATTTTATTTTATCTGTAAATGGAAGATTTGGTCTCATTTTCTTCTCTATTATATTATACAACCTTGCGAGGGTACTAGTAGTTGTAAGTAAAGTAAACATTGTACAAATTATTATTTGTTGGAAATCAAAGAATGCAATTTCACATCATTGTTTAACTTAGTTCGAAACAAAAATATTTTTTATTTTATATTATTTATTTCACTTTGTAATGTTTAGAACTTCATTTTTTTTATGGGTCCGTATTTAAATATATGGTGTAAATGTAGTTGTCTGAGTCAAATGACTGCCCGATATTTTCAGATTTCATATTCTGACATGTACCTTTTTTATGGTAAACCGACATTTTTGCATGTTAAATTATTTAGCGAAATTCTACTAATATTCTCATAATCCAAGACGTTGCAACGTTTAGTAACATTTACTACTTTTCTGTAACACACGAACAAAGTTGAGGGCGTTAGCTAGTGTAAATATTGTGTGAAATATAGTGAAATTATCACATACTTTTATCATGGTTATTCAACAATTTACACCTCTGAATAAAATCAAGTTCAACTGTTGTAGAAGTGCTACGTTGCTACGTGCCCGTAGCTAATGCTACGAGCTTTCGTAGCAAAAGCAATTACCAACTTCCCTATTTATTATTATCTCAGATCCACAGCAGTATACATCGTATTATAAAGGTTTCAATTACCACTGTTATAAATGCAGTCAATTTTCTTCACTTGGACTGCAAAGGAAAGGTGTAAACTTAGCAGAACCTATTTTATCTTCCATGTTTTATTAAAAATTACTTAATGAAGTAATTTTTCATCTCAAAACTATAAGTACTATTTTTCAGACACTAATCCTACCATGGAAGTCGATAATATTTTCCGTGTGAAACTACTGAAGGCGTTGTGGGCGAACAAAGTGCTTCTAGATACTCGTAATAACAGGTTTGCTATCGCCTACACAAGGCTTGTAGATAATACACTAAGCTAAGATTAGAACGTAATAATCTAATAGGTTGAAGGGTATCAGTTAGCACTCATCTAGAACCCGTTAACCATAAGGATCGTTAGAACATAGGCCGAATATAGATTGCCTACTAATCCTATTGAGTGAGAGCAAGTTGGAAGCTCAAACAAAGGGCTGTCAGCATTGCAATGCTGCTATCTGTTGACGGTTACGACAGGTTTAAAGTTTCAGCTTGAACAGTTTGGCATATTACTCGTATTTCAAGACCATGATTTATCATAATTACACATACATAAAAAGAAATATTAAAATAGACACCTGCAATCAAAATCCATGATTTCGCAATAAACGATAAAGTGTTCGGGAAATGACCAATAAATTATTCAGGTAATACAATCTGAAACAACTGTTGGGTTTCCCAAGACGTCATAGATGTTCAAAGTGGTTTGATTCATGTATAAAGTCTCGACAACTCTTTTACGAGTACTGATGATAAATCCATACCATAATCGAACGAATCGAACCGTTTGTAACTTTATGTTATGCAGTTCTTGTTGTTATTCTAAATTACTGATAAGCTCTTCCTTATTTTAGAGGGCATGCTACATTGTCAGTACCGGTTTTTTTAAATAGGTTTGACAAAGGTATCACTTATACTATATTGGTATAGTCACTTTGGATTCAAAATCTTTAGCCATGCAGGCAACTCTGTCACCGTTACATCTAATTAAATGGTAAGATTTACAGACATGGGCTTCCACCTAATCAATTAAGATTTACTTGGCTTATTTTAAATTTTTTTCCTCATAAAAATTTTACTTTTGTTACGAATATAAATGTCAAGTAGTGCCGGCGTGGGTTCGGGCAACACATAAGTGAGAATGGTTTCTGTATTCGGGTCACGCGAAGTATTCAGCGTGCAAGCTGGAGTCTAGTGAGCTTTGTGCTAACGACTCAGTAGCTGCACTCTGATGCATTAAGTGGAAAACAAGCATTTTCTACTTAGCATTTTAAAATTCTGAGTAACTTTTAATTTTACATACATACATAAACTCACGCCTATATCCCATCATAGGGGTAGGCAGAGACCACAGATCGCCACTTGCTACGATCCTGACACACCTCTTTCGCTTCATTCACTCTCATCACATTCTTCATGCAAGCTCGTCGGTTTAGGGTACTCTTGACCTGGCCTTTTTCCCATATTTCGCCAATTTGGTCTAGGAATGTGCGCCTAATTTTAATTTTAGTGTTAATAATTCATAGGAGTCGTTAGCTCGTTTAGTGCTGCCCATGTTTACGGTGAGTTATAGTGTAGGCGCTGCGAGCTCCTGCTCCGGAGTGAAATGCACTGATGGCGCTCCGTGGCAGTGAACGAGGCATATGACTTAACTCACTAATCTCAATTGTATGGAATTCAGTGCAGCGCTTCTAGCGGTAACTTGACTAAACTAAGTTCAGTCCATACAATTGTCCATACTTTACTACAGTCACGGATATAATAGTAAACTCGTGCATACTGGTGCTCGAGGAACAGGACCACGTCTCGTTTCCATTGTCATCACATGAAGGCTTAGGCTCAGAATGCCAGTTCGCTAAATGCCTTAGTTCTCTAACACATCACATTTCGCGTAAGTACATTAAAAATATTGCAGATCTAGAAATGATGAACAAATACAACAAACAGACCAAATCCAAGAAAGACTCGCAGGTTCATGTCTTTTACATTATGTTTAGTGTAAAATCGGGGGAGATTAGGCAGACAGCAGTAGGACGACATGTGTTCATAAAATAAATAAAATAATAGTACTTACTTAAGCAGCCGGATTGTGTAATAGTTGAAGTCCATTTCTCTGACTTGCGTAATGCTCAAGTTCACGTCAGGATAGACGACTTTGTGAGCATCGCCGTTCTCGTGCGGCCAGTACCAATGGCACTTGATCTCACTCTTCTCTATGATTTTATTCAGCATGATGATGGCTGGAGATTTCTGCTCCCAGACCATAAGCCAGAAGTGACCAGACGTGTACACCAGCGGGCCTTGTGTGAGAATATACTGCCTGTTAGCGCGTTCCATCTGAGGACAAAACACAACTATAACAAATATCGTTGTCCGAACACCACAAAGACACGTTTTCACTCGAACTTGTGTTTGTATGTATTTCTTTTTCAAGTACATAAGCTGTTGGTGTTTTGTTTTTTTCTTTTATTTGTTACCACCTTATCACCGTTGCTAATTACAGTTACGGCGAACGGGCAGTGTGCTAAGCGTCGAGGAAGCGGCGTTTATGCCTTGTTTGATTTACCGAAAAAATTAATTTGGTAGGATTGCTTTAATTCATTCAATATCTTTATGGCATTGATCTCAATGTGTATTATTGAGATTAATGCCATAGTAGAGGTGAGTGGCCTAAGAGAAGGAAGGTGTTGTTGATAGAAAACAACGAAACAAAGATAATCATTTATTATTTTTTTAATTTTTTTCTTATCACTACATAGTAGGTATATTAAACAAAGTCGCTTCCCGCTGTCTTTTTCCATGTAAAAAAAACCGCATCAAAATCCGTTGCGTAGTTTAACCCTATACTTATAAACACCGCTTCCTCGACGCTTAGCACACTGCCCGTTCGCCCGCGCCGCGACTCCGCCTCGACTCTGCCCCGACTGTGCCCCGACTTTGCTATGAGCGACCTCCCTAACCCGACCACACCTAGGCTCCCCTAAGCTTAACTGGTGTAGTGTTCAGGTAAAATCACTAGTATTTATATAAATAATACTAGGATAATTATGAACCATAAATATGGCAACACTAATGCATTAGGGTAAGTCTGTCGTCTAGTTGGTAACACCACGCGGGCACGAGGCGGGGCAGTCGCTTGCCAACCGCGGTGCAGGACAGACGTGGTAGTGTGTATAGCTAGCCGATATAGTTATAGTGTAGTGTAAGTGTATATTAACCAACCTAACCCCCTAAAGGGAGAACTGTACATGGCGACGAGGTGAAAAACCGTGAGTAATTTTTATTTATTTAAAAAGAAAGGAGAGAAGTAGTATTTATTCCGTACAATTTTAGGATGATTTATGTGGCTCAAGAATATCCGAGCAACTATTCAAACTCTTATAATTTCTACGAAAATCTTCTCGCAATAACAAAGTGAGAATACTTACAGGTGGTAGGTAAAGATTGTTTGAGTAGTTAAGTAGGTAAGACAATGGAACATTTTATGGGAAATACTGTCCGGTAATAGACAAACATAATTTATTTATTTATTTTATTTATCGATTAGGTACAGACGAGCAGCTTTTAGCTGGTATGTCTATAGCACACAGTGTTGAAATAGTCTTTGTTTGTTTAAGATTCGTTAATCTCTTTGAGCACTGATTTGTTAGTTCGTAGCAAGATGTCGAGCTTGTTGTTAAAAGCATTTATAGAAGTTTACCTACTCACTAGATAACAAAAACCTACTCTCATTTTGAAAATCACAACGACGTAAGTTGGTATAGGTATAAAATATCTAATCAATTACGTACAGTGACCTACATAATGGGCGAATAGTTTGTATATAATAGGGTGGGTTGTCCACCTGTGAACCAGGCAGATGCAATGAGCCACCGCTATATTTCAAAAATGTGACATTGCCGTTCTTTACGATTACTGCCAACAGGAACGCATACGCATCCCTCACTCTCTCCCCAAATTACAAGCAGCGCAAGCTTAAGACGTACGCCCAGTGATCGAATTTATAAAAATGTATCATAAAAGTCAGTTTTTTGTGTTGATTTCATTCTTTTTCTACATTTTTTGGGTGTTACCTACAGTTTTTTTTGCCTGTTACGTATGATAACGCATACATAACGTTGTAAATTACACTATAGTTAGTATGCTGTATCATCATTTACCAGGTGAAATTCTGAGGTTTGTTTTGTCAATGGGGTGTGTCCAGCAATGAGCCATGACATAGTGTCCTGCATTGAACCATGGTACTCACATACATTTTCCCAGTCCGAGCTGCACCTACCATTCTTAAACGTTGAAAAACTAAACCACCACTTATTACAACTAGATTTGTATGATAACCTTCTTATAATTAGTATTATGATAAAAAAACCATATTGCTTGATGTCAATACATAGATTTTATTAAGACTAAAATACTCAAGCCTAAATATAATTAACAGTACCTCTAACGGCCTATATTTCGTAGTTAGTAATAATTTTGCTGATAGGTATTAATAATAAAGTAAAAACATTGCCCTTTCTCTTGGTAAATAGGTGGTTCATTGCAGAATTCGGTCTGGTTCAATGCGTACCACCCGTGTTACGCAATGAACCAATTCTCATTTTTTGCTAAATCTGTATTTCTAAGAAATCTAAAGATTATATGAATAAACTAATAATGCACAATCTTAGCCAGATTAATCACCTTACTTCACGCCAAATCTTAGATCCGTAAGTCAAAAAATGTAAAAGATATGGACATTTGAATTTTACCTGGTTCATTGCTGGACAACCCACCCTAGATACTTTACGAGTGAGTTAGTTTCTTTATTTGAAAGTGATTCTTTATTTAACCTTTAGTTCGTCGGGGTTCCAGACACAATATAAAATCAATTGTGTCTCGACCAGATCTGTGCTCCAACAGATAACCAGTTAAGTAAGTACCCTACGTAGTTGTTTACAACGAGTAAGTACCTAATTACAAAATCGTAATTTCTATTTCACTTTGAAACCTAAGATGATTTATCCGTCTGCTTACAATGGCCGTTATTCGGTTATCAATAATATCGATGATAACCATGTTTTGCATTCATAGCATAACTACCCACAGTGAAATAAATACAACGCAGGGGTATCGTGTCCTATCGCGTCAGTACAACGCAGGCCATCTCACTCACGCAACATTAGGAGCTCATCTATACTACTTAATTATATAAATCTATATCTATACTAATTGTATGGAGCGTAGGAGTTTGTTTGTTTGAACGCGATGATCTAAGGAACTCAGGTCGGATTTGAAAGATTGTTTCTGCATTTGATGGCTTAACTTTTGAGAAAGTTTATAGGCTGCTTTTTATCATCATCATCATCACCATAAGCCATCGCTACGGGGGCAACGCCGCGAGGGCGCTGCTAGTAATTTATGTGTGCGTTGGTTGGCCGACTATTACTACTCGCTAACTTAACGTACTACCTCCTACTAGTAACGTAAATAATACAGGATGATCCATCCAAGCTGCACACATATTGCGTTTTGGTTGTATTTCATGAGACCATTTACATAGCAAACTTAATTTAGTTATAATTGGAATATGTACCTACTTATTGTTTCATTTTACTCGTAGGTACTTAATGGATTAGTTTAACACGATGATGGTTAGTACCTGCTACAACACATGTACGGTACTATACTATCTCATCAGTTGACACCGTGATGACATTACTAATTTTCATACATGGTCTATGGACGTAGTCACAGAACAGGCGTTGTGTCACAGGGTACGTCTTATGACAGAACGAACTATAAATGTAGGTATGAAAACATGACGCCCGTCGGCGTAGTATGAGTGTATGGGGACACGTGCTTGTATGCGCGAACTTACACTGTGACAGTAGAAATAAATTATTTGTGCATGCGGTGACAGTACAAACTGGTCCTTATGTTAGTATAGGAAGTCAATCGTCCCTTGGCGTACTGGTGAAAAACTGAAGAGGATTCGGACGCTGACCTGCATACTGTTATATCACCAACTTTATGCTTACTACGCTTATAGGCGTACCGCCCGTCAACGCGTGTTAAAATTAAAATGGTGAGGATATGAATGTGAGAGGAGTGTATTCAGAGTTGACGAATGATATAGGTGAGTGGAGGAGGAGGACATTTGTGCGACCACACTTAGCGTGGGATGGGGGCAGGAGAATGATGATGATGAAAGTGATTTGTAAGTACCTATTGCATACTAAAGTTTTATTATTATTTATTTCTGAGTCTATAACTCTATATGGTAGTTTAGCAGGGTTTGAATTAGAAAACTGGTTGAACATCTCAAAATCGTTCTAGGTATGTGTACCAGCCTAATCTAGGTTTGGCAGTTTTCCTTGTGACTACTTTATGGTCAAAGATGTGACGAGACCAACTCAACTTTCTTAAGCACTAGAACTACGTTACGTTATTACTACGTTAGGTATGTTAAACTTTTGCTTTGGCAGGATAAGTTTTGAAAAGGTAATAATTTAGGTGAGTCAAATTTTGAATGTGGTTTATGAAGAAACTTGACTAGGTACTACCTACAATGAAACTGAAAATTTATTTGTGATAGTCAAATTGATACATATTGCTGTAGTTTCACTAATCACCAGTAGCACCCGTCCAATCTAAAGCCTATATCTATACTAGTGAGATATATTGGATGCTAAGGTAAGACATTCCATAGTGTACAATTTACTTTATTTAACTTAATAGTTATAATTTTTAAATTTTCTTGGTCTTATGAAAAGTGAAATGAAATATGATCGCGACTGTGTTCCGGATGGGTGGTGGACGTGTTCTTTCGGATCCTTGGACGTTTTTGGATCCTTTGTGGGTGTAGTCAGGGGTTTGTCATTCCCACCTTTTGCAGGGGTTGATATTCTTTACGTGACAGCAGCTGTACCATGATCTCTTGGTGGGCAGCTTAGTTTAGGAGCTATCCAGTAAAGGTTCTTATCTGGATCGTAAACTATTCGTGCCATGACCTGTTTGAGAGGTGACAGTTTTGGCACAGGGGTGAGCCGGTTCAGCGCGTGTTGAACGGTCATGGTGCGAATTGAGTGAGCGGGGCTTTGTCTAGCAGTTCAGTTTGGGTCATGTTTAGGTTATGATGTTTCGTCAGCGTCATGGCATACGTCAAGCGAAGCGGTTCGGTTTACATATAAAGCTCATGGTAAGCAGGCAGGTCCTTATCTTAATAATTTATAAATCACAGCGGAAGTGAAAGTATTGGTCACGATAGGTCATTTAGGTCCTTCCATAGCTAAAACCATTTATGTTATTATACCTAGTGGGTGGGTACCTACATTCATTGCTTAATAGGTGATTAATAGATTAGACTAGGAAGCTATAGTTACTTTTAATATTTAGGACTAAGTAGAGGGATACAATTGTAACCATGGCATTAAATTGCGGTTCTGGCATTACCTAAATGCGGCATTAAATTGCGGTTGTGGCATTAAATTGCGGCATTAAATTGCGGCATTAAATTGCGGTTCTGGCATTACCTAAATGCGGCATTAAATTGCGGTTCTGGCATTAAATTGCGGCATTAAATTGCGGTTCTGGCATTACCTAAATGCGGCATTAAATTGCGGTTGTGGCATTAAATTGCGGTTCTGGCATTAAATTGCGGCATTAAATTGCGGTTCTGGCATTACCTAAATGCGGCATTAAATTGCGGTTCTGGCATTAAATTGCGGCATTAAATTGCGGTTCTGGCATTACCTAAATGCGGCATTAAATTGCGGTTGTGGCATTAAATTGCGATTCTGGCATTAAATTGCGGTTCTGGCATTAAATTGCGGTTGTGGCATTAAATTGTGATTCTGGCATTGAATTGCGGTTCTGGCATTAAATTGCGATTCTGGCATTAAATTGTGGTTATGGCATTAAATTGTGGTTATGGCATTAAACTGCGATTCTGGCATTTAATTGCGATTCTGGCCTTAAATTGTGGCTTAGTCATTCAATTGAAATTTGGCATTGGATTGCGGTTATGCGGTAGGAATGAATAAAACAGGAGATGGAAGATTTTGTTATAGAGGCAAATGTCATAGAAGTGGTTGATCGTCAAATAGTTGATTGTGATGGAAAACCCACGGATATTCAGGGAGTTAATATGATATCAATTTTCAAAAAAAAAATTTCAAAAATATTTATTTGGAACAAAAAAACAAAGGTTACACAAACAATGGGAAACGTTGACAGCTGCAAAAGTTAAAACTGTGAAGCAGAGTCAATATCAATAGATGCCAACAAAGGAAACGCCTGAGACAAGAAGCTGCTCGCAAAAGTATTAAGAACTGCTTACGGTATAGAATCAAGGGATATTTTAGGATATAGTGTAGGACTAGACAACCACACATAAGAAATACAGATGAAGATACTACGAGACTAGGAAAATGTATTTATTTATCAAGTGCTTTAGCAGCTAAAAATTCACATGATCATAACTATTGCAAACATCTGAGTAGAGAGAGTAACACATAACTAAATGATGAATGATTCGCACACTAGGGTAGACCTGTACCGCGGGAAATGAAATATATACGATTGGAAATTAAGTAAAGTTAAGTTCGTATGAGCACTATGAGCAGGTGGCTGGCTTTGGGGACGAAGTTGTTGGATCGGCTTAAGGCCTATTAGAAATTGACTGTGTCTGATAACCTTTATCGAATAAAATCGCCAAAACGTTGAGCAAAAGATATACTTAGAGACTAGAAGAAAAACATTATATACTTGTCGGTGTAAATTGCATCTTGAACGGTATTTCTCAAGAAATTAATCAGATGACTGAAATAAACTTGTTAGGGTTATTGAAGAAGGATTACATGCTTACACCAATGGACATACAAACATAAATGATATAAAGGTATTGCAGCACACATCACACCTACACATATCACAGGTATTAAAAAGTTATATAAAATTTTCGAAATTTTAGGATGTAGGTACCTACTGGGTAGAATTACGATAGATAGTGGTAAAACTTTAAACTTGAACCTACTGTCGCATACCAATATCTCTGTAAGAAAAGTGAAACTCAGGAATTGCTAAAAGACATAGGTAGTTGGAGGAGCTAATTGTAAAGGAAATTGTAATATTTGTCTGTGTGTAGACATGGAACATGGAACATAACAAGGAAACCAAAAACAGAAATAGAATGGATATTTTTATTGTAAATGGTTGAATAATAATGACAAAAGTGATAAGTTGGTTTTACAAATAAATGTACACTACAAACAAACATTCACTTACATGCATCATTATGGAGTTCTTAAAGAAAGAAAAACACTTAGGAAATAAGCCAGTTTTTAGGTTATTGTCGAAATTACTTAGCGACTTAGAAGGCAGAGGTACCTAAATGATTATACATTTTAATAGAAGATTTAGTAGGTACCTACCCAGGCACTCTTGTGGAACATCAATCGTTGGCCTGAGGATTACTTACTAATATTGTATTTATTCGTTCAGGTCCATTCCTGGTTGTTTTACAAAATTAGGCTTGTTTTTAATATGAATGCCTGTCAGTGTGAGAAGTTTCTCGCAAGTATTTAGAAATGCCGCGCAAAGCATCGGCACCTTAACCACCTTATTGGCGAGAGTTAGAGAGATATGAGATAGATAACTACAAAAAAAAAAAAAAAAATTAAAAGAAAGGAAAGACTGACAAGGACAGCGCAGGAATGTGATCTAGAAGTTGTAAAAGTAATAAGTCAGGAATATGAAAAAAGCAACAGGTTGAGAGTTGAGCCTGGAGTATTATGAACGAACTACCCACACAGTAGAATCAAAGTGAAGGTGAGCGAGAAAATGAGAATAACTACCAAGTTAATAACTCGAATGCTTCGCTGCCAATAACTAAGATCAGGAAACTGAGTTTGGCTTATCGAGTTCAAATAAAGTCAAAGTTATGTAAAATGTGACTTGTGCTGTTCTCTAGCAGTTTGTCATCAAGAGTATCGAAGTGACAGCTCTTGTACTCGGTTTAGTTAGGAGCTGAGTTTATCTTCGTTGATCGCGTTTAATTGTATTATAATAAACACTGTTGGAGATGAACAACCTCCTTTCGTTATTATTGAAAAATTACAAAAAGGAAGGGATGTAGTGTTCAGGTAAAATCACTAGTATTTATATAAATAATACTAGGATAATTATGAACCATAAATATGGCAACACTAATGCATTAGGGTAAGTCTGTCGTCTAGTTGGTAACACCACGCGGGCACGAGGCGGGGCAGTCGCTTGCCAACCGCGGTGCAGGACAGACGTGGTAGTGTGTATAGCTAGCCGATATAGTTATAGTGTAGTGTAAGTGTATATTAACCAACCTAACCCCCTAAAGGGAGAACTGTACAACTGGTAACCTGGCGTTATCATTTCTGCTCTACTTACCACCATCTGCACCCTATACAGCCCACTCATAAGCCGGAGCTCTGACCGAAACACAAAAAACCTTACCGGCCTTTACATGTTTACTAGATGATTTATACAGTGTCAGGAGGCAATATTTTGCCTACACTTAACCGGACACTAGTGCCTGGGAAATTTTTTTGAGATGGAGTAGGCTTGCCCAGCACCTAAACCATCCTCTCACCTTAACTGGCCATATCCACAGAAAAGACATGGTCAATACGTGTGGGGCTGACTAAGCCGCGGGTTTCCTCACGATGTTTTCCTTCACCGTTTAGAGCTCGTGTTTATGTGCATATAAAATTTTCGAAACGAAAAATCACGACCTTCGGATCGAAAGTCGAGGTACTAACCAACTCGGCCAACACGGCTCAACCGGAACACAAGGGTTATGTATACCGCGCGTTTTATGTTTGTAAATTATATTCTTTATTACCGCATTGCTCCTAAACGACTGACTACTTCAAACAACATCGAAAATACATACGAGAGCCACGTATGTAACATGGATACTAAAAGCACATTCAATTTTGTACTAGGAGTGGCAGATGCCTGAAAGACGGCGCAAGGAGAGCGTCGCTGAACTGTGCATGTGGTGCATTAGCTGATTGCATCGAGGATGGCGGCCAATGTTAAAGCTTTTACTCTGATTTATTGAAGTATATAAAATGTGCTGCTTGTTGTACAAAGTAAGTTTCCAAGATTTTACTTTTCCTAGTTGCGCTCGCGTTGGATCTACATTTTACACAAAGAAAATTATTTAAAGATTATTCAAAATCGCGATTTAAAGTAGGTGATCGACGTACGAGCCTATACCGCGGTTTTAAAGAACGTCGGTTTTACTCATGGCTCGTTGGTGCTGATTGTCTAGCAAGTGAAACAGTCGTATCGTAGTCGAATTGAGGTTTTGAATTTTGAATTTGATCGAGCTGAGTAAAAAATGAAGCAAACATGACGAGCCGCGAGCCAGGCCCGTCAACTTACAAAACCGCGGTATTGCAATGATACACCGGCAAGCTTTGCCGACGAGCCATAAGACCGCGGTTTTACTCGCTCGTCGATCAGGGCCGTTTAACAAAAATTGTAAATGACGATCACAAGCTTTTTCGGTCTACGAAATTCGATGCAGTTGTCAAAGATTTACCTACATACAACAGTACTAATATTCTGTGATACAACTAGCTGACCCGGCAAACTTCGTATTGTTTCAAACATACCTAAATGGAGAAGCATGTATAAAGAGAAGCAGAGAAGATTGGAAGGAGAGAAGTAGGGAAGCATGGAAGAGAGAAAACCCATACCCATACCCATATCACCAATCATCAAAAATATTGTCCGCTAGAAATTTACGTCAGATCACTGTATGGAAATGTATGAAACAATTTTCACTGATACTGTAAGGTACGGAACTGTCGGTCAGGTGTCGGCACTCTTATGGCGCGGATAGGCCTAAAAAGTATGAACATGGACTCAGAAATGACACTGAAACAATATACGAGTATACAGTGTAAAAACTTCTGTTGCTCCGATTTTTTTTTTCTAAAAAAGTTTCTCTGTATCTTGTAGGGTGCGTTTCCACTGAAGCGGAGCTGAGCGGAGCGGGGCAAAGCGGCGCATGAATTGACCAATCAATGTCAAACGACGAAATCGAATCGCGGCAAAATGCACCCTGATTGGTCACTTTATGCACCGCTAAGCACCGCTCCGCCCAGCTCCGCGTCAATGGAAACGCAGCCTGGTCTCATATCTCCCCATGCTGTCCCAGTTAAAAAAAAACGGGTCATTCCTGCTTGTCACCGCGTCCTGACCCCGAGAGGAGACAAACAGGAATCAAAATTCCTGCCTGACCCTGATTTTAAATTAGAATTTAATTTAGGTGGTCAATTTAAAGGTTTTTCATGTTTAATTTTGGGCAATATTACACTGGACACAACCATGTGCGAGTTTGAATGTGCTGCTGTAGGCTTCAACAAACGTAAAGCTTCGCTCATGTCTGATTATTAATCTATGAACAATTCCTCTACAGCTTCATACACATTCTTTTGTCTATTTCTACCGCCCACCACTAGGCACTGTGTGTGCAAACAACATACTTAAGAACAGCTAGCTGGACAGACTACTTAAAACAAATAATATAAAAATCAAATTTTAATAAATAAATTCTTCGGAAAATAAATATTCCAATTTCTTATTAGATTTTTAACGTAGGAGCAAACAGCAAAAAGAAAACGAAATAGTCAACATTTTTTCAAGTGTACCTACCCAATTATTCTACGTAAAAATGGTTCATTATTACCATCTTTAGAAGAGATTGATATGATAAGTATTGATAAGCTGTAACGTAGTACGAATGCTAGTTTAACTTATTTTCCACTAGTTTTGCAAATAAATAATTAGATTAACAAGTAGCTAATAACATACAACTATTAAAAAGCGAAAAATGATCACGAGTAACCACTAGGTGCGGTAGACATCCGTACTCATATTATAAATGTGAAAGTGTGTTTATTTGTTTGTTTATTTGACCTGCTTTCACGCCAAAACAGAGCGACGGATTGACGTGATTTTTTGTGTGGAGGTAGTTGGAGGGCTGGAAAGTAACATAGGCTACTTTTTATCCGGGTGCCACGCGAGCGAAGGCGCGGGCAGCAGCTAGTTATTTTATATCTTTATGTATTCAAATTCTTTTTGAAGTGGAGTTTTGCTATCCTGAATGCGACCTCTATTTACCTGAACTGAATGCACAATATTTACAGGAGTTCTATTTACAGAAGAATTGTATTCATTCATCCCCAACCAACAGGGATCAAGCCCACGCACTTTGATATTTCCAATATCTGGGCGAGCGAGCTCTGCTGCGGGTGAAAATAGAGAAAATAATTTTCCCAGATAAGAACCTAGCTAGATCGATTTTTCGCACGTGTTAACCCCTACACTGCAAATTTCATCGAAATCGTTAGAGCCGTTTTCGAGACCGTCAGTACAAACAAACATCAAACATTAAACAAATATTGCTCGTTTAATAAAATAGGATATATTTTCTTCACGATATACCAAACAGCTTAAGATACACGAGCATGTTGAAGCTAGGCATAAATAGAAGCGACATCGAGTAACAATCATATTACACGCATGACTTAATAACGCACCATACCACTAATTAGCACTTTGATGAGAGCAACTTCTATTATCGTCTTAGCTTCATTAAAATAAAGATGAATGTAGAATGCCTTCGGTCGCGTCACTTGCGACTACTGAACGTTCCGAAATACGACGAAAATGGAGTTTTTACCTAATAAAAAGCTAATTACACAACCAATCGAAAAATTAAAAGACAGAACTGAAGAAATACTTCTAGGTTTCTTGGCAAAACAAAAACCGAACAAACATAGTGAGCTGTTCCCCAGATAAATAGCAAAAAGTGTGCAAAACATGTACCTACCTATTTTCAAGAAAATATATTAACGAGAAAATGTTCACCAATCGCGTTTTCAAAAGACAGAATCCAAGATAAAAGGTTAAACTATCATTTCCTTAAATATTAAGGTGGTAACTTTCACAGTTTCTAAGATAAATAACGATTTTGAAATACAAATTGCATAATGCACACTCTTAACATCAAAAAATTCGGAACATATAGGTAAAAAACGAAATATTTTGACACCTTAGGTGGCTGTAGGTTTACTAAACTAATTCATATTTAGACCTCTTTTCCAAAAAAAGTCGTTTAATATCAGACACTAAGTAGGTAGACACGTATTCATATACAAGTTATTTGCACATTTTATTTAACTTGATAACTCATTATCAAAATCAGTTTAGTAGATAGATCAATATACATATAAATGAGCTACAATGAAAAAAAAAAGAGCTAACATTTGGCACAGAAGTAACCTAGTAGGCGCTGTCGATGAATTGCTTGTCGGGAGCGGAAGCGTGGCAGCACCGATATTCGTCATGATATAACACTTTCCATTCTACCGAGAAAATTATTCAATGCAACTGGCCGCGTCGCAGCGTTCCGGGAATTGTATTGTGATAAGAATTACACTAATTGCTCGACATTGACTTTGCAGCCACGAGCGAGCGGGTACGTGCTTGTTCGCGAAACCCCTTTCGCGAAATGTCACGATCTTCAAAATATTCTATAAAATTATCGAACCTGCTCACAAAATTTCACCAGAAATGGTTGAGAAATGCGACCTGTACAGGAGAACATACAGACACCAGACAGACATCAGGCGGACAAAAGAAAGCATTTCTCTCCAAGCTGAAGCAGAGACGCTTCGCTCGCTCGGTCAATGATTATGTAAGAATGTTACTCCTGTAATCCTACTAATATTATAAAGGCGAAAGTCCGTGTGTGTGTGTGTGTGAATGTTTGTTACCACGTCTCTCCATAACTACTAAACCGATTTTGATTAAATTTGGAATGCAAATAGTTTAGGTCCTGGAATAACAACTAGGCTACTTTTTATCCCCGAAAAATGTATAGTTCCTGTGGGATAAAAAAGTAGTCCACGCGGGCGAAGCCGCGGGCGTTTCCATATTAATAAAATAAAAAAACTATGTATACGACGCTGGGCGGACGACATCATAGCCGTCGCCGGCGCAACCTGTAGGCCTAACATGTGCAACGTCGAGAGTCGAGAAAAGAGACTTCTCGATCGGTTAAACTGCTCTTACGTATGCGTTAGAGCAGTTCGACCGATCGAGATATCTGTCTCGATGTTGCACATGTTAGGCCGGCTGGACGCGATTAGCACAGGACAGAGACGAGTGGAACAGGATGGAGGAGGCCTACGTCCGTAAATGGACGTCCCATACACACAACTAATTTAACGCATGCAAAACTAATGCACAGTAGATATTAATTATTAATTTTATTTTGATTGGATTTAAACAAATATTTTATTCTTTTTAATCAAACGGTACAATCAATCTTTAGTTAATATTTAAGTTTGACATCCTATATGTAATAATTTTAATTTAACGAAAGTGTATAATTATCTATTGTTGTTATTTAAGCTTGACATTATTATTTACTGCATGCAAATTAAATTACCCTAGACAAATACTATTTATAAGATTATAAAAAAATGTACTTAGAGCTATTTTTAATGAAATTGATTATGATATTAAGTTAAGTGAAGGTTTACAAAAGTTTTAATCTAGTGGTATAATTATTCGATGTTTTTTATGTGTAATGGAAATAAATGGCTATAATAATAATAATAATAATAATGTATACTATAAATGATTCTACTATGGCGAATGCCCTCGCGCCGCTCACACGCGGTGCCTAGCAGTCGTGCGCCGACTATAATGCTGCGAATACACGCTGGGCCAGCCTAGGCCAGCTTCGCATTGCCTCTCTATCGCTCTCGCCTTGAATCGATTCGCCTTCTCGCTCGCACTCGCATAAGCTGGCCTAGGCTGGCCCAACATGAGTTAGCGCCTTAACTAACACGGCATCGGCAAATTAAATAAAAGTTTGTAAAAACATGCTCACACACTCAATATTGCTGAAAGGGCAAATCAAGGTAAAGACTAAGCTAGAATACTTTTATTCTCCTTTCAGAACTTCAAGTATCTGATTATCCACAGATCTGAAAGGATGACCTTTCCTTTGAAATATTAAAAATTGTATGCTCGAGGCGGTCGACCGTGGGATGGAAATCGCGGTGAGTTTCCTTTGACATTGGATTCATCGCTGGAAAGCAATATGTATCTTTTTGAAACAAGATGCAGTTTTGCACTTGACATTTTTATGGAATTGAACTTGAATACTAGGTTTATTGGAATTCTGTTTATTTATTTCTGCTCAGTGGCTTTATTAGAGACTCTTTGTGTGTTATTGCAAGGATCGCATATTATATTTCAGTGGCTTCTGCTCGCGGCTTTGCTCGCGTGGTACCATCATTTTAAATAGCTTATTAACCGACTTCAAAAATAGGAGGAAGTTCTCAATTCGTCGGTTTTGTATGTTCACCGGTTACTCGAAGACACCTGGATCGATTTGGAAAATTCTTTTTTTGTTTGAAAAGGTATACTTTCCGATTGGTGTCATAAAAGATGTGGTAATGATCTGTCGAGGATATTCGGAGTTATGAACAGGTTTTTTGCTTGTTTGCTTTTCCAGGTCAAGATCTACATCTATGTCAGGTTTTAGTCAAATCGTGTAACTGGTCCAGGGTGCCGATTCTTGAACCAAACTTTTTATAAACTTCAACTAAACCTTAGATTTTCGACTGTTTCCTATTCTTCTAATGACAAACTACTCAGTTGTGGTGAGGTTTTAGCTAAGGTTTGGACTTTGGCAGAACAAATTTTTGAAAAGCCATTCTAATATTCACCAGATGGCTGACATTTAAGATAGCGAACCAAAACGCAGCGGAATGATTGACGTTGTCATCTATGTAGTAGAATTGCCCTGCAGGCGTGATTGAAATACATACATAGGATTACCTACATACAAAATGACTAAATTTATAAGGTGTTATCTACGCCTTACCATAGAAAGGTCAATGTTTGTCATAACTACCTATACCTAGTACCTACACAATTAGTATTGTGTTTCATTCACCAAGTATTTCCTCCTATTAGGTCATGTGACACACAACTTCTAAAGAAATAGCTCTGATTCGTTGAAACCTACGAACACCTCATAAAGCTATAAAGTACAAGTGGCTAAATTAAAAATTAAAAAAAAACGACTGCAATGTAAGCTGAGTAAATTTCTGCATTCTCGAGGTGCATTTCTGTTCATAACTCCGAAGATCCTTGACAGATCCTCACCAAATTTTTATGGCACCATACCCAAACCAAACTTTTATGGCAACCTTTCAAACAAAAACCAATAATTTCTTGTCTTCGAGAAATCGGTAAACTACTCGGTGTCTACTTCAAAAACCATCGTTTTAGGAATTTCTCTGCTAAACACCACCTAGAGATCGAACGTATCCCATACACACGTAACGACTGAAAACAATTTGCTTAATTTTGGTGAAGTCCTAAAATATGTAAAACTAACTGCCGCCCGCCGCTTCGCTCGCGTGGTACCCGGATAAAAAGTAGCCTATGTTACTCTCCAGCCCTCCAACTATCTCCACACAAAAAATCACGTCAATCCGTCGCTCTGTTTTGACGTGAAAGCAGGACAAATAAACAAACAAATAACCACACTTTCACATTTATAATATGGGTAAAGATGTCATGAAAATGACTTGTCATTAAAAATATGTGACGCTCATGCCGTACCCGAGCAGGTTGCCCTCCGAGAGAGCACCGCTGAGTCTTAGCAAGGAACGTATTAAGTAGATATTATTGAACCAAAATCATATTTAAGTACATGCTTAAAATTAATCAAATATACTTACACTTTTCCTTGGAAAATAATAAACTCTTAAACGCTATATTCCATAATATGAAATCTGCTGTGTGTGTGATGTGCTTTAACACTCATCTGAGTTACCATGAGAAAAATACGTAAGAAGGTATAATAATAATTGTAAATCTATTTTTAAATCTAATTTAATTTGCGTTGGCGAATCAGATGCTAGGCAGTAATTTTACGCTCAGCGAGTCCCTAAGCTAGTTCATATTAATTTCTGCTTGACTGCTTAGTAGGATAATAATATACGACAAAAATAAATGTTCAATGTATCAATTCTAAATGTCATAGCCCACTTACACGACTCTGTTCCGCCACAACTCTTTGCTAGACGTTGGAAAATGAATGAGGAAAATGTGTGTTTCATGCGGTAAGCACGCTTGCCGCATTGTTTTGTTACTAAAAAAATGTGATGTCTACTTTTTATTAACAAGTAATGGACTGTGCTGAAACGGTGTCGTGTGAGCCACGACCTTAACGATAATTGTTAATTACTCCTAATGAATAGGTTTAAGTATTTGCTTAGTTCACTTTAGGTGTCGTATTCCCACAATAGAAATTGTCAAAGATCTTTAACGCGTTCAGTGCCCGGGCTGCGGACGTCCCGCAGCGGCCCTCTTCTTCAGAGCGCACCGCAGAGCCGGGGCAGGAAATGGGTTAAGTCATTTAAGATCCTTTGAAGATTTCTGACAACAATTTTACTCTTGAACATTATCTGTACCTATGTAGTTTTATAAATCGCAATAGGCAAGCTAGGTAGCTAGGTATGTTACAAAATCAATTCGCAAAATACATCAGTTAGTCTGGAAATGAAAGAGGATAAATAGTGCGAGACGAAAACGCGAGAGTGAGTTAGCGCGACACGCTCTAAGCAAGATGAAACGAGACATTGTTTTTTGTATCCTCCTAATCTATACTAATATCATAAAGCGAAAAATTTTATTTGTTTGAACGCGCTACTCTCGGGAACTACCAGTCGGATTAAAAAAAATATTTCTGCACGCTAGCTACCAAACTCTTGAGGAAGGTTATATCTATGCTTCGTTTCATCATCATCATCACCATATACCATCACTACGGGGGCAACGCCGCGAGAGCGCTGTTCGTATTTTATGAATCTGAAAGTACAAACTGTGTTTCAAACACGCCTTAACCAGCACAAGACAGGGACAGATGGCTGGCTTTGGAGGAGGCCTTCACCTTAGGGGTTCTCTAGTACCTACCTACTTAGATTATAAGCATTAGTGATAAGAAAAAAATGTTAATTATAGAGAAATAAAAGGCTTTTTATTTTATTTATTTATATCATATTTTATTTTAGGTGGTAAGTACAGAATCACTGCACACGAGTGTAGATAATTTTATTGATGAAATTCCCAATTTTTCCTAAGTACTTTTCTTTTACTTTAAATTGTAGGTACTGGGAGCACCTGTGTGCGTCATTTATTTTCTATACCTACTTCACTTAAAATTCTGCTAGTCCTAATTATAATAATGAAAAAGTAAATGTTCACACAGCGCCATCTATCCCCAACGTAAGCAAAGCTTTTACTATAGGAACCTTAAAAATCCTAGGTTCCCTAGGTTCTCCGTTCATGCTGGGCGTCATAGCCTGCTGCTTTATATTAGAATAACTTTTAAATCCCACTATTTAGAGGAAGAAGATGAATGGAGACTCATTATAAAATAAAAAAACAAACCCAAAAATCCCAATTTGGTCATGACGCAAGCATTCTTTCCTGTTGGCATCTGTGGGGCAAATTTATTCGAGGAATCGGCCATCTCTTTTATTACTTTGACCGGTCCGTATTCATAATGCCCGACGGCCCGTGGTCCATTTAATAAATCAAGGCTTGAATTTATCACTTAGACCGGGCAGTATGAATAGTGCCCTACTTCTAGCCGGGAAATGTGATAAATTGAATTAAAATCTGTAGGTTAGGTTATGTTAGGTTAGTAAAAAAACTACGCGCGAGGCGAGCGTAGCGTGCCGCGGTAGCGGCCGTCGAAGCGCCAGAAATGTAGTAAATCAATTAAAACACTGCAATTCATCTAATTTATTACATTGCCCAAGATATGGTGGTCATTATTCATAATGACCGGGCAAAGTGATTAATCATGCAGTTTTTATCACATTGCCCAATTGACACGGTCATTATGCATACGGACCGGTCACTATTCATAATGACTGGATTTCTCAAATTGCCCGTAACATACATATTTTATTAACTGAGATGACGGTTCAGCTGATCTTATTTGTAAGGCAGATTGACATTTTCATGTAAAATATACAAAGCTGAAACTTCAATAACAATTTTCCGTTTTCTCTATCTTCAAATGCAGGCATGATTGCACCGCATTGTGTAGGTACCTGTCGCCAAATGCTACGCTATCTTTCTAGTCTAGAGGCTGCATTATGTAGCTGTAGCTATAATTATATAGGTAGAATACCTTCCACAAGTTTTCCTTTACTGTAAAGAATAACTTATTTGCAATCTCTGATAGTGCAAGTAACAAGTCTGTTGTCTTAACAGCTCAAAGGAAATTATAATTTAAACTCTTGACAACACAGACTTGTTACTTGCACTGTTAGAGATTACAAAGAATGGAAAGTTAAATTAAATCTTCATCCTATAAAGTAAAATGCGCAACAAGCCAAAGGCGCCAGCGAGATGACGACTAACTTTCGACTATTTTCACAATAGATATGCATTCCGTATAAACAAAAGAGATGCATATATTAATAGTTAATCGCTGACTGTTCACACTGCCGGCGAGGACTCTCTTTACTAGTTTGTCGCTGGGCGACAAGAGCTTTCAAAGATAATACCCGCTCAGCGATGCTAGCTAAACTCGCCGAGAGTCCAAGTAGCGGTCATTTCTGTCGCCGCGAGCGAGTAGCGCGAGTAATCGCCCGCCGCACTCGCTTATAGCCCAGCGACAGAACTATCGGAACTACACACTCGCTTCTCGCTGCTCGTCAACTCGTTTATAGTTTCTAGTTCTACTCGTTCATCGCCGGCGGCAGACAACTGCCTTAAACGGGCTAGTTTTTTGACAATTCTTGCTGCAAATGTATAGCCGCCAAGTTGCCAATTATATCGCTCAACACAGTGCCACAATTGCTGCAATCTTGCATTGTAGCCCGGCGATATTGCCAAGGTATTTCATAGTAGTCGCAAGTATTCAAGCCGGCTAGATGGCAAATGATTTATCAATGTATTGCACAATGAAATTGCAAAGTTGCAAATATACTGAGCTATTTGGTCAATAAAATTGCGTCTTGTTTTACATTGTGCAGAAATATGATATTCAACCATATTTTTAAATATGTATAATATAGATATGAAATCAGCGGCAGAAGTGATCATAGCAACCAAACTGAATGGAGTTACATACATCTCCTGAGACGATAGCTGTTGCGTTCACGAAAGAAAAGGACAATATACCAACTCAAAAAGTACACGTATAGTTTTTTTTATGAACTTTTAGACCTCCCAGTTTATTCTCAAGGTCATAAAATATGAGATGCCATGAAATATGATCATCTCATTAAAACTGAACTTTTGATCACTTTCAAAACCTTATCATGCAAAGGAAACTTAAGCATGTGATCAAATGTACCATTTTGGAAGTAGCATTGCTACTCGCAAGTAAATTGCCCTCTTTGGTCTGTTAGTAACTCTAGCTTTTTAACAGTCATTTTTATAACTTACCTATACAACAACGATAATACATTTTTAGTTACATTTGTAATTTATAAGGTAATCATTTTCTACGTTAAATTACCTAAACCATACCTTAAATAACGAAGTTTCTAAAGTGATTTTAGGTAATTACCTGAGGTCATATATCTATATTCTATTTAGTATTATAACATGGATAGGACCAAATGTCCTGTGCAATTTTCAATTAATCTTATCTGAAAATAAGTTGACTTTATAATTAGCTCTGAATTGTGATGATATGTTAGGAACTATAGTGAAGCGTCGAGCCCGCGTATCCTGCAGTGTAGCAGTATCTAGACGCCTACTCACAAAATCGATAAACCCGGACACAGCCGCTTAAGTGTGCGGATTCAATGGTCCCACTGATTGTTGGATGCTGAGTACCACAATTGCATTCTAGTATATCATGTGAATGCGTTTTAATGCAGTGTGTATTAAGACCCGTATTATCAGTTCTTTCTGACATTCACATGTTTTACGTTTATATTTGAGTTTTTGTTTTTTGTATGTTTGTAAGAGCAGTGCAATGCAAACGGTTAAATATGAGTCAATAAGCACACTGAGGGTTTTGTAAGATAGAAAATTGACAATACAAGGTAAACAACGACCGACAGTCTGTTGTTCAGGGGGGCTAAAGTGGCCACTTCTGGTGTTTCATAATATTATAATTCTAATTACATTTGTTTCATTTTCAGATTCATATTCTGTTCCTGTAAAATGTATTTTGTATGTATTACATTTCAAGTCTCCCAAAAAGTCCATTTTAGTTCCAGTAGAGCCCCACATCTTTAACGAGGTACAAGGGGAGGCGTGGGATATTACATAATATTAGTTTCCGCCCGTGGTACCCGGAGAAAAAGTAGCCTATGTCCTATTCCCGATCATTATCTATCTATATTTTTAATTTTTGCCAAATCGGTTCCGTGGCTGTCGAGTTATAGAGGAACAAACATACCCAAACATCCATACTTTCGCATTTATAATATTAGTGCGATGCGATGCGAAGTGCGATGTGATAGTGTATTTGTATGTCTTGTGTTTCTACTAACTTGAAATATAAAATTACTTGACATTGGCTAAACGCACAAACCGTGCGAAGCAAATATATACAAATATGAATCTATATAAATATAGTAAAGAGGAAGACTTTGTTTGTTTGTCGATACATACCTAATATGTTTATTTAAATACCTAAACAAAGAAACACACTCATTAACATAATAATTTACTTCTTAACTAACTTAAAACTAAATTAAAAGGAACTCTGTTTTCTTTCTTTAAGTGTCATTATTATTTTTCTATTTTTTTATCTTTGTCGATACATATAAATTTCAATCTATTATAAAATAATTGCAATCTTCAAATTTCTTGGTTCTTTTTCGTTCTTCAACGTGTTGCATCTGTAGCCCACACAAACCTCTCTAGAACCGAATTTGTAGTTACAACCGTACACATTCAGGTCTAGAGGGGCTGCGGAGGTACTTGAGTTATCTTCTTTGCTTCGCAGAGTGACGACTATGGCTGCTGAATCAAAACTAAAGGTAGACTTAATAAAAAAATATGTGTTCAATATCCAAACACTTTGTACATTTTGTTATATTTGGAGAAGTTTGAAGGTAGCATCAGCTAAGTATAGTTTACACCAGGCCAGCGCTGGCGAGAATAGTACGCCCGTCTATTTTTTTAGCCAGTGACCTCCGCCTCCGCTTGAAAAACTGTTTACCAAGCCAGCGTTGACTGCCAGTGAGACTGGCAGCCAGCGATGGCCTCGTGTAAACTAGGCATTAGACAAAAGTTGAGGAGCTTGGTATGGGCCTGTTATGTGGAGGGATATAAGTCTTATTACTAAAAGGGTGAGTGAATGTTGATAAATATGTGTGTAGAAAGGCTTTAGATTAGAAAGATGGATGGATCGTGTAAAACACAGGATGCAGAAAGGAGTGATTTTTACTAATACAAGTTCTTCAGACCGACATGATCGTTAGAACTTTATTTACTTAAAAGACGTTTGCATAAACTGGCATAAACATTGTGCAGTCAGACATTTGCCCGTCGGTTACAGATGTCGTATTTTATATTTTAATTGTTAACAGTTCGTTCAGATGCCCGAGTCTGTTATCCAATCGTACCAAATTATCAGCAAACAACATGACAAGGCATTGTCCAAGCTGTAATGGAGGAGTTCGTGAGAAAAAACGCACACAATCAAACAGGAATAAGCCCGGAGTAACGACAATCGCTTTTTCTACTAGCCAGGCTCAAGTACAAGAACCTCTATTGAGAACAATTAGTTTATTGTAGATTATAGATTTCAAAATCAACTATTGTCACCTGAATTTAGCATAGAACAACTAGCGAGCTACTCTATGAACGCTCATTACGTCCCATGCAATTAACAGAATGTACTATACTCTCAGTTTAATATTCTCCACAAAGCTAATACTCGTACCTATGTGAACAATGTTGCTACGGTATCTATCGACCGATCACTCTGAATTGAAAATTGCGAATGGGCAGCCTTTATAATGCCGTTCTAACATAGATTGAAGCTAACCGAGTCCAAAATACTCTTAGTTTCGATACAGTTCAATATCAGCATTTATATTCCATTCCATTGAACAACGAATACGTATGGTTTCAAATTTTCAATACAGTCCAATATTACTGGACGGGATTTCGAGCACTCGAACAATGAGGGGAAGGGATTTATTGACATTGAGCTATTAATTACAGCAATTGCAATAAGCGGCCTTTACACGGTAGAGTTTTTACCACGCATCTGGACTGCGTTCCGAACCGCACAGATATCTGTACAGATAACCGCGGATAAAACTGTCGTGTTAATTACTGTCACAGTTTTGGACTGGCGCGTGGTTCGATTATGTGAGTGATGCGTGCAAAAAACTGTCACAAAAACTGTGCTAAAAACTTTGCCAGATCGAACTGTCAGCGTCGCGCATCTACTCGTAAGGTTTTTAGCAAAGGTTGGAATGGCCAGGGACGTATATAAGGGGGGGGGGGGGGGGGGGTTTAGGGGGTCCGGACCCCCCCCCTTAGCCCATTAAGTTCGGAGGAAACTTAGTCAATTTTTGTATTTTGGAACCCTTGGACCCCCCCCTTAACAAAGATCTTTGGTATATTGGAACCTTTGGACCCCCCCTTAACAAAGCTATAGCTACGCCCCTAGGAATGGCGCGTGCTATTTCCCGCGGGCCGATCTCTGCGTGTAAATGCTGCTATTGGCAAGATGACAGATTTTGAAAAACTGTTTTATAACGTTCGGATTTATACTAGTGGCCTCTGTGACCCGTAGACCTCGCGAGTCTGTCCTGTCCTGTCCTTGCATAGCTTAAATTTAAAACTAAATAAATATTCACAATTCTCTAGTTTTGTGATGAGAATGTCCCAGGTGCTCCATCAACCCCTAGTTAAAGGGCCGGTTCCACTTCCACTGGTAGAAATCTAAAAGTGAGCTATTTATTACTACTCAAAACAAAATAGGGCCTCACTTGAAATATTTCAATATTTTGCACGACACAATATTTTCTGAACGTTTTCTATTTTTTTCTAAAAATCAATTTTAAATTCCTAATACCGAACATGTTATTAAGATATTCTAATACCAAAATCAAAATAAATTGTGCCTACATCTAATTTTCATTACTATTTTAAAGTAATATTTTTTTAAGTGGGCGTTATTTGTTTTGAGTAGTTTACTTCATTTTGAGGAATTATTCTGCTCATCACGCTGAAGATCCTCACCAAATTTTTATGACTTGTTCTTGTGTAACTTTTGCCTACCTACTAACTTTAACCTGTTCTTTTTTTAATTGAAAGGTTTTAATTGAATTTGGCTGCGCGAAAAGAAAAGGCATCACTTTCCGGCATATTATGCTTTTGCATGGATTTTACGTTCTGATGAGGTTTTGAGGTGATTTTGCCTTTCAGTATGCACACTTTTTTTCGTCATAGCTTCGTTAAAATGAAGATGATGCTCCGAAACACGACACATATGCAGTTTTTATGGAGATTTCTCATCACTCTAAGGCTGGTTTTAGTGTTACGCGTACCGTCGGCGCTGATAGGCGAGTGATCTTTATTACAATGAAATAGGGATACTGATTGTTCAGCACTGACGAGTGCAATCAGCGTTGCCATTTTTGCTAAACAATCAGTATCCTTGTTTCAATGTAATAAAGATCACTCGTCTATCAGCGCCGACGGTACGCGTGACACTAAAACCAGCCTAACAACCAATCGAATAAGTAATTGAGTTTTATGTCAATTTGTCAATTATTAAATAACATATATTATGTTGTAATCCAAAAACATAATTAAGATCAACTTTAGAAGAAGATGAAGATTTATCTGATTTTTAGTGGTTTTTAGGGTTCCGTACCTTAAAAGGTAAAAAAAGGAACCCTTATAAGATCACTTTCTTGTCCGTCTGTCTGTCTGTCCGTCTGTCTGTCCGTGTGTCACCATCGATTATCTCAGGAACGGGTAAAGCTAGCAAGTTGAAATTTATACCATATACTAAGGTCTATAGTCCCTATTGTGAGTATAAAAATCAAGGTCCTGAGTCAACACTATAAAAAGATATAGGCAAATTTAGGTTTTCGTGAAAACTTGTGAGTACCAAAACTTACCTTAATTATCAACTTTTTCTATTTTTCGGAATTTTTCCTTTACTTGTGCTAGAAGACCTTGCTTGTAACCAAAATTGACAATTCTAGGTCAACCGGAAGTACCCTAGAGGTTTTGGGTCGAAAACCTAAATGGTAGTTCCCGTTGACCTAGAATAACAAAATTTGGCAAAAAGCAAGGTCTTATAGCACAAATAAAGGAAAAATTCCAAAAAGTTAAAAAAGTTGAAAATTAAAGGGTGTTCCCATACATACATAGTTGACGCCAATTAAAATTGTCCTCCGAGTTGTATGGGCGCTCATACAATTAAGCGGACTAGCTTAATTGGCACCATGGCTAGGTACGGAACCCTCGGCGTACGAGTTCGACTCGCACTTGACCGGTTTTTATTTTCGTTAATTTAGATTTATGATCAAGCTGATACGACGTTAAATAAAAATATTAAATGGGGAATTTGAAGATTATAAGTACATGTTGGCTTTTCACATACTTTATTAATCGAGGATATAGATATGGAAATACAGAGTTTAGCTCAGGGTAGGTCCTAAAGCTAAACGTAACATAATGCATCATCGCCTTATGATACTTTGGAGGACCTAAAATAAATAAAGTACCTAGTCACGTAGTCACGTGATAAACTTTATTAAGAAACTTTCAAACCAGCAAACTCTAAAGAATTAAAGTTAAAAGTTAAAATTATAAATTAAAAGCCAAACTCTAAAAAATTAAAGTTAAAAGTTACATAAATTAAAAGTATAGTCGTATTGCTCATTATACGGACTAAAAGTGAAGGAAAAAATGTCATTTTTCCTTCAATTTTGACATAAAACGTATCAAAACTAATCAAAATTGAAGGAAAAATGACATTTTTTCCTTCAATTTTAGTCCGTATAATGAGCAATACGACTATAGCTCTGTTTCTTGTTGTCGATACTTTGTACGGATTGCGAAAGTTAGGATTTATGATTCCAAGGAAAAATAGACTTTTATAGGAAAATCACGTTGATAGTTCGATTCGAAACAGCAACGTGATTTTGGTGTGGTTAAAGTATATTTAGAAATTTGCAACGTGATCCTTTAAAAATCATCATTACAAGTGGTTACTAGCTAGAGGTTACATTAATCTTATTTTCAGAAAACAATAGGTTCGTAAAGATATTTTCATGCGAATTAAGTTCTTGCTTGTAAAGGAATCCTTATAAAATTCAGATTTTCAAATAGTGATATTTCAGAGCATAGTAGCATAATGCTCGTATCGAATATCGAGAGAGGAAATGCAGGCAAGTGCCCTCAATTTCTCGTGGCCATATGATGTTCAGAATAGCAAGAGCTAATTTTTTGTATAGATCACAATATAATTTGCCAATATATACAGCTTATGAGTATTTTTAAAAGTATTTTAATATGATTTTTAAAAGGAATTGAACCCAATAGTTTAAATGCTATTAATGAGGATAAAATATCGCAATAATAGCGTAACAAAGTCGAGTTTTGTACACAGACTCGACAGATATTGCAACGAGCATGGATACAGTAGTAGTGAGAAGGATGTGTGAAGACACCTTAGTCATCCTACACTCACTGGCCTACAACTATGATTAATGTTTGTTTCTGTTTGAATTACAGACACAGTGCATAAATAGCAAAATATGGTCATGGTAGCCCATGAAAGCTTCGGACCATCACTTTTTTGTCATTAATGTATTTTAAAGGGATCGGCCCTTTGAAATAAATTCATGAAAATAAACGAAACGTATGAAACTGTAAATTGGATTAACAGAAATCTATTAATTTTTGAGTTCTTAGTGATTTTATGTAATTTAGCTCTGTTCGGGTGGAAATAGAGAAATCGAATTTTATTACTATGCAAAAACAAAAAAAAATAACAAGATTTACCCATAAAAACAACAAAAAACTGACAAACGAAAAAAAAAAACCTTTCCATAGCTGGGGTTCGAACCCGCGTCTTCACAATTGACGTGTCAAAGTGATCAACCTACATGATCTTATTGAATAAATAATCTTTGACTTTTGACTTTTTCACTTTTGCAGCATTCGGCTTAGGCTGAATTCGACCAAACTGGATTAAGTTTAGTCTCGAGCATAAACTACTGTTTGTTTGAATATTTTGACATTGTAAAGTTGACACCTTATAACCAGGATAATTTGTATGCACATTATAATGTTCTGTTGCGCTTTCTAAACAATTGTATTGTCTAAATTGACTTATCGAACCTTAATCCAGGCTTAGTAGGCAAACGCTTTGACCACTAAGGGAGTGTACACATTGCGTTTTCTGCAGCGCGTTTTTGAGCTGCGCGTTTGTATCGATACAAACGCGCGTTCGCAACGCGTTTTTTTCCATACAAAAGCGAACCGGGAGGGGCTGCGCGTTCGCATCGCGTTCGAATCGCTTTTGTATCGATACAAACGCGCTGCAAAAAACACGTCTATCTGAATGAACAAAGGCGCAATGCAGTGAAACGTGAAGCGAAATCCCCGTGGAAGTGGCCTATGAGATATCGCCAGTTGCATAGAGCAGAGCACTGGGCTTTATGCCAGATCCTTAGCAAAAGGCTAACGTTGACGAAATTAAAGACTATGCGCATAATCTGTGACATACGATAATAGTTAGTTCTATGAGCAAGTGGCCAACTCTGGTGACGGAGTTTTTAGGCCGCCTAAAGGCCTTCGTCATTTACGACTTAAAAGCCGGGACCGACAATTTAACGCGCCCTCCGAAGCACGGAAGCGCTCAGCTCGTAATGCCACTTGCGGTTACCCATCCTAATTGTGACCGCGCACAACGTTGCTTAACTTCAGCAATCAATCAAGTACGTCTCAGCAAGCTACGCCACGAGCGCTTCAGCAGGCAGCAATGAATACGTATACATATTTTTTTAAGTTGTAAATCTCCACTTGGTTGAAATTACGGGTCGCAGATAGTTTCTAATGAGACATGTGGATTGTAAAGAATGGCGTGTTTAAGTGGCCTATATACCAAGTGGTGGGTGAATGTGGTTAGATTCAATATAGAAGCGCACATTCCTATTTTTGTTTACATACATAATATTATAAAGGCGAAAGTCCGTGTGTGTGAATGTTTGTTACCACGTATCTCCTTATCTACTAAACCTATTTTGATGAAATTTGGAATGTAAATAGATTAGGTTCTGGAATAACACATAGGCTACACATTTTTATCCTGGAAAAGTGTATGGTTCCCGTGGGTTACAAAAAGTTGTCCACGCGGGCGAAGCCGCTTACATGCTGGGCGAGCCTAAGCCAGCGCGAGCGAAGGCGAGTCCATGCAAGGCGAGTGCTACCGTCCATACGATTGGCGAGTCTGCAAACCAATGTGATGAATAGGCGCTTGTATTCACTCGGCCAGCAAGGCGAGCGATGGCAAGGCGAGGCAAGTGGTGCTGGCACTGGCGTTCACTCGGCGAACCTGCGCCAGCGTGTAGTGCGTTTTGCTAAGACTTACCTTGACTAAGTTGGCGTTGATGTAGTCAGTGACGAAATCCTCGCGTTGCAAGACGATGCGGCTGTGATCGTACGGATTGACATCGCGGTAACGGTTCAGCGGCTTGTTCTCCGTCTTCTTGGCTTCTACGCAAGTGTAGGGGTATGACTGGCATCGCTGGCCGATTCTCTGCAAACAACGATTTTTGAAATGAATGTGATGACAGATAGTTGCATTTAAAAGTGAGCGCTTCTTAGGAAGGAAGTTAGATTAAAGATTATGGTCACCAAAAGATAGCTAGGCCGCAAACCATATTTGTTGCCCAGATTCTTTGCGTTAAAAAAATACAAATAAATAAAAAGAGCCTTTATTCACTGACCTTAACATTCGGGGCATTCCATTGTGACGGGTGGGACATTTTCACCCCGTTTTGCTGAAACTTTATTTATTTTCTCCTAAAATAGCAACGCAGTTCGTTTTAAAATAATAACATTTGGAAGCCAGATACTTGTTTTAAATAAAACCATCAAAATAAAATCTTGAACTACGTAATTAACCGAGAAAATTGACTTAATCTAAGTGTGACGGGTCGGACGCGCTTGGCACTCACCTAGCTGAGTAGATAGCTTCGCCTCCAAAATCAAGACAAACCGTAAATATTTTGTTAAACAGTTTTCTCGTATATTGTTACTAGAATGTTAAGGTCTCATTTTATATGTAAATAACATTATAATACTAGCAAATTTTCTAAATAATCAAGGAGTAGTTTGTGACGGGTGGGACAAGTGACTAATGACAACAATATAGTTCGTTAATAAAACGCCCACAAATGTTTAGACTTGTATATTTATTAAATTAATGATGAAATTACTTTAATTAAACAAATAGAAACGAAAAAAACTATGCAGGTGGACGAAATTAACCTTTTATTTTTCAAAAATTTAAATGGAATTTTGAAATAAAAAATATGATTTATCCTTTATTGTTTTAATAGTTGGTTCCGAAAGGGTGTTTAAAATTAGCTTTTTTAATGTAAAACACATCTTTCTCGCTTTCACTGTAAGCATCAAAATAACTCAGATTGCCTTTTTGAAATAGCAGTACAGTTTTGAAATAAAACACAATAATATAGAAAATAACTACTTCCAAATGTAATTAATCAATAAATAAAAGAATAAAACACAGTTTAAAACACGAATTCATCGAGATTTAGTTTGCCCTACCCGCCGCTGTGACGGGTGGGACACCCTTTCAAATCTAAATATCTCCATAATAATGTTCACTAGCTCAATTACATATTAAGCCAAAACCGTTACCCATAGCATGATTGTTACTTTTGGAAAGCCGAAAAGCAATAGGATAGATAGTTTTACGTGAGGATAAAAAAATATATGTTTTGCAGTGACGGGTGGGACACGAGGTAAGCATGTCGTTGAACTTTTACAACTTTTTACCAAAAATAATCACATGCAATAACTTAACACTGTTTTAAACTTCTTGAATTGTTTGTTCTTTTTGTATTATTACTTTTCACAGTAACTCAATAGACGACGGAGAAAAAAAAATCCAACTTGAAGAAAAAATACTGTACCATTGACGATCGCAGCACGGCTGCATTCACAAGCAATAAAAATAACGAAAATCGTAAATATATTTTAAAAAATGGTTGAATCCTGTTGAATTAACTTATTGGCTTTACTGTAGTCACAGATTCAAGTACATATTATGCAATTTAGTTTTTCAACCTGAGGTGTCGTTTTCGCTGGAATGCCCCCCTTAAGCTTAACTTAAATTACTAACTAAACCTATACTTGACTATTAAACTTAATTAGGAGTTTTTTAGGTCTTTTCTGTCATGAATGTGGTCATACCTTTTTTTTTGTTGGCAGCCACTCTGGCTTTTGGACCCAACAATGTATGAAGCCTGATTTACCTTCTTTATCTAGAGTTGTGTATAAGTTGTTGTGAATTCTAATTTTTATTCATTTCTTAGGACAAAAAGTGAATGTAAATCTAGTAGGAATGACATTGCTGCCTGGATACCATGGCCACGGCCACGGCCTCCCAATACAATTATGTCAATGTTATGATGACAATATACATACAGGTAAAAAAGAATACCCAGAGACGTCTAAATTAAGGATAGATAGATAGTATAATAGATAGATAGATAGATATTTTTTTATTCATCAACACCACAATACATTTGTCCGTTAAATAGTGTCTTAAAGCCTATGTTAGGTTTGACTAGACACTAGGGTTCTCTTACACATAATCTGGATTGTAAGAATTATGTTATTTTCCAGTGTTGTTTTGAAATTTGTCAATTACACTTCTCACAATGGATCTAGGCATTCGTGAAGTTAGCCATTTCGCTGCACAGTAGAAAAAAGCTGAACAGCCCATCAAAACGGCTAACTTCATGAATGTCTAGCTAAATCCACTGTGAAGTGTGCGAATGTTTACTTAATTCTTTTCAAACAATGCAAGATGATCAGCTCAAGTAATGAAGTGAGCACCAAGTGTAATACAAGCCTAATTATCTATCTAATCCTCCTTATCAACAGCTATTTCCTGCTTGAATGCATGCTCTTAAGTTTAGGCCATGAAATACTATCAAATCCCAGCCTCTACTTGCACTGAAAACCTCACAGTAGTGCAATTAAAAGTACAACAAGATCATAGTTGTTTTAAAACTAACTTTACTTCAAACAAAACTTTTGAAAAAGTTGATGTATAAGGCTAGAATTTGCACCTGAGTGTTATTACGATTTCATATCGCGGGAGCGATCGCGCGGTTCACAGTTTGAAAGTATGACAAATCTACAGAAAGTAATATGCAAGTTTTGGCGTCACACATTGGGAATGCTTTCATCAACTCACCTGGTACACCAGTGGCCACAGGTTCCCTTCCATGAAGGCCTGGTACTCCTCTTCGACACGCTTAGATTCCATTGTTTCCATACTTTTAAACAAGGAATAACATAACAATTACTACTAAAACACGTTTGAGTAGTAAACGAGTGTTTTCAGAGTCCAATCCCGATGAAACAGTTGTTCAGTTCGAATGGTCGGCACGAGCACTGCTGACTAAACGAGAGCGTCTGATTATACTCCGGTGTTCGCAAGGAAGGATACCTAGTAAATATGTAACCGTCGCGTCCGGGACCGAGAAGGAACTGCGGTACGTACGGCATTCAGCGGCATCGACGCCGAACACAAAACGAAACAAGTTGTGACAGACAGACTGATGATGGGATGGGAACACGACCGACCAGCGACGACGCAACGCAACGGGATGCGGGCCGAGCGAGCGAGCAAAAAGCAAAATCCGCTCCGCTAAACGACTCCACCAATTGTAAATCAGTCAACAGTGTTGCCAACCACAATTTTTGGAAATTGGTAGATGAGGAGCCAAAAATCGGTATTATAGAAGTTGGTAGAATGTAAAATGAAAAATAGGATCTACCACCCTACTTCAGAATTTTTTTATAGAATAACAAATATTTATTATTTAAGTTTATCCGTAGGTAATCTAATTTACAAGTTTCAAATGTATGAGCTAGGTTGCCCGCTTTTCGATTAAAATCTATAGGGCCTTACTTATGAAAGATGTTTATAGTGAAACACTGTTTAAACAACGTCCTGTCTTTATTTGTGGATAGTGACAAACAGAGACAGGACGTTGTTCAACCAGTGTTCAACTTTAACCATCTTTCATAAGTAAGCGTGCGTTCAGACACGGCGGGAACCGCGCGATTTCCATGCGATTCTGAAATCGCGCGGGTCTTATTATGTAAGGCTGGGGGTACGAAACTTGCGACGGGCGGAGCGACGCACAGTGGCACGATCGTATGGAGAGGGTCGGACATTCGTCTTTAAAAAAAGTTGATGTCGAAATGTGTTAATTTAATAATGGCATTGTGTTCAGTTAATTATTTTCTTCAATAGTCATTCTCGGTACTTTTGCCGTAACGGCAATATTTCATGAATAAATTGAAGAAACGTTGATTTTTATTACAATTTTGTATGGAAATGAATTTTCAAAACCTTATATCTCGACATTGCCCTACGTTTTCGCAGTGCGGTTTTTTTTAACGTAATCTACACATAAACAGCTTTAATATCCATTCAAAACTTGCTGCGCCAAACTCTTATAAGACTAAAATACAGGATGATCTATTTTGAGTTAAAATATATGAACGATAACTTGTAATCTACTCGTACACGGTTTGAAATGTCTTAATTTAATAATGGTATCGTGTTCAATTAATGATTTTCTTCAATAGTCATTCTCGGTACTTTTGCTGTAATGGCAATATTTCATGAATAAATTGAAAAAACGTTTATTTTTATTCAAAAATTTTAGGGAAATGAATTTTTAAAACCTTATATCTCGACACTGCCGTGCGTTTTCGCGATGCGGTTTTTTTTATAGTAATCTACACATAAACAACTTTAATATCCAATCAAAATTTGGTGCGCCAAACTCACAACAGACTCAAATACAATACAGCATGCATGTTCTATTTTTAGTTAAAATATTATGAATATTAAGTTAACTGATTTTCGTAATCTACTCGTACACGGCTCGAAATGTGTTAATTTAATCATGGTATCGTGTTCAGTTAATGATTTTCTTCAATAGTCATTCTCCGTACTTTTGCCGTAACGGCAATACTTCATGAATAAATTGAAAAAACGTTGATTTTTATTACAATTTTTAAGGAAATGAATTTTTAAAACCTTATATCTCGACATTGCCGTGCGTTTTCGCGATGCGGTTTTTTGCATCCTGTATTTTAGTCTGTTATGAGTTTGGCGCAGCAAGTTTTGATTGGATATTGAAGCTGTCTATGTGTAGATTACGATAAAAAAAACCGCATCGCGAAAACGCACGGCAATGTCGAGATATAAGGTTTTAAAAATTCATTTCCATAAAAATTGTAATAAAAATCAACGTTTTTTCAATTTATTCATGAAATAATGCCGTTACAGCAAAAGTACCGTGAATGACTATTGAAGAAAATGTTTAACTGAACACGATACCATTATTCAATTAGCACATTTCGAACCGTGTACGAGTAGATAACGAAAATTGGTTGAGTTATTGTTAACTCAAAATATAACATCCTGTATTTTAGTCTGTTATGAGTTTGGCGCAGCAAGTTTTGATTGGATATTGAAGCTGTCTATGTGTAGATTACGATAAAAAAAACCGCATCGCGAAAACGCACGGCAATGTCGAGATATAAGGTTTTAAAAATTCATTTCCTTAAAAATTGTAATAAAAATCAACGTTTTTTCAATTTATTCATGAAGTATTGCCGTTACGGCAAAAGTACGGAGAATGACTATTGAAGAAAATCATTAACTGAACACGATACCATGATTAAATTAACACATTTCGAGCCGTGTACGAGTAGATTACGAAAATCAGTTAACTTAATATTCATAATATTTTAACTCAAAATAGAACATGCATGCTGTATTTGAGTCTGTTGTGAGTTTGGCGCACCAAATTTTGATTGGATATTAAAGCTGTCTATGTGTAGATTACGATAAAAAAACCGCATCGCAAAAACGCACGGCAATGTCGAGATATAAGGTTTTAAAAATTCATTTCCTTAAAATTTTTGAATAAAAATAAACGTTTTTTCAATTTATTCATGAAATATTGCCATTACAGCAAAAGTACCGAGAATGACTATTGAAGAAAATCATTAATTGAACACGATACCATTATTAAATTAAGACATTTCGAACCGTGTACGAGTAGATTACAAGTTATCGTTCATATATTTTAACTCAAAATAGATCATCCTGTATTTTAGTCTTATAAGAGTTTGGCGCAGCAAGTTTTGAATGGATATTGAAGCTGTTTATGTGTAGATTACGATAAAAAAAACCGCACTGCGAAAACGCAGGGCAATGTCGAGATATAAGGTTTTGAAAATTCATTTCCATACAAAATTGTAATAAAAATCAACGTTTCTTCAATTTATTCATGAAATATTGCCGTTACGGCAAAAGTACCGAGAATGACTATTGAAGAGAATAATTAATTGAACACAATGCCATTATTAAATTAACACATTTCGACATCAATTTTTTTTAAAGACGAATGTCCGACCCTCTCCATACGATCGAGCCACTGTGCGACGGCGGGGCGGCGCGACGGCGATGTAATCAAATGCATTAAAAACATTAAGCGCTGTGTACGAAACAAGCGACGGCGCGCCATCGCCGCACCGCCCCGCCCCGCCGTCGCTCCGCCCGTCGCAAGTTTCGTACCCCCAGCCTATGAGTTATTAAGTAATCGTTCAGACATAACCGCGCGGTTAATCGCTATACCCGCACGAAAATAGCATACTAACCGCCGTGTCTGAACGCAAGCTTAGGGGGATAAAGTATAAAATCCCTTGCTAGATGCCTTATATGTAATTTTTTTACCTGCGTGCGTCAAATTCAAAACTTCGAATTCAAATAGGCATCTACCTATCTACTTTAATTTGGAACAAGTAACTTAGAAAACAGTCAAGATTGGTGGTACCTTATCCGTTAAGATTAAAACCAGCAATAGACACTGTAGTTATTTAAAGTTTTATATCAAAACCCAACGTACAGTAGGGCCAACGGATCTCGGCGTGCGTAAAGTTAGCCGTTTCAATGCGCAGTGCAACTTTTTCGTACAAAATTTTCTACTGCGCAGCGTAAAGCCTGACTTCACGAACGCCTAGATCCGTCGGGCGAACTATACGCAACCAAAGAAAGCTCTGCAACAAGGAAAAGCTTCTTCTTCTTTTCAGTGATGAGATGAAAATCCTCTGACTGTACGAAAGTGTAGTGTCAGAAAAGCAGCTATAGTCGTATTGCTCATTATACGGACTAAAAGTGAAGGAAAAAATGTCATTTTTCCTTCAATTTTGATTAGTTTTGATACGTTTTATGTCAAAATTGAAGGAAAAATGACATTTTTTCCTTCACTTTTAGTCCGTATAATGAGCAATACGACTATAGAGTCGAATTCAGCACTGAACTCCGATAGACGCAGCGCTGCTATCGCAGAACTAGGTTAGCTAAAAAATTACTAATTGTCCAACTAAGGCTTATTTATAAATTAAACTTCCTTAATTACTTTTTCAAGTTGACTTTTTGTCCTTTCCACCTTTCCATTACTTGCCCTAATACTGTTTTGGTGTGCCAGTAGAAGTCAAAAGGTCGCTAGATAAGTCGCTAAATATATTTTGTCGCTAAAACTGATTTTAAGTCGCTAAAACCATATCAAAAGTCCCTATTTCTAGCGACTAAGTCGCTAAATTAGCAACACTGGCTAGGGATGTTTGATACGATCCGATACTTTCGTGTATCGATACAATGGCATACCTACGGCGGATCGATACAACACATGCAAGGTGTATCGAATCGAAAGTATCGTTTGAAATTGTTTTGACTTCATAGGATATACCTACACCAAAAGTCTAGAGCAGGGTTGGGCAAACTTTTTTCATCGGGGGCCAAACAAAACCAATGAAATGTAATGGGGGGCCAGATTTTTGAACTGGTTTTTACTATAACTTACAAAACACTAAAAATATTGTAACAATTTTGAAAGTGTTTACATTTAATTGAGATGAATAGTACGGAATAGGCGAGTCCACACAGAGCGAGCAGCCTCGCGAGGCATTTGCCGCGCGAAGCAGCTCGGTTAGTGTGGACGTGGCTCGGGCATGCCGCGCGTGGCAGCCTCGCGATGATACCAAGGCTGCCGCGCTGGTTTGGGGATAGTTTTCTCGCGCGGCAAATGCCTCGCGAAGCTGCTCGCTATTGTGGACCCGCCTATTGAGTAAGAATGCTGGCGCGGCGGGCCGGATTAAGAAGGTTCGTGGGCCGGAGTTGGCCCGCGGGCCGTAGTTTGCCTACCACTGGTCTAGAGTAAGAGCGTTTGTCCACCGCGCCACCCCGTCACCAGACCGTCCCGTCCCGTGCCGGCTAATGGGCGTTTTTTCATTAGCCCGGCACGGCAGACGGCGGTGACGGGCCGGTGGTGGCTTCGAGCTTATAGAAATGGGTGGTGGGGATGCAAAAATTTATGACGCCGGCCGTGGTGGCCGTGCCGCCGTGCCGTGGTAAGTGAAAAGACGAGCCGTACATTTTCATACATTTTTGCGTCCCCGGTGGCCGTGCCGTCGCCGTCTAGTGGAAAAACGGCCAATGGAAAAACGGCCATTGAGATATTACGTAGAGTCGGATTCAGCACTAAAGTCCGATAGACGCAGAACTGCTATCGCAGAATTAAGTTAAGTAAAAAATTACTAAGGGCCTTATTATGAAAGATGTTTAAAGTTAAACACTGGTTAAACAACGTCCTGTCTTTATTTGTGGATAGTGACAAACAGAGACAGGACGTTGTTCAACCAGTGTTCAACTTTAAACATCTTTCATAAGTAAGGGGGTCACTGTCCAAATAAAGCTGGGAACAAATTATCGGACGCGGCTGACGGACGCGGCTGACAGCCGCGACTGATAAGTGTGCACACCGTCCGAACACCCAGCGGGCCAAATTGCCTTCGGACGTCTGAAGGTCCAAGGACGCGTCCGCGACTTTCGTCAGATAATGTGCACAGTTCTATGTTCGTTCTATATCCAGATACCTATTCAGTCGCGGCTGTCTGCCGCGTCCGTAAGCCGCGTCCGATAGTTTGTTTCCAGCTTAAGGCTTATGTTGGTTAGCTCTACACACAGAACAACTGAACGACCTAAGAGAAGAGCCTAATAAAGTAAAAACTTTTCCGTAGGACTTGAGTGCTGAATCCTACTCTAGAGTAGAATTCAGCACTCAAGTCCTACGGAAAAAGCGGGAACTAATTGTTATATTTATAGGTATTAAGCTCGTTTAGTCAAGGTCGTTCAGTTATTCTGGTGTGTAGAGATAACTAACGTACAAATTAGCATAGTTATTATTGTTCAAGCCTTATTTGGACAATAATATTTTTTTACCTAGTTAAGTTCTGCGATAGCAGCACCGCGTCTATCTATCGGACTTCAGTGCTCAATCAGACTCCACGTATCGATACTTTTTTCGGTCTTCTCTAGTGATCGGTGAGTTGAGTGAGTTTATTTATTTTCTTTCTTCTCTGAAATACTCAAGTCAAGCGAGGTGAAACGTAGTGTTTTTAAAACCCTCTTTGAAGTAAGGAATAGGAAATATTAAACTCGTACTCACGTAGTTTATTTACCTGCCCTACGAGTAAATGTGTTCTGTGACGTAAACGCGACGCGACCGAACTTTATGAAGAAATGAAAAAGAAGTTTTGTCATCTTTGACTGTTGGTTTGGTTGTCGAGGGTTGTCGCCGCGGCGCCGTTTGTTTATACCAAAAAAGTTATCGCGACGCGATAAAATAAGTGCTCGTAGAACTTGTTTTGGAGTACCTTGGTTTCTATGCATTGAATTCAAGTGTTTCAAATCGTAGGTGCCCAAGGTATCCGGGTTTTATTACTACTGGTGTCGAAGAGTTGGCATCCAAATCAATAATGTCTGAAAAAGGTAATATTTCTTGTCATCATCATCATTTCATTCGCAGCCTGACTCCACCCTCTGCAGGCCTCCTTTTCTGAGCCTTTCATGGTCCTGTGCTAGCCTTCGTTAATTTCGTTCCACGATGTTCGTTTATCTGCCCACCTTGCAGCCGGACGGCCGACATTTCTGTACTTATCCCGTTCTTGGACGTCATTCTGTTGACACCTCATGTTCGGGATACACGAGGCTGGTTTTTTCAACCAGGATAACTAGATAGTGATAGTAAAGCCGGGTTGACATGATCAAAGTCAGCTTTGACAAAGTGCAACTTGGATGACTCTGATTGGACACCATCGGACTCTCGTGACTCATTCGGATGACGGAGTCTAATCAGAGTCATCCAAGTTGCACTTCTTTGTCAAAGCTGATTTTGATTGTGTCAACCCAGCTTAGTAGATCTAGCCAAGTTGAAGTTAGCCGTTTCGATGTGCAGTGCAGCTTTTTCAAACAAAATTTTCTACTGGGCAGCAAAACGGCTAACTTCATGAATGCCTATATCCATTCTGAGAAGTATAAGCTAAAGTAAATGTTGAAATTAGTATATGTCGAATGTCGAATCTGGCGAATATGTCTCCAATCATTTGGTGTAACAATTTAGGATTTAAGGGTCTTACTTACAAAAGCCTCTAAACTTTGAACATTGGTTATACAATGTCCTGTCTCTATTTGTCACTTTCTAACAAATAGAGGCAGGGCACCCAGTGCCAACCAGTGTTCAAAGTTGAGAGGCTTTTGTAAGTAAGGCCCTATATGTTTAACGACTATCTGAAAACTTTGATATATCATTTAAGGCCTCTTTTTCTTTCTTTTTTGTCAATTTTTAGTCCTTTAAATCTTCCCCTCCCATTTACTTGTTATATTCAACCACCGCCTTGGGTTTTGTGCATGGTTGTCCATGGTTCTCGGCGGCCTAGAAGCATCAGCGTCGATGTTGACACTGTGGTGACGAGGCGAACATCTTTCCAACACACTAAAGCCATGTGTCGACTAGGGCTTGAATATCGGACGCTTTTTCAATTCCGGAATTGTGTTTCGATATTCAGTATTTCATGTCCGGAATTCCGGAATTCCGGAACTCAAAAGTATATTTTTGTATCTACTAATGATAATAAATTAAAATGAAATATCTAGTTAAAAGTTTTACTTACCTACTCTAATTTTGCAAAATTTTCCAAAATTTTTAATTATTCAAATATGGATTTATGGATTTACTTCCTCAGTAGGTATCCGAAATATAAATAAATAAAACAAATAAAAGCATTAAATTTTTGAACTTTAATAAAAAAAAAGAAATCATTAATTATTCAGAAATTAAAGAGTGTAGTAATTCAAATCGCATACGAAGATTACGAAGCTCACTAACGGACGACAGCTGTTAAGTACTATTTTTTTCGTGAAGTATGGCGCTGGGCGCGGGCGGGGCGCTGGACGCGGGCGGGGCGAGACCGCGAGATCCGTCTCAAGCCGCGTACGGATGCGCCCGCCGCGCCTCAAGCCGCGTAATAATATTTTTTCCAATATCGAAATTCCGATACTGATCTCGCTAATTCCGGAATTGGAAACGATATTGGATTTCATCGGAATTCCGGAATTGAGTCAGTTCCGGAATTCCGGAGCTCAAGCCCTAGTGTCGACTGTTGACTTGCCCCCTGGGACCCCACATTTTATATTTTGATGTTGTGGGGAGTTTGATTTTGACAACTGTTTCTGAACAATCTTCTCTCAGTTAGTGGGAACTCTAGTCCCCAGGACTTTGGTTTTGTTATGTTACATAAACCGGGTAAGGGGTACCTAATAAGTTATAATAGTTGTCCATAAAGAGACAGTACCCCTTATCCAGGTTATCCTACGTTAAGGGCTGATTTTTCAATCGATAAATAACTTTTATCTGAGGAATAAATATGGCGTTCTGACATATTTTCAATACAATATCTGTCAAATCGCATATTTATTTCCTCAGATAAAAGTTATCTAGGTATTGAAAAATCAGCCCTAAGTTGATTGCAGCTTTCATTGATGCATTCGAAAATCCGTTCACTGGCGGCAGTGCTGTGCCGGCATATTTATAGACAATCAATAGCCGCTTATCGACTCGCACGACCCAATTTTATGCCAAACCTTGCTGCTTTGGTCCAGATTCTCTGTACCCAACTTAGGTGACCTTTCCAAAGCAGCAAGGTCTCGTAATTCTCGGCGAGTATTAAGCGGCTTCGAATTTGTCATTATATTCAGATATTTTAATAATACTTAAAAATAATCATTTAAGTAACCAAGACATGTAAAATTAAATAAGAGAAAGGTATTCATAGTAAATATTAATATATTCACTATACCTAAGTACCTATCTCTTATTTAATTTTTTCTAAGAAATGGCCGATATGCTCCCTTCGGTCGGCGTCAATTAGTTCTTTTTGTGTGTCGTTAAAGAAACGATCAGTCTCGACACTTGCCTTTTTTCTGTTCTTTAAATGAATATTTTTTGATAGTTTTCTGACACGAACTTCATTAAAAAACGCACCATCAAATAAAGCAATTAAATATTGGAATACGCCTATATTTCAATGAAACTATAAACACCGAATAAGATTTCTAAAATAAAAGTTTATTTTGTAAACTTCATCTTACCAAAATTTTCTAGGAAGCAATCCAATATTTTCTCTGACAACAGTGACATAAACTTTTTATAAGACACCTAAAGATACAAGGAGTATCTATTATGACGTTTAAGGTTGAGGTTTAAGAACACCTTTATGTTTATACATTTCTAACATTAAAAGCTGTGTAAGGTTAGGCTTATTTTCGTGATGATTCCATTCATTTTTTGTGCCACGCTTCTAGGAGGTCTGTGGCATTCTTCAAAGACGCACCACATTTTAATGAAATTCTCATATTTTAGCCATTGGCGAATTTTTTACTGTCGTCATCGCCTGGACTTTGGTTGGCAACGTAAAACCAACCAGTCAATATTTGGTTTGCAGGTAAGGGCCGTAGAGCAGCTGTTAGTGCCACTTTGCCTTTTCTGGACCTTTAATTTTGTTAAATTTAGTGAACGTCCTTTTTTCCAGATTGCTTGCGAAAATTAAAATATTAAACTACAAACTAATTTAAAGTTACGGCGGCTTTTCAGTCAGCCAAAGTTTTGAAAGTTTTAAACGCCATTATGATTCAACTATCCGCCTAGCCGCTTAAATGAATGGTTAATTCAATTAAACGGCTCCTAATAGGATGGCTAATTCCATTTTTTTATTAATAAATAAACTAGGGGGATCTCTAGACTATTATTTTTCAAGTCTATAATCCCCCCTAAAGTGCATTTTTACCGGTCCGGGGACATAGGTCTTGAAGTCAAATTACCGACCTGCACTTATGACTTTATGTTAAAATAGCAACATACCATATCATCTGAAAGTCAAAATGCCTTAGGCCCCAAAATGCCTGAATGTTTATAAGACTGATTAAGTTAAGAAAATGAACATCAATGTACAGTCGTGCACAGAAAAAAAAACTTTATTTTCTTATTTAACTAAAATATACTTAACATAAATTATTTATCTGTATCGTTTTCTTAAGGATGTAACATTTTCCAAAAATGAAATTGGTTTACTATTTTCCTCTCTTAGCTTAAATTTAAAGTGGCCAGTGTGCAAAGATAATAAATAACCAAGAAGTATCTTACCTATTAGGCATGACCAAGAAATATCTATTATGAAATCTATTTTTACATAAGTACATACTTTTCTTGTCGATTGTATGAAACACCACAGGTATACAGGGTGAATTTTTGAGACGGGGCAGTAAGGGCAGCTACCTTAACCGTTGTAGCTAGAGGAAAACGTTCTTAGGAGACCATCCTTAATTTTTGAAAATATTTCGACCTGCATTCACAGAATTTGAAAAAAATGTACAGTCGGCGAGAAAATGAGCCATTTACACAAAAACTTTTTTTGATGCCAATCGATCCTGTTTCATCTAAGGATAAAAAGGCTCTTTCAGACCAACTGAGGTTAGAGTACTAGAAAAGTCAGAAATCGCTAAAACGTATTTCTGAGATAAGATAGTAAGGGCTACCTTAACCGTTGTAGCTACAGGAAAACGTTTTTAAGAGACTATCCTTAACTTTTGAAGATATTTCAACCTGCATTCACAGATTTTGAAAAAAATGTACAATCAGCGAGAAAATGGGCAATTTACACAAAAAAATTTTTTGATGCCAGTCGATCCTGTTTCATCTAAGGATTAAAAGACTCTATTGGACCAACTGAGGCAAGAGTACTAGAAAAGTCAGAAAACGCAAATAACTTTGATTATACATTTCGTACGAAATCAATTTGTCATTTGTCATAATTTTTCATCGTTTTGTCGAAATATCTTCAAAAGTAAGAGTAGTCTCCTAAGAAAGATTTCCTGTAGCTACAACGGTTAAAGTAGCTGCCTTTACTGCTCCGTCTCAAAAATACATTTTAGCAATTTCTGACTTTTCTAGTACTCTTACCTCAGTTGGTCCGAAAGAGCCTTTTAATCCTTAAATGAAACAGGATCGACTGGCATCAAAAAAAGTTTTTGTGTAAATTGCCCATTTTCTCGCTGACTGTACATTTTTTTCAAAATCTGTGAATGCAGGTTGAAATATCTTCAAAAGTTAAGGATAGTCTCTTAAAAACGTTTTCCTGTAGCTACAACGGTTAAGGTAGCCCTTACTGTCTTGTCTCAGAAATACATTTTAGCGATTTCTGACTTTTCTAGTACTCTAACCTCAGTTGGTCTGAAAGAGCCTTTTTATCCTTAGATGAAACAGGATCGATTGGCATCAAAAAAAGTTTTTGTGTAAATGGCCCATTTTCTCGCTGACTGTACATTTTTTTCAAAATCTTTGAATGCAGGTCGAAATATTTTCAAAAATTAAGGATGGTCTCCTAAGAACGTTTTCCTCTAACTACAACGGTTAAGGTAGCTGCCCTTACTGCCCCATCTCAAAAATTCACCCTGTATAGTAATTCAGTCATTAGATAAAAGAGCCGATATGAATTTCAGGCATTTTGGGGCCTAAGGCATTTTGACTTTCAGATAATAAGGTATGTTGCTATTTTAACATAAAGTCATAAGTGCAGGACGGTAATTTGATTTAAAGACCTATGTCCCCGGACCGATTTTTACACATTGATTTTTTCAATTCCACTTTTCCCCCTTAGTGGAAATTTTCAAGGAGGAATTTTATTTTTTTTTATGTTCCACAAATCGACCCCATTTTTGATGCGGATGCGGATGCGGATACAGATCTTAGTTAAAACAATTGAAACTTAACTAAAACTTCGTAAGGCTTTAGAAATAAAATAAAAAATGAATTTTCATAACGTTTTATTTCAATTGACAATGTATTAGGTACTTAAGTGTTCAATAGGTAAAATTAAAAATTGGTGCATTATATTTAATAAAAAGTAATATAGCCGCCTTTTCAGGCTCCAGCCTGTTTCGTAGAGGCTCATAAATTGAACCCGCGCCGTTGTTCACTTGGAACGTTTTTTTTTATTTTTATTTTATTTATTATCGGAACAACAAACAGCTACATTATACAGGCTGAATTTTTGAAACGGGGCAGTAAGGGCAGCTACCTTAACCGTTGTAGCTAGAGGAAAACGTTCTTAGGAGACCATCCTTAATTTTTGAAAATATTTCGATCTGCATTCACAGATTTTGAAAAAAATGTACAGTCAGCGAGAAAATGGGCCATTTACACAAAAACTTTTTTTGATGCCAATCGATCCTGTTTCATCTAAGGATAAAAGGGCTCTTTCAGACCAACTGAGGTTAGAGTACTAGAAAAGTCAGAAATCGCTAAAATGTATTTCTGAGACAGGACAGTAAGGGCTACCTTAACCGTTGTAGCTACAGGAAAACGTTTTTAGGAGACTATCCTTAACTTTTGAAGATATTTCAACCTGCATTTACAGATTTTGAAAAAAATGTACAGTCAGCGAGAAAATGGGCAGTTTACACAAAAACTTTTTTTGATGCCAGTCGATCCTGTTTCATCTAAGGATTAAAAGGCTCTTTCGGACCAACTGAGGTAAGAGTACTAGAAAAGTCAGAAATTGCTAAAATGTACTTTTGAGACGGAGCAGTAAAGGCAGCTACTTTAACCGTTGTACCTACAGGAAAACATTCTTAGGAGACTACCCTTACTTTTGAAGATATTTCGACAAAATGATGAAAAATTATGACAAATTACAAAATGATTTCGTACGAAATGTATAATCAAAGTTATTTGCGTTTTCTGACTTTTCTAGTACTCTTACCTCAGTTGGTTCGATAGAGTCTTTTAATCCTTAGATGAAACAGGATCGACAGGCATCAAAAAAAGTTTTTGTGTAAATTGCCCATTTTCTCGCGGACTGTACCTACATTTTTTTCAAAATCTGTGAATGCAGGTTGAAATATCTCCAAAAGTTAAGGATAGTCTCCTAAATAAGTTTTACTGTAGCTACAACGGTTAAGGTAGCCCTTACTGTCTTGTCTCAGAAATACATTTTAGCGATTTCTGACTTTTCTAGTACTCTAACCTCAGTTGGTCTAAAAGAGCCTTTTTATCCTTAGATGAAACAGGATCGATTGGCATCAAAAAAAGTTTTTGTGTAAATGGCCCATTTTCTCGCTGACTGTACATTTTTTTCAAAATCTGTGAATGCAGGTCGAAATATTTTCAAAAATTAAGGATGGTCTCCTAAGAACGTTTTCCTCTAGCTACAACGGTTAAGGTAGCTGCCCTTACTGCCCCGTCTCAAAAATTCACCCTGTATAGTAATGTTATGAAATATATAGACAACAGTTTTGATAATAATGCAGCCCACGACATTGTTCACAGATTACTATAAAAAATAACAAAACTTACCACTAGAGGTTGTATACATGCAAAACATCCATCTATAGAATACAATAAAGTGGAGAGAATTATAAAAACTCAAGTTAGTAATACACTAATACACATGTTAAATTTCGACAGTTTAAAGAAAAAAAGAACCAAAAGAAATTTAGGTTTGAGAATATAAATCAAAACAAGGTTAAATAAAACTTAAAATTAAAAAATTAAAAAAATACAAATCACAAGAGAGCATTATATACTGCAACCTTAAACTGATTTAAGCTACTGACAAATATATCAACATCAATAAATGCATCATTGTAAGACTCCACCATGCGGCGAGTGGGTGAACGGAGTCCCATGTTCGTACGGCATGTATTCAGTGCGAACAACTGGCCTGGACGAACCTCTCGTCTACGAACGGTACGGGGAACAAAGTACCCCAAACCAGATGTTAAGTCAATACAGTCAAAATGGTTATTAACAATTTTATAAAGCACAACAGCTTCTAGGTATTTACGTCTTGATTCAAGAGTTAGCATGCTGTATTTGCAGAGCAATTGGGAGTAAGACATAAATCGTCTGTGACACCTGTAATACATAGCACGTAAAAATTTGCGTTGCACACGCTCTATGGCATCGACGTACTTAGCGTTAGAACGTTGGCTGGCGGTGGAGATAAAAATCTTCGTGCTATGGGTGACAACATTTTAAATTCTTCTCGATGCAAGCGCCACCATGTTAGTGGATTTTTACTTATATTTACCCTTTTCTTATTCCTGTAGGAATTATTGAAAAATAACTTTTTTGATTGCAGCGTCAGCGTTACCGTATTGTGGTGTTTGTTGAGCCTCGTCTTTACTAGACTAACTCCTTATCTACAAATTGCAGAAACCGCATAAACATTGCAAACTAGTCGAACGATATCATTTTTCAAACCCTGGCATCCAGAGGACGCCAGTGGACCATTATTCATCGATGCGGTTCCGGCGGCATGTGCCCATAGCTATGAAAATTAGCTATGATAAACATCTGAAATAGACGCCTCCACCCAGTCGTTGAGATCTGACCGAGTGGAGTGGAGATGCCTATCTCAGAGGCTTTCACAGTCGTTTGCCGCGCGTGTAATTTTGTCTGTTCGACAATAATTTCATTACAGGATGTTCCCTGAAAGAATAAGTCCTTTAAGTTGTTCCTTCAATTTTGGGACCAGACTGTTCATGGAATTTCCAATTTCCCCACGGAATGAACGAAAGTTCTCCTCCCAGACGAAACCGTTAAGATCGGGACTTTTTTTTTTCTTTCATTTTCATTCACTGCCTCTTTCTCCTCTTCAACTTCGTCGTGGAGAAGCTCCCGGAGCTCCTGCTTGTACGTTTCGTCTTCCTGGGCCCATAACCTTTTATTAAAACGACCGTGTTTGAGTTGTAAAAACAGACTTCTTTTATTTGAAATTACCATGGCTACCTAAAACATATAAGTTTGACACAAGTCATCAAAGATGGCGCTACTAGTATCTAAGGAGTAATTAATGATACACATATTTTGATATAAAACCAAGAATTTTCGCCCCCGCGTCTACTTCAACCTCTAATTTTCTGGCGAAAGCTTCTCCAAAAATACATTACATATTTATATCGTTAAAGCATCAGCTACCTACCATAATCTTGCGTACTCTTGTAGTGAACGGAAACTTGTTTGCTGGCGATCCTTCCTCTCACAAAGTCGTAGCGAACATCGATAATGTTTACTGCAGGCGTAGATGTCGTTACCTGAAATACTAATCGCACTTTGATTATCGCAGTAGGTATCTCCAGTGTTATAGGTATACCTGCCTGAAAGACTAGGCTAAAAATCTTCTTCCAGTTGTTTGAGCCATATTAGCAATATCTAGTAGGATAACATAACCTCTAATATTTAGAGGTTATTTGAGGTTATTTTATCCTTAGATAGGGCGTTAGTAGTCACCCATGCAAAAATTCCCAGAAAGCTGAAAGTTGGTAGGAATATTAGGAACACCATTGTCAACTTGTCAACAAACTGTGAAAAGTCCCCATCGATCCCATCCCATGTATGCAAAACTTTTTATTCAAGGTCAAAGTTGTCAAAAATAGGTTCTTTGTATTTTTCAGCCAAACGGTTAGTTTTATCGTAAAACCATATAACATCTAATGGCGGCTCCTCACTTGGCTTAGCGTATTCGTGAGTCGATATTGTTGTGTTTGCCTCAAATAATCAAATATTTCAAATACCGTCAAATACGTCATCCACACATGGACTTGTACGGGCAAATCACTCAAATATGCCACAATATTTGCTTACACAATATGCGAGGTATTTCTGGGGTCCCAAATACAAGGATGCATTTGATATAATTCCAGAAATCGCATTACGGTTTCATTTGTCCAATCCATTACGTAGTAAACGTTCACACACACGTCTGAACAGGATCGCCGTGTGCGCGCTAATGAACGAACCAAGTGTGGACAGTCGACGCAAATATTTGCCTTATTTTATTCCTTTGATGTGTAATCAAAAACCGACAAGTTGACGGAAACGCATATTTGCTATTTACGTTGTTTGCCATATTCGTGCAAATAAATCAAATACAATCAAATAGACCGTCTACACATTACTGTATTTGGACAAATAATGCAAATACACGAACACGATACGCCAAGTGAGGAGCCGCCATAAACTGTAGATCATGATATTCTCCACAAAATGGGAGACCATTTCTGAGATACCTATAGTAATTCTGTATGTTAAAACAGTGGTATTCTCAATAATATGCACACGTTTCCACGCCACCTATGAGGTAGTGTACTTGGCGCGTTTTTTTTAACGTGGTTTCCCCGATAGGCCTACTCCACGATCTACTGTACCTACTCAGATGTTATGTTATTAATCTTCTAGTGTTAGGTCTTCTTCTTCGTCTTCTCTTCCTTCGTCTTCTTCTTCTTGTTGTTGTTCTTCTTCTTGCTGAGTTGACGTAAATTGTTGCAACAGCGATGCATCAGTTGTTTCGTCATTTATATCGTAATTCGTAAGGATCTTCTTCTGTTGGAGATTGAATATTCGAGCACGACTTGGTGTTGGTCTTGTTTTTTACAACGTGTATGTTTCACAAAAGATAAGTAACGATACTTATCTATACTTACAAGTAATTTTTTTTTGGAGTTTCATATAATATTCAGAAGAAAGCGAATTCCGTTGGCGATTAAAGATTGTGGAGTATTGTGCAGTTCATCTCATCAAAAATGAATGATGCACATGAATTAAATCTTGTTTTTCAAACAATTTAAAAATTGTGGAGAATATCATGATCTACATTTCGGTCTAAGATGGTATTACGATAAAACTAACCGTTTGGCTGAAAAATCCAAAAATATATTTTTAGACCAACGAAGTGGTCGAAATTCACTTGCAAGATTTGATTACAGACAGACACCGAGACAAGTGAAAGTGATTTAATTTTCATGAGAAGTTAATTTTTTTTAAAGAACACATTCTTGTAGATCATCCGCCAGATCAATCAGGTATATTTTTACGGCATTTGTGCTTCAAACATTGTATTGCATAAAAATGCAAAATTGGAGTTACGCGTCGTTCGAAGTTTTGCGCTTCCTTGGCTCGCCCAACAATTGGTCGCATATTGGGAAGAAGGTATTAACCCTGAAATAGTCACGTCACGTCCTTGCAACAACACTTCTCCCTCGCGACACTCATCATCTCGTTTCTTTCTCTTAATAATTCGCTTGTGATTATTTCTGTAATCTCCAGAGGATTTTCTTTTACCAGCCTCTTCAAATGTATTAATTAAAAGATTCCCGTTGATTTTCTACAAAAGTAATGAGTGACTTGTAAATAAAGTCTATAAACTTACTACGTCTGTGTCGACACCTTCTAGAATTTTGGAAACTAGGTAATATATATTTTTTATGTAGATCCTTAAAATTCCGAATCTATTCTCCGGCCGTTTCTAGTGAATTTAGCTGAGCCAATTTGGTGCGCCTTCAATTTTAACCAAAGTTTAGCTTTTTGCAAAGCTTTTTGGTGGACAGAGTCACATTTTATAAGAGCCCTCCTTTTATTTGGCTCCAATCTTTATTAAGGCTGGTACAAGCATCGTCCCTTGCTGACCATCGCGTACGTGACAATTTTCTCAGTTTTATTTTTAGGTTTAGTCAAAAATGATTGCAGTAGTTTTGTACGCTCCGTTATTGCTGTAAAAAATACGCATAGATTTTAAAGCAACCCAAAAAACTTTGTAGCTTCTGGGCAACATTCAGCTGACGATGAGCCGATCAATTTTTTATGTACGTATGTTGAATTGCGGACTGTGTATTTTCGTTCGCCATTATACTGCCCAGATATATTGTTAGCATTGTCTTCTCCTATTCTCCAGCCGTTTCCAATGAATTTAGCTGAGCCAATTTGGTGTGCCTTCAATTTTAACCATAGCTTTTTTGGTGGACAGAGTCACTTTATAGCTTGAAGAGCCCCCCCCCCCCCCTCCATTATTTGGCTCCAATCTTTATTAAGGCTGGTACAAGCATCGTCCCTTGCCGACCATCGCGTACGTGACAATTTTCTCAGTTTTTAGTCAAAAATGATTGCAGTAGTTTTGTACGCTCCGTTATTGCTGTAAAAAATACGCATAGATTTTAAAGCAACCCAAAAACTTTGTAGCTTCTAGGCAACATTCAGCTGACGATGAGCCGATCAATTTTTTATGTACGTATGTTGAATTGCGTACTGTGTATTTTCGTTCGCCATTATACTGCCCAGACATATTGTTAGCATTGTCTTCTCCTATTCTCCAGCCGTTCCCAATGAATTTAGCTGAGCCAATTTGGTGCGCCTTCAATTTTAACCATAGCTTTTTGGTGGACAGAGTCACTTTTTATAGCTTGAAGAGCCCCCACCCCCCCCTATTATTTGGCTCCAATCTTTATTAAGGCTGGTACAAGCATCGTCCCTTGCTGACCATCGCGTACGTGACAATTTTCTCAGATTTTTAGGCTTAGTCAAAAATGATTGCAGTAGTTTTGTACGCTCCGTTATTGCTGTATAAATACGCATAGATTTTAAAGCAACCTAAAAAACTTTGTAGCTTCTGGGCAACATTCAGCTGACGATGAGCCGATCAATTTTTTATGTACGTATGTTGAATTGCGTACTGTGTATTTTCGTTCGCCATTATACTGCCCAGATATGTTGTTAGCATTGTCTTCTCCTATTCTCCAGCCGTTTCCAGTGAATTTAGTTGATCCAATTTGGTGCGCCTTCAATTTTAACTATAGCTTTTTGGTGAACAGAGTCACTTTTTATAGCTTGAAGACCCCCCCCCCCCCCCCCTATTATTTGGCTCCAATCTTTATTAAGGCTGGTACAAGCATCGTGTCTTGCTGACCATCGCGTATGTGACAATTTTCTCAGTTTCATTTTTAGGCTTAGTCAAAAATGATTGTAGTAGTTTTGTACGCTCCGTTATTGCTGTAAAAAATACGCATAGATTTTAAAGCAACCCAAAAAACTTTGTAGCTTCTGGGCAACATTCAGCTGACGATGTGCCGATCAATTTTAATGAATGTGCATATGTACGTATGTTGAATTGCGTATGCGTACTGTCTATTTTCGTTCGCCATTATACTGCACAGACGTATTGTTAGCATTGTCGTACGATTGACCTCTGCAATGCAATAATCTCTTAAGACGGTTACAGTATCCGAATGGCGCAACTCTGTTAAGGCTGTGACTGATTTCGAAGAGCGTCGTATACAAGATCTCGATGCCAAACGCCTAGTCAGAAAGACCCGTCCGAAGCCTTCCTACATCTATACCTAACAATAGTATTGGTCAGTTGTATTGCGCGCTCTGCAACAGAATTTTTAAAACAAAATTTGGCTTTGCCAGCCATATTCGGGCACATGGTAGACGTATTTAACTCTTCCACTGTTGTTTCCCTCCACTTGTGCAGGCGAGAGGAGGGAGGTATACCTTCCCCATCCTCGTAACCAGGCGCTATGTTCTGCCACGCATATAAATTTGTCTGGTCCACAATGTCCTGAACTAGACATTGGTCCCCTGTTTTCATTGGCGAGCACAGCTGTTATTTAACTTTATTGCACACAACACCCTCAAACATCATATAAATATTAGCGTTCATGCACCTATTTTAGTTAGTATTAGGAAAATAAAACGCAACAAAACAACAACATTCTATTATGTTATGACTATTATTGAAAAGAATCTGCCAGGTTCTTTAAGGTAGTCCGATAGCCATTTTTAAAATGTGGACTATAGGCGGATTAATCTCTACATTTTTGTATTGCGTAATATTGTCAAAAATATGGTCATAGTTTAAAGATAGCAATAAGTCCGATTCAATGTTAAATGTTGTTAATGACTTTAGGCTCGTTTCCGTCATAGTTGAGCGAAGATAATTTTTAACTCTCTTGAGGCGAAAAATTCCGCTCAGTGCTGCCATTGCTGACTGCCGTCGATACGCACATTTTAAGGCTATGTCTATGTTTGGGTAAATTGTTTTAAATTCTTTATTTCTTAGAAGCGTTGTTAGTGGCAGTTCTTTGTCTCGAGCTTTTACTGTTAAATATGAACGTAGATGAACACATTCTTCCACAAAGTTTTTGTTTTGAAAGCAATATTTTACATCGTTACTAACATACTCGATTTATTTTGGACTTCCGTTGCGTTCAAATGGAAACTGCGACTTTTTTCAATGTTACATAATCTCTTCTTCAAGCCCGCCTTCAAAATTTAATTGAAGTTTTGGATTCTATCATCTTCCTGAATGAAGGCTTGGCATGTTTCTCCTAATGTAAGCCATACACGCTACGGTCTACCGGAGAGGTCATTTATGCAGGTACGCCTGCGCAGGTCAACCTTTCCGATGGACCGTAGCATGTATGGCAGCCATGTCATGACGATGACCTCACTTCCTGTCACGTATTTTTCACCACTCATTATCCGTGTCACTTCTTCAAATGGCCTTAAAATGAGACACAATTTATAAACATCCGACCATTCTTCTTCTGATAGATATTATTGGCAAATTTTTGTAAATCATGGCCAAAAACAAAAATTTCCCAAAAGATGAAATAAAGGTGACGTTGGCCGCCAATGTCACCTTTATTTCATCTTTTTAAATCGGTGAAGCGGTCCAACATATAAAATGTGAAATTACATTAGTCTCCACCTCTTGGATCAGCCGTTTTGGTGTCTTGTTGTTTAAAACTGGTTGTTGTATTAGCTTTTGTGAAGCATCAGTGCTTTTTTTTGAAGAAAGCTACAATCTGTCTTACTTTTCCAATACTGTGTTATAAGGATTGCAATGCTTCCTGCAATATCAAATTCAGCTTGTGCGCGAAGCAGCCAAAGTGTTAATTTCCACTGGAGGTGGTCAATAACTGCTTTTGTGACGTTTGACGCGTTAAAAAGATGAAATAAAGGTGACATTGGCCGCCAATGTCACCTTTATTTCATCTTTTCAAATCGGTGAAGCGATCCTACATATAAAATGTGGAATTACATTAGTCTCCACCTCTTGGATCAGCCGTTTTGGTGTCTTGTTGTTTAAAACTTGTTGTTGTATTAGCTTTTGTGAAGCATCAGTGCTTTTTTTTGAAGAAAGCTACAATCTTTCTTATTTTTCCAATACTGTTTTCAAAGGAATACAATGCTTTCTGCAATATCAAATTGAGCTTATGCGCAAAAGTGTTTCCACTGGAGGTGGTCAATAACGGCTTTTGTGACGTTTGACGCTTTAACAGTTACAGCGAAGTTAACTTTGCCAGTTAAATTCCACTAATTCGTTGTTTGAAGGATTTCAGTCGCTATATTTTGTGCTGTGTGATGTCCAGTACAGAAAAGGAGCAGTCTAGGAGTAAAGTTTTGAAATTAAAACTTTACTCCTAGACTGCTGCTCCTATATAAATAAAGATTTTGAATTCAAAATATACTATTATATAGTGTCCAGTCACGGCTATAAATGACTCAGTTTTGCGCGATGTCCACATATCAACCTGTAATATGGGAATAGCCTGTAATATGGGAATTTGAAGTCCAACAGGAACGAGACATAATGGTTATTAGTATCAAGCCAGTTTCTTAATTTGTAGATATGCAAATCTCGCCTAGTTGCTCCAGCTTCGAGGTCCTGGACCCTCACGACCCCGTAATCAGTCGACTTGCCACGCAACTGTTCAAAGGGACCAATGACTACTTGCAGGGTGAAATGTCAGCTGGCCAGGTTAGTATCGCGTCGTTCCAGCAATATTACCTACTGTAGTTTTATTTAAGTGCATTTAGCTATGTTTGTTGTTACTACGTTCTCTGCACTTCGTCGACTATTGGCTGTGGTGTCTGAGGTCGCTCAGCAAAAAAGCCCTTTTTTTTTGTAAATAAAAAAAAACTGTTGGTGTCATATTATGTGGTAGTAATGCTTCCAGTTATAGTGTATTCCTTTTCCTTCGATACATCGTTTTCACTTCGGCCATTAAAAAATGTTAACAGTTTGGAGTATTTATAAAAAAAAGCCTAAAACTAGACACGTAATGGCAAAGACAAGCTGAACCCTAAAAAAGTTATCTTTCAGCAAATCGTATTGGGAGAGAGAGATGGAGTTCTAAGAGTGGGTGCATGTGCATTAAATACTTATAGAAAAAATAAAGAAAAAATAGATTTTTCCTTAACCTAACACACCAAACAAGGATGGAGGTATAGTGGGATGGGAACAGGGAGTCGAAAATAGGTATGAGGGAAGGGCAGTTTTGCATAACAATATGACCAGTAATGTATTTCGAATATAATACTTCCCACATACCTCATTAAGTTACAAGTACACTAGGTTTGACTGATGGAGACTAGGGGGAGAAAGAATTGCTTAAATATATTATTTTCTCCAGGAACATTATCAGTTGTTGGAAGAAGTGAATCGCGTGGCTTGCTCGAAGTTTGGTGACCTCCGAAGCGCCATCTCCAACTTACACACGGCTTTCAAGACTTACCAAGACGGATGTGAGTCAAATCTTTCATTTTAGATTAGTAGTTTTTTACAAATACTAGCCCCAGCTTCGCACGGGTGTATAACAACTTTTACATGCACTATTTTATTCCAATGCTTTATGAAATACAATTTTTTTTTCTATCCGGAGAGAAAACGAATAGGAACGATGGTTTGCCGACTCTTGAGCACGCAACGTGAAAAACACGGCAATTCAAGATTTATTCTACACATTTCCAATGATTGACCTTGGGCCTTTTTAATGGTCAATGCGTATGCAAGTCGGACGAAACTTGACGCGTTTAAATTCAAAAGGAAAGTCAGTGGTATTATTAGTGGTATTATTGGATTTAGCACATCCTCGCCTTTGGGTTTTCCTATGATTATAGTAGCTTCAAATTGAAGCAATTCAATAAAGTTGTTCATCAACTTTTTAACAGCGAGTCTTGTTCCATTGCTAGTTGCTAGTTTTGGTTGATTCAGATCAGAAAAAAAAAAAGATTGGATAATTGACGAAATCATTTGGATCAGTCATGGAATCTATGTATGATGTATATGAAAACCAATGAAAACATTTGGCCATCAATTTGACTCTGGATTTTTATGTTCAAATCGTCTACCTACTATTTTTCCTACACAAATGGCTAAAAAAAAAACAAAGCCTAAATAAAATAATATTATCCATTATTATTGAAAAACAACAATGTTGTATCACTCCACTCAATTTCTAGCAGGATAACATGAATCCAAAACTATCTATACCACAGGAACTAATAAGGATATTAAAAAGTTGCGTGGGAGAGGAGAGATGCTAATGCTTTTGATAAAATTGTATTGTTTGTTTCTAAAACAGACTGGACCGAATTAATTTTCTTTGCATGAAAACCATGAAAATGAAATCGAATCGACTGAAATGAATGAAAACTAATTTCCGTGACATCCATCACACGTCACCCTCTGTCATGTCATTCAAATTAAGTGTCATTTTGACACTAGTTTATTAGGGTAGTGCTTGCAAGGTTATCATATCAGGAATCAAACGTTCGACGGTTGGCACTGTTGGCAGTATTGATCGTTTGATCAGTTATGCCCGGGTTACACGAGGCTAGTTTTTCAAGCTGGGATAGCAAGCTAGTGTTAGTAAGCTAGCAAGCTAGTACTTCTAGCTTCGTGTAGACAAAACTAGCTTCATTTCTAAGCTAGTAAGCTAGTTTACAAGCCAGGATAGTTTTTAATAGGATGGAGTTCTATTTTTCAGGCTAGTAGCGCCCCCCACCACTGATTTTACTATCCTGGCTTATGTACTAGCTTCATGTGGCCGGCGAAGCTAGTTTTGGGTTGGCTAGTAAGCAGTAACCACGCATTTTGTCATTCGCAAAATACTCTGATATTCGCCTAAATCTTCATTGCGAAATTCTTCCAAAGCAGTATGAATAAAATAAAGTAAAGCAGAGTGATCCACGTTTATCTCTTCTTAAAATTCACGGTCTTGTCCACACCCGGTTTTGTAATTCATCTGCTAGTTTCTAGTGGAAATTGGCACAGTGTTCAAAGTAACCTTTTCAATAGAATAGTGTTTTTTTTTCGCATGCAGTTCATTTTGGACGTGTGGTCACTTCAGTCACTGCAATAATACTAGCTTAAAATAAACTAGCCTCATGTAAACAGAACTAGCATGTTCCAAGCCAGGTTAGCAAACCAGGATAGTTTAGTAGAAAACTAGCTTACTATCCTAGCTTGAAAAACTAGCCTCGTGTATCCCGGGCATGGTGGGGGGCGCTACTAGCCTGAAAAATAGAACTCCATCCTATTAAAAACTATCCTGGCTTGTAAACTAGCTTACTAGCTTAGAAATGAAGCTAGTTTTGTCTACACGAAGCTAGAAGTACTAGCTTGCTAGCTTACTAACACTAGCTTGCTATCCTAGCTTGAAAAACTAGCCTCGTGTAACCCGGGCATTAAATCGAGTTGAATCAATCGATTTGAAGATAACGGTAGACTACGCGCCACCACTTAAGTTAGATGAAAAATCAGATGTTTCATAGATGCTTCATCTACTTTCTAAAAACAAATTTAACCTCGCACATAGATCTGTCAAAAAATATGTTTTTTGAAATGCTTCATCGATGCTATGACATCTATGAAGCATTGATGAAGCATCGATGCTTCATATATGAAGCATATATGAAGCATTTGATGTTTCATCAGATGTTTCATAGATGCTTCATCTATGAAACATCAAATATGCTTCATAAATGCTTCATAAATGCATCAGATGTTTCATAGATGAAGCATCTATGAAACATCTGATTTTTCATCAAAAGTGGCCACTTTAGACCCCCTGAACTAAATTACTAATTGTCATGAAAGAGTTTTTTTTAAATATGTAGTTAGAAAACAGAAGCAACAACCAAAACAAGATATATTACTTTTCGCATTTGGTATTTCTTTGCCTAAGCATCCCAAAAATTGTTTTCTATTAAAAACATCTACGATGCATTGGTCTAATGCAGTCTAATAAAGTCAACAAAAGTATCCGGTGTACTTTTAAATCCGCCGAAACTGTTATTTTTCTCAGGGCCGAAACACATAACCGCGTTGCGGCGCCGCACCGCTGAAATCGACAGTTTGCCGGTTATACTGCAGTTGGAATTGTGACCCTAATATACAAATTTCAAATATAAATACAAATTTATTTATTGTCTCATCAATAACACAAAGTAACAAGCCAAAGATAGGTAAGTACACAAGGTTAGGTTGAGACAAAGGGAGTAAATTCAGCATAAGCTGCATGTGGAACATACAACGCTGGTTTTCAATTTACCCGTCTCGGTCGATGTTCGCCGATATAACAATAGCTGAGCGGGTTACATATTTAACTGGGTATAAATCCACAGGCTAATAATCTACAATCAGATCAAGAACACAAGAAATATATAGGTAGGTACTTATAACAAAAACTACAATGTAAAAGAGAACAAAATAAAACAAAAAACAATAGGTACAAAATTTAACTCAATTTTGAAAAAAATGTTAGTTGCGTCATTCTTGCATCGGATGAGCGAGGTGTTATAGGTAAAATCCACTACTGAAAGCGATAAGGAAACTTTTACGGCGGAGTAGAGGTATGCTTGAATGATATAAGGAAGGCTAGGAGTAAGTAGCGATGTTACGAGTTGATTTTATTCCAACTCGGATAACTCGAGTTGACTCGGCCGCTAACTCGAATCGCAACGCGAGTTGACTCGACTCGCATCAACCGGATGGGATCCGCTTCGCGGCAGCAGCCAAACGGATCGGCGCGGCGAGTCGAGTCGAATGCACCGTATTCGTATTCTTATTCTTGAGTCGAGTTTCGGTTTCGAGTTGGCGAATCGCTGACTCGCGACCTCGCGTGCACTCGCATTCGCATAACTCGCATTCGTTATCCACATTCTAGTAGATAGGTAGGTAAGCGAGTTGATTCGAGTTGCGAATGAACTTGATTCGAATCAACTCGTTTAGACTATGATTCGAGTTATTCGAATCAGCCAACTCGACTCGCCCATCGCTAGGAGTAAGTTGGCGATGGAACAATTATTTACATTGCGTGCGAAAATTTGGTTCGCGTAACTGCCAGGACAAGATATTTTGACGAATATAGTTCGTCCGACGTCGAGTGCACGCAGCGGAAATTCTTAAAAAGGAAGTGCACAAATGAAATTATTGGGGGTGAACCACTTCCACTGAAGTAAATTTGATCATAGCTCGTCGACTTGATTCCAAGTACCGCGCAGGCGCGCCTCTTTAAATGCCAGGGTGACTGAATCTAGGCTATCAGTCATGCTGGATCGCTTGGCTGACCTGTCATATTTTATCAAAATAAACAAAGCGTGTCCTTTGAGCTCGCATCCGAAATCAAGGTCCGTCGAAAGAGATTTTGATCAGAACAATCGATGAGAAAGTGAAATATTTGGTTGCAACAATTGGACTATTACGACTTAATCAAACGATAATATTTAGATTTCTTATAATAATTAACAGTTGGAGTGAAGTGTTGTGTTAGTTAACATTTTATGGATTAAGTCGGTAAGTCGTTTCTCAAACACAAATACACTAGACTAGACATTTATAATGATATCCTTGTGTTGCATAATATAAAGTAATAATGAATAGTATAAAGTATATTATGCAACTAGTGAATAAAGGACGGATTTTAAGCGAGGGCCAGAGATGAATCTCGAGCAAGTGAAGGATTCTAACGGCTGAATCACGACCGTTGGGTGGACCACTTTACCTGTGCCTGTGGATGCAAGATGAAAGTTATCATTGCGTATTTGTATTGGGCGGAAGTGCCGCCATGCTTATCGATTAGTTCACCTTGCAGTTGCGTATGTCAATGTAGCCCCGGCTATCTAGCCCCGGTCGCTAGGTACGCGGGCTTGTTTTGTTGTGGACACTCCCGGGTCTCAACCTTATTGAAATAGTAACATCTAATTTGGTAAACTATTAAGCACCTGATTGTTTGTTAACGGATTTCTTCGGATCGGCTGGACTAAATTAAAAGTTCTATGTCACTAAATTTAGAGAAAAATATCAAAATGTTCCAAATTTTATTACCAAGGGTTAGCTTACTTTGCCGCTAATTTTAAAATACTCGCTGATGAATACCACATATTTAAACCGATAAGTCCACTGATGCACATGGGTGTTGCGGTGTCCTCTGAAAGCCAGTGAACGCGTTATTCTGTGACGAGCCATGAGTTTTCTTATCAATAGAAAAAGCAATTGGGGAATATTTAGAAAACATATTATTATGCACGAAAAAGGTTTTTTGAGAGGTGGAGGGCTACCCCCCTGCACTACTTTTGAACCTAACCACTAACCTAGTCACTAAAGACATGACAGTAATCAAAATTCACCAGTGCCACAACCAGACGCCATGTTTGTCAAAATTAGAAATGTCAAAATCGTCACACTATATCAAGTGGGGTATCGTTGAATAGGTATTTTAAAATCAACTTTAGGTTTCTTTTACCATTTTTCATTTTAACTAATAGTTTAGGAAAAATAACGGTTTAAAGTTGATTAATAATAATCCTCGCTATGGATGTTTCTATGTGGCACTCTAGAGGCCAAACGCGTGGACCGATTTTGATGATTCTAACGTCAATCGATTCGTCTTAACCTTGCGAGTGTCACTAAAGACATGAAAGTAATCAAAATTCACCAGTGTTACAACCAGACGCCATATTGTCAAAATAAAAAAAATCAAAATTGACGAACTATGTCTAATAGGGTATCGTTGAATAGGTATTTAAAAATAAATGTTAGGTTTCTTTTACCATTTTTAATTTTAAATAATAGTTTAAGAAATATAATGGTTTAAAGTTAAATAACAATCATTCTCGCTAATTTACCTACCAAACTAAGGGAAATTAATTAATCAGAATAATCATCTTCACAAAATAAATCATAACTAAAAAGTGTAAAATAAAAAAATTATTTAAAAAAACAAAAACCCGACTTCGTTAAAACTAAAAAGACTAAAACAAGCCTGCAAAGAATTACTCACAGTCGGGACCCATAACATGGGGAAGATTTGATTGGTAATAAAATGAATGGGTACCGACTGTGAGTAATTCTTTGCAGGCTTGTTTTAGTGTTTTTAGTTTTAACGCAGTCGGGTTTTTGTTTTTTTAAATAATTTTTGACAGTTTTGACAGGTCAATCAACGCTACTTACGGCTATTTTACGATTCTCCCCAAAACTGTCAAAAAAATTAATTGTCGAAACGAATCACTAAAAGAATTGTAACAGGAATTGTCAATTTTGTGTTTTCTAAATACGATAAACTCGCTATGAATCATCAATAACTAAGATTTAGGCGGTTCTCACACTGTTGTAGCAGACATATGGGGTTTTCTCAGGTAGCTTGTAGAAATGATGGTCCAAAGATTGATAGAAATTGCGTATAATAATTGAAAAAAGGTACACTGATGTGTTCACGATAGGTTACAGTTGCGAAGAGAAGTGCGAATGGATTGTGTTTTCGTGTTGTTCTGGGCATTTTGAAACGCAGCATTGAGATGTTCCATCCATTACAAGGCGAATTTTGTATGCTCTGTCATAAGCAAGGCCGTTTGAATCTTTTACTTCATCGTTGTTGCAGAAATGTAGGTTTTTACGTATTTCTTCGAATCGAGTTCTAGGCATTACAGATAATATGAAAGGCACAGCCATGTCAGGTTCGGTAGACCAATAATCCCTCAAAGATACAATATGATAGCCCATTACTAAGTTCATACCAAGAAATGCTTTTATCTCGTCAGTTTGAACAGTGAATTCCCGCCCATTTTGATGAGCGGTATGTATCGTTTCTGACACAATATTTTGATCATTTTTGATCAATCACAATCATATCAGCGGGCTATTACTATTACCCACTGCTAGGTATTATATAGGCCTCTCTAACACGCCACTCCTAACGGTTCCGTGTCAGTTTTTTACGATATGTGGCAAATTTTTGGGCACTTCAAGGTACCTTTTCTCTTGTAGTCAGCTAGTATTAATAATATTCAAATTTAGGCTGTCTATGAGGTACGTTTATTTATTTTCATGCATATTTTGTGTTGTTACAGATATCGCTCAAATAAAGCCGTTGCTTGACAGCATAGATATGTTGGATGAGACGATAAGCGCTTTCGAAGCGAACGCGTACCGGCTTGACGCGTATACGCGTGAACTGATGAACCAGTTTAAGGAGTTAGAGGACAGGTAAGAAACATGTAATAGACTACGTGTAAAAAAACCTTGTCCTATCCAGAAGGGGCCTCTATATAATATTTCAATAATTGTTTTTTTTTTGTTATAAAATTTAAGTTTACCTGTAGTTCTCATTGCTTTTGTATCTAATTAATATTTCCATTTGTTATTTGTTGTTATTTTCTGGAAATGATGACGTTAATCGAATCTCACACCCTCATGGATCGAACAGGGCCTTTAAAACGCGCTGTAGAAATGCTTGCCCGCTCAGTCTGGTTCTGACACCGCCGGCGTAGAGCCTTCGGCGTAGTGTTTTGCTTTTCGGCGGAGAGTTTTGCTCTCGCCATAGTCCGGTGAAGTTGCAGGGGTCATCGCGAGACCAATTAACATAAAAGGTCCATCGAAAAATAAAAAAAAAAGATTCTGGCAGTTCACTTCGTGCCCCCGCGCATTAGGCGGCCAGGTCGCTGCGGCCAATTATTTATTCCGTGACTTATGCAAGTGCGCGCACTAGGCGACCAGCGGCCAGGAAGAAATAGTTGGCCGCAGCGGCCTGGCCGCGCGACCTGACCGCTAATGCGCGGGGGCACTTCGCCACCAGCCAACGACCACTCCTAAGGTGAGTTGTAAACACTGTTAGAAATATCTCTCTGGATGTTCCTGTTACCCGGATGTTGTTTTGCTTGGTTTTATAAAAGGTCTTTTATTACGAACGTTAATACTGATAATGTTTTATTTTTGTTACGTTAGCCAATAAGGAGTTTACCAGATTTTTAAATTTACAATAATGCATACCTTAAACTTAATTCTGACGTGACGACACAATTTATAAACATTAATTATGTTTATATACACAATTTATTCAGACAAAATATTTTCAGAAACTAAAATGCCGTACGCGGAGCCTGAATAAAAGAAAACATCAATATGCACTTTCAAAGGAGAATATCATAAATAAATACGTTTTGGATGTGCACACACAATCCTGCCAGAAATAAAAAATTGACCACAAACCGAGTAGTATAGAGCCTCGTCGTTGCATGCTCTTATAATAAATAAATAAATAATGCTGGACATAATAATAAATAATAATGTTGCAATATAATAATTTGTGGCACTATAATGCATCATAATTATTAATATAAATTATTTAAGAAAGTTTATTGTGACATATTGTTAGAAAGAAGCTATTTTACATTCACACAGTAATATAAAATACAAAATAAATGAGTATATTTTTAATACACATTAGATACTTGCTTTATTACAATGTAAAGTTTCATAAAGTTTCTTTTACTAGTTTAATGCAATATTTTATTTGTAACATATCTAATTATCCAAAACTGGTTAACGTTTGGTGTGAATGAAATAAATGTCGTAATACTATGCTTGTATTTTGGAAATAAATTGAATTGAATTGAATGTAAATGAATGTTCTTGGTGTTCATTTTTTTTAGAAATAAGTGTTGCTTACCTTTACTGGCGTATCACATTTTTTATAATTTTCTCGCCATTATATTTAATTTTGGTGCTTCAATTGTTATTGTAGGTACGTATACTTAAAAATATTGTGATAAGTACATACTTACTTCTTTGATTTAAGAGTTTAACTAAATCCATACATGTAAGTACATATAATACGTTTATACTCATAAAAATAAGTACTTAGGTACATCTTTTTATTTTATACTTTGTAACTGGGCTGAGTCCTGAATGACGGCGTATCGCGGATGCGGATCCGCTGTGCTCGATATGGTTGAATGTATTCGAACTGCGAGCGGGCGCGGACTAGCATTTATTTTGTTCGCGACGGATCCGCATCCGCGATACGCCGTGACTCAGGACTCAGCCTAAGCGCTGTAGCGCTGTATGACAAGGTTTTGATATGAGTAAGCGCCATCTGAGTTTGGCTTGTACGAAAATAACCGTGATTCTTAAAGTATTCAGTGTTTTAAGCCCGGCGCCAGACACAGCTTCATCAATGGTGTGAAACCTTATTTGATTGCTATATGTGGCACGGAACTTTGAATATTTCTTCAAAGTTTGAACTAGTTTGAACAAAGATTTGCACTTTGATATGCGGTATCGATTTACTGCTAGAGGGAAGAGATTAGATGGATTAAATTAGAAACCACGTTAAATTGTCTGTTAAGACTTAAAAGACGGGTTTAAAGTCATTAAGCCATGACGGCGGCCTTCAGGCGATCTAAAATCTCCGTAATCATGGTGCCTGTAGCTCCATTCTACCATCGCAATGCTCGCCATCGGTCCTCACACCTTAAAGCCAATGTGGTCACGTACGGTGCGGTTCCAGAGGAATTTCCTCCCGCGAACAATTGGGTTGTGGAATGATCTACCTGCCGCGGTTTTCCCCAGTGACTACAGTATGGGGTTCTTCAAAAAGGGCGTTTTGAAATTTTTAAAGGGTCAGCAGCGCGAGTGTGACTCTGGTGTCGTAGGCGTCCATAGGCTACGGTAACTGCTTACCATGAGGTGGGCCGCATGCTTGTCTGCTACCTTAGTAGTATAAAAAACCAGAGCTAGCTAATACATAGGAATAAAAAACAATGACTAAAAATCGAAACTCATAAATTTATTTTGTTTAGTTTTTATAACAAGTAGTCCAATAAAATTTTACATTTTGTACATACAAGGTTTCCCCCGTTTCAACGCAAACTGGCCATTGTGGAGAGTTCTCGGGTCGCTCATCGGGATGTGATCTCGTCCGTGCGTCCTGAGTCGCCAGTCCCTACATACAGTTCCGAAATATTTGTATATAGCTAAGCCCATTACGATGCAAATAATTTCTTATACCAAAAATAAAGCACCTTTTTATTTGGCCCACAATACAACGACTTTTATAGGATATTTGAATCATCAAAACAAAAAAATATATTCTTTATAAAAATTAAGTACCATACAGTTCTACAAAGTTGTGACGTCATAAGCATTACCTAGATGAGGGGATGTGTGAGGGCGTCAGTACCATTTCAGTTGTTTAATTAGGGTCAATTTATACTAGCGCAGAGTCGAAGCGCATCGAAGCGAACTATCCAAAACTGAACATAACAAATTCAACCTTAACTCCACCGCGTAACGCTCACATTACTTCGCGAGAATGCGCGCGCACCAATCAGCGTTGGTCACGCGCAGACGCGCGATTTCCGAAGAATGCGCGCGTCTTTTTCAAATCTCAGAAGTAATGTGAGCGTTACGCTGTGGAGTTAAGGTTGAATTTGTTATGTTCAGTTTTGGATAGTCGCTTCGATGCGCTTCGACTCTGCGCTAGTATAAATTGACCCTTATATTGACATTTAATAAAGAATGTATCATAATATTTAATAAATTATTAAAATACTAAAACAAAAACTACCTAATTAAATTTTAGTACCTACTGAAATTTTGGGAAAAAACTAATTTAACTAAATTAAAGTTATTCACAACAAAAGTAGATTTTTGAAAAATAGTCAAATAACCTATCATGGTTTTATATAAAATTATATTTTATTTTATATAAAATTACCTATATTTTATACATATACAGGTGTGCCAATTCTTGGTCAAAAAAATTAAGTTGGTCTTAATCGACTCTATAGCAGGAACACTTCCCAAAATAACTTACCAAATCAAATCGTAAGTTTTTGCAATAATTAAAAAAAAACACACCCCATACATTTTCTATGAAATCAGGAGTTGTAAACGTAACTCTTTTGGAGTTTATTAGTTTATTATAAACACCTATCTGCCTACCCTAACTATGATGCCCTATCCTAGACAGAAAATGTCTCCATACCAAAATAAGAAACTGTACTTCTTATTTTAGTAGCAGGCACACTCATTTTGATTATGTTTAAAATAAAAAAACTTAAAAAAATAAGTATAAAAATGAATTCATTAGATGTTCAAAGTGACCATTAACCTGACTACAAAGGTTGGCACGCGATAACACGCTTTCCGTAGCAGCTCTTACCTTTCTGAAATGCATTCTCTGTAATGCACTCAAAATGCCGTCTTTCAGCTCGGAGACATTTTCATAATGGCCTGCGTATACCTTATCCTTCAGGTACCCCCACAGGAAAAATCACAAGGGGTAAAATCAGGGGATCGTGCTGGTCGCTTAACTAATCTACTGTGTTTCCCGCCAATTTTTTTCAAGCAGACAGCGGTATGATCATTCTGCCAATAAGGCGGTATCATCATTCTTTCAATAAGGTTTAATGAGAAATATCAATAGTTGCGGCTAATGGCGCTTCATAGAAACTCGATATTTCATAGAAAATGTATGGTATGGGGTCTGTTTTTTGAATTATTGCAAAAAACTTACGATTTGGTTTGGTAAGTTACTTTGGGAAAATTGTGCCTGGTGGGAAATAGAGTCGATTAAGACCAACTTGTTTTTTTTTTATAAATGTATTTTTTAGGCTTACTGTACTTTTTTTCAAAAATCTAAAAATGCAATTATTTTTTTCATCAAAATAAAACAATAGTTTCCTAAGAACAAAACTTTCTAACTACAAGAGAAAAGGTAGCTGCCCAAAAAATTGTCACACCCTGTAGTTGGATCCCGACGGATGGCAGGCGACCCCGAGGCAGACCTAGAAAGCAGTGCGATTCAGACCTTCTAGGAATGTACATATTCTGAATTATAGTCGGATTGCTCATTATACGCACTAAAATTGACGATCAAAATGTCATTTCTCATATAGTTTTAGTTCGTACAATGAGCAATTCGACTATAGGAAAGTGACGTTTCTTCGCTGAAAAAACGTCAACTTTCCGAAAAAAATCGTGAATTGGATGCATTTTCGGAAGTCTGAATCGCCCTGCTTTCAAGAAAAACTTGGAGAGAAACCGCCGAAGATCCCGAAGAGTAAAAGGTAGCGGGAGAGGCCTTTACCCAGCAGTGGGACAGTTTAGAAAAAAAAATAGATTGCCAGGACAAAAGTTGATTAAACCGAAAGATTAATAACTGTAGGTACCTAATGCATTCAGGCACTAAACTAAAGCATTTTTATTTCACTATTGATTAACGTATTGTGGGCCGTACGTAAATACACAATTTACAATTACACGACCGACAGTGACCAAGACAAAACTACTGACACTGAAAATTTAGAAACAATGACTTGAATCGAAAGTGAATGAAATTATGTTTTACGTGGCAGGGCAACAGGGTAACGTGTTATGCACTTAACGTTTAAATATATTTTAATATTAAATTATAACAGATACTAACTAAACATTATGAATATCATTCAATAATATCAACTTACATTTTACATAGTACAAAATAATTGCGTAAGAAAAAAGTGGCAGAGTTGTTTGAGACAGAATTGAAAGATTTCTTATTGTCTGCTCGTCTCCTTAGCTCCAAACAGAGGACATTTATTAGTTTAATATACCTAATAATTTGCATTTTTTTAAATTATAATAAAAAATAAACTATTTACATAATTATATATTTCTAGGTATGGAATCAAGGATGACGTCTTTCATACAATTTTTATATAGGTAAACCAACATGTTCATTCATTTATATAGGTACATAGTAATGGCTAAGACTTAGTTTACATAACAATAACTAAAATCGCGAATTTATCCGCGATGTTTTATTGACAAATACTACGATTTCTCAAATAATTTTTACTACGACTTATTTATTTTCTGGTTCATGGGAATATCACATAAACTCACTTAAATATGTTTTATAGGACAGTATAGAATTAGAACATCTTTTTTTGAACTATGTATAGAATATTATAAATATACAATATAAACAAATCTTAAAACAATACCTATACTTATTTATAAAGTTTTTGAAACAGAAAATCGGCTGCGGTAAGTTAAGCCTGATGTCTTTTTTCAGTACACCGTTTAAATGTTACACTGACATAATTTTAACAAAAATATATAATTTAATAGGTTAATTTTCAAAAATATCTTTAGTAATTAAGCGTTTTGAACGTAAACAGTCATATAATTTGCAGTGCCTTACATCGCGTTCGCACAGAAGGTCCGTATTTGCAGGACCTTTTTTAAACGCTCAAACACACGCTGGCCCAGGCTCGTCGAGTGAACGCGTTGCCTCTCTATCGCTCTCATCTTGCATCTATATGCCTTCTCGCTCGCACTCGCACAGGCTCGCCTAGGCTGGCCCAGCGTGTGTTTGACATAACGAATCCGTCTCTATTGAATTTTGTTTTTTTACTGAATAAGCAATAAGTACCTACTGTCGTGTGTGTCACGCTCGCACGACCACATACGTCATCGAAGAATATATACGAATACTTTACAACGGACCTATAAAACGGACCGCTGAGTGAACGTGCACTTACTTAGACCTCTATTAATAAACTCGTATTAACTTCTGTCAAAGTTGCGCCACGGATTTAACTATTGCCATCCTTATTTGTCACTGTCTAACAAAAAAGGATGGCAATAGTTAAATCCTTGGCGCAACTTAGACACTTAATCCGAGTTTATTATTCGAGGCCTTACAATTTAACTTTCGATAAATTAAAACTAGACAACTGCAAGATCAACTGATTTAGCTAACAACTATTATTATGATTTTAGTATGTGCTACGTATTCATTACTTATACTAAAGAATGGGATAATACATGTATATTTACTTAATTTTACATCTTATCTACTCTTCTCGGATGTATAATTTACATTTGAAAGTCAACAATGAGTTTTGAGTAGACATCAAGTTATCCAACTAAATTTGAGTTTAAATATGATCGTAATGGGCTTGGTTCAGTCGGTCGAATACAACACAATTTGAGCTTAAATTAATTTATAAAAACATTGGAATGTAAATCACAGCAACCTTTTTCTGAAAGATAAAGTTCTACTCATTTAGCACAAAATTTAATTTCCTAAATGTTACTGTTTATGTCTGAAGTTGATTATGATAAAGCTGTTGTGTTAGTATTAAATATATATTTTTTAATACATATTAAGTATTTCGGCGGATTGAGTTTACTAAACCCAAGAAAAATATTCCAGTATTCCGTATCTATTTATGAGTCAGCTGATAAATTGATGAAGTCAAATAAAGCTGTTTATTGTCAACAATCTGAAATATAGTTGGCCGTCATTTTGAACAAAAAGCAAAATCAACAATTTGAGATGACAACATTACAGACAGCGCATCTCCATTTTTCAAGTATTTTTTCATACAAATGTAATTTTTTCCCATTTTCGCTCAGCGAAAATAAACAAAAATGAAAAAAAAAACGGAGCTCTTAAGATACTCGTAAATAGAACATTTCTAATTATACTTCATATTTGTGTAACTAATAATTACAAATTAATTTAAAAGTAAAACAAACAAAATGATGAAATACAGATCTCAACAGATACAATGTATTCAAAAATGATGTTCTTTTCCTGAGATAGTGTTTAAAACTCATAATTTAAAATAAAAATATTATTTCTTGGTATTATCAGGAATTTTTAAAAAGTCCGAAGATGATTATCTAAATATTAAGGCAGTATTATAGAAGCTGAGTTAATGAGAATTAAGACTTGTGCATAAGTATAGTGCCCTCTTTTTTTAAGTGGCTTAAACTTTACTTTAGAAAAAGCTCACCCAAAAGGAATCTCTCAGAGTGAAAAATATACTTACATGACTCTTAGCATGATTAAACAGCAATTTAGAAGACGGCTTCAAAACCTATGTAAATAACCAAAAATATATTTCCTGGCAGTTGGTACAATAAACAATATAAACCGCTCCGAAATAAATTATGTAAAATCATAAAAAATACACAGCCAATTGAATATGTATGTATAGAAAGTTAAACTAATGTAGAGGATTGTAAATACAATGTTACCGGGTATTTATCACGTAATTAACTTTTTTTTTAACCCAAAGGCGACGTTTTGACTGGATTGCATGGTGATACAGCTATGGTGATACGGGGACCATCAGTAATATTTGTATGTGTTGTATTTTCTTTTGGTAAATAAATGTATTTGTATTTGTATTTATTTGTATGGTCGCGGCAAGTCAGAAGAAGGTGATAAATACCCGGTTAATGTATTTATGTTTTCTGATCACGAAAGTTTAATTATGATAGAGAAATAAAAATATTTATAGTTTTGTAGGCCTACAGGTGAGCGCGAAAACGATATATCATGTCAATTATCATAGTTCGTTGAATAAACTTTGAGGGCCTTACTTATGAAAGATGTTTAAAGTTAAACACTGGTTAAACAACGTCCTGTCTTTATTTGTGGATAGTGACAAACAGAGACAGGACGTTGTTTAATTAGTGTTCAACTTTAAACATCTTTCATAAGTAAGGGGGTCAGCGTTAAAACGCTTGTCATGTGAACTAGCTTAATGTTTTATATGCGGAGGACAGCGCTGTAGACACACGAGGTCATTACAACAAAAAAATCCGTTTTTACCAAAAAACCCATCGAAAAACTTAAACTTAGTAATAAAATACTTTTGCTTCTCGTTCAAATTAGATTCGCTCAGAAATACTGTGCTATTACTGAGAATCACAATTAAAATAACAGGTAAAATTATATTTAAAAAGTCTATCGAAAAAAGTCTTACTAATCGTGATTGTGAGACGAAGAAATCATAAATACCTGCGGAATTTCATGTTCCCAGATTATAAGACGGTAACTTAATTAAGAAAAAAGAGAAATCTTAAGGACCCGACGACAGACGAGTGTCCATACAAACGTAATAAAATCAATTAAAATATAACCATATTTTTATGACTTTACGTTATTATTTGGATTAAGGCAGTTTTTATCTAGGTTCCTGTTACACTTTTGTTCCAAAAGAACTTACTATAGAATAAGTGAAAAAAAAACATGACTTTTTGTTGTAAAATGGATAAAAATTCAATTTGCTTTAGGTAAGTTTTCTTGCAACAAAGAGTTACAGGAACCTAGATAATACTGCCTTAATCTAAATAATAGCATACAATAATAAAAATATGCTTAAATATTAAGTATGGATACGGATTTAACTATTGCCATCCTTATTTGTCACTGTCTAACAAAAAAGGATGGCAATAGTTTAATCCGTGGCGCAACTTTGACAGAAGTTAATACGAGTTTATTAATAGAGGCCTAAATGATTTTGGTATTACGTTTGTATGGACATTCATCTGTCGCCGGCCTCTTAAGACTATTTTGCCCAATATGCTTTCCGACAAAAGCTGAACCATGACAATTCCTTGATCATCGTATGTCGCTTTCAATAGTATACCCACTGGTTTATAATTTCCAAACTACACTAACATAATTATTATAATTATATTGTAGTGCATTTGCTCGACTGAGCCTCTAATTTCTATTTGCATAAATATGCCACAGCGCACACGATTTTGACCGATTGATCTATCCAGAAAAATAATGTAGGTATTTACAAATATTTGTATAAACTAATATGGCATAATATGGTATTATATACCGGGCAGTGTGTGTCTGCCGCCCTTCCTTCACTTCCCATACTGTTTGAGGTCGGGCGGTATAATTGGTCTATAAATGTTCTCTTGCCATTATCTGAGAACTGCCTCTGCGCATAAAATATTTCAATCCCGGATTTAACTGATCCTATACGATCATAGTCGACCATGTTATCTATGAACTTTTTGAACCGAGAAAAGACAACTTCAATGGGATGAAAGTTACTAAGCTAACAGAAAAAAAACAATTTTTATCAACTAATTAGCTGAAAAAGTTCTGTAGATACTTATGGTTCTTCACAGTCAGTAAAGTAAGCTTGATTGTAACTAGTAGGTCTATAAACAAATGGATTTATAAAAGCATTTTGATGTTTACAAGTCACAAAGTTTTTATTAACAACATTATCGACAATTTCGGTTACCTGAATTTTTGAGAGGTGTCTTTCTCTCTGAGATAAGATTTGAATTGAAAATTCTTTCAAGTCTCAAAAATCTTATGTTTTGACTGATTTTGGAACATGTTTATGTTTAAGAATTGTTCTGTAAACGCGGGCTTTAGTTTCAGTTCCAATTATGTTGTAATTTTTAATTTCTATCTATTGAAGCGAATTTTCTGGGTGAAACATTAAGGAAGTTTATTATAATCTAACTACTAAAGTTTCTTGTACTTTGTGCTCTTATTATTATGTCGTCTGCTGGACGACCGTGGTCGTCGCGTTGAGACAGCGTTGTGCAACTCGCCTGTGCTTTCCGTGTGCGGATTTTGACTCATTTATTTTTTTACACTAGCATTAAAAACATCTATACATGATTTGACTAAATTTATTTTGAATCTTAAAATTTATAAAAGGTTATTAAATGCAATCCATTGGCGCCCGTAACTCTCAACCTGAACGCGTCCCGATAGTCACAATCCAACGTTAGAAGTCAAACAGAGATCAGAAGGTACGTGCAACGCTAAAACATTTTTCCAAAACTTTTATGATACACATAATTATTTCAAAGAAACAAGATTACACGATATTATTTCGAGCGGAAGTAACATTAATATTAATTACAACCATTCGTGGATCGTGAAATTGACAATGATGGATTTACATTATTCGTTTAGATTTTGCGTTAACCGATAAACTGATACATTTTTCTAATAACCTAGTCAACACTAGTTTTATTATAATAATGTAAAATTTAAACTAGCTCTTAATAATACAATATTGTGTGTAAAGAGGTTCAGCAGTTGTATTGCGCAGCATGATCTTTAGAATAAACGTAAGGCGACTGATCATAGTCAGGTTAGTAAACGGGCGACGGCGGGCGATCGCGCCGCCTCCGTCGCCGCACTACAGCGTATCACAATATAAATGATATTATTCAGTCAACGTCAGCGACACCGTTCAGATACACACAAACATTTTATATTAGGCCGTGTATCAATCACGATACGCCACGGAACACCTATAGTTAATTTAATATAATTATTTTTTGAATTGAGCATTAATCAGACGCACGGACGAACGAATCGACAACAACCCTAACTAAAAAGTAATCAAATGATGTTCCTTCACTAGAGGCATATGATTAGAAGCTTCTTAAAAATCTCCACAAAATTGTATAACTTACAATAACGCTATTCATTTTTGATTATTCAATCAAAAATATATTGATTCCATTATCTTAACGCTACAAATAAATTGAAACGCGAAACTTAACAGTAACAAGTGAGTAACGGAACCAGCCTAGCAACGTAACGCAAGAAGGTCGAACACTATCTGTTTTACTTTAATCAATTCCCGCTATAGCAATTAATTTCTCCGTCCTGTTATAATATTATTTATTATTCGGTAATTTTATAGTAACTAATATATTATCTCGGTCATGTTAGATATGACTAATTTATAAATATGTATACAACAATAATAATTATGAGTAAAATAGAATAAAAACATTTGTAAAATAATATCATCATAATAATATATAAAAATTAACAATACATTAAAGTCACAGCATGTATTTACATTGTATCTTTTTATACATGTAAGTGACATTATATGCTATAAGTACTTTCATGGTACCCACTTTAAATGAATATACTACAAAGAATAGTTGGCATAGCCCGTGCGCGTGCGCAGGCCCCGGCTCCGGCTGAGGCCCCTCATGTACCCGCCAGTCGCCAGTCGCCAGTCGCCACCGCTCGCATCTCTATCAAAATTTCCCACCTCGAACCTCGATTCTTTATCATTAGTACGAGTATATTTTAATGCAAAAGTCTCAAACTATCCGTTGTTTTATTTTGTCGTACGCATCTAAAACGCGTGTGTCATCCATCCGTCGCTTTCCACGAGGAAGTAAAATGGGTACAAGAATCAGATGACACTTTACAAGGTACCTATGCATCATAAATTTCGTCATAAAATGACAGACTAAAGAACTATGTTATGTGACTTAAGACTATTCGTTTTCATTAACCTAATCACATCGATTTAGAACATTTGTTGTGTGGTAGTGTAGGAGACGCGGCCCGCTCGACGCTTGAGTCCATGAAACAAGTAGTTGGCGGCGGCCTTGATTGGCGTGACTAGGGGCACACGCGCAGTGCTCTCCCATTGTCAGACGTTGCCGGTCGCAGGGAAGCGAGGCGGCGGCAGCGGCGGAGGCGGGCGCCCCTGCTCGCCCCCAGCCGACGACTGCTCGGACACTGCAACACCCACCACACCTTTCAATACAACTCTACAACCAACCGATCTGAGCTCTATCTTGATCCACCAAGATAGGCTCTTCGTGACCACGATGACGAGATCACCGCCGTTGACGCGGCCGAGATCTCTTCATCCCGCGATAGACAAACACATCACACCGACCCCGCCGGTGGGGTCGATGTCATAATATACGCCGGGTGAGGCAAGCGAATTTTAGTAAATCTATGAATGTAGTTTCTTTTCAGAAATAAAGGAATGTTTTGAGTAAAATAATCTATCCACAGTATTAAGAGTACTTTCCCTTCAGGTGGCATTACAAAATTCTATCCTGTATATACTTATATCCCTACGTTTCCGCCCTATCCGGGCTTATAAAAGAAATACTAGAAAATCGCTCGTTCGGTTCATGTTCGTTTGCTATACTGATGTCATCGTGCAGAACTTTTAGTAATTTATTGATCGTGACATAATTCCTATTGATGTTTTTATTTATTAAAGAATTGTAACTTTCTGCGGCGTTGTTGGTTCGATGACCCTCATTGCTAACACACTATTCCATACATGTATCTTTTTTTTAGCGCAATATTCTTCATGTACGCCATAGAAGCTTTATTTTTTTCGTTTTGTAATGTTTGTTTTGTATTTTGGTAATTCAGTACATTGTGATTGTACAGTCAAGTGCCATCCTTTGCAATGTAGTGTGACCACGAGTAAAATAAATTCCTGTTAGTCACACTAATGTGATCATCGGGTGTGACCACAAGTCAGTACTCCGCAATTGAATAGGATAAAGAATGAAAATAGAATTTGCACAGTTCTATTATAACTATCTGAGGAAAGTCGCGGACGCGTCCTTGGACAGCTGGATGTTTTTGTCAGCCGAAGCGTCTGCGGACGGTGCATGCACTTATCAGTCACGGATTTCAGCCGCACCTTATAGACGCGTCCGATAGTAGGTTTGTTTCCAGCTTAAGTGGTAGTTCGGTGATACCTACCACTAATAAAGAATAAAATCAAAAACATACTGAATCGCTCATCCTTTCGTTAAGGATTTGGATTTTGTGCTTATTTATCAGTAGGGTTCAACATAAAATTGCTTTAATCACAATGTGCTAATTTTGAAAGCTGATTCAAATGCTTTCATATTCAAAAACTAAAACACATGTAATGTTCGATGATGATGAATGCATACGTGAAGCGGTGGACCGAGGCACAATGAAACAAGATTTAGTACAAGAGAAGAGAGATTTCTGGTCATGAAAAATATCACGACGTCTGTATGATTTGTTTACTTCAGTTGAGTATTAGAGATCTTGTTGTATACTGTGCCCCGGAGTGTAGGACTTACATGAGTCATGTTTCTCATCGACGGGGGCGGGAGGCGGCGGTGGGGGCAGCTGCTGTTCCAGAGCGTTGACGCAGTTCATCATGCTGCCATAGAGCCGGCTGTCTCGAAAACTGTCCCTGCACACACTCATGCATCATCACTTACATGTCAGTGTGTCTACCGCTACTGCACTACCCAATACGGAAATTTTGCACGACATTTCGCTATGCCAATCGATTGAAGACGAAGTTTTGTCTGGAAAGTCAACTGTGTCGGGAAGCAACAACAGTTATTTACAAAACGTGCTTCGCTTGCGGATGGTATGGTTGGATTCACTGTGTCATATATCAGTGTGCGAGTGGGTGTAGAACAAATGTCATTGCTGTGTCAATGTAGAATGACGGTAGACATAAAATGGTGTTTTTATAAAAAGTGTAATTCTTTTTTAACCTTGTTTTAACACACACTTACCTGCCGTTGGAATTCCGGAACAGTGCTAAGATCTCTTCGAAGGTCTTGTTTTTCGTCTCAGGAACTTTTTTATATGTAAAAATCCAAAAAATTGCAAGGAATACACTAAAAGGCAGGAATGTATAATTTTCCAATAGTGCCTGAAAACAAAAAAAGGTGTCATGAGTACCTAACCTGTATTGAAACAGAAATTATTAATCGAGTGAAGACTTAGTGTATACTTAGTTACCTTCATACTGGGGAAGCCGATCCCTACGACGAAGTTGGCCATCCAATTGACGAGCACGGCGATGGCCATGGCGCTGGGGCGCGGCCCTTGCGAGAAGAGCTCGGCCGTGATGAGCCACGGGATGGAGCCCGGACCCACCGCAAAGAACACCACGAAGCTGAGCGTCGACACCACCGATAGGTAGCTCATCCAATCTATCATTTCCTGCACATACCCGAAGAACTCCTATCAGGGAATAGCAATGATGTTCTTTCCCGTCACCGACCGGAAGAAGAAATAAATCACAAACATAAATGCTCATCACACACTCGTCTGTCTGTGTGTCTGTCGAATAGCACTCCATGAGTTTGTGCTGGAGTTGGTTTGTTCGTATGGTTTTCACCGGTTGGTGCTAGTAGCGAAGTGTCTTCGTCTATCGCATGTAATGCGTATGCTATAGTGAAAAGTGCTATCTGCTTTTGAGCAGTGTTTATGTGATCAAAAATCTCGCATCATTTAAAAAACGCGTGCGTTATAGCCTCTTGTGAGTTTCACGTTTTCGTCATCACAATATCGGCGGTGAACAAAAAATGTGTATTAGTGCTTTGTGAGTGATGTACCTAACATTTATATTTGAGAGTTTATTTCTCTGTTATATACATCTTTCCTACCGAGAGTCCGGTTTCGGAAACAGGAAAGTCGCTGGCTGGGGGGAGGGCCTAGCGAAGCGGCGGCGAGTCTCGTTCCCAAGCATCGATACCGGATCGAATGTCTATTTCGATGTCGTTGTGTCCTGAACAAGTGACATTCATTTTTTGGATAATTTCTTACGCAATGTTGGGAACTCGAACGGCCGTAAAAGCAAACAAAAAGTGGCTTGTGAAGATGAAAATAAATAAAGGAATGCTATGGCGATTTTAAAATGTAGTAAATGCTAAGGATAGAATAAAATGTAAAATAACCAATTCCGACGTAAATCGTAATTGTCTATAAAATACGTAGTAAAAATAGCTAGAAAATAGTTTTTAAACGATTTTAAAAGGCAAACGATGAAGATTTGGTATGAAATGACAAAGACATACATACATAGTTTTTTTATAGTTTGAAGTAATTTGAAGTGAATAAGCAACATGAAAGCGTGCGAAGCAGTTAGTTATTAAATAATAATTATTATCTTTGGATGATTTCAAAAAATGTTACGGTCGAACCACGTAAAAAATATGACATTTATCCATTTTGTGCCCTAAGCACTCAGTCGACAATCATCATAGACCAATAATTTGAATCACCCAAAGAATGATTGTTGTGCGATTCAAACTTCTCGGGATGCATCCGATTCGAAGATTTTCTTCGAAACGTTGATATTTTTTCAGCGAAAAAAGGTATTTTTTGTCACGTTCTGTCTCGTCGAGATGAGAGTGACAGAGCTACTTGCGTGGTCACTGAACTGTCATATTTGAGAGTTTCAGACCGATTTTGGTCGCTATCGTAGATAAACAATGAAGGGGCAGAATACATTCCGAGAAGTTGTGAATCGCCTGCAGAGAGTTTCAAAATCAACATTAGTTTAATCAAATTCAATAGTAGTTGTTTTGAAACTCAAGCTGTCTTATTTTTAATACTATAACTAAAGTAATTTTAATCTCGAGTACTTTCTGTTGAAATCCTCCACCAACAAAAGATCCAACCTCCACTAAATATCGTCTAAACTGCCATCCAGATTTTTGGCGAGTTTGAATTTCATATTCCATGAAGATTCCAACGACGGAAGCAATATTTTATAAGACACACCTTTATCAAGAAGGAAATAGTGATGAATATTGAAAAGATGAACATTCCACCGAGGCCGTAGAGATGCAGGGTACGACGACCCGTGCGGTCCATCAGAGGCAAAGACACCAGGGTCATGCCCACCATAATTGCACCGATTCCCATGGTGGCAAACTTGGCTGATTCTTCCGTCAGACCCGATGAGGTGAACAGAGAAGTCGAGTAGTAGAACACCTGGAAATATCCGAGATTATGGCATTAAAGCCAATGCTTTGATCTGAGGTGCATCATCAAATGTAAAAGTGGTGGTCTGGTGTCATTGTTACACTTCGTGTAAGAAATTTAAATCTTAGGATTTCTTCATGACTTTGTTTTAAAAATACTAAAGGATAGACAGTCGCGATAACAAAAAAAATCAAACATGATTTATGTTTATCTCGTGAGCAGAGAAATAAGCTTATCGCAGCATCTTCTTTATTAGAATATCATAAGAGTATTGATCCAAGGCTCACCGCATTGATACCGCTCAGCTGCTGTGACAACTGCATCACAACTCCTATAAGAAGTGGCGCACGAAGCGTTGGGGAGCACAGAAGCTCCCTCATTGAGATCGAGGCTTCTGCCTGTTGCGCTCTCTCTTCTGCTCTCATCTCTTCAATGTCTTCCTCAACCTGAAATATAGTAAGGTAGTCTTAATAACCTTGCAGCTCTATCAATGTCATGGCTGGTTACTTAAATTTTGGGTAGAAAACTGTATGGGAAGTTTTGTCGTCATCTTACCTGATTACTAGCCCGTAGTCTCCGCAGTGCTCGCCTTGCCTCTTCCTCCCATTGGCGAGTGATGAGCAAATATCTTGGGGATTCAGGACAAGCCGGCAAGAGAAGAAGTTGCAATATCGCTGGGCAAATCGCGAGTCCTGAAAAAGAAACAGTAGGTACGTGTTAAAAAATATTAGATTTTTTTTAATGAAGCTGTATCGGGTTGGATGCTTCAAATAAACTCACCGAGTAAGATAGGCCAGCCGTCGTCAGTGCCGAGAATTTGCTCGATGCCGAGGACTTGGGACAGCAGCAAGCCCACGGTGACAGCCAACTGGTTGACAGTGCCTAGACCACCGCGGAGGTTCAGTGGCGCGATTTCCGATATGTACATTGGCACTAGTGACGTGTTCAACCCTGGAACAGAACAATCAATGCATGAGCTAAGGTCACACTGGTTCAAATAACCTAGAATTAAAAGGAATCGGTGCTTACCACAGTTGACTCCTATGATAAACCTCCCGAAAATGAGCAACTCGTAGCAGTGGGAGATTTTAGTGAATCCCATGAGACTCGCCCCGCTGATACCGAGAATGTTGTTGAGCAATAAACCTCCTTTCCTGAAAATCGAAATACCGTTGTAAACATCACAAATGGTTTAATTTAAAATAACTCTGATTGAAGAATACGTACCTTCCAAACCGATTCGCAATCATTCCTCCTGAGAAGCCGCCAAGCATGCCTCCAATAGCGAATATGCTCACAGCGATGGAATATAACCTGTTTACGGTGTCTTCGTGGAGATCCAGGCCGTAGCGGTTTTTGTACACATCCTTCATGAAGTTTGCTATGTTCTGGAATGAATAAACATTCATACAGCTTCAAGACTGTTATATTCGAGACAGAAGAGGAATATGATGAGAAAATTCAGTTTATTATAGTATTTTTTATCGTATTCAGAATCTGCCGTCCTGTTTTAATTACTTCTTTGTTTTATTCTTCGTATTGCTTTATTAAGTATCATTATTTATTTATTTTTGCTTCATTATTATGGTGTGTATTTCACTCATGTTTCACGGATGTAATTTTGTCCAATCTGAAAACCAGTGTTACTTCCTTGCCATTTTCGAAGTAGACGACACTGAGATTGGACCATTTTAGCCACACCATCGCATCGGGAATATATTATCTTAGTGTAAGTCTATTTCCGCATTGTTTGTGTGTGTGCTAAATAAATGTTTCTATGTCTATGTTTACCTTGCCAGGAGCGTTGATGACACCGGTGTTGTATCCAAACTGCAGCATTCCCAGCACTGCAGCCAAGATGGCGTACGAAAGGAAGAATGTTAGGCCCTGCAAATAAAAAATGATAGTTATTGATAGGGTAGTGGAAAAGTCCCTTAATACGAATCACGGCATGAATTGATCTAACGTTGAAGGAATTTAGGTGTAGTTTTTGGCTAACCTGTTCTAAAAGCCGAAGCTTCCGTCGCTGCGAGTGTTCTTCCAAGCGGTCCACATACTCTCGGAGTTCTTCGATCTCGTCCTTCACCTGCTGTACGGTGTCGAGCTCTTGCTTGATGGCAACCATGTCCCGCTTGACCTGAGATACGATCGTATTATAAAAATGTATAAGATAGAGCGAACAAAACACCTTAGTTCATCTTTACTAGATGATTTATAGTGTCAGGAGGTAATCTTTGCCTACACTTATCGGGACACAGTAGTGCCTGGGATATTGTTGAGATGGAGTAGGCTTGAAAAAAAAAATCACTGCACAGATAAGAATAAGTGTGTGCATAATACATGATGGTTTTCATATGTTGATGTGCTTTACCTCTGAGACCTCGCTCTGGCATGATTCAACGCTCTTGGTCAGCTCTTGGAGCTGCGTCCGGATCTCGCAGAGCGCCACTGTTGTTTCGAGCTGTCGGTCGCCGCGCTGCAGCTCGTCCAGCTTCGCCGATAAGTTCATGCTCATCACGCCCACCTGTCTCTGAAGGCTGACCAACAAAAGCTTCATCAGTATCCATTCTAGTGTAAACTTTACGAACACGCCCAACTTTTCCAACATTCGTTTCCAGTGAATAGGCTATCAGCGTCGCGACGACATACCCGCTCTTTTTCATTCACGCTTGAAATGTGCAAATGAAATGTGTGCTTTGCAAGCTAAAATGAAGAAGTTTCAAGTTCGTTTGGAGCTGGCAGTCTTATTCACCGGATAGAACCTAATTCACATTCAAACTCGCTACAGTCAATTCAACAAAAGTAAAAATAGTTGATTTTCTCGCCTCTAGGCGACGGCTCGCGCACTTTGTCATTCTGCTCTTTCGTGCTTGCCAATGAGCGAAGGAAAAAGAATAAGGGTATTCTAAGATTCGCCTTTACGTTCCGACCGGGCTGCGCTAGGTAAAGAATTTCAAAGCCCGATATAAAATTACTGGTCTATAATAATGTCGTTAGTGAACTTTACGCATATAGGCCTTGTCAAATAGACAGCGAAGCGATAGCGTGGCGAAAGTGTGTGGAGAATGCGAACCGAAGCGGAGACGTCAAACTAGGTGCAGCGAACGGAGCTCTCGTAGAAAGCGAAGTGTCATTGCGGGACGCCTCACACGCTCACTCTGAACTAAAGAACTCGTGTCAGTAAAAATGTCAAGTGAACGGATTTTAAAGACGATAATATACAGCTTTTGACTGGTTTATTATTTATATATAAAAAAAGAAAAAAGTTCAAAAAAAAAGTAATAATATAAGTACACGATATAAATAATTTGAATTAAATACAAACGTCGCGCGTAGCGCTCGCTTCGCGTCTCGCATTCGCTCTCTGTTTGACGTCGTGCATACAAAGCCAACTAATACAGATATATCGCTCACACCTCGCTTTGCGCGCTTGCCTTTGGTTTGTCATGACGTCATACGCCTTCGGCATCGCCACGTATCGGTTCGCTTTCGCTTTTCTATGTGACTAGATTCAAACGATACCATACATTACAAAATAAAAACGCTTCGACACGCTATTGGTTTGCGTTACGTTTGACAAGGCCTTAAGAAAGTGTCACATATATTGAAATTGTATTACTTTCAAGGCACACTTTTTTAAGTAGAAATTATTATTTAAGTACTTCAATTTTAATGTTTTATGACTTTTAAGCTCGCAGGAACATAATTCTTGACGTTATTTAGTGTTATAGAGAAAAAAATTATTTTATAATTTAAATAATAGGTACCTACCTACACACCTAAACATTAACCATTTGATTTCACAATATCATTAGATTTTTGGACAATTGTGCATCAATGTAAAAGTACAAATAAAACCAATGAAATTCGTAAATCATAAACATCATTAGATAAATACCTAAATCGAATACATTCTAATAAGAAAGTACCTAGGTAAAGTACCTAATAGACAGATATTTAAAAAAATATATATATAAGAATGCAGGTTTATAAATATATTAAGTAAAATAAATAAGTTGTTAGTTCAGCAAAGCAAACGTGTTTAACAATTATGATAATTAAATGCATTTATCTATTTTTGTAAGTCAAAGAATGGAATTATCCGAAGGAACAAGAAAGTGAACGACTAGATCGTTTTTAATCTCACAAGTCTATGACAACACACGTGAAAAACACACTACATTGATTGGAACACATCACAGTGACACACATGCAAGCACCCGGCCCCGGTATCCGCGGGTCGCGAGGCGCTGTGACGTCACACAGTGGCCGTTCACACGCAGCCGGGACAGTCGTGGCCATCGAGGCTAATCACGGTGCTAGGCCGATCATGAAAGGACAGTGATTATGAAAACCAGCCCCACACTCAACACATCGTAATATCTGCAATACAAGATATTTGGGATGCCAAGCCAAGGTGAAATGTAGATAGGGAGACACATCGACGCACACTTCTCATGAATGCATAATGAAGCCAGTTGTAAAGGCGGAAAGCTAGTCTCGATGTCGCTAAAGTGTGACACGTACCTAAGTAGAAGCTCCCTGAGAGTCGCTTCGTCTTCCTCCGTCGTCGCATATCGTGTCAGCTTGCCTCCGCCCTCCCGGGCCACATGATCAGGTACCACTGTGTGAAAACTCCTTGTTTATATTTTGGCATAGAGGACACGCCCCGTCGGGCTCCCAAATCCCAATTAGCGCATCCGGCCCCGAACGAGACTATCGACGCGACCGACGATTGCTATGCGCTCTCACGCGGCGAACTGTTGCCAACTGCTTTCTCAAACTAACGTCGCCAAAACTCGCGCGAGCTCGACAACTCTACCCTACGTTCCACTACATAGTATTACCTTTCGATATTGGTGTTTCCCCCGCTCCATTAGATGGTTTTAATTTGAGTTATGTCCTCTGTATTGACATTCGGGCCTGAATCGATTAGACCAAACTCAATGAGCATACGAGAAACATGTTATAATTCCAGCGACCAGTTCTCTGAAACGGAAGCGTACGTCTACAACTTCAATGCGCTACATTATCTACTAACTTTGTCTTTTACGGAAGTGGAAACATTACCTTATAGTTGATAACGTGTAATGTTTATTTTATATTTGTAAACATATTTATGTTATGTTTCTATTATCACTACACGGACGTAAATTGTATGATAGCAAATGACAGTGGCTCAACTCTCAGGTCAATTTACTGAAATGATAATAATTTGATGAATAATTAAATGTATTTCCTAATTATTATTCGTAAAAGCGCAAAAATTTTCGGGGCACTCTATTGAAATTTGAAAACATTTTAATTAATATTAAAGTAATTAAAAAACGAATTGAAAATAAAGATGCTTATCCAAATAGTGGCTAGTTGGCAACAGAAGTCGCAGTACGCTTTTTCCATAACACAGTTTCTACTCAACTTTCGTTACAATTGAATTTCGCTGACTCTCTGTCGGTATATTGCCGACTCGGAATTTTCTTTTTTCGTGGCTTTCGGCCTATTCCATTCAAAATTCTACACCGAATTGCCAATTAGCTCCAATGGCCACGACAGCGGTCCCTAATCAATTTTGATGTACCGATTTCCGAGTGCAAATTAAAAATTGATACGGTGTGTGTACTCGGATGTGTTTAGTTTCGGGATCGTTGGCACAGAGCAATATAAAATTAAATATAAGACTTTTTTAGTTGTTCAACTAATTTGAACTTTACCTAAAGATAAAAGTTCAAACCTGCCATAAAAATTATACTTACACTATCTTTCATTGATAATATATTTTAGTCTTCTGGAAATATTAGTTACTTTTAAATAAATCATAGATTTATTTGTACTCAATAATCATTTGTGTCCTGTGATGTATGTTTATAACAATTTTGCATAAATTATGTAGAATTTGGCAGCAGATCATTACGAGGACTCTCCGAAACAAGAGGCAGTTCATAAAAAAACTTAAAATCCTACTGAGGTGTAAAATAATCGTATATCAAGTGTATGATTTGTCACTGCAAACTGTTTTTAAACATTAAAGCCCTTTATTTTGATACCACACCCGAGGGTCTAGAAAAACATTTGTTTTTCAGGCCGCACATTTCAAGCGCAATTTCCAAAAAAAACAAAAATTAAAAAAGCCAATTTGAATGGCGTAAGTAAACATTTAAATAATACCGTTGCTCTTTTATTAAAATTAGAAAAAAATCTACACATATTAACTCTTGCACTAGATGGATACGATTGGGAATTAAATAGTTGCGTTCGTCAACACTGTGAACGAATGCAACTTTTTATTTCCCAATCGTCAAGTGTTGACGACAGGGTGTTACCGACTGGGAACTACACGATCATTGTTCGTGAAAACTCTTCGTAGTTGTGATGCTACGGCGGCGCTACGCGGTGCTACGGCGTAGACAACAGATACCCAGTTTACCTAGAAGCGCTCGTGGCACAGCTTGCGTCTTCCGTACTTCAGAGAGTTTAATTGTCGGTCGCGGATTTTATGTCGATTAGCCATGACGGAGGCTTTCTGGCATCCTAAAAACTCCGTCACCAGAGTTACCCACTAGCTCATACGAACATTTTCATAGGGGTTATTCTACTTTTCTACCCAGTGCGTTTTTACTTTTATTAAATTTGCTTGACCCCTCGCGGTGCTTAGAAAGTAGGCACCGCGGTACTGTGAACCCTCCTCTCAACCCCTCCCCCGCCAGCCTACGCCTTAATATCTAATCGTTATGTTCCCTCTGAAGCGGGTTGCGTCAAACCCGGCTGATCGTTACGTGCGTATGGCAAAATATTCTACTGTTTTTCAATTTGTATTTATTCTTCAATCGTAAATGTGTTATAAATAAGAGATATTTATTTATTTCAATAATTTATCTTGTGGTTTAAATGATTGTCATACCGTTAGATTAGCCTTGATGTCTTAAATCCGTGAGAGCCGTGTTGGCCGAGTGGAATAGTACTGACATTCGATCCGAAAGCCGTGAGTTCGAATCCCGATCGATGGATTTTTAGTTTCGAAAAATTTATATGCACATATACCACCAGCTCTAAACGGCAAAGGAAAACAGCGTGAGGAAACCAGTTTAGCTTTCTAATAGCGGCGATGGGTCTTTAGGCGTTTCGCACCACGAACGATTCGGACCGCGGTGTGAATCGCCCCAGAGCTATTTTTGAATGGGTTCTTTCGCACCAGGGTGGTGACAGCGGTGCGAATCGCCTAAGTATCTTTTCAAATGGGTCGATTCGGACCACAGCACAGTGTACCAAAAGCCCATATTTTTTAGATAAATTCCCAGAGTGACTTTTTTGGAATGTTTTTGCATATTATTTTGGTTCAGTAGGGTCAAAGAAACCTATTTTAGAAGTTTAGCCAATTTGCCCCTCGGGGGGGCAAGTTGGCCCCCCTGTGGGGGCAAGATGACGGAGGCCTTTAGGCGGCCTAAAAAATCCGTCACCAGAGTTGAGTACTTGCTCATACGAAAGAAGCTAGATAACGGTTATGAAAAGAAGAAAAAAAGCGTTCATTTTCGTAGCTACCTAGTTACCAAAAAGTAAAAAAAAAACAGTCTATTTCGTGGTTACTAAAATAAGAAAAAAAAAATCCGCTTTTGTAGCTGGTTATGAAACACAGTTGTGTACCTACCTACATGGATTAAATTTAATCAGTGAAGAAAAAATCTTCTTTCGTAGCTAGATAGGACAAATATTTATGAAAATGGACCAAAGGCATTGCTGTGTTCAAAATTATCTATAAGTGTCTATTTACTATATCTATAAGTGTATAAACAAAACTTAGGTATCTCTCTAATCCTATTCCATTAAACGAGCAATATTTGTTTGTTTGATTGATGTTTGTTTGTCCTGAGTTTTAGTTTTAGTTTTTGATCTCACTAGATTAACGCCTTAGATTTAATTATCTGTAATGTTAGTCATAAGTTGTAAATAAATAATTGTCTAATTGTCTAATTGTCTCGAAAACAGCTCTAGAGATTTCGATGAAATTTGCAGGACGGGTGTTTACGGGAGTGAAAAATCGATCTAGCTAGGTCTCATATCTGGGAAAAGCCATTTTCTATGCATTTTCACGCAAAAAGTGCAATGTGGTTCGTAATTGAACCACTAGATGGCGTTCGTTGGTTGCCAACGAGCAGAGCTCGGTCGCCCAGAAAGGGCCATGCCGATTTTGTATGGGCGTTTGGTGCCTTTTTTATTTCGCGCGGCCATCAACCAAACATTAAAATATAAACTCTTAGGAGTATATCAAATAATATTGTGAGCACAGTATACAGCTTCACTCAGCCAGGACCGAGTTATACAGGGTGAGTTTTTAAAGAGTACCTCTATGGCCAAATCTGAAACTATTAGCAATAGCGAAAAACAATTATTTTTAAAATGTAATGATGCAGTTTTACTTTTGATCAAAATCGCTGAAGAGACTCCTTTGAGTGTTTTTCGCTATTGCTAATAGTTTCAGATTTGGCCCTAGAGGCACTCTTGAAAAACTCACCCTGTATAACTCGGTCCTGGCTGAGTGAAGCTGTATACTGTTCTCACAAATGTTGTTTGTTATACTCCTAAGAGTTTATATTTTAATGTTTGGTTGATGGCCGCGCGAAACAAAAAAGGCACCAATTTCGGCATAGGCTTTTATATATTATATTAGTGTAGATTTTTTTGTCCTATTATTTCATGCCTGGTTGTACTTTAAGAAATGTGTGTAAAACTATGTATCTTTGTCCGAATTCACCTATCTAAAAAGATAACTGTTTTGTTCCCCCTCAGCAGCGGTCCGAATCGACCCATCACAAAAAGTTATGGGGCGATTCGCACCGCGGTGCGAAAGAACACATTCAAAAAGAGCTCTGGGGCGATTCACACCGCGGTCCGAACCGCTTGCGGTGTGAAACGCCTAAAGACCCGCGGCGATAGGCTTGTGACCTGTCACGTATGGAATGCTGACTTCTGCAAAGTGTGGGCATATGTACTAGATATGTATTTGGACAAGCCTTTGACTACCTCTTAGACATCTTCAAATGATCTTAGAATGCCTAACAGATCTGAGAGAAGGTCTACCGCACCTTGGGGATACAGTTGTAATCATATTTCATTTTATTTGCCTAAAATAAAAAGGCAAGGCTGAAGGTTAGCGCAGGACCGAGGCAAACACGAAGAAAGGTCTATGTCCAGCAGTGGGTACAAAATGGCTGATGATGACGATGATGATGATTGCCGACATTGTTTTTTCATAAAAGTCAACAAAACAAATTCATTCTCGATTTCTCTCACATTATTGCACCATTACTTTCTTTCTAATGTACGTAAGCAATTACTCATTTGTTTTTCGTTGAATCCGTACCCATATTATAAATGTGAAAGTGTGTTTATTTGTTTGTTTATTTGTCCTGCTTTTACGTCAAAACAGAGCAACGGATTTACGTGACTTTTTGTGTAGAGACAGTTGGAGGGCTGGAGAGTAACATAGGCTACTTTTTATCCGGGTACCATGCGATCGAAGCCGCGGGCAGCAGCTAGATTAAACATAAACATGCTCGTTCAATTCCAGAAGGTGCAACAGAATTTCACTTTGTTGCAAAAAAAGTTATAGAATAATATCGCAAGCGCTTTAGTGCTCTACTAGAACCATGGAAAAAATAGGTACCTAACTATTTAGTCTATGCTAGAAAGAATAAAAATGTATATTGAAATATAAAATGAAAACAGTATCCTCGGGTTAGTCTTGCCCTTGGCCGAGTTTACTTTGCTTGCTGGTAATTTATTTCTCTCTTGCATAAAGAACTACCAGTCACTTTCTCACTTTCAGTCACACACAACTTTAAGTGCGTTTCTTCTCATTAATATCTTCATTGCCTACGAAAAATAGACTTGCTGTTGATTCGAACAAAATATATTGGGACACAGTGTCCCAATTGACACTTTTGTTTGCATTTGTGTATTTGTCTTAAACAGGTAACGTGTAATTGGACACGTCAAAAGGCACGCCTTGTCGCCGCCTACCAATTTGTGTGCGATTGATTAGCTGTGGAAATGTTTATAAAACTTTTCTTACTTAACCATAAAACTTCTAGAAAAGACTGGCGGTACGAGTATACTCGTAGCCTTTCTCTATTGTAATTATGCACACAATTTCTCCCTGTTCTTTGCACACCCTCATTAGCTGATAAACTACGCGAAATACGAATATACTAGTAATTTAACTATTAACTAAGTACTTAACGACCTTACTTAAGTACTTAAGTACGTATTGACCATGTCTTTCCTGTGGATATGGCCGGTTAAGCTGAAGGGACGGTGTAGGTGCTGGGCAAGACTACTCCATCTCAACATTGTCCCAGGCAGTACAGTGTCCCGTTAAGTGTAGGCAAAGATTGCCTCCTGACACTCTATAAATCATCTAGTTTTACATAATTAATTTCTTGTATTGATTGATTTTTACTTCCCACTTATTGTTAAATAAGTAATAGTAAGTACCTAAGTACCTAGTAAAGATGTAAAGGTCTGAGTAAGTACTTACTTAATTATAAAAATAATGCACTTTCTTACTAGCTTCCGTCCGCGACCTCGCTCACATGGTACTAACATTGTCTCTCAGAGATAATAAAAGAATACAACTTTCCACGCTTCGGTTTTTTGAAATTTGATGAGAAATTTCGATTTCGTTGGATTATTTTCTACGTCCAAAACTTATAAACTCACATCTTGATAATTTTAGTGTAAATAAATTACTAGCTGCTGTCCGTGGCTTCGCTCGCGTGGTACCTGGATAGTAGCCTATGCAATTCCCGGTCATTATCTATCTATATTTTAATTTCAGCTAAATCGGTTCAGTGGTTGTCGAGTTCTAGAGGAACAAACATACATCTAAACCTCCAAACATCCAAACTTTCGCATTTATAATATTACTGAGATGAGATTTTGGAATTTACGCATCAATCTTGTAACTATTTATTTCCCTTTAAATTGTAAAAAAATAATACGATAGCATAAATCGAAACAACAATCACTACCGACCCACCGTACCACCGACCATACCCCCAGTCTAATGACACGAAATAACTGTGACGTTGAAACGTTACGCTTGGAGTACGCTTGACGCTACTACACTCAAAAACTTCCTCAACTCGAAAAAAATATTTGTACATTTGAGTAGTTCAACTGGGAACCACTTTCTGCTCAAATACAACGTCAAACTTTGTCGTAAGAGGGCGCCACATCCGTAAGCCTTCCGCATTGCAAATATGCACACCTATGCATCTGCAATATTAACAGGGATGGAACTAGGGTATGCACCAAAAACATAAAAATAAATGAAAAATCGGCACTTAATTGAATCCCCGTTATTACCAATATTTTTACATACTACAAAATTATGACACCTCTCTTTTTCGTTAAAAATCACAATACACAAGTTTGTAATTTTTTCCATTTTCGCTTAGAGAAAAAATAAATGATTTAAAAAAAAGCAAGTATTGATGGCTTTTCACTTTAGCTTGCAGGCTCTATCTTCTGCACTGTAGTTTCATTCCCATCAAGATAATTATATTTTGTGAAGAACATAGTTTTATCTATGTATTCTATCAGTTATCTGTTTCCTAGTGCAAGCTTGACTTAGTTTGGGGCTGTGAAAAATTTCCAGCAATATTTATTCATTAATGAAAGCTTTCCCAGTTTACGGTTGTAAATCTATTAGCTTCTAGTAATAGACAACTGAAGCTATAACGAGACTATAATTTTATTGGTGAAACCAAGCTTGAGCACAACGAGGTTGCCCTTGTTCCACTGATGCACTGCCTTATCGATCGCGCCAATTGTACCGTGACGGCAAGCCCAGCTTAATGGCTAAGTACAGAGCAATAATGGTTCAACAATTTAAGTAGTCCATTAGTTTCACTTTGGCTTACGGTTTCTTGGTTAGTAATGCTAAGCAAAAATACTTACAAGAATTTAGAACTACAGAACAAATGAAATGAAAAAAAATTTGCTGTAAAAAGGTTAAAAATTCAATTTGCTTGCATTTCGTTATAGGTAATTTTATTTGGAACAAAACTGTAACAGGAATCTAGATAAATACTGCTAGTCTAAAAAACGATTTTGGTAAGTATTACGTTTGTAATGTATAGAAGTTTGTCTGTCGTCGACCTTTTAACTCAAATTGGCTTTTTATGAAGGTCAAATAAAAGGGAAAATGAATGTCATCACCATGGATGCAGCTGTAGTCATTGCAGATTTGAAAATATTCTGAAAACTGAATTGCATAAAACTATGGCATATTACAGAATAAACTGAGTATTACCATTAATATTAAACTAATCCATTAATGGTACGGATTTCGTGCGTTGCAAAAACTCATTTATTAGCACACTTCTATGTAAATTACTTTCAATACTTCCATCCAATCTAGATAGTCAGGTTTCTTGATAATTATCTCACAAGATCGCAGCCACCTCAAGTTCCTAGTATTGTATGTCTTTTTTTTTATGCTGTCTCGAAACTTTTGCGGGACAATTTTCCGCAAGGCGATGCACTTAAAAACTTTTTTTATAAAGTCGCTTCAGAATATTCCATGTTCTTTTTTACGTTGTTTTGCTTGAACGCTAAGCAACCTAGCGATGGGCGAGTCGAGTTGGCTGATTCGAATAACTCGAATCAGAGTCTACACGAGTTGATTCGAATCAAGTTCATTCGCAACTCGAATCAACTCGCTTACATAACTATCTACTAGAATGCGGATAACGAATGCGAGTTATGCGAATGCGAGTGCACGCGAGGTCGCGAGTCAGCGATTCGCCAACTCGAAACCGAAACTCGACTCATGAATAAGAATACGAATACGGTGCATTCGACTCGACTCGCCTCGCCGATCCGTTTGGCTGCTGCCGCAAAGCGGATCCCATCCGGTTGATGCGAGTCGAGTCAACTCGCGTTGCGATTCGAGTTAGCGGCCGAGTCAACTCGAGTTATCCGAGTTGGAATAAAATCAACTCGTAACATCGCTAAAGCAACCCGGTGTCGTTGTGTGATTTTAAATGAATTGTTCACCTTTTTATGGTAGAAAAGGAAGACAAATTGACTTTGCCTCCTGTTGAGTTTGCTTCGTTTTCATTTTGCTTTGCTGGAATTTGTATGAGTTGAACCCTCGTTTAATTAAAGATAAGTAATTAGTTTCCAGTAAACTGAAAGTTATGCTATAATTATAATAGTAGTTAGCCCCGAACTAGATCTCGCGCATCGTTGCTTTGACGGCTAAGGCCGTTTGTCCACCGCCGCCGTCACCGGGACGTCAACGAGAACGAGATGACGGCGTCGAGGTAGCGACCATACATTTACTATAGCCGCCTGTCTACCAGAAGACCGTCACGTCATCTTGATCTCAGCCAGAAATTATCTCGTTCACGGTGACGGTCCGGTGACGGCGGCGGTGGACAAACGCTCTAAGGCTGATTTTAGTCTCCCACTTACCGTCAGCGTTGATAGGCGAGTGATCTTTATTACAATGAAATAAGGATACTGATTGTTTAGCAGAAATGGCTACGCTGATTGCTCTCGTCAGTGCTGGACAATCAGTATCCTTATTTCACTGTAATAAAGATCACTCGCCTATCAGCGCTGACGATGAGCGTGAGACTAAAATCAGCTTTACATGTCTGCGCTAGCTTATCATAGTAAAGATACTGGCATTCTGGCAATACATTACATTATGTCCTGTTTAGTTTTTAATTTTTATTTGTTTGTTTTCTTGTACCTATCTACCTATTATTTTCATTCTCATGAAAAAATATCACTAAGTAACCAAAATCACTGCAAATCGCAACGATATCACTATCTACCTAATATCAGGTCTAACCTGAACTACGAAGACATCGAAACTCTAACACACGGAAGCTCTCGTTACAACGGTTAATTAATATTTCTCGTGAAACATACAAATATACAAGCCAAATCGCCCAACCTGCCACTAAGATCTTCGCTCGCTCGATCGATCATTACAGTTTCGAAAATCAAAGCGCTGCGACGACGCAACGGATCGGCAACTCCCGTGTGGCATCGCTCTAAAGCAACAGTTCCCAAACTTTTTTTTCTCATGGACCCCTTTCAAAATTTTACTGATTTCGGTGGACTGCTACTGGTGGTGCTGCTACAATTCTACCATATTCCCAAAACTCGTCAGAAAATGAGAACCATCGTGGACCCCTTTCGAGTCTCCCGTGGACCCCTGGGGGTCCACCTGGACCACTTTGGGAATCACTGCTCTAAAGGAAACGCAAAATAACAGATGCAGATTCGCGCATTGAGGATTCTATACGGAATTTATTTATTTAATTGCCACAAAACTTACAATAATAAATTAACTTTCAAACGTTTACAATTAGAATAGAATATAACTTTATTGTGCATCATAAAGAGAAACACAAAAATATATAGGAAAAAAGAACCATTATTTTAAAACATTGATATAATGGGAGACTTTATCGCTGAAAGCGATCTCATCCAGGTACTTTACCTTTTAATGGACAGGATTAAATTAACTGGTAATGATAGTGGCGTACATAATATTATATCATTCGAAAAATAAAATAAAATACGTAATTAATAAAATAATAAAGATAAACTTTAGTAAATAAGCTAAAACACACTAAACTAATAAACTAAATAGATACCTAATAAATTAGTTTTATCATTTGTACTACTTAAGCAATTTTTATGGTAAAATTGTTAAACTATCTGTTTTATTTATTTTACTTTAAAAATCGGTATTCGATTAATATTTTCCTACCTTAAAACAACAATTAGTATTTTAATAATTGCGGTACCTTTTATAAAGGTCATAAGGCTGAGACTCCACCAAAGCGGAGATGTGTGAGATGTGTTTTAAACAACCAATAGAATTTCAAAAGACGAGATGAAATGTTTGAATAACGAAATTCTATTGGTTATTTAAAACACATCTCACATATCTCCGCTTTGGTGGAGTCTCAGTCTTACGTAGAGGATCATGACAATCAGACAGAGGGTGACGAACTGATAACAAAATATAGTCAACCTCAAACTTATGGTGTTCCATTTCTTTCTATTGGGATCATCGAGCATTCACCAATTGGGATGGAATCCTATTAATTAAAAAATGTGGAAATTCCACTGAAAGAAAATAGCTCTCGCCAAATCACATTCTCTTCAGCAATAAGACAAAGCTTCTAAATCATCGCCAAAGCAAAACAGAGTAGCAAATAATACCTTACCTGAAATTTGATCGATTGGCGAGTAAAGGGGCGGCTCCTCCCCTCCTGTCTGTTGGTGCTCCAGCAAACGATGGCACGACTGTCTCATGAGCGCTCCCGACACTGTCGACAAAACAATAAACTTAAGAAGGTTTTATTTACCATACAGTTATCAGTTAGATAATTGTAACCAATGATATTAATTGTTACCAGTTTTGAAGAAACATTGTCAACAAACAAGCATTTGTTTGACATTAAAGGCTGCATTACACCGGGGCAACAACGTGCGACAGTGCCGCATGCTACACATTGTGGCATGTGGTATCTTGTGGCATGCTACAAATACAAAGTATTTGCGGCATTAGTGGCATGCAACAGCCTATTTTACGCCGAGGCAACATCGTGCTTTGGTAATTTCCAAAGCATCATGCTGTTTATGAAGTGTTTCTGGTCTACTTTTGATACTCTCTTCATCTAAATTATATTTTGGTGCAAGGCCAAGTAAAACATCACGTTTCACTCTATTATTTTTATAATTTGAATTGCGGACATCCCATAACACTTCACTCTTTCTATAATCGTCAATTAAGTCTAAATATTTTTCATTACACTACTCCATAACCGATAATTCTCACTTTCCAAAACAAATACAAACAAAAACATAATCTAGAAACTGTTTTGACGCACGAATAATGTAGCATGGAATCCATTGTGTCCGGATACAGTTGTCACAGTCTGCCACATGATGCAAGGTGGTGTCATGTCACACCGTTCTTGCCACAATGTGCGACATTTTTTATTCTGTAGCATGCGGCCTTGTGGCCGCAAAGCTGCACAGTGTTGCCCCGGTGTAATACAGCCTTGATGCCCGGGATACACGAGGCTAGTTTTTCAAGCTAGGATAGCAAGCTAGTTTTTTACTAAACTATCCTGGCTTGGAACATGCTAGTTCTGTTTACATGAGGCTAGTTTATTTTAAGCTAGCATTATTGCAGTGACTGAAGTGACCACACGTCCAAAATGAACTGCATGCGAAAAAAAAAGACACTATTCTATTGAAAAAGTTACTTTGAACACTGTGCCAATTTCCACTAGAAACTAGCAGATGAATTACAAAACCGGGTATGGACAAGACCATGAATTTTAAGAAGAGATGAACGTGGATCACTCTGCTTTACTTTATTTTATTCATACTGCTTTGGAAGAATTTCGCAATGAAGATTTAGGCGAATATCAGAGCATTTTGCGAATGACAAAATGCGTGGTTACTGTTTACTAGTCAACCCAAAACTAGCTTCGCCGGCCACATGAAGCTAGTACACAAGCCAGGATAGTAAAACTATCCTGGCTTGTAAACTAGCTTACTAGCTTAGAAATGAAGCTAGTTGTGTCTACACGAAGCTAGAAGTACTAGCTTGCTAGCTTACTAACACTAGCTTGCTATCCTAGCTTGAAAAACTAGCCTCGTGTAACCCGGGCATTAGGGATGATTTATATTAGACCGGGCCGTGTACGTGGCCTGGACGGGGCACGGATTTGAAACGTTACATACACTTTGTATGAACCGTGCCTCGTCCAGGCCACGGACGGGGCACGGCTCCGCTCCGGCCTGGCCCGGACATGGCCCGGTCTAATATATAAAGGTAAGCGTCCACTTGTCGGTATCGTACGCTTCGGACGCATCGCACGCAACGGATCGTAGTTTGTATAGAAACTCATATAAGTGCGTCCACCTGTCCGCATCGTACGCATCGCATTACACAGATAATCCGCTTGATGCGATCCGTCCGCTGCGTGCGATGCGGGCCTGTGGACGCTTACCATAAATCATCCCTTATCGTATCGTATTCGTTCATTGTAAAAAATTGTTTACAAATTGTATTTGACGTCACATCCTACCGATAGCATGGCCGATCGCGATTTCAGTGTTCCAAATAAAAAAAAAACAAGTTTCAATTTGAAATTAGGCAGCCATTTGTGCACTTTTACCAACTGAAATAGATATATTTTGGTTCCATAAGTTAAATACTGCAGGAAATACCCATTTATTGCTCTAAATTCGATATGAGTCAAGTTGCCTATTCCGCGCGAGAGAAAGTGAAGGAAGAAACTCTTGGAACAAAATCTTATTTGTATAAATGTATATCAGAAAATTCTCGGGAAAACGTTACATTTACTTTTTTCTCGTGTTCGACAATAGCGTTTTTTTTAACCCTGTTTTTGCTGGGCAAAGGGCTCTCCCAGTTTCGTTCATCTATTGAGATCTTATGTCTTGTAATAGGAAAAAAATCAATATTGCACAAATCAGTAAATTGAAATGGAATATAGGTAATCACGACTGTATCCCCAAGGCGCGGTAGACATTCTCGCAGATCTTTTTCGGTATTTTTTATAAGATCCTTTGAAGATGTCTAAGGGGGTAGTCAGAGGTATGTCCAAATACATTACGGTACATGCCCACATTTTGCTGAAGTTAGCATTCCATACGTGACAGGTTGCAAGCCCATCGACGCTATTAGAAAGCTAACTGGTTTCCTCACTATGTTTTCCTTCATCGTTTAGAGACAAATATAAATTAGTAATTGTACGAAATAGGAAAAAAAATATTAAACGAATAAATACTTTCGATATCGAATGGTTTTACCGGCCTTCCGGAAAGGTGTAGAGTTTGCAATTATTAAATTACAAATGCATTCAACAATTCAGAATAGTTTGGTTCGCAATTCGCTTCGTAATTCTTTTCTCTTACTGATTGTACGAATGGTTAATATATAATGTGAATAAACCGGAAATGGGTTAAGTACTACTTCAATTCTTAGTTATTATAAAAAAAATATATGAAAAATAATCACGAGTGTATTCCCAAGGTGCAAGACTTATTCCTACAGAACTTAATAATTTTTAGAGTCTTTGATGATGTCTAAGAGTAGTCTCAGAGGTATGTCCAAATACATTATTTTGGTACCTGTATTTTTTATAAGATTTTATAAAACATTGTTTATAAAGTAACTCTTTTATTTTATTTGTTAAGCCGAATTAAGCTGAAAAAAAAACATTGATTTGTTTACGTAAGTAAACAAATAAGTAAACAAATCAATGTTTTTTTTTTCAGCCTGTACAACCTTTACAAAATTTAATTAATTATTTGTAAATACGTTTCGTTCCAATGAAATGTACGCAATCCTCATCAGATTTAAGTGAATCGCCAGAAATAACAGTATTAATTTACTTTCATTTTGAATAAATACTTTGAAAACGAAAAGCAAAGAATCGCATCGCATTAATATTATAAATGCAAAAGTTTGGATGTTTGGATGTATGTTTGTTCCTCTATAACTCGACAACCACTGAACCGATTTGCCTGAAATTTAAAACAAAGACAGATAATGACCGGGAATACGACATAGGCTACCTTTTTACCCGGGTACCTCGCGACATCGTGAGCGAATCCGCGGACGGAAGCTAGTAATGTAATAATATTAATATCGAATGCACAACAAATTAAAGAAAGGTCTGCACCCCTATTTTGTAACACACGGGAAGTGTCTAACTCGGATTCGTAAAAAAAAAAAAAAAATTCTATGAACAACATTAAAGTTATTTAGTGCAAAATTTCTTCACATATTTTACACAACAAACATGTCTATCACTTTTTTCAACCATCTTCTACCATTTCAAAGTATTCATCTTAAAAAACAATTTTTGTTTGAACGAATCCGAGTTAGCGACTTACCGTGTGTTACAAAATAGGGGTGCAGGTGGTTGGTTGATTAAGTATCTATCTGCGCACATTCGTATTTTGGTTTTCTCCACAAAAATACCAACCATTCTATACTCTTATAAGGGCTCTATCTCACTAGGACACCAGTTCATACCTAAATGACACCAATAAGCAACATTGAGAGTCGAGATATCATGATCGGTTAAACTGTATACGTTAGAGCATTTATAGGACCCTAAATTGATATCCCATAGGTACCTACTATTCTGAATAATATCGGTCCAACTATCGTTTGAACGGTAAAACATTTTTCTTTGACAGCTGCTGTTTCTTCTTGTAAAACGGTAAACACTGTAAACATTTCTGAGAGTAGAAACACGGTTGAATAATTCAGACCACATCGTTCCGAATTTATAATCTATTTGTGTAGCAGATATGTCAGTCCATTCTAAGAATTTCAGTCCAAACTAGTCGTGTCTAAAGGGATTTCCTATCGGCCTAAATTTCACGAACTTCCATACTAAAAATAAACGTTTATGAAATTGAAAATTTTAATGTTTTGTAACCCACCGATTTATGCTGTTCTTCTTCTTGCGTGTCAGAGGTTTACAACAACTACTTAAATTAAATTAAATTTATGCTGTGCCTGATCTGATTGTGTTGTGTTTTTCAAGCATTTAAATATTTATCATGTAACACTAAAGATTGTTAGTAACAGCACCATACATTTGCAAATAAATAACGCAACAATATTGCAAGCAGTATGGGTGTGCCCGGTATCTGGGGCAGAAACACATAACGGCGTTGCGGCGACGCGACGCTGAAATCAGCGGTGGCGGCAACGCCGATTTTAGCGGCGCGGCGCCGCTAAATCCAGCGTTGTGACGTCATACTTGTTGACAATGATTCGGTTTGTCAACGAGTATGACGTCACAACGCTGGATTTAGCGGCGCTGCGCCGCTAAAATCGGCGTTGCCGCCACCGCTGATTTCAGCGTCGCGTCGCCGCAACGCCGTTATGTGTTTCGGCCCTAAAGCCATGTAGTTATACCGTTTTGTTGTTAGGTAACTTAGGTAATGTAAAATAGAAAACGAAGAAAACTTGTGCACTAATGCAAATTTTTGTTCGTTCGTTCGTCCAACTGCAGGGCAAAGGTCTCCTCATACATATCTGACCAACCATCGCTCATTACCAACACTTACAGGAGTTATTTTCATCATCATCGTATGATGTCTCGTCTCGGCCCAGTATTAGTCGGCTCTCTCTCTCATATACCAGTTTTCTCTATCCTATGCCTCTAGCGTCTAATTATTACAATTTCAGTCACAGTTCACAAGTATTAACTCAATAAGTGGAATAGCTGCACGATACGATACCGCCGTAACGATTTAGTTAAGGTAAAACGGATCACTTTGAACTTATTAGCGCATTAGGGCTGCCAGATGGGAAGACTGAAATATCTGGCCAAAATTTCAAAATATCGGAATTTTGGAATAATTTTCGGGACAAATAAATAATTTACAAATCTAATTGTAACTTCTTATCAAAACTAAAATAAGGACTTAACATTTGAATTCTTGGCACATCAAGCCATTATGCATGTACAAGTACTATTAGAGTAGAGAGAGTTCTTCTTTTTCAATAAACATTACTCTACTAGTAATGTTTATTGAAAAAGAAGAACACAGTAACTGTTATTAAACTTAGATTAATAGGGTTAGTGTGACATATTAGTAAAGCAACAGTTAAAATTAACTAGCTTTACTAAAAGTATTTGTCGGGATTGGGTCATTTTGTATTTTGTCAGGACTCTGGACATCAAATAAAATGTCGGGACTATCCAGACGAATCCCGACCATCTGGCAAACGCATATACATGTCAAATACATAATATTTTTGAATGTTCTGTGTTTGATGGTTAGACTTTTAGATTACCTACATTAAGGCCGGCCAGTGCACCGAGACGCGCTAAACGCATTAGGCTTGCATAAAACAATTTGGAAAAACAATAGGACATTTAACAACCATAGACTACTATTTGAATTGTTACATGAATTTTCCGTTCAACAGGCTAAGGTAGCAAACAAAGCATACGGACCACTTGATGGTAAGCGGTTACCGTAGTTTATGGACGTCTACGACACTAGAGGAGTCACACACGCGCTGCTGACCCTTTAAAAGAGGAATCACTGCTCCGACAACACAATGGACGAGACTAGTCCACCAGCTGTCACCGCAGGAACACAACACCAATCGAAAATAATGATGTTACTTGTCTGCGATATTCTGTAAGGCGGAGGTAGGTATTTTAACAGTCGGGCTTCTCTTGTATAGAGTGAGAAAAACCTACTATGCCCTTCCTCCTGTAGTTTATCACATTTCTAATAATCTGCCTTATCGAAATATGTAGGTAATCCTTTTGTAATGATGTTTAAGATTGCCTTCCATGTCCCAGGTATTATAAGCTGGTGATAATGGTGTGCCAGTTTGAATTATCGATTTGCGCCTTATGCCATTTTAACATGACTGGAAATGACTCAAAACACACACGTGAGTCTTTGAAAGCGTGTATAAGGTTGATAATTTAAATGAAATCTTACATTTGATGTCGTTTTCTTCCCAATCCGGGTCTTTTGAGTCTATTCTAGCGGAGAGCGTGATCGCCATGAGCAGGCGTTCGTAACCCTCAGTGTCCATGCTCTGCAGTTAAGCTAGAATTTTCTACTCGTCTTAAAGTTTACGCCCAGGGAGATGACGGGAGTAATACTTCGGTTAATCACTGCTCGTCTGGTTCGCCGTCGTAATTCACTCGCGGGACTGCAATAGCGAAATAAATGCAATTTCAGATTCAGTTTGCAACGCGGCGGCGCCTGCCGATCGCATTATGCCTTGCAAAAAATTCAATAGCAGCGAAATTGCTCCTGGAATTATTTCTTGTGCTTTTTAAAGTTTTTGGCTCAGTACGAGTAGGTGCCAAGCTTGACTTGCTCGATGTTGACTAATGCAATAATAAAAAATGCTAGAATTTTTACACACCATCATCTAGCCCCAAAGTAAGCAAAGCTTGTGTTATGGGAACTAAATTACTGATAAAATACTTATAACTTTTTTGTAAATTAAACATACATACTAATACATAGAAAAACACCCAGACCCGAGACAAATATTTTAAGATCATACAAACATTTGCATCGCTACACAAATTAGTAATATTTCTGGTCTTTACCAAATGCTAAACAATGAATGTTCTAAACGCCTAAACAGATGCAGGGCATACTCAGAAACTATAACAAGTTCAGAGCTCATTTTTATTGACTGAAAAAACATTCCGGTCTGTACACGGGCTAACCAATATCTTTAACAGCTGTGTGGAAAAATGCGCATGAAATGCAGCTATGATATTCCTGTCCTCGTTAAAAACAAAACCATCGCGAAGTATGCCATATCTGTGAGGCAGCCTAAGAAATACTCGTTGAGGTGCAAAATATATGCCACGAGTGCCTATTGTTCGATTTTACCGCATCGCGACGTTTTTTTCGGGCCACTCGCCTAGCACAATGCTTGTTTCTGACGGCCCTCAATCACAAATTGTTCTATTCAAGCCTATTGAAAGGGTAATTTCATAAAGCTTCACGGATTAGCATCCCTGGACGTGCGCTGCATCAATTGTTCTGGAAATTCAATTTTGAATGGAGGCGCAGCATTGTTTTGGAGCGAAATTAAGTGCGAAATTAAAAGGGATAATTGAAATTAATGCATTAGTTTCCAAATTAATGAGATAATTCTAGAGGGTATCTAACTTTATCAACAAACAACATTTGCGTGAAAAAGTCATTAATAATTAAACTGTTTTAAGTGTACATTGAATAGCGTGGCTCATTTTTGAAAGTCACTGAGGCTACTTGTATTACACGCTAAATTTCACCGTGACTGCGGCAGATACATGAATAAATGCAGAACGCTGCGTTTTGTTTCGTTCTCCAAAATGACAGTCATGTGCTAAACCTCATTGGTAATTTGTTTGAAAACGTCATCACAACAAAGTAAACCTAACCTCATTGGTCATTAGTAGGCTATGAAAAAAATGAAACAGTTGACGTTTTGATTTGGTTGTAAAAAAGTTTTTTTAGTACAATCAAGGGGCTAGTTACTTCTACATTCACAGCGACCAACTTGGGAACGGTCTATTGAGTGACTTCCAAGTCGCCCACTGCAGATCGTGATATGACGTATCGTGAGGAGGCAGGTGTCTGATAAAATCCAGTGGAAGAGGGTGTTTGTTTCATCCTGGACAAGTTTTATTAGAACCTCTCTTTTCATACATCGGCCATATTATTTCACTACCCTCCAGGAAAGTTTATGAAACTAGCATGACACAGACACTGGCAGAATAGGGAACTCCCACAATTTTTTTTTATGATTTTATACGATAGGTTATATCGTCAAATAACCGTAATAAAAATTCCAGCGCCGAAAAACTAAAATTTTATAACAAAAATAATTTTTTAAAATTTACCAACATTTTCACGCATCTGAAACACGATTATTATTGTTGTCACAGATTACTGTTGTAGTAACAATTTGTGAACTTTGACGCGTGACGTCAAATTGATACTAAGTACAACAGTAATCTGTGACAACAATAAGTTCGAGTTTAGGAATTGTGAAAATTAAAAAAAAACTTATCTATGGATCGTTATATCTGACTCGTCCTTGACTCGTCTTATGAACTCGTGTCGTCACATCCTTTCACATCCTTTTCAAGTATTTTGAAATTCCTACTATTTTTTGCAATTTTTAAAATTTATTTCCTAATCGAAAACGGTTTAATATTAAAAAATAATTACACACACATACCTCTAAAGCAACAATGTTCATAATAAAATACATTTAACCCGCTTTTGAATCAGACGCATGTTCCCTATTATGACAACCCTAGTCACAATAACCACAAAGAAGAAGCGAGGGTGTTTGTTTTTCCACGACTCACATCTTGCTCCTGTAGTTTTTTTCTGAAGATGTAGTTCTTATAAAACTTCAGCGGCTCTTTAGGGAGTGTACACATTGCGTTTTCTGCAGCGCATTTTTGAGCTGCGCGTTTGTATCGATAGAAACGCGCGTTCGCAACGCGTTTTTTCTAGACTTGCGAAAAATGCATCACTGAAGAGAAAAGAAAGATACATTTCATTTCACACAAAGATTCATATCCCTCTTTGTTATCTTCTTATCTTTTTGCTCAGTTTGCTCAGTGCATCAATTCAAAGTTCAATCCCTTTCCCTATGATTGAAATGAAAGAAGAGTAGAAGAGTAATGTGAAAGAGATGCTTGAATGGTACATTTTTAGTTCGCTCACGACGATTCACGACGACGAAGACTCAATGAGTATTGAGTAAGTGAGATAAGTATACATGATAGAGCAAGAGCGAGTCAATATTCGCCACGAAGTTCGTCGCGGTATCTCGGTGAAACTCGGATTTCCATTCCCATTTCCTATGTGAGTAAGTGAGCAAAGGGATAACAAGATGTATATTTGTCTCAAGTGATTGAAAAGAAAGGTGAGTAATATGGGATGATGGTATTCACTTTTCTCTTTCCCTCGCGAGCTACCCAAGTCTAGTTTTTTCCATACAAAAGCGAAACGGGAGGGGGGCTGCGCGTTCGCATCGCGTTCGAATCGCGTTTGTATCGATACAAACGCGCTGCAAAAAACGCAATGTGTACACTCCCTTAGTTCAGGCGAACTGGTGGTGGGTTATGAATGATCGAACAGAGGATGTCGGAGGTCTGTTTCACCACTGTCCGTGTTTATAACTTTGTATGACACAGATTCAGAAAAATTATACAGCAAATAGTTGACTCGTCCCGAGAATCAAACTAACATCTCTTGTGTCTGAGCACTCACTATGCCACAGGAGTCGTTAAGATACAAGTGGCTAAATTAAAAAACCGACTTCAATGTTATAAGCTGAGCAATTTTTTGCACTCTTGAGGTGCATTTCTGTTCATAACTCCAAAGAACCTCGACCGATCCTCAAGAATTTTCGGTGTCTTCGAATAATCGGTGAACATACATAAAAAAAAGATTCCGACGAATTGAGAACGTCCTCCTTTTTTTGAAGTCGGTTGAAAAGCAGATCAGCTCTAAAGGATTTTACGTTTTTCCATTATCCCTCTAAAATTATTAAAAAAGCAATAATAACGCGGTCTTCTCTTAGTTAATGGCACGATACGACCAAGAAACTAAAGCAGCCTATTTACGTTACTACGAAAATTACAAAATCTGTTTCAGTCCTCGTAGTATCTGAAGTCGTTCACCTATTCTTAGGTTTCTGAGAAGTTACATTCTGGGATACACATCGACATTGAAAATGAAGTTTGCACTTATGTTTGCAAGAAAGTGAGTTTAAGTCTGCGTCTGTGCGTCTCAAGGTACGGTAAACATCTGTTTAGAACTTCAGAAATGTTCTTGAAGATCAAGTAGTAAGGTTAAAAAATAAACTAGCGGCGAAGGGCAACCTGTCATAACAGGTTGCCCCAGTTTCTTTGCTGTGTTTTACGTAAATTATGAATACTTTCCCATGATTCATAGTTGGTTGATGAACTTCAGGGGTTGGAACCCACTGTCTTAGTTGGTCGAGGTCAATATCCATACCCATATTATAAATGTGAAAGTGACGTCACACCGCTCATGTGTTGTATGTAATTTCGAAATTCTTTCAAGTTTTTTACACGTCACGTGACGTCATAGTGACGTCCGGTCCGGAGCTGGGCAACGTGGCGGCTAGCGTTATTGATGAACTATTTCTAATACCAAAAGAACTATAGGTATATTGATAGATGGAGAATACACGTTTGCCTCGACAATTCAAAGACACAATCGCTAAGCGATCAGTCTGTTGCCCGATTCTAAGTAAAGGACATCGCTAAACCTGATATTTTATGCCTATATTCTTAACTCTTATGACTAGATGCAAGGCTGAAAAAAAAAACGACCACTCTGCAATAGCTTGCAGAGGGAGGGTCGTTCAGTCAACACTTGGGGTGGACAAATGAAAAGCAATCAACGACATCGATAATCGCTAAGGCACGAGACCGTTCAAAATGTATGGAATGAATTTATGTGATTAATGTTCGGATACTGAAAAGCTAATTAACTCAACTCGTTGACCGCGCGTAGACTACGAGTCTACAACAAGTGAACGTCGAAAGGCGATGCCGTGCGGTTCGGGTGCGGTGTTAACAAATCAGCTATAACCTTAACGTGATCTTAGAACCGATATCAATTTAAATGCTGCTGATATCAATCTATTAGCGGCAATAATTAAGTCTGCGTCTTGAGAGTCTATTCGCGATCGGTTCGAAATAGATTTACTAATAAACGAGCTTCTGCTCTGTCTACTTACCTTTAATCTAGTTATTGTCATTTGTTTCCGACTGAGGGCCGTTTGATCTTCGACATTGTGCCTGAAACAAACAAAACATCAATTATGCTCCATGAAATATAGTTTCACGAATTATTTAACCGTAAAAAGCGCCATGCTCGGAAATGGATCAATTAACAAGAACAATCGCAGTGCGCATTTGCAGCTTTGATAAAAAATAAAATATTTTCAAGTTTTCATTTAATCCCTTTGCGAGCGGTGTCTGTCCGGTCACTTTGTGAAGCGTTCACAAAAGGGACAACTTTTGATGCGCTTACAGATTTCACAGAACCAGCTCTTTACTTTCCGCAATTAAAAAACTAGCTTTTGTTCAAATTTAATATCCGCGAAACGCCGAAGTGTAATAAAGCGAACGACGCGACGTTGCTTTGTGTGACGGACATCCCGGAGCGTTGTGATATTCGTACTTACAAATAATCTCATTAAACGCGCAAACCTGTATAAAAGCTGGCGAGCCACCCCACACCCACCGATAATTTGTCATGTTGACTTTTGTTCTCACATCTGACTAATTTGTGTATTTTATGGCTAATTAACGCATTTTACCCATGCAGCCCACAACAAAATTGTATCCGAATTCGGTATTCTATAGTTCAACAAATTTTATAAAACCACAATAAACATTTTAAACTTAAATTATTAAAGATTAGCCAACTTTCGATAAATAATTTGTCTTTACTAACCAGTAAAGACAATTTTGCGTTTAAAAGAACCTCGCTTTATTAAAATATTATTTTGTAACAAAAACACAACTCCGTCACCGTAGTTTGCTATTTGCTAATACGCATTACTTACCCTTCTTAGTCTGATTTGGTCAGAGGGGTTAGGTAGGGTCACAATTTTTCTAAGTATAAAAACCTGATTGCAAGCCCATCGCTGCGTGTACGAATATAAAATCGTTTCCGCAAGTTATTTAGTTCACCCTTGGCAAGTAGATACTGGTTTTGTGCAAATTAATTATTCAAATTAATTATTCAAATTATTATTTATCATTATTAAACTTAGATACCTACTACATAACAGAATTATTATTCTGAGGTGTTATATCCAATGGGACTTAAAAGAAAAAAAACTACTATTCACAAAAATTGAGAACAACCTAAATACTAGGATTAGTTTCGCAGAAACATAAACAAATATATAAAATGAAGAAACTTAAAAAAAATAATCAATGAACGCCAGTAACACGCCAGGAACTCCAATTTTCTCAGAATGAGGTATCGAGTACAAAATTGGCGTTTAATTTTTAGTTGGATAATCAGCTTTTCGAAATAAGCAACATATGTATCTGAAAGTATGCTGATACCATCAGTTAACGACTAACATCCAACCCCCTACTAGAACATGTCCACTGGACCAAAGATAAGAAAAATTGTTGCAAAACGCTTGATACTTTCAGATAGGTATAGTATTTCGAAAAGCTGATTATCCAACTAAAAATTAAACGCCAATTTTCTACTCGATACCTCATTCTGAGAAAATTGAAGTTCTTGGCGTGATATACGATATCGACGGGCGTCAAGATTAATTAATATCTTACGTCTATGAGGATGTGATATTATAGGCAGTAATTAGAGCGCGGTTTCAGTCGACCTACTAATTAGTTAAGCTATTGGTTTAAACAAATAAAAGCAAGTGTAAGCACTTGAAAAAGGAATGTTAGTTTTGAAAATTTCAAGAATTACTAGACATTATAAAAGCACACGTTAAAGAAATCGATTCGGCAATTAGTGATTGAAGATTAAATGAACCTTAAGGAAAGAGTAACGTAATTTTCTGATTTTGTCATATTGTGTACGATTACATGTTATTTGAATTGAAGTATGACATTTGTAGAAGTTGAGCCGATCACACAAAGTTGAATTTTGTACGGGACAAAAGAGCCGCGTCAGTCACGTCATACTCAACACTAAACGTTTGCGTCTCACATTTTCTGTGACTCCGAGACCGTGTTATTCACAAGGTAAAAGTATGTTCGAGTTCTTATTCTTAAGAATAAAACTTCCATAAAAATAAAAGGCTCGCTTGCACCCGCATTGAGTTTCTTACAAGAACTGGAAATTTTACAAAATATAATAACCTTTGGCATTTAGAAGTATTTCAGCTTTATATCAATGAAATATTTTTCACTCGATTTTAGAGAGAGATCAGCGGTTATAGAGATTATAACTTTTATAAAGGAAACACAACATTGTGTTGCTGATTTTAATTCGTTTTAATACACACTCATGCACATTAATGCTAATTATCAAATAATTACACAGTCCATTTCACAAATACAATAATATTTTAACTAAAAATTTTACAATTTGGATCATAAAATCTCATCAAACTCTTTTACTTTTATTATTTTGTATTGCCTTTACTCAACGCTCCGTTTAACAATTCACAAAGATATTTGCCTTGTAAAATGCATGGAAAACGCTTGCAATTCCGATAAAGTGACAAAAATAAAAAGGAATACTTTGACGGTGTATAAAAAATGCTACACATTGCTCTGAGGGTGATCAGAGTGAAGTTATAAAAGTCAGTTACAGTATTTTGCCGACGACCAACCATGAATGAACTCCGGTTGAATTTGTAAAAAGGGAAAGGCAAAAAGAATTGTCTTGCGAAAACATTAGTTGGTCACTGGACATTGAAAGTGGAATCCATTTATTAATTGCAATGAACTTAGTTTTGGTTAGATATTTATTTGTCATGGCTCGTGGCATCTTTAAGGTATTTGGAATCAAGAAGACTCATATTATTTGATACTTCTTGAAATTTATAGATTTTTAAAAAGGGTTTAACTCGTATTTTATGATTATGAAGTATGTAATAAAGCTATTGTGTGTGACCCAGGAAGACCAGCGACAGAGCAGTGTGGAGGAACATTGGAGAGGCATATGCCCTGCAGTGGGCAAATATATGCTGAGGAAGGAAGGAAGGAAGAAGGTGTGACCCTTTCTCAAAAATACTTTACTATGGTATAATTTAGTGCGTTTTGAAAAACCACTCAATAACTCTAAGCGCACGTGCTGTTATTGGTCATAGTGCTCTCGAATTGCCAACTAAATTCTATGTAAATTGCAGTCGAGTGGAAAATGGGTTGAATTGAGTAAATATTTTTGCACATTTGCCATTTCAGCATGTCCGCTGTTCATTCGGGGCCTTTAGTCAAACTAACCAATAGCAGTGAATAATACGTTTCAGAATGTGATCTGTACTATCTATACTAATAAAAGGGAGAGTGCGTATTTTCCGTGTATAGAATGTAATATTTTAGCCTCTGTTTGAAAAAATATTTTACCATTTTGAAGTGTATGTTATTTAAGATCCTGGGGCCCTAGCCATATTACACGATCTATCGTCGCTGTAGAACGATCTATCGTCGCTGTAGAATAGAACACTTCAAAATGTATAGGAATTGACGTTCTGACCACGTGACTGAAACGTCAAATCCTATACATTTTTAAGTGTTTATATTCTACAGCGACGATAGATAGTGTAATATGGCTAGGGGGGCTGACTATATACTATTATAACCTGTAAAGTCGTCGTGGTACAGTGTAGCTTATAATATATTTTCGTGGTTGTCGTGTTTCGCCAACGTGTGCACGCCAAGACGTTTAAACTCAATATTTTTTAAATTTTCTTATAATCTTTGTAATCAAACTCATTTCTCTCTATTTAAAATAATAGGTTGGGGAAAAAGTTTCTTCGCATTTTTTAAGAAAATTCAAAACATTTTTTAATATAGTTTATTTATATTTAACTAAAGTATGTAGGTACCATTTTGTTCGATAATTTTTTGCCATCTTGTGGGTAGGGACATTATCCCATTGCTATAGAAATTTTGGGACTTCTGATCAAAATACCGCGACAAGTGGTATTGGCAGTCCTCTCGTGATGTTAACCTGACACTGCCTAAAGAATTCTGAAGAGACCGAAACAGGTGGAAATCTTAAGGTGCAAGGTCAGGACTATACGGCGGATGCATTAACACATTCCAGCCAAACTCTCTTAATTTTTGCTGGGTGGCTAAAGATGTGTGAGGTCTAGCGTTATCATGATGAAAAACCACACCCCTTCTGTTGATTAATTCCGGCCGCTTTCTCTCAACTTCTTGCTTTAATCTCATCAGTTATTCGCAGTAGAGTTCAGAATCGATGGTCCTGCCTGATGGTAACAGCTCATAATGAATAAACAATCACAAATGAGTACAGGGTTCATTAGGTTTCTTTCAGTGAGCTCGTGAGGTATCCAAATATCGAGCTTTTTTGTGTACCCAGTTTTTTTCAAATGCGCCAAAACTGTTTTGTGGTCAATTCCCAGTTCTTCAGCTACGTTGTAACTACTGATATGCCGATCTTGCTCCACTTTTTCAAAAATGGCATCCATTTTATCCGTAATAGGGCGACCAGAGCGACGTGCATCTTTGACATCAAAATTTCGGGATTGAAAACGCCTAAACCAAATTTGTGCTACTCTCACAGACACTGCACTAGGTCCATAAACATGGCAAATTTTTTTCGCGGCTTGCGTTGCATTTTTACCTTTTTTGTAGTAAAATTTTAAAATGTATCGAATTTCTTCATTAGATTCACTCATCTTGACGGTACGAAAAACAAATGAAAATCACACATTTTTCTAATTTTAATTTGAAATTATGTTCTTTAAAATTTAAACTTTCAATGATACCAAAACCAGCCAGATCCATATAGTATAGGCAAAGATATTTTATTACAAGTTCATACATACTATAATGCGAAAAGACTTTTTCCCCAACCTAATACTTGCTAACTGTTGCTGGTATTTTATTAAATGGGCATAGTCAGAAATAAAGGTATTATGCCGATTGTTTATCAGGACTTAAGGGGCCGGCAACAGACGAATTGTCCATTCGTCTGTCGCAGGCCCCTTAACTCCTCCAAGACATCTCCATAATATCATAATTTCTTGATCTTCTTCTTGCGTGTCAAAGGTACAACTAAATGGAATTCGAGTAGAACCTTGCCACCTGCACTCCATCGTCTGTTGTTATAGTTTTTATTGTTTAGTTGAATTTATTCTTTACATCGATTACGCTCATATGCTTCCATAGCACAACCTATTGACCTACCAAGTTTCATGCAGGATTGGAGGTGTTGGATTAACGGTTCGATAGTTATGCGAGGACATAAAACTGAAACATACAAACAAACATACAAAGCTAAATCGCCCAACTTGTCACTAAGATCTTTGCTTGCTTCGCTCGCTCGATAAGGTTCAATCAGACTAAGACTTATTTCGTGCTATATTCTTAATCGCACGGCTTACAATAGTTTGCTTCTCATCGTCGTCATTTTACTTGTTGTTTTGGCTAAACGAACGATGTTTCTATCACGGCTATGGATGGCACGTTTTATATCAAAATAAAAAATAATTTATTCTATAACATCATGTAGATTTCACCACGGCCCGGGGAGCATGGAAATTTGTATGAGAACATGATTCAAATGTATTATTTTGAAATGTTGTCAAGCAAATTCGAAAATTTATACGATAGTAAAGTAGTTATTACACTATTCAATCTATCGGAGCCAGCCAAGAAATCATCGCTCTGTCTCGCTCTTTGGCCTACGCATTTCGTATTGTGCTTGATGCATATCGTATCCTACTTTTTTCTTCCTACATTTGACTGAAGTTGGCAACAGTTGGGACGATTAATGTAGGATGCACAATACGAATTGCGTAGGCCGAAGAGCGGAACGATGATTCCTAGGTTGGCTCCGATAAATTGAATAGTGTAATAACTAGGTACTTAGGAGATGTTTGTTTATTTAAATACAATCTTTCAAGTGATCAATCACATTATTTACTCGTACCTTCTTTATTCATACTCTATAACAATATAATTAAGATTATGTGTTTGTTTTTTTTTTGTTAGGTTGTTTGTTGAACGCGCTAATCTCAGGAACTAGCTGTCGGATTTGAAAAATGAATTCTGTATTTGGCTACCTTTCATAATCATCACCATCTAGGTACCATCACTACACGAGGGCGCAGCTAGTCTTAAATCATTGTCCCTAAATATTTTTCTTGTTGAATTCGAATTCAAAAAGTAAAAAGGTAAAATGATTTTAAAAAGTATAAAATTAAAAGGATAAATCATTGAACAGTTGAGTACAAGCTGAAAACAAAACAAAGCTCACAGCGCAGCGGTATTCCAATCCTGACAGATATTTCATTAGATCTGCAATCAAAGTGAGTATTTCACAGAGTTTGCAAGTTTATTAAACCTCTAACTGGTTTCCTCGATACTTGATTACAATTAATTGATTGCGAACAGTTAGTTAATTTTACTCGTCTCACTTTAGAAGTTAGTCTCGATCTTGTTAGCAAGTTGCATTCTGCAGGCTGGTTTGTGTAACACGTCTTAGTGTTGTGAATTTCCCGGGCGTATTCAGCATTGTGAATAGAGAGGGCTGTTTAATTATCGCGGTGGGTTTCCGTTTGTGTTCTGAATTAGTTATTTGTGATGACGCTGTCGAACTCGACTGTAATTGTGTAACATACCTGGGCCTCAATTCGTCTATTTTACAAAACGTCAACCATTCAAGTATCATTGCCGCTGCGTTTTGTTTCGTTCTCCAAAATGACAGTAGTTTGCAAAACCTCATTGGTAATTTGTTTGAAAACGTCATCATAACAGAGTAACCTAAAGGTGGAATCAGATGGTTCACTTTTCGTTCATTTCTGTTCTTCATTTGGCATCTTTTACTAGGAATGGAGTGTCAGAACAAAGAATGAAAAGTTAGTTCATTAATGAATCAATTCAACAATGTTGGATCGGTTCATTAGCATCTTTGATGAAAATAAACGAAAATGAACGAAAAATGAACCGTCTGAACACGAAAGAGAACGTTCACTCGGAGACCGCCATCCAAGACGCACGACTTCATTCGATAACTTATTAAAAGAATGACAGAACATGACAGACATGAAGACAGTGAATGTTCATTTCTATAATTCCGTCTAAGCCGTGAGAACATGAAATGAACGAAAAATGAATCAATCACTCCAGTGAACATTCATCCGAGTGAACCATCTGATATCACCTTAACCTCATTGGTCATTAGTAGATTAAGAAACAAAACGAAATAGTTGACGTTTTGCTTTGGTAGATAAAAGTATTTTTTAAAGTAAAATACAGATTCACTGTCTAAAGAAGCGCGCGGCGCGGCCATGGCTTCAGTACTTTCAATAATTGCTCAACACATTTAAAAATGAGAGTAAAAACATTCATTTTTAAGTCAAACATTAAACGGGGATAAAATTGAGGTTATTGAGAAATTGCTGTTAAAAATAAAAGTCAGTTTGTTGATACAACTGACTTTTATTTATTTGGGTTTATTGGAAATTCTCCCTCAAAATGTGCTAAATCGAGGATGAATGATTGTAGTTTTTCATTCCACACAAACTTCCATCGTCTGTTTATTATACTAAACACATTTAGGTCTCTGTTTAGTAATATCCAAAATCTCTAATAAACTCAGTTTTATTCAAAACATAACGCTTATAAATACGATTTTCTAACATTTATCAATTTAGGCTTTAGAAGAAAAGACATCTACATTGTGCCAAAGAAATAATTTATACGTCGATGCTGCGTCCTCTAGATTTAAAGAAAACCATGTAGTCCGCCTTCCATGTATAGCATCGCAACACTGTTTAGCGCTATTTTTTAGGCTAATTTTGAAGATCTGAAAAATATTCAAACAGAAAAAATGAGAGTGTAACACTCGTTTCTGTTACTGTCGGCTACCGTCGGCGCGCGCGTCATTCGTCCAAAGAATTCTACGATTCAAAGAAAGAAAATTGGAGCAAAATAAAGGTTAGCAATGCACAACTACCCACACTGACGTACCTCTTAATGTGATAATACGAGATATTATCCTGATGGTTACAAAATTTTTATTCCTTAGCGTGGTAATACGTGATATTATCCTGGAATAATACATTTTTTACTTAATACAGTTTTAAATTCGCATATCCCTAAGTGAGCGAGAATAAACAGTAATCACCCAAGAAATCTTCTTTTCGAGATTTATTTAAGGAATTGTAGAGCAAGGATAAAACGCAAATTTCTATAATTAAAACGTTAAAACGTTTCTAAGTAAGTTAGTAGTAAAAAGCAACCAATAAAGCAAAGCAACTCGACTGGAAGTTTTAAACAGGCGCAACTCTAGAATCTTTTGATAAATCATTATACCTTATAATTTATCAATTGCTATTCATATTTTGACAAATTATTACTATTATTTAACCCGACGAACTACGAAGATATCATCAAAAAAGCCGTTCTATACAAAAGCTTTACATTTAAACGCCTCTCAATTTGTCACTAACTAACAAAAAAGGATGGCAATAGTTTAAACGGTGTTTCATAAATGTTTTTAACGTCTGTTATTGAAGTCTTTTAAAACCAAATCAACAGCGCACAAATGGGTCGTTTATGATCTTAGACTTAAAAAAAAACAATTATGTGTGCAAGAAACTCTCAAAATTGGGAGGTAACATTGTTTTGTCACTTTAGGCTGAGACTCCACCAAAGCGGAGATGTGTGAGATGTGTTTGAAACAACCAATACAACTTCGTTATTCACACATCTCGTGATGACATTGTCTGAATAACGAAATTCTATTGGTTGTTTAAAACACATCTCACACATCTCCGCTTTGATGGAGTCTCAGGCTTAGACTAAACTAAAAAAACTTCCAAATTGATAAATCTAAAACTGATAGAATCTGACTTTTTCCTAAATAGATCTTCTCTTATTAGACCATCTGATAGTTGGATGTTTTGCTTTTTAGACTTACTGCTCATTAGACGTTTCGCGTTGTTGGACGATTAGCTAGTTAGACCTTCTGATCAGGAGGGTATCCTTTAACTGTCTATATTATCTCAATATTTTGATATTTGATCTCGAGTCTGCTGGTTTATTTGCGTCGACACCTCGACCTACGCATTATACAATGATAATACACATAGGCATCATTTCATTTTTTAATTTTAGTGATTTTGTGTTGGATGTCCCAAATAAACAAATAAAATATAGACTAGAACTAAAACCTTATAAGTATTACTTAGTTCAGAAGTGGTCATCACTCATCCAACTTGCAAGGGATGTTAAAAGCGTCTTCGCAGGCCTACGTAAAATGTTAACTGGGAAAGATTGAACACATTTTATACCTGAAGACGTATATTAATGAAGCATTTTGATTCAAGACACGTGTGTTTTCGTGCTTTTACCTTCTTCAGTAGGAGGGTTCATAATCTTTCACTTTTGCAGTTTATAACATTGAGAAGAAACAAACGAAACAAAAGACTTTAAGGTCATAGAAGACAAATGAGACAGTTCAATGTTTTGGCACAAATAAGATTCTAATAAGATCCCAATTTCTAATCTACTAGATCTATTACCAGTTTAATCTTAATCGGTTCTTAGTTTTAATGTTCTGTAGTCCTGACAAGGAACCCTTATAGTTTCTTCATGTCCGTCTGTCTGTCTTTCTGTTTGTCTGTCCGAGGTTTTGCTAAGAGACCGTTAGTACTAGAAAGTTATTTGGTAGGAGTATGTATATCAATCACGCCGACAAAGAGGTAAAATAAAATTTTGGAAAATATTTTTTAAGGCTTGATTGTAAAACGACGACCAAATGTTTTGCTTTAAGCCAGCCCTAAAATAAAGTTAAAACTAAAATTATATTACAAAAATTTGGCCTTTGATAACCATGATCCATGGTTTACGTTGAACATATTTTTGATCTTAACTCTTTTTCTAAAAATAATGAAAAATAAAAAAAAAAGTACTTATGTTAGAAAATTATACTGAACATCAGGACTACAGTTTTACTTAAGAATAAGAATAATTTTTATTGCACAACTTAAGTGTTACGGGTACATAGTGCTTAAATTACTTAGGTTAAGTAAGAACAATAAGCAATTGATCATAATACACTATGAAGTAGGGAACATACCTCCCGTGCTAATTAAAAACTGTGTTACGGAGAGGTAGCTCTTCCTTCTTATATGTCTACAATACATTATTTTAGTATGCTCTTGGACGTGAGTGCCGTAATGATTTATTTGTTTTTATCGTAATAAATAAAATGATTTCAATAATATGATCGTTAGATTATTACGTTTTATTCCTTAATCTGAAGTCTCCATATCTGGGGATAACTATTTGGAATATTGACTTCTTAACAGAGAAACAAGTTTGTTTCAGGTTTTAATTACGGCTACATTTTTTTAACCGACTTCCAAAAAGAAGGAGGTTCTATGTTCGGCGGCTGTATGTTTTTTTTCCATGTATGTTCACCGATGTCTCCGTCAATTGTTTTTTTTTTTTTTTTTTATTATTCTAGCTAGATAGACCTTTGTTTAGCCACAATCTCACCTGATGGTAACCGACGATGTGGCTGACGATGGATCACAAAGGTCTAGAAGACACTTATTCACTCTTTTTTGGACCGATTTTGAAAATTGTTTTTTTAATAAAATGGTTTCATAAAAAAGGTTTCATAATGCTTTGCCGTTTGTACAAAGCGGTCAGACTACGCCCGCTCTGCCTACAATTTTATTATTTCAAGGTTTTTCAAACATGCACCATAAATTCGTTGATTCTAATTGGCTTTCAGGTAATAGGTTTTGATTTTTAAATCTAGGCTGCTTAAGCGCTTAGTTGTTTATAATTCAGCCCCCACGGAGTGCCAAACATTTTGCGAAAGTAGGTCAGCATTTTCGTGAATTTTCTTCTCTTTAAGACTAATAAATAAAATTATGTTTTATTGATTAGGTAGGTACCTAATAAAAAACAAAAACCATGCACAAATTATTAAAAAAAAAAAATCAAGTCCGCTTAAAAATATCTTCCTAATTATAAAAGTTCTTACCATTGAAAACTTCTAAATTAAATCTGCACCTAGTATACTCCGAGTCCAAACACACTGCTCAGTCAGAATACGTCACAAGCACAATGACCTCAAAAGTTGTAGCGATAGTTATAGATTGGTCTCACAGTTGACTTGGGGAGTCGGGTCTCGGGCATCGCGACACTAGCCGTGCCGTGGCGCGGCGAGGCGAGAGTGCCGCGCGGGGGGCGCGGGGAAACGATGCGCAGACCCCTGCGCGAAATGCTGCCCACCCTCCTTTCATCGAAAATTTAATTCAGAACATTTAATATGTGCCCTAATGCGGCTCTGTAACCGCAGAACCCTGCAACAGCCCCGCAGGAACCAAAAACCCAGTACCCATCGCGGAGGCGACGAGCCTTTTGCATTGTACAGCCAGAATGTTTACTTTTTTTCACTTCGATTATATTAATTGATGCGACCACACATCGACTCTGATAGGTAACTACGGTTTTATTACGTAATAAAACTTCTGCCTTATTGAATTATCCATACGCTGAAACATTTTTTTCGACACACCTCAATGAGTAACAAAAAAATATCAAGCTCAAGCCTAGTGCTTGAGCATGCATGCATGAGCATTAAAAATAAATTATAATAATTATAAAATTCGCATTTCCTCTGCTTTTGTATGTAAAAAAAAAATCGGCTTACTCACAGAGGAAGAAAGCTTACATGCAGCTAAAAGCAAAATGGAAGTGACACAGGCTCAGAAAGCTAAGCGGCCGGACGAACTAGGTCACGTCTGATCCATAACGCAAAATGCTCTGGATGCGGCATTGTATACCTTATGACAGTCAAACACAATGTATTATAATGCTCAAATAATTCTTAAGCACATCACTAAACTATTACAAAAATCTTATATAATTTCCCCCCGTAAAATTCAGTTATAAAGGACAGTTGAAGTACTAATGTACTTCAACCACAATCAATTTTACTTCAGTTATAACTGAATTTTACTTGCTGCAAGCGAAACAAGATCTTCACTGCTATTAATTGTTTATTTGAATCAATGAATATTTAGAGCTAGATGGGTAAGAATATAGCTTATATGTTATGACTAAACAAACTAAGAGGTATCCAGATTAAATCTCAGAGATGTTAAAAATAAAATGCAATGTTTTAAATGTTCCTTTCATTATTTTACTGTTTGTAAAAATAAATTATGACAATTCTTTCTTTCTTTCATTCAATTCTGGTAACATTTTTATTGCCGAACGCCCAAAGGTAAAGAGAAACGTCATTAAAAATTGCAGATTCAGAAAAGTACGTGCGAGACAAGTGCAGCACGATTCCTCATCATAGGAAAGACAGTGAAAGAACGCAAACCGCCGTCGAATTTAGAAAAAGCGTAGGATTCGACATGACGAACGTTTAGCATTTTGCAAAGAGCACAAGCCTATCTTAGCTTTACGCGAATAACTCCCGTTGAAATATCAATAATAAAAGCTTTTAAAAATACAAAAAAGTGTGAAAAGTCACGTGGCTGGCTTTATTCTTAAGCTCTACGCCCACTGAAGTGACACGTACAGCAATTATGGCCGTCTTCAGTGAAACTTAAAATAGAAATAGCAATTAAAGGTTGATTAAAATAAATAAATAAATAAATAAATAATGCTGGACATTTCACACAGCATCATTGTAGCCCCAAAGTAAGCAGAGCTTGTGTTATGGGTACCACATGACTGATACACTACTTATATTTTTTTTTTTTGTAAATACATACATATTATACATAGAAAACACCCAGACCCGAGACAAATATTTGCAGATCATGCAAACATTTGTCCCGCGGCGGGGATCGAACCCGCAACCTCTTGCGTCTCAGGCGGGCATTCGCCCACTGCGCCACAGAGGTCGTCAAATTAAAATAAATACAATGATCTTCAAGGAAGCTAGCAGGCTCTGAGTTTTATTAAATGAAAAATCAGATCGTTCAGCTTTCTTGTATTTAATAAACATTCCATTTGCAATCCAAGAAAAATATGATTTGATCCTTTGAAGTTGCTTAGTGGGGGTGAAAGGAGACGACACGTGCAGAAGCAGGTGCATGCGTTTGAAGAACAAGTATACCCCTTCAAACAAAAAAGATTTTTTCAAATCGTTCCAAGCGTCTTCGAGTGATCAGTGAACATACCTACATAAAAAAAAGATTCCGTAGAATGTTTTTGTAGTCTGTTAAAATAATAAAGAAAATTCGGGCCCAAGTTAAATAAAGTTAACGTATCTACGGCTGATTTTAAAGAATAAATATTAGCGGTTGGTCTTATCGACTTCAAAAAAAGGAAACTTTCAAAGGAAAGAGGCAATTCTCAGTTCGGTTGTATTTTTTTAAATATTTGTTGCCTAAGAACTCCGTTGTTTGTTAACCCGTTGTTTTTTTTTTTTATTTGAAAAGATATACAAGTAATGATAATTATTATTACGGGACTTTATCACGATTGCTGTAACGTGTTCGAAACGTCGGGAAACAAAATAAATAAAAGGTACGCGATAAAATCCCGTAATAATAATTATCATTATGTTAACAAATCGCGAAAGTTTAACAAGTGATATACAAGTACTTCCGGATTTCTCCCATTTGTTCTAAACCTGATGAGATCCATTAGGAATTAGGGAACACCACACTGTCTCCATCCATAGCTAGAAGCTAGTATCATGCTGAGATTGGGCCTATTTGGCACCATAAAGAGTAGTAGGTAGGTACAGTCAGCGTCATCAATCGGTATCCCCCTATTGATTTTAACAAGGACCCTTTTCATTTCAACTTTGGATTTCAGTCGGATTTGCTAGTATACTTATGGATATCTAATTTCGCTCGAGTTCCTATACTAGTAAATCCGACTGAAATCCAAAGTTGAAATGAAAAGGGTCCTTGTTAAAATCAATAGGGGGATACCGATTGATGACGCTGACTGTACGTGAGCACAATAATGTAAACCTTTTTCTTTAGATTTTAGTTATTTTTGTTTGTGTTATTTTTATTCTATTATTATGTAGGTACTGTAGTAATAGTGTTTACTTCCCGGATTTTCAAGTCAATAGGTATGAAGCGGGCCAAAGCAATAGCTGCGGTGGTTGATACTGTGGGAAGGCCCCGAATCGTCTTGATCGCAAAACCACGCTGCATACTCAGGAGAGCTTTCTTGACATACTTTTTGTGTGCCACATGTCCCCAAATACCTGCGCCGTAAGTAACCGTTGGTTCGATTACTCGCTGGTAAATGAGTCTGACGTTCTCCGAATGGGCTCCGTACGTTGGTCGAGTGTACATACACAGTTTGGTAAAGAGGCGCGTTGCCTTTTCAGTGATATATCTCACATGGGGACCGAAGAGAAGCTTCTCATCCAGGATTATCCCGAGAAGCTTGATCTTATTCTCGTATTCGAGTTCTTGGCCTTCCATGGAGATCCTTGCGTCTTTGGCTTTGGGGGTAAAAGCGATCATCTGTGACAACACTCGCTCTGCCAAATTTTTCAGATCATCCACTTTTTTAGCTGATACAATTAAGAGGACGTCGCCAGCGAAAGCTTGTAAGTGGCATCATGGTTGGAGTTGTGTATCAAGCAGTTCGTCTAGATTAGTCTAGAATGATGTTCCAGAGGACCGGACTGCATGTTGATCCCTGAGTGCAACCCTTCGACATTCGCTTGCTGACCCGCTCCCCCGCATGGTCCAACATAACTTCTCTGTCTCGTACATAGTCTTCGATAAGACCATATACGTTTTTGGGACAGTTCATCCGTCGGAGCCTATGGAAGAGAGCCGGCCACCAAGCATTATCAAAAGCCACTTTGATATTCAGGGATACAGCAATAACAAGCTGCTTGTTAGCCTTGGCTTGCTTCATAATGCCGATTGCAGTATCTACGGCCTGCACGGTGTTTGTTTGCTCCTGAAAACCAAATTGGCGGTCGTTACTGTAGCCATGTTTAGCAGCCCAATAAGTAACTTGCTTAATAAAGAGCTTCTCGAGGAGTTTGTCAAACACCGGCAGGAGTCCTATAGGTCGGAACGATCCTAATGCACTGTAGTCTGGCTTGCTTGGCTTGGGAATTATCCTAACATAGGCAATTTTCCATTGCCGCGGGAAATGTCGCAGGGTCAAACACCTATTCATAATGTCCGTTATATCAGCCTGGGGTACGCTGCGCTAACTACTGATTACGCTGTGCCTTTCCTAATATACTTACTGTAACTTGTGTGTGTCAAATAAACGTTATTCTACACATGTTTGTCGAGTCTAGGCCAACGCGAGAAAAGGCCAACTAGTAGTATTTGCCATCGCTCGGTGCCGCTCGCCTAGATGGCCGAGTGAATACAAGCGCATGGTTTGCACAGGCTTGCCAAACGTCTGGGCGGTAGTACTTGCCTTGCATCAATTCTTGCGTTTCGCCAAACATATACAGGGTGTGGCAAATTCTTGGTCACTGAAAGGTAGCTACCTTTTCTCTAGTAGTTAGAGAGTTTTGTTCTTAGGAAACTTCAGTTTTATTTTGAAGAAAAAAATAATTGCATTTTTAGATTTTTGAAAAAAGTACAGTTAGCCTAAAAAATTACATTTGTCAAAAAAAACAAGTTGGTTTTAATCGACTCTATTTCCCACAAGGAACTAGACTTGCGCAAAATGCATCACTGAAGAGAAAAGAAAGATACATTTCATTTCACACAAAGATTCATATCCCTCTTTGTTATCTTCTTATCTTTTTGCTCAGTTTGCTCAGTGCATCAATTCAAAGTTCAATCCCTTTCCCTATGATTGAAATAAAAGAAGAGTAGAAGAGTAATGTGAAAGAGATGCTTGAATGGTACATTTTTATTGTAAAGTCATATCGTCTCGTTCGCTCACGACGATTCACGACGACGAAGACTCAATGAGTATTGAGTAAGTGAGATACATGATAGAGCAAGAGCGAGTCAATATTCGCCACGAAGTTCGTCGCGGTATCTCGGTGAAACTCGGATTTCCATTCCCATTTCCTATGTGAGTAAGTGAGCAAAGTGATAACAAGATGTATATTTGTCTCAAGTGATTGAAAAGAAAGGTGAGTAATATGGGATGATGGTATTCACTTTTCTCTTTCCCTCGCGAGCTACCCAAGTCTACCAGGAACACTTCTCCCAAAGTAACTTATCAAATCAAATCGTAAGTTTTTGCAATAATTCAAAAAAACACATCCCACCCTGTATAGGCGGCATTACAGCTTCTTTCATTTCATTGTAAACTGATTTTGAAATAACAACCCTTTAAATCGCGGTGTACCATAATACAACAAAAGTACATCCGAATCGGTAAGGCCGTTTCTGAGATTGGGCGTTTTTTTCCACTCGACGGCACGGCACGTCAACGGCAAAGGGCTACGTCGAAAAAGCCTGATGCGAGTAGATGAAGCGAAAGTTTGTCACGGTGCATCCACACCGCAGTTATTTTTTGTTGAGCAACACTGCAACATGGTAACCATTAGGTAACTTTCTATAACTTTTGTGGCTACATGTTATGCTGCGAATACACGCTGGGCCAGCCTAAGCCAGCGTGAGTGAAGGCGAGTCGACGCAAGGCGAGTGGTACCATCCACACGCTTGGCGAGTCGACGCAAATCAATATAATTTGGCGCTCTTGTTCACTCGGCCAGCTAGGCGAGCGATGGCAAGGCGAGGCGAGTGGTGCTGTCCACATGTTGGCACTCGCGTTCACTCGGCGAGCCTAGGCCAGCGTGTGTACGGGCCTTTACTATTTGTCGAATGTTACTCATCGCTTCCATACCGCCAATAACATAAATTAACAAATAACAAAGAATAACTTGAGCTCCATATTTTATTTTATTTATTTATTTATTTCCAAAAATACAGAATACTAACTTAGGATCTGTCTAATAGTGTTTTTAAACTTAGATTAAGTTTGACTAAACACTAGGTTCTCGAAATTATTACAACAAAATTTATCTCAAATGCAAGCAAAACACAGCAACGTAATTACCTAGTTATAGCAATTTAAAAACATAAAAAATAAAAGATGTAGGTTAGCGTGGGTCGATTTTTTTCAAATGTTGAAAACTAAGGATGGGTAGGTCTCAAAAGTTGCATTGGGTGATAATAATTAAAAAATAATTAACAAAACCATAATTGCATATAACTTTTAGCCCTCTACCGGTACCTAAATAAAACGAAAAAAGCTAATTTTCGACTCCACTTCCTATTTGATTTACTTGTACGTAATATCACTTTCACTGCCTAAATTGTATAATTTTGTAACATACGGTATATCTATCAAGTAATATGTGAGCTTGCTGCTTCGTAAACTCATTAGAGAGCAAGATAGATACACTTGCATATCACCAAAATTCCTAAATTTTGGCAGTGCACTTGTGATCTTGACGCGGGAATACCATTATTATTTTGGTTTTGTTTTGAAAGTTTTTGCATAATTGATATTGTCGTGCATTAAATAAGACTCATTCGGACTGTATTTCCAGTTAATTAGTAGTAAAATTGGCCTTACGTGTGTGTCAAATACGTACTTTTTCAGAATGAGTTCAAAAGTGTTGAAAAGTCAAATTGACGTAAATTGTCCTATCTTTGGAACACCCATTGTGTTATGTGCGAATGTATTACCTACTGTTAGTGACGTAATAAAGTCTATTTTGTATGTGCGACATGATTTGCAAGAAAAAAAACGAAAGAAAACAGCCATCTGTTACCGAGGTTCTTGCCTCGGTCTGCCGCGAGATCGAAAAGATCTGGACTTCTGCTTCGATTCTGACTGTGAGCACTAAACGCATTAAGGACTTGCTCAAGAGGTTTTATGATGAATACTTAAAGCTTATTCGTTATCCCAAACAAAAAAGAACTGATTCTTATGAAGAAAAAGTCCAAACTTTTCGACAAACTGCTATGACAAGTCTCTTTGATGTCGCGGCTTGTAAATGCAGTAGTTTCGATTCTTGCACCTGTTCTAGGGATGAGAAGGTTTCTATTATTGAACGGTCGTTCCTGTTAGACCAAAGGACCAACAGAAAAATGATGGTAGGTAGCCTCGATCATCACGCAATCCAAAAAATGCAGCGAGCATTTGAAAGGAGCATGAAAGTTCGCAAGACGGAAAATATCCGGCATGAAGTTCCAAGTGCAACGCGGAAAATTCATTCTGCGCCTAGAGAGATAAGAGACTCTATTGGTGACAGAGAACCGGTACCGTTCACATCAGCTGCAGTGCAAAAAACCATTGTAAAATACAACACCGTAAGACTGCCAAAGTTGGCGAGGGTATGTGACCGATACGGAGTTTCTAATCAATCAGCGGCTGCTGTTGCAAGTGCAGTGCTCCAGGACGTAGGATTGGTTGCTGCTGAAAAAAAACCGATTCATTGGAACGAGTTATTAGTTAGTCCTATGTTTTACAGGATTTCAGATTCCACTTTATGTGTAATAAAACTGATATAAGTTTAGAATTTTCCGAATTTCCCTGTCACACCCAAGCTGTTGAGCGTTGTGTGAAGCTAGTCACTGAAGCTTCTATCACAGAAGCAGGAGAAAAGGCGCACGACGGTATTATCCGTACGAAAATTCAGTCTAGATCTTTAATGCTATCCTTTGATTGTAAGGCCGAATTCAGATGCTAAAATTGGAGATTTTCCTCTGATTGAAATACATTTTTTACCACAATATGTCAATTAAAATGTTACTGTCTTCTCTAAATATTGTTAAACGATGTTTGATTAATAATAAAACGTATTGTAATTGGAATTAGCTTGTTCACTTTTCATATTTTATTCACTTAAGTTTGGTCAGAAAATATCAAGATTTCCGAAATTTCAAACGCAAGTAGAGGGCTATAAGTTATATTAGATAAAAAAACGAATTACTACATATTATTGTTCTTGTGATTCTGCAACTTTTGAGACCTACCCATCAGCAAAAAAACAAAATTCATTCAAATCGACCCACCCTAATGTAGGTACCTACTCAAATATCTACGCATATATTTTAGCCGTGTTGAGGTAACATTCTCTAACAATGTTATGGCTTGTTAGAGATTGTTGACTGTTTTTAAAAGTTAGGCAACGTTGCTTAAGAGGCCTGTGATAGGCGAATTTGCATAAAAACGTAATACCGAAATCATTTAAAATTTAAGCATATTTTTATCAGTTTATGTTGTTAGATTAGGAGAGTAGGTATTTATCTAGGTTCCTGTTAAACTTTTGTTCCGAAAAACTTACCTAAAAGGAAATGTAAGCAAATTGAATTGAAATCTTTGTAGGTACACCAAAAATGGCATTTTTTCTTTTCATTTGTTCTATAGTAAGTTTTTTGGAACAAAAGTGTAACAGGAACCTAGATAAATACTGCCTTTATCCAAATAATAACGTAAAGTGATAAAAATATGCTCCAATTTTAAATTATTTTGGTATTACGTTCCTAGGTACGTAGGTACGTTCGCCGGTCCCTTAACTTTTACTGACACGGCAACATTTAATAGCATTAAATAACTTTTTGCAGGTTCCGTTCTACATATCGAAATTCGCTATTTCAAGCATCGGCATTTCAAGGATCGGTTTTCGGACTTTTCATATGTACCCTTTTGCAGTCGTATGTTGCTGAGTAACATTTGGAAACGTTGATCAACAAAAAATAACTGCGGTGTGGATGTGTCGCAGGCAACTGGTTGAATTAGCCATTCAATTAAATGCCTAGGCATTTCATTGAGCGCCGCCATTCAATTGACTGGCTGACCTTCGTTTAGGCGTCGTGTTGAACACAACGTTCCACACTTCGGCTAAACGAAGGTCAGCCATTCAATTGAATGGCGGCGCTTAATGAAATGGCTAGGCGGTTCACTTGCACACAGAAAAAGTAAGTAGGTTTTGGTTTTTTTTTTTATAGCACGCGTATCACACACCCACGCAGAAAGGCTGCTCGAAGGTAAATCCATTATTTTGTGGCATACGAATAACACTGGGAACTTATTTTGTTTATTTTTCACGACAAAACAACACACAACATTCAAGAAACACCAGCTGTAGACGCCATCTTGTGAACAAAGCGGAAGTAGCGCCGCGGTGGCAGAAAAACATACTTCATAAAAAACTTTATAAAAACATAATTCAATTAGATGGCGGCCTTTCAATCAGGCAGACAGAGTGTTGAACGTTTCAAACGCTTCAATGATTCAACTATCCGCCTAGGCATTTAGTGAATGGCGGCACTCAATGAAATGGCTAGGCATTTAATTGAATGGCTAATTCAACCAGTTGGCTGCGACAGATGCACCGCGACGAAGTTGGGACGAATGGAAATCCGTAATGTCTACCTACTGTCTCTGAAAATAGTTATTTTATTATGTTATTTCCCCCTTACTTATGAAAGATGTTTAAAGTTAAACACTGGTTAAACAACGTCCTGTCTCTGTTTGTCGCTACACTATCCACAAATAAAGACAGGACGTTGTTTAACCAGTGTTTAACTTTAAACATCTTTCATAAGTAAGACCCTTGATGTATACTCGTCGTATACTGACCCGGTGAACTTTGTACCATCTCAGATTACTTTTTGTTCTTAGGCTCTGATAGGGTTAATTATAAGAAATAATTAATTATTTCCAGTAACCAGATAGCTTGTTTACTTTTGAACGCTAATTGAATTGCCCATTCAATTAGTGATAGTATTTGATACTTTTCATTCAAAAAAGCTGTACTGATTGCAAAAGTAACAGGATCTGCAGTGCGATTCGGACTTCCGAAAATGCATCCGATACTATGATTTTCTTCGGAAAGTTGACGTTTTTTTCAGCTAAGAAACTTTATTTCCGAATTAGGAATACATTACAAGAAGTGTGAAATGCCCTGCTGAAAACCTAACATCCGAATAATATTTAATGGCTTCGAGAAAAGGATGGTACGGCTGTGCTCGACTTGGCGAGGCACTGCCGAGCCTCCAGATAATAATGAATTTATTGACACTTCGCTCATCAAAATCGGATGAGTAAGTGGTTTAGGCGCTACGGTGGAGCATTATTAAGTTAATACATTTAAGTATGTAGATTGCTAGAAACATAACCTAGTCAAGTAAATATAATTATTTCAGTTGTATGTTATTTATATTAGACTCATAAATATTGGCCGACGATCATTTTTAGTGGTTGTCTTACCTAAACCCGTGTAGTTTTGTTATGTCAGTCTGTCTGTCCGTCCGTCCGTCTGTCCGAGGTTTTGCTAAGAGACCGTTAGTACTAGAAAGCTGTAATTTTGTAGGGGTGTGTACATGGGGTATCGTTGAATAGGTCTATTAAAATGATTTAAGGAGTTGCTAATACTGTTTTTCGATTTAAAGCTCCAATAACGAAATATTAAACTTTAAAGTGCAAATTTTTGTTCCAGTAGGGCGTCCTCCCTCATAATGATAGTGCATTTAATGAACTTTAAAGGAAAATTATAGCGGTTAAGATAACTATTAGTTTAGCAGTAATAGTCATTGGACTTAGGTGTTGCATAATTTTGTACCAAATACAAAATCCTTAGAATAAATCCTTGAAAGTGACTAAGATGAGGTAGCTTGTTTATAACGGGGGGCTACTACGGAACCCTACTGCGCGTGGCTCGACACGCTCTGGACCGGTTTTATTTATATTATGATTGTTATTTGAAAAAATAACATGAATGCTTAGTAATAGTAACTTATTGGTTGCAACGATGGTTCTGTTGTACACTGACTAATTAAAATATCACTAAAACCGAAAGTTTTTATTACGTTCACGCTAAAGACCAAAACAGAATAACATTTAAAGTGGCATTATTAAAAATACCTTGTTTTTCGTCTTGTTTTTTTTTTAAATACAATACAACATAGAAAAACACCTAATTACTTTTAAAGTCTCATTGAGAGATTCAAGATTTAATATGTATTTTTAGGAAAATATTGTCCGAAATGCCACTTTCTGATACGACAAGGACTTTTTTACCCATTATATATTGTAGCATTTGGAAGATATTAGCGGCCCAATGTTGGCGCGTTGTACGCAATGCAGTCCCCGAATCCGCATACTATCCCACCTTTACACTGCGTCATATTTCCTGGAGTAACTAAGTAGGGAAGTACGTATGAGTCATTGATCAACTCAGTGGTGACTTTCCCCTCTACTTATAAAACTCTGTTAAAATTGAAACACCGTTTAAACTATTGCCATCCTTTTTTGGTTTATATAGTGACAAATAGTGACGGGGCGAATCATGAGCATTTTTTAACCAGCGTTTAAGTTCATAAGTAAGGCCCTGAGTTTTTAGACCACCGGACCTTGGACTCGGCTAAGCTATTTTACTTGGGACCGATACTTAGCGCCTTTCGAAGTAAGGAAACACTCAGTTTATACTACGCATCTATTTTGGTACTGATATGAAAGTTGCTTAACTTCGCCAATCTAAAAGCTATTAAGTAGTACGTATATCGGTGAAGTAGGACCCATAAGCCCATAACACAAGCTCTGCTTACTTTGGGGCTAGATGATGCTGTGAGAAATGTCCAGCGTTATTCATTTTATCTATTTATGTGCCTCTGACTACACCTAGAAATTTTAACTGTTGTTGAAAATCTGAACATTATAAAATTTAAATATGGGATATGATTGTTATCATAAGATAAAAAAAAAAAAAAAAATTGCAATATTTTTTTTCAGTTTTAATTAAATATTTTTTAAGACGTGGTAGATTATTGTCTCAGATTTTTAGGCGTTTTAAGATCCTATGAAGATATCATAAGGGTCAGAGCGACGTCTATTGTTAAGTTTGTAATTAGTTTATTTAATACTAGCGACAGTTATTGTGGCTTAAGAAAAAAATTGATATATTTTAAATTTATGTTAAAAAAGTTTAAAAATAAAAATATCAATGGTCAGCGTCATCAAGTAGGTAACGCTTAAAATTTTTGTTTTATTCATAATCATAACCAAAATAACTCCCACGCGCCACGCCGCGTAGTAACAGAAAACCTTATCTGATATTAATACAATTTGGTCGTTTTAATATAATAGTAATTTGTATAATAGTAAATTGGAAGTAATAATTTTCAGTAAGTTACTTAAAATAACGAATTAACGATTTTAATTATTAACTAAATTCTATTTTTGTAAATAAGCGTTAGCATTCAGTGAATTCGCCCCTCATTCCATAAGGCTTGTTGGTCTAGGGGTATGATTCTCGCTTCGGGTGCGAGAGGTCCCGGGTTCAAATCCCGGACAAGCCCAATGTTTTTGCTCCGGTTTTTACTTGTTTTCTAATTTCACCGATTGCGCTCAATCAATTTACCATTTAATTGTACAGCGTTCGTAAATATTTTATTTTACAAAAATTTTGCTTTTATTTATCAACTCCCACCTTAACCCCGCTAATTTTACAGGTATTTTTTTAAAAACACTCGTAAAAACACAAAGAAAGATACTGTTTAGATTGTTTTAGTCACGCAGTTTTAATCTTCAGCGTGAATAAAATAAAAACTTTCGGATTTAATGATTATTTTAAAGTTAATTGACATATTGTATTTTAATTTAATGAAATTGGGAAATAAATGGCTTTATTAATATTATTATTATTATTATAAAGTTAATAATATTATGGTTTTTTTTGTAAGTAATTCAGTGTAAAGCAAAGTCTCCACTGGCAATAAATCTTGCACAAGTAAACTTGCGCACGCGACTTCCAACGTGTAAACGCTCTCGCAAGTGGGCTTCTGCATGTTTTAGTGACTTATCGAACTTGCTGCAAGCCCCATGTGTATGCAAATAGAAAAATTTGCAGTCAGTTGAAACTAGTCGTCAATTGACTTCTGTAAAAAATTGCGTAAGTTACTTGCCTGTGGTAAGACACTTTACTTAATCACTAGACATACCTAAATAAAATAAATAAACAAATAGTGCTGGACATTTCACACAGCATCGTGTAGCCCTAAGCTAAGCAAGCTAAGCTGAGCTTGTGTTATGGGAATAACATGTCTGAATAAACACCTATACTATAGGTAAGCCACAAGGACTTTATGTAAGCCATTTAACGGAGGAAGCTCCCTACGAAGTTTACAGGGTCGCGGGCGGGTGATTGACAAATTTTTGATTTTTGAATTACGAGACACGGAGTGAAAAATCTGAGAAAAGATTTCGAGATATGTGACGTCAACGATATGCTTACATTTTACAAATTTATTTTCTAGGAAAAAATAAAATATTAAACATCATCATCCTAGCGATTTCCCGGTTGCGTCCTTTCGGAGCCTGGGGTCCTCTAAATTTTTAAATATGTTTAAAATTTGTACCAAGTTAAATATTAAAAACTCATTTTTATATTTTATTTTATTTTATTTTTCTTTATTGAAGAAACCAACAGCTACAATAATAAAACAGTTAGCTTAAGTAAACAATTATGATAGAAACAGCCAATAATAGGTCTCTCTTGATAGTTCTATAAACAAAATAGTACTTAATCCTACAAAACACATCATGATAGGTACTTGTTTGTCCAAGATCCTTTTACAGTGTTGCAATAGTTGAAAACCTACCTTACTAGGTTTGAGATTATATTTTATTCATTACTAGCCCGCCACACGGTTTTACTCGCATGAAGTAGACACTTTTAGCTGCATTCATTCATAGCACTCAGGGACTAGGTATGTAGCTTTCTACTAAGTAGTGAAATAATTTTCGAAATCGGCTTGGTAGTTTTAGAGATAAAGTTATAACATTGGTAATGATTAAGTATATAAAAAATATTATTTAGTTGCTAATATACATGTCACTTGGACTGGATTCTTCGCTTTCAATGCTACTATTATCAGAATCATCTTGCAAATTAATAATCAATTGGTCAACAGCTTCATCCAAAATTTTGTCATGTTGATGATATTCGTCCTCGATTTGAATTACGTGGTTTACAGTTCATCCACTTCTCGGCAGAATATTCAGAAAATAATCCCTCTAAAGTATTTTATTTTTGGGCTAGATTCGAGTCGATCTCTTTTCGAGCTAACTGTCCATTAAGGGCGCTACTCACACACCTGCCGCAGGGGCAATCTAGGTGGCAATCTAGGTGCGTGGCGGTTGTCGCGATATCGGGAATATCTCTACTCCCGATATCGCGACAACCGCCACGCACCTAGATTGCCACCTAGATTGCCCCTGCGGCAGGTGTGTGAGTAGCGCCCATTAATGTCCCCCCAGAACAATTCAATGGGATTAAGATTGGGTGGTATGGTCAGAGCCTAGGGTCTAGATCTTTTTCCTAAATATTCGTAAATATTTAATGTGATTTGCTTACATTGACTTGCAAGTTTTTATCCGATGACAATCCGATGATGAATGATGTGTGTAGTTTACCAAGAGCGAGTGGATCTGTCAACACGTGTGTCTGCTTGCCTGGTGACAAGCAGACTGAAAGCAGACTGAAAGCCGACTTCAATACTTCTGCCGCCCGCTCTCCGCGAGTCCCCCGCCTATGACGCCCCTCACCCCTGTAAATTTGTAGGGAGGTTTCTGACTCACGTGGTTTACCTATAAGTACTAAGACTTTTTTGTCTCGGGTCTGGTGTGTTCTATGTAACATAGAAAATATTTGCAGATCATACAAACATTTGTCCCACGGTGGGGATCGAACCCGTTACCTCCTGCGTCACGGCATAATCTTACTTAAAATGGAAGTATACTTCATTTGTAAGAGAGTTGTTCATTGTTAAACTGAATCTTTCTGATACGGTTAATTAATTTGAAGAGAAAACGAGGACTTCAGAGCCGCCATTTGCAAATTATTGTCATTTCAAAAGGAAATAACGAGTAGCAATATAATTTTATCATACTCTTCAAACACATTTAGTAAATGAATTTATTTTTAAAAACTCACGTTCTAAAATCATAATATTTTATAAAAAGAACTAGAAACTGAATTCAGAGCTTTACTGGTATAATTTACCAAAGGGTAGTATTTAAACGAGTGACTGTAAATTCAAGTTTTAAGTGTCAAAAATAATTAATTTACGTTGTAGTATTACTAAGTGAGCGACTGACTGCGAGTGACGAGAAATCAACAGAACAGCAACTTACAAACATTAATTTGAGTTACTTAGTTTTTTTTAGTTTAATTTTTGTTTGAGATGAACGTACAACCTTACGTCCTGCATTTTTTTTCAATATTCGGCAATGGTTTTTATTATACTGAGCGGCATTTAATCTAAATGAAGTGTTTCGAATACATTTATGCGACCTGATTTTCGCTTATTCAAATTCATACCGCTCAAGTTATTAAAACAGTATGCCATCATCAGTCGCTAAGTTTTTTTTTATTCGATCGTTTTATTATTCCCCTTTACCAAATAATACTTTCCGAAAGCTTTTGGTTTGACTTGCTTTTTATATTTATTAGATAAAAAGTTAAATTAAGTTTAGTTTATATTAGGTTTGTCCTTTGTTCTCGGTATACATAAAAGAAGATAAATTGTTAAATTGTTAATACATTATTTAATTATTTTATTTAAATTCTTTGTTGCACAAAATTACAAAATAGTGCACCATTGGCGAACATAATTCCAAAGGCATTTTCTACCTGCTAACCAAAAGTTTGTAGGAAAAGAACAGAAGGCGTGCTAACAAAAAAAATCTTAAATAGTTAAATAAATAACCAAAAAAATAACGAGTTACCTATCTAACATACGTAGGAAAATTGTTTGTTTGGTTTCTGATTGACTTGTTGCTGAAAATGCAAAAAAAACGATGTATTATAAAATTGAATAATTTGCCTCAAGTTCTCATGGAACTGTATTTAAATAAAAATAATTACCTACAAATCTGGAAGAATCGGATGCAAATTTTTTGGTTTCATTAAAAACTTTATTTTCCGAACTATTAAAATAATACCTGAACCAACCCTTTTTTTAAAGTATATGTTAATAACATAATAAACTGTTTAGAAAAACAACTGATGGTAAATGTAAAAAATTATTCGACATATTTAAATTGTTTCCAATTCACCTTCTATCCCCCGTTGGGGGCGGTACCATCTAGACGTGACGTGTGGTCCAAATCAATGGATGAAGTCAAACGTAGTTAATTAAAACTAATTTAAGTCCGTAAACTCCTTAAAATCGGGGACAGGCAGGAATTTTGATCCCTGTTTGCAAAACAAACAGGAATAACCCTAAATCTCCATCAAAATCTATGCAATAAACACCAAGATAACAAAATATCAAAATATCAGCAGTGTAAAAATACAGATTTACTTACCGCAGAAATTTATCAAAATTCCTTAATAAAATAATTTAAGGCTTTCTAAAAGATGCTGTAGGTAACATGCAAATTTCAAATTGTTTTCTGTGTGATAGATGTATTATGTTTTAATTAAAAACATTTCCTGAAAATTACGATAAAATAATGTGTATAAAATGTAGGACGTCTCTTAACTTAGTCCCGGCAATGCAATACATTCGCCACTCAGCTCGCCAGCCTGACGGGAGTCACACACGTTTCTCAAATTCGCGGCACTGGCATAAATATACAAAAATATCTTATAAAAATAATTTCCTAATAAGTATGTACTTTCTTGTTGATAATAATGGTGTCTAAAATAATAAATAATAGTGCTAACAAATGTGATATTTGTTTAAAAATGTTTAAAATGGTCGCTAATAACATTAAAGCTTTTATATTAATTAAATAATGTAATTTTGACTAAAAGTGTATATAAATAATTAAATATGCAAGCAAAATAAAATGTTTTTTTTGTAATTGAATTTGAAGTGAGTGCTGAAGAAAACCTTGAACTTGGCAATGACCTTAGACTTTTCTCAATGCAAAAAATACCCGAACCTGAAAAAAACATTTTACGGATTTTTTACGAAATATTACTTACATGCATTGTGTTTCTTGCGGCCCACTCTGCGACCCGACGCGTAACGAGACACAAAAAAAAATTGGTACAGCAAGTTCTCCTTTTTAAATATAGCATATATTTCAAAGTAAGATCAATTTACTGCGTATAAATAAAAAAATCGTGAATTTAAAAGTTCTCAATGGTATAAATAGTCTGTGGAGTCTGTCGAGCCAGACGGCGGCAGTAGCGTATCCAGGGCCGCCCGCCTCATACGTAATAATAATGTATTGAAGGAAAAAAAAATTTCAAGTCTTTGAATTTTTCCGACTTTTGCATTTGCGATGCACCGTTTTTATATGTATATATTCGTTTTTTTTAAATGGATCCGACACGTGTTGGGTCAAATCGGGGCGGCGCGCAAGAATGCAGTCCACAGAGTAATTGTCGCTCAGAGGGGCGAACTAGAGAACCCGCGCATGCGTCCTCATGCTCAACATACATGCGTTATGCCGTGGCTGCACCTTCTTAACCTTATCTTAAAACCTCTAAGACCACAGCGCTGGGAGAAAACCCAGAGTGGATTGCCGCGAGACGGCCCGACTGTGAGCCAAAGCACAGTCACAGACACAGGGAATGCGGCTAGACATGTTTCAAAAAAGTTACGACACCTTTTTTATTATAAGTTGCACTTCTGTTTTGCATTCACTGTGGCACGGCGGCGGACGAGTTCGCGGATAAAGCATTAAACTGAGAGTCTGAATATGTAGAGAGAATTTAATATTTGCCAATATTAAATTCAACTCCGTTTTCCAGCTTCCAATTTGTGTATTAATTTAATGTTTCCTCCCTCGACGAATTACTAGGAATCGAGAGTCGAGCAATGCAGACAGGTACTTTATTTAATTCTGCACAAATGAAATGTTGGAAATTAATATTAAGTCGGTTTCATAAATGATAACGAACCACCACGAATTTGATGTTCATAAATAATTACATAAAAAAACATTGATCAAGCTAATTTTGAATAAATATTATTATGTAGGTTCAATTTATTTATTTAGGTATTTGAATTAAATTTAATTTTATGTAGATACTGTATTTGATGTTGATAAATAATTACTTAACAAAAAACATTGATCAAGATAATTGTGAACAAATATTATTATGTAGGTACAATTTATTTAATTAAGTACCTATTTGAATTTAATTTAATTTTATGTAGATACTGTATTTTATTCAAAGAATTTACTAAATGTGCATCAAAACTCTTCTAAAAATTTGAATTAAAATAGTCGTATTACCAAGTTCGATTTTGTTCATTTTTCCCACGCGACACGTAATACAGAGCCTAATACGCAGGCGCAAACACCGCGAACTTGCCCTAAATTTTCACAAGGCCAATCGCATACACTATGAAGCTCATGAAACCTAGATATTTTTGCTGCATAACATGCTCTTTATATAACTACTTATACATAAGCGAAAAAGTGATAAAAGAAAAAAGGTGCACCTATAGATAAATAAAGCGATGGTATTACTTACGTAGGAATACACAAAGTCACATTTATCCCAGCACGATTCCGAGCACACACGCACTCGGTGGAGCGCTACGTACCGACATCACGGCCGTGCAAATACTGAATTCGGTCAGCAAAGTTCGCTAAAAGATGTACAAAAATGCGCTTTAACCCTGAATACAAAGCATTTGGTAAGAATTTAATGATGGTTCTGAGAATCGCGCGTGCGTACCGCAATGGTATTGTCGATAAGTCGCAGAGGAGCTTAAAACTTGGGGTGAATTGAGGACGGAGGAGCGAATTTCGAATGTACAGAGCGTTCACCCAACGCGTCGCTAGCGCGCCAAGCAACCTGCCTAAAAATTCGTGGCGCACGTGATTGTACACACCACGCATACACCTCATGTGAAAAATGTATTATATTACTCGTAGAAAACCTTAAGAGGCCTGCGACAGGCGAATTTCCATTAAAAAGTAATACCAAAATCATTTAAAAATTAAGCACATTTTTATCAGTTTATGTTGTTAGATTAAGAGAGTAGGTATTTATCTAGGTTCCTGTTAAACTTTTGTACCGAAAAACTTACCTAAAAAGAAATGTAAGCAAATTGAATTGAAATCTTTGTCAAGGTACACCAAAACTGGCATTTTTTCTTTTCATTTATTCTATAGTAAGTTTTTTGGAACAAAAGTGTAACAGGAACCTAGATAAATACTGCCTTTATCCAAATAATAACATAAAGTGATAAAAATATGCTCAAATTTTAATTTTTTTTATTTATTTTATTTATTTTTTTTCATTTTTATTGTACACTTATGCTAATAACATAGGAAGGCAGAAACAAATTCACTCTGAACTATTTTGGTATTTCGTTCCTAGGTACGTAGGTACGTTCGCTGGTCCCTTAATATGTGAACTTTCACTTCAACAAAACATTTAAAAAAAAAAAAAAACGAAATTTTTGGAGACATTAGACATCACCTTGGTCTTCGACATGTTCATGTTAAGTAAGACCTACCCAAGAGAAGCATCGTAAAGATCTGTCAGCATACATTGGAGTTCCGTCATCCGCAAAACGGAGGTACGTCAAGAGGGCACCGTCTATATTAATTCCTTTGCTGTCCCATTCAAGCGCTTTCATTACGTGCGTTTGTAACGAAATAAATACCCTTTGACCATAACCAATGAACTTCGGGTCTAAAGTCTATGCACTATCCTTAATGGCCAATACGGCTTATGGGCTCTACCCTGGTGATGCCCCTCGAATTTACTTCTCGGAAGCTAGTTCGAAATAGTTTCACAATCACCTTTCATCAAAAGCACAAAGTTAACCAGCGAGGCGCTACAAAGTTTTGTACAACGCAACTGTTACAAAACATTGGAACAGAAGCCGCTTTTGAAAGGGCTATTTACAGCCAACTCGGAACCTCTGTAAGCAGCTTAAAATGAGCAAAGGTTACAGACTTGACGTAGTTTTTCGCGCTTCGCTTCGCGCAGTTTATGCATCAACACGGACTTTTGGGGAAAACTCTAAATGCAATGCTATCCAATTTTGTTTCATTTGCCCACATTTATGCACGTTCACGAACACTCAACAGTTAATAACACATTAACATTCGAAGAAACACATGTTTTTGAAAATGAAACAAAACGAAGACATGACTTTTTCAATTCCCGTCAAGAAGTTCTTCTTCCCTTGACGTAGTTCGTCTGACTAACTCTACCTCTAGCACCGCCCATTCTATCTGAAGTTGACAAAACAATTGAATGTTCTTTTTATTTATGTCTCTAAAGCGCACCACACACACAGCAGATAATATATCTTATGAAATATAAATCTTGACAGATTGCACCAAATATATTTTGTAATTTATATTCGCTGTATGTGGTCCTCCATAGAATTTGTATGGACGCGATCTCAAAATTTATATTTCATAAGATATATTGTCTGCTGTGTGTGTGATGGGCGTAACGACTTTTGTAAAGTATATTCTCAAAAACATCATGGCGTTTTTTATCTAACTAAAGCATTGAATCAAGCTAATAATACACAAAGATACGTAGTATCTCTACCTAATCTGTGAGTAACGCTAGTTAGTGTCTTTGGTAAAAGTTATTTGTTTTTGCGCAATCAATTAAAAACTTACTATTTACTGTTTCAAGCACAAACTAACCTATTTACGCATCTACAAACTTTTTTCTTTAATATCAAATGAAGACTCCAGGGAAAAACACGAACTTGTCACTTTTTTTCAAAACTGTGAATGCGATTCGTAGGGAATTTCCGGTACTAATAAACCGAACAGCGGAGCTAAAAAGGTCGCTATTGCAGATTCATAAATGATTCACACACGGTGATATTCTCGTTTTAGAAATCACAAAATTGAAAATTCCTTGATGCGTACCGGCAATTCATCTAATTAAAATGAACGAAATGAAATGAATTCAGCTATACTGGACCAAAATAAATTCTAAAACTTTAGATTCGGCGTCGCCGTATCGTAGGAAGTCGTAGTATCACAGAAACATCGAACATAATTATTATTCCGTTAATTTGCTTGGTTTTGTTTGTTTACGTTACGTTTATTCTGCTGTGAATTGAATTGCGTACAATTCAGCTGACATTTGACGTAATTAAAGATGAATTGCTTTAGCTGAATAACAATACTAATCTCGCCGTGAATCATATTATTGTGAATCTGCAATAGCGACTTTTTTAGCTCCGCAGGGCAAAACACGAATTATTTTTAGAGTTCTTGACGTTTAAAAAATCGCATACAGGGAAAAAACACAAGGTTCCAAATTTCAAAAATGCGATATCTCAAAATCTTTATAGCTTGACATATTCGTCTTTTTCCCTGGGGTCTTCAAATATGCTCTATAGTCGTATTGCTCATTATACGGACTAAAATTGAAGGAAAAAATGTCATTTTTCCTTCAATTTTGATTAGTTTTGATACTATTTATGTCAAAATTGAAGGAAAAATGACATTTTTTCCTTCACTTTTAGTCCGTATAATGAGCAATACGACTATAAGAGCGCTTGTAGACGTCCGTTTTTTTTCGCCGGACAACGGACCGTCAATAAATCGAAATCCAACGGCATAAATTTTACGCCGGAACGATATCCGGCGCGTTTACACACATTCATTCATTATTTTTTTCTAATATGAAATCTAAAATTACCTGAAAATTGTAGGTTGAAAAATGTACATTTATTTAGTTACGATTCATGGTTATTTCTAAAAAGATCTGCAAGAAGAATATTTAATACGCAGATTTTGTATTATTAGTATTGCGATTTCCTCCTGGCAAGAATTTAATTTTCAACCAAGAGTTCAATTTAAATTCAAGATAGGGTAACAGTCCCCGCACTGATTACCATTCCATTGCAATCGTTGCAATCACAATGGACATTATCATGTTAGAGGCTTGATTGTTCCTGAGGTTCCTGACTATTGCTGTGACTGGATCAGGTTATACTGTTGGGTATAACATGATGTTAGATTGACTTTTGTAAGAGTAGGTTCATTTTAATTTTGAGTCGGTAGAGCGTTTTCACATTATCCGATCCCATATCGGTATCGGACGCCGATACGATATCGGGGCAAGTAAAATGTATGAAATATGTACCTGCCTTTCACATTGTCCGACCCGATATCGGATATCGGAGCGGACATCTTTCCTTCATTTTACTTGCCCCGATATCGTATCGGCGTCCGACACCGATATCGGATCGGATACTCTGAAAACGCTCGTACTGTGAGCCGGTTCATTTGAGCCGGTCATTTTCCATTGACTATTCTTTATTTTGGCGGACTACTCACTCATTCGCATATGACAATCTTTTCGGTCAGTTCATTCTTTCTTGTCATTGTCACGCGAGGAGTGATTGAAGATTTAATGAAGCTTGAGGAAAGAGTAACGTCATGTTTTCTGATTTTGTGTGAGTTGAGCCGATCTTACAAAGTTGGATTTTGCACGGGCCAAAGGAGCCGCCTCGGTCACGGCTTACTCAACACTATTTCTGACTATTGATGTGACTGGATCAGGTAATCTTACATCTAAAAGTAAGTAAGTTCGTATGAGCAAGTGGCCTACTCTGGTGACGGAGTTTATAAGCCGCCTAAAGGCCTCCGTCATGGCTTAACGACTTAAAAGCCGGGACCGACATTTAACGTGCCCTCCGAAGCACGGAAGCGCTCAGCTCGTAATATCACTTGCGGTCACCCATCCCAAGAGTGACCGCGCACAACGTTGCTTAACTTCAACGATCAATCAAGAACGTCCAATCTTACATCTGAAATGTATTCATAGATTACGCAGATTCAGAGGCTCGGTTTGAGATGCAAAACCATAGTACAGGTACCCTGTGAATAGTCCTAGAGGATATTTCTCAATCGTAATCAATGAATAATAATAATGCCTGTCAAAGGTCCGGGACTCCATAGTCCCGAGATGTCCAAATTGACATACAAAATAATAATAATAATATAGCTTTATTTTATTCCTTATTAATTTAAAACTATTACATTATATCAAGATTCTTAGGTACATTATTATTACATATTGGTAAATTATTTAAAAATAAATTTCATGCATATTAAAACTAAATGCATAATAAGTACTTATACAATTTTTAAACATTTAAACAATCATTCATTTAAAACATGTTAATTTAATACTTATAATTTGATTAAATTAAATCTGTGCGGGTTTTTTTTAGCTAGAAACCATCTTTACTAAACATTTAAAACGCCAATGTATCCCATCAGTTAATTCCTTTAATCGTTATTGACTGATTTGATTGATTTGGGTTGAGTCACAATTTAAATCTAATTTGAGTTGAGAGTACTAAAATATGAAAATGTGACTACTACAACGAAAAAATATATTTCAAAAATCATAAAGCCTGGGATACACTAGGGAACATTTTGTCCCGCAACATGACGCGCAACACTTAATTTACGTGACGCTGCAACGTTGCATATTGTCCCGCAACATGCCCCGCAACATTGTACGTGACGCGGGGCATGTTGCTTGCTCCAGCGTCGGATACACTAGGGGACATTTTGTCCCGCAACATGACGCGCAACACATAATTTACGTGACGCTGCAACGTTGCATATTGTCCCGCAACATGCCCCGCAACATTGTACGTGACGCGGGGCATGTTGCTTGCTCCCGCCTCGAGAGCGAGCGCACGTGTCCCGCGTCATGTCGCGCCATTTGTCACCAAGTGTAGTCGCGTACGCAACGTGCCCAGTAGGCCTAACATGTGCAACGTCGAGAGTCGAGAAAAGAGACTTCTCGATCGGTTAAACTGCTCTTACGTATGCGTTAGAGCAGTTCGACCGATCGAGATATTTCTCTCGATGTTGCACATGTTAGGCTTGCTGGCCCCGTCAACTCTCTTGTGACGGTAGGTTCGGGAAGATGGAGACTAGGCGTGGTACTTCTACGTATATTCGGACAAAGTAACTGCCTTTTACCAAAATTCAGTTAACAAAATATGCCCTGGTAATACAATTCTTCGGCTTTTATTCCATGTTGTTATCCCTACCTTACTTTTTAAATATTTCCGGCAACTTAACAATAAAACTTCCGGAGTGTAAATTGTAGGTACTATTGAACTTCGTATCGCGTCTCAGAATTCCTCAGCGAAGGCCTCATAGTTCGAGAAATTATCAAAATAGCAGTTCAAAACAAAATAAACAAAATAAAAAATTTTTAGATACTTAGACTTATTTTTATTTGCTGGAATGCGAATAAAAATAAGTTCCCGAGTTAGCATAAGTTAACTTACCTTTACAAATATCTTCAATTTTTTGATCAGTTCTTGACAAACTTCTGGTACTTACTATTTTACGTATCAGTTGTTTTGACACTCGAAAAGTGTACGACAAGGAAGCATAAGAATCTCCAGTCGAAAGTACCTCAATGTAATGGCAAGTCTGATATGAGGACTAATAGCATTCCGTAGTATTGTATCCTGTTTGGCTATGGAAGGTCCGATCATTTGCAATAAAGTTTCAAAATCAGATGATGACATTCGAGTAAAATTCACAAACGATCCGTCAGACATTCGGAGATCACTTAGAATATTAACTCTTCTTTCTCGTTGTAGTAAGAAATTTTGCATCCACCACCTTCTCTTTCTTCTACGTTTCAACACACTCGATATAATTACTATGTACGCAGCACTAATAGCCACAACCTCCTCGGGCGACATTTCTATAAACACTGACTAGTGTAGCCCAGTGAACGCATATAAACATGGAAGCATTCTTTCGAGGCAAATATTCTTGCAAAATGGTACAATATTGCAACCGACCTGACACTTCAAATCCGTCAAAATTTCTTTGCTGATTGGTCAATAATTTTACTAAGACTCGGGACGCACAGTTAAAAGTCGACTTTATTCCCTCGATGTTTGGGTTAAAATTGCCGTCCAACGCTTGTCATTACCTGCCACGCCTCTGATAACCGAGATGATTTTATGTAATAAGATGCAATGCAAATAATTAATTCGTATTATTATGGTGAATTATGATAACAATTTCATAAGTATTACGAACTTCTATGAGTTCTATGGTAGCAGTTGTTCAAAGGTTCGAAATTATAATAAGTTTTAAGGAGTAGGTGGGTACTTATTACTCGTAGGTTTGTTTAGTAAGTAAAAACTTTGTAAGTATTTACTTTGTATTCCTAATCAAATAAAATAATTCAATGTTCTAAAATTAAGAACATTAAATTATCGAATAAAAATATGAAGGTAACTCGTACAAATTACAAAACTATTATCTAAGGTAGGTTACATCTATAATTATATCCAGTGAAAGTCAAAGTCAAAAAGTTTTATTCAATAAAATTATCTACAAAATATCACTCACTTTGAAGACCTCGGTGGTGCAGCGGTGAAGGCCCACCTGAGACGCAGGAGGTTGCGGGTTTGATCCCTGCCGCGAGACAAAGGTTTATAAGATCTGTAAATATTAGTTTCGGGTCTGGGCGTTTTCTATGTTCAGCCAAGACCATTTGGAACGGTTTTTTGGCATAATCCGTCAAAATCATAACCCTTCTTTTTTGCTTCGCCATAGTCGGGTAAAATTTTAGACACAACATTATGTATTGTATGCATGCCAATATTCATTACCATGACGAGCTAGCGCAATAAACATACTCGGCAGTAGTAGCACAAAATATTAAGTAGTAGCACTTGAAAGTAAAGGGGTAGTCAGAAGCAAGTCCAAATATAAGCCATCTACGGTGCGTGATATCTTAGTTCGGGGCGAACTAAGTAAGTATATAAGTATTCAAATCAGACTGGTAGTTCCTGAGATTACCGCGTTCAAACAAACAAACAAACTCCTCCGCTTTATAATATTAGTATCTATAGTGTAGGTACTAATATGAAATAATAAAAAAATATCAGTTAGGTAGAAATTAGGTACTTGGTTTGGGTGGCATAACACCATCCCTATAGACAAAAAACCAGGATTATTTTTATGGAAAAATGATAAATAGCGATGTACTTACATGTGAAAACTAACACCATTATTCTTGTTGTGTAAATCGGATCTACTTACGCACCAATTTACAGCACAACAAGGCATTTTTATGAAAAAAACTAGAAATTTAGTTGACCGTCGCCGCCAATGTCAACTTCGCAACTAAACTCGTCCGTGTCACACTTTTCAAGCCCCGCCTACCGTGTCACACTTTTCGTTGGGTCATTTTCTAGCGCAAAGAATGCTTCCATGTTTATATGCGTTCACTGGTGTAGCCGGCAAAATGTTCCAGGACAATTGTCGCGGGACACTTCACGTAGTTGTTGGGGACATGTTCCGCAACATGTCCCCTAGTGTATCCCAGGCTTTACTAGAAATGGAATGTTATGATGACGGCTGATCGAGTCAAATGAAAGAAACATTGTACAGAAAAATGAGATGCTGAATTTTTTTATTTTATTTTTTTATTTAACCTATCTCGTTCCACTGCTGGGCAAAGGTCTCCCCCAACTCCCTCCACATGATGAAATATAAATGTTAAATCTTTAGAACTTATGAAATAGGTACGCATACTTTCACTTGAAAAGCAGCTTTTCTCAACACAGGCAATGAGAAAGTTTCTTGGAACTGAACATTAAAAAGTTCAATCTACTACTATCATGCACTTGGTCTGAATCCGTGCACTTCAGTAAATACCAAGAACAGGAAATCTAAAACACAATAAGCAATATTAATATTCAAGAAATAAAACTATATTTTCCCCAACAATAGTTCTTATAGATAATTGGTTGAGAGCACAAATTGCAAAGCTGCATTGTTAGAGAGTCGTGCCTGAAGTAGGTTTATGCAATATCTTACGGGCCCTTGCATTCCTCGGACTATACAAGTGTAATATCCGATTAAAGTAGTTGATTTGTTTATGGCTGTGCTATGAATAATATAAGAATGTTTAAACTCTACTTTTATTTATTTACAGAAACTAAACTACTACATTTCATGGTTATCTTGTACTATAGACGAGTGTAGGACCTCATGTTTCTTGGAGAAATTGTATCTATGACATTAACTGTATCCATGACGGAGGCCTTTAGGTGGCCTAAAAACTCCGTCACCAGAGTTAGCCACTTACTCATACGAACTTACTAACTTACTGTATCGACTTGTGGAATAATTTTTTGAATTTTTAGATGGTTTGTTTCATCTTTGAATCCAGTTTTGTTTATTTAAAAATATACAGGAATGTAAATAATCTATCTTAAGGATTTTAAGTGGTATACCTTCAAGGCCCATTGATTTTTTCCACCCTGTATATGTTTATGTACATGTATTATTATGTTTATAATGTTCGTTTTTAACTAGTGACTTCATCGTGGCTTAATGACTTAAAAGCCGGGACCAACAATTTAACGTTCCTTTCGTAGCACGGAAACGCGCAGCTGTTAATGCCACACTACTGGTTACCCCCATACAAAACTGTGCCCCATACAAAGCGTTGCTTAACTTCAGCAAGCTATCAAGAACGTCCAAGCAAGCTACGCCATGAGCGCTTTAAAGAAAAACTCCCGAGGGGTAGCGCGAACGAAGCTGCGGGCAAAAGCTAGAGTCGATTTTAAAATGATAAAAAGTAATTGAAAAACACTTCTAAAGATCTCCATGTTACAGATTGTAAAATATAGTACGAGTACTTCGAATGCAGCGCCGAGCGGCGACGTCGCTGCAAAGAGGCCAGGCATGCGATGTCGCCTGATTCACTTGTCGGGAATTTAAGCAACCCAATAAAGTCCGAAACTTTACCTAAGATGCAGTAGGTTACCTGTGGTAACCTGTAATCCAGGGCCCTATTTCCCTATAACGAGTCTTATCGATCATCGAATCGAAACAAGAACGAGCTTGCCCCTTCGCACACTCAAGCATAGCGCTGAGATTGTCTTTCTAACCGACTTAAAAAAAGGAGGAGATTCTATGTTTGAATTAAATAAATTAAATAAATTGTGGACCGATTTAGATGATTTTTTTTAAAGGGTGTACTCCTCATGTAGCCTCATAAAAATTTGGTGGGGATCTACCTCTCAGCCAGCATTTGCATTAGCACTGTGGCTGTTGGAGCGCTCGTTTTCTTGTGATGACGCCATAAAAATACCGTATTTTCAAACTACATAATTTGCTGTAAATGTTGTGTACAGGATTATATTTGCAATACAGGAGTAAGGAAATAAAATGCAGTGACATAACAAGCATGCTCATAAAATACACTGGGTCTTCAAGTTCGTTTTAAATCATAAAAAAACGCTTTACTAGCACACCTGTTTTTCCACCATAATTTTTATTTTATTTCTGCTTTAATTTCAGAAATTGGTTGTAATAAGATTGTATAAAATGAAAAGTGATTGACGAATAAAATGTTTTCATAAGCTATGTCGTTCTAGGGTAAATTACATTACATTAACACGAAATTGATGACCAATTCCATTTTAAATTAATATAAAGTTAGCATAAAATGTAAGTTTTCTTTTGCCAGCGCAGTTAAAAGTTTTCTAGGAGATCGATCATCGCGACATGGCAACTTTTGCATGGTCGTATTACTCGGGGGAATTTCTCCGGGCAAGTTTATCTTTCCTTTATTCCTTTTGCACGTCACGCTATGGAATCAGGGCGGGGTATTTGCAGAGAATCGATATTGCTCGTGGTTGCTTGTATGCTGAAAGAACGGAGTCGCATGTTCTTATTTTTTCGCCAAAGGTCGCAACATTATTTCTTACGATACTCTTTCAAATATCAATATTGCCATGTGGTCTAAACAAAAATGAAATAATGTTCGTTGGGAAGAGAATAGGTATATGAAAACGACTGCACTGACGGCTTTTTTGATAACTGTATGTAAATATTTTTTTTTGTGAAATTGAATAAGGTAAATTCTGGAAGTGAAAAACTTAATTTGTGGAAATCCCCGTCTGTCAGGTATGATAATTTCGAATAAAGGAAACCAGCAGTTTGGCGAATGATGTTTGAATTTACGAAGCGCCAATACAAAGCAAGCGCAAAATTAACACACGCTAATCAGACCGAAATCGAATAGAACCCGATCTACCGATAAATTAGCAAGAGCATTAGTAGCGATTACACTATTCAATTTATCGGAGCTAATCTCGGAATCATCGCTCTGTGTGTGTAAAGTGTGCATCCTACTTTAATTATCCTATCTATTGCCAACTTCAGTCAAATGTAGGAAGAAAAAAGTAGGTTGCACAATACGCAATTCGTAGGCCAAAGGGCGATCCAGAGCGATGATTCTAGGTCTGTTTCCTACAAATCGGATAGTGTAATCGCTATTTTAGGGCTTATTTGTTTTATTTGACAAAAGCTTTGCTGGTTGACGTGGTTGAATATGCGTTTGCTAGCTAGAGGTACCTACATATTAAAGGTAGGAATAGCGATGGGCGAGTCGAGTTGGCTGATTCGAATAACTCGAATCAGAGTCTAAGCGAGTTGATTCGAATCAAGTTCATTCGCAACTCGAATCAACTCGCTTACCTACCATCTACTAGAATGCGGATAACGAATGCGAGTTATGCATATGCGAGTGCACGCGAGGTCGCGAGTCAGCGATTCGCCAACTCGAAACCGAAACTCGACTCAAGAATAAGAATACGAATACGGTGCATTCGACTCGACTCGCCGCGCCGATCCTTTTGGCGCGGATCCCATCCGGTTGATGCGAGTCGAGTCAACTCGCGTTGCGATTCGAGTTAGCGGCCGAGTCAACTCGAGTTATCCGAGTTGGAATAAAATCAACTCGTAACATCGCTAGGTAGGAATTCAATTTAATAAGCTTATGGAATGGGATCCTGGAACTCGAAATTATCTACTCAAATAATACGAGTAATATATTAAATTGCTACTGCTGCTACTGCTGTTATTTAGTTTGTTTAAACTACACATAAAACTGAAATTCGTCTCTAGGAGCTGTTTGGCGGAACTTTCAGTGAATTAATATTAAACCCACGTTTAAACTCATTTGATCCTTTGATTGATTGGTTACAAATTATGACAAATATTTTTCTATTAGTTGTTATTTTTCAATCAGTTTGTATGTTTTTATTTCAATCACTTCTTACTTAACCAGTGTACCTATTTGGATTAAACTTAAGGAAAAGTATAATAGGTAGGTAATTTAAAATGTTGGTACCACGAAGCCATGGCCAGAAGTTAATTAAAGTAGGTACAATATAAAGTTCAAGTTGATACCTTAAAGCCGCGTTTCCACTAGGCAACATTCGGCGCGTTGCACAATATGTTGCCCAACATGTTGAAAGTTAGCGCGGAACTTTTGTTTAACAACGCTGTCTGTCTACACATTTACTACTATGTTCAGTCGACAATATGTCGCCAGAGGAACTAGTGTTGATTTCACTACGGACATTTTTGCGCGTCACGTCACTCGACAACAATTGATGCTCAACTAACGATGCTCTCTAAACAAACAACAAGCCGCGCGTTATGTTGCGCGCCAGCTGGCAAAGTTGCGTGCTGTTGTGCAACGTTGCCGTACATGTTGAGCGTCACGACTTGCGCGCCAAATGTTGCCTAGTGGATGAAATGAAATGAATATTTATTCAGAAATGTCTTATCAAATGTTACATATTTCTTTATAAGTTTAAACTAGGGCAGAGACTTATGAATGAGTAGGTATCTATAACATTATATTAATGCTGTTACAAGCCCTTATTACCCTTACAATAATGGTGTAAAGACCTAGTTCCAGATTCTGCTTTGAGTTACTCGTTCTAACTAAGTAGAGACTTGTATGTATATACGAGTGATCGCTGCTTCGGCTAGAAAATAGGTATTTACCTCATAAAATAAACAAAGTATATTGCATGGTAACATGAGACGGTGCCTAGTATAACAAATGTATGTAAATAAGTAGGATACGAGGCTTCATTCATTCCAGAGAAATACGTGTACCTACGCTCTGGACAAACGGACTGAAATTAAAATGATCCTTGGTCATTTTCATATTATGGTGTAGAAACAAAACAACAGTAATATCTAAATCCATTTGGGTATAATCTGTCTGTAACTGTAAATACCGGCGGCGTCCGCATTAATCACAATGCAATCACCGCTTGTGTCAATATGAATTGCACGGCTAGAGCGACGCCATCAACGTAGAACTGCCACTGATATTTCATATTTAATTCAGGGTTGTATACGGGTCGATCTCCAGAATTGGCGTATTTGGTTTATCGCTATGGTGCTTTTTGAATATTGATATTATTACTGTTCTGTATTTTAGTTTCAGTTTTTTATTTCGAAAAGGAGGTGTCTAAATAAGCTTATTTTCATATTGGCCCCTAATTTTATCAACCAGTTTTTGAAATATTTAGGTGTGAAAATGTCAAGACCAAAGCGACCAATATTGATGCCAAAGCTGTATCTATAAATAATTTTAAGGAGTATCACTAACCTCATCATGTTCAAAAAATAACTAATACACAATTAGACGCATATCCCTCCGATAATTTGTGTACAATCTACTCTTATACTCGTAAATCGTAAACACCCAAATAAAAAAAATATAAGTAGAAGAGGCACAGACATACAAACAGACAGATACTGAGACAGGTGAAAGTAAATAAAAGCTGTTAAAACGCTTCCTTTTTCCCATAAAATGCAATATTTTGATCGATTTAGTCATTTTGACCACAGCGATCAATATCAAAGCAATGTTACTTTTTATGTATCAATCATAAAAAGTAACTTATTCAATGATTTTGCAGAGATGTAAAACAGTAGAAAGCTATAATTTTTACATGGTAAATACATCCCTAAAACCCTTCTAATTATTGAATTGAAACCTGAAGAAAGTGAATAACAAACGAGAAAAAGGTAGCATAGCAATCAAACATTCACAAATCCAAAGACAAAGTAATCAATTGTTTATGTCTATATCTCAGCATGACATGCCTGTCCCCCTCAGTAGACAGAGCACACCTGATGACAGCGTACATGGCGAAAACCGATTGGTTAAAGAGTTCAACTAGGGATGTAGATACGGATTCATGTCGATCCACAGCGATCAACAAAAACGCGCGGACACAACTTATTTTTCTCGATTAAAGCGAAACTATTTATTTATTGTTAACATTTAATTTAATTCAAGTCAAATAAATCTTTTTGTTTGTAGAATAAATAAAGAACATATCGCTGGTTAAATGCTAAACTACCACATTCCAAATTTAACTTTTTTCAGGAGAGCCATTCAAAGTTTTTGAAATAGTTTTTTTGAATTTCTGAGCAAGTCTTTCTTTCAATATCTATGTATGACCTACCAAAAGGCGGGTAATTTAAATTAGAATTAAAGTGCATTTTTAGTTTTACCCTAACTATAACCCAAAGTCTTATAAAACTAGAAAAGTGACTTTGCATATAACAATTAGTCTATATGGAAATAAAAATTATCAATAAAAGACCACATTTCATTAAAAATTTTAGGTTTATTTCACCAAATCAAGAATTTTTAAAGTTTTGTATCATATTAAGCAATATAAATGTTACATGCACAAGAAGGTCTTATTAAAATTCGAAATGCACACTTTTATAAAATAATATACAAAGAAAACTCAACAAAAATGATATCTCTATCAAAAGAAATTATTCTAAAACCATTAACACACTTCTAAACCCTACTAAAACGAGATCAACGTTTTGACTAGGTAATAGTTACCTAAAATCGAAATCACATTTATTATTCAGTAGTATTAAAACATTCTAAAGCTAAAAATCAGTGAGAAACATGAAAAAGAAATGTTACACAATGAACAAACTCATAAAAATTCGAAAAAAACAAACATTTTTAAATGAATAGATTCCACAAAAATAAATTCAAAAAGAATAGTCATTTCTATTAAAATAAATGCTTTTAAAAGTTTTTAAAACTTACTCTACCTTAGTCTAAAACGAGACCACAGTTTGACTAAATTACTTAACACACTTTATACTCAAACAAGATCAACATTTTGAGCTAGGTAATAGTTACCTTAAATCTAAATCACATTATTTATTTATTATTCAGTCTATTAGTCGGCAGTATTAAAACATTCTAAAAGTTAAAAATCTGTGAGAAATATGAAATAGAAATCTTACACAATGAAGTCTCATAAAATTTTTAAAAACAATAGTCATATCCATCAAAATAAATGAATCGAAAACGTTTTAAATCTAACTCTATCTTAGTGTAAAACGAGACCAACATTTTGACTACTAATTACCTAAAATTAACATTGCATTATTCATTAATCAGCAATATTTAAACATCTAAAAGTTGCAAAATCAGTCTGTATCTTTGATACAATTTAATAAGAGTAATCCTTAAAGGTTAACATAAAATGCTTTGTAATATTTTGGTATCACATTCTTTCTGATCAGCTTCATAACACCGTGTGTCTTTGCTTCAGGAACTTTGAGTTTTTGGGCATACAATTTCCTTACTATTACTTCGATTTCAGACCTGTTAGACTTCGTTTGCCTCTTTTTCAACGTAGACATTGACCTGTAATCTTCATTTTCGTAAGAAGTCTTGAATAAAAACTTGTTTTTGTTTTCTCTCTCCGTTTTCATTATCTTTATGTCTGACCATTTTACCTTAGTTCCGTTGGTGTCAGTAGTATAGTTGCTAACAGCCAAAGATTTCAAATCAAGAAAGCTTTCATGTGTAAGCTCTTTAACAGTGTAAGGTGTGCCCTTCTTTTTGGCCGTTTTAATCAATGTTATATACTGATCTGGGACATAAATGGGTGAAGACTTTAGTGCTCGAGTAATATTTCTCTGAATAGTGGAGTGAACAGAGTCTCCCTCATTTTGTGTGTGTCCTTTAATTAAAAATTTGTGGGTAACACTCCTGAGTATAGGAAGGACATTCACGGCATACTGGTACATTGCCAGCATAAATTAGTTCTTTTGTTGACCACAGCAGTTATCACTGTAAAACACTACGTCAATTAGTCAATTAGTCAATTAGTCAATTATTTATTTGTTATAATATATCAAATAAATAATATATATATTTGATACTACTGACACCAACGGAACTAAGGTAAAATGGTCAGACATAAAGATAATGAAAACGGAGAGAGAAAACAAAAACAAGTTTTTATTCAAGACTTCTTACGAAAATGAAGATTACAGGTCAATGTCTACGTTGAAAAAGAGGCAAACGAAGTCTAACAGGTCTGAAATCGAAGTAATAGTAAGGAAATTGTATGCCCAAAAACTCAAAGTTCCTGAAGCAAAGACACACGGTGTTATGAAGCTGATCAGAAAGAATGTGATACCAAAATATTACAAAGCATTTTATGTTAACCTTTAAGGATTACTCTTATTAAATTGTATCAAAGATACAGACTGATTTTGCAACTTTTAGATGTTTAAATATTGCTGATTAATGAATAATGCAATGTTAATTTTAGGTAATTAGTAGTCAAAATGTTGGTCTCGTTTTACACTAAGATAGAGTTAGATTTAAAACGTTTTCGATTCATTTATTTTGATGGATATGACTATTGTTTTTAAAAATTTTATGAGACTTCATTGTGTAAGATTTCTATTTCATATTTCTCACAGATTTTTAACTTTTAGAATGTTTTAATACTGCCGACTAATAGACTGAATAATAAATAAATAATGTGATTTAGATTTAAGGTAACTATTACCTAGCTCAAAATGTTGATCTTGTTTGAGTATAAAGTGTGTTAAGTAATTTAGTCAAACTGTGGTCTCGTTTTAGACTAAGGTAGAGTAAGTTTTAAAAACTTTTAAAAGCATTTATTTTAATAGAAATGACTATTCTTTTTGAATTTATTTTTGTGGAATCTATTCATTTAAAAATGTTTGTTTTTTTCGAATTTTTATGAGTTTGTTCATTGTGTAACATTTCTTTTTCATGTTTCTCACTGATTTTTAGCTTTAGAATGTTTTAATACTACTGAATAATAAATGTGATTTCGATTTTAGGTAACTATTACCTAGTCAAAACGTTGATCTCGTTTTAGTAGGGTTTAGAAGTGTGTTAATGGTTTTAGAATAATTTCTTTTGATAGAGATATCATTTTTGTTGAGTTTTCTTTGTATATTATTTTATAAAAGTGTGCATTTCGAATTTTAATAAGACCTTCTTGTGCATGTAACATTTATATTGCTTAATATGATACAAAACTTTAAAATTTGGAATAAAAAATGTCTACGGCCCTATTAACTTCCTTTTCTTTCAATACATTACTCCAGTCACAGTCGTTGATGAGTTCATAAAGCAATAAGAAGTCAGCTTTAGCAAAATTCCAGTCAGTATTTGTATCAATATTACTAGCCTCTAGCCGAATTTCCTTCCCTGTGGTTACGACCTTGAATGATATATCTAAAGGTGGGTGAAATTTATCTGCTACATCTACAAATCCACTGTCTGCCTCGCACACGTCAACGTGTTCTACATTATTACTTGTAAGCACAACATCTAATTTACTGCCAGTTTTGTTTGAAATGTTGTTATGATCCTTAAAATCACAAAATTGTAAAAAATAGTGTGTATAATTTAAAATATTGCATGAAGCACTGTTAAAATTTAAATCACCTAAAATAATTACTATAGAATTTTTTAACAACGTAGACATATTGTCTTCTACTTTGCAGTACCAGGCCATGTATTCATCATCTTTCGCTGATGGTTTTATGTAAACTACACACACATAAACAGTACGATTTTTACAGCTAAAAGATGCCCAGATATCCTCACCGTGACCTGTCTCAAGGTGATGCTGACGATATAGTTCTAACCCAGGTCTAGCTGCAAGCAATACTCCTCCCATATTAGAGCCTCTATCTCGTCTGATCAAATTCCATCCATAGGGGGTTACTTCAGCATCAGCTATTGAGTCATCCAGGTTTGTTTCTGTAGCCGCTATAAAGTCACACTGGAGTAGAGTAGTATTGTCGCGCCACTGCTGGAGTTTAGTTTTGACAGTCAAAATTGACTGTTGCCTTTTCATTCAAGCTTTTTAGGTAGGTACAGAAACACGCAAGATCCTATTTCGTTGACGCTTCGAGCTCCTTCTCCTTCATGCCAAACAAAACAAGTAGTATTTTTTGTGCCAAGCTCAGTAATCGTAAAATTTAGTAGGTTTATTTTTGAAATGTAGTAGAAGCTTGACACTTCACCTTGTGGACGAGGCATTACAGCTTGTAGGTCATAGACTGCTACCACAAAACTGTCACTGACATTCTCTTTGTCTTTGTCTTTTTCAGCTCTAGCTAGACATTTTTCTTTCAGGTGGAGATCGTACTGCTCTTGTAGAGATGACTTATCTTTAGCGTTAGCGTAGGCAGTACAATCTTCACATTGGTCTTTTTTTGGTTGCCAAAATGCGATATTAAAATCATTCATGAAGATATTGTAATATATTTGGTATGAAACGTGCTGTAATCCCTTAGACTCACAATCTTCAACATAGTCTCGGTGAAGGGCTGCGACGCTGGTACCGCCTTCAATGTATTCTCTTATCGATTGAGCACAACAATAATGGCTCTCAATCCGTGGGATAGAGTTTATATGGCGCCTTAACAGCATCAGTGACATCAGTATCTAACTTTTTATGGCTTTCATGCTTTCCTCTGTTGTCATTCAACTGTTCAAATCCCAGCTTACTATTCAACGTTTTCTTTACAACGGTTCTAATGGTTGTATCCGAAATAGCAAGAGTATTCATGAAGAAAATTTTGCATACTCGTATTTTCATGCCATTTCGTGGCAAGTAGTAAGCGTTGTTGAAGTTTTTGTGTCGGCTACCTTCACGCATGTATCGATACTTAGGTTTGACCTCAATCATATTGCTACGGATAAATTGTCTCTGAACTTTTACGTCGCTTGACTCCCAGTAATCTTCAAATATAATTTGCCGTTGTTCCATTGAAAATTCCTCGCCACAATTCAACTTACATTTTTCAGAACATACAGGTCCCATTTTTTTTAGCTTCAAACACTTTTCTTGACTTTGCCATAGATGTATAAGATTTACCACTATTTTTTAAAGGTTTGGTCATGTTTTTCAACTAACATAAAAACAAAAAACATAAAATTAACATAATGAAAGTGTCTAAAGCAAAAAAATGTATTAAAATTAATTAGTTTTTAACTTTTTCTTAGCATTGAAACAAATTTTGCACTTTACGTTTAAAATACTATTTTCTCTTCGTGCAGATCTTATATGCAAAATAGACGCATTTATTTAATGTCACTTAAGTTTCTTAACAGTATGATAATAATCCCGTAAAAATATATTCAAAACAACCACTTCTCAAAAATTACACTTCGTCCTTACGTTTATGATTGGGTTCACATAAAAGCTATGTTCAAAACAAATGCATCTCAAAAATGACACTTTTGAACATTCACGCAAAGTAAGAACAATAAAATTTCTCGTGCAAAGGTACTACATTTCGGAATGAGTTACCTTTGCATAAAAGAAATATTTGTAACTTGACTTCGATTTATATGCAACAGAACCACATTCCGAAATATTGCACTTTTGCACTAAACCACAACTAACAAAATGGCTGCTTAGCTCATAAAGAATCTGGCCGGATCCTGCCCCAGAGCCGAATATCGAATTAGACTATGCGTCTGAATAATATTACTTAAATAAAATATCACAAAATTAACTGGTACATACAGAATACTTAGATATCTCGTGCCCTGTGGGAATATAATTATGTTATTTTATTAGTAACTTTTGTCACTTCCGGTACTACAGTCCGTAATGCCTCTCCAGACTCACGGCGAGAAGTTTCACCGAGACTTCTCGAAGAACAAACAAATTATCCACACTCTCAATTTTCTCACTCGTGATCTGTTTGAAATCCTTTGTCTCGGCCAAAAATAGGTACCGACACCGAAGCGCGAGAACAAGAAGGCGAGAAACTCCTCACATTCACGCTTCTCGGGTGTTGTCGGGGTTTCTTGCCGAGAGTCTGGGCTATTAGGTATCACAGAGAATATTTTTATCAGATAGACCTACCTTCTTTTTCGCGGTTGACATGACACTCAAATAGTAAACAAAACAGACGGACAAGAATTTGACAGATGTAAAAGGAATTTCGTTGAGTTTCAGTTGTGTGATTGTGTTGTGATGAGTGATTTATGAGGATTTATCATATTTTATTTAAAATTACAAAAAGTACTGACGCCTTGGGATATGCATACAGACTAAAATGGAAGTGGGCTGGACATGTAGCCCGTCTACAAGATGGAAGATGGACTAGGAGAGTGACAAATTGGGAGGGTCCAAGAGGTCGACGCTGCATAGGAAGACCATACGCTCGCTGGGACGACGACATCAAGAAAACTGCTGGACCAAACTGGCTCCGAGTAGCACAAGACAGGGACAGATGGCTGGCTTTGGAGGAGGCCTTCACCTTAGGGGTTCTCTAGTACCTACTTAGATTATAAGCATTAGTGATAAGAAAAAAATGTTAATTATAGAGAAATAAAAGGCTTTTTGTTTTATTTATTTATAGATATCATATTTTATTTTAGGCGGTTAGTACAGAATCACTGCACACGAGTGTAGATAATTTTATTGATGAAATTCCCAATTTTTCCTAAGTACTTTTCTTTTTTACTTGAAATTGTAGGTACTGGGAGCACCTGTGTGCGTCATTTATTTTCTATACCTACTTCACTTAAAATTCTGCTAGTCCTAATAATAATGAAAAAGTAAATGTTCACACAGCGCCATCTATCCCCAACGTAAGCAAAGCTTTTACTATAGGAACCTTAAAAATATAGTTTCCTAGGTTCTCCGTTCATGCTGGGCGTCATAGCCTGCTGCTTTATATTAGAATAACTTTTAAATCCCACTTTTTAGAGGAAGAAGATGAATGGACTCTCATTATAAAATAAAAAAACAAACCCAAAAATCCGCATTTGGTCATGACGCAAGCATTCTTTCCTGTTGGCATCTGTGGGGCAAATTTATTCAAGGAATCGGCCATCTCTTTTGGCGCCAAAGTGTAATAATGCTGAACCACCACAACTGTTTTTGGTAGTTTATAATGCGAAAATAAAAAGGGTCTTTTACTCATACTATAAAATGACTATTTTATTTAAATCACATTTTTGCAATAAAAACGATTTTCACGATTTTTGATTTGTGGTACTTTTGCATTTAACCAGCGATCGTAATGTATGAACACAAAAAAATTACGTACTACTTTCTGAATCAAACTAGAGTCAGGACAGCCCATCAAGTTTTCGAGGTTTCTGATTTTTTAAAATATACTTACAATAACGTAAGATCAATAATTCTGCGTGCCCAAGGTAGCTAACAGGCCAAACTATCCAACAACAAAAAACTCCTGTTAAAAATTATTACTGTAAGGTAGGATTCTTCACTCGGACACCAAAAATTTTTGTTTTGAAGACTTACCCATAAGTAATAACACGAATGCACTTTCTTAAAAATAAAATAAATAAAATAAGTCGATGACTTCAATTACACCCAGGGAACGTCAATGACCTTCTTCATTTTTTCTTATATTTCTCAATAATGTGCAAAGATAACTAGATGAATGTGAAGAAAGATCGAAAGTCAACCGTTGTGTAGTGTTTGTTTTTTAAGTTTGCATAGTTTTTTATTTCTGTAAATTTTTTTTTTAAGATACCTCTTCCATCTCCTTCCAGTTTTCTCGAACTGATGAATCTAGCTCATCACACCAGCGCCTTTTATTCAGGCCTGGATCTATTGGACTGTCCGTGACCTTGGACTACCCTTTGAGTACACACGGACAATTCAATTAGAAAATCGAAACATTTATTATTCTGATTTCCTTTTAATAGCAGGGCCGTCACCTTGTTGCTGAAATCGATAAGTATGCAAGGTTAAGTACCATAAAGCCACTAGCTTATAGAGCATTCTAAATTGCTTTATGAAGTCATATTCCATATTGTAAAATAGAATATTCTAAAATAACTAAATTTTTGCACAAACGTCAAAAAGCCAGCAACCGTACCATGAGCTCAGAGCAATGTCAAAACAAGGTGAAATCCATTCCTGCCTTAGGCTTGTTTTGTCATTGTTTTGGTCCGAAAACAATCTTATTTTATTCCTGCCTTGGTCTTAAAGCAGGAATGCAGCAGGACATGCGCATTACACTCTCTCGACGCTCTCTCTGCGCATGTCTTGCTCGATGACATCGAGCAGGACATGCGCAGTCCTGCATCTAGTCGATGTCATGAAAGAACGAATGATTTTGCGATAATAATAGAACGAGACAGCCACAATGTCGTACAGCGTTATCAGTATCACTTACAAACTTCATAGTTCATTTCTTCAATCGTCATGGCGCCTCTACAAATACGCCGATGATAGACGTTGCACAATTTTTTTATATATTGTTACGATAGGTTATATCCGGTTCTCTATTTTGTCTTCGAAATTTTATTTCCGTTTTTGATTAAGTTATATTTTGTTTTATTTATTTAATTTTATTTGCAATTACGTGAGGAGTGTGATCTCTTAGATTTAGATGAAACAGAGTTCGCCAAACACTTCAATTGACGAAAGATCTTGCGCATGGCCTGTGTGACGAGCATTCTGCTTAGGCCTCAAATGAAGGTTTTATATTCACTTCCATACCTACTATTCGGTAATGTAAAAATTTGTGGTCTTAGGGATGAATCGATTGTACCAAGGTTCGCCCTGCACTCAATGAAGAGCGCTTCTATTGTTTTGATGTTATACGTTGCGTCTTATCCACAGCTGACGAATGAGATCACTTCGTACATCCCATCCCTGCTGTAGTGCTCTGTTGTTGCTGCGTGGATTATCTGCAGCAGCAGTAGGAACAAATGGCACTTGAGCTTCTAGCATCATCTCTTCGTTGTTCAATTGTTGTGCCGGTGTGTTTGCTCTGTTGCAAATGTTGTGTAAAACAACACAAGCATTTACAATAGAACCAGCAACCTCCGGCGCATAATGCAGTACTCTGTGTACAAGTAAGAAACGAAAACGTGCTTTAAGAAGCCCAATAGTGCGCTCGATGATGTTTCTACCACGAACTTGTAGGTTAGTGTAATGCGCTTCTGGTGTATTCGGTGCTACATCCACAATGGGCGTCATCATCGTTCTTCTCAAAGGATAACCCGAGTCACCTGTAATTTTTTGGAATATAACTGTAGTTACATACCTACCTACTTAGTTTATTTTTACTCATTTTTACACCAATTTTTACACCAAAAATGGCTAATTTTCTTGAACTATCCCATATTACCGACTTCACACAAATTTTAATAGAGGTTTTCCCACATTGCGTCTTTATTTTTTTCACAAGCAAAAAGACTTACCTAGAAACCAGATTCTTTCAGTATCGCTCAGATTTTCTAGGTAAGCTCTTAGGGGATGATAAGCCCATATGAAAGAGTCATGCGTAGCACCACCATAACTTGCATCTACACTTAAAATATTCATGTAGGCATCACATATCTGTAAACAAATATATTTAACTGCCTTGTAGGAACAGTAATATAACTCAGGTACATTGTTACTATAGTCGTATTGCTCATTATACGGACTAAAATTGAAGGAAAAAATGTCATTTTTCCTATATATGAGCAATACGACTATACCTACCTACTCAATTAATTTAGTAGGAACCTAGTTAATTATATTTTTCAATAATTTTGTTATTTGCCTAGTAGGACCCTATAGTTTTATTTTTCAATAGTTTTACTATAATAAAGAAGCATTAGGTACGTAGGTTGATTTTTTACATGGATGTGCGGGGTAATCTTACCAATTGAACATTTAGGGAATGGTAATGCTATGGCGACATGGGTACAATCGATGCATCCTAAGACTCCCGGAATTTTGAACTTATTGTAAAATCTGAAACAAGTTATGAAAATTTTATAAGTACCTGCTTGGTTACAGCTTCTGAACCAATTGTGTACCTATTGACCCAGTCTTCAGTAGGTACGAATTCTGACACGTTGCTCAAAATCTATACCTACTCGTACCATATAATAAAGTGGAAGAGTTGGTTTGTTTGTTTGAACGCGCTAATCTCAGGAACTACCAGTCGGATTTTAAAAATTCTTTGATTGCTAAACTCTTGAGGAAGGTTATGATCTTCGAATAGTAGCCTATGGCCTTTTCATTATCATCATTATCACCATAACTATATCATCACTACGGGGGCAACGCAACGGTGCAAGGGCGCTAATACTACTGTTTAAAGTATTAAAATTCTTACCCAGTTTTTAATTTATTTCTTTCTTTAGCATTGGCTGGGAAGTGAATATATTTTTGTCTGATATGCTCCGAATTGAGGCAAGTGGTAACCTGAGCAATTAAAGTTAAACTGTTTGCTGTACCATATAGTGTCCGGCAATAGCTCCTGTAGGCCGTTGGTATGACCCGGTCGCATAAAACGACAAAGCAGTCAGTACCTACCTAAAATTAGAATAGTTGTGATAGGTACCTAAAATTAGATAGACAGGTAGGGACGTCATTTTGCACGAAATAAAGTAGGTATATTTACCTTCGTTTCCACAGATAAATCTGTAGATTTTGTCGGAATAGTAAATAGAGGCCTAAGCTCGTCACAAAGGTCGTGCGCAAGATCCTTTGTCAATCGGTAGTGTTTGACAAACTCTGTTTCATCTAAATCGGAGGGATAACACTCATCACGCAATTACACGCGGCGCCGCTTCCTCGAAGAGTTCCCTTCAGCGTTATCAGCTTCCAAAAACTCAAACATTTCAAGTTCACTGGCCATCTAAAAAAACATGAGATTTGTACCACTAGTGTTTTAAATCGTTTACACCACGTTCAAATTAACTGAAAAAATACTAAATTTAACTGTTTTTACTTACGTTCAAAGATTTTTAGAAAATATATTTCAAAGTCGAGAAAGACAGCGCCAAAATGGCTAGATTTGACGTGTAAATGACGGATATACGAAATGAGTGAACGATATAGATAGTCCAACTCACGAAAGAAGTCACTTTAGAGCAGCGCTAGTTTCTACGTGTAACAATAAATTGCTATAGATTGTTGATTAGTTCCGCAAAGTTCCACGGTACTTCTTTCATTAATCGCAAGGCACCAAAACATCCCTGCGTTAAGATTGTTTTCGTCCTAAGGCAGGATTAAAACAAGGTTGATTTAGGCCTGATTTATGCATGCGTCAGTCTTACTTCAGTCTTATCTAAGTACGGACGAAAGTAATCTTACTTTGACATTGCTCTAAGACTTCACAGTACGACACCAGGTCTCAAGTTAACTCGGCCGAGTAGTACGTTCCTTGCATTTTAAATGTTTTTTTTTACAATAATTAGAGAACTCAACTGCCTCTGATGGCGTTCGTTTTGTTCAAAATAAGGGAGTAACTGATTACCTAAAATCCAGTGTTCACTCTTAGAGTTACACACATTGTTTTTTTTAAATTACTCCAATTCTTGTAATTTGCTGGGGAGGCCTTGCATGTTCTGATGTTACATGCAAAGTTAGCTTACCCGTCGTCGAAGCGGTCAGCAAGTATTGATCCGCAGTCCCTAGTTTATGGTTACCTTTATCAGTACTACTACTAACTATAGACTCGTCAGATAATTATGTTTACTTTAACACCAAAAGTTGAAATTAAAAAAAAAGAAAATGGCCATGCCGATTTTGTATGGGCGTTTGGTGCCTTTTTTATTTCGCGCGGCCATCAACCAAACATTAAAAAATAAACTTTTGGGAGGATAACAAACAATATTTGTGAACACAGTATACATCTACACTCAGTCAGAACCGAGTTATACAGGATGAGTTTTTCAAGAGTGCCTCTAGGGCCAAATCTGAAACTATTAGCGATAGCGAAAAACATTTAAAGGAGTCTCGTAACCGATTTTAATAAGAAGTAAAACTTGTAGGGATTTGTATAGGTAAAGTACCATTTGGATCTGCCGAGATCATACATCTATACATTCAATACATCTTGTCTACAAAGAGTGAATAGAGTGACGGCAAATCCATCCCAATCATCAACCAATCATCACGCTAGGGATGCGCCGATCCGATCCGATCTTTTAGAAGATCGGATCGCTTGCATACGATCAAGCGATTTTTCGGATCGTATGAAAGCCATTCGATTTTTAGCGGATTGATTGAACTACACCAGAGATCGGATCGGATCGAAAAGATCGAATGAATTAACTAAACGTAGGTAAAATTGTTATTATCGGGGCTATAATCACAACTTGGACGATGTAATAAGTAACTAGCAAAATAAAACACATCACTTTACCTGCAAGTTGCTAAGTCGTGTGAGTCTTCTATGGATGGATCCAAATTATCTATTAAATTTTATTTTTAAAAAAAGTTTACACATAAAAGATTGGCACTTAAAAGCATTAATCTGAAAGGTTGACATGTTTATTTGCAATACAAGTTTGATTTGCATGTTAAAATAACATTTAAAAAATACATTAATTGGTTTTATTTCATTCGATCTTTTGATACGATCTTTTGAAAATCGGATCGATACAATGCGATCCGATTTACGATCCATTACGATCCTAAAATTCGGATCAAATGAAAAGATCGCACATCCCTACATCACGCTGCAATTACCTAGCCTATCCATGTCGGGGTTATTGGGTTAGTAGTGTGGGAAAGAGATGCATAGCATAAGGGCTTTACTTTTTCACTGTTTCAAGGCTTTTCCAAGGTTATACTACTTCAACCTGGTTATTGACCTTGGTTTCTTGCACGCAAGTTTTTCTGCTCATCAATTTGAATAATGAAAGAAGAGTTTTAAGAGTGCTGAACGTGTGTTCCAAATATGAAACAATGTTAATTTTTAATTGGTTTATTTGCATTGGTTCGTTATAGGTGCAAGTAACACCGTCAAACCCAAAAGCTTGTGCAACGTTAAAATTAAACATTGTTCTTTGATTGGCCAGGGAAATTTTTAGAATGCCAAAAACAAACGGTTTCTCCGATTGTTTAAGTGGAACAGAAATCTTAAGGGGGATATAATAGGCTTAGAAGATTGAATAGAAAAAAACCCCGTATAATTGAATTAATGAAGGTACTTAAAACAGGAAAATAATGTTATTGAATGTTTTTAAAAGTTTATTTCGAGAACCATTGACCCAATTCCAAAAAAATATTTTGAAAATCTTATGTTATGTTTTATCCCAGAAAATGATTATTTTCCGTTGAAATATCCACATAGATAGGTAAAACGCAAATATGTAGGTTAAAATAAAACGCATTGCTACAGAAGGCCACCTATAAATGCCACACACAAAGCGACTTAAATCTCGGTGCACGCGTGTTAATCCCTCTTAACCCCCGCTCCTCAAAGCCTCTTGTTCGTATTAAACTAAGGTTTCATGTGTGTAAAGGAATCGGTTGAACTGCGCTGGGAACAGGGTATGTATGGGTATTGTAGGGGGATTACGGTAATCCCACTAGTAACTGAATGCTGGACAAACCGATGAATGCTCTGTCGAATAGGTGAGCTTATGATGTTGCGATTCACATGCCGATTGAAGTGACTGTGACAATCTTTTATGTTGAAAATAATATTTTTTAGGGACCGAGCACATCTCAAACTATCTCTCGGCCGATAGATAGTTGGATCGGGCTGCTATGGTGCGCACGCGTGTCCAACTAACAATCGGGTTGGAGAGGGGTCCGCACACGTATTGAACAGCAGTCGGCCGACTGTTGCCATACCTCGAAGGTTACGATTCGCATAAAAATTTTACGAAAAATAATTTCGTAATTTAAGTATCAACTTATGGCATAAATGTTCCTTGCTTCAAATTTAATGACTTATCTAACAATGCAAGTTTTTAAATAAGTTGTCACACCCTAACAGATTATGATTAAAAAAAAAATTATGCCGAAATCAGTTCACCCAGCTCGGAGCGAATTGAACGCTGACAACTGTCTTAAGTAACAGAACCACGATACTAATGCGAATTTTCAATAATTTAGTTGAATAAATGTACATGGCGAGACTATGCGTAAGAGCTGATTTACACAGGGTCAGTAACTGACTACAAATTCGAGGCAAGTCAGTGCTGACCCGAAAACAACCCTGTGTAAACTGATTGGAAGTCAGTACAGTGGCTTGAAGTCAGCGCTGACTTGAATATTCGGACACGAATATTTTAAAGTCAGTTGACGGCCCCCTGCGACTGACTTGTCTACTGACCCTGTGTAAATCAGCCATAATAGTACGAGAGCTCATGAGCAACATTCTTGCCTCATATATTTTATAACTACGTAATGGTTGGAATTCCAGTGCGGAGGATTTATGGATTACGTTATCTCTAAAAAGTCGTAATTGTTTTGTCCTCGGGTATTAGCTAGTTCTAGTCTGGTGTCACTGCTTCACACACTTCTTCCCACTGTTTTTATTAATGTTGTTATCAGAATACCCTTTTAAGATTTTTTTTTTATAGAGGTGGTCGTTTTTCTATTTCTTCAATTAAATGAATAGCAGAGGCTTCTATCACTAGAGATTGGGAAGCAAGATCTACCGTTATTCTTTAATTATTTTTCGTAAAAATAAAAATCAGTCGACTGATTTTCAATTTGTCAAAGTCTCACCTTTTTTTTGTTTTTATCAGTACCAACTTATACTTTGTCATAACAATGACAAAGTATAAGTTGGTTACAACTAAATAATGCTGTACATTTTCACACCCTGACCCTGCCTAATAAACAATTTAGGTACCTACTATTTTTTTGTAAATACGGCCCGGTAGACTAGTAGACATAATAATCATAAATTCTGAAACATTTAGTTTGCAAACTTACTATCGTACGAAACCAAATCGGTGTAATGTGCTCGCCTGCATACATCTCCATACTGATCTAGGAGCCCGATGTAGAGGTGGGGAAAAGCGTTACTTTCGTATCGCGGTGACTGTCGTTCCGGTTCCAAGAAAATCACAGTGAAAAATCACCGTGACTTTGTCACGTCGATCACAATGTCGCACTAGGCGTTCCTTCCTATGTAACTACATAGGTTACCTTACGCCGCGTAATCGTGAAACGAGATGTCTTTTGATCCAAATTAACAGTGCGCAAATTTAGTAGGTATCAGTACCTACTTTTTTTATTCGAGTTAACTATTTCTATAAGTAAATACTAGGTACCTAACTAAATACCTACGTTATTAAATAAAAAAAACCTTCTAATTATTTCTTGTGTGCACTTTTTAATTTAATTTTAAAGCTTTATTGTAATAGGTACTAGCGGACACCCGCGGCTTCGCCCTCGTGAACTACCTAGGTACTACTTTTTTACCCACGGGAAATATGCATTTTTTCGGGATAAAAAGTAGCCTATGTGTTATTCCGTCATAAACTACCTATGTATATTCTAAGTTTCAGCCAAATTAGTTTAGTAGTTTTTGCGTGAAAGCAAGACCAAAAAACAAACAAAAAACCCCAAACACTCACTTTAATAATAATATGGGTATGGATACCTACATGCGATTGGAAATCGTTCCGAACGGTAGAGAACGGAGCGTAAATGAATGAATGACGTTCCTTGGTGGAACGTTGTTCCTTTACGACGAGTCACAGTGATATCATTTGACTTCAGATCACTGTGATTTTTTCACCGTGAAGTTATTTATCACTCACCTCTAGCCCGATGAAGTATCGTACGCGAGAAAGTTTGAGATGTGCTCGGTCCCTTAACATCCGGTTCTAATTCTTCTCATACTAAACGGCTTATGAGATTCTGATGTATTGTACTTATGACCCCATTAGTTTATTATTGAGACCCAGAAATTATTTAAATTTTCAGATTTTTAAGGTGAAAAATGAGATAGGTACCGCGTCTGCTAGTAGTTTGTAACTCCCAACTGTTACATAAATAGTCCTGCAGTGCAATTCAGACCTTCTCGGAATGTATTCCGAATTTGGAAAGTGACGTTTCTTCGCTGAAAAAACATCAACTTTCCGAAGAAAGTCATCGAACCGGATGCATTTTCGGAAGTTTGAATCGCACGCTAATCCCTCCTAGCATGTGTACAGCGGCTCTAGCCATATTACACTATATATCGTCGCTGTAGAACGATCTATCGTCGCTGTAGAATAGAACACTTCAAAATGTATAGGATTTGACGTTCTGACCACGTGACTCATCTACTTGAAACGTCAAATATCATCGCTGTCGTTGCATCTATCGCGATAATAGCTCGAGATAAGTTCCTAGCCATATTACAATTTTGTGCCGATAGCTCAATCTACAGCGCCGATAGATATAGAACAGAAATTGTTTATGGTCAGCGATCTCAAACGTCAAAACGTCTTGTGAATTGTGTGAATGTGTGTGTACGCGGGAGAATCGATAGTTTTGGAATAAAAAGTATCTATGTAAGTAAATTATGGCCTTGATGATTTATATTTACATTAGAAGTCATTTTTAATTTCTACTAAGTTATTATTGTAAATCTCTCTCAATGTGTCATATGTTTATTTAATTATAGAAAATTATAATTATCGTAGTGAAATTAATACTTATCGGGTTGCCGCGCTGCTATGTAAAAGCCTATGCCGGAAAGTGGTGCCTTTATTTGTTTCGATCGGCCATCAACCAAACATTAATAAGAGGCCTAAGGCCTAAGGCCTCTATTGATAAACTCGGATTAACTTCTGTCAAAGTGGCACCACGGATTACTATTGACATTTTTATTTATCACTGTCTAGGCCTCTATTAATAAACTCGGATTAACTTCTGTCAAAGTTGCACCACGGATTACTATCGACATCTTTATTTGTCACTGTCTAACAAAAAAGGATGGCCTAAGGCCTCTATTAATAAACTCGGATTAACTTATGTCAAAGTTGCACCACGCATTAAACTATTGCCATCCTTTTTTGTTAGACAGTGACAAATAAGGATGGCAATAGTAATCCGTGGTGCAACTTTGACAGAAGTTAATCCGAGTTTATTAATAGAGGCCTTAGGCCATTTTTTTTTTAGACAGTGACAAATAAGGATGGCAATAGTTAAATCCGTGGCGCAACATTGACAGAAGTTAATCCGAGTTTATTGATAGAGGCCTTTTAGAGTTTATATTTTAATGTTTGGTTGATGCCCGCGCGAAAAAAAAGGCACCAACCTCCAAAATCGGCATGGCCATTTTTATTAAGTTATTAGTAGAATAGAAAACTGATTGATGTCAAATAAAACCGGTCAAGTGCGAGTCGAACTCGTACGCCGAGGGTTCCGTACCTAGCCATGGTGCCAATTAAGCTAGTCCGCTTAATTGTATGAGCGCCCATACAACTCGGAGGACAATTTTAATTGGCGTCAACTATGTATGTATGGGAACACCCTTTAATTTTCAACTTTTTTAACTTTTTGGAATTTTTCCTTTATTTGTGCTGTAAGACCTTGCTTTTTGCCAAATTTCGTTATTCTAGGTCAACGGGAACTACCATTTAGGTTTTCGACCCAAAACCTCTAGGGTACTTCCGGTTGACCTAGAATTGTCAATTTTGGTTACAAGCAAGGTCTTCCAGCACAAGTAAAGGAAAAATTCTGAAAAATAAAAAAGTTGAAAATTAAGGTAAGTTTTGGTACTCACAAGTTTTTACGAAAACCTAAATTTGCCTATATCTTTTTATAGTGTTGACTCAGGACCTTGATTTTTATAGTCACAATAGGGACTATAGACTTTAGTATATGGTATAAAGAACCATGGGCATCATTGCTTGAACACTGGACCCGCTTCGTCCAACAGAGATGACACATATGTCATATGAAAGCTCTTGGAGTGTACTTTATTTCATTCTATTACAGCTAAGTTCAAATCGAGTGCGAACATGGTGTTTTGGTGCAAAAATGGCGCGATAATGGTGGTTTCTTTGAACGAAACTAGAAAGCTGAAACTTGGAAGGTAGCTTTCTTTTCTAGTAAAAGCACCCACTAAGGCATTTTATTTTCGAATTTCAACCCCTAATGGGGTGAAAAGTAGTGAAAACGTATGTATGAAACTTTTTAACCCGTAGTATGATTTGCTTGAAACTCGGTTCGTATACTCGAAATGCAAAATAAATGGACACGTATTTCAGGATTATTCAAAAAAACCCTTAAAAAGGAGTGTAATGGGGTGTCAAAGTTTTTATGGGTACTTTTTAATAGGTAGTGTGATTTGCTTGAATCTGGGTTTGAATACTATTGATGACAATTAAATGAACACATATTTCAGAACTTTTCGAAACAACCCTTAAAAAGGGGTGAAATGGGGTGTCGAAGTTTGTGTTGGAACTTTTTAAGGACAGGGCAGGCAAGTACCGGCGTAATTTGCATACACTTCGCCACTGGCTACCCAGAACTGGTTACCCGGTCCTTTGGTCCATTTTCGTAACTATTTTTTACAACCAGTTACGAAAGATTTTTTTTACTGATTCTTAACTGGTTATTAAAAAATAATATTAATTCTATGTACGTAACCATGTTTCATAGCCAGCTACGATTTTTTTTCAAGTTTTGGTAACCAGTGACGAAAATGGATGGTTTTTTTTTTCATTTTTCGTAACTAGCTACGAAAGTGGAAGCTTGTTTTCTTCTTTTTATAACATTTAGGAAATATAAGAACTTATAAATACTTTTCAAATTAAAAAACTAAACTAACGACACGAATACGATTAAGTAATAAAAGCAGTAAGTGCTGGCTTTAAACTGACCCAGAATTAACGGTGTATATCTTCTTTTAATCTGTTGTCTAGCTGTAAGTTTTCCTAAAATTGAAAAAATAAAATAAAATAAATAATGTACTACTTCCAGATAAATAATAGGCATTGGCTAATTTCGTGTTTTCCGAATAATGGCTGATTATGCGATTGTTTCTGATGTTTTCCGATACCCATTATTTATCTGGAAGTACTGTATAAAGTTTACTGATGATTGATAGCAGATGTCAAATTGACAGATTATGTCAAAATGAGAGATTATGTCATTTTCAGACATTATAATTATTATTATTTTACTATCGACCATATCTCAAATACTACTCATCCTAGACTCTTCTTTCTAAACTCAGTTGAAAGCTATAACCAAGATCTATATTTTCAATGACAGCTGTCAAACTTCAAACGGCCATATCTCGGAAACTACTCGTCCTAGGCTCTCCGTTCTTCGTTCAAATGAAAGTTATTCAAGAAATCTACATTTTCAATGACAGCTGTTAAAATTACAAAACCAAAACATGAAAAAAAAACCGTAGCTGATGGTTAACCAAACATGGTTACGTACATGAAATAAATATTTCTTTTTAATAACCAGTTAAGAATCAGTAAAAAAAAATCTTTTTTCGCAACTGGTTGTGAAAACAGCTAGACAACAGATTAAAAGAAGATATACACCGTTAATTCTGGGTCAGTTTAAAGCCAGCACCTACTGCTTTTATTACTTAATCGTATTCGTGTCGTTAGTTTAGTTTTTTAATTTGAAAAGTATTTATAAGTTCTTATAAAATGTTATAAAAAGCAGAAAACAAGCTTCCACTTTCGTAGCTAGTTACGAAAAATGAAAAAAAAAACCATCCATTTTCGTCACTGGTTACCAAAACTTGAAAAAAAATCGTAGCTGGCTATGAAACATGGTTACGTACATAGAATTAATATTATTTTTTAATAACCAGTTAAGAATCAGTAAAAAAAATCTTTCGTAACTGGTTGTAAAAAATAGTTACGAAAATGGACCAAAGGACCGGGTAACCAGTTCTGGGTAGCCAGTGGCGAAGTGTATGCAAATTACGCCGGTAGTTGCCTGCCCTGTCCTTAAAAAGTTCCAACACAAACTTCAACACCCCATTTCACCCTTTTTTAAGGGTTGTTTCGAAAAGTCCTGAAATATGTGTTCATTTATTTGTCATCAATAGTATTCAAACCCAGATTCAAGCAAATCACACTACCTATTAAAAAGTGCCCGTAAAAACTTTGACACCCCATTACACTCCTTTTTAAGGGTTGTTTTGAATAATCCTGAAATACGTGTCCATTTATTTTGCATTTCAAGTATGCGAACCGAGTTTCAAGCAAATCATACTACGCGTTAAAAAGTTTCATACAAACGTTTTCAATACTTTTCACCCCTTTAGGGGTTGAAATTCGAAAATAAAATGCCTTAGTAGGTGGTTTTACTAGAAAAGAAAGCTACCTTCCAAGTTTCAGCTATCTAGTTTCGTTCAAGAAACCACCATTATCGCGCCATTTTTGCACCAAAACACCATGTTCGCGCTCGATTTGAACTTAGCTGTTATAGAATGAAATTAAGTACACTCCAAGAGCTTTCATATGACATATGTGTCATCTCTGTTGGACAGGGGGGCCCAAAATGTCGCAACGTTCTTTCAACTTGCTAGCTCTACCCGTTCCTGAGATAATCGATGGTGACACACGGACAGACGGACAGACAGACAGACAGACAGACAGACAGACGGACAAGAAAGTGATCTTATAAGGGTTCCTTTTTTTACCTTTTAAGGTACGGAACCCTAAAAACTAAGTGAGATGGAAAAAAGTAAAAATCACACGACACATAGTCCGAGCAGCAGTAGCTGTTGCCATGGTTACAGCGCTTTCTATTGGGTTTGGCGATAGCTCGGCGAGCTATCACAACGATCGTTCCGTTCCGCGAGCGCTTGTCAAAAAGTGTAATATGGCTAGCATTTGCAGCGATCAGCGGAATAGAATCGACAGTGATCTATAAAAAGTTTCTAATTAAAGAAGTTATTATTCAACATCTGAATTCATGGAAGATGATTTAACAAATTAACTGTTAAATTCTCCTTGTAAGTGCCTTTATTTATTCTAGAAGTATATTATGCGATATTATTAAGCAGTTTAGTGTAGTTTTACCTAAAATTGTGGTAAAAATGGTCAAAACAAAATTAGTGCAGAGCACTAACCATAGACAATTTATACTATAAATTCTCCTTGTTGTCAACTGAGATGTATCCAAAGATGCAACTGAGCGATTTTTACTGTAGAATAGATCGAGCGACAGCGCTGATAGAAATAGAATAGATACGGAGCGATTGTAATATGGCTAGGGGGGCTGAGCACTTTGGTTCTACAACACCTAAACATGGGACAAATATTTACGGTAATTAATTATAAAGTATTAAGTATTTATTTCACTTTACACAAAAGAGGGTATGTATAATTTTTGGTTACGTATTTATGTCACGAAAAATACAAGACAGATTTTTGAAATCCATAGGAACGTTTGACAGATTTTTGATTTCTTTTTTTTTCATAATCCAGGAATTCGAATTCCATAAATTCTTAAGCCAGATTTTCATTTGTTTTTTGTTTACAAGACAGAAATACAAAATACATCTTAACATTTTCCAGAAATTTTAACATCCAGATAATTCACTTTACCGAATGTTTGTTTTCCATATAATTTGTTTTCCATATATTTTGTGATCCCGAAAAATCATGGTTCAGGAAAGACCTATTACAAAATTATGTATTCAATCTCTCTAAAGGCTTACTAGTAGCGCCATCTAGTAATAATTCAGACCGTTATAAATACTAGGTACCTACCATAAAATTAAATGACCGATGTTCATTATGTAGCTTGAAGTACTGTAGATAGATATCTAATACATATTGTACCTATTTACTTTTTTTTATTACCTTTAACATTTCCTAACTAATTTCGTGCTAGATGGTTAAGTAACCTCAACAAAATCTTTAGGCAAATTATCAAAATTTAACCTAAATCTTTCATCCATTTCGAATTTGTGACGGCTCCGGCGCTTCGGGAAGTGCAGCCCCTCCGCCCTTGCGTAATAAAACGCGGCATCGGCACGAGCCTTCGCAGCTTCGGCTGTTTGGTCGCCACCTTCGGCGGCGACCAGCCTCAGCCGCTCCAGCTCGTGCTGGTGCCGCGTTTTGTCACAGCGGGCGGGGGCTGCATCTCCCTTCGCGCCTCCGAGTTCATAAAAACACTCTAGGGTAGGACAGACAAGACTACGTGGAAGTCGGGGTGGGCAGATTCGGTTCTGAGACCGATAATAACCTAAAAACGTTTCGTTTTACGGTAAGACAGACGCAACATGAAAAGTAACACAAATTACGTAAATAATATTTATAATTGAGTAAGATGGAAAAGGTTTTATATGGCTAAAAATTTTCTGGTAAGCGTTACTTCTGTCTTTTAAAAATCGGTATAAGGATATTGTTGTCGAATAAAAAAAAAAACGAACTGATAATCTGGCATTATTGTTTCTGTCAAATGAGACTTCTGTGAAATGTTTTATCGGAGTAATAAAATTATGTAAAACATAGCATCTGGATTTCGAGTTTCTATCAAACGTTTTATGGATTTCAAAATTCGGTGTATCGTTTTTCGAAAGATTAATAGGTTACCATAATTTTTTTTACAAAAAAGTTCCATTGTACCTGCATTCCTCCTACATCGCCGTAGTCATCAAATATTTGGTTTCTAAATTAGTATCTCTGCAATTTTAAGCCATAAATGAATGTCCGATAAAACTTTACTAAGCTTTGATTATATTATAAACTAATTGACCTCGATTTCGAGTTCATGAAAAATCCAATTGAAATCCATTTTACAATTTTCCCAAATTTACCAATTTGCCGGGCAAGATTTACTTTATACCTTACTTAAATCCATATTCGTATGCAATTACCAAACCTATGAAGCCAGTTCATATGCTCTAATTAATAAACACCATTTCACTTTATTTATTTTTTAGAGTTCATTTGAGTATCTTAAATGAGTACTTCAATAATATTTTATACCCCAAGCACAGAATCCGTACCCATATTATAAACGTGAAAGTGTGTTTATTTGTTTGTTTATTTGTCCTGCTTTCACGTCAAAACAGAGCGACGGATTGACGTGATTTTTTGTGTGGAGATATTTGGAGGGCTGGAGAGTAACATAGGCTACTTTTTATCCAGGTACCACGCGAGCGAAGCCGCGGGCAGCAGCTAGTAGATAATAATACTACATACCCCAAGGTAGTTTGAATACAAACTGCAGTACACTACACATGTCATTGTGATCGAGAATATATTCTTCTTTGTTCACAGATACTATCCAAGCATCGATTTAAAATCTTCTGAGCATTGAATATCAAAGGTATTGCCTTCATTCAAGAACGGTCCTCAAAATACTCTCAGATGACTCGAGACTTCGAGAGGCAAAGCACTACTCGAGCTCTCAAGCTGTTCATTTTTTATTGACTAGCGGACGCCCGCGGCTTCGCCCGCGTGGACTATTTTGTTTATCCCAGGGGAACCGTGCAATTTTTCGGGATAAAAAGTAGCCTATGTCCTATTCCCGGTTATTATCTATCTACATTTCAAATTTCATCGAAATCGGGTTAGTAGTTATGGAGATACGTGGCAACAAACATTCACACACACACACACACGGACTTTCGCCTTTATAATATTAGTAGGATTTGCATTCTTTGACCAACATTCCAATTTTACAAATTGGTGACCAACTGGTTTCGGTTGGGCACTAAACACGGTTGTCAACTGTATCAAATTGTTTGGTCATACCTCTGACTACCCCCGTAGACATCTTCAAAGGATCTAAAAATGCCTAAAGATCTGATGGCGGCTCCTCACTTAGCTTAGCGTATTCGTGAGTCGATATTGTTGTGTTTGCCTTCAAATAATCAAATATTTCAAATACCGTCAAATACGTCATCCACACATGGACTTGTACGGGCAAATTTGCTATTTGCGTTGTTTGCCATATTCGTGCAAATAAAGCAAATACAATCAAATAGACCGTCTACACATTGCTGTATTTGGACAAATAATGCAAATACACGAACACGATACGCCAAGTGAGGAGCCGCCATGATAGAATATGTCTACCGCATTTTGGGAATACAGTCGCGATTGTATTACATTTTTTTTAGTCGAAAGACACAACAAACAACCTCAAAAGATAGCCAGAAAACACCCAACAGTATCAATATACTTAGTATCGTGCTAGAAATAATGAGTACTCACCAAGATTGTGCCAAGAACATCACTTTATACTCTCCCTACGAAGATTTATCTTAGTAATGAGTATGAGCAACTTAGTAATTTGCACACGGTTGGGGCATTGCGGCGCTGCACTAGGTCATCCGTTCGTTCGTTACTCTAATACCTAGTGCCTCTTGCTTTTGTTTGTTTTAGAAAGGAAACAGCATCGCTAGCTTTTAGAGGTGTTGGAAAACAACGTTAGGAAGCTCGACGGAAAGGCGGAAAATAAGACTTGAACCTGGTTACTTTTGCTACTCGTAGAATAGAATTTATTTGCTCCACATTGCAGAGGGGAAGTGCACAGAACATTAGATCAAATAAAATCAGAAAAAAAAATTAAGTCATCTTCTCTTCATGTTGTGGGCGGTAAATCCATACCCAGATTATAAATATGAAAGTGTGTTTGTTTGTCCTGCTTTCACGTTAAAACAGAGAGACAGATTGACGTGATTTTTTGTGTGGAGATAGTTGGAGGGCTGGAGAGTGACATAGGTTACTTTTTATCCCGAAAAAATGCATGTTTCCCGTGGGATAAAAAACTAATATGCGGGCGAAGCCGCGGGCGTCCGCTAGTAACGTAATATATAAACTTCATTATGTAAAGAACCAACTTCAGTTGCGACAAATTCGACGGCGGCGGAGTAAATTTACCATTTCACTTTCAAAACTTTCGTGAGTTGTACTAGACAAATCGACGATAATTTTACGTGAGTAATTCCCGTGTGTTAAATAATGTAAATTTACCATTTTATATTATAGTACCTAACTAAAAATATGAAACTTTAGCATTCCGTTGAGATACTACTACTACTACTTTCGTATGAGCAAGTGGCCAACTCTGGTGACGGAGTTTTTAGGCCGCCTGAAGGCCTCCGTCATGGCTTAACGACTTAAAAGCCGGGACCGACAATTAACGTGCCCTCCGAAGCACGGAAGCTAATATTTATGGTTATTATATTTTTCAGTGTAGATTACACAATTATTTTTTGACGACAATGACGAAATAGACTTCCGATTTTTTTCAATTTCCTGAATATTTACTCAGTAACACTTCAAAATGCACAACAGTGTTACGGGCTGTGTGCCATCACATTTAACTCTGATAGGTATACGTGAATTTCAGATGTGAAACGAAATATAAATTGAATAAAAATATTGTTTGGGTCAAATGAAATGACTTTGTTAGTTTGTTTTATAATTATGTAGTATGTGAGCAAGTTATTTAGACAACAAAGATGTTATGAAAAGCTTTTCAAAGTCGAGACTAGTTAAAGTTCACAATAACAAATTGGTACCCATTTCATTTCTCTGATGAGTTTGAATAAAAAATCAGAATTTTGTACATAACTGTTGTGTAGGTAGGCACGTTCACACAGCGTCCGTTTTACAGGTCCGTTTTATCGTATACGTTTTTATTCATCCATGCCGTATGTGGTCGTACGAGCGTGTTCACACACGACAGGATTGCTGATTCAGAAAATAAAACGATCCTTGTAAATACGGACCGCCTGTGTGAACGCGCTGTTACAGAAGAAGTAGGTAAAGTAAAAACATACAGATCGTCTATTTCGGACGTGAAACATTAACAAATTCTAATGCCGCCTGTAGTGTTTGTGAGTCTATAATAATAACTACCTTTATGTAATATAATTATGTGTTTAATTATATTCTAAATTATAAACATGAATTTACACACAAACTACACTTTACATCAAACACACATAGACATTCAATTGACTATCTCGAACGTGCCGCGTCAGTCAGTCACGAGAGCCGTGTGGGCGAGAGTGGACGTGTTAATAGTGCGTGCCGAGCCAGTTAGATATATACACTATACAAGCGTATTGTACACCGCCTATACATGCAAGGCGAGCCTGGACGAGCCTAAAGCCGGGTATCCATTATGTTCGCGCACCAGCTGTTCGCTGCGTATCTGCAACCGCTCGAGACGATAAGCGCATCTCCATCGCACGCTTCACAGTCCCCTTACGAGCTCCCCTTTGTGTTTGCCCAAAAACCACCACCGATTGGAGCGCGGAGCGCGCACCGTTACACGCTCCAGGAGCGTGAACGAATCTGCTAGTGGAGCTGTTGCAGAAGCGCCTAGCGCAAGAGGTTCGCGAACATAGTGGATACCCGGCTTAAGCCAGCGCGAGTGAAGAGACGAAACGATGCAAGGGGAGAGTGAGAGAGAGGCAAAGCTTTCACTCGGCGAGCCTGCGCCAGCGTGTAGTAGCGGCTTAAAGCACATAGCAGAGCTTGAGTTGCGAGGCCGGTCAAAGTTATAATTAGCAGCACTTTAGTTGACAATAAACTAAAACACGAACACACCGCAAACAGGTGAAGTTGAGCATTGCCGCTGCATACATATTCACGTTATTTGCATGGATTCAAACTGGAAACTCCTGAAGTTACATTGAGGTTCGTGTTCACTAAAACTTTTTAGTGCTTACCACCGTCTAAAGACGAGCGTCTTACATTATTTTTAAACCCCGACGAAAAAGAAGTTTATAATATATAATATAAAAAATCTTTATTCATTCTTCTTCTTCCGTATGAGCAAGTGGCCAACTCTAGTGACGGAGTTTATTCATTAACTTAGTGCTACATGTTACAAAATTAAATGTTACAATACGTAAGATAAAATTTATTATTATACTATAAAACTTATTTTCATAATATATTTTTAGTTTATAAGTTTGTAGTGCATATATGTGTCTGTCTGTGGCATCATAGTTCCTGAACGGATGAACCGATTTTGATGCTGTTTTTTGTTTGAAAACTGACGTGATTAAGATGGTTCTTAGGTATAAGTTATGAAGATCTGTTCATGCGTTTGAAGATCATCAGCTCTTTTAGACTGGCCACTTAGGTCAGTTGATAGTAGCTCTGCCTTCTGCACTGTAGGTCGTGGGTTCGATTCCCACCCAGGACAAACATTTGTGTGATGAACATAGTTGTTTGTTCTGTGTCTGGGTGTTATAAAGTATTCTATGTATGTAATTACAAAAAAATATATATAAAAGTATTCTGTCAGTTATCTGGTTCCCATAGTACAAGCTTTGCTTAGTTTGGGGCTAGATGGCGCTGTGTGAAATGTCCAGCAATATTTATTTATTTATTTATTTTTATAGTTATCGCCGTCGGATATTCTATTGTAGTTGATCGAAGGAATGTACAAGCGATAGGAAAATATTTGCTTTGTTATTTTAACTGTTACATTCCTCTTTGAACGCTTCTTTAGTAAATTGAACCAATTAGAATACGATGCTCGGAATACAGATTGCCCATTCAGACCACTCGTCACGTCTGTTTCGAGCAACCGCTACTCTAGCCATATTACAAGCGCTTCGTATCGAATCTCTTTCTATTATCGCTAATCCTTTGTTCTGACACATCTGACCACGTGACTTATCGTCATTAGCGGCCTTTACACGTAACGTTCGGAACGCAGAAAACAACACGCGCCGTTCCATCCCTCGCTCCGAAACGTAGTCTAAACTGCGGTCGAAACTCTGGTTCGGATCGTTTTGCCTAAATATGTCAGATTTGCTCGCGTTCCAATCCGTGGACACATTTTTTATCGTAATCAGCACGACAGTTTGATCCGCGGTCCAAACTGCACAGATCCATCCGCGGTTCGGAACGCAGTCCAGATGAGCGGTCTGAACTTTACCGTGTGGCGGCCGCTATTTGGCGTTTTTCCACTTGACGGCACGACACGGCAACGGCGACGGCGACGGCACGGCAGTCTGGGACGCAAAAATGTATGAAAATGTACGGCTCGCCTTTCCACTTACCGGCGCCGGCACCGGCACGGCGTTATGAGATTTTCATACATTTTTGCATCCCCACCACCGGCCCGTCGCCGTTACCGTACCGTGCCGTCAAGTGGAAAAACGCCCATTGAATAAAAATTCCCATACATGTTCTCTGTTATCTATAGCGTTAGCGATTGTTGATAAGGAACTTGGTTACAGGCGCAGTACTCTCATCCAATACGTGTATAAACGGCGCCCATTGTAGTTTGAATCCACAAGCCCGACCGAACCAATTTCCGCCAATAATAATCCTGAAAGGAGTTCAGATTTTGACGCCAATACTTTTTTGGCCCACCTTAAAATTCAAGTAGGATTTGTTGAGGCACTTTGCTCGTACGTATTGTAGGCTAAGGTAACTAAATATTTTTTTTTAATAAATAATGCTGGACAATACACACAGCATCATCTAGCCCCAATGTAAGCAGAGTGTTATGGGTACTACAAAACATGACTGATATTACTACATTCATGCTTTCCTTTGTAAATACATACATAGTATAAATAAACATTTGCCTTGCGGCGAGAATCTATCCCGAAACCCTCTGTGTTTCAAGCGGGCTTTCGCCCACTGCGCCGTCAAATAATACCTTCGTAGCATCAAATTCGTAGCACTAAGCTACGAGCGTAGCACCGAGCTACGAATGCTTAATGAGTTCAAATAGCGTTATTTAGATTTCATTCCTATTGATGCGTCGCAAAACTAAATTTTTACAAATATTTCTCATACTATCACTAACAAGTAAAGCTAGAGCGCTACCTCAGAAGTGTACGAAATAAAATATCTGAGGGAATAAAATTTAAAATTTCTAGCATGAATTTAATTTGAAATTCCGCTCTTGCCGATTCGAACCAAACTAGAGTAAAATCAAATTTAGACTCTATTGATATAGCAAGTTATGATGACTTTGAAGTAAAAAAGAGAAACTATAATTTTAACATTCGTTTGTGGTTGGTTTGTGGTTACTTTTTGACGGAGTATAATAATTTGAGCAATGACGTTATTTTATTATTTATAAAATACTTACTTCTGTTTTATAATTCAAATGATATAATTTTTATTATAAAATGAAATTAAAATGAAGTATGATCACGACTGTATTTCCAAGGTGCGGTAGACATATTCTTTCATAACTTTAGGCATTTTTAAATCCTTTAAAGATATCTATAAGAGGGTAGTCAGCAGAGGTGTGTCCAAACACATTTGGTACATTTAACATTCCATACGTGACAGGATGCAAGCCCATCGACGCTATTAGAAAGCTGGTTAAACTCAAGTCCTGCCTTGGCTAAAAGCGCAAATACACGCTGGCCCAGGCTCGCCGATTGAACGCGTTGCCTCTCTCTCGCTCTCGCCTTGCATCGATTCGCCTTCTCGCTCGCACTCGCCCAGGCTCGCCTAGGCTGGCCCAGCGTGCGTTTGAGCCATAACACGGCTCTACCTAGTATATATAGATCAACAGAAGTAATATATCAATATAGTTACGGCGTTGGCGTGTATTCATTAGCTATTAACACCCCAACTAGAGTTGAGGATGACGTGACTGACGCGGCTCTTTTGTCCCGTACAAAATTCAACTTTGTGTGATCGGCTCAACTTCTAAAAATGTCATGCTTCAATTCAAATGTCATGTGACGGTACACAATAATAATAAGACACAATCAGAAAATGACGTTACTCTTTCCTCAAGCTTCATTCAATCTTCAATCACTCCTCGCTTGACAATGACAAGAATGAATTCAGAACTGATCGGACAGATTGTCATATGAGAATGAGTGAGTAGTCCGCCAAAATAATGAATAGTCAATTGAAAATGACCGGCTCAAACGAACCGGCTCACGGTACCGGCTCAAAATGAAAATGAACCTATTCGAACAAAAGTCAATCTAAAATCATGTCATACCCAACATTAACCCCAACGCTACATGTGTTTGAAGAGTGCGCTTAAGATTATAAATTAATGGGCTACTAGCTGGGCTACTAACGGCCTCTGCAGTGGGCGAAGGCCAGAAGGTAGCGGGTTCAATTCCCGCCGCAGGCAAATGTTTGCATGATCTGTGAATATAAGTTTTTGGGTCTGGGTTTTTTTCGAGGTATAAAATGTGTGTATTAACAAAATAAAAAGTATAAAATTAAATAAATATTGCTGGACATTTCACACAGCGCCATCTAGCTCCAAACTAAGCAAAGCTTGTACGATTGGAACCAGATAACTGATAGAATACTTACATACTTTTTGTAAATAAATACATAGTACGATATACGTAGTACCCGTAACACAAGCACTGATGATGATGATGATATGAATGCTGTGTAAAATGTCCAAAACTATGCATATTGTAATACTACACTGGAATGGAACTTCCATTCCCCGTCTTATCCATCAGCCAGGACTTGATTGATTCATAATGATAACTAGTAGTTCGCCCCGAACTGAGATCTCGCGCACCGTAGATGGCTTACATTTGGACTTTCTTCTGACTACCCCTATAATTTCAAGTGCTACTACTGCCGAGTATGCCTATTGCGCTAGCTCTTCATGGTAAAAAATACTTGCATGCATGCAATACATAATGTTGTGTCTAATTTTTCATTTATTTCATATTTTTTATGAATTCTCGTCGTATTTCTAAAAGTATACGTCCTAGAATAAAAATAATAACTATTTTGGAATGTACAAATAAAGACCTTTCATTTGACAGCCCACTCAATATATTTGTTTACTTAACTTTTTTTACCCCAATTATTTTCATTCTTTACCAAAATTTTTTTTATCACGAAAATAAATCAAGTAGCATCTAAAATCACTGCAAACCAAACCGCAATGATGCCACTCTCTTTTTAAGACCGACCAGTCAATGAGCTACGAAGACATCGAAACTCTATGAAACGGGAGCTCTTGCAGCTCTGGTTTCGTAGTTTTTGTTCTTTGGTCGTATTTCAAAAACTATATATCCTAGATTAAAAATAAAAACCATTTTGGAATGTACAAAACAAACCCTTTCGTTTGACACCCCACTCAATATATTTGTGTAACTTTAAAAAAAAATTACCCCCTTGGGAACCTAATATCTTCACAACCCCTTCATCGATTAAGCTTATATGCTCCACCGTAAATTTCCTTACTACAACCTATTGACCTACCAAGTTTCATGCAGATTGGATGAACGGTTCGACAGTTATGCGCGAACAACAATTCGTGAAACATACATACAAACATACAAACATACAAAGCAAAATCGCCCAACTTACCACTAAGATCTTCGCTCGCTTCGCTCGCTCGATCGATTATTATTACGGGATTTTTTCGCGTACCTTTTATTTTATTTTAATTTCCCGACGCCGACGTTTCGAACACGTTACAGCGTTCGTGGTCACGCGATGACTGATTGATATAATTGATTGATTGATTCATACTTACAAAATTTTTGATTTATAATATAAATAGGCATGTTTAATAAGTCCGAGTACACCACTGTATACATAATCTATTAAAACGTGTCTTAAGGGACCGGCGAACGTATCTACGTACCTAGGAACGTAATACCAAAATAATTTAAAATTTGAGCATATTTTTATCACTTTATGTTATTATTTGGATAAAGGCAATATTTATCTAGGTTCCTGTTACACTTTTGTTCCAAAAAACTTACTATAGAACAAATGAAAAGAAAAAATGCCATTTTTGGTGTACCTACAAAGATTTCAATTCAATTTGCTTACATTTCTTTTTAGGTAAGTTTTTCGTAACAAAAGTTTAACAGGAACCTAGATAAATACCTACTCTCTTAATCTAACAACATAAACTGATAAAAATATGCTTAAATTTGAAATGATTTCGGTATTACGTTTTTATGGAAATTCGCCTGTCGCAGGCCTCTTAAGGCTCATACACATGTTGGCCCGGGCTCGCCGAGTGAACGCCAACGTGTGGGCAGCACCACTCGCCTCGCCTCGTCATCGTTCGCCTAGCTGGCCGAGTGAACACGAGCGCCAACTTACATTGGTTTGGATAGACTCGCCTAAGCTCGCGCTGGCTTGGCTTGGCTTAGCTGTACCAGCGTATTTAAGCCTTGAGTGTCTGGGCTGGGCTACGCGCCTTCCTTCGGAGAACACTGGTATATAGTCGTAAGCCTGTTCTGACTTTTCGTACTTAATTTCTGAAAATATATTTCAAGTGTAACTTCAGATAGATTGTGCCGAGCCCAAGCAGCGTCGTCCGTCAATATTGCGATAGCCGTGTAGTCGTACGTAACTCATCGGATTTCTGCCATAAAACGACTTCGCACCAACAATTTTATTGCGCGCATTCAAGCCTATAAATCGTACTGAAGCTTTGGATTCCGAAAAAACGAGAATAATATTTAAACGGACGTGAAACTACAGCATTTTAAAATCAACGGATACAAACAACTTCGTATGCCTACTCTTGAATGAAATCTCTTCAGACATTTAAGATCTTGTTAAAATGTCTGAAATTAAAAAAAAAATCTTGATTACTTGAGCTGACATTTTAAAAAATCAATTCGTACAAGCTTTGAATCTTTATTCATTACTATCTATATACTACACTTAGTATTCGTACAGCGTAGTACCTTCGTCGTAGCGAAACCGCCGGCGGAAGCTAGTTTCACAATAAAGGAAATTCGGTCTCCTTGTATGCATTAGTTGTCTTTGGTGTGTACACCGAAGCAACAATAGGTCGGTTGACTGACCCCTCTAATCATGTTGTTCTCAGTCTATCCTCTGCTAAGTAATCTCGTCAGACTTGCTTAGCTCCGGTCTCTTGAAATCTGATTAAGGCGCTACCCCGAGCTAAAACTAGCACATCGATGACTGTAACTTCAAATTTTTGTTAAAATAGAGATGAATTTAGAATGCGTTCGGCCGCGGCGTTTACGACAGCTGCTCGCTCCGAAACACGACAAAAATTCAGTTTTTTTGAGATTTTTCATCACCATAACAACCAATCAAAAAAGTAATCCGACATTATGTCAATTATTGAATGACCTATCTAATGGTGCAATCCAAAAACATAAATAACATCAATTTTAGAAGATGAAGATTTAACTTATTTTTAGCGGTTGTTTTCGTTGATTTATGATCAAGTAAATACGATGTTAAATAAAAATATTAAATGTTGTTTTCGAAGATAAAATGTTAAAGATACACGTTGGCTTGTCAGTTACTTTGCACTTACTTCATTTATCGAGAGTATAGACAGGGAAATACAGTGCTTAGCTCAGGATAGGGCCTTAACCAACGGTAGCTTGGCGAGGCTCCGATCTTGTAGTACGTCATGCCAGGAACAAACAATCATGTCTGAATTTGAAGATGTTCTCTGTGTGTGTGTAATTACACTTTAGATATGCAGTTTATGCACACGACTGTATGTTTGTGATTCAATTACACCTCAGCTTATGAGCTTTATTGCTTGTACCATGAAAGGCGCAGTGGCTCTTTTATAAAAGAAAAAAAAGGATAAGTAATGAAAGAGTCAATATAGAAATATGAGTTGTAATGAGTGTTTTTTGTACATTTTAACATACATACATAAAATCACGCCTCTTCACAAGAGTAGGCAGAGACCACGGATTTCCACTTGCTACGATCCTGACACACCTCTTTCGCCTCACTCATTCACTCTCATCACATTCCTCAAACAAGCTCGCCGCGCCGTTTTAGGGTACCTTTGACCTGGCCCTTCTCCAAAATGTCACCAATTTGATCCAGGTATGTTTGCCTGGGTCTTTCCACTTTTAGCATTTAAAAAAAAAACAGGTTGCTCGAAGACTGTTCACTAATCGACGTTACTTATCTGATAATAGACGCAAAAAAGTCCAGTAAATAAAGATACAAAAAAAAATTTTCAAAAAAAAATACTCAACCGACTTCAAAACATCTTGCACTGAAAAGCAAAAAATAAGAATATAAACAGATTTGTTTCATTACTAATTAAATTATTTATTTTATAATGTTGAAATCGGTGTGCATAAAATTTAATATTCTTGGTCATTGTTTTATTTACACCGACTTCAACATTATAATATAAATAATTTAATTAGTAATGAAACAAATCTGTTTATATTCTTATTTTTTGCTTTTCAGTGCAAGATGTTTTGAAGTCGGTTGAGTATTTTTTTTTGAAAATTTTTTATTTTTCCATTTTTAGTGTTTAATTTTTTATTTAGAATGACGTCACTTTACTTATTGTGTTTCGCTCATCAAGCCCTTTCATTTGATACCCATGTCACTAAAAAGTTCCATGGAACAGGTCCTGACTCCATCGTCAGATCAGCTCGCTGTGACCATATTATTACCATATTATTACATTGTAGTCGGAACTTCACAGATATGCTGAGTTTCGAGTTTCAACTCAATCGGCCAATATACTGAGGAGTTCTGATGAGCAGCTCTTGACTCCATCATCAGATCAGCTCGCTGTTACCATATTATTACATTGTGGTCGGAACTTGACAAATATGCCGAGTTTCAACTCAATCGGCTTATTTACTGAGGAGTTCTGTTGAGCAGCTCTTGACTCCATCATCAGATCAGCTTGTTGATACCATAATATTTCATTGTCACCGAGAATCTATAAGTGTGCAAAATTTCAGCCCGATAGTTCTACAAACACAATAAAAACCATAAAATTTGAGGGTTTCCCTCGATTTCCATGGGATCCCTTCATCAGATCCTGATTTGGTGACGATGGGACCACCTCGGGAGTATACCCTTTGTAACAAAAAAATAATTTTCAAAATCGGTCCACAATTGACGGAGAAATCGCGTAACACACATACAAAAAAAAAAAAAAAAAAAAAAAAAAAAAACATACAGGCGACTTGAGAACCTCCTCCTTTTTGGAAGTCGGTTAAAAATAAGATTTTTTTCAATAATATTATAATTAGTAAGTACTAGCTTCCGACCGCGGCTTCGCTCGCGTGGTTCCCGGATAAAAAGTAGCCTGAGTGCTATTCCTTGTCATTATCTACGTGTATTTTAAACAGCCAAATCGGTTCAGTGGTTGTTAATTTATAGAGGAACAAACATAATAACCCGACACAAAATAATAGAAATAAATGAGGGCGCCACTGTGCAAGCTAAATTCGCGAAATGGATAAATTATCTTTTAGAAGTAAAATATTACTTCTGACTGACTTTTTCGGTACCTGTACTCTAGATAAGAAACCTGTACTTTACCATAGATTAGTAGAGAAATGGTTTCCAAAGAACTGAAATTTTAGTTGCCGTTTCTACCCGTTTTTGCCGGACTATACATCCATCCATCCAATCATCCAAACTTTCGCATTTATAATAGGTATTAGTGTGATTTTAATGCTGTATGCAAAACATATTTCCAAAAACAAAATGAGTACCTACAGTATCCCATTCACAAAATAACCGTCAATAGGCTCTCGTATACATATGATCTAGCTCATTTTGATATTTTAGGCTGATGAGATTGGTTCATGTCCATTTTGTAGGTGATAGCTAATATTAATCAACTAATCAACTGAAATTGCCTATATATATCGAAATTTCAGAGCACTGGAAAATAACAACATGCGCAATAACGCTGGAGGCCGATTCCACTAATATACTTTTTATCAACCAAAGCAAAACGTCAACTATAACTCTAGATTTCGTTTTGTTTCCTATTCTACTAATAACCAATGAGGCAATGTTACTCTGTTGTGGTGACGTTTTCATTTCATTATTACAAATTACTTTCATTTTGGAGAACGAAACAAAACGCAGCGGTAATAATACCGAAATGGTTGACGTTGTAAATTAGTAGAATCGGGGCCCCGATCAGCCGGTGCCTTGTTTACATGAGCATAGTAACAATGTTTAGTAGCTTTTAGTATTTGACTGGCCCCAGCTCAGTTGGTAGTAGAAGGCATCATCAGGTCCTGGATTCGATTTCCACCCAGGACAGGACAAACATTTGTGAGATGAACATAGAAGTTTGTTCTGTGCCTGGTTGTTATAACGGCGTAGTGGAATCACAGCTTAATTCGGTAAAAAAATCAGATACTGTGTAATTGGCGCGATATGTAAACGTATTTTCAAATAAAAAAAAATACACTGCACCAATATTTTTTAAGTTTGAATAGATATATGTGTGAAATAAAATTTTTCCCGTCTGCTGTAGCAATAAGTAGTAAAAAGGCAATAATTCTTCGGGCGGAACCTGTGCCGAGTGGGAGCTGAGCCATAAAAAATACCCGTTATAAAACTGCTGGTATCTCCCCCTCCCCCTTTTCCCCCTCCCAGCTTTAACACGAGCTCTAAATGGTGAATGAAAACATCGTTAGGAAACCAGTTAGCTTTCTAATAGCGTCGACGGGCTTGCAACCTGTCACGTATGGAATGTTCACTTCTGCAAAATGTGGGAATGTACCAAATGCGTTTGGACAAACCTCTGACTAACCCCTTAGACCAAAAAAAATCTGAAAATGCCTAAAGATCTGGAAGAATATGTCTACCGGAACTTGAGAATACAGGCGTGATCATTCAGATTATTATTCATTTTTATCCTGGGATAGAAGCTCGTTGACAGGAGTGTGAAAGAGGCATTTTATAAAAAACTTTTTATTATTTAGGTTTGTAACAAAACAGATTTTAGGGAACTACTTAGTATAAGTACCCCACAGAATAATATTAATAGCTACTAGGGATATGCTAACGTTTTGGCTAAAACTGAAGCGATGTGCCCCTCACGGGTCAACGCCCAACTTACAATCGTCAAGCCGCGTTGACACGATCAGAGTACGCTCGGACCGAGTGGACTCGGTTACTTACTCGGTCGTAACTCGTATTGTGGCAACCCATCATCCGAGCGCACTCAGACGATGCCGACGGGGCGTCCGATTAAAGTTAACTCGGATCGCGTTCTACTTATCCGAGCTAGCTCCTAATCGAGTAGGGAAACAAAATGGCGTTGATGAACAACATACAAAAAAAATAAAAAAACATACATACAGCCGAACATCGAACCTCCTCCTTTTTGGAAGTCGGTTAAAAAAAGTAGTCAGAGTGTGGCACGATTAGATATGTCGAAGAAAATGATCCGAGTGAACTACAATCACAGAATAATAGTACTACGTACAGAAGGCTCACTACGCGAAAAAAATTATATAAATAGCGACTCTTGCTGTGACTCAACAAAGTGCAATTCTGCTCGCATAAGCGCTTAGAGTCTAGCTCTATATTCACCTAACCATTGCCTCTCTTTCTAACTCATAACTCTGAAAATAGGTAATCGACGCGGTCAGCTAGCTTGCATGCCGAGCGGAAAGTGGGAACCCACTGCCATACACCTGCCCGAAGAGGTGCGCAGCTGAACGTAGCTAAACTGCGGAGTGAGACGCCCCTGCCTGCTATGATAATGTCAACAGCTATCCGAGTGCACTCGTATCAAGCTTACTCCTACGACATTATTTAACACACGGGAATTACTCACGTAAAAATTATCGTCGATTACTCCTACGAGTCCACTCGGTCCGAGCAGACTCTGATCGTGTCACCGCAGCTTCATTGTCGTCGCCCCAGACTGACAATTTACCAATAAAACAGTGTTGTCAAGATAAGCTCAAAAGCCCCCACAAACTCTCAAGTCAAGCATTTGAGTTCTTCTCGATAATACCGTTTTAAAACAAAATCATTATATCTAAGAGCAAACCTGAGCAAACACTTCGAGGCTTACACCGCTACGTCTGTTTTACCCCGAATTTCTATAAACGTATAATCGACTTTATTGTACTGTGGTGAGGTTCAATATAGCGTGGTTGTACGTCAGGCGGAAGGGAAACTTGACAGTAGGTATTCTTAATATTCATTGTCATCTGTTTGTTTGACCAAAAATGTCAGTAGGGATATTTGGAAAAAAGTCCAACTAATCCTACCAGTAGGAATAGTACTTGGAACAGAGGTCAAAATGCCATGCCGATTTTGTATAGGAGGTTGGTGCCTTTTTTTTTCGCGCAGCCATCAACCAAACAATTAAATATAAACTCTTAGGAGTATAACAAACAATATTTATGAGAACAGCGGGCCTATAAAGGTCGCTATTGCAGAATCGCAATATAGGAATTGAACTATTGCCATCTCTTTTCATTGACTGAGAAAGAAAAGTGACTGCATTATAGTTCATTTCAAAGCGTGATTCAGTTTTAGCGACCTTTTTAAGTCCGCTGTACACATCTCTCAGTCAGATTCGAGTTATACCGGGTCAGTTTTTCAAGAGTTATCTCGGGTCTAAATATAAATCTCGGGTATAAATAGGGTCTAATCTGAAACTATTAGCAATAGCGAAAAACACTCAAAGGATTTTGATAAAAACTAAAACTGCATCATATCATTTCCGCATACTTAGGCTTTTAAAATATATCAATATTTACAGTAATTAGGGTACAATTTTACAAACGAATTGTATTTTTTAAATTCGAAAAAGAAATCACAAAATTCTAGTAATCATACCGTGTTTATTGTTTAATGTCGCAATGCAATAAAGGGGTGTAAATTAAAATGATGTCTTAGCTAAAACAGTCTCTCAGGAAGCCTTTTGGGATTGTATTTGTGTCTTTAATCTTGGGATACTTTACTGAAGTACAGCTGTGCAGTGAAACTTCTTAAGTTCAGCTTGGTAAGATACTACTCGGTCATCTGTGACTAAGCTGAAAAGCCTCGAACATCGGCAGTGCCCATTTATCGGTTGAGCGCCTCGCGAAATATTATATTATCCACATTTTATTTGCGGGATATTCACTGAATCTTTGAGAAACTGAAAATAAAAAGTGTAGTGGCCGCATTAAGCTTCGATGAATGGAAGGTTGTATACTGTTACATTCTAGCATTGGAACTATGTAATAAGTCTATTGGTTCTTTAGAAATGCAGCTGAAACTTGACAACATTTAACTGAGGTTTTTTATATCCTTTTTGAAATCGGAAAAAGCACTCACTTGTGTGTTGAATGTTTGCGATAGATTCGAAGAGATAAAAAGAAATCGTTTATTTGTGATACTCATATAAAAACTATTCGTATTTACTCGCGATTGGTTGGAGGAAATGCAATAGCTCGTGTTTAGGGTGACAAATCAACATCGAGCTATGCTGCGCTGTACTGCGCTGTGCTATGTTTGGTCAACTCGCTCGTCTAATATTTCAATGACGTTACAAACAAACCATGCTGTGCTGCGCTGTGTGAGGCTACGCTCTGTTTACGACGTTTTGTTTGACGTAACCATGGCACAGCGCAGTACAGCGCAGCATAGCTCGAAGTAGATTTGTCACCCTTACATTGAGCGTTATAAAATATGGCTGTCTTTACAAAGTTATTCTTCCGATAGTAATTTTTTTTATTTAGTATTCATCATTTAGCAAGACCTTACTATAAGGGCCCTATCTCACTAGGGCACCATGGTTGCGCAACCAATCAGGACACCAGCAGGGCTATTTTGATTCACACATAAAGTTACTAATCGGATTTACTTCGGATTACTTCCTACAAAAATTTATTTTTTACGATGAATACTTTGAAATGGTAGAAGATGGTTGAAAAAAGTGATAGACATTTTATTGCGTAAAATATGTAAAGTAATTCTGCATTCTATAACGTTAATACTCGTATTGTTATAACCCGGTTCATTAAAGAAAGGAATCTAAAATGGCGGCGCTTATCATGTTCTCTCGCTTCGTGAGTATAGACGGCACTAGTGTGCAAGCGAGAGAACATGGTAAGCGCCTCGTTCGATTGGATTCCTTTCTTAAATGAACCGAGTTATAGTAAAAAATCAATTTATAGGAAGTAATCCGAGTTAGCGACTTTAAGTGTGAATCAAAATAGCCCTGCATGTGTCGTTTTCGTAAATTTTGTTTGTGGTGGCACAATAGGGAACTCCCACAATTTTTCTTTATGATTTTATACGATAGGTTATATCGTCAAATAACCGTAATAAAAATTCTAGCGCCGAAAAACTAAAATTTTATAACAAAAATAATTTTTAAAATTTACCAACATTTTCACGCATCTGAAACACGTTTATTATTGTTGTCACAGATTACTGTTGTACTAACAATTTTTGAACTGTGACGTCACGCGTCAAAGTGCACAAATTGATACTAATTACAACAGTAATCTGTGACAACAATAAGTTCGAGTTTAGGGAGTGTCCACATTGCGTTTTTTGCAGCGCGTTTGTATCGATACAAACGCGATTCGAACGCGATGCGAACGCGCAGCCCCCCGCGCAGCCCCTCCCGGTTCGCTTTTGTATGGAAAAATACGCGTTGCGAACGCGCGTTTGTATCGATACAAACGCGCAGCTCAAAAACGCGCTGCAGAAAACGCAATGTGGACACTCCCTTAGGAATTGTGAAAATTAAAAAAAAAACTTATCTATGGATCGTTATATCTGACTCGTCCTTGACTCGTCTTATGAACTCGTGACGTCACATCCTTTCACATCCTTTTCAAGTATTTTGAAATTCCTACTATTTTTTGCAATTTTTAAAATTTATTTTCTAATCGAAAATGGTTTAATATTAAAAAATAATTACACACACATACCTCTAACTAAAGCAACAATGTTCATAATAAAATACATTTAACCCGCTTTTGAATCAGACGCATGTTCCCTATTATGGTGTCCTGGTGAGATAAAGCCCTAAGTGATCTTATTAAGTAAAGAAAGTAATATTATTAACTTTTGTTTTGTAGTAATGAACTACACTAGAAATCTTATATTTAAAATTCCTGAAGATGTTTTTGGCATTTTTGAGATAACCGGGATGGTTCCTAACTTAAGTTGGACCCGGTCGGTTGCGGTGTTGTCGATATTCAGAATTGTTTTATTTTATGCTAGCGAGGTCTGCTTTGGCAGGACAATGTCTGCCTATCTGGTTCGATAGTCATCTTATCAATAAAAGTTTATGAAAAAATGGATTTAAACCGACTGAATTTGAATTTGATCTTATGACATATAAATCGTGACCTGCGGACTTAAAACGGTCGTTAAAGCTGAATCACAATATGAAATTAACTATAATGCCGTCTCTCTTCACTCTCAGTCAATGAAAAGAGATGGCTAAGTTCAATTCCTTTATTGCGATTCTGCAATAGCGACCTTATTAAGCCCGCTGAAACAGCATTTTTTAATTTTTAACGATAGCGATAGACAAATTCTAAAAATAAGTAGTTGTAATTTTAGAATCGTTTAACCGTTTAACTTTAAACCCGAGATAGATTCTAGACTCGAAGAGAGCTCTCTGGCTCTCTCTATATAAAAAGAGCTCCGGCTTGATCTTTTAATATTTTTTGTTGATATTTACTAGTAAGAAAGTGACTTGAGTTTCGTTTAAAGCTGCGTACGGATAGCGCGTTACGCGTAGTTGGGAAACATTGTCCACGCGTACAGCTCCTGTACGGACCGCCGCGAACCTGTACGCGAGGTCAATCGATCCAGAGCGCTCCGCGAGCCCCAGTCATTCAATATTTTCATTATTGAAACTCGAAGAATATGCGTGTCTATTCATTTTGTCGTCCAAATATAGCGTACACGGTCGTGTGCGTCCTCTTTGACGCGCGACCAAAAACCGACTGAAGGCGGTTCGCGCTGCAACGAGCTAGCTCGCGCGGTACGCGTTTCCCAAGAATGTACGCGTAGCTACAGGTATGGACTTGGCGTTTTACGCGTGTCCAGAACGCCAAGTCTACTACGCGTACCAGGGTACGCGCTATCCGTGCGTACCTTCAGCTGTCTAGTGTTATTTGAAACTAGCTTCCGCCCGCAATTGCCCGCGAGATACCTACTATGTCTATGAGATAGTCTATGTTCATCCTGAACGTTAATTATAAATATTGGTGAAAGAATTTTTGAAATCGGATGAATAATTTCGGTGATTACTCTTAGGCGGTTATCACACTGGCGACGCACCCGCATGCGTTGTGCAGATCTGCAGATTTTATCAATGTAAATCACGCGCGTCATCAGTGTGTTGTACTATGCGTGTTTTCTATACAAACTGAGATACTTGCATACAATATTAAAATCTGCAGCGACGCATAATGCAGCGGGATGCGTCGCAGTGTGATGCGTCGCAGTGTGATAACCGCCTTAGAAATCCAACACCAACAAACATAAAAGTAATAAAACTTGCTGTTTATACGAGGTAGAACGAACGAGTGATATCGGAATCGGTATAAAGTTCCACACTCAAACAAACTAGTGTGGGAGTTAGTTGATTCTATTTCTAGGCAGGGAAACACTGTGTATCTATTAAGTAAATGTTCGTCTAAATTATTGGAAATGTTCGTCTAAATTATTGGAAATGTTCAACACAACATTGAAGTTCCAGTAATAGCCTAGCTTTATCTTATTGACCGCATGTGGCATTTACATGTAAAGACGCGGACCAACCGCTGCGCATGTTGTGCACGGGCACGCGGCGCATTTTAGCAGCGTGGGTACATTTGTTTGACAACGTGGGTCTACGTTTATACTGCAGCACATTCTATACATGAATTTTAACTCACGACTATGTAGAACTGTAGCGCACGCAGCACGGTTTTGAATCAACGCCTTGTGGAACAGAAGTGAAGCTATGTACGTTTTCGTGTACCGCGTGGATAACGCTGACAGCGTTGCGCTGCGTGGTCACCATATTAGAGCAAGCCATGCGTGTACCAATGACGTCAATTCATGCGTAGCGTGTCCGTGGGTTGCAGTGGACATAAATACATACAGTCTCCTGCAAAGCGAAGCTTGGCGCATGTGCGTAGCCTCTCCGTGGACCGCGGTGGGTCCGCGCCTTTATAGTGACATAAGCGTTTGTGGAAGTCTTTTTTTATGTTATTACCCAATTACTCGAAGACGCCTGGACCGATTTGAAAGGTAATTTCCAGTTGGTGCCAAAAAATTTTGTGAGGATCTGTTGAGGATTTTTAGAGTTATGAACAGAAATGCACCTCGATACTGCATAAAATTGCTGAGCTTATTACTAATAAGTCGGTTTTTTTTAATTTCCATTGTATTACCATTTTGTATTTCGTATACCAATTGAATTCTTATAATTGTTTAAAAGGAAAACTAAACTACTCTGTGGTGCGAAAAGTACCTGTTTTTGTCCTGTCATTAATTAAAGGATTCACAGTAAAGAGGAAATTTACTAATTAATAGGTTCTGTTCGCTGCATCGCTTGTCGTACCAACATTTTGAACCTATACACTTTTCAGGCCGCGATCTACACTTATTTTATTTATCGTCAGTGGAAAGGAAGAAACGCTAAAGCGCCAAAATGCGATTCGTGGGAAATCAAGTTTAAGGTTTCAGGTTTAAAGTTGATTTCCCACAAATCGCATTTTGGCGCTTCTTCGGCTTCTTCCTTTCCACTGATATTATGATAAAAATCGATCCATTGGTTTTTTTGAAACCCAAACATCCAAACACTTATTTACTTTTAGAATTATAATATTAATAGGATTGGTAGAATCAACGACTAAGCAGAGCTGATGCTGCATGAAATGTCCAGTATTATTTATTTATGGAACGGATGCTATGTGATGAGAGTTCTCCAGTAATTCTAATGCAGGCCGTCGGGGAACACGCCCCCACAGTCAATATTTGCTGCCCAAACGAGATAATAATTCTACTGCAGATATAAAAAACTTGGTGCAGGATGCCCTCGCTTCTATGAAAATAATAGTGAATAAGTTTGCTAGATTATAATAGTTCAAAACATTAATAAATCTTTGAAAGCTCGTTAATATGATGTTGAAGCAATCGCTTTTATTACTTTAAAAGTTTCGTTTAGTTTTCTCAGAATCTTTGTGCGGCAATAGAGTGATATTGCCATCTATGTTTTGTTTTAAATTGAACAAGTACTAAATCTATTAGTACTTTTATTAGAAACTAGCTGCTGCCCGCGGCTTCGTTCGCGTGGTACCCGGATAAAAAGTAGATGTTACTCTCAAGCCCTCCAACTATCTCCACACAAAAAATCACGTCAATCTGTCGTTCTGTTTTGACGTGAAAGCAGGACAAATAAACAAACAAATAAACACATTTTCACATTTATAATATGGGTACTTACGGATAGTACCAAACGACACAGCTCTTTTGTCGAATTTACTCACTCTGATATCGCATGTCTAAAATATTCTGAAACCATATTCCAAAAGCAATAGAAAATAGAAATATGAACAAAAATGTATTGTACCTATCTTTCCAATATTTGCATTTATCCTGACAACTTTCAAAGTTTCTACCTAGTTACATTTTCATTCAAATAAAACGCATTCAACACAAGTTTCATAAGCAGCTTAGTTTTTTTTATCTCCACACATTGTATAATTCGTTGTATTTTCAGAAAATTTCAATGAATCGCATTTAGACGCTTTTATATTTCTATGTTCGATGTTTTTCTGCTATATTTCTTGAAACTACACTCTAATACTGTTAGAAAACCCTAAGCAACTTAAGCTTCACTCATTCGAAAATAAACTGCAGAAGCAACGCAGGTATCAAAGTAGAAATAAAAATCTTTTACAACCCAAGTACCTAGGTACCTAAACAATTCGATTTCTCCTCAATAATATCTATCGAAAGAATGTTTTCCTTTATAAAATCACAACCACGAACCAACAAATTGCGTGGCCATTCAAACTGTCCAAACGGATTGGTATTACTACAGTGCAGTGAAGTAGCAAACATCTGAATTTCGTCCATATTCCAGAAGAATCTAGGCTTAAGTTTGCTTGTGTTTCACTTATACAGCAAACTTGTTGGTATCTACTGAAAATACAGCCTTATGGTTCTGTAATTAAGGCTTAGATTAGAGCGGATTTCGGTTGATTATCGACCTTCCGCGTTGCCCCGGGTCACGCAGCCGTACGTGCGATAATAAAGCATGTTCTTATGCTATCAAAGTTTATTATTATACACTGTTTCTTACTACCCGGGTTTAATCCCATTGTTTATTTTATTCTTTTTATAAACTTTGTAATAGAAAAGATCAGACAATCCTTACTAAAAACATAGGTTATAATGTTTTCAAAAAAATTAGGGATCCGTAAAAAAATTGCAATATTGTAAATGTATAAACAAAAAAAAAAAAATAGAGCGCTGCGAAGTTCGCCTGGTGAGCTAGTTAATTAATACAAAAGTAAAAAAAATTAAAACCACCAAATATCATAAGCATTTGATAACAAGTTTTAAACAAAACAAATAAACGACACCGAAACATTTATTTTTTTCAGTTGAAATTGTCGAAGCTAGGCCAATATCATAGCAGAGCCAGAATTAATATTTCCCTGTTCCACCCGATAATGAGCCAAAATTACTGCCCCGTATTCAACCCGATAGCGTAGCATTAAAAATGTAACAAAGTATTTGAATCTTTTGTATAATAAACTAACATTTTCTGCTCTGTATTCATGAGTTCGTTTCAGAAGACTACTCTCGTAACCTATTTATAGACATCGATCTCCTTTCAGCCCACAAAATGCTAAAGTTTGCGGTACAAGTTTTTACACAAACTTGGTCTTGAACTTTTGCATTTTGTTACGGAACCTCTGCTCACAAGACATACTTGTTACTTGGTGATTTTTGACTTGAGCGCTTTTACTTGCGTTTGTCGCGCTACAGCAGCGCTGCAGCGGTTCTGTCGCGGCTTTGTCGCGAAGCTGCCGCTAGCAACTGCGGATCTCGTACGCGCTCTACAGTCGCGCTGCAGACGAGAGCTTGTGGAGTGGCTACCGTGGCTAGCTCTGATCATTTCCAATATGGATTCTAACGGAGACACTATTAGTTCTGTTCCTGTTTTTAAGTTCATTTTGAACTATGAATTTTTCGGGATTAAGCATGCTCGCTCATGACGTGAGTGTTGCAACTTTCTGCGTACAAACGCTTGCAACACTGGTCTAAAGGCTGAATTACACCAGGGCAACAACGTGCGACAGTGCCGCATGCTACATATTGTGACATGTGACATCTTGTGGCATGCTACAAATAGAAAGCAGTTGCGGCATTAGTGGCATGCGGCAGTCTATTTTACGCCGAGGCAACATCGTGCTTGGGTCAGTCTGCCACATGACGCAAGGTGTTGTCATGTCGCACGGTTCTTGCCACAATGTGCGACATTTTTTATTCTGTAGCATGCGGCCTTGTGGCATGCCGCAATGACTATAATATATATTTCAACAGATTAAATTCCGATTGAGAAATATATCTGCCAACCTATCAAAATATAAACTACAGGATGTTCTCGTAACTCACAAGAAAAATTTAACTGCAGTTCATCAGTTTATATTTACTTCCTTAAACCAGAGCTGCGAGGCTAAAAAGATCGTTATAGCAGAATCATAATAATGATTCTTAGCGTGATTCTCGTATTAGAAATCTCAAAATTGACAATTCATATAGTGATTCGTATCGGCAAAAGGGAAAATGCGTCTGATTCACAAGCGGGTAAAATAAAAATGCAGCAGACCAAAAAGAACTAGAAAAAATAAATAAAATCATTAGAAAGGCAATCAAATCAGACTTAAGAACTTAACATAAGCCGCGGGCGTTAGCTAGTTTTAAATAAAAATACACTAAGTACCTATTCATTTTTTACAAAATTCTTTAATTTACTTACCGTAAACATATCTAGTCGCTCTTCAGTAGATATGCTATCTCGCATGTGTGTGTTTCTTTTTTTTTATGTCTTCTTCAATTAAATCATGAAGTTCAGTAAAAGAGATGGCCGATTCCTTGAATAAATTTGCCCCACAGATGCCAACAGGAAAGAATGCTTGCGTCATGACCAAATTGGGATTTTTGGGTTTGTTTTTTTATTTTATAATGAGAGTCCATTCATCTTCTTCCTCTTAAAAGTGGGATTTAAAAGTTATTCTAATATAAAGCAGCAGGCTATGACGCCCAGCATGAACGGAGAACCTAGGAAACTATATTTTTAAGGTTCATATAGTAAAAGCTTTGCTTACGTTGGGGATAGATGGCGCTGTGGGAACATTTACTTTTTCATTATTATAATTAGGACTAGCAGAATTTTAAGTGAAGTAGGTATAGAAAATAAATGACGCACACAAGTGCTCCCAGTAAGTACCTACAATTTCAAGTAAAAAAGAAAAGTACTTAGGAAAAATTGGGAATTTCATCAATAAAATTATCTACACTCGTGTGCAGTGATTCTGTACTTACAGCCTAAAATAAAATATGATATAAAAAAATAAAATAAAAAACCTTTTATTTCTCTATAATTAACATTTTTTTCTTATCACTAATGCTTATAATCTAAGTAGGTACTAGAGAGAACCCCTAAGGTGAAGGCCTCCTCCAAAGCCAGCCATCTGACCCTGTCTTGTGCTACTTGGAGCCAGTTTGGTCCAGCAGTTTTCTTGATGTCGTCGTCCCAGCGAGCGTATAGTCTTCCTATGCAGCGTCGACCTCTTGGACCCTCCCAATTTGTCACTCTCCTAGTCCATCTTCCATCTTGTAGACGGGCTACATGTCCAGCCCACTTCCATTTTAGTCTGTATGCATATCCCAAGGCGTCAGTACTTTTTGTAATTTTAAATAAAATATGATAAATCCTCATAAATCACTCATCACAACACAATCACACAACTGAAACTCAACGAAATTCCTTTTTCATCTGTCAAATTCTTGTCCGTCTGTTTTGTTTACTATTTGAGTGTCATGTCAACCGCGAAAAAGAAGGTAGGTCTATCTGATAAAAATATTCTCTGTGATACCTAATAGCCCCTCCAGACTCTCGGCAAGAAACCCCGACAACACCCGAGAAGCGTGAATGTGAGGAGTTTCTCGCCTTCTTGTTCTCGCGCTTCGGTGTCGGTACCTATTTTTGGCCGAGACAAAGGATTTCAAACAGATCACGAGTGAGAAAATTGAGAGTGTGGATAATTTGTTTGTTCTTCGAGAAGTCTCGGTGAAACTTCTCGCCGTGAGTCTGGAGAGGCATTACGGACTGTAGTACCGGAAGTGACTAAAGTTACTAATAAAATAACATAATTATATTCCCACAGGGCACGAGATATCTAAGTATTCTGTATGTACCAGTTAATTTTGTGATATTTTATTTAAATAATATTATTCAGACGCATAGTCTAATTCGATATTCGGCTCTGGGGCAGGATCCGGCCAAATTCTTTAGCCCGTGGGTTTCTAAAGTACACGTTAAATTTATTGTCAGAGAGATCTTGGTATAGATTAAATTCACCTCGCTGTTTTCTGGTTTTTATGTGGTCCTCTTCCCAGATTTTACGATTTTTACTTTGGAGGCAACAAAATTAATAAATTGACTATCCCAGTCTTCGTCAGATGAGCTGTCAATATCTATTAGTAACATGTTTTCTACGGGCTTAATTGTAAACTTTATTTATTAAACGCTATGTATTATAAACAATTCAGGCCATGTAACTAACAAAAAACAAATAAAAATGAATGTTTGTCCTCTATGCATTCCGAATACATTGATCAGATTGTGATGGTATTCTGAAAACGCCCCCGAGCGTTTCTAACTATGACGAATAAACCAATATTGAAAACTTTAATCCCCCTCCTCGGTGGACCTCGAAAATAGACCGCACACCACTCGCCACTCGCTCAAACAGTCGTATAAATGACAAGAAACGGCGGCTAAAGAAGCAATTTCTACAATGAATTATAGACGAATAAATTCGTATTGATTTCGACAAAAAGGTGTCGTTAGATTCGACTGGATTACCGGAGGAACATTTATTGACGAAAGGCTTTGCATTTGCTACGTTCAAAAGAAAATCTTTGAATACTTTCTGGGGTCGGAAAAGCAAAATGAGCATAAACCTAGTATTTATAGTTGGAATGGCTTAATATCTTGCAGTTCGGTGCTGGAGAGTGCTATTTGGCGTATGAAGTGCTCTGGCCTCACGGGTCAGTTGGCTTTGTGCCAGGATCTGTGCTGTGTCACACGAGAACAATCAACTAAAAGTAAGCTACATTGTATCGCTATATTTACTTAGAATGCATAAATAGAGATAAATCTTTATTTCTCAGCATGCGAGCATTTCATTTGAGACACAAGAGCTTGCACGATTCAATTGTGGTGAGACGTCAACTTAGATACATCATTTTGGATTACATAACACTATGAAAACTGTTTGTACATATTCAATAGCACAAATTGCTCATATAAAATGACAAGCCTTATCAAAATCTGCGATACCGACGGGATTCGAAAAAAAAAATTCCTATTCAATAAAATAACATTGTATTTTAAAAAAATCGTTGTTGAATATAGGACGAAATGTGTAAATCATCGAATATCATGTGACGAAAATGGAATAAAAAAAAATACTTTTTCATCCGGCTCCATTTGAGACTCGTTCACACATCGTTAAATCTTTTTTATCCACCTTTTTTACTTGCCATATTCTTCTATATCCTTTTCTATAATTCTTCTATAAAATGCACTCGTGTTGCACGTACATACGAGTATGTACTTTATTCTGCGTCTGTACCTAACGTGATTACGCAACTGAGGTAGGTACCAAAGATAATCCACCTTTGTTCACTAGGACACGATAATTTAGCACTACAGATGAATTAATTATAAGAGCCAAAAATCCTAGGTAGCTATGTTAATTATTGATAAGGTTTAGCCGAAGTAATGAGCTTGAAATAGTATAAATATGGAACTTTAAATTAAAACTGTAGAACTTATAGAAGGAATAGGGGTGACTATTGCTTAACAGCAGGTTAAAACCAAAGATCTATAATCGGTTAAATTTTTAATTTGTTTTTCCCTACCTGTCTGGGCTAGAATTAAGCTACCTTCCTCATAAAAAAACTTAATTATTTTATTTTTATCGATAATGTATTGACATACTTTTTCGTCACTATTTTAATCTGTCAAAACTGCTTTCTCAGAGTATTTCGACTATAGTTATTTATAATACAAAGGAAGGCTACAGAATCAATCGCTACATAATTTCGATTTATTTTTTTAATCATAAAATACCTTTTTAACAAGTAAACGGGAGTGTGTTTCACCACTTGAAGTTTAAAAGTTTGTAAGTACCTACTTATAACATAAATAAAAAAAAATTAAGGGTGATAGGCAAGTTTGTGGCTCTAATTAATTAGAAATAATAGCTAGGTAAATGGAAAATATCGTAAGGAAATAAATCAATCTTGCAAATTGAAATGATTTTTCTACCGTTTAGTGCTCGTGACGAATAATAATTATATGTAAGTAATCACATGTAAAATCTTACACGAAACCTTTTTCTTAATAGACTAAGTACAAATATCTATTATGTAGTTATAAAAATGTAATCGGTTTATAACCGGCAATTCACAAAAACATGCTTCCACGGAATACTTAATCAATTCAAAAATGATTGAAGTGCAATAAACGCTGTGAAAATCAGTTTAACCGAGTTTCGAGCATACTCGTAAGAGCACTGTAGAGTGAAAGCCATTATTGTTTTTACGGACTGCCGATTCCAATTTAATAATAGTAAAGTGTTGCAAACAAGAGACGAATTCGTATTATCAGGAGGCAAACTACGTGATGTAATCATTCATTTAAAAATAATTTAACATTAAAATATATACAGTATGGGTGGACATTGCACATAAGGCCACCAGCCTTGGGCATAATATGTATATATTTTTTTGTAAATTCATACTTATGTTCACCACAAAATGTTTATCCTGGATGGGAAACAAACCCACGACCTTCGCGCAGAAGGTAGAGCTGCTACCATAGACATCTAAAAGTAAATTTACAGCATTTTCTAGGACTATTCTGCTTATCACGCACGTGCGGCAATCTCTTTCCACTTATTTATTTTCTTGTCGTGAGTAATATTTTGACTGAATCGACCAAATAAAACATCTTTATTCTCATTATATTAACGACAGAAGTATAATTGTGTTTCATTGGAATATGAAAAGTTTATCAAAATTTTCGATTCACACGGTATTCGAACCCACATTGATACAAGCGATCCTCCTTAAGCCGGACTCGGCCGTGGAATCCATAAGCGCCGGGTCGAAAATCTAGATAAGACTTTTAATTTTTCAATTAAATAATACCTAAGTGTGGTTTAAACTATCAATTTAAAAAAATAGTAATTTTGTTGTTGATCTCCATCGCTCACATTAAACAAACCAAACGCTAAAAATCTTTCTTTAAAAGCGAACTTACATTTTATGTAAATTGTAACTTACTGCTACACGTTTGTAATAAAGTACATGTTTGTAATTAATTACAATATTGTCAACAACATCTACATGCGTTTTTTACAATTATGTAATTTTTATTAAACTATTTTTTTTTTCGTTCTATATGTAAGAAACATACTTGCAGATTTTTGATATGTTTATAAGTTTTATTAAACAGCACTTGTCATAAAATTCGACAAAATTGTCACTTTTTTACAAAGAATAACGAGCATGGTCCAAAAAAAAAAATTGTGCAATATTTTTAGTCTTTTCTTGAAACTTTTCCAAGTCCAGTCTTAGCTGATTTTTGAAGACGCTTCTATACATTTTCTATGAAAGGGACGCAGAAGAGACAAATGTCTGCGACGCGTCCTCTTCTTACGTCTCTTCTATCGGGCTTGCGCCTTAGGTACCTAAGTAATTATATTTCTATGTCTCTTAATACATTATTTAAGAATTGGGCCGGGTGGTTCATTGGTTCTATATTATGTCTCATCCAACCTAAGTAATATATTATAGTCATAACAAGGGCGCAAACTCCCAGTGTCCTGCGTCCATGTATGCATGAACAACAGTACTCAATGATTGCATTTCAAACATCAAGTTCTCTGTTATATAGCGTATATGTATAATTTTTTTTTTTAAATGTGTCGTGACTGGATCCTGCACCTTATGAGGACATTATTTTCTGATCCATTTATGTTGACTGACTCCTGAGTGCCTATATACTTCAATGTCATATACACCTGTTGCATTTATGTGTTCACTGCAATAGGATCGAGCTATTCTTAGGTGGTATGTCCCAATCGCTATCATAATTAAGTCTTCGTATGATAGTGAAGGAACTCGCTCACTTCTTCACTGGTTGCTTCTAATCTTATAAATTGCACTCTTCGCTGGTTTAGGTTATTGTCCTGCACATAATCTGCCAAAAGATTTAGTTTGTGAACATTGCGGTGTATTGTTTCAATGAAGGCATCTGTATATTGGCTGTCACTGAATGGCTCTTCTAAATAATTGTTGAAATCTTAAAATTGACCTTGGTTACAAGGCAAGATAGTAGACTAACACTAAACAATTTTTTTTGGTCGATGTTAATTAATCATCAACTAAAAATCACAATCTGCACAATCATTGTGCAGATTTGTCATTTACCATAGTCTGCCGTATTCTAACTTAGTCTAATCTATTATATTTTACAATGCTAATGATTAAACAATCACGTCTTAATTCTCACTAGTTCGATGTTCGGTGGTCTAACAAGTGAAAAAAATCAGTTGTTCTATTATGAAACTCCCTAACTACCTACCTACCTATTATTGAAGTCAAGTCAAGATAGCCAAGTATTTCTCGATATTGTAATATAATAATTGTGCTTATAACTGCTCCTGAAAGAATTTTCATGTCAATTTTTCTGTATGTTAGACTGTAAGGATGGAGTTTGGAAGTATACCATCTTTATATACTCAATTTTTCCTTTTTTTTCTAATACTTCACTTTGCTGTAGGACGTGGGTGAATCATGATCCTTCGTCTTTGTCGACTTGTAATGTTTATTGAATAGGGGCCAGATCAAAATACAACCTCTAGAAGGAATACCAACAAACTGACAGAGGAAAGCAAACTTTGTTAGACAGCAGAGACGCTTCGCTCGTCAACTAAGTAGCGTGCAAATTATGTCACATATTGCCTGCTCAGCTCACTTACTGTAAATAATCTGATTTAGCTTCAGAACTAGTTAGAAATAGTCTAGTTATAAGCGATGGAACTGGATGCATATTAATTTAAAGTCTAGACGGGTCTCGCCGTAGCCCAACTATTTTAGGGGTTCACGACCACAAAACTGTGCGACCACTTGTGACCACTCGTAACCACAGCGACTGGACATTAATTTGATCACGAGACTGGTTTTAGGAATTGGCACTGATGCTTCTACTCAACTGTTAAATTGTTTTGAAAAGGAATTCTACTAACTAATATAATCTACCCTAAAATCCCAGGACCGACAATTTAACGTGCCTTTCGAAATAGTTATTAATACTGCAATAGTTATATTAATAAATTGAAATAGTCATTAGTATTGCATATAAACGCTCAGCTTTTAATACCAGTAGCGGTCACCCATCCAAATTGTGGCCGCTCAGAACGTCGCTTAATTTCAACGACCTATCAAGAATATCGAAGCAAACTGCGCCGCGAGCGCTTCCTAGTCATTTTGAGAGTCAAACAGTACATGCGTTTTAAATTAACTTCAGTAAAACGTTCCGCGTATACGTATGCAAAACAGAGTAATCCTTCTCCGTGGAGCGTGTACCGTGAATATGTAATGTTCGTGTGAATACGATATTTAAAGCTCCAGTTTATGCCTAGCCTAGATGGATTGGTACTAAAAACGATGTTTATAGCTTTAACCGGGAAACGACATAAAAGGTTTCGCAAATACACGATTTTGTGGAGGAGGTGGCTTTTGTTTGCCAGGTTGACTAACAAGGAGGTAAAAATAGTCGCTCAGTGTATCATTATAACAACTATCAGGGACAGAGCACATCTCAAACTATCTCTCGGCCGATAGATAGTTGGATCGGGCTGCTATGGTGCGCACACGTGTCCAAATAACAATCGGATTGGAGAGGGGTCCGCACACGTATCCAACTGCAGCCGGAAGACTGGTGCCATACCTCGAAAGGGTATGTAACGATTACTGATGTACAGATGTATTATTTACTGCTTAGTTAGAGGGAGACTACGATACCAGTCAACTTCAGCGAAACAAAGTTCCGTTGTGAATACTTTAACTTGAATTGTTTTGTCTTCAGGTATAAGCTGATTCCAGTCTGGTGTCACTGCTTCACACACTTCTTCCCATAGTTTTTTTCTTAAGGTTGTTATCAGAATACTCTTTTAAGTTTTTTTTTAAAGAGGTAGTCGTTAGTCTATTTCTTCAATTAAATGAATAACAGAGGCTTCTACCACTAAACTGGTAAACTGGTTTAGAAAAAGAGTGGCATCGTTGGTTGTGGTATTTTGCTTGATATTTTTTCTTGCTAAAGAATGAAAATAAGAGCCGTGTTGGCCGAGTGGGAGAGTGCTCGACTTTCGTTAGTTTGAATCCTGGCCGTGGTCATCAATGGATTTTTCGTTTCGAAAAATTTAAAGGCGCATCAACACGAGCTCTAAACAGTGAAGGAAAACATCAGTGAACTTTCTAATAGCGGTGATGGGCTTGCAATCTGTCATGTATGGAATGCTAATTTCTGTAAATAGTGGGCATGTATCAAATATGTATTTGGACGTGCCTCTGACTACCACTTTAGATATTTTCAAAGATCTAGAATGCCTAATACGTTCTGAGAAAAATGTCTGTCGCGCCTTGGGACTAATACAGTCGTGATCATATTTTTTTTTTTAATAATTTTCCGGAAACCTGAAATTATATTTGGTAGGTAATTACCTACATAACTGAATATTAAAAATAGACAAGACTTAATGTATTGCATGCATGCCTGTAATCTTTACCGTACTGAGCTAGCGCATTAGACATCATTGTGTAGTAAACACTAGAAGAGGTAGTCAGAAACAAGTCCAAATCTAGGCTATCAATGCAAAGGTGCGCGAACTGTTCGGGGCGAACTACTAGTTATTTCCGAACTATGTTGTTATAGACAAGTCTTTTTTCTACTCAATCAGATTGTTTAAGCTTGTTATAATGGTCGTATCTCTGTTTACAGATCGTATAAAATCGTTTATGCGTAAAACGGACCAGCAGGCTTTGACTAATATTCGTCCACGTCTGCGAGTGACTGCGCTCGTGTCGCCCGGAGTACAAGGAAAGTTGGTATTTGTGTTTCGCTTGTGTTGACATCACGGGACACGACAGACTTTGCATGTTCCGTCGAAATGCCCTCACGCCTTCATAATTCTGTAACAAATGTAGTTTTTTTGAAACAAGAGTGATGTGACGTGTTGGAATATAATGGAAATTAAGACGGATATGATTAGGTATTCCCAGCTATACGTTCTTTCAGATTGAAGATGTCTTCAAGCGTCGACCACCGTCGCAAGGTCACATGCCTTTCGATCTTTTATAGGTTACGTTTCGGGGAATGTTCTCAAGATACCACCATCTCCATTCCACTTCAGGAAAAGGAGACGCACGGCGCAGTACCATCCTTATCTTGTTGACATTCCATCCACTCGTACCATGCGGTTCTCCTCCATCTTCATCAACCGCACTGCTATGGTCTGGAATTCGCTGCCGGCTTCTGTTTTCGCCGAAATCTATAACCTGGGTCTCTTCAAGTCAAGAGTGAATAGGTGTCTTCTAGACCCTTGTAATCCATCGTCAGCCACATCGTCGCTTACCATTAGGTAAAATTAAGGTCTGTCAACAATAATAAAAAAAGCTTTTTCCTTTTGTCTAAGGACGAATAAAAAGTGCGTCAAAATATTTATTATCGAAGATATTTTCAGTAATATTATACCTACAGCGTTTGTATTTTAAATAATCTTTTGATCTTTTGACCAAGGCTCTTGGATGCCCAATGATTCAGATATGAGGATAATAAAGTCGGAGAGCCTGTTTTTTATAAATGAAAAATAAAATAAGTAATGCTGGACATTTCACACAGCATCATGTAGCCTCAAGCTAAGCAGAGCTTGTGTTATGGGAACCACATGACTGATTTATTATATTTTGTATTTTTAAATATATATTTTAATACATACCTACATTATTATACTTAGAAAACACCCAGACCCGAGGAAAATATTTGCCGATCATAGAAACATTTGTCCCGCGGCGGGGATCGATACCGCAACATTCTGCATCATAGGCAAAATATGAAAATGTAAATTCCAGTTCACCAAACGGCAAATTATGTCAGTATTGTCCCTCGGGCTTTATCCGGCAACGCCGTGTCTGCGGTCCAATCGATTCCAAAGTTGGATTAAAGACTCCGGGGATTAGCTCGTTGCAGCTACCGCTGTCATTGGGTACTACCGGTTAATTGATCGGCCAGCTCAGTAGTAAACTAGCGTGTGATAACTTTATTGAATTTATAAAGAATTTGAATCTTTTATTATTTGTTTGTCTACTCTAGATCATTAGACTATGGAGTCACAGACCTTAGAATTGATGAACATTCATATAGCTGAAGCCAACTTACACCTTCCGGACCATCTGACCACCATGAACTTGCCACTGGTGGTGACTTGGGATTTCTATATCCCAACTGACTACCAGTGACCAAATAACACAGTACTACTCCCATATCACCACCAGTGGTGAAAATTGTCTAATTTTACCACTAGTGGTAAAATAAGATCAGTTTCAATTTAGTAAAATCAAGATTATCTAAACAACTTGAATAAATATACCGTTTACTATATCCAAAACATTTATTTGTATTTATTTGTACTTAAACCAAACTATCCGCTCTTAGCTATCATAACCTATATTTATATTACAAACTATTTAGATCTAAATTAGGTACTTCATTTAAAAAATATTCTTTATGTTATTCTATAAAAAATATTAAGTATCTATTTCTGGTTTTCTGGCATTAGTAAGCAAAGGGGCTAACTATCTCTAGACAGTGGCCGACAGTAACATTGTTATCCTTTAATGCTCCTACAGCCCTCTTTATTTTTTCATCGTTTTCGGCACGATCACGCCTTTTTTTTTGTAATATTAAGATCCTTATTACTTTTGTATATTGAGTAATATTGAGCGTCTTTCTTTAAAAAATTTAACAGATTAGTCCCATTTCACCCCTGGTGGTGAAATTTCACACCATCTCAACACCGGTGGTGAATTAGAACTAAAATCGTGCCATTTTATCACTAGTGGTGAATTGGGAATAAGTTTTTCCCAGTTGACCACCAGTGGTAAAATAGAGTGGTTTCCGTCTCAATTGACAGCCGGTGGCAAGTTCATGGTGGTCAGATGGTCCGGAGGGAACTTACAGAGGCTCTTTTGTCAATTTTGATCGTAATGTGATGGAGTCACATACATGTGACTATCCCTATATAGCACTAAAGCTAAAGTATTCCATTCAAGAACAGCCCCAGATTTTATGATTATTATTTTATGGATATGATTTTATTTATTTCATTTTAGATTTCGACGGGATTCATTAAATGGCAAACCAATATTAAATAGACCAACAAATTACATGTACCAATATTAAACTTCGCGGAAATTAGTAGAACAACATTTTCCAAAACATTACTATATAATAACCTACTAGCTTCTTCCCGTGTCTTTGCTCTTGTGGTACTTACATAGCCTATGATACTCAAATATGCTGCAGCTTTCCCCCAAAATTGGTCGATAACTTTCAGAGATTATTTCTTAATCTTATCTTACAAGCTTTACCTTTTTACAACATCAGTGTACGTAAATAAAACTTATGTACAGCTCAGCAAAATATAGAAATAATAAATAAATTCTCTGAAAGGTTATGTGCAGCTCAGCAAAATATAGAAATAATAAAGAAATTCTCTGAAAGGTGAAGTCCCCTTATAATTGATCTAGCTACGTGAGATCACGCTATCGAAGGAGCCCATTCATCCGGTGCCGTTCCATTCAGTATTTCATTCGGAGAGCGATCATTATCTCCGAAGCCGGAGCTAGTTATAAATAAAATTACTGTCTCCGTTTAAATTGCATATTTATAATCTCGCTCGTGCCGTTTGTGCTCTTCAAAGGAATCTTGGAATACTTATTCTCATTATAGACGACTCAGCTGAGAAGTGAAATATGTAAATGTCAAAGAAAGAAAGCTAGGCCCCATGCGGTGTTTGTTGCCCTGATTCTTCATGGTGTTGAACGCGAAGGAACAGTAGTAGAATCACCTAGCTCTTAAGACGATTCAAAGTGGTCATAGCGGTCCTATTGAATAAATGATATTTGAATTTGTTAGTTTTGAGCGGAAAATGAGAGACAGATATTTCACGTGCACATAACAATCGCATTCTCATAAAAGTGTGATTGATTTTGATGTTTTTTGTACTTATCTGGAATTCTTATTTCACGTGTGTTTCCAGTGTGATTAAATGCATGGAGTTCCTTTTATGTCCAAATGGCAGAGTAATAAAATTGATTACATTTAGCATTTACTTCCTGTGACAATAATTCTGAGAAATTCTATTTGATTGACCCTCAAAGTTTTATAAAATAAAGTTTTTACGTCAACTGATTGACAAGCGAGTAATCGAGTCAGCGGTGAACAGAGCGGACAATACACCTCTTTAAATGCGTTTAAGGTAGTCTTGTAACTTATTCAAATGTTTCCTAAAAACTGTCTGTGGCTTTTCACACGTTCCGGCTTCCAGGGGGCCGGTGCCGGCTATGCAAATTACGCCGGTACGTATGAAAGCTGCCGTACATGCCCATACACTTTGCCGCCGCCGCCTACCCGGCAATCCGGAACGTATGACCTTCATCTAACTTTCTAATATACCTATGTACTTAGTAAATAATTAAAAAAATGAGTGCATAATTTAAACAGACCACACATTCTAAGCCGCTGCATAGTCATCCAGATAAAAGGTACCTAATAAAATAATTACTCAACATGCCAAGAAAAAAGAGTGAGCGATCTCGATATTGTATCAGAACAATGGCCGCTGTATCATTGGAGCTAGCCTTGTGTAGTTCGCGAACGAAAGATAAAAATGAACTACCTCATCAGTAACTTTTCTCTCTCTCTCTCGTTCACACGAGTTCAAAGTGTATCAGTAGTTCACCTTAAATCTCACTCATCCGTCTCTGGCATTCGAATCGGTGTCCCATAGTAACTAATTTTATTCTGTGTCTTCTAGTTCAATTTTCTTTTCTCTAGTTCGATCGAACGAGAACGCCCACTGAACGAAATGATGAGAGATGAGATGAGCAATTAGTTCAAATCGGTGTCCCATAGTAACTAATTTTATTCTGTGTCTTCTAGTTCAATTTTCTTTTCACTAGTTCGATCGAACGAGAACGCCCACTGAACGAAATGATGAGAGATGAAAAGAGCAATTAGTTCGAATTGTCGTCCCATAGTAACTAATATTATTCTGTGTCTTCTAGTTCAATTTTCTTTTCACTAGTTCGATCGAACGAGAACGTCACTGAACGAACTGATGAGAGATGAGAAGAGCAATTAGTTCGAATTGTCGTCCCATAGTAACTAATATTATTCTGTGTCTTCTAGTTCAATTTTCTTTTCTCTAGTTCGATCGAACGAGAGCGCTCGCTCACTGACCAGTGTTGCCAATTTAGCGACTTTGTCGCTAGAAATAGCGACTTTTGCTATGGTGTTAGTTAGCGACAAAATATATTTAGCGACTTATCTAGAGACTTTTCGACTTCAACCGGCACACCAAAACAGTATTAGGGCAAGTAATGGAAAGGTGAAAAGGACAAAAACTCAACTTGAAAAAGTAATTATGGGACCATTTTTTTTTTTTTTTTTTATTTTAATAATAACAACTGAACTACAAGTGAAAAGTGAACTAGAAGAAAGATACATTTCTTTTGCCTCAAAAGAAAATTATCTCTCTTTTCTTTTCAGTGAACGACTTTGCGCACCGCTAATTGGAGCGCAATACTTGGAAAACAAAGCCATTTTTCCTAGCAAGACACTAGTGATTAGAAAATAAAATAATGAGACAAATGCTATGAAGGCTCGTGCCCTGAGGGTTCCGTTCCCTACTTTTTGCATCGTATTTAAAACAAAATAAACTTTTATTTACTTTCAGCTTTCTATATTGGAAGTACAAAAAAGAATACCTTTTTTTTTGTCACTAAGGCTTACAGCGTTTCAAATTTCAGAATGTTAAGATTCATTAAAGTGTCTTGGAGGCGATTTTATTTGTGCTATTTCCATCCACCAAAAAATATACATAAAAAAGTAAGGTCGTATGAGCAAGTGGCCAATTCTGGTGACGGAGTTTTAGGCCTTCTAAAGGCCTACGTCATGACTTAACGACTGAAAAGCCGGGACCGACAATTTAACGAGCCCTCCAGAGCACGGAAGCGCTTAGCTCGTAATGCCACTTGCGGTCACCCATCCAAATTATGATTGCGCACAACGTTGCTTAGCTTCTACGATCAATCAGGAACGTCTCAGCAAGCTACGCCACGAACGCTTCCTGACATAGTCAGACTGAAAATAGACATGATTTGTCATATCTGTTTAATGTTGTGTAATGTTACATACATACATACATAAAATCACGCCTCTTTCCCACAGGGGTAGGCAGAGCTCACGGATTTTCACTTGCTACGATCCTGACACCTCTTTCGCTTCATTCACTCTCATCACATTTTTCATACAAGCTCGCCTGTTTAGGGTACTTTTGACCTGGCCTTTCTCCAAAATATCACCAATCTGATCCAGGTATGTTCGCCTAGGTCTTCCCCTTCCAGCTGTTCCATTCAAACTCGCCTCAAGCCTCATACACTAAAAAAAACACAAAATAACAAATATGAACAGAAGGGTTTCTCATTTTTATGAGTTTAGGAACCCTAAATATATAAAAACTATTTTCTCATTACAGTAGGTAGTCATTTCTTTATATAATTCACCGGTACTCTAGTAATAGTCCATTAAGAAAATTACTTTTACATCTGGTTTGGATTAAAGCCACTATGAACAAAGAAAATAAACGACTGTTTAACGATTGTCTCTTGCAACTGCAACAGGAGTTGAGGATACACTCAGCTTTCAAAGGGAATATAATATTGGTTTCTATAACTAATACTAACTGGCCTGGCGAACTTCGTACTACCTAGGAATTCAAGACACCAAAAAAGCCGTGCATACATTGCACACTAAATGTAAGTATTAAAAATTGAATTTTCTTCATAATTTTTTTCTTGATTTTTCCGATATTTTATTAGTTATTATGCTATTCAGGGCTGAGACAAATCCAACAAATCAAAAATATAAAAATCGGGCCTGCCGTTCTTGATTTATAATTTTAATTTAATTAATAATTTGACTGTTAAGAGTTTTGACTGCAACGTATACACGGAATTTTACTAAAATCTATTCGACTAGGTCACCGGAACTTTTTTGTGATTAAATTATACGAAAGTTTATAGTGAAAAAGTGTTGTAAGTATATTCCTTACAAACCTGTACGTTTTTTGAACCGATATGAAAAGGCTGGCTGTAATCTCTAATGAAAGCACTTAAAAAATATAAAGAACCACTAGCTAAATTACCGCGCGTGGTGTTTTGTTTTGCTCGCACCCGCCCGGAAAACTCATGCATGGAAATGTTTTTCTCCCGCACTCGTGATGTGGAAGTGCTATTAAAATATACGAGACGGGAGATTTTAATAAAAAAAACTGTATTTCTTATGTTACTGACCTTATTTTTTGTTTAGTATTTTGGCACGCAGCGGGTATGAATGACCGAGAACAATGTGCGACACAATTCATGTCTATATAACTTCAAGATACTCGTCCGACAATTTGATTTCGTTTGAAATAACAAACGTAAAGACGTCATTCCTGTGGATAAGGATGAGATGGCTAGACAAACGCATTCAACAATGTCCCTGAAGCTACAACGTTGTACAAATCATCTAGTAAAAACGTAAGGTCTAAGTTTTGTATTGTTAATCACATAAAATCACCTTACAGGTACACCTAAATCAATAAACTTGGAATTTGCGCTCTAATACCCTCGAATTTACTTAGTCAAATCCTGTAAAGCAACTATTTGCTCGAAAGTGGTATTGTTAGGGCTCTATCTCACTAGGACACCATGGTGGCGCCACGACAGTTGCAACACCAACTTCTAAATTCTATGCGTGTGTGCCCCAAACATTGACGTATACCTATTTATAACTAAAAGCAGAAATAACTTATGATAGAAAGCTTATACCTAATATGCATATTACAAGCCACGGTGTATATCTACTAAATGCAAACATTCAAACGGAATTGAGCCACAGGGACTGACTTTATTGAAACACAAACACTGTCACAATTTTACAAACTTTTATTTATGATTAGTAATAAGCAGTAATTAGTAATAACAGGGGCCCAAGCCATATTACACTATCTACCGTCGCGATCGCTGTAGAATACTTCAAAATGTATAGGAATTGACGTTCTGACCACGTGACTCATCACCTTTAAACGTCAATTCCTATACATTTTGAAGTATTCTACAGCGATCGCGCCGATAGATGGTGTAATATGGCTAGGGGGGCAGGATAGGATAATATTAGTACTACGCTACGTAATATATTACGCAAGTAAAAGTGTGGGATCCTGTATAAAGGAAATAGAAATACAATTTACATAAAACACATTGAAGCAGGTTTTTGATATAGACAGGTTGGCACAAACGAAGAGAGACCCCTTTGCCTAGCATTGGGTAGCGGGTATGGGCTGTTCTGATGATGATGACATTGAGGGTTTCTGTTCCTCTTCAAGACTACCTTTTCATGACTTCATTCCTTCTTCATGACCTTTATATCCCTACCTGTCTTGTGATTCTGTCGGGGAGACGCCAGCTCAGTAGCTCACTGATTGCTTGGTAAGGGAGTTCGCCTCGGCCGCCATGAGGGCATCTGACAGGTTCTCTGGAACAATATATTCTTAGCTAAACTCATCACCGATATGATTTCAAATCAAAACCGAATAATGGTCCCGACTATATCACCACAGCGCGTTAGAAATACTCCGCAAATAATACAGAAAGGTTTTTTTTTAACCAACAGTTCGATTCTTGGCCAGGAAAATTATTATTTTTAAAATATAATGATGCAGCTTTGCTTCTATCAAAATCCGTTACGAGACTCCTTTGAGTGTTTTTCGCTAAATGTAGTTTCAGATTTGGCCATAAGGGCACTCTTGAAAAACTCATCCTGTTATACAGAGTGTTCGGTTCTGTTCTGACTGAGAGCAGACATATAGTGTTCTCACAAATTATTTTTATTACTAAGGGCTAGCGCATATATACAACTTTTAAATCGACTAAACTGTTTCGTCGAGTTGTGTACTTGTCGTGATTTCTACACAACTAAACTGTTGAGTCGACGGAGGTGCGCATACAATCGATTTCAGTCGATTTGTAACCCAAACAAATCCAACAGTCTTGTGCAGGCAACGCTCAAGTTACCATGTCTTTTAACCATAAAGTTTTAACTTGTGCTTTACTTTATATACGTTTTAAAAGAAACCGGTCGCCCCAGCCAGAGACGACTTCCACGCATACTTCTTCCCACAGTTTATTTTTCAAATTTATATCGGAATACTCTTTAAGGCTTTTTAAGTAAAGCGCGGGCCTTTTTTCTACACTATTAATAAACTCTTCCGTGTCGTCGGTAATGGTTCCCGCCATTGTGAGAACAAACGTTGTGCCGCTTCCAATGCAAATGCGAGACTGAACAGTCGTGGATCGACTGTTTAGTCGATGGTATGCGCACTTCAATACATTGCAATACAAAATGAGCGTGAGATCGATAGTTGTCCAACTTTTTAATCAAAAGCAGATCGATGGGGCTTTTTGATTTTTTTGTCGATCAACTATCGAGTTGATAATATGCGCACGTTCATATATTGCTGTGTACTTATGAAACACAACTAAATAGTTGTTCAACTAAAAATTGTATATATGCGCTAGCCCTAAGAGTTTATATTTTAATGTTAAGTTGATGGCCGCGCGAAATAAAAATGCACCAACCTCCCATATAAAATCGGCATAGTCTTTTCGCAAATGAGTGACAAAGGCAAAAATTAAAAAAGATAAGCAATCTTCGCAACAGCAAAATTGAAACGTATTTCAATGTTTAAAACCAGTTAACAGACAGAGTTACTTTCGCATTTATAAATGTTATTGAGATGATGAGAATGTTTCAGAATCCAAATGTGTTTGGACATACCTCCGACTACACCCCCTTAGACATCTTCAAAGGATCTAAAAATGTATAAGGACCGCACCTTCGAAATACAGTCGTGATCAAATTATTTTTTTTAAGAATGCCTGATGCCTTTTTCAAATGCACTTCCTATTTTTATCAAAATCGAGCCCGTGTCTCCTACCAACATTTTTCCATAACGATAGTGCCGTTTAGATTTTCCCCTCGGAGGGCTTTCGAAAGAACTCACCCTGTTTATCACTATAGATTTTTTAAATAAATTAAAAAAAATCTTCACTGAAGAGAAGACAAGAGTCTAACTGGGTAGCCAATATCGTTGTAATCGCCTCTCCCTTTGTAAACCGACGTCGCCGTCCGTACAATCTCGGCTGAAGCGCACTCAAGCCACTCAACTTGACACCACGATCCTGAAGCGTCGAAGAATTTTATCATTGAAGCGAAGAAAGCGACATGATTTATTGGAGTTAATAAAAATGCTCTTTTAAAAACTGACTCTTTTGAAAATATTACATAAGGTTTGACACAGTTTGAGTATAGTTTTTGGTACAGTTAAAACTCGAGGCAACCCATCTAGTTTTTGAAAATAACAATTTTTAAATTGCTTTTTGTGAGAAGTTTAAAGTTAAACTTACTTAATTTTATTTTAAGTTTTAGTGTCTCCTGTGCGTAATCGATCTGCAAAAGGACGTAAAAGCTTTCTGTGGCTACAAACTTCTTCACAAACAAACGTCTATTGGGATAAAAAATTGTTTCTAAAGTATTGCTAAATTGACAAGTTTTTTTGAAACAGACCGTATAGGTATGTTAAACCAACAAAGTTTCAATGACTCATCAAAAAGGTTTGACAAACAAATCAAATACCATCCAAAAAGCTGACCATTAGAAATAAGCTAAGCTTCCAGACTGAGAGTAAAAAACCATTTAGAACCATTGAGAGTTTAGAACCATTGTGGTTCTTTAGGAATAAATAATAGTCAATATAAATAATTATAATAATAACATTCCATCCAATCAACGGCGGAATTAGCAGACTCCTGCCCACAAAGTACGAGGATACCGATATCTACATAATGTTGATCTTTTTTCTCCCGGTGTTTACATTCTTGCTAAAGCCATCCCATAATGGAAGCTGAGTCGGTGGCTTAGGGTTCGCTTTCCAGTAAACAACTGAAAAATTGCAGTTGAAAAACTAGAACGACAAGCGGTAGGTAAAAGTCGGAAATGGCTCCGTTCTGTTTTGCTCGCAGTATTTTTATGCGTTTGTTGATTGGTATTTTTTGGCGCACTTTTCGAATATCGTTCTTGTTAGTGCGCTGTTGTTGGCTGGAGTTGTACGGGTGACGCCGTGTTTTAATTTGTTACTTTTTATCGAGCATTGAAAATGTGCTGTTTTTTGTCGGTATTACTTACCTTCTTCCTACGTATACAGTGTGTTTAACAAGAGCGTAACCGGCATATTAGGTCCAATAACAATGTTTATTAAAAATATGTAGATTGCTTCTCGTAGAGTGCCTTTCAGTCTAAAATGCTTTGTGATAGTTAAGTCATTTGGTGTGCGTGCGCCGAAGTTATAGCACTTTTCCCGCCATGAGTGCCGCGTTTGCTTCGTGCTGCAAAGCAATGTTCATAGGCACTCACCCGAAAGGACCAAAAATGTCGCAGAACCAGGCTGCAAAACACACGAAAAAGTCAAAACCGTTTGTGACGAAGAGGATGCAAAGATATTTGCTAACCGAATACGTCGATAATGTGCCATAACGAGGCAAAACGAGAAAGACGTCGCTAGCCAAAGAAAAACGAATCGTGCAGCTTTATCTGAAAAATCATCAGTTATCGTTGCATTCTGGCCAAGAAAAGTTAAGGGAAAGGGGTCTCAATTAGTCCTTAGACACTATAAGAAAATGGTTAGTGGAGTGCGATGTTGAATATAGAAGCACAATCAAGAAAAACTTATTTCTGAGAGACACATCGAAAAAAGAGTCGCCTGGGCGCGGTAAAACATTGATCGCGACTAGAACAGCGAAATATTTTCCGAAAAATCTTGGTTTTAGGCATCGAATATAACATCTCACGCTTGGCCAACCTGTGACAATAATTTGTTAATTCGGTCCGTGAAACACCCAATAAAGGTCTATGTTTGGGGATGCTTCTCAAAACCAGATTTAGGCAATTTGAACTTGTTCACTGGGACACTGAATGCTGCCAGGATGACCAAAATCTACGAAAAAGCATTATTACCTTCTGCTAAACGGTTTTATCTTAGGTAGAATTAATATAGGGTTTTGCAAGAGGACAACGACCCCAAAAATCGAAGTCGTGTGCGCACCGCCTGGAAGGCCGAAAAACACGCCCTGGCCTGGTTTTGAACTGGCTCCCACAGTCGCCAGACGCAAACTCTATGGAGGTCGCTGTCCCGTGACAACGCCGAAAAATTGGTAGAAAACTGTCTCAAAGTTGCCATACGATTATAGACAAACGAGGTGACTTAACGTCGTATTGATAGTGATGCATTCTTATACTCATGATAAACTATTATTGTTGGATCTTTCATGTTTTTAAATCTATTCTAAGTGTATTTTTATCCGGTTACGCTCTTATCGTACATAGTGTACATTCCAGCATGGTTCGTAAAGCAATTATCATGGTATATTCATTAATCTGCAATAAAAGGGAATGGATCTTTCAAGTTTTTGTCACTAAAATAACTTTGTAGTTTGTCGTTTTTGGTTATTATTCTATATTCTTTTTTTTATAATATTAGTAGGATAATATTAAATAATCTCATAATGTTAAAATGACTTTTGTATAAATATTTTAATATCCCGCTCTGTCGAATGCATGCAACATGTGGAATGGACTTACGAGAGGAATTAATTCTGGAAATGTCATGAAACAAATTAAATGTCGCCTTTGACTTTAATTTCGGACACATTATTTGAACACATGGAATACAATATTATCTTCCTGATTACATAAATCACTCTACTTTGTAAAGGAGAATGGATCTTTGCGCTGTTTCAGGGAATGTGTCCAACCGGCGTACCACCAACTCTTAGAGCAATTTCAAAACAAGGTGAAAACAGTCCTGCGTCGAGTCAATGACTTGACACTTGACACTTCACGATGAGACGTTACCGAAACAATCCTGCGTTAGGTTTACTTTAACCTTACCTTAGTCTTATCTAAGTACGGAATCAGAGTAATCTTACTTTGACATTGCTCTAAGAGTTCATAGTAAGGCCCCAGTAATGCAATTCAGACCTTCTCGGAATTTATTCCGACAGTGGCGTGTCTTCGCTGGAAAAACGTCAACTTTCCGAAGAAAACCTTCGAATCTGATGCATTTTAGAAAGTCTGACTTGCACTGCAGGACGCTGTTGTAACAGCAAAACCAAGTCTTGCCTTTTATAAATCCACGGCGTCATAGTCATAGTTCCAATGAAGTTTAACATTTTGGCGTCAAATGCACATGCTTTAAAATCAACAATTCTCTAAAGAAACCTGGTAGGTAAGGTTTGTCCGAATCGCTTGTAAAATACGACCTGTAGAGGGAGTACCAAAAAACTGTCAGAGGAAAACAAATGCCAGATTTGAATCAGAGCCGCTTCGCTAATCCGTCAATTACCAGGAAAAAAGGAAAATATTAAACGTTTACAAAATTAAGATATATCCATTTTTTTTTTTCAATTATATATTTATCGTTGATTTAGGCTGATAAAATAAGCAATTATACAAAACTGATTCACAATACAATATCGAATTTCAATACGGTCGAGTAGGCCGAATAGTAGAGACAATATCTTGAATTCAATTGACACTAGATACATAGCCAATCACGTATAGCGGCCGATAATTGAACATCGAAGCCGCACTGTTGAACTTTGAACATTACTATTAATTATTCCTAGAATCGACAAGCTTGACATATATCCTTTGTCTCCGGTTACTGTACAATTATTGATATTGACAACATTAATGTACTCGTAAATCAATTAACGTATTAGCTTTGAGCGATCGCGTTGAAATGTTATGAACGAGTAATTTTTAATGTTTTATAGTGTTAAACCACACTTTGGTATTTCATTAGAAATGAAAAATCTTATCAAAATTTTCAATTCCGACTGGATTTGAACCCGCAATGATACAAGCGATCCTCCTTAAGCCGGAGTGCCTTACCAATTCGGCCACGGAATCCTTATTACGTCAGGTTTGAAAATCTTGATAAGCTCATATTGATCGATTTAAGCATCGATTAGCGCCATCTACAGAGTAACTACTAAGTTAACTCAACTGCTCATTGCGGGTTCGAATCCCGTCGGAATTGAAAATTTTGATAAGATTTTTCATGTGCAAGTAATGTTGCAATCGACGTGGAAGAAGAATAGGATGAAGCTTTGTTGACTGTCACGAAAAACAATCAAGGGACCGAGCTCACTGCAAACTTTCTCTCGGCCGATAGTTTGTCGGGTCGAGGTGCTACATATATTGCGCACACTGATGCAACTAACAGTTGGGTTGGAGATGAGTGCGCACAACGATTGTTTCAACATAAAAATATTAATTATTGACTACTCCAACTTAAATGACGACCTCTGTGGCGCAGTGGGCGAAGGCCCGCTTAAAACGCAGACAGTTGCGATTACGATTCCCGCCACGAGGCAAATATTTGTAGGATCTGCAAATATTTGTCTCTGGTCTATATGTTATATTTCAATTGAAAGTATAGGTTTTCAATTCTGCTTAATGATCCTTTTTACATCGAGGTGTTGTTATAGTACAGTTGTCGATAGAAATTCAGCAACAAATCAATGCTTGAAATTAGAGTACGTTGTGGCACACCGGCCATAATTTCCTTGCTTGACGTACAAACTTTATTTTTACCCTGAAAGTTGTTCTATGAATACACAGATATTTCAAAACAGTTTCAGCTATTCCAATTTCAACCCGAATTTGTTCAAGCTGCGCCAGCTATGTTTAATTTTGACGTCGTATGTGGAATATAAAGTAGGCTTTCCATGATTCATTCTCAATTTAACTTTGGAATTCGAAATAACTGGTAATTGTACGAAATATATATAAAAAATATGGAAAGAATAAAGATATTCGATATTGCTGTAGAAATTTGGAATTGTACGAACTGCCCAGGAACGAGTTTCTAGGTACTAAAATAACTTCAATTTCTAACACTTTATACTTATGAAGTTCTTCATGCCTCATTGCGAAGACGTCGACGGAATTTATTAGGTTAGTATTTTCAACAGATTTTTCGTTGAAGAAAAACAGTTATTTCGTTGACGACGTGGTGCTGTTAATAAAACTTGTATATTGATTTACCGACCAATTCCATAACAAATTGAAAACCAAGGTACAATAAAAGTACGCAAGGAAGATAGGGCAAGATATTGTAATAACTTTTGCAACTGAGATTTGCACGAACCCATTTCAATTCAAACAACGGAAACGACCTACATTTCCCTCATTTTAATTTCAATAAACGTAGCTTCGCTATCAAACTATCATTGAGAGCAATAAGTCAGCAGCGGTTTGTGGCCACGTTCGACTTATTGTATAGATTATCATTCGATATTCAAAGTTATCTGCGTCGTGTCACATGATTGGCTGGTTCTGGAAGCGCGCGCTTTCGATAAACTGTGCGACTTTAGATAAAACTCGGAATTATTTGAATTTAAAGATTTTATAGTCAGAATAGTATGCATACAAAGTATCTAAACTAACAAGTTTAAATTTAAAGCGCTTGTGAGTTGGTTCTTGAAGTTATTTTCTTTCAACCTCAAATTGCACCTTATGTGCGCGAACACACATAGCGTATCTTTCACGACTTATTTTACATAGCGAGCGCATCACACACACAGCAGATAATATAAGTTATAGGTCGTAATGTAAATATAAAATATTTTAACCGACCACACACATGGAAGATACGATAAATTATATCCCAACTTCGTCATCAATCCGAAGCCGTCTTGCGGGGTTTCTGTCTGTCCCCGATAACCCAGTACCGAAAAAAAAGCTTTCTATTACTAGACATGATTGACAGCTTCAATAACTTCTAGTAATCCACATTCTTTTACTACCTCTAGCCATGCTGCTTCCTTTATCTCGTTGTATTTGTACTCCGATATACCATATTTCCACAAACATGGGTATTTACGTACACTTTCTATAATTAATTTTATTACGTACGACGACAAATAGGTAAAAAGCTACGACGGAACGACGATGCGATATGCGTGCAACTGTCAACATTGTAGTCGTTTTCGACTACAATGTCGACGTTTTCTTTTTTAATCAATCATCAATAATAAAATCTAACGAACAGATTGAGTATTTTAGTTCCCAATTTGACAACAACCAAGAACTTCAGAAAGCATAGGAATTGAATCGTACCTACATCCTGTATTGTATCATAAATGTTTATCATTTGATAAAATCGCCTCATATTTCAAATATTTCGATGCAGAAACATTTATTTTGATAGGCCGACAGATATATTTTGATAGGTTGTCAGATATATTTCGCAATCGGAATTTACGCCTTTAGTACACCGACGCATTCGCATGCGGCAGCGAGTCGTTGCGAAATCATTGCGGTGCGAAACATCTGCGGAACGTTAGTACACTGCAATTTATTCGCAAGGAAATGTCATTGTAATTTTCGTCTTTTCTTGAGTTTTCCTCCATGCAACCTCTTTTTTGTATGCATTTTTGTAATCAACATGCCCAACTAAATATAGTTCGGGATAATTTCGAACCAAATTCAATAATATTTCAATATTTTCGGCTTCCATTGTGCGAAATTCTGTCCTCACCGACAGATCGCGTTCGCATCGCATTGCGATGCGAAACTCCAATGCGAATCGGCTGCGTCGGTGTAACAGCCATTTCGCAGTTGCTTGCGAAACAATACAGACAAGGATGCAACTATTTCATCTAGCTATATGATAGAGCGAGACATAACACATGCGAAACATTGCCATACAACTTACAGTTTTTTCGTCGATTCGCTGCCGCATGCGAATGCGTCGGTGTACTAAAGGCGTTAATCTGTTAAAATCTATATTATATTCGCTGTGTTTGGTCCTCCATTGAATTTGTATGGGTGCGATCTCAAGATTTATATTCATAAGATATATTATCTGATGTGTGTGTGATGCCCTTACAAATTCCCTTGCGCGGCCTCAAGGCGCATCATACGTCGTTACGCCGAGCGTAATTGGGCATAGAAATCATGCGCTGATACCACAGAATTGGGAAAGCGAGCGTTTTTTCTGTTCTGTGGCTGATACGCTGTGTGTGTCCACTGAGAGTTCAATAACCAGATTTTTTCAAACAATGCATATTTTCGCGACAAAAGGATCTTTTTCAGTTTTGAAAGAAGCTACTTTTAAGCTGCTCTGTTTTTTTACTAAAATAGGATGGAAACTAAAAAAAGAAAAGGTACTATCATGCTGGGGCCACACTACCTTACCGTCTACCGGGCTGTTACCGCAATAATTATGACATAGCGGCATTTACACGATAGAGATTATCCCACGGATCCGGACTGTAAAGATATCTGTAAAGATATCTGTAAAGATATCTTTAAAGATAACTGCGGATAAAACTAGCGGCCTTTAAACGCTAAAGATTTTCCCACGGATCCGGACTGTAAAGATATCTGTAAAGATATCTGTAAAGATATCTTTAAAGATATCTGTACAGATAACCGCAGATTTTGGACTGGCGCGTGGAACGGTATAAATTTACAAAGTTTTTTTCTTGATTCTTGAATTTTCAATCTTGAATCTGAAATTTTGAATCTTGAATCTTTGAAGTGACAGCTGTCAAACTTCAAATGGCCATATCTCGGAAACTACTCGTCCTAGACTCCCCGTTCCCAGTTCAAATGAAAGCTATGACCAAGATCTTCATTTGAAGTGACAGCTGTCAAACTTCAAACCGCCATATCTCGGAAACTACTCGTCCTAGACTCCCCGTTCCCAGTTCAAATGAAAGCTATGACCAAGATCTTTATTTGAAGTGACAGCTGTCAAACTTCAAACCGCCATATCTCGGGAACTACTCGTCCTAGACTCCCCGTTCTCAGTTCAAATGAAAGCTATGACCAAGATCTACATTTTCAATAACAGCTGTCAAAATGACATCTGTCATCTGAAATGTAGATCTTGGTCATAGCTTTCATTTGAACTGAGAACGGGGAGTCTAGGACGAGTAGTTCCCGAGATATGGCCATTTGAAGTTTGACAGCTGTCACTTCAAATGAAGATCTTGGTCATAGCTTTCATTTGAACTGAGAACGGGGAGTCTAGGACGAGTAGTTCCTGAGATATGGCCATTTGAAGTTTGACAGCTGTCACTTCAAATGAAGATCTTGGTCATAGCTTTCATTTGAACTGGGAACGGGGAGTCTAGGACGAGTAGTTTCCGAGATATGGCCATTTGAAGTTTGACAGCTGTCACTTCAAATGAAGATCTTGGTCATAGCTTTCATTTGAACTGAGAACGGGGAATCTAGGACGAGTAGTTCCTGAGATATGGTCATTTGAAGTTTGACAGCTGTCACTTCAAATGAAGATCTTGGTCATAGCTTTCATTTGTACTGAGAACGGGGAGTCTAGGACGAGTAGTTCCCGAGATATGGCGGTTTCAAGTTTGACAGCTGTCACTTCAAATGAAGATCTTGGTCATAGCTTTCATTTGAACTGGGAACGGGGAGTCTAGGACGAGTAGTTCCCGAGATATGGTCATTTGAAGTTTGACAGCTGTCACTTCAAAGATTCAAGATTCAAAATTTCAGATTCAAGGTTCAAAATTCAAGAATCAAGGATCGAAATCCAGGATCGAAATCCAAGATCGAAACCAAGGATCGAAATCAAGGATCGAAATCAAAATCAAAATCAAGGATCAAAATCAAGGATCGAATTCAAGGATCGAAACCATGGATCGAAATCAAGCGCTGATTTTGTCGAGCGCGATAAAGTAAAAATATCCTGAAATTTAAATGACATGGGCACACTACTAATCCAACAACGAGTGTGAAAGAGACAAAGCTACCAAGAAAGCCTCTCAACAAGACCAACAATCCTTATAACCAAGATTAAATGATAATAGATCGTTGTGTGGACTGTACAGATATCTGTAAAGATATCCGCGGATAAAACTAGCGGCCTTTAAACGGTAGAGTTTTTAGCACGGATCTGGACTCTACAGATATCTGTAAAGATATCTTTACGGATATCCGCGGATAAAACTGTCAAAGGTTGGAATGGCAGAGATCGATCCGCAGGAAAATCCGCAGGCCGATCTCTGCGTGTAAATGCTGCTATTAAATTACCGTTTAAATTACTGCATGAACTGGTGTGGTTACACTAGAGTTTACCTAGATATGTCAATAAATTAGGCGGTAAAAATATCACTTTTCAAGATGGAAGTTGAAGCTGCAGCGGTGTTGTGTTTTATGAGTGCCAATTATTTTTACATGAATATTTTATTTTTATATACTTATTATAAATTAATTTATACCTATATTAATCTTTATTTTTATTTATTATTATATTTATTTAGATTGTTTCGGTAATAATTCATCGAGGATTCTTTTTTCTTTTTCAAATCATCTATCGTACTTGGAAATGATAAATTTTGTTTGATCCGACGCCAGGCATCATTTTGTACAGTTGGGTCGACGGATCTCGGCGTTCGTGAAGTTAGGCTTTTCGCTGCGCAGTAGAACATTTTGTATGAAAAAGTTGCACTGCGCATCGAAACGGCTAACTTCACGAACGCCGAGATCCGTTGGCCGTACTGTACACTGCGATTTTTATGGTTCTTCTGTCGGGTATCCCAAAGAGACGGTTCGGATTGGAATAATTCCAAAAACTCGAGCGCTTTTTCATTTGACCACTCCATGTCGGTCGATACGTGCGTCGCCGGTGAGCTCATATTGCACACTGGACAAACGGTAGTGTGGCCACAAACGCATTAATTACTGCGGTAATCTTCTTTGATGTGCGAAAAAGACCGCCGCCGGAGCTATTACCTACCACCATTTGCCATATTGATTGGCATTGTAAAATTATGGCCATAAATCGTGGTTACACCTAGGTGTTGTTTAAGTTATGGCAATAATTATTGGCATATCACGGTAGTGTGGCCCCAGCATCAGTGTGTGCAGTAAAGATCAATCTTATATTACAGTTTCTATGTAACATAGTTAATTTGCAGCGGTCTCATGAAGCACATCCCTAGACTCTAATTAAAATAATAAGCCACTCTTACCGCTCTTCATTGGAGCTGATTATATTGTGCTCTATACCGCCCGCGGTTTCACATAAGAGGGCACACAAGGCAATATTAGAAAAATGAAATGAAATATGATCAAGACTGTATCCCCAAGGCGCTGTAGACATTATCTCAAACTTTTTAAGGCATTTTAAGATCCTGGAAAATGTCTAAGGGGGTAGTCCGTGGTATGTCCAAAAATATATTTGGTACATACCCACATTTTGCAGAATACCATAGGTATCGTTCGTGACCGTTCGTGACAGGTTGCAAGCTCATCGACGCTATTAGAAAGCTAACTGGTTTCCTCACGATGTTTTCCTTCACCGTTTAGAGTTGGATAATGCGCATATATTTTTTCGAAACGAAAAACCCGGCCGGTATACCATCTTTTTTTACATCAGTTTTACCACACGAATTTGCGTTTTATTTCAGGAATAGCATTGTCTATACGAGTGAAATTTATTTTGTCGAAAAACCTAAAAGTAATTTTCACTAGGTTCGTTTTAGTTTTAGATTTTATTTGAAATCTTTTAATATTTAAAATCAATAAGGTTTGTAAAACAAACTCGGTTACACCATTTATAACTAAAGAACGACAGGACCGATTTTTACGATCTTAGTTGAATTTGTCTCAGCCCCGAACAGCAGAATAACTATTAAAATTTCGGAAAAACACGCGAAAAAAAGATCAAAATTAATTTACAGTAGGCTAGTTACTCTGGAGTAAGATGACTTTTGGTCGAACAGCCTTATAAATTTTGTGTGGAACGGCTTTTTAGACGATCTCCCGAATAAGTAAGCAATGCTACGGGCATCTACGAGCTCCTACATACCTCTACGAGTGCCTACACATCTCTACGAGTGCCTACGAGCACTTACCATTGTTCCACGGTCCATTATTATAGGTATTAAATTTTTTCCTCATTTTATTTCGAGATTAAAAAAAGATAATACAAATGATATAACTGTGTATCTTTTAGTTTCATCTTAGGTAAGTCGGTAGGAAGAAATAAACATAATCTTTTGCATAAAAAGTGTACTTAGATAAGATAATATAGTTACTAAAGATTTAATAACCTTTGACTGCGACATTGTAGCAGGTAATTGGAAGAGCATTTAGTTAGCATAATTAGCGCTCACCTCACTGGCGTCAAGTTACGACCTCACACTTAGAATTAAATGGATAGATCTAAGCTGAGATGAGAATCCACTTTGATATAGCAATTATTATAGCAAATAAAAATGTGTTACAGATCTTTCTGTAACACATTTTTTCTACATCAAAGTGGATTCTCAAAATGTAATAAAAACGGGATAGTAGTGACCTTGTGTGGACTTTCTGTCTGTCGCCGATCAGATCATTCAAGACTCTATGAAGATCGATACGGGGTTAGTCAGGGGCATTTTCAGCTCACTCCTACCCAATAGAAGCTTGTATTGAAAACCATGTTTTCAATGGAAAACTCATTTCAAATTAATCTACAAAATAATATTTTAGAAGATATCTTCTCTAAAAAACACGTTTTAAAAATAGACGACGAGCGAAGCTTGGTCGCCCAGGAACTAATAAATAAAATAAATGTAATAAAATAAATCTGTTGTGAGCCTGGAATTGACTGTTGTGAGCCTGGATTCGACCAAACTGTCATCTTACTCCCAGAGTAGTTATTCCGTTAGCCGACAGAATTAAAATACAATTGTTCAGAAAGCGCAATCGAACACTATTAGGTGCATTCAAATTATCCTGGAAGGTGTCAACTTTACAATGTCAAAATATTCAAACAAACAGCAGTTTATCTGTGGTTTAATCTCCAGATAAAACCTAATCCAGGTTGGTAAAATCCAGCCTTAGATATGTATTTTTGATTTGAATTTAGTCCAACTGCCGAGCCAAGCTTCTCTCTGCTCTCTGTCTTTTGTTATTTACCAGCTTTCTTCTTCAAATGCATTATTTTCAATAAATCATATAAGCTATTACAAAAATGATTTTCAAATATTAATTTGCATCCCTGTACCTTTCCCGTTAAATCAGTTAACTAATTGAATAATGGATTGTATAATTTAGAGTATGAATTCCATTACACATTTCTGATGCGATTATTAACACCATTTTGCTGCTTTTGAGTGGAATCATAAAAGCCAATTAATACCAATAATTGAGAGATATTGTTTTGAGCTTCATTTTCAATTTAGATTATTTAATCGGTAATTGGATTAGTATGAACATCTTTCTTTTGATTATTAATGAATGACACTTTAATTATATAAATCGAAGCGACGCGTGATCTCAAGTCTGGCACTTTTTTGGCTCAACATATCAGCATTGCCATCCAGCGCGGTAATGCTGCCAGTGTCTTGGGCACGCTTCCGTCTGGCAGTGGCTTGGATCAGTTGAGCTACCTATAGATCGTTTCCAACGATCCTTAGGTGGCTCAACTGGTTCTTTTTGTATTTTATACTTTTATGTAAATATGTAGTAGTTTAGTTTCTGTAAATAAATATTTATCCTTTAATTTACACTTCGTTTTGCAACAGATAAAGGCCAACCAATCATCGCTAAGTAAGTATTGTGGTGGCGAAAATACTTTTTTCTATTCTATTCTAATCAGTACAAGTTACCATGTATACAGGATGGAAAAAAATCCATGGGCCCTGAGGGGAAACTACTTTAAACCCTTAAGATAGATTATTTTTACTTAGGAAACTTTCCTTTATTCTTAAAAAGAAACAAAACTGCATTCAAAGATTATCTAAAAGTCGCTTGCTTCACCCGGGAATCGAACCAGCTTAAAAATCTAAAAATAAACACTCGCTATTTTATTCCTTCAAAAACAAACTAAAACCCTTAAACCATCCTGTACGAATGTAATTGAATAAATCAGTGGGCCGTGGAAATGCGGGTACACGGGTCTATTAACAGATAGCTAAGGCTGAATGCGTTTCAATGGATTGTTTTATAAAACCCTAGTTGCATGCGGCATTGGATGGATGTCAAGTAATACTAGCCCAATAGTCGTCAAGCGAAAAAAGTCGGGGAATTATTTAATTTGATGATACTACCGCTAGATTTGTGAAACCATGAGGAAATAAATGGTCATGTAAAAGACGTTAGTGGTAGAAATAAAGATGACTTGACCGCACGCAGGTTTCCCCACTACTAAGGCTGGATTTAGTACTTCGCGTAAGGTCTGTGGAGAGGAGCATTGGTCGGTCGACCCTTTAGTGCTCTGCGGACCGACCGTACGGTTTGGACAAGTATCGTATCGAATCATCCGCACAGCACTACTTGCGATGATTAGATGCCTAACGCATCCTGATGCGGAGTGTGGAGCGAGGACGCGTTTGACGGATGGGTTTATCATGCGGATGAAAACCATCCCTCGAACGCGTCCGCGCTCCACGGGGCGGACGGTCAGCAGCAGTGTGCTACTAAACGTAATACGATTTATAAGTATAGGAAATACAGTGTTTAGCTCCTGAGCATTTTTGGCTTTTGGCTAAATCTGAAAAATTGTTTTTAAATCACTCTCTCTCTGAAAGCCTACGCCGTAGCCCTGGCTACAGCGTGAGTGATTTAAAAACAATTTTTCAGATTTAGCCAAAAGCCAAAAATCTAGTAAAGCGCTTTCAGAATTTGGAACTACATTCCCAAGGCCAGCACGGAAAATCAATATGAACCTTGATATTTCCTCTTTCATTTTAACTCCTGCCTTCATGAAAATTGATCGAGTGATAAAATATTGATGGATGTTTCTCGTATGCAGAACCTATTGCAAAAAATATTTCAATAGTGCCTACTTTGATTTTCGATCAAAATTCGAAGGTAGTAAATTACTACCTACGAATTGATCTATTTTTGTCGTACGGTACAACGCACCTACCTCAGTTTATATAGAAGATCATTGCTTACAGCTTATAGCAACAACGCTGCTCTCTTGGCCTTGAACACTCTCGAATATGCGCTTGACAACAAAGTTCAGCGCTGAATTTACAATGCGCCTCTAAGTTTCAACGCCACCGACCGACGCCTGAAATTACTGTTGTTTTTTTAATAAGATTTAGTCCAATAAGAGGATATAAACCTCGACTATTTCGTACAAAATCTTTTTTAAGGCTCAAACACACGCTGGGCCAGCCTAAGCCAGCGCGAGCGAAGGCGAGCGCTACCGTCCACACGCTTGGCGAGTCTATGCAAACCAATGTAAGTTCGTATTCGCTCGTATTCACTCGGCCAGCTAGGCGAGCGATGGCGAGGCGAAGCGAGTGCTGCCCACACGTTGGCACTCGAGCGTTTCTGTGTTCTGTGTTGGCACTAGCGTTCACTCGGCGAGCCTGGGCAAGCGTTTGTTTGAGCCTTTACCACGAAACGAGCTAACAAAGTGCTTTCCATGTATTCTCTTCGGTATTTAATGCTAGGAAATATTCAACTGTATCCTATTCTCAGAATATCGTATTTTAATTTACCTACGAGAATACGAAGTACTTCGACACGACTATTGTTAAAATATCTCTTGATCTTTGGAGAATATGAACTTTTCACTTTGATTATAAATATATTTGCTTAAATATAATTATACCTAATCATGAGTCCCGGATGACCGTCAGAAACTTTCTGACAGAAAAAAATATAATATGCGGGCATCATGGCTTCTCCAACAAAACATTTATCATTACGAGGAAATTATTTGGGCCAATTTTATCATGTCAATCTAGTCTTATTTGTTCACATATAATATATTTAGAAACTTGTTTCAAACTTTTTAATTTTTGGCGTACCTACCAAATAATACGAATACCTATTACATTTTGGGATCGAAAAATCGTAGCCTCACCAGCAGTGCGATTCAGACCTTCTCGGAATGTTTTCCGAATTCCGAAAGTGTCATTTCTTCGCTGAAAGAACGTCAACTTTCCAAAGAAAATCATCGAATCGGATTCATTTTCGGACGTCTGAATCGCATTGCTGATCAACCCCGCACCCGAATCACTGCCTCTTCTTGTGCATTTAGATACTCTTTGACCAATTCTAAAATGAAAGCACACTACATCAACTCCTTAGCGTCATCGGATCGTAATAACAGAACATAATACCTTGGACAAATTGGTCCATGGTTGTACTACTCGTAATGTAGGTACTTAATCTGCATCCGTTACTATTTTACTCTGTACGCCATCTTGTAACAGAAGAGAGGAATACTCAAGAAGATTCTAAACTACGTAACTGGAGTTCTTACTGACATTTAATGTACAAAGGATTTTGAACCTTATCACGACTACACAACGATCTATTATCATTTAATCTTGGTTATAAGGATTGTTGGTCTTGTTGAGAGGCTTTCTTGGGTGCTTTGTCTCTTTCACACTCGTTGTTGGATTAGTAGTGTGCCCATGTCATTTAAATTTCAGGATATTTTTACCTTATCGCGCTCGACAAAATCAGCGCTTGATTTCGATCCATGGTTTCGATCCTTGAATTAGATCCTTGAATTAGATCCTTGATTTTGATCCTTGATTTTGATTTCGATCCTTGATTTCGATCCTTGGTTTCGATCTTGGATTTCGATCCTGGATTTCGATTTGATTCTTGAATTTTGAACCTTGAATCTGAAATCTTGAATCTTGAATCTTTGAAGTGACAGCTGTCAAACTTCAAATGACCATATCTCGGGAACTACTCGTCCTAGACTCCCCGTTCCCAGTTCAAATGAAAGCTAAGACCAAGATCTTCATTTGAAGTGACAGCTGTCAAACTTCAAATGGCCATATCTTGGAAACTACTCGTCCTAGACTCCCCGTTCTTAGTTCAAATGAAAGCTATGACTAAGATCTACATTTCAGATGACAGATGTCATTTTGACAGCTGTCACTTTAAATGTAGATCTTGGTCTTAGCTTTCATTTGAACTGGGAACGGGGAGTCTAGGACGAGTAGTTCCCGAGATATGGCCATTTGAAGTTTGACAGCTGTCACTTCAAATGAAGATCTTGGTCATAGCTTTCATTTGAACTGGGAACGGGGAGTCTAGGACGAGTAGTTCCCGAGATATGGCCATTTGAAGTTTGACAGCTGTCACTTCAAATGAAGATCTTGGTCTTAGCTTTCATTTGAACTGGGAACGGGGAGTCTAGGATAAGTAGTTTTCGAGATATGGCGGTTTGAAGTTTGACAGCTGTCACTTCAAATGAAGATCTTGGTCATAGCTTTCATTTGAACTGGGAACGGGGAGTCTAGGACGAGTAGTTCCCGAGATATGGCCATTTGAAGTTTGACAGCTGTCACTTCAAATGAAGATCTTGGTCATAGCTTTCATTTGAACTGGGAACGGGGAGTCTAGGACGAGTAGTTCCCGAGATATGGTCATTTGAAGTTTGACAGCTGTCACTTCAAAGATTCAAGATTCAAGATTTCAGTTTTCAGATTCAAGAATCAAGATTCAAGATTCAAGAATCTAAATGAAGGATCAAAATTGTATCAGTATTTTAATTCAAAAATCATGCCCTGAAACATCACGTAAATCAGAAAATGATGGAAAAGGCCCCATAAGGACTAGGAATGTTTAGTTTATGGTCACCCTTTAGAAAGAGACACGCCGCCCAAGTTTTATCTCTCAAGCGGACCTTGTTTTCTGTCTCAGTCAGCATTCCAGGTACGTAGTATAGAAATTCCTTGGGAATACTAAAACACTGCAACGTGTGCATATCATCACACCCACCCCGACAACAGAACCTTTCCTATTTCCGCGCCATCTAGAGGAAACTGCAGTTTTGACGTATGAAAGCTTACTACGTTGCAGTGCATAATTCAACTTGTAGATGGCTCTCATTGCAATATTTGCAACTTACCCATGCACCAGACTAAGCATCAAACATTTATGGTAAGCGTCCACATGTCGGTATCGTACGCTTCGGACGCATCGCACGCAACGGATCGTAGTATTATTTGTATAGAAACTCATATAAGTGCGTCCACATGTCCGCATCGTACGCATCGCATTACACAGATAATCCGTTTGATGCGATCCGTCCTCTGCGTGCGATGCGGGCCTGTGGACGCTTACCATTACGCTCTTTTTGTCGCCTTTGCAAAGCTTTGAACACGCAACACAATCTTTGATCAAACTTTTCTATATTTTAGCCACTTACATTATTTTCATAACATAGTTGCTGGAACCCCATCCTCGTTTTGTTTGGAGGAGAGCGATGATTCCGCTACTCAGTTTTTAACTTTTGCGGTAGTCAACGTTTCCTTTTTGTATTTTGTTCCAAATAAACACTTTTGAATTGAATTGATAATGCCGCAACCTGCTAGACACGCTTTGCAAAAAATTTTTCTCCACAGTTTGCTGGCACGACACACAAGATGAACGACAATTGTAGTGAGAAGCCGTGTTGGCCGAATGGGCTAGCGCCTCGACTTTCGATCTAAGGGAGTGGACACACTGCGTTTTTTGCAGCGCGTTTGTAAGCAGCAAAAACGCGCATCAGAAAACGTCGTGTACCCACTCTCTAAAGGTCGCAGGTTCGAAACTCGGGCATGCATCAATGGATTTTTCGTTACTAAAATTTACATGAGCATTAACACGAGCTCTAAACGGTGAAGGAAAACATTGTAAGGAAACCAGTACGCTTTCTAATATAATAGCGTTGACGGGCTTGCAACCTGTCCCGTATGGTATGCTACCTATGGTATTCTGCAAAATGTGGGTATGTAGGTACCTACCAAATATGTTTTTGGACATACCTCTGACTACCCCCTTAGACATCTTCAAGGATCTTAAGATGTCTAAAAACATAAAAGGTCTGGGAGAATGTCTACCGCGCCCTGGGGATACAGTCGTGATCATATTTCAGTTCATTTAACATTTATCAAACTGCACTGCTATGCTGGTTCGAAATAACTTTCAACGACAAGAAGAATTATAATTATACTTATTTACAAATGATAAGAGAGTAATATAATATTTAAAATGTGGGTATCATTGTATTTGATAATATTATGAATATTGGTATAGGTACAGTACTACCAGATAAATAATGGGCATCGGTTAATTTCGTGTTTTCCGAATAATATTCGTGTGTAAGATGTATTTTTTTTTTCTCTTTTTTTCTTTTTTTTTTACTAAAAAACTGTTATCGGTGAAGAGAACTAAACCTTATGTCAATAGACTATTTGGGTTGAATTAAGTGGTATTACATGTTTTTCTGTAAAAATTAGATAATTTTCCGGGATAAAAAGTAGCCTATGTTTAGCTCCAGCCCTCCAGTTATCTCCACACAAAAAATCGCGTCAATCGGTCGCTCCGTTTTGCCGTCATTCCTCGACAAAGCCACAAACAAACAAACACACTTTCACATTTATAATAGGGGTACGGTAGTTTACTGTTCAGCAAATTCTGTTTTACAGGTTACCCTAACATGCTTTCTTGCTTCAGTGGAATAGAGACAGTGGCATTGCGAAAACGAAGACAGGGTGCCGAGTGAGGACGGGGACCCTGCGCCTGTCTTTGCGATACCACCATCTGGTCTTCGATCGATCTTCTTTCTTGACTTCGGGGAGTTCACTATAAGACTGGAGGCTCTATAGGAGCTGTCCCATGTCTGCTTGTATTGCTAGTACACAGACGCACGCACTCTCACATCATTATACAGGGTGGTACAGGTAGAGGGTGGTCTGAGTTATTGCTATCTCACGTGGGGGCTGGCCAGACGAAATTATTGATTTACAGCGGCCATCAAGGGTTCAAACTATATCCCAGTGTCCGTTCGCCATCTAGATTGTGCTTATTATCTTGCTTTTCCATCTGAAGGTGGAGTTCAATCCCAAAAACGAAGCCAGCTCAGGATTGTGTTTGGTGCGGTTGATATCTCACATCTTTGGGAATTCACGATACTTCCATTGAAAATACTAGGGATAGTCAGAAGGATATCCGTCAAGGTCTCGTTTATACGACAGTAATAAAGACCTGTCCTCATGTACAGCAGCTACATTTGAGCCGCCATACAGAGGCATCCTTGCTGAAATGAAGAAACGTAAGTGAAAACGTCGCAACGAAAGAGAGATTTGGTCACTATCACAATTATTGAGCATTTCTTTCTTATAGGGACTTATCATAATGATTATTCATTGAGATTTTGAAAATATTGTCAAAGGAATTGGGTTATTCCTGTTAAGAAAGGGTTTCTGTCTAGGTATAGATTCGTGTTTAGACTTTTAAGCTGGAAACATACTGTCGGACGCGGCTTACGGACGCGGCAGACAGCCGCGACTGAATAGGTATCTGGATATAGAACGAACATAGAACTGTGCACATTATCTGACGAAAGTCGCGGAAGCGTCCTTGGACCTTCAGACGTCCGAAGGCAATCTGGCCCGCTGGGTGTTCGGACGGTGTGCACACTTATCAGTCGCGGCTGTCAGCCGCGTCCGTCAGCCGCGTCCGATAATTTGTTCCCAGCTTTAGTCGTCACTGACTGCTATAACCAACATTCAATCTGAATGTCTACCGAGATATTCCCTCAGATCTAAGTGGGTAGTCCAGAGGTAAGTAAATATTTGATGCATCCTATATTTTTCAAAAGTTTTCATTCCATACGTGACAGGTAGCCCATTGCCGCTACTAAAAAGCTAAATTTTCCTTTCACGGTTCCTCGTGTGCATGACGTTTTCAGTAATGCGCTTAGATACAATTTTCAAAACGTAAAATCTATTGATGCACGGAAGCTATTAGAATCCACAACCTTCCGATCGAAAGTCGAGACACTAGTCGAGGATAAGCCGTGACCGATTGGCTCAGGGGACTCAGCCAATCAATTTCATAATCACATCATCATCCACAGCCCGATTTTACCTACTGCTAGGTAGGCCTCCCTATGCTTGTGCCAGCTACCACGGCCATGTGCCAGTCACATCTGTTGACGCCCCGCGACGTGAAGTGAACTATGTCGTCGACCCACAACCGGTCGAACGACAACTGTCCCATCCTCGGCCACCATTCAGTCGTGGCTTTGTTCCAACTGTCATCACCTCGTCTTGCAATGTGTCCTGTCCAACTCCACTTGAGTTCCATTATCCTGGTTCCGAAATCTTGAACTTTCGTCCATCGTCATCTCTCTGTGCAACAGCCAGCAGTCTCTTAGGGTGCGTTTCCACTGAGGCGAAGCTGAGCGGAGCGGGGCAAAGCGGCGCATGAATTAACCAATCAAATTTCAAACGACGAAATCGAAACGCGGCAAAATGCACCCTGATTGGTCAATTTACGCGCCGCTAAGCTCCGCTCCGCACAGCTCCGCGTCAATGGAAACGCAGCCTTACTGAGCGTCTACTCGGCACCGTGTCATGGTATGATGGTAACGATTTGTTTCAATCAAAAATAAATATTTTGACAAAGTACAACTCCATGCTGCCAGCTTAGCTCAACAACGTTCGCTTCCTACAGTCTATCTGATACTCCATTAAGTAAATTGATTTGTGTTGACCAATCAGAAATGCGTCTGCCTCCTCACTCACACATTAAACCAATATAGTTTTGTATGTGTGAGTGCTGCACACCTGTCCAGGTCATTGGATGCTGGAAGAGAAGCAATTTATTGCTATCTCACGCAGACAGGAGTATTGATCTGACTGATGGCGCTAGGTTCGATGGCCGAAGCTCTTTGTCTCGAAATCGTAGCTTGATAACTTTAAACTAAGGTTTCTACATCATGTTTTATACAGCGTCAGCAACCTATGGCTACATTAAACGGACCCCGTGATAATGCTTAGATGGGATAGGAGTTTAGACAACTTTGAATATTCTCGAAGAATTTCACGCTAAGCTAACACAGCATGAACATCTAATCTTTTTAAGGTAAATAATAAAACACGATATTTTATGCTAAAAACTAGGAGAAGCAGGATAAGCGTAAGAACCTAGTGAATTTTTAAGATCGTCCAACGGCCCAGTTATTTCTTAACTACTTGGCCACCGAAGTCAATACGATATTCATGGCATGAGAAGCACTCATGCCATGAATATCGTCAGAAGTGAAATGGATTTTGCACATGTTGAAGTTATTGTGGAGATAGGCTTAAAATTAAGTAAATCATAACATAAACCTTAGAGTAACCTTCAGGGAAACTAACATAATCACGATTCATTATTAAAAGAGCATACATTCCAAAAGTGGCCTTAGAATTTTATACTTCAGTTTCTTTAAATAATCTAATAGGACCCAAATATTATTCTTCTAATGCCCGGGTTACACGAGGCTAGTTTTTCAAGCTAGGATAGCAAGCTAGTGTTAGTAAGCTAGCAAGCTAGTACTTCTAGCTTCGTGTAGACATAACTAGCTTCATTTCTAAGCTAGTACACGAAGCTAGAAGTACTAGCTTGCTAGCTTACTAACACTAGCTTGCTATCCTAGCTTGAAAAACTAGCCTCGTGTAACCCGGGCATAATAGACGATTAAGGTTACATTTTGAAAAATAATTCAGACAATGTGCCAAACATGCTTAAGGACGTACCTCTGAATACCCTCTGAGACATAATTATTTAAAGGCGTATCAAAAGTTTAAATAAATAAATAAATATTGGTGGACATTTTCACACAGCGCCACCTAGACCCAAACCAAGCAAAGCTTGTAACTGATAGAATACTTGTATATTTTTTTGTAAATACATACCTACTTATAGTTTATAGAGAATGTATTCTGTGCCTTGGGGATATAATCGTGAATATGTTTTAATGCTTCGTAAAAGCTCTTTAAAAATGGTACTGAAACATTGAAACAGTAGATACTCGTACATTCGTTTATACAAGGTGAAAGAGAACAAAGTGTATTTGAGTCATTCCACTGCCACTTTGTTGGCGGAGCGCCAGGTAGGCTCTTTCCAACTCCACTTGACTCAGAGCGTATGTATTTCAGGGCCAGCGTGCTAAGGTTAGCAGTGTCGGTTTAAGCAGTGCCTGTCTGAATGAATCGACGTGTTGAGCTATCCAGCCCCCCTAGCCATATTACACTATCTATCGTCGCTGTAGAATAGAAACACTTCAAAATGTATAGGATTTGACGTTTCAAGTAGATGAGTCACGTGGTCAGAACGTCAATTCCTATACATTTTGAAGTGTTCTATTCTACAGCGACGATAGATCGTGTAATATGCCCCCCTAGCCATATAACACTATCTATCGTCGGTGTAGAATAGAAACACTTCAAAATGTATAGGATTTGACGTTTCAAGTAGATGAGTCACGTGGTCAGAACGTCAATTCCTATACATTTTGAAGTGTTCTATTCTATCGCGACGATAGATCGTTCTACAGCGACGATAGATCGTGTAATATGGCTAGGGCCCATGGCTAGGGCCCTAGAAATGGATGATTGGATGAGTGAGAAAATCTCGTTTGACTTTCATACTCACTATAATGTTACGACAGAAATCGCACGAAAACAGAAGTGACTTCTCAGCTATAAGGCCGAATATTCTACTTGTTATTTATTTTATACTAGCTTCCGCCCGTGGCTTCGCTCGCGTGGTACCCGGATAAAAAGTAGCCTATGGCTGAAGCCCCATTAGTGCGTTGCGTTGCGTCGCGTCGGCAAAATGTATGAGGCCTCAGCCTATGTCCTATTCCCTATCTATATTTTAATATCAATAATTTACCGTTATAATTTTGAATAGACTAAAAATAAATAAATGAAATTAATAACGCTGGACATTTATGACAGCATCGTGTAGCCCCAAAGTAAGCAGAACTTTTGTTATGGGAACCAGATGACTAAATACTTATATACTTTTTTTTTTAGAACTCTACAAAATATAAATAAAATAAAAAACTTGAACTACTACGTAGTATTATATTTCTGTGCTTCAACAAACTATTTTACCAGCTTATAAATAAAAACTCCTGAACTAAAGAGCAAAGTTGCTTAAACGTGTAGGCGAGATCATTCAAAATATTCACTCGTCGAATTAAAGGCTCGTTGGTCTAGGGGTATGATTCTCGCTTCGGGTGCGAGAGGTCCCGGGTTCAAATCCCGGACGAGCCCTAGTTTTGAATTTACTTTTTTCCTTATTTTCATTTAACTATTGTATAAGCAAAAACTTATCGCGATATTTTCTACATATTTACTTTACAAAGTATCAAGTGTATACAAATTCTATCTTAGCCTTCTTTTATATCACTATATTGGTTTCTCACGAGTTTATTATTATTGCATTGTAGTGTAATGTTAGTAATAAACTAAGTGTTTTCGGTGGAACGATTTAAAACACTTGTAATATTTATAACATAAAACTTTACTTATGACAGTCCTTTTAATAATGTTTGAATTGGATTGGAATGTTTGAATTAATTTTGATGATTGTCTGTGTATCTAATAGTGGCATGTTCAATTCAAATACATATTTGGTAAATTCCTACATATTGCAGAAGTTAGAATTCCACGCGTGACAGGTTTCAGATAGGCTTGAAACCTGTCACGTGTGCTAATGCTAACTTCTGCAATATGTAGGAATTTAACTTGTTAAACTTTCGCGATTTGTTAACATAATAATTTGTTAACATATTAGCGGTAGCTCCAGTACTTCAGTCATCCCGTGACCACGAACGCTGCAACGTGTTCGAAACGTCGGGAAACAAAATAAATAAAAGGTACGCGATAAAATCCCGTAATAATAATTATCATTATGTAGGAATTTGCCAATTAGAAAGGTACTCGTAACTGATTTACTCACGATTTTTTCTTTCCCAGTTTATTAGAGCGCCTTTAATGCGCAAAAGTAATTTTTTTATAATGATTTTCATTAGTACACCTCATTTCTTACACTAGGATTCATTGTGTTGTATAAAATCCTCCATTTTTTGTCCAAGATAAAATTCTCGTAGCACACGCTACGCCGTAGAGGCTAGATATGAAAGAAGAGAAACTTAAGAGTACCTACTTATGGAATAGGACATAAGACACATTTAAAGAAATGTTTTATTTATATGAGAGAGTGACCAAAAACATTAGATTCTAAGACATTTGGTACTTGCGTAATAGTAAATAAAGTTTGGTGATTTATAAGGCAAAAAACCCGGTGTATTCGACTTTTTCATTATTAAAATTAATAAATTTAAAATTATTCTCACGGTAAGTCGCGAAGGCACAGGAGTAGATCACCTAGCTCTTAAAACGATTCAAAGTGATAACACATAATGTGATCCTATTGAATAAATGCATTCGAGTTTTTGATTATTGAAACAGCTTTATAGGCACTGATGTTTTTTTAGTGACGTTTTTTTTTATTTTTAAGGTCACTCGAGTGGTTTTTAGCTATAACCGCGAAGATGGCGCTGTTGAGATTCAGATTGATTTCTTATTCTCTGACCAAGCACGAAAGCGTTTGTCTGTTGAGAAGTTAAATAAAACGCAAACACACGCTGGCCCAGGCTCGCCGAGTGAACGCCAGTGCCAACCTGTTGGCAGCACCACTCGCCTCGCCTTGCCATCGCTCGCCTAGTTGCGCCAACTTACATTGGTTTACATAGACTTGCCAAGCGTGTGGACGGTAGCGCTCGCCTTGCATCGACTCGCCTTCGCTCGCACTGGCTTAGGCTGGCTCAGCGTGTGTTTGCACCATGACATTCACAATAGTACGATTATCTATAACGAGTATCAAAATAAAAAACGACGTGTTTCATGGTGCCCATAGCAAAAATGAATATTTGCAAAGATATTGTGTAAAAATTCGAAGAAATAGCTCTAATGGTGTAGCTTGCATCTGAGCGGTCAAAATTTGGTCGGGTGACCACTAGTTGCATTCAGGGCTTAACGATGAAGTACGGACCGACAATTTAACGTGCCTCCGAAGCACAAAAGCGCTTACTTGTTAATGCCATTATATAGCGGTCACCAATCTAAATTGCGATCTATCAAAAACGATGCTTTGCTTAGCAAGCTATACCACAAGAGCTAGAAAAATTCAGCATCAAAGTCATACTAAGGGCAGGGTAGTTGACCTAATGCATGGTGATACGAGTAAGAGGACAAGCTCATCGTAAAACATCAATCAAATGCTAACATAGGTACCTACTGGGAGTCTGGAACACCAGATCAATACGCGGTCGGCGAACTTCAACATATCTCGGCTCTTTCCGTCAGTGTTCGGAAATTGGCGCGAAGCCAAAGGAGGCTGGGGCATGCGCGCTGATGCAACCTGAACCCGTTAGGCTACGAACGCACTCGGCGACCGGACCGCAGCGGCCAGTAAGATCTAGCATTGTTCTTAACTTTAAATACCTCACGCGGCTAGGATTGGCCGCCACGGCCAGCGAGAACGAGAGTGACATATGCGCTGCCAGCGGCCAGCTGCAGTAGTGTTGGGTATAACATGATTCTAGATTGACTTTTGTAAGAGTAGGTTCATTTTCATTTTGAGCCGGTAATGTGAGCCGGTTCATATGAGCCGGTCATTTTCAATTGACTGTTCATACGTTGGTGGACTACTCACTCATTCTCATATGACAATCTGTCCGGTTAGTTCATTCTTTCTTGTCATTGTCAAGCGAGGAGTGATTGAAGATTGAATGAAGCTTGAGGAAAGAGTAACGTCATTTTTTCTGATTTTGTCATATTGTGTACGGTTACATAACATTTGAATTGAAATATGACATTTGTAGAAGTTGAGCTGATCTTATAAAGTTGAATTCTGTACGGGACAAAAGAGCAGCGTCAGTCACGTCATACTCAACACTAAACTGCAGAACCGCCTGGTCGCCGCGACCTGGCAGCCGAGTGCGTTCGTAGCTTAAATATTTGATGTGATGTGCTACTAAATCACCTTAAAATTAATGAATTTCTTTATATTAGGAAAGGGATCGGGTAATATAATGTTTATATTTTTCATTTGTTGAATTTTGTATTGGATACAAAAAAGTTATTTGAGATTTTTATAATATGCTACCCGCCAAACCCGATTTTAGGACAAACTAGTTTTTCCTAAGCCAAACCAGTTCATGCTTAATGCCCCCCGCAAAAAAAACTTAGGTAAGTACCTACAGATTCTGTTCTGGTAAAGACCTGAATGAGGGAACGTCTACCGCGCATTGGAGTACATTCAAGATTGTCCGGATAGTTTTGTCAAAGTCAAAGTATAGTTTATTGCTTATTTATGTGCTTTAAACCGCCAACTTAAAATATCTCTAAAGAATCAACACTATAAAAAGAAAAAAGTAAGTACAGTACTTCCAGATAAATAATGGGCATCAGCTAATTTCGTGTTTTCCGAATATGACCGACAGCAATGATTCTACTAAACAGAATGTGACAGAAGTGCACGTCTCGTCAGCTACGCAGCTCGCAAGGCTTGTAACTAATTTGCTGTTCTTAAAAATGACATTGATATTTATTTGTTTGCGATAAAGTTGAAATCATGAGTCATTATCATTTCCAAATTACTTTTCGTCGATCGTTTTTGTAATTTTATAAGATTGTTTCCGATTTTTCGATACCCATTCTTCCTACTATAACTAGTTAATTAATTATTTTCCTAAGTAATCACTAGTTACTTGTGACGACTCCAGGTGCAGGTCGCAACAGTTGAGAAATTCACGCTTTTATTAAAAAAAAATATTTTATTAAAAACTGAACCATTTTCATATTGAGCTAAGTATGACAGAGAAATTCGAATTGAAAGATTGAGGTTTTTCTTAAAAAATATTGTTTTGCTAGGAACAAATTATTTGAAAATTAACATTGGTAAGTATTTTAATTTTAAAGCCTAAATAAAATTGGTTGTCGAATTATAGAGGAACAAACATACATCCATCCATCCAAATATCCAAACTTAATTAGTGTAATTTTTCGAAACTTTACTTATTTCGAAAGTTAAAAACTATCTTGATGAAAATATATAGATAAAGTGAAGAAACACACTGTAATTTCTAGAGTGTCTAATGTTAAAGTCAAAAATATAAGGGAATGGCCTTTTATAATTCGAAAAGTGAAGAGTATTGTCGTATTTTATGAATTTTTGATTCCTTGGTAAAAAGTCGTAGCTCTGTAGCTACGGAGCTCTACGAATATTCGTAGGCACCGCTACGGTGCACGATGAAGGCGCAAGCTTTTTGTGCATCCCTGTAAAAGATGGAGGGATAGTTTTAAGGAACAAAAGGCAAAAAGAAAGTTAAAAAATATTAGAGTTATAAACATACAATTTTATTTTATTTAATGCGAGTACACCTGAATTCAAATAACAATTCATAGTGAAGATCTAAATTTTTCTTATTAACTTTTATTACCGTTACGATGTCTTTTAATTAGGTTATTTTCTTTTTTAATGAAATTAGTTCATGTACAATAAGGTACATTTAGATTATGAGTGACATATTTTTCAAGTGTATTGAGTAGGTATTTCTGTTTTTTTATAATCAACTAACATAAATCATTTATAAAATAATCAGCATTATGCAATTCAGGTGTATTCGACTTGAGGTCGCCGTGGGCAGCAAGGCTTCTTCGCTGAGGCAAATGTCGCTAAAGGCAGAGCGTGGCATGAACAAATATGAATAACTGAAAATACAAACAAAAATTATTATATTAAAAAAAACAACCATGTCCTACAAAATTTTGCGCTTCTTGTTCCAATCAAATGTAATTGTGACGGTTACAAATACCTATAACATCGAACAACATAACTATTATATCATACAAGCATTAATTTGTCTCACCTGCAAGGGGTTCTCGACCTTACGCCATGTGTATACGGTTCAGAAGGCTAGGTATCACACACTGATAGGTTCACTACATGAAAGTCCGTGGACACAGTTACAGCATGGTTACTGCATGCACACATGCGCAGGTGGGGGGGAGTGCACGTGCACGCTCACACACACACACGCGCGCAGCCGGCGCAGTGGGCGGACTGCAGACGGCGGAGCTCAGTCCCTGTCGGGGGCGAGCACTGAGCGGTCACGCGTGGATTCTACGAGCCCACGCGACTTAGAATACCTACTCTCCTCTTCGTTCCATTCGACGCGCGCATGGATCCGGTGGTCGCCGAACCCGGCCGGCCGGGATTTTAGGTCGATAGCGCGGGCGGTTTCGACGCCTGCGCTGAGGGAGCCGGGAGACCAGCTCCTGGGGAGCTTCTTTTTTGTCCCGGGAAAGTCTCGGCGCAGGCGACGAGGTTGCACCCCACCCGACGCACCGGTGCGTTTCTCTTCGATACAAATGTGCCAGCCTCCGCGACGGTTGGCCGCCCATAAACACGCGACACTAACAACCCGCGACAATAAATAGTCAAAGATCGTTAGGTACACACACCAATAGTAATAATTCGGTAGGGTAAACGATATTTACGTCACCGCGAAATATTAAGTAGATACACACAATTAAATTAAGTACCTTAGGATTCGAGTAGCCATCGGGCTGAGGCCATTGGGTTTTTTGGGCGTATTTAAACACACAACATGAATCTTAAAACTATTTCGAGACGTCAAAATGAGCATCGATCATCAAGCTACGGCACAGAACGAGAAGAATCAGGTAATTGCTAAGATATTTCAGCGCTGTGCTGTGTCTACTGATTTTCTTTGTACACCATGCAACAGGATAACGTGCCACGCTGCTCTGCTCGCTCAGCCTTTGCTATTTATATTCAAATTATGTTTATGACTACATATGGACTGACATTCACTTGTGTTGCCATTCAAGCGAAAAAATTTCAAGAGCTTTCAGCTGATACTGTAGCTACTTTGCAATAAAAATGCCGGAGCTAAATGGCCAAATCAACAAGTGAATGATCAGCTTGGCTATAAAGGCCGCTATAGGAGAAACACAATTCTTGCTAATAGGAATTGCATTATATGCCGTTCTTGTCACTCTGAGTCAGTGAAAAGACGTTTATTTTCAACGTTTATAGTTCAATTCCTATTGTGATTCTGCAATAGCAACTTTTTTAACCCTGCAGGTGTGTAGCAGTACCTTCATACAGAAGACCTAACTATTGTATCATACAATTGCATCAGAGCCGATCTCTTTTTTGTATTACAAAAAAATACAACTAACCCAAATAATAAACAACATTAAAAATACTACATTCCTACCGAAATACATAACAAATATGCTGTATTAGCAAAGCTCTGATTTATGGCACTAGAAGAGAAGTATACACAGTCTTATTAAATTAACTATATTAGAATATATATATAATTTAATAAGTCTAGTCTTTGATAAAAAAATGCAATGCAATTAAACTACTATGAACTGATAAAAGTATTGCATTCGCTAAGAATCATTAAAACTTTTGGGCAGACGTCTCTTTTTACCAGCACCAACCCCTCATTTTTAGAAATAGATTTTAAAAACTTTTATTAAACCCATCATCACCTCTATAAAATATCGTAAGCTAAAAAATAAAGAAGTAAATAGAAAATACAATTTAAAATATTGTGGTCCGTCCAGCATCAATGCTGACCAGATAATAGAATGCCAATAGGGAATTCCGTAGGCTCACCGATTCGACTGTGGGTCACCACCCCCAATTATGGTCACACAGAATGCAGAATATAACTTCTTTATTTTGTGTTCATAAACAAAGTGGTACTATTTAGCTCGCGTGTCAAATGGAGTCACTACTGCTTTTTTACTAGCAATAAAACTTGTAGAAATCGACAATCGCAAGCAACTTTTTTAGCTAACTGTAATAAAATGCATAATGTTAACCACTCATGCGAAGTTTTGCAAGTTTCATTGGTAGTCAAAACATGATTATATGTAAGTAGATTGCCAGTTGCTAATTTATTGCGAACACATATAGAGCAAAGAACCCAGGCCCGCTAGCCCTTACTTATTTTATCAGTGATAAAATGTGTGGGATAAGGTACTGCTTTTATCTAGTTTTTTAGACATCGATAAAAATTGTTAAACATTGAGTTATAAATATATTTTTAACTCAATGTTTATAAATGAAAATTGCAATTGTTATATGATTTCCAATTTCATTACAGTCAACAGTTTTTATCTAATAATTAAAGTATATTTATACTCACACATTTCCACAACGTCCTGTTTAGTATAGGCGCAGATTGCCTTGCCAAAATAAAGCTTAGGTACATTTGAGTCAGTATAGTTTCTCTCTCCTATATCAAATCGAGACAGTTGGAAAAGAAAAAAAGATTTGCATCCTTTTTTATGAAATTGAATAAAAACTTCTTTATCGCTAAAAAACTAAAATACTTATTATTTGAAATTCAAACCATGGAACTTCGTCTCATTTATTCGAAATCTGTCAGTGTGTAGTGAAAACTGCAATTTGGTATCAAGTCGACGAACCGCTAAATAAAAGTTTATTTTTTAAGTATATTTCAAGTAATTTAGTCTAAAATGCGTGAATGTATATCCATACACGGTGGGCAGGCTGGCGTACAGATCGGCAATGCTTGCTGGGAGCTGTACTGCCTCGAGCATGGCATCCAGCCCGACGGGCAGATGCCCTCGGACAAGACGGTGGGCGGCGGCGACGACTCGTTCAATACATTCTTCAGCGAGACGGGCGCCGGCAAGCACGTTCCTCGAGCCGTGTTCATCGACCTGGAGCCCACGGTGGTGGACGAGGTGCGCACAGGCACGTACCGCCAGCTGTTTCATCCCGAGCAGCTGATCACGGGCAAAGAGGACGCTGCCAATAACTATGCGCGCGGCCACTACACTATCGGAAAGGAGATCGTCGACCTGGTGCTGGACCGCGTGCGTAAGCTGGCCGATCAATGCACCGGCCTGCAGGGTTTCCTTATCTTCCACTCCTTCGGTGGCGGCACCGGCTCAGGCTTTGCCTCGCTCCTCATGGAACGCCTCTCCGTGGACTACGGCAAGAAGTCAAAACTAGAGTTTGCCATCTACCCCGCGCCTCAGATTTCCACTGCCGTCGTGGAGCCCTATAATTCAATCCTCACAACGCACACGACCCTCGAGCACTCTGATGCTGCCTTCATGGTCGATAACGAGGCCATCTACGACATTTGCAGACGTAACTTAGATATTGAGCGGCCGACGTACACCAACCTGAACAGACTGATCGGGCAGATAGTTTCATCGATCACGGCCTCATTACGCTTCGACGGCGCCCTTAACGTGGATCTGACTGAGTTTCAAACAAACCTGGTGCCGTACCCGCGCATTCACTTTCCTCTAGTGACGTACGCGCCTGTTATCTCCGCGGAGAAGGCTTACCATGAGCAACTGTCGGTGGCGGAGATCACTAACGCGTGCTTCGAGCCGGCGAACCAGATGGTAAAGTGTGACCCGCGCCACGGCAAGTACATGGCGTGCTGCATGCTGTACCGTGGTGACGTAGTGCCGAAAGACGTGAACGCCGCCATTGGCACGATCAAGACGAAGCGGACAATCCAGTTCGTGGACTGGTGCCCGACTGGGTTCAAGGTGGGAATCAACTACCAGCCACCGACGGTGGTGCCGGGCGGCGATCTGGCCAAGGTGCAGCGCGCTGTGTGCATGCTTTCGAACACGACTGCGATCGCGGAGGCTTGGTCGCGCCTCAATCACAAGTTCGACCTGATGTATGCGAAGCGTGCTTTCGTGCACTGGTACGTCGGTGAGGGTATGGAGGAGGGCGAGTTCTCAGAGGCGCGTGAGGACTTGGCGGCGCTCGAGAAGGACTATGAGGAGGTCGGCATGGACTCCGGGGAGGGAGAGGGCGAAGGCGGCGAGGAATACTAACTTATACTTTTTAAATTAATATTTTTAGGATTGTTTAAATTTCGCTTAGGTTTAATAAATAAATACAACTGGTCTTTAGGTTTGTTCTAGTAATAAAAATGTACAAGTGAATTTTCTAAGTTTTGTTTTTTGATAACTCTTGATAATACTCGTATATCTAGGAGACAGGGCAGGCATAGTGTTAGTAGGAGGTGGTACCACGGTGAACGAACGCATTCTTCTTTATTATACTTAACTGTTGCTAACTTCAGTCAGTCAAAACAAATGTAGGGATGTCGGTGGGGCAGTAGTGGAAAAAAGTAGGATGCAATAATAATACTATCAACGCAAACGCTGCGCGAGATCTCTAGTTTAGAGCCTGAAACGCGCGTGAAACGCGAGTGATTTCGCCGCATCTGGACGCAATACAAATCAAAACGCGCGAGTTGACACGCGCGTAAATCGCGCTTTCTGGACAGGCTCTTAGAGCCTGTCCAGATGACGCGTCTCTCGCGCGTACACACTCGCGCGTTCTTGAGATACTAGAGCTACATACAAAATTGAAACGCGCGAGTGGTCTCGCGCGTAGATCGCGTTATCTGGACAGGCTACGCGCGAGTGGTATCGCGCGTGAAACGCTTCATCTGGACAGGCTCTTAAATGGGACCACGGGCAGGGACTGGTATTGAATGTGCTTATATTTGTGAAACACTCTGAAGCATGTTATGCACAAACCTGGGGGCAGGTCTCGCAAGCGACTAGCGACATTACCCTTTCTTTTTTGGTATTCCAGCAATGGACGCATCTTCTTCTTTTCGTTTTGCCCCTAATATCTTTTTGTAATTTTATTAAGCAATGAACTTGTCGACTTTGCATTGGGTTTTGTTCCGGTTCAATGTAGGGTTCTACCATAGATTTTATTACGCTTAATCGGAAATCATACAAGCTTGATTTTCTGGAAGAATACTTATTGTACAGGAAACAGGAATTGATCATAATTATCTGAATAATATATGTATTATAACTTTTTTGTACCAGCGAAGTGACTTCTGTTCGCATGAATAATATGCTAAGGGTTGGTCATGCCGATCAATTGCATTCATATTTTTATTATACTGAACTATTATTTCCGGTTTTGGTTTCATTTGCCCCCTGCTGTTCGGTACAATATTTAAATCTCCTTTATATTTACTAGATATAGCTATCACCTCTCTTTGGTCCATCCATTTAATTACACACATATTACTTCTGTGTAATATGCACAGGCACAGCTCACCTTTTTTTAATTTTATGGTTATTTAAATAAATAAAATAAAATATGTTTTATTTCGACTAACACAGAATCATAATGAGGATTTTAGTAGCTCTTGGGTTATTTTTTCTAATTTTTCTCAGAGTTCCTGTACAATAAGTATCCTTCCTGTATAAGTCTTCTGTTAAGTCGACATGTTCGCGACATCACATAATAACTTTTTTTTTTGAAAACAAATAAATTGTTAGATCTTGCGGGGCCACTTCATAACTCATTAGCTTAGGGCATGAGGTTTATGCTCTGCGCTTCCTGATTGAAAATAAACCCAAATCATCGAATTATCCATGAAAAACCGAGAGCATGCCCGGCATGTTCCCGGCATGGCGATATGGATTCATGAGAACATGCGGGGCATGTCGTCGGCAACGAATGTGTTAAGCTAGGTTATTCAACTCCTGTTTTTTCGCGATTAAAAAACTCATCTGCCAAGGTTATGCGCCCAATATACTTTTCCGGTAGTTGGGTTGACGCATATTCGGGAGGTGGCGTTCCTGGCGACCTGATGCTGCTACTGGGTCATCTTTATTCCGACTCAGTAGGATCCTATCTAGGCTGATTTTCATTGATCCTTATTTCGATCCAACAATGGTTTGGAGACAAACACTGGACCAAAGAATCGGCTTTTCCATGTTCATTCACTACCCGGTAAATTGATACAGGCTAATATAACTTCATAACTTGTTTTCTGTAAGCTTTTATAACATTTTGAAAGTAATGTGATCTAATTTTATCATATTAATGAAACTAGATATCGCCCGCGTTAACGTCAGAACCCCGGACCAAGTGCGATGTTTTATGTTTGGAAACCGCAATATTTTTTAAATTATAACTTATGTTTCTTATGCCATCACAGTGTGAGTGTCTGTAAATTGACATAATATTACTATCACTGCTAAGCATTCATATTGCTGATTCACTTGTGGAAATCAAGTGGTAAAAAACACATATCCTGCTGACTTTGTTTATAGGGCAATTCAAATTTGTACATGATTCTCTTATGTCTGCACTATATAGTTTTTTCATTCACAACTGACGTACATATTGTCGCCAATGAACTTAGTTTCAAAATGTTTTTTACTATCAAAAAGACGCGCAGTACAACTTTTACTCTCCATGTAACTTAATTTACTTAGTTAAGTTATCCCTTAGTTAAATTCAGATTAAGTTTACTAGTGTTAATCACTCTTAACATCAGGGGGTCTAAAGTAGCCACTTTTGATGAAACATCCGATTTTTCATCTAATAAAACATCTGATGAAACATCTAATATTTCATCAAATATTTCATAGATGCTTCATATATGAAGCATACATGAAGCATCGATGAAACATCTATAAAACATTTGATGAAAAATTATTGATGAATATTATTGTTTTATTAGATGAAAAATCGTATGTTTCATCAAAAGTGGCCACTTTAGCTCCGCAGAACTCTGTCAAGTCAAGAAGGCGGCGGCGTTGAGACTCCTACACAGTCTTTAGTACTTTTGCAGTTCTCATCATTCTAATATAATGAGTTCTTATGTACTTTTGTTCTAAATAAATAATTTTTAACTTTTTCAATTATCTCTCCAAGTTTGTAAACATTTTGTGTATAATTGGCTATAATAATTTTAGTGAATTCTGTTTAAAGTATGCCTCATCTTCATTGATATTTATGATCCTATTTAATGCGTAGTCAGCAACTCCAACTGCGATCGCTTTAGCAACTGCATCAAAAGCACAATCATGTGTTTGAAATAATAGTATTTTTATCACCAAAAGGAGCCATTACTCGTTAAAGTTTTTTATCATATCTTTTTTTTCTTTTCCTTTTTGCCACTAGCTAAACCCATCCAATCTTCTAACATAGAAGGCATATCTGAAAAAAATGACTCATTGTTTATTCCTTTTGTAAACTTTGTTACTTTTTTCTTTTCTTTTGGCGTTTTTTTCTTTGTATCGTCTTCATTTAATACACTGTTAGCCGTTTTTAGTTGTGCTGAAATAGGTTCAGAGTGTTTTACAATAAATTGGTATACGATATCTCTCCGATTTGGTGTTTATCTGGCATAAATACCTTTTCAACATTTTAAAGTAAACTTTGACATTCAACGAAGCTGGGGCTGATATTTCTGATAGAAAAGCTGTTTTCATAGCATTCGACCAAAACGAAAGATGTCCCATTAGTCGCGTTAAAGTTTTTAGAAATTCTGGGAAATAATACAAGTTGTCGTGTAATTCACAATCACTCTCAGTAAAAGTAAGCAATATATTTTCAGCATCAATAGCATCATAATACCATTTAGGATTTTTCCACTCACGGACTCGATTCTCCTTATAAATCGGACATGTTTTATTCATCGCGATTATGAGCACCACGGCAGTTAACACATTGGAAAGAAGTTGTCTCACAATTATCATGCATTTGAGTACACTTCGGGCATACATTTTCTTAGTAGGACAAAATTTGAACGTATGACCAAATTTACAGCATCTGGCACATTGAGTCACTGGAAATATATAGGCCACAAAAAAATAGCCACAATATTGAACTAAATTAGAATAAATTATTTTTTCCACATTTGTAAAGCCCGCCATTTTGTTTTTCATATCACACTTAGGTTCTGACGTTAACGCCCGCGGTTTCGCCCGCGTGGGAACCCTGCATCGCGGAAATTGTGTTTTTTTTTTCGAGATAAGATTTTTTTAGATTATACCAAATTTTATAAAAATCTGTCGTGAAAGAGTACAGACAGAGTTACTTTCACATTTAGGTATACAAATATAATAAAGCGGAAGAGTTTGTTTGAACGCGCTAATCTCAAGAAATAGCAGTCAGATTTAAAAAAATCTTGAAATGAAGTACCTATCCTTTTCATTAATTAATTTATGTAATTTTTTAATTTATACCTTTTCCTACACATCCTTATTTCTAGATTATATAAAATAAGCGTTAAAAAACGAAAACCACTTATGACTCGTTTTAACATATAAGGAGATTTAATTTTTTCAGCTGATTTCCTAAGTACAAGAACGCTACAACAACACGTTAGTATAATATATAACTGTTTAAAGACAATCAATAGAAACTGGAATGGTTATTAATGGTTTTAAAATTATTATGAATATTAACGTTCTAATATAAAGTAAATTTATGGCAATCGTTATAGCAGAATCATTAATATGATTCGTATTTTGTTTTGTTCTTGTCACTCTCATGTCTATGAAAAGAGAAGGTATTATTGTGCAATTCAGATTATGATTCTGCTTTATCGGCCTTTTTAGCCCCTTTTTTAAATTATTATTAACGGGACTTAATCGCGTAATGAAATTATTTTATTTTCCTCGACGTTTCGGTAACGGCATACATTACTGGTCACGAGTAGACTGGCGGCCGTTGTTCGTATCTTTGACTGATGAGGTTAGAACTAGCCTCATTTATACATAAATACACTTTTTAGCCCCGCTGAGGTATATTGAAACCCAGTTTGGTCTAAATAAGATGAATCATAAAATACAACTCAAGGAGAACCCACTTACCTACCGTATCGTACGTAGACTACTAATCATAGAAATTTGTATGATATCTTATTTATTCACCTTTGCTCTTTTATTAATAGTATGAGTATAATAAATTTCCATAATCATTTTAATGATAGTTTTGCTTTCTTCACTATTAATGTAGTACCGGAGTCTGCCTGCCCAGTAGTTACTAAAATAGTAATATAGACACGGATGTTAACCGAGTTCCTTTTTCACAGGTTCATTTTCTGCTTATTATGAGAAGAAGTTTGGATTAGATAGCATCGCGAAGGCCCTGGTATTTCGTACTCCAGAACAAATCCATACCGAATTCCAACAACGAGCCCTTGTCTTCTTGTCTAAATTAAAACGAGAAGTTTCACCGAGACTTCAAGAAGAATACAATCGTCTTGCTAAGGATTTCAAGGATAAAGTAAACAAAGAAACTCCAGAGCGCGTTGATCCTCCATTAACCCCTCCGTCTTCGTTGAGCTTCGTAGAGCCAGAAATTGTAGATTTTCCCCAACCATCTTCGAGTTTTAAAGTATTTGTAAATATAGACACTCAAGAACCTGAAACTGCGGTGGTTCCCGCTGAGGTCCCTTCGGAGGTTCCTGCGGAGCTTCCGCGAGAACCTATGCCAAAACCTTCAAAAGCGCCAAATTATGACGTGTATGAATTTAGAGACGATTCATCTTCTGACAATGATGAGGTATCTCCAGGAGAGATACGAACTCCTCCAACTACTACTGTTGGACTAGAAGTGCTTATACGCACAACGCAGCAAAAACCTCCATCCGTTTTGAGAATGGTAGATTTCACACGGGCAGGGACACGAAACCCTTTATCATCCCAAAAGAAAGGAAAATCAAAACGTGCTGCAAAGAAAACAGCAAAATACCAGAGCACAAGGAAGCCAAAAGCCAAAAAAGGGTCCAAAAAGCCTCGAGAAATAACAACACAGACTACGTCGTCGTCTGCTTTTCTGAACACTGCGAAAATACCATCATCTACGAAAGTTTCTACTGAATTTGGGAAGAACGAGAAATCAGATACTTCTCCTTTTGCTATGTTCAGACAGACGCAACGTGGTAGACACCCAGCTATACTGGACTCCGACGCTATTGAGAGTCCTCAACCATCTACATCACGCTTTGCAGAACCTCAAAACACAGATACTAGAGCACACATCCAAAAACCATTGACGAAGACCCTCACAAAGAACTATAAAGATGATAAAGATCAAAAAGTTCCAACGACAAAGAGTGTTTCAGCGAAACTAAAACCGGATCCCAAACCAGAAAAGAAGACACTTTTCAAACAAAATATTGAAGCCAATAAACATCTTTCTGAGAGTTCGGCATCTGCAAAAAAACCTGGAAATAAAAGCTCACAAAAGTAGGCAAAATTGCCACTAAACTTCATCTGAAAATAAATAAGTTGCTTCACTGGCTTCATTAGACCACATTGGTGTTAAACACCTTTGCCAGTTGATTAACATCAGAACACGAAGCTTATGAGAATCGTCCAGATTTATGAAGAGCTGGGCTTTGTTGAAGCTCATTTAGATAAACTAAAGAATAAGTTCTTAGAGCTTTTAATGTTTGGTGATAAAACTCTATAGATCCTTATATATGTGATCTCCTTAGCAAGATAGTTGCTCTTATATTACTGGCCGCCATCGGCCGTGTGTACATCTCATTCTCTATTTTCATAACCTTTACCTTTATAATGATAAGTATAATATTGTGTAAGACATTATTTTGTAGAAGTGTTAAATCACATCCTAAGGATTTCCGTTCCACTCTTATCTCATATTCAACTTGACAGTCATGATGTTTATGATCTATCGTAAATAGGAACTAGGAGCCAGGAAACGCTTACGTGAAGGTATACTATCCTGCAGATTAACTGGACTTCGATAACATAAAAACAAGTAACCATAGTACATAACATATTATAGCCATAGTACCTAATAGGTTTTGACGCAACTTTTTCGATAAATATGATAATAATAGATGACTAGTATTTGTTAGAACTGTAGAACTACATTTACAATCAATATTTTATCCGCCATGTTTGAACTTGTACCTACTCGTATTTAACCAACAGTTTTTAATCAAACGTACGATAAATCCATGTATCATTTGTTTCATGTCAACTTTTTCTATAACATTACAAAGTATTTTTCTGAATGTTTAATACGAAAACGGTAGTATGTAATGAAATCACATTTATTTTAGACTAACTAAGTAGATGTGAATAAAAAAACCTGGCCATTATTTATTTATTTATAAATGTTTAGGTTTTCTGGCGCTCCGGCGGCACGCTCGCTACTCTCGCTCGCCTCGCTCATAGTTTTTTCACTAACCTTACATAACCTAACCTACAGATTTTGATCTCAAAGATGAGTAGTTAACATAACACTCCACAATCACGAAAAATATATTTCAAGCACGTCAAATGGTGGATATCTCATAACACGATCAGTTGACTGCATAAAGCGAATAAACAAAATAAAACAATGACACTTCCAGGACATTAAACCCCTAGGTAAAAAAAAAAATCTTATCCACTTATCAATGTTTTATTTTCTTGAAAGCAATTTTCAATTTTGCCGATTTGTTTTCAAGATACTCCAACCCAATTAACCCAGATACTCGTACTAATTTTTCTGGTAATGTAGCGTAAAAACTAAACTCTAGTTTCTTGTACTGGATTTTAGTTTTGCGTTACCCAGCTTAGCGACTTACTCAGGTATGGTAACAGGTACGGTAATAGGAGGTATGGTTTTAAGTTCCAGGGAATGAAGAATGAAGATGATTGAAGAGAAGAAGATGAAGAAGAAGCTGCGCGGGGTGAGTGAATCAAAGCAGCTGTTGGAGTGACTTCGAGGGACTCCAGTATCAACAATCTGAGGACACCAATAAAGTAATTCATTAGTTCTAAAGATGCTTCTTACTTTTTCTTGTTGAAGCGCTCGTGGCATAGTTTGTTTAGACATAGACCTTGATAGATCAAGTTAAACGACATTCTGAGTGGTCACAAGCTGGCCTGTTATTTTACAGGCCGGGTTCCCTCCCAGTGAGCAGTTCCGAGCACACGATTTTTACAGCTGTCATTAGAAAGCTGGTGGATAATTTGTAGAATATCTCACCCAGTTTACCTTACCCAGCAGTGGGAAAACATAGGGTAAAGAAAAAATGTAATTACTTATATTTAAAAAATCAATAGGTATGTAGTAGAACCAGAAAAAGAATGCGTTTTGGAAAACATCGGAAATAATCGCTTAAAATTACAACAACGGTTGACGAAAAGTCATTTGGTAATGAAAATTACTCACGATTTCAACTTTATCGCAAACAAATAAATATCAATATCATTTTTAAGAAAAGCAAATTAGTTGTAAGCCGTGCGAGCTGCGCTGCTAAGGCTGCGTTTCCACCAGAGATGTGCGAGGATGCGTAGCGAGGGATGTGCTTGTAAAGAACCAATAGAATCGCTTCATTTACCTCGCCTCGGTCAGCACAGTTCTGGTGGAAACGGCTCAGCGGAGCTGGATTTTTGCTCATACAAAACAAGGGAGGTGTGTGCGAGGGATGTGTACGAGGGATGTGTACGAGGGATGTGTTTTGTATGTTTTTTAGGGTTCCGTACCTTAAAAGGTAAAAAAGGAACCCTTATAAGATCACTTTCTTGTCCGTCTGTCTGTCTGTCTGTCTGTCTGTCCGTCTGTCTGTCCGTGTGTCACCATCGATTATCTCAGGAACGGGTAGAGCTAGCAAGTTGAAATTTATACCATATACTAAGGTCTATAGTCCCTATTGTGAGTATAAAAATCAAGGTCCTGAGTCAACACTATAAAAAGATATCGGCAAATTTAGGTTTTCGTGAAAACTTGTGAGTACCAAAACTTACCTTAATTATCAACTTTTTTTATTTTTCGGAATTTTTCCTTTACTTGTGCTGGAAGACCTTGCTTGTAACCAAAATTGACAATTCTAGGTCAACCGGAAGTACCCTAGAGGTTTTGGGTCGAAAACCTAAATGGTAGTTCCCGTTGACCTAGAATAACGAAATTTGGCAAAAAGCAAGGTCTTATAGCACAAATAAAGGAAAAATTCCAAAAAGTTAAAAAAGTTGAAAATTAAAGGGTGTTCCCATACATACATAGGTAGTTGACGCCAATTAAAATTGTCCTCCGAGTTGTATGGGCGCTCATACAATTAAGCGGACTAGCTTAATTGGCACCATGGCTAGGTACGGAACCCTCGGCGTACGAGTTCGACTCGCACTTGACCGGTTTTATTTTGTTGTAACGCATCCTCGCACACACATTAATGGGCATTTCACAGCTCCGCTTCACATTATATATGACAATAACGGTTGAAAATAATTTTTGGTTAACTGTTAAATATTTTTATCAATATTTTTATTGGTTGAAAATATTAGTACTTGATATTTGCGTTTTTTTTTTATATTTTTGTATTTTTAATGGTTTTTTTTATATTTTTGTTTTTTTTAGTTTTTTTTACTTACTTGGTTTTACTTGACTTTATTTACATTTAAAAACATTATTTGTGCAACTTTTGACGTCGTCAGGCGCGTTCTTCTGTCGTTTTTATGATGTATCCGGCCTTTGAAAATGGCCGCTCACACGGCACCGACGTCACCATTATAACGAATTACACTTGGTTTTAAAAATTTTGTACAACACAGGGTATATACATTTATGTGTCCGCCACCATCCTAGGGGACAAAGCTTTCTATTTATGACAGTTTCTTTTAAAAACATGTCCAGTTCCTCTTGTGCCTTGGTTTCGGCCGACTTCGAGGCATTTGTCGCTGTTATTTTAGAGTCAAATTCGCCCCATATCGACATATTATCACCTCCGGTGTTTTGTTGGCTTTGAATTTCCTGATAGGCGATTATCGTTCGAACGGTGTAAACTCCTCATTAGAGACAAAGCATGTATTTAGTAGCCTCTAATGAGAGAGTGTCAGAAAAAGCCACATCCTTGTACCGGGGATCTAATAGAGTGCATAGGGCGATTTTTTTGTTTTTTTGAATTTCACCAAGCCTTTGTCTCAATCCTTGTTTTAGTTTGCCTATCATATCTCGATCAATCAATCAATCAATCAATTCAAATTCGTTTATTTCTATGACAGGTGTATTAAAATCTCTGGTTGCCGACACGCTGTCACAGATAGTCATCAAACTAGAAGTGAGGACCATAGCGGTGCTTGCCACAGAGAAATTAATACTACGTTTTAAGAGACGGCACTTCCATAGACGAGGTGGAGCTCAAACTGTATGGATACTAATACCAACCAAATTCGAATGAGACAACTCTGCCAACATAACAATTCGATTCGTTATTGACAGCCATAGTGATGTACTGACTCACATGTCTATCGATATCGATAAAATAGTGTTGTACCTACCTACGTTATCGATAACCTGCTGTAGGTATATAAATATTTAAATTGCCAAGGTAGGTATGATAAATATGTCACACAGATTCACAATATTCAAATTAAGTACCTACTTGATACATAATAATAATATTCATCTTTCGTAGACAATCTGTGTGACATAGTTATTTTATAATAAATAACAAATTGAACATTAAACTTGTCTTTATTTTGTTGTGCTCTTTTAATTTTACTTGAAACATAATTTTAAGGTTTTATAAAATCACCACTAACAAGTTTACATGGTTTTCGTACAAGCAATTTACTTAGAGAGTTTAAGTATTTAATAGATAAATTGTATGAAGTATCTAAGTTCGTATGAGCTAGTGGCCAACTCCAGTGACGGAGTTTTTAGGCCTCCATCATGCCCTCCGAAGCATGGAAGCGCTCAGCTCGCAATGCCACTTGGTGACATCGATCAATCAAGCTGCGCTACGAGCGCGTCTACGTGAATAGTTATTAAATTACTACTATACCTAATGTACTAGGTATAATGGACCTACTACCACGTAGGTAGGTACACGTTCGCAGATTTACAATGAGTCTCAGATTTAAACCATTTCATAATGCAACCAAAACTCAAATGCAAGCAATGACCTTTTCAAAAAGGGCTCTTTTTAGTTTCATCTAAGGATGCAAGGTAGGTACTCAATGGGCAATGTGCAACTGGTGTACCTAAAACTTCTTCTATGCCCGATGTTTTTGCCTAGGTACATCTGAAAAATAAAGGTTTATTTAGCTAAGTATTTGATTTTCAAAACCGTACTTCACAATTTTACTATAAAACTCGCTGGATTCCACTGTTGGAAAGAGGGAAGGGATTAGGGGAGTCCTCTTCCGAGCAATGGGATAATTAGGAAAAGAATTAACTTACCGATCAGGGTTTAGAGGAAAACTTGTAAGAAGCATCGCAGCGTGTCCGTTTTAGGCAGATTTCGTTTACCACAAATGGCACACTTCAGAGCTTTCATGCTTTCCATGTTACAGAATATTTAGTAATATTTGTAATTAAAATTCGTGAAAATTAAAACTCAATCAAATCCAAACGGATGAAAATGTCAAGATTCGCCATTTTATTTCTTTGTTGCGTTGCGCCAAGATGCCAACTTGATCAAAAAATATTCATGTTCTGTAAGTTGGTATCAGTCTCCATACATTTCACGAAGAAATTCTTATTCCAATGTAGACTTTAAGTGCCGACAAATAAAGCATTATTTGGAGTGATTATGGTTACTGTTCATATCGTTTCAAGGCAGTGTCGACCCACTGGTGCTTGCGGTTAGATAGTAAACTATGATTAAGCTGTTTTTGTAACCGTTTTTGAGAGAAATAAATAAATATAAAAAAAAAAGTTCTCTCCACTCCTAACATTGCTCACTTCGTAAAATGGTTTAAGTGCGACGCACATTTGTTCAATGCAATCCCATTCTTCGTTTAGGATTATCGGTAAAGAAACAGTCAACGTCGCTGTTGCTTGGATGGCTTGTTTCAAAGAATGAAATCTCTCCAACATCAGGTATATTGAGTTCCACCTGGTTGAAACGGCTTTTATGAGGGTTGTGGGCTGTAGGCTTTAGGTTATTGATTTGGTATTTCAAATTTTTTTTTCTACCAACACCACTTTTTTTGAAATACATAAATAAATTTTATATGTTTTGGTCACTTTTTCTATTGTTGCGTTGTTTGTGTTTAGTTTTTATTGGTTGATGGTTATATTCATCATCTCTACTTCACATCCTCGTAGGCACATTTTCATCGCACAGCTTTGGTGGAAAACCCCCACACATTTTCACAGCACAGCTAGACATCCTCGCACGACACATTTCCATCGCACATCTCTGTTGGAAACGCAGCCTTACGACGTACACTTCTGTCGCGTTCTGCTTTGTGGAATCATACACTGCTGTCGGACATATTCGAAAAACACGAAAACAACCGATGTCCATTATCTTGAAGTACTGTACTTACATCACTTGATTTTCTTCTTTTCTAAATCATTACATTTTTGTAGGAAGAAAGAAGAGGAAGGAGCGAGAAGAGCGGAGGTTCCAGTAGCTTCGAGGGATTTGATAAGCCAAGGACACCAGTAAACGAAGGTTATTAAGCTCTAATAGTCTTATAGTTATTAATTTAAATGTTAAACCACACTTATGTAGCACATTTCATCGAAAATTTGTCTTTTCATCGACTTTCTTAAACTTTCGCGATCACGAAAAACTCACGGGAACAGAAATAAATAGAATCAAGTGAAACGTCGATAAATTAAATAAACGCGATCTTGGTTTTTCTCAATAAGTGTTCACTAGTAGATGCTACTCTTCTTTCGTAATTTACTTTGAGTCTATATACCTGCCTTCTCTAGATAACAGATATACCTAATTTTTTTTCTGAATGTTTATAAAGAAAGAAGAGGATGGAGCGACGCGGCGAGGAGGGGAGCGGAGGAGACAACGAGGTTCCAGCCACCAGCTCCAAAAAATCCTGTATCAATACGCCAGGAGTACCACCTACTTAAGGTAACTGTGCAAACGAAAACTTTAGCAAACTATACATTAGCGATGGGCGAGTCGAGTTGGCTGATTCGAATAACTCGAATCAGAGTCTAAGCGAGTTGATTCGAATCAAGTTCATTCGCAACTCGAATCAACTCGCTTACCTACCTATCTACTAGAATGCGGATAACGAATGCGAGTTATGCGAATGCGAGTGCACGCGAGGTCGCGAGTCAGTGATTCGCCAACTCGAAACCGAAACTCGACTCAAGAATAAGAATACGAATACGGTGCATTCGACTCGACTCGCCGCGCCGATCCGTTTGGCTGCTGCCGCGAAGCGGATCCCATCCGGTTGATGCGAGTCGAATCAACTCGCGTTACGATTCGAGTTAGCGGCCGAGTCAACTCGAGTTATCCGAGTTGGAATAAAATCAACTCGTAACATCGCTACTATACATCAATTTCTGCTATTCACTTTACGTAAGAACCTTGGTTTCAGAACACAATTAGAAAAGAGTTACCATCAGAAAAAATGTGAATCATACTAACATCGAGCAAATTAATGGCAAACTACGATACCAAATCTCCAAGAGAACTTACTTCAGGGCATTACATTGAAAATCAGAAAACAGCGAGAGATATCTACCATCAGAAGAAATATTGAACATACCAACATCATCAGATTTTATCATTGAGCACATAATTACGGAACATATTCTTCAATCATCGTGATCTAACATCTCCATTAGAATGAACTTCAGGGCAATACAAGGACTTTACTTCATACTACATTTGACTCTGTGATAAGGTTGCTACTTAAAACAAATAACACACCAACTTCCACTGATCGCTAAGCTAAACTAAGCCAACCTTGATTTCAGGTGTCAAAAACAGAAAAAAAAAACATTAGGAAGAAATCTCATCGAGTGATTACGTCACTACCACCCTCTCAAATCTCATCATTAATACAAATAATCAAGTGACAGTGGGGATAAATTGGTACTTACTTAAGAGATTAAACAAACTACATAAACTTCTACTACAGACTTTTAATAAAACTTTGATTTCAGATGCTCAAACCAGAAGATATTCACTTATCGGAAGAAATGCATAAAATACCATGATATTGTCATCGAGCACATCATGATAGCGTCTACAACAATAATAATCTAAAATCTCCACTAGTATGAAGGCAAAGAATGAATTTCTCACTACAAGGCGGATAGGTTGGTACTCTGAAGAAGAATTGAACAGGATCTTCAAGGAAATTCGAGCTCGTCTGAGTGCATCAGGTGGGCGCTGTTGACACTAGTGCGACTTTTCAGACGATTACTGAGCAAAAGTAACATGCTCTTCACTTCTTGTTGTAAAATTTCCTCTTCCCGTGTGCTTTCCATGTTGTCGTAAGAATAGCACAGGTCTCGGTTTACTTTCGAGCTTTCAATGTTGCATTTTGGTATATTACTGTTTATACTCACAAGTTGTAGGTTTTGACGTAGTTTGAAGATTGAAATTGCAAGCTGGGCTCTACTTTTAAACCAGGCTAACGAAGAAACGGTTATTAACTTATTGGTGGCTAATCTACAATAGAAACAGGCGAATAAGCGACATGAAGTTGGCAACGACGTTGGAATTATGTTTCGAAGGTACTTCGGAGGATCTACAACTTGTCGTTAGACTATAATCATCTTCAGATCAACTCAATTTGCTATGCGGAGTCAAGAATTCACAAATTATGATCGCTTTGAACATAATCTCAAGAACACTGAGAAGTAAGCAATAACAACACATATGTTTCTAGAAAAATCAGCTCCAAAAAGATTAGGAAACAAAGTATCATCGGACGGAAGTCAAGATTAGGTCCAGCAATGAAGAGAAACATAATTACGAACATGTTATACTTTCAACAAAAACACATTAAAATAGGCATGACCAAAATTATTTTTACAAAGAGAGCCCTCAATACTATGAGACATGACCAGATCTAGGATTATCAAACACAAAATTCAAAGGGAATAACCAAAAATAACACAATCTACAAGAAAAACCGCTTCAATAGTATTTTAGACATGAAAAGAGGTACCTCGATGAACCATACGTGGATACAAGATAAAGTCCAGTAACTAATAAAGCGAAACGTCATCGCATAACTCCATGAGACGAGATTCAGATTCTAGGTTAAAGCTTATATTGTCATTGACAGCAGGGAGCTGGGCAACGCGAAAAAGGACGCTTTCTATGCCCGTGCTGCTGCCACTTTTGCAACTTGAGTCTACCACCATTTTTTTTTACAAGAATTAGTCTACCGACTGTCGTGATAAAGAACTGACAGGATTCAGCTTTACCAGTCTGCGATCTCTCCGGCTCGTTCCATTGGATGTATCTAACTCAACTCGATGTTGGTGTGAGTATTGAATCAAGATATATGATGGATGTATAATTCGACTCTAGAGTGAGAGTGAGTACCTAGTCGCAGAATACTAGCGTCGAATTTCATTATGAACTTGATACGGAGATTAAGCAGAACGACACGGAAGCAGACACGGAAGACCAAATAAAGGAACGAAGCCAGCATGAAACTTTAAATAGAAGAAACCGAAGACAGAAAATCATAGAAGAAATGCATTCAAGAAATATCTAGCATTGTTTTATTCTATTAACTAGTAGCTTTTTGTAAAAAATGGTGGCATCAAACAAGCAGTTTAGCAAGACACCATGAGGCACCATGTTTATGTAGTAAATTTTGTAACCGGTGTAAAGTATGGAAGTAATAATCCCCTAACGGGATAAATAATGCTTCAATGGCATCTACCAATATTTTCAAATTTGCACCCCAATCCTCGCATCCTTTTTCGAGACTTCGCTTAATATTCCGAGTGTTTTTGCTTTTATTTTTGATTGGTAATCGGATGAACTGTCGCACTAGTGCCCACAAAAATTTTAGATCGGACCGGTGGAGCCGGGTGCAGGGAGCATGGTGCCAGTCGAGAGTCGCGCCCGGGGAACTAGGCGCTAGAGGAGCTGGGCGCTACCGGGGCCATCACGAACGCGCACTTTTTTTATTTTTTTGCAAGGACGCTGCCGTAGAAGGATTAGTTCTTAGTTTTAAGCACGCGAGTTCGCGTTTTCGCTGCTCGCGTTAGTTATAAGCATAAAATCAAGGACGCGTGCGCATAATATACTTACTCAACCAGATTTGTAAGTTTAACTCGCTTTTAACTAATCATAGATAAAATCACGGTTACACCTTATTCGTTCTCAACTAAATAAATAAGTAGGTATTCGTAGTTATATAAGTACGATTGCACCCAATTAGTTTTAAGAGATCTTTCCTTATAATCATAGTTTTAAGTATTCCCGCGTTTAATTAGATAATAATTTTCCCGCACCCATATTTATAAGCAACGGCAAGCACGGACGCGTGCAATTAGTTCTAGATGTAGGTAGAAATAGTACAAAAGCTCGCACGCGTGTAATTCGTTAAAAAATAGCTTTTTAAGCATACAGTTATAAGTATACAGTTATAAGTAGGTACAGGCGCCTGTTAGGTAGGTTATACCACAGAGAAAGTGGTTATACCTAGTTGAAAGTGTTTATCGATAGAACTTGAAAAGATAGATAAACTACTTTAATCTGCTACTCATTACTACTGTAATAATAAATTTGTGTTTAGTTTTAACCTATTTGCCCAGTCTTTTGTCTATAAGTTTTCAGCGCGCTTTCAGCTGTTTCGCGTTTTCAGCGGTCCGTCGAGAGAGTCCGGCATTCAGACTAAAACAACGCGTATAGAAACAACGTGTCCAGCGTTCTGTGATTTGTCGCTGAGCCTGCGTTGTTTTAGCTAGCTTTTGTGAAGGATTTCTAACTTTAATTCCAGTTTGTTGCATCAGGTTTTCAGGTCCTCGTTGGTTAGTTAGGGGCGCTGTCCCGCTGCGGGGTTCCGTCTGTCTGTTTCGGTACCCTGTAGATCCGGGCTAGTGCACCCAACTTACCACATTCATCATTATGAGACCGAAGACTCCTCAACATAATGCTTCGAAGAAAACACATCCGAAGATTAACTGATTAACTTAAACTGCAGCGAGAAAATGGGCACACGAATTATTTTCTGTAGAAGAAACTTTAATCTGCATTGAATGGCTGTACTCTAACCATTACCATATCTGTCATGTCAACACCTTTAAATACTTATGCGTCTAGATTAGATAGATATCTTGTATAAGGTTAGATACTTAAGAAAGTAAAAAAAAATGTAAAAAAAAAAACATAATAGAGAAATCTCTCTTCGGTCGTCATGCCACAGGTTATAGGTTTTGAAGCGATTTAAATTAGTTCACAGGAGCAGCTTACTTAGGCACTGCTCTGCGGTATCTGGACCGCACACTGGAAGACAGCGCCAACTACTCTTAGCCTGGCCGCACACGGGCCACCGACCACAACCACAACCACAAAACGCCGCCACCGACCTATTTCTTGTAGTTTTCATACATTTTATATGGACTCGCCGCACACGGTTGACGCGGGTGGTCGCCACACCTTTGTACAGTAAAACCAAGAAAAGAATGCGTTTCTAAAAACATCGGAAACAATCGTATAAAATTACAAAAACGATTGACGAAAAGTCATTTGGAAATGAAAAATTACTTATAATTTCAACTTTATCGCAAACAAATAAATATTAATTTCATTTTTAAGAAAAGCAAAGTAATTGCAAGCCCTGCGAGCTGCGCTGATATTGACGTGCACTTCTGTCGCATTCTGTTTTGTGGAATCATACACTGCTGTCGGACATATTCGGTAAACACGAAAATAACCGAGGTCGAATGTAAAGCCTTAAAGTACTATAGCTTCTAGCTTCAGGTGGCGGGTTTTGTGACTGTGGCGTGTGGCCCGCGTGCTTCGACCCTTACAAGATGAATCGACAGTCAGAGCATGTCAAGATCACCTAGACAGCCGAAAAGGACGGAACGCGAAGGCTGACGACAAAGCATCTTCTTCTCCAGACACAGGTGGGCACAGTTGACACTAGTATGACCTTTAGCCGATCACCAAATTGAAAATATCACGCTCTTCACTTCTTATTGTAAAACAATTCCCCTCCCAGTGTGCTTTCGGTGTTGTCGTAAGGATAGTCCAGGTCCAGATTTCTCATTCTAGCTTTCGATATTGCATTTTTGCTAGAGTATTCTACACTTAGTCGCCTATCTTAATCTACTGTTGCAGCTATTTTGGTAGAAAAATTGGCAAAATATATTCGGCTCTACAATGCACATACGCATTATAATATAAACCCAGAGTATAAACCGTTCAAATTATTAGAAAAGTAACTTCAGAAGTGTTTTATAATATTTCAATTGCCAAGAATGTGTTTCACGCACTTTAAAATGATACACTGGGAATGAATTGGCATTAACTTTCAAAATTTTTCGAATTTTTCATTTCGAAATTTTTTATGCAATTTAATTGGCACAAAGGTATTCAAAATTACCTAATACCTACTTATTTACTTGTGTCGATCAATTTTGCACATTTATAAAGTGAATATGTTCTGATCAGACGAAAGACGAAACCTAAAAGTATTCTCCAATGATTGGAACAAAATTTTCTTGTAAATTCCCAATTGGCTATCCCATTTGTGCGAATACACGTTTACTTTGGTCAGGGAAACAGATTGGCGAATCAAAATTATGAGGAATAAGTGAACATTCCGATTTTCACCATTTTACTTCATATTTCTAACATATTCCACGATTATTTTCAAAGAGCACTCCAAATACAGGAATTGTGTCACATCACAGCATTGTAAATAGTCATCACTTTAGTATCTACTATTACTTATCAATTTGTGCACGAAAGGATATACCTACTGCACTTTAATCTTTTCACCCTACTGGTTCGTTTATCGCGGGCTTCTCCCGAAGTATGTTGCATGTAGGCAGCGTTTCATGTTCTAAATACCTAATTAACCTTGTCTCAACTGAGAGTCACATCAAAATATTTCTCAATATTGTGACTGCATCTGCATTAGTTAGCCAACTGCACACTGCGTTTTTTGCAGCGCGTTTGTATCGATACAAACGCGATGCGAACGCGCTGCCCCACTCCCTTCTGGGTGCGCGTTTGTATGAATACAAACGCGTGTATCGATACAAACGCAATGCGAACGCGCAGCTCAAAAACGCGCTTCAGAAAACGTCGTGTCCCCACCCCACTCTCCGTGAATAAAAACATATTGATAAAACAATTATTATTAGAGCCTAGTGGTTAGGAAGAAATGATGATGTTATGAAGATGTGCCCAGGCACCACCAATAAAGCGAAAATATGTATAATCACTACTGGGAAACTAAAATACCTATGTGCCCAGACACCACTAGGAAACGAAATAACTCAGCACCTTAAACACCTATTTATTCTTATTCTTAGTAAGGCACCTGTATAATAATGTCTATATATGTATATATATGTATTTACATGAGTTCAGAACTTATCGATAAATGTTCGTACAGTCGAAGTTTTCTAGTCGTCAATATTCCAAGCACAGTAGACAACCAGAGATAACATTCAGTAGGTACTAACGTTGTAGATATCTATGTAGGTAACTTCACTTTATCAGCACAAACTTGAACTAGGTAATTTCTAGTTTTGAAACTGCACGTTTTTTTTAATTAAGTATTGTTTTATACTTATAAGAGAAAAGATGTGTCTAGGCACCACATTTTGACATCTCGCGATGTAGGAGAACTCAGCAAAATAGGAACTTCGTGACCAGCGAAAGAGATTGTTGTAATGGAATGTTTCTCGCACGCAGCTGACGCTAAAGGTACGTAATTAGTTTTTATTTACTTTAATTATTATCTATAACAAAAGATGTGCCAAGGCACCAACAATACTTAATTTATTTGAATTTACTTACACGAATTTTTGCTAGTCAAAAGATTTGCTAGGACACCACAAGAGCAGTCTGCGGTCAAACAACTCTACCATACCTTTATAGGTACCTACACGCAGTTAGGAAAGGTACTAACCGGAATGTTCATTTATAAAAAAAAATCTATAATCCAATTCGGACAAAATTTAACGATTTAAGAGAACTGCTTAAATTAGCAATCTGAAATTGCATCCCTGTCCGCATTTCCTTACCCCTCTAGTATTTTCTTCTGAGTATTTATTGCTTGTATTTTTTGTTTGGTAATCGGATGAATTGTCGTACTAGTGCCTACAAAATTACAGATGCCGGTGACCCGAGCAGCATAGAAACAGTTCCACTTACTCAACTTAGAACTGCCACTGCAGCAACCTAAGACAAAGCTGAGCCCAATTTCTGCGTGAATCAGGTGTGTGTTTTAGAAGTCTATTAGCTGTATGTATTAAAAATCTTTTCTATTTGCTGAAGTCTCCTTGTACCTAATACATTTTCTGACCAACTAGGCTTGAACTTCGAAGTTTCAAAATAAAGTCTGAATAAATAAGTGTACGTTTCAGGTTTACAAAATTATACAAACTTATCTGTTGTAGAAATTAGTTTATCTATCACATAACTAGCTGCTGCCCGCGGCTTCGCTCGCGTGGTACCCGGATAAAAAGTAGCCTATGTTACTCTCCATCCCTCCAACTATCTCCATACAAAAAATCACGTCAAGCTGTCGCTCTGTTTTGACGTGAAAGCAGGACAAATAAACAAACAAATAAACACACTTTCACATTTATAATATGGGTACGGATTGACTAAAACATACATTACAAAGAAAGAACTTTATTGATTTCAAAAAAGATTTATCAAAACGTTTTGTTGGTGGTTACGTCGTGTTCTTTGAAATGAGGCTCGAAGTAAAACGGCTCGCAGTTATCCGATTTGAGAACAGATCTGGAAGGAGAGACTAATTTACATTTTCTTTCAGGAGTCATCGGCATTGAGATCAATTCATACCGTATGATCTCATACAGTATGATTCATACGCCCATACGCCCAATGATCAGTCAGGCTCACTGTTGGGCCCTGCAAAGACTAAATGGACTCTAATGGGTCTGACATCTACTGGGAGGAATATCATAAAGTACAGTGTAGTGATAAGTGAAAGTGAGTGTAGCTCGCAGTGAGCGCTAAGTGCAAGTGCAAGTGACTAGTTTTAAGAAAGTACCGTCGAAATACATAAATGTAAATATCAAGGTTTTAAATGTATTGTATACCAGTATTCGCCCGCGGCTTCTCCTACGTACTTATCCGGATAAAAAAGCCTCAATTATTCCAGGTCATAAACTTTGTTTATCCTAATTTTCAGCCAATTCCGTTCAGTAGTTTTTGCGTGAAAGAGTAACAAACATCCATCCATTCATGTTCACAAACTTTCAAATATATAAATTAGTACTTTTGATACCTAGGATATTTAAAATAGTTTTAAAAATATATTTTTAATAACTGATCTCACTTCAGCATTGTACTATTAAACTGTATTGCTTACTGTCCTTGCTACCTTTACCTAAGTATATCGTAATTTAATGATAAGTAAGAGTAAAAACGAATAATTTTAAATGTTTAGAAAACATGTACCTAGAGGTATAGGTATTTAAAATCTGTAAGTACCTAAAGGTATAAGTATTCAAATGTGTAAAAAAATTCATTCCCATTAAAAATTGTCAATGAATAGGTAAATAAATAGCATCTAATCAAAAAAAATATTTTTAAATGGAGCTGACCCATGTGTGCCCATGTTAACCATAAAGATATCTAGATGCTCTTATATACAAGCTTAGCTTAGCATATAATATAAACCTAATGAATCCTTCCCTGGTAAGTATTAGAAAATCTCGCTTAGCAAAGGTCTAGGTATTATGTGCCTAGGTTAGGTAATATAGGAATATTTACATTTTAAGGAGCTTTAGACCTTTCCGATCTCCATGCATTCAATAAACATGAAGATGTTTAGAAAAAGTAGAAGTTCGGCCATAAAAGTCCATGCTCACATTACATTTTAAAAATGCAGTACCTAGTTAGCATTATATATGAGACAGGTCGCAAGCCTCGCCGCCTATAAGAATACTGTCTTTCTTCGCAGTTTAGAATTCTAACCAAAAGCGATACCAGAAATTAATGATTAGGGTCGGATTTGAATTCACAATCTTCGACCCTATACATTAGGCCTTACATCTCTTTACTAGATGATTAATAGTGTCAGGAGGCAATCTTTGCCTACACTTACACGGGACACTGTAGTGCCTGGGACAATGTTGAGATGGAGAAGGCTTGTCCAGCACCTAAGCAATCCTCTCAGCTTAACCGGCCATATTCACAGGAAAGACATGGTCAATACGTGTGGGGCTGACTAAGCCGCGGGTATCGTCAAGATGTTTTCCTTCACTGTTTAGAGCTTGTGTTGATGCGCATATAATTTTTTCGAAACGAAAAATCCCATGATGCACGGCCAGGATTCGAACCCACGATCTTCAGATCGAAAGTCGAGGTACTGTACCCCTCGGCCAATACGGCTCACCACACCTATAGTAGACCAACATTTTGAACTTTACAAAAACTCATGCAGCGTCGGGGCCACTGAAGTGACCAGTTACTGGAAAACATCATTTTAGGTCTAAAAATTATTCAATCGACACGAGAGAAGAAGATTTCTAGACTTCGAAGTTGATGATGCTCTAAAGTACCTACCTACTTTCTATTAAATAACGAAAAATATTTTCCTTTCTTCATGTTTCTGCATTCTTCTGCAGTTGAATGAGGTTTGAATCGCTATGCCGATCTGAGTTACCTTGAACGAATCCAGGAAGCGGTTTCTCTTATGACATAATAGACGTGGAGTGCCGTTTTGATGATAATGTTGAGGAAGACAACAAAGTTAGCAATCAAAAAGCAGATCAGTATAACGAGATCCTTTACTGCAACACTCAGTGACTTGTCATATCTTGATACTCGCCGCAAAGGGCAATATCTGCAAGAACAAATAATAAGCTAGACCACCTGGAGGCCTCCATCATGGCTTAACGACTTAAAAGCCAGATCCGACAATTTAACATGCCCTCCAAAACACGAAAGCGCTCAGTTGTTAATGCCACTTGCGGTCACCCATCCGACTTATGACCGCTCAGAACTCTATCGCTTTTCCATAGTAAGGTAGGTACCTATACATAATTAAAACCCTATACTATTGCTCCAAAAGCGTGCTCTATTAGCCAACACATTTATAAGTGTAGTAAAATGGTGAACGCAGACCTGGCCCGCACCACACGCGCCGCAGTCGCCGCATTCGATTTCTTCATGTTAATACTTCAGGTACTGCGGTGACTGCGGCGCGGGTAGGTGTGCGAGGTTGCATAGAACTTCATATAAAGAATTCGAATGCGGGGATTGCGGCGACTGTGGTGCGGCCCAGGTCTGCGTTCACCTAAACTCCTAAAGGATCACATGACATGAATTTATAAGAAAGTTCGTTTGAGTATGGGCTTACTCTGGTAAGCTCTAAGTAACCTTAAGTTGTATCCAGCGCATTTGTCGTATAACCTTTCCAGCATTTGATAAACAAAGCCACAGGATTTTTATCGGTTTCTTTGTGTAATTTCTTATTTTGTATTCTTTACTTTTGAAGTGATTTTGACATATGGATGCCTTTTGAATGATAAGAAAATTTAGATGGCATTATGACCAAAGAGTATAAAATCACTTCGTTTTAATTACACAAGATGTCCAAATAAAAGTCAGTTTCCAATTGTGTGTGTGTGTGTGTGTGTGTGTGTGTGTGTGTGTGTGTGTGTGTATGTGAATGTTTGTTACCACGTATCTCCATAACTGGGCTTTTTGGCGGGAATTTGAGAAGTCATGTTTCATTTTTGTTTTATTTTCCAAAACTTGTGTTTCTTCGAATGTTAATGTGTAATATTGGTGGATTATTAACCGTTAAGTGTTCATGAACGTGCATAAGTGTAGGGAAGTGAAACAAAATTGGATAACATTGCTTTTCAAGTTCTCCCAAAAAATCCGTGTTGATGTTTCAGTAAAGCCCCACATCTTTACTGAGGCACAAGGGGAGGGGTGGGATATTATATTTATGTATTGTAATATGTATTTATATATCTTATTTATCTATTTTAAACTTGAAGTTTATTTAAATACTTGACACTGGCTGAATGCACAACCGTGCAAAGCCAAAATAAAGAAAAAAAAAAAAAAAAAATCTCCATAACTGCCGAACCGATTTGGCTGAAATTTGAAACATAGATAGATAATGACCAGGAATAGTACATAGGCTACTTTTTATCCCGAAAAAATGCATGGTTCCCGTGGGATAAACAAATAGTAGTCCATGCGGGCGAAGCCGCGGGCGTCAGCTAGTAATAAATAAAGTCTATAATAAATAATTATGTTTGTATGTTTGTGTAAAATTATTGTTTGTATGTTTGTTCTCTACGCGTTCCAAAACCATTGATCAGATTGTGATGAAACTTTGGTAGGGTCTTCTGAGGACACCCGCGAGCGTTTCTGGCCCAAAACATCTACATAAAGATAAAACAACCAAACACTGTTTGGATTGTAACTGCCCATACACTTCGCCACCGACAGGCTACCCGGCAACCGGGACGTATGAAAAGGCACTTGAAATACGACGTTGATAAACAAAATCAAAAGTTTGGCTCTGTAATGGGGCACCATAGAGAAGATACATTTTCCTAAGCTCTAAAATAATCAGAAATAGGTAAAGAGTATTTTCAAGAATAACTTTTACTTTGAAGCTTTGACTATTTAGATATGAGGTCCCCGCTTTCAAGGGAGGCCTTCGGGCGGCCAAAAACTCCGTTACAGGCTTGTTACAAGATGGGCTATCTTGTAACAAGAACCCGAAACCTCTACGAAACCTCTACGAAGCCTCTACGAAACCTCTACGAAACGATCATTTGAGATTTGTATAACCCGGTTCATTAAAGGAAGGAATCTAAAATGGCGGCGCTTATCATGTTCTCTCGCTTCGTGAGTATAGACGGCACTAGTGTGCAAGCGAGATAACATGATAAGCGCCTCGTTCGATTAGATTCCTTTCTTTAATGAACCGAGTTATACAGCGATACTCTCATGTAGCCTCCAGACTCTCTGAGAGAAGGCTCGGCGAGAAGTCTCGCCGAGACTTCTCGAAGAACAAACAAGCTATCCACACTCTCAATTTTTCTCAGTCGTGATGTTTGAAATCCTTTGTCTCGGCCAAAAATACCGACACCGATCGGAGAACAGGCGAGCCCGAGAACGAGAAGGCGAGAAGCTCCTCACACTCACGCTTCTCGGGTGTTCTCGGGGGTTCTCTCCGAGAGTCTGGAGGCCCTATTACAGAATACTATGGATACTCTTTGTCTTCTATTTGTGATCCACTGATTGGTGACAGAAGCAAAATTTGACGTAGAATAAACAAATAATTTTTACTATTTTACTTACAAAATCATAAAAAAAATGAAAAAAATCGTGTAAAATTTACTATATTTAGGTATAAACGAGTATATTGATGTATTTAAGCATCTAGGAAATTTAAGATTCGGCTCCCAGAGGATAAAAGGTTTGAAGTACCTATACCAGTGAACGCATAAAACATGGAAGCATTCTTTCGAGGCAAATATTCTTGCAAAATGGTACAAAATTGCAACCGACCTGACACTTCAAATCCGTCAAAATTTCTTTGCTGATTGGTCAATAATTTACTAAGACTCGGGACGCACAGTTAAAAGTCGACTTTATTCCCTCGATGTTTGGGTTAAAATTGCCGTCCAACGCTTGTCATTACCTGCCACGCCTCTGATAACCGGGATGATTTTATGTAATAAGATGCAATGCAAATAATTAATTCGTATTATTATGGTGAATTTTGATAACAATTTCATAAGTATTACGAACTTCTATGAGTTCTATGGTAGCAGTTGTTCAAAGGTTCGAAATTACTCGTAGGTTTGTTTAGTAAGTAAAAACTTTGTAAGTATTTACTTTGTATTCCTAATCAAATAAAATAATTCAATGTTCTAAAATTTAGAACATTTACAATTTTTACATTTATTTTACAAGTAGGTAGTAACTAGTACAAATTACAAAACTATTATTGGTAGGTTACATCTATAATTATATACAGTGAAAGTCAAAGTCAAAAGAAAGAAAGAAAGAAAAGAAAGAAAGAAAGAAAGGCGGTGAAGACCCACCTGAGACGCAGGAGATTGCGGGTTTGATCCCTGCCGCGAGACAAAGTTTTATAAGATCTGTAAATATTAGTTTCGGGTCTGGGCGTTTTCTATGTTCAGCCAAGACCATTTGGAACTGTTTTTTGGCGTAATCCGTCAAAATCATAGCCCTTCTTTTTTGCTTCGCCGTAGTCGGGTAAAATGTCAGACACAACATTATGTATTGCATGCATGCCAATATTCATTACTATGACGAGCTAGCGCAATAAACATACCTACTCGGCAGTAGTAGCACAGATTATTAAGTAGTAGCACTTGAAAGTAAAGGGGTAGTCAGAAGCAAGTCCAAATATAAGCCATCTACGGTGCGCGAGATCTTAGTTCGGGGCGAACTAAGTAAGTATGTAAGTATTCAAATCGGACTGGTAGTTCCTGAGATTACCGCGTCCAAACAAACAAACAAACTCCTCCGCTTTATAATATTAGTATCTATAGTATAGGTACTAATATGAAATAATAAAAAATATCAGTTAGGTAGAAATTAGGTATTTGGTTTGGGTGGCATAACACCATCCCTATAGACAAAAACCAGGATTATTTTTATGGAAAAATGATAAATAGCGATGTACTTACATGTGAAAACTAAGACCATTATTCTTGTTGTGTAAATCGGATCTACTTACGCACCAATTTACAGCACAACAAGGCATTTTTATGAAAAAAACTAGAAATTTAGTTGACCGTCGCCGCCAATGTCAACTTCGCAACTAAACTCGTCCGTGTCACACTTTTCAAGCCCCGCCTACCGTGTCACACTTTTCGTTGGGTCATTTTCTAGCGCAAAGAATGCTTCCATGTTTATATGCGTTCACTGACCTATACATATTCGTATTTTTCTTCAGATGTTTTTTTAACCCCCGATGAAAAAGAGGGTTGTATCTGTGTATATTATGTTACGGTCAACTTGCTAAGTCCGGTCACTATGAATCATGACCGGTCTGTATAAATGACCGTATCAAGTGGGGAATGAAATAAAACTGCATGATTAATCACTTTTCCCGGTCATTATGAATAATGACTAGGTAGGTAACCTTTCTTGGGCAATTTAATAAAATAGATGAATTGTAGTGTATTAGTTGGGTATTATAAAGGTATATTATATACAAGCAGCGCCCTCGCAGCGTTGCCATAGTAGTGATGGTATTACGGTGAAGATGATTATGAAAAGTAGACTACAACCTTCCTCAAGAGTTTAGCTATCAAATGTAGAAAGAATTTTTCAAATCGGACTGGTAATTCTTGAGATTAGCGCGTTCAAACAAACAAACTGTTCCGTTTTATTACAATAGTATATAGATTAGTCTACACTTATATTATACTTAATATCACACTAATATTATAAATGCGAATGTTTGGATGTTTGGATGGATGTTTGCATGTATGTTTGTTCCTCTATAACTCGACAACCACTGAATCGATTTGGCTGAAAATTGAAACATAGATAGATAATGAACGGGAATAGGATATAAGCTACTTTTTTTCCCGAAAAGATGCACGGTTGCCGTGATATAAACAAAATAGTAGTCCGCGCGGGCGAAGCCGCGGGCGTCTGCTAGTATTATATAAATATAAATAAAGGTAAGTAATTCAAGCTTTCTCAAACCATAATTTAGAAAGAGAATCGATACGAACCGTCTGTAAAGTGGGTGATCGACATACGAGCCTATACCGCGGTTTTAAAGAACGTCGGTTTTACTCGCGACTCGTTGGTGCTGATCGACTAGCGAGTAAAACCGTCGTATCGTAGTCGAATTGAGGTTTTTAATTTTGAATTTGATGGAGCTGAGTAAAAAATGAAGCAAACATGACGAGCCGCGAGCCAGGCTCGCCAACTCACAAAACCGCGGTATTGCAATGATACACCGGCGAGCTTTACTTTACTCGCCCGTCGATCGGGCCGATATTATTTTGCAATTTTAGGAACAAAACAGTAGGTAGGTTGGTATTCACTTGTTTTTGGGTAAAATTAACTGCTCGCAATTGTTCACAGTTTTCTCTACAATGAAGATTTTTTTACTTTCACAATTTATGCACCTATTGTTTCTTTTTCAGAATAAAATTTTAAGTGAGCCCCTCCAGCACCGAAAATAAAAATGTCGATTTAAGATAATTTTGTAAACCTTCACTGGCATTGTCTTTTGTTAAATATTTTGAACCAGATTTGACATTTTTATGCAAATCCACTTTGAGCATAAGATCAAGTTAAATCGTGGAAGGTAAATCAGTCGCCATGAAAAGAACAGCAAAAGCTCCGACCATTAAAACCTTGTTTCTAAAAACGAGGGCCAGTCCCTGTGATGGTGTTGAAAATATCAGTATTATTGTGCATAAGAGGAAAAGAAAAAGGGTAAATGAGGCTACTAAACAAATAATGCGAGTCCCTACATCGAACAGCAATACAAGAAATAATTCCAGTAAGTTATCGAAACGCTCCAGTATGCCTGAATTCACAAAGGAATTTAAAAATGTAAAGCCCAAAGGCAGCACATCCGAAACAAAGGTAAATAAATCTCACAATCCATACAGTTCAAAATTCTTTGTAAACGTTGCTTCTGAATGTCGACAAGCAGAATGTTTGAATCCCTTTAGCAATCCTCTCGCTAATCTTAAATGGCGAGTGTACAGGTGTCAGCTCAGTACTCAAGATGAAAGCTGCTGTTGTTCGTGTAATTCGGACGCCATGTTCGAGGTTATGAAAAGCTTGTACGATTGCTACAAGAAAAAGAATTGCGACCACTGTAATTGTATACTCTGTGGCCATCTGCCAAGAGAAGAGAGAAAACTAGGTGAATTAAGAAAATCAGGTGCGGCTCTCTCCACTATTGGTGTAGGAACTGAAAAAGGAAAAGCTGAAATGGCAAAGATAAAAGAGAAAACAAAAAAAGCAGCAAAAGAAATGGTTGGTAAATCTCCGGCAGAAAAGGAAAAGATCTTAAAAGAGCTCGCAATGAGTGGTGCTTTACCTGAAGGAAAAACGGCATCAGAAAAAGAATTGATAAAACAAGTCAGAGCTGATATGGGTCTTCCATCAGAACCTAAAACGGCTGCAGAAAAAGAAAAACTTAAAAAAGCTGAAGCAGCAGGATTAATCGTACCCCTAGAGGGTAAAAGTGCGGCACAAAAAGAAAAAATACTGCAAGATCAAGCTAAAGCTGGTATACCTCTTCCTGAAGGTAGAACTGCATCGGAAAAAACTCTCATACAAAAAGTAAAAGCTGCAGTGGTTATACCATCTAAAGGAGTGCCGTCTGAGAAGCTACGCAAAGCTACAGCAGCAGGTTTTCTTACACCACTCGAAGGAAAAACTCCAGAGCAAAAGGAAAAAATTCTCAAAGGCTTAGCTATGAGTGGGGTCCCATTACCAGAAGGGAAAACAGCATCAGAAAAAAAACTAATAGATAAAGTCCGAACAGAAATAGGGCTACCACCTGAGCCCAAAACTTCAGCTGAAAAGAAAAAATATCAACAAGCTTTAGCATATGGAATCGTTACACCGTTAGAAGGCAAATCAAAAGCTCAAAAAGAAAAGATCTTGAAAAGTCAAGCTGAAGCTGGTTTGCCACTTCCGGAAGGAAGAACTCCATCTGAAAAAGCTCTGATTGCAAAAGTTAAGGCTGCGACAAAACCACCGTCTGAAGGAGCACCATACAGAAAGGCGGCGGCATCACCCTCTGAAAGATTGCGGCAAGCCAAAGCTGCAGGATTGATTACTCCTTTAGAAGGAAAATCTCCTGAACAGAAGGAAAAAGTTCTCAGAGGATTGGCAATGCAAGGTGTTCCTCTTCCAGAAGGTAAAACTGCTTCAGAAAAAAAAGTAATTGACAAAGTTCGAAACGATGTGGGATTACCACCAGAACCAAAGGCAGCTGCCGACAAAGAAAAATATAAAAAAGCATTAGCAGCTGGTATCATTACTCCCCTTGAAGGAAAAAGCCCTTCACAGAAAGAGAAAATCTTGAAAGCTCAAGCCGAAGCAGGGTTACCTCTTCCTGAAGGACGCACTGCATCTGAAAAAGCTTTGATTCAAAAAGTCAAAGCAACAACTGGCGAAAGAAGAAAAACCAAATCTAGAGCAATTGGTGCAGGTGCTCCGGTCCTTCCTCCTGAAAAAGCTAGAAAACTCGATGAAGATACCGCTAAAGTTATGAAAGAAGGCAAAGGACCTAGTGATGAATGTATATGTGGACTCTTGACTCCAGAATCTGAAAGAGTTTCCGTTGGAAAAGCTGTTGCTCTGAAATCGCCATCAGAACGTTTGAAAGCTGCTAAAGCAGCTGGTCTACTTACTCCATTGGCTGGTAAATCTCCAGAACAACGAGAAAAGATATTGAAGGGCTTAGCTAAGCAAGGGGTTCCCTTACCAGAAGCAAAAACAGCCTCAGAAAGAAAACTGATCGATAAAGTACGGGCAGATCTAGGAATGCCACCTGAACCAAAAACGCCATTCATGAAAGAAAAATATGCAAAAGCCCAAGCTCAAGGTATCATAACTCCCTTAGAGGGAAAGAGTGCTGCACAGAAAGAGAAAATCTTGAAAGCGCAAGCCGATGCCGGGTTACCTCTTCCTGAAGGACGAACACTATCTGAAAAAGCATTGATAAATAAAGTACGAGCCGGAGCGTCAGCAGCTAGAATTCCATCAGAAAAATTACGAAAGGCAAAAGCAGCCGGTCTTTTGACACCTTTGGCAGGTAAAACTCTTGCACAAAGAGAAAAAATATTGAAAGGCTTAGCAAAACAAGGTTTTCCCCTGCCTGAGGCAAAAACTGCCTCTGAAAAGAACATAGTTGATAAAGTAAGGGCAGATCTTGGAATGCCACCGGAACCAAAAACTCCATCTTTAAAAGAAAAATATGCCAGAGCTCAGGCTCAGGGACTAATGACTCCTTTAGAAGGTAAATCAGCTAATCAGAAGGAAAAAATACTTAAAGCTCAAGCTGAAGCAGGAATTCCTTTGCCTGAAGGACGAACTTCGTCCGAAAAGGCATTGATTAGCAAAGTAAGAGCCGCTGTAGGACCAGTACCATCCAAAAAAGTAGCAGCATCACCTTCTGAAAGATTACAAAAAGCCAAAGCTGCAGGATTGATCAGTCCTTTACAAGGAAAATCTCCTGAACAGAAGGAAAAAGTTCTCAGAGGATTGGCAATGCAAGGAATTCCTCTTCCAGAAGGTAAAACTGCTTCAGAAAAAAAAGTAATTGACAAAGTTCGAAACGATGTGGGATTACCACCAGAACCAAAGGCAGCTGCCGACAAAGAAAAATATAAAAAAGCATTAGCAGCTGGTATCATTACTCCCCTTGAAGGAAAAAGCCCTTCACAGAAAGAGAAAATCTTGAAAGCTCAAGCCGAAGCAGGGTTACCTCTTCCTGAAGGACGCACTGCATCTGAAAAAGCTTTGATTCAAAAAGTCAAAGCAACAACTGGCGAAAGAAGAAAAACCAAATCTAGAGCAATTGGTGCAGGTGCTCCGGTCCTTCCTCCTGAAAAAGCTAGAAAACTCGATGAAGATACCGCTAAAGTTATGAAAGAAGGCAAAGGACCTAGTGATGAATGTATATGTGGACTCTTGACTCCAGAATCTGAAAGAGTTTCCGTTGGAAAAGCTGTTGCTCTGAAATCGCCATCAGAACGTTTGAAAGCTGCTAAAGCAGCTGGTCTACTAACTCCATTGGCTGGTAAATCTTCTGAACAACAAGAAAAGATATTGAAGGGCTTAGCTAAGCAAGGGGTTCCCTTACCAGAAGCAAAAACAGCCTCAGAAAGAAAACTGATCGATAAAGTACGGGCAGATCTAGGAATGCCACCTGAACCAAAAAAGCCATCCATGAAAGAAAAATATGCAAAAGCCCAAGCTCAAGGTATCATAACTCCCTTAGAGGGAAAGAGTGCTGCACAGAAAGAGAAAATCTTGAAAGTGCAAGCTGATGCCGGGTTACCTCTTCCTGAAGGACGAACACTATCTGAAAAAGCATTGATAAATAAAGTACGAGCCGGAGCGTCAGCAGCTAGAATTCCATCAGAAAATTTACGAAAGGCAAAAGCAGCCGGTCTTTTGACACCTTTGGCAGGTAAAACTCCTGAACAAAGAGAAAAAATATTGAAAGGTTTAGCGAAGGCAGAAATTCCCTTGCCTGAGGCAAAAACTGCCTCGGAAAAGAATATCATTGATAAAGTTAGGGCCGATATGCGATTGCCACCTGAATCGAAAACCCCATCAATGAAAGAAAAATATGCTAAAGCCCAAGCTCAAGGTATATTGACTCCATTAGAAGGTAAGAGCGCTGCACAAAAAGAAAAAATCCTTAAATCTCAAGTTGAAGCTGGTATACCTCTTCCTGAAGGAAGAACGCCATCTGAAAAAGCTTTTATAAGTAAAGTTAGAGCTACGGTGGTTCCAAAAATACCCTCCGAAAAATTAAGAGAAGCGAAAGCTGCCGGTCTTTTAACACCATTAGAAGGTAAAACCAAGGAACAAAAAGAAAAAATTATCAAAGGTTTAGTAAAAGCACATTTGCCGCTTCCTGAGGGAAAAACTCCGTCTGATAAAGAACTTATACGTAAAGTACGAGACAATATGGGATTGCCACCAGAACCCAAAACACCATCTGTTAAAGAAAAATACCAGAAAGCGTTAGCGGCAGGTGTTATTACGCCACTGGAAGGGAAAACTCCAGCACAAAAAGAGGAAGTATTAAAACAAATGCAAGAAGCTGGTATTTCATTACCAGAAGGTAGAACTGCTTCAGAAAAATCATTAGTCCGTAAAGTAAAAGCTGCTGCACCCTCAAAAGTAAAAGTTCCCTCTGAAAAACTGGGGGCTGCTAAGGCAGCCGGTTTTCTAACACCTTTAGAAGGTAAGACTCCTGCTCAAAAAGAGAAAATACTTAGAGGCTTAGTTAAGTCTGGTATACCATTACCTGAAGGGAAAACACCATCCGAAAAAGTATTAATCAAAAAAGTTACTAAAGAGATGGGACTACCACCGGAACCTAAAACTCCATCAGTCAAAGAACGTCTTCAAAAAGCTCAAGCAGCTGGAATAGTAACACCACTGGAAGGTAAGACACCAGCACAAAAAGAAAAAATATTAAAGAGTTTGGCACAAGCTGGCGTTCCTTTACCTGAGGGAAGAACACCATCAGAAAAAGCATTAATTAGAAAAACACAAGCAGAGATTGGCATAAAACCATCAAAAAAAGGACCACTTACATCGCTATCCAAGGAAGCACAAGTACTAGATCAAAAAACTGCAAAAGTTATGAAAGAAGGCAAAGGTCCAAGTGATGAATGTATTTGCGGTGTTTTGACTCCCGAATCTGAAAAGTTTTTAGTAAAAGCAGGTAAACTTTCAGTTGCAAAAGCTGCCGGTAAAATACCATCAGAAAAATTAAGAAAAGCGAAAGCAGCAGGTCTCTTAACCCCTCTTGAAAGCAAAACGCCCGCTCAAAAAGTGAAAATTCTAAAAGGTCTTGCCATGCAAGGTCTTCCACTACCTGAAGGCAAAACAGCCTCAGAAAAAAAACTTATTGACAAAGTGCGAATTGATCTAGGAGTTTCACCAGAACCTAAAAGTGCTTCAGCAAAAGTGAAATACGACAATGCTATTGGTGACGGTCTGATTCAACCATTAGAAGGAAAATCTCCTGCAGAAAAAGAAAAAATATTGAGAGCCATAGCTGACAGGGGTATTGCTTTACCCAAAGGGAGAACTGCATCTGAAAAAGCTCTTATAGCCAAAATTAAAGCAGAACCTAGGGGTGTTCCTTCTGAGCGTGTCCCATCTGAAAAAATACGGAAAGCTAAAGCTGCAGGCTTACTTACGCCATTGGAAGGTAAATCTGCTGCACAAAAAGAAAAAATATTAAAAGGTCTGGCAGAGACGGGCCTACCTTTGCCAAAAGGGAAAACACCATCAGAAAAGGCTCTGGTTCAAAAAGTTAAAACGGAACATGGGATACCAAAAGCTGTAACATCTTCAGAAAAAGAAAAAGTACGTAAAGCTAGAGCTGAAGGTCTCCTAACGTCTCTCGCAGGAAAAAGCGCAGCACAGAAAGAAAAAACCCTAAAAGGACTAGCTGAGGCTGGTCTGCCTTTACCAGAAGGTAAAACAGCCTCTGAGAAACAATTAATTCAAAAAGTACGCACTGCTGCTGGCCTACCTCCAGAAAAAACACCTTCAGAAAAACTCGGCAAAATTCGAACAAAATCAAAAAAAGTAGGAGCCGCAGCTTCAAAGCGAATCACAAAAGGAATAGGTGGCTCTGGAGTATCAAAAGCCGGTATCGTTGAAGAGTTTCAAGATATTTTAAAAACGACAACTTGCGATCGTGGTTGTGGTTGTGATAAAAAGAAGATAAGATTTAAACACAGCTACGTCAAAATAAGAGTAACTTCTCCGGATATTTCATCCCTATGTCCTTGTCCGGATGAATGTGTACCTGGTGTCAAGGGCGGGGTCTTAGTTGATAATGAAGGAATAAAGGTTACCGTTGGTAGTGCTGTGGGTTTTCCAAAGTTCTCCATTGAAAATGAAAGCAAAGCTCTTTATAATGATGATAATTCCTTAGATAGACATTCTTCAGAAACAAATCCAATCACGCTAGACGAAGTTAGCTCAATTTCTGAAACGTACTTTAAAAGAGAGAAAGCTTTTAAAATAGCCTACAAAAACATAAATATGAATGCAAATTATTCAAATGAAAGCTTATCGATATTTGAGGGTCAAAATAGTATTTACAAAGATAAAATACATAATTACTATGTTAATGAACTGGACACTGAGTCTGATAGATACGATACAAGCACTTCAAGATACTTGATAGCATGCTCAGAGACTTTTTCTGCAACGAACTCAGAATCTCGAATATCATTTCAAGATAAGTCGAGTTTAAGTTCTTTTTTGCTTGTCAGAACAGAGTCATCACTGAGTTTTTCAACCAAATCCAGTGTTAGTAAAAGAACTATTAGCATAATTTCAATCCACAACAGCAGCATAATTTCAACTTCAAGTCACTATCTATGTTACGAGTGCTCCAGAAGTGCAACAAGTATTAGCGCAGAAGACTCTGAGCACTTTACAAATGTTATTAATTACAGTCAGTTGGATTCTCTTGCGAGGTAATGTATTACTTTTCGTCAGAAATTATCGCACTAATGAGATTATATCAAAAATAAATTACATTAACCTTACAGTGATAGTAAAGAAGTTGACGAAGTCAATCCTGATTATAAACTAGCAAAGGAAAAAAATTTGAACAATGATGCCCATGTCTATAGAGTTTTACACACAAACTTGAGCTACAATGGTAAAGAAAGATCAAGAAGTATAAGATATCCTCGTAAACCACTAGAAGACAAGAAACACGACCCTATTATTGTTATAAATGATCTGTGCAGCGATGAAGATGTTTTAAGAATTGTCAGTGAAGTGTTGGCCAAAAAAGATATTGCAAATTCATCGTCAATTTTTGTTGTTGTGCCAACTTCGGATGAATACGATACAGATTTGACAGAGTCCGTTAGCTCTACCATATGTATACGTGTATCGAAGAATTTCTTTGATTTGAAGAATAATAATGCTGATGTAAACAGTGAGTAGAAATAGGTCGCGTCACGTAAAAAGATCGCTGGAACACAGTGGAGGGGGTTTGTTTGCACACTGAAGTACTAGCCTACTAAGCCTATTTTTTTTTATTGTTTGTTTTTTCTATGGAAAACCATTTCGTAATTCAAAACTTTTGTGCGCGATGGTATTAATTTGCCATTTTATAAATTGCTTACTGCGCAGCTTGACAGCCAGCGTTCTTTTACATGACGCGAACTTATACTCGTACTAGGTTTTTTTAAAGTGTTAAACCACTCTTAGGTACTGAGCACATTTCATTTTCATCGAAAATGAAAATTATTTTCAAAATAGTCCTACCCGCATTGATTAATAAAGCCTTAACCAACTCAGCCACGGTATCATATGACCGTCCGTTCCACCTAGTTACATTGTAGTTACATTGATGTAACTAGCTGGACATTTTTATTCCAAGTAGTTACATTATTTAAAAATGTAACTTTAACGTAACTAATGAGACTTTTTTGTTCCACCTAGTTACATCGTAGATAAGTACCATCGTAGGTTCAAAATATATATTAGTTAGCTCTTGTGAGTCATGTACTCCTAGTACTTTTGAGACTTTTTTGTTCCACCTAGTTACATTGTAGATAAGTACCATCGTAGGTTCAAAAGATATATTAGTTAGCTCTCGTGAGTCATGTACTCCTAGTACTTTCATGCTCATGGCAACCAACGTCTTAATGAACTTACTTAATGAAAACACAGTTTTTAACGAACGATAATATAATAAAATACTAAAGCAAAGGGAAGATGGCATTGTAATTGCTTTGCGTTGCACCTATGATCAGGAGATATACCAATTATTATTAAGAACTTAAAAAAGCCAAGATTTTGTCGAGAAAATGATTTACTGTTATATCTCCTAACAATAATTGCAAACGCGATTTTAATATAAAGTTATCCTTCTCTCTGTTTACTTTTCTCCGTTTTGGTTGAGTGCTTGAATTAAATTTTTCAATTTTACGTGGGTTGCCATGAGCATGAAAGTACTAGGAGTACATGACTCACGAGAGCTAACTAATATATATTTTGAACCTACGATGGTACTTATCTACGATGTAACTAGGTGGAACAAAAAAGTCTCATTAGTTACGTTAAAGTTACATTTTTAAATAATGTAACTACTTGGAATAAAAATGTCCAGCTAGTTACATCAATGTAACTACAATGTAACTAGGTGGAACGGACGCATATGACGTCGTCAGCCCGAAAATCTTGATAAGATCAATTTATCGGTTGAGCACTGATGTAGCGCCATACTGCCAGATCTTAGAGAAGTTAGAGATAATTTAGTCAAGTGGTAAGTAAGTGGTACTTAACGTGACATTGTAGTGACTGGGACAATGTTGAGATGGAGTAGGCTTACCCAGCACCTACCTACACCATTCTCTCAGCTTAACCGGCCATATCCATAGGAACGACAGACGTGTGAAGCTGACTAAGCCGCGCCTCACTCACGATGTTTTCCTTCACCGTTTAGAGCTCGTGTATTAACACGAAAAATGCATTGATGCACGGCCAGGATTCGAACCCATGACCTTCGGATCCAAAGTCGAGGGACTTTACCCATCGGCCAACACGGCTCTTCAAGTGTCAAAAAGAAGTTCAAACGGTCAAACTAGTTGTTAATACTTTTCAAAGTAATAGGTAAGGCTATTTTCTTCAATAAGCAATCCTAATATTTTTTTATTTTTCGCTCATACTCAGGTACTCAAAAACGACCATCATCCAAAAAAGCCCCAGCCTCGCAAGGCCTGAAAATAATCTCTAGGGGTAAACAATTATTTTTGAAATCCACTCCTACTCATTCGAAAGTTCTCAACAAACCGAATCAAAAACATTCTGTTCAAACAAGTTTTGAATTATCAACACAAAACAAGGACTGTCAAGTGAACAATATCATAGAAATGGCAAATAAAGAAGAGCGCTCTCGTGGAGTCAGCATGGACACCACACAGGATAGACCATGCTGCTGCCCGCCGAACGCACCAGACACCCCAAATAATTATGGATCTAATGAACAATTTGTGGCTAATGCATTCTCTGAAATTATAACGCCGATGATCCTCAAGCAAGGTGGTGCGCAAGGTAATATCTAATAACAAATAAGGCCTCATAAAATAATAATCAAAAAAGGGGCAAAATTTAATGTTAGACTCTAGAGCTGCATTTCTGTTTATCACTCCAAAGATTCTCGTCAGATCCTCACCAAATTTTTACGGAACCACATTGTGAGTAGGTATACCCTTTCAAACCAAAGCGTTCAGCTAACATCCGCGGTGGCGTGCAAGGTGGCGATCAGTTGTTGTCCAATCAGAGGACGCATCGTGACACCGATGATGACAATCGTCAAGGCTTTAGTAACTCCAAAGTTAGTAACTGTAAAAATTTTTTGGCACATTGGTGCCAAAGTGGTAAGTAACACCCTTTCATACAAAAAAAGATTTTTTTCAAATCGGTCCAGGCATTTCCGAGTAATCGGTGAACATACATAAAACCTCCTTTTTTTAAAGGAATTTATTTAATTGCAATAAATTGTGAGTTCATTGTATAAGTATGTAACTAATGTATGTTTTCAGGTCTCAGCCAAGATGCGTATCTTAACGTTCCAAGATTGGACTTGGCCGATTTTAAAACAAATTTTTCTCTAAGCCAAACCACGTCAGTTTCAATATGTAACGTACCGCCCTGCGCCGTAAGCTTTCCGGATTGCCACGCATCCGATAGGACAACAACTCCACAGCACACAACGGGTACACAGAATTGTCAGTATCCTGGTCTTGGCGGCTTGCAAAAGATGTCACCAATTAATCCTCCATGTAAATGTACACCGGGAATGCCAAGTGCAAGGACTCAACCCGTACCGAAGAATGTCCAATCTGTTGGTTGTGGTCCCAATACATGTAAAGATCGCAGCGCTCCCGTTCCAATAAGTAAGCCTGTTGTAAGGTAACGAGATCTTTGGTACAGTTCGGCCGACGGATCTAGGCGTTCGTGAAGTCAGGCTTTTCGCTGCGCAGTAGAAAATTTTGTATGAAAAAGTTGCACTGCGCATCGAAACGGCTTACTTCACGCACGCCGAGATCCGTTGGCCCTACTGTATTTATCTAGGCAGGTATCCTAAATTAATCGAATTTTTGTATTTCAGTTCGAATTAATCAAGGCATTGATGATGGACACCCTTGCAGCACTTGTGGTCGACCTACTATGAAGGACGGGAGAAAAATTAGCTGTTTATGTAGTGGAAAAGAAAAAAAAGTTCAATTGCCCAGCTTGTGTCCATGTGAAGCCCATAAACCACCAGCAGTGTCCACGGCGATCGGACCCAATGGACAGCAAACCAGGACCGTAGGTGGCCAGTGCTGCCTATGTGATTACAAAAAATTCAAGTCTTCCAAGAAAAAATCATGTACATGCAGCGACGATTCCAAGAAGGGAAAGAAAAAGAAGAATGTTATTTGCGAATGCCCTCAAATAGTTGAAGAAGAACCACCTCTGCCGGAATCAAATGAGAATGAATATAATTTCCTGCAAGGATTTTACTACGACGCAAAAGCGAATAGAAAAATGAAATCTGACCTAACGCAAACCACGTCTGGATTTAGAATAAATTTCAAGAAGAGGCCTCCTCTCGAGGAGGAAATGAGTTTCGAAGACGCCTTGAAGTATTTCGAGGAGCATCCTGAAGAAGGTGGCGGTACTCAGGTGGACGACAGTTGTTTCTGCGATGAGAACGGCATCCCTCTGGGTGTGTCAGACGTCCCTGCGCGTTCTGATAACCCTAATGTTGACTGTGAATGTCCATACGAACCGGGATCAACAGGCGCGGGTAGTGTCGGCGCCGGAGCGCCCGAAGAACAACTTCCAGGCCTCAAGCTCCATATCGGCGGCAAAGGCTCGGGTTCTAAAGGGCTAAGCGGAATTTGCTGCTTCGATATGTTACAGGAGACCAATGGACTTTTGCTATTGCATGATTAGATCAAAATTGATAACGTCGATCCTAGTTTCGGTAACTGTTGGTTATGGGGGGTTTACACGGGTCAATTTTCGCTCGCTTGTAAACATCGAATCGCCACCCTGTTTACTAAGGTCAATTAAAATAGCAGGCTACTAACATACCTACCTACCTACATTTTTTTCGAAAACTAGCTACGCCCCGCGGTGTTATCCGCGGTTAAAACTATGATGATGATGATGTGATGATGATATTAAGCAGATCAGATGTTCTTCTTCTTTAATTTGTGGCCAGATAAGATTTTTTACGTGCCGGCAACGATCGCCGCGCGGCCAAAGTCAGATGCTACTCTACTTTGGGGTTTGCAGCTTTGGTCACTGGCTGCCTAGCCGAATTACTGTTTACACGACACGAAAATCGACCCGTGTAGGTAAACCTCCATTTAGGTACCTACTTTGTCATTAGTGATAGTGTTAAAGTTTATTATGTTAAGTACAAAAATAAAAAGTTTCGATTGGAATCTATATCTATATCTACCAACTTCAATAGGTAGGTAGGTACTAATATTATAAAGAGGTAAAGTTTGTTTGTAGGTAGGTATATGTAGGAGGTAATCTCTGAAACTACTTATCCGATTCCAAAAATTATTTCACCAGTATTTAAAATGAACTTTTAAACGAACATAGGCTTTAATAATATGATATTATTTTATTATGTAGGTACCTACCTCGCGGGCAACGCTGCGGGCGGAAGCTAGTACCTAGTTGTGTACCTGTAGGCATAGTAGGTAGGTACTACCAATCCGTCATCATCACTACCTACCTAAATAGTATAAAACAAAGTCGCCTTACGGTTGGTTTGGACTGAATGTCAAAATGTACTGATCTTCATAATGTATTTATTCCAAAAAGAACTTTTCCCAAAATGACTGATTTTCTCTATGCCTTCATTTTGAAATGTCGGAAATCCGTAAAGTCTGACACAAAAGGTACATTCAGCTACATTACAACGATCATACGTTTCCTCTTACTCCTACTTGGTTCTCCTACTGGTAGGAGCACGAGGACCAATATGTCCTTATGCTCCTACCGTGACCTTAGTGCAATTAAGTACAAAAAAAAAAAAAAAATATACAATCAAAATTTCTGTATAAATAAATAAATAAATAAATAATAAATAATAGCAGCTGTCAAATTGACAGATCATGTCAAAATGACAGATTATGTCAAATTGACATTTAAAGTGACAGCTGTCAAACTTAAAACCGCCATATCTCGGGAACTACTCGTCCTAGACTCCCCGTTCCCAGTTCAAATGAAAGCTATGGCCAAGATCTTCATTTGAAGTGACAGCTGTCAAACTTCAAACGGCCATATCTCGGGAACTACTCGTCCTAGACTCCCCGTTCCCAGTTCAAATGAAAGCTATGGTCAAGATCTTCATTTGAAGTGACAGCTGTCAAACTTCAAACGGCCATATCTCGGGAACTACTCGTCCTAGACTCTTCCTTTTTACCTCAAATGAAAGCTATGACTAAGATCTACATTTAAAATGACAGCTGTCAAAATGACATCTGTCATCTGAAATGTAGATCTTGGTCATAGCTTTCATTTGAACTGAGAACGGGGAGTCTAGGACGAGCAGTTTCCGAGATATGGCTGTTTGAAGTTTGACAGCTGTCACTTCAAATGAAGATCTTGGCCATAGCTTTCATTTGAACTGGGAACGGGGAGTCTAGGACGAGTAGTTTCCGAGATATGGCTGTTTGAAGTTTGACAGCTGTCACTTCAAATGAAGATCTTGGCCATAGCTTTCATTTGAACTGAGAACGGGGAGTCTAGGACGAGTAGTTTCCGAGATATGGCTGTTTGAAGTTTGACAGCTGTCACTTCAAATGAAGATCTTGGCCATAGCTTTCATTTGAACTGGGAACGGGGAGTCTAGGACGAGTAGTTTCCGAGATATGGCTGTTTGAAGTTTGACAGCTGTCACTTCAAATGAAGATCTTGGCCATAGCTTTCATTTGAACTGAGAACGGGGAGTCTAGGACGAGTAGTTTCCGAGATATGGCTGTTTGAAGTTTGACAGCTGTCACTTCAAATGAAGATCTTGGCCATAGCTTTCATTTGAACTGGGAACGGGGAGTCTAGGACGAGTAGTTCCCGAGATATGGCGGTTTGAAGTTTGACAGCTGTCACTTCAAATATTCAAGACTTTAGTTTTCAGATTCAAGATTCAAGAATCAAGGATCGAAATCAAGGATCGAAACCGAGGATCGAAATCAAGGATCGAAATCAAGGATCGAATTCAAGGATCGAAACCAAGGATCAAAATCAAGGATCAAAATTGCATCAGTATTTTAATTGAAAAATCATGCCCTGAAATCACGAACGTGTCATGTAAATCAGAAAATGATGTAAAGGACCCCCCCCCTATGGACTAGGAATGTTTAGTTTATAAATTATGGTCACCCTTTAGAAAGAGACACACCGCCCAAGTTTTATCTCTCAAGCGGACCGCGTTTTCCATTTTTGCCTATTATCTATAGAATGTGATTTTATTTTATTACTTATTTTAAAAATAAAGAGAGTGACTAATGCCGACTGTACATACATTTGACAGTTTCATTTCCGACATTTTATAATGAAGACCTATAGAAAATCAGTCATTTTGGGAAAAGTTCTTTTTGGAATAAATACATTATGCAGATCAGTACATTTTGACATTCAGTCCAAACCAACCGTAAGGGCTCCCCGCTGTCTGTCCCTATGTGTGCTTAGATCTAATCTGCTGTGTGTGCAATGACAATGTGTGTGTGTGTGTGTGTCGTGTCGATGTATAACTTTGTCTTTGGTGTGTGTGTGTGTGATGCGCTCTTGATGTGATGATTGACTGACGTGAACTGAAATTGAATGGGACTGACGCACGGACAGTGGACACTTGTCACAACTTTGCTAATGTCAAGTCTATGTCAAGTCAAAATAATTTTGCAGTCATGTCAACCTTGGCATTGACATAACATTATCATGAAATAGAACGAATGAATCAAGAAAAAAAAATTAGGGAATGAAATACTGAAATAAAAAATAATCCTGTGGTTTTAATCCCTCCTCTACATATACGGCGTTGATAACGGCATATGACTCCATCATCAGAATCATACCATACACTTATTATGATTCCAATGATGGAGTCAGGAGCTGTTTAATGAAACTCCTCAGTGAATAAGTAGAACATCCGTGTTGAAATAAATTCACAAATAATTAAAAACTAAAATTAAATGAATGGTAGCAGCAGCTAACAAGACATTCATGATTATCAATATAATTCAACACAGATGTTCTACCTAGGCTGGATTCGACTAAAAGTCATCTTACTCCAGAGTACCTAGCCGACATAACTATTACAATCGTTAAGAAAGCACAACCGAACATTATTAAGTGCATCCAAATTATCCTGGTTAAAAGGTGTCAACTTGTAAAGATGTAAAGTTGACACCTTTTAACCATGTCAAAATATTCAAACAAACAGTACCTACCTAGTTTACTCTCGAGTAAAAACTTAATCCAGTTTGGTCGGATCCAGCCTTATTCACTGAGGAGTTTCATTAAACAGCTCCTTACTCCATCATCAGAACAGCTCGCTGTCGCTTTATTATTAAATTGTAGTCGGAACTGGTCAGTTATGTACCTTTATGCCAAGTTTCAACTCAATCAGCCTTATTATTATGGAGTTCCACTGAACAGCTCCTGACTCCATCATCAGATCTGTGGGCACGCGTGTGAAGACATCGACAGGCGTTTCCTTTCGATGCATGCCCAAAAAACCGAACTACAAATCGTGGGTCGCCGCCATGCATGGCATTGACATCGGCGTGTACAGAAAATACAAAAATGTATGAAAATCTCATAATGCCGGGCTAGTGGAAAAACGCTCATTGATAGGCGTCTGGCTGGAGGCGTTTAAGCCCTCTAGCTCTACACAATAATATCCGAAATAAATGAGTTAAAAATAATAATAGGTGAATACGTGTCAACGTCTATCAATGTCGTATATGAAGAGGGGCCATAACATTTTTTAATGACTTGGTTGTGATTTGTTTGTCTTTTTCTCTTTGCTCTTTTTTAAAAATTATTTATTTCACTTTCACTCATTCATTCTCTCTCTTTGGTCTTTGTCGACTGTCGAACGAAGCGGCGTTTGTGAGATGATTATTTAATTTTAGTTTTATTTTATTGTTTCTTACCGGTAAGCACGTTTTGGAGGTTTTTAGTAGATGATAAACAATAAACGTCTGCAGTATTTCATTAAAACAATCACTGTTGAGAGACCGCATGTGCCTGGCTGCAAGCTTTTAGAATTCATTTTTTTAGAAAAATGCTAATTTCTAGATGTTTTTTAGCTCGGTGTTAAGTATTGATACGTTGTTTCGTAGTTTACACTAATCTTAAGTGAACATACTGAGAAAGTAATTGTGTTGGTCATAGCTCATAGGCTCATAACGGTTTTTTTTTTGTGATGCAGGTAAAGTAGGTAAGTACTTTTAAATGTTGAAGCACAAATGGAACTCACGTCAAATGCTAACAAAGCGATAGAATATTTTATTCAGAACATTTTCATTAATAAATTCCAGTACCTAGCCTAAGGCGTATCAATCCATCGCCTCAACCGCTATGTTATCTAAACTATAGCGGTAATGGAGAAATTACGAAGCAAATAGCTCGGCGAAACCTTTGTGTAGGTAAATACGGAGGAAACAAATATTCCCAGACAATGAGACCTAGCTAGATCAATTTTTCGCTTACTGTAAACCATTTCAAATTTCATCGAAATTGTTAAGGCCCTAACACAGTTGTGTTAGTGTTGGCCCAGGGTCGCATTGCCTCTCTATCGCTCTCGCCTTGAATCGATTCACCTTCTCGCTCGCACTCACCTAAGCTGGCCCAGGCTGGCCTAATATGAGTAAGCGCCTTTACAGGTTAACTGGCTTGATGTGGATCAGAGCTTGCTAGCTGCTTAGACATCCGATGCAGCTAACATGCTCTACCGACAGACTCAGATTGCTTGCATAATGATTTAGTTATGAGATGGGAACAACATAGTTGACAATCGACCCAGATCTCTAAATTAAAATAAATTTAAAAAAAAAATTGTTTGAGGAATTTTTGAGAATATACAAATATACAATACAAGTACAGTATGAATACTGCTGGTTTAATAGTATAGGATAGGATAGCCTTAGTGGGTACCTTGTGCTAATTTAGGTTTTATGTAGCATTTGCATATTATGGTGTATGATTTAATGTAAATAGCTAAAAGCCTGAACAGAGTAAACGATCCAAATAAGTTTACTTTTGACAGTCCTCGGTCCACCTCGGTTCTATGGTTTGTGAAGAATGAATTCTACAAGTTCTCTGAGAGATTGTACCCTATAGGACAATATATTTCTACCATTTCATGGTGCCATTTAGATATTTTTACAATAATTTTTTTTTTAATTAAAAAACTGAACTATAAATAAAACAACATCAAAGTCTCATTCAACAAACAACTGTATCAACATCAGTAGACTAAATACAACAATGCATTGTTATTGTTTCAGGTTCAATATATTATTGGCAAGTTATTCCGAAGCAGATCAAAAAACAGAGTGCATTATGCCTAAAAAGTAAGAAAATTAATTATGTATCAATAAATAAGTATTGAATATAATTTATGCTGTGGCAATACAAATTGGTACAGTCTTATGAGTTTTTTTTTCATTAGGCTACTCCTAATGAGAAAACACTCATTTACTTATATTCACAAAAATATTTTCTTTTATCTAAATATATAGGGGTAGTCAGAAGCAAGTCCTCAGTAGATCTCAGTTCGGCGAACCGAGATCTCGCGTATCGTAGATGGCTTATATTTGGACTTGCTTCTGCCTACCTTCAAGTGCTACTACTGTCGAGTACCTCTATTGCGCTAGCTCGTCATGGTAAAGAATACTGTCATGCATGCAACACAATGTATAGTGTCTAATTTTTTATTCAATTTTGTATAACTTTTTTTTATTCCTTTGGAAACTTAATATCTTCACAACCTCTTCATCTATTAAGCTAAATCGCCCAAGTTGCCATTAAGATCTCCGCTTGCCCCATGGATAATCAATTTTAAATCTATAGTCCCGGTATGGTTGTGAACGCGAATAGCCTGAAGCGCCCCGCTCCACCGGCAAAGAATGCCGCAAAACGACGGAACAAGAAGCCTCCTACGGAAGATGAGGACAGCGACTCCTCGGTGGAAGAAACCCCTCAGACTGAGGGAACCCGCACTCCATCGCCATTGCCTGATGAACCCAGCGATAAACTACCTGAGGTACACCTCTAAGGAATGGCCACACTGCGTTTTCTGCAGCGAGTTTTTGAGCTGCACATTTGTATCGATACAGACAGCTCCCTTCCCACAGAATAAATAGGTATTGTTTCCAAACAAACGCGATGCGAACGCGCGTTTTTATCGATACAAACGCGCAACTCTAAAACACGCTGAAGAAAACTCAATGTAACCACTTCCTTAAATCTATTTTGGACTAGCATACTCGCGCGGCTTTACTCGCGTGTCTACCTACTTACCCAAACCGCTGGTCGTATAAACTTTCAATTTTGTATGTTAGTAAATCTTTACACTCAAAGTATCCAAAAGAGTTTTAAACATCGCACTACCCATTAGAAAGTTCCCATTCAAACTTTGACATCCAGTTTTAACCCCTTCTAGGACTTGTTTTGAAAAATCCTGAAATACGAGTCTATTTATTTTGCACTTAAAGTATCCAAATCGAGTTTTAAGCAAATCGCTTTACGCAATAAAAAGGTTCATACAACCTTTTTTACCCCTTTACGGTAGGTATCTTTTGTCGCGTTCGGTCTCGTTGAGATGAGAGTGGCAGAGCTACTTGCGTGATAACTGAAATGTCATATTTGACAGTTTGAGACCGATTTTGGTCGCTATCAAAGATAGACAAATCGGGGGGCAGGTGTCAGAAGTAATCTAAATTCCTTAAGCACGGGACACACAGAAAAGACGTAAGACGCAGACGGGGCGCGGACATTTGTCTCTTCCGCGTCCCTTTCATACAAAATGTATAGAAGCGTCGCGACGCAAAACATACAGAAGAGATGGGGCGCGGGCGCAACGCTGTTCGCTGGCGCCTTGTTCGCGACGCGTCCTCGTCTTACGTCTCTTCTGTCTGGCCTGCGCCTTAAACTTAACATTGACTGCAGGAGCTGTTGAAGACATTCTACAAACAGCCTGGAGTGCTTATGATCGCCGGCCTCGTCACCTGGGATTTGGTGGCTAAGAGAGAGAGCAACCCGAATAAACGGTCCCACCCAAATCTCTACACATTCCATAAATTCACTGATAGACGGGTAAGTTTACATTTCTTAATAACATGCCCACAACCACTAAAACATGCTATAGCCACAGAAAATGCTGAGGGTGCCCTTATTTTCTTGTCACTTGATTTTAACTTTTTCTGATTTGTATTTTGTTTGGTATCTGGTGGCGAAAAGATTTTTCTATTCTTTAAAAAACATAGATATACCAAATATGTGGCATTGTTTTTTCGTACCTGCATTCAACCAAAAGTCAATTGCAACATTACTTTATTTCCTTAATCTTTTCTATGCAGTAGTTAAAACTTTTGCGTCTAGAATATTGGACATTGTTATCTATATCGTCAGTGGAAAGGAAGAAACGCTAAAGCGCCAAAATGGGATTCGTGGGAAATCAACTTTAAAGTTTCAAGTTTAAAGTTGATTTCCCACAAATCGCATTTTGACGCTTTACGCCGGCTCCATACGTTGGGGCCAACGTTGGTCCCAACGTTGGCGCCAAGATTTCGTGAACCATCCACACGTTGGCGATACACCAGTCTTGTTCCGTCAGAGCCAACGTGCAGACGTCCGATGTCTGCGCGTCCGATACAGAAATTGAAATTTCTCTAAGTGATTTTACATTACTGAATACCAATTTTATCACAATCACATCACATCATGTCACTATCACACTTCACACAACACACTATATTATAAAAGCGAAAGTTTGGATGTTTGGATGTATGTTTGTTCCTCTCTAACACGACAACCACTTAACCGATATGGGTGATATTTAAATTATAGATAGATAATAACCGGAAATAGGACATAGGCTACTTTTTATCCCAAAAAATTGCACGGTTCCCGTAACATAAAAAAAAATAGTAGACTCCATCATCAGATCAGCTCGCTGTTACCATATTATTACATTGTAGTCAGAACTTGACAAATATGCCGAGTTTCAACTCAATCGGCTTATTTACTGAGGAGTTCTGTTGAACAGCTCTTGACTCCATCATCAGATCAGCTTGTTGATACCATAATATTTCATTGTCACCGAGAATCTATAAGTGTGCAAAATTTCAGCCCGATAGTCCTACAAACACAATAAATAAGGAATACGATGACATTCTCGCTCGTCAGTCGACACGTGCGCTCACGATGCGCGTCGAAACGGGACTGAGCATAGCGCCAACGTGTGGACGGATCCCCAACGTTGGCGCGCCAACTTCCTTTGATAAAACCGACACGGCACGGCCAAGCCCCAACGTTGGCCCCAACGTTGGCGCCAAGCTATTTTGTCAGCACCACACGTTGGTGAGAGGCATTGGGACCAACGTTGGCCCCAACGTGTGGATGCGGGGTTAGCGTTTTTAGGGTTCCGTACCTTAAAAGGTAAAAAAAAGGAACCCTTATAAGATCACTTTCTTGTCCGTCTGTCTGTCTGTCTGTCTGTCTGTCTGTCTGTCTGTCTGTCTGTCTGTCTGTCCGTCTGTCTGTCTGTCCGTCTGTCTGTCCGTCTGTCTGTCCGTGTGTCACCATCGATTATCTCAGGAACGGGTAAAGCTAGCAAGTTGAAATTTATACCATATACTAAGGTCTATAGTCCCTATTGTGAGTATAAAAATCAAGGTCCTGAGTCAACACTATAAAAAGATATAGGCAAATTTAGGTTTTCGTGAAAACTTGTAAGTACCAAAACTTACCTTAATTATCAACTTTTTTTATTTTTCGGAATTTTTCCTTTACTTGTGCTGTAAGGCCTTGCTTGTAGCCAAAATTGACAATTCTAGGTCAACCGGAAGTACCCTAGAGGTTTTGGGTCGAAAACCTAAATGGTAGTTCCCGTTGACCTAGAATAACGAAATTTGGCAAAAAGCAAGGTCTTATAGCACAAATAAAGGAAAAATTCCAAAAAGTTAAAAAAGTTGAAAACTAAAGGGTGTTCCCATACATACATAGTTGACGCCAATTAAAATTGTCCTCCGAGTTGTATGGGCGCTCATACAATTAATACTAGCTTAATTGGCACCATGGCTAGGTACGGAACCCTCGGCGTACGAGTTCGACTCGCACTTGACCGGTTTTTATTAACTTTCCACTGACGATATCTATCTTTAAAACTTAAAACTAATAAAATGAAGCGGAAGAGTTTGTTTGTTAGTTTGAACGCGCTAATCTCAGAAACTAGCAAAAGTTGAAACAAACAAAAAACAAACTCTTCCACTTTATTATAATTAGTCTAGATAGGATGTCTATTTTTGTTTCAGTATCGTTTTATTGCGAGCCACTGCTCTGCTGGACATTCAATACTGATCTCTGAAGACGGAGAGGCATTTGCATTTGGTATGTATTTTGAATGCTGTGTACAACATAGTTCAGAAAACTTTTATACTAAAATCGTTTCATCCATTCAGGAGCAGCTATGCTATGATGCCATAACAGGCACAGCCACACTACAAAATTATAACGACTCTCTTTTTATCGGGAGATAAAAAGTATCTATGATTTAAACAGGGTACTGCTCGGCTCATCATATGAAAGTACTCTGTGCAACTGGCCAATATAGTGGTTCTAATATTCACAGTAGCGCATATACATTGTGAAAAAAAAACGTCCGACCCGTAAAGGTGTTATTGAATATCGATATTAGGTTCGAATTATTTGATTATTTTCGGAAAATAAGTAAAAAAATTATGATAGTTTAATACGGACCTGTAGAATTGTTAATTAAGATAGAATTTTAAAGTTGTCTAAATAAAATAAATTTATTATTATTATTTGTAGGTCGCAACAATTGTGGCCAGCTCGGCTTCGGCGATACTAATGGCCGTGACATTCCCGAGATCATTCCCGAACTGCAGGGAAAAAACATTATACACGCAGCCGTTGGCAGGCACCATACTCTTTTCGTCACAGGTATGTGTATTATGCGATTGCGTGTATCAACATTTGAAATAGCCTAATTTATCGGATAGGTTAATCCAAACTGACTCCTTATAACACTGGATGGAAGTAATATCCTAAGGTATAATAAAACATCCTAAGATCACACTAATAAAATTATAATCCCGTAGTTTTTGTGAACACATTTACGCACACATAGAGCTATGAACCCTATACATATTGAGAAGTTCTTGACTACCATTATCTTATCTTTAGGCTTGTTTCACTCTTCAGCGTGTCGCCGGTCGCGTCCGCGAGTTGACCATTCACAGCACATTTCTCTGTGCTGTGAATGGTCAAAATTAATTTATCTGTGCTGTGATTGGTCAACTCGCGGACGCGACCGGCGACACGCTGAAGAGTGAAACAAGCCTTAGGCTGAGACTCATGTGTGAATAACGAAATTCTATTGGTTGTTTAATTTAAACACATCTCTCGTGGAGTCTCAGCCTAAAGATAACGGTGGACAAGAACTTCCCAAGGACTCCAGCTTTAGATTGATGTTTTGTTGTTATATTTCTTAGATACTGGAACCGTGTATGCTTGTGGAGACAACAAGAGCGGTCAGTGTGGAATCGGCACTACCAAGGCGCAGGTGCTTAAACCAACACGCGTCCGACACTCGTAAGTTAACCCATTCTCTGCCCCGGCAGGAGTGCGGAGACCCCGAGCACATTGCATCATGGGCACTGAATGCGTTAAAGGCAAAATCCATTAAGACCCATTTATAATGATGAAAGTTTCAAGAACTCTTATTAGTAACTATAACAATTGAATAAAAAATGTAATGAATGCTAAAATTCTTATATTTTCCAGCGGTATGCCGATTGTGAAAGTTGGCTGCGGTGCCGAATTCTCGATGATTCTAGACTGCGATGGAAACCTGCATTCCTTTGGCCTGCCAGAATACGGACAGCTAGGTGAGCTTAACCTTATACCGGTGGCCAATAACCATGACCGAGCGCTAAAGAAGATAACTACGCGATCGTTTTGACAGTTTGAGACCAATTTGGGTTTGAGACAAGTTAGACAATCAGCCCGCAGGGCCTGTATTCTATTAAATGACAACCGCTTTGGTTTTGGTTCGAACTCTTAAATGTCAGCCATTTGGTGAAATAGTAGAATAGCTTTTCAAAAATTTGTACTGCCAAACTTCAAAACCTCACCACAACTGAGTCGTTTGTTATTAGTAGTCATGGAAACAGTCGCTTTAGTTGAGGTTTTGGTTGAGGTTGATAAAAAGTTCGGTGAATCGACGCCCAGATCACCAATCATTCTCCCCCTTACTTATGAAAGATGTTTAAAGTTGAACACTGGTTAAACAACATCCTGTCTCTATTCGTCACTATCCTCAAATAAAGACAGGACGTTTTTTAACCAGTGTTCAACTTTAAACATCTTTCATAAGTAAGACCCTCTATGTTCTTATTCACAGGGCACAATACCGACGGCAAGTATTTCCTCACCTCGACGAAGCTGTCTTACCATTTTGAGATGACGCCTAAACATATTGCTCTGTTCTTTGAGAAGTCGAAGGGTGGTCACGTGACGCCAGTTCGAGACGTCGATATCGTGGACTTCGCCTGCGGTAACAACCACACGGTTAGTTCATGTCGGCAGGACGTTTTCTTATACATTTTAAGGCGCGGGACATACAGAAAAGTTGTAAGGACGAGGACGCGTCGCAGGCATTATGTCTCTTCCGAGTCCCTTTCATAGAAAATGTATAGAAGCGTCGCGCCGCAAAACATAAAGAAGAGACGGGGCGCCGTCACATTTTGTATGAAAGGGACGCGGAAGAGACAAATGTCTGCGCCCCGTCTCTTCTATCTGGCCTGCGCCTTAGGTTGTAATGCATTTCGGCCAGTGTACGCAAATAAACATGGAAGTATTCCTTCAAGGAAAATATGCTCGTAATATGTCCCAAAATTTCAAACAAACAAACGTCAAAATTTATTTTCGAACTCGAGATACACAGTTAAAAATCGACTTTATTCCCTCTTTGTTTGGGTTTAATTGTTTTCAGCACAGTTTTCAAGCCCCGCCTACCGCAGCACACTTTTCGTTGGGTCATTTTCTAGCGCAAGGAATACTTCCTAGTTTATTTGCGTTCACTGCTGTCGGCTAATTTCATATTTTTTAATTGTTTTACTTGTACTTTTTGTTCTTATTTTTAATTTTCGCATTTATAATATAGCTAGCTTCCGCCCGCGGCTTCGCTCGAGTGGTACCCGGATAAAGAGTAGCCTATGTCCTATTCCCGGTCATTATCTATCTATATTTAAAATTTTAGTCAAATCGGTTCAGTGGTTGTCGAGTTAGAGGAACAAACATACATCCAAACATCCAAACTTTCGCATTTATAATATTAATGTGATGTGAAATGTGATAAGAAAAATAGGATTATAAATATAAATATTGCTGGACATTTCATACAGCGCCATCTAGCCCCAAACTAAGCAAAGCTTGTACTATGGGAACCAGACAACCTATAGAATACTTATAATATTTGTAAATACCTACATACTTATAACACTTTACAACACCCAGACACAGAACAAACATTTGTGTTCATGACACAAATGTTTGTCCTGGATGGGAATCGAACCCACGACCTACAGCGCAGAAGACAGAGCTACTACCAACTGAGCTAATAGGTTAGTTATTTAGTAATAGTATTAAAGTTCCCTCTTTTGACCAGTTATATATTTCAGGTTGCCATCGACAGTAACAAGCGCGCGTATAGCTGGGGTTTCGGCGGTTTTGGGAGGCTCGGTCACGCGGAGCAAAAGGACGAGCGAGTGCCTCGTCTGATGCGTTTCTTCGAGACGCAGGCGCGCGGCGTTCGGTCGGTGCACTGCGGAGCGACCTACAGTCTCGCCGTCAACGAACATGGTACTTCTTCTTTCGTATGAGCAAGTGGCCAACTCTGGTGACGGAGTTTTTAGGCCGCCTAAAGGCCTCCGTCATGGCTTAACGACTCAAAAGCCGGGACCGACAATCAACGTGCCCTACGAAGCATGGAAGCGCTCAGCTCGGAATACCACTTGCGGTCACCCATCCTAAAAGTGACCGTGCACAACGCTGCTTAACTTCAACGATAAATCAAGAACGTCCAAGTAAGCTACGCCACGAGCGCTTCATGCACATGCGCACATGGTACTTACTGAATATGTTCTTATTTTCGCACGTACACATACGAATCGTGTTGGCCGTGTTGTTTAGTACCTCGACTTTCGATCCGAAGGTCGTGTGTTCGAATCCTGGCCGTGCAGGCCGATATACGTGAAGTAAAATAATATAAATGTTTATAAATACTTAAAATTTTCAAACATAACAATGTTTTTGTTAACAGGAATGCTGTACATGTTTGGACAGACAAAGCGCACGGGTGAAGCCAACATGTACCCGAAGCCAGTACAGGATCTTGCAGGTTAGTCCAAAATAAATTCTATAAAATATTTTGTATGCGATAGTGTTCACTTTAACAACTCTATTTTGAAGCTATTAGCGAAGACCTATAATTGGTTCACTGTTTCTACTTTCTACCATAGTAATTTAAGGACACCTTGTAAAGCTGAGACAGAGATGTGATTAGAGCGAGCACGAAGTAGCTCTGTCGCTCTCACTTCCAAGTTGTTTTTTTGTTGTTTGCACGCGAACGTCTGAACCCACAATAAGAATTTGTTAGGTACAAAGTGTGTTACTTTGCGTGATGCCTTGCATTGCACAAATGTGGACGGCAAATTCTTTAATTTCATGTTACGTTGCGTAAGTCTGTACGCAGCAAGTTTATTTGGTGATGGTAATACTATTGTAGTTCGTGTATATACTATTGTAGATGGATCAGCTTCGGACACAACTTTCGCGTGCGCGCTGGAAACATGCGAGTAGGTAGAATCGGCGTCAGCACTCAAGTCTTACGGCAAAAGCGGGAACTAATTTGTTTATTTACTTTATATGCTCTTTTAGTCACGGTCGTTCAGTTGTTATGGTGTGTAGAGCTAACGAACGTACAAACTAGCATAATTATTATTGTTCAAGCCTTATTTGGACAATTAGTAATTTTTTACCTAACCTAGTTCTGCGATAGCAGCGCTGCGTCTATAAGGGTGACAAATCAACATCGAGCTATGCTGCGCTATACTGCGCTGTGCTGTGTACTCGTCAAACAAAACGTCGTAAACAGAGCGTAGCCTCACACAGCGCAGCACAGCATGGTTTGTTTGTAACGTCATTGAAATATTAGACGAGCGAGTTGACCAACCATAGCACAGCGCAGTACAGCGCAGCATAGCTCGATGTAGATTTGTCACCCTAAGACTTCAATGCTGACGCCGACTCTACCTCGTGTTAGGTTCGTGCACGCGGGGCGTCCACTCTCATGAAATGCTCTTTTCATGTTACATTTCTTGTTACATTTCACTAGTCTGTGAGCACCTTAAATAGGATAAGAGAACTAAAACAAAAAATATTTCAGGTTGGAATATTCGCAGCGTCGGAACCAGCAACACGTCCATTCTAATTGCAGCGGACGACTCCCTGATCGCTTGGGGCGTCTCGCCTACTTACGGAGAACTGGTAAGTACCTTTTATTTTATTTATTTATGATAGGTTAGCTCTTGATTTCTCTCGTTCGTTGGTCGCGAAAGAACAGGGGGTCTAAAGTGGCCACTTTTGATGAAAAATCAGATGTTTCATAGATGCTTCATCTATGAAACATCTGATTTTTCATCAAATGCTTCATAAATGCTTCATATATGCTTCATATATGAAGCATCGATGCTTCATATATGAAGCATATATGAAGCATATATGAAGCATTTATGAAACATCTATGAAACATCTATGAAGCATCTCACAAAACATCTTTTTTGACAGATCTATGCGCGAGGTTTTTTCTTTTTTTTTTCTTCTTTATTTTGGCTTCGCACGGGTTTTGCATTCAGCCATCCGTTTTCCATTCAACCTATATTTACTTTCTAAAAATAAATTTAATCTCGCACATGGCTTTTTGGCGGGAATTTGAGAAGTCATGATTTCGTTTTGTTTTATTTTCCAAAACTTGTGTTTCTTCGAATGTTAATGTGTAATGATGGTGGATTATTAACCGTTATGTGTTCGTGAATGTGCATAAGAGTGGGCAAGTGAAACAAAATTGAATAGCATTGCTTTTTGACTTCTCCCAAAAAGTCCGTGTTGATGTTTCAGTAAAGCCCCACCATCTTTACTGAGGCCAAGGGGAGAGGTGGAATATTATATTTATGTATATTATGTAGGTATTTGTATATCTTATTTATCTATAAACTTGAAGAATATTAATTACTTGACACTGGCTGAATGCACAAGCCGTGCGAAGCCAAAATAAAGAAGAAGAAAAAAAGAAAAAACCTCGAACATAGATCTGTCAAAAAAGATGTTTTGTGAGATGCTTCATAGATGTTTCATAGATGTTTCATAGATGCTTCATATATGAAACATCTATGAAGCATCGATGAAGCATTTGATGAAAAATCAGATGTTTCATAGATGAAGCATCTATGAAACATCTGATTTTTCATCAAAAGTGGCCACTTTAGACCCCCAGGAGTAGAATCACCTAGCTTTTTAGACGATTCAAAGTGGTCATAGCGGTCCTACTGAATAAATTATATTTGAATTTTGATTTTTTTTTCCTTGTTAATATTATGTGATATAATGTGTTGTAGGGCACGGGAGAAATAAACAAGTCGTCAGCTCGCCCTAAGGAAGTGCGTCGTATGGAGGGATATAACATTACACAGGTATGTTATGCATTCATTTAATTTTTTATATTTAACTATCGATAAAATTTGCCTGCCTATTATGTGAAAAGGCTCTTAAACAATTTCCTGCTATCTACAAAGAATCAATTGCCGCACAATCAAGATCCGAAACCAACCTTTTCTTAAAAATGACAATTGATAAAAATGACAAACCTTAATATTTATTTTGTTTGCGATACAGTTGAAATTACGAGTAATTTTCATATTCAAATTAGTTTTTATCAATTGTTATTGTAATTTTATGCTATTGTTTCCGATGTTTTACGATACCCATTATTAAAAGTAAGTAAGTACTTACTTACCCATTATTTGTCTGGAAATACTGTACACAGTTCCCATTTCGACTCATTTGTTTTAAAAACAATTTTGTATTTTCCATTTTTTTTTCTTACAGGTGTGTATGGGCTACTCGCACTCCATGGTTCTCTGTGACGATTCCACCGAAGAAGTAAAGCAGAAACTTGCCAGCATGCCCAGTTTCAACCCTTAACCAGACCAATCAGCGTACGTAAAACAAGAAAGCTAAACGAGCGAGCTACGGTTTGTTGACAGTTTTTTAAACCAAATGACATACGCTATCTTATAATTATAAACATATCTGTCTCCGCAAATCGGGAATGTAAAACAAGGATAGGAATACGAAATGCTACCTTGAGCTGCATTGCATATGTCAATATTCTATCAATAGCGGCCTTTACACGGTAGTTTTAATCGCGCATCTGAACTGCGTTCCGAACCGCGGATAAATCTGTGCAGTTTTAACCGCGGATAAAACTGTCGTGCTAATTACTGTCCCAGTTTATTCTGGCGCGTCGTACGATTATGAACGGTGATGCGTGCAAAAAAACTCTCACAAAAACTGTCTGTCGACATGCCAGATCGAACTGTCAGGCCTCGCGCATCTACACGTAAGGTTTTGGAGCGAAGGACGGAATGGCGCGTGCTATTTCCCGCGGTTAAACTTTACGTGTAAAGGCCGCTAATAACTGTTGCATTTTAGCTCATTCACTCTACGCCTGGATTTGTATTAATAGTTGTTCTATAAAGTCCATTTGCTGTGTTTCAATGCATTCATATACACATTATGACTCATTAGAAATTGACAGCAGGCTTTAGATTTTTAACTTCTCAACTTGAATGAAAGTGATGAGGACGTTAACTTGAGACTATCCAGTCGACGAAAAGAGATAGATAACATATTCATTTGTCAATTCAGCATAAATTTGGTAGAAACTTTTTGGTCACTTTAAGAGCTGATTTAGCAGCCGTTTGATAGGAAGCATAATTCCATTATGAGATCAACTTCTCTGTTAACACACTAAAATAATGTGTATGTAAATGCTCAAACATTTAGGCAAATGGACAACGTGAGAAAACACTAGGCTGATTTTAGTCTCACGCTCACCGTCAGCGCTAATATGCGAGTGATCTTTTATTACAATGAAATAAGGATACTGATTGTTTAGCAGAAATGGCTACGCTGATTGCTCTCGTCAGTGCTGGACAATCAGTACCTTATTTCATTGTAATAAAGATCACTCGCCTATCAGCGCTGACGGTGAGCGTGAGACTAAAATCAGCGTTATACAATTCTACAACAGTTGCGTTTGTCATTTCCGTGACAATAACTCTGAAAGTCTTAGGCCCGGCGCCCATTGACGGCATGGCATGGCAACGTATTTTTAGGCGACGAATAAAAATATAACCTAATTGTATGAAAATAAAATCGAAATTTCAATGTTAACGGTCGTAAGTACAAAAACAAAGTACCGCGGCATGCCGTGTCGGCAGTTTCAACTTTATTCTATACAATTAGGTTATATTTTTATTCGTCGCCTAAAAATACCTTGCCATCCCGTGCCGTCAATGGGCGCCGGGCCTTAATAGGGATATGATATTAAAAATAGCAGCGTTTTACCTGAAATAAAACGCATATTAGAATACTTACCTCACTGGAAGCTTTATAAGGAGAAGGTCGTTTCCTTTTCCGTCAATTTCCTACCAATTTTAGCTCTTGCAACCCTACGGATTTCCGGTAGCTAGTGGCGTCACCTGGCGGCTGCGGTCTTTTTAGGTTTCGTAAAAATGGACACGCCATATTTTATCATTGGATTTTTATTTAATTTTACACCAGGCAGAAATTGTAGTGAAAGCTTCCAGTGAGGTAAGTATTCTAATATGCGTTTTATTTCAGGTAAAACGCTGCTATTAGATTACTAGACCGTCACTGGAAGCTTTATAAGGAGAAGTGTTTGTTATCGCCTGGTGATGCCACTTCAACATAGGTTACTAGGTATATTTAGGAATTTTAAAATTCAGGTAACGCCAATGTGATGTTGATTTATAGATAAACTAGATATGGATTTAATAAAGAACTATTTATTTTAAAAAGATTTGAAATAATCTTACAAAATGTTTACCCACACAAAATGTTTGATTTTGTAGGTAACAAATAACTTAAATAGAACACAATGAAGTAAGTAAATGTTAACTTTACCTATCTATGCACCAATCAAAAGTCTCATAACATATAATAATTAACCAATTACTTATTTTAAACAATTTTAAGCTGTTTACACACAATGTTATAATACCTACCTAATTGTTTAATTGGAACGAAAGAAAAAAGCAAATGCTTACTTAGGTAGGTATCTTATTGTATTGTTTAAATCAGATTTTTTAATCAGTCGCTTAAGATTTACAAAGCTATTTTACTTAATATATTAAAGCTGTAGATGGCATAGCTACTTAATCTAGGTATATCTATTATACAGGTTGAAATAATTGTGTAACATTATCTGAATCATTATTTTCAATCAATTCGCGTCTATAAAATTGTTTAAAGGTGTTTGCAGATCGCCAATTTCCACGCGCCAGAATATCATCGAGCGAATGATTCTCAAACCAACTTTTGGAGGCTACCGCAGATCGCACGCTTCCAGGTGTAGCTTCGATGCCGGCTTCGTTAAATAAGGTTTTTACCCATCCAGCGATAACAGTGCGTGAAGCAGGTTTTGCAGTGCCTCTTACTGTAATGAATAAATTAAATGATTTTGCAGTTTCTCTTCTATCTTTCAACAACACAATCATTCTTTCTATCCAGAAAAGAGGATTAAGGTTACGGTTATTATTATTTTCAAGCAGTTTCCACCCAGATTGTCTGTAGTTACTACTGTCTGTTTTAGAACCAAATTGAGGCCAAAATGTTACACTCTCTTTACATTTAGTATAATGTTTTGAATCTATACTGAGTAAGGTCAAATCATGTATTCTTCTTCCTGAGCAAAGTAGTAACAATATTGCAGTATGACGTGATACTTGAAAAATATTATTGATATCTATTAAATAGGTGGTTAAGTATGTAGTAAGTTTACTAACGTCCCAGACCGGAAGTTTCGGAGTCTTGGGATGTTTTAGAGCAATTGACTTAAGTATATGCTTTACCAGTACATGCGAGCTCAGATGGCTAGATGATTCGGCATTACACAACGTGGAAACAACAGATTTATGTAAAACAATTGTATTATAGGAAAGGTTATGAATTAAATATAGATCAGATAGGAATTGTGCTAGTTGTGACCCGGTTGGATTATTTGTGTCTACGTGATTACTATGCGACCAAGTACTCCAACGTTTCCAAGCTGCCTCATAAGTCTTTATAGTAGATTTTCGCCAAGAGTTTCTGAGTAATGATACTTGTTCAGTGCTCCATGTTCCTATCGCCTCAGACCACCCCCACACTTCCAGACTTCGAGAATGATGTCTTGGACTTTGGGAGGAGGCATTCCCGTCGATGTGTCGATTAGATGTTTCTGAAGGTTTCTCAGGGTTAGTGGTGCTGCTAGCGCTCGGGCCTTGAGGTCCGCTCGCCAGAACACCTTCTCCCATCGTGGTGCTACTATTAGAAATATTCCTGTCGATTGGTTTAGGTGAGCCAGAACCTTCGGAATGAGGAATGGTGGCGGGAATACCCACGCTAGAGGGTAGTTCCATGGAACACTGAATGCATCGTAAAATAAGGCTTGTGGGTCTGTCAGGTCTCGAGATACATAGTTGCTGACCACATGAGCAGTCGCGGAGGCAAAGAGGTCTATTACTGGGATTCCCCACTTCGCACACACTATTTCCACAGAGGCCGGTAATAGGTGCCATTCCGGCGGTCGACGATGCCGTGACAAGTGGTCGGCATGATTGTTGAGTTTGCCCGGGATATAGTGTATGCTGAAGTGAATTTGATTGAGATCTAGTAACTTTAGAATTTGATAGGTTATTTCCATTAATGCAAGTGATTTCGTACCTCCTTCCTTCCGCAGATGGGCCACTGTAGTTTTGTTGTCGCATTGTATCAGAATAGAGCTGTGACGTAGTAAGTGGGCCTGGTTTTGAAGAGCATGAAGTATGGCTAGCATTTCTTTCTGGTTGCTGTGCAGTGGTTGTTCTTCTTTTGACCAGATCCCAGAGAGAGCTAGATCGTTCAATTGAGCACCCCATGCCTGATCTGATGCGTCTGTTGTCAGAAAGTTCGTTGGGGGAGGGTAGTGTAGAGGTGTTGATAGGTGACAGTTCTGCATCCACCAATGTAGGTCGTTGAGAACTTCTTGGGGTAATGGGTAAGTTTTCGTTGGTAGATCTGGCAGAGAATTCATGAACTTCAGCAGTTGACGATGGTTTAACCGACCTCGCGGCACAACAAAACTTGCAAAATTTAGTAACCCGACTATTTTCTGAAGGTCTTTTAGTGTCGTATTTCTGTTTCCGAGCATCAAACTTACTTTTTGAATTATTAGTTCGACCTTTTCTCTTGGTAGGGTTTTTTGATTGTCCCACGGACTCCATTGTATGCCTAGATAATTTAAATTCTTTTGAGGGTAGAGAACAGATTTCTCGAAATTGATTAGCCATCCCAGTTTCTGTAGGGTTTTTATTGCAGCTTGCACATGCTCGCGAAGCGTGTGAGCATTTTGATTTACAATTAAAAAATCGTCTAGGTACACTATGATTCTCATGTTCCATGTTTCTCTCAAGGTTCGAGCTATCCAATTTGTTAGTGTGGAGAAGGTTTTCGGTGCTGTGCTCAATCCAAATGGGAGGCATGACATTTCTAATAATTCTCGATTGTAGATTAGACGTAGGAAGCGCCTGTGTGACCTTGCTACGCTGAGATGAAAATAAGCTTGGGACAGGTCGATTTTGCACATCCAGTCCTGATGTTGAAGGAAGTCTGGGATGCGATACATATTTATCAGTTGGAACGGTTCGGTTATTACAAAATCGTTGAGAGCTTTCAAGTTGAAAATGGGCCGGGCAGATCCGTCTGGTTTTGGCACAAGGAATAATGGGGATACAAAGCTTGGTGTGGGTTGAGCTTTTTTCAGAATACCCTGTTTTTTCATTTTTAGAACAATCGCAGACATTTCTTTTGATACAGGAGTTAGAAAGGGACCTTTGACTACATTTGCATAAACTAATGGGGGCTTCTGAAAAAACGGTATACGGTACCCTTGAATTAACTTTAGAATTATTTTTGGTGCCCCCATTGTCTTCCATTGGTAGTGATAGTCCACCAACTGACCTGCCCGGAACCTGTTCGAGTCATTGTCTATTGTACCTCTTTTGGTTACCTTTGGAACCGCGGGGAGCGCTAGAGCGTCCTCGGTGACCACCACGTTCGGGCCGCGAGCCCTGGGCGTGAAATGAACCTCTCCCACCAACATTGTGTTGATCATACCGTACCTTTGAGGGTTGACCTCTGGGAGGGTAGTTGTACTGGTATCCACCCCGCGAGGGTGGGTTGTAACAGGTATGCACACATTGCATATTTTGCATAGGAAAACCTGATTCTTGAGAACAACATTGAGTTCCACGCGATGGAACTCCTGAATGTCTCATGCCTTGCCCCCGCGAGGGGCGGCTGTTAGGTGGATTAGACTTTCCACGTGAAAAGCTATCAGATTTTAATGGCCAAAAGGCTTTACGGACTCCACCTGCCTTTTCCAACGCAGCTGTGAATGGCTCAGAGTCAAATAAGTAGTTATTCGATGGCGGTATTTTATTCAACGCTGCTTTCACCAATGGATCTTTTACTTTACTAGTAATCGTCTCCCGACGCATTTCAATGCTTTCAGCACGATGACCGCAAACCAATTGCAAAAGGTCAGAGGATGTCTTATGTAACTCACCTTTTTGAAATAACTCATCGACCTTGGAACTTAAATTTTCATAAGTCACATTTGAATTTTTAGCCCATGAAAGAAGACTTCGGATGCTTTCTTGTAACGAATCTTTTTGTTTAAGTATGCAGTATGTAATAGCTGCATAGGATTTATCCGCATGTGCGAGGTTACGTAAGGTATCGTATGTTTTCACCTCGTCGTTTGTTTCTAGGTCTACGAAACCTGGGGTATGATTATATAATTTCTGTGTGTCAGCGTACCTAACTTCTGCCCATGCGGAGCTTCCTAGTCGCTGCACATCAGATAACATTTTTAAAAAATTATCTGGGGTAGCTGGAACAGATGGTTCCTTAAGTTTCGTTTCTATATCGAATGTGAAATCGTGTGGAACTTGGTCATTTGAACCTTGATCATGTGAATGTAGGCATTCATCACGAGGACTTCTTTCGTCTGTTAAGTTTTGGTGTTCGTACAAATCGCCGCTAACCTCGGAACACATAGATACGTGATCATCATAAACTTTTTCAACATTATTAGATGTAGTGATATGCGCGTCTCTTTACTCGGACCAGCTATCGGCGTGGTAGCCGCTGTATTATCATGATTATCCATGATGCCTAAAAGTATTAAATATTAGATTAAATACCTTTTGTACAAAAATCACTGTAGAAAATTAGCTACCAACATCTAGAATTAATTGTAAACTGTATAATTCGAACGGAAAACCGTTAAAGAATAAAGATTTTATTGCGTTTTTGCAATTATTTTTTGTTAAAAGTAGGGTACTTACGATTGGATGTTTTTATCACTTCACTTTGAACAAACGTGCAGAAATTATAAGAGCAATAATGATAATAAGGTAGGTAGGAAAAACTTTTTTAAAAATAAATTGCAAAAGTCGTAGACGAGCAATTGCAGACTTGTTACTTTGACGGAATACAAAACGCCAATGATAAAATATGGCGTGTCCATTTTTACGAAACCTAAAAAGACCGCAGCCGCCAGGTGACGCCACTAGCTACCGGAAATCCGTAGGGTTGCAAGAGCTAAAATTGGTAGGAAATTGACGGAAAAGGAAACGACCTTCTCCTTATAAAGCTTCCAGTGACGGTCTAGTAATCTAATATGACTTAGCCATAAGTCCGTGTAATTCAATGTCTTACTATCTCATTTGTAAGTGTTTTCAACTCGGTTGTAATGGGTTAAACGAACAAGATTGTAAACGTTTTAATACGCTAGCGATTTTAAATATAAGATATTGCAATTTAAGCTACGTACTTAACTGTTTTTAATAAGTAAGTATACCTGATATGATATTTTTATTTTGTGTTTTACTAAAGAATGACTACGAGACTATCCTGTGGGAATAATTTACAGTCATTCAATTGTTTTATAAGTATGTATTGGCGCTGATTCTTTTGTACCCTGACTAGCTAAAATATAACCTAATCTGAAAGATCTTTTTTTGTTCACGCTAAAGACCAACACAGCATTATTTCTTGCCCTTTTCCGACTAGGTAGGGTCGGCACATGTTCTCTTTCATTCCCTCTTATCACTATTCATCTCAGTAATCACTCCTTTCACATGCATGTCCTCTCTCGCACAATCCATCCATATTTTCTTAGGCCGTCTACGTTTACAATACAGCACGGCATTGTAAGTGACATTTCTAAAATTTCCTTGTTTTTGTCGTCTTTGTGGGAAATGTAGTCAGAAACAAAATTGAGCTTGACTTATTCTACCCAAAAACAATTTTAAAATAGTGATTTTAGAAATGTCACTCTGTTATCTTGTTGTCATATCGATTATTTAGCTAGACAATGTTCAACGGAATCAGCGCCATTGTAACTGACGTGTCAATGCCCACATAAATAATAGACTGCAATTGCCTTGTTTCTTACAACTTGATCATTCTACTTGTCTTTGTTTTTCTATCATAAAATTCTACAATACAAATGTCAAAGGAAATTAAACCGACTGTTCAGTGTTTAGAGACCATATTTGCATTATAATAATGTATTTCAAGCGCAGGACGCGTTTGCTGCTGATCCAGGAAATACAATCGGGATAATCCAAAAGAAAGTTAAGTTCAATGAACAGAAAGTTTAATTTCCTTTACTATTTGAATCCGATAAGCTCTAGTAATTTCAAATTTAAATCTGATTTGAAAATAAATAAAAAAGTATTTATCACGTGATAATCAGATCTCACTATTAAATCATTCGATATATCCATACATTGTGGTATTATGCAATGTGTTCACTGTATATTACATTCCAAATATTACACACTTTGATATTTAAAAACCCAGAATAGATACACATACACACCTCAATTGTAATGTAAAAACCACAGAACAGAAATACAAAGGAGTAGCGTGGCATGCACGACCCCAGTTTAGTATGAAAGCCAGTGTTACCAAATTAATATTGAAGACCACTGGAAATCCAAACTAAGTTTATACGAACATGATTTTTGAGTTTCTCGATAAATATCGCGTTTATAGTGTTTACAATGTTTACAACCATGATAGTTTCAAAAGTTTTACATACGAATATGGTTCATAAATCATGTTAAGAGAGCAAAATAGGCGAATATAAAAGCAAAATAGGCCACGTAATTTATCGCTGCTTGGGCCAGGCCCACTTAGTACTTCTACCTTTTTCTACTCTGTGGTACAACAATCTTAACGTGACGGGTATTCACTTTTTACAATTATGTTCATTGTCAAACGTTAAATTATGAATGTTATTTTGAACGCGTAAGTTCGTAAGAGCTAGTGGCCAAATCTGGTTACCACATCTCACACTCTAGCCCACATTACACGACACTGCATGCAGCGTGCTAACCGCTTGTTCACTCATAAATTTGTGCTCTCATCTCGCTCTTTGGCCTAAGAATTGCGTATTGTGCATCCTACTCTTACTCTGAGGCTAACTTCAGTCAGTAACCCTCGTAAGAGAAGGATGCACAACACGCAATTATTAGGCCAAAGAGCGAGACAGAGCACTAATTTATGAATGAACAAGCAGTTAGTGCACTGAATTCAGCATGGTGTAAAGTCGGCTTCTCAACTTTGATATTAGACCATGGTCTCACAAGCTCACCATTTTAATTTTATATTAATTTAATTTGTATTGCATGTTTTGAATAAGTTTATTTATATTTTAGATGATAAGCTAATAATAAGCATTTACGTATTCTGTCGTAACAAAAACAATATGGGCGTTCTTGGTTGGATATATGCAAACACTCAGACCTCTATTTTGTCTTCACTACTTTTATATTTTGGTATTGCATTGCTAAATATAAGCAAAACAAACGAACATTTAGGTACTCATTATTCTGACTATACAAAGTAAGAAAATAGATACAATAAATTTCCATAGACATAATCCTTGACTTAATTTAAAGTACAGGAAAAAAAGTAAGTTCAATTATTGAATACAATTAAGCCTAAATAACCGCAGTGACTGAAAACCACCACAATTCTGATATTATAAACTCGTGCCTTGGTTACCAACTTTGGTATTTCAGTACCCGTACATACAAACTATTAAAATGATGTGCATTCACATATTTTTGCATACAATATAGATTCTTGGTTGGCGAAATGTTTGCTGGTGAAACTTGTTAATTTTTAGTAGCACAGTGGAGTTTCGCCCGGCAAAGTACGGTCGCGATGCAGGAAGAATTTTTTCACTTGCTCTGTGCGCTTTGTGCGAGCGCGACGGCAATATATTTAAACGGGAGCAACAGAGACAGGAGTACGAAATTCTTCCTGCATCGTTCGGACTAAACAGTGGTCTAAAAGACCAGACCTCCACCCCACCTTTTCGAATTCGCTAGTATACGATCTTAGAAATAGATTTGAATTAAGAATCGATTTTTTGATCATTCTATTATATTTTGATTTTCTAGGTATACACATTAATTTTCGTCTTAATTTTAACGGTTTAATGTTAGTGCATAAGTACATTGTACTTATTTAAACGTAAGGGACTATCACGTGTAACTGCATTCAGATCGATCTATTCATATGTATATTGAGACGTCATACATTGGAAACCAAAGGTTTTCGTCTTCGTACCTCATGGAATTTTGAAGATTTCCATTCCATACCGAAATAAGTATTGAACATACACAAGACATTATTGAGTGCAGTACACGAGTAGCGTTTAGATTACATTCAATTATTATGTTTAAGTATAATTTAGCGTTGAACATTCCCTTCTGGTAAACAGACTGATCTAAATGTAACTGAAACTGAAACATTTTTATACTTCTACTAAAATGTACTTGCGACAACGATCAAGCTTTACTGTAATATTTTCGGTAGGGGACTATATCAATATAAGTTTAATTAGCATTCACTCGATTTGAGTAGGTATATATTGATAAAGCTCTATAGCCTAAATCGGACGGTTCATTTTGCGTTCATTTCTGCCTTTCATTCGGCATCTTTCACTAGGAATGAAGCGTCTGAACTTGAAATGCAAGAAAAATGAAAAGTGAATTCACTAATGAAACAATCTAACACTGTCGGATCGGTCATTCCGGAATGAAAGGAAAATTAACGCGCACTCCGAATTAAAGGAAAATGAATCGTCTGAATACGAAAATGAACGTTCACTCGGAGTCGGCCTTCCAAGACGCACGTGTTCATTCTATGACATAGACAAGAATAGAAAATGAATGTCCATTTCTTTTCATAATAATAATAATAATAATAATCATAATATATTTATCTTTATCATTATTATACGTGTGATCATGTAATGAAAGGAAAATGAATCAATCACTCGAGTGACTTTTCATCTGAGTGAACCGTCTGATACCGGCTTAGGGACCCTGTCCAGTTGTCTCCAAAACCACGTCTCTACAATACAGGTGCGTTATAAAGTGCGATATTATTTATTGTTAGTATTTACATGGTTTTGTATTACTTACGATTTACGACACTATCTGCGATAAAAGTAGAATATATTGCAAATAGCGAATAAATAATTTTGCTTGTAATAACGCCTCTGTAAAGGACTCTAATTTTATTGCGATTTTGTTTCATAAAGGCGGAATTAGACGATTCATCTAAGTGTTCAACCACGTTGACTCGCGGGCGCGGTGGCGGGCGCGAAATATCAAACATATGTAGTGATTCCAAGTGAACACGTACAAAACGCACGTGCGGTCTAACTAGCGGGCAAGCTAGCGACTGGTGCGCGCGGAGCGCTCGCGGTAATTTCAACGCGTGAAGATGTTTGTGTGTGTTCATGTCAAACTAGCGGCGGCGCGCGCGTTTCACTCGCGACGTTCATAATTCGACCTCTGACAATACGTCACACTCTCGCGCGAACGCCTGGCGGTTAATGTGAACACGAGCTCGCAACGTTTCCCGCGCCCGCACCCGCGCCCGCGCCCGCGCGTACCTACGTGAATAAGCACTAATATGATACACTTGATACACTTTTAGTGAATGACGAACAGTGAAGGAATTTGTCTATGCTATAATATATTATCTTCAAATGAAGTCTAATACCGCCTAATGATAATATGTTAATCTGGATAATATTGAGTATAACTGAATCTGTAAACCTGCCTTACTTAGGCTGATTTTAGTCTCACGCTCACCGTCAGCGCTGATAGGCGAGTGACCTTTATTACAATGAAATAAGGATACTGATTTTTTAGCAGAAATGGCTACGCTGAATGCTCTCGTCAGTGCTGGACAATCAGTATCCTTATTTCATTGTAATAAAGATCATTCGCCTATCAGCGCTGACGGTGAGCGTGAGACTAAAATCAGCCTTAATCTTGAATGCAATTTCCTATCTATCAATATCAAAGTGAAACATTATTAGCATCCCAGATAATGTAATACGTATACAATGCCGCCAACGAATAAGCCAGCGTATGCTTGCCCTATATGCATGACTTTGTTTTTAAAAAATATGTGTCGTGAAATTGAAATTATAGATTGATTTTTTTGTTTTCAAGTGTACTCCTAGCCTAGTGTGAAATGATACGAAATGGTTAGAAAATACAGTTTTTCACTTAAACCTTGTATTTTACTGCCATATAATGGTGACATCCCAGAGAGATCCTAAATTGTTATTTCTCTAGTGAACAAAACGTAGATCTAAAAATTAATTCCTCTATCCAGGTATGTAGGTATTAGTCGTATTGTTTTGTTTAGGCCCTAAAAATTAGGGCGTGCATGATCAGCTCTTAACTAATTTTATAAACTAGCTGCGAGCTTAAAAAGGCCGTTATAGCAGAATCATAATAGAAATTCCACTAAGTATAGGTATGCCGTCTCTTTTCATAGACAGTGACAAGCGGGGTTAAAAAGGTCGCTATTGCAGAATCGGAATAGGGAATTGAACTATATGCCATCTCTTTTAGATTATTATATTAGTTATTATGTAGGCATTGTCTAATGAATTATTCCATCTGTAACTTTATGCATGGCCAGGCCATTCAATTCAAAAACTCTAGGTACGTTATAATTATAAGGAATACCTACGTACAGCTAATTTGTGTTGTTGCAAATAAACATACATACATAAAATCACGCCTCTTTCCCACAGGGGTAGGCAGAGACCACGGATTTCCACTTGCTACGATCCTGACGCACCTCTTTCGCTTCTTTCACTCTCATCATATTTTTCATACAAGCTCGCCGGTTTAGGAAATAAAATATTCAAATAATATGAATTTCGAATGTATTGAAAAGTAGGTCATTACAAAATTACATAAATAAAAATAAAAAAGCATTTATTACTCCTCAAATATAAAATGTAAAACTAATGTAATCTTAACTCTAAAGAAAGGGTTTGTTTAGTTGAGGACACCTCTACAGGTATAGCCTCCAAAGACTTCCAGTCTTCGCTTTTTTGTGCTTTCCCAGCGCACGACTTGCCTGCTATGGCATCTATCTCATCTTGCCATCTTTCCTGCGATCTCCCTGTCTTTCTTTTTCCAGCTGGACCTTTCCATAGGGTTGTTTCGCGGTTCTACCTGTCATCTTCTGTATGTACCAAGTGACCCGTCCATCTCCATTTTAAGGCCTGTGCGTGTTGAAAAGCGTCCGTTACTTTTGTTTTGCTTCTTATTAGTGAATTTCCTTGTTTATGTGCTAGCTTTATATTTAACAGGCTCTAGCCCTTTGGCAAACTTGCTTAACTTTTTTGTTCCCCGTACAAACTATCAACCCTTATTTTAACCCAAAACATAATTATTTTTGAAAAAAGTAGCCTATGTCCTTTCCTGGGATGTAAAAAATAATGGTTTTCGTAAGACAATCTTATTAATATATAATTTCGAAAACAATTACGTACATAAACGATTGACGAAAAGTCATTTGGATATGAAAATTACTTAAAATTTCAACTTTATCGCAAACAAATAAATAGCAAAATCATCCTGCGCTAATAATGACGTGCACTTCTGTCGCATTCTGTTTTGTGGAATCATACAATGCTTTCGGACATATTCGGAAAACACTTTGGTGCTAAATTCTCGAAGTTAACTTCATCAAGATTCTTCTATGCTGTGTTGTGCTTTCTATTTAAATAAAACTCTAATAAATTTAAAATGAATTTCATCTTTGGTATCCTACTGAACTTCAGTCAAACATTTAACAGAATTGCCAACAACAAAACATGTCAATTTGCAAAAAAATATTTCCAGGAAGCCTTTGGATCTCTGGTTTAAGGAGCGGCTAAGAACGAAATAAATAAATGCGAGAGGTACAAAGTTGTACCAATTTCCTTTCTAAGGTGGCAGACCAAGCCACAGACCACTCTGGTTGCCTTGATTTGGAGTCTCATCTGATGTGTCATCCTCCTGTTCTGCATCGTCATTGTTCCCGGTAGGTGAATAACTTGGCACGATTTCCTCTTCATCTTCATCATGAGTTTCCTCAGACTCATCTGACTCATCATTAACTGTGGACGAAATACCAACTGTAAATAAATTGGCCAGTATTTTCATAAACCAAGGTAGGTATAGTTCGCGTGTAAAAAGAACGCTGGAACAAAGTGGAGGGGTGTGTTGTGTCTCGTGTTTGTGAATAGGTAACCCATGTGCAAACATGAGACAAAACACACCCCCTTCACTTTCTTCCAGCGTTCTCTATATGTGACGGAGTATACCAATTAACGTAAAAATTGCATGAATTTAAGAAAATGTGAGTGTAAAATAGGTTAATGAGATTGAAACAGACATCCTAACATTTTTGTATAACAAGCAAACCAGATGATCCAAGATTACCTTCCACATCAGTGTCAGCTTCTTCCATTGGCACCGGGCGAGGCTTCTGCACCTTGCTCTTCCTATACTCCTGGGCTATGTAATTCAACTGAAATAAAATGATTGAGGAAACCAGTTAGTATTCTATTAAGGCTATCTGTCACATGCAAAAATACTTGTGTTAAAAGGGCATGTGCTTATGGGCATGCTTCTGTCAACTGCACAACAGGTTTTCTGCAGATTATGAACATAGGTAATTATGTACATATTCTGCAGAATAAGCATACGAATGTAAAATACTTAAATTAGGTAGAGGTGCCTCTAATAAATACGTAGTTTGCTTTTATTACCCAAGCTTGATTTTCACGTTCAAGTGCTGTCAATTCAGCGTCTTCATCAACTGGGCTGTCCGGGTTAAACCAGCTAGGATCCAGTAAGCTGGGCGTTAGATTTGGAAATGGAATATTCATCCTGAGTTTTTCACCCTGCCCTGCCTGTAAGCAAAGAATTTAGAAAAGTATAATAACGATTGCATGTTAAGTTTAATTAAATCCTTTTACTATGATGTAATTTTCACCTTTTGCAGAATATTCAATTGTATTTTATACCTCCACTCACAGTGTATTGATTTGTTTCAAATTTTTTATTTTGTTTTATTTCAATTCAAACAAAAAACAAGGACCTCTGACAGTTTAGTTTGACACTGACAGTGACTGCAATTGCAAGTGACAACTTAATGCTGCCAACTCAATTTACAAAGTGTCCCAATAAAAAATATCTGGGAATAAATCCTCGAGCCGATTATTATTATGAAAACATTTCCTTGGGTGTCACATGTTTTTTATTTTTTTATGTTGCATTTGTCGAGAAATTTGGCTCGCTTCGCTCGCATATTAGCTTCATGAATGTTTAGCGAGCAAAGTGAATTGTGTCTGACCGCAGAATAGCAACCGAGAAAAAGCCATCCTTTTCTTTGAGTAGGTAGGTACGCACATGTTTCATTTGTTATAAAAAAATTCAGCTCGCTTCGCTCACTTATAGAATAGGTATTGACATGCAATGCAACCAGCCTTTTCTTTGAGCACCATAAGAAAAATAAAGTGCCAGTTGTTGCATTTGTCTTAAAAATATCGGCTCGTTTCGCTTGCATTTAAGCTTCATGAGTATTTTGTGAGCAGAGTGCAGTGCAAACCAAGTTTGTGTGTGTGTAAAACATTTGTCCCACGACTGCGTTGCGCGTTCTGTAATCATAACGCGTACGAAGCCGCGGGTACAGCAAGTAGGTATTGAACCTAACTATTGCGTTTTTTTTTTCTTTCAGTAGCTAACTGTTTTTGCATTTCCAGCTAATTTTACGGGGCGGCAAACTTTACTGGCCCAGGGTGCGGAATTTTAAAATACGCCTCAGGTGCTAATGATAATAGGAATGGTTCACGTTGTAAATTAAAATAATTGGGGTTACTTCATGCGCTATGCTGGGATATTTTGTTTCAAACGTAAAGTCGCTAACTCGTCGCTAATTCGTTCCAACAAATTATTTTTTTGCGAACAACATTAAAGTTATTGAATGCAAAAATACTTCACATAGGTATTTTGTGTGTATTTTATTATTTTGTATTTTTAGGTGTGCTCGGTCACTTTTAGGATGGGTGACCGCAAGTGGTATTACGAGCTGAGCGCTTCCGTGCTTCGGAGGGCACGTTAATTGTCAGTCCCGCCTTTTAAGTCGTTAAGCCATGACGGAGGCCTTTAGGCGGCCTAAAAACTCCGTTACCAGAGTTGGCCACTTGCTCACTCGAAAGAAGAAGAAGATAGGTATTTTACACAACAAACATGCTCACCTTTTTCAACTCCCACTCACTTTTTTCAACCATCTTCTACCATTTCAAAGTATTCATCGTAAAAAAACAAATTTTGTTTGAACGAATTCTCTCAAACAAAAATAATTTTTTTACGATGAATATTATATAACTGTATGAATATAGTCACTAACTCTGATTCTTCCGAGTTAGTGACTTTACGTGTGGAACAAAATATCCCAGATGATTGCTGTTTCGGTTCATGTAGAGAACAGCTTAAAATTATCACTTATTAGGGTTCCGTACCTTAAAAGGTAAAAAAAGGAACCCTTATAAGATCACTTTCTTGTCCGTCTGTCCGTCTGTCCGTCTGTCCGTCTGTCCGTCCGTCTGTCCGTGTGTCACCATCGATTATCTCAGGAACGGGTAGAGCTAGCAAGTTGAAATTTATACCATATACTAAGGTCTATAGTCCCTATTGTGAGTATAAAAATTAAGGTCCTGAGTCAACACTATAAAAAGATATAGGCAAATTTAGGTTTTCGTGAAAACTTGTAAGTACCAAAACTTACCTTAATTATCAACTTTTTTTATTTTTCGGAATTTTTCCTTTACTTGTGCTGTAAGGCCTTGCTTGTAACCAAAATTGACAATTCTAGGTCAACCGGAAGTACCCTAGAGGTTTTGAGTCGAAAACCTAAATGGTAGTTCCCGTTGACCTAGAATAACGAAATTTGGCAAAAAGCAAGGTCCTATAGCACAAATAAAGGAAAAATTCCAAAAAGTTGAAAATTAAAGGGTGTTCCCATACATAGTTGACGCCAATTAAAATTGTCCTCCGAGTTGTATGGGCGCTCATACAATTAAGCGGACTAGCTTAATTGGCACCATGGCTAGGTACGGAACCCTCGTCGTACGAGTTCGACTCGCACTTGACCGGTTTTTATCTACTATGATTTTAAAAATACAAATCATTATTATTTAAAAAAAAAAATATTGTACTTATTTGTTTTTGTAAAATAATAATGATAAAATTTCTAATTTTTTACATTAAATAATAGTATTATTTCAGATTTTTTTGTGATACCTGTTGTGTCCGATGGTCCCCTATTGTCTATGGCTCAAACAATTTAAATAGATAATAGGGAAAGATATATTTCCCTTGGCAATATTGATGTGATTTTTTTGGTCATATCTGGCATCCCCAGAAACAGTGCCAGGTGGAAGCAAAAATTTTTGCCATTCAACAGCAGTCCAACTACTACAGATCACTCATCCTCCTATCTCGTGTGTTACGAAGCTCCCTCGCGTGGAGAAGTGAAGTGTCTCAACGAAGGCTAAGTTGAAAAACAACTGAGATGGCTTCACCACGTACTCGACGCAGGCTGAACAGTATCCGCACTCAAGACGAAAACAACGTAAGTGAAATTTTGAAAGTTTTTGGAGTTCTTTGTACTTATGTACCTAACATCGTAAAAAAATTATGTACTTATTAGATTATATTAAGTTTTAAAGGGGATATGTACAGATAGTATAGATGACATACTACATTTAAGTAGGATCCAATTGATGTTTAATTGGTGCCTCAAAGTGATGATGAAGACTGACATATAGTAATTTTTTGCAGAAGTGCTTTGAGTGCAGCACAATGAACCCCCAGTGGGCTTCGGTAACATACGGGATATGGATATGTCTGGACTGTAGTGGCATTCACCGCAGCCTTGGTGTTCACCTTTCATTTGTGCGGTCTGTCACGATGGATAAGTGGAAAGAAATTGAATTGGAAAAAATGATGGTAAGTGCCACAAAATTCTGACATCAACCTGTAGTACTTACCTACTCTTTTTATTAAATTTCTTTGTCATGCTGAGCCTCACTTAACTCTGTCTCTCTCCCTCAATATAAGTACCTACCTATCCCTTAAAAATTCTCAGCATTCCTTTCACTTTCTGCCAGAGCTCCCTGTGTTGAAATAGTTATTTGCAATTCTAGTCTTATTATTACTTATTATTTATTAAATTTTATTTGCGAAAGTATGTTGAGGAAATGTTGATTTGAGAGAAATTGAAAGATTTTGTTTAAAGCCCTTAGAGAATATAATTCTGTTCTTGAAATGTTCATACCAATATAATCAAATAGCCATAGATTTAGCAGCAATTTGTGGTATAGGAAGGTTATATTTATGGTCATTTAAGAGACGGATTAGGTATTGCTATTCTATAAAACTTATCTTGTTGCCATTAGTTACAAATAGTCAACAGAAAATCCAATCAATGAAAAAGAATGATACTTTGATATAAACCATGTCCTACTTATACATGAAAATAGTACTTTTGATTTAAAAAATTATGAATTGTGATCTGCGGAGCTAAAAAGGTCGCTATTGCAGAGTCGCAATGAAGGAATTGAACTATAGCCATCTCTTTTCATTGACAGTGACAGTGAAAAGAGATGGCAATAGTTCGGTTCCTTTGATGCGATTCTGCAATAGCGACCTTTTTAGCTCCGCTGAACTCATTGTTAAGATTACCATTTATAATATTTTTTCTAGTCTAAAAAATCATAATTCACCAAGATGTCATGTTATTTAACACGTTCACAGTCCAGTGCCCCATATATGGGTCACGACGAACCTCCACAGCTCCACTATTTGTTTGAGCATGTATGTATATCGATAAGTTTATATTACATGCCCAGAGTCCTTAGTTCTCTCTTGAAGGTTCTGATTTTTTCATGATAAAGGGTTGGATTTAGTATTAAGAAGCAGGATTTTGGTTAGTCATCCCCCCCCCCACCCTCCCCCCCCCAAATACTGTTACCGAATACTAAATTTTTACCATTTTTTACCAGTTTGTATATAAAAACAATAATTTGATTATCTCCAGAACGGTGCGTTACCTTGTAATGGGAGTGGTACCAGGGGGGAGGGGGAACCCTCTCCCCCTCCCCCCCTCACTCCCCCCCCCAAAATCCTGCTTCTTAATACGAAATTTTTACCTTTGTTATTATTAACGTATAGGACTATAGGTATTACAAGACGTAAGTATATAAACGTAACCAACCCAACGTTTATCCTAGAGCTATATCGAAGGTTCTAGAAGGGTGTCTAACTGTGTCGAAGCTTCTCGATGTTTCTACAAACTTCGAGATTCTTGTAGAGTTTTCTAGAAGTTCTCTATAATGCTCTTGGGCGTAGAATATTCCAGATAGCCGGCGTCGGCGTAACAATATTACGGGGCTTACGAGGAAATCAAAACATTTTGTATGGGGACTGTGAACGTGTTAAGTCTTAGTAATTGCTACCAGAAAATAAAATCCAAGTCAAAAAGGAAAAATTATAATTAACAAGAGGCACTTTATTAAAAAAAAAAACGAAAAAACCTGACTGCTGTTAATACCAAGTTTATGATTTGTCACTCCAAACTGTTTTTAGATTTTATATTTTTTCGTACTCTTCTTTCAAAGCCCTTTATTTAAATACCCCACTTGTGGGTCTTGTACATTTTTTTTTAATACGCCATTTTGATTTTTTAAATTTTATGCACCTATTGACACTCGCGCAATCAAGACGATTCTAATGACGTATCATTTATCAAAATCAGTTGAGCCGTTCAGTAGATACGAGCGGATAGGATGGACATAACACACACATACATACATTTACATACATCTATTTACCTACATTTGCGGAACTTGTCAAATAGTGTGCACTATCTCGTATACCAGTGCAACCTGTGCAACCATAAATTTAAACGTCGATAACTATGAACGTAACATATCCAGGGTATAATATCATTGGTTGTTTACCAAGTTCTCGTTCACCTGATTCACCGGATTTAGTGCATTGTCGTCTTTTTGACGGCCGATGTGTTTGTGCGTGCGCAGATATTTCGCCGTCCCCGGAGAATAAAATGATAACTACAAAAACGTAACTTTTCAGGAGAAGCAAAAAACATGTTTTCGTTAATAACTTCATAAATACTGGACGTAGACAGATGATTGTTAGCTTTAAGCAATGCTGATTTTTCATGCATTCGGAATGTTTTAATGAAATAAGCGTAATATATGCCAAAATAGAGATATTTCAAAAATAAGAAGTTAGTCAAAATCAGTCATCGTCTAATTTCTATAATGTCGATTATCATTTTATTCCACGTATTTTCTAGGCAAAACCACTGCCAAAACCAATTGCACCACTGTTCTATCATTTTGTTCTACGCTTTTTAGGGGTGGAAGTGATTATGATAATAGTTGAATATCATCTTATTCTCGTTTAGATTGGTCTAACTTTATTTTGATAAGTGCTATTAAATAAAACCATGTTAGTAATAATCAACTATTGATTTATTGTTTTAATCATGTTTTCAAGTGCTTTTTATGTAACAAACCACTATAAGATTGTTGCTTATCGTTATAAAAGGGCTACTATGCTCTAAAAGTAAAATAATAATAAAAAATAACCATAATAATTATTATTATGGTTGTTATTTATTATTATTTTATTTTATTCAAAGCTAATTTAAAAGTTGTTAATGCTCAATATAATTTTTATCTTACAAACCAAAACAAACAGTCAGTTATAATGAGTATTAACAACTTCTAAAGTAGTTTTCATTTTCTATCATCATCTCAGCCGTAGGACGTCCACTGTTGGACATAAGCCTCCCTCAAAGATTTCCATGTATTCATCCAAGGAAGTGGCCTGCATCCACCACCGAACTGCAGTTTTTACATAGTCGTCTGTCCATCTTGTTGGTGGACGTCTAACGCTGCGCTTATCGGTCCGTGGCCTCTACACGAGAACTTTTCAGCCCCGCAGGCCATCTCTTCTGCTTGCTAAATGGACTACCCATTGCTTCTTCAACTAGCTTATCCGTTTGGCAATGTCAGCGACCCGAGTTCTTCTATGTAACTCCTCATTTCTGATTCGATTCCGTAGAGAAACAACGCTGCCTAGTTGGATTAGACGATTAACCTCTTTCTTGAAGTTGAACCTACCTAATTGCACTGTTAGTCCTGGATATACATACGCGTCGACAGCTTCAAGAGCAGAATTTTTAACCATTACAAGGGTAAGCATAACATGAACATTCGAAATAACCTTTATCTTGCTTGTCCGTGTTCATTTTAACGCCTACTCTTCGGTAGGCTGATTGAGGCCTTCGAGCATCGTGCTTAGTTCTTCCATCGACTTTTCCATGACCACGAATACCATTTCAAGAGCTTGAAGGCATCTTCCAGAGCGGTCGTAAACAGTTTCGGAGAAATTACACCTTCCTGTCTTACCAAGAGGCGTAACAGAGTTCGATCGAAGGCGATTTCCTTAAAAAGTTTTAGGAAATCGCCTTCGAACTCTGTTCGTACTTGGATTGACATAGTGGCGTTTTTATACCAATACCAACACTTCGACACTTCGATGTACCGATAGTTAATTCGGAATCGCTGGAATGACTGACACACCGCCCATGTTTCGATCGAATCGGAGGCTTTCTCATAATCCACAATCGCGAGACAAAGCTGCAAGTTATATTCTTTGGTCTTCTGTATGGTCTGCCGCAGCTTATTGTGGTCTAAGGTACTGTAGCCTTTTCGGAACCCGGCTTGTTCAGGAAGCTGGAAGTCATCAAATCTGCGATCGAGGCGATTTATGATGATCCATGTAAACAGCTTAAATTATAAACATAGCCCAACCATGTTTATAACTCGACATGGGTCTGTAGTTTTCAAGAAGGTGTTGTCATCTTTCTTAAAGAATAGCACCACCAGGCTCTTGTTCCATGCTTCTGGCTTAGTACCTTCGAGCAAGATGGAGTTGAAGAGCTTCTATGCATTTTATATTTTTAATAAGTATAATTTTTTGTAAATATTTTGAAATATAAATAATGTACTATGTGTAGTGTGATACAAGTCTGCTGTTTCAATTTATTGCCTTGAAATCTAAGCTATAGGAGAGTGGCAATATTTTTAAGTTTAGCTCCTTAAGAGTAATTTATTTTACTAACAACATATTATACGAAATGCAAGGTCGAGTTTTGACGAGAATAAAATGATAACATGCGGTTATCATTGTCTAGACGAATATTTTTCACGAGAACATAATGATATGACTGTTTGTCATATTAACAGGTGTAAATACAATGTGATAATATTATAGTACAACTTTATTCTTGTAACTTCAGGCATGGGTCGAATCGTGGAATAGTATTGTATTATTTTGTAACTTTGTGAATAACTGTATGAAAGTTACGAAAAAAATTGAGCAGATGTATTAGCACCCAAAGATCACAAATATGGCATAACACTAAAACGAAGATAATGGCAGTTATCATTTTGTTCCCCGGGGACGGCGATTTGAGTACCTACATTTTTTTTGTTTTTAAATTCTTATAACTAGGTGCAGTTGTTCTATAGCTCACGAAGTCCGTTTGGTCTTAATTGTGTGTGTGTTCACATGCACGTTGTTTCTGTGTGCCTAAGCGCGGGAGCGCTCAGAATCGGCCCACGCACACAGAAACGTGCATGTGCATCTACACACAATTCCCCCCTTACTTATGAAAGATGTTTAAAGTTGAACACTGGTTGAACAACGTCCTGTCTCTGTTTGTCACTATCCACAAATAAAGACAGGACATTGTTTAACCAGTGTTTCACTTTAAACATCTTTCATAAGTAAGGCCCTTAAGACCAAACGGACTTCGTGAGATAGAACAACATTAGGTACCTACTTAATTACGTTGCTGTGTTTTGCTTGCATTTGAGATAATTTTTGTTGTAATAATTTCGAGAACCTAGTCTACCTATAGTCAAAGTTAATATATGTTTAAAAATACTATTAGCCAGAACCTAAGTCAGTTTTCTGTATTTTTGGAAATAAATAAATAAATACAGGACAAACACATAACCCTCCTTTTGGGCGTCCCGAAGTCGGGTAAAAGAAGCGTTCATGGCTGTATTTACCATGATGGCATGGTATGGTAGGCTTTTAATTTAAATTAGCAACTAAACTATTGAGGGACATTGATGAGTGCAAAGATGCATAAACAAACATGCAACTATGATTGCAAGCATTGACAATTGCAAGCCAATTTAACACTTCCTCTTATAAATTGATACTTAATAGCAAGTGCGAATTCTCTGGCTGGCGCTATTCACCGGGAGACTTCTAAGAGAGAGGTTGTGTTTATCAGTAAGTTTATTTAGATCATCTTTATTTTTGCCTTTTCCTGACATAAAAATATATTGATATGAATGATTTATTATTGACCTTGGGAGATGTTACTCAGTTGTCCAATTTTTCATCCACATATCTCTCTACCCTCAATTATTTTTAATAACATTAAATACGAGCATAGAAACAAAATTATGTATCTATACCAATATTTAAAGCGGAGGAGCTTGTTTGTTTGATTATTTGTTTAATGGCGCCAATCTCAAGTCGGATTTCAAAAATTCTTTTGAAATATGGCGATAAATTTTGCATTTGATAGCTAATTGATCACTTTCATGAATTGGATGGTACATTAAAAGCATATCAAGTTGCCAAAAGTAAACAAGTTAGGAATCTAATTACAAGTAAAAATCTTATATATCACAAACAACAGAAAACAAGTTATCTTTACTGTAAAAATAATAATATCTGGGTTCATAATTGTAGGCATTTATAACATCTATTGTAATGCAATGATAAATAAACGCCAATTTGTTCAAATAAACGTAGAGTATCATTGAAACTTCGACACATTACACAATGATATTACGTCGTCGGTACTCTGCACTGTAGAACATTAATTACAGAGCAGAATGAAAAAAATTAAAATGAAAAAATATTTATTATCACAACATAGGAATCCTTATTACTATTTTAACAATGTTTAACTACATAGATTGCCATAGGTAGGTATTCCAATATTGTATAAAAATAAGTCCGTATAGCATAAACAACGCACTCCACACTAGGCAAGCCTGTATCGTGGAGACCAGTAAGAGGGTTGAACAAAATGACTTGACTCGGAATTATAAAATTATCTTTCTAGTTTCAGAAAACACAAATTAAATAAACTGGAATTACGTCTTTTTAAACTTTCGCGATCAAAACACATTATAAATACCTATACATATGTATCCGGGTATTTATCACGTAAAGAGAATGGTTCGGGAAGCGATTGAGATTAAAAAGTATCCTAATTTCAATCGTGAGGACGGTTTTAGACTCTCTGCCTCGTGGAATCCAGTGATAGCAAAGTGTAATCGTTATGTGAAATCGTCACAGTGTGCGGATGTTAGTGTAGTGTGCCGTACTAGTGGGAACCGGCCCTTATAGTCATTTCTGAGGATCAAGTGAGGGTAGTTTAACAAACGCCTTCGCTTTGCTGCGGTGCCTCCAACACCAGTCTTCCCGCGACCACGGCTAGTGCAATCCAGTCGAAACGTCGGGCAAAATAATAAGGTACTGTACGTGATTAATACCCGGATACATATGTATTTATACTAGAATTACGATCGTTTCTTCTACGATCGGAACTTTAGCGGCCTTTACACTTAAAGTTCGGAACGCGGGAAACAGCACGCGCCATTCCATCCTTCGCTCCAAAACCTATAATCGGATTGCTCATTATACGCACTAAAATTGACGATCAAAATGTAATTTTTCAGATATTTTTAGTTCGTACAATGAGCAATTCGACTATACATGTAGATGCGCGAGGCTGATGTAGATGACGAGACAGTTATTGTGACAGTTTTTTGCACGCATCACCGTGTGGACGCCAGTCTAAACTGTAATTAGCACGACTGTTTGACCCGCGGTACAAACTGCACAGATCCATCCGCGGTTCGGATCGCAGTCCAGGATGCGCGGTCAGAACTTTACCGTGTGGCGTATTACCAATAGTACCTACATTTTCTTTTGACAGGTCGGCGGCAATCTAAAAGCTAAAGAGTTCTTCGAATCCCAAGCTGACTACAGGCCAGGTTTAACGATACAGCAGAAGTACAACACTAAAGCCGCTGCCATGTATCGTCAGAAAGTAAGTACCTTTGTTTTGTTTCTATTAATTTCAGGTTTAATGTGATGAGAGTGAATGAGGCGAAAGAGGTGTGTCAGGATCGTAGCAAGTGGAAATCCGTGGTCTCTGCCTACCCCTGTGGGAAAGAAGCGTGATTTTATGTATGTATGTAGTTTCAGGTTGTAGGGTTCTCAGTGGGACAATATAGCCGTGCGCTGTAAAATAATAAGATTTGTACTATATTGTGTTGTATGAAAAATAACTATGTTAATGATTTTCTAGGCAACATTTTTGTTTCGCAAAATTTTATGTGCACATAAGAGCTCTGAACGTTCAAACATCGCTGGAAATCAGTCACGTATTATGCTAACTACTGAAAAATGTGGAGATGACATCTAATCTTGGATACATACTGTTGCATTTCTGATTCGGTTTAGTTTATGGTCAGAGATCAATATTTTTCAAAGAAATTAACATTTCACTTACAGAGAAACTTAGAAGTAGAAGCTTCGAACAATCTAAAAAATCATTTTTCAATCAATCAAAAGTCATTTTGAACAAGCAACATTCGAACAAAGTTGTTGGTTTTACCTACCCTCAAAATTGTGCACAATCCTATTTAGTGTCGGCCGCATAGAACAATGTAGATCCGCTCGGAGTGACAATGTGTAAATGATGTGAGTAGAATTATTCATTTCTTTAGTAGCGTAGTAGTAAGTAGCGTTTCGTTTTCCTTTCTTTATAATAGCATAAACTGAGGGAGACCTTAGCTGTGGGAAAACATAAGTTTGAAAAAATTAAAGCATTTTTTGCTAGTAAAATAGGTGTTCCACCAGTAGCCCCTTTGCGGAATATGTGCTTTCCTTCATCTTACACTCTTCGCGATCAGACAGTGACGAACGGAATGGCGGCCAAGAGAAACACATAACCCACGGCTCAGACCGATAGGTGCGGTTCTCACAGAAGGAATGACGTGTTAGAGAGAGGAGGCCTACACCCAGTGGATAGTAACATATTGATTTAATCCTATTCAAATTTTCTAATTAAACGAGCAATATTTGTTTGATGTTTGAAGTTTAAAGTTTGTTTGTTTGTACTGACGATCTCGAAAACGGCTCTAACGATTTCGATGAAATTTGCAATACGGGTGTTTACGGGGGCAAAAAATCGATCTAGCTAGGTCTCATATCTGGGAAAAGCCGTTTTCTCGGCATTTTCACGCAAAAAGATTTACAAGTGCAATGTGGTTGGTAATTGAACCACTAGATGGCGTTATGCACCCGTGCAGAGCTCGGTCGCCCAGATATTGATGATTATGATAGTAACAGGAATGTTAGTTTTACTTCATCACTTCTTATCAGTGCAAATCGGAACTCCAATGAGTCGAGTGTCCGGCTCAGTGCAAAATGCCCTCCTCAATTTCCGCCCAGCGTCAGTTTAATCACATCTAAATTGCGTTGCGCTCCGGGTTTAAACTGCTTTGACAGCCCGCATTTCCGCTTTGATCGACGCTATCTTCTGTTGATGTGATGTGATCGCGGCATGTCGCGATAATGCGAATATACTTACAACGCAAGATGCAAATAGTGTCAGTGTATCTTTCGAAGCGCTCGTGGCGTAGTGGAGTAAAGCGCTCGTAGCGTACTTTGTTTAGACATTCTTGATAGATCGGTGAAGTTAAGCGACGTTCTGAGCAATCACAGTTTGGATGGGTGACCTGACCGCTAGTGGCATTAACAATTGAGCGCTTCGTGCTTCGGAGGGCACGTTAAATTGACAGTCCCGGCTTTTAAGTCGGAGGCCTTCAGGCGGCCTAGTAACTTCATCACCATAGTCAGCCACTAGCTCATACTGACAAACGAACAAACAGTTTTTGTTTCACTGAGTATTGATTAAGTAATTACTTTCTATACAACGTTGCCGAGTTCACTGCCAAGCCTTTGCGGTGCCCTCGGAAAGAGAGGGCCGCAGCACAGACTGCTCAGGTATAGAATGTGCGACTGTGGCACTCATCGTGTTACTTGACAAGTCAAAGTAACCAAAAACTCTTACAAATAAAACTATAATTAAGTAAACTACTGGGTACACTGTGTACGGTATTATGTATTTACTATCGGCTAGCTTACTTGAAGGATTAATTTTAAATAATGTTTACGTTGTACGAAATTCAAGAAAAAATGACAAACGCAACATACCTACCTTAGTAACGTGCAATTCAGAATTCCCCTAGAACGGGTGCCAAGGGGTGTTACAGTGGGTCAGACAGGGGGTGGAGTCGTTGGACCACGTCAAAATACGAACGAAACACTGCAAAGTGGAAAATTACCTGCGATCAAAATTGAAATTCAATTTAACCTCCCGTCCGTTCAGGATATCCAATAATTTGATAATATTCACCTTTATGCACCAATACACTGCAAGTAAATTGTGAATGGCGCGTCGAAATTAATTAATGTAGAACCATACGTACTTACCTAACCATTTGTTTAAAGTTCTAAAAAAGGCTTTTGAAATGGCCCATAAATCTCAAAAGAGGCCAGCGGGTCCATTTTTCTAATGATCGTCGCGGGGCACTGAACGTTTACCCTGGTATTCATAATGGACTTATAAACTTACTAGAGCTCAAGCGGCTGCTAAATCTGTTGTCATCTCTTTTCAATGACATGTGTGTGACAACAAAAAAACACTCTAAAGGCTTGTTAAATTGACAGCTATTATAATTTCGAATATTGGGGTTGAATTCACCTAAAACGGGATATTTACCATGATTCGTGGATTTTAGAGTTCCCGATATTTCGGCACAGTTGCATGCTTCATGATCACAGTAAAATGTATACCCCCTTTTCAGTGCTTATAATGTACATGTTTGTTTCAAAAGTTTTAATGGAGTTAGTGTTAAATGAATAGGCTATCCTACTTATGGTGCGGTTTCTTAGACTAATATTCTTTTAACAGATCACCGCTAACGCCGACGGCAGAGAGTGGAGTCCTGAAGAGTACATACCGGAGGCGATGGCAAAAGCCGAAGAGTGGAACTCGAAAGATTTCTACTCGTCAGGAGACAACAATATCCATTCAAGCGGATCTGACGTCAACATCAGCTACTAGTAAGTACCCAAACTTCTACTTATAAACTCCTCTCAACTTATGTCAACAATGTTAATAAAACGCACACAGAGACAAATGTTCCGCCATTGAGTTTAGCTAGGTATTTACTCATTTTATCCTATCACTCACACCTGTAAGGCGACTGAGCGATAACATTATGACCGGCTGGTAAATGGTTAATCTATAGCAATAGTTTTCAAAAAATATGTCGGGAAAAAATCACCAATGTTTGCAAACGAAGAAATCAGAGATAAAAGTCGGAAGATTCTTGTTCTCAGAAACTGAGGTTGAGAAAATGTAAGACCGATCTTGCCTTAAGAAAATATGTTATCTTCCTAGGACGCTGCTAAGTACTACTTTATTGCTTTCCATATTTGAGGAACGGCGTTAGAGGTTGGTATTTCTCGTGAAATGCAGACCTTAATATTTTCCTTTTCAAGGTTTCTTTCTCGAAATAAAGGGAGGAAACCGTATTGCTATCTGTCTAGTAATCTGAGCTATCTCGACTTACGACCAGCTTCTATATTCTATTTATCTGTGCTTTTACTTACTGTGGTTATTTGACATTATTTTTAAACTTTTACCAGCGGGGTCTTACTCCGCAGCTTAGGTTCATTCGGCCGCACGCCTCTTTGGGCAGGCGTATGGCAGTGGGTTCCCTCCCACTTGCTGCTCGGTTCGCAAGCTAGCCGCCCGAGTCGCTTACCTATGTATTTATGCGACAAGTCGACAACCCTTCCGCGTCATTCCGAGCCAGACAGCGACAAAGTTATGCGTTAGAAAGAGAGGCAATTTTTAGGTGAATATAGCGCTAGACGTTAAGTGCTTATGCGAGCTGATTTGCACTTTGTTGCGTCGCAGCAAGAGTCGCTATTTAAAAATAATTTTTCCCGAAGTGATTCTTCTGTACGTAGTACTATTATTGTGTGCTTTTACCAACCACAGAAATAAAAAACAGGTATAAAATAGAATACTCAACCCACAGATATAATATCCTACTAATACATGTTATAAAGGCGAAAGTCCGTGTGTGTGTATAAATGTTTGTTACCACGTATTCCCATAACTACTAAACCGATTTTGGTGAATTTCGATAGATAGATAGTTTAGGTTCTGGATTTGCTGAGGTAGGTACGAAAGTTTTTAGTGACTTGCAAAAAACAATACTTCTTTTTTTTTCTTTTTTCCTATCGTCTCATGTTGACTTTTTAACCGTGAGTAACACCGCCGATTGCAGCTAGAGTACAAATAAATTCAGCAAATTTTGCCGCATCCCTGTGATGTAATGAGCTTATTCGCGCTGGAGAATTTGGGTATTTGAATGAACTCCTGATACACACACAGATTTTAAAAAACTAAAAATTTTGTTTTATCTGTGAAATAAAAAAAAAGAAGTGCCACATTTTGCTGTCTGTGATGCCATGCTTGTTTGTGCTATTGAGTTTTGAGTTTTCGGTGCTAAGGAATGATTCCCCTCGAAATAGGGTACGGTCCCTCTGTGCCCGGAGGAAATTTGCGAAATATTTCGCAAGTCAGTATCTATATGACGAGTAGGGTGTCTGGCTCGAGGGTAGCCTTGTTTACTTTTTGACTCGAATAGCGACTAGAATTGATTTTGTGAAAAACCTGTGTCAGTATTTTATTCTGTACCTAGATAATAAAAATAGTTCTTTATAAAATAGCTGCAGTTTGATGATGTGTGCTTTTGAACGCTAGTACTGAACGAGTTAACTATTATAGTCGAGTCATAGGTATTAAAGGATTTTTTACATGGCTGTTTAAAATTGAAGCTTAACTTTTGATGTTCGATATGGTCCAGATCTTGTATGAAAGGCCTTTACTTCTGTTAGAGAAACTCGCATTTCAAGGATTTTAATGAATTGGATGAATGCGATAATGTGCTATCAATATTAGATTTTTTGTTATTGTTAATAATAGTTACTCGGAGATAATAAAATCGGATAATCTGAAAAGCTTAGTTACCTTTTTAAAATTATTAACGGGACTTAATCGCGTAATTAAATTACGCGAAAAATCAGCGATAGCGGAGCACTTGTTAGAATCAGGATTAAACCACTTAATAGAGTTACGTAAACCATTAATCCTTTCCATTACTATAGAAGAATTGTGCGTGAAGCGGTTGAAATAAAGAGACACAAAAAGGAGACTGTTTTTAAGTGGTCTATGAACCAATAGCCATACTGCTATGGTATTTCTGTGGGGATACCTCAACTACATCCTTGTGCAAGGGGGCATCAAAATCCAACCCGGCAGTTTTGAGAAAAATAATACTTTAGAATTCACATTTCTTGCAAAAATGTTTTTATTTTAGAAACGTTTTGAACGGTTATTTTGGTTAGTGTCTGTAAAGTTCGGACTACAATGTAATAATATGGTGACAGCGACCTGATCTGATGATGGAGTCAGGAGCTGTTCAACAGAACTCCTCAATAAATAAGCCGATTGAGTTGAAACTCGGCTTGCCTGTTAAGTTTCAACTACAATGTAATAATATGGTGACAACGAGCTGATCTGATCATGGAGTCAGGAGCTGTTCAACAGAACTCCTCAATAAATAAGCCGATTGAGTTGAAACTCGGCATGCCTGTTAAGTTTTAACTACAATGTAATAATATGGTGGCAACGAGCTGATCTGATGATGGAGTCAGGAGCTGTTCAACAGAACTCCTCAATAAATAAGCCGATTGAGTTGAAACTCGGCATGCCTGTCAAGTTTCAACTACAATGTAATAATATGGTAACAACGAGCTGATCTGATGATGGAGTCAGGAGCTGTTAAACAGAACTCCTCAATAAATAAGCCGATTGAGTTGAAACTCGGCATGCCTGCTAAGTTTCAACTACAATGTAATAATATGGTGACAACGAGCTGATCTGATGATGGAGTCAGGAGCTGTTCAACAGAACTCCTTAATAAATAAGCCGATTGAGTTGAAACTCGGCATGCCTGTCAAGTTTCAACTACAATGTAATAATATGGTGACAACGCGAAACTGCAACTAATAGGGACTGCAAACTCGAAAACTATAAAAATAATAATGCTAGTGTACTTAAATGAGTAGACAACTACAGAGAAACAGTCGTCTAACATAGACTTTTATAATAGCCTAACTTTTATGATGATCAGAAAACGAGAGATCAGTCATTGTATTGGCTTGGATCAGTTGAGCTACCTATAGATCGTTTCCAACGATTCTTAGGTGGCTCAAAGAGTTCTTATTGTATTTTATAATGTCATGTAAATATGTAGTACTTAGTTAGTTTCTGTAAATAAATGTATATTCTTATACTTATAATAATAATTCCTTAATAATTAAATAATTATTAATAATAATTATTAATAATAATAATTATTATTAATTAAATAATTATTAATTAAATAATACTAATAATTATACTTTGTTTTATACTGTATATGTTAGATGAATTTTGAAATAAAAATATATTCTGTGCATAAAAAAGTGATTTTACTTTCGTGACTTGACTTTACCCTTTTACTTTTCTCTGCTGCTACTTATATCAAATTACAACAAATAAGAAGGAACTCTACTTATAGAGTTCCTTCTTATTTTTTGTAATTTGGAGTACCTACTTTTTTTTGTTTTTAATCGTCACCTTAAAATACTACAAAAAAAAACTAGACATCGTCACTAAAAAAAATGTTGAGGTGGCAAGTGAGTAGTAGAGAAACACATTGATAAAGTACTTATACAGTCAGAAATAACCATTCAAAACGTTTCTAAAATAAAAAATATAGCAAGAAAGGTGAATTCTAAAGTATTATTTTTCTCAAAACTGCCGGGCTAGATTGTGATGCCCCTTTGCACAAAAATGTAGTTGAGGTATCCTCACAAATATACCACTACAGTATCGCTATTGGTTCGTAAACCACTTCCCATACAAAAAAAAACAGTCTCCTATGGGGTTTAACACCAAAAATAACCATAATGGCTTTATACAGCCGTAATAAGACCAACACTGACAAACGTTGCTATTGTCTGGTAGAACAGAACAGAACTCAACACTATAATTAGTCTGTGACGCCCCCAGGAAACTTCTGTGCTTCTGGGAGGAGCTAGGCAGGCTTCAGTTTTAATGAGCCAGGTCATCCCCACGCATAAAGGACCACCTTTGAGTCAAAATGCGGAAAAGGGAGTCCACATACATACATCCATACATATGGGCACAGTTGTTGGTCGTTTCTCGTCCGTACCACCTAATAGATAACTACAGATAAACAGCCGTCTAACATTGACTTTTATAAAAGCCTATACTTTCACTTATGGAAATAAACAAACTGCGCCGCGCGGTGTAGTGTTAAAAATAATAAACGGACAGGTGACACAATGTAAATTGTAGTCGCAACTTGACAGACATGCCGAGTTTCAACTCAATCGGCTTATTTATTGAGGAGTTCTGTTGGACAGCTCCTGACTCCATGATCAGATCAGTTCGTTGTCACCATATTATAACATTGTAGTTAAAACTTGATAGACATGCCAAGTTTCAACTCAATCAGCTTATTTATTGAGGAGTTCTGTTGAATAGCTCCTGACTCCATCATCAGATCATGTCGCTGTCACCATATTATTACATTGTAGTCCGAACTTTACAGACACTAACCACAATAACCGTTCAAAACGTTTCTAAAATAAAAACATTTTTGCAAGAAATGTGAATTCTAAAGTGTTATTTTTCTCAAAACTGCCGGGTTGGATTTTGATGCCCCCTTGCTCAAGGATGTAGTTGAGGTATCCCCACAGAAATACCACTACAGTATCGCTATTGGTTCATAGACCACTCCCCATATAAAAAAAAACAGTCTCCTTTCAACCGGTAATGTGGTTACAAATTGTCATCAACGTGGGATCCAGTTATTAAGAAGTGTTCGTGTCGTAAAAAGCCGTCAAGTATGTCGCCGGACATTGTCAGTGTGGTGTGTCGCAACTCTAATAGTGATTTGTGTTGACTGAATGAGGGTAGTTCTAACTTCATCAGTCAAAGGTGCGAGCGAACAACGGCCGTCAGTCTACTCGTGACCACTTCCTACACGTGTAATGTCGCCGAAACGTTGAGGTAAATAAAATAATTTCATTACGCGATTCAGTCCCGTTAATAATTTAAAATGTGTTCAAGTCGCGAAAGTTTAAAATATGTATTAAGCTTAGTTACCTTCAATTTCTTCTTGACTGACTAATTTAATTTTAATTTACTTTAGGTGAGATGATAATTTACTTTATGTGAGGCTAATTTAGATGAGGCTGTGTGATTTCCAGTATATTTGTTTTATTTGTGGTTTCTAATTATTCTTTCATTTTGTTCCTCATCCACACTAACTGTATTTTATAGAACTTTTATCTATAGTCGTATTGCTCATTATACGGACTAAAGTGAAGGAAAAAATGTCATTTTTCCTTCAATTTTGACATAAAACGCATCAAAACTAATCAAAATTGAAGGAAAAATGACATTTTTTCCTTCACTTTTAGTCCGTATAATGAGCAATACGACTATAATACCTAACTTGTAATTTTAAATATACTTTATTTAGGCAGGAAATGTAGTATAACTCCAAAAGTGATTCCAAGACAAAGAGCATAAATATTCGGGGAATGAATGACACACGCGAAAAATAATCTACCCTCAAATATACTATAGTCGTATTGCTCATTATACGGACTAAAAGTGAAGGAAAAAATGACATTTTTCCTTCAATTTTGACATAAAACGTATCAAAACTAATCAAAATTGAAGGAAAAATGTCATTTTTTCCTTCACTTTTAGTCCGTATAATGAGCAATACGACTATAATATAAATGTTAACCTACCCCTAAGCCTACATTAAATAATTGGCCCTGTGCAAAATAAAAATACACGTTTTTTTTGCGTGTATTTTGTTTATTAATATATTTTTTTGTGTAGCCTAGATTAATTGTGTTTCTTTCGTCCAGTAACGATCCTGGCAGCAATCGGTACACCGGGTTTGGCAATACTCCGAAGCAGTCGCAGTCGACCCCGATGTCGCCTCTACACAGTGGGAACGAGATGGTCGATAACACCCTGAACTCTCTCGCGTCGGTAAGTCTTAACTTTCTAGTTTCGACGGCAGAAAGCAGAAATGTCGTATCTTAAAATATCCAATTTTACACCAGAGCCAAAGAACTATTTCAAAAAATCATAACTCCTAATCTACAAAAACTTGGAAAAAATCAAGGGCGTATAACATTTTTTCATCGTAGAAAGACGAGACATGGACCATACGACGCGGCTTTTTTGCTTTATCAACAATTCATTTTTTTAAGTCATGTAGGCCAATTTTCGAGATACGACATTTCCGCTTTCTGCCGTCTTATCCCACAAGGGCTCGTTAGACTTGTTTATAGTGGGCACACTGCGTTTATTGCAGCGCGTTTGTACCGATACAAACCAAACGCGCAGCTCAAAAACGCGCTTCAGAAAACGTCGTGTGCCCACTCCCTTTGTCGTTCTTGAAGTTAAGTAACGCTCTGAGATTCTCGATTTGGATGGGTGCGTTTCACTGTTTTGTTCTCGCATAACTATCGAAATGTTCATCCAATCTACATGAAACTTGGTAGTACGTAGGTATACGTAGTAGTAAAGACTGAGAACGAGGGTAGGCCGTTTCGTCTGCACATAACTACCTTCTACCACTGCGTCGAAATAACGGGAAGCAAGAAAATTCAATAATCATGGTAATTATCCCGTTGATAATAATATTAATAGATTTATCATTGCGGTTTCAATAAAATTGCACAAACACGTGTCTCCTTTTTTGAAGTCGGTTAAAACGTACTCAAATGCCTTTTCAAATGATTTGTACCTAAAAATATATAATTTTTAAGCCTGGACGTCTGGATTTCAAGTAATTCTTGAACCTCTATTGGAAACTCAACACTCAAGTTGAATCAGGGCTTCCCTTTGTACGTTTTGTTCTCAGTGGGGACTATTGTGCATGGTTTACTTACAACCATGATTTGTTTGCCTCGGACATTTATTACTTGGATCAAGTACTTGGATCATTTAGGTCACCTTGTGGTCACTTAAGCTTCATAAAAAAAATGAATGTTCACGACTGAATTCCCGAGGTACGGTAGACATTTTCTCTCAGACCTTTAAATCCTTTAAGGATGTCTTAGTCTAAGTCAGAGGAACGTCCAAATACATATTTGGTACATACCTACATTTTGCAGAAGTTATATTCCGTATGTGACAGGTTGCAAGCCCATCGACGCTATTAGAAAGCTAACTGGTTTCCTCACGATGTTTTCCTTGCATGCTTAAGGCACAAAACAAAGAAGGAATACGCAGATATTTGGCATTAAATACCCTTTGAATTCGAAAATTGTTGGTCAGGCCTGCATGAGTCGGCATGAACAAACTTTAGTAAAAACGCCAGCCAAAAATCAGCCAAAACTCAGTTTTCATGATGTTGCTGAATGTCGCGTGTCGTTCGGCTAACTCCGGGTGAGTTCTGGTTCGAAAATAACATAGAAAAATAACTATTCTTGTAAGGCTGGATTCGACCAAAAGTCATCTTACTCCAGAGTAACTAGCCGACATAATTCGAAATACAATTGTTTAGGAAGCGCAACCGAAGATTATTATGTGCATACAAATTATCCTGGTTATAAGGTGTCAACTTTACAATGTCAAAATATTCAAACAAGCAGTTTAATCTGTGGTTTAATCTCCATATAAAACTTAATCCAGTTTATTTAAATCCAGCCTAAGTCACTTATTTTGTAAAAAAAAATACTAGATTTCAGTTCCTAAACAATATAAAAGAGATGGCCGATTCCTTGAATAAATTTGCCCCACAGATGCCAACAGGAAAGAATGCTTGCGTCATGACCAAATTGGGATTTTTGGGTTTGTTTTTTTATTTTATAATGAGAGTCCATTCATCTTCTTCCTCTAAAAAGTAGGATTTAAAAGTTATTCTAATATAAAGCAGCAGGCTATGACGCCCAGCATGAACGGAGAACCTAGGAAACTATATTTTTAAGGTTCCTATAGTAAAAGCTTTGCTTACGTTGGGGATAGATGGCGCTGTGTGAACATTTACTTTTTCATTATTATTAGGACTAGCAGAATTTTAAGTGAAGTGGGTATAGAAAATAAATGACGCACACAGGTGCTCCCAGTACCTACAATTTCAAGTAAAAAAGAAAAGTACTTAGGAAAAATTGGGAATTTCATCAATAAAATTATCTACACTCGTGTGCAGTGATTCTGTACTAACCGCCTAAAATAAAATATGATATCTATAAATAAATAAAACAAAAAGCCTTTTATTTCTCTATAATTAACATTTTTTTCTTATCACTAATGCTTATAATCTAAGTAGGTACTAGAGAACCCCTAAGGTGAAGGTCTCCTCCAAAGCCAGCCATCTGTCCCTGTCTTGTGCTACTCGGAGCCAGTTTGGTCCAGCAGTTTTCTTGATGTCGTCGTCCCAGCGAGCGTATGGTCTTCCTATGCAGCGTCGACCTCTTGGACCCTCCCAATTTGTCACTCTCCTAGTCCATCTTCCATCTTGTAGACGGGCTACATGTCCAGCCCACTTCCATTTTAGTCTGTATGCATATCCCAAGGCGTCAGTACTTTTTGTAATTTTAAATAAAATATGATAAATCCTCATAAATCACTCATCACAACACAATCACACAACTGAAACTCAACGAAATTCCTTTTACATCTGTCAAATTCTTGTCCGTCTGTTTTGTTTACTATTTGAGTGTCATGTCAACCGCGAAAAAGAAGGTAGGTCTATCTGATAAAAATATTCTCTGTGATACCTAATAGCCCCTCCAGACTCTCGGCAAGAAACCCCGACAACACCCGAGAAGCGTGAATGTGAGGAGTTTCTCGCCTTCTTGTTCTCGCGCTTCGGTGTCGGTACCTATTTTTGGCCGAGACAAAGGATTTCAAACAGATCACGAGTGAGAAAATTGAGAGTGTGGATAATTTGTTTGTTCTTCGAGAAGTCTCGGTGAAACTTCTCGCCGTGAGTCTGGAGAGGCATTACGGACTGTAGTACTGGAAGTGACTAAAGTTACTAATAAAATAACATAATTATATTCCCACAGGGCACGAGATATCTAAGTATTCTGTATGTACCAGTTAATTTTGTGATATTTTATTTAAATAATATTATTCAGACGCATAGTCTAATTCGATATTCGGCTCTGGGGCAGGATCCGGCCAGATTCTTTTAACGTCTATAAATAAGTTTCGGTTTCGAATTCGGCCGAAACTGAGACTGACGCCGAAGATTCTCTGTTTCGGCTAAAAATCCTGTTTCAGTCGGACACTAGTAAAAGCCAAAAGTTAAATACAATTCCAATATTACGTTTCCGAGTTCTGTTAATTGAAATTCAAAACGAGTGGAAAAGTTTCGTTCAATTTTATTCGTGGTTAATCACGAATATTAAAATTTTATTTCATAAAATAAATATCACGATAGTTTTCCAAACAAATGAACTGAATCGTTGGAAATTTCAGATACCGAGAATACTGGAGCTTTTTTATGTAAAAGTGGATTTCGATCATCAAAAAATTGTGAATGTTATTGAAATATGCAAAACTCAATCAAGAGGTGTATGATACTTTTATTGCTCTAAATGTGTTTTAGTTATCAGCTTATCACTGCGTAGGCTGGCTCGTATTCAATCAGTAGGTACTTGTATGTCTAGATCAATAATTTTGTGGCCGAGGTATAATGTAATTTCCCGTATACGAACGTTTACTAAACGGGCCTTACTTATAAACTTGAACACTGGTTAAATAATGCTCAAGATTCGTCCTGTCACTATCTAACACTATCCAACAAAAAAGGATGGCAATTGTTTAAACGGTGTTTCAGTTTTAACATAATTTTATAAGTAGAGAGGAACATATTAAAAACTTTTGAGAGTCTGAAATTAACAAGGCTAAACTAGATAACTAACTAGAATAACAGCCAATAGAATCCCATGTTAAAAAATCCGACTCTGATCGAAAAAACACTCCTACAATACGGTCAATGTTCTAGCTAGGCAGTGGTGAAGTTGGGCGTTTGCAATGGATTGTAATTTTTTTTTCCGTCAGCAGGCATTTTTTTACATAATATGTAAGGAAATCCATTTTTCTTTGAAAAAAAATCAACTGAAATAATGGTTTTAGAGACTTGGTGCCCTTCAGAGTCCCACTAGGCTGACACTATACGTAATTCATAAGTATTATGTACTTAGTGGTCAGATATTATACACCGTTTATTTTTGGTCAGTTTAAAGCCGGCGCCTACGTAATCTATATCGATAACCTTACTCAAAAATAATAATAAAAATGAGATCTATTTTTTTGCAATTAATAATATCACGAAACATAGGCAGGATAAATCACGGAGATACGTGCTCTGTGCTCAGCTGTTGCTACGGCGTAGAGTCTATGCTACGTCGTAGTCATACATACATACCTAGGTCATTAGCTCTGCGCGCCTACGACACCTTACCAAGTGTTTTCCTCACTTTTGTTAATCTTTTCAACTATTTAGTTTCGTATGAAATACTTATCAAATTCAGAAACTAAACCAACGACACGAATACGACTAAGCAATAGAAGCAGTGGGTGCTGGCTTTAAACTGACCCAGAATTAACGGTGTATAAAATTGCGCATTCCTCGAATCGAAACTCCTTACCGTGCTAATGTCCATAGTTATTAAAATCAGAGCATCATCATCTCAGCCGTAAGACGTCCACTGTTGGACATTCTGCCTCCTACAAAGATATCCATGTATTGCGGTTGGAAGCGGCCTGCATCCACCGCCGACCTGCAGTTTTTACAAGGTCGTCTGTTCAATGAATGAAAGCTTCAATTTATTCAACAGCGAGACGGAGTATGCAGGGGCGATCAATAATTATCGTGTCAGTAACAAGCAAGGGTGGATTTACCACTAGCGTAGGGGTTTGGCCAGTGCGTTTCGTTTCCTAGGATTAGTCTGAAGGGGGCCGTTTAAGCTTACGTGTGCCGCAATTGATTAGAATGCTTTTGTTTGAATTAGGGTTGGATCAAACGGAAGAATTCGTAACTTAGGAATTACGATTATCAGGAAATCAAATAAAAAAAAAACAAAGTAGGTAGGTAACTATTTTTAGAGATTAGGTACTTGTCCGAAAAATAATTAATAGTTCGTGAGGCAATTGAAATCAAAAAATATCTGAATTTTAATCGCTAGGATAGATTCAGCCTCCCGTCATCATGGAATCCTGTTATTAGTAGATGTAGTGCACGTCGTAATGTGACTTTCCGGTGTCAAGATACGGTTAGTGTAGTGTGTTGCGGTGTAAATGCAGTCGATCCGAAATCTGAAGATCAGTGAGGGTAGTTGTGGATACTACCGCCGCTTCACAAATTGACCTTGAAAACATACTCGAGTCTGCCCGCGACCATGGCTGTTGTAACACTCCGAAACGTCGCGGGATATATAAATAAGGTAAATTACGCGATAAAATCCCGTGTCCATATCATTTTCAATATAACAGTGACAGATTCCAAGCCAATCGATTAGAATACAAGCTAGTTTTCTCTCAATGTTTGCGAAACGAAAAATCTATTGAAACACAGCTGGGAATCGAACTTACGAGTCGAGATTACATCTCAATAGAACATTAAGAGATGGTAGATTTTTTTTATGTAGCGTTTGATGTGTTTCAAAGCAAATATTATTTGTGATCGATGTGTTTAAATTAGACTTACTTATTGATACAAAAGTAGATGAATCTTTGATACGTTTATGTAGCTTAGTCTTGGACAAATATACACAGCTTAGGCTACCTATGTCTTCTATAGCAGTGTTCCGCAAACTTTTTGTGTTCAAGGTACATCTAGGAAATCGGAAAATTTTGGAGGTACACCATAAATGAAAAATAATTTTTTTATGCGGAACATGAGCTTGTTTAGTTGAGCATATGCGGTTCAAACTTAATAGCCTAAAAATAACTTAAAATAACTTTAAAAAAAATATTTTTCCGCGGCACACCAACTAATGACCACGGTACACCAGTGTGCCGCTGCACACCGTTTGCAGAACACTGTTCTATAGTATTATTTCAAAACAAGCAAAATGAGATCGAATCTTTTAACGTACAATAGAGAGACTCGCTGGGCGTGGGTCGAGTGGCCAGTACAATTGTTACTTTAAATAATAGGTACGAGTATAATGATGAAAGAAAAACCAAAATGGTTTGCGCAATGGTTTGTCTATGTCCCCGTGGTGTATTTTATTACTAGAACGCTTTTTAATCATAAAAATGGTAGAGATACTAATATTATAAAAAGAGATACTAATACGAGGGCAGTATGATAAGTACTTGGCCTAAGTTAGATAAAACACTGCTAATATTAAAAATGTGTTATTTTTCGCTAACTTAACTTTTTTTAGTAATACTGTCAAATTCTGAACTTTCTAGATGGTTTAGTTTTTATATGACAGCCATTTAAACAAACCAACTTTTGTAATTTTACAAAAATGGTAAAAATCGAACACCGATTGGTGATAAACTACTTGTTTTTGAAATAGAAAAAGAGTGATATGAATAAAATTTAGTTTTCCAAAGTATACTTAGGACTCTGTTCCATCGTTAAAAACCATAAAATATTGGACAGCTGAATAAAAATGTGACCTTATAAGCATTATTGATGAAGACCGTCCTGGTCGTTCAAATTATGCCCCCGATCCAGAAATTAATTAAAAAATCTATGATTTAGTAATAACTGACCGGAGAGTAAAAGTGCGTTAGATTACTGAGTCTATGGACATCTTAATTAAATGGGAGTTAAATATTTTAACAACCCATTTAGACATTAAAATGCTTTCCGAAATATGGCTGCCGCGTTTGCTCACAATTGACAATAAACACAAATACGCACTTGCGTACCCGCCATAGCAAAATTTCATAAATTAAGGTACGAATTGCCTCTTTCTCTATTTTATTCGTAAGATTTAGTATCAAGCAACGATTTAATGTAAACAAACATCAAAAATTTACTTAGATTTTAATAAAATTGCTCTCACGATGAGTTTACTACTGAAAATAAGGCTCATTTTTAAGGGTTGGAGCAATCGAATTTTTAGAAAGGTTTTAAAAGGTAGAAAACAATGGGGCTTGGTATGTAGCCCTGAAAAATGATTATGTTGAAATATAAAATAATTCATAGATTAAAAAACCATTTTTTCTTGTCAAGGCCAAGAACTTATCAAACGACCCTCGTATAATGTGAAAGTTTGTGAGGATGGATGGATGTTTGTTACACTCTTTCACGCCAAAAACTACTAAACGGATTTTAATGAAACTTGAAATGGAATATATGTATATAGTTTATGACCTGGAATAACACAGGCTTTTTATCCTGGTAGGTAGGTAGGGCGAAAGCTAGTTTTTAATAAATTAAGTATCATCAACGCCTCACGTAATTAATGGACGCGCCTTACTAGTAATTTCATGTTCAGTTTGACCAGAAAAAAAACCCAGTACAATTTGAATGTACTAAGAGATGTATTTGTGTTACGGGCAACTTTCAATACTTTCATATGAATTATGACCACCCTATCTTGGGCAATGTAATAAAATAGATGAATTGTAGTGTTTTAGTTGAATGACTACATTTCTGGCGCTTAGGCAGCCGCTGCCGGGGCAGGCTCGCTACGCTCGCTCGCCACACGCGTAGTTTTTTACTAACTTAACCTACAGATTTTGATCTAATTTATCACATTGGCCGGCTAGAAGTAGGGCAGTATTCATACTGATAAGAGAACGGTCCTAAAACGGAATTCATAAAAATTGAATAAAAAATTAGACACGACATTATGTATTGCATGCATGCCAGTATTTTTTAACATGACGAGCTAGCTCAATAGACATACTTGGCAGTAGTAGCACTTGAAAGTATAGGGGTAGTCAGAAGAAAGTCCAAAATATGTAAGCCATCTACGGTGCGCGAGATCTTAGTTCGGGGCGAACTACTAGTATTCAAGAGTTTATAGCAGAGTCAGACAATGAACAAGTTTATTAGTAAGTTGATACATCAAACAAGACAGCTTCACCTCGAGCTCTTCATAGACTAAACATGACCCTCCTTTGTTTTGCCGTAGATGTATTGCAATCTAATTAATCCCGTCTGAACTGAAGTGTTTTAATAAGTGTGCTATCAGATCCAGCCAGGTATCCAGTTACAAAGACAGAATGCAGTTGATCTCTGGAACTCTATTGTAATTTAAAAGAAAAATTACTCTTCAGCAAATTGAAAATGGATTAGAAAGTTTTATCCAAGCTGGCCGCCACAAAGGATGCATTGTACGTAGAGCCTCTTGCAAAATTAATTGAAATTTAAAGCTGTTTCAGTATGTGTTTCAGTATTCCATTCGGAAATAATTCATTTGAGTTGTTGATTGAACCTAGAATCAATTAATCCACTGTATCGGTCGCCCTCCATGTTTGTAGTCGTTAAACAAAATTGAGGGTAGTTCGTTGGTCAATCGTAATCTATACTAATATAATGGTGGGCATATACGCTACGATAAATCGTTACGATCAGACTGTACCGTTCGAACGGTACAGTTTCTGTTTCTGAAAATTGTACTGAAAACTGTACAGTTTTATAACATACATGTAGCGATTTATCGGTACCGTTCGAACGGTACAGTCTGATCGTAACGATTTATCGTAGCGTATATGCCCACCATAATAAAGCGGAAGAATTTGTTTGTTTGAACGTGCATTTGATTGCTAAACTCTTGAGGAAGGTTATAGGATACTTTTAATCATCTTCATCATTACCCTACTGCTAGCTTCTAATAAGTTTAAAAACATACTGAAAAATTTGTTGGTATGAATGAATGTTATAAACTACCTATGTTAAAAAATAGCCAATAAGGGCGTAATTTGGGTGAACAGTCTGTCTGTCATGTCAGTCTAAACATACGCCTTAACCGAGAATCCCAATTTATCTCGAGAGCTTTTAAATAATGTAATTCTGTTAGTTTGTCTGAGCTAATTTTCTGATGAATTTAATAACGGTGCCGCGTTCGTAGAAGTAAAGTTTCTCCATAATATTTCTGTCTTTATTCGAAATTTGCTTCATTCAACTGCCTGTCAGAATTATACTGAGAAATGAGTTCCAATTATACAATCCCTTAAAACTTTACCACGGAAAAAAACCGCCATGGGTATTTTTAGAAGTTGAAAATTCCAGCTTTTGTTTTTTTAATTTCAGTTCATTGTGTATGGTTTTCATTGTTGATTAATGTTTAGTAAACTGAAATGAGATTTATTTTGAATACAAAACTTTCTATTCGTAAAGCATTCAATTTTTAAACCAAAAATTTTTCTCTCTTTGCGTTATATTTTTTTAACTGGTATTGAAAATGCGATCCGAACTCAAACATGAATGTATCTAAAAATCCCTTTGATGCTAACCAAATACGTAATATGCAACAGAGTAAATATTTGAACTACAGGCAATAGCCGTAGGGGCTTTCAAGCTAAACAAATATATTTGTTTTACCAGTGCCTATACCTATAGATCGAAATTTTTGTTATAACCACTTGCTGTCCTAACTCTCCCCTACGAAACAGGGGTTCGAGTCTGCAGTCTGCCGCATATTGAATTATACCACTTGTATAAGAATTAAATTGAAAATTTAATGAAGAACCCCCAACATATCCCTTCATCTATACCATAGTTTCTCAACCTTATTTTTCCCACCGCCCATTTAGAGAATATATTTTTTTCAAGAGCCTCATATCTTAATGCGCCATCTCAATGCCCCCTCATTGTCTCTGGGTCTTCTACTGCCCTCCTGAAATTCTCAAACGCCCACAAGGGGGCGTTATCGCCCAAGTTGAGAACCTATGATCTAATACCAATATAATAAAGCAGAAGAGTTTGATCTTTTCTGGCTTTCCTTCTTTTTGCTCGGCTCTTTGGGTATTTTCGTGATGTTGAATAACCTATAACCTTCCTCAAGAAACTAGCTATCAAATCGGAAATAGCTTTTCAAATCCGACTGTTAGGTGCTTCCAGAGATTAGCGAGTTCAAACAAACAAACTCGAAGTAGTCCGTTGGAAAAGAAGGTATATTTTTATGCGCAATATCTGGAGTAGTTACGGTTGATTACTTGGATTATGCAATTTTATATAAGCCATTTATTTAAGCGACGAACGAGCTCTCAAATTACTATAAGTACTTACCTACCAACTAAATAGTTTTGGTCATAATAAACATTGAAAATGGTATTTTTTTAACAAACCAATAAAGCTACTATGTTGATATTATCAAAATCTACGATTTTCCTTGAGTTAATAATAAGAAAAAGATATTAAGCTGATTCGGTTACCGCACTACCGCAATCAATGTAGGAAGGTATTATTAGCTATACTCCCCTAATACAACACCAGAAACCTTGAAAACGACCTTCTTGAAGCACTATAATCGTCGTAGCAGCAGCTCGAATTACTTGGCTACCTTTTGGAAGCCGTCATTCATGTACCTACACTTGTTTTGTCATTTATATCTAATATCTCCGGCTGATCACACTGAGGTGAGGGGTTAGTATAGGACAGATGATAATATACGTACAGGTATAGGCGAGTGCAGAACTGCTTGCTCCATCTTGTCCTCACTGCGTCTCGTAAGTGTATAGCCTGACGTCACCTAGAACCCATTTAGATGTAGGCTTGTTATTTTCTAGTGTGTAGCTACATAATCATTTCATTCGCCAGGGCTGGTCAGTATTCACGTCGTCGGTAACGAAGGCGGCTCGTACAGCTACAGAGAGCGCTGTCAAGTACGGCGGCATCGCTACACAGAAAGTGTCCGAAATGGCAACTACCGTCACGGAAAAGGTAAGTTTCATTATTATTTCGACTAAAAATAACCAAAAATGTTCATGGAATAAAAGATTTTTTAACTCTTGATTCAGTGATTAAATTGCATTGCAGGTTTACAGGTACAGGTATTGCATTATTTTACAGGTACAGGTATTGCATTGTTTTACAGGTACCGATGCGTTCATTTGTAGCTTGCTTAGTTCTCTAATCGTCGAAGTTAACTGTCATTTTTGTATAACATTCTGAAAAGTAAGAACGTCTCAAATAGATAAGTACGTTTCAAATACTCAAGTAGCGTTTCAGTATTCGGGCATAAGAGTCATAAATGATCTTAAATTGCATAAATATAAATCTAGATTGAGATTCGGGAATATTCCTGAGATAAACATAATTTTGTGTATTGTGTGCTTTTAAAATGTGTGTGATTTTTACTATGGACTAGATCGTCTGAAATAAATGATTTATTTATTATTATTATTTATTTATTATTATTACCAGTCGGTTGCTGATCAGAATATTGGTAACGGATAATAAAAACTATCTTACTGCTTGTTGATGGATTCAACATTTATCCTGTAAGATGCGCTATCACGAAATCTTGTACCAATGTTACTTATCTTCCCTCAAAGAAATATTAGCTGTCATACATACATTAATGTTACAATATCGAAAGATCTACGCCTAGACGTTCTAAAGTTAGTTATAAGTTATCTCGCTCACGGTATAGTTTTAATTGACGGTAGTCTGATTTACCTCGCGCTGTGCCTCTGTTTGGTGCATTCGTTAAAACTTATGCCACTTTGTGTGTAGTTCGTATGAACTGCTCGTTTGATGTTCACCGGAGTATAATATAATTAAGATCGAACGGCTGATAGTATGAGGACTATGAAGCCTCTAGAAGCTCGAGCTGCACTTCTCAACCGAATGGAAATTCACAAATAAATGGATCATTTTGCGGGATAAAACATAATAATGTTTATGTTAAATAATATGGACAGATTATGTATCCTATCCTATCAAACGAGAAATATTCGTTTGTTTGTACTTACGTTCTCGGAAAACGCTCCAACGATTTCGCTGAAATTTGAGGTACGGGCGTTTACGGGGGCAAAAATCGATCTAGCTAGGTCTCATATCTGGGAAAATTCGTTTTCGACATTTTACGCAAAAAAAAATCCCAGTGCAATGTGGTTCGTAATTTCGAAAAAATTGTTGAGATTACAGAGTGGCTAAGTGGCTAGGGTATCCGCCTTCAACGCTGCGAGTTCGAATCTCTGCCAACGATAGTTAATTTTTTGTTTTGTAAGTTTATTTTTGTTCTTTTTTCTTTTTTAATTTTTCTCTTTGTGCACCCGAGCGAGCTCGGTCGCCCAGATATTCAATATAAAATGACAAGAGTACAAAAATGAGTTTATAGATAATGAGCGGTTTGGATAAAACCGAGTTTGGCCGACTCCATAAAACTGTATTCATTCAAAAAATAACTTTGTCAGTGTACTGAATGATTATAACTTAATACGTAAACTTTAATTCAATACGTTTATTATACTGAATGCCGTCTGCGAAGTCTGTGTGTGGAAATCGTTAAAAGTTTTGAATCAAACTTAACATCTTTCGAAGATAAAATTTATATGTCTGAATATGAAACTGTGTTCCTATTTCCTAAAGTAATCCTAACTGACAGGGCTTTACTGAGTAGTCCGTTTGGCAAATATAAACGACCAAACTCATCTATTCAAAACTTCCAACTAAAACTAAAATAAAACGCGGTTCAGTGGATATTGAAAAGCTGGAAAATCTCCCAGGGTTTTCCATATAATTCATGGATTTGGATTTCCAGTTATACATACGTTCTAGGTATATGCGATCAATACGCTTATACGCTTTGACGAAGCTATAATAAAAGGATATTTGCTGTTATTCATAATGGACTTTTGAGTTCCTATAGCTAAAAAAGCTGCTAGTTTTTTGTCATCACTTTTCATTGACATACAGTATACTTTACACCAGGCCAGCACTGGCAGCCAGTGGGACTGGCAGCCAGCGCTGGCTTAGTATTTTCCTTGTGTAAACAGCTTTTCAAGCCAAGCCAGCGCTGGCTGCCATCGCTGGCGAGAATAGAGCGCCCGTCTATTTATCAAGCCAGTGACCTCCACCCGCATACCCCTCGACCCCCACGCCAGCGTTTCGGACCCGTGTAGACGCATCACGCCAGTCACTGGCGAATGTCTGTAGGGTGTTTGTGTGTGAAAAATCCGTAAATGAATGGCCTCGTCTAAACAACAGGGGCCAGGCCAACGCTGTCTTGTCTGCAGTACTGGCGCCAGCATTACTGGCTTCGTATAAACTCTGCTTAAGAGTGACGAAAACAAAACTTTGTCTGAAGTCTTACTAAATTGATATTATATTATGTGAATGAGGTAAGCGTGGTTAAGTAATTCAAACCAAGAAATTGTCATTTGAGTGGAACTGAAAAAAAATGTAAAAACAATAAAAAAATCCTATTGAAAAATATTGATAACCTGGGTGACCTCTAGAACTTTTCAAACTGTGCTCCGTGCAGCAACAGCTTTGATCGAGATGAGTATAGATTACAAGTTTCAAGAGCGTAAACGAATCCACTCAACATTCCTCCAATATGACTTGTAGGCCTCCAAATACAAACATACCTACATAGAAACGATAAAACTTTTAAAACTATCATGGTCGTAAACACTATGAATGTTCGGCGTAGTAAAAGAGTGAGAAAGAGGGTAGACCGTTTCGTCAGAAAGTGATTACCCACAAACTCGCTAACTTTAGTTTACCGTGATCATGGCGCATGCAACTGTGCCGAAGTATCGAGAAACTCGTAAATCCTAAAATCATGGTAAATATCACGTTTATAGTTACACATTTTAAACTTTCGCTATCTGTAGACATAATTTAAACAAACTAACGGAACTTTATCGCGCGATTACCTTCGTTTATTATTTCCCGACGTTTCGAGTGCGTTACAGCTCACGTGGTCGTGGTGTCAAAGTCCCGTTAGTTTGTTTAACTAACGTTTATAGTGTTTAAAATGCATAGAAAACGCGCGATCGGAGTAGTCGCCGGGAAAAAATCACAAATGTAGACGGTTTTGTTTGTCATCAGGTCAACAATCGTAGTGGTTGGAGCGCTCTTGGCGGAAGTACTGAGACACGACGTGCTAGCAACTCGAATTCCTCCGCTCCATACCAGGGCCAGGGTTACGGAGCCATGAAGAGTTCCACGTCGGAGCCTTACTCACAGTGGTAAGTACTTAGATATTAAAACATTGAGCCGCCAACGCACATGGAGTAGGTACTTTTTCAGGATGTCCTGCGACCTCGTTTGAAGGGTACCACAATCATGTTTTGTTGCAAATGTCAAGTAAAATAAGGTAAAATATTCGTTTTTTTTTGTAAGTAAGTAAGTTCGTATGAGTAAGTGGCCAACTCTGGTGTTTTTTACCCGACTGCGCAAAGCAAATTTTTGTGATAAAGTTGAGGAACTGTAATGCGGCGTTAACACGCTCGCGAGCAAACAGACATTCAACGAGACAGAGATATGATTAGAACGCGCACGAAGTAACTCTCGCTCCCAAGGAAACCGAACGTGACAGAAGATAAATCTCCCGTTGAATGTCTGCAAGCGATCTGAACCCACCATGACAGTAATTTGTTTAAAATTTCGCCAACTCAATTAATATTTAGTGTCTCAATGACAAATGTCGTGTCTTACCTTATTTAATAAGGTAAGACATGTTTGTACCTACATGTTTGTTTACGTACCTACATGTTTGTTGCTCTGCTTCTTCACGGTTTTGGTCGCGAAGGAACAGGAGTAGAATCACCTAGTTCTTAAGACGTTTCAAAGTGGTACACTAGTTATCTTATTGAATAAACGACTTTTGACTTTAGTCTATGAGTCAACTCATGCTGTCGCATTCCTGTTAATGATGAATGAAAGCTAGCGCTCTAAAATTTGACAACAGTTCCGTTGAGATCTGCGGAAGAATAGAGAAAGAACTAGAGGACGTAAAATGTGTCAAAGTTGGAGATTTAAAAATAAATATTTTGAATCACTTCGATCCAGTGCTTGACTGAAATATACCGCAACAATACTGCCATATTTCATATTTTCTGAGGCATTTTTCTCTATTCTTCTGTACATTGTCTTGCTATTAGGCCTGTCTACGCGATTGGTGAAGAACTGAATCATTTTGTTTGTTGCCCTGATTCTTTATGGTGTTGGTCGCGAAAGAACAGGAGTAGAATCACCTAGCTCTTAAGACGATTCAAAGTGGTCATAGCGGTCCTACTGAATCAATGATATTTGAATTTAGGGAGTGGCCACATTGCGTTTACTGCAGCGCGTTTGTATCGATACAAACGCGCAGCTCAAAAACGCGCTGCAGAAAACGTAGTGCGGCCACTCCCTTATTTGGTGTCCAATCATAAATGATACGACGACAACAGTAACTACTTGGTAACTACAGTAACTGCCCCTCGATTCTATTAACAAACTTTTCTCAACCAAAGCAAAGTCAACTGTTTCGTTTTGTTTCATATTCTACTAATGGACCAATGAGGTTAGGTTATTTGAACCTGATTGTGACAGAGGCTTTTTGTGTGCGCTCTCAATCTCTTGCGATCTTTTGTTATATTTACAACTAGCATCCGCCTGCGGCTTCGCTCGCGTGCTACCTACCTGTATAAAAAGTGGCCTATGTGTTATTCCAGGTCATAAAAAGTGTATTCCAAGTTTCATAAAAATCCGTTCTGTAGTTTTTGTTTGAAAGAGGAACAAACATCCATAAGTATGTCTTCAAACTTTCGCATTTATAATATTAGTAGGATAGGATTTTCACGAATTTCATTGATAATAATGATACCTATGCGCAACTGCGAATTTTAGAAACCAGTGTTGCTAGCTAAATTGCTGCATGTTGCTAAAATGTTTCAAAACTTTATTCAAATAAGGAAATGGTTTGAATACATTACATTCATACATTCAAAGGTTCAAGATAGGCTGAACATTAATTTACCTAACTTATTTATGTGCCCACGCTTACTTTATATCTCTGATTTTTTCTGTTCTGTGGTTTCTATGTACTTATAAATTTAAGATTTATTCCGAAAACAATCATGATCGTCTAAAGTTAGACTGAGACTCAGCCAAAGCGGAGACAAAAGGAGATTGATTAAAGTTGAACAATCAATAAATTAGTGTAATCTCAGCCTTAAAGCTGGAATGTACAAAAATATTAAGGCATGTTGGCCCAGGGTCGCATTGCCTCTCTATCGCTCTCGCCTTGGATCGATTCGCCTTCTCGCTCGCACTCGCCTAAGCTGGCCTAGGTTGGCCCAACATGTGGCCCACCTTTAGAGATTAGTGTAATTTAGGTACGAGTACTAAACTGGCCACTTAATATTACATTTAAAGTTTTACTTACATGAATAAATCCATTAAGTTTTTTTTTCTAAAAGAACTTCTTGTGTAATAGGGTTTATCAAGCATCGTATAAGTATAAGTAACGAGCGTATTATCAGGGGGGTTTCACTCCGCAGTTTAGGTAGTTTAATACGTTCGGCCACGCGCCTCTTCGAGCAGGCGAATGGCAGTATGTTCCCACTTGCTGCTCGCTAGCCGCGCCGCGTGTTGTACCTATTTAAGCGACAACGACAACAGCGCCAGACAGCGACAGAGTTATGCGTGAAAGAGCGGCAACATTTAGGTGAATATCTCGCTAGGCACTAAGCGCTTATGCGATCTGAATTGCACTTTGTTGCACCGCAATTTATATAATTTCTTCCGGGAAGTGAGCCTTTTTTAACGTAGTACTATTATTTATCCTGTGGTATTATACCGAACAAAGGCCGTGTTGGCCGAGGGGATTAGTACCTCGACTTTCAATCCGAAGGGCGTGGGTTCGAAACCTGGTCGTGCATCAATGGATTTTTCGTTTCGAAAAATTTTTATGCGCATTAACACGAGCTCTAAACGGTGAAGGAAAACATCGTGAGGAAAACCATGGCTTAGTCAGCCCCATGTAGATCATGTCTTTCCTGTGGTTATGGCCGGTTAAGCCGAGAAGATGGTGTAGGTGCTGGGCAAGCCTACTTCATCTCAACATTGTCCCAGGCACTACAGTGTCTCGTTAAGTGTAGGCAAAGATTGCCTCCTGACACTGTATAAATCTTAGTCTTCATCTTTACTAATCTTTACTAATTACATAAAGCGGAAGAGTTTGTTTGTTTGAACGCGCTAATCTCAGGAACCACCAGTCAAATTTGAAAAATTATTTCTGCATTTGATAGCTAAACTCTTGAGGAAGGTTAAAGGCTACTTTTCATCATCATATTCCATCACTACGGGGGCAACGCCGCGAGGGCGCTGCTAGTCATCTAATAAAGATAGAAAGGCCTAAGTTTATACCGAACATTCCAGGAACGAGCAGACTCAACCGTGGCAGGAATCTGTGACCACTCGCAACCTGGACACGCGCGACCTCTCCCGCGCCGGCGTGCCCAGCCCTCCGCCGGACGTCAAGGAAATCCGCGTGCAGAAGCAAGAGGAGTCCTGGGATTGGCTTAACAACTAGCCAAGTACGTATTATCTTGGATTCCCAGGACAAACATTTGTGTGAACATTGATGTTTGTTTTGTGTCTGGGTGTTATAAAGTATAAGAATCTATGTATTTATAAAAAATATATAAGTATTGTATCAGTTATCTGGTTCTCATAGTACAAGCTTTGCTTAGTTTGGGGCTAGATGGCGCTGTGTGAAAAATGTTTACCAATATTTATTTAGTATACCAATATTTTTAAACTAGACCTTTTAACTTAAGGCTGAGACTCCACCAAAGCGGAGATGTGTGAGATGTGTTTTAAATTACCAATAGAATTTCAAAAGACGAGATGACATGTTTGAATAACGAAATTCTATTGGTTGTTTAAAACACATCTCAAACATCTCCGCTTTGGTGGAGTCTCAGCCTTAGGTTAAAAGGTCTAGTTTAAAAATATTGGTATACTAAATAAATATTGGTAAACATTTTTCATACAGCGCCATCTAGCCCCAAACTAAGCAAAGCTTGTACTATGGGTACCAGATAACTGATTGAATACTTATAATTTTTTGCTAAATACATAATTATTATTCTTTATAACACCAAGACACGAAACAAACATCCATGTTCGTCACACAAATGTTTGTCCTGGGTGGGAAACGAACACGACCTACAGCGCAGAAGGCAGAGCTACTACCAACTGAGCTAAGAGGCCAGTCAATAATTCCGCAGAGCTCCATGAATTCTACTATAGTACTTCACTTTCCCGGCTATCCTACTTCTCAATATTCTCCCTACTATCTTCTAACTTTCTGATTATTCTACTTTTTTTAATGTTTCTTCCTTAAATCCTCCTTCTTACTATACTGCTTCTACTATAAGTTATTACCAGTGATCGGCGTAGGTAGTGCCATTCACGGGAATGAGTGACCGTTAACTTAACATGGATATGCCTTTAAATCCCGGGAAATATAACGATTTATTTTATTAAACAGGTTTTTTTAGGAATTCGTATTAATACGAATAAGGGAGTGTACACATTGCGTTTTCTGCAGCGCGTTTTTGAGCTGCGCGTTTGTATCGATACAAACGCGCGTTCGCAACGTGTTTTTTTCCATACAAAAGCGAACTGGGAGGGGGTCTGCGCGTTCGCATCGCGTTCGAATGGCGTTTGTATCGATACAAACGCGCTGCAAAAAACTCAATGTGTACACTCCCTAAACATACGAACAAAACGAACAAAAATACGAATTCCTAGTACCTATTCAGCTTTATGCAAATATATATTATTGTATTGATCACAACAAAAAATGGTGCTTATTGAGATGTAAAAGAAGAAAATTCAGTTTCTCTAAACCAGAAATTAGTAAAGTATTCTGATTATGTCGTCGTGCGTACTCATGATGTCTTAGACAGTTAAACTTCAACATCGACATTCAGAAAAATATTCCCGGGAATCCCGGGGCATGTCCACATTAACATTATCATTCAGGTTCATTGACCCAAAATAGCACTACCTACGCAGATCCCTAGTAATTACTAACCTCTACCTGTGGTATCGGTATACACATTTTTACCCGGCTGACTGTCAAGTCACAGGGTTATGTTATATTATTATAGTGGCATCCATTTATTGTCTTTTTTTCAGGTGATTCGAAGAACTAGCAACGTAGCGACCAAGGCGATGACCAGATCGAAGATAGATTGGCTTAGATTAAGTTACTCATGACGTCCTAACATCAGATAACTATTCAGTTCGAAACTCAAGCGAATCTAGCCTTTAAACCGTTAACGTAAGAGGCTATTCTCGTAGAACAGTAACCTTTATATTGACTCTTTTTTTTTTCATAGGATTTTGTGGCTACTTTATGTAGATTCGTGTAGGTCACTGTCTGACTTGTGCAATCATTATAAACGTCAGAGATTCAAAACATATTGCATCTTCTGTACGTCTAATCCATAATTTCAGATCAAAGTATTAAGTTCACTGTTCAAGACAGGTTTCCATTTCGTTCAGAGTTTAAGATGCAGTTTTGATTCACAGTTAGTATCTAAGGCGCTAGACACACAGAAAAGGCGTAAGACGCAGACGGGGCGCGGACATTTGTCTCTTCCACGTCCCTTTTATATAAAATGTATAGAAGCGTCGCGACGAAAAACATACAGAAGAGACGGGGCGCGGGCGCAACGCTGTTCGCTGGCGCCCTGTCCGCGACGCGTCCTCGTCTTACGTCTCTTCTGTCTGGCCTGCACCTTAAATGCTATAGTTTCATAATTACAGTACACAATTAAGTTTTAGATGAGTTATTTCTTTAGTTTGATTTAAAATTATTCTCACGGATCTTATCATCTGTTCATAATGCAAACCTGATTTGAGTTTCCTTTCAAAGTACAATAATCATTCCAAATTTTGTGATACATCGAAGCATTTTTATTTAGCTATAGGTATTCTAAATCCCGTTACGATAAATCTTTTGTGGTCTAGACATAAATAGCCATGGTACAGTTTATTCTGTATGCTTGTTGTAGTACTTACATGCATTATTTTAGTGTGCGTGAACTTAGCCCACACACACTTAGACAATATACTCATGTTATTTCGATACAACAAGCTATACAGGGTGGAAAAAATGAATGGGCCATGGAGGGAAAGTACTTTAAATCTTAAAGATACAATATTTTACTTAATGGAAATATTCTTTTATTTTTAAAAGAAACATAATTGCATTCATAGTTTTACTAAAATTCGCTTGCTTCATCCAGGAATCGAACTAGCTAAAAAAACAAAAAATAAACTCTTATCTTGACGTTGAATGTACCGACTAGTGGAATAAAATATTCCACTAGTCGATACATTCAATGTCAAGATAAAATTTCTTAAAGAAACATGAGGTCTTACACTCGTCTGTCGTACAAGATATCCATGAAATCTAATCTTTAGTACACAAGGGCTTTAATTGCAATTTAGCTCTACAGTGGAATGGTGAGAGGTATCCAACAGTGCGATTCAGACTTTCACGGAATGTATTCCGAATTCGGAAAAAAACGTTTCTTCGATGAAAAAACGTCAGCTTTTCGAAGAAAATCATCAAATCGAATGCGTAGTAAGTAAGTAAGTAGTGAACATTAATGTTAGATTGTATTATATTTTTTATTTCGAAAACCAAATGTTTGTTATAAATATTTTATCCTGACATTAATCCTATCGATTAGTCGAATTAAATAGCGAGGTTTATCTTTTGAATTTTTAGCTGGTCCGATTCCCGGGTGAGGCAAGTGAATTTTAGAAAATCTATGAATGCAGTTTTGTTTCTTTTTAAAAATAAAGTAACGTTTCCTTTAAGTGAAATAATCTATCTTAAATATTTTAAGTAGTTTCCCTCCAGGGCCCATTCATTTTTTCCACCCTGTATAAACTGGAAATGGTATAGGCTCTTACCCAAAGATGAATCGAATATTGGATGTGGTAGGTCAGATACTATAACGTCGTCATGTAAGACATACAATGCGCAGTCTTTTTCAAATATTAGTTTTTAAGAGTATTTTTAACTTAATTCCAACCTTATAATCTAACAGTTATAGCAGAGATTCCATTATTTAGGTGAACGGGAGTGGCGTTGGGGACGGCATCGTCCGCTAAAGACGGATTATTAGACAAAGAACACACGTCCAGAAGCTCCATATCCTTAAGTATGGAGTTTTAAAGGACTGAAACATTAATGTTACGTCTAAGCGGATGATAAGATAGTCATATCATCATAGACTATAAAATCATTAACATCTAAAGAGTCAACATTTTGACTCAACAGTCAGTAACAACTCTGACTCTAAACAGTCGGTAACATCTTCGACTCATAACACCGATTCCGGACAGTAACATAATTGACTGCGACTTGGTAACATCTCTGGCTCATGTTGGTAACATCTCTGGCTAATGTTGCTAACATCTCTGGCTCATGTTGGTAACATCTTTGACTCATTTCAGTAATATTAGACCGTAAATTGCGATGTTGAAGGAATTAAAGTACGCGTAAGCTCTTTGGGAGCAGTTCTCAACCTTGTTGGCTATTATCTTAATTTGTCTCTGTCATTGTAAACACTGTAAACGGGATATTTACCATGAATTTGGATTTTTGAGTTTCCCTATATTTCGGAACAGTTGCATGCGCCATGATCACGGTAAACTAGTTTTTAGCGAGTTTGTGGGTGATCACTGGCAGACGAAACGGTCTACCCTCTTTCTCAGTCTTTTACTATAACATCCATACCACCGGTTTCCGGTAACCGGTGGTATGGATGTTACCCACAAACACGCTAAAAATTTTAGTTTACCGTGATCATGGCGCATGCAACTGTGCCAAAATATCGGGACTCATAAATCCAAAAATCATGGTAAATATCCCGTTTAAATAGTGTTTACAATGTTTGCAACCATGATAGTTTCAAAAGTTTTGTCTCTGTCATTTGACCCGCGAATAAACCGATCGAATATTTCCCAACAAGGCTGAGAACATGAATTTTATTTGCTTAATTTTAGCAGTTTTGTGAATTTGTGTTGCCTTCTGGCAATGCTATATATCTTATGCGCCGAAGGCAAAACCAGTTGTGGTCTCGCTCGTTTTCTATGGAAAGCGAGAGAGACCTAGCTAGTTATGCTTTGCGGGGCATCGTTATTATTGATTTAACGTGGCTTTTCAATTTGTTTAAAATCGCATCTTGCGGTCTAGCAGTTCAACTGGTTATTTAGGGACCTATCAGATAGAGCGGTCACGCGGTCAAGCGTTCAAGCGGTCAGTTTTGCGTTCTTTGTATTCTATTGCGTTAAATAGATATACTCACACAGGAGGCATTCTGACCGCGGCGGTCAAGTAGAACAACGCAGTTCGTGAGCAATTGCACGCTCGAACGCAGAACGCTTGACCGCGTGACCGCACTCTGTTTTATAGATCCCTGAATTCGGTCGTTATTTATTGGGGTAGTTGCAAGCTTCTAGTCGCATGTTTCTATACCCATTCAAATGACTTCGTGAGTGACTAGTAGAATTTTCACTGTCAAAGTGCATTGTCTGTCAAACATGGCGACGTATCTGTGGTGGGCCGTCATGGGCGTTACATTTAAGAATGTTTGTTATTTCAAATTTTAAATAGAGGCCATAAGTAGTACCATAGGAATGGTTGCTGTTAATTAGTTGTCACGCGGTAGTTCCAAAGCCGGCTGTAATGCTGTTGGACTGATTAGGGTATTGCTGCCTGCTTTAGAAAACGCTTAAGCGTTGAGACGTTGAGATTGTCTACGGGGCTGTTTCATATATTGTGCCTCTTTCGTCTGGCAGTTTAGTATATTCATTTATTTAGTAGTTTATTTAAGTATGTTTCTCATATTTAGTAAAACTCAGCATTATTTAAATAAATATTATTTTATTTTCTTTCTGATAATTTCATTTCTTTACCATATTACATTTATTTATTTTACGAAGTTCGTTTAGCCTATGTTTTAGTATTTTTAGTTGCCGGCTTTTAAGCTTAGGTACTCTTAAAACGGGCTACATGAATTATAACAGTTACACTTTATTTTGCTTACATTTCATGATTTGAATAATTTGTACTTTATTCATTCTCATACCAATCTTAAGTATGCTTGTCACCGACGCCATTTTATAACAGCCTTCACGACAAAATGGCTGACTACAGTAAATTTCCAATCATAACATCTTTGTCGACCTACATGGTTCACACAACGGTGTACCTTATTATAAGTGTTGTAGGTCGACTGTTAATTGTTTGAGGCCTGATCGTAGAGATTATTATTTTGTGGAAAATTGTATTTTTTTACTACGGATCGGTGGAATGGGGCGGGAATTAGTTCACAGGTATCTTACACATCGAACTAGTAGAAATATCCGTGACTGTCTAAAAATACTATTTCGCTGTAAAATAATATCTGTACGAGTTTGGGTTAAAGCTCGCTGCTGATTTTGTCTACGGGAGTGGCCTCTGCGTTTTCTGCGGCGTGTTTTTGAGCGTTCGCATCGCGTTTGTTTGTACACAATACCTATTTATTCTGTGGAAAGCGAGTGTCTGCGTGTTTGTATCGACACAAACGTGCGTTTGTATCGATACAAATGCGCAGCTCAAAAACGCTGCAGAAAACGCGACCCGCTGGCCTGACTTTCGCGGCTAATTGGCGCGTGGCATTAATAATTTTACCACCAATGACTTTTTCAAAAATGGGAAGACAGGTGACGCACTGACATCGCATACCAAAGCTTGGGCTCGGTGCACCATTACATACACTAAAACAAACACATTGCTCCATTTTACTGTTGCCAATAACTAGGATAGAGAGAAATTAAACTGTTGTGCGAGCGAGACAGGAATGGCTAGCGGCGGTCTTCTGTCGGCTCCGGCCGAATTGAGCCGATAACGATAGAGCCCAGCTGCTCTGCAATGTGGTCTCGCTCGCACGACTGCTTTATTTGTTCTCCCTATCCTTGTCTATTAGCAAATCCGAGGTGCGTTCGAGACGAAGTTCTTTATCTTCCACTTTTTTAAAAGATCATTGTTTACCCCTAACATTTTTTGGAATTGGTGATACCAATCCAATCGCATATCGTAACCATTGTGAAAATTTAAATTACCTGCATAATATTAAGTTATTTACATGTCTAAATAACTAGCCTATTTTGCTACTTTATATTATACTTTATAGCATAGCAGTTAGGAATAAAACAGACTAACATGTAATTTCCGCATGTGCAATGATCGCAGCACACATCAAAATTATTTGTGTTCCTAGCTGCTTCTCTTACCTATGCCAGCCGTACACGATCAAGTTCACCGTCAAGTTTGCAGCGGACTTGATGCGGCGTCCAGTAAACTTGACGGTGTATGGCTATGGGTGTGCATTACAAGTCTACTTGAAGCGAAAATAGAATTTCGTTCTGCTGACTTGATCAAGTTTGCAGCGTCATGTAAACTTGAAGATGTGTGTGAGCGTTCAAGTATGCATGACGTTAGTTGGTCAATTCTTTTCGCTTCAAGTAGACTTGTCATGCACACCCATAGCCATAGACCGTCAAGTTTACTGGACGCCGCATTAAGTCCGCTGCAAACTTGACGGTGAACTTGAACGTGTATGGTTGGCATTAATATGCGACATTCTTAAAAACGTACTTATTTCGTAGCAATACGACACGTCAGTTTGACAGTGTGGTGGCATCAAAAATTGAACAAAATATCCGTTTAAAATATGACTAAGTGGTAACTGTGGCCAATGACCTGCTCATTAATTAAATGTTGTAGAATAATGTATTCAAATACATTGTATGCGGAATTGATTAGTCTGGTTTATATCTAGCAACATTTCTGATTTTATATTATTTTAAGAATTATCTTGCTTAATTTGATTATAATGTTAACTCGAAATCTGCTTTCATAGGAACTGATCTCTCAGAATTTTGCCACTGATAAATCAACAACCCACAGAATAAGCACTAAATTGTTAGTACAGTTGTCACAATGGATCTAGGCATTCGTGAAGTTGGGTTTTTCGCTGCGCAGTAGAAAATTTTGTATGAAAAAGTTACACTACGCATCAAAACGGCTAACTTCACGAATGCCTAGATCTATACATACATTTTTTTTAAATATATCTGCCACATTAGTCAACTCAGAGGCAGAATTTTTTCTAAGAAGGATTGTCTTCGTCTCTTTAATGGCTTGCATCCCGCTTAGCCTTCAGAGGTGCGACCCATCGGAATCCCGTACGGGACGTGGACCGACTTCAAAAAAAGGAGGTTCTCAATTCATCGGAATCTTTTTTATTTTTGTCCTTTTTTATGTAGGTATGTTCACCGATTACCGATGCCTCGACCGATTTGGAAAATTCTTTTTTTGTTTGAAAGTATACACTTTCCGATCGGTGCCATAAAAATTTGGTGAGAATCTGTCGGAGTTATAAGCAGAAATGCACGGTATGAGCAGAAAATTGCTCAGCTTATAACATTGAAGTCTTATTATACTTTATGTAATATGACTAATATGTATGTTTTGTATGTTTGTACTTTTTAAAACGTGTCCCGTTCCGTCCGGGACGCGTAAAATCATGTTACATAAGCAGCGACATTCATTCGAGTATGCGAAATGTATTTCCTTTGTAATAGAACTTAGAACGGAACAAAATGTTCAGTGACAACCACTTCTGTTGTAGCATCGTACGTCATTATTTATAACGTCAGTGGAAAGGCCAAAATGCGATTTGTGGGAAATCAACTTTAAACTTGAAACTTTAAAGTTGATTTCCCACCGATCGCATTTTGGCGCTTTAGCGTTTCTTCCTTTCCACTGACGATATGAAATTACTTACATTAATTTCAAGCCTTATCAAATTTGAGAATCAAATAAGAGTAGGTGTAGATAATATGAACAAAAACCGGAAAAATGATTTTCAAAAACATAATCTATTATTTTTCTACACTTAACATTCATCACTAACATTTAAAAATCACAAGGGGAGCTTAGGTACTTACTTATTTTGAACTTAATAGGACAAAAGCCATAATAGTAAATACTCTTAAAAGAAGTACCCTACCTACTTAATTAAATACTTAGTGAAGAAAAAAATATCTAAGGCCTGCTTAACACTTTGGACCTATTTATGATAAACGTTAGAAAATAATAGATATATTGCGACAAAATTATGGTAGTCTTCCATATATATGAGTTGTTTTGTTTTCTCAGCTGCATACATTAGCGGCGACACCGAAATAGATCGGATTTTCTTTCTTTAACACTTAACAGAGGATTCTTTTTATATATGCAAGTACCTACATTCTACAGTTGTCACAATGGACTAGGAATTCGTGAAGTTAGGCTTTACGCTGCGCAGTAGAAAATTTTGTATGAAAAAGTTGCACTGCGCATCGAAACGGCTTCACGAATGCCAAGATCCGTTGGAACAAGTGTACGTTAGTGAATATTTGCCTATCTACAATTGTTTATTGAAATAACATTACAAGTTTAATTTATATTACCATGTAAAGTTTGAATTGTTCATAGATAAACATCTACTTTGTTTGTAGGTAGGTTCGTTAAAATATATTATGACAATAATTACAAATATTAGGATTAAATTTTCCCTCTATTTATATAGTTTTAATATAATGTTGTAAAAGCAGAGAGATTTATTGGAGGATTTATGAAAATAATTCTGAAGTCCGAGATTCATTTAAAATACTTAATATACCTTCAAGTTTTATTTACCTAGTTCTTTTAATCTTAAAAGAGACAATTCATCGACCGACACACAAAAGAAAAATGAAAACGTCTAAGCTTGTATAATAAATTACTTCAGTAGAAGATAAGTACTTATCTATTTACTCAATTGATAAACATTCTATTTATATTTCTAATCATATTATAATAAAATAACGTTTTTTTTTTTCATAGCAGACTAAGAATGTTGAAAATTTAATATTTTAATCCAGAGCATACTGTGTGAGAACTTTACCGCCGCGGTACAAATAATGAAGCATTGAAGGTATAAAGGGGGCATGGGGATTTGTACCAAATTAATACTATCCAAGAATTAAATTCCATCTATGACCCACGATATGCTATCAAAGCTAATCCTTTGTTCTGACACTTCTGTCCACGTGAGTTATCGTCATTGAACTTCAATTCCTATACATTTTTCTATATGTTATCTATAACTTTAGCGATTGTAGTAGTAATATGGCTAGAGGGGCTGATATTACACCAATAAACAAGGAAAATGCGCGCGGCTTGCCGCTTCAGTGGAAATAAGCTTTTAAACATTTCTATACTTACCTACTTATAATTTATTAAAAAATTTACAAATGCTTTTTTTAATCCTTGTGTTTTTTTAAACTAGCAACTACATAATACCGTCTTCACGTTATCTCCCTTTATCCTCATAGTACCTACATAGAAACGTATGGTGCTCCCACCCACACTGCTGTTTAAAAATGTTTAAGTATGAACATTTTCTAACACTAATACATTTAAGTACTAACATATTGTTAGGAATTGTTACATTCTGTTAGGAATTGTTAGATGTTTTGAGAGCTCCTAGAAAGCTCCTTTAGAAATATTTACGAACATTACCTAACATAAAAACATTTTCTTAACATTGTGAATTGGTGATCAAATGTTTGCTAAGAAAGGGCCTTACTTATGAAAGATGTTTAACGTGAAACACTGGTTAAACAACGTCCTGTCTTTATTTGTGGATAGTGACAAACAGAGACAGGACGTTGTTCAACCAGTGTTCAACTTTAAACATCTTTCATAAGTAAGGGGGAAAATGTTTAAGTACTATCGTTTGTAAACATTTTTAACAGCAGTGAGGGAGCACCAATAGAGTAAATATAGATGCATTTAAGTATCATATTTTTAAGCAGGTCTTAGGTAAAATTTTGAACAACTAGGTTCTGGACAAAAAATAATAGTATTTCAAATAGGGATTTTAATAATTGCCATAATATTTTTACTTACCATCAACAGTAGGTTAAGTGAATCCGTTTTTTTTTATAAAATATGTTTTTTCGTATTTTTTGTGATAGTAGGTACCTATATGTCTGTCTGTTTAAATCTTTGTGAAGTATTACGCTATATTTAGGTACCTATTAATCGTATCATAAAAATATAAACCTATAAACAGGGTGTGGCAAATTCTTGGTCACTGAAGGGGAGAGAGCTACCTTTTCTCTTGTAGTTAGAAAGTTTTGTTCTTAGGAAACTATTGTTTTATTTTAAAGAAAAAAATAAATGCAGTTTTAGATTTTTGAAAAAAAGTACATTTAGCCTAAAAAAATGGCTACAAAAAAAGGCTACTTTAATTTATATCTCATATCTGGGAAATTTCTTTATATTTTTTTGGCATTTTCTCGCAAAAAGTGGTTCGGAATCCGTGCAATGTGGTTCGGAATTTCCTGCTGCAACCTGTCGGCTAAGCGGTTAGTTAGAGTATCGGTGCCGCGAGATCTAATCTCAGCCATTGACAGGTATTTTTTGTTTTTTTATAAAATAGAGAAAAATGTTATTCGTAAAAAAGAACATTTTTTAGAATAAATTTTAAAATTTTCTCTATTTGCACCCGAGCAAAGCTCGGTCGCCCAGATTGATGATTAAAGTACGTTGTACCTTCAGCATTGTATTTTTCAATAATAGAAAATAATTTAAATCAAATAAGTGTAGGTATGTGGTATGTGAATGTCGTTGGGTAACGAACTCTTTTGGGAAGACTGTGATAAGATGTTTAGGCTAGTATCGTTTTCTTCACAAAGTTTTTAACAAGCTTGCTTATACCTACCTATTACATTTATTTATTACTCTGGTCATATAAATTCATACATACCTACATATATATAATTGGCTTGACCATTTAGAGCATAAGCGCACTAAACGTCACCAACGTGCTGCAAACCCTGTAACGTCTTCAGGGTCCTTTATCTGTAGAAAATGTGGTCGAGGCTGCCACTCCCGCATAGGCCTCTTTAGCCACGAACGAAAATGTTCAAACAACTGTTCTGTAACATGACGCCACCTAAAACATCTGTAACAGATGACCAAAGGCCAATGATGGTGATGACATATATATTCATGCCAAATATATTTATGGGAACGGGCCTAAGGACCCTTTCATGAAAGGTCTTTTAAGACAAATATTATCTATGTATCTAGTTTAGGAGTCAACCTGGGTTCTTAATCGTTTCTCAGACTATTTACTTCTTAATTATTTCGTTATTTATTTTTTAAATACATCCTCTTGTGTGTGATACCTGGATATTTTAGGCATTTTGTTAAATATTAACTGATAAACTAATAAACAAATTTAAAAATAGTATTATGTTGCACAGGTTGACATTCTTACCGCATTTACCTACCTATAATTTGTATTAAATATTTATGTAGGTAAGTGGAGAAAAATGCATTAGCTAGGTAGTTATTTATTATACTTAATTAACCAAGTATGTTCTTTTGGAGCTTACAATTCGAATTTTATTAAATGACAAGCCATAAATGATGGCTTGCCATTTAGAAGTCTATTTGATTTCATTCGTTTATCACTTGTAACTATCTTAAATTGTTATGTTGTGTGCCTAGCTTTTAAGTTAGCATATACTTAAGTCGATTTAAAACGTATTATGTAAAGCTTCTATTTTTCTTTATGTGGTCTTTAAATTAAAAATTGTATAAGAATTTATAAAAAACGCTGACAATTACTTCAAATTAAGAAACGGCTCAATTAAGGCCATTTTCACACTTACGTTTCGTGTTTATAAAACCAGCTATATTGTCATCTCAAGTTTTTAAATAGTCAAATTCGATCTACTTAAACACGCTCTTATTTAATTTAATTTTCTACGTACGAAATGAGTTTTTTTGATCTACAAAACGATTGATACTTAGGTGGTACCTACTTATTAAAATAATCGATTAGGTTACTACTTTAAGTACCTACAATACTTTATTACTTTTCCAGTAAGTACCTACCTGTTTATTTACAGAAACATAGCAGCTGTTTTTCTACTATTTTTTTTTAGGTTTTTTTTCCTATTTTAATTACTTATTATGTAAATAAGAGCTAGTTTACGTTATAATTAAGGATAGATTTATTTGACACTTTTCTGGAAACGGTAGGTATATGTTTAAATTTAATTATTTAAGATATAAGTAATTAGTAAAAATTTTTATAGAAATTTATCGTAACATGGACAACTTGCAGGTAATAATAGGCCATTTCTTTATACTTAAGTTTTTAAAACAAAAGCGAAAATTAATTTAATGTGCTTCGGCCTACAAATTATGATTATTTACAAGAGTAAGATAAGATCTAATAGCCTCTCCACGCTTGTACACACGCGAATCATGGCGTGAAATCGCGGTGCGAATCACGGTAAAAACTGCCACAGTTCTACATTCGCAGAGGTTTGCGCCTAGTGCGCCTTGCGAACCCTTTGTTGCGGGATAAAAAACCGATAACAAACGGGGACGAGGCGCGAGCGACGCGAAGCTGCAAAGAATATCTCGGATCTACCTCCACCAACACGTAGTAGGTACACTAGTAAGTCTGTGACCCATAGGTACGAGTAGGTACTCATGGTTCGCGGTTGGTTCGCACTTCGTGCGCAAATGTGGAGAGGCCCTAAAATCTGGTGTGGTAAACAAAAATACAATTTTTTGCAATGATGTTTCCAAAAGGGATCGATGTTTTTATTTCTGTGTTAACTTTAAATAATATATAATTATTACTCGGTATAAAGCTAGACGGATTTGTATTGACTAGAGACCAGTGCCCTTTCCAGTGCCGTAAATAAAGCGATGGCCATGAATAAGGTGCTTACCCTAGGCATAGAACTTACCAGGACCAAAATTTGGTCCTGCATGGCGATTCACACATGATAAAATAGAAAATTTTCTTTGAAAAATGACGTTTCTTCGCTGAAAAAAAGTCAACTTTTCGAACAAGATCTTCGAATCGCATACATTTGGTCCTGCATGGCGATTCACACATAATAAAATAGAAAATACTCTTTGAAAAGTGACGTTTCTTCGCTGAAAAAAAGTCAACTTTTCGAAGATATTCAAATCGAATAAATTTCGAGAAAATATGAATCGCCCTGCTGAAACAAAAAGTAATTTTGGGTTCATTTCCATTTTTATTGTCTTTGCTGGGTTAAAGCATTTTCTACTTACGGCACTGATTTTGACCCAATATACAATACCAACTATCGCCAAATTGATAGCTACCTACTTAAAGTGCGGTTAGTTTTTTCTCATAATAATATAACCGTAGGTAGGTACCCTTGAAATTATGTAAAACAATTAAACTGACATTCTAGGGTTAGATGCGGGTAGGTACTGGTATGGTAGGTAGGTATGCTTGTGGAAAATATCTTGTAATAAGACTTGCTATCAAATAATTGATAAAAATGTCTCTTCATGTAACTTTCCAAATGTTGGACCCTAGCTTGTAAATAAAAAACTGAGTAATGACGATTCGTTTTTTATTTTACATAAAGTATCAACCTGATAATAATTATCATAAATACCTGGTAATAAAAGAGCTATCAACCCAATAGAGATTAAACAAATAAGTAGTACCTACTTATTTCAATGAAATAATGATTAACATAGGTACTGTGCATACATATTAGTGGTCAAAGTACATAAGTTTAAATATGAATACAATTACATACCTACTTGCGAATACATGAATTCAGATGTTATTTCATTCAGACCCTTATTAACCAACTGCTTGTTCAAACATGGGTTTTGCAAATTTTTTCCATCAAAAACGTCATCTATGAAAATTATTTAGTTGTTCTGTTAAAGACAGTTTTAGAATACGAGCCTTGAGGTATGCAGTCACAATAATTAATATTATGTACTTTACAAATTAAGAGATGATCTAATTAGCTTACTCATAAGTAACCCACTTATTTCGGGCACTTATATTATAACAGATAGAGGTATAGAAGTAGCTAATCAAGTCAAATTAATCTTATTAGTCACAATCCCTTACAAAATTTATGTTCCTAAAAACTTACCCAACACCTGCACTCCCTTTTCAACTTACTACAAAATTCACAAGATTTTTTTATCACCAAATATACCACAGACATTTGCAAAAATTATAAAAAATATATAATAATGGAAAAATAAAGGACAAGTTTATTGACAAATCAATTAGGTACCACCTGAATATATACTAGTCACTACTGAATATATAACAGGAATGTATACTAGTCTCCTATTGTTGCTTAACAAAAAAAAATCCTTACAAAATATTTAAATATTACATTCTTCATATTGTAGAATGATTCATATTCTAAAACTAAACTATATGGCCTCTATTAATAAACTCGTGTTACCTTCTGTCGAAATTGCGCCACGGATTTAACTATTGCCATCCTTTTTTGTTAGACAGTGACAAATAAGGATGGCAATAGTTTAATCCGTGGCGCAACTTTGACAGAAGTTAATACGAGTTTATTAATAGAGGCCTATATGAATCCATTAATTGTTGAAACTGACAGATTTTTAGCATTTTATTTGTTTTTATATTGATAAGAGATGCAAAGATGAAGAAAAGCTACAATGATCAAAATTCTATTATATTATGTGAAAACCTTCAACAACTATTAAACTTAGACCAATTTATGATGCCCACATGTAAAAATAGATATCTTGCCAGTGATTCAGATATTGTATGATTGGCCCACTTAGGATAGACAGCATGGGGACTTTCTTGGACATAGAGGTCAATGTACTTTCAATAACATTCTTAGAGTAGCCATTGTACATTGGACTCCTCAAGAGGTACAATACAAGGCTCAGTTTTCTGCGGCTTAGCTCCAGTCGTTGCTCTTGTGACATGTCCTTCATGTGCTTGCTATAAAGCTTCATGCAGGCAATATCCACACTCAGGGCTACTAGCCACTGCTTCCAGGTTTTGGTACCAAACACTCTCATAGCTGCCAAGTGGATTATCGGCTTTAGAATATGAATTGACTCAGCATACACTAAGTCTTTAACATCAAGCTTAGTGTACTGGTCATCTTTGACTCTCACCGGCTGCCAGTCCCGGAAAGCCACAGGAGGAGCACCATCAACACGACGCACAACCCTTCCTGACCTCTTCAGTGTGAAGAATGAGTCTTCCTCTTCAATTTCCTTTCCCTCTGTGAACTTTCTTCTGTGCAAAGCTGGAATGGCTGGATGTGAGATAGGAACCTCCTTGAATCTGTGAAGGAGGACCAGTGCTGAAGCGCACTTGAAGAGTTGAAGTATCGTGGCAGCAGTCCATTTCCCGCGTGTTCCCCATCGGTTCTTCACAACAAGTTCAATGAACACCTCACTGTAGTGAATGATGGTAAGCCATACTTTGATCTGCTCCCGCAGGCCGTAGTATTGTGTCTCGTTGGCGTATGCTTCGCGAATAAGACGGTCGTTGTAAAGAGATACTAATTTTGATAATGAATAAACCAACTCAGAAACGACAGGCGATTTATTGATCTTCCCGGCGATAAAATACGAAGACCAAGTAGCCACAGTCTCTGCATCGGTGACGAGGTTCGGGTTGCTTATAACCCATCTTTTGTACGCGTCGAAGGCTTCCTTCAGCGAAAGGCTCTTGTCCATTTTTAATGTTTTATTGAGCTGAGTCGCTGCAGATTTTTAGAGAGAACTCGTTTTGTGGATGCACTCTCGGTCTTAACTGTACAGGCGGGCACGAAGTTCACAGATATTTCAGTAAATTCGACATCAACAGCCAAAACACAAATTCAAAGCTTCTTATGTACAGATATCACACAGTTTAACTTTGTCATTTATAAACAAATGTACGTGTTGCTGTGAAGAGATATTGGAAGAATTAATATTAACCAGATTGAAAATAAGAGTTACAAAAGACGAACTTGTTATTCCCCACAATGCAATGCTCGTTCGCTCTCCAAATAAATTTATCTCGGTTTTCGATCGAATTGACTATTTACAATACACGAACTGTCACGAACTTGCTATTTACACGCACCGCACAAAAATCATAGACAATTTTTGTCTTTTTTTAGCTGACGAAAGAGGTCAGAAACCTCAAGTTTCAAGTTGACAACTTCGTAATTTTTTCAAAATAACAATTTAATCTTGTAATAAGTTTCCATTTTTTTATTATTTATGCTTGTCATGCATGACACAAATGTTCGCTCACTTCGAGTGTCCCTGGACTAGATGGTGGACGGAGGCAGCGCCGGACCGGACAGAAGCCGGTGCGGTGTAGTCTATTTATTTGTGTTAAATTAACAGACAGAAGCGTGGACAGAGGCCAAGAAACCCAATTTGGGGTCGACGCGCCAGGTTTAAAGTATTGAAAAGTAAGCCGGTTACTCACTTAGTCGAAACGTAACGTAACACGAAAGCACGTAACGTAACTTAAACAGTACTTACCTATCCAGTTCGTTACGTAACCTACTATCGTACCTACTACACTAAGTAGTACCTACATACATTTTGCACATTTTGTAGTAAGTACCTAAAAATTATTAGATTGAAATTGGTTTTGGTTTTGAACCAACAATGGGATAACCTATATAAGTACTGGAAATTTAAAAAAATTAAGTAGGTACTTACTTAGGTACTAAGGGTACCTACCTTCATAAGCCTATAAACTTAGCTTATTACATGTGTTCCTACCTTATAACTTGTGTGTCTTACAGTTAACAAATAAGGTTATTTGAGTTTGAGTTTGAGTTTGAAATAAGGTAAGTAAGAAAGGTACTTCATACCTACTTTATTATCTTTCGGAATCTGCAGAAATGTCTCATTACTCGTTAGTCGTATAAGCTTGGTGTATTTAAATTAAGATAACCCGTACAAATTATCCATTTTGGTCCATTATAAATTTTTGAAAGTTTAGATTGATGGTTACATCTATGCGGTTTTATGTATCTTCTGGTATCAGGGCTGGAAATAAGACTATTCAATATGTCTGAATTCTTCTTTCCAAGACTACCATTTGATATTTTATTTAAGAGCGGCAAATATTCAGGTCTGGAAAGTTCTGTGGATATACGACTCATCTGAAACAAGAGAAACTACATTTGGTACCTACACTACATTATGCTGCATATCCACGAGTAAGATAAAGTAGGTACTTATCTAATCATTTCATTCGCAAATGCAATTTTTTTTTAATTTTACCGTGTAAGTACCTACATAAATAGATTATAAGTACTTAAACAACTATCATTTACTCACAACTAGCTTTGTCTGCACATCAGATAAACGCGTCGTCAGAGGCCCCAGCAACAAAACACTGCTATTTTTTGATAAACTTTCAGGATCTACACTTATTAGTTCTTCGCTGGTGTTACTTTTTACTTCGTCATTCACAACTAAGAATATGTATTCTGTCGAGTTTTTTATTTTCTTTTTACTAGGTGTACTCGAAGCCTTCTGAATTTTTATTTTTTCACAACAAAGTGCCTTTAACTGTGCTACCAAAACATCGAAAAGCATTTCTTTCTTTTCTGCTGAAGCATCTATTTGTGGACGGCTATACAACATATTGTTAATCTTTTGAAGGGCATTATAGTTTGGGTCTGCATCTGTTTTTACTGTATATGGGTCCACTTCTTTGTTTTCCAGGCGGAATACGGCTTGTGGAGATTCATTTTGAACTAAAAATAATTTAAAACTTGATTATAACGACCATGCCATAGGGGATACAGTTGTGATCATATATTTTCGTTTTTCATTTCCATTTATTGATATTGTAGCTAACCAAATCTAGTGTTAATTAATACCATTTACCTTTTTTTACATGTTGCAGATCAATTCTTTGGTTAATAAAGTCCTCAGAAACTTTTGCTATATCCTCCATATCGTATTCAGTTCTTTTTGGATATTCATTTAGTAGTTTAACAAGAGCTTCGTCTGATAATTTAGTAAGAATATAGGTCGAGTCGTTTTCTGTAAGTAGGTAAAAAGCATAATATTATCAGAAATTCTAAAATAAAATTATAAATTAAGTACCTACATAGGTAATTGAAACTAATTAAAAATTTAAATCCGTGGGCTCTGCCTGCCTACCCCTGAGGGAAAGAGGCGTGATTTTATGTACTTATGTATGAAATTTAAAATTATGTAGGTACCTACCTTTTTTTATTTAAACTTTAACATAGAAGAAATCAGTTAAGTACCTAATTTTTTTATGTTTGGTCATGCTTAGAAGCATTTAAGTAGGTAGGTCTACCCACGCATACAATTAGGTACTTATGTGCTACTTACCACCATTTTTTACCATTGAAGCTTTTGGTAAATCTTTGTCATCTGGTATATATCCTTTACTACGCAACAGTTGTGCTATATCACCTTCCAAAGAATATCTTAGATTCATACAACTTGTTCGTTTTATCTGAAAATTATTAGACAGGTACATAATTCGAATTATAACAATATTTTTTATGGTTTTAATTCGATAAAATATGTTCTTTAATATTAATTGATATCTCGTACCAAACATAATGTTACACAAAGTTTTAAATATTTCAAGGAAAACATGTTGTTTCTTTACTGACGTATTTCTTATTATAGAAGTTTCCTACGCACATACATAGGATAGGTAACTACCTAGACTTACCTAATTCCACGGATGAGTGGTCGATAATCAAACTAGGTAGGTACCTACTACATTAGCACAGTAGGTACATAGGTACCTACATATTGATTTAGGTACGTAAAAGTCAAGAATTGAATTAGATAAACCGTGTATGTACCTACCGGACTTTATTGGATTTTTAATTGAACACACGCATATAAAAGTTTACTTTGAGATAACATTTCAATCTTTATTTTTGTTATGGCCATCTACAACTAGAGAAACCCGACCTCTTTAACTTTTAATCTTCTTGACCTGTGTCATTGTGTCATTTTATCAGTAAGCGTTGCCACCAGCTTATAAAACCGTTAAGTACGTTTGTGCCTACTCCTATAAAAACTTTGACACCCTCAAAGGAATCATATGCTAATTATCAAAATGATAAGTATTGAGCTAAATTTTAAAATTTGTCTAAACTTGGTCTAAACACAGCAGCGGGCCTAACATGTGCAACGTGAGATATGTCACGCGTGAGTCGACAAATTTTGTCACTGTCGACGAATTTCTCGTTTACTCTAAAGGGCGCTACTCTACTCCAGGATAGCGGGAGGGAGTATCTGTACTCCCGATCGATATCGCGACAACCGCCATGCACCCTAGATTGCCCCTGCGGCAGGTGTGTGAGTAGCGCCCTTAACATGCACACTACCATGCGCAGCGTGACAAAATTTACTCGTCTCTAGTAGAATGCTGACTGACATTTAATGTACAAAGGATTTTGAACCTTATCACGACCACATAACGATCTATTATTAATTTTGGTTATAAGATTGTTGGTCTTGTTGAGAGGCTTTCTTGGGTGCTTTGTCTCTTTCACACAGTTGCAAAAAGAAAGAGAGACACCGCCCAAGTTTGATTTCAAGCGGACCGTGTTTTCTGTCTCAGTCAGCGTTCCGGGTACGTAGTATAGAAATTCCTTGCTCGTCTCGTTTTGTCGTGAAAACTATAGGTATCTCGATATTTCAAGTTCGCTAAAAACAACAACTGAACGACCGTGACTAAAGCTGGAAACATACTGTCGGACGCGGCTTACGGACGCGGCAGACAGCCGCGACTGAATAGGTATCTGGATATAGAACGAACATAGAACTGTGCACATTATCTGACGAAAGTCGCGGACGCGTCCTTGGACCTTCAGACGTCCGAAGGCAATCTGGCCCGCTGGGTGTTCGGACGGTGTGCACACTTATCAGTCGCGGCTGTCAGCCGCGTCCGTCAGCCGCGTCCGATAATTTGTTCCCAGCTTAAAGCTGGAAACAAACTATCGGACGCATCCATAAGTCGCGGCTGTTAGCCGCGACTGATAAGTGTGCACACCGTCCGAACACCCAGCGGGCCAGATTGCCTTCGGACGTCTGAAGGTCCAAGGACGCGTCCGCGACTTTCGTCAGATAATGTGCACAGTTCTATGTTCGTTCTATAGCCAGATACCTATTCAGTCGCGGCTGTCAGCCGCGTCCGTCAGCCGCGTCCGATAATTTGTTTCCAGCTTAAAAGAGCTTTTTTGGCTTTAAAGTAAATAAAACAATTAGTTACCTACCGCTTTTGCCGTAGGACTTGAGTGCTGGCGTGGACTTTTAGGAGCTTGGAAGCTACATTGACATTGACATTAATGTTCAACCATAAACAAAGAGATCAATCAATCATGCGTTTCCTTCCGGAATGGAATCTGTGGTTTCCTTCATTCAGCATTGAACAATTCATTCCATTTAGTTTTGAAATAAATAATTATTGAATGATTGAAACCTTGATGTGTGAAACTAAAAACAAGTTTTATTTTCTATCTATCGCTCTAGTTATAAATAATAGAAATCTATAACTTAAAGCCGTTTGTACGTTTGTACTTGTACATTGCGTAGGTTGTACTTAGCGTAGGCCGGTCGGTCCGGGGCACCAGGTCAGACAACCTTCACGCGAGCCCAAAGCTGCTTGTCCCTTTTGAATCTCTCCCCCCCCATTGAGCTGCCTACTCTTTGGGGGATTCGGGGGGAACGGCAGCTGAGGGACGGTATGCCCTGTTAAGTCCGACAATAACTTCTCTCAGCCCGGGATCTTATTGTCGGATAACCAATGGTCTGACAGGGGGGGTAGCTTCTCCGCGCGTCCCTCTGAATAGCAGAGGGCGCAGTGGATGAGGCTGGGACGTGCTTGGCGTGCTTCCTCACGGCCGCTGAGTAGGCATCGGGAGTGAGTTCTTCCGTGCCAGCGTCCCGAGCTCGGAACTCCGAAGGGTCCCTAGGGCCTTGAGGAACTGAGGGCCTAGGCTGGCCTTATGGCCACCCGGGCTGCGAGGAAGACAACCTCTCTAAAAAATTACCCTGGCGGACGTCCTCCGATGGTTTTGGAATGTGGGTGGCTTGGTGACTTGGTCGTGGTGGACCTCAGGGCTAGGTCAAGGTCGACTGACTTGCCTTGCCACCAGTCTCTTAACTGTCTGGGGGAAGAAGCTGCTGAGGGGGAACGGAGCGAGGCCGGTCCCCTTCTAGCGGCCCAACGAAAGGCGAGTCGTGCGGCGCACCCGCAAGGGTTGTGCTTCTAGAACGAGCCTGTGGGCTGCATGAGGAAGAAAACCTCTTAAAAAAATTACTTCTGGTGGCGGAAACCTCCGACGTTGGGACTGGGCATCTTGGTGGTGGTCGGTTGGTGGTCGGTCATGCCCATCGGCAGGCCGGCCAAGCCTTGTGTCCGTCCCGTATGTCTGGAGGAAGAAGCTGCTGAGTGGGGCCGGTGCGAGCCGGTCCCGCTCAACGCAGCCGAGTGAAAGGGCAAGTTGCGGAGCACACCTGTGTGATGCGACGAGCCCTTAGCTGGGTTGTAGGAGGAAGAAAACCTCTTTAAAAAATTACACCTGGCGGCAGGACACCGGCCGCTGAGCGGGTTCGGAGCGAGGCCGAACCCGCTCGGGATGGGGGCGGCAACGGGTTGGTGGTAACATCAGCCCTATCCGCCTGCCCCGTGAGGGGGCGAGTGGTACCCCCTGCCATTCAGGGGGCTTTTCGGGTCTGCGGGTTGTCGGGGCGAGGGCTCCGGCTGCTCATTATGCAGATCCCGGGAAGGCGGCGACACCGGGTTGGCCAGTGTCGTCGTGAGCTCCGCGCATGTGGTGTCATAGCCATGTGTGCGGGTGCCGGGCGTGGCTGTGGGTGCCATTACCGGGACTGTGCTCGAGGCAAGCTGCAGGAGGGTCACCGGTGCGTTCCGTATGGAGATCCCGGAGTCCCTCATCTTGCAGAGAGGCCGGCCACCAGCTTAGTTTTTAGTGAGTCGGCCAGTGTTGGTCAACCTCACACACCCCAATTGCGTCCCTCGGCGTAGTTGGAAGTCTGGTTGCAGATTTTCTAAGCTGTAAATAAAAAAAAAAAAAAAAAAAAAAAAAAAGGCCGGTCGGTCCATCGTGCGTGCGTCATCCTACTTTCGTATTGCGGTAGTGCCTATCCTTTCCAACCCTGTTGAGAGAGAGGTGCGGCACGAAGTAAAACGAGAAAGACTGAGGGATGCGAGGCGGGGAAATCTCTGAAGAGTCTGAACTTCTGAAGCATTCACAAGGCTCGCAGATTTCGACCGGTTAGCCTGTGTCGTGCGTTTCGTTTCGAATCATAAATTATTGTGGACGCCGAGGGCGAAACATCCCGCGTTCGCGTTATAGTTCTATCTTCAACATGGAAGCTGCTTTTGAGGCTGCAGCGGTGGCTGCCGCCGAGAACGAAGCAGCCGTGCTGGTGACTCCTGCCCCAGAGAAGAAGACCAAGCTCTGGCTGACTGGGGTGCTGAGCTGCATGACTTCAATGTTGAGAGTCTTTGGTAGAGCTGATTTGATGAAAGAATATGGTAAGTTTGATTTATCTACTTGTTACGGCTAGCTGAGCATCGGTGCTGTGGATTTACCTGTTTTTATTGTTTTATTGATACATAAAGGGCATCAAACACACCCATACAAATTCTATGGAGGACCGCACAGGGAATATAAATTACAAAATATATTTGGTGCAATCTGTCAAGATTTATATTTCATAAGATATACTATCTGCTGTGAGTGTGGTGCGCTTAAATGTTTTGTAAATGTGTCATATGCTTCATATTTTCAATTTTATTATTATTAGTATTTGTAATACACAGGCAGACCTCAGAGCTGATGCTTGTATATCCTATTTCTTGTCTGTGTGCATTAAATATTTGTCCAGAAAGCGTTCACTGAGGGGCCACTGATTACTGACTATTTTAATCAGGTTTCTTCATAAAATGTAATCTTTAGAATCAACGTTTTTATGATTAACTAGGTTCAGTACAATATACTTACTTAATTATAAATCGCAAAAGTTAGTAGTACAGCTTTTAAAAGTTACAGGCACCGACAATATACAATATTATTATAGCTATTAAAGCTAAAAAGGTCGCTATTGCAGAATCATATTAAAGGAATTGAACTATTGCCATCTCTTTTCACTCTCAGTCAATAAAAAGAGATGGCAATAGTTCAATTCCTTTATTGCGATTCTGCAATAGCAACCTTTTTAGCTCCGCTGGTGTCTTCGTGAGTTTGTGAGATGCCTAATTTTACGTTCTTAAGTGCAATAAAAAAAACATAAAATGTTAGATAGGTGTTCTTGGTACTTCACCTTCGAAATTGTTAATTTGATGTGTTTTGTTTTGACACATTTTAATTTTGTAGCTTAAGCTGGGTTTTCACTGTGAGCTGAGCGGACCGTTTAACTCGCAAGAGTAAACTGCATACATATATTTCCACTAACAAATTAATCGAAAGAACTGAGCAAGCAGAAAGATTGAGTTAAAATGAAATCGCTCAAGTCTAGATTTTACTGTCAACTGTCAAAGAACTTGACAGTTGACAGTAAAATCTAGATTTGGTGGAAATGTAAAACTACTTCAAAAGCTTCCATACCGCTCAGCCATTTCTGGCTCATTACCCTTTCGCGGTGGAAACCCGGCCTTACAATAGAGCAAATAAGGCTCTAGAATAGAATTCATTTCTTAAGTATAGCTTAAACTACACTGATATTATGGCCTTATGCAAAAATTGTGATACTGTCTTACTTATTTTCGAACAACATACTAGGTAGTACCATCTTAAGCAGCATCATCATCATCATCATCCACAGCCCGATTTGACCCACTGCTGGGTATAGGCCTCCCTAAGTTTGTGCCATCCACCACGATCCTGTGCCAGTCGCATGAACTATGTCGTCGACCCACCTCGCCACCTGTCGCCCGACACTCCTTTGTCCCATTCTCGGCCCACCATTCGTGGCTTTTGTTCCTGTCATCACCACGCCTTGCAATGTGCCCAGCCGAATTCCACTTGAGTTCCATTATCCTCCGACATCTTGGACTTTCGTCCGTCGTCGGATATCGACATGAAACCCGGTTGATAAGTTTGATGCCGAGCATGGCGCGCTCCATGGCTCTCTGTGCAACTTGCAGCCTTACACAGTCTTCTGCGTGAGCGTCCACGTCCATGTCTCGGCACCGTACGTCATGGTGGGCAGTATCTTAAGTATCATTTGAAGCCAATCTTCAAGACTCTTAAAATAACACAAAAGGTCTAAAAATGTACAATTTGGCTGCCGACCGTCAATTTGATCGCAAACATTCTCGGCCCGGCCGCGACTACAAATTGAAAGTTTGATATTTTTATAAATAGGATTAGAATAAAAGATTTAAACAATAATAAAAAAATAATAATGTTTTAGAATTGCATGTGAGTGCATGTTACACGCTTGCTTGTTTTCTTGTTTTAGCGAACTGACTTACGCCACATTATGTTAACTATAATGCTTGAAGCGCAGAATACTATATATAAGAATACTATTACTTGAAGTCAACTTGAAGTCAAAGAATAAAAAATCATTGTAGGTATTTACTATTTTAAATTAAAAAAAACTCGGATTGTCTAAGTACCGAGACAATCTATTAACACGTTCAGTGCGGTACAGGACAAATATGGGTTGTACGAGACTTTCTTCTGGTGCGGAAGGTAAAATTGTAGTTTTACCGCTGGTGCGGGGGCTATTTCTATATGAAATCCTTTATGTAGAAAAGAGTCAAGTATACTTTTCTGTAGCTTATTAAAAATATAATCAAAATTTGCCATAAAATTGTACAGGACACATATGGGTAGTACGAACTTAAAATCAATTTTCGTAATTCAGTGCGTTACCGTAAATGTCCTGTATCTCGGTGCTGACATTTTTACAGTAGTGCGGAGCAATCACTATTTTATTAGTACTTCATTTGTCGATTGTTACTTTAACGCCAAAATTAAGCAATCTTATAAAATGTTATCGATGGTCGCAATTTCATTGAGGTTTGAAAACCATCAACATCCTAACCCAGTTATTAAAAAAAAACAATTGCCGCATGTATGTTCCCGCGTTACTTGAGAACTGCTTGACTTGCTGATTTGACTGATTCCTTTTTTTTTAAATTTGGAATTGTCAGGATAAAGTTTTTAGAAAGTAAAAATTTGTAAGTATGCGGTGGAGGTCTGCGCCGAACAAAATTAACCAAGAATGCACCAAAAGTAAGTTCTGCACATACTTTCACTAGGACTATAAATCCATGCCGGGGTCTTTAACTTAGCTTGTAATTTAAGTAAATGAAGTTTTTATTTTTTTGAATGTTGTTTGAATGCTTCTTATCGATATCGATTGTTCCAATTACGGTTGGAACATCACTAAACTTGTATAAAGGACAAAAGTTTTGACCCTATTTTCAGTGCTGTACAGGACATATTTGGTGGGTATTTAGTTTTAGGTATAACTTCTAAAGTATTCACCAGATCCCCGTCCTGGCTTACCATAAGCTAGGTAACGTTATAATCTACCCAAATAATAAAAAAAAACAACACTAAATTACAAAATTCATTAAATTATAGGCATTTCAAAAAAACATAATATAGGACAAATATGTCATGTACCGCACCAGGAGTAACTCTCGTACCTACCATAAATGTCCTGTAACGCACAGTCTGAAAGTCTTGCAAATACGGTCCCGCACCGAACGTGTTAAAAGCAGTCTTAGTATTCTCTGCTAAGACTGCTTTTAATAGAATGTATTGTAGTTGAATTTCTGTAAATCTCTCACGTGTTCCATAAATACCTAGTTTACCTTAAATATTTTTAAATCTCACGTAAACGTGGGGAGAGGCCCACCCCCGCGTACAGCTGCTCCTGTTGCCAGGGGGTGGGTGGAATCGGAGGAGTGGAACCTCCACTCCTTTGCATTGATGGTAAGCGCTTTATCGAATACATCTTATCCTACAGGTACTATTAAACGAGCAATATTTGTAAAGGTACTTGTATCCTACTAATATTATAAAGGCGAAAATCCGTGTGTGTGTGTGCGAATGTTTGTTACCACGTATCCCTATAACTACTAAATCGATTGTGATGAAAGGAATGTAAATGGTTTAGGTTCTGGAATAACACATAGGTATTTTTTTTCCCGGAAAAATGGTTCTCGAGGGATAGTACTCCACGCGGGCGAAGCCGCGGGCGTTCGCTAGTTCTTGTATAAATATTTGTATTCGCGGTTTCGGAAACGGCTTTAACGATTTCGATGAAAGCAACATAGGGCTTTACGGTAGCGAAAAATCAATCTAGATAGGTCTCATAACTGGGAAAAGACATTCATTTAAATTGTACAAACAAACAGAATCGACGAGGTTTTTAAGTCAGTTTGACCGTGGGCTTAAAGGGGGAAATGGAGTACGAATTTAGCATTACACGTACACAATCGGTGCAAGTGGGTGGAGAGATGGGTGGCGGCACAGCCTTCGCTCAACAAGGTTTATTACGAGATAATTTGTTTTTCCTCTCGGAAAATCACAAAGTAATATTTCTATGAAGTTTAGTAGTAGCAGCTTGTACAGTACTTCAAGCTTTATAATGGACATCGGTTACTTTCGTGTTTACCGAATATGTCTGACAGCAGTGTATGATTCCACAAAACAGAATGCGACAGAAGTGCACGTCGTTAGCCGCGCACGGCTTGCAACTAATTAGTTTTTCTTAAAAATTACATTGAAATTAACTTGTTTGCGTAAAGTTGAAATTATGATTAATTTTCATTTCCAAATGATTTTTCGTCAATCATTTATGTAATTTTATGCGATTGTTTCCGATGTTTTCCGAAACGCATTATTTATCTGGTAGTACTGTACAGTCTTCGCACAACAAGCTTACGAGATCATTTTGTTCTTCCTCTCGGAAAATCACAAGAAATATTATATAAAGTTTAAGTCAGAATTCTAGGAATAGCTTGTAGCTAGTTGGTTTTAATTTTCCGGTAGGTTGCTTAATTGATGGTGGTGGATTTTTGTTTCTCCGTTCCTGTATCAATTTATTCTATGACAATTTTCACATAAAAACTCAACACCGACGCTTTGAATCCTTTAATATTGTAAACCTTTTAAAAGCGTTTTTACAAGATTTATTAAATTTCTTAGTACGTGAAAAATTCAGAGAAATGTTTAGGCACAATAATAAAATAAAAATATTTTTAGTTAGTTACCGTTGTTATTTATCAGGATCTGGTTTAAAATAGAAATAGAACCAGCTTAAATATCTTTGTATGATTGATACTTAGACCTCCATTCATCGAGATCTTTTGAATGCTTGCTGGGATTTGCAGAGTACCTAGGTATATTTAGCGCGTGCCATATATGTAATCGGTCGGATCCCGGAAATAGCTAATATCTAGTTTTGCTCTTGTGCTATTTCCCTTCTCGCATTCAGTGTGGTTGCTTGGTTTGGAATGTTTCGAGAATTGCAGTTTACGTTTGCAAGTTAAGCTTACATTCCAGCGAATTTAGGTGTAGCTGTTAGCTATTTATCAAAACAAGAATGTTCGGCTTGCGATAAAAGTATAACCTTTAGTTTTCCAGGATTCCGGACACAATAGAAAATCAATTGTGTCTCGTTTAGATCCGCTTTCCGGCATAAAAGGTCAAATGTTCAGCGGGGTTAAAAAAGCCGTTATAGCAGAATCATATTATGATTCGAATCACAGTTCTTATTTCATATTTAGTGGTGTGGGCATAAAATCAAGTCCTTCATTTCAAGCAGCCGTATTCTCAGCACACTTATTCTTCTACATTTTGCCATACTAATAACTGCATTTGCGAAATATCAAGCAACTATTTTTTGCCTCGAACGAGTAGGTAGGTACTCACATATTTTTGAAGTTTTGTCTTATAAAAATGTCAATCAGAGCATTGTAGCTTAGCTATTGATAATTAATTGCGTTTTGCGAAGTCTGAGTTTGTTTTTTTTCTTTCAATTCGGTACACATGGGAATTTACATGTCAGTCAGAATCGAGCTATAAAAATTCACTAGTTTTTCTTCGGCACTACCGCTTGACACTACTAGTAGAGTGCAGGGAAATTTTCGTCGTTGTAACAATTCCCTTTGTTAACAGATGAGGCTTTCTACATCAAGCCTGAAAGAGTTGTGGAGTCGCAGTGCATCGGCGAAGGGGCCCAGGGCAAGGTTCATCTGGCCACCTTGAAGTTTAAGAATGATTCCCAAACCGTGGCCATTAAGTATGTGCAGCAGATCGATGATATGACTGTGCGTCATCTTCGCAACATCCATCACGTCAACATCGGTACATATACTTCTCTTTTTAATTCTCTTTTTATACGGTACACTTCTCCTTTTACCTGGATGCGGCGAAACCCAAAAGGAGGGTTATGTGTTTGATCTGAATGTAAATACTAAATAATGCTGGACATTTCACACATCATGTAGTCCCAAGCAGAGCTTGTGTTGTGGGAATCACATGACTGATAAACTACCTAAATACTTTTTTTTGTAAATACATACATTATTATACAAACACCCAGACCCGAGACAAATATTATACATAAAAACATTTGCCCTTCATTTGGTATCCATTCCTATGTTGTACTTTCTATAACATAGTTCGCAAAAATATCGAACTCCATTTCAAAATAGATACTGTATTTTATTCCCAGACGCTTATTTTTTTTCCATAAAATATGATTTTTCGACAATAATTGGGCAATACGATCCTAATGAGGGTTTTCAGTCTCGACGTGTGGGTGGGTGTTTGTCTAGGAGTAATCTTTCTTATCTACAAACCGTATAGTTAGGTAAAGTTTTAACTTTATTGTCTTGATTTTTCAATTGTCTGATGCTGTAATAAGAAAAGATCTAGTTGCTCTAGGTCAGTGTTCCGCAAACTTTTTGTGTTCAAGGTACATCAAGGAAAACGGAAAATTTTTAAGTTACACCATAAATGAAAAATATTTTTTTTTATGCGAAACATGAGCTTGTTTAGTTGAGCATATGCGGTCCAAACTTGGAGTAGCTTAACTGAGTGAGGTGACCTTATTTTTCCGTGGCACATCAACTAATGACCACGGCACACCAGTACCTATCTCAGTTTAGTTACTCCAAATTTCGACCGTAAATGCTTAACTAAACAAGCTCATGTTTCGCATTAAAAAAATGATTTTTCATATAAGGTGTACCTCCAAAATTTTCCGATTTCCTCGATGTACCTTGAACACAAAAAGTTTGCGGAACACTGCTCTAGGTAACACTATTTACAGTGCAAACTCTCGGGGTATGCATCAACCCGCCGAAATACTTCATCGTGATGGAGTATTGCGAGAACGGCTCTCTGTTCGACTACATGCGGCAAGGCATCACGTTTTCGCCGAAGCAAATGATCTCCTGGGCTCGCGGAATTGCAAGTGGCATGCGCCATATCCATGACAAGAATATCATCCACCGCGACCTGAAGAGCCCCAAGTAAGTGAATTACTGCTTTCTCTTTGACTTTCTCAATTCCTCTATTTTACTATGTCAACTATTTAAATATCATTGCCGCTGCGTTTTGTTTCGTTCTCCAAAATTACAGTAATTTGCTAAACCTCATTGGTAATTCGTTTGAAAACGGCATCACAACAAAGTAAACCTAACCTCATTGGTCATTAGTAGGTTATGAAACAAAACGAAACGTTTTGTTCGTACTTTTGTCGTAGGTTCGATAAGGTGACATTTCATTTTGTTTTAGTGTTCTGATCACTGCTGATTTGATCGCTAAGGTCAGCGACTTTGGCACCAGCCGCACCATCGATGGTCGCTCCAAGGTGATGACTTTTGTCGGCACCCTGAACTGGATGGCTCCGGAGGTAAGAAGTCTTATTTTTAAAGGGTCTTATGAAAGATGTTTAAACTTTAAAGTTGAATACTGGTTAAACAACGTCCTGTCTTTATTTGTAGATAGTGACGAACTTTCAACAGGTTGCAACTTCTTTTTTTTTTCATTTTGGCTTCGCACGGTTTGTGCATTCAGCCTGTGTCAACTAATTAGATACCTACCTATTTCAAGTTTATAAATACACAAGTATAATATTCCACCCCTTCCCCTTGTGCCTCAGTAAAGATGTGGGGCTTTACTGAAACATCACACGGACTTATTGAGAGAACTTGAAATGCAATGCTATTCAATTTTATTTCATTTGCCTACACTTATGCACGTTCACGAACACTGAACAATTAATAATCCACCATTATCACACATTAACATTCGAAGAAACACATGTTTTGGTAAATAAAACAAAAACGAAAACATGACTTCTCAAATTCCCGCCGGAAAGCCCCAGCGAACTTGTTACAAAAGTAGTTCTACCTTTTAGGTGATCCGTGCTGAAAAGTACTCCGACAAAGTAGACGTGTGGTCGTTCGGCGTGGTTCTTTGGGAGATGGTGACTCTCCAAATCCCCTACTACAAGATGGAACAGCATGCTATAATGTGGGGAGTGGGGACGGATTCTGTATCTCTGCCAATCCCACCTGGTCTGCCCAACTCTATCCACGTTCTGCTCGTCCAATGCTGGAACCGTCGCCACCCGCTTCGGTAAGACCCAAGAACAGCATCTATAGAAATATCCAATATGTCTAGGGTTGCCATCTCTGAAATTTTGCAACCGGGACCAAACGCGTGTAAACCCCGGATTTTAGAGCCCAGAACCCGGACATGTCAACAGGTTTTTTTAATATAGTCAGTGTAATAAAAAACAGTCAGTGTAACAAAAGCGTGTGTCGCGGGCGGCCAAAGATTTAAAAATTTTTAAACCCGGGCTACAAATGAAACCCCGCCCGGACGCTCCCCGGATGCCCTCTAAACTAGGACAAATCTGGAGAAACCCGGACGGATGGCAACCCTAAATAATGTCCTAACTTGCACCACAGAATAAATACGTACCTACAGAAGGCTCACTTCGCGAAAAAGTTATATAAATAGCGACTCTTCGAAGCTGCGACTCAACAAAGTGCAATTGAGCTTACATAAGCGCTTAGTGCCTAGCGCTATATTCACTTAGTTCTACTTGTCAATGTCAACTCTCCGTTCCAACCTAAGATGTCGTTTCTCTAGCCCCACCTTTGCGATGATCATCAAGTCGCTGGACCTTATCGCTGAGGAGCTGATGCTTTATGACCAGAAGACTTTCCTGGAGAGGCAGAACGTGTGGGCCCGCGAGACTCGTGACTCTCTCGAGATGGCTTTCCTCAGGTATATTGATACAACTGTCCCTTGATTGTCTATCTTTGATAGCGACCAAAATCGGTCTCAAACTCAAATATGACTGTTCAGTTACCAAGCAAGTAGCTCTGTCACTCTCATCTCAACGAGACCGAACGCGACAAAAGATATCTACGCGATCGGTTTGACAGTTTGAGACCAATTTGAGGTTTGACAGTTTGAGACCAATTTGAGGCTTGAGACAAGTTAGACAATCAGCCTGATGATCGTTGATGTTATTATTTTCTTTGATGCATTCACAATAAGTACTATTTTCTATTCTATTCATTTGCTTGTGGATATACAACTGTACATTGACAATATTATTTACTTAAATGAATTCACAATACAACTTCCTATTTTATTGTTGCGCTGGTTATGTCGTTTTTGATCTATTGACGAAGCTAGCGGCGGTCTGCGTCATCAAATGTTTTGGTAATCACAGTGGCATTAACAACAGAGCGCTTCCACATTTCGGACTTTTCGGAGGGTAGTTCAAAATTTTTTCTAAAAAGTCAAAACACCTAAGTACTTTGTCACCTTAAAAGCACCCTTAAAAGCGTCAAAAGATAACTTACCATGGTTCAGGTTATGTCGGTAATAACTTAGTTTAACATGTTTACCGTTATAACCTGAGACAATCATTATAACAACATCGTTATCAAGAACTCAGAGATCAGCCGGCCTAACATGTGCAACATCGCGAACGATATCTCGATCGGTCGAACTGCTCTAACGCATATGTGAGAGCAGTGTAACCTATCGAGAAATCTGGTTTCTCTCGATGTTGCACATGTTAGGCCTACTCTGCCGTCATACGTAAAATAGTAGATTGTATTATAAGGGGGCAAAATAATATTTTGACGGCGAGGGCGCTTTTTTGAATCCAGAGCGAAGTGAAGGATTCTAGAGTAGAATCCCGAGCGTAGCGAGGGATTCTTTGGTAGAATCCTGAACGTAGCGAGGGATTTAAAGTACGTCGCCCGAGCCAAAAATATATTTTGCGCCCGAGTGATACACTCTACTTTTTATTACAATCTATGAGAAAATAAAAGGGAAGAGAAAAGAATGTGTTAAATCGACGAAGTTCCACTTGAGATGAGTAATCGGGGATTAATTTTTTTTAATTCAGACAGCGGCCACGCGCCGGCTGAATGGTGGGCAGTATGTTTATCTGATGGTTTATGGTGATGATGATGATGATGAAAAGTAGCCTATAACCTTCCTCAAGAGTTTAGCTATCAAATACAGAAATAATTTTTCAAATCGGACTGGTAGTTCCTGAGATTTCTGAGTTCGAACAAAAAAACTCTAGAACAGCCATCAATAGTTCCACGAAAACAAACTAGATGGCGGTAGTAAAAAAGACCGTTTTCTAGATCGCGCTGACGAAAACGCACAGGATTTTATGAGGTTGGACTTACAATTTTTGTATGATTAGCTAGCTATCTATGGCTATGCTAAAACCGCAGAGTAATACATCTCTAATGTGATTACAATTGTGGTGTTTTTGGAAGAGTCCTCATTCATCGAGCTAGATTCGAGACTTGAATGTGGAATCTTTGCATCTTTGTACCTCATAGGTGCGCGGCAAAGATAATTCCGGCGCACTTAAAGGGGATTAAAAACTCATTACTGCCCGCTAAACTTATAAAGAGGATTAAAAACTCATTACTGCCCGCTAAAAGTTCCTTGAAGAGGAATCATCTACTTTGGGCGCACTTAAAGGCGAACAAAGTTGTCCTTTTCGAATAGATGGAATGAAAAAGCCTTTTCTTCCTTACTTACTTTATGGAAGTCACGGCCTATTTACAATGTAGAAAGGTCGTAATTTCCTTACATATTATAAGGAAGATACGGCCTTTTTACGTATGACGGCAGAACTGCTCATACAAACTTTATCTAGGAGCGAGGAACAAAGCCGCAAGAAGATCCCGGCTTACACTCAGCTGGATCTCTACAGCCGTCGCGATTTGAAGGACAAGAGGCATGCTCTGGACCAGCGTATGGATGACACCAATGATCTGTTCTTCGAGATTTGCTCCGTGCGCCTCGCACTAGAAACTCGCGAGCGCGAACTCGCTCAGTAAGTAAACAAATATATTCACTTCTTGTTTCATAATTTCATAGGGTCTGCTAAATTATAAAAGAAAATATACAGCAAACTTGTTCTGTAAAAACATCGTGAGGATTAATTACCGTCATAAACATGTCCTTACTTTGCCTTTTTTAAATGTTTTTATTTGTACAATTAAGAATTAAGGGACAGGCAACATGTGTGAGCGTGACACATAAATATAAACATGTAGCGAAAGAGAAGAGTACGGCATGAAACGAAGAATTTGATCAAAATTGATGTTTTATAAATATTATTCATAAATAAATAGCTTTTTCGAAAAAAAGGCTTGGTGCTTTTGTTGCTTAGGAATAATTATCCTTACGGTTGGTTTGGACTGAATGTCAAAATGAATATCATGTCGGTATGAGAGAAATCTGGGTATAACTCAATATTCAGAGCTATGTTTGGCAATAAATTCTATTTTTTTTTTAATTTTAATTCCTGTTTTGGGCTCTAACGATTTGTTACTTATATTCTTAAGTTTCTTCCATTTAATATCATTATCAATTTAATATCAGACAGTAAGTAGGATAAGCCTGGCCGCTTACGAGCTACAAAACGCCGCTACCGACCAATTTCCTGTAGTTTTCATATATTTTGTATAGACGCGCCGCACACGTGTAGCCGGTGGCGGCCACTCGCTACAGATACAAAATATATGAAAAGTCGCCGTTTTGTATCTGTGGTCGGTGGCCCGTTTGCACCGAGCTTTAGAATAATTTGGGCATGAAATGCCGCTATTTTGGGGAGTCTAGCCCTTAAGAATTAAACTGAAACAGTGCATGCGACATTTCGAGTGATTCTGAAGCCCGACTGACGCAAGTACCTTTTAGGAAGGAGAGGCTCGTCGAGGGCTGCAACTGCGGCGTCCGCAAGGTTCTCAAGCTGCACCGCCAGCTATCTTCCTCTTCCGATGGAGTAGCCCTCAAAAAGAGCTATCGCGCTATGCTGAAGAAGGAGTCCAAACTCCTCGTCAACCTGATCAACGACAAGGCCATAACCACCGCTGTTGAGGAACCCTGCACTTGCGAGGACAAGATAAACCACAACAAGATTCGCGAAGACAAGGTTGAGGGTAAGAAGGAGACGGTGGTCGAGGTGAACGGTAACGTCGACATCAAGACCCTTGGCAAGCCTATCGTCCTAGCAAAGGTCTGCGCTGTTTCTGAGGTCTAAACGATTTAAGGCATTACCCTGAGCTAAACTCTGTATTTCCCTGTCTATATACCCTTAAAAAAAAATTGGAAAGTAACTGAAAACCCAACATGTATCTGTAACATTTTATCTTCTAATTCGCCGTAAAACTAACATAAATCTTCATCTTCTTCTTAAGTTGATGTTTTTTATGTTTTTGGATTGCACCATTGGACAGGCCATTTAATAATTGACATAATATCCGAGTTCTTTTTCGATTGGTTATAGTGATGAGAAATCTCCAAAAAACTGCATTTTTATCGTTTTTCGGAGCAGCTGTCGTAAGCGCAGCGGCCGAATCGAAATTCATCTTTATTTTAGCGAATCTATGATAAATATTTGAAGTTGCACTCATTGTTATAATTTTAGCTCGGGGTAGCGATTAAGCAGAGCCCTTACACGCTACGTGCCTTCGTGTAAGATTGGGGGTTGAGGCCGTACGTTTGCAACGTACCCGCATAAGACAGCGGTTATTATTTAACTCTTATTTCTGGACCAACACTTGAAACTAAGAAGTGGCTAAGTATATTAAAAATAAAAAAAAACAACTTCAATGTTATATTAGCTGAGCAATTTTCTGCACTCTCGAGGTGCATTTCTGTTCATAACTCCGAAAACCCTGAACAGATCCTCACCTTTCTGTGGCACCAATTGAAAAGTATACCCTTTTAAACAAAAAAAGAATTTTCCAAATCGGTCTAAGCGTCTTCGAGTAATCAATGAACACACGTTAAAAAAGATTCCGACGAATTGAGAACCTTCTCCTTTTTTGAAGTCGGTTAAAAAGGATATGATTAAATACATACTAATACATTTTTGTCAATTATGGAAATGTCATCTGCCGCCGCGAGGTTAGAAATGTATTATGTAGGTATTCTATTAATTGGTCTTCCCAGACTATGCATCAAGTATCCAACAAGGCCTCTATTAATAAACTCCGCTCAACTTCCATCAAAGTTGCACCACGGATTTATTGCCATCCTTTTTTGTCACTGTCTAGCAAAAAAGGATCCGTGGTGCAACTTTGACAGAAGTTGAGCGGAGTTTATTAACAGAGGCCTAAAGGTTTTAATTGTGTCTGCTCTCAGATTTAGCTGAATTTGGATTTCGATCGATGTTATAGTTAGTAGAAGTTTTTCTTAGCTACTCTTTACTAGGAAAGGATCTCTTAATAGTTTTTCTTAAACTATCGCGATCACGACTCGTACTTTTAAACATTTTATTATTTACCTTTATTAAACACGATCATAATAAAGGAGATCTATACTTTTAAATATTTTGGCAAGAGATTTATTAAAATACTGTGCGAAAATATTTTAAATTAAGGATCTCTTATGCCTATACTGAATTGAATGAATTCAGTGCGTGACGTCAAGCTATTATTTTTTTATAATTTCGATCCTTTCCTAAAATAGTTTTAAATTAAAATAAGAATAACATTTATGAATGTTAGTTTATAGGATTCCTCTACTTATTTCAATAAGTCTAACTATGTTTTTGTAGAAATCTGATCCCGCCTACTGTTTTACTGTGTTACTTATGATCTCATTTCTAAGTTCGAGCATTTTATTCGTTTAAGAATAGAAGTTTTTATTTTATTTTGGCCTAAATTTAGAAGTTCGTACACTCAACGGCACTATAAGTTATTTTGGAAACCCGAATTTAACTATATTTATTTTGATATGTAGGTACATGAGATTTGCTTTTAGTTTCAAACTTAGCTTTCTATATTTTTGTAAGCGTAGACGAAATTCGATATTTTTTATAAAAATTTTGCTTCAGTCTCACTTAAACGCACAGTTTTAAAACCTGTGTGTCTGGGGGCGTCTGAGGTTATTAGAGCTTAAAAAAATGAGCAAAAAGCTCTTACGACTTCCGTCGTAATTTCTGATTTCGAAAGAAATCGGAAAATAATGTTGCCTGATGCGTACTGATTATTAGATTTTTACGTTGGCACTGCTATATTTAAACAGGCAGCATAATTTTGTTTATTTAAAAATAATTTGCTACTTATATTATTTTGTTTTAAACCACGGCCGTATCTAGGATCTAGTGTTTGATCAAAAACTTTTATTTTTAATAAAGGAAAGTTATAGATAGCAGTCGTACGGTCGTGGGAAATGATAGACTGCACTTTAGAGGCTGATCGAGATCTCTCGAGTTTTCGATACATTTTACTCTAATAATAACTAGTCATTTGATCTGAATATTTTCATTAACGGCCAAAGATGCTACCAAAATACAAGATTGATTCGAAACTATTTTAAACGAACTAGTTTTGAATTGTAACGGTCGCATACATTCGTTTTCTGCATGTTTCCAAAACGTATTTCTACAATACAAACAAAATTACAACTTTCCGTGCAAACGGAAAACAAACAATGCGCGTCAAGGCGACTTAGTGCGATATTGGGTGTCCGATCCTGATAAAACGTATCCGTCATACCGGACGGTTTTCGAATGTATGCAGCCGTATACTCTTCACAAGTTTCTCAACTCCCGACAATTATACCCCAATTTTTGCGGCTTCAAATTAATGATATTTTAAAATAAATTAAGTATTTAAGTAATTATCTTATATCTAACTCAATTTTATGATAAGGTTTTAATTCTAATAAATTAAGGATGTAGTTACGTGAAAGAGTACCGAATAGGATTTTTGAAAATTACCGTAGCATACCCGCCATTTTGAATATTGGGTATGAAGAACATGTCGGTATTCTTTCAAACACCGTAGTTTGTTGTACCCAGGGCCGGCTTCACGATGTTAGGCCCGCTCCACATTCTGGCCAAGTCTTGGTTCTGGCCAACTTCATAATATATTCCATATCAAGAAACCACCACGGACACTACCCAGACAGACTTTTGAACTTGTGTCAAAGTGTCACTTAACTTACAAAGTTAACTTGAGTCACATTTAATTCATCACCTTTGAAATGTGCTAGGAATCTCAATAAGTTAAGAGTGACTTTAATCCCGTTATACCTTATGTAGCACAAACAGCTGGTAATTCACCTCGGACATTATTTCAGTAAAGTCTTGGTAAGAATACGGAGCGGGCTATATCTCTTAGGGTTCCTTAGCCATGTGGCAAATGGTCCCTTTCCGCAATCAATCACATAGTTATTGTGCATCTATCCTTCTTGTACTCACACCGGTCTTGGAGGTAGCTGTTATTCAAATACATTTTATTCTAGTCATTAAAACCATACGATGTAGTGTGTAGGAGTTGATGAAACAAATAAAGATTTAAGAAAAAATCTTGTTTTATTTCAAACCTTTCCCCAAATTATAAGACAGATCTTTTGGAAGAAGATTAGGTATTAGTTAAAAAGTTAGCATCAGAACATTGCATTCGTCGAAATTGTAAATTATTTATAAGATCACGTATTATTTTCGCCGATTAGGTACTTTATGCTTCATAATGAGGAACAAAATAAAGAAAGAATACACAAGCAGATTTTTCTTTGGCATTTTAAATAATACCCTTAAATGTTAAACGCTTAATGATGGTATGATGGTGATGATGATGATTCTATAACTTTAAAATCCGACTGGTAGTCCAAAGATTAGCGCGCTCAAACAAACTCTAATATTAAGTATTATTATATTGGTCCATATAATTAGATGAACTTATAAGCTTGCCAGAGCCAGAGCGTAGACGGCTGCTTATTCTGTTGCCATCTTCTTTCAATGGCTAGTTAGTGACAAGAAAACATTCGCCTTACTAAAATGATAGTCGATTATTGAAGGTTTTGAGTGCCACTGATGCCGAATACATGGAATACACAATACGACTCCTGAAATAAATGGTCACTGACGATTGTGTGGAAGCTTGCACGATGATTGTGGCGTACGTAGGTATTGGTACCTTGCCGAATATACAGACGTTCACATCGGCATCGCCCTTATAATCGGCGTATGTGAAGAGGAGCCATAACAATAAAATTCCAAAAATTAAAATGGAGGATTTTATGCGCTCTAATGTGCGGGCTGAAAAAAAAATGTTTTTCAAGACCCTTTGGCTTTTTGGCGGGAATTTGAGAAGTCATGTTTTCGTTTTTGTTTTATTTTCCAAAACTTGTGTTTCTTCGAATGTTAATGTGTAAAGGTGGGAACAAATTATCGGACGCGGCTGACGGACGCGGCTGACAGCCGCGACAGAATAGGTATCTGGATATAGAACGAACATAGAACTGTGCACTTTATCTGACGAAAGTCGCGGACGCGTCCTTGGACCTTCAGACGTCCGAAGGCAATCTGGCCCGCTGGGTGTTCGGACGGTATGCACACTTATCAGTCGCGGCTGTCAGCCGCGTCCGTCAGCCGCGTCCGATAATTTGTTCCCAGCTTAACTCGGCTTCGTCCGAGATGTGTAATAATGGTGGATTATTAACCGTTAAGTATTTCTGAAAGTGCATAAGCGTGGACAAATGCAACAAAATTGGCTTTTCGGGTTCTCCCAAAAAGTCCGTGTTGATGTTACTACTAGGTACCTACCGCTATTCTTCAACTCCTGCTGATTAAAAAATTACAATGTTACCTACTAGAAACGGATTGCTCAAGATTTTCTCAAGGGTCAACGCTGGACAGAAAACTTCCTACGGCAGCGGCAGCATTTGTTCTTCCAAAGAACGACAATTATGTGGACAGGAGAATATGGTAGTAAGTACCTACCTACATAAAATCATCAAAATCGGCCAAGCGTTATAAATACGAACACATTCAGACCGGGATTTTATGTGTCGATGACATTATAACTAGTAGTTCGCCCCGAACTGAGATCTCGCGCACCGTAGATGGCTTACATTTGGACTTTCTTCTGACTACCCCTATAATTTCAAGTGCTACTACTGCCGAGTATGCCTATTGCGCTAGCTCTTCATGGTAAAAAATACTTGCATGCATGCAATACATAATGTCGTGTCTAATTTTTCATTTACTTCATATTTTTCATGAATTCTCGTCGTATTTCTAAAAGTATACGTCTTAGAATAAAAATAATAACTATTTTGGAATGTAAAAATAAAGACCTTTCATTTGACACCCCACTCAATATATTTGTTTACTTAACTTTTTTTACCCCAATTATTTTCATTCTTTATCAAAATTTTTTTTTATCACGAAAATAAATCAAGTAGCATCTAAAATCATTGCAAACCAAACCGCAACGATGCCACTCTCTTTTTAAGACCGACCAGTCAATGAGCTACGAAGACATCGAAACTCTATGAAACGGGAGCTCTTGCAGCTCTGGTTTCGTAGTTTTTGTTCTTTGGTCGTATTTCAAAAACTATATATCCTAGATTAAAAATAAAAACCATTTTGGAATGTACAAAATAAGCCCTTTCGTTTGACACCCCACTCAATATATTTGTGTAACTTTAAAAAAAAATTACCCCCTTGGGAACCTAATATCTTCACAACCCCTTCATCGATTAAGCTCATATGCTCCACCGTAAATTTCCTTACTACAACCTATTGACCTACCAAGTTTCATGCAGATTGGATGAACGGTTCGACAGTTATGCGCGAACAACAATTCGTGAAACATACATACAAACATACAAACATACAAACATACAAACATACAAAGCAAAATCGCCCAACTTACCACTAAGATCTTCGCTCGCTTCGCTCGCTCGATCGATAAACTAGATGACGTTGGACGCTCCGCCTATCGATTGATTTTATAGATCTAAATTCCGTCTATTTTTCTATACCTACCTACCTAGGTATCTGTTTACTTTCAGCTGTGTGGTGGCCGTTGGGCTGCAAGCAGCATGACAAGGGTGGGCACAGTTAAATTAGGTAATGTGTAAGTAAGTATTTTGGATTTTATAAATTACCTAGGTAAGTACCTACCTAATTAATGGATGCAAATCTTACTTCAATAATTTAGAGGCAGTCTGCTTTTAATTCTACCTTCCCACTCATAAAGCAGGGCAGGATATGGTACCTAGCTAGGTACCTACCTACCAATATTAAAGAACATACCTACGAATAAAATACGAAATCCCTTCTCTTCGAATCACATTTTTTCAGTATTTTTACGCTACGCTCGATTACGAAAATGTTTCATCAACAGAAAGAAACAAACAAAATACCTACCAAAATAATGAGTTCTCCAGTGAAATAAATAAAGTCACGGCGATCAGCTGTTCCACGGAGTTCCAGCTGCGGAATTGGCAAAATATTCGCGTCGCACGAATTTCGCTCGGCGAGCGCGTAACATTTTTCAGAATTATTTTTAGAAAGGCGACGGACGGTAGTCGAGCAGCGCACACGCTGAGGCGCGCGCGGCCCGTGCACATTGGAGCCCTATGGAGCCCCCCGCGCTCCCCGCCGGCCCCGCGGCGCCCGTGCGCGCCGCGCCTGGCGCCTCCGCCGACCTGCTGCTGCGGCCGCCCACCGGCACCAAGCCCTTCACCTACCACTGGTGAGTCTCCCATCACAATTTATAATCCATTTTGCTTCCTCCAAAAAGCTTCGTTGTTCGAAAGTGAACCTTATTCCCCCGTTGTAAGGAAGGCGGGAATCCGCTGCGCGCCGGCGGCGGCGTTGTTTGTTTTTCACGTGTCGATGTATAAATACAGCACCAGGAAGCGCTCGGACTCCGGAGACACTCGACACGCTAATGTTATTGTGAATCAGCCTCCTGCTGATTTCAAATTAGCGGTAATGTTACTTGAGATGTGATTTCGTCATTCAAAATAAGTGGGTGATATTGATTATGCGGCGCATCGCTGAATCTACGGGATCAGTGCTTTCTTATGTACCTACTTCTCAAACACCATAATATATCTTTATAATAAGAGTTGCCTAGTTAAGTTTACCTTTGGTAAGAGTACCTACGTAGAGGTATACTATGGAATGAGATGCCAATATTCCTTCGATATTTTTAAGAATACCTAAGTAAATAATAATGTTCTATGGCGTTTTGATACTAGACAAAATCCACATAACATATGAAAGCTACCCAAAAGCTACATTATATTACCTAATTCAGGGTGACTTTGGCCCAATTTTTAAAGGTTTACTAAAAGCTCTATAAGTTTTTTCGTAGTCGATGTAATGGGTTGTAATTATTTTGAAAAGTAGCTCAGAGATATAACAGACAAGGTGAAAATGCGCATATAGAAAGAAAAACACGAGGAAGTACCTTTTTCTTAATTTGAAATTTGGTCCAATGTCTTTCTTAAAGGAGGGTTACTTTGTCCCAACGACTTACGTTGAGAAAAAAAGGGTTAAAACCGTTTAATGGGTTAAAGCAACCAACACACGTAAAAAATCCAACAATTAATCAACTTATCAAAATATGGTTTCAGGACTTTCAGGAATAAGTTTCCGGAAGAAAATTTTCACAACTTTTTTGTGTAGAAGAAATTGCACTGTAAGTCCTTATAACACAGCCGTAGTACCCTCTAACAATCGAACTATGACAATAACTTAAGCCATATCCACGTGAAGGGAATTCAAATATTTTCTTCCCGGTTTGGGCTAAAGTCATCCCCCAGCACTAAGGTCACCCTGAATTACGGTAGATACCTAACCTACTGTGCTATTTCACAAAATTCGTGCATTTGTTTGTGTGGATGCATATTATGATATCAGGTACTTACCTAAAGATATTTGTAGGTACTTTCCTGTAAGTTCCTGCAAATTCTTACATAAATGTGCTAGTTGTATAGTTATGTAAATACTAAAGCTGTGTGTAATATCTCTAAAAGCGGAGTGCAAACTTGCTCACAGAATTATATTGAATAGAAACGATACCATTATGAACTAGATATAATTACGTGTAGTGTACCTAATAGAGTCTGGTCCAGGTCAGTGCTTTTCAACGATTTGGCTCGAACATCTGTAATTTGCATCGCAGAATTACGCAATAAAACTGTACAAGAATTAGAATTTATCTAGGTAATCTATTAAGGCGCATGTAGGACCTAAAATTAGTACAGTGATGAGTGCAACTTCAAATATTTGATTTAGTATCACACTAATCACACTATCACACTAATCACACTATCACATCACATCACACTAATAATATTATAAATGCGAAAGTTTGGATGTTTGGATGTATGTTTGTTCCTCTTTATCTCGACAACCACTTAACCGATTTGTCTGAAATTTGAAACATAGATAGATAATGACCGGGAATAGGACATAGGCTACTTTTTATCCCGAAAAAATGCACGGTTCCCGTGGGATAAAGAAAATAGTAGTCCACGCGGGCGAAGCCGCGGGCGTCTGCTAGTGTTAAAATAAAGATGAATTTAGAATGCGTTCGGCCGCGGCGCTTACGACAGCTGCGCGCACCGAAACACTACAAAAATGCAGTTTTTGGAGATTTCTCATCACTATAACAGGTGTGTCAGGATCGTAGCAAGTGGAAGTCCGTGGTCTCTGCCTACCCCTGTGGGAAAGAGGCGTGATTTTATGTATGTATGTATGTATAACAACCAATCGAAAAAGTATGTGTACAATATGTTAAATATTAAATTATCTATCCAATGGTATAATAATCCAAAAACTTAAATAACATCAACTTTAGAAGAAGAATAAGATTTATCCAAATTTTAGTGGTTTTTTCGTTGATTTATGATCAAATAAATACGATGTTAAATAAAAAACTAAATGTTGAATTTGAAGATAAAATGTTAAAAGATACAAGTTATCTTTTCAGTTACTTTCTACCAGGGTTGTTGCTGATGCAGTTTTTTTACACATCAGCGGATGCTGATGCTGATGCTGATTTTTGACTTTGACATCAGCGGATGCTGATGCTGATGCTGATGTTTAACCGACTTTGATAAAAGGTGGTTCTCAATACATCGGAGCTTTTTTTTTATGTGTTTTCACCGGTTAAGTACTCGAAGACGCCTGGACCTATTTGGAAAATTATTTTTTTGTTTGAAAGGGCATACTTTCCGATTGGTGCCATAAAAAATTGGTGAGAATCTGATGAGGATCTTCGGAATTATAAACAGAAATGCACCTCGAGAGTGCAAAAGCAGCTAAATATCATTGAAGTCGGTCTTTTAATTCAGCTAAAATTTTAATTTAGTCAAAAAAAATATCTTGACTGAATCTACATGAAAAAGCTTTCTTTGGTGATGAAATAGAATTCCATTTCTTTTTTATGTTTTTGAGTCATTTATTATATCAATCAAAAGATTCAATCTGCATAATTTGTAGTTACCTAAGTATAACTTAATCATAGATAAAAATGTTATCATACCTATGATAAAATTTTACCGACTTCAAAAAAAAGGAGGAGGTTCTCCAGTCGTCGGAATCTTTTTTATTTTTCAAACGATTAAGTCTGGCAATCTCGTTCTCGCGAGATCTCGGTCTTTTTTAGCGAGATTGATCTCGGCCGTTCTTTAGATATCTAAAAATGGGCGAGATCTCGCGAGTTTAACGAGATTGCACTCGAGCATAAGACTAGATTTGAATCCGAAAGGGCCTTCTCAGATGCTGGAGATCTGGCCATCAAAATAAGAAGCCATTTAGCAGACGATTCTTTGGATATTTTGTGCTTCATAAGGAGCTACTTTCAAAATAATTCGTAATAATGGCGTGTGATATGAACTGAGCAAGCCTTTCATTTGATTGGTATATTTTGCTATTTCATCTTTAATTTCTAATAGATCTCTGAGTAGGTATAGTTTTATTTAATTGATTAATAATATCTCAGTTTAATAGTAAACTCATTAATAGTCAACTCAACATAGTTAATGAGTTTCATTTTAATTTTTGACTTGTGTTTTGTTTTATAAAATAACTGTTTTATTATTAAAAGACGTTTATTTAAGTTGTCAACGGGCTGACATAGTCACTAAGTGACTCAAAGTCCTTTAAAATGTAAGATATAAATTAATAAATTATTATAAGACTTTTGTTTCAAATTAGAAGAGAAGACTGATTGGTTATTTCATTTCTTATTTTATTAGATATATTATGTCAAAGTTTATTAAAAAAATTATACATAGATACCTACGTCAAACAATGTTAAATTCATAAAAGTTTATTGAAAAAAGTCGTAAAAATACCTAAATGTTTATTTCCTAATACCTATACTTCTTATTATTTTTTCCTAATTTATTCAAATATTGTGATTATTTGCAATAATAAACACAAAACTGCCAATCTCACGAGATCTCAAATTTGGCAAGATCTCGCGGTATTGCTATTCATAAACCCGCGAGATCTCGCCTGAGACCCAATCTCGCGAGATTGCATTTCCTAGTTGGACCGAACTAACTGGAAAACTCGAGGGGAGGCCTTTGCCCAGTTGTGGGACAGTGTAGGCTAAAAACAACAAAATAATACCTTTGGCATTATGTTTACCAATTGTGCACTATATTTGTTATTTTATGCAATAAAGAATTTAAATAAATAAATAAACAACAACTAACATAATTCCGCTCGTTATTATTAAACGAACGATATACGAAAAGCCCCGCCCCGTATGTCCAGTCGCGACTGGAACATCAGCATTGAATATCAGCATCGATCAATGCGGATGCTGATGCTGATGCTGATGTTTCAAATGATGCTGATCATCAGCGGATGCTGATGCTGATGCTGATATTCGCAACAACCCTGCTTTCTACATACTTTATTTATCGAGGAGATAGATAGGGAAATGCAGTGTTTAGCTCATGTTAGCGCCTTAAGGACTATTTAGATCTACAGACATTGAGCGTTACAGACACGTAGCGTGGCAGACAAAATAACGTACCTAGGTATTTTATATTAATCTATAGTGCCATCATGATTCATTCTCTAATTTTTTTTTGTTTGTATAGTTTTACCATTATTAAACAAAGATAAAGTACCAGTATCATTACATTCTGTTATTAACTGATTTTTTCGGGTAAAATCCAACACATTAAAAATAACAAAAGTAATCACAACATAAAATCAATAAACACTTAATAAAATCTAAAATCTAATGAGGTACCTTATCTAATAGTTATCTAATTAGTAGAGTTTCAATAAAATACAGACAATGCCTAGGAAGAATAGGATCTTAGTAATACCAGTAATACTTAGGTACTGCAATCCATAAATAGAGCCTCGTTTTTTAAACCAGCTACAAATAAACAAAAGTCTTACTCCTTTACCTCAAAGGATGCTCAAAGGACTTTGAGCATAGTCTGAAGCGCCTGACCACGACAGGAGCCGACATTTCAATAGCCTGCGAAGCTAGTATATTATTTAATAATTATTCGTAGTCTTCTGTACTACGTAAATGTTCGCTTATATAACAAAACTAGCGGACGCCCGCGGCTTCGCCCGCGTGGACTACTATTTTTTTATCCTTTCTGTTTCCTTTTTTAGAAAAAAAGTAGCATACCTCCTATTCCCGGTCATTATCAATTTTAAATTATCAAGTTTAAAAACCTATGTTTTAAATTCCAGGCAAATCGGTTCAGTGGTGGTCTAGTTATAGTAGAGAGGAAAGTGAGTTACTTATAGTTCGATATAAGACCGAGACCAGCTAGAGATGAGACAGATCTTTTTCGTTTATTTCGTTAGTTCGTTCAGTTTTTCAGCGTAGGTAATGTGCATTCAAATAGAATGGAAATACAATTTTCTATGGTAGCTTTATCTGTTAGTATGTTTGTAATTTTCAAAGCTCGACACCGAATTAAAATGAGAAGTTTACATTTCTATAAGATGATTTAGAAATCTACCTACCTACCGAGCTCCGTCACATTCTGAAAACGTTTTTTCTGAACTACTAAAAACCTTAAATATTATCAACGGGATAATTACCATGATTATTGATTTTTCTCTATTGTTACCCGTGATCATAGCGCATGCAACTGCGTCGAAATATCGGGAAGCAAGAAAACTCAATAATCATGGTAATTATCCCGTTGATAATGATTATTTATGTTCGTAACCATGATAGTTTCAAAAGTTTTACTAAAAGCAATAAATATATTATGATTATTATTATTAATATAATGTAAATCCGTTATTGGCTGTCGGTAATATATTTAAGTTTTGGTGCACTAGTTTTCTAAGAGCTGTGGATTTTGTTTAAGAAATAAATAAATAAATAAATAAGCTTTTTTCCCAAACGACCTTTCAAAATTTGATTTTATTTAAGTACTAGGTACTGATAATAAATATAGTAGGACGCTTTTAACTTAAATACAAATTTTATGCGAGAAGTTGCCAAAGCATGTTTTCATTTAGGTCCTTGCTTTGTGGGTGCAGTTACTGAAAAAGGTTTCAGTTCCAAGTAGTACTACAGAATATTAGTCGCTAGTGTACATCAAACGTACCGCAACTTTATCAAAAACGACGAAGCGAATAATTTGCTAATGAGAAAAGCAAATTCGTGGTGTGGGTTTCAACTTGAAGTCCACTACTACTCTTTAGCGGTCTTGTAAACACTGCGTCTGTACCAACTACTAAGTAATTATTTATTTACGTATTTATTTAATTATTAAAAAGAACGCACAACAGCACTATTATTAATCATTTTTAAAATTAGTTGTCAAAGTTAAGAACTACATACCTACATAATACATTTGCCATCACACACACAGCAGATAATATATCTTATGAAACATAAATCTTAAGATCGCGCCCATACAAATTCTATGGAGGACCACACACAGCGAATATAAATTACAAAATATATTTGGTGTGGGCCTGTATTCTACTAGATGACAACCGCTTTGGTTTGGTTCGATCTCTTAAATGTCAGCCATTTGGTGAAATAGTAGAATAGCTTTTCAAAAATTTGTTCTGCCAAAGTTCAAAACCTCACCACAACTGAGTCGTTTGTTATTAGTAGTCATGGAAACAGTCGCTTTAGTTGAGGTTTTGGTTGAGGTTGATAAAAGTTCGGTACGAGAATCGACGCCCTGTCAAGATTTATATTTCAAAAGATATATTTTATCTGCTGTGTGTGTGGTGCGCTTTACAGGCGCACACAACAATCATGGCGAAACTGACACGTAAACATCTTTAAAATATTAAATCTATAAACGTATTTAAGTATAAAAAAAATAACAATCTTACAAAATATAAATAATGGACTTGAGATCACAAAATAATAATCACTATGTTACTTAATAACAATTTAAGCTTATGTGTCCGTACCCATATTATAAATGTGAAAGTGTGTTTATTTGTTTGTTTATTTGTTCTGCTTTCACGTCAAAACAGAGCGACGGATTGACATGATTTTTTGTGTGGAGATAGTTGGAGGGCTGGAGAGTAACATAGGCTACTTTTTATCCGGGTACCACGCGAGCGAAGCCGCGGGCAGCAGCTATTTAGTAATCAAATTACTATTATTATTGCCTAATCTGTACTAAATAATTATAAAGTTTTAATAATGATAATTATTATTACGGGATTTTATCGCGTACCTTTTATTTATTTTGTTTCCCGACGTTTAACAAATCGCGAAAGTTTAACAAGTTATATAAAGTTTTACTTTTCAAACTTATTATGAACTTTATTTAAATAAGACATAATACTTTTTTGTAAATATCCATATTTATGCACTAGCAGCGCCCTCGCGGCTTTGCACCCGTTGTGATAGTAGGTATATGTTGATGACGATGATAGTGAAAAGTAGCCTTCCTCAAGAGTTTAGCTATCAAATGCAGAAATATTTTTAGATAATACTGGTAGTTCCTGAGATTAGCGCGTTCAAACAATCAAACACACTCTTCTTCTTTATATTAAGTTTCATAAAGTGAAATTGTTTATGAGATCATTAAAAAAAAAATCCACAAAAAAATAATTAACACATTTTCGTTTTAGAATTTATTTTGATTTGTGAATCACATTGAAATATGAATCTATATGGAATTACTTGGACTTCAGCAGAATTTATTTTGATAATTATTATTATATTTATTACATGTTGTGCCGACCCCACTTAGCGTGGGATAAGGGCAGGAGAATGATGATGATTATTACATTTCTTGCATTTTACGAATCAGCCTCTTTCTTATATCAAATTATCAATACAAGTTTGTTTTCTTTGGATAGAATTAATTTTCATAAAAAATTACGTAGGCAGATATGTTTACACCAGTCTAAATTCATGAAGCATACCTACTAAGTTATATTTCTAAAAAAAGATTTTAACCCTCGGCATGCCTGGTAGGGTCTGTGAGACCCACCGCAGCATTTAAATCGTTACAATTCATTCAAATTTGAATTTCGCGCGTAACCGCTCTCAGTAGCTGACCGTAGTGAACTATCTAATGCTCTCCGCCCGCTACTTCAGTCCGGGGTGCACTCCAGCAGTGCAAGCACCGTTCATAACGATCGCTAAATTTGACATTTAGAATCGACAAAATTTGGATTTATCAATGAAAAATTTAATTTTATCGAATTCTATCGAATCTAAATGTCAATTTAGCGATCGATAAGAACGGTGCTTGCACTGCAGGAGTGATAGGACGTGTGTAAAGTGCGCTCGGGTCTCACTGACCCCACCAGGCATACGGCGTGACATTTTCATGTAAGTATTAAATTGGTTTCTGTTTGTGATTTCGTATCATATTTGTTAAAAATAATCATTATATTTTAACTGCGAACTCAATTTTATAATAAAACGCTAGATAGTGATGTTTTTAGTTTAGTGTATTAAAGATATTACGAATTTTATGGGTTTCATTGATGAAGGATTTTATTTTGAATTTAACGTATTTTATCGTATTTTTTTATAGTTCAAAATGGAGAGCCATCTAAGTGACAAGGACATCACTAATTTGCTACTCGAGGAGAACGACTAAATTAATTAAATTAACTAAATAATATAAATAATATAATAATAATAAACTAAATTAAAACGACTACTTATTTTAGCTTAGAATATAAGATATATTTATGTGGCTAAAATTCCCCAAAGTTTGATTGAGATCTCTTTTGTTTTAGTTGATTTTCCATGTTCATAAACATAAGATGTTTTATTTAACGTTACAAAACGTATACTGAGTTTAATTACGTATTTTATTAATAAATATTGTTGGTTCGGACACTAATTTCATTTAAAACCCTTAAAAGCATCTTTAATATCATTATAAAACCATAAATTTTAATATTTAACACAAATTTGTAGGCGAAAAAGTTATTTGAAAATCCGGGTCTCACAAACCCACCAGGCATACCATGTAACTTTTTTCCACCAGGCATGCCGAGGGTTAAAATAAAAATTCTAGCTAGGCTATTTATAATTTAATAACATACCTTCCTAATTTTAACAATATTTTAGTAATACGACTATTATATTTAGACCCATGCCACACGATGCGTTGCCGTGTCGCAAAGATTTCTGTGCGCCGCGTCGTGTGCGAATAAAATAAAAGATTTGAATTCTTGGTCTTATAAAATATAATAATATACTAATAATAATATAAGTAATAATAGTAATAGAATATAATAATCTATAAGTAATTAAGTAAGTACCTAATTGAAACGCTGCTCAAGTGTTGACAACTCGACTAAATCAAATGTCGCCAGACAATCAATTCAAATGTCATTAGCTCAACCGTCACATTTAATCGATTCGTTTGCGATCCAACAAAATTTTATCGAGTATTAAAATTTGGCCTCCTGTGGCCTTTATTCTTGAGAGCTAGAACAATACATCGTGACATTAATCTTAGTTCAGTTTATATCGATGAATGCTTTGAACTAAGTTATCGACACCGACATAAACTGAACTGAAACACAATAATAGCCACGATTATTAATTGTCACTTTGAGAAGTACCGACTGGCTATACCTAATAGAACTTTAGTTCAGAAAACGCCACGAGCAACCGTTTTTTTAATTATCAGCCTGCTAACTAACGCTCTAAATAATTAAAATAGCTAAACTAAAATAATAATGTCTGCCAAGGTTTACCTTTTACTTACCAAAAATAAATATGAGCTTATCAAGAATGCCACCTCGGGTAATTCCTTCCAGCGCCATCTGTTCGTTCGCCAACAAAACAGTCAGTTGAAATTAACTACCATCTGTTGGTTCGATACCGAACTAAATGTTGCTCACAAATAGATTAATGGGTTTGAATCTCGGTAATGATTTAGTTATCGCTCGCGTCGTCAGCGGTCTAACGCAGACCTTGTGTTTTGAATACAAAGTTCATATATTCTTAAGAATATAACGAATAGCATAGCCATAATATTTATATCCCACTCAAACAAATTATCGAATTTTAGTGGTGCCATATTAAACGCAATATTTTCCATCATCGACAAAAAATTGGAACAATCGAGCGTTATTTGCGTCGATTGACACCACTATGATGAAACAGATCGCGGAATGGGCGCGTAGCGTAAACACGGAGCGCGCAATGCTAGTACGAAAATAGGCGGCGCGCACGCAGTCCGCGTCCGACCCTCGCGAACTCGCGGGCATGAGCTCCCGCCATGGGCAGCAACTGCTGCAAGGGAGACGCCTCTAGGCCCATCCGGTCTACCTCCTCTATATACTCCAGGTACATCTACCTCGCCATCCTCGTCGCACAGGAGTTCCTCTCTGTGCCATGGATCCTCAGAACCCACAGGTTTATTTCGTACGTAGTGGCACAGTGCAGTGCAGTGGATTATGTAATGTTTGTTTACGTGCTTGGTGACCGCTGGATCCAGGATATGTGACTCACTGCAAGGCTTTTGGATGTTCGTTTCATAGTTCAATGTTTAGTCTGTGCTAAATCAATAGTTCGATGCCTCTATAAAACCTGGTTGGAAAGGTTTGGTGCGCCTCGCGATGGATCAATGCAGTTCAATTAACGTTTTTTGGAACTATCGCCCGTACAGCAATCGCGATTTGAATGGAAACTGTGCAGGGCTGTTCTAAAAGATTTTGGAATGCCAAAGGTTTTATTTTAAATTGTCTAACTTTATTTTTTGTCGTAGCCTATCATATCGCGGCTTACATTGCTGAGCGCTAATTTTTGACGAGAATCATACCGTAGTTTTCACAGCATAATTAAAAAAGGTGGAGTTCTAGAGATTTGTGAATGTGCGTCTAAATCAGCTTGTGGCTTCATTCAAGTAAGATTTACCGTGATGAAATAATTCTATGTAGGCACCTAACCTACAAAGAATTATGTAAACTTTACACGAATTCACTCACTCTATATAACATTTTATCATCGAGTGAGTAAGTGAGGTACCTACCTGGTTATATTTGACGATATAGAAGAGGTGTAGGTATGCATTGACGCAGATAACATTTAAGGATAGTTATTTTAAGAAAGTTTTTTTTTTTTACAAGCTTTTATCCGTATTTTCACAATTATGTAGATTTATTTACAATTAATAATATAACTTACTAAAATGTTTGGATCAAAATTTTTTAAAGATTTTGTAACTTTAGATTATTATAATCCTTACTGATTTTAAAATAAATACAAATACATAATAATAAGCAGAAAAATCTTAGAGCGTACGCTTTAAACTATTTTTTAATTATTGTAAATTAATAACGTACATTTTAATAATATTTTTCATTTTAATTAGGGTTAAATCAGAAAATTTCAAAAAAAAAACCATTAAAGTTTCTTTGGATGACTAGATTTGTTGGTCGCTACAAAACTGATTAATCATGGTGTATTATTTTAGGAACTATCAGGCGTCCAAAGAAAATGAAAACTACAAATTATAATGTATAACCGAGCGCCATCACACTAACCTTGTCAGTTCCAATATTATGTGGGTCGGATTATTTGGGGGAATTTTTTTATAATGATCTTGAAATATATGCGCACCACTATAGTTTTTAAGTTTCTTTCACCATCTACAAATACAGTTTTGATTAGTTACTTTCTGCATAACGTTCCTTGGTTAGAGAGTCAGGGATGTTGTGGATATAGAATTTCGGATCTGGATACGGATACGGGTTTATGAATATCTCTTTCGGTTACGGATATGAAATTATTTAGGATTATCCGATAGTTTCGGTTACGGATGTTAGATTTTTTAGGAATTGTAAAACTGGGGGAGACCCAATTGAGAACCAATTGCTTCCATCTCTTTCTGTCTTTTGCCGTGTTCCAAATCTATTCAACAGCCTAGTAAGACCTAATATAAATGTTAAAAAGGAAAATTTAAGATTTTACATCTGAAAATTAAAATTATTATTTGATAATTTTACATTAACTTTTGTCCTTCAGTGTGCATACGTAAACCCAAACGTTTTGAACTTCTAGTAGTAATTCAATGTCTGCTGGTCTTTAGTCTAAATAGAAGCTGAAATCGTTTACGCTCTAAGTATTCCGCCTTAGTATAGTGGACAGGTTTGCGGTGCATTGTGTTTGCTCACGACCACATCTTCCACTATTTTATTTAAGACGACTTGCAATAAACAGGAAACGTGTTATGTATGTAAAAAAACTTATAGAAATATCTTGCGGAATACTCGAACTACTAATTCAAATTCATAGATATGAAAACTTTTTTTACTCTTACGATTTTACTTAGAAAAGAATTACATTTCGAGTAAGGTTATTTTATTTTTACATGCGTTATATGTTTGTAAAAAAATGTAGCGTTACCAAAGACGTTTCATGTACAGCGATGCAAAAGACAATTTATAGATAGTGAAACCTTTGTACATTGTACGAATGATTTTACGGAAAAAAACATTAATAAATATCATCCTACATTTACGAGTAGGTATAATAAGTTGCAAATGGTAGGTTTTAGATCGGCATTATTGATTCGATAGGTGATCTCATAAACTAGGAGCGTCTTGCACCACATTCTTGTATTTAAGCTAGCTTAAACGCAATTTTTGTATGCGTTAAATGCGTTTAGGTTAGCTGAATACAATTAAGAATCGTGGTGCGAGACGCCCTAGGATGCAATTCATGCCATATCATTACTAGAAAATAAATCTAGTGTAGAAATGCACGACCTTGGTTTGAGCTATGACAAAACCAGGCAGCAGCTTATTTTTTTTAGGTATTTGGAATTTTATTCAGTTTGTTGTACTTATCATTGTAAATGATATATTCAAAATCATTCATCATTGTTTGTGTATGCGTGTGGTTGATCATAGCGTTATTGATTGAAAGTAGAGTTTAGGATTTTGCTTGGATTGGGTTTATTAGAGAAAAAAAAATACTGGAATATTTAGTCTAAACTTGTGATCTGCTACCTCTGTTGTTCGTGTAAAATACAGAGCGTTTCGCTGGATATCTTTTCGCTTGTTTGTGAAACGGTTCCAGCGAAGACGGCTCGAAGCGAAGTCTCGCTATCCACCGAGGTAGGTATGGGGTTTTTCTAATTATGACTTTTTTAGCATCGACACTAAGCGAATTTTATAGATTTTTTTTTCTTTTACCCATTGTTTTTTTACTTTATATATTGTTGTTCTACGGTGTTTTTTTTAATTGTTTTTTTTTGTTCTAAACAATATTTTGATACAAAGAACATACGAGTATGAAACTTCAAACGGTAATAACAGGAATAGCCCAGTGACTGTGTAATTTAATTTACAATGAAAATTGAACCCTCTTATTTGTGCGATAGAGTAGAGTTCCAAAACTGTGTTAGTATTTTAAAACTACTTTCCCAAGAGCGCCGTTATTGGACACAACATTACATCCTATTGTCGACTGTACTACTCAATCAATGTTTGTCAATGCGGCTTGCATTGGCGCGCCTCCAGGCTGTGTTGCAACAAGATACAGTCACGATCATTAATTTACATTTGAACCTTACACCCTTGTCGAAAACATAAAAACTAAAGAGTTATTGTCTCATTCTACGTCAAAACACAGATTCAAATAATTTCAGAAACGGTGCCAAATGAAACAAAATCGTATGCACATTGGTGTAATTATTGTAAATATTGTTGGTTGATATACAGGGTGGAAAAAATCAATGGGCCCTGGAGGGAAACTACTTTAAATCCTAAAGATAGATTATTTTACTTAAAGGAAACTTCCTTTATTTTTAAAAAGAAACAAAACTGCATTCTAAAATTCGCTTGCCTCACCCGGGAATCGAATCAGCTAAAAATTAAAAAAAAAATTCTAAAGATAACATTTCTCAACGAAACAGGCCTTTAGGCGGCCTAAAAACTTCGTCACCAGAGTTGGCCACTAGCTCATATGAACTTACTTTTGTTCCTTCCTCCAGATTATTATCATAGGATCTTGAATGCCTATTTCCAATATTTATTTTTCTACGTCGTAGTTCGTAGAGGGTACCGCTACGTCGTAGGCACCGTAGAAGCTAGACCTCTGCGCCGTAGCCAATACTTGTCTATATTATATTTTACCCCATTATTCATTTTCAACTGTCAAATTAGCACGGCTTTATATAATTTTTTTTTGTCACTTATGTCAACGTCAAGTGGTTTAATAAAAAAAACCTACTTCAATTGTTTAAGTTGAGAAATTTTCTGCACTCGAGGTGCATTTTTGTTCATAACTCAGAAGATCCTCGACAGATCCTCACCAAATTTTTGTGGCACCAATTGTAAAGTTTTCCACCAAGGAAAGTTCACCACTTTCAAACAAAAAAAGAATTTTCAAAATCGGTTCAGGCGTCTTTGAGTAATCGGTGAACATACATAAAAAAAAAAACACAAAAAAAAGATCCCGATCAGAATTGTGACATATTTAGCAGCCATCTGAGATTATAGGAAGCTATTATGTCCATGAAGAGTAACAGGGTCATAGAATAAGCAATCTCTCGACGCTAATAGTTCGAAGTCCAGCCAGAAATGCATTTATCATGTATATTTTATCGACCCACCCCCTTACTTATGAAAGATGTTTAAAGTTGAACACTGGTTGAACTGTCTCTGTTTGTCACTATCCACAAATAAAGACAGGACGTTGTTTAACCAGTGTTTCACGTTAAACATCTTTCATAAGTAAGGCCCCTAATGTTCTAACTCTTTGGTTCTAGCTAATTTCTACCTTTATACATCTTCCTGTGCAGTTCGCTCTGTAAGCGCGCAGAAGATAAATCTAATCATTTTTGTCAAAGTAAGATTTTTTTTATATAGGTATCGTCGAGAACACTTTGTTTATTTTAATTTTTCGATGTTTTTCGATTATTTAATTAACTTGTAAAAATATTGTTTCGTTGTAAAGGCCGCGCGCGAGGTGTCTATTTTGATAACCCAGTTTTGTTTTACGTCATAAAAATATTGACCAACTAGCGGACGCCCGAAGCTCCGCCCGCGTGTACGACTACGTTTTTGTCTCACGGGACACATGCATTTTTTTGGGATAAAAAGTAGCCTATGTCACTCTCCAGCCCTCCAACTATCTCCACACAAAAAGTCATGTCAATCCGTCTCTCTGTTTTGACGCAAGATAAACCCCTTGTTCACTTTATGACAGATTCGCTTTATGGCAGATTAGAAACAAATACACTTTCACATTTATAATATGGGTATGGATATCCGCTTTTGCAGCTATCAGGAATGTTAGGAACCACAGCGAGGCAAGCTCAGCTTATGAAAATACATTTGCGATTCATAATTATATTAAGAGTTTAGACTGGCCGTTTCTGCTGTCCACTTAGGCTATAATAAATATGTCTTCATTTTCTATTACTATTTCCTATTTGAAGTAAGTTAGTTTTGATCCGTTTGATTTTTTTTCATAAAAGAATTAAAAAAAAAAATTGAAAAGTAAATTTTTTTTTACATAACTAATCATTTATGTTATTTTTATGGGAAATTGTATTGGGATTCCTACATTGTCTCTTTCGGAGCGAACAGGGTTTTTTTTTACACATTTTATAGTGATCTGTAGCCGTACCATAAACTCTGAGCAATGTTAAAACAAGCTTGAAACATGACAACGAATGTCATTCCTAAAGCAGTAGGACTGTTATAAGCTTGTTTTAACATTGCTCTAAAGGCCCTGATCGACGAGCGTCGGTAAAAGCTCGCCGGCGTTTCATTGCAATACCGAGGTTTTGTGAGTTGACGAGCCAAAATCCAAAACCTCAATTCGACTACGATACGACAGTTTCACTCGCTAGTCGATCAGCACCAACGAGCCGCGAGTAAAACCGACGTTCCTTAAAACCGCGGTATAGGCTCGTACGTCGATCACCCACTTAAGAGTTCATGGTACGGCCCCTGTTACGTTTCCTATCTCTACTCTGTTCTGCCCTGGGCTGTGCCTTATAATCGTGCACGATATTTATCCAAAAATAGGACGCTCAGATCTGGAGCACGCGCCGATGCATCGATAAAGTTATTATCATACATCGGAATTTATCGACGTGGATAATACGGTTTGTTCTTTATTGTATGGAAAGTAATTAACTTTTAGCAAAAGATTTGGTCTGATATAAGTGGGTAGGTCGTAGGTACCTACCGTATATATTTTTGACAATAAGTATTTTATGTTATAAGAACCAAAACACGCTCATTTTGGTACAAAATATAAATGAGTACCTAACACTAGTCACTCTATTTCTACTACTAGCTGCTGCCCGCGGCTTCGCTCGCGTGGTACCCGGATAAAAAGTAGCCTATGTTACTCTCCAGCCCTCCAACTATCTCCACACAAAAAATCACGTCAATCCGTCGCTCTGTTTTGACGTGAAAGCAGGACAAATAAACAAACAAATAAACACACTTTCACATTTATAATATGGGTACGGATTATAAGAACCAAAAATACAAAATAGAACAGAGTAACTCTAGTCACTTTATTTCTACTACGATTATGCAGCTATTAGCATAGCTGCATCATCGTTTTCCTATTTAAGTGCTGCCAATAAATCATTCACTCATAAACTATTCCGTATCTTGAGATCTAAATACTGAGAGCTATTTCGGTTGGTTCATTGAACTTTTAATACATTTGTCTCAAATTGGGCAGATGGCGGGAATCAGTGCAGACACCACAATAGATTAACCCATAGATGTTTTTAATTTTCTAGATAAGTTGATGTGGTAGAGTTCGGTGGGAAAGTTCAATGTTTGAACGCGGCACGGGCTGTCTTTTATAAACGATGTAAGCTGAGATAATGTCTGTCTAGTTTTGTGTGCGAAAAACAAAATGTTTCAATGTTCAACTTCAGCAGGCTGATTGTCTAACTTGTCTCAAACCTCAAATTGATACTATTCCCCTCGGCCAACACGGCTCTCGGAACATTTTATCACATTTATCTAAAAAAATCCCATAAATGGAATAATATTTTGATATCCTGCTTTTGGATATTGTCCTCATACCCCTTGCACCTATTAGATTTTCTTGTGACAGCCAAAGCTTTCCAATTAATTCCCAACGGTTTGGGAATCTGGCTAGAAATAGATGAAAGCTTTTAAGAGAACATATGTTTATACAATGGAATGTCTTCAGCTTCACATTTTGATGAGAAAAGTTAGAAATCTTTATAAGTATAGGTACCCACTAACATCTTGTTTTTTGGATCATGTTACTTAAAAATACACTATTAGTCGTATTATTGAAACAGGAACGTTTAAATATTTCTAGTACTAGTACTAGTAATTAAATTATTACTAAAACCGTGGTCTCTGCCTACCCCTGTAGGAAAGAGGCGTGATTTTATGTATGTATGTAAAACCGAAAGCTCTTATTTCAGAGATTAGGCATTGAAAGTGACATTTCTAGTACCTTGTTTTTCGTCTTTACCGGTTATTTTAGTCAGAAACAAAGTTGGTCTTCCGCAACCACTTCAATTTTACTAAAATATAGTGATTTTAGAAATGTCACTGAGGCTGCAATTTTATTTTGGACTTTAACTCGAACGGAATAAGAGCTCTCGAATTTAGTGATAATTTAATTAGTCAGTGTACAACAGAATCACCGCCGGACTCTATGTAAAAAAGCAGCAAGCTCTCGATTCAATAATAATAAAATCATGTTACTAGAATATTAAGAATTTTTGGTCTAGTTTGTAATTGAGGAACAAAATGAGGTGGTTTTGTAGCATTTAAAATGTAAAAATGAGAAATTATAATTACGTTACAATGTTTCGATTCGCGAGTCCCTCATAAAGATTACGTATTGATTTTTACATGTGCTATTTCATCATCTCCCTGCCCTTATCCCACTAGGTGGGGTCGGCACAACATGTTTCTCTCTTCCACTTCATTCTATCACTCGTCATCTCAGTGCTCACTCCTTTCACACAATTTCTGCATTCACACAGACCATCCATCTTTTCTTAGGCCTACCCCTGCCGGTGTGCTTTACATATGCTAAGTCTACTGTTATTTTCGTGTTTACTGTTATTAAAACTGGTAAATTTTGAATGAGATATAAGAGAGATGATCAATACGTAACAGTTATCGGAACAAGTGTACCTACATCCGATCGGAACGGGCTGGCCGAGTCGTGCGTCGCGCAACTCATCTATTTCGGTCTGCGTTCGCGATTCGTTGCAACATGGGCCCAAGGTCACGTTCGATTCCAAGTTCTTGACAGCCACGAGGTCAAACTGGACTTGTTCAAATATAATATATAGGGTCAATCTTAGATCTATCTAAGGTCTAACCCACTTATTCATAAGGGACTTCTAAGCTTATTAGAGCTCAAGCGACCGCTAACTCTGTTGCTATCTCTTTTTAATGAAATGTGAATGATAAGAAGAAAACACACTCCAAAGTCAAGAGCTACCTGGTGACGGTGTTTTTAGGCCTCCCAAAGGTCTCCGTGATGGCTTAACGACTTAAAAGCCGGGACCGACCATTTAACGTGCCCTCCAAAGCACGGAAGAGCTCAGCTGCTAATGCCACTTACGGTCACCCATCCAAATTGTCAGAACGTCGGCGTCCGTCATGGCTTAACGACTTAAAAGCCGGGACCGACCATCTAACGTGCCCTCCAAAGCACGAAAGAGCTCATCTGTTAATGCCACTTACGGTCACCCATCCAAATTGTCAGAACGTCGGCGTCCGTCATGGCTTAACGACTTAAAAGCCGGGACCGACCTTTTAACGTGCCTTCCAAAGCACGGAAGAGCTCAGCTATTAATGCCAGTTGCGGTTGCCCATCCAAATTGACAAAACGTCGATTAACTTCAACGATCTAACAAGAACGTCTAAGCAAACTACGCCATGAGCACTTCCATCAAAAATCGAATGCGATTTTCTAATTAAAAATTAAAGTCGTCCTCGTTAATATATTCTGAAAAAGCAGACAAAACGACTGAAGATATTAAAAAAAAAGCAGATGGAGCTTCGATGTTCCCTCAGTTATTGTTTAAATGCAACTATATTTGTGCATTCACCGTCATATCGTTGCAGCAGCGATGTAAATTAATACCATCCCGAGCTTCACGATGCCTTATTTTCTATCCTAGCATTCTATTTCGGTAACATGAAATCTGTAGAGCGTATTTTGGAATGGGAAATTGAAATAATGGAGCAGGAATATTGTACGTTGGTATTTGGATTGGCTTTTTTCTATGATTTTTTAATCACTACTACGCTTTGTTAAGAGTAGGCATAGATTGCTTCCTATATTAATCGATCAAGCGAAGAACATATTTCATTTCACTTGAGAGAGTTTCATAACACTGTAAATAGCCTTAGGAGGATTTCTCTCGATTTCCATGTGATCCCCTGGTCAGATCCTGACTTGGTGACAATGGGACTACCTCGAGAGAGACTCTTTGAAACAAAAAAAAGAATTTTCTAAATCAGTCTATAGTTGACGGAGAAATCGGTGAACATACATAAAAAAACATACATCCAGCCGAACATAGAATCTCCTCCTTTTTTAAAGTCGGTAAAAAAGTAACTATCTATCTCATGAAATGGTTGCGCAACCAAGCGGGACACCAGCGGGCTGATTGTCTAACATGTCTCAAACCTCAAATTTGATCTCAAACTGTCAAAACGATCACGTAAGTATATTTTATCGCGTTCGATCTCGTTGAGATGAGAGTGACAAAGCTACTTGATTGGTCTCTGAACTCCCATTTTGACAATATGAGAGCGATTTTGGGCGCCAACAAAGATAGACAACCGGGGGGCAGGTGGCACTTTCGTACATTTTGTTTGTGTGGCGCCACCATGATGTCCTAGTGAGATATGGCCCTTAGGTTATAACAGTTACAACCACCAAATACACCAACTCTGAATTCAGTTTCAATAGTACATTTTCGTATTAAAGGGAAGGCCAAGTTAGTTTTCCAAGAAAATACAGCGAATATTATAAAGAGCTTTGCTTCCTTTACAATACGCAGCTCTCTTTTTGCGGAAGCTGAATCGGACGTGAAATAAAATGCTTTGAGATACAAAATTTAACATCTTGCTTTATAAAATCTGATTTTTCTTTTCATGAAAAACTTCAAAAATAAACTACTTACAGTAAACTCTGAAAGAAAGATGAACTGAGAAACTGAAAGGAAGGCTTCTTGAACAGATTGCTAAGTATTTATTTTAGAAGAGTATTAATTAAACTTAGAGCTAGGTAAAAAACATATAATAAATTACTACTATGAAGTAATAGAAAAAAAAAAATTACTAACAGAAATGATTACTTACCTACTTAAAAATGACAAAATTACGTAACTTTACATTATAAACTTTTGAGTTATCTAAGGATCGTTGCAGATCATCTATAGGTAGTTCAACTGATCCATGTCCCCGCCAGTAGAATAACGTAGACATCTATACCGATATAGGTATAAAGCGGAAGAGTTTATTTGTTTGTTTGTTTGAAGGAGCTAATCTCAGGAACTACCAGACGGATTTTAAAATTTTTTTCTTCATTTGAGCTAAACTCTTGAGTAAGGTTATAGGCTACTTTTCATCTAGTTTAAGTATTATGTGCCAGCTGTAATACATAGTGGTGTTGTAGATTATAATCAATCTCTAGTCTGCACCACAGTCAAAGAGCTAATTAGTACTACCATACAAAGCACTATGAGACCGTCACACTGACATAGTAGGATTATATCTGGAGCTGAGATGCATAAGGTCGGATCTCTAAAATGACAACTTTCGAGATCAGACCTTATGCATCGGTCACCATAAGGTCGGATCTCGAAAATGTAAATTTCGAGATCCGACATTATGCATCTCAGCTCCAGATATATGACTAGCTTTCGCCTGCGGCTTCACTGGCGTGATGCATATATTTTTAATAAGCTAGGTATATGCTGGAGTATGATTGGTATAAAAGTATCTGACCGAATCAGTAATAAATCAATAAGGAAAAAAACGAAAGTAACAGACATCAAGGTACGCATACGACAGTTAAAATGGAGGTGGGCGGGACATGTCTGCAGATTGGGGAACGACAGGTGGGCAAAGCGGGCCACCGAGTGGATTCCACTGGATTGCAAGCGCAAACAGGGCAGGCCGAAAAAGAGATGGAGGGACATATTCCTACAAAGATGTGGTCCAGAGTGGATGAGGAAGGCTAGGGAGAGGGACGAATGGAGAGATTTAGGGGAGGCCTACGCCGTGGAGGCGACTATTGCTGAAAATGTGGATAGTTTAAGTAATTAGTTAATAAGTAATTTGTATAGCAGTACGAATAAAGGCTTTTTTATTTTTATTTTTTTTTTTTTTTTTTTATTTTTTATTTTATTAGGTATATGCTATTCGGGCCATGGGTTGGATTCGACTACGAATTGGCGTAATCTAAGATTCATTTTAATCAGTCCAAAATATACAAACATACTTTCAAACTTTCAAATTTACGAGGTCAGTATTTGTAGGATGGGAAACGAAGGTGTGACTGAGTCGAGCAACTGCTTCGGCAAGTTGTCGGGCATCTCGCCAACTCTACATTTGCACTGTCTAATACGTTTTAGTACATTACAACTTGACGACGCCGCGAGACAACGCCCATTTTTATTTTAAACGACTTCAAAAAAAGGAGGAGGTTCTCTGAATCTTTTTTTTTAATGTATGTTACCTGATTACTCGAAGACGCCTCGACCGATTTGGAAAATTCTTTTTTACTTAGTTTCCAATAAAATTTGGTTAGGCCCTGCATCTCGAGAGTGCAGAAAATTGCTCAGCTTATAATATTGAAGTCGTTTTTAGGGTTCCGTACCTTAAAAGGTAAAAAAAGGAACCCTTATAAGATCACTTTCTTGTCCGTCTGTCCGTCTGTCCGTCTGTCCGTCTGTCCGTCTGTCCGTCTGTCCGTCTGTCCGTCTGTCCGTCTGTCCGTCTGTCCGTCTGTCCGTCTGTCTGTCCGTGTGTCACCATCGATTATCTCAGGAACGGGTAGAGCTAGCAAGTTGAAATTTATACCATATACTAAGGTCTATAGTCCCTATTGTGAGTATAAAAATCAAGGTCCTGAGTCAACACTATAAAAAGATATAGGCAAATTTAGGTTTTCGTGAAAACTTGTGAGTACCAAAACTTACCTTAATTATCAACTTTTTTTATTTTTCGGAATTTTTCCTTTACTTGTGCTGGAAGACCTTGCTTGTAACCAAAATTGACAATTCTAGGTCAACCGGAAGTACCCTAGAGGTTTTGGGTCGAAAACCTAAATGGTAGTTCCCGTTGACCTAGAATAACGAAATTTGGGAAAAAGCAAGGTCTTATAGCACAAATAAAGGAAAAATTCCAAAAAGTTAAAAAAGTTGAAAATTAAAGGGTGTTCCCATACATAGTTGACGCCAATTAAAATTGTCCTCCGAGTTGTATGGGCGCTCATACAATTAAGCGGACTAGCTTAATTGGCACCATGGCTAGGTACGGAACCCTCGGCGTACGAGTTCGACTCGCACTTGACCGGTTTTTTTTTTTTTTCAATTTTCAGTTTGTTTCTTACCTCATTCTTCCCTGGTTGTTAACAAGTGCTTAATAATGATAATAGGTACTTATTATAATTATGTTTACAATTTTTTTCATTACAAAAGTGTCTTAACCTGAATAAAACTGAGTGTACTAAGAATAAAACATCGCATCGCCCATTCATCACAGTTACATCACGGCTATTTAGAGAGATGCTTATTTGTGTAATCATCGCCTCAAGTACAGGCTAAGACAAAAGCACTCATTTATTTAAAGAAACAAAACTACTGCATATCGTGGGCATCATTGAATAGGGGCGTAGAAACATAAATGCATTTTTTTATTGCAGCATTCAACTAAGAATTTAGTGATCCATTTATTACAAAAAACCGGTCAAGTGCGAGTCGAACTCGTACGCCGAGGGTTCCGTACCTAGCCATGGTGCCAATTAAGCTAGTATTAATTGTATGAGCGCCCATACAACTCGGAGGACAATTTTAATTGGCGTCAACTATGTATGTATGGGAACACCCTTTAGTTTTCAACTTTTTTAACTTTTTGGAATTTTTCCTTTATTTGTGCTATAAGACCTTGCTTTTTGCCAAATTTCGTTATTCTAGGTCAACGAGAACTACCATTTAGGTTTTCAACCCAAAACCTCTAGGGTACTTCCGGTTGACCTAGAATTGTCAATTTTGGTTACAAGCAAGGCCTTACAGCACAAGTAAAGGAAAAATTCCGAAAAATAAAAAAAGTTGATAATTAAGGTAAGTTTTGGTACTTACAAGTTTTCACGAAAACCTAAATTTGCCTATATCTTTTTATAGTGTTGACTCAGGACCTTGATTTTTATACTCACAATAGGGACTATAGACCTTAGTATATGGTATAAATTTCAACTTGCTAGCTCTACCCGTTCCTGAGATAATCGATGGTGACACACGGACAGACAGACGGACAGACAGACAGACAGACAGACAGACAGACAGACAGACAGACAGACAGACAGACAGACGGACAAGAAAGTGATCTTATAAGGGTTCCTTTTTTTTACCTTTTAAGGTACGGAACCCTAAAAACAATCATATTTTTACGAAATACGGTTTTTTATATTCAACAAAATAAAATAGGCGTATAGTTTCAATTCATTAGGTACATAACCCCGGCTCCACACGTTGGGGCCAACGTTGGTCCCAATGTCACTCGCCAACGTGTGGATCTAGCAAAAATGCATTGGCCCCAACGTTGGGGCCAACGTTGGGGCTGATTTTGCTAGATCCACACGTTGGCGAGTGACATTGGGGCCAACGTTGGCCCCAACGTGTGGAGCCGGGGTAAGTCCAACACCCTGTCTTAAATTTCTCAAAGGTCCAGTCTATATGGCGCGTTTACACGCTCGCGTGCAACGAGAAATTATCTTCTATCGCGTTCGGTGTTCTTAGGATGAGAGTGACAGAGATACTACGAAATATCTCTGCGCATATCATAATATAGTAGCGAGCACGAGCTCGCTCTGATCATATATCTGTGTAAACACGGTAAAAGTCAGTTTTCTCACGTTAATGGCGAAGCAAACTTGCTGTTGACTAACTTTCGACCTGAATGTAACACAATATCCGCTGAGGCCCATTGTCTGCTCGTATGCTTCCTTGCACCTCTATAGCCGGTGGAACTTGCTTTGTATAATGCTATGAACGTATTATGACGGACGAAATAAACGATGACACGACTCTGGTTAACTTACAATATTTTACCGAATATTAAACCGAAAGCTTTTATGTATTTTGTACACGCTAAAACAGAATATAATTTCTACTGAATTTGTGAAAATTTTGGGAAACGTTTTGTTTTACTTTTCTTTACGTGCCTGGCACGATCGTAGCACGGTCATGGTATGATACGCTGTAGTCTGCCTTGACCTCTTCCAATTTTTAATAGTAGATGAAGGTAAAAAAAGTTCCCATTACCCCCTTTAGGACCCTACCTCACTAGGACACCAGCATGCTGCTGTAGGTATTCATTTTGTTGGTGGCGCGACTGTGGTGGTGTCGCCGTGGTGTCCTCGTGAGATGGGGCCCTAAAGTTTAAATATCCAAAATCTTTTCTGTAAATTATAGTACCTATTAAAAAAAAAAGAGAGCTTATGTTCGAAAGATCATATATTAAGATTTCTTATTAGCTGTGACTGTGCGTTGATCGATTAGTACCTACAGACCCACGAACACGTAGCACGTATAATATAGACCCACGAAGTTTAGGTTTTGCAGTGTGTGTCCCTAGATTCTTTCTGATGGTGGATTCACACGCTTGCGTGCAAACAGACATTCAAAGAGCACATTGTTTTCTGTCGCGTTCGGTCTGCTTGAGATGAGAGTGACAGAGCTACTTCGTGTTCGTTTTAATCACATATCTGTCTCGTTGAATGTCTGTTTGCACAGTTTGCAATATCGAGCGTGTCAACGCCGCATAAAGTACCTAGCTATAGGATAAGTTTCTTATCTTTGTTGTTTGGTTACCGCTTATTCTGTATTTTAGGAGCCGCGCGGGTGCTTCGCTTGACGAGCGGTTCACCACATCGGATGACGCCGGCGGAGTTCGTCTGACCGTCTCCGCAGCTCAGATCGGCGACAGCGGCGTTTATACGTTACAAGTAAGTTCCAAGGCTTTTTACAAGTTTTTATATAAAAGGTAGGTATATTTTGTATTGCTGCCAGTGTCTTGGGCACGCTTCCGACGCAGTGGCTTGGATCAGTTGAGCTACCTATAGGTCGTTTCCAACAACCCTTAATTAGGTGGCTCAACTGGTTCTCATTGTATTTTACAATGCTATGTAAATAATAGTTTAGGTTCTGTAAATAAATGGTATAAAGTGTAGGTGAGACTAAAATTAAATAAGATCGAAGTTAGGATGGTGTGGGTACCTATAAAGCCGTATTTATTTAGTATTTTCCTCCTTTAGTTTTTCTTAATTCGGGAAAAACTAGGCAATCTGCTCCCTCCCCCCCCCATAACAAAGTTATAGCTGCGCCCCTGGGTTCTCCATGACTAATGAAACCTTCGCTCTTTACAAAGAGAACCATATCGATTGGAAATACCCGGAATCCGCTGCCGGTCGAGTAACCTGAAAAATTGAAAAGGGTAAAGGCGATTTTATACTATTTTAAATGTAGATTTGTTAAACGTGATGTAAGTAAAACGCTATCAAGTTATGAGGCATTTCACTAGATTGTGACTTCAATAGATTAGACCAGCCTAAAAACATAAAAATTTAAATAGATACTAATCAGATAGGCTAATGTGATAGCAGTCAAAGTTGTCTTATGTTGGGAGCTTATTATTGTTTTTAATGCATTTTCTTGTTAGTCACGACACTTTTCATATTTGACCTAAACATTTGTAAGGCGTTTAAAATGGTGAAACGTGATTTTTAGTTTACAAGACTTACAAGTTTCTCGCGGCATGTTTACCAGTGAATACATAATTTATTGGAAAGAGAGAGAAAGGATATTTATACTTATCTGTGTATTTTCTTGAAAACTAGTCAACAGCCTCATTTCCTGGGATGATGATTTCCGAGGAAACGTGACTTTTCTACTATCCTGTAAGCTGTGTTAGTCGGGATTGCACATCTCTGCTGTCGCCTCTTATGCCAGCCATACACGATCAAGTTCACCGTCAAGTTTGCAGCGGACTTGATGCGGCGTCCAGTAAACTTGACGGTGTATGGCTATGGGTGTGCATGACAAGTCTACTTGAAGCGAAAATACTCGTAGCATTTCGTTCTGCCGACTTGATCAAGTTTGCAGCGTCATGTAAACTTGAAGATGTGTGTGAGCGTTCAAGTATGCATGACGTTAGTTGGTCAATTCTTTTCGCTTCAAGTAGACTTGTCATGCACACCCATAGCCATACACCGTCAAGTTTACTGGACGCCGCATCAAGTCCGCTGCAAACTTGACGGTGAACTTGATCGTGTACGGCTGGCATTACTTTGACGTCGGAGTTAAGAGCCATTATACAATTTCGCACTCGACAAAATCAGCGCTCGGAGGGACAAAAGTTGCTAAATTCTAACACCCAATGAACAGCGCTCCGTTTCTTAGACTAAACGGTTTTGGTAATTTTCATGTGATTGATTTATTTGAGATAGTAAAAATACTTTTTGGGTAGGTACTTAGGTAGGTACCTATAGGTATAACACAAAACAAAGTCGGGTTAGTTACACTTTGAATACAAATAATTACAAAAAATAAATGTTTGTTTTTTTGTCCCATAAACCATATTGTGCTGATCTGATGGAGTCAGGAGCTTTTCAACAGAACTCTTCAGTAAATAGTCCGATTGAGTTGAAACTTGGATCTCAGCATGTCAGTCAAGTTCCGACTACAATGAAATAATATGGTGACAGCTAGCTCATCTGATGATGGAGTCAGGACCTGTTCCATGGAACTTTTTAATGATATGGGTATCAAATGACAGGGCTTGATGAGCGCAACACAATGCTGATCTGATGATGGAGCCAGGACCTGCTCCATGGAACTTTTTAATGATATGGGTATCAAATGAAAGAGCTTGATGAGCGCAACACAATGCTGATCTGATGATGGAGTCAGGACCTGTTCCATGGAACTTTTTAATGATATGGGTATCAAATGAAAGGGTTTGATGAGCGAAACACAATTCTGATCTGATGATGGAGTCAGGACCTGCTCCATGGAACTTTTTAATAATATGGGTATCAAATGAAAGGGCTTGATGAGCGCAACACAATGCTGATCTGATGATGGAGTCAGGACCTGTTCCATGGAACTTTTTAATGATATGGGTATCAAATGAAAGGGTTTGATGAGCGAAACACAATTCTGATCTGATGATGGAGTCAGGACCTGCTCCATGGAAATTTTTAATAATATGGGTATCAAATGAAAGGGCTTGATGAGCGCAACACAATGCTGATCTGATGATGGAGTCAGGACCTGTTCCATGGAACTTTTGAATGATATGGGTATCAAATGAATGGGTTTGATGAGCGAAACACAATTCTGATCTGATGATGGAGTCAGGACCTGCTTCATGGAACTTTTTAATGATATGGGTATCAAATGAAAGGACTTGATGAGCGCAACACAATGCTGATCTAATGATGGAGTCAGGACCTGTTCCATCGAACTTTATAATGATATGGGTATCAAATGAAAGGGTTTAATGAGCAAAACACAATGCTGATCTGATGATGGAATCAGGACCTGTTCCATGGAACTTTATAATGATATGGGTATCAAATGAAAGGGTTTTATGCGCGAAACACAAAGCTGGGTTAGGATTTACTTTTGACTTCGATTTTTGATGTTTGATTTTTCATTTTTAATCTTGATTTTAATTTTAAAATCAAAATCAAGAAATAAAAATCAAAATAAAAATCCGAGATCCGAGAATCGAGAAATGAGAAACAAGAATCAAGAATCACAAATCAAAAATTAAAAAATTGAAAATCAAGAATTAAGAATCCGAGATACAAGATCCGAGAATCGATAATCGAAAATTGAAAATCAAGAATCAAAATCAAGAATCAAGAACCCGATATCCAAGATCCGATAATCAAGAATTGAGACTCGAAAATCGAAAATCAAGAATCCGAGATCCGAGAATAGAGAAACTAAAATTGAAAATCAAGAATCAAGAATCAAAGTGAAAGTCAAAATCAAGAATCAAAGTCAAAGTAAACCCCGACCCAGCTTTGTGTTTCGCTCATCAAGCCCTTTCATTTGATACCCATATCATTGTAAAGTTCCAGGGAACAGGTCCTGACTCCATCATCAGATCAGCATTGTGTTTTGTTCATCAAGCCCTTTCATTTGATGCCCATATTATCATTAAAAGTTCCATGGAACAGGTCATAACTCCATCATCAGATCAGCATTATGTTTTGCTCATCAAGCCCTTTCATTTGATACCCATATGATTAAAAAGTTCCATGAACCGGGTCCTGACTCCATCATCAGATCAGCATTGTGTTTCGCTCATCAAACCATTTCATTTAATACCCATATCATTAAAAAATTCCATGGAACAGGTCCTGACTCCATTATCAGATCAGCATTGTGTTTCGCTCATCAAACCCTTTCATTTGATACCCATATCATTAAAAAGTTCCATGGAACAGGTCCTGACTCCATCATCAGATCAGCATTGTGTTGCGCTCATCAAGCTCTTTCATTTGATACCCATATCATTATAAAGTTCGATGGAACAGGTCCTGACTCCATCATCAGATCAGCATTGTGTTTCGGTCATCAAGCCCTTTCATTTGATACCCATATCATTAAAAAGTTACAGGGAACAGGTCCTGACTCCATCATCAGATCAGCATTGTGTTGCGCTCATCAAGCCCTTTCATTTGATACCCATATCATTAAAAAGTTCCATGGAACAGGTCCTGACTCCATCATCAGATCAGCATTGTGTTGCGCTCATCAAGCCCTTTCATTTGATACCCATATTATTAAAAAGTTCCATGGAGCAGGTCCTGACTCCATCATCAGATCAGAATTGTGTTTCGCTCATCAAACCCTTTCATTTGATACCCATATCATTAAAAAGTTCCATGGAACAGGTCCTGACTCCATCATCAGATCAGCATTGTGTTGCGCTCATCAAGCCCTTTCATTTGATACCCATATTATTAAAAAGTTCCATGGAGCAGGTCCTGACTCCATCATCAGATCAGAATTGTGTTTCGCTCATCAAACCCTTTCATTTGATACCCATATCATTAAAAAGTTCCATGGAACAGGTCCTGACTCCATCATCAGATCAGCATTGTGTTGCGCTCATCAAGCTCTTTCATTTGATACCCATATCATTATAAAGTTCGATGGAACAGGTCCTGACTCCATCATCAGATCAGCATTGTGTTTCGGTCATCAAGCCCTTTCATTTGATACCCATATCATTAAAAAGTTCTAGGGAACAGGTCCTGACTCCATCATCAGATCAGCATTGTGTTGCGCTCATCAAGCCCTTTAATTTGATACCCATATCATTAAAAAGTTCCATGGAACAGGTCCTGACTCCATCATCAGATCAGCATTGTGTTGCGCTCATCAAGCCCTTTCATTTGATACCCATATTATTAAAAAGTTCCATGGAGCAGGTCCTGACTCCATCATCAGATCAGCATTGTGTTTCGCTCATCAAACCCTTTCATTTGATACCCATATCATTAAAAAGTTCCATGGAACAGGTCCTGACTCCATCATCAGATCAGCATTGTGTTGCGCTCATCAAGCTCTTTCATTTGATACCCATATCATTAAAAAGTTCCAGGGAACAGGTCCTGACTCCATCATCAGATCAGCATTGTGTTGCGCTCATCAAGCTCTGTCATTTGATACCCATATCATTAAAAAGTTCCAGGGAACAGGTCCTGACTCCATCATCAGATCAGCATTGTGTTGCGCTCATCAAGCCCTTTCATTTGATACCCATATCATCATAAAATTCCATGGAACAGGTCCTGACTCCATCATCAGATCAGCTCGCTGTCACCCTATTATTACATTATTAGTTACACAACAATTCAGATCATTATTCTGCTTTAACGGCCTTTTTAGCCCCGCAGAAAATATTTAAAAATAGGTAATTAATAACTTAGCAACCAATGTATCAAACGCTCCTATTTCGCTATATTCTTCGTAGCCGGCGACGTGCTTTGCGAGTCGACTCAGTGCGAGCTCCGGGATGCAAAGCGATACGTCCACCCCCTAGAAGCGCTCGGCGCGGTCTGCTTGCGTCGAGTAGATAGGGTAGTAGATACGACGCGTTTTAGGTTGTTTTAAAAGATTTTTCATTGCCAATTTTTTAATCTTTTTGCATTTTTTTTTTCAGAAAAGGATTGATTTTGAACTAAAGTTTATTTCTGTTTTGTTAATTTTACGAACAAGAGTTCTAAGTCAGTTCTAAGTAGCCAAAATCAAAAGCAATTCTTTGGCCGTTTTCTCGAAATTTGGACTAAGTTAAAGATTTTTTTACTCAAAAACTAAATAAAGGTAGTAAAAAGTGATCCATTTAATAGTTTGGTTGACTATCACAGCAAAACATCGTATTTTTTTATACCATTTGGACGTCAAAATGATTCGTAAATATGGTGATTTCTAAACCTCTTACAGCAAAAATTCACAAAACAGTCGCCGGTTTGAGGTCGATTAATCAAAAAGAAATAATAAAAATACAAAAGTAGCTCATTTAATAGTACAAAATTGAAATGATATTTCATGCTGTGCCGTAATTTTTTTATAAATACAGTGTTTTCATTGAAAAATCCTGCCCCAAAACATCACGTAAATCAGAAAATTTTGTATAATGCCTCTTAATGACGTCAATAGGAAGTTGTTCAGCTAACACAGTTAACGGAACAACTTCCTGCTGCATCAGACGCTTAACTGGTAATCAACGCACAGTTAACTAGTCTTGTAATGAGATTTCTTTTTTTAGAAGCGTTATGAATAATACTCGTATATAAGTAGTTTTTTTTCTTTTCAACTTTGTTTAGATTGTGTTTAACTTCTTACGTTCCTTACGAGTACCTACTACACTAAATGAAAATGAATAAGATTTTTTTTTCTTTCTTTACCTTCAGAGCCTTGCCTATCCAAAGCCAATGCCTTTATTGAAACAAAGGCATTGTGAAAGGATAACAATAAATTTAAACTTCTTACCAATATTTTATGTACAATTGTACAGTGTAGAAGTACCAGATTGACAAATACGTATTACTCACAGGTTTGAAAAAATGTATCCAAAGCACTACTGCAAAGCATTTTCAATTCTATGAAGCGCTTATGAAGGGTCTAGTTTTTGGCAAGCGTTTCAATTTACTTTTACAGAGGTTTTTTTAATCCTATACGTGAAATTTAGCTTTTGTCAATAAATTCATGTCTTCAGTCTTTGTCAATGAATGTTTTCAGCCTTTACAGTATTGGCTTCGGCTCAAAGCTTTGACACGGGCTTGAAAGGATTAGGATTGAATTTTGTCAAAGCGCTTTCCCCGAATTCCTGTAAACTAAGAGCAGCAGTGCAATTCAGACTTCCGAAAATGAATAAGCTTTAATACATAGAGATGACTTGGTATTAGATACATTCATTCATGCACTGTCTGCAGTGCGATTCAGACTTCTAAAAATGCTTTATATTCGATGATTTTCTACGAAAAGTTCCGAATTCGGAATACATTGCGAGAAGGTCTGAAACGCACTGCTGATCGCGACAGTTTAGAAAGTCTACTCAATTTCAACATGCAAGTGTATTATAATACATAGGTACATACATAAAATCATGACGTATACAGGGTGGAAAAAATGAATGGGCCCTGGAGGGAAACTACTTTAAATCCTTAAGATACAGTATTTTACTTTTAGGAAACATTCCTTTATTTTTAAAAAGAAACATATCTGTATTCAAAGATTTTCTATAATTCGCTTTCTTCACCCAGGAATCGAACTAGCTAAAAGTTCAAGTAATCAATTAGGATTTAAAGTAGTTTCCCTCCGGGGCCCATTCATTTTTTCCACCCTGAATAATACGTGTGTACGTATAATAATGCATGTGAAGTTATTGAGAGATATTATTGCAGGCAAGCAATGCAGCCGGCAGCGACACCAGCAAGATCCGTCTGGAAGTGTCGGCGGAGGAGACTCCGACCGGCGAGGACCCGCCCACCTTCCTCCGCCGGCTGCAGGACCTCACCGTCAAGGTCGGCTCCCGCACCCGTTTCCTCGTCGAGATCATCAGCTCTACGGAGTGCAAGGTGACTATCATCACTTTTGAAAAAATACTTAATCGCGCTCGTTGTGTAACTTGCTTAGACGTTCTTGAATAAAGATCACTCGCCTATCAGCGCTAACGGTGAACGTGAGACTAAAATCAGCCTTTAAGGTCATAGCTGTTTAGTTCAACTCGGCACGGCATCAGCACTGCACCGCATCGCATTATGCTGTTAGGTATTCTTTCTTTGGAATTCTATAAACCAACGCTCACTATATCAACTCCTTAACAGCTTGCGATGCGGCGATCCGGTGACGTTACGAATTTGATGTATGTTATCTTTCATACGTACCGGCGTAATTTGCATATAAACGTCGCCCCGCAAAACGGAACGTGTGAAATGGCACTTAGAATACTACTCATACGAAGAAACTATCCATGCAACATTACTGTAGCACTTATAGTTTTAGTGTCAGTCACTCATTAATAATATCTTATTAGCAGTTTTAATACCTCTAAATGACTGTGTCTGAACATCATAAACTTCTCAGCCTACGATCGTTAAATGTGAAGGCAAAAGGAAGAGAAAGTAACAAGCAAGCATGACACTGCATTCAGAACTCAAGCTCTTTGACATTTCAAAGGGATTTACAATTAGTGGCGCTCAGCAAAGTGGTAACTGTCCGAGACAAAATACACTACGCTTGTAATTTATGTATGTATTAGATCAGCGCTAAAGAATCTCTCGTTCATTCAGAAACGTGTCTAGCTAGAATTCTTGATGTTATGCCAAAAAATTGTAAACGTATTGTTCAACATCATTTTAAAAAGGTACGTTCAGCAGTTACAAGAATACTTTGAAATACGAAGTGTTTCTACGCCGCAATTTAAACATAAGTATGAATAGTTGTGGAGGATGTTTTTTAGATTTCTTCGAGATACCCGTGTGTTTAATGTAAAGAGGCGAAGGTCTATATTTTGTGAATTTTAATCACTTGGCAAACTTTTAAATAGTTTTATTTTTTTTAATTAGATGTGTGGAGTAAGTAATGTCATCTTTTTGACGGAGCAGCCGTACGTAATGGCTTGCGTACAATAACACGCGCACGTGCGAATACCCACTCAATTTCAGAATAAATATAATTAGTAGGTATACCCGACGGATGTCCATCTCAAAATAGATGAAATAAGTATGCTATTAGAGCAAACCAACGCAATTTTCTGAAGGTCTTTACTGTCCTTGAAATCTTTCAGAGCTTGAGAAAATATGTTCTCTCATGGTTCCCTCAAATTCCACTCATTGCTTTCGCTTTTGAGAAAACAACTCAAGAATTCTTATTGATATAAAAGGTCATAGCTGTTTAGATCAACTCGACTTATAGCACCGCACCGCAGCGCAGCGCCTTGTGCTGTTAGGTATTCTTTGTATGGAATTGAACCGACGCTCACTACATCAACTTCTTGACAGCTTATGCGGCGATCCGGTGACGAATGACAAATACTATTCTATTGTTGTTTGTTGTACGTTTGTTGCTGTTAAGGGTGCTGACACATTATCACGTCTCTACCCCGTCGCATAGCATGACCGTAGCAACACCGTCCCGGCAAAAATTATATTCTTTGTATTGAAATGTACCGGACGCCCCACACCAGACCGTTCCCACACCGTCGCGTGTCCTGCCCTGCCATGGCCGTCTTGTCAATCTCCGGCCGCCATGATTATTTTGCTGACACGTAGGGTTGCAACACCTAATATTATATTTAATATAAGTCTAATATTATTTGAATCCTAAATAATATATTTTTGGGGAAAAAATATATTAGGCGAAGATCTTAGTGGCAACTTGGGCGATTTTATGTTGTTTGTTAGTAGATGTGTTTCAAAAAATTTTCCGGGATAAAAAGTAGCCTATGTCCTATTTACGGTTATTTTCTATCTATATTTTAAATTTCAGCCAAATCGGTTCAAACACATCCAAACATCCATCTAACCACCCAAACATCAATCCATCCATCCAAACATTCAAACTATTAGTGTGATGTGATAGTGTGATGGCTTTGACCCTTTCTTCTGACTTACAAATTTTGCTCTTAGAGTTGCCGCAAAAAATAATACCCTAGCCTAGAGCTAAAATTAGCACATCGATGAGTGCAACTTCAAATATTTGTCTTAGCTTTGTTAGACTAAAGATAAATTTAGAATGCGTCCGGTCGCGGCGCTTATCGGCGCTGCTCGCTCCGAAACACGACAAAAATGCAGTTTTTTGGAGCTTTCTCATCCCTAATAACAACCAATCGAAAAAGTGAACGGAATTTATGTCATTAATTGAATGACCTATCCGATGGAGCAAACCAAAAACATAAATTACCTACACCAACTTCAAAAGCAAATGAAGATTTATCTTATTTTTAGTGATTTTCGTTGATTTATTATGAAGTAAATATGATGTTAAATAAAAATTAAAACTAAAATTAAACGGTATATTACAAGATAAAATGTTAGAGATGCATGTTGGCTTTTCAGTTACTTTCCACTTTATTTATCGAGGGTTTATACAGGGAAATACAGTATTTGGCTCAGGGAACGCCCTTAAAGCAGACTCAACAAAACCATGGTAAGCTGTCATATTAATTATGTGAATGTAAACTTAAACTTGTAGGGGTAGTCAGACAGAAGCAAGGAAACTTTTATTTTTCAATCACATTTTTTATTAAGTAAAATCTACTATTTATTTGTAAGTTCCTACAAACTCCTTTATTCGAAAAAAAAGTGGCAACCCTACTGAGACGGTCGCATGCATGTCAGGTCGAGTTGACACTCGACTGACGTCCGCTGACAAATAACAATTTTAAAAATATAGGCTGAGTTCACATTGCATCTCTAAAATTGAAAATTGACAACCTTGTACGAGTTGATGTACGAGTAGAAAAATTTAAATTCCATATACAGGGTGGAAAAAATGAATGGGCCCCGGAGGGAAACTACTTTAAATCCTTAAGATACAGTATTTTACTTAAAGGAAACACTCCTTTATTTTTAAAAAGAAATGAGTAGAAAAGAGTGTTGTCGAGACGTATTTAAAAATAAGTTTTTGAGAATAAAAAAGTTATTGTATTGTTCAGTTATTCAGTTATTTATTTACTACAGATTTAAATTATCATTGCAGATAAACATCCAATGCGATAATTTAGATAGGTACTTTTGGAAATGAACATCTACTATGAATACTTACATTGTACGGTCCGCAGTCCGCACACCCTGGATAAAGGATAGTTCATAGTCTAATATCTTTAAATCTCTGAGATAAATTTTAACTGATATATTGTAAGAAAACTTATGATATTGATGACTTATGTTATGATACTTATACATAATACTTAAAAAATACAGACGGACGGGCATAACGAAACTATTAGGGTTTCTTGTCAGGACAACGGAACCCTAAAAAGTAGTATTAGTTGATGAACTGAAATATTTTGTTTTTGAGTTTCCCAACTCGTTCTCGTACATTTTTTTTTAGTAGTGCAGACACCCCTTTATATTTTTAATCCCCGCCCATCTGTCAATACACATATTAGTAGCGTAGCCAGGTCGGCCCCTAGGGGCCGCTTTTCGGCCGTTGAAAGGCTTAGGCGGCCTTTCGATGGGAGCGGCTCCTAAACGGCCTATATGCACCTAGTTACCTTTTCCTATTTTTATTAGGTAGGTACTTACCTAATCATAATTCAAAATTCTTAGCAAAAAAAAAAACAAAGCATTTTTTTTTTCTCTTAGCGCGTGCCGCTTATTTCTTTGGTTGAAACCTCTATGTTCTGGGGGTCTAAAGTGGCCACTTTTGATGAAAAATCAGATGTTTCATAGATGCTTCATCTATGAAACATCTGATGAAACATCAAATGCTTCATAAATGCTTCATAGATGCTTCATATATGAAGCATCGATGCTTCATAGATGTTTCATAGATGTTTCATAGATGCTTCATATATGAAGTATCTATGAAGCATCGATGAATCATTGATGAAGCATTTCACAAAACATCTTTTTTTTTCTTCTTCTTTATTTTGGCTTCGCACGGCTTGTGCATTCAGCCAGTGTCAAGTAACTATAAACTTCAAGCACATTCACGAACACTTAACGGTTAATAATCCACCATTATTAGAACACATTAACATTTGAAGAAACACAAGTTTTGGAAAATAAAACAAAAACGAAACATTACTTCTCAAATTCCCGCCAAAAAGCAACCCCCAAAACATCTTTTTTGACAGATCTATGTGCGAGGTTAAATTTATTTTTAGAAAGTAAATAGGTACCTTACCTACCTATTTACTTTCTAAAAATATTTGAATTTGAGAAGTAATATTTCGTTTTTGTTTTATTTTATTTTCCAAAACTTGTGTTTCTTCGAATGTTAATGTGTAATAATAATAATGGTGGATTATTAACCGTTAGTGTCCGTGAATGTGCTTGTAGTTTATAGTTACTTGACACTGGCTGAATGCACAAGCCGTGCGAAGCCAAAATAAAGAAGAAGAAAAAAAAAGATGTTTTGTGAAATGCTTCATCAATGCTTCATAGATGCTTCATAGATGCTTCATATATGAAGCATCTATGAAACATCTATGAAACATCTATGAAGCATCGATGATTCATATATGAAGCATCTATGAAGCATTTATGAAGCATTTGATGTTTCATCAGATGTTTCATAGATGAAGCATCTATGAAACATCTGATTTTTCATCAAAAGTGGCCACTTTAGACCCCCTGAACTTACTAGTAGCATGCACACTGGCAGTCTTTATGACATAATGTGCTATTCTATGCTATGGGTTTCGTTTGAATGAAACTAATTTTGAAATGGATAACGAAAAACTTATTGAGAGCGTAAGAAAATTTAATTTTCATTCCATCTATTCGAATTGGAAAACCCCCCCATCTAGCATAACTTAATGCGTTCCGCACGTTATGTGACATTATCAAACGTCAAAATCCCATCGGGTACAATACTGCCCTCTCGAAATCAAAATGTAGTAACAGCAAAAACACGATTTCGAGAAAAATGATGAAGCTACAATCAATAAAAATATTCAGAAGAGGTTACATATTAATAAAACCTTGAATGTGGAGTGAAAGTACACATAATCTATAGGTACCAACCAATAATAAAGCGTAAAAGTTTGTTTGTTAATTTGTTTGAACATTGAACACGCTAATCTCAGGAGCTACCAGTCGGATTTGAAAATTTATTTCTGCATTTGATAGCTAAACTCTGTGAGGAAGGATATAGGCTACTTTTTATCATCATCATCATCATGATCACCATATACCATCACTATGGGGGCAACGCTACGATGGCACTGCTAGTATACTATATTTCTTAACGTTTTTACTTTATTTTTTCTTCAAAACATAACAGTTATAGCCATTTTATAGTACTACCTAGTAGAGTGATATATCCCCTATTATTGCAATTAGTTTTCTTGTGAAATCCGTTCAAAACACATTATTATTAACGCACTAAATTTTCTTACTACTGCGTTTTCGATCATTTTTTCTGTCATTTTACTAACTAAAATGTGGTATTATTGTAAGAATACTACAGTTTTAATGTGAAATAATTAATAATTTAACAGTAAATTTCAAGCACTCTGCTGTGCGACCAGATGGAATAGCGGTTGCAACACCCGGTTGAAATGCTCCTGCGTGTGTCCGGGTTCGGCTTCAAATCCTATAACGACTATAGATTTTTTTAATCAATTTATTTTTTATTTCACAACGAACTGTGTGAAATATGTATTTTAGTGTGGTTTAGCTTGTAAACGCTCTATATTTACAAAAAAATTGAGTGATAAGTTTTAAAATGGGCTTTCAGAATAATTGTGTATTTAGCATAAAACCAACAAAATGTCTATTACTGTGTTATAGGCTCGGGTGGGCAGATTACGCTTCGCAAAACGGTTATGCGACGGTCCTAGTATGATACGGTCTTAGTGTGTAAGGTGCTATTTTCGTGACGGGCTCGGTTATGCCTCGGCCCGCTTATGATACTGCGCAGTGAGCGCAGACCTTAATCGTTACAACATTGCTGGATAATAACATTAATTAAAATACCAAAGCATCGACCGGATCAAAGAATAAAGTTTCTTTGGAAAAACTACTTAATATGTCTCACTTTCAAAACTTTCGTGAGTTGTACTAAACATTATTTAACACACGGGAATTACACACGTAAAAATATCGTCGATTTAGATAAGTACCGACAATGTGTCGATTCATCCGGAGAATCTTCATCTGGGTATGGAGGGTGTTGCGGCAAGGTTACTCCTCGCGGTCGCGTCTCACACACGTTATTTTTACGTGAGTAATTCCCGTGTGTTAAATAATGTCTACTTAATATGTCGTCTTTTCTAGGTGACATGGTACCGCAACGAGCGCCGTCTGTTGGAAGCAGAGCGGGTGGCGCTGGCCCGCGACGGCAATTTCTGGTGCGCTGACGTGGCGGCCGTCAGTGTCGACGATGCCGGCCGCTGGACTTGCACGGCAGAGAACGCTGGCGGACGGGCCAGCTGTTCTGCCCATCTCAACGTGCTGGGTAAGCCTACAAATTCTTTATTCCAGCTCTACATGCATGCTTCTATAGTAGATTGTATTATATGGGGGGAAAATAATATTTTTACGGCGAGGGCGCTTTTTTGAATCCAGAGCGAAGTGAAGGATTCTAGAGTAGAATCCCGAGCGTAGCGAGGGATTCTTTAGTAGAATCCTGAACGAAGCGAGGGATTTAAAGTACGTCGCCCGAGCCAAAAATATATTTTGCGCCCGAGTGATACACTCTACTTTTCATTACAATCTATGAGAAAATAAAAGGGAGGAGAAAGGAATGTGTTAAATCAACGAAGTTCCACTTGAGAAGAGTAATCGGGGATTAATTTTTTTTTATTCAGACGGTGGCCGCGCGCCGGCTGAATGGTGGGCGGTATGTTTATCCGATACTAGCAGCGCCCTCGCAGCGTTGCCCCCGTAGTGATGGTTTATGGTGATGATGATGATGATGATGAAAAGTAGCCTATAACCTTCCTCAAGAGTTTAGCTATCAAATACAGAAATAATTTTTCAAATCCGACTGGTAGTTCCTGAGATTTCATTTCATTTCATTTATTTATTTATTTCTCTCACAAACAATATAAATATAAATAAATAGCTAAATAAATATACAGAATAATGAATATTAAAAACGTTGTAGGTAGCTATTATAAAAACCTGTTTTGTGAGATTAGCGCGTTCAAACAAAAAATCTCTTCCGCTAGAATTGCTCAATAGTTCCACGAAAACAAACTAGATGGCGCCAGTAGACCATCGTTCTAGATCGCGCTGACGAAAACGCACAGGATTTTATCAGGTTGGAATTACAATTATGTATGGATAGAAAACTGCAGAGTAATAAATCTCTAAATGTGATTACAACTGTGGTGCTTTTGGAAGAGTCCTCCCTCATTCATCTTGGTAGATTTGAGATGAATGTGGAAAGTAGTTGTACCTCAAAAGTGCGCGGCAAAGATAATTCATAGATAATTCCGGCGCACTTAAAGGGGATTAAAAACTCATTACTGCCCGCTAAACTTATAAAGAGGATTAAAAACTCATTACTGCCCGCTAAAAGTTCCTTGAAGAGGAATCATCTACTTTGGGCGCACTTAAAGGCGAACAAAGTCGTCCTTTTCGAATAGATGGAATGAAAAAGATTTTCTTTAGCGAAAACGTGGCGGCCGTCAGTGTTGATGACGCTGGCCGCTGGACTTGCACGGCGGAGAACGCTGGCGGACGGGCCAGCTGTTCTGCCCATCTCAACGTGCTGGGTAAGCCTACAAATTATTCCAGCTCTACATGCATGCTTCCAAAGATTTTCTTTAGCGATGACGTGGCGGCCGTCAGTGTTGACGATTGGTCGCTGGGCTTCACAGCGGAGATCGCTGGCGGACGGGCCAGCTGTTCTGCCCATCTCAACGTGCTGGGTAAGCCTACTAATTATTCCAGCTCTACATGCATGCTTCCAAAGATTTTCTTTAGCGATGACGTGGCGGCCGTCAGTGTTGACGATTGGTCGCTGGGCTTCACAGCGGAGATCGCTGGCGGACGGGCCAGCTGTTCTGCCCATCTCAACGTGCTGGGTAAGCCTACTAATTATTCCAGCTCTACATGCATGCTTCCAAAGATTTTCTTTAGCGATGACGTGGCGGCCGTCAGTGTTGACGATTGGTCGCTGGGCTTCACAGCGGAGATCGCTGGCGGACGGGCCAGCTGTTCTGCCCATCTCAACGTGCTGGGTAAGCCTACTAATTATTCCAGCTCTACATGCATGCTTCCAAAGATTTTCTTTAGCGATGACGTGGCGGCCGTCAGTGTTGACGATTGGTCGCTGGGCTTCACAGCGGAGATCGCTGGCGGACGGGCCATCTCAACGTGCTCATTCTGCCCATCTCAACGTGCTGGGTAAGCCTACAAATTCTTCATTCCAGCTCTACATGTTTGGGGAACATGGTGGAATCGTCCTCAAAAGCAGAGTAGGTGGTTCCTGTCATTGGTCATTGGTTCTGGTCATTGGTCTTTCGACCAACAGTTGTTGGTTGGTCGGTATGTCTGTCGCCGCTGAAAACTTCGCTTGCGATTTCTAGACATATGTGGTTGTGGCCCCATCTATTCCGAAGCTCTTCAGCGCGTAGCATGTGTATGTAGTTCATCTAGCGACAGGTACCTAGATGTCGCTACACATGCCTGCTTCTAAAGATTTTCTTTAGCGATGACGTATTTCATTGTAATAAAGATCATTCGCCTATCAACGCTGACGGTGAGCGTGAGACTAAAATCAGCCTTATTGTTGCAGTTCCGAAAGCCTACAAGCGGCCAGAGTTCGTGGAAGAGCTGCGTGCCCTCCTCACGGAGCAGGGCACGGTCTCACTAGAGTGCAAAGTGGTCGGCGTGCCCACTCCCGTGCTGCGTTGGTTCAAGGTAAACAAAATTACATTTTTTAAACGAACTAACGGGACTTTATCGCGTTAAATTCCATTTTATATTATAGTAAAAATTCCATTTTTTGTTACGACGTTAATGATTATTATTATCAACGGGATAATTACCATGATTATTGAGTTTTCTTGCTTCCCGATATTTCGACGCATAGACTACTTTTTGTCCGGGTAGATATCCGGCGAGCGAATATCCTGCGAGCGAAGCCGCAGGCGGAAGCTATAATAAATAAAACAAATTTGTTACTGCCTAGCAGCGATGGAAACTGAAAACCCGTTATTGCTTTATTGTTCCAAATATTGGCTGAACTTTATTTACATTGTTTCGCTTTGAATTCATAATATCAAACTAAAAGGCCTCACAGACTAGGTAGGTACAGACTTTCTATCAAAAAATTCAAAATTCAAATATCATTTATTCAGTAGGACCACTATGACCACTTTGAATCGTCTTAAGAGCTAGGTTATTCTACTCCTGTTCTTTCGCGATAATCGATCGCCCGATAATTTAATCGGGCTCTTAAGGCCCTACCCTGAGCTAAAAACTGTATTTCCCTATCTATAGCCTCGATATATAAAGTAAGAGAAAAGCCAAAATGTATCTTTAACATTTTATCTTCAAATTCCCCATTTAATATTTTTATTGATCATCAATCAACGAAAGAAACCACTAAAATAAGATAAATCTTCATCTTCTTCTAAAGTTGATATTAAGTATTGTTACTATATTACACCATTAGATAGGTAATTTAATAATATTGATATAAATTACATTTTCGAATGGTTCGAACACATTCTAAATTCGTCTTTATTTTAACGAAGCTAAGAAAATATTCGTAGTTGCACTCATCAATGTGCTAATTCATGTCGGGATAGCGCCTTTATCAGTTGAAACAATTTATTTTCAAACAAAAAAAGAATTTTCCAATCCAGGCATCTTTGAGAAATCGGTGAAAATACTCGTACTTAAAAACAGCACACAAAAAAAGGATTCCGACGAAGAACCTCCTTTTTTTGAAGTCGGTTAAAAAAGCGTGCAGTCTGCGAGGGCTCTAAAACTATTTTGAAAGTTGAAACTCTCCCTTTGCACAGGTTTTGTGAGCGCTTCCGCGAATTTTGCTAGTATTTAGTAAATATTAACATTTCATCAACAAATATGAAACGAATATTATTGAATCAATAACATTTACCGCGTTATTTAATTACCGTGTATGGTTCAAAGCCGATTACTATTTATTTAAGGAAATGCAAAAGGATTATTCACTTTGAGTCAAAAAACCATTACCTGAAAAACGAAGCTAAAAGTAAATATGTTATTGGTTTTAATGGAAATCGTTATTTGACTCAAAGTTAAAAATCCTTTTACATTTCCCTAGATAAATACGAGTAGTAATCCCCTTTGAAATCGTGTATTTGAAATATGCTTATTTAAATGCACTTTACTTTTGTGGCGTAAGATCTGAGTTCAGCCTTTCAGCGTAGGAATAAGAATATTAATAATAAACATAAACTGAATACATAACAGCATAATAAGCTACTTTACATTATGGTATAACGTGAGATCCTTTTGTAGGATTTGTAGCTATAGGTAAATTATCATTTCTGTAAAATGTGGGCATGGACCAAATACTCATACCTCTTACTAAGTATACTTCTTCAAAGGATTTTAAAATGCCTAAAAAGATCTTATTTTAAAATGCCGAAGAAGAAGAATGTCTACCGCGCCTTGATACAGTCGTGTTTAATTTTTTTTTAATTTCAGATTTATCCGTACTTACTAATTTTTTTTAACTAACAGGACAGTCGCGAGATAAAAGCGGGCGATGTTTTCGCCCTGACCGCTAACGCTGAAGACCCGACGTCACTCGGCACCTACACTTGCGAGGCCGTCAACTGCATGGGGCGAGCCTACTCCTCATCCAAGGTCCATGTCGTCGGCCGCGCCAGCAGGGAAGGCTCGGCTAGACCTAGCTCTGGGTAAGTTTTAACATGTCTCCTTTAAATTGAATGAATGTTGGTGAATAGACTAGGTACTTAATTTCACACACATACACACACGCACACATATCTCACGCAAAACCTACTTTTATCTTCCTGTAACTCGATTTTATGTTTTTCTTTAAGTTGTACTTTTCTAGTTTCAATAATTTTTTTGTAACTTTAAATTGGTTGGAACTCAAATACAAGTATGGAGCCTGTGACACAGTTTTTACAAAATTCTGCAGGTATCATCACTTCATTAATATTGTAAGCCACTGTAACTGTTCCTCAATAAATATGATTTATGATGATTTACTTTCCTCAGCGGCATTACCCCAGAGCCACCGCCCATCTTTACAAAGGAGCTGGAAGATGGCCACGTGAAGATTTGCGAGCACTTGACTCTCGGCTGCCACGTGGTGGTGCCGCCGTGGCCCCGCAGCGTCGTCTGGTACAATAAGGAGGGGAAGGTTGAACCGGGCGAAAGGTAAGCGACCCGCGGTAGAGTGCGTACCTACAAGATATCTCTTACAAAGGAGCTTGAAGATGCCCACGTGAAGGTTTGTGAGAACTTGACTCTCGGCTGCCACGTGGTCGTGCCGCCGTGGCCGCGCAGCGTCGTCTGGTACAATAAGGAGGGGAAGGTTGAACCAGGCGAAAGGTAAGCTATCGACCCGCGTTGGAGTGCGTACCTACAAGATGTCTCTTACAAAGGAGCTGGAAAAGGAGCTTGAAGATGCCCACGTGAAGGTTTGTGAGAACTTGACTCTCGGCTGCCACGTGGTCGTGCCGCCGTGGCCGCGCAGCGTCGTCTGGTACAATAAGGAGGGGAAGGTTGAACCAGGCGAAAGGTAAGCTATCGACCCGCGTTAGAGTGCGTACCTACAAGATATCTCTTACAAAGGAGCTGGAAGACGGCGACGTGAAGATTAGCGAGCACTTGACTCTCGGTTGCCATGTGGTGGTGCCGCCGTGGCCCCGCAGCGTCGTCTGGTACAACAAGGAGGGGAAGGTTGAACCGGGCGAAAGGTAAGCAACCGACCCGCGGTTATATCCAATGAAGATTTGCGAGCACTTGACTCTCGGCTGCCACGTGGTGGTGCCGCCGTGGCCCCGCAGCGTCGTCTGGTACAATAAGGAGGGGAAGGTTGAACCGGGCGAAAGGTAAGCAACCGACCCGCGGTAGTATCCAACTCCGTGACTGTCAAATGCCGGAGCCGCAGCGTCAGAATACACGATTGATGAATAGTTCGACGAAGCATCGGCACAAAAATATATTTTTTCTGTTTTTATTTATTTTATTTTTTAATCTAACGTTAGCTAAATTCACAGATTTCGTGCCTCACACGACTATCGAGCACATTGGAAATGAATCATTCGAATTGAAAAATGTCGTTATAACTTTTTCAAAAAGGTTAGGATACAGGGCAAACCCTTAGGGAGTGTCCACATTGCGTTTTCTGCAGCGCGTTTTTGAGCTGCGCGTTTGTATCGATACAAACGCGCGTTAGCAACGCGTATTTTTCCATACAAAAGCGAACCGGGAGGGGCTGCGCGGGGGGCTGCGCGTTCGCATCGCGTTCGAATCGCGTTTGTATCGATACAAACGCGCTGCAAAAAACGCAATGTGGACACTCCCTTAACTCGATTGGATAATTAAGTCAGCTGCCTAAATTGTCCAGAGGAGTTTTTCTGAAATTATTGATATCATTCTTCGTTTCCAAAAGATAGAGCGCCAAAATCAAAAATTCGGAAAAAATGAATTAATTAATGAATTTAGAATTTGAATTTTAAAATGAATGATATTTTATTCATCAACACAATTCATTTGTCTGCTGATTAGTGTCTTAAAGCCTATGTTAGGTTTGACTAGACACTAGGGTTCTCTTAACACATAATCTGGATTGTAAGGAACCGGACCCTATTTCATATTCTTATTTCTACTACCCGCGTTTTTTGTTTAAATGAATAGTTTTTGCTTGTGCCAGGTACCATACGTTGGAAGACGGCGTGGGTGGGTACTTGCTGGAGATACCCTCGGCCGAGTGGGCTGAGGGTATCTCTAGCAAAAGTAGTCTGAATCGCTCTGCTGTACCCCTACACTGTAGGAATTGGACCCTATTTCATATTCTTACTTCATACTACCCGCATGCACATTTTTTGTTTAAATGAATACCTAGTTATTGCTTGTGCCAGGTACCATACGTTGGAAGACGGCGTGGGTGGCTACTTGCTAGAGATACCCTCAGCCGAGTGGGCCGACGAGGGCGAGTGGAAGTGTGTGGCCACCAGCGCGGGCGGACGCGTCGGCATCACCACTTGCTATGTAGCCATGGACGGTATGTGAACTGTAAAACAACTGACTACTGCTCAAAAATAATTGTGGTACGAAACGCCTGCTATGTCGCCAACTTATAAAATAAGCTAGATAAGCATGATAATATTGCTAAGGCTGGATTCGACCAAACTGTCATCTTACTCCCAGAGTAGTTATTCCGTTAGCCGACAGAATTCGAAATACAATTGTTTAGAAAGCGCAACCGAACATTATAGGTGCATTCAAATTATCCTGGTTATAAATGTCAAAATATTCAAACAAACAGCAGTTTAATTTGTGGTATAATCTCCAGATAAAACTTAATCCAGTTTGGTAAAATCCAGCCTAAGATAAGCAAGTTTTATTTGTAGGTAAGTACCACTCTATGAGCTATAATTTTATTAGTTTAGTGTTATGGCATAAACAAAAAATTCAACAGTTTCTCGACTTTCAAAACCTAAAACTTTTCCATGAGAAGTAACGTTACTTTTGCATGTTTCTTCCGCTTTTTTACTTTCTATTTTCCACAGTGCCCAAAAACTACCGAAAACCTCGATTCATGGAGAACCTGCAAGCCGTTCTCACGGAAGAAGGCCTGGTTTCCTTCGAGTGCAAAGTCGTTGGCTTCCCGACTCCCGTCCTCAGCTGGTTTAAAGACGGTCAGGAGTTGAAACCAGGAGATGTTTACCAGCTCACTGGGACCAACTCACTAGGGTCGTATTGCTGCATCGCTAAGAACTGCATGGGCCAAGCGAGTAGTTCTGCTGAGCTGACAGTAGAAGATATCCAGAACCAGCTGAATGAAGAAGAGAAACTGCAACTGTTCTCGAAGAACCAGGCACCGAAGTTCTTGCAGGGACTAAAGAGTGTCGAAGCGAAAATCGATGAACCATTCCGTTTTACTGTTAAAGGTAACTATTATTGATTGTATGGTAGGTAACTACAAATAAAAAAAAATGTGATTTATCTCAGATCATTTTGCAGAAACTAGTTTTCCATACGTTACAGGTTGCAAATCCTTCGAAGCTATTAGAAAGCTAACAGGCTTCCTCACGATGTTTTTCTTCACCATTTAGAGTTCGTGTTAATGCATTTATACATATTTCAAAACGAAACATCTGGGACACAGCTGGGAATCGAACCCACGACCTCTGGACTGACAGTCGGGGATCAATCTCACTCGGCCAACACGGCATTTTATTTATTTTCATACATTAATGTTTTGTTTTTAAACTTGCATTTTCTTTCCTTTAGTCGCCATTCCGCCTGAACCGTCAGTGTTATGGTACCGAGATGATCAGCCAGTCGACGAGTCGACGCGCTGTCATCTCGAAAAAGAAGAAAAAGGTATATTCAACCTGGACATTCAGAACCTTGAGTTCCTGGACCAAGCTGAGTGGAAGTGCGTCGCTATGAACGACTTCGGCCACAGCGTTACGTCATGCTTTCTCAAACTCATCATCCCAAGACATTACAAGAAACCAAGATTCCTCGAAAATCTTCAAGCTATTTTATCGGATGAAGGCGCAGTCAATCTGGAGTGTAAAGTCATTGGTGTGCCCCAACCAGTCCTTAAATGGTACAAAGATGGAGAAGAACTCAAACCCGGCGATATTCATAGGATTATATCCGGCCAAGACGGCACATGTTGCCTCGGCACGTACACGTGTGAAGCGCAAAATTGTATGGGTATTGCTGCTAGTTCAGCATCCTTGTTAGGATTTGACGATTCTATGAAAACAAAAACAAAACCTAAAGAAGAACAACAACCTTTACAAAGAAACCTATCTTTGAGTACGATACATGAAGAAAGAACATCTCAAATGTATGATACTCCTGTAGGAGATATAACTCTTGATGATAAAGGAGAAATTTCCTTTTCATTTGATGGAAAGGAAGTTTCAGTATCTCTTTACGAAACTCCTGACTTGACTGAAGAAGAAGCTTTACAAATAGTAGAAATGTATGCCGATCAACTGTCTGAAAATGTAACAGAACATAATGTGGTGGAGCTCCCACCACTTCGTTTTGTCAAAGAAACCTCTACATCGGGAAACTTACTCATGGAAGCCATTATTATAGACGTATCTCCAGACTATTTTGTTACCCCTGAAGAAGACTTACGCACTGAAGCTGATGTTGAAGATCTATCTATAGCTGATGAAAATGGACTACCCCAACTTTCTTTGGACCAAGATATAGAGATTGGCGGTGAAGATTACTTAGAGAAAACAATGGCACTAATGTCCGAAGAGAGATCAGATTTCGCAGCAAAGTCAAGTAGAAGAAAATCAGATTCTCAGAGAAGTGCAGATGATTTCTTTAGTTTGTCCCGTGATCAATCACTGTCGGAAGAGAAGCGTGATGATGATACGCATATATCTGAAAGCGAACTGCAAAGCTTTGCCAGTGCTAGAAGCTCTGCGAAATTAAAGTCAAAATCATCCAAGAAGTCAGGTGAGGAGGGCCAAGAATCATCAGAACCAACTAAGACTATCCTTATGAAAGATGAAATTGCTTCAAAGTCATCAAAGATCGAGCAGACCAAACCACAAGAACAAGAATTAGAGGTCCCCGTGATCAAACCAAAAAGGGAACGTCGTACTAGCCGAGGCTCAAGAAGATCAAGCACAAGCAGTGAGAAGTCTATTGGTAAATCTAGGGAAGAGTTGCTCCGTCTTAAGTCAGATCTTGAACAACCTCCTTCTAAACCATCGATGAGCGATGAAGAATTCAAAACTACAATGAATAGCATAAGTACATCTCTTACGAAAGTTATCAATGACGTTCAACTTATTGAAAGGGACATCATTCTCAAGTCTGAACTAATGTCTTCAGCAGCGACAGCATCACGAAGTCTGGAGATAATTAGCAGTTTAATTACCCCTCTATCTGAAATACATAGCATTGCTGAAGCTGCCAAAGAATCGATATCAGAATCAAGAGACGTTACTAGTACAATATTCAATAGTATACCCCAGCCTCTAAAGACGTTGCAACAATCATTGACAATTATAGAAAAGTGTATTGACATGGAAAGTGACAACAAGACTCTTGTAAAAAAGACCTGTGTAGCTTTTATTGAGACATGTGGAATAGAGGTTCAAAAAATTCTTTCAGATATCACATCAGTTACAGCTAAAAACTACATAAAAACCGAAGACAAAGTAGTGAATGAAATCGACTCTGTAGTTAGTGAAATGACCACAGTTATCAAGTTCTCCGCTGAAACGATAACTGCCCGAAATATTTATTCAGAAGCCAGTGAAATAAAACCAGAAATACCTACATTAGAAACAAACCACTTGAAAGATACACAAAAGGCTATATTTGAGTTAAAAAGCCCCCTTAACTCCTTATTAAGGATAGTAGAAAGCGCACAAAGTGGTAATATAATTGATTTATCTAAGATAAAACATAGTGAAGTCATAATGAATGATATGTCAGCATCTATCCAAGACCTTCAAACTGCTCTAGAACAAATAGAAACACTTTCAGTAAAGGAGACATCATCTACTTTACATAAATATAATACTGATATAATTGAAATGGTTATGGATTCGGTTATAAAACTCAGAGGTTCATTTGAACAATTATCAACTGAACCAAATACTGAAGAAGATAAAACCATGCTCAAAGAAACTCTTTCGTCATTAAAAGAAAATTTAATAGAAATTTCAAACAAAATAGAAACTATTGATAAGAGTGTTGGCAAATTTGATATATTACAAAGCGAAAACAAACTTGATGTACTTCAAAAAATGGCACAGATTCTTATTGCTTTAGAGAATAATCTTCCGAGGTTGGAAGCTATGCCCACAGTTAAATTTCATATGGATGCATTCCACAAGAACTTAACAAAGGTTCTGGAGAAGGTTATTGAAAGCAATGATGCTGAAAAATACCAAACGATGTTTGAAATATGTGAAATGGTTAATATAATTAACGCCTCTATCAGAAACCTTGACTCAGAAAATATATTACCTTTAGCAAGCCTAAGCAACACATTGAAAATAATTCAAACTAATTTAGTCAGTAATATTATTGAATCTGAACTTAATTGTTCCATTATGAATAATATATCTGATGTGTTAGTGGGTATACAAGAAGCTATTAATAAGGCTGAAGATAATAGCCTACAAATAGATTCGGAATACATCCAAGACCTCTCAAGCCAAATAATGAATAAAGAAAAAGTAAACATCATATTAGAGCATATAGATCAAACGATTGCTGCAGTCAACACTGTGAAAACTATTGAAAGTACAGAAGAGTTAAAATTGACCTTAACACCTGCATTAGAAAATGTATGTCCCATTTTAGAAGAGCTGAGAAGAAGTGTCGCTTCTATGCAACCAAGTGGAGTGGATCAAGACGAACGTATTTCAGAAATAACTGATGCATCATTTGCTCAGACTATAGCTACACCGCTTTGTGAACTAAATCAAAGTATTATAGTTTTAAATCAAGTGATTGGTGAAAATATTGATTATATTAAGGAAAATACTGAAATTATTACAGCGATAGCCGAACCATTACATGAACTACATACAACTTTAGAAATACTTCAGCAAGACGTCATTTCACAGTATGGAGAGGATTTGACACCATATGAAGTTAGTGTCAATATGGCAAGCGTAGTTCAAAACTTACAGAGTTGTATTGTAATGATACAAGAACAAGCTGGCGTTGAAGTAGCAGAAGATATGTCAACATTGGAAGACATTTCAGGCATAAAAACTTCTGCTGACACAATACCTTCTGATCGATTGGTGTTGCCTACTGCAGAAGAAACTACTATTGAACAATCGTACTTACCTCTTAATCAAGAAGTAGCTATTACAGCTACCGCACAAACATTGCAATCACTAAACGAACACATTATGGTATTACAAACACCTGATATAATTGAAGCTTTGGATACCTTATCAGAAATCAGTGACTATGCTAGTTTAAAATCTGTTATTGTAGATCTGGGTGATCTACATACAGGCATAGAAGGTATCTTACATCCTGTACCCATAGAAGGTTCAATGGATTTTGACGAAACGACCAATATTACAAAACTAGCTGCTATTGCTGAACCAATGCACGAAATACAACAGAGTTTATCTGTTTTAGACACAAGTAACATTCCAGTTTTTGAAAACATTTTAGACTTGCCATCGGATAAAATTCATTCCGTATTTCAAAGTATTTCTGAATTAAAGGATTCCCTAGAACAGTGCATGTGTGCTGTTTTACCTGCAATGGAAATTGCTAATAATACTATAGAAATATCCAACAAAGTTAGCACGCTTAGAGAAGTATGTGAACAGTTGAAAGAAATCTTTGAAACCTCAAAAGACGCCCCGAATGAAATGGCGTTGCCTAAAGAAGTACGAGGCTTAGAAACAGTTGTCAACGATCTGATTGATGCAACAGATGTAAATAAAGATATCAAGATTGAACAAGTGAAATCTATAACTGAAGAGTTATATTTAAAAGTAATGGATGTTCAAGAAGATATCATTCAATTCACGGCACTGTCACCAGAACAAATATCGCAAGAAGCTAAATTAATACAGATCGTGAATGAAGTAGAAAAAAATATTGCTGTACTCGAACAGTACGATTTTATAGATTTGTCACGAGCATCAGATATAACTACTTGCATGTCTCCACAGCTAGCTGTGGAAATTGATTCTGAATCATTAGCCCATATAAACGATATTGCAGAGAATGCCGTTAATGTATTACAAGATTCATATCAAGAAATACCAATTGTAGACCTCATGATTGTAGAAGATTTCTTTAAAACATGTAAAAATGAATTTACTATTTTGCGCTGTCTTATTACAAAAGCAGCTAGTCATAAAAAAATAATAAGGCTCCTACAAGAATTTAATTCATTGCAAATTTTGATAAATAATTTTACAACTAAACGTTTAGAGCTTCGTTTATCGGATGACGTGAATGAGTGTTTAACTAATTTTCTGATACATGCTGATGAATGCCTTAGAAATTCTCGGAATTCATTGATTAAAGTAGTAGATTCGCAATCTGACATGTTGATTAAAATTCCTATTAGTCAACTAGAATCTACAAAAGAACTTAAAGATGTAAAGGAAAATATAACCGGTACTGCGATTGTAAGTGTCATCGAAACTCTTCTTCAAGTTGCTGAAATTTCAAAACACTTAGAAAATAATTTACACAGTGGAATCATAGAAGAACTTTCCAAACCAAACCAAATACCAAAGCCTTACCAAGAAGCAACTGTTTTAGCGGAAAAAATTGAAGAGCTTGCAATGATTGTTAAAGCAAATTTAGAGAGCGAAAAGTTGGATGCTTCATCTCTAAAAGTTTTTGAAGAACTTATGAAGTGTATTACCAAGCACAATTATAAAGACGCTTTGGGAACAGGTAAAACCTTAATTATATTAAAATGTTTATCAGAATGTGCTACTATTGTGCAAGAAGAGGTTACAAAGAAAAAAGTTACTATCAAGGAGGCTACAGAAATAAAGGCACAGGAAAATACATTGAAAGTAGTCTTGGCTGAAATGTTAGAGCCTCTTCAAGCTCTTCAAACTGAACTAGTAAATATAAGAGAACAAGTTTTATTAGGTGCCGAAGAAGACTCAATCTCTATAGATATTACTACTACTGAGTCTATCATGCATACTATGACGGAGCTGCATAAGGATATTTTGCAACAAATAGAGACAGACCATTCAAAGTTACAAGATGAGGATATTCCTTTGCTGCAAGAAGTAGACAAAGAAATACACACTATTAAGGATAGCATTAGAACTATGGATAACATCCAAGCGGTTCAAGCTGTGAAAGAAATGACAAAGCCTATGGAAGATATCGAGAAATCTTTACATGCCGTTTTAACAGCAGAAAAAGACAGTATGGAAAAAGAAGCACTTTCCAAAGGTAAGATTAATAGGTCTATATCGTTTCTATTTAGTTAATAACTAGATAACCCGACAGATCTTGTCACATCCAAAATGATCTTGACAACAAAGTCACTTATCGGGTCGAACTATAGATAAGAACCATCCATGTGAATGTGACCCTAAAAATAAAAAAAATCATCAACATCGGTCAAGCCGTATATTTGACGATTACATGCACACCACAAATATATTATAAAGATTTAGAATTTGGATAAAATGTGCTTTATTAAAGAGCCAATATTTTTTTAGATATTAATTCGAATGTAACTTCATTGGAAAATACCCTAGATAGTTTTATAAATATAAAAACTGATATAGCAGTGATATCAGAATTACTTAAAACGAATATAGCAGAAAGTATTCAGTTAGCAATTGAACTAAAAAGAATAATAAATCAAAAATCCCCTGAAGCAATTGGAGTTAAACATGAAACTATTTCCAACATAAAGAAAATTCTATCAAAATTAGATTTGATAAACATTGAAACATACTTACAAGGCAAGAATGAAATTGAAGCCGATAAAATAAACAGCGTTTTCCAAATTATATATCAACTGATTGCTGAATTAAATAGTACTGATGATTTGAAATTTACCAATTTTTTTGAAAATGATCATCAAAAAGGTACCTAAATTAGTGACATTCATGAAGAGCTTTCTCAAACGCTTTGTACAAACTGCTTTTATTTGTTAAGTGTAGGTATTTCAGTTATTGTTGCCTTATAATACGAGTAAATTAACCGGTTAATGTGAAAAATAACGTAGTTTGGAAACTATGACAATCATGCACAAAATCGTTTTTAAAATTTGCCGAATAACCATCGAAAGTACCAGAGCATGTGTCGTGTATCGACTGTGATGCTCGTTTCAAGGCAATACCGTGGGGTGACATGCCTCGCGAGGCTGCCTCGCAATGTCGATACACGCCTTTACATTATGTAATAATCACCTAACTGACATAAAATTACCCGTTAATTTTAAAATGGAGAGGTCCTATTTACTTATTTTGTTCTTGATAATTTTTATTTTGCCTACTACGGTCTTTATGAGACAAGTGGTAGCATGAACTGTTTTCAAGCGGACAGTTTGATATTATAGGTACCTAGATAGCTTGTTCTATAGAAGAAACTGCCGTTTTGTTCTAAGACGTCATGTTCTATTCTATAGAACAAATGGGACCTATTCGTTAAAATGGATAACACTCGGGTGAAATATGTTTCTATCAACCTAAATAATTATTTCTTTTTTTTAATTATTCGTCGTTCTATCTACAATGATTTTACTTTTCAGAAGTATCAGCTGAGCTCATGGGTCATATTGATCAGTATATTGAGGTATTTGAAATAATTGAAGAAGTAACAGCTGTTATAAAATTGGAAGATATTACAGAAACTCTCGAAATTGCGCGAGAATTGAAAAAAAGTATATCATTAAATGAAGAAATAGAAAGCAAAGAAACGTTAAGCAGTGCTCGTGCAGAACAAACAAAATTGGCCCAAAAACTTCAAACGGCAATATCTGCATTGCAAGTACAAGTTTTAGACAGTGCACAGGAATTAGCGCCAACATTGAATAGTGAAGCTTTAGAACAAATTACTCAGGTAACTGCGCAGCTACAAGCAAATTTAGTGGCAGTTACAAGTTTACAAACCTCTTTCCAAGCGCCAGTATCGTCATCAATTACAACAAAATCCATCGAAATGGCAAACCAGCGTTCTATTTCTTCAACTGCCCTCGAACTTGTTCAGGTTGATAAAAGCCCGAAGCAGACTGAAGCAGAAATTATAGAAACAGTATGTGAAACAGCTCCTGAGGCTATGAAAGTAGAGGAAGTAGTACAATTGGAACAACAAAGTTCTGCCAATCTTATTAGTACAGTTCCTTCTCAGGAACTCATCGATACAGAGTCTATTCAAACATTAAATGCTGAAGTAATTGCTGTCCATGGAGTTAGTGAAGCTATGAAAGAAAAAACTTCGGAAATTTCAAAAACAATGACAGTAGAGGACACTATAAGTGCAGAAGTAGATGACAGTCAGAAAGAAAAGATAATTGTTGAGAAATCAATAGCTGAAGGTAATTTAAGACAGATAACGTGAAATCATGTTGGTGAAATCTAATTTCTAATAGTAGGTATTTGTTTTATTTCAGATAACCTCTTGCAGCATATTACTGAATATGTTTCTGAGGATATAATAGAACTTCTAGACACATTGTCCTCTGCAGTTGACGTTGAAGATCTTAAAAAATCTATGACTATAGCAAATGAACTTCGAGAATGCATCGCTGCTATGGAGATTGATACTAAAGAAGAACATGCCGATGAACTCAAAAAACCACACGAGCAACAATTACAACTGATCCAAAGTCTAGAAACTGCATTATCAACATTGAGCGAACAAACTCTTGAGACACTGCAAGATTTTGTACCGTCAGAAGGTAAAGCTAACATTGAAAAAATAATTGTGCTTATAGAAACCTTAAAAACGGACTTAGAAACTGTAAAAATCTCTCAACCCGAGGTGCTTCAATATTCTAAACAAGGTCAACAAGAAGGTGACACGGGAATAGAGACAACACAACAATTAAAAGAAAATGTACCAGAAACTCAAGTTATCACTGAAGACGGTATAATAACGGTTGCATCCACATCTGACGTAAATCTTATTCCAAAAAGTACTGAAGCTAAACAGTCAGAATCAGTAGCTCAAGAATCTTTAACAAAACAAGATGAGCAAAATATAGAAACACCAGAAGCAAAGCCCGAAATAAAAGAACTATATGAAGAAACTATGATTCCAATGCCACCAGAAGGTGAAGAAACTTACGTTGAAACTTCAGATCAAGCAATGACCAAACGAGCTGAGTTTAGCCAAGCGGAGGTTTCTATTAAAGAATCTTCTCCAGATACAATATTGATTCAACAAGAAACGCCTGAGACAACTGTCCAGATTGTTTCTGCTGGAGTAACTGACGTAAAAGATGCAGTAATAGTTACAGAGGTGACCATAGAAGAGTTGTCATCAGATATTGCTAGTCCTGATTTATTAACATTAACAGCAGAAAAAGCTACTCCAAAGAATGAAGATATTACTGATTTTAACATAGATGAAGCTAGTGCTACAGCCGCATCTGTAACAACTTCCGTTAGTCAATTTGTATCACCACAATTGGAGCTACAAACAACTGAAACATTAAATGTTGCTGAAGGTAAGCTTCTAAAATTATTAATAATTATTCTGCCGTCAATGTAGAAAGTAACTTACTTACTTTACGTAAGTTACGGCATTTCTACATAAGTGACGGAAATATTGTGGTTCAGTAATTTTTGTGTTTAAAGTGTCTGGTACTTAGCAGAAGTATGAATGTAATTCAAATTGTACCTATTCACACCAATACAATAATGTTATTTCGGCTTTACACTACATAATACATTTTTTCACAGAAACACTTACACAAAATATCAACTTATTTTTATCCGACAACATTTTACACACTGTATGCAAACAGCAAATAAATGTTGAAGAGTTTGATCAAGCAGTGCAAATTGTTAGAGAATTAAAACAATTTATAACTACTTCGCAAATAAAACTATCAGGTGAATTAGTAAATAAAGTACGAAAAGAATTTGATCAAACGGAATTAGCGCAACTACAAAAGGTTTTATCAAGTATCCATGTTCAGCTATTAGAAAACGTCTCGGAAACATCTCCTAGATTAGATCATGAAGTACAAAGTGCAGCTAATGTGATATTGAAACTTGCTGATGATTTATCATCAACCTTGTCAGAAGAAAATCTAATAAAATTGCAAGAATTAAACTATGAAGAAGTCAAAATAAAAGAAACGCACACTAAACCCTCTATCGCAGATGTTTATACAGGCGACCACAACGAGATCGAGGTTTCAGAAAATAATATCGTATCTTCAAACCAAGGTGAATTAACAAAAAAACATATAGAACAGAGTACAATAGAAGCCTTAGATGAGTTTGTTGATTGCTCTAGTGACAGTGATAATATTATTTTGAAACAAAAAAATAGCATTGAATTAAATAAACCTGAAATTGTAGAAACTACCAAACCTTATGAAGAATTCTTTGATTCCCCTACACTAGCTGATGAATTGCATTCTGTTGAATTACCGCTACCAGCTACAGAAGTTCAAGAGGTGACTATTTTAGAATGTACTAAAAACGTTGAAAACTGTATTTATGCCACAAATTCAGCTGAAATTGAAATGAGTGACAGTTTAGCAACGGCAGTTACTAATGAAATTAATATCACAGACGCCGAAGGAACGAATAATAATGCTGTTTATACGACTGAAATGGCGGTACTACATTCTGACCTTAAAGTACCTTTAGCTGAAGCTATTACTAGTCAAATTAGCTTTGATAAAGACTTCACAAATCAAGGATTAGTCACTCTAGAAAACGTAACAGTATTTAACGAGACAAAGCCGGTATTAGAGAAAGGGACTGAAAACATATGCATTGAATCCAAAAATTTAAGCCTAGAGAGCTTGCCATTAGAATCTATTGAGTCTTTTGCAGTAATTAAGACAGATATTGAATCTTCCGGAAAACTACTGGAATCAGATGATATAGTAGATTCAACTGACCTATTAAGCTTAACTGTATCTAATGTCAATAAAGTAGCTGCACAACAACCTCCAAAAGATTTAATAAAAGAGGCATCTGAACATATCCAATCTAAATCTGTGGGCGTAGATGGTGGCTTTGACTCTACTGAAGCTACAGAAATAAGAAATGATGAACTTCTCTGTGATATTACGGTAGCTGATTCTTCTGAAGTTCAAAAACCCTCAAATGAAGTAGCTTCCTCGGACAGAGCTCATACGATAGAAGCAACAGAAGTGATTAACGATTCAGTTTGTACTCAAGAGATAGCATCTATTAATCTTGAAGAACCTTTAATAGCAGCTATACTAAGTGACGAAGTTAATGTTGGAGAATTCACTTTACATCTAGATACAACTGTTCAAGAAAGTCTTGCCCAATCGAATGACTCCGAATCAGATTTAACATTACAATCTGTCATAACTGATAATGATAAACATGCAGTTAAAGAAACATCAGATATTTTTATTCAAAATGATATCCGAGAATTGGAAATTTCTCAAAAAGTCGTCTCAAAAGAAGAAATACCATCTAATTTCGTAGAGCCTACTAACACCAATATTGAAGAGACCTTAAAAGAAACTAACATCATTAAAGAAGCTGAATACCAAATAGAATCTGCTGATGAAGCAGTTAATGTTGGTGTTATTTCAATCATCACAGATAAAATACAAGATATTGAAACTTCAACATCTGCCGATGAATTTCTATCAACCGAGCCTTCAACTTCTGTTCTAACAGCCCAAGAAATTCCAATGAATGCTTCAACACATGAAGTTAAACCAAATGAACCAATAGAACAAGTTTTACCTGATTATAAAGTAGCAATTATAACTAAAGAAATAATTGATTGTGGCGTTGCGGCTGAAATGGATACTAACGAGTTTACAAAAGCCAGACAGGAAGAAAGTTTCAGTGATGATGTGGTAGCCGTTAGTTATGAGGCTGAAAAACCTTTCTGTGAAATCAGAAGTAACATCAACGCAGAAGTTGCTATTTCAATACAAGAAAATTATACACAAGAAAACTTAGTTTTAAATCAAAACACAGACACAGTTTTGACACAGAACAAATGTATGATAGACAACATGTTGGCAATTTCGGCGCAACAAAGAGTTAGTGAGTCACCGTCCTTTCCATTAGGTAATTATTTTTATTAAGTTGATGTTAAATAACAAAATTATATTTAAGATCATTGAGCATGAGTACTCTTAGATCGCCGGTGCTAAAAACCGACATAATTATTATGAGCTTGTCAAGATTTTCGACCAGACATGACGTCAATAATAATTATGGATTCGATGTAATGGTCCATAATTATTATTGGTTCCATTTATTGGTTCCATTTATTATTGGTTCCAATCCCATCGGAATCAAAAATTTTGATAATATAAGGTAAAGGCGGGTAATTCCGAGGGTTTCTGAAAATGGATGGTAATGCCGAGGTATATAGAAAAACAGCATTTTCACGCTATTTACAAGCCCTTTTTAACTGCAGCATACATTTTTCAATTAATAATATATCTGGTCGTGCTTACGTAAACAAAGGAGTGCTTTAGTGTGTTTATGTTTTAAAATAATCGGTTAGTTTCGCGCCCGCAGCTGAGCCAAACGCACGTTCCATACATTTTGGACCTTGTGCACGCGAGAACTACGATTTACTAAATAGTGTTTTAGTCGTTAATTTTGTACTGTGAGTGTTTGTGTTTAGGTTGGAATATTGAAAGGAGTATATTTGTAAGAGGAATCACTTAAAAATTCTGTATTTTTCTTCATAGATTAGTTAAAAATACGTTTTGAAAATACATCGGCATTAGCTGCCCAATATTTTAGGTGGTTTCTAATTTCCGATGTATACCGCGGAATTACAATTTCGTAGACCTCGTGTTATTTGAATTTTTTTAAGCTGGTTTTGTAGTTACGCACTTGTTGTTTTGGATTTGACTACATAAAATGTCAATTCACATTAAAATCTAAATCCGAGGTACGTTTTGACGTCGCATTTACTAATTATACCATATCAAAGATTATCAATTTGGGTAGTAAGAAAATTAAGTTCTTGACGTATTTCGATACAATCTTGAATAGAATTGTACATGTTTTTGAAGGTATTGCATTGAAGCATTAAATTGTTTATGTGTTTTTGAAAAATCATTTACTTTTTAACCCTCGGAATTAGAAAATGTGTTTGGTATGAAAATTTTCAATTCCGATGTATTTACCTCGGAATTAGATCATAATCATAATCATAATCATTCATTTATTGCAAGAAATATGGTCATAACAAGATTTTAATACTATTTATAGTGTCACATACTTCACCAAAAAACATCGGCATGCAAAATTACATAAAATAAATTGAATTTAATAAAATGTCACTAAATAAAATAAAATTAAATTTAAAAAATAAAAATAATTTGAAATGTCACGTTTAGTTAATATTAATTAATTACTGTATGTCCAAGAATTCGTTTACACTATAAAATGCTTTACCAATAAGCCACAATTTTAACTTTTTTATAAATAATCTCATAGGTAAATTTTTAATGTCATTAGGGATTTTATTAAATATAGAACCAGACATGGCATAAAAGTTATTTACATATAAGGCTGTCTTAGGTGTCCTGGCCAGAACAATCCTGTTAGGATTACGTACACATCTAGGGTATATGTCACTAGCCTTAATAAATAAATTCGAATGTTCCTTGACAAATTTAGCAGCCTCAAAAATGTACATACTGGGCAATGTTAATAGTTTTAATTTTATAAAAATAGGTTTGCACGATTCCCAAGGTGGAATACCGACAATTGCGCGTACACATTTTTTTTGGCCAATGAAAGCAAGATTTATGTTTGTAGAATTTCCCCATAAAATAAGTCCGTAATTTAAGTTAGAGGTTACGAATCCATGATATGCAGTCAGTATAGTTTTAAGGCTAGAAGTTTTACGAAGTCTGTAAATAATATATACGAATTTATTTAATTTTTTTCTTACAACATCAATATGGGCTTTCCAGTTACATCTATGGTCAAGTGTAATACCTAAAAATTTCGTCTCTTTTACAGGTTCTATCTTATGGTCATTATAATTAATACTAAGTTTATCAATTTCTTTTGTCGAATTGGTAAATTGAATAAAATTTGTCTTGGTCAGGTTTACTTGTAAGTTATTTGCTTCAAGCCATTTAATAATAGAGTCAATTGTATTATTTATGTCAGCATTGTAATTATTGATGTCAGAGTTCGATGTAAATAAGATAGATATGTCATCCGCGAATAGTGTGCATTGATTATGGGTCACTTCTGGTAAGTCGTTTATATACAGCAAGAACAAAAGAGGTCCGAGGACGCTGCCCTGCGGTACGCCGTATCTATTTAGTCTATACGGTGATCGAAAAGATTCCATCTCATTTTTCGCATTAATATTTGTAATTTCGACACACTGTAGTCTATTGGACAAATATGACTCTAGCCATGTTAGAGCCGGGCCTCTTACACCATATTTGTCTAATTTGTCTAATAATAATGGGTGGGAAACGAAGTCAAAGGCTTTTGACATGTCAAAGAAAACGACTGTAACTTTATTACCCGAATCTAAAGCATCAATAACATTTTTCATAAGATGAAAGCAAGCTATAGTCGTTGACTTACCTTTTTGGAAACCAAATTGTTCATTAATTAAGATTTTATGTTTATTGATAAATGATAAAAGACGTTTTTGCATGGCGCGTTCAAATATTTTTGAAAAGACTGAGATCAAAGTGATAGGTCTATAGTTCTCTACCTGAGTCTTTTCTTTCTTTTTGTATAGAGGCTTAACTATAGAGTCTTTTAATATACTAGGAAAGCAGCCCTCCGCAAAAGAAATATTAATCAGATGTGTCAATACTGGAACGATTTCATCTGCACATTTTTTAAGAATGTCAGTTGCGAATTCGTCATGTCCCACAGATTTAGTATTTCGCAAAGATAACAGAATATTCTTAACTTCATGGCAATCATAAGGTCTAAGAAACATGCTATTGTTGACATATTTTTTGTGAGTAATCTGAGTTCTTTTATTTTGCAAGTTTGTAGTCTCTATCCAGTACCTGTTAAATTCTTCGGCAATACTAGTAGGGTTACTTATAATATAGTTGTCTTTTTTTATTTCGCAAATTATACTACCTAAGAAGTCATTTGATTCCTGCTTAATTAATTTCCATGCCGATTTACTAATATTTTTAGAATTGTTAATTATTTTGTCGTTCGTTAGTTTCACAGCATTATCTATACATTTCTTCAAAATCCGAGAATAAGACTTATAGTTTTCTTTATTTAATTTACATTTATTTTGATAGTATTTATACCTTAAGTGTCTTTTCTTTCTACAGCTTATTTTTAATCCTTTGGATATCCAAATGGGATTTTTCGTTTTGTGTGAGATTCTGATTTTTATTTTAGGGAAACATAAGTTATAAAAAGAAAACATTATATCATGAAAAGCTTTATAAGCCGAATCAGTCTCTGATTGGTCGTAGACCTCTTGAAACTTAAGGTTTTGCAGACATTCTCTAAACTTATTTATGTTATCTATGTTATAGTCCCTTTTGTAAATAAAATAGTCCACCATCAAACTTTTCGTACTTATTGGAATATTTAACAATTGGGCTGTATTGTGGTCAGATAGATCCTCATAGAATCTAATTCCGATGTATTGACACAAGTAAAATACAGAGTGTTCAATATTTTACGCAGCTTGTAACTCAATTTGAATGGTTTTAAAAACACAAATAAACAGTATCCTATTATCCTTTAAAATAACTTTCATTACAATGTAGGTGCCTACTCAGATATTTAGTTAAAAAAGTCTAAGAATAAAAACAATTTATAATTAAAGTCTACAATTTTACACAAAATTTTTTGTAATTCTTGATTAATTATATAGGTAATTCCTTTTCATTTTTGAAAAGTAAGTAGGTACTGGTTAGATAATAAAATGTGTTGATTTTTGAACACCATGTATCATACTCTCCATCCATTTGTCTTTGTATTTTGTACACTCGGAATTAGGAACCAAATACATCGGAATTAGAATTTTTACATCGGAATTAGAAGCTTCCGACTTTTTCACATTTAAATTTTTTTTGACGCTAAATCACATTTGGAACAAGAAACTTTTTATATATTTCAAGAGTAAAAACAATAACGTTTCTGATAAAAATAGCAAATTTTACAAAAATGCATAGTAAATGCTTAATTTTTAATGTCCTTTCTAGTTTTGGTGAAAATAGCGCGGAATTAGGAGCCTTTACCTTAAGAATATTTAAAATTTCGATCATTAAGTTTGAGATTAACACTGAAAATATTAAAACTATAAAATTCGCTATTGCGACATTTCTCGTCATTGCTAGATTTGCTACTGAATCCAGATTTCAGAAAATGAGCAAGAGTGCTCTTAGAGTGCCCTGGCTACTCGGTGCTAAAAACTGACACATGAGCTTATATCAAGATTTTCGACCTGACGTCATTTGTGGATTTCGGGGCGTATCAATGCGGGTTCAAATCCCATCAGAATCGAAAATTTTGATAAGAAATTTTAAAATCATAGGTAGATTAACAGTAGGTACCTACCTATAAAATACTAGTAGTTCGCCCCGAACTGAGATCTCGCGCACCGTAGATGGCTTACATTTGGACTTTCTTCTGACTACCCCTATAATTTCAAGTTCTACTACTGATACTGCTGAGTATGCCTATTGCGCTATCTCTTCATGGTAAAAAATACTGGCATGCAATACATAATGTCGTGTCTAATTTTTCATTTATTTCATATTTATGAATTCTCGTCGTATTTCTAAAAGTATACGTCCTAGAATAAAAATAATAACTATTTTGGAATGTACAAATAAAGACCTTTCATTTGACACCCCACTCAATATATTTGTTTACTTAACTTTTTTTACCCCAATTATTTTCTTTCTTTATCAAAAATTTTTTTATCATGAAAATAAATCAAGTAGCATCTAAAATCATTGCAAACCAAACCGCAACGATGCCACTCTCTTTTTAAGACCGACCAGTCAATGAGCTACGAAGACATCGAAACTCTATGAAACGGGAGCTCATGCAGCTCTGGTTTCGTAGTTTTTGTTCTTTGGTCGTATTTCAAAAACTATACATCCTAGATTAAAAATAAAAACTATTTTGGAATGTACAAAATAAGCCCTTTCGTATGACACCCCACTCAATATATTTGTGTAACTTTCATAATTTTTTACCCCCTTGGGAACCCAATATCTTCACAACCCCTTCATCGATTAAGCTCATATGCTCCACCGTAAATTTCCTTACCACAACCTATTGACCTACCAAGTTTCATGCAGATTGAATAAACGGTTCGACAGTTATGCGCGAACAACAATTCGTGAAACATACATACAAACATACAAAGCAAAATCGCCCAACTTACCACTAAGATCTTCGCTCGCTTCGCTCGCTCGATCGATTAATAACGATTTAATCATGTTGATATTAAGTGTATAACTAGAATGCTTAATTTTTTTTATTAAACAAAAAGCGCTTTGATTGAAATGCTTAGTAATGACAACAAAGACAACGTGTTGTGTAGATATACTGTTGCTTTCACAGAATCACTATACACATGTATCAACAAATTTATAACTTCTGAAGAAATATTAGCAGTTCCTGAAGAACTCTTATCGACTTCTACCGGCCAATACTTGATAAAAACTCTGGAAAGTGCTAAAAAACTATATGAAATTATGAGTATGCCACAATCTTTCGTAGAAAGACAAAAACCTGTGATGGCACTTCGTGATGCTTTGTGCAATACACTTGATAAACTATCATCAGATGCTGTTTCTGAATTTGGTGCACTTAGTAAAGAAAATATCGAAAAGATTGTTAACATATCCACATCTTTGCTAGATGAAATAAATGAAGTAATATTCACAAGTAACGAAGTATTACAAGATGTTATTAAAGAAGCGAATGAATTGTTCTATAATATTTTTGATCAAGACCCTGTTACCGAGTACCCAGAAACTGGCAACCTCATTTCGTCAAACATGCACGAACAACGTGACAAAACTATCGCTAACGTTCAAACTGCTATTCCAATGGATGAAAACGATGCAATTAATGAGATAAAACCCTCTACTACTACTAAAAACGTTCGATTAGAAGATACAGAAAAGACCAACAAAGATAATCGAGTTGAGGATTTACAATATTCGAATCAACTTTTGTGTCAAGACGAAGATTTATTGTACACGCAAGATGCAATACCAGCATTGGAACAACCATGTGATCAACTAGATGAAACCTCAAAACAAACCAGTAATGACAGTGAAGACCAATCTGCAAACAAAAGTAAAAAGCTTGTGGCTAGCGAGAAAGATCAAGAGGCTCTTACTAATGTAGTTAAAAACTTTGAGGGTAAAAAAGATTACATAGCTTTAGATGTTTTGGTGCTGATTAAAATCCTGCTTAGTTAAAATAAGAAGTTAACCAAACACGTTAAATCATGTAAGAATAATCATCCTGTAAAACTAATGAGAAAGTCGCCTAATGAAAATTCATAAAATAAACTGATCATGCAAACTGAAACCGTTGTATATGTTAAGAATTAACTTACAAAACCTACGTCCTAACTTACAAAATGAAATGTTAATTATTATTAATCACCATGTCCTAGAGTTGTAGGAATTTAATAAACACACATTATTATACTTTTAATTAATACCACACCAAACACACACTCACACCCAGACATGCTATTAATATGACACTTTAATTAAGGTACAATTCCGCAGCCGACTTCAGACAGCCACATGGTTTAGGTATCAGTTTATCTTCTTCGGAATCGGAGAAACCCATTAATTTGAGAAAATTCAACGTGTCGTCGCTTCAGCGTCGGGGGCACTACTGATCTGCGGTCGGGTGACACCTCGTCTGCCGTTCGGCGCGTAGCGGCAGACGACGTGTCGCTAGACTCGCTAGGCTACGGAAGGTCGTATTTCATACATTTACATAAAAACCAGTATTATCGCAACGACACGTCGCCTGCTGCTGCTGTCTGCAGTCGGCTACGGAATTGTACCTTTTTCTTGTTTTCACGGCTGTAGCGATTACGATGAAATTTGCGGTACTTACTATGGTTGTTTGTTTCCGGGAGTGAATAATCGATCTAGCTATAATAGGTCCCATATCTGGGAAAATTCGTTTTCTCGGAATTTTCACGCAAATAGATTTACCATTACAATGTGATTCGTAATTTCGCGGAAGCTGTTGTGTTCAGATCAGAGCGCCTAAGGGTATCAGCCTTCGACGCCGTAGGCTGCGTGTACGAATCTCAGCAAATAATAGGTTGTTTTTATGTTTTGTCACTTTATTTTTGTTCTTTCGGGTAATTTTTTTTTTCTATTTGTTCCTGAGCAGAGCTCAATGCCTAGGCCAAGATATAGCTAAGAGGTTCAAATCAGTACCTACCTACACAACATTTAATGATTTGTACTGGGATCAATGGATTCGACTAATCCTAAATCACTTTTAGTTATCAAAACTGTATTTTGTACTAATGTATTGGTATTGGTACCTTCCTCTTCCTACTATACAAGTATTATTATTTCGAAATTTGAACATGGTAAATTACTGTTACTACTGATATGCAGAAATAACGTAGATAACTGCCTACTTAATATTGTTTGTCTAAATTTTTTGGCTTTGCTAAACATAATTATTGATTGGCTATGTATTATCTCAATTTAAAATAAACAGCGTATCAATTTTGTCATACTTATCTAATAATTTAATATTAATTACTCATCGCTCGTGTAGGTAATCATTTTCAGGCTACTTACAATGCTTAAACAAGAAAACCACAAACAAAATCATTGCAAATGTCTTAATGAGTGTGATGTTTTAAATCTCATTTGTTTTACAGAACGCTGTAATCTTATTGAGCACATTGACGCATTTATCACTGAAGAAGTTGCTGATATTCTAAACGAAATATCAAGTATTACGAACTCTGAAATCCTTAAAGAGTCTGTATCTATGGCTAAAAATCTTCGTGAGAGCTTAGTGGCTACTGATTATAGTGCCACTGTAGAAGAAACTAGTCCATTGAAGGGTACAAACATTTCAGAACAAGCAAACTTAGCTCAAATATTGCAAGATGCCCTTTCAACGTGGCAAACACAGGCGTTAGATAACGCCGAAGTTATAGCACCTTTGCTTCCACCTGAAGCCTTTCAAAGAGTTTCTGAAATCATTTCACATTTACAAGACGATTTAGGTACAGCCATCGTTTCTGATGCTGCTAAAAACATAAAACTCTCAGAAATTAGTAAGTATGATAGTAACAATAAAGTTAATAATATAATTTTTGTTGATTCTACAGCTAATTCTTTATTTTTGGTTACAGTAGTAAAAATTGACGAACAAAATAGTATTACTCAATTGGAAACATTACTTCAAGACGTAAATATGAAAATAAATCCACCAGAAAAGACTACTGAGGCTGATGATTCGGAATCACTTAGAGATACGCTTGATGAAGTTCAAACTGTGATAATCAAACTGAAAAGTGAATATGATGGTGCTACAAATGACACTCTCAATGAAACTCTTGAAGATTTAGAGTGCAGTGTGAGAAGTGTTCAACTTCAAATAAATGAAGAGAGCCCGCCAGAACTGCTTAATGAAGCGTGTGCAACGTTACAGCTTCTTGTTCAAAACATGAACGCTGCGCAACAAGCACAAGATACCCAAATTTTACAGAAATCAGAAACTACCGAACACATTTTAGATAAGTGCTCAAAAGAAACAGAAGAATCCGTTAATCTTCTTGATTTAGCTTCTAAATTAGACATTAAAGATTGTACTAATTTAACAAGCATTGTTAATAACCTTAAAACAATACGAGATAGTTTAAAAACTTTACGAGAAAGCTTCTTAGTTGACGCAGATACTGTTATTGAAAATGGAGTCAAAATTGTTGAATGCCTAAACCAAGTGGAAGAAAATATATTTACACTAGAAAGAGAAGTCGAAACAGCAGAAAACATAACAATAGATACAAGGGATAGTATAATAACTGCAGTGCATTCCGTTTATGGCAGCATATCAAACATGCGTGGTACAGTATCCAGCGTACAAAAACGATTTATGTTCGAAAACTTTGGAAGGCCGTCAGAGTCGTTGCTTCATTCTATCAAAAACATATCTTTAATATCCTCAAAGGATGATGAAAGTAATAAGGCATCTTGGAAAAAGTTATCAAAATCTTTGCGCAAAGTACTCAATCATTTTGAAGATATAAAATTCTACATTAATCTTGATAAGACCGCTCGACTACCAAGTGACGCTGCATTCACGAAAATAATTTTAGAAGAATTAAAAGACAATATCTTTAGCGTATTAGTTCCTCGAGCGATGCTTTTAGACTCTTCCATTTTACAAAAAGTTAAGGACACTTTGAAATGCGTTGAAATTAAGCTTGTGAACATAGAATCAGAATCAACTTTACAAGTTAAGAATAAGATACCCATGTTTAAGGACATAGCAACCGAAATGCTATCTACGACAACTTTAATCAAAAATCAATTAATTAAAATTATGGATAAAACTGAAAAAATGGATCTAGATAGTGAAGCTGATTCAATTGATGAATTTCCTGGTATACACCGAGAGCAGCAGAAACTGACTATAACTGTAGAAAAGCTAAATGAAGAATCAGAATTAACTGTGTTTGAAGAAGAAAAACAATCAGATATATCTTTAAAATCTTTACAAGCAACAGCCATTGAAGAAGGCGATAAAAAAATTGTTAAAGAATCCACAATAGTAGAGGCGCGGATTGATGCACAATCTAGCTTACAGGGTGACCTTGAATTAAAATCGATAGATAATATACAACCCGCTCGAAATGCTTCTGAAATTTTTGAAAGTTTAGTACAAGAATGTAATATATCTGCACAATTATCAGCAATACAAGAACCAGACCATACACAAGAGCTTTGTAAAACAGAGAAAAGTGTTCAAGTTTTAGAAAAACCAGCAGAGGTTATTCATGCCGAAGAAACTACTGGAAGCATAATACAAGATCAAAATCAGAATCTAGAAAATATAATTTCGGCAAAGTATGACCAAGACGAGGAAATTAAACGTGTTAAAGAGCAAAAAAGTGAAGAATATAAAGATACAACAGACTTAGCAGTCGTAAAGGAATCAGATGGTGCAGCAAGTTCGTCCTCTAGATTTTCAACACCAAAAGATGATACAAAACAAAATGTAGAAGCCTGTATAATGCAAATGCAGGAAGAAGAATTACCTTCAAAGAGAGAAGACGAAGATAAGCCAGATACCAATATAAGCACCATAGAAGGTAAATCAGGAGTAGATTTACAAGATGCTGATATAAAACACATTGACGAAAATGCCCGTGCACAGAAAGAAAAGTCAGATGCTAAGCAAGAACCAGAAGATGACGCACGTGCCACAAAAGAAGAAGTGAGTGAACAAAAAGAAAAGGTGGATGCAGAAAAAACTAAAAAAGCTAAGCAAGACGCTGAACTTGCGAAAAAGGATGAAGGAACACGTGTCCAAAATGAAAGAGCAGAAGCAGAAAAAATAAAACAAGAACAGGTTGCTGAAAAAGAAAATCTAGATGCTGTACTTAAACAAAAGGAAGAAAAAGCACCTGTTCAAAAAGAAAAGGCAGAAGAAGAAAAAGTTGCTGCCAAAAAAGATGAGCAACAAGTTAAGAAAGACACCGAGCTTAAACAACAGGAAGAAGAACTTGTTGAAAAAGAAAAGGATGAAGCACAAAAAGCTAAGCAAGATGCTGAACTTGAGCAAAAAGAAGAAGAAGCATGTGTTCAAAAAGAAAAGGCAGGAGAAGAAAAAGTAAAGGACGAACAGGATGCTGCTGAAAAAGCTGAGCAAAAAGCTAGACAAGATGCTGAGCTTAAACAAAAGGAAAAAGAAGAACTAATTGAAAAAGAAAAGGAAGAAGCTCTAAAACTTGGGCAAAAAACTAAGCATGACGCTGAGCTTAAGCAAAAGGAAAAAGAAGCACATACCCAAAACGAAAAGGCAGAAGCACAAAAAGTTAAGCTAGAACAGGATGCTGCTGAAAAAGCTAAGCTTAAACCAAAACCAGAAAATGAAGAATTTTCCCCGAAAGAAAAGGCAGAAAAAGAAGAAGTAAAATTAAAAGAAGAAAAGGATGTTACTGAAAAAGTTGAGCAACAAGATGCTGACCTTAGAAAAAAGGAAAAACCAGCTCGTGTTCAAACAGAAAAGGTAGGCGGAGAAGAGATAAAGCAAGAAAGAGATGCGTCTAAAAGCTTTGAGCAAAACGCTCAAGATGCTGAGCTTAAGCAGAAAGAAGAAGAAGCAAGTGTTCAAAAAGAAAAGGCAGAAGAAGAAATATTCCAGCCAGAACAGGATGCTGCAGAGAAAACTGAGCAAAAAGAAAAGCAAGATGCTGAGCTTAAGCAGAAAGTAGAAGTAGTACGTACCCAAAAAGAAGAAGCAGAAATAGAAAAAGTAAAGCGCGAACAGGATGCTGTAGAAACTGTTGAGCAGAAACAAGCTCAACAAGATGCTGTACTTAAGAAGAAGGAAGACGAAGCACGTGCTGATAAAGAGAAAGCAAAAGCAGAAGAAATAAAACAAGAGATGGATGCTGCTGAAAAAGCTAAGCAAGTTGCTGTGCATGAACAAAAGGAAACAGAAGTACGTGGTCAAAAAGAAAATGAACAAGCTGAAAAACCAGAGCATAAAATTAAGCAAGATGCTGAGCTTAAGCAGAAAGAAGAAGCTTTTGCCCAAAAAGACAAAACAGAAGTAGAAAAATTAAAACATGAAAAGGATGCTGCTGAAAAAGTCAGGCAAGATGCTGAGCTAAAGCAGCAAGAAGAAGAAGAAGCTCTTGCCCTCAAAAAAAAAGCAGAAGCAGAAAAAGTAAAACAAGAAGAGGATGCTGCTGAAAAGGCTTCACAAAAAGCCAAGCAAGATGCTGAGCTAAAACAGAAAGAAGAAGAAGCTCGCGTCCAAAAAGAAAAAGTAAAACAAGATCAAGATGCTGCAGAAAAAGCTAAGCAAGATTCTGAGCTTAAATGGAAAGAAGAAGAAGTTCGTGATTTCAAAGAAAAAGTAAATGCTGAGCTTAAACAGAAAGAAGAAGAAGCTCGATTACTGAAAGAAAAAGATGATGCTGATTTCAATCAAAGTGAGGAAGAAGCACGAATTAAGAAAGAGACAGTAAAGAAAGTTGAAATAGAGGCTGATATTAAACAAAAAGAAGAAGCCCGTGTTTTAAAAGAAAAATCAGATGCTGAGCAGAAAGAAGAAGAAGCCCTTGCTTTGAAAGAAAAAGCAGATGCTGAGCTTAAACAAAAAGAAGAAGCCCGTGCTTTGAAAGTTAAACAAAAAGAAATAGAAGCTCTAATATTGAAAGAAAAAGAAGATGCTGAGCTGAAACAGAAAGCGGAAAAAGAACAAGGAGAAGAAGCCCGTGTTCTGAAAGAAAAAGCAGATGCTGAGCTTAAACAGAAAGAAGAAGAAGCCCGTGCTTTGAAAGAAAAAGCAGATGCTGAGTTTAAAAAAGTAGAAGGAGCCCGTGTTCTGAAAGAAAAAGCAGATACTGAGCTTAAACAGAAAGAAGAAGAAGCCCGTGCTTTGAAAGAAAAAGCAGATGCTGAGTTTAAACAAAAAGAAGAAGCGCGTGTTCTGAAAGAAAAAGCAGATGCTGAGCTTAAACAGAAACAAGAAGAAGCCCGTGTTTTGAAAGAAAAAGCAGATGCTGAGTTTAAACAAAAAGAAGAAGCGCGTGTTCTGAAAGAAAAAGCAGATTCTGAGCTTAAACAGAAAGAAGAAGAAGCTCGATTATTGAAAGAAAAAGAAGATGCTGAGCTTAAACAGAAACAAGAAGAAGCCCGTGCTTTGAAAGAAAAAGCAGATGCTGAGTTTAAACAAGAAGAAGAAGCCCGTGTTCTGAAAGAAAAAGCAGATACTGAGCTTAAACAGAAAGAAGAAGAAGCCCGTGCTTTGAAAGAAAAAGCAAATGCTGAGTTTAAACAAGAAGAAGAAGCCCGTGTTCTGAAAGAAAAAGCAGATACTGAGCTTAAACAGAAAGAAGCAGAAGCCCGTGCTTTGAAAGAAAAAGCAGATGCTGAGTTTAAACAAAGAGAAGAAGCCCGTGTTCTGAAAGAAAAAGCAGATGCTGAGCTTAAACAGAAACAAGAAGAAGCTCGTGCTTTGAAAGAAAAAGCAGATGCTGAACTTAAACAGAAAGAAGAAGAAGCCCGTGCTTTGAAAGAAAAAGCAGATGCTGAGCTTAAACAAAAAGAAGAAAAAGCCCGTGTTTTGAAAGAAAAAGCAGATGCTGAACTTAAACAGAAAGATGAAGAAGCCCGTGCTTTAAAAGAAAAAGCAGATGCTGAGCTTAAACAACAAGAAGAAAAAGCCCGCGCTTTGAAAGAAAAAGCAGATTCTGAGCTTAAACAGAAAGAAGAAGAAGCCCGATTATTGAAAGAAAAAGAAGATGCTGATCTCAAACAAAGGGAGGAAGAAGCACGAATTAAAAAAGATAAATTAAAGAAAGCTAAAAAAGAGGCCGATATTAAACAAAAAGAAGAAGCCCGTGTTTTGAAAGAAAAAGCAGATGCTGAGCTTAAACAAAAAGAAGAAGAAGCCCGTGCTTTGAAAGAAAAAGCAGATGCTGAGCTTAAACAAAAGGAAGAAGCCCGTGTTTTGAAAGAAAAAGCAGATGCTGAACTAAAACAGAAAGAAGAAGAAGCCCGTGCTTTGAAAGAAAAAGCAGATGCTGAGCTTAAACAAAAAGAAGAAAATGCCCGCGCTTTGAAAGAAAAAGCAGATTCTGAGCTTAAACAGAAAGAAGAAGAAGCTCGATTATTGAAAGAAAAAGAAGATGCTGATCTCAAACAAAGGGAGGAAGAAGCACGAATTAAGAAAGAGAAATTAAAGAAAGCTAAAAAAGAGGCTGATATTAAACAAAAAGAAGAAGCCCGTGTTTTGAAAGAAAAAGCAGATGCTGAACTTAAACAAAAAGAAGAAGAAGCCCGTGCTTTGAAAGAAAAAGCAGATTCTGAGCTTAAACAAAAAGAAGAAGAAGCCCGTGCTTTGAAAGAAAAAGCAGATGCTGAGCTTAAACAAAAGGAAGAAGCCCGTGTTTTGAAAGAAAAAGCAGATGCTGAACTTAAACAGAAAGAAGAAGAAGCTCGATTATTGAAAGAAAAAGAAGATGCTGATCTCAAACAACGGGAGGAAGAAGCACGAATTAAGAAAGAGAAAGTAAAGAAAGCTAAAAAAGAGGCCGATATTAAACAAAAAGAAGAAGAAGCTCGTGATTTGAAAGAAAAAGCAGATTCTGAGCTTAAACAAAAAGAGGAAGAAGCCCGTGCTTTGAAAGAAAAAGCAGATGCTGAGCTTAAACAAAAGGAAGAAGCCCGTGTTTTGAAAGAAAAAGCAGATGCTGAACTTAAACAGAAAGAAGAAGAAACCCGTGCTTTGAAAGAAAAAGCAGATGCTGAGCTTAAACAAAAAGAAGAAAAAGCCCGCGCTTTTAAAGAAAAAGCAGATTCTGAGCTTAAACAGAAAGAAGAAGAAGCTCGATTATTGAAAGAAAAAGAAGATGCTGATCTCAAAGAAAGAGAGGAAGAAGCACAAATTAAGAAAGAGAAGGTAAAGAAAGCTAAAAAAGAGGCCGATATTAAACGAAAAGAAGAAGCCCGTGTTTTGAAAGAAAAAGCAGATGCTGAGATTAAACTGAAAGAGGAAAACGATGCTCGTGTGCTTAAAGAAAAAGCAGACGCTGAGCTAATGCAGAAAGAAGAAGAAGCTCGAGTATTGAAAGAAAAAGAAGAGGCTGATCTTAAGCAAAGGGAGGAAGAAGCACGAATTAAGAAAGAGAAATTAAAGAAAGCTAAAATTGAGAAAGCAAAAAAAGAGGCCGATACAAAACAAAAAGAAGAAGAAGCACGTGTTTTGAAAGATAAATTAGATTCTGAGCTTAAACAGAAAGAAGAAGAAGCACGTGCTCAAAAAGAAAAATCAGAAGCAGAAAAAGTAAAGCAAAAACAGGATGTTGCAGAAAAGGCTAAAAAGAGAAATGCTGATATTAAGCTAAAAGAGGAAAACGATACTCGTGTGCTTAAAGAAAAAACAGATGCTGACTTAAGGCAAAGGGAGGAAGAAGAACGTCTCAAGAAAGAGAAAGCAAGGAGATCTAAAACAGAGAAATCAGAAAAAGCTAAAAAAGATGATGTGTATAAACCGATGGAAGAAGAAGCACATGCTCAAAAAGAGAAGGAATATATAGAACAAACGGAGCAAGAAAAGTTGCATTTTACAAAAGAGAAGGCAGTTTATGAACTTAAACTAAAAGATGAGGAAGAAAAACCTAAGAAGTGTAAAGATGAAGACGATAAGGCACGTAGAAAGAGTAAAGACGACAAAAAAGAAGTTGAAGTTATTGATGTGAAAATCAAAGACAAACGCACAGGAAAAGATAGAGACGACCAGAAAGTTGTAAATACACAACCTGAAAAGAAAGAAATCATAGGTCACGACGATAAAGAAATTACTAAGAGAACTCGTACCGACGACACCTTAAAGAAGGGCACCAAGTATACTGAAAGACTCGGCAAGAGTGAGAGGCGAGATGATGAACTTCACATCTACAAAGAAGATAGACAAACTAAGAAAGAAAACGGTGACATTACCAGTAAAAGTCGCCTAGAAGAAAGTGCTGAACAGCATTATATCAAAGAATATCAGTATGAACCTTCTCGGACTAGCCACAAGCTAGAAGCTAGAGAAAAACCTAGGTTTGTCGACCATAACCACAGAGATTATACAATGGAATTTGCGCGACCATCGGGCTATCGTGAAAGATCTTTCGATATTGACAAATCCGACAGCCTAACCTCACATGACTACTTAGGGAGGAACGCCGCCATCTATAAAGCGCAAACCTTAATCTTGGATTCGCAACTACGTTCATCAACTCCTTTGCTTCTAGATACTAAAACGATCAGAACCTCAGAGCCATCTGAGAGACGGTCTGAAGCAAGACCTCGATCGAAGGCACATAGCGAAGCAAGAACTATTTCTTCTGAAAAACGCACAGGCGTGTCCCGTGACTCTAAAAGAAAGCCAGTGTTTTCTACCTACCTGACCGATAGAACAGCTGTTGAAGGATCTAGGGTAAAACTGACATGTAGCGTTTTAGCACCATCAGATCCAAATGTCACGTGGTACAAAAACGGTGTTTTATTGGACAACAAATTAAAGTATAGAACTAAGTATATCGATGGATTAATAACTCTGGAGGTATTAAATGCAGTGCCAAGTGACTCTGCTGAGTACAGCTGCACAATACAAAACGAAAACGGTTCTATCAGTTCGTCAGCTAATTTGAAAGTTTACCCGAGTTTTGAAGCTTCTCCTATTCCACCGACTTTCACTCGTTCGATACGTGGTAAGAGCATTGTTTTTTTAATTATTTTAGTTTTGGTTGTAATTTGTATACCTATATTTTATAACTTATTTAACAAGTCATATTGTCTTAGTCAGCGTTATCATGTCTGGGTTCGAATCCCGACTGTGCATCAATGAATTAAGGTCCGGAAAAAATATGTAATCAGTACTTATTAAGGAAAACCTTGGTAGAGAAAGCTACAGCGAAAAAGACAGTTGAGCTTATGAAACTGTGGTTAGGAACAAACTATCTGCAAAGCGCACGTAGGCATAATGCATAGGTACGAACAAATTTTTCTTTACTGGTAAGGCCTATGTGTTTTTGTCTGAGACTGAAAACTTTCAATATATTTAAAATCTGAAAGAATTTCTACCATGCTTGAACATACTCCTACTTCGTCGTGAAGCTTAATGTTTTTTCTAATTTCATAACTCTTTTTCACCAGACACATACCACTTGGCTGAAAATGAACTTGTGTTGGAATGCCGAATCCGTGGGCAGCCTCTGCCTACAATCACATGGCTAAAAGACGACAAGTCCGTTAGCAACAACAGCCGCTACCAAGCGTACTACCTCGCCGATGGAGTTTGCAGACTAGCTATAGAGCATCCCACTTCTGAAGACAGTGGAAAGTATACATGCAAAGCTGAGAATTCTGTCTGGTCCGATCAAATTACACACGTAGTCAACTTTACTGGTAATCTATTATTTCAATGCCCAATCAATATAAACGTACATGCTCGAGGCTAATGAATAATTTAATTACAGGTAAAGAAAGTCGCCAGGGCCCGAATATCACCACAACAGAGAAGACGCGATTCAACCGCCAGGCTATGGAGTCACGTCGGCCTCATTTCACAAACGTTCTGTCAGACTACAAAGTCGCTACTGGAGGAACTATCGGTCTCCAAGTTGAGATAAGAGGTGCACCGACTAGAGTTGAATGGTTGAGAGAAGGCTGTTCCGTGACTGAAGAGTACAGAAACGCAAAGACTTTCGTAGAGCAGGGATTGTATACCCTAGCTCTGTCTGATGTCACGGAGAAGGAATCTGGAATGTACACATGCAGGGCGTGGAGCTCACAATGCCACGTGGATATGAATGCGGCTATCACTGTGGTTCAGCCCAATGAGCTGGATGGAAAACCTGCTATTATTGTCGGTCGTCCAGAAAAAGACATTCTTATTTCTATTGGTGAAGACGTCAACATTTCATTCAGAGTTCAGGGTGAACCGAAACCAAAAGGTAATTTATGTGCGTGATCGTCTTGATCTTTGAAACCAATTTGTTGCTACTGGTGTTTTTTTTTTGCAGTGGTCTTCATGAAAGGCATTCGTGATATAACGACGAGCCAACGTGTTTGTAAAATGACTTCTGATGATTACGTCAAGTTCACTTTGAAACGATCAGTGGTGTCCGACGCCGGAACATACTGCATTCTCGCGAGGAATGCTTATGGCGTTGATAGAGCATTTGTGACAGTTGTGGTAAGAAGATAAAAACTGTTTCGTTGTTGGAATGTTTCAAGATTGATAAATTCATTCGTGATTTGAAATTATAGGTCCGACAACGAGCTTCTTCGGATAATTTAATATCAGACTGGACTTATCCAGTTGATGATTCGTCCCTTTCGATAGCTGATAGAAAATACAAATGTAAGTAGTTTACTAACTAAACCGCCATCATATTTTTACAATTATTAGAGGTTCACAACAGATGCAAGGTGTAAATTAATTATTTATAACACCATCTTTCAATTTTGCATGTCGATCAATCAGATCAATGCATCTGGCACATGTCGCCTGGCAGCCAATCAAATATTCTTTGAGGCCACTGCCGCGTTCATGAATCAAGTACTTTATTTTAGCTGTGCCCGAGCGCATCCCGGGAGAACCGTGTGTCGTGGAGGGTGGCAATAACTGGATCTCTCTCGGTTGGCCTAAGTCGGAACCTGGACAGTCCGCTTCTGTCCTCGCGTACAAGGTGGAAAGCTGGCTACTGGGAAAGGACGGCGGAGCTCGCTGGAGCGAACTAGGAATAACACCTCTAAACTCGTTTGACGCTTTCAATTTGAAGCAAGGCGAGGAGTACCACTTCAGAGTTACACCCCGCAACAGATACGGCTGGGGTGAATCGGTGCAAACCTCGTCTCCCATCAGTGTCGGCTTAGCCGGAGATCGGCCGGAGTTTACCGAATCACTTCCCGGGCAGTTGAAAGTTTTAGTTGGAGAGACGGCGAACCTCTTCTGCAGTGTCAAGGGCACGCCGGCCCCTGAAGTGGTTTGGATGAAGAACGGGCACGAAATTGAGGATGAAGATAGACGGTTATCAAGTTCGTTCAATGGGTTCAACTGCAGCCTTACGATCAAGGACATCAATATTGAAGATGAGGCGCGGTACAGTTGTGAAGCGACAAATCTGCACGGAAGAGCTTCAACTTATGCAAGGTTGGCTGTGATCACCGACAGATCTATATGGGAGGCTGATGCTAAGTTGAAGAGGTAAGTGTCACCGATCTGCTTTTTTGTTATAACCAGTTCGTGATCAAGATTTATTGTTAGCTATTTTGTTTTCATTGTATCTGGCCTTTGATTATCTAGAACAGACGTATTAATAGATATCGCTTGCATTGTCTTTGAGATCGAGACTCTGTTTTGTGTTTTTTGTTAAAAGTAAATTTGCCCAGCCTAGATGTTAGTAATTCACCTGTAGATCTATTTGTTATTATGTCATAAGATATTAATTTACAAAGAAGACCAAGTTTTTAATCTGAGAAGAAGCAAATACGATTCCATATTACCTACTTCCGATTATTATAATTACTGTATTCCAATTTCAATTTTATTTTTAAGGGAAAGGTCTGCTGACGTAGACGGTGACTACCCCCCACAGTTCACGATGCGTCTCCGAGATAGGAGGGTGCAAGCCACGTATCCAGTCAGACTGACATGTCAAGTCATCGGCAGTCCCGATCCTCGTATCACATGGTTTAAGGATGGCCTGGAAATTAAACCTGACAGTAAGTACCGATTTGTAAGGCTTGGGAGGAATCTGAGTGGAATTCGATTCCGCCTCAACAAATCTAAGCAGTTTTGCCAAACAGGAATGACGAGCTCTAGGTATAGGTACATTTCTGGAAAAATATGGAATTTAGCTTAGATTTGAGGAATTCTAATTAACCCCTAACGTTTTCAAAACCAAGAAAATACCCACAAGCATGACACAAGAAATCCTCGTGTGGGATAATATCGTCCTCTTTGTCATATCCGACAATGGCAAACTTGGCAAATTATACTATTGTCGGTTTTGGGCCTGAATATGGCTGGCAAAACTAAATTTGGTTTTGAAAGTCCTGTGCACAGTGCAAACTGACCACCCATATATGTGGGATAAGGAATGTATGTGACTGTCTAACTCTGTGTAACTCTTTCGCCAGACCGTCGCAGCCACTTCCAAGATGAGCACTTCCACACGTTGGAGATAGCACCCACGAATCTGGAAGACGGTGGAGTTTATGAGGCCATGGCGCGGAACAGCAGTGGCGCTGTCAGCTGCCGTTGTAACCTGGTTGTGGATAAGGGCATCAGGGCGTACGTGGCGCCAGAGTTCTGCTGTGGCCTCGAACCTCTATACCGACTCACTGACGGTGAGTAACTTGTGCTCAAGAAAAGTAAACTTAGGAGAATGAAAAATGTACACATCCATCGGGAATTGGTATATAGTTCTGCCTTTTGATGTAGAACATTTGGGATCATAAGCTTTGTTTTAAAGAATTGTCCTCTCGGACTGTAGACCAGTTTCGTCCAGTTTCGTGACTGTTGAGCAACAGAAGTGAAAGTGAAGCTCTTTAGATTATCAGTCTCATCTCAAAATATTAGACTATAGGAAAGTCGTACCTATCTGTTGTCATTGCTACTCAACTGAGAGGTACCCAACATTACCGTTTCTACTCACTCCTTGTGCACTTACTTTCTTAGATATTTACACCGCCTTTTGCCTTCCTGTAAATCCAGTTCATCCTAAGGTTGTCTGGAAGAAATCGCTCATAGCGATAAGACCGCCCTTTTTACTTCGCTCCTTATGTTCTGTATCTGTAATTTGTTGTAATGTTCTTGTGGTGTAAAATAAATCTATCTATAACTCGGTTCATTAAAGAAAGGAATCTAATCGAACGAGGCGCTTATCATGTTCTCTCGCTTGCACACTAGTTCCGTCTATACTTACGGAGCGAGAGGACATGATAAGCGCCGCCATTTTGGATTCCTTTCTTTATGAACCGGGTTATATCTTTCTAAATCCTCAGGCGAAGAGCTTCGGATCTCAGCCGTGGTCGAGGCTTACCCATCAGTCGGAGTCACGTGGTACCGCGACGGTGTCCGTCTGCGTCCCAGCAGGCGCGCCATCATGACGCTAGACACAGACGGGCAGATAGAGCTCGCTCTCGCAGCTGTGACGTCACGCGACGCCGGCGTATATTCCTGTACAGCGTCCAATGAAGTCGGCCGCGCGTCCACTTCGGGCAAGGTGGAAGTGATTGGCAGCAATGTAACGCGCACGCCACCTGTCTTCATAAGTCATGATGAGCCGTAAGTAACAATCCAGCAATCCGTAACCATATTATAAATGTGAACGTGTGTTTATTTGTTTGTGCTTTCACGTCAAAACAGAGCGACGTTTTTTGTGTGGAGATATTTGGAGGGCTGCTGGAGAGTAACATAGGCTACTTTTTATCCGGGTACCACGCGAGCGAAGCCGCAGGCAGCAGCTAGTTTGTTAATAAGGTGATACCCATCGGTCGGAGTCACGTGGTACCGCGACGGTGTTCGTCTGCGTCCCAGCAGGCGCGCCATCATGACGCTAGACAGATAGAGCTCGCTCTCGCAGCTGTGACGTCACGCGACGCCGGCGCATATTCTTGCACCGCGTCGAATGAAGTCGGCCGCGCGTCCACTTCGGGCAAGGTGGAAGTGATTGGCAGCAATGTAACGCGCACACCGCCTGTCTTCATTAGTCATGATGAGCCGTAAGTAACAATCAAGCAATCCGTACCCATATTATAAATGTGAACGTGTGTTTATTTGTTTGTGCTTTCACGTCAAAACAGAGCGACGTTTTTTGTGTGGAGATATTTGGAGGGCTGCTGGAGAGTAACATAGGCTACTTTTTATCCGGGTACCACGCGAGCGAAGCCGCAGGCAGCAGCTAGTTTGTTAATAAGGTGATACCCATCGGTCGGAGTCACGTGGTACCGCGACGGTGTCCGTCTGCGTCCCAGCAGGCGCGCCATCATGACGCTAGACAGATAGAGCTCGCTCTCGCAGCTGTGACGTCACGCGACGCAGGCGTATATTCCTGTACCGCGTCCAATGAAGTCGGCCGCGCGTCCACTTCGGGCAAGGTGGAAGTGATTGGCAGCAATGTAACACGCACGCCACCGGTCTTCATTTGTCATGATGAGCCGTGAGTAACAATCCAGCAATTTGTAAATAAGGTGATAGCAAGGAATTTGTATACTAAACGTAACTGGAAGGTTCACTGAGACAGAAAACGCGGTCCGCTTGAGAGATAAAACTTGGGCGGTGTGTTTCTTTCTAAAGGGCGACCATAATTTATGAACTAAACATTCTTAATCCTTAGTGAATGAGTAAGCTCAGAGTCGCTCAACGAGCTATGGAGAGGGCTATGCTCGGGGTTTCTCTACGGGATCAAATTAGAAATAAGGAGATATTTAGAAGAACTCGGGTCACCGACATAGTCAAACGGATTAGCACGTTGAAGTGGCAATGGGCAGGCCATATAGCACGCAGAACAGATGGCCGATGGGGCCGAAAAGTTTTCGAGTGGAGGCCACGGACCGGCAAGCGTAGTGTTGGACGTCCACCGACAAGATGGACAGACGACCTTGTAAAAACTGCAGGTCGACGGTGGATGCAGGCCGCTTCCAACCGCAACACATGGAAAATTTTAGAATGGCCTACGTCCAACAGTGGACGTCCAACGGCTGAGATGATAATGATGATGATGAGTATTCTTCTTCTTTCGTATGAGCAAGTGGCCAGCTCTGGTGACGGAGTTTTTAGGCCGCCTTAAGGCCTCAGTCATGGCTTAACGACTTAAAAGCCGGGACCGACAATTAACGTGCCCTCCGAAGCACGGAAGCGCTCAGCTCGTAATACCACTTGCGGTCACCCATCCTGAAAGTGACCGCGCACAACGCTGCTTAACTTCAACGATCAATCAAGAATGTCCAAGCAAGCTACGCCACGAGCGCTTCAGAGCAAGCTTCAGGCAAGATTAATCCCGTTAAACTTTCGCGACTTGAAAACATTTTTAAATTATTATTAACAAGACTTAATCGCGTAATGAAATTATTTTATTTACCTCGACGTTTCGGCGACATTACAGTCGCCGTGGTCACGAGTAGACTAAGTACTACTACTACTTCTACTCGTGACCACGGCGACTGTAATGTCGCCGAAACGTCGAGGTAAATAAAATAATTTCATTACGCGATTAAGTCCCGTTAATACTTAAATTCAGGCAAGATTGTAGTACCTACATACATCTGAGAGTAAGCGAACATTCCAGGTACTCAAAGGAGCCAATGTTTATCCGCAAGCCGAGGTCTAGCGAGGCGCGGGAGGGCGACACGGTCATCATAGCTTGTGAAGTAGTCGGCGACCCCAAGCCTGATGTCTACTGGCTGAGGGACTTCCTCAAGGTAATCTATTTATTTTATTTTATTTTAGAGTCTTAGGAAAACTTACAGCTGGGTAGAAAACACATGGATTAGATAATTTATGAAACAGTAGATACCTATTAGTGATAAGTACATGCTTACTGATGGCCAATTACAACTTTCCACTTATAATTTTATATCCATCTGTACTAGTAAAGTAAGTAGGTAAATCTATACTGGATGAACGGTTCAATAGTTAGGCGCGAACAAGAATTCGTGAAACATATCAAACCCACAAACATACAAACCAGAAAATAATTGCCCAACTTTTCACTAAAGTCGAAATCAAAACAATCCAACACTGTCGGATCGGATCGGTTCATTCCGGAATGAAAGGAAAATGAACGTGCACTCCGAATGAAAGCAAAATGAACCGTCTGAACACGAAAATGAACGTTCACTCGGAGTCGGCCATCCAAGACGCACGACTTCATTCTATGACATAGACAAGACATAGACAAGAATAGAAAATGAATGTTCATTTCTTTATCATTACGTAGGTATTACACGTGTGATCATAGAATTAAAGGAAAATGAATCAATCACTCGAGTCACCTTTCATCCGAGTGAACCGTCTGATCCCGGCTTAAGATCTTCGCTCGCTCGATCGATTAGTAAGAAGTAAGATAACTAGGTACCTATTTAATAGTATTGTACCCCAACAGCCCGACTACTATCGCGACTCGTCCCACTTCAAGCGCATGGGCGACGGACCCGAGTATCGCTTCGAGATTCCACACGCGAAGTTGGACTACACCGGCGCATACTCTGTGGTCGCGCGCAACATTCACGGCGAGGCAAAGGCGATCATCTCTCTGCAGATTCTTGCTAAAGGTAAATTCTTCTTATAGTGCCTCTCCTCTTAGTACGAGAGCCCACCGCAAAAAACCGACGTCACTTGATACTAAGATAAGCTCCATGGCACACGTACAGAAAAGTGGTGCTAAGCTTCAATAATTGATCCAAGCTTAGCACTACTTTTCTGAACGTGTGCCATGGAGCTTATCTTAGTATCAAGTGACGACGGTTTTTTGCGGTGGGCTCTCGTACTATCTTATCCTCTTAAACTCTTCCTTGTTTTGGACTATTCTAAATAAGTCTTCAGCATTTTTTACGCCTGTCCACTGCCTTATATTTTACAGCCAGGATAGTTTTCTCCTACCAACAGATCTAAAGGTAAGGTAATAGATTAATGGTAAGCGTCCACATGTCGGTATCGTACGCTTCGGACGCATCGCACGCAACGGATCGTAGTATTATTTGTATAGAAACTCATATAAGTGCGTCCACCTGTCCGCATCGTACGCATCGCATTACACAGATAATCCGCTTGATGCGATCCGTCCGCTGCGTGCGATGCGGGCCTGTGGACGCTTACCTTTAAAGGTAAATACCGGCGTCAATTAGAGAAGGAACACGATCGACGGCAGTAGCATTTAAAGATAATTGGCAGCAGGTACAGGAGGCGATAGCGTTTAGATTTAACGCGGCTCGAAACGCCTTGTGGACGCCTTAAAACTTACCTAAATCAACAATTTTTTATAACAGAATATATTTTTTGGATGTTTGTTTGAATCGCGCCTTAATACTGGTTAAGGCGAGACTGGAACAACTTGGAATAGATTATAGATCTGGCCTAAAATAACACACAAACAACGCGACCGAAATCGCGATCGGAAGCCAATTGAATGTAAGTTTATCATTTACTTCCAAATTTCACCTGCCCCCATTTTCATATTAGGTACATTTTTGTCTTCCTTTCCCAGTGTTCAGTGGTATCTACCCACACTTCCCGCTTGTTCCTATTGCCATGCCCTCATTTCACCAATGTTACTATAGACGCTGGCTTACACAGGCGGAGAGCTCGAGTACTTTTAAGCGGCCTAGATAGATATTTTAAGTCTCAGTACAATTGCCTATTTTCGCCTTTGCAAGAACGAGATACTTAGAATATTATATAAACTAGCAGCAGTAGCGGCGTAAGGTTAGGCGACCGTCCTAGGACACAGCCCAGAGGGGGCGCCCCTTAATTCTACATGAACTTCAAACTTTGTTTGTGAAAAAGGTAGATTCCATAAGAAAGGAGATTTAAAAAGATAGAACGATGAAAAAAGGTAAAAATGTTTGAATAAAAAATCGTATCATCACGCAGAAAAAATTTGGCTCGCTTCGCTCGCTGATAAAAGTACTTAGCTCAATTCCTAATCAAGCCTTCGATGCCTCAAACAGAGTTTTCTTTTTTTTAACACCATGTTTAAATTGGTCAGTAGAGGGGGTAGAAATCTCGCCCAAGGCGCAGGTTGTGCTAAAACCGGCACTGACTAGCACTCCATAAATTATTCTGTGTCTAAAACGAGACAGGGAATTGCTAATCGATAGTACTTAGGTCTTTAGAACTAAGTACTTTACTTCAGCGTCAGGAGCCAATGTAATCCTTTAAGAGGGCTGCGACCGGCGAATTTCCATAAAGACGTAATACCGAAATCATTTAAAATGTAAGCATGTTTATATCAGTTTATGTTGTTAGATTAGGAGAGTAGGTATTTATCTAGGTTCCTGTTAAACTTTTGTTCCGAAAAACTTACCTAAAAAGAAATGTAAGCCAATTGAATTGAAATCTTTGTAGGTACACCAAAAATGGCATTTTTTCTTTTCATTTGTTCTATAGTAAGTTTTTTGAAACAAAAGTTTAACAGGAACCTAGATAAATACTACCTTTATCCAAATAATAACATAAAGTGATAAAAATATGCTCAAATTTTAAATTATTTTGGTATTACGTTCCTAGGTAAGTAGATACGTTCGCCGAGCCCTTAAGAGCTTGGAATATTGTTGAAATAGAGTACTTAGAGACGAAATTTTGTTCTCATAATGATTTCCTTTTCAGATCCCACATCAAGTGATGAAGCACATAATATTAGCTACGGGTAAGTCCTCTGGAGATTTCGTTTGACTATTTTAAGTTTTTCTTTATATACCTATCTACTTTCTTATCGTCTTTCTAAATAAATAAATACTTATACTTAAGTAGGTAATATTATAAAGAGGTAAAGTTTGTTTGTATGTAGGAGGTAGGTAATCTCCAAAACTACTCATCTGAATGAATTCAAATGAATTTCAAAAATTCTTTCACCAGTACATACGAGTATAATGAACTTTCAGGATGAATATAGGCATGAACATACATATATTTTTATAAATAATAGGTAGGTATAGGTACCTCGCGGGCAGCGCCGCGGGCGGAAGCTAGTTGGATTATAACGTTGGTATTTCATAGATTGATATGATTGAGAATCCAATAGGATCTGGTAGTAACCTACTTTAAAAAGTCCCCACTTGAGACACTGTTTCACGTCTAAATACCAGAGCTAACGCTTTCCTCAATACTTTTCAGCGATATTAGTTCACGAAGAGCCATGTTGGCCAAGAAGTATAGTAGGTACTTCGACTTTCGATCCGAAGGTCGTAGGTTCGAATCCTGGCCATGCATCAATTTTTTGAAAAATTTATATTTATGCGCATTAACACGAGCTCTAAACGGTGAAGGAAAACATCGTGAGGAAACCCGCGGCTTAGTCAGCCCCACACGTATTGACCATGTCTTTCCTGTGGATATGGCCGGTAAGCTGAGAGGATGGTGTAGGTGCTGGGCAAGCCTACTCCATCTCAACATTGTCTCAGGAACTACAGTGTCCCGATAAGTGTAGGCAAAGATTGTCTCCTGACACTGTTTATATCATCTAGTAAAGATGTACTTAAAGGCCTAAGTTTTAAGTTCACAAGAACTTAGGCCAACATTTTTAGTAGATGATTTATACAGTGTCAGGAGGCAATCTTTGCCTACACTTAACGGGACACTGTAGTGCCTGGGACATTGTTGAGATGGAGTAGGCTTGCCCAGCACCTACACCATCCTCTCAGCTTACCGGCTATGTTCACAAAGCTAAAGATAATTGTATGTTCATAACTAGTGATATATTTCAGTCGAGTGGAAGTATTGCCTCGCTTCTCGAAGGAGCTGACGGACCTATTGTCGTGTGACGGAGACGCGGTCGAGTTTGAATGCCATTTGACCGGAAACCCAGAGCCGAATGTTAGGTGGTTCCACTACCAAGAGGTAAGTCGACCTAGTGTTATGAATAAATGATTGTATTGTATGCAAAGCAAAATACCAACATGCGCATATAATTTTTTCACAAATTAAAATAAATAAAAAAAATACTTGAAAATATGAATACTTTGAAAAGGTAGAGGATGGTTGAAAAAAGTTATCTACATTGTCTGTTTTGTAAAATATGTGAGGTAACTTTGCACTAAATAACTTTAATGTTGTTCGTAAAAAAACAATTTGTTGTAACGAATCCGAGTTAGCGACTTTACGTGTGAAACAAAATATCCCAGCTGGTTACTACTCATCTAATCTCCCAGCTGGAACCGGCTGCCAGAATCAGTTATCAGTGCTTCCACAGTAAACTGCTTTAAAAACAGACTAGACAAACATTTTAAGTGCACTGACCAATAACTAGATATGCACTCATCAGCTTATAAGCTGCCTGTGCATTAAATAATAATTAGTAATAGTAAGAATAGCATAAACTAAGAAAAGCTGTAGTTTTGCAGTTTTAAAGTGAATATTCACAGTTTTCCACAGTTTTTGTTAAGCCTTTAAGTAGTTTTTCACTAAGTTGGGGTTGGCAACACTGCTTCATATGTAGGTACCTACTACTTATCAATTATTTTCTGTTAAGGTCATCCGCGACTGTCCTGACTTTGAGACGAGCTTCGAAGATGGGGCGGCACGGTTGAAGATCAAACAAGTGACAGCTGAAGACGAGGGGACCTACACCTGCGAAGCTGCCAATAACCTCGGCAAAGCCACTTCCACCGCCTGCCTGGTGGTCTACCGTAAGTTCTTGTTAGATTTTAGATAGGAAAGAAAAGAAAAGAAAAGAAAAGAAAAGAAAAAGGTTCATTCAGCAAAATTACACGGACAATACAAGACAGCTATCTTGCTTCTTAAGTTGATAAACGTTATTGTTCAAGATAGGTACCCAAAAGGGAAGAACGTAAGAAAGAAAGAAAACATGTTTATTCAGCAATTAGGTACCTACACGGACAATAAAAAAGACAATTAGTAGTAAAGGTTTCTCTTCTAACTCTACATGTTCTTGTCTTAATCCACTTAAATTTTATGAAACACTCTTTCTAGTTGTTTCTAGTCTAGAAGTTTCTAGCTCAAACATTAACAAGAAGAATTTTGGGCTGCCTTCTTTTCTGAAATGTTATCAAGCTGCACTCTTTTTTCTGAAATATTAATGCAAAAGCACTCTATGGAACTAGTTTATGCTTTGTCGATATTTCAGCGCCTGGGGAGCCAAACACGCTGAGTCAACGCCTGCGACGCCCGCCGGCGTTCCTATCCGCGGCTTCCACGCCCCGCTCCACGCCGCGGTCTACGCCCGCTAGATCTGTCTCCAGGACACCAGGTATAAATAAATAAATAAATAAAATACGTTTATTTCAGGCGTTGTACCCGCGTTGTACAGGCGTTGTATTTAAAAACTCTCATGCTATGCACTGACGACTTGCTTACCTCTTACGGGGCGTCCATTAATTGATGAGGTGACTTTTGTGATTTTCGACCATGTGGTCTCAAGAGTGATTAGAACCAACATGTCCATGTGATTTTAATTTGACGAAATTTACTTATGTCTTCTGTTGATGGGCTGCATACTTTTATTGATCACATAAACATTTGCTTAGGCCCAGAAAACCGGCGGCTTTGCAGCCCAGCCCGCACGCTGGCTCCCTCCTTCTACACCTATCCGTTCAACAAAGTGGCCGAAGAAGGAGACACAGTAACACTCCAATGCGCCATCAAAGGTAAATTATTTGCCCTAATTATTCATACTGTGTGTGCGAGCCGGGTTGGCCGAGGGGTATAGTACCTCGACTTTCGATCCGAAGGTCGTGGGTTCGAATCCTGGCCGGCAACAATGGATTTTTCGTTTCGTAAAATGTAAAAATGTATATGCGCATTAATACGAGCTCTAAACGGTGAAGGAAAACAACGTGAGGAAACCCGCGGCTTTGTCAGCCCCACACGTATTGACCATGTCTTTCCTGTGGATATGGCCGGTTAAGCTGAGAGGATGGTGTAGGTGCTGAGCAAGCCTACTCCATCTCAACAATGTCCCAGGCACTACAGTGTCCCGATAAGTATAGGCAAAGATTGCCTCCTGACACTGTATAAATCATCTTGTAAAGATGTAAAGGCCTAAGTGTGTCCTATAAGAGTATGTCACAATTTTTTATGAAATAAATTATTAATGTCGAAATTATTAATGTCGAAAGGCAACCCCGCTCCCTGGGCCACGTGGGACAAAGACGGCGTCATCATAACTCCATCTTCTCGCATCACGATCAAAGAGAAAGACGACGTGCTTCGCGTTCTGGAGATCGAACAAGTCACGATCGATGACGTAGGAGTTTACAGAATCACGATTGAGAATGAGTTTGGGAGGCAGGAGGCTTCAGCACGAATTGAAGTGATCACACAGAAGGGGAAGTTCTACGCTGGGGTTCGAGCCGTCAGTCCGTCGCCGAGGAAAACGCTGACCTACCGCAACCGACGCCCCTCCACGCCTAGACAAGACTGACCGCGTCACTGTAAGTTACACAGTGCTTCTCACTGTAATTACAGTAGATTTACTGTATTTTAGACTAAAATTGATAAATAGTCTTTTTTAAACTTTCGCGATCACTATTCATATATAGTGTAGTGTGTTGCGGTGTAAATGCAGCCGATTCGGAATCTGAAGATCAGTGAGGGTAGTTTTGGATACTACCGCCGCTTCACAATGGACCTTGAAAATATACTCCAGTCTGCACGCGACCACGGCTATTGTAACATAGCCGAAACGTAGGGATAAATAAGGTAAATTACGCGATAAAATCCCGTGTCCATGAAACTTTTCAATATAAAATTGATAAAGCTAGGTACCTACTTGTATGAAAATTAAATACAGCATATTCCATACACTGTATTTTATCATTACAGTTTACAGTAGAAAAGTCTAAAATACAGTAAATCTACTGTAAATATAGTGAATCTGAAAGCACTGGTTATATCCTTTTTTAGGATCCAGACAAATCCGAGCGAAATTCCGCGCGATGTATTTCGCTAAATTCCGCTCCGGTATGACGCGTTCAGTACAATTCTTAGGTACAACAACGATGAAGTCAGCGCGCGGAAATCCTCTTAGATTTGTGCGTTCCCACCATGTTTTGGAGATGTATACTTAAGTATTGTTAAGATAGCTAATGCGAAGTTTTTTGTATGCGAATTACCTTGAAAACGTATTTTTCTAAACATACCTACTTACTCATGGATAAATCCAGTTGTATCAATTCCCGACGTCAACAGTCGGAAAATAAAGCAAAATTTTGTTGCAAATAATATCATTCTTATGTTTAAAAAATATGGATTTACTTACTGTTACAAAATACTGATCTTTTAAGAAATGCAATTGCAATTTTAGTACTCCTTAAATTTGCGAATGATCAACCTAACAACACTCCTTGCGACCGATCGAATACATGTCTTAAGTTTTTATGCGACTCGGAAAACTTCATACAGTATTTTATATCTACTGTCAGCATTGAGTCGATCTAATGATTTAAAATTTCAATATTTCCCTTTACATTTGCCCAGATTAATATGCCTTTACAACGTCGCATTTGCCCACATTCTTATTCGTGTGGTCAAAAGAAAAACAAAAAACGCTTTAATTTTGACCCCACGAGCAAAAATGTAGAAGGACGCTTCGAAAAAATGCAAAATCGCATAAAAAGCTCGATTGTGTAAAGGCAGACTTAAATTTGTCTGAGGTGTAAAATCGTATCTGTTTTATGGTAAGCGTCCACAGGCCCGCATCGCACGCAGCGGACGGATCGCATCAAGCGGATTATCTGTGTAATGCGATGCGTACGATGCGGACAGGTGGACGCACTTATATGAGTTTCTATACAAATAATACTACGATCCGTTGCGTGCGATGCGTCCGAAGCGTACGATACCGACATGTGGACGCTTACCTTTATACATTGTGTTCTTTGTGTAGTGACGTCCTGACACATAATACCTAATTTTATTCCAGCTTATAGGTCGAATAGCTAAGTGTTTGGTTATTTTCTTAATTAGCCATATTTATTTCAGGACCCAAGGAGAGCGACGTTGAGAACAGTGCAATCATTTTGTTTTTCTGATTTATTTTCTGTGCATTTTATTTATTATCTTTTTTTTATTTGAAAATCAAGTGTTTTGTAGATGAATTATGTTAAGTTTCTGTTTTCATTTTTTTGTTAAGTGTTACTATTGTGTATATAGGTCGCCTCGCACGGCCTTAATTTAAGTATTTTTAATGGTTTAAAACTTTAAACCATGTCTATAGAGCCTGTAATTTGCTTTGTCACACGTAGGTACTTATATTAGTTTATGATTAAAACAATGACAACAGAGAGTCATAGTAATCGTTTCTTTGACCGATTTTAAACACAATTAAAATATTAAAATTTATAAAATATCTACATGCATATTAATAAGATCCCATAATTTTATTAAGAGGCTTTTATATTATGATTCCTGTTACAACATATTTTTTCAGTCAAAGTTTTACACTATTATGATATGTGTAGACCCGTGTTGGCAGACGGTTGATTGGTACCTCGACTTTCGATCCGAAGGTCGTGGGTTCGAATCCTGGCCGTACATCAATGGATTTTTCGTTTTGAAAAATTTTAATGCGCACTAACACGAGCTCTAAACGGTGAAGGAAAACATCGTGAGGAAACCCGCGGTTTAGTCAGTCCCACACGTATTAACCATGTCTTTTCTATACAAACCTAAGTTGCGACGTTCTACACTTCCTTATATTATCTACTATCTTACTTATTTTTAGTTATATTCTCATGTAGTGATATGAAAATATCTTTTTGAGAATAAAATTATTTAAACCTTTAACAGCGCTACGGCTTGGATCGGGTTTTTATTAATTAAAATAAACATTTAAGCAATCTTCTATAAGGTTGAAATCAAGAGTTAAGGGAAACACCAATTGCCCGATTCTTTAATACTTTATTGATTAAAATTAATATACACAACACATACACACACCGACGTACAACACACAAACACAACATCAATAATCTTCATCAACGTAAAAGATGTAGAAAACTTTGGTCTTCAATTCAGACAACATCGACATTCAGATCTCAATTTCTTATTATTTTTACAAAAAAAGATTCAAAGTTCTACTGTTCCGGTGGACATTAGTGATCTTTCTCATCAGTTCTACTGCACCAAATGATACCATCTGAATTCAATTGACTGATTTTGCTGAAAATGCCAAAACACCTAAAAACAAATAAAGAGTTTCCTCAATTCCTAATGGATCCCATCATCAGAATAGAAGTTTGATCAAAATTTATCGTTTCAAAAAATACAAATTCTTTTAGAAATTACGAAGTTCGGAGGAAAACAAATTTAACCGAATTGATAACCAGAAAGTGGTTACCGTTAATATTATTTTCGACATCAATGGCTCAAAATACTTAAAAGTAAATAGAAGTAAGTAAATACTACTAACACTTAACTACCAGACAATGATAAGCACAGAATGTCTAAAGACATTTTTGAATGTGCTTGCCTACCAATTCAGTAAAATAAATTACTTAAAATCTATTCTTAACTTCGCTATAAATCTTAATTTGACTATATTCATTGATTGAGATATTTCCCTACATCAATATTAAATCACAATAGTACTCATTGACATCAAAAACATCTAATTTGAGAAATGTCATCTACTTGAATTGAACTCAATTTACTGAAACAATTTTACAACGCGTTGTTCTGCGATCCCAGGCGCTACAGTGTCCCGTTAATTGTAGGCAAATATTGCCCCCTGACACTGTATAAATCATCTAGTAAAGATGTAAAGGCCTAAGTTTTTTTTATTCTGCGAACATTCCCAAAAAAGGACCTCGTAATCTGTTTGAAATGTTAACTTCTTCAAGTGCCATGTGGAATTTTGATTTTACATCACTAGCAGATAAATGTTGCGGTATAATTTTAATGACCACTTTACCATCTTGAGTGAAAAACCACCAAACAACCTCTAAAAATACTGTTGTATTATTATTAAGTATAGATATGCAGTACCTAGTAAAAATCAGACTGATGAAAATCCTAACCTATGGTTCTTACAATCGTTTATCCTTCTAATTGAGTACCGGGAGTTGTAAGATCTGATGCAGCCACTACTTCAGATCCATAAGAGTTTAATAAAAGTAGATCAGATGGCGAAAAACGTAATCCTGACTTATTACTCGTTGGTAAATCAAGTGAATCTCCCATAGGTGTCTTATCTGGTGTCTCTCCTCTAGATGGTATTTCAGGTGTGACTCCTCTGGATTGTGGTTCAGGTGTACCATCCCCGCGTCCTTTCATGCGGAGACGATGGGCTGCAATCATCACATTGCCAGCGCGCTGCAATTAAATGTACTTGATTAGACATGGTGCTTGCACTTACGCTAATAATACACTATTTTTAGTGTCGTAATTATAACTATTATTAATGCTGTATATAGCCCGTTTATATAATTGTACCTACCTACAGAGCACTACGTATACTATCAGTGTTGGCCTAGTGGGCTATGCCTAATCTATCTCGATTTCTTTATAAGGTACTTAAGTTTCTTTGGGTAGGTAAATGCCAAATATGTATTTGAACGTGCATTTGACTCACTCATCACATTTCTCTTATAATAACATTAAAAAAATATCTGAGAGAATGTCTATACTGTGACTTGGAAATTCGCGAGTCTCTTTCGTTTTCGTACGCAGTACATATTGACCGTGTGAAAAGGAGTACTTTTCGTAAGTCGTTTGAGAACTGGACAGCTGTAATTTGAATTTTTAATGATATTAAGCAATTACCTATATCAATCGTTTTGTGCAAACCGCACAAATCCAGCCAAATAGACTTCGCATATAAATATCAGGTTCAACCAATGATAGTTGATCAAAGAACATCAGCAACACACTTATTACCTGCCAACGCGCGCGATAGTCTGCCAAATATGATTTCAGGTTCTGACGCATTTTGTTCATGTGCTTAGCCTTGGTTCCTTGTGGAGGTCCCTCCACAATCCACTTATGCTGCAGAGCCATGCCAGCAGTCATTCTCTTTGTAGGCTTCCGAATTAGGAGTTTGTCTACGAAGTTCTTAGCCATGTCTGAGACTTCCACAAAGGCGTAATCATCGTAGTCGTAGCTTGCTCGGGTGATATTGACGGAGCGCTCCACCCAGGAATCGCCGGTAAAGGGCATCAATCCTGACAAACTGAAATGGATGCTATAAGTTCATAGTTTGAAGAGACAACTTTCACCAATCCCAATGCATAAAAAATATTACGTTAGTGGCAGTGCTAATGGCTAGACTGGTCATATTGAAAAAACCAAACAGAGTTTACTAAATTAGTAAACTTCAGCATGGAGTAAAGAAACTGCTCGAAAGCTTGAGTCCAGACTTAACCATTTTTAGGTTTTAGAGCACATTTCGCTACAGTTTCCTAAAAATATAAACTGCAGTGGCAAAGTTTTCGCTTTTACAACAGTTATAAATAGCAACCGCTCCTTAAAAACTAGCTTGGCTTTTTGATATGTGATGAAAAAAACAATCATACATATTCGCTGTGCCAAGTACCTACGGGCAGTAGGATATTAATACAACAGTTGCAGTTGCCGGCAAATGCATACAGAAAATATAATGCACTTCGGCAATTCCAGCTTCGTAGAGCAGCGTCGTCTCAATTACTCAGTAGGTACATGCGAAAGAGACGGTGCTCTACGGGTGGTCGCTAACAGCAAAGAATCGCGTCGACGAAGAGGCGAGGCGGCGGCGTTTACCTATGCCTTGTTTGATGCATTCAACAGGTTTTCTTCGGAAGATGTCGACGCCGCCTCGACTTTCGTTTCTGTTAGCGACACGCCTACGAAGACGAAACTGCCGAAGTGCACTATTTACCGGTATTTGTACCTAATTTACCATTAAACAAATTTTCTATAACCTTAAGACATACAAGTGGCAGTAAAGCAGATAACAATGTCATGCATTGATTTATATCGTTAGATGAGCCCCGCTAGCGTTAACGACCGCGTGGTAATGTCATCATAGCAAAATGAGCTCACACAAACACCAGTACTACAATGTTGCAGTTTGATGTGGAAGAAAAACAAAGGACATTGTTTTGTTGACTGTCACCTATTTTAAGCATCCTGGTATTTCTAACGTGATATATCACTGACTGATAGCACATTTTTGTGCCCCAACTTACAGGGTATAAGTGACAACTCCCAGGCTCCACATGTCACAAGCTGTGGTGATAGGCTCGTAGTCAATGACCTCCGGAGCCACGTAGTCGCGGGTCCCGTAGATGGCTCTAGCGTAGTCTTCGTTCACGTTCCTGGCTACCCCGAAGTCTATCAGCTTTACCTGTTTTGTGAGACTGAGTTTTGAACAACCCCATTTAGATGATATTTTAAATACTTAGGTAGGTAGGTAGGTACTTATTTTAAAATATTTTTATCATGCGAGTGGATAAGACGAAAGAAGAAGTAACACGAGTCGAAACCCATAATCTCTACCTCTAAATTAGCACCTGTTTCGTAAGGTGATCTCTAGGAAATTGGACGAAAATTAGGAGCGAATATTATGAATGTGGAAGAATGGATTTAGAAATGAAAGCTATATAGTCTAAACGTAGAATACCTTAGGTAGGTACACATACAACACAGTCAGAGAATGGTACCTGTCGCGAGTTGGGGCTCATGCATATAATATTCTCGGGTTTCAGATCCAGGTGGACAATTCCATTTATGTGCATATATTCGAGACCCTCGCATATCTGCTTCACGTAGCCGACTACGTCCGTTTCTTTCAGGTATTCTTCACCGGCGACTCGATCAAATAACTCACCTCCCCAACAGCTAGAAAAAAAGGTTCAGAATCAGTACCTACTTAGGTACCTATTCAGGAATCATAAAAAAGTTCAAACAGAATCAGTTCCCATTCAGAAATCATAAGATTGATCTAAGCGTTACTAAATTACTGTGACTGCTAGTGTATCTACCTACAACCATGGGCGTATATAGGTAAGCGTCCACATGTCGGTATCGTACGCTTCGGACGCATCGCACGCAACGGATCGTAGTATTATTTGTATAGAAACTCATATAAGTGCGTCCACCTGTCCGCATCGTACGCATGCCGACACCGTTGCTCCGAGAGGCAACTTTTGCGATGCCTGCCGATGACGTCATACGGAATGCCGATCAGTGGACGCACTCCGCGCGCTCGCTCTGTGCGTCAAAGGGTACGGTCTCGATTCAGATAAGTCACGGTAACTGAAACCTTAAATAGCATTCTTTTAACTCTGCTCAGCATCGCTACTGATACTCACTATTCCATCACGAACACAAAAGTGTTCTTCGACTCGTAAAACCCGATCAGCTCGATCAGCTTTGGATGACGGAGGTTCTTCATAATATGGAACTCCCTCAGAGTATGCTCTCTCTTTTTTTCGGTCCTGGCTTTCACAATCTTTGCTGCGTAAAACGCTCCATCGGCATTATCTTTGACGAGAGAAACGCTGCCGAATGCGCCAGCACCGATTACCTCACTTGTCATGAAGTAATTGGCGTCGAATTTCGCCATAGGCTGGATTTCGTGAGGGATTGCCAAGCGCTGCACGATTTCAGGCGGAGGAGCTGAAAAGTATAGATGAGACCTTGATTTTTATGATTCAGGTGATTGGGTGACTGCTGAGGTGGAATTACACTACTGGTATGTTTTTTCGTGCAGTTGATGCGGACTAGATCACGTCTATGAACTCTTTACCTGTTTAGGACAGATTACGGATATCGCAGTACTGGACATAGATTAGTTTTTTGTACTTTTACTTTTCACGTGAACGGAGTGACCGGGGGGTAGGTGGATCCAATCTTGATCTCATTGAAGGTATAATTTTAAAGGCTGCCTCGCGGTGTGAATAGTTGTTTGCCACGCAAGCCAATTTGAACGTTGCATTGACTTACTGCTCAAACGAGCAGCCTCGCAATGTCGATACAATTTGTTCTAAGAGCCAGTCAGGTCAAAATAGGTAGCTATCTATGTACTTACTTATAAAAACCTCTGAATAGTAGATGCGGCTAAGCGGCTCTACGGCTCTGATGCGGAAAATCATCATTCTGTCGATCGGAGGGTTATCAAGGGTGAAACTGGGTCCACTCGAGAAGCCCGCATCGGCAAACGATCCGTTTGACTGTCCCAACTCTATGCAGAACCATAAACCGTGAGCCACTATTGATTCATTCCTGAAACAAATAATATCATACAGAGTTCTGGAAACTTAAGGAATACTTGACAGCGGCAAGAAAAAATAAAGTGCATAGAAGAAATAAACACTTTGGGTCTTACCTATGAAAGATATTTAAAGTTGAATACTGGTTAAACAAAGTCCTGTCTTTATTTGTGGATAGTGACGAATAGAGACAGGACGTTGTTGAACCAGTGTTCAACTTTAAACAACTTTCATAAGTAAGAGGGATTAAGTAGACCCTAGCATAACTGCGCGAATCAAAAGATCTCGGATAAAAAGTTCCCATAACTTTGACTAGACACCCTATTTTTTAAGAGTTAAGTATTTTTAAAACCCCACGCAACGTAGGTAATCGTAATTAAACGTTTAATATTTTATTAATACAACTCACGAGACATTTGAAAGTGAAATTAGATGAAATAAATAAATGAAAAGTCGGAGGAGTTTCCTAAACTCCTCCGCACTCACCAATCAACAACCTCAAAAGTCAAAAGTCAAAAGTATTTATTGCATCATGTTATAAGTAGGTACATTTGAGATCTTATCAATTTTGTACTAGTGGCTAGAACCTCACCAATAACGCAAGTGACTAACGCTCTCCCTGCAGTAGCTACATCCTGGTCAAAGTCCCTATAGGTTGTAACAACGACACGAAAGAAGAAGATGAAAAGAAGTCGTGTTTACAGAAAGACTGACCATTCTATAACCACAGCTCTGCGAGCGGCACTGCTGGCGTACACTTTAACGTTGGTTGTTGCATCGGTCCCCGGCCCACGCACTGCTTGCAGGAAGTATAGACCTTCATTGTCCAGTCTAAAAAGAAAGCAAAAATACTCGTCAAAACACGCCTCTTTCCCGTTGGAGTAAGCAGAGATCACAGATTTCAATCCATGCATGTATTCCAAAAACAGACATCGTTTAGTTACAGCTCGAGTTATATTTTATATATTTATAATATACTTAGATATAATTCAGTAATAAGTACTAATAGAATAGAATATACATTATGATGACTCGTGGCAAGTTGCAAGCCACCAATCGACGAGCTTACTGACTTCCACTTGATATTCATACTGTTAAAGCTTAGAATAATATAAAATTAAAGAAAGAACTTCTGTTAAATAAATAAATAATTATTCTTACTTGCAGTAGACAATTTTCAACAAGAAGTCAACCTCTTCGTCCTGAAAAATAGAACACAATTTTAAACATTTAAAAACGACTAGCTTCCGCCCGCGGATTCGCTCGCATGGTACCCGGATAAAAAGTAGCCTATGTCCTATTCCCGGTCATGATCTATCTATATTTCAAATTTCAGCCAATCGGGTCAGTAGTTGGAACAAACATACATCCATCCAATGATTGATTGATTAAATGATTGATTTATCGACTTATTTTACTTTATCATGCCTATCACGGCGAGATTTACTTTTAAACATAAGATTTACAATTTTCCTAATATAAAAATAAATAAATGAGTGCAAACAGTACAAACAAAACAATTTATCAACACCATTTTCTACTTTCACGAAAGCCAGATAACCGATAACAGTACATAAGGGTAGTCAAACGTCCAATGAGTGCACAAGTGCACAAAGTTATCATAAAAAGGTACAACATTTAGTATACAAACTCTTCCAAGTCCACAACAGTGATACAGCATAAAACATTAAGTACCTAAGTCATAAATAAAATATGCTCAACAGATAAGCATTCATCATCATCATCAGCTTATAGCAGGACAGCTTATGGCCTCCCCTAAAGAGAGTCATCGCGCCTTGTCCTCAGATTAGCATTGCCATTCAATAACACAATGAGGTACCCACGAGTAAATGGACTTGGCGCTTTTGTAGCCAAAAGTTACGCCCTGTTGCAATGCAACACAGGTAATTAGGTTAGTTCTGCTTTATTTGAGCTGCGGACTCATATGTTGTATTTTATATTCGTTTGAATTGTGTTTGCGTTTTTTATGATCATTATTATAATATGATCAGTTTTTAGCCACTGGAAACCTTGTGTAGAATTAATGCGTCAGTTTGGCGACTCTGGCTTTCTTACTCCTACAGAAGGAAAAAATATTTAAATAGCTACTCTTGCTGCGACGTTACAAAGTGCAATTCAGCTCGCATAAGCCGCAATAGCGCTATATTCACCTAAACATTGCCTCTCTAACGGATAACTTTGTCGCTATCTGGCATGGAATTACGCGGAAGGGTTTTCGCGGCAAGTGGGAACCCACTGCCGTGCCGTACGCCTGCCCGAAGAGGCGCGCGGCCGAATGTACCTAAACTGCGGAGTGAGACCTAGAGTGCTACTACTACTCTCTACTTCATTTTGCTCTGTGATGTAAATACCATGCAGTAATTTGAATTTGTGTCTGTGAATACGTAAAATCATAGAACAAATATCTACACGGACAAGAAGCCTAATAAATTAGCTAGCTAGACGCTCTACTTATAAACTCCTCGCAACTGCTGTCAAAATTGAAACATCTTTTAAACTATTGCCATCCTGTTTTGTTAGATCGATGGTGATGACAGGGCGAATCTTGAGCATTGTTTAACCAGTGTTCAAGTTGAGATGCGTTTATAAGTAAGGCCTTAGATGTACTAAGCGCCTTGCTACGAATACCTGCGATACCAGACAGTTGATTCTTGCCAAGGATGAAAAGCTTCGTGATGACCCTTCATTAAAGTTCCTGTGCTTATACTGCCTGGGTGGTCTACGCCATTGCGATGATAAGAATGTAAACAGCCAGGGTATAGCGTTCGACAGCTATGTTAATGTTAGAATAATTTTATTGGACGATTATTATGGTTTTTTGAAGAGAAAGAGTATGAACTTTTGGTTCTAAAGGTGGCATTCGCGCCTGAGACCGAGACGGGAGACCGAAAGGAGAGCTTTTTCATGTTTCATACAAACTGACGGTTCTGTCTCGTATTACTTTCGCGCGCCCCTACAAAAAGCCTGTCTCTGCAGAGTCATTCTGTAGACTCACTTCGAATTCACTCGAGTGACCGAGCTCACTAAATACACAAGAATGTATTGTGAGATTCAAATTTCGAATACGAAATTAGAAATCTCACAGCGGATTCAGCTCTTCGACCTTCGATCATATACTTGTCGAAGTCTTCGACGTTCGAAGTGAGTTTACAGACTCTGCTGGTCTCGGTCTCCTATCTCGTTCTGGGGCGCGAACGGTAGCGATGACGTTTAGAAAAGTGAACTAAAAGAAGAAAGAAAAAGAAAAAAGGTCTCAAATGAAATAGTTTAGCTACTAACTCTGCTGTAATTATCGCCAAATCATCCTTTCCAAAAATCATCGTTTTACCGTAGTCGAATTTCACAGATTATTCAAAGACAAACATAATCCCTGTTCATTGATTTTACATGTTTGTCCATCATGTAGCCCGTCTGTATTATTTTAATTTTATTCTACAAAACAAAGAAGTATCAACTTGTTAAGCAACTTACACAGTGGGAAAGAGCACAGGTGTCCGCTTTGATATCATGTATTCTGAGGGTCACGTCATCTACATCCTTTTCATAATAGAGTTTGCCTTTGAGAACTGGGTGAGGGCTAGACTTCGCTTCTTGAATCATCGGCAATGGTAGCATGACGAGACGAGCATACGTCCGTCTTACCATAACCGATCTGTTTTTCGGGTAAGATCGGCGAAGCTCGCAGATGACATCTCCAGCCATGCTTGGCTCAAACTTCTTGATGTATAGGAGGAATTGGGCTCCGTTGCTTATCACCTGAGGATATAGACAAATTAACCAGTAGGCTAGTTAAGCAACACGCAGGGGCGTAGCTATAGCTTTGTTAAGGGGGGGGTCCAAAGGTTCCAATATACCAAAGATCTTTGTTAAGGGGGGGGGTCCAAGGGTTCCAAAATACAAAAATTGACTAGGTTTCCACCGAACTTAATGGGCTAAGGGGGGGGGGGTCCGGACCCCCTAAACCCCCCTTATATACGTCCCTGGCAACACGGCATCATATTCATTAACATCATCATTTCAGCCGTAGGACATCCACTGTTGGACATAGGCCTCTCCCAAAGATCTCCACGTATTGCGGTTGGAGCGGCCTACATCCACCGCCGACCTTCGGTCTTAACAAGATCATCTGTCAGTCTTGTTGATGGACATCCTATGCATCATCTTCATATCAATGAAAAATTGGATTTTCGTGACTCAGGGTTTATAGTACAGACATAATAGGCAATTTTTTATCAGATTATTAAGTGGACCAGCTAGTTAGATATTAGTCGGAAAATCATTTATTATTGATATTAAGTAAAATAGTACGTAAAACTACTTATATTTTATGGAGTTTACTCACATTAAAGTGACTGTTAGTGCGTTCCACTTTATAATGTCCCACGTACCAAACCACATAGTAATAAATGGGGTCTTCGAGATTATATCTGCAGTCAAAAGAAACCTTGGCTCCGCAGCATGCCATGGCAGACTCTAGGGGACGTAACAGATGCACATCAGGGCAGCTCGGTGGTTGGTCTGAAATTAGCAGTAACTAATGAATCCTAGATATTTAATTTATTATTATTAGTATCACCCTGTGCTGTCCCACTGCTGGATATAGACCTCCTCTTTCTCCATTCTGTTCGATCTTAGCAATGTCCACCAATTTTTCAATTGAAAATAAAAAAAAAATAATGCTGGAAATATCACACCAGTAACCGTATTATGAGCTCTTAGAGCAATGTCAAAATAAGGTGAAATCCATTCCTGCCTTAAGCTTGATTTTTTTTTTTTTTTTTTCTTTATTTTGGCTTCGCACGGTTGTGCATTCAGCCAGTGTCAAGTAATTAAATAAACTTGCAAGTTTATAGTTAAATAAGATTTATAAATACATAATACAATACATATAATCAACGGAAGCTATTGTTTTTAAATTTGTAACGGTCGCGGTCCTATAAAAGCAGAGCGCGCGCCTGCCTCGGGCTCACTTTCGCTCGAGCCTTCGTACTGGTAACACCTCCAACTGTCGGTAAAGTGCTGTTACTCTGTCCATTTATTCATTGATTTGTATTGATTTGTATAATTATTAATCTGTTAGTAATTCTGTGATTTTTGAGGTTATATCATTTTGAAGTTATTAAATTGTTTTGTTGGAAGTTTATATTTTTTTTAAGTAAAATCTATTGAAACCGCTTATTTCAGAAGTGGGATTAGACTCCATAGTCTAATCCATGCTCTGGCCTAAAAGCTAAAATTGTATTACATTGATTTAACCATGGCCGAAGGTTCTACATCTCGTGGCAGAGGTAGAACACGGCGTGAAACAAACGAAACTAATGAACTTCGTGAGACTCTAGGTACAATTCTGGCGCGCCTGAACGCGTTAGAACATGTCGGTCTACCCTCGACAAGCGCCACGTCGTCGCAACCGATGGCGCTGGACGAGCGCGCCATGGCGCTGCCCAGTGCTGTCGCCACGTGCTCGCCGCGCTCGCAGTCCACAGCGCTGTCCGCTGTGCCGACGCCGGCGCCTGAGCACGTGCTGCCGCCATCAGTAGGTGAAGTCTCGGTGCCGGCATCCAATGCCAGCACCATTGGCGACTCCACGGCGAACGTTACGTCTCCACCGGACGTCACCGAACGTCTCATCGGAGCATTGAGTGCGCTAAGCAAGGTTAGATCCAACCATTATTATATCTCGAATTTCGACCCTAGTTTGCACGATATCGATTCTTGGTGCGAGGAAGTAGACAGAGCGCGTAGTACGAATTGTTGGGACGACAATGAGTGTCTATCCCGGATAGCTAGCTGCCTGAAGGGAGATGCTCGTAGTTGGCTCAACGATTGGGTGACTAACGACCGCACATGGTCAAATTTTAAAGTTGAATTCAAGCCTCTGTGCTCACGAAGAATCGATATCGCTAATATACTATTCGAAGTGATGTGTACTGACTCCGACAGTTATTCTACGTACGCAGAATATGCCCGGCGTTCTGTTTTGCGCCTCAATATAGTGAAGGGCTTAAGCGAAGAGCTTACTGTTGCTATTGTGATACGTGGAATAACTGACGCGCAGGTACGTGCTGCTGCGACGAATGCCCATTTGTTGCCCAAAGATCTTGTCGAGTTTCTGTCTATTTATACTAAGCCTGTAAAACCTGAATCGACTGCTTCTGCGAAATCATCCCAGGGTAAATCTGATCGTAAACGACCCTTTAATAATAAGAAGCCTGACATAAAATGCTTTTCTTGTGGTGAGCTAGGTCACCCAAAGCGATTGTGTTCCAAGAGATTGAAGACGGAGGAACAGTCTGAATCAGGTACAAGTCATAACTCGGACAGTAAAAATGCGGGTAGTGAGAAGAAGATACCGTGTTCTTTTTGTAAAAAACCGGGCCATGATGTCACTGTTTGTTTTTCGAAACAGCGATCTGAAAAACGTAACAAAAGTAATGTGAATTTTTGTCGCGAGTTGAAGGGTGCATCCACAGACAGTGACGTCACGACCGCGGTTATACAGGGTATACCTACGGACGTATTAATTGACAGCGGGTCACGCATTTCGCTTATCTCTGAGCCTGTGTTGAAACACTTTAAGTGTTCTCAGCAGCCAGCCTACCAGGTTCTACGAGGAATTGGTGATCAAAACATCGTAAGTAAAGGTTATGTTACTTTAGTGATCGAATTCAGTGATATTTCACTCGAGGTCGATTTGTTCGTCGTTCCTCAAAATTGCATGACCGTGCCGGTGCTCATAGGTACTGACGTCTTGAACCGTGACGGCGTAACCTACATTCGTGCGAACAACGAGCAACGAATTACGCGCGTCCCTCGTTCTAATGATCAACAGCAGGTAATGCACATCGATTCGAGTAGTGAACCGGAGATCAAGACCCCTTTGCAAGGTAAGGATCGTGATAAGCTGATGTCCATGATAAACGAGTTTAAGGATTCGTTTATCGTAGGTACTGCTCATACCACGGTAACAACTGGTGAGATGCACATCAAGCTTACCAGCGACACGCCTGTTCATTATAGACCTTACAGGCTGTCCTACGATGAAAAGCTGAAGGTGCGCGAGATATGCCGCGATTTGCTGGACAAAGGTATAATTCGAGAGTCAGAGTCACCATATGCGAGCCCGATCATCCTTGTAAAAAAGAAGGATGGTAAGGATCGCATGTGCGTCGACTACCGAGCACTCAACGCTATCACAGTGAAGGACCGGTTTCCATTGCCACTCATTGAAGACCATATAGACCGCCTGGGTAAAAGTAAGTATTTTACGTGTCTAGACATGGCAACCGGCTTCCATCAGATTCCTTTAGATAGCGAGTCTATCCCAAAGAGCGCATTTGTAACTCCAGAAGCACACTACGAGTACTTAAAGGTAAGTTTTGGGCTTGCCAACGCTCCTGTGGTCTACCAGCGGATCATCACAAACACGCTGAGGTCTGCAATCGAGTCCGGTAAGGCTTTGGTGTATATAGACGATGTGTTGATCTTGGCCTCAACCATAGACGAAGCTATTGAAAACTTACGTGAGGTTTTACTGACACTAACAAGTGCCGGTTTTTCAATAAACTTGAAAAAGAGTACTTTCGTGGCCACCGAAGTTGAGTATCTAGGTCGCACAATATCGCAAGGTCAGGTCAGACCGAGCGAATATAAAATCAAAGTTCTAACTGACTCTCCGGTGCCCACGAATGTCAAACAAGTCCGGCAATTGTTAGGTCTTGCAGGATATTTTCGTAGGTACATACCTGATTACGCGTTGAAGACCGCCCCTATAGCCAACCTAACGCGCAGTAATGTGGAGTTTCACTGGGGTGAGACGCAAGAAAACGCACGTAAGTACCTCGTTAAATGCCTCACGAGTGAGCCAGTGCTCGCGATCTTTGATCCTCAGCTGCCCACGGAGCTGCACACGGACGCCAGCTCTATCGGGTATGGCGCGGTATTGATCCAAGTGCACGAGGGTAATAAGAGGCGAGTAGTAGCTTATTACAGCAAAACAACGCAAGGTGCGGAGCCGCGGTATCACTCTTACGAACTTGAGACGCTCGCTGTCGTCAGAGCCCTCGAGCACTTCCGTCACTACCTGTTAGGTATAACTTTCAAGATCGTGACTGACTGTAATGCGTTGCGGTTGACTAAAGGTAAAAAAGATCTTCTGCCACGTGTCGCGCGTTGGTGGATGTATCTGCAGGATTTCGACTTCAGCATAGATTACAGAAAGGGCGTAATGATGCAACATGCAGACTATCTAAGTCGAAATCCTGTAGATGTCCTCCAAATCACGAGGCCTAAAAACTGGGCGCAGATTGCTCAATCTGCGGACGAGGAAACTCGTACGTTGATTGACAAAGTCAATAACAACGAGCTAGACGCATCAAGGTACGTTGTCCGCAATGATTTGCTTTACTACAAGCATACCCCTACAGGTGAGGACCCAAAATTCCTATGTTTCGTCCCTAAAGGACACCGTCTGAGCCTACTAAGGATCTTTCATGATCAACATGAGCATATCTGTGCTGACAAAACAATCGAGCTGATTTTAAGGCATTTCTGGTTCCCAGGTCTTAGTTCCTTCGTTAAAAAATACATTGCCCATTGTTTGGTCTGCCTTTCGTCGAAAAAAAGTCCCCAGGGCACCTCACCAGCCAATTTCATCTTGGCACAAGCCTGAAATTCCATTTAGTACTATTCACATGGATGTACTTGGTCCATTGCCTGCTTCAAATGAACACAAGTATGTGTTGCTCATTGTAGATGCCTACTCGAAGTACTGTCTGTTTTATGCTATGAAAAAGCAAGACTCTGATGAACTAAAAACATTAGCGTGTAACGCTGTATCCTTATTTGGAGCCCCTCAACTTATTGTGTGTGATCGTGGACGCATGTTTGAGAGTGTGAGTTTTCAGAGCTGGGTTAGTGATATAGGTAGTCGAATTCACTTTATAACACCTCAGATGCACAATGAAAATGGACAGGTAGAGCGCTACTGCAGGACGTTACTCAACATGCTGCGGATTGAAGCAACTAAACCAGGTAACACTTGGTCAGAGTCCCTGTGGAGAATGCAGCTAGTGATCAACTGCACTAAACAAAGGACCACTCAAACTTCTCCGCTACAACTACTTATCGGCATTGAGGCGACAACACCGGTAATAAGGTCACTTGTTCGCGATGTAGCTATAGAAGGTTCTGGCGGAAATCGTGAGAGCGTAAGGGAAATGTGTCGTCAACGCACTAGCCGGTTGCTTGATCAACATAGACAGAAACAAGACGAGTATGTTAACCGTAATAGAAAAGTAGCTAAAACATTCTCACTTAACGATATGGTTTTTGTAATAAAAACTTCTCAAATTACAGGCAAGCTGGACTCGGGGATGCGAGGGCCCTATCGTGTAAAGAAAGTTCTGCCCCATGGTAGATACGAGCTGCAGTTAATTGGTGGTTCGTATGGAAAAACGACTAGTGCCGCCGCCGAGCACATGGTGGCTTGGCGAGGAGAGTGGACCCCCGAGTCGTGTGCCTCATTTTTTGACTGTAAGTACGTTGTATGTACTATGTCATGGCTTGGAGAAACATACGATCAACAGGTTCGAGTCCTGTTGTATCTGATGTTTGTGTATAGTTTCGTAGATATACACTGAAATCACACGCAAACTAGGTGCCTCTGTGATTGGTTCATGTATTCAGCATATGATCAACGGGTTCGAGTCCTGTTGCATCTGATGTTGATGTATAGCTACGTAGACATACACTGCAATCTCACGCAAACTGGGTGCCTATGTGATTGGTTTAAATGTATGGTAGCATTGAGCCTCGCTCTGTTCAGACACGCAGCTTGGAGCCACTGTCTGGTATAAAATCGTAGCATTTTGCTTTGCTATGCTTTAGAGTTGGACATGCAGCTTGGAGCCACTGTCCGGTATATGATTGTAGCATTGAGCTTTAAGCTTTGCGATGCTTCAGACAAGCAACTTGGAGCCACTGTCTGGTTTGAGATTGTGCGTTGAGCCGAGCTCCGCTTAGACATGCAGCTGGGAGCCACTGTCTGATTTTGTAGATCTTTTGGATATACAGACTGGCTGTATATCTACGCCTAAGAGAAAATAATGCTAATACTGTGCTGTTTTGCGTTATTTTCAGTTGATGATGACACCCCAGCGGGTCCGTCCCAGCCTGTCCCGAGCACAGAAGGTGATGACGTCTCTGCGGGTTCGTCCCACGTTGTTCCGAGCGCACACGAAGACGACGTCCCTGCGGGTCCATCTCATCCTGCTCCGGTCACACCAGACGACAGCCTCCAGGGTCCACTCGACGGAGATCTCACCACTGCACCACGAGACATGCCCGAGCTCTCCCCGAGCCCACTTGCCAACCACGGTCACCATGAAGAAAGAAGTATGCCAGAACTGTAATGTGGTTATGGAAAACCACGAGTCAGGAGAAGCCGAATCAACGGAAGCTATTGTTTTTAAATTTGTAACGGTCGCGGTCCTATAAAAGCAGAGCGCGCGCCTGCCTCGGGCTCACTTTCGCTCGAGCCTTCGTACTGGTAACACCTCCAACTGTCGGTAAAGTGCTGTTACTCTGTCCATTTATTCATTGATTTGTATTGATTTGTATAATTATTAATCTGTTAGTAATTCTGTGATTTTTGAGGTTATATCATTTTGAAGTTATTAAATTGTTTTGTTGGAAGTTTATATTTTTTTTAAGTAAAATCTATTGAAACCGCTTATTATATATATAATAACCAGTGATCGGAATGAGGCGGGCTAAACTACCTAAAGTTCAAAGAACAGAGGCAAAAAAGGGGAGACTTCCTTACTACAAGAATTTTATTCTTGTAGTAAGTAAGAATTTTATTGAAAGTTGGCACAATTTTCACAGTGAGTAAGTATATTTAAAATTAATGTTAATAATATTGTGAACTAATTCAAATAATTTTTCTATTTGACCGACGGAAAAAAGTTTTTTATCCTTATAATTTACATTTTAGTTTTTGTTATTAATTCAGGTAAAAAATTGATTCACCTTAATGTTAGATGTTCTTTATTATTGTCCCGGAAACGGAAATAATTGGGTCGAAAAATATCTAGTCCTAAGGCGTCTCCATTTGTCTCTGTTATTTTTCGAACTTTAGGTATTTTAGCCCGCCTCATTCCGATCACTGATAATAACCCACCCCTCCCCTTGTGCCTCAGTAAAGATGTGGGGCTTTACTGAAACATCAACACGGACTTTTTGGGAGAACTCGAAAAGCAATGTTATTCAATTTTGTTTCACTTCCCCACACTTATGCACGTTCACAAACACTTAACGGTTAATAATCCACCATTATTACACATTAACATTCGAAGAAACACAAGTTTTGGAAAATAAAACAAAAATGAAACTTGACTTCTGTTACGCCTTGCCAGAGATGTTGGCAACCCTCCTGCCGGAGCAGCCAATGCCAGCCAGCCACGTCATCCCCCACCCATGCTACAGCCAGCCTGCCCGATGCCGGTGGAGGGGGATCGCCTTTAAATAGCCTGCGCGCTCATTTTAAGCCGATTTTTGTCGCTGTAGTCATTAGGAGCAAAAACTCTGTTCAAATAATAATTAAAAGTAAAAGGTTGATTTAATAACATTTTTTATTGAAGTCCTTCTGTTTCACTCAGAAGTTGGATCGACAAAAAAAATGAAGCGTCATCATGACCACGCTGCCCACACAGAAAATCATTCGGCAACATCTGAAGAGGAAGAAGACGACGCCCCAGCCTCACCACCAGCCAAGAAACTCCTGAAAAAACTACTGGAAACTGAGGTACAAAAAGCTATACGTGAACTTACTGACGACCCATCCATTTCCACCCAGTCAAAGGGACACCGTGCAGCATCTCTCATTTCTGAGTTCGACCCGGATAGCGAAGACTGCACTACAGTGACCGCATGGCTAAAAAAAATCGACCAAATCGGCGAGATTAATGGGTGGAGCGAGACTACAAAAGCATTCCATTTACAAGAAAAATTAAAGGGACAAGCGCGAAAATGGTATAACCGACTCGACGAATACGATTATACATGGACCGAATGGAAGCAAATGTTGACACGTGCTTTCCCACGGCATCGCGACTATGGAAACATGCTGGACGAAATGATGAACAGGAAGAAACTACCTACGGAATCTATGACGAAATACTACCAAGACAAGATAGCCATGTGCTTCCGGTGCAAATTGACGGACGTCGCGACTGTTTCATGCATTATTCGCGGCCTACCGCCATCACTTCAAGCCAATGCCAGAGCATTTCAATGCGAGGGACCTGAAGAACTTTATGAAGGCTTCCTGTGTGCTTTAGATGACTATCAATCACCATCATCCGTTATCTTACGACCGTCAAATAAGGATAACGTGGGAAATACTCGACAAAGCAACGACAAGAAGAAAACGATCTTTGATCCAGAGGTTGACCCCTGCCCGCGCTGCAAGAAAACAGGACATCTTTTGCGTAGCTGCCCACTTCCGGATACGCGCACGTGCTTCAAATGTGGCAAGCAAGGCCACATTGCCACGCGTTGTGCGAGCGCCGGTAGCCACGCCAGTTCTACATCTACGAAGCCCTCGGCACGGACAGGCGATAACGTCATGGACATCAGACTCCTGCAGAACTACAACAAAATTTATGAAAAGGTGGGTAAAGTCAATGATATATACATCAAGTCATATATTGATACAGGTAGCCAAGTCAATGTCCTATCAAGCCACGTTTCAAAGCTATTAAATTTGAAAGTCTCCCCAACTGATACCGTTCTCAAGGGTTTTTCTGGTGACCACCTTTCCAGTGGTGGGGAAGTAGCTTTCCAATTAGAAATCGACGGTATATTAATTAATTGCAAAGCTCACCTAACAGATATAGATATGGGTGGCATTCATCTATTAGTTGGACAACCGATTATAAATAGCGATGGTATGTCCTTGATTGTCGCTGAGGGAATTGCTACCCTTAAACAAGATTTAGACTTCATTAGACAAATAGAGGTGGTCGAGACGCCTACTCGTTTCAAAGTGATAACTGCTTGCAAAGAATGCCTACTGCCTGGTTGTTCTATTGTCAGGGTGAACGTGCTCGGCAATGACGAGACCAACGATGTCGTCACCGCTCCACAACATTTCGAGCTGCGGGACATCTCCTATGCCATTCCTGCCACGCTACTTCGTGGTGCCATCGGGTACATCAAGATCATCAACACCGGCACCAAAAGCATCACATGGGCGCAAGGTGATGTGCTGACCAGAGCAGACAGCTGTACCACCACGCCACCGCCAGTGGATGTTCAGGTCGGTAAACAGTTTAGCTATACTATGCCTACATTAGCCAAAGAGAGTGCCTTTGTCTACCAGCCTGTATCATCAGTTTTGCATACTAGTCTAGCTAATATTGGTACCATTGGGGGGGTAGATGTAAATAAAATTAGGTCAGGAAAATTAAATGAAACCGATAATAAGAGTTTAATAAATTTATTATTAAAATATAATGATTGCTTCGCAAGTAATACACAAGAGTTAGGATGTACAGATTTATTACAAATGCAAATAAAATTAACTAGCGATCAGCCCGTTTACCGACAACCTTACCGTATGTCACATAGTGAGCAGGAGATAGTCAGGTCCAAAGTTTCAGAGTTGTTACAAGCTGGTATCATTCGAGAGTCGGAATCTTCTTATGCGTCACCAGTTGTGCTTGTCAAAAAGAAAAACGGTGATCATAGGCTCTGTGTCGATTACCGGGCGCTCAATTCGATAACTGTTAAGGAAAGGTATCCTCTTCCCAATATAGATGATCAGGTTTCTAAATTAGCTGGAAAAAAATATTTCACGAGTCTTGATTTGGCACAGGGATATCACCAGGTTAGATTAAATCCAGAAGATGCGCATAAAACAGCATTCATTACTGAGCAGGGACATTGGGAATATACCCGCGTCCCGTTTGGATTAGCCAACGCCCCATGTGTTTTTATGCGGCTAATAAACAAGATAGTTAACTCTATGCAACATTCAACCCCTATTCCTTCTTCACAAAATATCGATGTCGATTTTATAAACCGTAAAAATAATGAGGGTAACTCTATAGACTCTATCAGATTTCTGAACGAAGGCGAAGTGTTGGCTTTTTTGGATGACTTGTTGTTACCTTCAATCGATATAAAATCGGGATTAGATATTTTAGAAACTGTGCTGCATAAATTCAGATGTGAAAATTTAAAGCTTAATATAAAAAAAATGTTCATTTTTGCAAGACAAAATCACATACTTAGGGCACGAAATTTCATCAAACGGCATTCAACCCGGTGAGTCAAAGTTGACAGCAGTGTCGCAGTTTCCCATCCCTAGTAACGTACATGAAATCCGTCAGTTTCTTGGACTTTGCAGTTACTTTCGTAAATTTATTAGAAATTTCGCAGTTATTGCTCGCCCTTTGTCAGATCTAACTAAGAAAAACGCAGTTTGGACGTGGGGAAGCGATCAGCTTTACAGTTTTGAAGAGTTAAAAAAGTGTTTGTGTACAAAACCAATTCTTGCCCTTTACGACCCAGCTTTGCCAACCGAGATTCATACGGACGCATGCAAATTAGGAGTGGCAGGCATCTTGCTGCAAAAACAAACCGATGGTACGTTGCGCCCTGTTATGTATTTTAGTAGGGTTACTAGTAAGGAGGAAAGTATGTACCACAGTTATGAGCTCGAAACACTCGCGGTTGTTGAATCATTGCGGCGGTTTAGGGTGTATATTGTAGGTAAAAATATCAAGGTTGTGACTGACTGTACAGCCGTAAGAGCAACTCTGACGAAGCGCGACTTGATACCACGCATTGCCAGGTGGTGGCTTTCAATACAAGACTTTGACATGAGTATAGAATACCGACCTGGGGACCGGATGAAACACGTAGATGCGCTAAGTAGAAACCCTGTAGATACTATGAATATCAACCGACTTGAAGTAACCGATTGGTTTTATACTGTTCAGTGCCAGGATGATAAATTAAAGCGAATTATAGATCAGCTTAAGGAAGGCTCCGCAGCCACTGAAATTACCAACAATTATACATTTTTAGACGACAGACTGTACCGTAAAACATTGTGTGGAAACCGACTTGCCGTCCCTGCATCTGCACGATGGAAGATATGCCAAATGCACCATGATGATGTAGGGCATGTAGGTTTACAAAAAAGTACAGATTTGATTAAAGCAAGCTACTGGTTTCCCAAAATGTCGCGATTCATTCGTAAATATGTTACAGCATGCTTACATTGTGCCTATGGTAAAGGCGATCATGGAAAAAAAGAAGGAGGTCTATTTCCAATTCCCAAGCCCACTGAGCCGATGCACATGGTACATGTAGATCACTTAGGACCATTTTGCAAAACCAAGAAGGGCTATCAGTACATGTTAGTTCTTACTGATGCTTTTACAAAATTTGTTATAGCTGAACCTACTCGTACAGTCAACTCTGTTGAAACTATTAGAGCTCTCAAAAAGATATTTAGCTTGTTTGGGTACCCTCAAAAATTAGTCAGTGATCACGGAAAGGCATTTACAAGTCGGTATTTCAAAAGGTTTTCATGTGAAAAGCAGTTCAGACACATTTTGACAGCAATTGCATGCCCTCGCGCTAATGGACAGGTAGAACGGACCAACAGAACTATTTTGAATGGGCTACGTGCAACTGACCCAAGTGAGGCTGCTAATAACTGGGCCAATTGTTTACCTGATGTACTTTGGGGAATAAATAACACCCCTAATGAAAGCACTTCACATAAGCCTTTTGATTTAATGTTTGCTAGATCCTCTAGGCCACGATGTGATGTTGCAACTCATGCCAGTGACAGTGAACCAGTAGAAGTTAGGCGAGAGCAGGCTAGTGTTAAATTAAAAAAGGCAGCTGATAGGATGAAAACATACTTTGACAGGAAACGCAGACCTAGTAAACTATACAAAAAGGGGGACTTAGTATTATGGAGGCAGGCTCCGACAAGTAGTGCAGCTAAAGTTAATACTAAGCTTGATGACCTTTACTCTGGCCCATATGTAATTATTAAAGTTGTTGGCAATGACAGATATAGAATTCGCAGTATTAAGGGTCTGAGAGGCTATAAAGCGTTCACTGGCCTAGTAGCAGCTGATTCTTTGAGGCCTTATAGAAGTACAGTTCCTATATCTGACAGTGCCAGCAGCTCAGACGAACAGTTAGAGAGGGAGGACCTTATCGATCTGCTAGAAAGCTAATTTTGTTTCTCCCATTGCGGGAGCAATCCTTGTTCCAGGATGGCCGAGTGTTACGCCTTGCCAGAGATGTTGGCAACCCTCCTGCCGGAGCAGCCAATGCCAGCCAGCCACGTCATCCCCCACCCATGCTACAGCCAGCCTGCCCGATGCCGGTGGAGGGGGATCGCCTTTAAATAGCCTGCGCGCTCATTTTAAGCCGATTTTTGTCGCTGTAGTCATTAGGAGCAAAAACTCTGTTCAAATAATAATTAAAAGTAAAAGGTTGATTTAATAACATTTTTTATTGAAGTCCTTCTGTTTCACTTCTCAAATTCCCGCCAAAAAGCCAAGCTTGATTTGACATTGTTTTCGTCCGAAAACAATCTTATTTTATTCCTGCCTTGGTCTTGACCGCTCTCTCTGCGCATGTCTTGCTCGATGACACCGAGCAGGACATGCGCAGTCCTGCATCTAGTCGATGTCATGTCCAAGGAAGTTATATCCATACAGGAATGCTACCTGACATTTAATGTACAAATGATTTTGAACCTTATCACGACTACACAACGATATATTAGGTATAATTTAATCTTGGTTATAAGGATTGTTGGTCTTGTTGAGAGGCTTTCTTGGTAGCTTTGTCTCTTTCACACTCGTTGTTGGATTAGTAGTGTGACCTTGTCATTTAAATTTCAGGATATTTTTACCTTATCGCGCTCGACAAAATCAGCGCTTGATTTCGATCCATGGTTTCGATCCTTTAATTCAATCCTTGATTTTGATCCTTGATTTTGATTTCGATCCTTGATTTCGATCCTTGGTTTCGATATTGGATTTCGATCCTGGATTTTGATCCTTGATTCTTGAATCTTGAATCTGAAATCTTGAATCTTGAATCTTTGAAGTGACAGCTGTCAAACTTCAAATGGACATATCGCTCATTAAATTCAAAAGGGTCATATTTCAAAAACTACATTTTTTACAGGGTAGCCTATTGAAGTTTTGGACGTCGTTTTTTCGTATTATTTTGTAAATAGTATCTTGTATATACATGTGTCATATATCATTCGATGCGTATTTTAAGCTGTTATTTACTATAAAATAACATTTACTGTAACTTTCATCCAGAAACGTACAAAGTCACAAAAGCCCCTTTTATTTATAAAAATGGTCGCAATGTTAAATGAATTTACTAAACAAAAGGCCACAAATCATACAAAAAATTAGTTTAATTATAAGTTTTACATCATTGTTTTGGTAAATATAAAAAAGAAACCCTATTTGGACCCTCAAAGCCACCGATAGGCAGAGAATAGACGCGTTTGAGATGTGGTTTTGTCAACGCCTTTTGAGAATCCTATGGACAGCCTACAAAACTAATTTTTAAATTTTAAAACAACTGAAGCTAAAGCACCAAAAGCGTCTGTCAACCACTTGCCTGTACAGAATCTTAAAATAATTTGGCCACATTGCCCACAGGAGCACCGATAGTATCGAGATACTTATTGTGACAGGCAAGATAGAGGGCAAAAGACCGAGAGAATGTAGCCCCAAACGCTGGTCTGACCAGGTATCGGCGCAACTAGAATTGCTGATGAACAAAGCACTGCATCAAGCCACAGATCGCTCCAAATGAAGATCAACCATCCACAGGATTATGGGAAGGAGTAACGATCCTCACTCAATAATAAGGAATCGACTAAGGAGGAGGAGGATCTCACATTAAAATAACTAAGAAAAGAGACAACAAAACACTCAACAGGTTTTTAAAATACCTCCCCCTTCTTCTTTGCAGTTTTTATTAATGCGTGTACCTACTGAGCAGCTTAAGAATTCTTGAGATGTTCTTCTGTATGATGAAGTGCACAGCGTCACCCTCATTTTGGGTGTGTGTGCCTTTACATTAAAAATTTATGGGTTATACCTCTTAAGTTAAAAAAATCATTTATGGCGTATTAGTACATTGCTAACATAAATTTACCTCACCTTGTGGGCAAGTTATCACCGCTTGTAAGTCGTAGACTGTGATTATAAAGTTTTCGCCAAGTGAATGTCTAAAATTGTGACTAAACCACAAAACGCAAGTTAAGAAAATAATTTTTAATTTTTTATAGTGTTAAACCACACTTTGGTAAATATACTCTAAGTTAAGAAAATGCCTATTAGGTAGCAGCTGACTTACACACAAACAGGCAAAGACCCTTTCCTTTAATAAACTAACTGTTCAATTTAAATAATTTTGTTATAATAATTTTTTAATTTAAACAAACAGTCAAATTAGGTAGGTCCAACTTTAAGAAAGAGGTAAATCGTCGAATCCAATTCGGATGAGCAGAATTCGGGAAATTTCACAACATCTTCTCGTCTATAATTACATCAGTGCCATAAGACAAAAGTCTCCAATCAGTGTGTGTTACCGTGATGGCATAATGGAACCTAAATGTAAAAGTTCTCGAGTGGAGGCCACGGATCAGCAAGTTCAGCGTTCGACGTCCACCAACAAGCTGAACAGACGACCTTTAAAAAAAAAAGCAGGTCGTGGTGGATGCAAGCCGCTTCCAACCGCAACACAATGAAATCATTGAGGAAAGCCTGCCTATGTCCAACAGTTGACGTACAATGGCTGAGATGATCATGATGATAAATAAAATACTACATAAACATAATTTTTAAACATTATAGCATAGTTCACGAATATCAAAACAGCCATTTAACAAACATAGCATATTTTTTTTAAACGCAAAACAGACATATTCCAAGAACTGTACTTTTTGTTTCAATAAATAATTACCAAACTTATTGAATTTTAATTCCTTTGCTTATAAATAATATTGTACTCCGCATGTTTTCTATATTAAATACGGTGACATTTCAAAATATGGCACTTTTTACGATAATTTACTACTTCAAATTCAGTTGATTTTCGGAATGTGGCCCTTTTTAACAAAGATTACGTGCGATTACGCTTATCGCCAGGTCGTAATTGACAAGATGGCCGTATTGTTCTGAAATTAGTGGTCAATGTGTTAAAATTCAAAAAGGGCAGTTGTATATTTGGACCATTTTAAACGCTAAATCAATGGGTGTCTTCTTCGAATATAAAAATTTATACAATTTAGATGCGATTTTTGCAATAAAAACGATTTTGAGTTTTTTCGAAATGTGACCCTTTTGAATTAAATGAGCGATATCTCGGGAACTACTCGTCCTAGACTCCTCGTTCTCAGTTCAAATGAAAGCAATGACCAAGATCTTCATTTGAAGTGACAGCTGTCAAACTTCAAACGGCCATATCTTGGAAACTACTCGTCCTAGACTCCCCGTTCTCAGTTCAAATGAAAGCTATGACCAAGATCTTCATTTGAAGTGACAGCTGTCAAACTTCAAACGGCCATATCTTGGAAACTACTCGTCCTAGACTCCCCGTTTAAAGTTCAAATGAAAGCTATGACCAAGATCTTCATTTGAAGTGACAGCTGTCAAACTTCAAACGGCCATATCTTGGAAACTACTCGTCCTAGACTCCCCGTTCTCAGTTCAAATTAAAGCAATGACCAAGATCTTCATTTGAAGTGACAGCTGTCAAACTTCAAACGGCCATATCTTGGAAACTACTCGTCCTAGACTCAGACTTCAGATGACAGATGTCATTTTGACAGCTGTTATTGAAAATGTAGATCTTGGTCATAGCTTTCATTTGAGCTAAAAAGGAAGAGTCTAGGATGAGTAGTTTCCGAGATATGGCCATTTGAAGTTTGACAGCTGTCACTTCAAATGAAGATCTTGGTCATAGCTTTCATTTGAACTGAGAACGGGGAGTCTAGGACGAGTAGTTCCCGAGATATGGCGGTTTTAAGTTTGACAGCTGTCACTTCAAATGAAGATCTTGGTCATAGCTTTCATTTGAACTGAGAACGGGGAGTCTAGGACGAGTAGTTCCCGAGATATGGCGGTTTTAAGTTTGACAGCTGTCACTTCAAATGAAGATCTTGGTCATAGCTTTCATTTGAACTGAGAACGGGGAGTCTAGGACGAGTAGTTCCCGAGATATGGCGGTTTTAAGTTTGACAGCTGTCACTTCAAATGAAGATCTTGGTCATAGCTTTCATTTGAACTGAGAACGGGGAGTCTAGGACGAGTAGTTCCCGAGATATGGTGGTTTTAAGTTTGACAGCTGTCACTTCAAAGATTCAAGATTCAAGATTTCAGTTTTCAGATTCAAAAATCAAGATTCAAGATTCAAGAATCTAGGATCGAAATAAAGGATCGAAATCAAGGATCGAAACCAAGGATTGAAATCAAGGATCGAAATCAAGGATCGAATTCAAGGATCGAAACCAAGGATCGAAATCAAAATCAAGGATCAAAATTGTATCAGTATTTTAATTAAAAAATCATGCTCTGAAACATCACGTAAATCAGAAAATGATGTAAAAGGTCCCTTAGGGACTTTAGGGATGTTTAGTTTATAAATTATGGTCACCCTTTAGAAAGAGACACACCGCCCAAGTTTTATCTCTCAAGCGGACCGCGTTTTCTGTCTCAATTAACCTTCCAGTTACGTAGGTATATAACTTCCTTGGTCATGTCACCAAAACATCCCTGCGTTAAGATTGTTTCCGTCCTAAGGCAGGATTAAAACAAGGTTGATTTAGGCCTGATTTATGCCTGCGTCAGTCTTACTTCAGTCTTATCTTAGTACGGACGAAAGTAATCTTACTTTGACATTGCTCTAAGACTTGGTAATACGACAGCAGCATGATCTAGCCCCAAAGTAAGCAGAGCTTGAGTTATGGGAACTACATGATTGATATAAGAATAGATATTATACTATTTGCATTGCATGCTACAGGCTTCGGTTCAGAGATGTTTAATTACAATTGCGCAAGATTGCCGCTTTATGTAAGTAATCAAATGACACAGCTTTACGCAAATTACACTTACCATGTACTTTCAGCTTAGTGCTGGTAGATACCGACCGGCGGTTCTTCGAACTTCTTGCAACTAGCCGATACTCTGCCGCAGACGACATTAAAGGGTTGGACAGTATCAGCCCAAAGTAGTTGTAGCCGAAATCAACCTGCGTGGTATTATTCTCCAATATCGCAAAATTATTCCTTTCCCAATTGACGCTAGTCATTATATCGGTATGCGCTCTAGCAATCAGTCGTACTTCCTCGCCTAAAACGGCTTCAACTTCATCCGGAAGAAACTCTTCGATTACTGGTAGGAGCTGACGCTTCTCATTAGCGTCACCTACCAGAACATCGGCAAAGCTGGACAGATATCCTTGGTCTGTTCTCGTCACGATGTAGTAGACCCCTGCATCTGATGGTTTGGCATTCATAATTGTTATACGTGAACTGGTCCCATTGTTTTCTATTGACGTTCTCCGATCTTTTAGTATAATATCATTATTTTTAAACCAGGTAAACTCTTTTGATGTAAAAGTGAAAATGGCTTCCATCATAATCTTTTCCCCTTTGTTTACATTTACGTTCCTCAAATGTTGAACAACTCCAGGGCCGGTGTATTTTTTGTTGTGGTAAAAGGCACCATCGCTTATCTTTCGTGGTGCGACATACAAGTGGCCCTTTACTGATATGTACTGTTTGTCGTGTCGGCATTCTATGGTGTAAATCCCTTGGTCGCTAGTTGTAACGTGAGTGATTTCTAGGCGATGCCAGGCGCTGTTCTTGATAATAGATATTCGCTCGTCATCCGACTGTAAGGTGCAGCCGTCTTTGTGCCAAGTGCAAGTGGGCTTCAGGTCTTGAACCACTTTGCACTCAAAGAGTGCAGTTTCGTTTTCCAATGTAATGATATCATCCACCTTTTCTTCTACATCGAGCAACACCATGGGTGCCTCAGGTTCTACTACTTCTTGTCCTATTTCAACAGGTGGTATTGCTTTATGAAAAAAATAGTTTATAAAAATTTACAATGAAACCATTATTTAGTAATTTAAAAGAAAAACAAAATATTATTAACAATTCTAAAAAGTTCCACAGATGCCAGTGCAAAATTGCATGTGCTTTTTCGTGCTTTTTAGTTTTCGCGAATAAGTGCTCTCATTCTACTATAGTGTACTCAAGCTTTGAAAGCACTATAGTGTACTCAAGCTTTGAAATAATAATAGGTTAAACGATATGAATCCAGGAGATTTATTTTCAGTGAAAAATACTCACGTCCTTTTCGGTCCATTCCTGAAGACATCATTTTAGGGAGGGATAAACTTCTCTTTCGCTTGCTATAATTATACTTGGGAGGTCCGTCTACAATAGAAGAAATAGGATTAAAAAAGCGAAAGTCACTTGTTTAATGCTTATCAAATATTATGCGATAAGGGACCTTATTGATACATTGGACAATTATCGTCTAGGTTGGTGTCAACAGCTGCAAAAGAGCATTTCATCAATAAAAGCTGAGGCACGAAAACCTAAACGATATATCGCGCAGGCTGAATTCGATAAATCAGGATTAAGTTTAGTTTCAAGAGTAAACTACTGTTTGTTTGAATATTTTGACCCTTATAACCAGGATAATTTGTATGGACATAATAATGTTCGGTTGCGCTTTCTAAACAATTGTATTTCGAATTATGTCGGCTAGCTTAATTAGATTACTCGACTTAAAGAGTAAAAACTCAATCCACTTTTGCTCGAATCCAGCCTTAGTTAAGTTAGTTCTTATAGTAGAGGTAAAGAAAGGCAGATTAGGCAAGTGTCACTAGACCACTTACTTCCCGGATTATGGCGTTCATAATAGAAATTGCAAGTTAATTTTACTTCATAATCAAACTGGAAAGAGTTCTTTGTTCTTAGAACTTTATTAAACTTACCCACTTAGGTACTTTATGCATCGACAGATCTAATAATCAATCCGTCTAGCGGAATTAGTGATTCTATGTGTTAAACACATAGGGCCTTACTTATGAAAGATGTTGAAAGTGAAACACATTTTAAACAACGTCCTGTCTTTATTTGTGGATAGTGACAAACAGAGACAGGACGTTGTTCAACTAGTGTTCAACTTCAAACATCTTTCATAAGTAAGGGGGATAGGCTTTACCATACCACGAAGTCGTAGTCTGACAGAACTCATAAAAAATCCAGATTCTCAGCCCATGCTGACCCAGTTAGTGCAAGTTAGTAAGTTGAATAATGTTAATAATCATGCCCACGTTGAAAAGGTAAGTAACAAGTAGGTAAGTAGATACCTAGGTACCACAGACAGCATACCTACTCGTAGTTTTAGATTATCTTGTTACTTGGTATTCAAAACAGTGCATTGAAAGCGCACTCAAATAGGGTTTTCTCTAAGTACATTCATTACAGCTATCAGTTGAGTCACCGTGCATATAAGGCTGGCCAAGGTGAGTCGAGGTCGCAACGCCAAAAACAAGCTGCAGACCTTGCAATTGCTCGCCTTATTTTAATACTATTTTAAAGACATACATCAAACCCTCCAACCTAAAATTAGCGCATTGATGAGTGGAACTTCAAACATTATTACGTCTGAGCTTCGGTAAAATAAAGATGAATTTTAAATCCACTATGACACATACAGGCCTAAGCTCACAACTCTCTTTAACACTTGAATTGAACGTGTATCAATCAAGTGCCCTGTCAGAGTGTCAGCTGTCGTTTAAACAAGACAACTTATCTGTACCGTTCGCAAATTCATCAACTCTTTGCTTGAGGATTTAATATGTGAGTCCAGCCCACCAAAAACTCGCTAGCGACCCTAAAAACGCATCCAGTATCATAATATTTTCAGGACGATTCTGGGGCTGCCTGGCTTCCACAGTACTTCAGGGCCCCAAATCCTCTATTTTACAACGTCAACCATTCAAGTATTGCCGCTGCGTTTTGTTTCGTTTTCCAAAATGACAGTAATTTTCAAAACCGGTCATGACCCCCATGACCCCCCCCCCACCCCCCACCCCACCCCTGGGACCGCGCTTGACTTGACTTGACCATGACGGAAGTCTTTAGGCGGTCTAAAAACTACATCATTAGAGTTGAGCTTTGAAAAAGAGTTGGCCGAGTATAGGACTTCGACTTTCGATCCGAAGGTCGTGGCTTAGGATTTTTCGTTTCGAAAATGTATATACGCACACGAGCTTTAAACAGTAAAGGAAATCTCCGCGGCTTAGTCAGCCCCACACGTATTGATCATGTCTTTCCTGTGGATATGGCCGGTTAAGCTGAGAGGATGGTTCAGGAACTGGGCAAGCCTACTCCATCTCAAACAATGTCCCAGGCACTAGTATTCCGTATAAGTGTAGGCAAAGATTGCCTCCTGACACTGTATATAAGTCATCTTAAAGGCCTAAGTTTTTTTTTGAAGATCACTAGCTCATACGAACTTAGGTTCTTGAGAAACTGTAGTTATGCCGATTGTACAACAAGTTTGAGTGCATACGTTGACAACATACCGAGTGAAAATCGGAGCACAAAATCAACCTTGCATGTATGCATACGTACTTAATAGGTAATTTTTGCTAATCTCGATGTGGCCTACATGCTACTGGTTTCCATATAAGACATGGTGTGTCACCGACATATAATTAGGTATGTCTGGAATTTATTTTTTAAATGTCCCTGCAGGACTAACTAATTAATTAGAGTAGAAATCCTGAAAAGAGCTAAGCCTGTCTTCCGTTATTTTTCTACAACCCTATACAGGCAAAAGAAGTAGGTGTTGAAACTTTGCGAATGAAAACAAATACAAATGACTAGGTAGTAAGTAGCATGGATGTATATTGCTTTACCTGGGCCTGTATTCTACTAGATGACAACCGCTTTGGTTTGGTTCGATCTCTTAAATGTCAGCCATTTGGTGAAATAGTAGAATAGCTTTTCAAAAATTTGTTCTGCCAAAGTTCAAAACCTCACCACAACTGAGTCGTTTGTTATTAGTAGTCATGGAAACAGTCGCTTTAGTTGAGGTTTTGGTTGAGGTTGATAAAAAGTTCGGTACGAGAATCGACGCCCTGGGCAGCTTCTGTGAATTTGTCAGGCAGGAAGCGCGAGCACTATCGATTTTATCGGACGAGCTTTGTGCGGATAGCAGTAATCAACCTACTGCAATTATTTCCATGTTTTTGCATTTTTATTTAGTCATCTTTTTATCGACTTTATAAGGTTCAGATAAGCAACTTTTTCTTGTGGTTCTTTTTTTTTAAACTTTTTTTTTAGGAAGTTGTGATTAGAATAAGCTAATATTATAGACCAAGAAATAAGGATCTCCTTATTTTAATATAAAAAAGACAGACAAATAATAATCTATGTCTATATCTATACTTCTATACTAATTATATAAAGCGGAAGAGTTTGTTTGTTTGTTTGAACGCGCTAATCTCAGAAAATACCAGTCGGATTTAAAAAAAATTCTTTCTGCATTTGATGGCTAAACTCTTGAGGAAGGCTACTTTTCATCATCATCATCATCATCATATACCATCACTACGGGGGCAACGCCGTGAGGGCACTGCTTGCAATAAATAAATATAAAAACAAAACGGCTACGTCACGTTTCATAGATAAAAAAATTGTCTATGACACCGTGTTTACATACTTACCTAATTACGCCGAGGTTATACTTACTAGGTACAAGTTATATCGAGTTTATTAGTCGATATTTTGCTTATTCTTAGGTTATTTTGGGAATAATATACTCAAGAATCTAATCCAATAGGGAACTCCCACAATTTTTTTTTTATGATTTTATACGATAGGTTATATCGTTAAATAACCGTAACAAAAATTCCAGCGCCGAAAAACTAGAATTTTATAATAAAAATATTTTTTAAAATTTACCAACATTTTCATGCACTTGAAACGGACGTGACGTCACAAGTCACAGCAATTACACGCGCTTGTAGGTAGAAAAAAAACGTTCTGTCGAGTTTGAAGGAGTGTGACGTCACAGCACATGTGACAAATAGCGTTGCGTTTCAAGTCTAATGAAATTCCCACTATATTTTTGCACTTTTTAATTATTAATTTCTAAGCGAAAATGAAATACTTAATATTAAAAAATAATTACACACACATAATTCTAAAGCCATAATGTTCATAGAAAAATACGTTTAACCCGCTTTTGAATCAGACGCATATTGCCTATTGAGATGTAAAATGTGGACAGAGTAGATGCAAAGACAATAAATCACAGAATGTTTTTTTACGGTCATCGTGATAAGGCGCGGCTGACAAGTACTTAGTGGACTCAGATAAGCTGACGGAGCCTAATATGACTTTGTCTATGAAGCAATATTTTAAAACAAAGTGAAAAGACTCGCATTATTCGTAAACTATCAATGTAGTAACTGTTTTATGCATAAAACAAGTTCACTAGAGAGTTGTTTCCAATAACCCTGTGACTTGACAGTCAGCCGGGTAAAAACAAAAGAACGCTCGCGTGGTGCAAAATTTTGGGCCCTACCAAGGGAACTAGGAAAGCTACGAGTACCTACCTACCTTTTCTTTTGTAGGTAGAAAGTTTTGTTCTTTGTTCATTCATAGTTAATTTTGAAGAAAAAAAGAATTGTATTTTTAGATTTTTGAAAAAAGTCCAGTTATCCTGAAAAATAACTTTTGTCCTAAATCGACGAATCCAGGAGAGCCTGCAGCTTCTGATAGTAATAGTATTATTTATTACCTACCTACACTCAGTATGGGAGTGTTAGTATCCGATTATTATTAAATCATAACTATGGTTAGTTTTAGAAGCGTAATAAATAAAGAGATAATTCTTAGCAGTTATATACCAAATACCCAAAATTAGCATAGCAATGTGTTAGAAGATTAAACCCTGAAGGCTGATGAATTAATTAAGTGACGTACCCAAACAGTGCCGCTTTCATAGTCCAGAGATCACCTGTTTACACAACATAACTTAAAAATTGGGTGGGTGACCGATAATGGTTTCATAATAAACCAAGAGGGGCTATAGGAGATATAAATTCAAAACCTTTCGTATGAGAAAAAAAACTAAGAGGCTCAGAAGGAAAATGATTCAAGTACTTACCTATATAGGTAGGTAAGTACTATAAGTATCATTTTCCATTATACTTAAATATATTATATTACGCTAGAATCATAAACACACTGCGACGCATCCCGCTGAGTTGTGCGCCGTTTTTCATTGTATGCAAGTATATCAATTTGTATAGAAAACACGCATAGTACAACACACTGACAACGCATCGACGTGCGACGATTTACAATGATAAAATCTGCAGATCTGCACAACGAAGCGGGGTGCATTGCCAGTGTTAGAACCGCCTTATAGAGTTGTCTGACGCACCCTTTCGCTTTACAATACAGAATCCACAGAGATTGTTTGTTTAACAGAAGAATCATAACAAAACAGTGACTATAAAGGAGTGCCTACTTGTGTTCACGTGTTTTTACCGTGCTTATAAACAATACCAAACATTATTATGTCTGCATGCTGATTCAGACTTCCAAATTAGCATCCGATTCGATGATTTCAGTGTTGTTACTGAAAAATATACCTAAACACATGACATCCTTTTTTACCACCGAAGAAAAAGAGAAACGAGTGAAACAGTCGTATCGTAGTCGAATTGAGGTTTCGAATTTTCAATTTGATTGAGCTGAGTAAAAAATGAAGCAAACATGACGAGCCGCGAGCCAGGGGCCCTAGCCATATTACACGATCTATCGTCGCTGTAGAATAGAACACTTCAAAATGTATAGGAATTGACGTTCTGACCACGTGACTCATCTACTTGAAACGTCAAATCCCATACATTTTGAAGTGTTTCTATTCTACAGCGACGATACATAGTGTAATATGGCTAGGGGGGCAGGCTCGTCAACTCACAAAACCGCGGTATGGCAATGATACCTACACCGGCGAGCTTTGCCGACGAGCCATAAGACCGCGGTTTTACTCGCTCGTCGATCAGGGCCTGATAGATGAAAACAAAACATGGTTAAGACCATTATTCCCTGAGAGCCTGATACCATCACTCCTAAAAGCTTTCTTATCGTAGTAGGTAATAGCCGGTTCCTCCAGCTACAATTTGGGAAACTGGTTTGGGCAAAGGGCAGTTGAATCACTCATTAAGGAGATAGAGATACCTCGCGCATTTCAAACTTTTAAGACGGGAAATTACTTTTAAAAATAGAATTATTTTTTTAAATTTTACAAGACAAAACATCAACATTTCTAAACTTTTACAAGTGGTAAACGAGTAACGACCTCTAATCAAGCCAAGATAAGATTTATTTTTATTTGAAAAGATTTGCTTAAGTACCTCAATTGTACACAAACAAGATTTGTATACCAGTAGTAGAAACACCTAGCTCTTAAGACGATTCCAAGTGATACTCGAAGTGATCTTATTGAATAAATGAATTTGACTTTGAGTTCTGATGATATCCATGAGGATAGGAGAGAACCGGTTACAGCTCCCCGATCGCTGAGTGCGTTGGCGCCCCTAGAGCCTTGTCGAAATGTCTAGCTTGCTTTGGTTGTTTTTTATAAACCCTACCTAGATATCCGGATTGAATCAGGGATGGCTGTACCAATTAGTCTAGTAGATTGTATCGATTTATGGGCGTGGCATAGACTAGGACAGTTCATTTCTCCTCGTATGTTTTATTTTTAATATTTTTGCTATGATTCTCATAATGCAGCTAGTATTAGTAGGCACCTACTTTTTTGGGTTTTGGTTGGCAATGATCCCGTTTCAGTTAAGCAATAAGATTGTTTACAGCAATTCCCTACATTTAGCCACAATCTATGAAAATAATTAGATGTCTAGAATACATTAGTTTTGTTTCTTTAAATAAAGCTAATTTTATATTTATTTATTTATAGTATTCTTACGGAAAATGAAGGTTAAAAGCAAAAAGCATTTCAAAAACCGTGTGACGGTTTTTAACCTACAAGTAGGTAAGTACCTAAGTAGGTATACCTACTTAGGCTATTTTTTGTTTGAAATACTTACCTACTACCTAGGTAAGTATACCTACCTAAGTATTTCAAACAAAAAATGAACAAACTCTTCAAAAACAAAACAAAATAACCCATCATAACTGGTAAGAACCTATTCTAATTAATCATAGGTGTTCTATAACAATTGCAAAAAATTCAACTAAGCATTTCGATTATTAATTAGGTAGGTAGGTAGGTACCTAAATTTACTTAAGTATATACTTAAGTATATTATACTTATACTTACAGGCTGAATTTTTGAGACGGGGCAGTAAGGGCAGCTACCTTAACCGTTGTAGCTAGAGGAAAACGTTCTTAGGAGACTATCCTTAATTTTTGAAGATATTTCGACCTGCATTCACAGATTTTGAAAAATGTACAGTCAGCGAGAAAATGGGCAATTTACACAAAAACTTTTTTTGATGCCAATCGATCCAGTTTCATCTAAGGATTAAAAGGCTCTTTCGGACTAACTGAGGTAAGAGTACTAGAAAAGTCAAAAATTGCTAAAATGTACTTTTGAGACGGAGCAGTAAGGGCAGCTACCTTAACCGTAGATACAGGAAAACGTTCTTAGGAGACTAACCTTATTTTTGAAGACATTTTGACAAAATAATGAAAAATTATGACAAATGACAAAATGATTTCGTACGAAATGTATGATCAAAGTTTTTTTGCGTTTTCTGACTTTTCTAGTAGGTACCTACCTACTCTGGCCTCAGTTGGTCCGATAGAGTCTTTTAATCCTTAGATGAAACAGGATCGATTGGCATAAAATTTTTTTTTTGTTTAAATTGCCGATTTTCTAACTGACTGTAAATTTTTTCAAAATCTGTGAACGCAATTCGAAATAAGTACATATCTTCAAAAGTTAAGGATAGTCTCCTAAGAACGTTTTCATGTAGCTACAACGGTTAAGGTAGCCCTTACTACCTTGTATCAAAAGTACATTTTAGCGTTTTCTGACTTTTCTAGTAGGTACTCTAAGCTCAGTTGGTCCGAAAGAGCCTTTTAATCCTTAGATGAAACAGGATCGATTGGCATCAAAAAAAGTTTTTGTGTAAATTGCCCATTTTCTCGCTGACTATACATTTTTTTCAAAATCTGTGAATGCAGGTCGAAATATCTTCAAAAATTAAGGATAGTCTCCTAAGAACGTTTTCCTCTAGCTACAACGGTTAAGGTACTCGTAGCTGCCCTTACTGCCCCGTCTCAAAAATTCACCCTGTAAAGTTTATTGTATGTATTATGTAGTTTTACTTGTTTATCTATAATAACTTTCGTCTAATTTGATAAAATATCCCTCAAGATCAACAAGTAAAATACCCTAATACAAAAAAAACATATCCACTATCAGGAACCAATAGCGAAAATTTCTAGGAATGCATCCCTGATCGACCAAGAAAATAATAAATTGTCGATGTTCATTTTTTTTTAAGTTAAAACTACGAGTATCATAAAGTCTTTTTTAAACTTGACCCAGTGCACAAAATAACTTGTAGCTACACTGGACACCACGAGCACGACCTACAGAGAAAGTGAATTTATATCTCCATTAAATCGACAGCCGTGAAAATATCACAGTCATACGCAAAAAATTGAGGAGGTAACTAATATAGGTTCAGATTTTGGAATAGTAAAATGATTAGACTCACGCGTAGCCATGATGGAGCACGGCGATTCACTTTAGCTCGATTTATTTTGTTGTAGTTTGGTATGTGCACTACGCGCGGCAGACCCGGCCCGATTGAGGGGGGCAGGCAGGCATGCAGCGGCCGCGGGCAAGTGACAGTGCAGGCTCGCACACGGAGGAAGGCTCGTTGGCGCCTGCGCAGATCCTGCAGACTTTCCACTAAACCCCGCTTGCTAAGGCTCTTTGTCAAGCTTTAGCTAGACTTCGCTCGTTGGAAACTCTACCTTCAATAGCTTCGAATAGAACTCTACCTTAGGCAAAAAAGTTTCGCAAAATAAGGCGAATGTTGAAATGCTTTCAAAGTTTTAGAAAATGTAATAGTAAGGTAGGTACTACCTACGTTGTTTCGCAATGATGAAATGTATATTACAAAATAAAATCAAATCAAACCACGTTTTTTTTTTTAATTTTTTAGAATGTCGTTTAGTTGAGAGCTACCTACCCTGAAAGTTTCAGCCAGATAGTTTATCGAAAAATGCTCGAAATTTGAGTTGCAAGATTCCAACCAGAACGACAGACAGACAGACAAACAAGAATGAAAACGTGGTAATATCAGTCTTTCTGTACAAACACAAAAGCAAGCGTGTCGAAATGAGACTCGGCGATCCTTGTATGGAAAACCATTATTGTCCATATAAATAAACACAAAACTGCCGTTTCGTGATGTTACATTACCTACCGGCTGGTTATACTTAGGTGATGTAATTCATGAACTACTACATTATTTACTTAGAAATGTACCTACTTACCTAGTCAAGATTGGTTCTCGGATCTTAGAAATGTACTTATGTAGAGCTGTTTAAAAAAAATTGGTGAGTACTTAACTAAGTTATTGGTAAAAGGATCTATGTGAGGTAGATATTTAATTATTAAATCGTGTAACATTTAACTAGGTACCTAAGTGATTCACTTTATGTTATTATTTAGATTAAGGCATTATTTATCTAGGTTTCTGTTACACTTTTGTTCCGAAAAAACTTACCTACCTAAAACGAAATGTAAGTAGGTAAGCAAATTGAATTTTTAACTTTTAACAGCAGAAATGACGTTTTTTTTTTATTTGTTCTGAAGTAGGTAATTTTTGGGAACATTTCCAACTAGGAACCTATTAGGTAAATACTTACTTCCATAATATAAATAAGTACTTAATAACTTAAAATAATAGAAATATGCTCGAATTTTAAATGATTTTGGTACCTATTACATTTGTATGAATAATTCGTCCGGCCCCTTGATGCCTCAATGGTATTCCATTATCGTTACAATAAATAGATAGAATAGAGAACAATAAATACAATAAATAAATAGATAGAATAGAGAACTTACCTACCTAAAAGTCACAATGTTTCCCAATGTTTATTTATATATGTACGGACTTAAGCTGGGAACAAATTATCGGACGCGGCTGACGGACGCGGCTGACAGCCGCGACTGATAAGTGTGCACACCGTCCGAACACCCAGCGGGCCAGATTGCCTTCGGACGTCTGAAGGTCCAAGGACGCGTCCGCGACTTTCGTCAGATAATGTGCACAGTTCTATGTTCGTTCTATATCCAGATACCTATTCAGTCGCGGCTGTCTGCCGCGTCCGTAAGCCGCGTCCGACAGTATGTTTCCAGCTTTAAGCGTCCTTGGACCTTCAGACGTCCGAAGGCAATCTGGCCCGCTGGGTGTTCGGACGGTGTGCACACTTATCAGTCGCGGCTGTCTGCCGCGTCCGTAAGCCGCGTCCGATAATTTGTTCCCAGCTTTATGGAATATCCTCCAAGCACAGATGCGCTCAGTTGTGAATGCCACTAGCGGTCCGGTCACCCATGTACCTAAATTAAAACCGATGGAACGCCACCTATCTTCAACGATCTATCAAGAACGTGCAAGATACGTTAAAAGTTAAAATAACTGATTAATTAAGTAGAAGTATCCACAATATCCCAATACCTAACACTGAAGTTACCGTACCGTCTTATCGTATGCTAGCCTCAGCATACTATTAATGGAACAACAGCGAGGTATTATCGAATATGTCATGCTCATTTGCATTTAAAACTACTTACCGGCAATGAATAATGGCCCATTACGTACTTTCTAAGATTAGGGAGATAGCTACACGTACTTCTAAGAAAACATATTCCCACGAAGGTAAATTAAGGAACTCTAATTTATTTTTAAAAGTATTATAGTCGTATTGCTCATTATACGGACTAAAAGTGAAGGAAAAAATGTCATTTTTCCTTCAATTTTGATTAGTTTTGATGCGTTTTATGTCAAAATTGAAGGAAAAATGACATTTTTTCCTTCACTTTAGTCCGTATAATGAGCAATACGACTATAGGTACTTAATTATACATTAGGTACACTTACGTATGGCCTCGTATTTGTAGGTTGCTCATTGTTATGATACCTACGTACAATAAAGAAATATATGGTTTCATTTTGAATACGTGAAATCCCTAGTGCGTATCACTGGACACCATTGCATAATGTGCCATGTACCAACCTTCACGCAACGCACCCTTAAATAAAGAACTTGACGACAAACAAAGAAATAAATTTCAATTGACAGTTCGACAAAAAACAGAAGTAAATTTTTTCAACAGCAAAATTTTCAACTAAGTAATTTAAAAATTAAAAGTGTGTTTTTCCCCAATGGAGACATTAAATCGTATAACCAGCACATTCGGGAATGTGAGGACTGCTATCAAAAACAAGAACTCGTCGGAACGCCTGCAGAGTCTGAAGAAGGATATTCAAACACTTAGCACTGAGCTCGTGGTACTCGGTAAGGAAAACCATGATCAGTTCATCAGATCCCTCGCCATGGAGGGCTACCTGGCCCTGCTGTCGGCGAAAACGATGCCCGTGTCTCTCATAGAAAAACGAAACATTCTCCACGTAGCCTTCGATAAACTGAAACAATTCGCACTTCGTGATGAATGCTTGTTTATCACCCTGAGAATCCAGAATCTTCTCTGCTATTACCTCATCCAGCTGGATCAGATCACACTCGCCAGAGACATCCTCGAAAGCATGGAAGACCTCTACGACAAAATAAGCAACTCACAACCTGATAAGTTCCTCGACGCAGAAGATCTGTTTACCACAGAAACTATTTCTAATATCAAGAGAGTCAACCCCGAAAAGATAGACAAAGTGATCACAAACAATGTTCAAATGCAAGCGTTCCTGTACAACAAGCTGAATATGCAAGACAAGTACACTCTCTACAATCACACGGCTCTGCGCAGACAGCTCGAGATGAAGGAGGGGACGCCGCAAGACTGGGCGCTACGGACGGCGAGGCTCGGGAACTACTTTACGTATCTGAACCAGGTGGGCAACGCGCGCCACCACCTCTGCGCCGCGTACCACGTGCTACGGACCTGCCATGACAACTGCAAACTCATGCCCGAAGAGTTTGTTCTGCAGAAGGCTGACTTCGAAATGCATTTCTTGGAGCTAAGCCACCATTGGGTCAAGTTCGGGCTAACTCTCTTTAAGCTGTCTAAGAAAAAGATACTAAACCGATACTTCTCGAGCCCGTCGTCTAGAGCTGATCTGTGGAAGACCGTCGACTTGCTCGAGGAGAGCGCTACCGGGAACGAGATGTTCGAAGAAGAGAATGCAAAAGATTTGGGCGCAGAGAAATCTGGGGAAGGTGACTGCGCCCAGGAGAAGCTGTTTACATTTCCGTCTTTGGATTTAAAAGATATGGAGAGCAGAGTGCCTTTGGGGATGGTCTGTAACGTGGAGGAAGCTCGAAAGCTTTTCGCTTTTACGCACAAGTGGCTTATGAGAGCCAAACATTATTATGACTTCGAGCATCACTCCGCTCAGTACATATCATGTTCTTTACAGCTGGCGGAGCTATATGAGCACCTTGCTTTCTTTGAAAGAAACATCGATAATCAGTACAGCATTCAGAAGCGCCGAGCAGACGTACTAGAGACCCTCAACTCTTTACTGAAGACGTGCGACAACGTGATGTCTGTGCAGATAGACGTAATCAGGGAGCTATCGCAAGTGCAGCTGGAACTGATGGCTCTTAACCTCCAGAAGTTGTGGCGGGAGGAGTCACAGACCAACATATTCAACTTGGATACTGACGCGGATTCGATAATCAACTCTTTAGATTCAGAGTCGAATAAGACCCTGACGGAGAAGACATTGAACACGTCGTGCAAGAACATGTTTCTGAGGAAGATGGAAGCGGCTACTTCTATTAACGGCAAGCTGTTCAGACTGAGTGGTCAGCTGGTAGCCCGCACACCCTCGCAGCTCAGTTTTGGAACGGGCCTTTTGAGAAGTTAAAACTATGAACCTCGCTAACCAAACGTGTTTTCTACATTTAATTGCAACCAAACATTTTAAGAAACTATTGAAAATTCCAAACAAAATAGAAAACATTGTTTGGACAACTATTGAGAAATAAAAACTGTTATGTTACTTAAATTTTTCATCTCATTTTTTACCTTACTGTCGTAATATTTAGAAATATGTAGTCTCTATTTATTTATAGCATCAAGCTAAGCAGAACTTAAAAAGTATGGGGCCGGTGGGCCAGTTTCCACCAAAGCGAAGAGAAGATGTTGCAAATGACTTATGAAATCATTTTCCACATCTCGGAGCGCATCGCAAATGTAAACTTCCGTCGTAAACATTAAGTTACCAATTGCGCAGCCTCGTGACGAGCTGCCTCATCTTGAGCATGCCGCGGGCTGCGGAAAGTACATGCATCTGCACTTGAGCCCACATAATGTCGTATCGAGCGGCAACCCTAAACCCGAGCCACGATTTTCTCAATTACTCAATAACCACCATGGTTGAGGAAAAATAATCTTTAGAGAAATGTTCATGCGAAAACGCATAACTTCCCCACCGTACCACCGACGATATTTCATTGCTTATTATTTCCCAAGAATCTTCTTTAAATTGTTCGTTATAATGATACAGTGAAGTTGGATCCCACTTTCTGTGGTTTTCATCTAACTTAATTAAGTCAATACATTTATCTTTATCCATTTAGCCGCGTACCGAGCACACGTACAAACGTCTCCACTGAACGCACGGCTCACACTGAGGCGTCTTTGAGCATGGCCATTTACCGACATAATTTGGCTCGCTGCGCGACCGCCTCGTTTGGTTCAAGTCGCCACAAGCCTCGATTCGCAGCACGGTCTCGCTGGATCTGCCTCGGGTCGAGACAGCCGCTCGGCCCTAGGCTGTCTCGACCCGCAGCAGTGCAAGTGGAGAATGCTGCCCCAGCTCTGAGGCTAGCCGCGCCATGCACCACGAGGCAATTATTGGCCGCGAGACATATTTTGCTGGTATTTTTTGGCGTGCTCAAAGGCGCCTCAGTCAGACTGAGCCGCGCGTCCAGTGGAACAGTCCAGTAGAGACGTACGTTTCGCCTCCGACTAACGCCTAAAATTTAGTGAAAAAATCTAGAACAACTGTTCTAGATTTTTTCTTAAATTCTTAAATTCTTTATTGCACACAAAAAGATAGAATTGCAGATAGTAGGATTATAAAGAAAAGACTTCGCGTGTCTTAAATAATGTTATATTTAATACAATTACTATCATACAATAAACTTCAAAACAACAGCATCGGTTTTTCTGTTCTTACCTCCGTTCCATCTATCCATTACAATACGCAGTAGCGAAAAATCCTCTAGGACAGATAAAAAAAATAATTACATTCATTTTGATGCAAGACTAATTACCTCGTACTAATCAAATTCTGTACATATTCACAGCACCTATTCCACTCAAATAATTTTGTTATTTATAGGAAAAAGATATGATGGCTGTTGAGTTTTGACTATCTACACTTAACGGGAAACACGCTCAATGAGCGTAGAGCTCACAATCAAGAACAAAAATGCCCACAAAACATACCTACTAAGTATTTATTTACTGTAAGATGAATAAGGCCTGTAAATATTTGGCGTGCAACATAGTTTGGAGATATTCAATTGGTTTAAAAATTCTCAGCTTCGGATACCGCATAAAATGAATAATGTAGGTAACAATATAATAATCTAACTAAACCAGCAAGTACCTATCATTTATCAATCCAAGTTAAATGCAAAAAAACCACACTATAATTTAGACAGCACTACAATACATGATGTGGTAGTTCTTTTTATACCCAGCAGGTATAAATATACAACAAAACACAATTGTGGGGTGCCATGTTTTTTTCAACAGGGGTTGGTCCGGGAAAAGTTTCTACAACGCCCCTTCACTACGAGACGAAGACAAAACAAAATGGCGTCTTGGTAGATTATTTGGTGTTAAATTATTTTGTTTAATGTAACTCAAAAACCGTATTATTAGTCTTGCACCAAAACCATGTTAACATGACAGTATGTATTTGGGACTTACATTTTTCGGAATTTTACGGAGTTGTCCCGATATTCCATACAAAATGCTACATATTAGAAAACCTTACGATTTTGTCGACCTCTCTTAAAATTGAGGAGGTAACTAATATAGGTTCAGATTTTGGAATAGTAAAATGATTAGACTCACGCGTAGCCATGATGGAGCACGGCGATTCACTTTAGCTCGATTTATTTTGTTGTAGTTTGGTATGTGCACTACGCGCGGCAGACCCGGCCCGATTGAGGGGGGCAGGCAGGCATGCAGCGGCCGCGGGCAAGTGACAGTGCAGGCTCGCACACGGAGGAAGGCTCGTTGGCGCCTGCGCAGATCCTGCAGACTTTCCACTAAACCCCGCTTGCTAAGGCTCTTTGTCAAGCTTTAGCTAGACTTCGCTCGTTGGAAACTCTACCTTCAATAGCTTCGAATAGAACTCTACCTTAGGCAAAAAAGTTTCGCAAAATAAGGCGAATGTTGAAATGCTTTCAAAGTTTTAGAAAATGTAATAGTAAGGTAGGTACTACCTACGTTGTTTCGCAATGATGAAATGTATATTACAAAATAAAATCAAATCAAACCACGTTTTTTTTTTTAATTTTTTAGAATGTCGTTTAGTTGAGAGCTACCTACCCTGAAAGTTTCAGCCAGATAGTTTATCGAAAAATGCTCGAAATTTGAGTTGCAAGATTCCAACCAGAACGACAGACAGACAGACAAACAAGAATGAAAACGTGGTAATATCAGTCTTTCTGTACAAACACAAAAGCAAGCGTGTCGAAATGAGACTCGGCGATCCTTGTATGGAAAACCATTATTGTCCATATAAATAAACACAAAACTGCCGTTTCGTGATGTTACATTACCTACCGGCTGGTTATACTTAGGTGATGTAATTCATGAACTACTACATTATTTACTTAGAAATGTACCTACTTACCTAGTCAAGATTGGTTCTCGGATCTTAGAAATGTACTTATGTAGAGCTGTTTAAAAAAAATTGGTGAGTACTTAACTAAGTTATTGGTAAAAGGATCTATGTGAGGTAGATATTTAATTATTAAATCGTGTAACATTTAACTAGGTACCTAAGTGATTCACTTTATGTTATTATTTAGATTAAGGCATTATTTATCTAGGTTTCTGTTACACTTTTGTTCCGAAAAAACTTACCTACCTAAAACGAAATGTAAGTAGGTAAGCAAATTGAATTTTTAACTTTTAACAGCAGAAATGACGTTTTTTTTTTATTTGTTCTGAAGTAGGTAATTTTTGGGAACATTTCCAACTAGGAACCTATTAGGTAAATACTTACTTCCATAATATAAATAAGTACTTAATAACTTAAAATAATAGAAATATGCTCGAATTTTAAATGATTTTGGTACCTATTACATTTGTATGAATAATTCGTCCGGCCCCTTGATGCCTCAATGGTATTCCATTATCGTTACAATAAATAGATAGAATAGAGAACAATAAATACAATAAATAAATAGATAGAATAGAGAACTTACCTACCTAAAAGTCACAATGTTTCCCAATGTTTATTTATATATGTACGGACTTAAGCTGGGAACAAATTATCGGACGCGGCTGACGGACGCGGCTGACAGCCGCGACTGATAAGTGTGCACACCGTCCGAACACCCAGCGGGCCAGATTGCCTTCGGACGTCTGAAGGTCCAAGGACGCGTCCGCGACTTTCGTCAGATAATGTGCACAGTTCTATGTTCGTTCTATATCCAGATACCTATTCAGTCGCGGCTGTCTGCCGCGTCCGTAAGCCGCGTCCGACAGTATGTTTCCAGCTTTAAGCGTCCTTGGACCTTCAGACGTCCGAAGGCAATCTGGCCCGCTGGGTGTTCGGACGGTGTGCACACTTATCAGTCGCGGCTGTCTGCCGCGTCCGTAAGCCGCGTCCGATAATTTGTTCCCAGCTTTATGGAATATCCTCCAAGCACAGATGCGCTCAGTTGTGAATGCCACTAGCGGTCCGGTCACCCATGTACCTAAATTAAAACCGATGGAACGCCACCTATCTTCAACGATCTATCAAGAACGTGCAAGATACGTTAAAAGTTAAAATAACTGATTAATTAAGTAGAAGTATCCACAATATCCCAATACCTAACACTGAAGTTACCGTACCGTCTTATCGTATGCTAGCCTCAGCATACTATTAATGGAACAACAGCGAGGTATTATCGAATATGTCATGCTCATTTGCATTTAAAACTACTTACCGGCAATGAATAATGGCCCATTACGTACTTTCTAAGATTAGGGAGATAGCTACACGTACTTCTAAGAAAACATATTCCCACGAAGGTAAATTAAGGAACTCTAATTTATTTTTAAAAGTATTATAGTCGTATTGCTCATTATACGGACTAAAAGTGAAGGAAAAAATGTCATTTTTCCTTCAATTTTGATTAGTTTTGATGCGTTTTATGTCAAAATTGAAGGAAAAATGACATTTTTTCCTTCACTTTAGTCCGTATAATGAGCAATACGACTATAGGTACTTAATTATACATTAGGTACACTTACGTATGGCCTCGTATTTGTAGGTTGCTCATTGTTATGATACCTACGTACAATAAAGAAATATATGGTTTCATTTTGAATACGTGAAATCCCTAGTGCGTATCACTGGACACCATTGCATAATGTGCCATGTACCAACCTTCACGCAACGCACCCTTAAATAAAGAACTTGACGACAAACAAAGAAATAAATTTCAATTGACAGTTCGACAAAAAACAGAAGTAAATTTTTTCAACAGCAAAATTTTCAACTAAGTAATTTAAAAATTAAAAGTGTGTTTTTCCCCAATGGAGACATTAAATCGTATAACCAGCACATTCGGGAATGTGAGGACTGCTATCAAAAACAAGAACTCGTCGGAACGCCTGCAGAGTCTGAAGAAGGATATTCAAACACTTAGCACTGAGCTCGTGGTACTCGGTAAGGAAAACCATGATCAGTTCATCAGATCCCTCGCCATGGAGGGCTACCTGGCCCTGCTGTCGGCGAAAACGATGCCCGTGTCTCTCATAGAAAAACGAAACATTCTCCACGTAGCCTTCGATAAACTGAAACAATTCGCACTTCGTGATGAATGCTTGTTTATCACCCTGAGAATCCAGAATCTTCTCTGCTATTACCTCATCCAGCTGGATCAGATCACACTCGCCAGAGACATCCTCGAAAGCATGGAAGACCTCTACGACAAAATAAGCAACTCACAACCTGATAAGTTCCTCGACGCAGAAGATCTGTTTACCACAGAAACTATTTCTAATATCAAGAGAGTCAACCCCGAAAAGATAGACAAAGTGATCACAAACAATGTTCAAATGCAAGCGTTCCTGTACAACAAGCTGAATATGCAAGACAAGTACACTCTCTACAATCACACGGCTCTGCGCAGACAGCTCGAGATGAAGGAGGGGACGCCGCAAGACTGGGCGCTACGGACGGCGAGGCTCGGGAACTACTTTACGTATCTGAACCAGGTGGGCAACGCGCGCCACCACCTCTGCGCCGCGTACCACGTGCTACGGACCTGCCATGACAACTGCAAACTCATGCCCGAAGAGTTTGTTCTGCAGAAGGCTGACTTCGAAATGCATTTCTTGGAGCTAAGCCACCATTGGGTCAAGTTCGGGCTAACTCTCTTTAAGCTGTCTAAGAAAAAGATACTAAACCGATACTTCTCGAGCCCGTCGTCTAGAGCTGATCTGTGGAAGACCGTCGACTTGCTCGAGGAGAGCGCTACCGGGAACGAGATGTTCGAAGAAGAGAATGCAAAAGATTTGGGCGCAGAGAAATCTGGGGAAGGTGACTGCGCCCAGGAGAAGCTGTTTACATTTCCGTCTTTGGATTTAAAAGATATGGAGAGCAGAGTGCCTTTGGGGATGGTCTGTAACGTGGAGGAAGCTCGAAAGCTTTTCGCTTTTACGCACAAGTGGCTTATGAGAGCCAAACATTATTATGACTTCGAGCATCACTCCGCTCAGTACATATCATGTTCTTTACAGCTGGCGGAGCTATATGAGCACCTTGCTTTCTTTGAAAGAAACATCGATAATCAGTACAGCATTCAGAAGCGCCGAGCAGACGTACTAGAGACCCTCAACTCTTTACTGAAGACGTGCGACAACGTGATGTCTGTGCAGATAGACGTAATCAGGGAGCTATCGCAAGTGCAGCTGGAACTGATGGCTCTTAACCTCCAGAAGTTGTGGCGGGAGGAGTCACAGACCAACATATTCAACTTGGATACTGACGCGGATTCGATAATCAACTCTTTAGATTCAGAGTCGAATAAGACCCTGACGGAGAAGACATTGAACACGTCGTGCAAGAACATGTTTCTGAGGAAGATGGAAGCGGCTACTTCTATTAACGGCAAGCTGTTCAGACTGAGTGGTCAGCTGGTAGCCCGCACACCCTCGCAGCTCAGTTTTGGAACGGGCCTTTTGAGAAGTTAAAACTATGAACCTCGCTAACCAAACGTGTTTTCTACATTTAATTGCAACCAAACATTTTAAGAAACTATTGAAAATTCCAAACAAAATAGAAAACATTGTTTGGACAACTATTGAGAAATAAAAACTGTTATGTTACTTAAATTTTTCATCTCATTTTTTACCTTACTGTCGTAATATTTAGAAATATGTAGTCTCTATTTATTTATAGCATCAAGCTAAGCAGAACTTAAAAAGTATGGGGCCGGTGGGCCAGTTTCCACCAAAGCGAAGAGAAGATGTTGCAAATGACTTATGAAATCATTTTCCACATCTCGGAGCGCATCGCAAATGTAAACTTCCGTCGTAAACATTAAGTTACCAATTGCGCAGCCTCGTGACGAGCTGCCTCATCTTGAGCATGCCGCGGGCTGCGGAAAGTACATGCATCTGCACTTGAGCCCACATAATGTCGTATCGAGCGGCAACCCTAAACCCGAGCCACGATTTTCTCAATTACTCAATAACCACCATGGTTGAGGAAAAATAATCTTTAGAGAAATGTTCATGCGAAAACGCATAACTTCCCCACCGTACCACCGACGATATTTCATTGCTTATTATTTCCCAAGAATCTTCTTTAAATTGTTCGTTATAATGATACAGTGAAGTTGGATCCCACTTTCTGTGGTTTTCATCTAACTTAATTAAGTCAATACATTTATCTTTATCCATTTAGCCGCGTACCGAGCACACGTACAAACGTCTCCACTGAACGCACGGCTCACACTGAGGCGTCTTTGAGCATGGCCATTTACCGACATAATTTGGCTCGCTGCGCGACCGCCTCGTTTGGTTCAAGTCGCCACAAGCCTCGATTCGCAGCACGGTCTCGCTGGATCTGCCTCGGGTCGAGACAGCCGCTCGGCCCTAGGCTGTCTCGACCCGCAGCAGTGCAAGTGGAGAATGCTGCCCCAGCTCTGAGGCTAGCCGCGCCATGCACCACGAGGCAATTATTGGCCGCGAGACATATTTTGCTGGTATTTTTTGGCGTGCTCAAAGGCGCCTCAGTCAGACTGAGCCGCGCGTCCAGTGGAACAGTCCAGTAGAGACGTACGTTTCGCCTCCGACTAACGCCTAAAATTTAGTGAAAAAATCTAGAACAACTGTTCTAGATTTTTTCTTAAATTCTTAAATTCTTTATTGCACACAAAAAGATAGAATTGCAGATAGTAGGATTATAAAGAAAAGACTTCGCGTGTCTTAAATAATGTTATATTTAATACAATTACTATCATACAATAAACTTCAAAACAACAGCATCGGTTTTTCTGTTCTTACCTCCGTTCCATCTATCCATTACAATACGCAGTAGCGAAAAATCCTCTAGGACAGATAAAAAAAATAATTACATTCATTTTGATGCAAGACTAATTACCTCGTACTAATCAAATTCTGTACATATTCACAGCACCTATTCCACTCAAATAATTTTGTTATTTATAGGAAAAAGATATGATGGCTGTTGAGTTTTGACTATCTACACTTAACGGGAAACACGCTCAATGAGCGTAGAGCTCACAATCAAGAACAAAAATGCCCACAAAACATACCTACTAAGTATTTATTTACTGTAAGATGAATAAGGCCTGTAAATATTTGGCGTGCAACATAGTTTGGAGATATTCAATTGGTTTAAAAATTCTCAGCTTCGGATACCGCATAAAATGAATAATGTAGGTAACAATATAATAATCTAACTAAACCAGCAAGTACCTATCATTTATCAATCCAAGTTAAATGCAAAAAAACCACACTATAATTTAGACAGCACTACAATACATGATGTGGTAGTTCTTTTTATACCCAGCAGGTATAAATATACAACAAAACACAATTGTGGGGTGCCATGTTTTTTTCAACAGGGGTTGGTCCGGGAAAAGTTTCTACAACGCCCCTTCACTACGAGACGAAGACAAAACAAAATGGCGTCTTGGTAGATTATTTGGTGTTAAATTATTTTGTTTAATGTAACTCAAAAACCGTATTATTAGTCTTGCACCAAAACCATGTTAACATGACAGTATGTATTTGGGACTTACATTTTTCGGAATTTTACGGAGTTGTCCCGATATTCCATACAAAATGCTACATATTAGAAAACCTTACGATTTTGTCGACCTCTCGTTTTTGGTCCATCTTTCATCGCATTACAAATTCTTTAAACACTTACAGCTATATAAAAATATATCCACACTAAAAAAGTAAATTCAAAGGTCTAAGAACAAAATAGTTCCCGATAGCAAATGCGTGCAAAAGGTCGCCTGCCCACTGATTTGCGTCGCTCGCATCGAACCAAAAGACTTTACTACACATTACAGTGAGCACGATAGATCTCGCATTCGTGAAGTTAGCCGTTAGCTGCGCAGTCGAAATTTTACTATGCTGCGCATCGAAACGGCTAACTTTACGAATGCCTAGATCCATCATTCGTACCTACTTGACATTACTGACTTGCAGACTATAAGGCTGAATTTAGTGCTCCGCGGACGGTCCGCACGAGCGAAGCATCGGTCGGTCGACCGTTTAGTGCTCTGTGAACAAACCGTACGGCTCGGACAAGTGTACGATACACTTGTTCGAATCGTCGAATCGTCCACACAGCACTAAACGCGACGATTAGATGCCTAGCTCGTTCCGATTCGGAGTTTGACTAAATTTCGACGCAGCCGACGCGGACAAGTGAACACATACCTTAAAGAGTTCCTTATCTATATCCTCCAAAGGGAATAGAGTGAGAACACCAATCCGTGACTATTAAGAGTTATGTTTATACCAAATCTAATTAAACTTATGATTAATGGAATATGGAAGCGTCTAAACTTCAACGGACAATCAACAGTCTATTGTCAAAGTGGACATAGTCAAACAAAAGTAATAAACATCACTTTCTCTGGGCTACCGAGCTCTGCTCGGGTAAAAATTCGGAGAAAACGAATTTTCCCAGATATGAGATCTGCCATTATATGAGGCCTGCGCCCACGTAAACCGCCAAATTGCATATTTCAAAATAGAGCCGTTTTCGAGAACACAAATATATTTTTATTAGTTGCAAAAAAGCCGAAATTAAAATTACAGTTAATTGTAGTTTTATATTTTTTAGTAAATTGACTATTGAAATTCGGTTCTAATGTATTAAAAATTTGTAATTCTTAAATATGAAAAGTATTAAATCTTGCGTAATAAGGTTGGTGTTTCTCCGTCGAATTAAGACGCCTAGGAAATGGGGAGCAGGATTTTACTAATGGCACCTTTTTGTCCACTGACAAATATGTTAATAAAATACGTGTTATCAAGCTCTATGCGCAAAATGTTACAAAAATATTGTTTTGATCGATAACTATTGATTCACTACAATAACTATTGATTGACAATAACTATTGATTGACGAGTTTTCTTTTCTGATAATTAATATCACCCTTTAGCACAGTAGGTGCGCGAACATAATGAATACTCACCTTTACGTTCCTTTGCATGACTAATGTCCAAAATACAATTTAGGTTACGTTAGGTTACCGGTTATAATGACAAAACAAACGAATAATGCATCTGTGCTATAATGTGGAAACACCTGGCAATAAAAGTCTTCACAATAAAAATCCTAGCGTGTCTTATTATAAATTCGAACTGTGAAAACCTCGCACAAACATTCATCATACATTATCGTGACGTGAAACTTGCCTAATACGCTTAGTCATCAATATTGTAAAATGTTTGTGCAATTAAAAGTAGGTATACACAAAATAATACAAGGAATGTTATTGGAAAAATTCTTATAAGTAGAAAATTTATAAAAGCACTTAAGTAGCTACTTACAAAATTAGTTGGAAAAAGTTATAAGGTAAAAATATTCCGTAGAATCAGGAATGTAAAACTAATCACAAGGTTTAGCTGTATAAGCACGCTTCAGTATAACAGCTATAATAAAAATCGTGCCACAAAGGGGGTACAATTTTGTAAACGGGTCCAAGAGGGGTAGGTACAGTCAGCGTCATCAATCGGTATCCCCCTATTGATTTTAACAAGGACCCTTTTCATTTCAACTTTGGATTTCAGTCGGATTTGCTAGTATAGGAACTCGAGCGAAATTAGATATCCATAAGTATACTAGCAAATCCGACTGAAATCCAAAGTTGAAATGAAAAGGGTCCTTGTTAAAATCAATAGGGGGATACCGATTGATGACGCTGACTGTACATAAGAAATTTTAAAATGAAAATAGTGATATTTTCACTTTAGACATGACATAAATTCAAACATTTATAAGTACAGCTAATTTTAAAATTACAAAAACTATATTGGCCTACCACAATTCGCCAAAACTATTGACTTCAAATGAATATTCTTCAACTTAACTAAAGACTAGACATAAGATCATACTAAATATGGGCAACAGTTTATAAAAAAAAACATGCTTTAACTCTAATCAACGATTTCCTAAAATCGTAAATGTTGATGTTCCTGTACTTATTAAATAACATTTTCATAAAACTAAAAACGAAAATAGACCTTTCATCTCGTCGGCTAAATTCGAAAACTTCGTAACTCCGTCTTTTTGACGAAAACGATTTTTTGATGCAATTTGGTAGAAAATCTAATTCTCTACCAAATTGCATCAAAAAAACATTTGGTTTTCGAATTTAGCCGACCGACGATCTGTTATTTATACTATAACTAATTTCACTATTTTGTTTTTTATATATTAATTCATATAAAAGCATTTTATTCCAATCAATTATACAGGGTGTGGAAAATACTTGGGCCGCTAAGCCATAAGCGCTTCATACAGAGTTACGAACGTCAGACAGAGTCGATTAAGATCAACTTATTTTTTTTACCAATGTAATTTTTTAAACAAATTTACTTTTTAAAAATCTAAAATTGCAATTTTTTTTTTCTTAAAATAAACCTATAGTTTCCAAACCTTTCTAACTATAAAAGAAAAGGGATCACATTTTGGAAGGGTTAACATTTAAAAAGGGTTTGACTTTGTGTAAGTTTTGACTTTATGCGTATTTAATCTTCCGCGTATGATCCAAGAAAAGGTAGTTACCCTTAAGGGCCCAAGAACTTGCCACACCTGTATAATAAGATACTTTTTTTTTGTTTTGTACAGTGAAAGAGTGAACTTATAAGCTACATTTTCACACAAAAATTAAAATACTAACCTTATACATCGCACGCAGACAGATCGAAAAAAAAAATCATCTTTGGCTTTTGGGCCCAACCATGTATGTAGCCTGAATGACCAGCTTTATATAATTAAAAAGGATCAGCGGGGTTTTTGAGGCTGAGGGGGACTGGGCGAGGGTTCGTGCAGTGTCTGGGATTAGTGGGACATGTTTTGTGAACGGTTCAATCACTCTGGAATCTTACTGACAAAAAGCAGTTCAGTCAATTACCCCGGCGCCACACGTTGGCGCCAACGCTCGTACCAACGTTGCCCAGTTTATTTCGTGAAGTATCCACACGTTGGCTATTATACCAGTCTTGTCCCGTCAGAGCTAACGTGAAGACGTCCGATACAGAAATCGAAATAGCTCTAAGCTCTTTTACTGAGTGCCAATTATAATTTACTTATATTTGTTACTGAAAAAAAAAGAAAAAGCCACATCAAAGAAGATAGTGGATATAACGACACATCATTAAAACTCTCGATGCGTGTTGCAGCAGGACTGAGCAAAGCGCCAAAATGTGGACGGAATTTGGCATTCCGTTGTCGCGCAGATTCCTTTGATAAAACCGACACGGCTCGGCCAACTCCCAACGTTGGCGACTGGCATTGGCGCCAACGTTGGCGTCAACGTGTGGATAACGCCAGGATAACAAGATAGAGATAGTAAGCTAGCAAGCTAGCAGCTCTTGCGGTGTACTGTGAACGTGCCAGCTTTAACCGACCTACAACTTGTAGTCCTATTGATGTAACGGATAGGGATGTGACCGTAGTCATGGTTTTTGAAAAACGCATGATGTATCGAATCCAAAAAGTTTTTGCGATAGAAAGGAGAAATGGGAAAGGGGAAATGTGTTTTTAAGTAAAAAATTTAAATGATTTAACCAAAATTTATCGACTGATATAAATCATTGGGTTCATTAAAATTACGAATCATAATGAAACTTGTAAAAAATGGTTAAAGTCGGTTATCTAATGAATATCTGTTGCATCTTTAGTCCTCTTAACGTGTACTGCTATTTGTGGTTGTGGACCCGCCTTCGCAGGCATAAGATAATCATAATTGTCATAAGATTATGATTATCATTATGCGTGTTGTACTTTTCTTGGTGTACAAAAGTGGACGGAAGACGATTACCGTAGTTTTGTATATCATAGTTACCTTAGCTTTTATTTTAAAGTGTTTATTAGACCTTGGACTGGCCACAATATCGCCTGATGGTAAGCGAGTGACCGATGATAGATCTGCAACTGTACCATGACCTCTTAGTAAACAATTCAGTTTAGAGCTATCAAGTTTAGGTTCCTAATCTGGATCGCAAACTATTCGTACCATGACCTGTTTTAAAAGTGACAGTTTTGACACAAAAGCGAACCAACTCAACGCGTATTTATCTCGGTATTTATCTACCAATTCAGTTTATAGTCGTATTGCTCATTATACAAACTAAAAGTGAAGGAAAAAATGTCATTTTTCCTTCAATTTTGACATAAAACGTATCAAAACTAATCAAAATTGAAGGAAAAATGACATTTTTTTCCTTCAATTTTAGTCCGTATAATGAGCAATACGACTATAGGTCATGTTTAGGTTTTGATATTTCGTCAGCATCGTAGCATACGTCAAGCGAAGCAGTTGAGTTTAGGACCTAAACTGGATCGCATATAAAGCTCATGGTAGGCAGCCAGGTCTAGAAGACGCCTGTAAAGCTTTATAATTATTTACAGCATTGCTCGCTGAAGTAAGAAAGAAGTAATTTATAGTAGTAGTAATTTATAGAATATTTATATCTAGTCAAATATAAATATTGTAATTATCAACATGGAAATCATTAAGTTTATAATAATGATCTTTATGGAAAGTTTGGTAATCGTCCCAGTCCACTTGATAATCATAATTGTCCCATTAAAAGTAGCTATAATAATCTATATCAGAATAATGATAACTATACTAAGTATATTGTGCGTGTTCCTTTAAGACGTAAACACTTCAGTTCGCGTTTTAATTTGAACAAAACTATGTTCATAATAATAATTCTAGGCATGTTGTGCATGTTCCGAGTGCCCTAGTCGTTATGATAATCGTCCCAGTCCGTGTGATAATCGCCCTAGTCGTGATAATCGTCCCAGTCCGTGTGATAATCGCCCCAGTCGTTGTGATAATCGTCCCAGTCCGTGTGATAATCGCCCTAGTCGTTGTGATAATCGTGCCAGTCCGTGTGATAATCACCCCCAGTCGTTACAATCGCCCTAGTTCGTGTGATAATCGCAGTTCGTGTGAATCGCCAGTGAACGAGCCTACCTTCCGTCCCTACGTTGCAGGACCTCGTGTAATACCGCGTCATCGCTTTCCTCTCGAGGCCATCTCTCTGGTTGCCAACTCGCTTCAGCTAGAAGTGGCTCATCTGCTTCGCCGTTTAATGGTCGAGAGCGACTGGAATGTTTACAATCACATTAATATCACACTAATAATATAAATAGGAAAGTTTGGATGTTTAGATAAATAATAAATATTCCTGGACATTTCACACAGCACCAACTAGCCCCAAACTAAGCAAAGCTTGTACTACGGGAACCAGATAACTGATAGAATACTTATATATTTTGTAAATACATACTTGAAATACTTTATAACACCTAGACACAGAACAGCGCACAGACCTACAGCGCAGGAGGCAGAGCCAACCAACTGAGCTAAGAGGCCGGATGGATGGGTGTATGTTTGTTCCTCTATAACGCGACAACCACTGAACCGATTTGCTGAAATTTAAAATATAGATGGCGCTGATTCCACTCACTGACTAATTCAATTATCACTAAAACTGATAGCTCTTATTTCGTTTAGGGTCAATTTATACTAGCGCAGAGTCGAAGCGCATCGAAGCGTCAAATTCATCAAATTCGTCAAAAAACCAATCAGCGTTGGTCGTCTGCGCGTGCGCAGACGCGCGAATTCCGAAGAATGCGCGCGTCTTTTTCAAATCTCAGAAGTAATGTGAGCGTTACGCTGTGGAGTTAAGTTTGAATTTGTTATGTTCAGTTTTGGATAGACGCTTCGATGCGCTTCGACTCTGCGCTAGTATAAATTGACCCTTACGCTAAAGGCCAAAACAGAATGGCATTGAAAGTGACTGGTAGCCAAAGCGTCAAAGTCGTCATGTATTGCCCGCACAGTCCCAGAAACAGTGCGTATGAACAGCACTTTATGTGCAATATGCGATATGATGCCGAGCAGATAGACAGCCGTGGTCTTAGTCGAACTCAATTCTACTTTAGAAGTTACCTTGTAGCCAAAGCGTCAAAGTCGTCATGTATTGCCCGCACAGTTCCAGCAACAGTGCGTATGAACAGTACTTTGTGTGCAATATGCGCTATGATGCCGAGCAGACAGACGGCCAGGCCAGCTACATTGATAAGGCTCAACTGGTCGCCGCTAACTTCCACCGCGAGAACTAGGATACACATCTCCTGGAAAACAAAAAAACTTAGGCCTTTACATCTTTACTAGATGAGCAATCTTTGTCTACACTTAACGAGACATAATGTAGTGTCTGGAAAAATGTTTGAGATGAAGTAGGTTTGCCCAACACCTAAACCATCCTCTCAGCTTAACCGGCCCTATCTACAGGAAAGACATGGTCAATACGTGTGGGGCTGACTAAGCCGCGGGTTTCCACACGATGTTTTCCTTCATCGTTTAGGGCTCGTGTTAATGCGCATATACATTTTTCGAAACGTAAAATCCCTTGATGCACGAGCAGGATTCGACCAGTTAGTTAATAGCGTCGATGGCTTGAAACCTGTCACGTATGGAATGGTAACTTCTGCAAAATTGGGAACGTACCAAATGTGTTTGGACATACCGAACTCATTATACACTAATACATCAGACATTATCACGATTCCTGCCACTGACGCACATGTTATACCTGATTATGCTGTTTTGCAGCCTTTTCCTTCGGACGCCACGACAAGGACTTGATAATGAACACATAAAACTAAGTGGCTCTGTGAGCTGTAGACCTCGCGAGTCTGTCTTTGCATAGCTTATATTTAAAACTGAATAAATATTCACAATTCTCTAGTTTTGTGATGAGAAGGTGGTCCCAGGTGCTCCAATATAATATCAATTCCTACCTAGTAGTTAAAGGACCGACACTTTCACATTCCACATCCACTGGTAGAAATCTAAAAGTGAGCAATTTACTTCATTTTGAGCAACTATTCTGCTCATAACGCTGAAGATCCTCATCAGATCCTCACTAAATTTTTATGGAGCTAAAGCTCAAAAATTCTATAAAATTATCGACTCGCTCACAAAATTTCATTCGCTCGCTAGATCAAAAAGGAGGTACGGTACCTTAAAAATGCCAGCAATTGAAAGTGTGAGACTAGAAGTATAGGTGACCACGAGGAACTCGCTGATCTCCATGGCGAAAGCGATGGTCGCGCCCACAGACACCTTCAGGATGTTTGGAAGCAGCTGTTCTTGCGGCAACGAGAGAAGGTAAGTGAAGCAGTCGGAGCCTGGAAGTTCGAGAAAGGGTTTTGTTTTACATTTTTTTTTTAATCTAGATAATCTAGATCTGTTTAGCCACAGTCTCACCTGATGCATAGAATCGATAATAATACTACGTATAGAATGGCCACTGTCCGTCCGTCCCTCCTCCCCTTACTTCGGGAAGTGTTCTTGGTGGGTGAACTTGTTTTTTTTTGGACAATACCTGGTTATTTTTCAGGCTACCTGGACTTTTTTGTCAAGAATATAAAAAAATTATAATTTTTTTTTTTCTTTAAAATTAACATATACCTACTTACATAGTTTCCGATGAACAAAACTTAACAAATTTTGCCCCACCCTTTTTCACTATTACAGTGATCGGATTTAGCCAGGCAATCCATTCGGGGTTTGTAAATGTAAGTACATAAGTAAGTAAGTAACTATTTACTTACTTACTTAGTACATAAGTATATTATTATTATGTATAATTTAAATAAACGTTGTCATAATCATGGACCAAATACCATAATCAAAAGCCATAATCCAATAAAAAAATATTTCTATTACATCTTAGCCTATAATGTAGTGAGGTGAAATATTTTACTACGTGTACAAATTACTAATACGAAGAAAGAGAACCAAAAAAGTCGTTAATCACTTCAGAACATATACAATACATAAACAGAGAATGTCACCTCAGTTGTGCCAACGTCGTCGTTCCAATTCACAGATTTACATAATCGAACGGCAGGTAAGTGTACTGAAGCGGCAACCAATTGGTATTGACATCTTTGAATAAATTAATTAGCTCCTCGACTTAGATTTACCGAGTCGTTTCCACTTTACTGATAATCGCATTTGTCTTGTCTGGCTAAGTTCAAACGACAGCTTATTTGCTTAAGTCTGAACATATACCCCCTCTTACTTATGAAAGATGTTTAAAGTTGAACACTGGTTAAACAACGTCCTGTCTCTGTTTGTCACTATCCACAAATAAAGACAGGACGTTGTTTAACCAGTGTTTAACTTTAAACATCTTTCATAAGTAAGGCCCATTGATGCAACTTCCACTATTCATATGACTAGTAGTAATACATAAAGAGTACTTTTTACAATTAATTTTTACAATGTAAGTAAAAATTAGTACAAATTCTCAAACACCTGTATTTTGTTTGAACTGGAAATAGTAGTGTTGAGTCTGTTCAGCATTATCGTATCTTGGATTAAGTACTCGTACAAACGACAGCGCCTTTGTTCGTCGAAGCACCCAATCACAACGTGCGTTTTACCATTCGAGTGTTAAGCGGTATTGTGACTTATAAACGAATTGTTTAGAACTCAGATAATAAAAAATCTCCATGGAAGAACAACTACTGAAAAAATCTCAAGGACCTTGAATTTGTTTTAAAGGAAGTAATAAAACGTTGTCAAGGTTGTGAAAACGACAACAGCACTGAAGTGATGTAAATGCACGGCCTTGTCAAGAAGCACCATTTTTCTTATCGGTGTTTATTATTAAAACGACAGTTATTTATCATACCATACTATTTTCTTCATTAAGGTCTTAAGAATTCCATGAAGAAAATAGTAGATATAATTTTCCACATTGAATCATCCTACTGTTTGGGTGGTACCTGATTGTCAAAGTTTCGGTATGAATGTTTCTACGATCTGCCCTTGGATTATCTATTTTTCATAGCGACCAAAAGCAAAATCGATCTCAAAGTCTCAAAAAAGATAGTTCAGTGACCACGTAAGTAGCTCTGTCACTCTCATCTCAATGAGACCTTACGCGACAAAAAATACCTCCGCGGTCGTATTGACAGTTTGAATCCAATTTGAGAATCCGCCTGCTGTATTTCTCAGATAAGATTGATTTTTTTGAAAGTATAATGTCAGTAAAATATCATCTCTTAGGGCATATTCACAATTCACATTGTAGACTTTTAATACGATCCTCGTGTTCATAAGTTTTCGGCTAAAAGCTATTCCGAATGTGGTTTCTTTAAATCGTGATAACACTAAAAAAACTCACCTTCAAACATGATAGTGAACGGCAGAAGGGACAGGAACATCCAGGGTTGCACATGGAAGACCATATCCACAGGATTGTGCAGTCCCAACTTAGACTTCTGCATAAGTAACTGCGCGAAGGTCCAGCGCAGACCGGCAGCAAACGACGCCAGGAGAAGGAAGTTGAAACCGAGGAAGTTGAACTGTGTAGCTTTGTATGTGAACATGATGAGTCCGATTGCTATCATCAGCACTATGCCGACGAGGGACCAGGACTGTGGAACAAATTATAACATATAATGCTGGACATTTCACACATAATCATGTAACCCCAAAGTAAGCAGATCCTTTGTTATGGAAACCACATGACTGATAGACTTCTTACATACTTTTTTGTATAATAGATATTATTACATACATAGAAAACACCCAGACCCCAGAAAGTAACTTCATAAAAACGTGGTAAAAACAACACGAACCTAGATAAATTCATAGAAATACGAAACTAATGAAGCCGAGAGGTATATCGCTGATGAGTGCAGAAACTAAACTCAGAAAACATTGATTATAATCCTTATCGTCTACTGTGGTCTCATTGGGAATTAGACCATTTTCTCGTGAAAATACTGAACTCGCAAAGTAGCAGCTGAAAGCTTTGAATGCTCGGTTCATAATTTATGTAAATTTAAGAGCTCAGCCCTTGTCGGTGCAAAGTTGCAACTCCCTTACTCGTCTTCTTTCTACTTTTCCTTCTACGATGTTCATATAAATGCTAATGGAATAGAAAACTTCGCTTAAGCATTTAATGTGTAACGACTTACATTTAAAATTATGCATACATAGGTACTAGAATAGTAATTCGCAAGGCTTAAGAACATCAGAATAAATATTGCGTCAGCGGAAAGATCTTTCAACTAAGTATGTACTAATGAAAATAATAGTTTCTGAACAAAATAATAACATGAACGTACCTACCCACTATCATAGCATTTCATACTAATATCACGATTTCACGAAGTCATTTTAAAGACTCAAACATAAAATTTTACAAGCACTTAAACAACCTTTTCAAAGTCAGTCAGTACAAAGTACAAACATCTTGTGAAAAAGAGCCATAAAAATAGACAAAAGGACAGTATTTTTTACGGAGAATAAAGTTTATTACCTTCCTATAAGTATCAAAACATATCATGTAATTTATAAATATCGAGAATTTGAACAACATACCCAACAGCGGAAATGCTTTGGGCAAATGCACATAAATCTCTACTCCCGTGCGCCCTCACCCCACCCTTTATTTTGTTCACCCTTGCATTAGAAGGCGGGGCGGACCGCTCGGGGTTTTATTGTTTCTATTACAATCTTTTTTGGAATTCAGATCGATAAACAACAATTGAGAACGTAGCCGCAGTTACCCAGTTATTTACACTGCATTTTACAGTAGTAATGTATTTTTCCAATTTCTTCTTTCATACCTTAGCTAGGTTCTGATAAGACGACGTAAATAATATAAATAACTAGCTCCTGCTCGTGTTTTCGATTAAATGGTACCTAGATTAAACGTAGCTTATACATGAATATTGTAGGTTCCCAGAGTGAATAGCTTATACATGATTATTGTATGAATGAAATATTATTTTGAATCTGATCAGTAGTTACAGATATAGTATAGAACTGAAGCAATTTTATATCATTTATATTATTATATAAGTGTCATTTGAAAGTAAAGATAGAGAATGCCACATTAATAGAACACGACGTGATAAAAATCATAATAAAAGGTAATTGAAAACGTGTAAGAAATAAACGACACCTTCTCTACATGCTTTCAGCACCAGAAAATTGTAGCCGAGAATTTCCAATACTGTTATTGCTAGCAATCTTAGACCTTCCATCTCGCCATGACACCTTATTAGTTTTAAATTGCTCTTCGAGCCACCCACTAGGGCGTTGCAACGCGGTTATAAGGCTTGGCACATATTTATATAATTTTTATCTTATAAAGTGCGAATTAATTTGTTATCTTTCATGTAACCAAACAAGTAGTAAGGTTTTTTTTTTGACTGATTTAACATAAAACACAACTCTAGCTTTATTACTTATTAGTGAAAGGCAGATGCGTGATCCCTTTTAAAGCCGGTTCAACTTTCATGCTAACACAATCAGCCCTAGTATTTAAAAAAGTAATCTTTCCTTTTGATGTGCAAACGTACTAAGTACAAACCCCCTTTCAATGTACGCAGTATGTATAAAATTTAATAGATATATTTAACAATACTTGAAGGGTAGGGGTGCGTACGTCCCCTCGTCTAGGAACGCGTGGGGTAGCACTCAGACCCGGAGTATTGTATTGACCAAAGTTCAAATAATTGCCTTTAATGTTTTGTCCGGCCGGCTGTCAGAGCATAAAAGAGATTAAAAATCTGCATATTGAAAAGTTTTATGGACACGAGATTTTATCGCGTAATTTATCTTATTTACGGCTATTGCAACATAGCCGAAACGTCGGGATAAATAAGGTAAATTACGCGATAAAATCCCGTGTCCATAAAACTTTTCAATATGAATAGTGATCGCGAAAGTTTAAAAAAGACTATTAAAAATCTGCATGTTCTCATCACATGAAAAGAATGGACATGTGCCGCATTGTTAGATTTTAATCTATGTACGACGTCCGCAAATACATTGTCCTAACAAGAATCTTTTTGGAAACTTATTAAACAAAATCATTGTCAACAATCCATTCAAAACACCCCTTCAGTATCATGTTGAAACGAATATTCTACGTCACTATTTGTATTCAAGTTCGGCAACGGATATTATTCCAACTAGAATAAAAAGCTAGCTGCGTACCTTGGTATGTTTGAAAGGATTAATGGCAGCTGCAAGCGCCAAGGGTGCTTCAACGAAAGTTCCAGGAGTCGATTTGTAACGCGAATTTAGCAAAATAATGAAGTTAGTTCGTATGAGCTAGTGGCTTTCTCTGGCGACGGAGTTTTTAGGCCGTCTGAAAACCACCGTCATGGCCAGTACCAATTTAACGTGCCCTCCGAAGCACGGAAGCGCTGCGGTCATCCATCCAAAGTGTGACCGCTCAGAACGTCGCTTATCTTCAACGATCTACCTGTCTAATGACCTTTGAGTCTCCTCAATTCCTCATGGATCCCGTGAACAAAAAAATACTTAGGCTTTTACATATTTACTAGATGCTGATTTATAGTGTCAGAAAGCAATCTTTGCCTACACTTATTGGGACACCGTATTGCCTGGGACAATGTTGAGATGAAGTAGGCTTCTCGCAGCTTAATCGGCCATATCCACAGGAAACACATGGTCAATAAGCCGCGGGTTTCCTCACGATGTTTTCCTTCACCGTTTAGAGCTCGTGTTAATGCGCACATAAATTTTTCGAAACGAAAAATCCATTGACGGCCAGGATTCGAACTCAAGACCCTCGGATCGAGACCCCTCGGCCAACAAGGCTCCTCATGAACAAAACTGAACTGACAAATCGGTTTACTAACGACGAAGTTCTGAGATAAGTAAACAGTAAAAATAAAAATAAAAAAAATTGAGAACATCCTCCTTATTTTGGAGTCGGTTGAAAAAATAAAACGTTATGCGATAATATGCAGCCAGGTACGTTAGGTACGTTAAGCCTTAAGTATTTGCTGTTACGGCTTTTTATCATTAGATTACTCATAAAACCCTGTTCTAATTATGAATACGTTTTCAAACACATTATCACTCGAACTCAGAGGATGTGCTAATGCGAATATCTCTTGCGACGTCACCATGGTTTGTCAACCCTGAGTTTATAATCATATGTTACGATAAATCTGAACATAGTGCTGACACTACGACAGACTAGTGGAATAAAATAGCGAGTGTTTATTTTTTGAATTGTTATCTGGTTCGATTCCCGGGTAAAGTAAAGTAAAGGAATTTTAGAAAATGTTTGAATGCAGTTATATCTCTTTTTAAAAATAAAGGAATGTTTCCATTATTAGTAAAATACTGTATCTTAAGGATTTAAAGTAGTTTCCCTCCAGGGCCCACTCATTTTTTCCACCCTGTATGTATACCTAATATAAGAACATAAAATTATAAACATGTGAACCACTTAACACATTCAACAACAAACGCAATAAGAAAATAAACTGCAAATAAATAAAACAATCGCTTAAAATGCACAAATTCTTTCTAGAGAAAAACAATTTGCAAAGGCAATAATTATAGGGCAATTTGAGTATCATGGGCTAGACTCGCACAAAAATAATGGCCTGAAAATGCTAGCTTTCCAAACGTGTAATTCACAAAGACTAAGAACCTTCACTGAGCCACGGTTTAAATCTCAACCGTCAAATCTACAGGGAAGGGTCTGCCCCAGACTTTTATCTCAACAGGTTTCAACATTATAACTACAAGAAGTTCCCATGCTAACATGTTAGGCAATATTAAATGTTGAAAATAAATCTGTCATTGAAAAATTAATTGCATGAGCGGTATTTTTCGTCGTCTTGTGAGAACGATACAGGTATGTGTCTACTGGATATCTCAAGATGTAACTTATAAAAGAAAATAAATACGAAACGACATTCTCTCAGATCTACACACAAATATATGAAAATTTCCTCCATTTCGAAGGAGATCAGAGGCATGTCAGAAGTTAGCAGCCGTAAGCCTAGTTAGTTTGCTCGCAATGTTTTTCTTCGCCATTTAGAGTCGTGATAATGCAGATATAAATATCTCCGGAACAAAAAATCAATTGTGGCACGGAGATTGCAACCCGACTTTCAAATTGAAGGTACCATTCTATTATTTGGAGGTACTATTCTATGTCTTACAATATTTTTCAACGACTACAGGAAAATATTAACTACTTATAAAAAATAATTATTAGTACACGTCGTGGTTAAAATTCCCCATAACTTATTTTTAATACGATCTTTCCTCAAAGCGATATAACAATAGTAACTCACCTTCTTCTCAAGTCCAAGCAGGATAGCGAATCCAAGGATGAATATGATGGTGGTTGACTTCGTCATCGTATACAGTGAGATGGTCACCAGCTCTAAACCCCAATTAGAGAACCCAACGTCGATCCCGCTGGCCAGCCCTGTGGGGCCCACGGAGCGGAGGCACGTCATGAAAGGAAGCACCAGTTGCGATGTCCCAGTTATGAAGTAGAGAACAGTGCGGACCATCACTGATAGCAACCACTTGATGATGAGATGGTACATCACCACCGTCAATGGGTAATGGAAGTCCTGTTGGAGAAACAGCTACATGAGAATGCTGCAGTAATACTGTGTTTGTAAAACCTTGTCTGTACCACAGAATAAATAGGTACAGAAGGCGCCCTGCGCACTTTATGTACGAAGCTACAAGTACATTGTCGGGTCCGGCCGGGCAGGCCTTGGCAGGTAAGGTTCCTATTGCCGCTCGGCTCGCACGCTGGCCGTATCGAGCGTAATATCTATCACGCGACTACTCGACAACCCTACCGCTTAACTCCGCGCCAGACAGTGACAGAATTATGCGTTAGAAGGAGAGAATTTGTGTAGACACGTGTACAGTTGGGCCGACGGATCTAGGCGTTCGTGAAGTCAGGCTTTTCGCTGCGCAGTAGAAAATTTTGTATGAAAAAGTTGCACTGCGCATCGAAACGGCTAACTTCACGAACGCCGAGATCCGTTGGCCTAGGCCAACGGATCTCGCTTACTGTAGAAGTAAGCTTACTGTAGGTGAATATTGCAGTAGGCAAGGAGCGCTTACGCGAGCTGAATTAAACTTTGTTGTTATGCTACTGGAGTCGCTATTTAAATAGGTAAACGTTTTCGCGGAGTCAGGCTTCTATACCTATTCTGTGTCTGTACTAAAGCACATGACATCACAACATGGCAAAGTTCAGCTCAATAATGTTGGTCATTTTTAGTATTGGGAGTAGTCCCCTAGTATTACCTTAGTAAATTAATATAATGCCCATTGACATTCTCGTAAGTAATGATTAATTTGGTATCGTCGCGTAATACGAATAATAAGAGTATTAATAATATTTTATTGTTTTAATGATAAAATGATACAGTTACAATGTTATCAGTTGAGATAGTAGGTATCCTTACACAGGTCAATTTTACGTGTGGTTATCATAAAATTTAAAATGCAAACTATGTTAAAACTTGTTTATTTTGTTGTATAAATAAAGAATATTTTTTTAAAAAGGACATAAAATGGAGTTACCTAATGAACATATAACTAGAGTAATCCTATGAAGAATATTGTAAAAAAATATTGATCTGAAAATGTATTTAAGATTTTATACCAAATTGGAACACTGAAAAAATTTTGCACTATTTCATTTTCTTATACCAGGAATGAAAAAAATGTAAGAAAGAAACCATAGTCAACAAGTAAATGTTTCAGCCTGCAGCATATGAAATTTTAAATATTGCTGGACATTTCACACAGCACCATCTAGCCCCAAACTAAGCAAAGCTTGTACTATGGGAACCAGATAACTGATAGAATACTTATATACTTTTTTTTAATACATACTTATAATACTTTGTAACACCCAGACACAGAACAAACATCTATGTTCATCACACAAATGTTTGTCCTGGATGGGAATGGAACCCACGACCTACAGCGCAGAAGGCAGAGCTACTACCAACAGAGCTAAGAGGCCAGTCGGTCAATGCAACATATAGGTATACGGGCAGAATTTATTGCATTACTTCAAGTTTTGTTAGCTCAGTAGAGCTTCACTATTAAGATTTAAGATAGTAAATAACCAAAAACAAATGACAAAATGGTTACAGATATAAATACGGACTAGGTAAGCAGAGTAGTTAGTGTTGAATATGCTTTGTTTTTAGAAAAATCTACATAGAAATCTTCTCAAATTCAGGCGACTCCTTTAAAGATCCAACCCCTCAATTTATCAAAAAAGATAATTTAGGTTAAAAATTCGGGCCTTTTAATAATTAATGCCTTCATATAAATCTTAACCTTCAAAGATAATAACAAACTTTGAAGTCTCTAGATAAAACACCTTACAGTTATGGATAAGTCAATTTTACTGTAAACTATGTGATAACTGTGCCTCTACTATACGATAGATGTGAAGGTTATTCAAATTGTGGCTAAATTAATTTCATGATGAATTCAAATCCATGGATCCATCATGGATGACAAACAACATACGACGATAAGAACAGAGCTGGAGGTGATAACTGTCTCCCGAGATACAGTTTCTTAACTAGTTCGGGGGCTGGTGAATACCAAACGTGCTGGACATCGTTCTCTGTTGTTTGACACCCCATCTAGTTTTAGTATTTAGTATACCTAGTTTTACGGTTGTCTGGAAGAAATCGCCAAGAGCGATAAGACCGCCGATTTTAGGACATAGTATTTCGAAAAACAGCCTAGCTAGATAATACGGTGTAATAGGGAACTCCCACAATTTTTTTTAATGATTTTATACGATAGGTTATATCGTCAAATAACCGTCATAAAAATTCCAGCGCCGAAATACTAAAATTTTATAACAAAAATAATTTTTGTTTACCAACATTTTCACGCATCTGAAACACGATTATTATTGTTGTCACAGATTACTGTTGTAGTAACAATTTGTGAACTTTGACGTGTGACGTCAAATTGATACTAAGTACAACAGTAATCTGTGACAACAATAAGTTCGAGTATAGGAATTGTGAAAATTAAAAAAAAACTTATCTATGGATCGTCATATCTGACTCGTCCTTGACTTTTCTTATGAACTCGTGTCGTCACATCCTTTCACATCCTTTTCAAGTATTTTGAAATTCCTACTTTTCTAATCGAAAATGGTTTAATATTAAAAAATAATTACACACACATACCTCTAAAGCAACAATGTTCATAATAAAATACATTTAACCCGCTTTTGAATCAGACGCATATTGCCTATTGTGTCCTCAATAAAGTTCTTATTTATTTATTTAGATGAAGTAGATTGTAGCAACAGCAGGGCTAATAAGGCTCAATTCCTGTTTTGATTCTGTTATAATGGTCTTTTATACCCCGCTGCTACTTCTATAACTGTTCTAATAAATAGGTGTGAGTAATAACATTGTTATAGGCTACTTTTCATCATCATCAATCACCATATACCATCACTACGGGGGAAAAGCCGCGACGGCGATGCTAGATTCTAACAAAAATAAAAAAAACAAAATAAGTAAGATAGCTAAAACTAAACAAACAAGTTTTCAAAACTTTCAGCAAATAACTTACTTTTAGCAGCCATCTCTGGTAGAAAGTCAGACCAATGGACAGCGTAAAGTACAGAAGAATCAAGCACAGAGACACAAGGCTTTTTTGGAAGCAAATATCAGGCCATTTCCCCCTTGGCTTGCTAGTCAAAACATCTTCGTCGATATCAGCTTTAGAAACCAGCTGTTCATACTTCGCCCCTGACATTGCGAGAGCGCCGCGGCTGATTCACAATAAATAAACTCAGTTGCATATCAGCACTCCACTCTCACACTCACAAATATTTACTATTCTGCTACATTTATATCCCCCCTACGCTTTCTCTCTATCCCGAAACTAATATTTACTCAAATGAGGTCTGGCAGGAAACCTACGAAATTAAATTCAGCCCATAAACGTCAAAATCGGGTAAACCAACCAAACCAAAACGCAAGCAAAACCTTTCAGCCAACAGCCAAAGCCAGCGAGCCTTCTCAAACACATATGAGTTGCCAACTGTTGAAAAAAGTCTCCGAGCTCGCACTTCTAGAATAGCAACAGAGTAATTAGCTCCTCTTCAAATACGCCGATGATAGACGTTGACAGGCATTTTCACGAAAAAAAGCCCATCCATTATAGCCAAAAAGTGATATCCTACAACATAAAAATTTAATTTAAAAGGCTTATGACTACAAATAGGCTTCACAAAGAGGTCCCAATGAAGGATTATTTATTTTTTGAAGGACATACAGAATATTTTAATACGATAAAGGAATTTACTTTGGTAAAATGTAATTGTAAGTCCCAGGGGTGCGATTTTTGGTATGTCCTACTCATTATTTCAAAGTTTAAAGTCCGGTATTTTCCGTTAAAATGTGTTTTTATCCCTCGGAAGAATTAATACTCCCCCGAAAAATACCCAGAAATACCCATAACGAAGGATTAGATCTATGAGCTAGAAACACTTATAATGTCATTGTCAATGCCGCGTAGGCACTTCTTTTTGACACCTGTCATGTCGTCAATGACGTTGGTGAACGTACGCGCCCGGCTATAGATTATAGATTTATTATTTTATTATGTTATTTTATTATTATCTATGGTTGCAGGACGGTTTAAAACAGAGGCTCCCAAACTTTTTTGTTTCACAGACCACTTGCCATGGTTTTCGGTTTTGGGTAGATCCCTGGCAATTTTGCATTTTTGAAAATTCATTAACTTTAAAATGTGTTTTGACAGATGGCTAAAGCTGGCTTCCCAACGGTTCGCGACATTAAAATCATGACTGCCTTACTTACGATCGACTATCATGGACCCCCATTTATATCCCAGGGACCCTTAATTATTGTTTTCGCTCACATGGACCTTACGGGTCGTAAAAATAACTTTGGGTATCAGTGGTTTATAGTGTCATGTCATGATTCATTCATGAACGTCAGTTGTGACAGTTCTCAAAGCGTTGTCAATGTCAAAGTTGTTGTTGTATTGTTCTTGTTCGTTGTTTATTTTACTTGTTGTTGTACAATAGGAAGAGGAAGAAATTATAACAAAATAAACTCAGTTAACATTGATAAAAAATCCATAGAAAACATTATCCGTTGAGCAGTCAAAGTTTTACATGATTTTATTTACTGCTCTTTTGAAGAATGTTGTGAATTGTGAAACTGAAGTTTTAGTAGTTGTAAACGTAAAATTCTAGTGTTATTGTGAAATTAACACAGCACAATGGCCGATTCGGAGTCATTTTCATCGCTAATGGATCTGGTTAATAGCCATCTTTCGAAGACTAGCTTGAACACCAGCCAATCGGGAGATGAAGGCAGTTCTGCTTTTCCCCTAGCCAGCGTTCGTATACAAACGGGCCTTTCGCAAACAGTCTTCACTCCACCGAACGGAATCATGTCAATACCACGGCTGGGCCAGGACAACGAAATCACAGGAATACTCGCACAACAAGTAACAAACATGCTCATAGCCAAAGAGAAAAAAAAACTAGAGGATGAAAAGAAACAAAAACTAGAACAAGAAACAAAGCTACAGAAACAGCAGAAGGAGGCTGAGGACTATGATATTGACCTGATGTCTTCTATAGTCATTCCAAATCTTGACAATGTACTGACTTATACCTTGCCAGAAAACAGAGCTAGCATAACCAGCTCCATGGAATCACTCTTAGAAACTAACTCTCTTGGTCAGGAGGAGACGGAAAAAGTGCTAGAGAAGTTTGATTTGTTGCCCTTGAATCAGGACATGTCATACATGCTATCCAGAAAAGTGAATAGAGGAAGACCTTCTGCATTTGGCAAGGTTATATCCTCTCGAATTAGACCTGTGGCTGCTCCATATGTGAAAGTAGAGGTGAACAATGCAGCGGTTAGGAGATTTGATTTCTCTACTCAATCTCCTTGCGATATAAACTTGGAGAAGAGACGACATCCCCCACATGATCGCTATGCACACTTGAACATGGTTGAACGTTTTATGGCTCAAACAAGTAGTGAAACTGTGCATCATATGGAACTTAAGAATTAAATAAACTTACTAGAAGTTTTGTGACGATTTTTGTGTAGTACCTATGTTAGTTTTAATATATAGTTCGCGTCATGTAAAAAGAATACTGGATGACAGTGGACGAAAACATGAGTTTGTCTCATGTTTGCGAATAGGTAACCCATGCGCAAACAAGAGACAAAACAGACCCCCTCTACTTTCTGCCAGCTTTTTTTTTACGTGACGTGAACTATACCTGTCTATCATGGCTTTAGATTGGTTCAAATTGTCTGACTAATAATTTGATTCATGGCTTGACAGATTCTCCCTAATTAATTAAGAGTTTACAAAGTTTATTGAAACAAAGAAAAAATAATGACAATGGTTTTTACAAACACTTTATCAAAGGTTTACATAATAGTTAATGATTAAGCTGGCAAACATGTATTTATAAATTGTATTTTAAATGTTTGTACATAATATAAGTAGGTAGGTATTCGGAAACGAACAATTTTGTATTTTTGGAGTAAATTTAATGGGTTTTATTAATATTATGTAAGAATGAATGAAGTAATATTTATCTGTTAAATATTGTTTTTATTGATCTGGTACACGAGATATTTATTGGTTGTACATAAACACCATAATTTCTCATTACCTATTTCGAAAGTAGGTAGGTATATTTCGCGTCATGTAAAAAGTACGCTGGAAGAAAGTTGCGGGGGGTGTTTTGTCTCATGTTTGCGCATCGGTTACCTATTTCCAAACATGAGACAAAACACAACCCTCCACTTTCTTTCAGCGTTCTTTTTATATGACGCGAACATTCTTTTTGTATACTTAGTGTATGCTTGAAGATCACTTGAAGTAACTTAGACCAGGGGGATGAAAACAGAAGAGGGTAACCCCTCCTATAAAGATTGGGGGGGTTATTAGACTCTAATACGTACTTACCTAATTTATAACTACCAAAGTCGCGTGTTTATTAAACTCATTATCTGGCAAGGACACTATCAGCTGCACCACAGGCCTTTATCGATCGAGCGAGCGAAGCGAGCGAAGATCTTAGTGGTAAGTTGGGCGATTTTGCTTTGTATGTTTGTATGTTTGTATGTTTGTATGTTTGTATGTTTGTATGTTTCACGAATTGTTGTTCGAGCATAACTGTCGAACCGTTCATCCAATCTGCATGAAACTTGGTAGGTCAATAGGTTGTGGTAAGGAAATTTACGGGGGAGCATATGAGCTTAATCGATGAAGGGGTTGTGAAGATATTGGGTTCCCAAGGGGGTAAAAAATTATGAAAGTTACACAAATAAATTGAGTGGGGTGTCATACGAAAGGGCTTATTTTGTACATTCCAAAATGGTTTTTATTTTTAATCTAGGATGTATAGTTTTTGAAATACGACCAAAGACCAAAAACTACGAAACCAGAGCTGCAAGAGCTCCCGTTGCATAGAGTTTCGATGACTTCGTAGCTCATTGACTGGTCGGTCTTAAAAAGAGAGTGGCATCGTTGCGGTTTGGTTTGCAATGATTTTAGATGCTACTTGATTTATTTTCATGATAAAAAAAAATTTGATAAAGAATGAAAATAATTGGGGTAAAAAAAGTTAAGTAAACAAATATATTGAGTGGGCTGTCAAATGAAAGGTCTTTATTTGTACATTCCAAAATAGTTATTATTTTTATTCTAGGACGTATACTTTTAGAAATACGACGAGAATTCATAAATATGAAATACCTAAATGAAAAATTAGACGCGACATTATGTATTGCATGCATGCCAGTATTTTTTACCATGAAGAGCTAGCGCAATAGGCATACCCGGCAGTATCAGTAGTAGCACTTGAAATTATAGGGGTAGTCAGAAAAAAGTCCAAATGTAAGCCATCTACGGTGCGCGAGATCTCAGTTCGGGGCGAACTACTAGTAATTTCAGTGATAATCACGAAAATGGCGGGCATCTTGGAGAAGAGGCCTTACCCCAACAGAGGGTGCTACCGGCTGCTTAGATAGATAACTAGAAATATTTAAAGCTCACAAGATGTCTAATCAATAATAATAGGGTACAGTAAGCCTGTTAAATGTTCCTATTGTATCTATGTTACTTGTTCTTTTGGTAGGTAATCCATACCCATATTATAAATGTAAAAGTGTGTTTGTTTGTTTGTTTATTAATCCCGCTTTCACGTCAAAACGGAGAGACGGATTGACGTGATTTTTTGTGTGGAGGGCTGGAGAGTGACAGCCTAATTTTTTTTCGAAAAAATGCATGTTTCCCATCGGATAAAAAAATAGTAGTCCACGCGGGCGAAGCCGCGGGCGTCCGCTAGTGTAACCATAAATTAAATATGTATAGGGTAGACATACTAATTTCTAATAAAGAATGATACAGAAAAGACAAATGAAACAAAAAAAATATTGTACTTAATTTAGTTTTATTGTTTTGGGTTCTCCTATACTTAGGTATTTTAATTTGTTTATCAAAAGGTCAAGAAATTTTAAATCATCGAACATTTAAATGGCGACGCCGGAACATCAATGTTTTCACTCTTCAAAACTATTATCCAAAACTTTATACGTAGAAAAGTACATGATTGTGATGATTTTATAACTGGGTATGAATATCAAAAAAATCTTGGAAAACCTTACAACTACAGTAGGTGGAATATATGCTAGGGCCGAAATACCTTAATCTAATGATAGAATCTTCAGTAGGGGGAGCGCCTTAGCTTCCACGACTATGAAGGTACTTACCGACCTACTGTCACACTAAGCAGATCGCGGCACACACAAAAACCTTATTCGCTACATATAAAAATAAGGTGCGGCCTTCTGATGAACCCACATTGAAGATAAAGTCTGTGAGTCTATTAGCCAATATCGTATTGAACACTACAACTGACTGGGAAATTAAGTGCACATAATTGGCAATACATTAGGCCCTTACATTACAGCTGCACCAGCTGGGTTTACAGTTTTCCTTCTAAACTATTTAACCAGAAAAACATTCCTTAAACCAGTCGCCAGGACATTGTCTTCTGCGTATACTTAAATCTCTACTGGTCCGGGCGAGTATAACCTAAACTTATGCTTACACACGAGGAACTTAAGATATAACCACACGACACACACGAAAATAGTCTTTTGGGTTATCGCGTTAAGGTTGGTAATGCCGGCCGAGGTACTGGCTCTCGTGTAGCTTCCTGGTGGCTTGGTAGACGTCTCTCTCCTTGTCGGGAAACTTGGTGGGGAGGTTCGGTGAGTGCAAATTCACCTTTGCAGCGTATCTAGAGAAAAGAAAATAATGAAAATGAAAAATAATGAGTTGACTTATCATTCTGCAAGAATGTTAGATAAATTGATAGATGGTTTCACTAACCTGATGCCAGCGATGTCGATCTCATAATGACCACTCAGCACAAAGTCGTTGGTAACTCTCTGAGGTATGCCCTCTTCGTTCAAGTTCTCCACAAAGCCCAGGCAGACCTAAACAGAGACCAAAGTTTTAGTTTACATCTCATTATGAGCTGCTCAGGTACAATCTAGGACACTCGTCATTGTGTTACGGTATGTTGTGATATTCTAAGGGAGGAATTCGGTGTGAAGCTGTAGGGCTAAGGCTGATTGTAGTCTCACGCTCACCGTCAGCGCTGATAGACGAGTGATCTTCATTACAATGAAATAAGGATACTGATTGTCCAGCACTGACGAGAGCAATCAGCGTAGCCATTTCTGCTAAACAATCAGTATCCTTATTTCATTGTAATAAAGATCACTCGCCTATCAGCGCTGACGGTGAGCGTGAGACTACAATCAGCCATAGAGTTTCACCTGCTTCTTGAATGTGAAGCCGTAGCTGGTGGTAGTTGTCTGCCCGCAGTAGTTGCCGTCCCGGTAGATCGGCTCCCCGCCCCAAGACCATAGGTCGAGCTCGTGGTCGTGGTCAGTCAGCAACAGCTGGACGTACTGACGGCGGATGCCTTCCTCACGCTGGCGAAGCAGTGCGTCGCGACCGATGAACGGGATGTCTTTCTATTTGTGAAGAAACAACAGGAGATAAATACAAAATCGATGGAGAACATCGAAGATTGTGGATGATACATTTTTTATTGAACAAACAACTTTCAAAGACAACGTGAAAGTTGCATGTAACTGAAGGTCTAAGCATTCAAATAGAAAGTTGGTACTCACTTGGAACTTGACGCGCCAGGTGCGGCCGCATTCGAGCGGCGTGGTCATGGTGTCAAGGTCCTGGCCCCAGAAAGCGAAGAACTTTTCAACACGCAGCGCACGTGACGCATAGTACCCCACGTGAGAGATGCCGAACTTCTGGCCTTCCGTCATCAGGCGGTTATACACGTGGAGGGCAAACTAGAGGGAGAAATCGTAGTTACAGCTCCGGTCCAGAAAATGGACAAACTGACTTAGTAAACTGTTTTAAATCCCACCAAAACAAAAGAAACTCACCTCATTGGGAATATAAAGCACATATCCCAGCTCACCGGTGTGCGTGAGGTTCATAGCCCTGATACCATTGGCCAATCCGACATCGATCTCCTTGAACGTAAAGAACGGAAAGTTCGAAGGTGCCAAATCAGTATCGGTCAGCTCAGACAGAAGGTTCCTGGTGAAAGGTCCCATGACACAGATCGCTGTGTACATGGAGGTGACGTCGGAGAGCGTTACGGATCCGTTCTGTGGTAGATGTCGTTTCATCCAGGACTTGCAACGAGTTTGTTGGATGGTTGGTGCGATCATCATATAGCTGGAAGAGAAGAAGCATTTGACGTAAGTTCCTGTAGTTTTCTGCAGTTATCTTGGTTGGTATACTACTAAGCTGTTTTAGAAAGAAGATACAACAAAGTCATTTTTCAGCAGCCCTGCGAAAAAAATTGCAAACAAGATCTACTTGAGAATGTTCTGAACACGTTCCACTTACTGGTTCTCTGAGATTCTGGCAAGGCTGCAATCATTCTCATATCCACCCTGCTCGTTCTGCATTCCAGTGTGTATGATGCTGCCTACAGGGACGTCTACGTCATTCGAGCAGAGGTATTGGAGCAAGTCCACAACTTCGCGACCTTGAGACTGCAAAAGAGTAATACCTCAGAAAATGCTTTCGAAAACAGAACCTTACGACTTAAGCAGTAACGTCTTGTGATCATACGGAAGGAAGGGAACCAGATAGTTAAATGCTAACATAAATTCTAGCAGTTGGATATTTAATGGGGTGCATTTTGCGAAAGGTACATTATGCGACGGAACGATCAGTGGACTTAAAAAGGTCGCTAAAGCTGAATCACAATATGAAATGAACTATAATGCTGTCTCTTTTCACTCTCAGTCAATGAAAAGAGATGGCAATAGTTCAATTCCTTTAATGCGATTCTGCAATAGCGACCTTTTTAAGCCCGCAGATCCGGAGTACTTATATGTTCTGTGTCAGAGTAGCTTACCCTAAAACTGTTTTTATCGTACCTGCAGGTCTATCTTGGTGAAAGAAGAGTAGTCGGCCAAACCGACCGACTCTCGACATGCCCAATACTCTCGTTGAACTGTCTCGAACCAATGAGGCTTGCCGAAGGTCTTCGTGTAGGCTATCTTGAATGGACGCGGCTTTTGTTCAGCATCCTGGCTTTCTAGATACACAAAGAAGGTTAAAGCTGTACTTTCAAATTTACCTTTCATGAATGAACGCAGACCTGGGCCGCAGCGCACGCGCCGCAGTCCCCGCATTCGAATTGTTTATATGAAGTTCTATGCAACCTCTATGCGACCGGCGCCGCGGTCGCCGCAGTACCTGAAGCATTAATGTGGAGAATTCGAATGCGGCGACTGCGGCGCGTGCAATGCGGGCCAGGTCTGCGTTCACCATAAATGGGCCAGAAGTCCAATTTTGTTGCTGATGAACTTACCAACAGTCTCGAACCACGTGGGCCTTTCGTACCCCATAACTTGCCCGAACACCGCCCCGTTGTCTCGGAGTGTCGGATAGATCGGAGACAGGCGGAGGTTCCGCCCGGTCTCGAACTCCGGAAACGGATACGGCATGCCATAGTGAACTCCTGTAGACAAGTGTTTAGATTCACGGACTATAAAATCTATATTATTTTTTATAAAAGGCACATAGGTAAGGTAGGTACCTAACATGGGTAACAAACGATGGTCTCAAAAGGGATATATCTAGCAGAAAGGTTTATCGAAGCTGCTGTTGTGGATCCAAAGGAAAAAAGAGTATCAATATAAGACATGGACATACCTGGAACTTCCTTAACGCGATCACGCAAAAAACGCTTATTATTATGTAAACCTAAGAATCGGTTGATCCCAAGCTCGTACATATCGTATTTGGAATAACCGTCGATGATTTCGTCTGCGGTGGCCTCTGCTACCCCGCCCGCAGCAGATATGCCCACGGTCTTCATTCCTGCTGCGACGTGATAGTTCATCATCTGGGTACAACGTATTAGCATTAGGTCAATCGCTTAGGTACTTAAAATTTGTTAGGTCGGTTTATTAGGTCGTTGGTAGGGATAAATAAAATGGTTAGTTTACATTTTGACTTCTAAATATTGAATTAATAAGAGCCTGTCCAGAACGTAGGCGTTTTACGCGCGTAAACTATTGCCATCCTCTTTTGTTAGACAGTGAAAAATAAGGATGGCAATAGTTTACGCGCGTAAAACGCCTCCATCTGGACAGGCTCTAAGCTTCAATCGAAATCAGACTTTTAAATTTTTCGGGTTTTTTGATAGTATTACGACCGAAAGATTGAATTTGATTCTGATTGATTTTAAATATTGAGTCTGTTTAAACTTTATTAAAATTTTGGTTTTTAGCTTGATTTCAAATGATTGTTTTGGTTTTTAAGCTGGGATTTATGGAAAAAAGAAACGCAAAAAGATGGAATATGTATATGTGTGTAGCAATGAATATAGCTAAATGAAAATTTGTGATGCGAGAATTTTAATTTAAGGGTAAGTAGGTATATTATTATTAGTAGATTTAAGCACATTTTAAATATCACATACAAAAATATTGTTATCTCGAGATGTCACATAGAACATTCTCAATGATAAATATAAATATTTTTATTTAGAAAATGATTTCATACTGACCCTATTTAAATATTAAAGAAACAGTAGTACAACACGTTACCTACTACAGAAATTGGGGGGGAAAGTCGGTGCGGGCCTCAGTGGGGCGCGCCCTGCCAGGGGCGTGCTTCTACAAAATGCTGAGAATACCAGAATGCACCGGCCAGTCCTATCACATACGTCCCCGCCATTACTAGAACGCCGCCATACTCTAGTAATGGACCCGCATGCTATCATCCTTGCGGGTCGTCCCCCCTGGGCAATGTTACGGTCCTATCAGAGATACCATCATCACCTCTGGACCGTAATAGCGAAATGTGAAGGGCAACGGCGAGTCTTCGGCGCCTAAACCGAATATCTGGCTAGGGGAAACAAACCCTGAAAGAAAAATAAAACCAACCATGGCAGCAAAACAAAAAGAGACATTACCCCAGGAGGGTACCGGCTATGCCGGAGAATCCCTCCCTGAGCCTAGCTCAGGCTGCCCCTCGTACTCTGGGGGGGGCAACGTTTTGCCTCAAGTGGACTTGACTGAAGAAGATATAGAGAAGAGTGGAGGGGGCGTTGGCACTGGCAAGACAAAACAAAGAACTACACTAATCCAGCAGACTTTCCATAAAAGTATGTTTATCAAAACACGCTCTAGCTCGGTCGGCGCAACACCAAAAAACACTACTACACCACAATTACCTGACCTGACACAAGAATCAGATGAAGTCAATCCGACTCAGACTCAAACAAAGGAAACCAACCCTAAAAGAGACCAAGTAATCTCAACCAAACGAAAACGGCTTGAAAACAGCCCAACACAAACAGAAAACGCCAAAAAGAAAACTAACAGTATAGCATATGCAGTCCCAACCCAAAACCAGTTTGACATCCTGGATGACAATCCTGAGGATCCAACACCAAATGAACAAACTGAAAAGGAACCTAAACCACCGCCAATATTTATTGATAAGGTGACTAATATTCGACCAATTACCAAACTACTAGACGATTCAGTAAAAGGACAATTCGAAATGAAAATCTTACAAAACGACCAAGTCAAAATCCAACCTTCATCGAGTGAAGCTTATAGAACGATTGTTAAGGAATTAGATTCTAAAGGCACCGAATACTTCACCTACAAACCCAAACAAGAAAGGAGCTTTAAAGTAATCCTCAAACACATGCACCCGTCAACTGAGACTGAAGACATCAAAGAGGCCCTTGCCGAACATGGTCATGTAGTCACAAACATATGGAACATAAAACAAACCGCAACTAAGAAACCACTACATATGTTCGTGATAGAACTACAGCAAAATACGAATAACAAGGACATCTACAAGATAAATAGCCTTCTCTACTGCCGTATTAAGTTTGAACCCCCAAGACCAAAACGCACCATACCTCAGTGTGCAAACTGCATGACCTATGGTCACACCAAAAGTTATTGTCGGCGCCATCCAAGATGTATCAAATGTGCTGGCAGCCATGCCTCGTCTGACTGCACTCGTAGAGAACGATCTGACGATGTCAAATGTGCACTATGCGACGGCAACCATCCAGCAAACTACAAAGGCTGCACCGTATTTAAGGAACTCCAGAAAAATAAATACCCACCCTTACGTGTTAAACCAACACAACCAAAAGACTACATGAAACCAAATCATCAACCACATCAAATAAAACCCAGACAAAACACAAACTATGCAGATGCTGTTCGGTTCACCCCAGCTCAACCAAAACAAAAAACGCCACCCGTGGCTCCGCCACAAAGACCACCGCCACCGGCACAAGCACCCACCGTTGACCAACCCCAACAATCAACAAGCAAACAGCAACCCGAAGCTCAACAAACCACAAACGAAAGTCAACCAACACACCATCAAAAAACCAGCGAAAAGCAGCCACAACTAGGAACATGTGAAAAAAACAACGATTTCAAAGAACTTATGGACATGTTCAGGCAAATGATGTTACAGATGACCACCATGACAAATCTACTGATAAACTTCATGACTGAACTACGATCACAACCAACTAGTCATGGGATTGGCCAGGATTTTGTCCAAGGGAGAGGCAAGCGGCCCACATTGCCCCACCACGACTACTCCCATGCAAATCTTTGAAAATAGCATTGTGGAATGCTAACGGGCTCTCAAATCACGCCCTCGAAGTAAATACTTTTCTCCAGTCGCATAACATAGACTTCATGCTCGTGTCTGAAGCGCATTTCACAACTAAAAGTTTTCTAAACATACCTAAATACAAGCTCTACAGCACAAATCACCCGGATGGCACAGCTCATGCAGGCTCCGCACTGATCGTAAAAGAAAACATAAAACACTATGTCGCAAATCCATACTGCAGGGAAGAAATCCAAGCTACAAATATCATCATTGAAAGCTCAAACGGTCCAGTGACTATATCCGCACTATACATACCCCCTAAGCACAATCTCAAGAGCGAAATGTACGCTTCCTACTTTAAAACTTTAGGCCCAAGATTTATAGCTGGCGGCGACTATAACGCGAAGCACTTGGACTGGGGTTCACGAATCACAACAACTAAAGGTCGAGAACTACTAAAAACCGTACAGCAACTTAACCTCAAAGTTACGTCAACTGGAGAACCAACTTATTGGCCTACCGCGTCCAAAAAGAAACCAGATCTAGTCGACTTCTTCATCACTAGAGGAGTGCCCACATCCTCCCTGCACTGTCATTCCAGCTATGATCTATCATCGGACCATACCGCGGTCATAGGGGAATTGTACAATGACGCTGTTATGGTACAGAAACCATGCAAACTACACTCTAAGAAAACTGATTGGGCACGCTTTCGCGAAATAATCGAAGAATCGGTAGATACTAAAATCCCTCTCAAATCCGATAATGACATAACAGAAGCAGTTGAAAAATTCAACAATTACATACAAACTGCAGCCTGGCAAGCTACTCCTAAATCCACTGTCCGTATAGACATTATTCCGACTTACCCTCAAGTTGTAACGGATACTATTCAGCAAAAGAGACAAGCAAGGAAAAAGTGGCAAACAACGAGACACCATAGAGACAAAAATACCTTTAATAGACTAGCCAAGAAGCTCAAAAAAATGCTTGAAAATATCACAAATCAAAACATGGAAAATCGCTTAATGTCCTTGGATGCTACAGCTGCGACCGACTACTCCCTGTGGAAAACCACGAAAGAACTCAAAAGGCCTGTCCCGTTTCAGTCGCCCTTGCGCAGAAATGATGGATCTTGGGCCAAGAGCCACGCAGAAAAGGCGGCATTATTTGCTGAACACCTATGCAATGTGTTCACTCCAAACCCAGACACAGGATCGACCAAAACAGACGAAATAATGGCAAGCTTGTCTGAACCTCACCAACTAGCACCTCCTATCGAGAAATTCTCAAAAAGTGAAGTCCGTTCTGTGATCAAAGGCTTAAATACCAATAAAGCCCCCGGTTACGACCTTATCACCGCAAAAGTAATGAAAGAACTTCCGGATATAGGTATCACATTCCTGACACAAGTGTTCAATGCTGTTCTGCGACGTGTATTCGTCCCCACTCAATGGAAAGTAGCTGAAATCATCCTAATACACAAGCCTGGCAAGGATCCCGAAAATGTTGCGTCGTATCGCCCGATAAGTTTGCTTCCACTCGCTTCAAAAATAATGGAAATCCTATTGATGAAAAGACTTGCTTCTGAAATAGTCTCAGCTCAACTAATTCCTTCACATCAATTTGGCTTCCGTGCCGCCCATGGAACAATTGAGCAAGTCCACCGATTAGTGGAGAGGATAAACGAATCATTTGAACACAAAAAATACAGCTCTGCTGTCTTCTTGGATATCTCTCAGGCCTTTGATCGCGTTTGGCATGAGGGCCTGCTGCATAAGATACGGAAAGCTCTACCCATAAACCACTACTTACTGATTAAGTCATACCTTCATCAGCGGCACTTCTATGTAAAGCTTGGAGACGAAAGAACTGCACTCCATAATATAAAGGCTGGTGTCCCCCAGGGCAGCGTAATGGGCCCAACCTTATATCTCATATATACTTTCGACTTACCAACGTCAACGGAGGGTGTCCTGGTGGGCACATTTGCTGACGACACAGCGCTAATAGCAACTCACGAAAACCCAACTGTTGCCTCGATCATGCTACAAAGGAGCCTAAGCGACGTCTCTACTTGGCTCAAAGACTGGCGCATCAAGGCAAATGAAACAAGTCAGTACACGTAACATTCGCCCTTAGACACGGCACGTGTCCCGTAGTCGAACTAAATGGAGTCCAAATACCTCAAAGTGAAAACGTGCGCTACCTGGGTATGCACTTAGATAGACGCCTCACATGGAAGAAGCATACTTTTACGAAAAGAAAGGCTCTTGGTCTTCAACTAAGGAAACTTTACTGGCTTATGGGTCGAAAATCCAAACTTACCATGGAGAACAAACTACTCCTCTACAAATGCATTCTAAAACCTATGTGGTCCTATGGAGCCGAGTTGTGGGGTACAGCTGCGAACTCAAACTTGGAAATCTTTCAACGCTTCCAATCTAAAATGCTGCGCATGATATCGAATGCACCGTGGTATATTACAAACTGTCAGCTCCATCACGACCTAGAGGTGCCGACGATTAAACAGGAGGTGGCAAACAAACTGAGATCTTATGCCAAACGAATGGAGCTACACCCAAATGAGCTTGCCAACAATCTCATGAAAAACACCAAAACCTTTAGCAGGCTAAAGAGGACAGCCCCTCAAGATCTAATATAGCACAGAAAAAAAATATGGAGATGCCACTGGGTGTACTCCATCCATGTCAAGCGTGAAGCAGGGACGAAACTCTCGCTCAATGCCCTTAAGGGCAGATTGCAAGAACAAAGGAGACATAAAAAAAAAAAAAAAAAAAAAAAGCAATTTTTTATTCAAAATATACTTTTAGCAGGGGTCATCCTGGTAATATTTCACTTTTACTTTAGTGTTTTGAAATTACACTATTGTAGTATTTTATACTCAATGTAAAAATAGTTTGTACAGTGAGGTAGTTGATAGGTACTTACCAAATAACCACATTCACCGCTCAAACAAAATATTCATCTACCTTCATTTTACATAAATATATGAAAATTCTGTGTTACCTATCCAGTGCTCCTAAAACAAGTTTTATTAGTAGTTTTAGATGGCACTGTGTGAAATATCTATCTAAAAAGTTTTTGAAGATGACGGCTGCAAGACTTCAGAAGATTAGAGTAAGCAAGGCTGCAACACAGAACCGAATTTAGCTTATTCATACGCCAAATTCGTCTATGTGTCACCGCCTGAGTAACTCTTTACTTGATGAGTTCTTTTGTAGAGTTTTCTTCGTATTCGAAGAAAACCGAATATTATTAATTAGTAGGTACCTATAGCAATCGGACATTATAGCAGATAGGTGCATGGATGGATGGTGCAGTGAATACAGCTTTGTTTTTTAATGAATGATGATGAATTGATGAGTATGAATTAGGTATGTCTAACTTATTTACACTTCAGATTAAATCTTAATAGGTCAGTTACTACAATGATAATCCTAAAATTACTTAGGTACTTATATATATTTTTAAATTGTAAGTAGGTATACTATACCTACCATATGCTACCTTGCGAAATTAAAAAATATTGATTGTGCTATATTTAGGTACGGCGAAATTTTGGAGGGACACCACAAATGAAAAACAGTTTTTATGCGAAACATGGGCTTATTTAGTTGAGCACTATGCGGTCCATATTTGGAGTAGCTTAACTGATTAACCTTATTTTTCCGAGGCACACCAACTAATGTTTACGGTACACCAGTATGCCGCGGCACACCCTTTGCGGAACACTGGTCTACACCACGGTTGGCCCGGACACAGCCCGGTCTAATATAAATCATCCCTAAGGCGCGGGACATACAGAAAAGACGTAAGACGAGGACGCGTCGCAGACATATGTCTCTTCCGCGTCCCTTTCATAGAAAATGTATTAGAAGCTTCGCGCCGCAAAACATACAGAAAAGACGGGGCGCCGTCACATTTTGTATGAAAGGGACGCGGAAGAGACAAATGTCTGCGCCCTCTATCTGGCTTGCGCCTTAAGCTCACCTCTGGTGCCTCGCCGACTATCCACTTGCAGTCGGGCGAGAAGGCCTCTAACCCGTTGCATAGTTTGTGCAGAACAGCCTGACTTAAACTTGGAACTCTCTTCAGCAGCTGCTGTAACAGCACGTGGAAGTGGTCCCAATCCTCGGCGACGCAGCGTTGCGACAAGTTAGCAACTATTTGAAAAGAAAAAGCTTTAGACCTTGACAAGAACCCCATTTGCATATCTTGATGAAACTTTTGAAACTATTATGGTTGTAAACACTATAATATAAGTATTTTACTACGCCGAACACTGTGCCGAAATATCGGGAAACGCAAAAATCCAAAAATCATGGTAAATATCCCGTTTATAGTGTTTACAATATCTTGATGAAGTATCTAGATTACAGTTAGCTACGCTAAATGGCCATATCTACTACAATAAGATTAATTGTATTTTCTCTATAAGTTAATTATGAATTCTTTAGAGATAATAAATGTTTAAACCGAAAACAGTTTGAAGAAATAGAAATAGTCAACTAAGTACTCACTTTCTTCTTCGTACACAGGCTTAGCAACGGGTTCGAAGCCGCCGGCGAGGATGCAGCCATCGCGTTCTCGTAGATAGATGTAGCCGTCTGGGTCTCTGATAACCGGGGTCATAGGATCCAATCCAGCGATGGTCTTGGTGTGCAAATAATAGTGTTCGCAGGGCAAGAGCGGTACTTTGACTTGTGGTCGAGCAAGCTGACCAACCTAAGAAAATTGTTCCTTTTATTAAATCTAATATCAATCAACATAAATCTCATTAAGTCAATGTTGAAGCCTCAGACTATTCAAGTTTTGGGGAACATGGTGGTTTCGTTCCCCAATGGCAGAGCAGGTGGTTCCTCTGCAACGGGCCGGCCCATCTGGCCCACTTGCCCGTGATCTTGCGACCGACAGTTCATGTCGGATAGTCCTACTTACGTCTAACTCCGTTGGAAACTTTGCTTGCGAGATCTAGACATGTTGATGTTAAGTGGCGCCATCTGTAGTGCGTAGCATGTCTATGTTGTTCATCTAGCGATAGGTAGATGTCGCTACAAAGTACTTAAAGATGAAATAAATGCGAACTTACCTGTCTGGCCCAGAAGCCAGCACAGTTGACAAAGTACTGACACTCTATTGCCCCACGAGTTGTTTCTACACCGCTCACTTTCTCATCCCTGGAGAGGACCGCTGTTACAGCACAGTCTTCCATGACCCCCACACCTGGATAGAAGAAGTCAAAAATGATTTCAAAACGGTGTGCTAAAAACAGAACGTAGACTAGACCAGTGTACCGCAAAGTGTGTGCTACGGCACACTGGTGTACCGTGATCATTAGTTGGTGTGCCTCGGGAAAATAAGTTTACCTATCTCAGTTAAGTTACTCCAAAGGACTTCAAATGCTCAACTAAACAAGCTCATTTTACGCATAAAAAACGATTTTTCATTCTGGTGTACCTCCAAAATTTTCCCATTTCCTATATGCAAAAAGTTTGCTGTTGAGCATATGCGGTCCGAATTTGGAGTAACTTAACTGAGATAGGGAACCTTTTTTTCCGAGGCACGCCAACCAATGACCACGGTACACCGGTGTGCCGCGGCACACCCTTTGCGGAACACTGGACTAGACAACAGTATGAAAGCATTGTAGTGTGTGGAAAGTAATTTTACCTTCAGCAACAGCTTCTCGCATGAGTGACATTCCGAAGAGGTGTGGATCACCAACACCATCCCCGGGTATCCAGAGACCGCCGACGACATCCTCTACGTTCAGCATCGGCGATAATTCCAAACAACGGCGCGGTGAGATCAACTCGCAAGGTATGCCCCACGAACTGTTTTAGAAGAACCATGTGATGATGGAGTGGCTAAGTAACTACGTGATATCAAACAAGTGGCTAGGTGTAACTACGTAATATTGTGCTAACATAGCGGACCGTCATAAAATCCAATCAGTTTTATTAAAAAAAACCATTGAAATTGAGTTTGAGACTACCAAAGACGGCGTTTTGAGAAAAATAATAGTGTTTGTAAAGTATAAGATTATAGACTTGTTTCAACCGATCTTGGCATTCGTGAAGTTAGCCGTTTCGATGCGCGGTGCTACTTTTTCATACAAAATTTTCTACTGCGCAGGGAAAAGCCTAACTTCACGAATGTCTAGCTAGATCCATTGGGACAACTGTAGGTGATATAATTAGCAAAGTCACAGTTAGCGTTCAAATAAAAAACGTCTTCTCAGTTACATTTATCACTTTCTCAGAGTTCAAACATAATCATGCATCAACAACAGATAAAACAAAAAAAAAACAAGACAACGTACCTATTTTTTGAAGTACGGGGGCATAGCAATACCTAGACGTAGCAAGAGCTGAAGCATTGGCTCCAGGCTTCAATTTCTTCGGGCCCTTTGCCCTGGCGTCTCACCATTTCCATGTATTTATTGTAGTAATCCTCTCTCGAGGGAGGCTCATCGTTCTGAGGAGGAATGCGATCGGTGCGAGCGAGCATTGCCGTTACTTGCTCCGGTGTCATGAGTTGCCTCAGCCCCTGTCTTCCTTCAGGTAATCCCCCTGCAGCGGCAGGTTGCGCTGTTTCCTCAAAAGCTTCTGCAGCCCCACCTGTCTCAGAAGCTTGACCCTGAGTTCCGTCATCAGTTTCGTTTTCATCGATAGTAATAGGATCGTCCTCAAGATTAGCCTCTTGGGCATACTCAGGCTCCATAACGTTCGCGTTTTCGGCGTCCATTTCTAGAAATACGGTACTGTTAAAGTCTGCTATATGTTAAATTATTAATTGAGATACACACGTGGTTTTGAATGTGGTCTATGAGTTGAAAAAAGGAAGAAAGACGGCGTTTTAGGTGGTTAATAACAACACTTTATTTAAATCGCCTGAAAATCTGAAGGCATAGGTTTATTTTAAATACTACAGATATGTTTTTAACAAAAATAAATAAGAAAAGTGAGAGAAGTGAGGAATAGAAAATTTTATATTCTTATGAAATAGGAAGTGTCGATAGTAGGTAGATACCTATGCATTCGATTAACAGCAGCGTCATCAAGCCTCTGAGGTTCACCAGATAATAAGAGATCAATGTCCGTTAGTTTTTTTTTAACTAAAAAGAATTGTTATGATAGGGAATTTAGATAAAGGACCCTCAGCCATGACATGAAGTATTTACACTCAATTGAAACATTCCAACGTAAAAAACTTCGATATTTGATGTATGAAATAAAGCTCTATTGTTGCACCGAATATAGAATTAAACAAATTCAGATAGGTACACAAAACTCAGTTGCTTACCTATATTTTGTAACTAGCTGCGCCCCGCGGTTTTACCCGCGGTTAAGAGTCAACATGAGACGATGGGAAAAAAACTGATAGAAGTTGTGTTTTTTGCCTTTGATTCACCATTTTACCCCTTTTTGAAGGGTTATTTTAAAAAACCCTGAAACACGTATTCATTTAGCCAATCGCACCACCACACGTTAAAAAGTTCCCATACAAGCTTTGACACCCCATATTTTACCCCTTTTTGAGAGCTATTTTGAAAAAGTCTGAAACAAGTGGCCAATTATTTTTATTACATATCCAACGAAGTTTCATAGCACTACTTACGAATTAAAAAGTTCCATACAAAAGTTTTCACCCCTTAGAAGATCAACCCCAATTTTCTAAAATTAGATTAGCCTATGCGTTATTCTAGAACCAAAGCTTTCTACATTACAAATTACAGGAAAATCGCTTCAGTACGTACGGCGATACGTGGAGACAAACTTCATACACACACACTGACTTTCGCCTTTATAATAGTAGGATAAGCGTTATAACCTTTTAACAGACACGATTTAAAAGTGCAAAATATAAAAAACTTACCCATTTCTTGGTTTCTCGTACAAGATCACTGAATCACTACTGAAAACTGAAATGTGAAAGACAACGTTATTATAAACGTAAGTTTGCCGGTTTGACGCAATCACTGATTTCAATGCGCGATCACTTATCGACATTCGAATTTGGAACTACTCTGCCGGGTAATCTCTTTCCAACCTCAGCCATACCCGGTTATGAAAACAAACTAGGTCATTCATAACGCATGCGTGTTACAGGTAAATACTCCTGTTTATGTTTGAAAGGCCAAAACTTAAAAGGAAGCCTCTAAGTGAAGACCTAGCAAGCGTTATTCATTGGATTTGTTTTTAGGTAAGTTTTCAAATAATTTCTACTTCTTCCATTATTGCTACATTTTCGAGATTTCAATTACGTTTTTTTTTCAGATTGGCGATTTTTGAGGCTACAGTTAATCGAAATGTATTTTCTTGATATTTTGCTTTTAGAGTTTTCGATTGCTTATTACGGATACGGGTAGATAGGTGCCTAGTAGGTATCCGTTTTTATAAGAAAATTAGTTATTAGATGAAGTTTTCTTTTTTAGATTTAACTAAAATTCTACCTTTTCAATTCAGATATCGCGCCCTCAAGGTGCATACATAGTACTATTATTTTATTCTGTGCCTCAACTCCTCAAGTAGGTAAGCTCTAGCTTTACGGAACTGCGCAAGCGCGAAAGGCACCCTTTCCTTTTGTTTGCTTATTGATTTTGAATTCCCTATAAAATCTTATTTCGAATTACATTAGGTACCCACGGTACGTTAATATTTATACTTTTATATTTTGTATGCACTGTTATTATTTTATCGAATGCTAAGAGATGGTAAAATGCTTTAAAAGTCTCAATAAGTTTAAATGAAATTAAATGAAATTATCGAATAAGCTTTTTTTCAGAACACGGTTTTCAGTTAAATTTGAAAAAAGAATAAAACGTTAATCTAGGATTGCGTCAGAAAAACTCTTGAGCACTAAAGACTACCAATCAGTAAAAAAATTCAAAAAAATGTTTGCAAGTCGCAATATACGAACGCACCGGTGGATTGCACTGTCAACTGCAGCAAGGTGAGCCGAGAACTGTATCCCGACGATTAATCGAAGTCCTGCAGGACACGCCCTGCACGCCAGGATCAAGTCAGCGCCCCCAATGCCGCAGCGGGTTTTTCGCGAACTAGGTTACAACCAATTACGCAAAAAGGGCGTTGCTACGAGACAATTTGATTGGCCAATAGTACTACGATGCGTAGGATCGCGTCTTTCAAAAGACGCTCTAAAAGACGCTCGCTACGTTAGTCTTCTTTATCGTATGATATTCGGGATGTACAGTAGTGTGGGTCACTCTTGTATGGAGAAAAAAAAAAGTTTAGTTTTTATACGGGCACAGTGACAAAACGGTGCCAATTGATGAGTGTAAATAGATTATGAAGTTTCATTGCAATCGGAATTGATCTTCTGCCTCCGAAATCATGTTGGGTTTCAACAAATATGGTTAAAACAGGCCTAACAGCACGACATTCAAAGTTACACTAAATAATCACTATTAATTAAAAAAATGTCTAAAATCATTGGTAATTAAAGGTTTTTTAGAGAGCACACAAATTTTACTTTAAATATTATGGAAAAGAATACTAGAATAATTATTAAAGTGAAGGGTTTAGTCTGTGGTGAAATCCTTTTTGCTGTCGAATTTCAGTATCGCTTTTCTCGAGTCTATCTGGGTTTTAAGAATCTTTTTGTCATTGTTTTATTGCATAAAATAGCTGATACTTCGGTCACAGCTTTAACTCCACCTTCTATTGCTTTTGTGTGACACAGAAGGTGAAATAAATCCAATTCCCCTTTACTGTTTTTGTAGAATTAATAATCGGAGAAATTTTAATAACAATAGCTTAGTGACACTTTTACACCAATTCAAAGACCGAAATAATGTTGATGCGTTAAGTTTGTCTTTAATAACTGAAACAGACGCAATTTTGATGCTGTTTTTGACTTTTCTTTCAAAATTTGAAACGCAACTAATTCACAAACGTGCGGCTGGGGATCAATCAACATTGCAAGCAAAATGTTTTCCGGGTGTGCGATAAAGCTGTTTTTTTTTAATTACTGGATCGTTAATGGAAACGAGCTAATACATTTAGGAATAAATCTCGACACATGCAAGCTGAAATATCAAAGAAAACGTTACTTCCAAGCCGAGACTCTTCCACATTGTTTTTAGGTGTTTTTTGGTGAAATTAAAGAAGGTTTTTGCATTTTAAATGTTAAGTTTGTAATATTCCCTCATTTGTTTTTGTTCTACTGAGGGGTTAGAAGATTTTGACCATATTTAAATCAGGTTTGCAACTAAAACGGCCTCTATTTCTTTATACGTTGGATTTTTTTTTCGTTTCTTTCTTAAATTTCAACTTGTGTCGGGTCCACTCATAAAACATCATTACATCTTCGTGATTTTGCAATATGCTGTCTTTAGAATCACGTAATAACCAAATAAGGGGCCCTTCCAACTATTTCGAGTGCATTTCATTTTTCTGATGTCGTAAAACCAATGACTGGCAACCATGCGTTTTACCTATAAATTGTGCTTCACTTGTCTCAACTTCCACCGCTCCCTGCCCCTCCCTTCTCCTTTGTACTTAAACTACACTAAACACTTATGTTTTTGTCATAACTAAAAACTATTACGCATGAAATCTGCTGTAAAATAACTTTAAAAAAAATTTGTGAAGTGACATCAAAAATCTACTTTTTTAAATAACTCTATGACAATCCGGAGGCAATAAACCTTAAAATAATGGGATGAAACTTTACATATCAATTAACAACACCATTTGGCACCTTTTTAATGCTGAGCGTTTTTAAAAATCAAGAAAAAAAAAAAACGACCCTCCCTAATGTACAGTCAGCGTCAAATTGATATGAGCGTCTAGAGTAGTCAAAATTATCTGAAAAACATGAAAGCATCAAATTGGTTTCATGTTGTCAGATCATTTTGACTACTCTAGACGCTCATATCAATTTGACGCTTACTGTACCTGGTATGTCTCAAACCCAATTTCTAGGTTTTTTTAGAAATGTAAAAAAGCAGCTTAGTAGTAAGAAACATTACAAAATCAAATAATTATATGTTGACATACCTACATACTATCACCTATTTTTGTTGTTATCCATTACGGAAAGACATGTTCACTAGAAACTTCTCTAGTAAAACTTAAAACTAATTGGCATGATAATATTGTTATTAGATTCCTAGAGGCTAAGGCTTACCGCAGAACTGAGTCCCGACAGTCTTAGGACAGACTATTGCTGTACAAAAAGTATGAAGACACTTCAAACACGTCTCCCAGACAAAATTGTCTAATACCTACAGGAACTGCACAAGAAAGAGAGAGAAAGACAAGTCTGTCTCAAGACTGTCGTGACTCAGTTCTGCACTTAGCCTAAAAAATATCAGTAGAGTTATAAATGAATAAAAAACATACACAGACTGACTCTTCATTCTCCTGTACACTGTCATTCTATCCCTTGTGCGGGCAAGAAGCAGGGAGCCACACTGTTTCCATCCTGTTGGTCGGCCCCGAGACTCCAGCTCTTTCAGAAGGCGGATAGAGGATTGTGCGAGATGTACTTGTGCTAATGTCGGCTTGAATGCACCAACTAATCCTGACGAATGCCAACGACTCCCTGCTCCCACTCTATTTGAAAAAACAGTTAGCTCTCTGTTATTGAGCTACGTATGTATGAGCAAGTGGCCAACTCTGGTGATGGAGTAAAAGCCGACTTAAAAGCCGGTTATTATTATTATTACTTATTGAGCTGAATTGAGTACCTATTAAGAGCTGAGATATTGTAAAGAGGAATTAATTTGTGTGATGCTTTTACTAGTGAGGCAAGGTAGGTTTAGTGCTTTTGCTGAAGTCTAAATGTGTTCTAGTTCCTGGATAGGTTTATACTTGAGCACCTTTTGATCTGATTGTGGTTGAATAAAGAAATATGGAGAAAAAGTGGAAAGTCTAGCTTGAGACAAATGTTTGTATATTGATGAAAAGATTGGTGATTGATTGCCAAATGCATGTTTAATAAACTAGCGGACGCCCGCTGCTTCGCCCGCGTGGACCGCTATTTCTTATCCCACGGGATCCGTGCTTCTTTCCAGGATAAAAAGTACTTAGCTTATGTCCAAATTGTCCAATTCCCGGTTTAGTGATTGTCGAGTTATAGAGGAACAAACATACGAAGGATCCAAACATCCATATAAAACTTTCACATCTATAATATTATTGTGATGTAGGGGTCATTATTCGCCCAGCAGTGGCATATTTTGTAATTTACAATCCTCAAAATTGGTGACGATAGCACTGTTCAAAAAAATACCGACTTACCTTTCTTTCTCAACCAGGATAGTCTTCCCACCCCAGCCTCTCCGCGCCAAGTGGTAGGCCACAGCCGCCCCCATCACTCCACCACCACATATCACGACCCTGGCTTCAGAAGGTAGCGAAGAAAGACATCCATCCAACCTTTCTTCATGATCCAACGCATTCAACCTACTAGAAAGAGTACGACATCCGTGTAAAACTCTTTGGGGTACGTTTTGGCGGATTCTTCCGCCTAACATCATTTATTATCGTTAATGAAATTCAATTTTTGATCACTAAATCCTTAGAAAAATGCGTTAAAGTCTAAAAATAAAATTCTAACGTCCAGTCCGGCTTTGTTTATTATTGTGCTATGATGATATAACAATGACAGCTGACAGTGACAACTTATTTACGTGACTTTGACTGTTTTGCTCTAAAAAATAAGAATAATTTTGAACCACGCACGAACCAGCATGATTGAAAAAGAATCGGATGCACACGAATTAAAAATATGTTGTGTCTCCAAGTAGTATAGTGCTACTTTTATTAATAGAAAGGGAACTAAAATTTCATTCATTCATTTATTACAACGGCAACTCTAAAGTACAGGTTTCTTGTCTATGGTATAAGTACCGAAGACGTCAGTCAGAAGTAATAATTTCCTTCTAAAAGAGAATTTATCTATTTCGCGTATTTAGTGCGAGTAAAAGTGACAATAACCAACGTGAAACATTACGGTGTGGCACCAGAGAAGTGATTTTCAATGTTTATAAGCCATGCTCGTTGGAATTAGAAGCCGGAAAAAATTCATCAGAGACACACAAGTTTTTCGTCGTACCGTCGAATTAAGAGGTATTTGATTAGATCCAATTATTTTATCAGTAACATTTGACTACTCTTATTATATAATACTGGTTATTTACCTTTATTTGGCCCTAAATTGAGAAATTATAAAACGACGATTTGTTGGTTATGTTTACATTGTACTATAGAGCAACAAGGCAATTTTGATACTTTTTTACGATTTCAAACAATAGTTCCCATTTGGTCGCAAATGTTAATGGTCTCATTTATATTTGCAGGGAAATCTATAAGCACAGTCAGAAGAATTGTGAATGAAGGCATATAAGATAACGGAAAGTTCTCTTCGCCCGGGAAACAGAGCCAGTCGTCCAAAAACTACCTTTAGAGCCAACCTATTTTTTTGAGAGAAAATAAATAAATAAATAAATATATTTAACCTATAGTCGGATTGCTCATTATACGGACTAAAATTGAAGGAAAAAATGACATTTTTTCCTTCAATTTTGATATGTTTTTAGTCCTTATAATGAGCAATACGACTATAGTTATAAATGTTTTAATTTATAAGATTATTTTTGTTATTCTGTACGCTAACATCATCATTTCATCTATAGTCTTTTTTAAACTTTCGCGATCACTATTCATATTGAAAAGTTTTATAGACACGGGATTTTATCGCGTAAATTTACCTTATTTTTCCCGACGTTTCGGCTATGTTGCAATAGCCGTGGTCGCGGGCAGACTGGAGTATGTTTTCAAGGTCCATTGTGAATCGGCGGTATTATCCAAAACTACCCTCACTGATCTTCAGATTCCGGATCGGCTGCATTTACACCGCAACACACTACACTAACCGTATCTTGACACCGGAAAGTCACATTACGACGTGCACTGCATTTACTAATAACAGGATTCCATGATGACGGGAGCCTGAATTTCGGCTATTGCAACATAGCCGAAACGTCGGGAAAAATAAGGTAAATTACGCGATAAAATCCCGTGTCTATAAAACTTTTCAATATCATTTCATCTTATTTTATTTCTTTATTGTAGGTATGTTTTTCTATTTTATTCAGTGTTAAAATAAATTAGACATGTGTGTAGGTAGGTACCTACTTAAATAAATAAGTGTCATCTAGTTTTGTGTCTAGATTTGTACTATTGTAATTTGTTTCCAATTATTAAATTTTTATTGTATTGGTTTTTTTGTTGTTATTTCGTTTTGTTTATCCTATGTGGAGGTATCACTATCACTTCACTACATAATATAAGACAAAGTCGCTTCCCGCTGTCTGTCCGTATGTTTGCTTAGATCTTTAAAACTACGCAATGGATTTTGATGCGGTTTTTTTAGTAGCTAGAGTCATTCAAGAGGAAGGTTTATATGTATAATACATGCCATATTATAGTAGAGAAACACTGATAATTTTAGAGGTTTCTAATGTGATGTGACCCCTGCGAAGCCGGGGCGGGTCGCTAGTAATACAATAGGTATAAATATTTTTTTTTACAAAAACAATTGTTTTATATAATTGTCAAAAGGTGTAACATAAAGCTGTTACACACAGGTAGGTTGTACGCATTTAACTTGTGTTAGGTAGGTATCAATTATGAGAAATAAAAAATCCGAGTAAAAAATAAATAAAATGATCAAGTATCAAAATCGTTTAGCTGCATATTTTGGGGTTACCATATAGCTTGCACAGTGGCGCCCCCATTTATGTCTATTAATAAAAGTAGCACTATAATAGTTTTCTGTGGTCTCCGTGACCTCCGCTAGGAGTAATATTTTTCTATGGTAATATTATTCTGTGTCCATGACGACGAGAGCTTGACAACGGAACAGATTGATAAAAAAATACAAAGAACAGGAATTATATTTAGATTTTACACTAATTATTCTTATTAAATCTAGCAGGTACCTATTCATTATGTCTTTGGTCGAAATAGTGCATCACGATGAAGTTATTTATACGATTTTGGATAAGCCTCCACCAGAGCCACCAAAGACACCAAGGTAAGTTTAGATTAAATAATAATGTGGTTCGATTTTCATCGGTAGGTACGGGTAGGTACCTACCTAAGTAGTAAATGAAACGCTTCGCTTGACTCGCCTTGGCAAATTACACAGTCATTAGTGTGTTATAAAATATGTAACGAACTGAATTAAGTAATAGGTACCTATTTTGTACCTATTCTTCAATACACAACTTCGAGCTTATAGAAATACACAAAGATCTAAAAGAATGACTGAGTACAGCACTTTGAGGATAGGTAATAGTCATGACCTGTACCTACCTACCTAAATTTTTTTCATAACTAACGCATAGGTACCTAATTATAAACTCTTTACAGATACGAGTCAAAACTTGAAAAAGAACTTAAAGAAGCCAAACGACCCCAGTTGCACCGCACTTTCGGGTATGCTGAAACACCTTTGACGCCTCCTGATCAGTTTCTGAAAAAGGGGCACGGGTACGGACAGCCCATCAAGGAACCGGACCACAAATGTTACATTTCCGGACACTTGCCACCAGTCCCTAAGCGCCCACCACCAGGCAAAAAGCCAGAAATGCCGAAGATAAACTTTCGCGTTGTCAATATCAAGAAAGCAATAAAAGGAAAAGGCAAACCAGTTGAACCAAGGTACCAAATACCTACTTTGTCTAAGTAAAACTTTGATGCAGGTACGCAGCATTACCAGCGAATTAAGCGATGCATAAATTCACTGCACGACAATGAGTGGAAAACATCATTTCCATGTGAAGTATCCGAACGCCAACTTCGAACTTCCGGTTCCGGATAACATAGGCGCGCTTTTTTTAAATCACAGACCCTAAAAATCGGTGTAGATTTAATCTATTTTTTCTCCTATATAATTTGTAGGTAAGTACATATTAGGTACCTACTTATCTATATCTGCTTCCTGCACCTTTTAAAATTTACGCGTTATAAAAATTAACACAGTGATTGCGTTGTAAAGATGCCCCGAAAATTTTATTGTGACAAGATATTAAGATTGACAATTTATATTTAGGCTAGTGGACACTAGAGATGGGCATATCAAGAAAATCAAAGGTTCCGGCGAAGTCCCTGAGTACTGCCTTCGGCCGGACTTTGGACAGATGCCCGCGTACCTCGTCAGACGAAACAGAAAAATCCAAAAGGCACTAGATAAAATCAAATACGCGGAAGACAACCGGGAGAGCCTGTGCAAGCTTATCAGCGAACAGGAGAGACAGAAGCTCTTGGACGTAAGTAAATTACTGGCCTTGTGCCTACGTGTACCTACCTACCTATCACTCTATGAAAAAGTAGGTAGGTCCTATCTACTTAGTTATAAGTACAGATTATTGTTTTTGGTATCTAATAAGGGTACCAATCAGCATCAGAAATATATTTTAGTTAGAGTTATGTAATGACTTCAGACTTTCGGTCAGCCACATAACACGTACCTATATAGTACCAGGCCTGGCTCACTTCTCACTTTAGGTATTTATCGGACGCGCGCCGCCTCGGGCGGCGCGCGACATAGGTTGCCACTTGCCGCTCGCTCGGCTTGCGGACTAGACGCATTGTGCGTAATTATCGTAATCTCGTATACTTACATCGTTTCTTGTGATTTTTGCACGATAACTAAACGATCTAATCCGTATAAAAGATACTGCTGTGTCTACGGGTGTCTAAACAAAAGGAAAAGCAATGAATGGACATTAACATTCCACAAAAATCCGGAAGATATTGAAAGGTTGGTAGGTACCTACTAAGCTTTTCTATAATTTGTTGTAAGTAGGTACCTATTTAAATAAATCATCAATAAATACCTAGATAGGTACTTACTTTTACTCTGTAACTGTAGGTGCATAATGAAAACGAGATCTTATAGGTAGGTACCTATTCGATTCCTTTTTGATTGAATAGGTACCTGTTTACAAATAAAGAAACATAATAAATAAATAAATAAAATAAAAATAAAAATAAAAATAAAAATATTTTATTTCAGACAATTATAGTCCATATTAATTTCATTAAGCTAAAGTGTAAGTAGGTACCTACGTGTAAAAGATGATTAGTGGAGGACTAGATTTCCTTCACCAATCACCCTCTGCACAAAGGCTTTCCATATAGGAGATATACAATTCTCCGCAACAGTCTTCAGGATGCTGTTGTGGCTGTTTCGAACTCTGCTCATCAGGGATACCGTTTTTTTGCGCAAGATGGCGTGAAAGCCGTCTGTGTGGTAATGAGCGAACATCCCTGATGCGCTGCAGAATCTTGGCAACCCCAACATCATCCTGAAGATATTATTATATTGGACGCGTAAGACATCTAGCGATCTTTTGGTATGCCGAACCCACAAACTCCCCGTGTAGAAACTCTGACAGTAAGCTTTAAAAAGCGTTACTTTGACTTGGTCAGTACAACGAGAGAATCTGCGGGTCAGCATATTACCTCTGATCGCTAGAGCCCTACGCTCCCTTTCGATATCTACATCGTCTTTAAGGTCGTCCTAATAATACACCTACAAAACTACCTACCTACAAAACTGTAGGTAGGTAGGTACCTACAGTTTTGTTTATTTACATATGTACCTAAAAGTAACTTATCCATTAAGTAGGTACCTAACCTACTTAATATAATAATTGTAAGTGTTTAGAAGTTACATTACATTCATAGAGCCATGTTGGTCGAAGTGATTAGTACCTCAACTTTCGAGACGAAGGTCGTGGGTTCGAGTCCTGGCCGTGCATTAAATTGCAAATGTGATTGCAAACCTAACATTAAAAGGGTGATTATCGGATAACGGCTCCCGGTCTAGTTGTGTGATGATGATGATAGTGTGTGTCTGATCGATGTCTAGGTAGGTATGAAGGTATAGATATTTTGAAATGCAATTGTTTACAAAACGAACGAGATAATAATGTATCTACCTACTTCACCTACCTACGTACAATACGTAGTACCTACTTACTACTATTTATTCTGTGGTAACGGTAGATTAAATTATATTTAGGCCTACTTATTTTAGAACTTAAGTAGGTAGGTACTGTTTTTGTGACAGATAAAATAAATTAATTTATTTGTGTTGTCGCAAGCGAAAATTCGACAACCCTTACGAGTCGCGTCACACCGCGCCAGACAGTGACACAGTTACGCATTAGAGCAGGATGGGAATGTTTAGGCAAATATCTCGATAGGTAATAGGCCCATAGGCGAGTTGAATTGCACTTTATAGCTTCGCCGCGAGAGTCTCTATTTAAACAAATTTACTCGCGAAGTGACCCTTCTGTACGTAGTACTCTAGTATTCTGTGCTATCACAGAATACTAGTACTACGTACAGAAGGGTCACTTCGCGAGTAAATTTGTTTAAATAGAGACTCTCGCGGCGAAGCTATAAAGTGCAATTCAACTCGCCTATGGGCCTATTACACATTATTAACTGTGATAGCACAGAATACTAGAGTACTACGTACAGAAGGGTCACTTCGCGAGTAAATTTGTTTAAATAGAGACTCTCGCGGCGAAGCTATAAAGTGCAATTCAACTCGCCTATGGGCCTATTACCTATCGAGATATTTGCCTAAACATTCCCATCCTGCTCTAATGCGTAACTGTGTCACTGTCTGGCGCGGTGTGACGCAACTCGTAAGGGTTGTCGAATTTTCGCTTGCGACAACACAAATAAATTAATTTATTTTATTTGTCACAAAAACAGTACCTACCTACTTAAGTTCTAAAATAAGTAGGCCTAAATATAATTTAATCTACCGTTACCACGGAATAAATAGTAGTAAGTAGGTACTACGTATTGTACGTAGGTAGGTGAAGTAGGTAGTTACATTATTATCTCGTTCGTTTTGTAAACAATTGCATTTCAAAATATCTATACCTTCATACCTACCTAGACATCGATCAGACACACACAATCATCATCACTCAACTAGACCGGGAGCCGTTATCCGATAATCACCCTTTTAATGTTAGGTTTGCAATCACATAATTATGCAATTTAAAGCACGGCCAGGACTCGAACCCACGACCTTCGTCTCAAAAGTTGAGGTACTAATCACTTCGACCAACATGGCTCTATGAATGTAATGTACCTAATGTCGATGGGCTTGCAACCTGTCACGTATGAAATGTTAACTTCTGCAAAATGTGGGCATGTAGGAAGGTACAATATGTATTTGGACATACCTGTGACAACTCCCTTAGACATCTTCAAAGGATCTTAAAATGCCAAAAAAGATCTGAGAGAATGTGTATCGCGCCTCGAGGATATCTACAGACGTGCGTGATCATCACTCCTACCTATTTCATTTCATTTCATTTCATTTCTAAAGCGTTTACTTTTAGGTACCTAGGTAAATAAACAAAACTGTAGGTACCTACCTACCTACAGTTTTGTAGGTAGGTAGTTTTGTAGGTGTATTATGTTTGTTTATTTGTAAACAGGTAGGTATTCAATCAAAAAGGAATCGAATAGGTACCTATAAAATCTCGTTTTCATTATGCACCTACAGTTACAGAGTAAAAGTAAGTACCTACCTAGGTATTTATTGATGATTTATTTAAATAGGTACTTACAACAAATTATAGAAAAGCTTAGTAGGTACCAACCTTTCAATATCTTCCGGAATTTTGTAGAATGTTAATGTCCATTCATTGCTTTTCCTTTTGTTTAGACACCCGTAGACACAGCAGTATCTTTTATAAGGACTAGATCGTTTAGACATCGTGCATAAATCACAAGAAACGATGTATACGAGATCACGATAATTACGCACAACGCGTCTAGTCCGCAAGCCGAGCGAGCGGCAAGTGGCAACCTATGTCGCGCGCCCCCCGAGGCGGCGCGCGTCCGATAAATACCTAAAGTGAGAAGTGAGCCAGGCCTGGTGATAGTACGTGATACCTACCTACTTATATTAAGTATTTATTTTTTATTTGACTGATAGGTACCTAGGTAGTCTAGTTACATGAAGCGTCTACAAGAATTATAGATTTTAAATAACTCTTCAAGGCAACAAAAAAGATTAACTATTCTATTACCATGATTTTTCAAAATAGGACCTGAAACACAACTGGCAACTGCTGCAAAAAGCGTTCCTGCAACTTCCAATGCTGACAGACACCATACCTAAAATCCTCAAGAAATCTAAGATGGAGCAAGAACTGCGCGAGCTGGAGAAAGACATTGCTTTAGTGGAAAGCAACCCTTACATTTACATCTACGAATCTTAGCTCTTTTTTTCTTTTCGTCGAATTTACTTCGTTTTTTAATATCTTACGCTATAAAAACTATATCTGCTTAGAATGCCCGATTTTAAGAAGCTTATTTAATTTTTGATAAATGTAAAATACCTATTCATACATGTAAACGAGGAAGTAAAGTAAAAAAGATGCCTTTTCCTAGATCAATCAAGAAATTTAGAACATGGGCAGATTAATTATAAGTATTATCGCACTGTGCGTGACAATGGAGTTGAAATTCCGCTTTCAAGTGTGTTTGCACTCGGGTCAGTTCGCACACGATATCAAAAAATGCCAAATCTCATTGACTTTACCACACTTCTAAAATAGCACTATGCAAAACGCACGTGTTTTTATGTATACACGTACATACATACATCCAAACATTCAAACTTTCGCATTTATAATATCAAGTGTAATAGCTAGCAGCGCCCTCGCACCGTTGCCCCTGCAGTGATAGTAAAATATCAAGGTGTGAATTGAACATAAGCTTCGACGCAGTTAATGGAAAAGTAATAAAAAGGGCCAACAGTGCGATCCAAAAGCTTAGATATAGAATGTAAATGACAACAAAGATAAAATTGAAACCAACAGATTTATTCACTTACTATACATCGTTCACAAAAATATGGAATGGGCGTCCACTACATCTATGCGTATTCTAATTGACTAATAACTACACTAACGAGACTGGGCCTCTGTGGATATGTCACTGGCCTTATGTACGGCATAAAAAATATTTTTCTTCAGGCTGATCAAAATTATTAATAAGATTTACTAGAGGAAATAGCTGTTTGTTTTGAACAGAGAAAACTAAAGAAATAACGTTTCGAAGAAAAAAAAGCGTCAGTTATTATTGGGTGTAAACAAAAATAAATTGACCTAATTACTTACATACTTATATTTAACAAAAAAAAAAAAACAATTAAGTATAGGTTATTTGAAAAAAAATATGAAATTAATTTTTTAGAGTTTCTCTGTACCGAGTTTTAAGCGAATAAAATTTTCCACTAACGGTTTACCCCTTTTGTGAGTTAATATTTGATAGCCTTTCCAGAACCTAAGCTTTCTACCTTCCAAATTTCAGCAAAATTGGTTTAGTACCTACTCGGTATACACGATTCTAGTTTTTCAAGCCAGGATAGCAATTATAATGATATTAAGCCAGCATTAGCAGCTCTGGCTTCGTGTAAATAGAACTAAACTAGCTTAGAAAATGGGTGTAGAAATGGACATTGGACAACGTTGCTAGCTTGCTAGCTTACCATCACTATCTTGATATCCTGACTTGCAAAACTAGCCTCGTGAATACCGAGCATTACGGCGAATTCCGAACAAAAATGCACAAAAACTTCTCTCATTTATAATATTATATTAGTAGGATGTCTCATAGTAGTTATAGTTATCTAGGCCAAGAGATTATTAATGTAGAAGTTTCTTATTGAACATCTTTCAATAACTTGATATGAAGAAACACTAACAGCATTATTATAAAACGAATACTAAAGATAGTATTGGTTTAACTGGATATTAAACCAAAATGAGGTACCTATCAAAAATAAATTCTGTACTAGTGCTATTGGTTTTTCTACTAATATTTTAGTGCTATTCTATTTTTAATCTAGCTTAGATAAGCAGACCAATTCTACTAATTTACAACGTCTACCATTCCGCTGCGTTTTGTATCGTTCTCCAAAATGTCAGTTATTTGGCTGAAAGCGGGACCAATCTACGGTTTAGTTGACATTTTGCTTGTGACTTCTAAATCTTTAGTCTTGGTTTTATAATAAGGCAGTATGAGTGAACAAACCCTAGTTTGATATAAAACAGTCACAGTTTTGCAACTACTGTTTCGAATAACTATATTATAGACAAATTTTACAATGTACAAATCGAAAATATGACATTTTTATACTTTACAGGCAAACAAACACACTTTTATAAGAACTAATTGTCTAAAAACACTATTGCACAAACACCAATTAAACAACAACTTAAATATAACTCAGCTAATGAGATTTCGTTACATACTAAATAATTTATTAAATACAATTCAATGCCATCAAAATGGAGGGCCTATTCATCACAAAAAGCTTCATAGAATAACTTTGCAGTTTAAACTAGACTAGAACAAATATGAGATCTTCTGTTCAAAGTACGACATCAACGAAAAGGTAAAACTCTTTTACCACAATCAGTTGCAGGTAAAGAAAGATATTATTTTCTTCTTTCGCTTATTAGGTTACGAAAATTAGTTGCGGAAACTGCCGGAAGGAGTTTTTGTCCTATCAATTAATTTTTCAAACATGTGGCAACAAACAATTTCGTTTTCAATAGGGGAATATGTGACAACTATTAAAAAAAGAAAAAGGGGTAACAGTTTTAAGAACCCACATTTACTATTTGAAGAAAAAAAAAATGCTATTCAAATCACGGTAACTAACTGAGGCACTCGAATTTACTGTTTGTAACTTATAAATAATCTTACAAAATACTGGATGTCTTAAATAAGTAGGTTGACAAAATATTTTGAACTAACTAAACTTAAATTAGTAGAACCACGTTATTTTGGCTTTAAATCATTTTGTAGTTGTAAGTTAATGTAAAATGTATTATTTCCAAAATCACGTGAAAATAAGCCATCAAATAAATGAAAAATATCGGAAGATCTGGACACAACTCAATGTTTGTGGGGACATTTTTGAATAACGCCCTATTTTGGCAATGATAATACTACAAACTATTTGACTAACTTTATACTACAAAATGCAAATATTTCGTATCAAATGTACAGAACAGCATTGTTGATTATTTTGTAAGTGCGCAAATTTGCACAAAGGAGTATCAATACTATGAAATTGCGAAGGAATATTGTACAAAAGGTTATATAATTTACAAAGTTTCCGTACTCATTTCACCGGATTTACTATTTTTCTAACCGTCCACTTCATTGTGTACATTTTAGCAGCTACAATTATAGCATCTTATGCTTTTGCTCGACGAAAAATAGATTTACAAAATGACTACAAAAAATATTTTTTTTTCTTATTCGAACACATTTTTATTATTTCTATAAATTAAAGTACAATGAAGCATCGGTCAAAGCCGTGTTTATTTTTTAATAGGCATGTTGTGGTAGTTTAGAAATGTTGCAAGATATTTTGATTTTAAACGATTCCTTATTTTATTACGTAGTGAACTGGGAGGCTAAGATGGCCTCAACCGCAATGGCTTTTATGAATCATAATAAGATTCGTTGTTTTTCTGGTCACTCTCATGGTTATGAAAAGAGATGGCATCAGCTAGTGGCCTTTTTAGACCCGCTGGCGCTGGTCCGTCTTAATAATAATACTGTTTCTGATCTTAGAGAGTCAATCTGGCATAAAAGTCTTGGAATACTAAATTTTCTATAGAGCGAACCCCATCTGTAACTGTAGTCTTTAAATCTGTAGTGTTTAAAATATGTTAATTCCCAATATAGTTAAACCAATTTTCCTAATAGCCCATCCTATAATTAGCATTACATTTAACTTAGGGCTAACATTGCACTTTCACAATTTTGATAATGTTTTGAGCAAAACAGCATAACATACTTTTGGACAGTTTCAAGTTATGAGATCAAACGACCAAATAATGAATAGATGTTTAAAGTTATCCAATCTTTTCTGAACACCGGTTTTAAGCTTTGTCTATTCATAATTTGGTCGAAACAAAGTAAATCTATATCTAAAGCTTACTTGATTCGTAATTGATCTTAATCATATTTATGGGAATGACGGCGGCGGTTTAGCTCTTGATTTACACAACTCTGGAAAGAAAGATGCTTTAATTAAAACCTTGAAAAAACTGATTGCTAGAGACACGCAAGAGTTGACGTAAAGACAACTGTATCGCCAAGGAAGCATCTACCTACATTTATCACAAAAAAATTACCCAAAGTAAACTAAGATGTGGGCGGTTCATATTACTATCAGTCACGAGCAAGGAATCCAAATAAGATTGATTTTTATTTAAGCATAACGTTGACAAATCAGTAACAAGAGTTGCGATATGGGAATTGGGATCAATCACTAAACGAAATATTGGGTTTCTAAGTATGAGGGCGTATACTCTTTAGCATTCTGAGCATTCTGTTTTTTAAATAATTAAAATCCATCAATAAATGACGAAGTTATTCAAGTTTTCTTTTCGGCCATTTCAAAACGCGCGCTCGGAGCTTCGCGCTGCGTCTGACGTCACCAGGCGCCCGCGGCTCGGTCTACTAGTACAAAATCGCTAGTTAATTTGAAACTAACTTCCGCCCGCGGCTTCGCTCGCGCGGCACCTGGATAAAAAGTAGCCTATGTCCTATTTCAGGTCAAGAACTATCTATGTTTTAAATTTCAGCCAAATCAGTTCAGTGGTTGTCGAATTATAGAGGAACAAACATAAATCCAAATATCCAAACTTTTGCATTTTTAATATTAACTAGCTTCCGCCTGCGGCTTTATTCGCGTAGTACCCAGATAAAAAGTAGCCTATGTCCTATTCCTGGTCATTATTTATCTATATTTAAAATTTCAACCAAATTGGTTTAGTGGTTGTTGAGTTATAGAGGAACAAACATCATCCATCCAAACATCCAAACTTTCGCATTTATAATATTAGTGTGATTAGTGTGATAGTATGATTAGTGTGATGAGAAAGTGTGATAGTGTGATTTGAAAACCAAGTTTAGGTAGGTAGGTAATGTATGTGATTATTTTGACTCGAACATACAAATTATTAATTAGGTATTACGATTAAAAGTATGTATAAAAAAATACCTATTCACTAAAAAGTTTAAAGGCGAAAATTATTTTTAAGTAGGTACCTACCTAGGTAAGTAGTAAGTAGGTAGGTAACTACTTAAAAATAATTTATGTAGGTAATAATTTAAGTAGGTAGGTAAATCATTTAGGTAGGTAAAGTTAATATTAGTATGATTCGACTCCTGATCAGGAGTCGAATCACACTAATATTAACTTTACCTACCTAAATTATTACCTACATAAATTATTTTTAAGTAGGTACCTACCTACTTACTACTTACCTAGGTAGGTACCTACTTAAAAATAATTTTCGCCTTTAAACTTTTTAGTGAATAGGTATTTTTTATACATACTTTTAATCGTAATACCTAAAATTAATAATTTGTATGTACGAGTCAAAATAATCACATACCTACCTACCTAAACTTGGTTTTCAAATCAGACTATCACACTTTCACAATATTTTCCTTCACCGTTTAGAGCTCGTGTTAAAGCGCATACCTACTTAGGTACCTACTTATACATTTTTCGAAACGAAAAATCCATTGATGCACGGCTGGGTTTCAACAAGCTGAAGACAGGGCGCGATGGCGCTCATTAGGGGAGGCCTATGTCCAGCAGTGGACTGCTATAGGCTGATGATGATGATGATGATGATGATGGGTTTCAACCCACAACTTTCGGATTGAAAGTCGAGGCACTAGCGCACTCGGCCAACACTGCTTCTCTACCTCTGACTACCCGCTTAGACTTTTTCAACGGATCTAAAAATTCCTAAAAGATCTGATAGAATAATGTCTACTGCGCCTTGGGAATACAGTCGTAATCATATTTAAAAATAAAAATGAAATCATTTATAACTTTTTTAAATCTACAAATCTGCATAAGTACTTACTTAACAAAAAACGTGAATGACCTCGAAAGTTTGGATCTTTGGATGTATGTTTGTTCCTCTATAACTCGACAACTACTGAACCGATTTGGCTGAAATTTAAAATATAGTTAGGTAATGAGCGGGAATAGGACATAGGCTACTTTTTATCCAGGTGCCACGCGAGCGATGCCGCGGTCGGAAACTAGTTTGAAAATAACTAGGGATTTTGTACTAGTGGAGCGAGCCGCGGGCGCCTGGTGACGTCACAGCCAGTCGCGGCCTTCTCGCGAGCGTTTTTTAGATTGGTGCACTAAAATCTCTGTAACTCGGTCATTTTTGATCCGATTAAAAAACCAAAAACACAGTATTTTTTGTTTTTTTTTAATCTACAAATCTGCATACTCAACTAAAATCGTGAGTCTTCCTCATTGCGAGTTTATACCGGCGAGCGTCTAAATTTCCTTTTTCTGATACTTTCTTGTTCTTGTTTAGATTTGATTGTTTTATTTACGTTACGACTAATTTTGAATGTATGCACTTACATTTTGGCTGATTTTTTGTTGAGTTTATAAACGGATCCCTTGGCGATTCCTGCTGGTCCTTTAGCCAGGCCAGAGGGTCCACGGGCCAGGCTTGAGGGGGCTATAGCAGGCCTGTTCCGAGGCTCCGGGCCTTCGGGTGACACGCACTGGCCTGTGCGGAGCTCCGGGTCCGGCCCTGTCCATGGTAGATAATCCTCTCTAAAAGAATATGCATGATAGATAGATAGATTAACACTTTATTGTATACCACATGAACATTAAAACAAATTACAGACACACTGAACATCTGCACTAGTTGCTCGTGCCCGGCGTCGCACACAACAATAAAAAACTGTAGAGCTGATCCGATATGAGACCCAGCTAACAGACTGTTTAAATTCGATTTTAAATGTGCTGTGCATACTATACGATGCAGATATTTCGATGGTTGAATATTTACAAACACCATCATCCTTTTAGTTTGGTGAGAGGGTAAATGCGGTAAGGTTTTAAATCTTGCGAACCCGAGATCCTGAGGTTTTACAGATTATTTCAAGAATTAAGTAAAGTCCTATTACCTAAACGGAATACCAAATATTCATACTTTCTTATACACCAGCCAATATTAATAACACACATCTTCAAACCCAATGTGTATAGAAGTGTAAGTAAATGAAAATGTGTGTAGTATTAGCAAAACAGTACAGCTCGCTTTATAACAAAGGCCGTAACAATATAAATACAAGTACATACAGAAGCAAACTGTCCTTGGGTCCTTGGCGCAACGTCGCGTTCGGTCCACTCTTCGGCGTGCTATACTGACTCTTATATTTGTTCTCCAACCGCGTACTGGTCTTGAGAATTGGTCTGGAATTGTGTACATATTCAACTACATATCTTTATTATAACAACCTTATCAGCATTATACTTGCGTTATGCTAATTGTACTAATTAATTTAACATGCATTTTTTTTATGTCTTGACATAGTCTATCTATCCTTCATCACTATTTTGTTTTTATCTTTGTTTACTCTTGTCGATGTATCGTGATAATTATCGTGTGTTTCTAAAATTTTCAGTTGGTAAAAGTTCAACAGGTCTAGTCTTGAGATCAAAGACTGCATAATTTGGTTTAACAAAATATAATGCTGATAAGTAGGTACTTACTTTAGAAAGACGGGTTATGATTTTACCCTTCAACTAAGACACCAGAAACAAACACTTTCTAGGGGTAAAAGAAAGAATAAGTATTATTTCTGACAAATCTTATTTTGAAAACCCGTCTTACTAAATAATATCTATAATACAAGGATAAAATAGTGTAAGGGTGCGACAAAGCTGGTGTTGGTCTCTGGACACTATTCCCAGTATGCTAGTGTTCACTATTGTGCAAAATGATTAAAAAACTTTGCAAAATTTTACAATTCATTCTTATCAATCATGCAGTGTTGTTGATTTATTTACACTATGTTTATTTATCGGACTATACCTAGTCTTTGGACAAGGAATAGGGTTAAAAATATTTGTGCCTAAATGAAAGGAGTCAGCTAAATAAATATAAAATGATTATGAATGAGATCTAAGCGAAGTGGTAATGTCGACCGTCGCTCTAAATCTATCGATTCGTTAACTAGTGAAGGTATTCATTGATTATGCTAATGAATAATTAACATTCTTTAACATTTTCTATGCCCGGTGATTTTTTGGTCAGTTTAAAGCAGATGCTCATGTTACTTTCAAGCTTTCAAGAGTGTATCATTCGTTTTTTTTTTTTTTTTGAACACTTGAGCGCAGAGCTCTAAAGCACGATACAATTCTGCTCCATCTCTCCCTACCTACAGTTTATTTAGATCATTTCGCAAGCCGACGAACGAATTATCACTACAGTTACCTATGTCAATTTTCAAAATATTAAACTCAGTGTTATTGTCGCGAATGGCTAGCAAAATATTCTGTTTTAATCAATTTTGAGTAAAATTATGTACTTATTTGACGTTAAACTGACCAAAAAAAGACGCTGTATAACATTTTAAACAAGGTATTCAAACATCCTACCTATTTTTCACTACACGATTTCGTATAACATTTATTAGCCTTAATAAACCCCAACTCCATCTAATCAGTTTAACTAAAATTGTTTAACTTTTACAAGATATGTATTATTTACGCTACTGAAACACAAATAAATCACACATAAAACTTGAACTGTGCGGCAAACACAGAATTCCTACTTATATTTATTTAAACATTTAGCCTATTCTATACAAAGCACAAGCCATTCACCTACCTGCTCACTTTATTCGCATACATAGTATTAATTTTCACTTTTCCAAAATCTAAAAGCAAGAACACATACTTACAATTTATTAAATTTATTTCGTTGCATATTTTTCAAAACAATTCAACTTCAAAAATCTAAAGTTTCGCGCTTAGTATTCGAATTTCAATTAAGCTTTTGATCGATCAAGTGAATTGTCATACAACACCATGCTCCAAAACACAAATAACAAGTAAAAACTAAACGTTTCACAGAACAAACTAGGTAGTTGATAACAATCACAAAACAGTCACATCACATGTTTCTTAGTTGGAACATCTTTACTCAAACACTGCTTCGGATACCTTTACCGTCGCGTCTTCTGCAGGGGTTTATGCTGGGTCCTATGTTATTGATTATGTAAGTATATCAACGATATATTATTAAACGATAATACTGATAAAATTGAGATTTTATCTTTATACAATCAAGATGCGTTCAAAATGCAAAAGAACTGAATTCAGATATTGTGTCACAAAGTTACATCAGTAGACAAAATAAAAATTGAAATGCACGTGATATCAACGCTATATCATTTTATTCGAGCACTTGTCTTTTTGCTTTAGTAGACGAGTACTCGTGTTGTATTGAACAAACTAAATTATTATGTCATTCGGATCGAATCGGTTAATAATCACTTAAAGCTTTTGCAACATTATAGAAATTAAATTTACTATTATTGCGGGTTACTGTTTAAGCCGTATTCTACTGTTCTTTGGGCGTCTCTATCATACTAAGCTTCGTTGCAGCACATGTTAGTCTGGTTCAACAAATTTGCACGAATACGCGATTCAAACATTTGAAGTTTTTCCATACAAAATTTGAACTGTAAGTTCAAATTTTTCGCGTAAACGCAAGGTTTACGCGAACAGTACATTCATACTACTTACCTGTTTGGTCTATGGTACTACGTATACGTAAGATTTTCGCGAATTTTAAAGTTAATTAATGGGAAAAGAACATAGGATCCAGCAATTCCCTGAGCACGTTCAGAACATACTTGAGAGTGGCTGCCCAGGACTTGAGTCGACGCGGCAGCGGCACAGGCGACGGCGCGCGAAACTCGCTCGGTGAGCTCGCTCTACGCACCACATGGGGGTTACGTCTGATAGGCGGATGGTGGGATTTCATTGTACAATTTTCTAATTTTTATTTTAAATTTTTTGATATAAATTATCTATGTTTGGCCACCAACTCGCCTGGTGTTAAGCGACGGTGTGGCCGTGTGGATTACATCGATCTATATAAGAAATCTGTTCACTCTAGCCTTGAAGGCGCCAAGATTGTAGTATCAGGAAACAAGGAGAACGGCAGGGAGTTCCATTCATGGGCAGTAAGTACGTAAAAAAAAAGTGGAGTCAAGTGTTGATTTTGCACAGCTGAACTATCCAAACTGTTTTTGCAATATTTCCCAATTTTCCATCAAAAGTTAATTCTGCACAACAGTTCCTGTCAGCATTTTAAGATAGTCGATTTATCCTTCAATGGAATGCGAATAATAACATTTTGAGGTCTTTATATGAGTGCTGTTGAAGAGCGCGATCTTTATTTTGTCCGCTTCAATTCTATTATATTCTAGCTAATTTAAAAAAAAAAAAACAAGAGAATATTTCTGCTCTTTCAAGATTTGCAAAGGATTGGAACATTTGGTTTGTCTCATAGTACTGGAATACAGTCAACGATTTACTTTGAATTCCCACCATTCACCAACTCAATTTATGATTAGTTTGTGATGTTGTTGCGTAAATATCTTCGAAAATCTTAAAGACTTTCCTGTGGATACACTTTAAAAGATAATTTTAACCTTTTCAGATAAGATATTGACACAACATTGTGTGAGAAGCTTAAAAAGCATTGGATTTAAAATGTACGAGTATTTGGCAGTAAGAAATCTGTGTCTTAATAATCCTCTTGAAATTGTACTTCAAAAGTTGATCTACTTGTTGAATTGTGTTGGATGTAGATAATTATGATGAAGTGGACTGTAAAGTGTTAAAAAATCTATTCACAATACTTTCCGGAGACTGAAGAGCGAATATTTCCTTCAAAATTATTTCAGTTCAATGATAAAATACAGTTCATTCACGATTTATTGTGGAACTACAGTAGTACGTTTATCACGAAAAAATTCTCAAAGTCAAATTAACAATCTGCGGCGTTTGACACTCTCGCGTGCAAACAGACATTCAACGAGACAAAGATATGATTAGAGTGAACACGAAGTAGCTCTGTCGCTCTCATTTCAAGGAGACCGAACGCGACAGAAGATCAATGGCCCGTTGAATGTCTGTTTGCGACGCGGCGAAACCCACCATAAAACAATAAATTAACTTCACTAAAGCTAGTTTTATTGGAAATATTTATCAAGGTTTTTGTTTACTTTCTGCCCTTAAAAAACACAGTCCTCATAATTTCCGCTTTTCAGTCTCCAACCCATAATAAACATTGATCTCGCTTACCCCTTCTTAGCATCCGTGGTGTACGTTCTCTTAACGTCCACATCCTCAGACTTGACCTTCGGATTATCTTCCTCAACCACGACCTTGTCCAGGATCTGTTCTGCCCGCTCCTCGTTGAAATCAACGCTTTCGAGCGCTATGGAGACCACGCGCTCAGCGATTTTGCAATACTTTTTTTGGAGTTTTTCACGTACTGTAAAAATTGTCGTGATATTGGAGTCAAGCTGTGTCCTGCGGTTTCACGTGGTGAGTTCTACAGGTAACTATATTTCTACATGAAACTATTAAATGTCCAGACTAAAATAAGAGTAGCTCTCTAATAAGAATTCATGTAGGCCCAATATCTTCGCAATGTTGTGGCTAAGTTATTCACCAAGGAGTGTCAATGTTTGAACGCGGCAGCTATAACGGACACAACTCTTTAATCTGTGTTGATAAACCTACACCACTTAGATGTAGCGCTAATGTGTGAGCCAACAGTACATTACATTACAAGGTGACCAAAAGCCCCCAATCTACATGATGGCCGTAAGGTATTTGCCACAAAATTGGCGAAGATTTTGGCCAACGTGAAAAGGATAGTGATATTTCGATTCGAATCAATCACACCGCAGGTTGCATAAAGTTTCCAACTGTAAAGCTTTGAAACTCCGTTACTAGAGTTGTCCGCGGACTTATTTTATAAAATGGGTGAACCAAAACTCACATTGATTCTTCTCCTCCAAAGTCTTCATGATCGTAACGACTTTCTTAGGCGGCGGTGGTGTTACCTCTTTCTTTTGTACCGTCTCTTTCTTAGTGAACCCCATAGTAATGAGTTCCTCGCTCGCTCGCTGTACGTTATTATCTTTGTTGGCTAGTACGTCTAAGATAAGCGTTTCTTCGGCTTTGGTGAAAATACTCTTTAGATACCTGAAACGTGTTTATGTTGGTATGAGATGCTGTCTTTGGAATGATAAGAAGCTTCTCTTAAACTGATTTAACTAAACACAAAACAAACTAATAAATATACCCCAATAACGCGTCGTATCTTTTAGATGAGTTTAGCTGAGAGGCCAATACGAGATGCTTAGACCGAAGATAAGAGATGAAAGAATATTTTGGTATCTTTGAGATCGGTGTTAGATTCGCAAGTTTGATCGACTGATTATAGGTTGATATTTGATGCGACAGCTTTATTCTTTTGTCGTAAGATTAAAATATTATTGAATTTTCTTTCCTTTGGTATTTTTTATCAAAAGTCCTTACTTTAGCTTCATTTTAGGCGAGTGATGCCTGGTATGTTGACCATCTATCGACTTGTTGGTACCGTAGTAACTCGATGCACACGACGCCGGTCGAAATAGCGACGGAGATCCTGCAATTGCATTTCATCTTCTAATATTTTCTTTCGTTATTTTAGTTTTATGATGGTCTGTGGCTTAAGTACGATTACCTCTAATAAACTCCTCTCAACTTTTACCGTTTAAAATAATGCCATCCTTTTTTGTTAGATAGTGACAGATAGAGACAAAAGTGATGAGTATGCGTATGACTGGGCACGCAAGTAGAGGAAGGCCGAAGAAGTGGTATATGAATATGATGGATATGAATGTGAGAGGAGTGGATTCAGGGTTGACGAATAATAGAGGTGAGAGGAAGAGGAAAACATGTTGTGCCGACGCCACTTACCGTGGGATAAGGACAGGAGAATGATGAGTGACAGATGGAGACAGGCGAATCTTAAGCAGTGTTTATGTTGAGAGGCGATTATAGCTAAGGCCTTATGTTTACAGGTTTTGCTTAAGCGACTTTTTAGCTATGTATTTGTTTTGGCACTCTACTTTTGAAACTAAAAACGCTATAACGTGCGTGTACATAGTTAAAGTTCTGAGCCGTGTATAGTGGTAGAAGATTTTATATGTTCGAGGTTTCTGATAACTGAAACACGTAATCATAGTAACAAATCAGTTTTGTCAGTCTATCCTATTCTATAATTCTTTACGGTTTCGTAGTCCATGGACTACGAATTATAACTCGAATCGAACTAAGCATATTGGTGAATCGAAAAGCAAGATTTAATTTACTTAGACAGAGCAAAAGCAAATATTATCTGTGTATTTATGCAGTAAGTTGAAACGAAAATGTTATTAAGGGATTACCTATTATAATTTGCATATAAGGTAGTACATACAATCTTCAATTACCTAGCAACTAAGATTTGCTCGCTCTAACGTGAATTGCTTTTCTAAAGTAGGCCAGTTTCAATGGCTTTGTTAAAAACAAAAAAGAAATCATAAATAAGTTGCGTTCTTAAAACTAAACCAACTGCGGGCTTAAAAGGGTCGCTATTGCAGAATCGCATTAGAGGAATTGAACTATTGCTATCTCTTTTCATTGACTGAGAGTGAAAAGAGACGGCATTATAGTTCATTTCATATTGTGATTCAGCTTTAGCGACCTTTTAGGTCCGCTGATTTCAATGGGAATTTCATTCTTTCTTACTTCTGAAGATACCTATTGTACTTACCACAGAATGGGAAAAGTAACTTCAATCTCATTAACAGCTTGACTTTCTGTTTAGATACTGCATCGTTAGATTTACTTTGAGAGATACTGTCCTCCACGTCAGCGATTAGCTTTTTAATAGTTGATTTAATATCGGTCAACATTTTAGATGTTTTTTGTCTTTGGGGAAATTCTAAAACGTCTTCTTTAAGTTTACAACACATACTAAATATTCATCAGTATGAGAGAACTGTATCTTATCTACCAAAAGTGATTGCTATGATTGATTCTGAGGCATAGATAAGAAATTATAGTGTCAAGATTTGATATCGTTTCAGTGTTTTTCCTTAAGATGGGCAACAGTGAAAAAAAATTATGAGATGATGCTGTGCTGACAAACCTTGCCTGCAGACACGACTCATTTTATTGAAGCTATTACTTTGAGTCCCATCTATATAAAGCTATAAAATATGACCTTTATACAGTAAAGGGCTGTTAGATTAAATCAAATTAAATGTTTTTTTTTATTATCGTTATTAATTTGATTAAAGAAAAACAGGACCTATGCCAAGTGTTAGACGAATTTTATTATTTTGAAAATCAATATCAAAATATTCACTTTTTCTTTCAAGTTAAGACAATGATTTAAATCTTGCTAAAGTAACGATTTAAGGGTCTTACCTATGAAAGATGTTTAAAGTTGAACACTGGTTAAACAAAGTCCTGTCTTATAGGATAGTGACGAATAGAGACAGGACGTTGTTTAACCAGTGTTCAACTTTATACATCTTTCATAAGTAAGGGGATCTATGTTTAATAGTTTCAGTCATAAACTGAAAACTTTAACAATGTGTAATATATACATAATATACCCGGACCCATAATTCGACTCCAGATATACAAGGTGAATTTTTGAAACGGAGCAGTAAGGGCAGCTACCGTTGCAGCTACAGGAAAACGTTCTTAGGAGACTATCCTTAACTTTTGAAGATATTTCGACCTCAATTGATTGATTTGAGTTGTTAAATTGTCCCAAAATTCACATCACTATCATCACTACCTATTTATTTTTTCGAAAAGTGGCAGCACTCCAACTGTGAAATCTTGAATCGAATTAAGGGTCTGGGTATGATTCCTATTCGCTAAGTGTTATTTCATTTATTTGCGTGACACAGAACCTGAAGCAAAGCCACAGTGGATAATAGTAGCAGTTGCAGGTAAGTCTTACCATGCGGCGTGCCAGAGTACGGCGTAAAATGACTGGAACCTTGCATAGATCCAGAGACTCCCTTGGCGAGCTGGAGCGCTGAGTACACTGCCATAGAGCCCTTGGTTAGCCGCGCGGCCGATGGTGACATTGTGAGGGGACCCGGCGTCGTGATCGGATGCTTCTCCACTTGGAGCGCGCTGATCACGACTGCCTCGCGGTTGTAATACCTGGAAGTTACGAATAGGCGTAAATACCCATATTATAAATGTGAAAGTGTGTTTATTTGTCCTGCTTTCACGTCAAAACAGAGCGACGAATTGACGTGATTTTTTGTGAGGAGATAGTTGGAGGGCTGGAGAGTAACACAGGCTACTTTTTATTCGGGTACCACGCGAGCGAAGCCGCGGGCAGCAGCTAGTATACCTATATTTACATAAATAATTCGATGCTCAGTAAAGTAACATAAGATGAAGTCGGTTAAAAAGACGGTAAAGTTACCATTGATGTGGTAGAAAAATGAACAGACCGTATAGGTACCTACTGTTGTGTAGACTTTTTCTTTACTTTGAAGTGTCTATGTCTCTGCATGGTTGTGATTTTTTTCTCCTTACGAAATACTTAAAGTTGAACATGCGAAATTATAACAGAAACTAATATCGGAGGCGAAAAATAGCTTACTGCATAAACATTAAATTCACTTTTGCAACGACAATCTATGTTAGATATTGACAAAAGCTTTAAAAGTAGCGTCGAGTTTCTGCTAATAGGTATACGTGGGATTGCTCGGTAGCTCAGTGTTAGTCCTGTCTACGCAAAAGTTTGGGTACATTAAAATAACTTACTTCTTTAGCAATATCTTGATATGTGTCTCGCTGACTGTCGGGAACATGGCCCCTATCTTGGCGACCAGCGCATCAGTATCAGAGTTCAGGGTCAGCGAGTCTTGGAACTTTTCGCTGAGATGCGACACCCGGCCCGGGACGGGGCTGCCGCGCGGCGTTAGGCATAGCGCGCGCCCGAGGATAGGACTTTGCTGAGGCGTGCCGTATGCACGAGGGTCCTTCAACATTTACAATGGTACAGCAATCATATTTGTAAAATTTTAAACTGACCTGGCCGAGATACCTACTTATTTTCATATTTTCAAGCCATGACGTTACTGAATACAAGTAGCCAATAGTTGGTTACACGACAGATGAATATTTTGGAGTCCACGGCTTATATTATTTTTATTCGAACACCACATGAAATATCTATTTTACCTAAACAGTTGGATTCAATTGCAGGGCACATACCTGTCTTCTTTTCTTTACGAAACTTGGCACGGAATAAACAATAGTCTCTATAGTTACTTTCTATATGAAACCAGCAAATGGAGCCTTTATACTTACGTAAATCCTTACATCTTTTTTCTATGGTTTTAACAGAGTTCCCGATTTTTATCGAACATGGCTCAGTAACTCCCACTTTTTATGTGCATAAAGGTCTTGTATTTCTAAACGCTATCTTAGGATAGGATAAGCTTTAGTTTCAGGTGTGCGCAAAGGTAACTGGATAGTGATAAGTCTACCGGAGTTACAGTAGGGTTCTTCGAAACAAAATCAGCTTATGTCTGAATGTATCCATATCCACAGATGTTCTTCTTTAATATCTCTAGCTCTCAGCACGTACTCTCTTTAAGAGTCTAATAATCTAATGGTGCGTTTAAACGACGCGGGATATCACGAGCCTACGCGAGCCGAGCCGTCCGTGGAGGCGCGGCTCGGCTAAATACGAACGCAAGCCTGATCGTTTACACGACGCGGGGTAACGCGAGCCGAGCCGTCCGTGGATCGTGCAAACTTTGGCAAGCCGAGCCGAGCGTAGCTGTTTAAACGGCGCGTGACTCGCCGAGTCACGAGCCGAGCCGGGCTCGGCTCGCGTATTGGCGCGCCGTTTAAACGCCCCCTACTTTTTACTATGGCGCTACTTTTTAACCCTAAGCCCTTTTCAACCCTTGTTACAGTTGTCACAATGGATCTAGGCATTCATGAAGTTAGGCTTTTCGCTGCGCAGTAGAAATTTTTTTATGAAAAAGTTGCACTGCGCATCGAAACGGCTAACTTCACGAATGCCAAGATCCGTTGGAAGTGTACCTATTACTTAGCCTGGTCACTGACTCTACCCGATTAACATCAATAACACAACAGATAATGTAAATCTTAGCTTTCAGCAGGCTCTGGACTTAAATTGAGGCGAACGCAATTCACGAACTTAGATTTCCGCTTTTCTACCTATACCTACCAACTTGATAGAAATAATTAAAACGTGAAGAAAGACATGCGTCACAGATTCTACTTTCAGCTTGGTGTTTGCCTCAGTTTGAATGCAGATAAATAAAGCCTTAACACTATTGACTCAACACAGATTCGGACTTTCGTTTCAGAGTCAAAGAGGTGCGCGTTTCCTTGATAAAACTGAAGCGTAAGGGCGCCTTCAAAGCCGGAAAGTGCCGCGCGGAGGCTGCGCGACTGCAGAGCTACGGCCGCGATGATTTGTAAATGCGTAGATATAAAAACGCACGATTGCAGCGCTGCGGCCGCGCTTCAGGACAGATTAGGTAGAGATACTTTCAGTTCATCGACCGACTAGTGACGGTGCGCACGTTGTTTTTGTTGTTTCTTCATCAGAGTCCATCGCGAAACTAAATGTAGGTACTTACAGCACTACCATTCTCTAACCTAGCGACGGCAGCGCTGCCGCAGGGCTGCAGACGCGCTGGCTCTGCACGGCATTTGGCGGAAAATTTGAAGGCGCCCTAAATGACACGACATAGAGTCTAAATTACGACGCTGTTGAGCCAAGTCGGTGTTGAGTGCATAAAGCTTGTACTCACAAGGTGCGGTTTAAGCCCTTTGGGATGGAACATCTTAGGGCTGTTTTGTGTCTGAAACGCGTGCTGCAGCCGCACCGGGGAAGGGTAGGGGTGCACATGGTACGAGGAACCGTGTGTAGCCTGTGCGATCCAAGCGGACAGACATGGGTGGACAAACACAACTGTGAACAATCGTGCGAGTGGTGGCATTATGGGACTAGCTGGAACTCACTAGTACATATTTTGAGAGCTGACTTTCAAAGCAGTTTAATTATTTCAAGTACTTTAGGCCTCCTCAGTATTCTTTCAGGAGGAACCATTTCCTGTAACCATTATCATCCCCAAATCCATAGAAATGTCATCGATTCTTTGGATGAGATAAAAGCAGTCCTTGAATTCCTTTTTCCAGTGCTCAAGAATTTGTGCTGACTATTGAATAGGGTTATACAGGATTTTTATTCTTCACAATAATTATAAAAGTTAATGCTATAGTAGTAGCATTTTTGCAATACATCTATGAAGTAATCACAACAGTATTAAATAGTTCAAGTTATTTAAATGATCTGTCTGACCTATTTAAATAGCTACCATAAATATACATTTTATTTAAGCAGTCCCATGTAGCTTTCAACATTATTCAAAGTGCTTCACACAGTGATTTTTATGTCTGAAGGTTGACGTGAATACATTCATAAATCTTTACTAATAGTAATAATAAAGTAGAAGAGTTTGTTTTTTGTTTGTTTGTTAGTTTGTATTGTACGTGTGAATCTTTGGAACGACCAGTTGCATTTGAAAAATTATTTCTGCATTTGATAGCTTAATTATTGAGGAAGGTTATAGGTAGGCTACTTTTCATTATCATCACTATCGCCAATACTATCACTCAGGGTTCGCCGATATATATCATGATATATATCACGATATATATCAATTGATTTTTATCTTGATATATATCAATGGATTTTTTCCTGTCTTCTGAGCTAAAAATTTTGGAGATTAATGTTAACTCTGGCAACACGTAGCGACAAACTACGATTCCGAGTAATTAAGATTGTTTTTTAAAGTGTTTTTTAAGTGTTCATTAAAAAAATATTTTGCAAATGAAAAATCTTATCAAAATTTTCAAATCCGACGGGATTCGAACCCGCAATGATACATAAATGTAAATACCTAAGTGTGGTTTAACACTATAACAAATAAAAAATTATAAAAAAATCTTTCTCAAATAAACACTAATTCTTTTGATACCTTTATTAAGTTTTTTAAATAAAAATGTGGTAATTTGACAGTTATATTATTTTACAAATTACTTTCACATTTTAAAGTGTTTATTCCCCTTACAGAATGAAATTCGCTTCTTTTTCTTAGCCTGGATATATATCCGATATATATCGGATAAATATAAAAAAATCGGATTTTTTATATTTATTATAAAAATCGGATTTTTTCGAACCCTGCTATCACTGCAGCTAGCTAGTTTTTGAATTGTGATCATTGATTCTGGTAGGCATTAAAGGGTGATCTAAAACTTGCTAGTGAGCATCTACTGTTTGGTCCCACGATGGATCATCCTTTATCAACACTTAAATTAATCTCGATGGGCCTTTATCAACATTTTTCGACTAGGTTTTTTTAAATTTAATTCAGTATCAGTACTTGAAAGTTATTTTTAAAAGAAAATGAAGGTGGCTCCTTCACATCCAGTCAAGCTTCAGACACTATTTACAATATAATCTGTACACACACAACACAATCTAGTACTTTATACTCCGTCATTGCCCCGCTGTGGTCTGGCCCCCATCGTAACCGGCTCTTCATGATTATGCTAACTATATCTGTGAGAAACACATCTGTAATTCAAATGGTTATAAGAAGCGAAAGTATGTTTATCTTATACATCAATAAAGTAGTTAGTTTAGAGAGATTGGATTATAAACAAAATAAATACAATGCTGAAATTTGATGAACTGGAGTACCTACCTAATTACCTATTTTTAGTTTGGCAAATTATAAAAGGTAATCGAATTTGATGAAAAATATCATTCTTCTGGTAGAGTGTAGTATTAAAAACCTTTTTAATTAAAGTTATTGTAAGAAACTATGTAAGTTTAGGTAAAAAACCCCCAAGCTTTGCTAATTAATTAAAACATTACCTGAGGATGAATACACTCCAAGGCCATTTGATGAGCAGCATTGTGTATTGCCGACTTGTGTTTGGATCTCAATTCTTCCATTTCGTTGGTTCTACGAAATTTTGGCGAAAATAAAATTTGTGACGCCTTTCGCGCCGATTATATTTTAAAATTCAGAAATATGCTCATCTCTATTACAGTAAATAGAGAGGAAGGTGCTATTTTCACTACGATTTAAATAGAAGCAATAATAATGTGAATTTAATTGATAATTCACCAGTTTTTGATTTTTGTTTATATCTGTAATTCAGGTGATTGATTCGCAAAATGGAAGAAACAGTAGAACTGAGCTATGCGAACAAACCCAGAATCCACGACTTTGCTTCTATGTTCAAGTGATAACCAGGCCTACTTTATTTAGTAGCATTAGCACTTCAAATATGGCGCTCTTTTTATCGATCTTTGGAGATTCGTAGGGATGTTCGCGGGAGAGCGAGAGAGGACCGTTGTTGGCCTGTTCGTCCTTCTTGCTGGAAAGTCCGTGCCCTTGCGGCCTTGCGGTTCTGCTGGCAAAGAAGAAGGAGGATTTCATTTTGTATCAGAATTTAAATAATAATTTTATTATGATAGCAACCTGTATGATAGCTATAAAAGGAAGAAGTTAAATTTAATTTTCACCTCAGCATCTCGAAATGACATACTTTGCTGCAAGGAACCGACACGTGCAAAATAAAATTTTTGAAACCAAATTGGGGAATGAATCAGCGGGGAATTTCTGGGAATTGACAACACTGACGCGGGGAATAATTTTTTTTTTATTGGCAGCACTGATTATATCTTGATTTTGTTTTGGCTAAGGTAGAAAATTCCAAAATGAACTCTGAGTTCCGTAGGCTCAATAATTTGGGAAAATGAAAATAGAAACCAAATCCATTGAAGTCTTGAAGTCTTTTAGGGATGCTTATTATTTTTTAACAATAATCATTGATTTTTTAAAGTCTTCTTTTGATAAGTTGCTGCTTGATTTTCTTTCTATGCTCTAGTTTTAGGAAAATAAACACTAAGTATTTTATATTAAAATTTCTCACATGATTACAAAAGTAAATTATAGAAAATAGAGAAAATAATTTAATTTATTGCGCCCCCATCCATCTGTTGAGCGTTTTTGAATTTGCCGCCATAACCTAGGTGTGCGCCGTGAAATGTTTTTAATTTTTCAATTTAATTATGGCGGACGATGGTTGACTCAACCGAATATTGTTTACGTTTGTTTATATTTTGATCGTGCGGATTGATCGTGCTATTCAAAATAGGGTCTAGACGGGTGGGCATACTGAGCGGCGGAGGGAGGCGAGCCATGGCGGCGAGAAGAAGTTCGGAAAACGTCGTCATGCCGGACATTACCGAAGCCGATTCGCTGACGGCGGCGGCGGCCGAGCACCGGCCCAGGGGCGAGCGCGTCGCGAACGGTGGCGTGCTGAAGGGGGCGCGGCTGACGGGCGATGGCGGCGCCGTGGTCACGGTGCCGGTGTCGTTGCCCGTCGGCACGCTCATCACCGGGACCACCTTCAACGTCATCACATCCGACCAGCTGCCGCACTTCAAACCGATGCTATGCGTCGACAACGGGTTCATCTCGGGCGGCGGCGTCGCCGACGAGCTGAAGGCGAGCCAACACCTGCCGCTCGATAAGCCGGAGGAGAAGGAGGCGGCGCGTGACAACCCGCGCACCTGGGCCGACACCGTGCACATGCCCGTGCTGCCCGTGCGCTGCAAGAACACCTCGGCTGAGCTGCACAAGATGAAGTTCGGCTCCGGTGGCCGCGGCAAGTGCATCAAGTACGGCGTCGACTGGTACACGCCGTCCGAGTTCGAGGCTCTGTGCGGCCGCGCCTCCAGCAAGGACTGGAAGAGGTCAATCCGCTTCGGTGGACGAAGTATCCAAGCCTTGATAGACGAAGGCATCCTTACTCCCCATGCCACCAGTTGCACATGTGGTGCATGCTGTGATGATCAATCCGGTAAGATGGTATTTACAATGCTTTTAAATAAATGATATTGGCAGTAGCTCTAAAGAAATTTAATTGTCCAGCCATGGGTCCGATAAGACTGTTCACACCTTACAAAAGAAGAAGACGCACTAATAACGCTGAGCCTGAAGACAAGAAGCCTAAGATAAAGAGAGACTCGAGTCTTGGTGACAGTGATGATGTGGACAATATTCATCAGACGAGCAGCAACAGTCATTCAAAGGAGGCCTGGCAGACTTTGGCTGAGGGATTAGACAGCAATGCTGACTACCATCTGTTGTCTGAAACTCCCGATGGCAGTACTGATCCTAATACAGGTGAATAAAATTCATTTTAATCTATTCCATGTATAATACATCTCTTATGTTTTATGCACTGAATTTTGAGTTGATTTTAAAATAGGCAAGGAACTCTGGCATACATTTATGACATTACTAACAATACTAACATTATTTAAAGTCTCCACTGTAACATATTTCAATCAATAATGAATAGGAATAGAAGGCACATGCAGTATGAGTTTAACAAATTGTATGATATATTATTGTGCCAAGAGACTTAAATAATTGATAAATGTCCCCCTGGTCTTCTTCAACGTAGTATTTAGATTCATTCATACTAGTGAATGGCTGTACCTTTATTCAGTGCTTCCCACTGCAATTTCTTAATATGAAATGTATCTATGGTACAAAATCAGTCATTGTGTTGCGGCTTTCGCCTATCACTGATGCTTAAGCCTCACTTTGGCTCGCACAGTTCCATGATGTAGATAATTTCAAATGATAAATTTCAGTTTGAGCGAAGAGCGAAGAATTTTCTTGCAAAGAAACTGCATAATAAGGATTTATTAGTATTTAAAAAAAATATTTACATACAAAACTTGCCTCAGCGTCTACACAATGGTAATTTTAATTTGCATGCTTATAAATCAAGATGTCATTATTTTTTACCAAACATCAGTTTTGTCTTAATTTTTTATTTATTCAACAAAAGTAACTAAACATAAACTTGCAAATTATTTTTATGTCTGTCCCAATCATGGAATGGACAGCATTTGCTAGGCCGCAACCAGTCAACATCACCCAACTTCCTCAGAACTTGCCCACCATAGGTGATCTTTTTATTAATTATAAATATTTGTAAATGTATCACAATTAAGTGTTTGTAGTTTTTTTTTTTTTTGTCATTATTAATTCATATTTAGGCGGGTCCACACAGAGCGAGCAGCCTCGCGAGGCATTTGCCGCGCGAAGCAGCTCGGTTAGTGTGGACGTGGCTCGGGCGTGCCGCGCGCGGCAGCCTCGCGATGATACCAAGGCTGCCGCGCTTGTTTGGGGATAGATTCCTCGCGCGGCAAATGCCTCGCGAGGCTGCTCGTTCTGTGTGGACCCCGCTTATTAATCATGTTGAAGAGAGCTTATTTTAATATAAGAATGCATGTTACTCTAAATGTTTGTTGTTTGTGTAGTGTATGTGTGTATATTTGCATGTTATATCTAGTACATTTTGCTGAAGCCTGTTGCGAATTTAGCTATTGGTAATTGAAGTACAGTCGGCGACAAAAATCGATGAACATTTTGAGTTTCAAATTTTTGTTTATCTACTCAACCCGTGGAATTATAATCAAAGTTTTTAGCATTAATCAGATGCTTTGCCTTGCTCTATTACTACTAAATAAAAGTTACCAATTTCGCACATAGCGTGAAGAAAATATGACTTAAAAAACTCAAAATGTTCATCAATTATTGTCGCTGACTGTACCTACTGACTCTATTAATTGAATAGAGAAATTTTTGTACCGTTTAATAATTGCCAACCTGTTCAAATACCCCAAAGTTTTATAATATTAGCCACTTTACACCTTTTTTGATTTAAAGGAATTCTATATGTGAATGCGAAAACATGTTTTTTTTTTTAGATTGAATAACGCCGTAAGAGCAATTCAGACTATGTATTAGTCAAATTAGTGTATTGACCCTTGCGAATTGTTTACTTGACTAGATACACTTTTAATTGCTAATCGGCAAAAGAGATTGGACTTGTGTTGCTTAGAGTAGCCTGCTAAGTGCGCGTACGATGCCGACAATGTGCGATCACCCTTTAACAATAATTATTATAAAATGTTAAACAATAATAATTATTCGTAGTCATGAGATCGTGTGATCGTTGTGATCGAGAGATAAAACACTATTCCATTCGGTAAACATGGCTCGCGCAAAAAGCCCACATTACACGACACTGCATGCAGCGTGCTAACTGCATGTTCTTTCATAAATTAGTGCTCTGTTTCGCTCTTTGGCCTAAGAATTGCGTATTGTGCATGCTACTCTTACTCTGAGGCTAACTGCGGCTAACTTCAGTCAGTAAGTCTCGTAAGAGTAGGATGCAAAATACGCAATTCTTAGGCCAAAGAGCGAGACAGAGCACTAATTATGAACAGACAAGCAGTTAGTGCACCGAATTCAGCACGATGTAAAGTCGGCTAAAATAAGCTAACTGATAAAAAAATTACAGCCTGAGCTCCTTAGCAAGCTAACGCTTTGCGAAAATCTGTAAACATCTACAAAAAGCGAATGGTTGAGCGAGTATGCATTTAACCAAATAGTTGTAAGTCTGACTGAAAATGGTATTTCGCTGCCGCTTAATATGTTCACGTGGTATTCCGTCTATCAAGTTTTAAGTCGAAAAAGAGGTTGTATGAATGAATGCAATAAGCCATTATTGGTACGAAAGATAGCTTTCGGTGCTGGTTGAACGTTTTGTAATGTACCTACTTGTTTGTTCTGGCGTTACGCAATCATCAATAATCGGAACTTCCATCAGGTGTGAATCGAGCCTTATAGAAATTAGGAACATTAGTAACGCCCGCGGCTTCGCCCGCGTGGACTACTAACTTTTTATCCCAGGGGAACCATAAATTTTTCCGGGATGAAAATTAGCCTATATGTTATTCAAGAACCTAAACCATCTACATTCCAAATTTCATCAAAATTGGTTTAGTAGTTATGGAGATACGCGGTAACAAACATTCACACACACGGACTTTCGCCTTTATAATATTAGTAGGGTTCGTGTTCCTGCTTAGTTTAATTATGTGCCTCTAACTACTATTTCAGGACATCTTCAGAATCTTAAAAAAATCTACCAAAGCAAATGCAGCCGTGACACCCCGTTTTGATTTTATTATATTCCAAATTATATTCAAATCAGTTCAGCAAACGAACAAAACTATTTGAAAAGGGGACAAGATGATGATAGTACAAACTAACCTATTTGGTTCATTGTAAAGACAAAGTTAGCTATTGCGAAGATAAAGGGCCTTACTTATGAAAGATCTTTAAAGTTAAACACTGGTTAAACAACGTCCTGTGTTTATTTGTGGATAGTGACACAGAGCCAGGACGTTGTTTAACCGGTGTTCAACTTTAAACACTTTCATAAGCAAGGGGGAAAGTATAGCCATTGCGAAGTAGTCAAATCGAGAGTCAAATCAATGCCAGGAATGAAACCCAACGATGAAACCTTCGTATCTTCTACGCGAGTTCAAAGTATGTATATATCGCATCATAAATCGCATTATCTATTTCAAGTTTCATCCACTTCATTCATCCGTTTCGACATGATTGTTCAACGAAAAACACCATCAAAAACTTTACCAGACAAGTACAGTTTCTGAGGGATCAACATTATCACAAGCGAAACCACGGGCAGAAACAAGTGATGGAGATATAATGCTGGACATTTCACAAGTATTTGCAGATCATACAAACATTTGTCCCGCAGCGGGGATCGAACCCGCAACCTCTTGCGTCTCAGGCGGGCCTTCAGCCACTGCGCCACAGAGGTCTTCCAGAAAAGAAAACAGTAATAAGCCGTGACACGGCTTAGTTAGTTATTAAAAAGATGTTAAAATTATATCAGAACAGCCCATCAAAGTTAAGCTAATCTTTTGACCTATGGTGCGATTGGCGTCAAACTTGTTACTTTACTACGAGATTATCAATAAGCGAATGTTTGTATTTTATGCAATAACCACTGATAGCTTAATAATCTAGTTATAATTATAGTTTTATGTAACTTGCACTTGCGACACTAATAAAACAATCATACGTTTATATTGCTGCTTGTCAATGCTTGCAAATGATTTTTCATTATGTGCCATTTTACTCGTGCTAATACCCCTCTTGTAAGGGGTTCTACCCTAAGTTAAGTAAAGTAAAGTAAAAGGGTGGAGAAAGTAACCAAACCCAATGAGTGCTAGTTTGCAACTGATTTAATAATATTAAAATACATTTAAAATTATAAAGTAGGTTAAGTAAAAAGTAGAGGTAATGTTGACCATTGACCGACGACAAATCGCTTACGCATAGCCTAAACGTTTTGTAGGTCACATTATTGTATGCTGCTAATAGCTCATACACCCCTTGATTGTCTATCTTTGACCAAAATTGGTCTCATACTTAAATATTACAGTTCAGTGACCACGCTCTGTGATCTGTCACTCTCATCTCAACGAGGCCGAACGCGACAAAAGATGCCTACGCGATCGTTTTGAAAGTTTGAGACCGATTTGAGGTTTGAGACAAGTTTACAATCCGCCTGATTATGCTGTCGCGTGTTGAATAACAATTGCAAAGCTGAGCGACGATTTGATTGCCATAATAAACAAAAAGCTTGCATGATCAGAAAATAAATTGATAGTACTCGTAATTGTTAAAATAACGAGTGATAATCACACAACAGGAATAGTGATGAAACACCGTTATATCTATAATCAGTATTGGACAGTTCCATTAATGGTACTAGTGATATTAATTTATATTACTAGTACAGTAGTACCATCAATAGTACTAGTGATACTACTTTAAGAGGGCTGCGACCGGCGAATTTCCATAATAACGTAATACCGAAATCATTTAAAATGTAAGCATGTTTATATCAGTTTATGTTGTTAGATTAGGAGAGTAGGTATTTATCTAGGTTCCTGTTAAACTTTTGTTCCGAAAAACTTACCTAAAAAGAAATGTAAGCCAATTGAATTGAAATCTTTGTAGGTACACCAAAAATGGCATTTTTTTCTTTTCATTTGTTCTATAGTAAGTTTTTTGAAACAAAAGTTTAACAGGAACCTAGATAAATACCCTTCCGGGCCCAAGGCACAACTACTATGCTCAACTGATTGTGCCGTGGGTACTTTTGATTCCCTTCTACACAACTAGTTGGTCCGTTCCGGAAAAAATATGTACCTATGACCCAACTGACGAAAACTCGAATCCCTGGTTGTGCCGTGGGTTCTTCTGAGACACAACTGATTGATTCGTTGGGAAAAAAATGTACCTTTGGCCCAACTGACGAAAATTAGACGCAAATATGCAAATATGTCAAAATGACAGATGATGTCAAAAATGACAGATTATTTCAAGAATGACAGAATATGTCAAAATGACAGATAATGTCAAAAATTACAGATCATGTCAAAAATGACACTTTATGTCAAAGATGAATTTTTATGTTAAAAATGACAGATCATATCAAAAATGACACTTTATGTCAAAAATGACAGATTATGTCAAATTGACAGATTACAATAAATTGACAAATTATATTAAATTGACAGATTGGCCATTTATCTTTAAAACTACTTATCCTAGACTCTCCGTTCTCAGTTCCAGTCAAAGCTAAATCTTCATTTAAAGTGACAGCTGTCAAACTTCAAACGGGGAGTCTAGGACGAGTAGTTTGCGAGATATGGCAGTTTGAAGTTTGACAGCTGTCACTTTAAATGTAGATCTTGGTCATAGCTTTCATTTGAACCGAGAACGGGGAGTCTAGGTCGAGTAGTTTCCGAGATATGGCAGTTTGAAGTTTGACAGCTGTCACTTTAAATGAAGATCTATTCAATAGCTTTCACTGGAACTTAGAACGGAGAGTCTAGGATAACTGGTTTTTGAGATATGGCCAATCTGTCAATTTATATATCATCTGCATTTTGACATATTCTGTCATTCTTGATATAATCTGTCATTTTTGACATCATCTGTCATTTTGACATATTCTGTCATTTTTGACATCATCTGTCATTTTGACATATTCTGTCATTCTTGTCATAATCTGTCATTTTGACATATTCTGTCATTTTTGACATAATCTGTCATTTTTGACATCATCTGTCATTTTGACATATTCTGTTTGTCTTGGTATAATCTGGCTTGAGAGAATTGAAGTAGTTGTACCATGGGGTATCAAAGTGGTTTCAGAATTCCCTACAACTCAACCAGGTGGGCATAGTAGTTGTGCAGAAGGTCTGGGTTGAGTCGCAGGGAACTCAGTTGTGTAGAAGGGAATCAAAAGTACCCACGGCACAATCAGTTGAGCATAGTAGTTGTGCCTTGGGCCCGGAAGGATAAATACTACCTTTATCCAAATAATAACGTAAAGTAATAAAAATATGCTCAAATTTTAAATTATTTTGGTATTACGTTCCTAGGTAAGTAGATACGTTCGCCGAGCCCTTAAGGGTCTGTTTCACAATGTACGGACGGATTAACCAGTTTCTAACGATCAATTAGATAGCTCAACTGATTTAGTGACCTACTCGTTACTGGCTAACACTTTATAAGCTTTTTTGCCATGGAATTGCGCGCGCGCATATTTTAACACGACAAGGTACTGTCCAATGGTACTATAGTGATATAAAGGCGACATTCCTGTACTCCGATTTAGAAGTTAATAGTTATATTTTAGCCTAACTCTTTACGAAATACCTGTTTGCGAAGAGCTTTATGTAAGAACAAATGATAAATATTCTTAACGCGACGGCTATTTGCATCATAAGATCATAACCCTATACTTATTGATAAACGTATGAAATTAAAACCATTCTTAGATTACATGTGGCCCGTGGTTAAGAACACTTCGCGTAAATAAGTGGAATGAATGTACTGTAAATGTTCAAAATAACACGGCTGGTAGTAGACATGGACGTTTATAATATAGTATGTTCATGTTATGGCTTAAACACATGCTGGGCCAGCCTAGGCGAGCCGGCGAGAAGGCGAATCGACGCAAGGCGAGAGCGAGAGAGGCAACGCGAGAAAGCCTTGGCCAGCGTGTGTTTGCGCCTTTATAGTACGCACGATCTGACATTCGTGAAGTTAGCCGTTTCGAAGCGCAATTTTTCATACCCAGTAAACCGCTAACTTCACGAGTGCCTAGTTAGATCGTGCGTACTTATACAAGGTTGCAGAAAGAAAGAGAAAGGGACAGTTACCACAGTACAATTACAATTATATTTTTTTAAAGTAATGCATATGCAAATGCGTAGCTAAAGAACGCTGTGCGAATGAAGCAAATACGTTATTACATAAAAAATATTTGGTATTTGGTTCATAAAACATATTTTACTAGAATCAGCTATTTAGTCTCTGTGTTCGCTTGATAAAACATTTTTTTCTGTTAGCTGCATGTTTTTGTCTATCTATTAGATTAAATTGAAAATGAAGTCTTTTCAAAATTTTCGATTCCTACGGGATTCGAACCCTCACTGATACAAGCGATCCTCCTTAAGCCAGAGTGCCTTTACCAACTCTGCCAAGGAATCGATATTCGAAATCTTGATAACCTCGTTAAAATCCCGATCGGGTTCGAATCCCGTCAGAATCGCTTGATAAGACTTCATTTTCAATGAAAAATACCTAAGGCTGTGTCCCCAGTAGGCAAACTGTGAGCGGCCGACTGAGTTTGCGGCGTATCGGTTTAGTACGCTCTTCCATATTTGAAATGGAGTGTCCACAGTTTGCTAGTTTGCAGCGTTACGCTGCAAACTCAGTCGGCCGCTCACAGTTTGCCTACTGGGGACACAGCCTAAGTGTGGTTTAACACTAAAACATAAGTAGGTAATATATTAGTTTTAAAGTAGCATGGTAGAATTTACTCATAGTAAACTGCATCAGCATTCCAAATGCATACGATGGTCACGATGGGGAGTTCGTTTTACGTGTTAACTACACGTAAAACGAACTCTCCATCGTTCCATCAGGATAAACACTGGGATAGTGACGTAAAGCATGTTTCATTTCGGAAATGGATCATGGAAAGTAGAATAGGAATGTTATATCGGTTGTAATAATTAACATAATTAAATAGCTCATTACATTGTCACTAATATAAAAGAGTTGAAAATTCCTCGTGTGCCTCCTGGGTTTAAAAGATCGAGCGTGTTTGTACGAGGTGTGTTTCCTTACGGTTGGTTTGGACTGAATGTCAAAATGTACTGATCTGCATAATGTATTTATTCCAAAAAGAACTTTTCCCAAAATGACTGATTTTCTCTATGCCTTCATTTTGAAATGTCGGAAATCCGTAAAGTCTGACACAAAAGGTACATTCAGCTACATTACAATGATCATACGTTTCCTCTTACTCCTACTTGGTTCTCCTACTGGTAGGAGCACGAGGACCAATATGTCCTTATGCTCCTACCGTGACCTTAGTGCAATTAAGTACAAAATAAAAAAAAAATTATACAATTAAAATTTCTGTATAAATAAATAAATAAATAAATAATAAATAATAGCAGCTGTCAAATTGACAGATCATGTCAAAATGACAGATTATGTCAAATTGACATTTAAAGTGACATCTGTCAAACTTAAAACCGCCATATCTCGGGAACTACTCATCCTAGACTCCCCGTTCTCAGTTCAAATGAGAGCTATGGCCAAGATCTTCATTTGAAGTGACAGCTGTCAAACTTCAAACGGCCATATCTCGGAAACTACTCGTCCTAGACTCCCCGTTCCCAGTTCAAATGAAAGCTATGGCCAAGATCTTCATTTAAAGTGACAGCTGTCAAAATGACATCTGTCATCTGAAATGTAGATCTTGGTCATAGCTTTCATTTGAACTGAGAACGGGGAGTCTAAGACGAGTAGTTTCCGAGATATGGCTGTTTGAAGTTTGACAGCTGTCACTTCAAATGAAGATCTTGGCCATAGCTTTCATTTGAACTGGGAACGGGGAGTCTAGGACGAGTAGTTTCCGAGATATGGCTGTTTGAAGTTTGACAGCTGTCACTTCAAATGAAGATCTTGGCCATAGCTTTCATTTGAACTGAGAACGGGGAGTCTAGGACGAGTAGTTTCCGAGATATGGCTGTTTGAAGTTTGACAGCTGTTACTTCAAATGAAGATCTTGGTCATAGCTTTCATTTGAACTGAGAACGGGGAGTCTAGGACGAGTAGTTTCCGAGATATGGCTGTTTGAAGTTTGACAGCTGTCACTTCAAATGAAGATCTTGGTCATAGCTTTCATTTGAACTGGGAACGGGGAGTCTAGGACGAGTAGTTTCCGAGATATGGCTGTTTGAAGTTTGACAGCTGTCACTTCAAATGAAGATCTTGGCCATAGCTTTCATTTGAACTGGGAACGGGGAGTCTAGGACGAGTAGTTTCCGAGATATGGCTGTTTGAAGTTTGACAGCTGAAGATCTTGGTCATAGCTTTCATTTGAACTGGGAACGGGGAGTCTAGGACGAGTAGTTCCCGAGATATGGCCGTTTGAAGTTTGACAGCTGTCACTTCAAATATTCAAGACTTTAGTTTTCAGATTCAAGATTCAAGAATCAAGGATCGAAATCAAGGATCGAAACCGAGGATCGAAATCAAGGATCGAAATCAAGGATCGAAACCAAGGATCAAAATCAAGGATCAAAATTGCATCAGTATTTTAATTGAAAAATCATGCCCTGAAATCACGTGTCATGTACTTAAATCAGAAAATGATTTAAAAGACCCCCTATGGACTAGGAATGTTTAGTTTATAAATTATGGTCACCCTTTAGAAAGAGACACACCGCCCAAGTTTTATCTCTCAAGCGGACCGCGTTTTCCATTTTTGCCTATTATCTATAGAATGTGATTTTATTTTATTACTTATTTTAAAAATAAAGACAGTGACTAATGCCGACTGTACATACATTTGACAGTTTCAGTTCCGACATTTTATAATGAAGACCTATAGAAAATCAGTCATTTTGGGAAAAGTTCTTTTTGGAATAAATACATTATGCAGATCGGTACATTTTGACATTCAGTCCAAACCAACCGTAAGGGTGTGTTTGTGTGTGTGACGTGTGGTGCACACACCACTTGTAATACTAAGAAAGTCAAGCTACGTACCATTACGCATTCAGTCTGATATCGTTCTTAGAGTTCCATACATTACAACTGGTGCATATGCACGTCACGCTACGTACAGTACGTAGGTACGCACGCACGCGCCGCGCCGGACTTATTACAATAAGTACTTGAGTAAGTGAAAGTGAGAAAGTTGAACGAGTAGAACGCGAAGTGGCTAAACTGCCTTGAATCTATAAAAATAAACATCAATTTACTGGGCATTTATATTCTTGTACTGTTATCCAGTTGAGACGAATCCCGCCAAGATCTACATGATTAGACTATAGCATAGCAACTCTACAATTTCAGACATCACAGACATGACTGGCGTGCTAAAACGTCTTGACGACATCAGCTCCACGCTCGTGCGACTCGGCACAGAACTGAAGCAATGTGTTGATGACGTCACGATCATCAGTGCGAGACAGATAGAGCGGTTAGAGCAGGAGAGAGCATCTGCATTGCTCGCTGCGAGTGTAGAAGCAAGTGTCGAAGCTGATCAAGTGCCGTTGCATGCTGTCGAAGATTCTGAGACCAAAAAGGTATGTTTATAATTTAGTTGTGTTTCAAGATGATGAAAATCGAATTGAGCCTATTGAATTATTTAGTGTTGAATCACAATAAATTGACAGAAAACTCTGAATTAAAAAACCTTGTGTTAACTTGTAACCACAAAACCACTCAAATGATAAGTTTAACGCAGCAAAACCATATCTATACTAACTGAACCCACCGGCTGCGCCAGTTATTCTGATCCTCTCTGATTTGTCCTTATTTTAGTACTAGCAGCGCACTCTCGCCGTTGCCCCCGTTGTGATGGTTTATGGTGATGATGATGATGAAATCCTATAATATCCTTCCTCAAGAGTTTAACTATCACTCTTCTTCAATTTAAGGGGTAGCCCCTTGTCGGCATAACTGATGCCTCTTTCTCCAAGAAGCTCTTTTAACTATCACATGCATAAGTAATTTTTCAAATCCGCTTGGTAGTTCCTGATATTAGGGCGTTCAAACAAACAAACTAACTTCTTCCGCTTTATTTTATTCAAAAATTCAAAATTCAAATATCATTTATTCAGTAGGACCGTTATGACCACTTTGAAACGTCTTAAGAGCTAGGTGATTCTACTCCTGTTCTTTCGCGACCAACACCGTGAAGAATCAGGGCAACAAACAGTATGGGGCCTAGCTTTCTTTTCGGTGATCCATTAGTGTTAGTATAGAATAGTATAGAATTTCTCACTAAAACGTCCTCTTATCCCAACAGTGTGCGAACTGTAATAGAGAAGCGTCCGCCGAATGCTCATTATGTCGACGGACGCCCTACTGCTCCACTTACTGTCAGAAGAAGGACTGGGCGTCACACCAGATAGAATGTCTACGATCCGTGCCCACTATACAGGCGGATCAGTCACATCAGTCCATAATGCTCATTGTAGAGAGCCAGCATCAATGACGTAAGTGTCATCAATATTAAAGAGTGTAATGAGTGTGAAAAGGTTGAAGGTCGCGGGTTCGAAATCTGGCCGTGCATCAATGGATTTTTCCTTTCGTAAAATGTATATAAGCATTAACACAAGCTCTGAACAGTGAAGGAAAACATCGTGAGTAAACCAGTTAGCTTTCAAATAGCGTCGATGGGCTTGCAACCTGTCACGAATGAAATGTTAACTTCTGCAAAATGTGGGCATGTACCAAATGTGTTTGGACATACCTCTGAATACCCCCTTAGACATCCTCAAAGAATCTAAAAATGCCTAAAGACCTGAAAGAATATGTCTACCGCACCTTGTGAATACAGTGGTGATCATATTACATTTTATGTAATGAGTATGAATGAGGCGCTTGCCGGAATTGTAACATATACAAATCTGTGGTCTCTGCCAACCCCTATGTGGAAATAGAGACAAGCGGGGTGTCGAAAAATCACCAAAATCACCTCACGCAATTATTGGACGCCCCCTAATCAATTACTAATTCTTGAACTATAGTCGTATTTCTAATTATACGCACTAAAATTGACGATCAAAATGTCATTTTTCATATATTTTTAGTTCGTACAATGAGCAATTCGACTATAGACGAATATGTGTAACTAAAACTATGTGTTTATAATAAAATATTTATGTATGTTTCAGGAACTGAAGCTGTCCTCTTGACATACAAAAATCGGAATCCTAGCTAAAAGACTTCAAGTCTCAAGGGGCAGCAACACACCGAAGGCTGGTTTGTAAAGTTTTCGCTTTAGACATGAGTCTAGTTTCAAAGACTGTACCACGCAGGCGCGCGATGATCGGGAGTTATTCTAAGTAAAGTCGCTAGATGAGGCGAGCTCATACTTTTTAAAAGTAATTTTGCATGAACGTGGGTCTTATTTTAGAAGCAATCTTTTATGCTCCCAGAAAATAGTTAATAATTCCGACATTTAGGAAGACTACAAAATAAATACTAAATAATTTAATTCATCACAAACATGAAATTAATTGATTGAATCAAACTTTTTAGCACAATCTTTATTTATTTAATTTATTTTATTCGGATTTATATTATTTCATACAAAAGCGGCAACATTCGATCTGTCAGCTTGCTATATTGGATTAAAAATCCGACTATACGCGATCGTTCACTGTCTTTTAACAGTTTGAGATTAATTTTGGTTGCTATCAAAGTAACGCAATCAGTGGGTTAATTTATATCGATGAATTTATGGCTATCAATTAAAATGTGAGATTAACCTGATTACTTATTCGTAATTGATCAATAGGCTACATAGAGCTCAAATAGTTCTGTGGCTCATACGGCTGCCGTATCTGTTGCTATCTCTTTTCATTGACATGAGACTGACAAGAAAAAAAAACATTATAATAATCTTGATAAATTGACAGGTAAATGAATAATGTGATTGTCCAACTCAATTGGTAACTTTATATCTGACAAACACGACGCATAATTGCAGTAATATAGACGAAAATACAAGTACTACTACTACCAGTACTATAGAAAAAGTTATTTTTCTACCATTTTTGTTAGAAAATAATGTCTGTAAACTAAATTTAAAACGATACAGGTATATTTACTAAATCAAAGTCTTCCGATTACTTCGTAAAAAATCATGATTCTTCATTATGCAACAATAAATAATTCTATAGCTGCCACCGCTGCTGCCATTCCCGTTTGACTCCCAAAGGAGAATGATCATTGGCGAGATTGTAACCTCTATTAGAAGGTTGAGTTTAATTTCATTAAGGCGCGAAACATACATAGAAACACACATTATTATCCGTGGTCTCTGCCTACCCCTGTGGGAAAGAGGCGTGATTTTATGTATGTATGTATGTACATACATAGAAGGTTTCTATGTATGTTTCGCCCTAATGTGTAACTCATAAGTGCCTAAGCACACTATGCCGAAGATACGCGTACTTCGGCGTAATTCGATTAGAATGCTATTTCAGCAACACATTTGCTTAAATTACGTCACGATTTGGCGTACAACTTCGGTCGGGCGTAAGTTCGTCGGCAACGTATTTATATAATCAACACATTATACGCGTCGGAAGTACAAACGTTTGACGACGAAAGTTTGATCGAAACAAAAGTCGGAACGTTGCGCAACCGAATTTCTGTCGCGTATATTGCGCGTTTTTGGTGTGTCATATCAGCCGAATACGTCGGAACGTAAAATCAGACGCGGAACTCCGGTCGCGTAACTTCGGCATAGTGTGCTTAGACATAAGGTGCGGGCCAGACAGAAGAGACGTAAGACGAGGACGCGTCGCGGACAGGGCGCCAGCGAACAGCGTTGCGCCCGCGCCCCGTCTCTTCTGTATGTTTTACGTCGCGACGCTTCCATACATTTTGTATGAAAGGGACGCGAAAGAGACAAATGTCTGCGCAGGGTCTGCGTCTTACGTCTTTTCTGTGTGTCCAGCGCCTAAGAGTAATTCACATAGGACGAGTTAGTTTCATACAGTCTTAATAAATATTTCTATGTAGTACGGGCCGATTGTTCAATCTTCAATAGCAATAATATAATGGCGGTTTGACATCTTATACAAGTGATTTTAACACGTAAGTACTCACAATTTTTCACATTTAAACTATTGGTTAGGTGTGCGTGTGTTCATAATTCTTCTAAAGTGTCACCTGCAGTGCGATTCAGACCTTCTCGGAATGTATTTCGAACTTGAAAAGTGACATTTCTTCGCTGAAAAAACGTCAACTTTCCGACTGAAATCAGCGAATCGGATGCTAATTCGGAAGTCTGAACCAGCATGATGGATCGTTGTTGGATTTGAATTTGGTAGGTGCCGCTGTTGTCGAGATTTTTTGCTAACGGATCTGTTGGACAACGTCTTGTCTTCGTAGGACAACGTCTGGTACTGGGTCCGCTAGTTTTCTATACATAACTTATAAATTCTCAATTTTAAATTGTTTAAATATAACAATAATTCTTGAATCTAATAGTTTGAGTTTGTTTGGATATTTGTGTTTCAATCAGTTCTTTATACTGGACAGATTTCATGGAAACTTAGAATAGGAGTGGATAGCATTTTAGGCTACTAAATTGATGGTACCGTGAGTGAAGCCGCGGGCGGAAGCTAGTAGGCCCTAAATAAATTGAAGCATAAGCAATTAACTAACTGACGAAAACGCTCAATATACTTATTTTTTTAATAAAATAAGATTGAATAATGATAAAATTAAATAAGCATTATTATTGGCATTATACTCGATCTCATATAAAACTACTTTCAGAACATCTGATATCAATATAGGTAAGTATATTATAATCGTCCCTGATTCATATAGCCTCTGTGGTACAGGCTTAAAATATGTAATTATGTAAACTGAAATGTATGAATGATACCGAAGATTTTAAATAAATTGTAATATCTGTTCATGTAAATTAAATACGAATGTGTCAGGTGTCTTCAACAAGACAATTTAAATGGTCATGATTAATTTATATTATCACGGCTTGATAATATATCATTTTTGCTCTCAAGAGTCAACCTATATTTTTCCGAGCAATCGGTGTAGAAATGTCAGATACTATTTGTAATAAGACAACTCCCGAACACTGCAACAGAACATTCAGACTATTATTTTATGTGCCATTGTCTCGACAAAATCATTTTGAACATAAAGTGGTCACTCGTATTAAGCCCTTGTCTTCGCTTGTTCTTCTTTGTTCGCTGAATAAACGTCAACTTTCCGAAGAAAATCATCGAATGCATATAAATGAATGAATTCGGAAGTCTAAATCGCACTGCAGGTCGGGTTCGAAACACCGACGTTTTTCGACAAGCTAAGAGTAAGTTTAAGTTCGGGTTAAAAGCGCAATTGATGCGGCGTCTGCTGCGTTGGCGCGGGCACCTAGCGAGGATGTTTCACTAGAGAAAAGCGAAGAGCATCTTTTCTGAATTCATGCTCCCGTTTCAGTAGGCCTCACATGTGCAACATCGAGAGAGATATCTCGATCGGTCGAACTTCCGAACGAGAAATCAGCCCCCCTAGCCATATTACACTATCTATCGTCGCTGTAGAATAGAAACACTTCAAAATGTATAGGATTTGACGTTTCAAGTAGATGGGTCACGTGGTCAGAACGTCAATTCCTATACATTTTGAAGTGTTCTATTCTACAGCGACGATAGATCGTTCTACAGCGACGATAGATCGTGTAATATGGCTAGGGCCCCAGGTTTCTCGACTTTCGATGTTGCACATATTAGGCCTACAGGTCAGTTTTCGGGAGTAGTCTTAATAGTAACGTATAATCAAGCCGTGATTTCAATAAGTCAATATTACAAACATAAGAAATAAGGAACATAACTTGTGCCTAACTCTATTAAAATTATAAATCCAAAGATTATGTAATATGATAATTATGTAAACTGAAATGTATGAATGATACCGAAGATTTTAAATAAATTGTAATATCTGTTCATGTAAATTAAATACGAATGTGTCAGGTGTCTTCAACAAGACAATTTAAATGGTCATGATTAATTTATATTATCACGGCTTGATAATATATCATTTTTGCTCTCAAGAGTCAACCTATATTTTTCCGAGCAATCGGTGTAGAAATGTCAGATACTATTTGTAATAAGACAACTCCCGAACACTGCAACAGAACATTCAGACTATTATTTTATGTGCCATTGTCTCGACAAAATCATTTTGAACATAAAGTGGTCACTCGTATTAAGCCCTTGTCTTCGCTTGTTCTTCTTTGTTCGCTGAATAAACGTCAACTTTCCGAAGAAAATCATCGAATGCATATAAATGAATGAATTCGGAAGTCTAAATCGCACTGCAGGTCGGGTTCGAAACACCGACGTTTTTCGACAAGCTAAGAGTAAGTTTAAGTTCGGGTTAAAAGCGCAATTGATGCGGCGTCTGCTGCGTTGGCGCGGGCACCTAGCGAGGATGTTTCACTAGAGAAAAGCGAAGAGCATCTTTTCTGAATTCATGCTCCCGTTTCAGTAGGCCTCACATGTGCAACATCGAGAGAGATATCTCGATCGGTCGAACTTCCGAACGAGAAATCAGCCCCCCTAGCCATATTACACTATCTATCGTCGCTGTAGAATAGAAACACTTCAAAATGTATAGGATTTGACGTTTCAAGTAGATGGGTCACGTGGTCAGAACGTCAATTCCTATACATTTTGAAGTGTTCTATTCTACAGCGACGATAGATCGTTCTACAGCGACGATAGATCGTGTAATATGGCTAGGGCCCCAGGTTTCTCGACTTTCGATGTTGCACATATTAGGCCTACAGGTCAGTTTTCGGGAGTAGTCTTAATAGTAACGTATAATCAAGCCGTGATTTCAATAAGTCAATATTACAAACATAAGAAATAAGGAACATAACTTGTGCCTAACTCTATTAAAATTATAAATCCAAAGATTGTTTGCACCAACCGATTCTAACTTAAAACATTGTTGATGAGAAGGCAGTCTATAAATACTGTTTGAAATACGTGCCTTAAAATTCCGCTAGATTAATTTGCTATAGTCAAGACAACCAATACCTACATGATATTACATTTTTTATTGAAGGTGCAAATGGTCTGAACATTTACAAGTTCTAAATCATGTTTTAATTCTCGATGTACTTTAGGAATTCGAAGTAGAAACATGAAAGTAAATATCTCTTGAGCTCTAAATCAATTATATTTCTAAAGTTTTAGTCCTAAGCACGAACAAAATATCCTTAAACTAATCGCAAACTATAACTTCTATTCAATACTCATTTCCAACTCAATCCGTCACACATGAAAATAATCAACATTATTATCATATTTAGAACTTTACTGTACAGTGTACACGAGGATTTAAGCGGTACTTACGTTAAAAGTGTCTAAAAACGTACGATAAATTCTCAGTCTCTTTTTATCATTATTGATTTTGATAGTGAAAAAGACGAGACGTAATTTTTGTAGAGGCTGTGTTTTTGAGATTTGTCGAAGTATTCGCAATGATTGACAATTACAGGCGTGTGATATCGCAATAATCAGAGATGAACTACACGAACTCCAGCTGAATCTAGATATGATAACATTAGCATACGAGAAGTTGCATTAATGTCGAAAACTAACATAAAAAAATTAAGTAATAAAAAGAGACTCAATTACTGATGGTAACTTCTTCCCATTAATCTTCCGTGTGTAAACCTATTTTTGAGATTTGTATTTACTGTTTGTAACGTTCAATTTGGTTTAAGAAAGCAATTAGTTTCGTGCTTCACTTTGCTTATTTGGTTACAACTTCGATTTCGTCTGTGATTAACTGAAACTACCACGCTCTTTACATGTATGTTATGGATGTCAGCATAGTTATTCATGCTTGGCCTACAGATGTATAGACTGTGTAGTATATTAAATTATAATACGTTTAAATTAACTAGGTACCTATTTGAATTACGCAGTCTCCAATAGCGTGTCTGCCCTAAACAACTATTCGTCTCCGAATAAATAGAAATAAATTACATTTAGATAAAGCAATTATGTTACCATTTTGCTTTAAAAGTTTCTAAGTAGTTTCCTCAAACTTAAGTCTGCGTTCATTTCTATATCTTTTTGTAATTTTACTCTTTTTGTCCAAAGCGAAATTGTTTCTAGGCGTTGATGCTAATATGCGCTGTAGGTAGTCATTTAAACCGCTAGATAGGTAGGTCCTTAAATAATTGTGTAAATATGTCGGCCTTCAAAGTTTAATATACATAGACCGAAATGGGAAACAGATGTCTAAAATTGTCTAAATTTTGAAATAATTACAACCGTAAGTAATTGTTAATGCCCGTTTTCTATAGTCAACGAACTCTCATTAGTACTAAAATTACCATAGCAACGTTGTTATTTGTCAAAAAACGACATACATTTTAAACATCCAAATAAAGTTGCTAAGACGACAACCCTACTATACGGTCTTTCGTCAGTTGAACATAGAAACCCTATATGTATACTTAGTTTACTTATTGTGATACATTCTCATAGAAATCGAACCATGCAAATTGTCTTATAAATTACGCGGTATATTTTTCATACTTTGTCATCTTAACGTTAGCCAACTGGCGAGGGTAGAACCATACTGATCCAAGTGTCATTTTTTCAATAATGCAGATTTTTGCAGTAAAGGCACGGTTTTTTTATTTTTTTTCATGTCACACTGATCCAAGTGCAGAAAACGTCATCTTCTGTTAGGGAGCCTTTATTTCCCACTTTAGCATTAGTCTTACTTTCAAAATTATATCATGCCATACTAATCCAAGTGCAATCCGTACTTGATGACTATACTGAAAATTACGAAATGATTGACCTAAAACCTAATGTAACGGATTTAGAGGTATTTCTGTGCAACCTCAGAAATTACGTACCTGCACAGGCCAGGACACCAAAGCCCATATCATACAAAAAAATGCAAGATATAAAAAAAATTCTGAAGTTTGTGCCGCCGGTTCATCATCCGTTCTACCTATCAATTCCGCATATACCTAGAAGAGGGAGGGGCGAGGAGTCTCAGGACGATGAAAACACACTACCTTCCATGTTTGGGGATGATTAAGCTTCATTTACTTCTTTAAGTTCTATTTTTCATGAGGTTTTTCTATGTTAGTCAATTTGAATTTGATTAAACATTTTGTGCCGAAGTGATCCAAGTGATTTTTTTTTTGTATAAACTAACATCTTGTTTCTCATAATAAAAATTATTGTCATTAACATTTTTTTTTATCATCTTTAACATTTTAGCCATCATTTTATTGAAGATTAAACCATAACAGATCACCTGTATTTTTAAAAGAAGCTCCGACGCGTTTCCTTCATTTTCTCAAAAGTATGAAAACGATACTTGGATCAGTATGGTTCTACCCTCGCCAACTGTGGTCTAGAAACATTAAAAATAATATATTATTATGATTATTTTCATTGTAAAAATACGTTTTATTTGATAATGTACTCGTACCTACAATTGCATATATTTGTGATACAAACAATATTTGTTTAAAATCCTAACTATGAATAGGTCTGTAAGGTGTTATTTATTTGTATGTGAATGCTTCGTTTTTGGCAGTGTTTCAGTCCCCAGATTTTTACTTCATATTGTTCAAGTTGTAAGTGTATTTTTTTACGTTTCTAGACCATGTCTTAATAATTTGGACACAAGCTACAAAGTAAGTAAAATAACCGTATTATTAAACCGATGATCACCAATTTTTGCCTTCAATAAAATTCTATAAAATTATCGAACCTGCTCACAAAATTTCACGATAATTGGTTGAGAAATGCGACCTATAGAGGAGAACATACAGACAGACAGACAGGCGGCGGACAGACATTCGGCGGACAAACGAAAGCATTTTTGTCCAAGCTGATGCAGAGACGCAGAGACGCTTTGCTCGCTCGGTCAATTATGTAGGATGGAGACTTTATGAGTTATACAAAATGCTGGCGTACATATAGCACTGTTCAGATTACTGTGGCACTCTGTACCTTAAAAATAGTATAATTGCGCGCAGCTATAGTTCACATATTATTTTGTTCAATTAGTTTAATGTTGAATTTTGAAAACGTTATAATTACCATTTTACTAGATAAAATATACATAAAGTTAGATTAGATTTATAAATTGTCCCTATAAAAGAAGCACACTATTTTTACATAAAGTTAACATGTTTATAGTAAAATCAGATGTACCCAATTAACTATCTTAAGTTAAATTAACTTAATATAGAGTTACCATAGTTTATAATGGTTAGATCTTGTACAATTAATTTTACCAAAAATATTCATTAGAAATAAATTATGTACTTTAGGTTCTTGTTTTATTACTATTCTGTCAATAGCATAGGACTGTTTAACTATTTCTAACCGGGAACTTCGCAGTGAGTTTAGACAATTGAACGTATTTATGGCCTGCAGACCGAGCATGCGCAACGTGACAAAAATCTCGACTCGTTTTCTCGTCGTGCAAAATCGAGTTATCTCATTACCTGCACTAACATGTCAGCGTAAAGTGCTCGTCTCGTTCTGTCGTATGAACATCATAACATGTATGGTAAACGCAAGTTGACATCACGAGAAAATCTATTTGATACGAGAAAACGAATCGAAAAAATGTATCAAGTTGTGCGCATGCTAGGCCTATAGGTGAGTCTCAAATGATTGTTAATCAATTCCTTTCAAACAATTGATTCTAAATAGTAGTGTTACTGAATAGTTCACAAATGATTTATATACTTATTTGTTAGTTTTTATGTTGAAAAATTTAAAAATGAACGATCATACTTGATGGTCATCAGTTGTAGAAATCTTTTATAGGATTACATAGCGACCATCTTTGCACTCTAAGCCTTGTTTGTCTTCGGAATGGTTCCTACTGCTCGTGACCTTTCAGTTTTTTTATACTAATTATATATTGTTACATTATTTTTTATCAATTAGAATGTTTTATGTTTCATGCCCACTACTATTAAATTGATGAAACTATCTGAAAATGCCATTTTTATATTAGGTTCGAAAAAAGATAATATTAGAACTACTCTGAAACATTCCTAAAGTAAATTCTGTATCATTATAATATTTGTTGTTTTTTTTTGAGTTCGCAACTAAAGTTAAGGGTGCTAAATTGTTCCTATATGAACTAGAATTGAAAGAGGAGATATTCGTTGTCAGTGTGTCTCGATTTACACCTCCAATCTTGTAATGCGAACTCATTGCTTGGTGGGGCTGAAGTCTGACCAATCTCTTGTACAGAATTCATTTTGTGATTCCATATTGAAATTAAATTTCCATAATGCAATATACCTATATAATGCCATTTTACAATATGTTTCAACAATCAGTTTTCTACGACCTTAAGATGAAATCATAATATGAATAGTCATAATGTATTAAAAAAAAAATCTCTTATATAATTCTACATCAACTATTTAGCCCCCCTAGAGCGAAATATGAGAAATTGAAAACGAGAACAAAATGAGTAAAACAATATTAATCAATAATGGAACAATAGTAGTCACAATATGTCTTTCGTCACTTTTAAGCAATAACTATTACAAATAGCAATAAACATCGAAAAATCCATAAATTGGCGCTGATTCTGTTGTACACTGATTTATCGCTAAATCCGAAAGCTCTTATTTTGTTCATGCTAAAGACCAATATAGCATGACATTAAAACATTAAGTACGTTAGTCTCTAAGGTATTTATTTTACATGGACCAAAAATGTATTTTTGTATATTTTAAGTTGTCCTAAATGAAATTATTATTACTATTAAAAGTGAACTTTCTCAAAGTACCTTGTTTGTAACTTTGTTTTAGTGAGAAATGAAATTAGACCAATTTTACTTTCTTATAGGTGATTATAGTGGATTTACAAAATAATGTCACTCAGGCTGTCATTTTTTTCTGGACTTTATCGTGAACGAATTAAGAGCTTCCAGTTTTAGTGATAATTTAATTGTCAGTGTACAATATAACAGAATCAACGCCACTGTAATTGTTATTTATATATTCGTAAGTAAGTATTTATATTAGGTTGAGTAACTTTTTTTAATTTTTCGTTGGCACATATCTGAAATTAATTAAATATAAATTTTATTGTAAATTATGTAGGTAGGTAGTACATTATTACCATGTAAATATTTTTCTAAATGAGTAAGAAAAGAACACTTGGTTGGAATTTTTGCACCAATGCCTAAAAACACCAAATTATCGAAGTATTTTCATTAAAGTTAAGAATGAATTTTTCAAGTTCAAAGGATTTTTGGAATTATCTCTAAACAAATTCATTAAACATCTACGAATGCTTCATTATTTTGGAGCTGGCCATCACATCATACGAACACAACAACAAAACATTAAGTATTTGTAATATAGGTACTCGTAATAATGAATTGTCCTATACTTATCTGGATTTTCAAAACAATTTAAAGTTATAGGTATTTAAAAATTTATTTATCTATAAGCCTGATGTTTCCCACTTCAGGGCAAAGGCCTCCCTTTCCTCTCTACAAAAGTGAATTATAAAAATATAGAACTTACTCTTATCAATTACCTGATAACATAAACTTGCTTCTTTTGTTAGCATCGTTGTTTTGATCGCAAAGTAAATTTCAAAAACCTATATTTGTTGTGTTTGGTTATCATAATATTTTGTTACATTATTTGAGTAAATAAATACATGTGGCATTCGTGGAACTGTATCAATATGGTTGGGACCACCTTTGTGAAGTGGTATCGTTTCATGCGTTCAGGCTGTATGTGCCTTTCTTATGTCATGTGAAGAAACAGGTTATTTTAGTTTTATTCTATGGTGTGTAAGTAATTGTGTAAATATAAACGTAAGTTGGTTTCATTGGTGTACTGCAACAAATACATGAAATAAAATTTTGTTCAGATGTTCACACTGGTTTCTTTTAAACTCTACTTCTAAAATTAACTAACAGATACCTACTTGGGACCTTACTCAGGAGTGGTAGAAGCTCTCGTGAAAATGTGTGCACAGTGACGATTTGAAGTCTAGCAAACATTGCGGGTCACAAAATAAAACACGATCACAATGTTATGGTTACGTGTAGGCCCTCGCAACATTGAGAGAGTTATAATTATAATGTATCTTGATCGGTCGAACTGCTCTAGGTATAGAATAAACAAAGGCATTATAATGTTTATGAGAAGTATTTGAATTATGTGAGTAAAACAAATTTTAGCCCACAAGTCGTCCTACATGCGGCAGACATGTCCGGCCCAATCCCACGTGCGCTGGGCAGACTTTCCCGACGTCAAAAACTTTTGTTCGGGAACGCAGCACTTCGTATTCGGTCTGTTAACCGAACACTCAGTATGAATGCGCGGTCCGAGGAGGGGGGGGGGGGGGGGGGGGGGGGGGGGGGTCAAAAAAATAGGTAGGTACGTACTAGCAAATAACGTGACCTCACCCAAAATCAAAGTCTGCTACCGCCCCTGCTAGTATGCTGCGTTCCATAGCCCGTTGACACACCTCGAGTTTGCACTGTTGGTGGGCTGTCAAAGAACAAGTTTGTGCACCGTATGTGAGGATGGGGAGAACACACCATGTCCATGAGTTTGCGTTTGAGGCAGAGAGGAAGTTCGCCTTTCATTAGCTGTTTCATTATCACTTCCAGGCGTTTTTGGTGCGACGATTCGAGTATCTAACTTCTTTTTCTTGTCGCGCCTAGAAGGAGACAATTTGGCCGAGATACACATACTCATGGACATATCCTATCTCAACCCCCTCTACGTGTACCTAGTCTACGTTTTGTGCTGTTTGTCATTAGCTTGGTCTTCGACATGTTCGTTCATGGCAAGTCCAACCTCGAGGCTGGCTTGGTTTAGATCATAGGTTCTCAACGTGGGCGATAACGCCCCCTCGTGGGCGTTTGAGACTTTCAGGGGGGCAGTAGAAGACCCAGAGAAAATTAGGGGGCATTGAGATGGCGCATTAAGATATGGGGTGGGGGGCTCTTGAAAAAAATATATTCTCAAAGTGGGCGGTGGGCAAAATAAGGTTGAGAATCTATGGTTTAGATTGTCTAGCATGCAGCCGAGTTCTGTGGCTGAGGAGGAAAACAGAACTATGTCGTTGGCAAAACGGAGATTAGGTACTTCTTCTTCTTTCGTATGAGCAAGTGGCCAGCTCTGGTGACGGAGTTTTTAGGCCGCCTAAAGGCCTAAACGGAGATTACTGAATCGCCGTTTCCCTAAGACCCCCTTGTCAACCCGTCTCGGTGCCAACTCGGTGCTTTAATTTTTATTAAGATTATTTAAAATAATCGTAGAATATCAGTCTGAATGCACTAAATCAGTAGGTACCTAGTTTTGACATAGAAAGTTGAACTGTATGAATGCATAATTACTGGTGTGGCAAACTACGTAGGTAACTATCAGAACAGTATTGAGATTGAAGCCATAGGTGTAAAGCATAGTCTTATAGGTAAGTAACAGAACTACTGGGATTTTTTTTTTACATTAGTTCTGCCGACAGAACTACTCAACAGAACAGGTGGGAATAGAGGATTTGAAATTAATATTGCCCGTAAAGTTAGCAGAAGGCCGTGGGTTTGCGTTGCGCATTTCAGTTCGCGCAGTCCGTTCCTCACCATTGATCGGAGCTGACATTCAGCCGACAAAGTGCGAGCCGCTAACAATTCAACAACACTGTGAACACAACAAATACTTTAATGATTGCGTGTTATTGGACTGAGAAACAGTTGTGTGAAGCGTGCAAAGACCTTATACCAAGGGAACTGAATAATTTGAACCCGGTCAGTCCCGACTTTTTCCCGTATTGGCCGTGTAATGGCGGTGCGTTGTCCTAGGTTTCGGCCGGACTAGCGTATCGTCAAGACTTATATATGCATGACACGAAGCTGAACAAGCTTCTGGACTTGTTGGTTCAGATTCGAAGCGGAGGAAATGACTAGAGGAAACCAGAGGGACCTAGCTCGCGCTAAAAACCAGAAGAAGCAACAGGAGATACAACGAAAGAAGAATGCCAGCGAGAAGACCGGTCTGTCGCTCTCGGAGAGGAAGGCGCGAGATGCCGAGCTTATGCGCGAGAAACAACGCAAGAAAGATGAGGAGGCTGCAGCCAGCAAGGCGGCGAAATGAACTGCGTGCAGCTTGTGATGTTTATTTGTTTACTTATCAATTATCTAATAATTTATAAGTAAACGTAATTGTTAATTTTGTTGTTCGGTTTTATTTCATGCAAATGAAAACAGTGCAGGTCTAGGTAATGAAATATATAAATACCTAATTTAATAATGCTGGACATTTTATGTACCTAGCATCATCTAGCCCTAAAGCACAGAACATAAACGGCGTAGTAAACTTGAAAGTCTGTGATATACCTACGAGCTTGTGTTATGGGAACTTGACTGATATCTATATCTAGGCACCTACTCCATAAGTATTTTTTTTGTTAAATGTAGGTGGTACACAGCAACACACCTAATCCTATTCCATGAAACGAGCAATATTTGTTTGTTTGTACTCAGGTTCTCGAAAACGGCTCTAACTTTCGATGAAATTTGCGGTACAGAAGAGGTTTCAGGCACAGTAATAAATCCACACGACACGACGCGGGAAAAGGTTTTTCGCAGTAGCGCGCGCTACGCTTTCAACTAGGGCAGGGTTGGCGAACCTTTATGTATCAACGTGCTATTTCTTTCTAAAGTAATGTTAAATGAGGTCATAGACGTGCCATCACATAATTTTGACTGTGATTACTGGGAAAATAATAATAATAATCATCATCATCAGACTATAATAGTCCACTGCTGGACATAGCCCTCCTCTAATGAGCGTCATAGTGCCCGTCTTCAGCTAGCCGCATCCAGCATCTGCCTGCAGTCTTTCGCAGATCCTCATCACACCTGGTCGGAGGGCGCGGTCTCCGCTCAGAACACGTTTACTACAACGGTTGTCGGTTCTTCGCAAGTTAGGGCCAGCTCACAATATAATAATAATAACTAGTAGTTCGCCCCGAACTGAGATCTCGCGCACCGTAGATGGCTTACATTTGGACTTTCTTCTGACTACCCCTATAATTTCAAGTGCTACTACTGATACTGCCGAGTATGCCTATTGCGCTAGCTCTTCATGGTAAAAAATACTGGCATGCATGCAATACATAATGTCGTGTCTAATTTTTCATTTAGGTATTTCATATTTATGAATTCTCGTCGTATTTCCAAAAATATACGTCCTAGAATAAAAATAATAACTATTTTGGAATGTACAAATAAAGACCTTTCATTTGACAGCCCACTCAATATATTTGTTTACTTAACTTTTTTTACCCCAATTATTTTCATTCTTTATCAAAATTTTTTTTATCATGAAAATAAATCAAGTAGCATCTAAAATCATTTCAAACCAAACCGCAACGATGCCACTCTCTTTTTAAGACCGACCAGTCAATGAGCTACGAAGTCATCGAAACTCTATGCAACGGGAGCTCTTGCAGCTCTGGTTTCGTAGTTTTTGGTCTTTGATCGTATTTCAAAAACTATACATCCTAGATTAAAAATAAAAACCATTTTGGAATGTACAAAATAAGCCCTTTCGTATGACACCCCACTCAATTTATTTGTGTAACTTTCATAATTTTTTACCCCCTTGGGAACCCAATATCTTCACAACCCCTTCATCGATTAAGCTCATATGCTCCCCCGTAAATTTCCTTACCACAACCTATTGACCTACCAAGTTTCATGCAGATTGGATGAACGGTTCGACAGTTATGCTCGAACAACAATTCGTGAAACATACAAACATACAAACATACAAACATACAAACATACAAACATACAAACATACAAAGCAAAATCGCCCAACTTACCACTAAGATCTTCGCTCGCTTCGCTCGCTCGATCGATAAATACTATTTAGGTATAACTCAAAGGACTAGGACTTCGTGAAATAGAATATCTGTACCTACTTCACACTTTTCACACAGTACGATTCAGACTTTCTCGGAATGTATTACGAATTCGGAAAGTGACGTTTCTTCGCTGAAAAAACGGCAACTTTCCAAAGAAAATCATCGAATCGGTTGCATTTTCGGAAGTCCGAATCGCGCTTTCTATTAAACGGGTTAACTAGTAGTTCGCCCCGACCTGGCGTGGGATGGCCCTTAACCGCAAGTTTTGCATTCACGACCCTTGAGCTTGCCTGAGGTTTCTTGTACACAGTTTACTTAGGAGGGTTGATCTAATTTGATGATCCTTTTCACAAACTTCTTTTTTACAAAAAATTCAAACCCGACTTCAAACCTAGCTTCGATGGCCATCTGTGGTGATGACTTTCTGAATGCAAATAAGTAAATGACTTGTCAAAATGGTATGGAATATATGGAATCGCTATAGGTATGGTACTATGCCTATTTGCGGAGTTGCCTATATTGAGCAAGGTTTCCATAAAAACAGGACCAATATTTGATAGACTTTTTTTTAAAGTCCTTTCTTTAATGAAAAAAATATTTTTAAATTGGTTTAGAAAATAACGGAGTTCTGAGGCAGAAAAAAGAGAGGAAAATACAGCCGAATTGTGAATGTCCTCTTTTTTTTAAGTTTCTTTACCATGACAAGCTATCGCAATTGAAGTAGAAAATTGAAGTAGTAGCACTTGAAAGTATAGGGGTAGTCAGAAGCAAGTCCAAATATAAGCCATCTACTGTGCGCGAGATTTCAGTTTGCAGCGAACTACTAGTTTATCTTAATTTTAGGTAAGTATACCTACCTATTAATTTGTAGGTAATACTAAAATACTAAGTAAGTATACTAAATAATGCATACTAAAAAACTATACCTTCTATACTAAAAAATACTAAATACTAAGCTGTAATAGCACAGAATAGTGTAGGTACTTTCCGTCCGAACGTCCGTCGTAGCACATAGTCGTAGCACGGAACGTAGCGTTTAGACGCCTACGAGACTGCTATTATATAGCTGTATAATAGCTGTAAAGCGTAGCAGACTACCTGTTGGCAAACAAGTCATAAATCAAAAACATTGGTTGTTGCATTGCATATTATGGATACATACTTACATCTAAATGCTTTAGACGTGCGTGCATTCTGATAATGTGATCTAAAAAAACATTCGCTATTAATTGCCCTCAAATTGTTTCATTAGCTACCAGGTAGTAAGTAGTTTATGAATTCTTCATAGGCTACATTGCGTAGCGTAGGGGTAACCACCCCTCCCCGCCCTACAAAGTAGTGCAATCGATCAGAGCACCCCTCGGTACATCGGCGACAGGACGCGGCTATTTGCTGCATCCCAGAGAACTGTGAATAAATTATAAAGGTATGTGAAACTTTAACTAAATCCTTGTCAATGCTTTCACCCTTCAAATTTCCGGGAAAGATGAAACCCTTTATTGTTAAGCTCTATGTAATAGAAGGGTATTGTATCGGGCGCAATTTATCATTTCACTGATATGATAGCATCGCTGCCATATTGCCACAATGCATTTGCGTTTTCCTTGTGAACTAAATTCATTAATTGCATTTAACATGTAAGTATATTTATGCTTTGAGTATTTTGTAGGTAATTAGTAGTTTGTACTTTAGAATTTGTTTATTTGTATCTACCTAATTGCAGATCGGCCATTATTGAGTGCGATTGGAAAAAAAAATAATTTCAAAGCTATTTCTGATAAATTGAGAATGTTAATCCTATATACGAGTACTTCAAAAAGAACTACCTTCAGCTCGCGGCTTAGCTTGCGAGGCAACTACATTATGCTATGATAATAATTATGACGCATTGATATTTTCAGTTTTTCATGCATCAGTTTCGCAGATAGCACAATAAGAAAAAAACGTTTTTGTAACATCCACACCTCTATTATTTGATGTAATAAATTAGACCCGTGCTAGTGTATCGACTTTCGATCCGAACGTCGCAGGTTCGAACCCGGCGGTGCATCGATGGAGTTTTCGTTTCGAAAAATGTAGGTATATCATAAGTACGTATAAATTTATGCAAACATTTTGCAAATCTGAACGGTGAAGGAAAACATCACGAGGAAACCAGTTAACTTTCTAACACCGTCGAAGAGCTTGCAACCGTCAGGTATGGAATGCTTACTTCTGAAAAAATATGGGCCATTACTATAGGTATATTTGCGCATAGCTTTGGCTTCCTATAAGTACTTATATCTGCATAGCCTTAGATCAATTAAAAAGATCTAATGGGTGCCTAAAAAGATTTGAGAAAATGTCTGCCACGCCTTGGGGATACATCGTGATCATATTTTTTTTAATGTAATTTTTTTCTCAATTATGGTGTTGTTGTAGGTATTATAAAGTAATTACCTACCTCTGACTTTAGACTTAGACATCGTCAAAGGATCTAAAAATGCCTAGAAATCTCAAAGAATAGTATGTCTACCGCACCTTGGGAATACAGCTCTGATCATAATTTCATTTTCATTTCATTTCTGAAATGTTGTAGGTATTTTGTTTCAGGTATAACGTGCGAAAGGGAAAATCCAAAATGTCTAAGCAACCAATTATCAAACAGTTGAAATTAGCACCCGAAAAATCAAAAATGTCGAAAATGAGCGCGGTGATGCCTAAGTTTGGCATACAGAAGAATAAGAAGTCCAAGACTATCCGCAAAGGACTGAAAAAGTATATTAAGATGACTGCCAAACCAGAAGCTATTAATGAAGAAGTTATGGATGTAGACGAAGGGTCCATTTCTACTCAACAAGAAGTTGGCGAATCTACTGACAAGGAAGGTGTAAATGAAGTTAAACATATCAAAGAAAATGAAGATGAAAAAAATGACTCTAAGGAAGACAAAGAAATGGAATGTCTTCCAAAACAAGAGGAAGGTCTTGAACAAAAAGAGGAAAGTATTCTACAAAAAGAGGAAGGTCTTCCACAAAAAGAGGAAGGCGTTCCACAAAAAGAGGAAGGTCTTCCACAAGAGATTGAAAAAGATGAAAAAAAGGACAATAAGGAGGCCGACGATAAGCAAGACAAAAAAACAGAAGAACTTTCACAAAAAGTAGAAGAAAAAAATGTTGAGGCAAAAATAGAATTGAAAGGAACACTGTCCGTAATGTTCGAAACTTCTCCTGAAGGAAAATTGACGGGAGCGACCATCAGGGGATCCGGGGAGAAATTTGAAGAATTTCTTATGAATCTTAAAGAAGAGCACGCAGTGGACATATGCGAAGAAAAGGAGAAAAAACCAGAAGTCGAGGAAACAGATACGGGAGAAAAAAAAGAGGAAGATAAGGTAGAAAAAAAGAAGGAAGAGAAACATGTTGATAAGGAAAAAGAAGGAGAAAGTTCATCTGTATAAATACCATCGTAACTTACTTTAATTTATTTTATTACACAACCGCACGGAAAGAACGCGATGACTTTTTAACTTCTAAGGGTTTTCCCTGTTTTTTATTTTAAGAGATCTTTTTCAATTAGGACACGACTTTACGATCTATTTTACTTTTATTAAACTTTTTTCATGAGAATAACAATGATTGGAAAATACATCTTTCTAATTTAGGTACTGAAACATTTTTATTGTTAAAAATAATGCTTTGTATTACGATAGGAGGTTGTGAACAAAGAAATTAAACTAGTAGGGATACCAAAAGGTTGTGAATACTCTGTAGATACGTCGTTCGCGTCGATACTACAAAAAGTTCAATTATTGTTTTAGTTGGAGCGTGTTTCGAAAACAATTTTTCAAAGTTTTCTTCCAAAATGTTTTTGTTCAACTTGTTGAATATCACGTTGCGAGTCCATCAAGTTCCTAAATGCTTTTGTACTACTTTGCAGATTTTTGTGTTGCAATGGTCTTAAAACATTCCAAATAATTTCTAAACAGGCTTCTTCTAGGAAAGTTCCATTTCGAATGACCTAGTCACTAGGTCCTAGTGGTAGTGGTATGTAAAATTTTGCCTCATGAGTCATGCATGACGCGTACTAACTTTCTGTGACGAATAATTTGAATAGACAACAATTTTTAGTGACATATATTTATTTATTATTTAATATATACTTATGTAGGTATAACCTTATAATTTGCATTAGTAAAATAATCAGTGTTTCAATATTAATATAATATACATGTCATATACATAATCTGATTAAAATTAATATGTAGTTGGTGTTCCATGTGTAGCTTGTATGGCACATAATTTATGATAAATATGATTTATGTAGAATTAGTTGATATATTAATTTATGTTTTAAGTTTAATAATTATAACACAAACATATGTGTGCCTATCACCAGAAGTAGATGTTTATTCAGTTTCAAAAGTTTTATGAACGAAAATTGATACTAATAACTTTTGTTTTTGCATTCACCATTTAGACCGAATATTTTATTAATGGTTTTTAATCGATTTAAATATATTTTTACTTTATGTAGTACATAACATTTCAAAATTCGAAAATTACAGCTACTTCTGATGATGTGAATTACTACTAAATGTAAAACTTTGTTTATCTAAGTAAATACTGAAGCTCAAATCTATTCAACGGCTCTAAGATGTGTCAAATTATTTACGATGATGATAATGGTTGTTTCTGTCCAATCAAATGAAAATAATTTCGTGACCAAGGTTGTCCTACAGAAAATATTTCTGATGTGATACTAATTTTTACTTTGTAATTATATTGTTTTATAAAATCGCTAAAATATTTAAAAGGAGATTTAAGAAATTTCATTTGTTCAGTTTGTAATTTGGTAGTCTAGTCGACAGGACACACGCCGATGTGCGTATTCCGTCCTGCTGCCGTGAGCGGGATCTGAACTTGCGACTCGCCGATGACCAGGTTCCGCATGCAGCCGGTGAAGCCGCGCCGCGACCTCACTCCTCGTATCTGTTGACAAATTAATTATATTTTATTTATATTTATAATTATAATTTAGTTTTTTTCATGAGAACAATAGGGGCAATTCCAGATAAGCGTTTTTTTTTGCACGTTTTTGTACGAGTGTAGACGTGCTTATAGACTCGTATACGCACGAATCGTCTTTTACGCCCTTTGCAGTTCATCGAGCTACTAGTATAGTATTATATTATCTGTGATCGAGCGTAAGACGCGCAGATAAAACGCTAATCTGAAAGTGCTCTCTGAAAGTCTCAGTCAATTTCGTTTACAATGAAAATTGAATTCGCTTTTCTTCATATTTTACGTTAGATTTTTGTTTTCTGCTTTTAATGGGCAGAGGTAATTCTGATAGTGTCATTTTTAGTATGTAGGTATTAAAAAAAATTGTTGGACAAAGAAGAACGAACATTTTGGCATACTTACTCTTCCGCCATTTTGAAAAAACCTCGATCTTGCAGCAGGTGATGAAACATGTGTCAATCGATAGGGGAAGTGATTACAAACAAAATGTATTCAGTAATAAAATCTCGTAATCTTTATACTTTCCGAGATATTTGAGTTTGAAAATGTAAAAATTAAAACTTGAAAATGCTAATTATGCTGCCAATAATAACCGGTAGGTATTTGAATATGTCTACTGTTACTGGGGATAAAATCGTGAGCCAATTTCGTTTAATTTTTGCGTAAAAATTTTTTTTTTTTTAATTAAGTATACAGGGTGAATTTTTGAGACGGGGCAGTAAGGGCAGCTACCTTAACCGTTGTAGCTACAAGAAAACGTTCTTATGAGACTATCCTTAACTTTTGAAGATATTTCGACCTGCATTCACAGATTTTTAAAAAAATGTACAGTCAGCGAGAAAATGGCCAGTTTACACAAAAACTTTTTTTGATGCCAATCGATCCTATAGCAGCACTTACATTACACGCAGAGATTGGCCGGCGGGAAATAGCACGCGCCATTCCAACCTTTGACAGTTTTATCCGCGGTTATCTGAACAGATATCTGTACAGTCCAGATCCGTGGTAAAAACTCTACCGTGTAAAGGCCGCTAATTTCACATAAGGATTAAAAGGCTCTAGCGGACCAACTGAGTTTAGAGTACTAGAAAAGTCAGAAAACGCTAAAATGTATTTTTGGGACGGGGTAGTAAGGGCTACCTTAACCGTTGTAGTTATAGGAAAACGTTCTCAAGAGACTATCCTTAACTTTTGAAGATATTTTGACTTGCATTCACAGATTTTGGGAGTCACCGAAAAAATGGGTAATCTACACAAAAACTTTTTTGATGCCAAACGATCCTGTTTCAAATAAGGATTACAAGACTCTATCTGACCAACTGAGGTTAGAGTACTAGAGAAGTCAGAAAACGCTAAAATGTATTTTTGAGACGGGTTAGTAAGGGCTACCTTAACCGTTGTAGCTACAGGAAAACGTTCTTACGAGACTATCCTTAACTCCCTTAACTTAACCGTTGTAGCTACAGGATAGTTCTTACGAGACTATCCTGTAGCTACAACGGTTAAGGTAGCCCTTACTAACCCGTCTCAAAAATACATTTTAGCGTTTTCTGACTTCTCTAGTACTCTAACCTCAGTTGGTCCGATAGAGTCTTTTAATCCTTATGTGAAACAGGATCGATTGGCATCAAAAAAGTTTTTTGTGTAAACTGGCCATTTTCTCGCTGACTGTACATTTTTTCAAAATCTGTGAATGCAGGTCAAAATATCTTCAGAATATCGTCAAAATATATATAAGTTAAGGATAATCTTCTAAGAACGTTTTCCTGTAGCTACAACGGATAAGGTAGGTGCCCTTACTGCCCCGTCTCAAAAATTCACCCTGTATTTTTTAAACACAGTTTATTTCATCATTCATTTTCTACCTATTTAGCACAAAATGATAAAATATACTTTGTTCAAAAATATAATTTCAAATAAAAAAAAAATATTTAAAAAATAAACGAAATTGGCTCACGATTTTATCCCCAGTCACTGTAGACATATTCAAATACCTACCGGTTATTATTGGCAGCATAATTAGCATTTTCAAGTTTTAATTTTTACATTTTCAAACTCAAATATCTCTGAAAGTATAAAGATTACGAGATTTTATTACTGAATATATTTTGTTTGTAATCACTTCCCCTATCGATTGACACATGTTTAATCACTGGCAGCAAAATCGAGGTTTTTTCAAAATGGCCGACAGTAGGTATGCCAGGCTCCATACAAAAATGTTCGTACCCTTTTTATTTTTGGAAATTATACCTATTTTACATAATTTGAAACAATGGAGTATATTGGGTGTATTACAACGTTTACGGGTTTTTTAGGATTCTTAAAAATCAGAACGCATTTTTTAAAAACGAATTTATAGACAACAGAAAACAGTTTTCTTGATAATATTATTTAAGTATGTACGTGGTATTATTTGAGTGCGTACATAGTAGTTTTAAGGTAACTAAGTATTAATCGTAGCTGTGTGTTTCAAAAACATTGTAAACCTTCGTAAATTATATACAATATAGACTAAGTCATTTGAAAACAGAGCTTCGAAAAATACCGTTTGTGGTTCGAGTCTGGGGTTCGAGTCCCGTATACGTAATTAACGAAGGACCAAAATCTCAGGTAACGAGATTGCGGACGTAATTTTGAATGAAATTTTCCAACAAAATGACTATTTATGTCTGTTACTATTTCTGTATCTATGTCTATTTCTGGTTTTTGAATAAATGTAATACTCTCGAATGGTTTTTTATTTGTTTCCTCTGCAATTATTCAGATATGAATTGTTCCAGTTTTTAGGTTGACAACCCCCCTCGTCCCTTCCCTCAATGGGCATGCAAGTAAATCAAGTGTTGTGCTAGCTACATTTATGCCAGTTATAGGCATGCCAGTTAGCGTATACACATGACAGTAGCTGGCACGTGCAAGAAGCTGGTATGTGTAGGTAGATAGATTAACACTTTATTGTACACCACATGGACATTAAAACTAATTACAGACACATAGAACATAAGGAGCGAAGTACAACGGGCGGTTTTATCGCTATGAGCGATTTCTTCCAGACAACCTTAGGATGAACTGGATTTACAGGAAGGCAAAAGGCATGTGTATCCAGTGCTTTAGTGTTTTTTTTCCAGAGTTTTTTTACGTCCCACCGTGTCCGTTAGTGTCCGTGTAACTTGTAGTCACCCTATAAAGGCACAGTCTGAAAATCAGCGCTGTCTCCCATGGGACCTCATGGGAGTATCCAGCATTAGCTGAGACTGGGCCTTTTTGGCACCGCTGGTATGTTTTTATTGTCTGTTTTTTATGTTTCCGTATAACTATCTTTCTCCGTGTATCTTTTTCTGTTCTGTATCCTCTTGTGTGTGCCAAATAAACGTTATCTTATCTTATCTTAGTATTACCTTGTGAACAGGCTTCTCGTGTCCACCGATGTAGAGTGCTGAGGTAGTGTCTGTGGAGACAGGTCCTGCGCGCAGCCCCGGCTTCGAAAAGTGCCCGTCTAAGCCCACTGACACCACGTATAGGGACTTCACCACTGCTCGAAGAGAACACATACTTATAACAAGTGTCAATGTTAGAAATTAAAAAAAAACCGACAATGTTAATCCTGAGCAATTTTCTACGCTCTCGAGGTGCATTTCTGTTCATAACTCCGAAGATCCTCGACAGATCCTTACCAAATTTTTAAGGCACCAATTGGAGAGTATACCCTTTCTAAAAATACAATAACTATCCAAATCGGTCCAGGCGTCTTTCAGTAATTGGGGAACATACATTAAACAGAAAGATTCTGACGAATAATAAAAAAGTACTTCCAATTCTTGAAGTCGGTTAAAAACTGAATAAACTTTGTACTGCTTTTAAAGGACATTGTGTGCCGTTTAGATCGCAGAGCGGCACAAATAAATATACATGCATTGAAACACTTGAAAAACATAACCCTTCTTTCTTCGGGCAGTCGGGTATAAAAGATCTTACCGTGTATCTTATGCCAGGTACCATCACACAGCATATTGCTATTAGCAAGCTTATAAGTAGCACGGAAGGGTCCATTTCCATTCTCAACGGTCGCCGCTACTTCGTTTTCTAACATCTCTAGTACTAGATAATCCTTTTTTCCGTGCACGCTGAGGAGGAGGCCAGTGGAGTTACGTGGACGGACCTCCATCGATATAGAGATCTCGTCGCCAACTTTGAAGTTTTCTAGCAGCTGGAAGGCAATTTATGTTTTTATACGGAGTGGGTAGCATTGGGTATTTGGTACAGTTGTTCTATCTCACGAAGTCCGTTTGGTCTTACAGTAGGGCCAACGGATCTCGGCGTTCGTGAAGTTAGCCGTTTCGATGCGCAGTGCAACTTTTTCATACAAAATGTTCTACTGCGCAGCGAAAAGCCTGACTTCACGAACGCCGAGATCCGTCGGCTCAACTGTAATTGTTTGTGTGTTCACATGCACGTTGTTTCTGTGTGCGTAAGCTCGGGAGCGCTCTCAATCGGCTCACGCACACAGAAACAACGTGCATGTGCATCTACACACACAATTAAGACCAAACGGACTTAGTGAGATAGAACAACTGTAACTCTGATGAGTTTTTAAGATCATATAGATAAATAACTACGCTGCTCATCTCTATAAGCACGTACAATGCTTTAAGCTTTCGAATGGATCTGGGTTATGTTCGTGTTTTCCGAATATGTCCGACAGCAGTGTATGATTCCACAAAACAGAATGCGACAGAAGTGCACGTCATTATCAGCGCAGCTCGCACGGCTTGCAACGAATTTGCTATTCTTAAAAATGACATTGATATTTATTTGTTTGCGATAAAGTTTAAATTATGAGTAATTTTCATTTCCAAATGACTTTTCGTCAATCGTTTTTATTTATGCGACTGTTTCCGATGTCTTACTAAACCATTCTTTTCTGGTTTTACTGTAAGAGGAATCATATATAAAACGAAACAGGAGTGACTCTACAAGTGTAACAGAAACCTGGATAAATATTGCCTTAATCTAAATAACAGCAAAAAGTGGTGAAAATATGCTCAAATTTTAAATGGTGTTGGTATTACATCTGTAGGGACAATTCGACTGACAAAATAATGTCTAGTGCAACTCACGAAAGTTATGAAAGTTATATATTTAAGGCTAGCCGCGGCTTTGCTCGCTTGGTCCCCGGATAAAAAGCTTAAAACCTATTCCCGGTCATTTTCTATCTATATTTAAAATTTCAGCCAAATGGTTCAGTGGTAGGTCGTCTAGTTATAAAGGAACAAACATACACCCATCCATCCAAACATTCGCATTTATATTAGAGTGCTTACCTTCAAGTAGTTGCTATGCGCGGCCGAAGCTCCGAAGTAGACTCCGTCTTCAACATTGTCAGTGCAGCGTAGAGAATTGACGCGAGTCGCCACTTTCGACACCACTTGGCCGTTCATCATGAGCCCTTTCAGGCAACCCTTGAACGGCTGGTAGAAACCCTAAACAGATAGATAGATTTTTTTTTATTTTTTTTATTTATTTTCATATAAAGTAGGTACTTATTTTAACAAAATATTGTGCCTGAAAACCTTAATAGGTTTGAGTAGACACTCACATCCATCGTAAATACATAGGTAAGTATACAAAGTTGAAATAGCTAGCATAGATACTATAATAAACAATCAAAATAAGTAAGCAATGGCATAGGTATCGTATTCACGTAGTTCTGGAGGTAGATAGATTAACACTTTATTGTACACCACATGAACATTAAAACAAATTACAGACACACAGAACACAAGATAATTTGGGTTTTAGAAACATTATTTTAAATATAGTACATTACTGCCGCGGCTCGCAAGTCCAGCATTGCTTGATGATAGTATCATCATTACAATGATTGAGACGTGATTGCTAGGAGTAAATGTACCGAGAGTCCCTCAGTTTTCGCCTTCTATCTACAATGTTACCTCTAGCTACATGTTACAAATGTTACCTCAGATGTTACTTCTAGCTACATGTTCCTTAGAACCCTTACCTCCAGGTTCTTCGAAATGGGATAAGTGAGCTCTCTCAGCCCTCCATAGTAGTAAGGCGCGGCGAGTACCGCGGGCGAGGCACATGCCACACTGTTCTCGAACACGTCCACAGAGTCCACGGCTAATGTGCCCTATCTAGCTACATGTTCTAGCCAAATGTTACCTCTAGCTAAATTATGTTACTTCTATCTACATGTTAACTCTAGTTAAATGTTACCTTTAGCTACGTGTTACCTCTAGCCATATGTTACAAATGTTACCTCTAGCTAAATGTTCCTTACCTCAAGGTTCTTCGAAATGGGATAAGTGAGCTCCCTTAGCCCCCCGTAGTAGTAAGGCGCGGCGAGTACGGTGGGCGAGGCACATGCCACACTGTTCTCGAACACGTGCTCGGAGTCCACGGCTAGCTTGCCCTATCTAGCTACATGTTACCTCTAGCTACATGGTCTAGCTAAATGTTACCTCTAGCTACATGTTACATCTAGCTACATGTTACCTCTACCTAAATGTTACTTCTAGCTACATGTTACCTCTAGCTTAATGTTACCCCTTACCTCAAGGTTCTTTGAAATGGGATAAGTGAGCTCCCTTAGCCCTCCATAGTAGTAAGGCGCGGCGAGTACGGTGGGCGAGGCACATGCCACACTGTTTTCGAACACGTGCTCCGAGTCCACGTCTAACTTACCGTGCCCTATCTAGGCTACATGTTACCTCTAGCTAAATGTTACTTCTAGGTACATGTTACCCCCAGCTAAATGTTATCTCTAGCTAAATGTTACTTCTAGCTATATGTTACCTCTAGCTAAATGTCTAGCTACATGTTACCTCTAGCGAAATGTTACTTCTAGCTTTATGTTACCTCTAGCTACATGTTCCTTAGAACCCTTACCTCCAGGTTCTTTGAAATGGGATAAGTGAGCTCCCTCAGCCCTCCGTAGTAGTAAGGCGCGGCGAGTACCGCGGGCGAGGCACATGCCACACTGTTCTCAAACACGTGCTCGGAGTCCACGGCTAGCTTGCCGTGACCGCCGTTACGTGTGAGTGTGACTGTGTGCCATTCGGTGTCGTTGTATGTGCCGGTGGATGAGATAGTGGCTGTCTCGCCGCCGCAGTTGAATGAGCAATGCAACTGTAAGTAATAAAGAATTGAAGATTTTGGTAAGTAAAAAGTAACGTCGGACACAAAAAACTACAATTTTTTATATTCGACTGGTTAATAAAAATAAATTAACTTATAAACGTTTAACAATCGCTTCCCTTTAATTTCAAATGTAGTAGTTACTAAATTACTAGTTTCATTAGGTAAATATCGAAAGTTTCCGGAAAAAAGGCATATCCATGTTATGAAATCGTGATTCAACTACCTATATAAAACCTACTCATTAAATTAAAAATGTTTATAAGACACGCCACACCATCTTTTTGCACTCCCAGGATGACTGGTAGATAATGCTTCAGCATTTAGTCCTCCTTGCACAATTTGTTTTGTGATAAATAAAATCATTCTACCTACTCCGATCTATGGTAATAATACCTTAGCATCCCGCATGTATAACGCTAGGAACTGCTCGGGCTCCCGGTCCGACCTTGCGTAGAAAATGAGTCCTCCATGTCGGTCGAACGTTCGGAACGTGATGGTTAAGTCGAAGCCTTCCAGTTGCCGGCCTGGGAGCTTGCTGTATTCTATGCGGCTGTCGTTGCGAGTACCTACGAAACGGGGGAAGGTTGTTAAACTTAGGCCTTTACATCTTTACTAGATGATTTATACAGTGTCAGGAGGCAATCTTTGCCTACACTTAACGGGACACTGTAGCGCCTGGGACAATGTTGAGATGGAGTAGGCTTGACCATCACCTACACCAGGGGTGCCCAAACAGTCGATCGCGATCGACCGGTCGATCGCGAAGCTTTTCGAGTCGATCGCCAGCAATACCATCAATATAAAAATTACGCGGATAATATGTAGTGCTATCCATCATCATCAAGACAAAATTTCTTCATTTTGATGTACCTACCTATATTCAATTTAAAAGTGCAGTAAAACGATATTTAAAAAAATGTTTTTCAGTACCTACCTTACCCACCTACATAATAAGTAGTTTAGTCGATCCTTTGCTTTCAAAATATTTTCTGGTCGATCGCCGACACTATAAGTATGGGCACCCCTGACCTACACCATCCTCTCAGCTTAACCGGCCATATCCACAGGAAAGACATGGTCAATACGTGTGAGGCTCGCTAAGTCGCGGGTTTCCTCACGATGTTTTCCTTCATCGTTTAGAGGTCGTGTTAATGTGCGGCTCTCAACAGGCTCAAATAAACACTGGGCCAGCCTAAGCCAGCGCGAGCGAAGGCGAGTCGACGCAAGCCGAGTGCTACCGTCCACACGCTTGGCGAGTCTATGCAAACCAATGTAACTTGGCGCTCGTATTCACTCGGCCAGCTAGGCGATCGATGGCAAGGAAAGGCGAGTGGTGCTCTACTGCACTCGTGTTCACTCGGTGAGCCTGGGCCAGCGTGAATGCCTTTAGGGTTTTACATGTTTTTATTATAATTTTTAAGTAAGTTTCCTAGAAGTGGTGTGGTAGCTAAGTTATCTATTTGAGTACTTATCTATTTGAAACGTTCTTACTTTTTAGAATCGTATACAAATATGAAAGTTAATGTCAATGATAAGCACCACTTAAGCTAAGTAGCGTTTTAGTATTGGGAGTAACTCACCGAATCGGTACCCTTCAACCGGATCTCCGCTGGTGTAGCTCGGATCGTAGGCAAGTGAGCAGCCCGGCTGGGGCGCGGGCGGCGGCGGGCGCGGGGGGAGCGGGGGGGCGCGGCGGGGGGGCGGGGGCGCGCGGGCGGGGGGAGGACGCAGGGGAGGGGGATGGCGCCGGCGTCGGCAGAGGGAGGGGCACGATCTCGTTCAGGAGGTGCACTGCGGGAACAAAACAAGTAAAATTTCAATCTCAATTCATTTTATGTAATTTTCCATGCCGATGTTTTTTGGTGAACTATGTGACACTCTATAATACTCTATATAATATTAATCATCATCAAATCATTTATTTATTTCTCTCACAAACAATATAAATAGTAAAATAAATACACATAAAATAAATATAAATTAAGATCTTGTTATGACCATATTTCTTGCAATAAATGAATGATTGATTGATTGATTAAAAATTATACTATAGTTCTAATAACTAACTACACGTTGTACTAAATCAGTCGGAGGCCAAGATCCACTTTGGGTCGTTGCGCTACGCCAGTACAGTTCTATTGCTAATTTCTGCAAAATGTTCATTGTACTGGACGTGTCACAAACTACTACCCTATACACATCCGAAGAATCTTCTGAGAAATTCATTCTATGTCAGAAAAAGATTCTCCGCTTCTTCTTCTTTTTTCGTATGAGCAAGTGGCCAACTCTGGTGACTGAGTTTTTAGGCCGCCTAAAGGCCTCCATCATGGCTATGAAAATGAGACTTTAAATTATGAATGAATTTAAATAACTTGTTAAATTATACTCTAATTATAAAAGACTCCGATCAAATCACAATTATGTAGGCTGGAAGTTTTTTATACCTTTGCTAGTGGTGACGTCTGGCCCGGAAGGTTGTAACGGCGGAGTGGGGAGCACGTCGGGTCTGTTGGGCGGTGCCCACGATGTATGGTCTGAAAGATATTATCAAGTCATTTATACAAGGTAAGTTATTTTTAGGGCTACTTAGGGCAAGTCTGAAACCATGAAAGTTATCTCGATTTTGAAAAAAATAGTTCTGCACATTAAAAAACTTTTTTTTTAGTTTTTGCGAAAAGTGAGTTTTGAAATTTTTATTGCATCTTTGGCTTCTTTGTTTAAAAAAGATAAATAAATTGAAGTTATGACTATACACCAAAAGTTTTTTATTTTCATTTTCATTAGTTGGTATGCCTCGGAAAAATAAGGTTACCTATCTCAGTTAAGCTACTCTAAATTTGGACTGCATTAGCTAAATTAGACAAGCTCATGTTTCGCATAAAAAAAGATTTTCCATTTATGGTGTACCTCCAAAATTCTCCGATTTTCTAGATGAACCTTGAACACAAAAAGTTTGCGGAACACTGGTATAATGCATTCCTGCTTAGTGTGGGAACAACAAAAGGTTAGGTTAGGTTAGATTTTATGCTTGTGTTTCTGTGTACTATCTACTATGGACTAAGGAAAAGTCTGAAATAAAGGATTTTTATTTCAGAAATTGAATAAGTACCTTTACCTATCTATTGAATAAGCTCAATTAGTTTTGATCAGAACCATGTTTGTGTTAAGGATATGGGCGTTGAAGCTGCTACCCAGTTATTAACTTTTGCAGTTTCATCGTACTTCTGTAAACTATGTTCCTACTTGTCTGTTCTGAATACAATGATTTGATTTTATTTTATTTTATTGGGTACCGTACCTGGGTGCGAGGCGCCGCTTGTAGTGTCGCCGCAGCGTCCGAATGAAACGCTGCTGTTTGCGTAGGGCTGCAGCAAATGCAACACTCGCCCGTTGAGCGTAGCGTCGGCGATGCAGCCGGTTAGCGGCCGCTTCGAGCCCAGCGCGCCGCCGACCACGTAACCCGGTTGGACTCCTCCAAGGAACACCACGCCTTCGAGGATGTGCAACGGTGGTGGGGCCGTGTCAGAGCTGGAATATTACATTAATGTAAAGTCAGGGTCAGTCAGGGTAAATATCGGGATATTTACCCTGTTGGGCAATTCTACTAGATGACAACGTCAATCATTCCGCTGCGGTTTGTTTCGATCTCTTAAATGTCAGCCATTTGGTGAATAGTAAAATGGCTTTTCAAAAATTTGTTCTGCCAAAGTTCAAACCTTAGCTAAAACCTCACCACAACGGAGTCGTTTGTCATTAGTAGAATAGGAAACAGTCGAAAATCTGAGGTTTAGTTGAGGTTTTGCTTGAGATTGATAAAAAGTTTGGTACTAGAATTGACACCCTGATTACCCACAAACTCGCTAAAAACTTTAGTTTACCGTGATCATGACGCATACAACTGCACAGTATTATAAAAGACCCGAAAATCGGACATGCCCTTTTTATGATACTAATCGAAACATTAGGCTATTTTCAACACTAGAGTAGAACTCCCAGAAGTTAATTCAGCTTAGAACTCGAGTTATATTTTTTTTTAGAAAATTCTGGATTTTCAGTAAAAGGCGAAAATAAAAGAACTGCGTAACATATTTGTACAATTATTTCTAGGCCAAAATGGCATTATATACAGGGCACTTTATAAGCTAAACAAAATAGATTTACCGATAACAGTAAAGTTTCTATGCTCAATTTTGTGATTTTCACGTTTTATTTTTTTTCTCATAAACCATTAGAGATTAGCGCTAGAAATCTTGCTGAAAATATACCTCGTAACTGTATTATACTTGTGAAAAAAAATCACACGAATATCTATCAGGACATCGAAGATATGACGTTTCTATGATCTTCAGTAATTTCTATGATATTAGGGTTGTCATATTAAGATCTTATAAAATGTACCAGAGAAAATTGTAAACAGATGGATAAACGTAGCATGAAACTTTGATACATCTAGACTTCAAGAGCGACACTCTATTATGAATAATAGAATAAACAAAAAAAATCAAAATAAAATTAATTATTTAATTTAATTGTTATGTTTTTATCTATTATTTATATATTATTAGCAGTGATCGGAATTAGGCGGGCTTAAATACCTAAAGTTCGAAGAACAGAGGCAAAAAAGGGGAGACTTCCTTACTACAAGAATTTTATTTTTGTAGTAAGTAAGAATTTTATTGAAAGTTGGTACAATTTTCATAGTGAGTAAGTACATTTAAAATTAATGTTAATAATATTGTGAACTAATTCAAATAATTTTTCTATTTGACCGACGGAAAAAAGTTTTTTATCTTTATAACTTACATTTTAGTTTTTGTTATTAACTCAGGTAAAAAATTGATTCACCTTAATGTTAGATGTTCTTTATTAATGCCCCGGAAACGGAAATAATTGGGTCGAAAAATATTTAGTCCTAAAGGCGTCTCCATTTGTCTCTGTTATTTTTCGAACTTTAGGTATTTTAGCCCGCCTCATTCCGATCACTGATTATTAGCCAATATGTGTGGATAATGTTGTTGGTTATACATTGACTTAGTTTATTTACGCATGCTTTTTAGTTAATACGAATGTGTTACCGTTTGTTGTCCCAAATAAATAAAATAAAATAAAAATAAAAATATGGCGGACGCTACAAAATGACGAATTATCATTACCACAGCAACCCTATGATATGGGTATCAAATGAAAAAACTAGACAAGCGAAACAAAATAAGTAAAGTTACGTTATTATTATAAGTCCAATATGGTGGACATCACAAAATGGCGATTTATAATATCCATAGTACATAGGGGTATGTATAAATTAAAGGGCTTAAAAAAATAAGTTTTCTAATTAAAAAAATATTTTCATTCATCACAAGCTTTTATTGAGTAATGTTGAGCTGATTCTAATGAGCCAAAACATGGATGTTCTCGGCGGAAAGCATTGAATAGCTCCTGACTTCATCATTAGATGGCTTGTAGTCGGAACTTGACAGATATGCCGAGTTTAAACTCAATCGGCCTATTTACTGAGGAGTTCTGTTGAACAGCTCCTGACTCCATCATCAGATCACTGTTACCATAATATTGTATTGTCACTGAGAATCTATGAGAATGATTTACAACTACTAATTTCATAGAAAATGTATGGGATGTGTTTTTTTGAATTATTGCGAAAACTTACGATTTGATTTGATAAGTTACTTTGGGAGAAGTGTTCCTGGTGGGAAATAGAGTCGATTAAGACCAACTTGTTTTTTTTTGACAAATGTCATTTTTTAGGCTAACTGTATTTTTTTTTTCAAAAATCTAAAAATGCAATTATTTTTTTCTTCAAAATAAAACCGAAGTTTCCTAAGAACAAAACTTTCTAACTACAAGAGAAAAGGTAGCTACCCTTCAGTGACCAAGAATTTGCCACACCCTGTACAATGTTGTTTATTTATTTATTTATTTATTTATTTATTAGACAAAATCCACAGCTCTTAGTAGTAATAAATCGACTTAATAGTTATTTTGGGTACCTATGTTTGACAGATAATTGAGTGATAACAACTTTCAATATCACCAAAATTCAATCAATTTAATCAAGTTCTGTAAAAAAATCTGATTTGGATTCTCATTAGTTCACTTTTAATAAGTACCAACCCTAACATCCAAATTTTAAAATTCAATAACTCCGAAGTCCTACGTGTTACGCGTCTGATATTTTACAGGCAGGTTAACATAATACTAATGAATACGAAACTGTGAAAATCTGGCGCTAATCTCTGTAGACAGCTGAGAAAAAAAATAATTTCTAAATTACTACAAAAAAATTCATAACTTTCTTTGTTGTTTACCTAGAAATTAATTATACGTTTCCGAAAATAGTAGTTAGTTGATTTAATAGCATACTGTCATTGAAACTAAAAAACATTGCTTACTTAGAAAATTACAGCATTTCTTTAGGTTTTCTCTGGTAATCATAGAAAAAAATTAAAAAAATCATAACTCACGTTCTAAGCTGAATTAACTTTTGGGAGTTCTACTCTAGTATTGGAAATAGCCTAATGTTTCGATTAGTATCATAAAAAAGGCATGTCCGATTTTCGGGTCATTTATAATACTGTGAACTGTGCCGAAATATCGGGGAACTCAAAAATCCAAAAATCATGGTTAAAAGCCCGTTTATAGTGTTTACAATGTTTATAACCATGATAGTTTCAAAAGTTTTACATGAATCTAATTAATTACGCATTAAAAGTTGCATTCAATCGTTTTCAACCCTTCGAAAAATACTGCCTTTGTGAGTAGTTTTGTTGTAAAAAAGTAGGGTGAAAGCACCAGTGCTCGACACTTTAAGGGAAGTGTGTGACTAAAATTTTAAATAATTTCGTTATTTTTACTACTATATCTACAGCAGTTAGTCCAAATGATAAATAATATATTCAAGAAAGGTTAGGTAGCAAGATTTTTCACATTAAAGCTATATGTTTTTAATCAGAAGACGAAAACCAAAATACCTACCGAATCTCCAGTAATGAACACCAATAATCCAGTGATAAACAGTGATAAATCACCAGTTATCGACACTCCAGTTATGAACACCCAGTAATGAACAAAGCACAAAACATGCAATAACTAACATTATTTAAACTACCTACCGGAAGGGAGGGACTTGCCCTGCAGTGAGACAGCGACTGCTAATTTTATTAATAATAAATAATAATAATTAATACGTATAATAATGATAATGTATTTTGCTGAGTTAGTTATGGGTGCATTTATGTTCATAACTCCGACGATCCTTAACATATCCTCACCAAATTATTGTGGTACCAATCGGAAAGTATACCCTTACAAACAAAAAAAGAATTTTCCAAATTGCTCCAGGCGTCTTTGAGTAATCGGGGAACATACATAAAAAAAGAACAAAAAAAAAAGATTCCGACGAATTGAGAACCTCTTCCTTTTTTTGGTTAAAAACTAGACAAGTCAGCCATGAGAAACATTGTATTATAATTAATAATCAATTTGTTCGAGTGTGTAGTTTTTTCTGGGAGGCATCTGAAACCAACTCCAGTAATGAACACTTATTTTACCCAGTGTTCGACACATGTTCTTTATTGGAGAACATGTATCAATCGGTGAATTTCAAACATTAACGTAATCAGTTCATGAATTAGACTTAAATTTGGTTAAAAACTAAGAAAGTACGTAAAATAATAAGTATGGACACCTGTCGATTTCTGGAGAAGGTGAATTTTGCTGAACCAGTAATGAACATCGACTATAAAATAAAATTAAACATGCGTAGGTGCGCTACTGATATAAAATTAAATCCAGAATAATATAACCTATCCATAAAATCAATCGAAATTCGAATAAATTGAATAATTCCAAAAATGCTGGCAAAAATATAGACTTAACTTCTTAGTAATTTCGTTAGTAAAAGTGTATTTTGGTTCAGCAGCGCACCAACACACAACTTTTTCTTCAATAACTTGAAAACTAAATGGCCGATTTTCGTGACGTTTTCAGGAATAACAACTGGAAATGTGTTGTCTACGGTTTTGTGTTTCTACCATAGATATATTCAACCTAAATCTTATTATAAGCCAATTAAAAAAAAATGTCGAACACTGGTGCTTGTTCATTACTGGTGCCACCACCCTACCCTACTGTTAGCGTAAAAAAATATCAAAAAACAAGTTGGTCTGAATCGACTCTATTTCCCACCAGGAACACTTTTTCCAAAGTAGCTTACGAAATAAAGTCGTAAGTTTTTGCAATAATTCAAAAAAACATCCTACACATCCTATACATTTAAGATTTGCAATGCTTACCTGAAATAGTCGAAGTCATCAACAACAAGTCTGAGTGCGTTCTCGTTGTGAGTGACAGTGACGACGTGCCACTGCGAGTCGTTGTACGTGCTCAGTCCCGTGTCGAGCGTCTCACGCTGACTCATCAACACTAGTTTACCTGCAACAAACATTATCAAAAAAAAATCAAAATCAAAAATCAAATATCATTTAATCAGTAGGACCGTTATGACCACTTTGAAACGTCTTAAGAGCTAGGTGATTCTACTCCTGTTCTTTCGCGACCAACACCGTGAAGAATCAGGGCAACAAACACGGTATGGGGCCTAGCTTTCTTTTCGGTGATCCATCTGCTTAGAATCTAAATAGGCAAGTTCCAGTGTGGAGCCAGTCGAACAATGTGAGTCTCGTCAAAGTCGTCAAAAGAAAAAAAGAGGATTAACACCTCAACAAAAATTCGCCCGGCGTCACACGCTACACTTATTGTGACCTTACTGACAAAACTACTGAAGCGCTTGTGGATTGCGTTTACTTAGACGTTCTTGATTGAAGCGTTGTACGGGTCATAATTTGGATGGGTGGCAGTTGAAAAACCAATCTTATTTAGTGTTTTTTTGTGACCTAGTCTAGGCGCGTATGCACACATTCATTACGCGCCATACACCACCGCGAATCCGGTGAAAAACACTGTCCGTTGTCCGGTGAAAAAAACGGACGTCTACAAGCGCTCTAAGGGCCTTACTTACGTCTCTCTACCTGAACACTAGTTAAACCATGCTCAAAAATTTCCCTGTTACTATTTGACACTATCCAACAAAAAAGGTTGGCAATAGTTTAAACGGTGTTTCAATTTTGACAGAAGTTGAGTGGAGTTTAAAAGTAGAGCGGTAAAATGTCTTACCCTTGTTAAGCGAGAGTGATATGCTATCAGGCGTTGCAGTGGTCTGAGTGCGAGATACATAGACGAACAACAGTCCGTCCGGTTCGGCCGTCTTGAACTTAAGCGTTAGTTGCAAGTTCTCAGTAGTGATGTCCACGAAACGAAGGTAGCTGTCCGTACCGGAGAATGATACTAGAGACGCGAACTGTAATATAAAATGCACAGGTTAATCGTTATAAAAAAGTAAAAAAATGACAAGCACTTAAAGCAACATTACAGCTTTAACAGAATTCAAGTTGGTAAAAGTACAGTTGTCACAATGGATCTAGCCATTCGTCAAGTTAGCCGTTTCGATGCGCAGTGTAGAGTAGGATTCAGCACTACAGTCCTACGGCAAAAGCGGGAACGAATTGTTTTATTTACTTTATTAAGCTCTTTTAGTCAAGGTCGTTCAGTTGTTCTAGTGTGTAGAGCTAACGAACGCACAAACTAGTTTATTATTGTTCAAGCCTTGTTTGGACAATTAGTTTTTTACATAGCCTAGTTCTGCGATAGCAGCGCTGCGTCTATCGGACTTCAGTGCTGAATCCGACTCTAGCTATTTCATACATAATTTTCTAATGCACAGCGAAACGAATTCTTAGATCCATTGTGAGTACTTTAAGTCCTAATTTTATATCATATCCTCATTTAGTTTTTATACAAATATATAGATATAGATTAATCGTTACAAATATATGACTCACAAGGAACTTACTCAGAGATGAAACAAGTTCGAAAAATTCGTTTCTCACCTGGCAACCATAAGCAATTCCAATAGATTCCACATTATCACTGAAGTCTATATTCGTGCCGTCAATACTGATCTGTCGGATGCACCCGTCGAAGCCCTTATCCGTCACTTGAATAATGCCCTTGTTGTTTCCTCCAAAGTTCATTGTATCTAGCGCGGCGATTTCTGAGCCGGAGGAGGTGGACTCACTCTTGACGATTTCATCGTCTACTCTGAGGGAGCATTTGGTGAGGTAGCGACCTGCGTCCAGTTTGTGCCATTTGCCATCGTTGTATGATTTCGCTGTGCCGATTATGAGTAGTTCTTCTGCATTTCCGAGTGATACCTGCAAGTAAGAGAGGTTAGGAGTGGAATCACCAAGTACGCTTTCAAATCTACAAACTTTCAAGTTTATTTTTTGAACGATTTATTTGAGCTTTTGTGTATTTAATTTCTTTGCAAGATAATATTCTTAAATACAATGTTTCAATGGTAATCTTACTGAGCAACCTCTATCGACCAATTTCAATAATCTGTTTTGCTTACTGCAAGTAATATTTGACATTAAACTCATTATCTTTTCTTATTAAACAAACTCACAGATAGATAGAATATTGAAACAAAAATAACATGGCCACATGAGCTAAGCCTGCTAAGCTAAGCTGTTTAGCTAAGATGTTTTTAACCGACTTCAAAAAAAGTAGATTCTCAATTCGTTCGAATCTTTTTTTTTGTGCTTTTTTATGTATACTCTCCCATTACTCGAAGAAGGACGGATTTGGAAAATTATATATTCGTCTGAAAGGGCTTTACGATTGTCCCCACAATGGTGAGGATCTGCCGAGGATCCTAGGAGTTATGAACAGAAATGCCTCCCGAGAGTGCAGAAAATTGCTGTTTATAACATTAAAAGTTGTTTTTTTTTTAATTTATCCACTTGTAAATCAGAACTAACCTGCAGGTAGACGCGTCCGTCTTGCATCTGTATAGAGAAGAAGTAAGAGCCTTCTCCGACGAGGTACATAAGTCCGTCTGGCGCGTAAGTTCTAAAGAAGAGTAGGACGTGGTTCTTTTGTTCCGTGAGGTAACGTCGGCCCGGGACCGTGACGTGAGAGCGCCCGTTGAAACGGTACTCCAGAGGGCCCGACTGAGACGATATCAACTTGTCTCTGAAAATTGTACATAGGTTTTTTTGTTTGTTGTCACAGTGTTCGTGCTTAGGCGGTTCTCACACTGGCGACGCACCCGCAGCGGGATGCGTCGCAGTGTGAGAACCGCCTTAGTGTAGATATCACAAAGTTGTAACCCAGTTTAATAAAATATGGTTGGAAATTTTAAAACCTCTTTATATAAGTTTTAGAAGTTTGGGAGCTTGATTTCATCTGTTTTTGTAAGCTGTTACTATAACTGCACACTAATCATAATCAGCCGAAAATAAATCCATATAAGAAAAGAACCTATTTACACAGTGATTTTAATAAGTAGATATTTTAAGAGCCGTGTTGGCCGAGTGGTTTAGTACCTCGACTTTCGATCCGAAGGTCGTGGGTTCGAATCCTGGCCGTGCATCAATGGATTTTTCGTTTCGAAAAATTTATATGCGCATTAACACGAGCTCTGAACGGTGAAGGAAAACATCGTGAGGAAACCCGCGGCTTAGTCAGCCCCACACGTATTGACCATGTCTTTCCTGTGGATATGGCCGGTTAAGCTGAGAGGATGGTGTAGGTGCTGGGCAAGCCTACTCCATTTCAACATTGTCCCAGGCACTACAGTGTCCCGTTAAGTGTAGGCAAAGATTGCCTCCTGACACTGTATAAATCATCTAGTAAAAGATGTAAAGGCCTAAGTTTTTAATAAGTAGGTACTAACCTCTGCCGTGCTCCCTTCAGATTATTCGCGCTTTCAAAGTTCCACAATCCAACTGGCGTGTCACCAATCATAAGCTCCTCAATCTGCCCTTCAAAGGCCGGGAAGCTGACTCCTTGCAGTTTCGCGTCGGAAGGCACGCCGCCGACGTATAGCTTAGACTTGTCTTTGTCGAGGTTGAAGATGGTGTGTTGTCCGGGCAAGACGGCTTCCTTAGAGTGGGTGTAGTCAGTGCCGTTGTCCAAGCTCTCGCGGATGCCGAGTTTTACGTTGCGTCCGACTCTGGAGGATAGGATTTTTTTATGGAATTTGTTCATGGTGTATGACGTCAGACCTTAGGGTACAAGTCCGACACCGACCGCAGACTGGAAACTGCAACCTCAAACTGCAAATCTCTATTAAAAGTCGTTTTGGTACGAAAATAAATTTTAGATAACATTCTTCGAAATTAGGTTTGTAAGTACAAGCTATGTCATTAATTTTAAACAGTTCTCAGTGGTGAAAAGCTCGATAGATTTACTTAAAGTAGTGCTCTTCCCGAACTCTGTTTTGCTTTAGTTTGGTTTTAAAGAAATTAACAGGAAACAAGACAATTTGTCGAGAGTTTGTTGAGAGTGCATGCAGTACCATAAAATCAAAACAAAGCAAAAAATCCTGACGCTCCGTATGTTTCAATTCCGACGCAGTACATGCACAGCTTATAGGTCTAAATCTATCTCTTTTTGTTTATGGTCTCTAATAATTATAGTATCTCACCTGTCCACAATGACCTGGTACCAGCGATTGTCGGCCACGAACTTGTCGCTGCCGATCCTGGCGGGCTCGCGGCCCGACTCCGCGCCGTCTCCAATATCCATCACCAGGTAAGGGTATTCTGTACTCCTATCACCATGAAGTCTCAGTATCTCACCTGTCCACAATGACCTGGTACCAGCGATTGTCGGCCACGAACTTGTCGCTGCCGATCCTGGCGGGCTCGCGGCCCGACTCCGCGCTGTCTCCTATATCCATCACCAGGTAAGGGTAGCCGTTTTGTACTCCTATCACCATGAAATCGTCCTATAACACAGGAGGTCAATGTACATGCCTATAGAAAGCATGGGCGTATATAAGGGGGGAGGGGGTATAAGGGGTCCGGATCCCCCCCCCCCTCCTTAGCAAGAACTCTGGAACTCTTGAACCCCATTAAGTTGGGGGGAAACCTAGTCAATCTTTGTATTTTTGAACCCCATAAGAAATATCTTTGTATTTTGGAAACCCCTCCCTTAGCAAAACCCTTGGAACCCCCCATAACAAAAATCTTTGGATTTTGGAATCCTTGGACCCCTCCCAACAAAGCTATAGTTACGCCCATGAGGGAAACTACCTTAAATAATGTAGATAGAACATTTTTCTGAGAGAAGACTTAATTTTGATTTTGAAAACAGTTTAAACTGCAATCAAAGAATTTTGAATAATCGCCTGTCTGAACCGGGAATCGAATGCGCCAAATTGTAACATAAAACACCTGTAATTTTATGATACCGATCAAAAAGCTCAATTGAAAGGATTTTTTTTTTCAGATAACATTGCATCTTAAATAGAAGGAAGTCCATGAAACCGGCCCTTATAGTCATTTCTGAAGATCAAGTGAGGGTAGTTCAACGAACGCCGTCGCTGCGGTGCCTCCAACACTTCAGTCTTCCCGCGACCACGGCTGGTGCAATCCAGTCGAAACGTCGGGCAAAATAATAAGGTAATTTATGTAATAAATACCCGGATAGTATATATAATAAGTCCATGAAATGCATTTTATTAAAACTCTCTTACCGATTTGGTCCTCCTCAGCTTAGTGTCTTCCGGATTTCCTAGGTATAAGATGAATCCGTCCTTTTCCTTTGTCCTGAAGTAAGCGGAGACGTGTGTTGATGTGGACATTTCGTCGACGGTGTCGGGCAGCCGCGGCTGCAGTGTGGACCACCGGTCGAAGGTCACGCCCACTTGGATGCGGTTCGCTACTGTTCGTGCCTGGAGATGAAATTAAATGAAAAAAGCTTTATTGCAACACAATTAGATTAGCACATTTTAAACTTTCGCGATCTGTAGACATAATTTAAACGAACTAACGCGACTGAGCTCTCGTGGTCTCGGGTAGACCTACCCGTCAGTCTACCCGTGACCACGAGAGCTGTAACGCACTCGAAACGTCGGGAAACAATAAACAAAGGTAATAACGCGATAAAGTCCCGTTAGTTCGTTTAAATTAAACAATTAGATTAAGTAGGTAGTTGTAATAATAATACATTTAGGTACCTATATATCTAATGCTACGTTACAAATGGCGGTCTTATCGCGATAGGTGATTTCTTTCAGACGACCATTACTAAACTAAAGTAGAACTAAGTTATATTTAAATAGCACGCTGGAATCTTTCCAATGGCAAAAAAGTTGAGCAGTAGGGGCGTTTGCAGATAAGTATGTATGAGCAAGTAGCCGCCTAAAAGCCTCCGTTAAAGCCGGGACCGACAATTTAACGTGCCCTGCGAAGCACGGAATTAGGGCACATGTGAAAGCTCGCTTTGCTCTCTCGCTCGCTCGGTTAAGTTTCTTTGTGATAGTATTAGTATATCTATGTTCTGGGGAAGTTATTCGAGTGAAGCGAGCTACAAAACATTTGAACGAACTATGAGTCTTTATGTGCTGACTAGCTTCCGCCTGCAGCTTCGCTCACGTGGCCCCCGGATAAAAAGTAGCCTATGTCATATTCCCGGTCATTATCTATAATATTTTAAATTTCAGCCAAATTGGTTCAGTGATTGTCGAGTTATAGAGATTCATCCATTCAAACATCCAAAATTTCAAACTTTCGTATTTATAATAGAAGTGTGATGTAAGGAGAGAAAGTGAGACGCTTAAAAAGAGATACGACTCACCTGTTCAATAAGGTCTCTAAGTTTAGCGAGCTTCTCATCGGCCTCTCTCCGACGGTTCTCAAATTCGTCCTGCCTCGCCTTCACTTGTCGATACTTCTCCTGAATCGATGGTGCCATGTCCTTTACATCGCTCACTGAAATAATTAAACATCTTTTTGACCATGTCTTTCCTGTGGATATGGCCGGTTAAGCTGAGGATGGTGTAGGTGCTGGGCAAGCCTACTCCATCTCAACATTGGCCCAGGCACTACAGTGTCCAGTTAAGTGTAGGTAAAAGATTGCCTTCTGACACTGTATAAATCATCTAGTAAAGATGTAAAGGCCTCAGTTTTTTTTTAAATTCTGCGGAGCTACAAAAGGCCAAAGCAAAATTACAATAGGAATTGCAATTATGTCGTTCTTGTCACTCTCAGTCTATGAAAAGAGGCGGCATATAGTTCAATTTCTATTGTGATTCTGCTATAAGGGCCTTATAACCCCGCTGGTATACGTGTCCATAATTTTTTTAATTTTTTTTAAATTCTAGATAGACCTTTGTTTAGCCACAATCTCACCTGATGGTAAGCGACGATAATTCTTTTGATAAACGGCTTGACCGATTCACATTACTTTTTTTGTAAAGAGGGGCTAAAAAGACTGTTTTAGCAGACTCATATTATGGATTGCACTATATGCCGTCTCTTTTCATAGACATGAGAGTGACAAGAAAAAAAAACATCAATATGATGCCTACCAGCTAAATTGAGACTTACGATAGCTGTCAACATTAGAGATCATCTTCTGCCCTTCATCTGCCAGTTTAGGCAGAGTCTGCGCGGATTCCTTGCTGGCCGCCAGGTCCGTGCCGACCTGCGACATAATGTCCAGTGTACGCTTCACAGTAGTGGCTACGTTGTCTGCCTTCTGAGACTCGTCTTGTAATGTGAATGGAGCTGGCGATGGCAGGGACCTGATAAATAAAAATAAATAATTATTGCTGGACATTTCACACAGCGCCATCTAGTCCCAAACTAAGTAAAGTTTGTACTATGGGAACCAGATAACTGATAGAATACTTATATACTCTTTTATTTTTTGTAAATAGATACCTACTTATAATACAATATAACACCCAGCCACAGAACAAACATCTATGTTCATCACACAAATGTTTGTCCTGGATAGGAATCGAACCCACAACCTACAACGCAGAAGGCAGAGCTATTACCAACTGAGCTAAGAGGCCATAAAAATGAATTAGAAAAGAATAAAAAAAAACTTATTTTTGGCACCACGGTACATACAAAGCACAAATCAAAAATGTTACAAGTAAAGTGACAAGAAAATAAGGCTACCCCTCAGCATTTGCTCCAGCAGCACCATGGCTGTTAGAGCGCTGGTTTTCAGTGGCGCCGAAATGAGTAGCGCATCAACTACTATGAAACGAAATGACATATGATCACGACTGTATTCCTAAGGTACGGTAGATATATTCTTTCAGATCTTTAGGCATTTTTAGATCCTTTGAAGATGTCTGAGGGGGTAGTCAGAGGTATGTCCAAACTCTAATTAAACTCTAAATAAACCAACAACAAAAAAATCGGATCTAAACTGCGAGCGGCCTAAAGCTACTCACAGTTGTATAACGTTGTTGTCGTAATCAGCCGAGGCGAGAGTGCGAGTAGCGTTTCCGAGCGCCTGCTCCGCGCGAGTCAAATTCACTCGCAGTTTCTCCTCGACCATCGTTTCAGCTTCGGCGGCTTGTGAGAGGAGGAATTCCGAACGGTCGCGACTCGGTGTCACTCTATCTGTTAGTATGTGGTTCTGGAATTAAGATGTGTGTCAATACTGTTATGTTAGATCTTGGCGAAAGTTATGGCTAATTGTGCGTTACATGCCTTGCTATTCGATAAACAGTATTAAGTGCTACCTCAGGTTTCATCTCATTATGAATACATGAAGACCTCAGGGAAAAATACGAACTTGTCAAGCAACAAAGATTTTGAGATATCGCATTTTTAAAGTTTTTAACCTTGTGCTTTTACCCTCAAGCGATTTTTTAAACATCAAGAACTCAGATCAATTCAAATACCCTGTTCTGTTTACTATAATACAGTACCGCAGAATTCCCTACAAAAGAGCATTCAGAGCATTTTTGTAGTTATGTAATGTTACTATGTAAAATGTACGTTCTTGTAAAATCGGAACTTTACATATAGGTTAAGGAGTCGGGCGCTGAGGCTGCTACACAGTTCTCTAGCTTTTGTAGTCTCATCGTTGTTTTTTGTAACCAAGCATAATTGTACTAAGTTCTGAATAAATAATTTTTATCTTTTTATCTTTCTGGAGTCTTCACTTGTTTTTTGTGCATTAACTTACAGTGGCCGTAGCATTCTGCACCGCTGTCTCGGCGTCGTCAGCCGCCTTCTTTGCGTCTCCGATCTCTTGAACTATAGAGGAATACGCCGACGCGGCCGAGTACGCGTGATTTGTGCGAGTATTGTTGTTCTCTCTCTCCGCTAGATCGCGCAAGTTTTCCGCCTGCGAAAACATATTAATATCTCAAGAGTTTATTCTCGTACACACTTACCCCTCTCTACTTATAAAATTCTGGTAAAATTGAAACACCGTTCGGACAATCGCCATCCTTTTTTGTTAGATAGTTTCAAATAGAGACAGGGCGAATCATGAGTATTATTTAACCAGTGTTCAAGTTAAGTAAGGCCCATAACCTCTATTTATAACCTCCTCTCAACTTCTGTCAATAGTTATTCACCATTTAAAATAATGCCATCCTTTTCTGTAAGATAGTGACAGGGTGAATCTTTAGTAGTGTTTAAGTTTAAATGATCCTGTCTGGGTGCACATTTTAGGATGCATTTTAAAAAGATGAGGTTAGGGTGAGTTTAATAGGATAAAAATAAGCGAACATTACCCGCTTTCTGAGCATATCAGTGTGTACCACGGCGTTATTCACTAAGCCTTTGAGGTCGGGTAGATCGTTCGCGAGGCTGTCCAGACGGACCTCCATCTGATCGATATCTGGCTCGATCTCTCCCGCTGCTCTGTTATTAAAATAAAAGCTTTTAAAAACAAGTCGGCATAGACATACAATTGTAACAGTTACATCGATAGGTCAACACAGCAAGTGCCTTTGCATTTCTAGACTACTTAGAAAACTATTTGTTACCATTTGTTGTCACCCCGGTGTAGTAATTTTGTGACGTTAATCTAACTAAAATTAATAACAGGATCAGGAATGCAGTTTCCACCGCAGCGTTTAAAAACCAACTGAAATCGTGGTTGCTAGAAAGAGTTTTTTTATAAGTTGAGTTCCTAGAACTGTCAAACACTTAATAACATCATTATCAAATTTTTAATAGACTTGACAAAATAATTAAATACTTAGGTAAGTATCTATATTGTATTCACTTGATACTTTATGATCGTGACAATTTTCATGGTTCAGCTTACATCGTTGCAATGTTCCGAGTTTCTAACATAAGTTTTATCCCAATAATTTCCCGAAATATTGATTTGTAAAGGCAAACTTACTTGGTAGTGTTTATAGTGCCGCCAACAATGATGTGATAGGTCGCGTTGCCGATGTCATAAGCTGTGTCGATAATGTCATTCATGGCGGCTGAGTTCAACTTCGTCACTGATAGGACTTTGTTGCCGAATTTCGATTCCCTATAAAGCAAATTCATGGTAAGTAAAAGTGGTTTTGATGCGGGTAGTAAAAACCGGACAAGTGCGAGTCGGATTACGCGCCGAGGATTCTGTCTGTATAATCTTGAATATGTACTAAAGATAGATAAAATGTTCTTTCATCACGGGTATACAAGCTTATAAACTTACTAGCTGCTGCCCGCGGCTTCGCTCGCGTGGTACCCGGATAAAAAGTAGCTTAAATTACTCTCCAGCCCTCCAACTATCTCCACACAAAAAATCACGTCAATCCGTCGCTCTGTTTTGACGTGAAAGCAGGACAAATAAACAAACAAATAAACACACTTTCACATTTACAGTTTGGGAACACGTCGAGTGTCCTTGACACACATGGTATACAATGGCTGAGAATACCAGCGAACACATTAACTTTGTAGTAATAAATGTTTTTTTAAATGTCTATTTACGACACGATTAAATTGAGAAAGGCACGTTAAGATGGTGTAGGTATGTTTAGAGGATGAAGTGGTCTATAAGTAGGTATTTGTGGTCTCTGCCTACTCCTATGGTAAAGAGGCGTGATTTTATGAGTATAAGATACGCTCAATTATAACAAGCGCAAATGTAAGTTTGATTTTAGTTAGTTCAAGAGTCTAAGTGTTTACTTCTTTGATTGATCCTTATTACCTGTTGTTAGAGTTCAGTTTCTCAGCAGTGTTGGCGGTTTGCTGAGCTAGCTCGGTGTACTGAAGCATTTCGTCCAGTTTGGCTTTGAGAGCGCGAGTTGCATTCACCAGGTTCTCGAATTTCTGTAACCAAGACATCAGTAATGCACACAGAACAGAAATTATACTTCGTCTCTCAATTACTTACTAATCTCAGACGAAGTACTTGTATAATTATAATAGACTGGTAGCGCCCTCGCGGCGTTGCCCACGTAGTGATGGTTTATGGTGCTGATGATGATGATGATGCAAAGTAGCCTATAACCTTCCTGAAGAATTTAGTTATCACATGCAGAAATCATTTTTCAAATACGACTCGTTCCTGAGATTAGCGCGTTCAAAAAAACAAACAAACAAACAAACTCTTCCGCTTTATTATAATAGTATAGATAGAATTTCACTTTAGGGTAAGTTCGTTTACCTTGGCTTGTTCGTTGACAGGTTGCACGAACACGTTCATGCGTTCGATTTGTTTGGTCGCGTTTGCGAAAGCTGCCTCCGCTTGTAGCTTTTTCGGAGCCAAGTCTTTTCCTGAATATTATAAATCATAGAGTAGGTAAGTATTTTTGATGAAAGGTATGCTTGACTTTCAATCAAAAACATCTGGGCATCTGTGCGGATGATATGCGCGAGCTTTCATATGATTTCATATGACGAATTCTAAATGCTGTATGTAATTGTATCTACAGCTAGTGAAGAAATAAATAAACGTATAGTTCGCGTCATGGAAAAAGAACACTGGAAGAAAATGGAGGGGTGTGTTTTGTCTCATGTTTGCGAATAGGTAACCCATGCCACAGATTACTAATTACTAACAGATGCCTGACTCCGGGAAAACGTTTATTTAAATAGCGAATCTATCATCAATATTACAAAGTTCAATTCAGCTCGCACAAGCACTTCATGCCTATTCGTTTTTATACCTAAACTTGGCGCCTCATTCTAACTCTGTCTGTCGGCGTAACTCTGTCCCTGTCTTCTATCTGGCGTGGCACTCAGGGTTGTTTCTCGCGACATAATATTTATTAGGTACCTATTATTATCTTTTAGTAAAATTGATCTACCGTTGTGCAGGTAGGTACCTACATAATTATCTCTATTCTAAAAGTGGTATCACAATCTCAAAGGTAGGTACCTACCTACACTAGGTGAGTAGATTACGAAGAAAGCAAAATAGGTAGGTACCTACCTACCTAATGGATCCTTGCTCCTTGCTCTTTGTACGGAATTAGGAGTACCTACTATACCTAAGTTTGTGAATGTAGGTAGGTAGTCAGTGTTCCTAAAAAATGACGCTGAGCAAATCAAAACGTATTACTTACCTAGGTAGGTAGGTAGGTACCTATTAGCTTTCAATCTTTTTAGTAGGTAACTTTAGTACCTACCTAGGTACCTACCCCAACAACACAAAAGTATTTCACTTTCAAAACTTTCGTGAGTTGTACTAGACATTATTTAACCCAGATGAAGATTCTCCGGAATCCGGATGAATCGAAACATTGTCGGTATCTAAATCGACGAAATATTTACGTGAGTAGGTAATTCCCGTGTGTCAAATAATGTCTAACACAAAAGTAGGTACTTATTAAAAAACATACCTACTACATCTATAATAACCTATAATATACCTATATGAGGTAGGTAAAATAAGTAATAATAAATGATAAAAGTAAGTAAGTACTTCTTACCTTTCCATGTCATTGGGAAGAGAGAAAAACGAGAGATCCCGATTGCTGTCATTATTTCCACAGCCATAAACTATACAGTAATTTTTATGTTTCATTTTATAAATATTCCGGCCGAGCCAGCCGTGCGCGGCGTGGCGCGGCGGCGCGTGACACTCCACTGAGCTCGGCCCGCCCGGTGGGCTCGCCAATGTACTTGTAGCTTTGTACCTGACGCGCGGAGTGCGCCATCTGTTAGTAATTAGTAATCTGTGCCCATGCGCAAACATAATACAAAACACACCCCCTCCACTTTCTTCCAGCGTTCTTTTTACGAGTTATACCTAGTATATCAGTTTTGATCTGTGTGGTCTCAGTGAGCACGACATACCTATAGTCGAATTGCTCGTATATCAGTTCTGATCTGTGTGGTCTCAGTGAGAGCTACGTACCTAGTATATCAGTTTTGATCTGTGTGGCCTCAGTCGTCGCTACGTACCTAGTATATCAGTTTTGATCTGTGTGGTCTCAGTGAGCGCTACGTACCTAGTATATCAGTTTTGATCTGTGTGGCCTCAGTCAGCGCTACGTACCTAGTATATCAGTTTTGATCTGGGTGGCCTGAGTCGGCACTGCGTACCTAGTATATCAGTTTTGATCTGTGTGGTCTCAGTGAGCCCTACGTACCTAGTATATCAGTTTTGATCTGGGTGGCCTGAGTCGGCGCTGCGTACCTAGTATATCAGTTTTGATATGTGTGGTCTCAGTGAGCGCTACGTACCTAGTATATCAGTTTTGATCTGGGTGGCCTGAGTCGGCGCTGCGTACCTAGTATATCAGTTTTGATCTGTGTGGTCTCAGTGAGCGCTACGTACCTAGTATATCAGTTTTGATCTGTGTGGTCTCAGTGAGCGCTACGTACCTAGTATATCAGTTTTGATCTGGGTGGCCTGAGTCGGCGCTGCGTACCTAGTATATCAGTTTTGATCTGTGTGGTCTCAGTGAGCGCTACGTACCTAGTATATCAGTTTTGATCTGGGTGGCCTGAGTCGGCGCTGCGTACCTAGTATATCAGTTTTGATCTGTGTGGTCTCAGTGAGCGCTACGTACCTAGTATATCAGTTTTGATCTGGGTGGCCTGAGTCGGCGCTGCGTACCTAGTATATCAGTTTTGATCTGTGTGGTCTCAGTGAGCGCTACGTACCTAGTATATCAGTTTTGATCTGGGTGGCCTGAGTCGGCGCTGCGTACCTAGTATATCAGTTTTGATCTGTGTGGTCTCAGTGAGCGCTACGTACCTAGTATATCAGTTTTGATCTGGGTGGCCTGAGTCGGCGCTGCGTACCTAGTATATCAGTTTTGATATGTGTGGTCTCAGTGAGCGCTACGTACCTAGTATATCAGTTTTGATCTGGGTGGCCTGAGTCGGCGCTGCGTACCTAGTATATCAGTTTTGATCTGTGTGGTCTCAGTGAGCGCTACGTACCTAGTATATCAGTTTTGATCTGTGTGGTCTCAGTGAGCGCTACGTACCTAGTATATCAGTTTTGATCTGGGTGGCCTGAGTCGGCGCTGCGTACCTAGTATATCAGTTTTGATCTGTGTGGTCTCAGTGAGCGCTACGTACCTAGTATATCAGTTTTGATCTGGGTGGCCTGAGTCGGCGCTGCGTACCTAGTATATCAGTTTTGATCTGTGTGGTCTCAGTGAGCGCTACGTACCTAGTATATCAGTTTTGATCTGGGTGGCCTGAGTCGGCGCTGCGTACCTAGTATATCAGTTTTGATCTGTGTGGTCTCAGTGAGCGCTACGTACCTAGTATATCAGTTTTGATCTGGGTGGCCTGAGTCGGCGCTGCGTACCTAGTATATCAGTTTTGATCCGTGTGGTCTCAGTGAGCGCGGCGTACCTAGTATATCAGTTCTGATCTACTATAGTGAGCGCTACGTTTACAACTAAGATTGGGTACATCAGTCATATGAGAGCACACCAACGAAGCTCTTCCATCTAAAGCTCGAGTCAGTCGCCGAGGCGGAAATCGGCCAGGCGGAAATAATAAAAATAATATCATCAGTTTTGATCTAGGTGGCCTTAGTGAGCGCTACGTACCTAGTATATCAGTTTTGATCTGTGTGGCCTCAGTAAGCGCGCTGTCAACTTTCGGCTGCTGGCTAAGTTCAAGTCCGGTGGCCAGGTCCGCCACATGCGCCACGGCGTCCTTTGCCTTCTGACTGCTATCTCTAACTGAAGCGAGCGTTGACTCGGCGTCGGCTGCGATAACCGCCGCACGGGTGATCTGCTTGTCACTGTCTGTGGCTGCGAATTCCGCCTGAGATATAAGGCTGATATTAGATATTAGCAATCCAATTAGTTTTTAAGTACTTTTGTCTTTTGTCTTACCTGCTATGAGTTAAGTATGCTCGAAATAAATGTATTTTATTTATTTATTTATTTATTTGGGCACTTTACCTGCGGTCGGTGATCTGAACTCTGTCTTCTATCTTTAGTTTATTAAAGATAGAAAACAGAGTTCCTTTTATTTAGTTGTAAGTTAGTTAAGGAGTGTATTAATATGTTTTTGAATGGGTTTCTATGTTCTATAAATAAATTACTTTTTATTTATTAGTAAAGGAACTTCGAAGATACTTAGGCTAAGCTCTTGATTGTTTCTTTTTTTATTCTGTACTTACACAAATAAATTTTTTTCGTGATGTTGCAATAGTTCTTTAACCGCAAATACACGACAAATAATATTATTTTCGATATATAGAATGACACCAAAAACGCTTTCTTTTTTTACGTAAAGAAGTACCATAAAAATGTACCAAATTAACAAATCTTCATCACTTGAACTCGAAGGACATTATTAGACGGCACAAGAGGCTCTGCATAATTTTCTGCAAAGATGTGCGAAAGTGATGGCGGCGCGGTATTTTCGACATCCGAGCGTCATTCGAAAAGTGCCTTAGACCCAATGATCTTCTATATTAAATTGAGGTAAGTAAGTAGCTATAACAGAATTTCACCGCGTTTTAGCTTTTTTTAATGAGTATAACGTCTCTATTGGTAAAATCTCATTGCTTAGACCCCATTAGATGTATTATATTCACCGATCGCAGTAGGTTCTTAGCAGTGGTCTCAAGCGCTTTAACCGCGGCGCTCGCGTTGGCCACGTCCACTGTTCGTAAGTCGGCGACGCGCGGCGTCAGCGCTTGCGTCTGCTGCGATATGTAGTTCAATCGCTGCGTAGTGAAGAACGAGTCTGCTTTGTCCTGTAATACAATATCTATGTATTGATACGTAAAGAAAAAATAAATACCTCTTTAAAAACATCGAATCTATACTAATTACATAAAGCGGAAGAGTTTTTTTGTTTGAACACGCTATTCTCAGGTACTACCAGTCCGATTTCAAAAATTATTTCTGCATTTGATAGCTAAACTCTTGAGGAAGGTTATAGGCTACCTTTTATCGTCATCATCATCATCACCAACACCATCACTACTGGGGCAACACCGCGAAGGCGCTGCTAGTTAAAAATAAGAACCATCGAATAAGTGGCACTGTAATGTTTACAACTCCTAATTTCATAGAAAATGTAAGGAATGTGTCTTTTTGAATTATTGCAAAAACTTACGACTTGATTTGGTAAGTTACTTTGGGAAAAGTGTTTCTGGTGGGAAATAGAGTCGATTAAGACCAACTTGTTTTTTTTTACAAAAGCAATTTTTTAGGCTAACTGTTCTTTTTTAAAAAATCTAAAAATGCAATAATTTTTTTCTTCAAATTAAAACAATAGTTTCCTAAGAACAAAACTTTCTAACTACAATAGAAAAGGTAGCAAAAAAGGTACCCTTCATTGACCAAGAATTTGCCACACCCTGTATACTAGGTCCATGCTTCGGAACCAATAGTAACTTTCCAGAACCTTCTAACCTTAAACTCAGCAGTTTCGTTGGCAAGCAGGTAAGACAGATCTTGGACGGAGAAGATAAGCGCATCCGTGCAAGAATCGCACTCCAGACAACCTTCTTGAGGTAGCAACACCCATCTGTAATAGAAAATACCATTACCAAAGGACCTTTGAGTAAGGTATGACTTTATTAATCAAAATTTGGCATCTTAGGTTTAGAGAGCAATAATGCGTAATAAAGTATTGAGTTTAGTTTACAAGAAGAATAGTATTTCTTCATCTTTCAAAACGTTTAATTTTATTGTGGTCGAAAGCTGTTTTTTTTTCTCTAAAACCATGCGTGTTTATCTCGCTGTCCTTTTTAATAATGAGAAAATAATAATTTAGCATCCTGCCCTCTAACCTGTTCTAGCGCTTCTTCAAGCGTTCTTAATTAAAATTCATAACTCTACTCAGCTACCCTTAGAGCGTTTGTCCACCGCCGCCGTCACCGAACCGTCACCGAGAACGAGATTATTTCTGGCTGAGATCAAGATGACGTGACGGTCTTCTGGTGGACAGGCGGCTATAGTAAATGTATGGTCGCTACCTCGGCGCCGTCATCTCATTCTCGTTGACGTCCCGGTGACGGCGGCGGTGGACAAACGGCCTCACATGCCCAAAAATTTGCCACAGCCTGTATAAACTTACCGTTCCGGGCAGCGGTCGCACTTTTCTCCTATAACGCCGGGCAGGCATTCGCACTGTCCGGTGGCGTTGCACATAAACCCGACGGAATATCCCGTGTTGCAGTTGCAATCTGTATCATATTAACAAGCTTTATTATAGAGGGCCAAGAAAAAAAACACGGTTTTGCTTTGACCTACAAAAAAATTCGTTTTCCCATTGCTTCTGTCTTCGAATCAACGTGCATCAATGGATTATTGATTTCGATAAAATATTCCTAACGTTAAAGAAAAATATAGTAAGGAAACCGAGGCGTCTCCGAGTAATCGGTAGGTAAACATATATAAAAAAACACAGAAAATAAGATTTCGACGAATTGAGAACCTCCACTTTTTTTGAAGTCGGTTAAAAAGAGGGAGGTATAGACTTACGGTCGCATCCTTCCTTCGTGTAGTTCCAGTAGCCAGCCGCACATTGGTCACAGTGTCTACCCGTAACGCCCTTTGCGCATCTGAAATCAATGTTGCAATTAAGTTTTCCTTGGCTATTTCAGTATTTTTTACATGAATACAAGGTATGACATGTATTAAATAATATAAAGGAAGCTAGTAGACCAATGAAGCTCCAGCACTCACAGTAAACTACATATATAAAGACTAGTGTACAACCGTATAAACCGTAATAGTATCTAAGTGTTGTTTGTTAGTTGCAAGGTCGTACTGTTAGAGGACTGGTTAAATTAAATTGCAGCAGTAATACCTTGAGTTAGTAGAGTAGTGAGCACTTGGCGTTTATTTTTGCAACTAGACTTTGTTACAACTTTAATTAATTTTTTTTTAATTTTAATTTATATTCGTATTTTTTACGGTGTACCTACATGCAATAAAGTTATATTCGATTCTATTATTGACTTGTAACCTATCCTGTGACCAGCTCCTTTCGCATTCAAGCCGATGAAAAGTTCGCACTGCGAAAACTCCGCAGCGAGTCATAGTACCTACTAAAACACAAGGCTACTTGCACTTTCCACTCTACTGGTCGCCACGTTACCTGCACTGTCCCGAGGCGAGGTCGCACTGCGTTGATTCTGAAGCGAGTGCGCAGGCGCACGGCGCGCAGCCCTGCCCCGAGGCGAGCCCCCAGTGGTCGGGCGCGCAGCGGTCGCAGTGCGCGCCTTGCACGCCGCCGCGGCACACGCACGTGCCCGTCGCCGGGTCGCAGCGCTCCATGCCGAACTGGTCGCCACGTTACCTGCACTGTCCCGAGGCCAGGTCGCACTGCGAGTGTTCTGAAGCGAGTGCGCAGGCGCACGGCGCGCAGCCCTGCCCCGAGGCGAGCCCCCAGTGGTCGGGCGCGCAGCGGTCGCAGTGCGCGCCTTGCACGCCGCCGCGGCACACGCACGTGCCCGTCGCCGGGTCGCAGCGCTCCATGCCGAACTGGTCGCCACGTTACCTGCACTGTCCCGAGGCCAGGTCGCACTGCGAGTGTTCTGAAGCGAGGGCGCAGGCGCACGGCGCGCAGCCCTGCCCCGAGGCGAGCCCCCAGTGGTCGGGCGCGCAGCGGTCGCAGTGCGCGCCTTGCACGCCGCCGCGGCACACGCACGTGCCCGTCGCCGGGTCGCAGCGCTCCATGCCGAACTGGTCGCCACGTTACCTGCACTGTCCCGAGGCCAGGTCGCACTGCGAGTGTTCTGAAGCGAGTGCGCAGGCGCACGGCGCGCAGCCCTGCCCCGAGGCGAGCCCCCAGTGGTCGGGCGCGCAGCGGTCGCAGTGCGCGCCTTGCACGCCGCCGCGGCACACGCACGTGCCCGTCGCCGGGTCGCAGCGCTCCATGCCGAACTGGTCGCCACGTTACCTGCACTGTCCCGAGGCCAGGTCGCACTGCGAGTGTTCTGAAGCGAGGGCGCAGGCGCACGGCGCGCAGCCCTGCCCCGAGGCGAGCCCCCAGTGGTCGGGCGCGCAGCGGTCGCAGTGCGCGCCTTGCACGCCGCCGCGGCACACGCACGTGCCCGTCGCCGGGTCGCAGCGCTCCATGCCGAACTGGTCGCCACGTTACCTGCACTGTCCCGAGGCCAGGTCGCACTGCGAGTGTTCTGAAGCGAGGGCGCAGGCGCACGGCGCGCAGCCCTGCCCCGAGGCGAGCCCCCAGTGGTCGGGCGCGCAGCGGTCGCAGTGCGCGCCTTGCACGCCGCCGCGGCACACGCACGTGCCCGTCGCCGGGTCGCAGCGCTCCATGCCGAACTGGTCGCCACGTTACCTGCACTGTCCCGAGGCCAGGTCGCACTGCGAGTGTTCTGAAGCGAGGGCGCAGGCGCACGGCGCGCAGCCCTGCCCCGAGGCGAGCCCCCAGTGGTCGGGCGCGCAGCGGTCGCAGTGCGCGCCTTGCACGCCGCCGCGGCACACGCACGTGCCCGTCGCCGGGTCGCAGCGCTCCATGCCGAACTGGTCGCCACGTTACCTGCACTGTCCCGAGGCCAGGTCGCACTGCGAGTGTTCTGAAGCGAGGGCGCAGGCGCACGGCGCGCAGCCCTGCCCCGAGGCGAGCCCCCAGTGGTCGGGCGCGCAGCGGTCGCAGTGCGCGCCTTGCACGCCGCCGCGGCACACGCACGTGCCCGTCGCCGGGTCGCAGCGCTCCATGCCGAACTGGTCGCCACGTTACCTGCACTGTCCCGAGGCCAGGTCGCACTGCGAGTGTTCTGAAGCGAGGGCGCAGGCGCACGGCGCGCAGCCCTGCCCCGAGGCGAGCCCCCAGTGGTCGGGCGCGCAGCGGTCGCAGTGCGCGCCTTGCACGCCGCCGCGGCACACGCACGTGCCCGTCGCCGGGTCGCAGCGCTCCATGCCGAACTCGTCGCAAACACACGCTGGAATACACCACATTTAGGCTGAGCGCATTTTCTTTTTTTTTTTCTCATAATTCTTAAACTACTGGTTCAAATTTAATGTAATTTGGAAATATATGTCGCTTTGTGATGCCCTCTTGGTCACTGAAAATTTAGGCTTCTAGTCTTTTCCACACCAAAGTTAGAGAGAGTCGAAAATGGCCCGAATGGCTTCGAGAAAAGGATGGTACGGGTGTGCTCGACTTGGCGAGGCACTGCCGTGCCTCCGGATTTTCGTCGTTTCTAAGTGATATAAGTGGTGTGAGTTTTACAAGAGTACAAAACGGATTGATCAAGAACAAAAGACAGAAGAAAGTGAAGCATTTGCTCTGCAGTAGGAAACAATCGGTTTATAAATTAGGTTTCAGGGTGCATTTTTGTTAGGGGTACATCGGAGAGCTGAATAAAAATGTTCTCCTAAGTACTATGCTATGTTTTTGGGAAAAGTATTACGTACCCGTGCAGTTTTTGCTGAGTATTGCGTCGCCGTAGAAGCCTGGCGCGCAGAGATTGCAAGCGGCGCCGGCAGTGTTGTTAACGCACTTGAGGCAATCGCCTGTGATACTGTCGCACGAGCTCGGGTCTTTCGTGTTGATGTTGCCAGAACAGTTGCACGGTTTGCAGTGGTCACCTGGAAATAATGTCATTATAGAGAAGGAAAGAAAATCTTTCAATAAAAAAATTATGTGTTCCTAATTATTCTTCTTCTAAATGGCTTGACAAATGACGAATATGTCCGTTTGAGCTAAAGGAAGTCTTTAAATCTATTATGAATAAAAGGGACGGTGAAAGTCTAGTCTAATCCCAGCTGTGCTAGAGGAAACTAGTTAATATTCTAATAGGCAAAGGTCGAGGGTTCCCGAAGATCAACGGATTTATCAGCATGTAAGTAAGTTCGTATGAGCAAATGGCCAACTCTGGTGACGAGTTTTTAGGCCGCCTAAAGGCCTCCGTCATGGCGTAACGACCGGTAAAAACTGTATTTAAAAGTGCCTCTAAGTAAGTAGGATCTTAATTTTGTAATTCGTTTGTAAGATTTTATAGCAAAATGAAAATGTAATTTTTTTATTGATTCGTTTTGGTTGTTTTCACGAATAACTAAATGTGAGTATGATACGTAAGTCTTAAAGTGTGTTACTAACCAATTCTCTCCGGCTCGCCGTAGAAACCTGCAGCGCAATACTCGCAGCGAGCGCCGGCGTATCCCTCCTTGCATTGACACGCGATCAGTGAGCCGTTCTCGCTTAGCTCGCAGCCGATCGCGAAGCTACAGATCGGGTAAATAAATAAAGTAAGGTAAAGTAAAAATGGTTTTTATTGACATAATCAAGTGATACACAGGTTATTGAATCTATAGGCTCCCGAACTAGTTGAAAACTGTGTTTCAGGAGCCAAGCCAGGAAATATTGTACTCTTGTATTGTACAAAAGTAAATAGCCTCGTTGGTCAAGTAGATAGTGGATTGTGGCTGCAAACTAATGGCTATGATCCGGAATTTAAACACAGTGAAAGATTCAACTAAACACAAAAGATTGATAACAAAACTAAAGAGAAGCAGGACATGTTTATAATGACGAATCTTATTGCTGGTTTAAGAGTTAAAACATTTTGTCTTAAACTTTCGCGATTACAACTCATATTTTTAATACAGCTTTTCTTAAAACATTTTGTCTTAAACTTTCGCGATTACAACTCATATTTTTAATACAACTTTTCTAAGTTATCGCACCTCAATCGAAGCGTAAGGAATAAACAAAGTAAGGTAAAGCGGTTGATAACTTCCTGTCCAATATAAGATATGAATCGTAAGTTGACTTACTTGTTAGACGGATAAGGCATAGGGCAGGCGCAGATGAGACAGTCTCGCGGAGTCCCTCGCGACGCGTCACCGTGGAAGCCTTCGATGCACATCTCACAGTGGTCTCCCATTGTGTTATCCGTACAAACCTGAGGAAATATACCTTTAGGACCGGCAAATAATATACCTTTGGGAAATTTATTTTACCTAGTTTTACGTTTTAGTATAAAGGTAGTAAGCTATGTAGCCCAATGTGGTTAGTCATACGATTACACATACATGTCTGTTATACGTTGATTTTCCTATGAGGTAAAACCCGGTTTATTAAAAAAACGAATCTCATGTTCTCTAGCTAGTGTGCAAGCGAGAGAATGATAAGCGCCTCGTTCGATTAGATTCGTTTCTTTAATGGACCGGGTTATAGTAAGGGAGTTTGAAGAGTGAATATTTTTGTTTTAATGCAACTATGATGGCATTTGGAACTAGGTGAATGTGAACGTTTGAAATTCAAAGTGTAGTGTAGTAAAAATCTTCTTTCGAAAGCAATTACTTGGCTTGGTGAATTGGACATTGACTTGTGATTATTTATTGCGTGTAATAATTTATTTTACCTAGTTTTGGGTTTTAGTCTATGGGTAGTTCTATGTAGCCCAATGTGGTTATTCATACGATTGTGCCCGGAGTGGCCGGAGGGCAGACGGTAGTATCCCTTGCATCGCTAGTACGACTCGCTCGGTACTCACCAGACACAGGCCGGTATTGACGTCACACTGTGTCACATGTCATTTGCACTGGCGCGGAACGCAGTGGTCGTGACTCTCGCATCGCTCGCTCGGTACTCACCAGACACAGGCCGGTGTTGACGTCACACTGCGTCGCGTGCCCGTTGCACTGGCACGGCACGCAATGGCCGGAGGGCAGGCGGTAATGTCCCTCCGCGCATTGCTCGCAAGACATCCCTCGGTAGGCCTGAGGGCAGTGGCACTCTTCTACTGAGGTCGCGCGCCGAGCTGAGTCCTCTTCCACGAACATTTCGATGCCGATGTCCAAAGTTGCTGATATCAACCTTGAAAAGTAATGCATTTTATTATCGACGTACTGCTACGTAGTATTATTATCTATTCTATGGTACTGCGCCGCAAGCGCAAACGAAAAAATAAGTTTCATAGTTTACTAACTGCTGCCCGCGGTTTCGCTCGCGTGGTTATCGAATAAAACGTAGCCTATGTTACTCTCCAGCCCTCCAATTATCTTCACACAAAAAATCACGTCAATCCGTCCCTCTGTTTTGACGTGAAAGCAGGACAAATAAACAAACAAATAAACACACTTTCACATTTATAATATGGGTACGGATTTTTGCCTACATCATCCCACTGCAGGGCAAAAGCTTCCCCGCTTTCACTTTTCTTGGCTCAGTGCGATTGTGGGCCAATCTTAAGCGAACAAGTGTTCCCGCCATCTCAGTCTGGGTCTGTCGCGATGTCGTTTCCCATCGTTCTGGGCTTACTTTGTCGTAGTTTTTACCCACAGAGAGCTTTTTAAATATGTGGTTAACACAGAAACATATACGTATTATATATTTCAAGTGGCAACTTACCTAGTTTCCAAAGCTTGGTCCCAATACGTAGCTCTGATGTAAATGCTGGATATATTGACCAGGGTGTTCATAAGCTGTTCTCTTGTGACCGGAACGCCTTCAAGAGTGGTGAACTCGTCTTCACTCAGTCTCAACGCGTGAGTCCAGATCACGTCTGTTGGAGGTTGCTCTACGCTTGTGTGGACTAGGTACCTAGAATATGAGGAATACCTTGAAATACCCGTTTTGGGCGGTTAAAAACCTCATGAAAGTTGTAAAACAATCTTCCTGTTCGCTAAGTACTCGAAGAACGAAAGATAACATAGCTTGGTTCAGTATTGTTTAGCTAGTTAGATTCCTGCACAATTTTTCTGATGTATTTTATTACGGCACAATGTATGTTGAGTACAGTAATCTGCTCTATATATTTTTGTAATCGTCGATTTCGAAGAAATCCTGATCTTATGCGTAAAAGTTTTTAGATATTATAGCAGCAATATTACACGCGTTTCGCCTTCTGTATCACAATGCTTCTGTAACTTTTCTGTAGGAACTAACCACTATTCTTTAAAGCTTTAGAGTCTAAGGTTTGCTATTAAGGGCCCTATTCTGTAAGGTTTTCTTACCCATTAGGTCCTCCGATGATGACGTCAGCAGCTGGAATAGCGCGTCCGTCGCTATGTGTATTGTAGAGAACCGAGTACGTCAGATAACCTCCGTATGACGTCAGACGTTTGCCTGGGATGTAACAATATGTATGAGGCTCGAATGGCAATTACGATTGACAGTGAAAGAAAATTAAGACATAGATTCGCAATAATAATGTAATTAAGTTCAATGTTAGTAGGCTATTTTAAGATTAAAATGTATCTGAGCTCTAGCTCTTTTTTCTAAGTACAGCAAGGTACAATTCGCGTCATGTAAAATGAACGCTAGAAGAAAGTGGAGGGGTGTGTTTTGTCTCATGTTTGCGAATAGGTAACCCATGCGCAAACATGAGACAAAACACAACCCCTCCACTTTCTTCCAGCGTTCTTTTACGTGACGCGACTTATAACATTTTTGTCACACACAAACGTGTGCGTAAAGTGAGTATCAGATATATAACTTTGAAACTACCATGGTTACGAACATAAATACTATTATCAACAGGATAATTAACATGATTAACGAGTTTTTATACCGGAAAGCAAGAAAACTCATTAATCATGGTAATTATCCCGTTGATCTGAAAGAGTCTACTGCACCTAGGAAATCAGATTTCATTTTTTTCCTTTGATAGTAGTACTTTAGAATCAGCTTTATCCTACTAATATTAGAAAGGCGAAAGTCCGTGTGTGTGTGTGTGTGAATGTTTGTTGCCACGTATCTCCATAACTACTAAACCGATTTTGATTAAATTTGGAATGTAGATAGATAATAACCGGGAATAGGACATAGGCTATTTTTTATCCCGAAAAATTGCAGGGTTCCCGTGGGATAAGAAAAATAGTAGTCCACGCGGGCGAAGCCGCGGGCGTCAGCTAGTAGTATTATAATTTTATTATAGTTTTAAGAAAACAGATGCTCATAATTTACCTAGATAGTAGTCCGGAGCGCCGAAGTAGACCACTTTCTGGCCACTGCCCTCGCCTTCCAAGTCGGCGACGATCATACTGTCGTTCACGAACACAGGCCGCGAGGCGCGCGGGTAGATGTTAAGGGTGCGATTCGCCTCGATGTTTACTAGGTACCAGCTTGTCATGCCGTCGATCTGATAAAACATGTATTTATTTACTAGTGGTTCGCCCCAGCTTCGCATGGGTTTGATTTATAAATTACCAGTGTGAAGTCGCGGCGCAAACTATACCTACCCTATGTTCATCACGGATAATGTAGGATTCTAATGGTGAAAGCATTTTTCAAATCGGTACAGTAGTTTTGGAGCCTATTCAATGCAAACAAACAATCAAATCTTTCCTTTTTATAATATTAGCACAGATTTACACGTAGTATAATTACATTGATACTACAGACTGATCTACTGTTAAACGGCAACGCAGCAGACCGAAGAGAAGGTGGCGAGACCAACTCGACTCTCATCTGGAGAATTGGCAGACGTTTGCTCAAGATCGAACCGAGCGGAGGAAGGGAAGGGAGGCCTTTGCCCAGCAGTGGGACAGCACAGGCTTATCATAATAAAATAATGACATGGCTACTCTGACATGTGACTGGGTACGCAAGTAGAGGAAGGCCGAAGAAGAAGTGGTTGGATTGTGTGAGAGAATATGAATGTGAGAGGAGTGGATTCAGAGTTGACGAATGATAGAGGTGAGTGGAAGAGGAAACATGTTGTGCCGACCCCACTTAGCGTGGGATAAGGGCAGGAGAATGATGATGGCTACTCTGAAGGCCGCAAAGCTTAAGTGATTTTGGGCTAGTCACGTCTGCCGCATGAGTGGTGAGCTGTTGGCGAAGGTAGCCACCGAGTGGCGCCCCGACCCAACGAGAAGGCGACGCGGTCAAATTGAATGGATGGCGAGACGAGCTCGAGCAATTCTTGCCTAAGTGGACTAGTACACTTCTCAAAATGGATCTAGGCATTCGTGAAGTTAGCCGTTTCGATGCGCAGTGCAGCTTTTTCATACAAAATGTTCTACTACAGCCAAGGATAATAATGTGTGGAGGGAATGGTGTGAGGTTTTTGACACAAAGGTCTTGTAATAATACAACGCTACAGTTAGTCATTAGTAATCTGATAAATATAGCTAGTTATATTGTAAAACAGTGTAAACATACCGCAGCCCATGCCAAGTAGGAGCTGGAGCATCTGGTCGTTTTGCCGAAGCAGTAGCACTTGGAGCAGCCATCTGGGTTGTCGGCTTGTAAGTTAAAGTATTCTTCTCTACACGAGTTACATTCCTGAAAGATAAGTTTAAAGTTTAGGTTTAACCTTGCTGCTTTCTCTTTTCATTGAGCAAGCGAAGCGAGCGAAGATCTTAGTGGCAAGTTGCTGTGTATGTTTCACTTTCATTTTCTCGGCTAACTATCGAACCGCTTATCCAATCTGCATGGAACTTGATAGGTCAATATAGGTTGTGCTATGGAAATTTTCTGTGGAGCATATGAGCGTAATCGATGAAGATATTGGGTTCCTAAGGGGGTAAAAAAAATTAAAGTTACCCAAATATATTGAGTGGGATATCATATGAAAGGACTTAATTTGTACATTCCAAAATGGTTTTTATTTTTACTCTACGATGTATAGTTTTTGATATACGACGAAAGAAAAAAATTAAGAAACCAGAGCTGCCAGAGCTCCCGTTTCATAGAGTTTCTATGTCTTCGTAGTTCATTAACTGGTCGGTCTAAGAAAGAGAGTGGCATATATAGGAAGGACAATTTTTATCCTTACCTGTCCTGTGACGTGTTTCTTGCAGTAGCACTGCGCAGTGTTCTGGTCGCAGACGTCGTCCGTGGTGCCGGCTATGTTGCAACTGCACGGTACGCAGTCGGGGAAGGCGTAGTGTCCCGGCACGCAGTGGTCACAAACGCGACCTATCACGTTCTCGCGGCAACTAAGTACACAAACACATTTATAAACATCACCAATAACTAAACAAACTCACCGTTCTACCCTACAAACCTCAGTGGTTTTCTTTTAAGTGCTATGTATGTTTTAATGTTATTGGCAACTCTTTAAATTATAAATAAAAAAAAAAAAAAATATTTATAAACTGCACTCAACTTTATTCAAAATTGAAACACTGTTAAAACTATTAATTAAAATAATATGCGCATTAACACGAGCTCTAAACGGTGAAGGAAAACATCGTGAGGAAACCCGCGGCTTAGTCAGCCCCACACGTATTGACAATGTCTTTCCTGTGAATATGGCCGGTAAGCTGAGAGGATGGTTTAGGTGCTGGGCAAGCCTACTCCATCTCAAACATTTTCCCAGGCACCACAGTGTCCCGTTATGTGTAGGCAAAAAATTGCCTACTGACACTCTGTAAATCATCTATAGTCGTATTGCTCATTATACGGACTAAAATTGAAGGAAAAAATGTCATTTTTCCTTCAATTTTGATTAGTTTTGATAAGTTTTATGTCAAAATTTTTTCCTTCACTTTTAGTCCGTATAATGAGCAATATGACTATAGTAAAGATGTAAAGGCATAAGTTTTTTTTTAAACTTTTACCATACTTTTTTGTTAGATAGTGACAAATAGTGACAGGACGAATTTTGAGCATTGTTTAACCAGAACATTGTTTAAAGAATAACTTGCTATTCACTGTCTCTGTTACTCCCACGTAAATATATTGCCGTCACTCTCGCATAGATACAGTACAAGCGCGACGGTTATATATTTACGCGGGAACAACAGAGACAGTGAATAGCAGGTTAATGTACGAAATGTACTACGAAGTGTACTAATACTGGCCGAAATGGGTGAAGTTTCGGCGGTTCAAGGGCCGCCTGTCACGTGATACCCCGCGCCGCGACACACAGACCTAGATGTGTGACCTAGATTAAGTTTTATTAATATGTATTTTTTGTTTAAGGTATTTATTTCTATGGGCCTTAGAATTAGTTTTTACCATCTGCACCCTTATTTTGTAACACACGGTATGTCGCTAACTCGGATTCGTTCAAACAAATTGTTTTTTTACGAACAACATTACAGTTATTTAGTGCAAAATTACTTCACATATTTTACACAACAAACATGTCTATCACTTTTTTCAACCATCTTCTACCATTTCAAAGTTTTCGTCGTAAAAAATAATTTTTGTTTGAACGAATCCGAGTGAGCGACTTAACGTGTGAAACAAAATATCCCAGCTGATCGCAAAAGTTTGAAAAAGACACTATAATACTGTACTAACGCGCAGTTCCCACTGTCTGGTTCGCACTGTAGCTGCGAGCCGCGCACTCCGAGCGGGCTGCAGTTGCAATCATCGCAGCCGCGGTGCACGTCGAAGTTAAATGTAAACGGCTTGCAACGGTCGCAGTCCTCGCCTTCCACGTTCTTGGGACAGATGCACATACCTAAAGTAAAGTAAGTTCGTATGAACAAGTGGCCAACTCTGGTGACGGAGTTTTTAGGCCGCCTAAAGGCCTCCGTCATGGCTTAACGACTTAAAAGCCGGGACCGACATTTAACGTGCCCTCCGCAGCACGGAAGCGCTCAGCACATACCTAAGAAACACATCATTTAAACATTAACCCCTCATAAAATTCTGTTTAAATTGAAACACAGTTTTATTTTATTTTTTTATTTTACCGTTTGTTGTCCCGAATAAATAATATAAAATAATTTATTCGGGACAACAAACGGTAACACATTCGTATTAACTAAAAAGCATGCGTAAATAAACTAAAGTCAATGTATAACCAACAACATTATCCACAACTTGCAAAAAAAAGATTGAAGAATGAGACTCAGTTTAGACAAATAACATCCTTTTTTGTTAGATAATGTTAGATAGTGACAGGGCGAATCTTGAGCATTATTTAACCAGTGTTCACAAGTTTATAAGTAAGATTTAATGTTAAGTCAGTGTGAAGAAGTCTGAGTTAAAGAATTTAGATGGAACCATATCGTCGATAGAATTGAATTTATAGATTAAAAATCTTCACAGATAACGAATATAGAACAACTAGCTGCTGCCCGCGGCTTCGGTCGCGTGGTACCCGGATAAAAAGTAGCCTATGTTACTCTCCAGCCCTCCAATTATCTCCACACAAAAAATCACGTTAATCCGTCGCTCTGTTTTGACGTGAAAGCAGGACAAATAAATAACCAACATAAATTATGTTGAAAAACCAGTAAGAAAATCACGATTTTAACTCTTCAATCTCGTCAAGTAAGGTCTTCAGAGTGTGTTGCGTATCTCTCGTTATATCGCTAAAATAACTTCACATTTTAAAACTTTTCATCTGCACTTTATTTCAGCATTTCACTTTCTTTCCAGCAACTTACCATTATCATCACAGATCGCAGTAGACGGACAATGGCAAGGCTTGCAGTTGGGGAAGCCATAGTACCCAGTCTTGCAAGTTGTACAGGAGCGACCGATGACGTTCGGCTTGCAAGGGCACTGACCACCGAAAGTATCGCACTCTAGCTCTGTTGAGCCCATGAAGTCACAGAAACAACTGAGAGCACCGCTGTTGTATTCCGATGTTATCGAGAACATTGCGTCTCGGCAGAATCCTGAGAAATAAGTATGGACTGTTTATACTGGCCTTTGTGTAACATTAATTTTGTATTTAGAAATTTATACTTATATGTACTTTATACTGGCCATTGTGTAACTTTAATTTTGTATATAGAAATACATAGTCACGGGAATGTATTAAGTAAACATCCCGACCTTTAGGCTATGATACGAGAGCCGTGGCCGTGGGCAAACTCTTACTCTCTACTCTTCGTTGTTTTCTAAATATGAACCTTTCAGCATTGGTATTCAGACCTTCTCGGAATGTACCTATACTGAATTCGGAAAGTGACGTTTCTTCGCTGAAAAAAAGTCAACTTTCCGAAGAAAATCATCGAATCATGCATTTTCAGAAGCCTGAATCGCACTGCAGATTATTATATTATAGGTACAGGCGTTCCGAAAATTGAATCCAAACGGAAAAAAATCTTAAAGAACCTAAAGTGTGAGTATTACTACATATAACAATAAAATATCTAATAAAGTACCTGTCTGGTTGTGGTGTATAAAGTAGTCATCGAGCGCGCATTTCTTTATAAACTCCCGTGTGTAGTCAAGTAGGTTGGATTCCGTGAGGACTGAGTCGACGTAGTCAGGTTCCGCGATCGCTAGCACGTAGTCCAACCAAACTCCTTTGCTGGATTGGCCCTGTGTGTATTTATAATGGACTTACAGGCTTATGTGTCAAACATGTGTTTTTAGAGTGACAAGAAAGACAATCACATTTGAAATGCTTCACAAAATGTAAACATTTTACTGTCTTCCAGGCGCTATCTTGCCCGAAATTAACAAAGCTTGAAAAATGGTAAAAATATTGATAAAATAAATGAATACTTTATAATACTAGCATAATCGTAAAAACATCTACTTATAGATTTTTAACTTAACTCTTCAATTCGAATTATGGACCCGTAACCGGATTACGGGTCTTACTCTAGCCGTGCTCTTACGAATTGAGTTACCGAGCAATCTATAACACGTATAAGTATAAACTATGACGCATAAAATATAGTGTTTGCAAAAATTAGAACTCAAAATGTTCCCGTGTTTTCTTTCTGGTTTTATATGTATTGGTTTCGGGTGTCATACGTTAGATCAAAGATCATTAGATCAACGTCACTAGATCAACTTTCATATGGTATTTCATCATCATTTTTGACAGTAATTTTTTTTGTTTGTCCAGCGGAGCTAAAAAGGTCGCTATTGCAGATTCACAATAATCTGATTCACGGGAGAATCGTATTGATATTCAGCTAAAGCAATTCCTCTTTAATTACGTCAAATGTTAGCTGAATTGTACGCAATTCCCGCAATTCAATTCACATCAGAATCACATACTAGGCCTTAAATTGCCACACGAAAAAAAAAATCCGGTTGGTTTTAATTTAATATTGCATCGTATTATTACTACTAATACTCTGTAAATAAGTATTTGATTTTTAAGTAAGTATTTAGTATGTTTTAATAACAATAACAAACATACTTACCTAAATAATATTTGATTGACACTTAGTGCAATTCCAATTAATAGGTGGCCATTTTATTTTACGATTCTCCACAAAACTATCAAACAATAAGATTGATATTGCCGGTACGGAATTGTCAACTTTGTGATTTCTAATACGAGATCTCGCCGTGATCATATTGTGAATCTGCATTAGCGACCTTTTTAGCTCCGCTGGTAACTTTGAATCGATGAAACGCCAAAGCATTCTTATTTCTATAGTACCTTAAAGGTGATAGTGAAGTTCTGGTCGATAGGGAACCGTGTGTTTCCGTCGGAGGATTTGAAGAGGGCGCGGCAGCCCGAGTTCGAAGGGCAGTGCTGGATGGGAACTGTTGTCTGGAACTTTTGGTTGCTAGAATCAACCGCCAATACCGCCTCTATACTGCTTTCTGGATACACAGATAAACTTAAATTGTACAAAACTTAGTTGTGCTTTCACAAAAATCAAAATAAGGGTTCCTTGTCAAGACTACAGACCCCTAAAAAGGATGAAAAGGATGCGATTTGAATGAAACTGAAGGACACATCTACCGTTAAATTGTTCAGTGATTGGGTAATTTTGCTTACTATGAGAACCTCTTGACATTGACATCTTGACATCTTGGCTTCTCAATATAAGAGATTGGACAGGAATTAAGAAAGCGGAAGATCTGTTTAGGCTAGCACAAGACAAAGAAAAGTTGGCAGGATGACAGCTAACCTTCAGTAATGGAAAGGCACTAGAAGAAGAAGAAGAATGAGAACCTCCCTGTCATTAGACAGCTTCACGAGTGTTTAATTTCAAAGATAACTCAACTTAAACCACCTAACCACAAGTATAAATCAAATCAAATCATTTATTGTTCCAAAAATAGCATACATTTATAGTGTAGGTAGATGATTATAATAGGTAGGTAGTTATACTTAAAAACAGGGGTACAAAAAGGGTAGGTATAAGAGTGGGTATAAGTATAAGGCCTTACCAGGCAGTTCCGGCTGATAATAATGCATCACCAGGTAGTAAAAGCCAGGCACCGGTACTTTCCCTTCGATCACGACGTTGTCTGCATTCGGAGTGAGGTATATAACAGCTGTAGAGTTGTCTAGTATAGATGGGGCCTGTTGGTCTCTGTCGCCGCCAACACCAGCTTCTATCTCGATCTAGAAATCATTATTTTAGTGTTAATTACCTACTATGGTATAAATAATTGTATTTTGTTATCATCTATGATCATGACTTTCGACCAAGATTCAGCATTCGAACACGATTAGGGTTCGAATATGGTCGTGCATCAATAGATTTTTAATTTCTAAAAATGTTTAGCTCAAAACGGTGAGGGAAAGCATAGTCATGAAATGTGTTAGTATTCTAACTTGCAAACTGTCGCGGTCTCCACTTGAGGTCGGTTACTTTGGTGTTCTACAATTCTACATCATACACTAAACATGCAACACTAGCACGTTGAGTACTACCGATTAGGCGTTGCTGCGGCCTACTCTTTCAACGGCCACCTTAGAGCGTGGCAGTGAATGAATTATACACTACACTCTAAAACGCTTTTTGTTTGGCTTCCATTTCTACAATGACAGTAAGGCTGGTTTTACTGTCACGCGTACCGTCGGCGCTGATAGGCGAGTGACCTTTATTACAATGAAATAAGGATACTGATTGTTTAGCAGAAATGGCTACGCTGATTGCTCTCGTCAGTGCTGGACAATCAGTATCCTTATTTCACTGTAATAAAGATCACTCGCTTATCAGCGCTGACGGTACGCGTGACAGTAAAACCAGCCTAAATGCATTCAACACTAGAAAATAAAGCTTTGCGTTTTCCCCTTCCACAAGAGAACAGCAAGTTACCTTCTTAGAGTCAACAGCGGCGGCAAACACAGCGGGCTCGCATTTTCCGTTGCGCCGTAGACAGTACGGACGCGGGGTGATGTAGTCCAGTTTCCAATCTGACTCCGGCATAGCTACGATAGACTTCACACCGGCTAACGTCCCCGGCTCCGCCTAAAAACGAGTGTTTTTATACATTGAAGCTCCCTCTTAACGCGTTTAGTGACCGTAACGCGATGTTGCGGCGCTCTCCTCTCCTCCTCAAAAAGTATCCCTACTGGTAGAGATACCTGGAAAAAAATCCAACTATCCCTAACAGTAGGGATACTTGGAACAGGCCAAAAATCGGCCTAGCAACCCGCATTAGGCTGCGTTTCCATTGACGCGGAGTTGGGCGGAGCGGTGCTTAGCGGTGCATGAACTGACCAATCACATGTCAAACGAAGAAATCGGAACGCGGCAAAATGCACATGATTGGTCAATTCATGCGCCGCTAAACTCCGCTCCGTTCAGCTCCGTCTCAGTGGAAACGCACCCTTAGGGCCTCTATTAATAAACTCCGCTCAATTTCTGTCAAAGTTGCACCACGGATTTAACTATTACCATCCTTTTTTGTAAGACAGATAAGGACGGCAATAGTTAAATCCGTGGTGCAACTTAGACACAAGTTGAGCGGAGTTTATTAATAGAGGTCTAGATGTTTCACATCAAATACAGTCTTACCATAAAAGTGACGACATTATTAGCGTCCTGTACATTGAAGACCTTGACTTTAGCCAGTTCGTCGAGCACGACCAGCCGGCACGGCGTCGTGAGCGGACACTCGTTCAGATTCAACACGGCCGTGTCATCACGCGCGTCTCCCGACTGGAAACTGACCACTACCACTCCTGAAACATAAAATTCTGTTGAGATACCCGATCTAAAAAAAAATTGAATCAAGGCCTACTTAGCATCTTACTCAGGGAAGGTGAAACCAGAGGGTAGAAAAACAGGTGCGATAGATGGCGTATTAACTCTCTGAGAATGTATTTAAGTTTTAATTAAGATAGATAGCACTTTGTTTTTTACTCTACCTAAGCTTTCTGTCATAACTGTATTAAATAAATTAATTAATTAAACAGATGCCAAATACGCCATAAGCCGAGCATAACTGGTTTAACATTAATGTTCTGAAACTTATTACTCGTACGGGACACATTTTACATTGGAAAACTAAGCTGGAGCACCGCGGATTTCACTGTCTCAAAATTAAAGGTCACGTACTCGACGATCAGCACATAATTTGAACCCTCAGTAAGGAGTCATTCAATCACTCTAATATGAAGTTACCTTTAGGTTCATAGTCGCTGTCGTCACTAGTAGCGTTGTCATAACCGATGCTGACACTAGTGCTGACAGACGTCACTTACTCTACGATCAGAGATAATTTGACCCCTCAGTAAGGAGTCATTCAATCACTCTAACATGAAGTTACCTTTAGGCCCATAGTTGCTGTCGTCACTAATAGCGTTGTCATAACCGACGACGCTGACACTAGTGCTGACAGACGTCACTTACTCTACGATCAACTCATAATTTGACCCCTCAATCACTCTTACCTTTAGGCCCATAGTCGCTGTAGTCACTAGTAGCGTTATCATAGCCGATGCTGACACTAGTGCTGACAGACGTCACTCTACGATCAACACATAATTTGACCTCTCAATCACTCTTACCTTTAGGCCCATAGTCGCTGTCGTCATTAGTAGCGTTATCATAGCCGATGCTGACACTAGTGCTGACAGACGTCACTCTACGATCAACACATAATCTGACCCCTCAATCACTCTTACCTTTAGGCCCATTGTCGCTGTCGTCACTAGTAGCGTTATCATAGCCGATGCTGACACTAGTGCTTGACAGACGTCACTCTACGATCAACACATAATTTGACCTCTCAATCACTCTTACCTTTAGGCCCATAGTCGCTGTCGTCATTAGTAGCGTTATCATAGCCGATGCTGACACTAGTGCTGACAGACGTCACTCTACGATCAACACATAATCTGACCCCTCAATCACTCTTACCTTTAGGCCCATAGTCGCTGTCGTCATTAGTAGCGTTATCATAGCCGATGCTGACACTAGTGCTGACAGACGTCACTCTACGATCAACACATAATCTGACCCCTCAATCACTCTTACCTTTAGGCCCATAGTCGCTGTCGTCATTAGTAGCGTTATCATAGCCGATGCTGACACTAGTGCTGACAGACGTCACTCTACGATCAACACATAATCTGACCCCTCAATCACTCTTACCTTTAGGCCCATAGTCGCTGTCGTCACTAGTAGCGTTATCATAGCCGATGCTGACACTAGTGCTGACAGGCGTCACGTACTCTACAATCAGCACATACTGTCCCGGTGGATCTATCTTTATGTTGTACGCGAGTTCGCTTTGGTCCACGCTCAGAAGAGGAATGGTGTTTGCTTCGGCGTTGATTTCGTTTAATTGCTGCGAAAATAAGGTTTTAAAGTAGAATTATTGGTGTTCTGTTATGTTCTGATTGTTATTTATATACCATAGCTTAAATGGGTGCTAAAGTTGCAAACTCTTTTAATTGACATGAGAGTGTCAAGAAAATTATCTCATTTTCTATATTGACAATTGCATTTTTTTAATTGAATGGCGTTGTTCAATCAAAAAATAAATGTTTAATCAAAGGGGTAGTCGTCCAATTGACTGGCTAATTCAACCAGTTGGCTGAGACATCTAACTTTTTAAATATTTTCGTACCTGAGGATTATCGATATAGTTAGTAACGCCGGTAGTCAGTCCACTAATATCAGCGAATGGCCTGCCTTGTAGGCTCGGGTAGGCGAAGTGGCGACACAGTGAGTTGTCGCCGACTTCGCACGGCTTGTCCACTTGCTTGGTCAACACTGTCGCTTCGTAGTACGCCTCGGGGATTAGGACGAAGTAATCCTGGAAGAAAAGGATTTGTTTATCTATGCGGATGTTAAAGGAGTTATGTTTGTAATTTTGGATTTCACATCCAAGATATATGAAAATCCTGGATGTTACCTTTATGAGCTTTGTCGATACTTGTGTACCTGTGTGTTTCAATTTTAACAGAATTTTATAAGTAGAGGGGAATATGTTTTTTTATACAAAACTTTATATTTTGTCTTCACATGCCCACTTACTGTCGTAATTGAACATGCACATAACTGTAGGTACAAATACGACACTTACAATCATGATCTCCTTAGTGGTTTTGATGGTGATCGTCCAGTTGCCCGGGTTCATAACGAAAGGTGCTGGAGTGTTGCTCTTCTCTCCCGATACTGTCACTAGTTGAGGTTGAATCGTCGGTCGGAGGTATACGTTGAACCTAGACAAGATAGGAAATAGTTGTTCAGCCAATAAAAAGCCGCTGCATACGTAACGTGTTTTTCTCGTCCCGCACGGAACGTGACGATTTCTTGACATCGTTTCATATAAAAATATAGTACCTAACAAAGTACACGTAACGAGAAATCGGACGGGACGGGACGGGATGGCAGGTGAAAAATCATCGTTATGGACCTTAGTGTTCTGTGTTAAGGACGATGTTATGTCACGTCTCCGTCCCCTCTGAGGTTTTATCCCGTTACGTATGCAGCGACCTAAAGTTCTTTAATTCTTGATTCTTAATTCAAATAATAGCTCGCGACCACAAACTTATTGTGACTCAAAATATCGCTTCCTACCATTCCAATCCTCCCGTCCCCTTCCCTCTCCTCATGGGTAAGGCTGAAAAACAGTGTCTGGTTTCAACCAGGCAAAAGCTGAGCTCTTGCCTTTTCAGCAGGCGGACAATGTTTTAGTTTTTAGTACTTACCTAGTTAGTTAATTGTCATTTTTATTGTCCGTGTACCTAATTGCTGAATAAACTGTTTTCTTTCTTTCTTTCAAAAATTTTGCAACAATTATTATAGGTACCACTAAAGTTATTTAACTATCTTGGTAATAGAGTGAATTGGTAGAGTTAGTTTTATTGAGTAGTGACTTTTTCTTACTATCTAAAGTAGGGGTTTAAAGTAAAGACTATTTTTATTAAGCGTTCAATCTGACCGTGACTCCTACGTCATTTTAAGTAAAGTTAGTTTCTTAGAAGAGCTTTACATCTGGGTTTCTTCGCTGAATTTCGAAACTACTGAACCTAAAATCCGACTTAGCCTTCATAGCCAGGTTGGCCGAGTGGTCTAAGGCGCCAGATTTAAGCTCTGGTTCCCGAGAGGGAGCGTGGGTTCGAACCCCACACCTGGCATTTCTTTTTCATAATTTAGCATAACTTTGATCCTAGATTTTACTGTACATTTTTTGCGAAATAGAACTAAAATATAATAGTGTTTACGAATAGCATGTTCTCAAAGTTCCAGAAAGCTTGAAGTAGAACTAGGTCATATTATAGGTCACCTAAAGGGCGTAGAAACTAGCCTGCGCGCAGATGCGAGGATTTGGCGCCAAATTCCAACGGAGAAACTTAAAGTAACGCATCACGCAGACGCAAACGTTAAGCGGCAAATTCAAACGAGCTAGTATCCTTTCGTCTCGGGTTAAATAATTCTATTATATTGCTTGAATAAGGACTTGTGTCACCATATCCAAGTAAAGTTTTGATTGGTGACGGAGTTACTGGGCAAGTAAAAGTAACCAATAACCAAAACTAATGACGATTTAGATGGGGGACGTCGGATTCTAAATAAGTCAATTGAGTATTTAGGTGAAAATCTGAAAAAGTGTGTTTTTTATGCTACTCAGTTGTAGTGAAAGCTGTGGGCAGGATACTCTTTACTTTAACCAACCAAGATAAAAGATACTTACGCGATCGTTTTGACAGTTTGAGACCAATTTGAGGTTTGAGACAATCAGCCCGCAGTGTTGCACTTTTATATTTATTTAGGTAGATAGTAACAAAAACTTACTTCTGCTGTATATCGACGAAACTCTCTGGGGTGATGATGATTGTGGCATGTACGTTGTCTTGCAGTGGGTTGGCGTACTTTAGCACCATCCGGTATAGAGACGACTTCGGGATTTGCACCACGTTTATCACTTCGTTCTGATAATAAATATAGTCAAATGTATTCGAGAGCAGCGTCAGAATAAAGCGATCTGAGACATCTGGCATGGCGATCTAAACACCCTATAGTCGGATTGCTCATTATACGCATTAAAATTGACGATCAAAATGTAATTTTTCATATATTTTTAGTTCGTACAATGAGCAATTCGACTATAGATTCTAGGGTGTTTACATCGAACGGTCCTAGAACGATCTAAACACCTAGATTCTAGGGTGTTTAGATCGTTCTGGGGCCTAGACCTAGAAATAGGATTCATCCAAGCTAAAACAGAATATCTCTTATAATAAAGAAAAATAATGGCTTGCGAATGGCTTTAATAAAAATCTATCATCCAAATTGTAAACGCACATAACGCTGCTTAATTTCAACGATCAATCAAGAGTGTGGTCAAACCTATTTTAGTTAAAAAAAAAAGAACGTCTAGGCAAGCTACGCCACGAGTGCTTCAATCTAAGAAAAACCCACCTGCAGCACAGAAAACACCACATATCCCTTCCACGAGTACCCCGGGAACGTCTCCTCGGAGTTCCTATATCTGACCGGTCCCGACTGAGTCACGCCATCTTCGACCTCATATTGGTACTGGTGGAGCGTTGGGAAGTAGTGTGCTCGGATGGGACGGTCGCAACGGCGCCCTTCTACTCGGGAGTGGCAGCGACATTGTCCTGTTAGCTTGTCGCAGTTGTTGTCGATTGAACCGCCAACGTCACAGTCGCAAGCTAGAAGAAAACATTTTCTATGATAATGTTGCTATCCGTGCAATATTATTAAATCGGTTCCGAGATCTTTAATTAATAAACTAATAAACTAACTTTGGCTTTTTAAGGGTCTTATTTATAAACTTGAAAACTGGTTAAATAATGCTCAAGTTTCACCCTGTCACTTTCTAACACTATCTAACAACAAAGGATGGCAATTGTTTAAAAAAAGTGTTTCAATTTTAACAGAATTTTATAAGTAGAGGGATAAGTGTGTAAGCAATAAAGAACTATTTCTTCTTTTACGAGCAGTCACAGAAAACAGTTTACGGCCTACACTATACTTATTTTATTTATTTATATTTATTTACGTAATTAATCAATGGCTTCGTGGAGTGCGGAAAAGAATTCCATATAGCGGAGAAAAGACTGTATGTTTTACATTAAGTAACACATGATTATTTTAATTTATCAATACTATTGTTATTTTAGCCTATATTGTCTCTCTGCACGCACACTACTCAAGCGTGCAACCGAATACGTTTAGTCTGCAGACGGTGGAAGTCATTAGTTGTACTTATGAGTGACTTGCACTCGCACTGTCCACTGCTAGTTGCATACTCCTAGTCTGCCCGCTTAAGTATCACCGCTTATTTGTCGAATACTTCTCTAAGTAACTGTTGCAAGTGACAGTATGCTTTTATATACTCACGGGTGCATCCGAACACATTGTTAGTCTGCAGTCGGTAGAATCCGTCGCGGCACTGGTTGCAAGTGCGAGCGCCGACGTGCGACTTGCACTCGCACTGTCCACTGCGAGTGTTGCACGCTCCTAACCCGCCCACTGTGCCAGCTAAGTGACAGTTGCATTCTGGAAATAAGGAAATAAAATGTAGGTATAAACTTTCAATAATATACTGCGTATATTCTGAGATAATAATGGTCAGGTAGGAAATATAAGCCTAAGGGGGTGGACACACTACGTTTTCTGCAGTGCGCTTTTGAGCTGCACGTTCGCATTACGATTGTATCGATCAATACAAACGCGCGCTCGCAACGCGTTTGTTTCCATACAAAAGCGAACCGGAATTGCGTTTGTATCGATACAAACGCGTTGCAAAAAACGCAGTGTGTCCACTCGTCGTTGAATCACAATACATGGTTCTAAAAAATGAAATGAAATGCTCTTCGCGTAAATAGCGTGCCTCAGTAATAGAGGACCTTCTACACATTCAATCTAAAAGTGCAAAGTTTGTATTTTTAAAACTATTTAGTTATTCAACGACAAATTCAATAAGTATTCTAATTCTAATTCTATTAGCCCGTACTGTCCCATTGTTGGGCAAAGGCCTCCCCCCATAATAAGTATTAAAAAAAGGAAAATTTGGAAATATAGATAAGTTTTAGAAGCTGCGGGAGAAGACTAGTAACATTACCTTCGCATCCATATGGGTTGTACTCTTGCATGTTCCAGAAGAGAGGTTTACAGTCGTTGCAAATGCGGCCCTGCACTCTGTCCTTGCATTGACAGAGCTCTCCCGCCGGCACCGAGCCACACCCTGCAAACATACTCGTATTAAACTATTTACCCGGCTGACTGTCAAGTCACAGGGTTATGTAGATCGCGCGTTTCTATGCATGTTAGTGTTTATTACCGTATTGCTAACGGCTGGATGGATTTTGATGAATGAGGTATCGTTAGGATCGTCTCCCTCTCGATTGTGCTATAGGATACTCTTTGTTTCAATAAATCAATTATAGCGGCTAGAAAATACAACAATGTGTGAATTTTGAAAAAAAAATTTCGCTATCATTTAAAACCCGTGTCAAAATCAAGAGATCGGTGGACTGATATCAAATATATTTATATTTTTTATCTAACATGACATATTCGAAGATTAAATCTATTTTTAAAATATTTGAAAATCTATTTTTCGTACTGACCAGCAATGCTAGCGACCACACCGCGCGGATCGCAGTTACACTCCTCACAAGCCGGGTAGTTGTAGTATTGCTCACGACATCAATCTCACTTTAGAGTACATAGGACCTTATCATATCGCTACAGAGTTCATATTCGTACTGACCAGCAAAGCTAGCGACCACACCGCGCGGATCGCAGTTACACTCCTCACAGGCCGGGTAGTTGTAGTATTGCTCGCGACATCAATCTCACTTTAGAGTACATAGGACTTTATCATATCACTACAGAGTTCATATTCGTACTGACCAGCAAAGCTAGCGACCACGCCGCGCGGATCGCAGTTACACTCCTCACAGGCTGGATAGTTGTAGTATTGCTCGCGACATCAATCTCACTTTAGAGTACATAGGACCTTATCATATCACAACAGAGTTCATATTCGTACTGACCAGCAAAGCTAGCGACCACGCCGCGCGGATCGCAGTTACACTCCTCACAGGCTGGATAGTTGTAGTATTGCTCGCGACATCAATCTCACTTTAGAGTACATAGGACCTTATCATATCACAACAGAGTTCATATTCGTACTGACCAGCAAAGCTAGCGACCACACCGCGCGGATCGCAGTTACACTCCTCACAGGCCGGGTAGTTGTAGTATTGCTCGCGACATCAATCTCACTTTAGAGTTCATAGGACCTTATCACATCACTACAGAGTTCATATTCGTACTGACCAGCAAAGCTAGCGACCACACCGCGCGGATCGCAGTTACACTCCTCACAGGCCGGGTAGTTGTAGTATTGCTCGCGACATCAATCTCACTTTAGAGTTCATAGGACCTTATCACATCACTACAGAGTTCATATTCGTACTGACCAGCAAAGCTAGCGACCACGCCGCGCGGATCGCAGTTACACTCCTCACAGGCTGGATAGTTGTAGTATTGCTCGCGACATCGGTCGCACTTCACAGAGTCGAAGTTGGGCTTGCAGTGGCAAAGACCGGTGTCGTCACACGTGGAGCCGATTGAACCGGCTGCGTCGCAGTTACAAGCTGTGAGTACAAAATATTTATTTATTACTGGACGAATGGAATGTTAACTTCTGCAAAATGTGGGAATGTACCAAATGTATTTGGATATACCTCTGACTACCCTGTTAGACATCTTCAAAGGATCTAAATATGCCTAAAGATCTGAAAGAATGTCTACCGCACCTTGGGAATACAGCCAACATGTAATTTGGGTCAGAAGGTAACCATTTCTTTTGTAGTTAGAAAGTTTTGTTTTAGGAAACAGTAGATTTATTTTGAAGTAAAAAATAATTTCAAAGCATTTTTAGCTTTTGGAAAAAAGTACAGATAGCCTGAAAAATGACATGAGTAAAATAAACAACTTGATCTTAATGGACACTATTTCCCACCAGGAACATTTTTTCCAAAGTACTCGTATTTGTACTTCGTACCAAATCAAATTGTAAGTTTTTGCAATAATTCAAAAAAACATCCCTCACATATTCTATGAAATTAGGAGTTGTACAAATTACGTCGCGACGTAATACCAAATAGTGAAAAAATCTCATACTAGCTAGACACTCAGATCGAAGGTCAAGGTACCTACTACAATCCGCCAACACAGTTAAAAAATAAGTTTAGGTAAACTCACACAAGCAGTCCGGATACTTGTAGAAGCCGGGCGAGCATTGGTTGCACTGCTTTCCTCCGAAGTTCGCCAAACAGTTGCACTTGCCGTCCACGGAACAACTCGTCGAGGTCGACCCTGTGGGGTCGCAGTCGCACGGCGAACAAACGCGTTCGCGCCCGCGGACTTCCATGTAGTACCTGGAAAGATAGCCCTGTTATAACAAGACACCTTTGGTTTCCAGACACCTTAGGTTTCGGATTCGACCAAACTGTCATCTTACTCTCAGAGTAGTATCTTCAAACTAAGTAACTCGAGCTCCAGAGACCCAAGATACAGGCTTCTTGCCTAGTTTGGGCCTCACCGAAACTGATAAACTAGTGTAAGGTAATTTTGGCAATAAATATTCTTTATTATTTTTTATTCTTTAGTTATTCTGTTAGCCGACAGAATTCGAAATACAATTGTTTAGAAAGCGCAACCGAACATTATTAGGTGCATTCAAATTATCCTGGTTATAAAGTGTCAACTTTATAATGTCAAAATATTCAAACAAACAGCAGATTAATCTGTGGTTTAATCTCCAGATAAAACGTAATCCAGTTTGGTAAAATCCAGCCTTAGTGATGATATAATGCTGATGACGATGATGAACAGCCTATAGCCTAAAAACCTTCCTCAAGAGTTTAGCTATCAAATACAGAAATAATTTTTCAAATCGGACTGGTAGTTCCTGAGATAAGCGCGTTCAAACAAACAAACTCTTCCGCTTTATTATTTAGTATAGATATAGATATTTTTTCGAAAAACTAAAGACTGGACTTCACGTAACGTCAATTTTTTCAAGTTGTTCAAATGGCAAATAAATAAAAAAATCCTTACCCAGAAATGCACATATCACAGCGCGGTCCTCCAAAACCGATTTTACAGATGCACTGTCCTGTGACGTCATCGCAGATGCTAGGCTCCGTACCACTGGTGTCACAATTGCAATCTAAGAAAACCAATTTATTAATAACATATCTTACACTCATTTACATAAGGCTTATTTCACCATCTCCAAGTAAAACCTTGATTAGTTACTGCCTCCATAACGTTACTCAATTGGAGAGTGCATGCTAATGAGTCTACTGATTTCAAACAAAAATAATTTTCCAAATCGGTCGAGGCGTCTTCGAGTAATCGGTGAACATCTTGGTGAACATACATAAAAAAGCACAAAAACAAAGATTCTGACGAATTGAGAACCTTCTCCTTTTTCTGAAGTTCGGTTAATAATGTTGTAACTTACGTTTGCAAGTAGGGTAGTTATAATATCCCGCCTCGCATTGGTTGCAAGTGCGCCCGCTGTATTTGCTCTTGCATGTACAGTTACCGGAATCCTTGTCGCACACGAGAGACACTGAGCCTACTGAGTTGCACTCGCAATCTGAGGAAAACAACAATCAAATTGAAAACTTTTGTGAGTTACACTTGACATTATAATAACTTGGAATTCACGTAAAAATATCATCTCGCATAAGAGATGCAACCGTAAGGAGTATCGGCATAGGGTTGTCATTAGATGAAAACTTACTTTTACACTCAGGAGAGTAGTATCCATCTTCGCAAATCTCGCACGAGTTGCCAGCATAGTTATATTTACAAGGACACTGAAACACAAGTGAAATAATATGTACATCGAAGTTTTTAATTTCACAACAACTTAATATAGGATAAGGTTCTTAAACAATGTCAAAGTGATCTATATGATCTTATTAAATAAACATGCTTTTAGGCCTCTATCAATAAACTCGGATTAACTTCTGTCAAAGTCGCGCCAAGGATTTAACTATTGCCATCCTTTTTTGTTAGACAGTGACAAATAAGGACGGCAATAGTTAAATCCGTGGCGCAACTTTGACAGAAGCTAATCCGAGTTTATTAATAAAGGACTTTAGAGTGCAGTTATACTACAGGCTACACGATTTTTCAGTGGCTCGTTACAACAAAACAAACAAAACAAGAATTATATCAATTATCAAGTACTTACAATGCCTTATCAGGTTGCAACAAGGTTGCAAGAGCACGGCTTGCAGTTGGGGTAGTCGAAGTATTTTTACTCTTTGCGTGTCCTCTTTACAGTTACCGGTGAAATAGTGAAGATGGCAGTTACACAAATATATCAAGTACTTACAATGCCTTCAGTTGGCGTACAATGCTGCCCCTCAGTCCCGTTCAAGTTGCAAGTGCAAGGCTTGCAGTTGGGGTAGTCGAAGTTTCCGTGCTCTTTGCGTGTCCTCTTTAAAATTACCGGTGAAATAGTGAAGATGGCAGTTACACAAATATATCAAGTACTTACAATGCCTTCAGTTGGCGTACAATGTTGCCCCTCAGTCCCGTTCAGGTTGCAGTTGGGGTAGTCGAAATATCCTTACTCTTTGCGTGTTATCTTTATAGTTACCGGTGAAATAGTGAAGATGGCAGTTACACAGAATATATCAAGTATGTACTTACAATGCCTTCAGTCGGCGTACAATGCTGCCCCTCAGTCCCGTTTAGATTGCAAGTGCACGGTTTGCAGTTGGGGTAGTCGAAATATCCGTACGCGCACGAGTCGCAGTTCGGTGGCTTGTATTCTTTGCGGCACTCGCAGCGACCACTCTCTTCCTCGCAGTTACCGGTCGAGTAATGGAGGTCGCAGTTACAGGCTGAGAATATAATTTATCTACATTTAATATTATAAAGAGGAAAGATTTTTTGTTTGTAACGAATAGGCTCCGAAACTACCGGACCGATTTCATAAATTCTTTCTGCATTCGATAGCTAAACTCTTGAGGAAGGTTATAGGCTACTTTTCATCATCATCATCACCACTACATACCATCACTACGGGGGTAACGCTGCGAGGGCGCTGCTAATCGTTAATAATATATCATAATTTCATACTCACGTTGGCAAACATCGATCTCATGCCACCGCTTGCCGTACGGGCGGTAGTAGGTAGCCTGGCATTTGTTACAGTTGATGCCTTCAGTATGGTGCTGACAGTTCCTACAGACTCCGCCGCCTTCGTACCGACCGTGGATGTCCAAAGAGAGTCGCTTCTCGTCCACTTGTGGGTCGTATTTGCATTCAGAGCTGTGGTTGTGGCAGTTGCACGCTGGAAAAAATTACAGTAGGTATATCAATATCCAGCAAGACGTAGGCTATACGCGTTGTGGCCTAAAGCTGTGAGTCTGATTAAAATCACGGCTTTAGAGCAGTGTTCCGCAAACTTTTACATCTAGAAAATCGAAAAATTTTGGAGTAACGCCATATATGAAAAAACATTTTTTAATGCGAAACATAGGTAAGCTTGTTTAGTTGATCATTATGATGTTCAAATTCAGAGTAGCTTAACTGATAGGTAACCTTATTTTTAATACAGTTGCTCAAAAAGTGGCGTATTGCAGGGACGTATAGCGTTCGGGAAGTGGGCTATTACACACTCGTGCTTTTTTTTTACCTTTCCCGCACTCGTGCGTTCTCTTTCCCAACTGTCAAAATAATGTCTATTAAAAAGAAAAACCAACCATGAAGTTTTTACTAAAAAAAATCATAGAAGTTTTTATGATTCATGCAAATACGTATATTTCTAAAAAGAAGCTAAAAATTTGTTTTTTATATCAGATTTAATGATTTGATTGAATGAGTTAGGTTAGGTTTCATTTCATTTCATCTCATTAAATTTCATTTTCATTTCATATCAATAAAAAAATTCTACTGAAGACTTGGCTGTATGGGCATAGTTCCCTTTGCCTACCAGAATCAATGAAAAAAAAATCTCATATTCTACGGTTGGCGCCATTTTCTAGATTAAATTGCTTCATTTTTTCGCAACTGTATTAAAAATAGTCGTTCAGTACACGTTCGGAACCGTCATTGCAACTTGTCCCGACTGTCAACCCTCGCCTTCGGCTGCGCCTCGGCTCGGGTAGACATTTATCGGAACTCGTTGTAATGACAGCCTTTCCGAACTTGTACTGAAATATACTATTTTCCAAGGCACACCAACTAATGACCACGGTACACCAGTGTGCCGCGGCACACCTTTTGCGGAACACTGCTTTAGAGTATACTGAGGATCTATTTATAGATATTGCCCGAATACTGAAACGCTACTTAAATATTTGAGATACTTATCTATTCGAGACGTTCTTACTTTTCAGAAGTGTATACAAAAATGACAGTTAACGTCAATGATAAACACCACTTAAACCAACCAGCGTTTCGTATTCGTTTCGTAGCGTTTAGTATTCCGGTGACAGTCCTATAAAACTCACGTTCGCAAGCAAACCTATCCCAGTGCTGCGAGATCCTCCATTTCTTCTGCTCAAAGCCGTGACAGCACTGGGCACATTGCGGTCCACAGGTATGGTGCTGACAGCGACACATCAAGATGTTGGAGTCAGCGTTCGCGTCGGCGGGATCGCACGTGTCAGCGTGTCCGTTACACATACACCGCCCGCCGATACTGATGTCTTTGATACTGTAGAAGTACTGCAAACAATGGAGCATTGAGCAACGAGAATTCAGTATGGTGCTGACAGCGACACATCAAGATGTTGGAGTCAGCGTTCGCGTCGGCGGGGTCGCATGTATCAGCATGCCCGTTGCACATATACCGCCCGCCGATGCCGATGTCTTTGATACTGTAGAAGTACTGCAAATGGGATTAGTTTGAGCAACGAGAATTCAGTATGGTGCTGACAGCGACACATCAAGATGTTGGAGTCAGCGTTCGCGTCGGCGGGGTCGCATGTGTCAGCGTGCCCGTTGCACATACACCGCCCACCGAAGCTAATGGAGGCTTATATCCATCAGTGCTGTCAGTGATGATGATGATGTTTTTAGAAGGAAGAAACCCTCTTAATCCTAGATAGGCACAGGAAATTCATGATAAACTTACTCGTCTTGTCACAGTAGGGTCCTGCCTCGCGACAGACATGAGATGTCCCAACAAATTCTTTGTCCGCAGTAAGCGCAGTCGCACGTTGGTAGCCCTAGTCCACTCTTGGAGTATCGACGAGTTGAAGTACATGTTTGCTGATGGCCGGTAGTTTAATAGAGATATTGGTATCTGAAATACATAGATTAAATCACGTGCCTTTCCCATATCGGTAGGCAGACGGATTTCCGTTACGAGTATCTGAATTATAGTCGGGTATATTATGAGTTAATTTAGTGTCTTCTGAAGCGTTCTGTTGTTCATACTATTTCATACTAGTTCAAGTCACTACTCCATGACCGTACAGGCCGTCGCTTAACCTCCATTCAAGAAAGATTATGCAAGGTGCATGAGCGTTCAATTGTATGAGCTAGTGACTAACTTAGTAGGTAGGTACAATCACTTCGCTCTGAACTAAGACTTTTCGATTCCTTCAACTGTTTAACTCATATAAGACCTCTAGAGAATTTGATTAGGGAACAAAGCCAACATAAAAGGCCGATCTGCCTATAGTCACACAGACTCTGCCTCTTGAGGCGACTTTACAAAATATCACAAGTTATTTTTTGTCTGTAACATAACATAGTAACAGCGATATATTCCTAACGACCGCCCTGGCCCAACCCATCAGTGGGTTCGGTGGGATTTTTTTTCCCAACGACCCAGTCGGCCAGCCGGCCTAACATGTGCAACATTAAGAGATATATCTCGATCGGTCGAACTAAGGCATACGTAAGAGCAGTTTAACCGATCGAGAAGTCTCTTTTCTCGACTCTCGACGTTGCACGCCCTTACACGCCGACACGCCGACACAGTGTTAGGCCTACTGGTAATGGTTTCAAAGTACAAACCTCCCCTCCTTCCAAAGGCACGATCTTGGAGTACTCGGTGCTGCAGATAACAGAATCGTCTTTAGTGATGGGCTGGATACTTTCCTTGCCGAAGTATCGTTCGCAGTCTCTGTAGAAATCAACATTATTGTGAACAGCGGAGCTAAAGTGGCCACTTTTGATGAAACATCCGATTTTTCATCTAATAAAACATCTAATTTCTCATTAAATGTTTCATAGATGTTTGAAACACCTAATTTTTCATCAAATATTTCATAGATGCTTCATAGATGTTTGAAACACCTAATTATTCATCAAATATTTCATAGATGCTTCATATATGAAGCATCGATGAAACATCTATGAAACAATTGATGAAAAATTAGATGTTTTATTAGATGAAAAATCGGATGTTTCATCAAAAGTGGCCACTTTAGACCCCCAGGAAAGCGATTTTATAGTAAAGACAGAAAAAATATAACTCAAACGCATCTGAAAGTAAAAGCAGTCTAAAGAATAATTTGGGAATTTATCGGTTACAATTATAAGTCGAGTGTCATTAGAGTTGATTCAGAAGGGCTAAGCATCTTGTAGGTTTTCAGTAAAGTTTAGTTTAAAAACTTCGGAGTTCGGACTCGATCATATACATATAGCATGGGTGTAATATTTGTCACACCAGTAGTATTATTATATGTTCTGTTACACCAGTCAGTATTGTATAAAAGTTTCTTGACACTTCTAAAGCAGTTTTATTATTACACAACTCAGAACCTTCTCAGATAAAATAAATACGTACTGAGGTGAGTCCGAGAAGTACATCCAAGGTTTGAAGGTCTTTCCGTAGTCAGTGGACTTCTCGAGAGCCCAGAGGCCTGGTCGGGGCGAATTGCCCATCCGCACAAACACGTATGCCACGTGAAACTCCTGGAAGCAGAAAACAGGCGCTGAACGTTTTAGTATATGATGATTGTTTTTCTTTAAACGGATTTCTATATTAACGCTTTCAGTGCCTTTGCATTGATCGGGAACAGGCTATCCTGCAGCGCTCTCCTTCGGCAGTGCACCGCAGAGCCACGCTTGACATGCGTAGAACAGCCAGTTCCTATTTTCTGTCTATCTGTAGGTTTGCTTATTATGGTAGAATCTTCCAGCAGTTACCAATACTCGAAGATAGAATATATTATGTAGAAACTGGTCATAGGTCAAGTTTAACTTAAGACACACGAATCTAGGAATGAGCACGTACTGTCATAAGCTGATTTTGTTGATAACGCAGAAATGAATTTCTCAAAAGCATTAAAATCCAGAAGTTTTTTTTTATTTTAATTCGATGACCTCACCCTTTGATACTTATTTACTGGGCTCACATATAAATGTGTTTATCGTTGACGGCAGATATCGACACCCACGGTATCCGTCTGTTCGTAGCTTGACGACATGATAATTTGGTTGTGGTTGATAAACTTCCCAGCCTAGGCTTTCGGTTTCGACTAGCAGACTCATTATTAATTATGTAAACCGCAAATAAGTTATTTATAAAAAAATCCTTAATTAGGTAAATGCCAATAAGTAGGTATAGATACCTACCTATATTTTCAAAATGAAAAACCAACATAATTTTTAGAATTTATACCTATACTCCTATAAGTTACCTATTATATGCCTTTCAACAACTTGAACAAAAGGCGCCGGCTGGTATAAATAAACGTTTTTATTTGCAGAATAAACGATGAAACTTCAACTTGTAGGTAAGCGTAAACCATAAAAATCACACATCATGGCTGAAGATCGAAACGCAAGCAGAAAGTAGCATCTTTCGCAAGAGTACACCACGGCATTATATTTCATTACATTTGCAAAGCAGTCACTGGATTTATTGCTCGGAGCTAGGATAGTTGAACAGTGATTCTTACTGCGCTGGATATTGAACATTCTTTTAATTCCGCAATTGCATTTCATACAAATAGTTTTTCGCTAGGCAAGTAATATTATTTGTTTGTAGTCAGTATAATGTTCCCTCAAATTGAATTCCTTGGAGTAAGATATTTTAAATTGAATAAGATAACATGAATTGAAGTTTATTAGACAAACACTAGGTAGGTACTCACAATAAATTGAACTCAGCTATATCGCCATGCATATCAAATAATCATACGTTATTAATATTAGACTAAAACCCATTATTCATAATCACCTATCAAAATGTATGTTCATAGTAACTTGCTTGTATTTGTATACAAAAATATGGCAATAGATTTAGTAGCCAATTCCTCTACAATATTGTAAAAGTAAGTGCTTTATGAATAATAGGGATCCTAACATTACAATAACTGTAACTCTTATAATAGTCTTGCACAACAGGATAAGATAAAGTGTACCCAAATTCTGAAGTTTCATCGTTTCCTGCAAATGAGCTGACTTGCATCGTAAAGTCTATTATTAATTTTATGAGCCGAGTGAGGTAACCGGGGTCGATGCACCCGTGCACGCTATTCCTGGATCTAATCCCCCAAATAGACAACGATCCTCGGAGATACCGTGTAGCGCTTAAGGATTCTAATACAACAATTATAACATTATTACCCGGTTGACAGTAGACTTACTCCTATTTTTAAATGCAGACCTATCTGATCTAATGTTTCATTAGAAGCAAGCTTAGAGGTGTCCTAGACTTTAAAACATACCCTAAATGTGAACACTGTTCTTGTTTAAATCCATAAAATACCAGAATACTTAGATGCATTGCCACGATTGTTAGGAGTAAGTTCGAAGAAGTTTAACCTCTTAACAACAGTCCATCTTTCTTCGTTGTTTATACAGGATGTGATCTCTAGACATTAAATAATTAGAAACACTTATCTGATGGTGATGTCATCTGTCTGTGCCGAAACTTAAAGACTATGTGAATGTACGTTTTCGGCACATGTTAGCAATATGACGACAATAAACGGTCGAATATTTATAAGCCTGTTTAGTCAATACCATTTTTTAAAAGAATTCACCCTTAGTTCAGACATAGGACTTTGAGATTTATTCGTGTTTGTTAGATTGTAAATTAGCGTGGCATTTAGGAAGATTGTGATCTTACCTGTCCCAGGTCGATGGTAAGGTTGACCTCGTTGTATTTCATGCCTCGAGAGAGCGGTGGGCTCTGCCACCACGTCTCCATGCCGTCCACCGCGTACTCCGGAGGATGCTTTTTGGCATCGTTCGTCATGTTGCAAATATCGCACACCTGAAATCAGATATTACATTTCTAAAACTATCATCGATAGACATTGAAACTGGATGAAGACAATAGTTCTATTTGATTAGGTAGGTACCTACTCATTTAAGCGTAGTGTTCTGATTGCATCTAAATTAAACTTTAAGGTCGTTTGCCTGAAAATGCTAATTCTTAAGGTTTATCTAAAAGTTTAAATAATTACTACTTATTGAAAAACAACCTGACTGATCGTCTCAAACTATTAGAATTCGATAAAAGTCCAGTTTGTTCGGAGTTCGGTCGGCAGCTACAAATTAGAAACATTCCAAGCAGCGATTCTCTGAATTCGATAATACTACCAGGCTACCATTTGTAGTTTAGAATAGCTTACATACATGATAAAGATTTTGATCTTTGAACTTAATTCAATACAAAGAAGTACATTCACATTATCATAAGGCTTTTATCATCTTCGTGTTCAAAAAAAAAACAACAGACTTTTATTTGAAAGATTCAACAGCCCGACAAATTCGTCCATTCACAAAGCCCTTGTTCATTCTGTCCACGATGGCCGTAACTCGTTTGGACAACGGGAAAAAAGCCATTCAATTCAGGAGCTATTGTTCGTGGGCCAAAGTAAAACAAAAGAGGATTTAAAGATGGGCGGCGCATGCACATTTGGCTGCCACATGTCTGCAAAAACCCGCAGGAGCAGCCGAAACCGGCCCATCGTGACTTAGGCATGTTGTTTTGTTCTGTATCAGATTACTTCTTGGGAGAATATTAAATCAGTTGAATGTATTATGCTTGTATTTTATTATTTAGTAAAACTTACAAACAGATGTCCATGTTAAACTTTTTTTTGTAAACAACTAAGATAATTTAAGCTTTTCAATGCGTGTTCAGCATTTATTAAAACTTAAACTACTTTTTTTTAATCTAAGTAAGTTATATGAAACTGAATCGAATTGTTTATCGAGCAAGTTAATTGCTAGATGAACTGAAACTTGAAACCAAGTTGGGAATCTGCATAATTGCAGATTGATTATAATCACTTAGTTACTTATACTTACATAGGTATTACGTACGTAGTAGGTAGGTACTATTATTCTGTGATATTAGGTTTCAACTTACAAATTCGACTAACGCGTGTTTAGAGGTTTAGGTGGCGCCTCATAATTTGTATTTCGATTTATAACATTAAACTTCTTCTAATACTTAGATATTTTATTTAAACTCAATATTATAATTTAATTCAGCATAAAAAATAAATTGTCGATCAGCGCGCAGGTAAAAACGAAACGGGATTATTAGCTCGTCATAACCATAAGTTTATGGGGCTGATGTATCCCATAAATAGCAACGTTTATGGCTTTGTATTGATGCTTCTTGGACAAAAAGACTAGGACGTCTATAATAACTGAAAAGAGTAAACGCACACTGCAATTTTGTATAGGCGACCACCTTTTATCGTCTTCAACATTTACCAACTGTTTTCGCCCTAGGCAAATACATATCTTTACTTGCGGCTTTACAGCCGCAATAAAAATAAAAATAAAAATAATATAATATTGCATCAGCAATATTTGGCATTCATAAAAAGAAATACCTAGTTAAGGGTCTGTAGTTACAGATATCGATCTAGATAAGTAGCAAAATAGTAAAATTCGTTAATTCATTGAAGTAGGTACCTACCAAAGATAGCGAGGTCGAAATGTCAGATAGATAACTTTTCGGCAGCTACACAAAATCGTCACAGCGACATACTCTATTTTAAATATTAGTAAGTATTTCAGATAAATATATTAGTTCAGCTGTATCTATGACAGGAGTTCAAAGGTTTTATGATAGAGATAGACAAAAAACTATAATGTAATTGTAGGCACATTTAATTTTTCACTATAGATAGGTCTATCTCTCAATAGTAAGCCTGTATTAGACTACGCCGCGAGATGGATTTTTTATTAGCATTTGTACAACGAATAAGTTTACAAACAAATACAAAATCTTAAGAGTTCAACAACCGACGATTTTCGTCATAGTTGTTTGTAAATTAAGTGAGCTTTTGACACAATTAGTAGTGCCTCATCGAGCATCGAACCCGTTATCACGGGATGGGGCAACAGGACACGAGATAACTCTCTTATCGGTGCCTACCGCATGCCGGGAGCATGTTCCAATTATATGTGGCAACTTCTTTACAACAGTTTAGAATTTTAGCTGATAAGCTGAGCTAAAGGACATTACAATACGAGAACATTTTATTCTCAATGAGGGCGATAAGGCAGTAATCTGTACCAATAGTAGTACGAAATTAGTAACTGTAGCACTCTTATATCAATGAAGTTGCAATAAACACCTACAATAAAAAGCTTTTTGTTTTATTAGTTGCAATTTATTTTTATTAACATATTTTTCTAAGATATATGAGGCCACTGATGTTCATAAAAGTATTTTTTTTAGACTTGATTTAAAATTACGTTATTATTTAAGTTGCAAATTATAATCCTCGTAAAGTTTAAACGTACTAAATAGTTGCACACGGCTTTTAATAAAAAGCTCTGGGACTTACGTATAAAATGAATAAGTATGATATGAGTACTATGATAATACTTAAGCATAGATAATTATTTCTACTAGATGTCGAAGTATTCAAATCCAAATCCTAAAAGGGTCACGAGGATCACAAGATCAACAAACATACCTGTCCTTGAATCACGCGCTCATCGTGGTCGGCATTCGCGCCGACCAACTTGCAGTACAGCTCGGGGCCCTCATCCCCACAGGTCGCTGTGGCCGTGATCCTCTTCCCTGTGGCTAGATTGAAGTACGGAGGGGTCAGGATCTCTGATGATACCACGGGGAGGAGTAGTAAAACGGTGAGCGCAGTGACGCGCGCCATGTTAGTCGCGCGACGACCGGCCGCGTAATGCCGGCCCGCGCTATTGCCTCTCCCGTTGCGATAGCGATAGGATAGCTCCTACTAACTACTTCTATATTCTGCATTCTACCCGGCTGATTAAGGGATGAAGGAAAGGTTGCGGTTCCGGGAATTCTAATCGTTTTTTGTCATTGTAAACTTAATATCATAGAAAAGAACAACGTGCTCGTGGCGAACACAAAAGAAGAGGCGAAATACTTTTATTACGTTAGATCGTTTTACGCCTTTAGTACACCGACGCATTCGCATGCGGCAGCGAGTCGTTGCGAAATCATTGCGGTGCGAAACATCTGCGGAACGTTAGTACACTGCAGTTTATTCGCAAGGAAATGTCATTGTAATTTTCGTCTTTTCTTGAGTTTTCCTCCATGCAACCTCTTTTTTGTATGCATTTTTGTAATCAACATGCCCAACTAAATATAGTTCGGGATAATTTCGAACCAAATTCAATAATATTTCAATATTTTCGGCTTCCATTGTGCGAAATTCTGTCCTCACCGACAGATCGCGTTCGCATCGCATTGCGATGCGAAACTCCAATGCGAATCGGCTGCGTCGGTGTAACAGCCATTTCGCAGTTGCTTGCGAAACAATACAGACAAGGATGCAACTATTTCATCTAGCTATATGATAGAGCGAGACATAACACATGCGAAACATTGCCATACAACTTACAGTTTTTTCGTCGATTCGCTGCCGCATGCGAATGCGTCGGTGTACTAAAGGCGTTAATGAAATGAAAGCTGTAGACTTTATGTCACCTTCTACGATATGAAATAAGATTGTCATGAGATATTTATTGGCGCATTCTCGGCATTCATGCATCATTTTCATTTTTGAACGTTTATTTACACGATCTACTCATTTTTTTATTGTTTTACATATTTCTACAATGTTAACAACTCATTGCAATAGGCAATATGCATCAATTTTTTTTATGGTTTTAAACGATAGGTTATATCGTTAAATAACCGTAACAAAAATTCCAGCGCCGAAAAACTAAAATTTTATAACAAAAATAATTTTTAAAATTTATCAACATTTTCATGCACTTGAAACGGACGTGACGTCACAAGTCACCAAAATTACACGCGCTTGTAGGTAGAAAAAAAAACTTTCTGTCGAGTTTGAAGGAGTGTGACGTCACAGCATACGTGACAAATAGCGTTGCGTTTCAAGTCTTATGAAATTCCCACTATATTTTTGCACTTTTTAATTATTAATTTCTAAGCGAAAATGAAATAATATTAAAAAATAATTACACACACATAATTCTAAAGCCATAATGTTCATAGAAAAATACGTTTAACCCGCTTTTGAATCAGACGCATATTGCCAATTGGATACGTATATCGATTTTACTTATTTTGTGCAATAAAACTAATTTATCTCTATTATCTCGATTGAAAAATCCTAACGAATATGAACGGAAAAATGGAATAATTATTTTACCACAGGATTACTACGTAGATAGTATCGCGGGCAACTACGGTATAACAAGCGAGACATACAACTTGACCGAAGAAAAGGGAAAAGTGAGTGACAATGAGTATTCATTAGATTACTTTAGACCTGTGAAAAAAACTACAGAAAATGCAATTCCAACCTATCAGAATGTATATCTGGCCGAACATGCAACCAGGAGAACCACATCTAATATGTACACCGAGCTTACGCACTCTCAAGACAATACAAGCCCTAAAACTTGGAAGCCATATTTTCAAAATATCGCTGCTTTTAGAAATCGTAAAGAAATGGTCGAGGTTCCATCTGTGTTTGATTATTATATTTATTCTCCAACACAACCATACTTTGTAGAAAGGTTCCGTCAAAATGCAACCTTGCTACCGCCTCAAAAGTTTGTTAAATTTGCCTTTCCTCACAAAGGATTTCAAAGACAGGATTCTGATTTTACTACAGCGGATTTTCCATCAAAAGAAACAACAACAGAATCATCAATAGAACAATCAACAACAGAAGAATCACCAACAACAGAAAAAGTAACGACACGACGACAAACAAAAAGAAAGGGTGGCAAGAGAAGCATTAAGTGCTATAATTGTGGGCTTGATTTAACAGGACTAAGTGACACAACCTGCGGTGTTCTTTTTGATGGAGGAGGGTATAAACCAATAAAAAAAAGTATGAAACAACGTTGTGACAAAGCTTACTTAGATGGATGCTTTAAGAGATGGTTAGATGTTGAAGATTGTTACGTGGAACGAGGGTGCAGAACTTGGAGCCCGCAGCAAGGGAAGAGCTTTGCTTCGAAGAGATTGGCCAGGACAGAGAAAATGCTGTTCAATCAACCAGTAGGATGTGCTTTCTCGCCAATGGCCTCTCTGACGCCATTCAGTAAAGATGTGTCACTATACGTGCGCTACCATGTTTGTGTCTGCCAGGGCAGGTACTGTAACGCTTCGCCCAGACACGATACTCGTGTACTCCCATTCATCATTTATTGTACTTTTCGTCTGCTATAACAAGAATGCTGGTTTTTCAATCGGTAATAAAACACAAATTAATAAATCTACTTTATTCTTACCTTTGTAGACTAAACATGACTAGAGAATGAAATTTCGGATGACTAGACCTAGCATTTAAAAATAAATGAAAATATATCTGATGGCTTGTTACACCATCTCTGAGTAAGGGCCCCAAGTACGCTAATTGTCGGTTAAAGTAAAAAGAACTTTGCATTCTGCATATTTTGGTTATTGAAGCAGTAACCATCAGCACTTTACTAAGATGTGAAAGAGGTCTTTAGGTACTGTAATATTTACAAAGAATATTGGTATTTGTGACCTTCCTCGGGTTTTATTTCTTTAGGAGACTTCTGTTCCTTGATGCTATCTACACTACTCTGTCTTCGTAGAGATTTGGAATCTGAACTACTCTTTTTAGATTTCTTTTCGTCGTCATTTCCTCGGCTTAGTTTAACATATTCCTTGTGCTTTCTTTCCTTAGTTTTGATATCTTTTTTCTCTTCTGGTTGTAAAGCTTCTTCATCACTTTCAGTTGTGCTTATCATAATTACGGGTATGACCGACCCGATGGAATCAGATTGTCGTGATTGTGTGCTTGATTCAGATGTTTGCTTTTCATTTATTTTCTTATCTTCATTATCCACCTTTGATTCCTCTGGTTTGGGTGATTTCGTTTTTGATACTATATTTGAAATTCTATCTTTAAGTTGTTTTTGTGCAACCGCTTTTTTATCAGCAGGCTCACTCGCAGCTTCAAGACCGACTTTGAGATTATCGTCTTTGCGTTTAGATTTTACTAGATCATCAGTTTTGAATTCTACATTGTTCTTCTTTTTATGCTCCATGTTTTTGGATATTTTAATATCTTTCACTTTAAGTATCTCTTTGGGTAATGTCTCGTGAAAGTCAGTATCTGTTTCGTCATCCATGTTGTAAGATAACGGCGATGGAGCCTCAGAAGTTGCTGAGACATCAGACTTTTTGTCCAAGGCCATGTTAACGATTTTCGCAAATATGCCACCTAAAACGAATATTATAGTTATTGTAAGCTGTGTTTAACCCCTAGCCAAGAATTAAGTGAATCTTACCTTTCTTTTTGACTGTCTTCAATGGTTGAACGGTTTCGTCGCCAGGGATAGTTTTGCGGTCGTCAGAGTCGATGGATTTGCTAAGAGGGAGTGAGGGCAACGCTTTCTTCCACCGCGCGAAGGGCGTGTTATCCATTGCCGAGGAGCCGGCGCGCCTGGTGTCTGCTAGCTGGAACATCTTTCTACGCTCTTCTGTCCTCTCACGACGGAGTTGAATCTAAAAGTACATATTAATTTGGATTTGAAGCGAATTCACACAAGTAACCTTACATAACAAAACTTTTATTATATTGAAACGCCTCAGTGTTTGAAGCGATTTGATTTCAAAAAAGATATTAGAGAGATTGCAGATGTAGATCTGTGGTCTCTGCCTACCACTATGATGGGAAACAGGCGTGATTTTATGTATGTATGTATGTATGCAGATGTAGGTGTTTCGTCAGTAACATCGGTACTTATTGTTTTAGGCGGCGCAACAGTGTTCCTTTAAAATAAATTAACGTAATAGAACGTGGCCGACATGTGTTACATACCTTTAAATCATTGTTGGCTTCTCTCAAAGAGTTTGTGAGAGAGGTCAAATAGTAGATGATCAGAATCAGTAGAACTAACAGCGGTATCACAATAGCCGGTGACGCGATATACTCCAAAGCGAAGTTCAAGCTTTGCGGCAGAAGTTTGTAGATGTTGCTTGTCATGATATAATAGATCCTGTCGTATTCGGAAAAAGGTCCACAATGCCATGAAGGTTTTACCCATACAATAGTGTAGCCTACAGGCAGAACGCATAAGAACAGCATAGTAAGAAGCAGAGCTAAGTAGAAGTTGTTGCTTTTAGATACTCTGAAGACAACTTCGTGTGGAACATTGCAGGTCATGACTGCCCAGGAGCGTAAGTACATCATAATCATCAACTTCACTACATTCAATACAACTAGGCCCGGCGAGAAAAACATTCCCATCCACACCATTCCTTGGTTATTTATCAAATGCAGTATATTCTCTGCTATTTTGAAATCGCCGTACTCTGGGAACTTTTTCTCGAGGTCCCAACACCAGCAACGGTTCATGTATCGGACGAATAGAGCTCGGAAGAAATCCATGAACAAAGTGCCGAGTAACACGAACACCTACAAAATACATGATACTTGTATAACCAACCAAAAATGCGGCTTAAAAAATTATGTAAAATCGTTCATATTTTGAGTGATATCTTGTGAACATAGAACTCAAACAACCATGTTCATCATGAAATAATTTATCAACTACATTCAATACAGGCAAGCTTAATACAATTGTGTGAAAGCTTCCCGTACATTAACACTTCAAGAAAAATTAACACTTACCAAATCCATCATAGTAAGTTTGATCAGTTCTTGGCCGAACATGGTTTCCCAGCACAGTTTGAGAAGCTTCTTCCGAGTCGGTATCGTCAAGTTGTACTGCTTTATGTGCTTCTCGTCTTCGTAAACGATATCCGTCACAGTTGTGTTCGCCGCAGTCATGTTTTCGCTAAGATTATGAATGTTGCATTTCCTTTCGTAACACACTCGGTTGATAACTGAACAGTTGGATATTGAGAATACCTGTGTGATGTTTTTACCTCCGCAAACTGTCGTGCAATTGAACAACAAGTCGGGGCATAGTTTCCTTCTACCAATGGAGGTGTCGGGTTTCGTAGTAGTAAAAACAACTGAGGTAACTGTTGTATCGGACAAGTTAAAGTTGTATGGAGTGTTTGTGTAAGGGTCTGTTGTTTCTCTTGTTATTTGGTAGGTTGTAAGTTGATCGAAATCACTGCCAGTATCTTGACTTGATCCAGTACTTTCAACTACTGTGATTGGTGAATATGGAACTGTATCAAAATTAGAAATATCCGTTTGTGAAGTACTAACAGTTTCAGAGTCTGTTTCAGAACCACTTGTTAAAGAAACAGTAGAATTGGTTTCGTCATTATCGTTTGAGGCGTCAGTAGCCATCGTTTCATTAGTACTCATAATTTCGTCAACGTTTATCGTTTCTTCAGTACTTGTTGCTTCTTCAGTACGCGTCTCTTGAGTACTTATAGTTTCTTCAGTACTCATAGTTTCGTAGGCACTTGTCGTTATCTCGGTACTTACAGTCTCGTCAGTACTTATCGTTGTTTCATTTTCATTAGAGGTAAATATATCAAATAATTCGTCATCTATATTAGAAGCTGATTTGTTTTGGTTGGAAGTGCCAGTAAATTGGAGAAGAAGATTTTTGATTCTTTGAAGTTCTCTACTGGCGTCACTCATTGTAGTGGTTTCTATATCATCGATTTTTATTAGACTTTCCGCAACAATATTCGTTTTGAAAAGTTTAGTCATATCTGAGGAATAGTAGGTGTCTAAGAACATTTTGAGTTCTTCTGATTTAGACGCATTTGCTGCCGAGTAGATATTCTCAACAGGTGTACCATCAATGGCGGATAGTATAATATGAATGCTGCACGGCCCGCATGAAACCATTTCTTCTATACAAGAACCATTCGGTATAAATGTTTCGTAAATCCATGTGTTGTTGGGTACTGCTGTAGCGTTAGTCGCGTTTGGCTTTAATTGGTTCAATGCAACGCTCATACCTTCAATTTTGCTAAATAATGCAAATATTAGGGAATAAAGGTTCAGCAGGTTTAGAAGCATTATTCTGAAACAACATACAAAATATCTACACAAAACTGCTTAGCCTATCTGTACTGTTCTGAATTTTCATTAGTTAACAATATTTAAAGGTGCAGAAGTTAAGTAAGCAGATGATATTTGACAGTAGAAAATTGATAGAAGACTCACCTTGCCAGTTGTAACCTCAGCTGTTTTCTCGGGTGATAGTGCTCCAAAAGACCCAAGAGTTCAAAAAACACCGGGAAGGTTATAGAGATAACTGTGACAACTGTTGTCGTCTCGTTCTCTCGCCACCAGCTCCTGTACTTCGATTCGTCATCCGAGCGAGACACAACATAGACCACGGCGTAGGCAGATATAGCCAGAAGTAGTACTACACAGATGTTGACGAGTGCACGGAGGGATATTATACGCCAGCTGGAAAGTTCAATTTAATTTAGTTTACTCTGATCTATTGTCGTGCAAGGACCTATTCCGACGATTATCAGAATCTTTAGCTCTTTTATTTTATGAAACAGTTTATCTCTTACATGTCACGTTTACATTCCTTATGATGTCAAAAACAATAAGAAAGGATAGGCACTCCCTATCTGTTTTTGTTTGACTTTGGGTTTGACAAATAATTCATCAGTTTTGCCGTTATCACATGGTGTTAACAGAAAGAGAAACAGCTTTTTAACCGCATAACTTATGACGTTTACGCAGCTTTATATCCTGAAGAGAAGGAAGGGTAGGCAGGCCTTTGCCCTACAGTATGACAGTATAATGAATGACTTCTTCTTTCTACCTTGTCACTCTATATAGGGTTGACAAAACATTGTCTTCTTCAACATCCCTCTATCAGTCGTAATCTCAGCACTCACTTCTTTCCTACTCATGTAATCTGTCTCACAATCCATTCTTTCTTTAGTTTATTCCAATTAAATAAAAAGACATTCTATTTACAACCACATACTTCCGTAAGTCCTTTTTCTTCTCAGCTTCCTCCAACAGCGCTTCTTTAAATCCTAGTATGACAGACGCGATGCGGTTGTGAGCAGTTTCTGCGTTACCAATCATGAAGTCCCAACCAGTAAACAATTTCCAAGAAAATATGCACTCGTCATCTTTTTCCGAGAGTTTCGACATGCGGGAGTTTTCTGCCATTCTGGAATACACACATATGTTATGTACTAGATACTTTACTGTACTTGTTTGTTACTGTACTAGTTTTTTTTTTCTCTATTTTGGCTTCGCACGATTTGTGCATTTAGCCAGTGTCTAATAGGTTATTTATTTAATTTACTACATAATATCCCACTCCTTCTATTTGGAAGAACTTGAAATGCAATGCTATTCAATTTTCTTTAATTTGTCAACACAAGCATGTTTACGAACAATAAACAGTTAAGAATCAACAACATTCGAAGATACACAGGTTTTGGAAAATAAAACAAAACGAAGACATTACTTATCCAATTCCCACCAAAAAGCATATACAAAGTTGATATTATTTAAAACTATGAAGAGGCAAACGATTGTGATGTATTGAATTTATAAGCGGGGACTCCCCGAAAGTTTGAATTACCAGTGACTTTTGCAGCAGGTTATCGTGGGGATATTACATAAATTAATAGAGATAAAATTCTCACTCACTTCCTCAATATAGCGACGAAGCTGTAGATATAAACGACCAGTCCAGTTAGGAAGTAAGCGAGCGGCATCCTGTATTGCGCGCGTTCGATATTACTGTAGTAACCGTAAAATATAGGAGAGTATTTTAGCACGCCTTCGAACTCCCAAAGTGTGAGCAAGTTTGTCGCGTTTCGACGTTCCTCTTCCATTATTATCTTACGTTCGCCGTCTTGTTTCGGATTCGCTGTAAGATACTAAAAGAAAAAGGCATTTTCTAGGGAAGCTCGTTCCATCGTCGACTTCATCCATGCCTAGGCAAGAAGCGAAGTCAAGAGCTAACCTATCTTAAATATAAAAAAAATAGGGAAAAAAATGTAGCAAATGTGTGTCTGTAGGCCAACTTTAGGCAGAGATTTAAGGGTCGACAGTTCATTCTTAGAGCTGGGTCAGGAATACATACTTTGGTGTATCATTCCTGAGTTCTGTTACGAATTATGGCGCCTATTCAGATTTCGCACTCACACTTAAGTCTCAGCATGAACATTTTGATGCTCCTTAGGGAATTTCAGTAATTAATCATCGCTTAAAATACGTTCAATGCTTGAATGCGAACTCTAATTACGGAGCTGGATTTTAACTGTAGGTTTATTACTTAATTAGGTCGTACATGGACATTACTCTCAATCATCATCAGAATCTTTTATATTCTGATGTTTGTGAGTAAGCAGGCAATGTTTACTATTAAATAAAAATAAATCACAAAATCAATGGGTCTCTGAAAGCAGTTTCAACAAACCTCACGTAAGCTTTAAGACGTTAAGCCATGACGGACACCGTTATGAAAACTCCAGTATTATCCACTTGCTCATACAAACATACTAACCTCAGGCACTATAACAAACACCAGCAGTATAAATCCAATGACCAGGTTGACCCAGAACAGCCAGCGAAGGAAAGTGAAGTATGAGGCGACCACAGAACCGAAGTGTGACTCTATCTCCTTGATGCGCAGTTCCCAGGGGATCAGGAGGTTGGAAGTGTTGGCGGCTTCGCGTTTTAGCTGCTGCCATTTCTATGGAAGACAATTTGAGTAGCTCTTGTAAAGAGTCAATATCAGGGCGACCGAGCTCTGCTCGGGTGAAAATAGAGAAAAATTTAAAAAGAACAAAAGAAAACTTACTTTACGTGAAATTACGAACCACATTGCATTGGTAAATCTTTTTGCGAGAAAGAAAATGCCGAGAAAACGAATTTTCTCAGATATGAGACCTAGCTATTATATATAGAATTTCATCGAAATCGTTAGAGCCGTTTTCGAGAACGTGAGTACAAACAAATATTGCTCGTTTAATAGAATAGGATGTTAGTCACGGCTTGTCCGCAATAACCTCTCTAATTATAAAATTATGTTAAAATTGAAACACCGTTTAAACAGTTGTCATCCTTTTTTGTTAGTGTCAAATAGAGACAGGGAGAATCTTGAGCCTTGTATAACCAGTATTCAAGTTTATGAGTAAGGCCCTGTGTGCCGAAGTTGCGAGGCCAAAATTCCGCGGCAGATTTTACGTTCCCGCGTATTCGGCTGATATAACACACCCTTGGACGAATAAATACACATAAATAATCTAAAATAGAAACTCAAGTAATAAGTTTTACCACAACTTTCGAACAAAAGCTTGAGAGTTCGACTCCGATTCGCGACTTGTAGGATTTGATTAATTGAAAATGAACTGAAATATGGTTACGACTTATTGGTTTATTGGTTTTAGAAACATTGAAAAATTTAAACACTATGATGAAATAAAATCTTGAGGGACGCGAGGTAGATAAGCCTGCTTACTGTGTCACACGACTAGTATATGTCGATGGTATAGGCTTGACAAGCCGTGTAAATATTGTCCTAGGCACTACAGAGTCCCGTTAGATTTAAAGATAGACCTCCTGGTGATGTGTAAATCACTTAGAACAGTAAAGACCTAAGTTTAGTGGCGAAAGTGTTTATTTACTTACTGCAGCAATAAAGATGTTGAATCTCGCATAAATGTCTCGTGTGCTCTTAGACTGCGCCAGTCTTTCTTGCAGTTGGCCTTCGTGACGCTTTATGTAGCCTCTGGCCTGAAATATATAGTTATATCATTGATGCACAAAAATCTTAGCAAGCGTTAACAGGAAACCGTGAGGTGGAAATGTGACCTATGAAATGTGATGTCTATGAACCATTTCGATCAATAAACAAGGAATAAGTATTTAGCTACAAAATTTAAAAAAAACATCAAAATTAATATATCCTACTATGCTATCCGGTATCTAGCCGGATACTAGATGCTATCCGGTTAGCAGAAAATTGGCTAGATAGGCCGGATACCGAATAGTAAACGAATATCCGTTGCATTACACCGGGGCAACACTGTGCGGCATTGCGGCATGGGACAAGGCCGCATGCTACAGAATAAAAAATGTCTCACATTGTGGCAAGAACCGTGCGACAAGGCAACACCTTGCGTCATGTGGCAGACTGACTCAAGCACGATGTTGCCTCGGCGTAAAATAGGTTGCCGCATGCCACTAATGCCGCAACTGCTTTCTATTTGTAGCATGCCACCAGATGTCACATGTCACAATGTGTCAAATTATGTAGCATGCGGCACTGTCGCACGTTGTTGCCCTGGTGTAATTCAGGCTTAATAAATAGCCTAATATAACTTACCTGATGTACAATCTTCAGTTTCCTCCTCATTCCTAGAGGTTGTTGCTTCACAGAGCCGAGAACTACTTTATGAAGGTGAATATTGTCGAAGATCTGCTCCTGGGTCACCACTGCTGGCGTTTCTTCTATAGATATCGCAGTACTGTAAATTACATTTGGAACCTTCATTTGGTTGATCACTAAGCGTAGACGGCTTGACTTTATATGCCACTTAATATCGTTTTTTCGTATGCAAAAGTCAACAAAACAGTCATGACATTTCCACGCAAAGCTAAGAGTGCATCTAATCACACTAATATTGTAAATGCGAAAGTTTGGATGGATGTATGTTTGTTCCTCTATAATTCGACAACCACAGAAACGATTTGCCTAAAATTTAAAACAGATAGGTAGATAATGGAACCGGGAAAAGGATATACCTAGGCTACTTTTTATCCCGGAAAAATGAACGGTTCCCGTGGAATAAAAAAATTGTACGGCGGGCGAAGTCGCGGGTTTCAAAAGAATTCATGCTTGTTGCTTGTTTGAAATGTAGGTTGTTACTGTTGTTAATAATGTATTGTGAATTGTGATCGCGAAAGTTAAGAAGGTAGAAATGATATAAACCACTAGCGGGCGTCCGCTAGTGGTTTGTATCAATGATCGTAATGGTAGATACTCACTCGCCCGAGCTGGTGGTGAAGACAGATGACCGCCTGCGAGGGCGGGTTTCATCAGGTAGGAATGGAGACGACGGTCGCCTCGCGCGTCCCTTGCGCGATCGACGCACGCTGGCGCGCCTCTGACGCAGCACCGCGCTGAGACTCGCCGAGTAATCCTCGTCTTCAGAACCATCTAGAATAAGTTATACTGTAGAAACTGGACTCTTCTATGATTCCTCTCCTTGTCGTGTTGATGTTTCACCAAAATAGTCTAGAATAGTAGGTACTGCAGTTGCTCTATCAAAGGCAGCAATGCAGTCTCTCTTGAGCATGAGTTATGGCACAAGGGAAGAGAAGGAAGAGCAGTCGCTATTAGGCTCATTGCATTTTTGCTTGTTTGAATTTTAAGTACCTACCCGACAAAGTCGTATTTTTTGGTGTGCTGAATAGACTGCCTTTCCTTAAAAAAACTAACCCAAAATTTTAAGGATCAATTTAGGAAAGATCATTTCGTAATTCTTGATACCGGTTTTGTGAGCATCGAATACGGTCTCCCAGTAATTACTCTCCCGAAAACGACAAGTTAATTTCAGGGCTGGTATGATGATTGGTCACGCATCATTCCAATTTATATTCATGAACGAATTTCAATACTTTACGTAACTTATTGTATTATGCGTTTTATATTCAGTTCAGGGTTCGAAAAAATCCGATTTTTATAATAAATATCAAAAATCCGATTTTTTGATATTTATCCGATATATATCGGATATATATCCATGCTAAGAAAAAGAAGCTAATTTCATTCTTTATGGGGATTAAACACTTAAAAAATGTGAAAGTAATTTGTAAATTATTATAAGCGTCAAGTTACCACATTTTAATTTAAAAAACTTAAAAGAAGTATCAAAAGAATTAGTGTTTATTTGCGAAAGATTTTTTTATAATTTTTGATTTGTTATAGTGTTCAACCACACTTAGGTATTTACATTTGAAAATGAAAAATCTTATCAAAATTTTCAATTCCGACGGGATTCAAACCCGCATTGATACAAGCGACAAGGCCGAATTGGTAAAGGCACTCCGGCTAAAGAAGGATCGCTTGTTTCATTGCGGGTTCGAATCCCGTCGGAATTGAAAATTTTGATAAGAATTTTCATTTAAAAAAAACAATCTAAATTATTCGGAATTGTAGTTCTTCGCTACGTGTTGCCGGGGTAAACATTAATCTCCAAAATTTTTAGTTCAGAAGACAGGAAAAAATCCATTGATATATATCAACATAAAAATCAATTGATATATATCGTGATATATATCATGATATATATCCGCTGATATATATCGGCGAACCCTGATTCAGTTGTTTTCTATGCGATATCTTTATTATGTAATTTTCTGACACTTTCACTATTTTTAAAATGCCCATACAAAAGATTTGTATATAAATATTTGTAGACTATAACAGTTTCACCCACCTGCTGATAAAAAAGCACTCCATTTTACAAGCAGTAGGCCTTGTTAGCCTATTCAGTTAACACGAATCAGATACCACAAGCCCGGTCATAGGAATACTTAGCATAACAGTCAAAGTCAGAGCAGTTACATTCGTAATCGTCTCACCTCCAGCAGGCGAGAACTTGACCTCGCTAGAGGGCGCATCGGAAGGCAGGTGGAAGAGGTTCACGGATGACGTCATGCTGCCCGGCTCCGCCCACGTCACGGACAGCCGGTCCACCGACGGCTGTGGGGATGCTGGTGCGTTTTCGTACGAACCCTGTTATCCACTACTGATTACTGACTGGCCCTCTTAGCTCGGTTGGTAGAAGCCTTCTGCCTTCTGCACTATAGGCCGTGGGTTCGATTCCCACCCAAGACAAACATTTCTGTGATGAACATAGATGTTTGTTCTGTGTCTGGGTGTTTTAAAGTATTCTATGTACCTATGTATTTACAAAAAAAAAGTAAATAAGTACTCTATCAGTTTTTTGGTTCCCATAGTACAAGCTTTGCTTAGTTTGGGGCTAGATGGCGCTGTGTAGAATGTCCAGCAATATTTATTTATTAATTAGGCTGGTCAGAAGCAGAGCTATGTCGAGTGCATATATGTACTTATTTCATTGGCATGGATCTAAAATGACGTTGTACAAAAAAGGTATCGCTAGATATCTATGTACGAGTAAGTATGTCAATTTCTTTGGCACGCTCTGCAGCCTTTAAATGCAACGTAGCCTTGAAAGATTTTTACATATGAGGCGTAGTTAGATTTATTTTTATTATTATGGGTATTGGGTCAATCTAATCATTGTTTGTTTTTTATTGATACTTGTCACAAATCGGATTCTGCTTTGATTACGAGTTTATATGAAAAGTTACAAAAAAATATTCGGGATCAGTATAAAGATGAAGCAAAATCCGTGCAACAATAATCAAATAGATCATGAGTATGTTTATTTCGAAAAAACTACTAAGTGAGGGTAGAATTCGATCTCTTATTACTAGAGACAAATCACTTCAAGCAAATCAAATCAAAATTATGGTTATTATTTTAAATCTAAACAATTGTATGTGATAATACTTTGATGATAACACGTCAGTAGGTAATTGTTAATGCGTGGAACCCATACTAGATATATTTGGGTTCGATCCCCGCCGCGGGACAAATGTTTGTATGATCTGCAAATATTTGTCTCGGGTCTGGGTGTTTTCTATGTATATTATGTATGTATTTACAAAAAAAAATGTATATAAGTAGTATATCAGTCATGTGGTTGCCATAACACAAGCTCTGCTTAGCTTGGGACTACATGATGCTGTGTGAAATGTCCAGCAATATTTATTTATTTATTTATTTTATTTGTACATAAAGAATTTTAAAAAATACAAATGTTTTAAGAGACTTGATAATACGAGTAATACTGCTGACTCTACCAAGTAGAGTACTCACAGTGATTGATAAAGTTATAATCATTTAACTATGTATTCTTACATACATACAATTTATGCCTCTTTCCTGTAGTGGTAGCAGAAACCACGTGTTTATACTCATGTCGTTTAAATACTATTAACTGTTGTAATTGTCGTAAAATACAGCGGACAACAAATTTTAATTTCACTTTCATTACTTAGCTTGAATATTTAGAAAGCAACTATTATTATCACTTAGATTTTAATTATAAAAGTGCTTTAAGTCTACTTTGCGTGCTTTGCAAAATGTTTAAAATAAAAAGCACTTTCATTTACAAGCAATCATCTTTCCTACTTAGATAACGAGCATGACATTATTTTACTTCACTACATGCACATAATTTGTCCTTTTATCAACTTTTAGTTTTACTCTTATCGTTGTCGCGAAAATCATAAATTCTGATTTTAAATAAAGCGGAACAGGCACAGATTTACTCAATTACTATTAAATTGTCGTCTCACCAAAATAAGTAGCAAAAATCCAATTTTTTTGTTAATTTCACTTTATATAACCCGTGGGACAGTTGGACTGTGCAGGGGCAGATCGAGAAACGACTGGACAGAAACAAGGCTGGTCGCACAACGACCATCTAATAAACTAGACGATTTATTGCAAAGGAATTCAGGTGGCGAAGAGGGCTCCTTAGTTAGCTTAATTGCTCCACGTCACGCTTTGAGGAAGTAGGTTCTGACTAGTATCGATAGCTATGCTTTGCGATTCTAATTGTAAGACCAAAACTATGATGCATAAATAAAGTGAAAATGTATTATAACATTGATATATTATTAACCGACTTCGAAAAAAGGAGGAGGTTCTCAGTTCGTCGGAATCTTTTTTTTTTTTTTTTTATGTATGTTCACCGATTACTCGAAGACGCCTCGACCGAATTCAAAAAATCTTTTTTTGTTTGAAAGGGTACACTTTCCAATTGGTCCTTTTGGTCATCAGGTCAGGATCTGATGATGGAGTCAGGAGCTGTTCAACAGAACTCCTCAGTAAATAGGCCGATCGAGTTGAAACTCGGCACGTCTGTCAAGTTACAACTACAATGTAATAATATGGTCACAACGAGCTGATCTGAGGATGGAGTCAGGAGCTGTTCAACAGAACTCCTCAGTAAATAGTCTGATTGAGTTGAAACTTGGAACTCAGCATGTCGGTTAAGTTCCGACTGCAATGTAATAATATGGTGACAGCTAGCTGATCTGATGATGGAGTCAGGACCTGTTCAATGGAACTTCTTAGTGAATAACAGTGGAACATCCATGTTTGGGCTCATTTTATTCAGCTCATCCTTAGCCTTACCCAATAACAGTTTGCATTGAAGTCGGTTTTTTAAAATTTTTAATTTAGCCACTTGTTTATTAGCAATATTCGAGTTGAAAGCATTTGCTGTAATATTTCCTTATAGAAGGAAGAACGGACGAATTAAGTCATACCAATTTTAATAAAAATCGTTCAACATCTTATACGAGTTTTTCTTTCTCTGTTATCCACTATGGACTATAAGCTAACTAGAGTACAAGCAGCTGCTGAACCTGTCGCCATCTCTTTTTAATGAAATGTGAGTGACAAGAAACAAGCACACATACGAAACTTTTTAAATTTCTGAGCTGAACTGTATTATGATATAACGGCATAGACAAAAGAATCATTAATAGCACATTTATAGTACGTAATACTAGTTAAGTAGGTACTTTAATTTGTCTAGGGTTACAGAAAATATCATGCATAAGTACCTAATATATAATTTATACAAAACGAATACCTACAAAATTATGTAATATAGCATACTAAGCAAAATGTCTCTCGAAAAGTAATCAGTTTTCTTCAGTAAACAATGGGCCTTACTTATGAAAGATGTTTAATGTTAAACACTGGTTAAACAACGTCCTGTCTTTATTTGTGGATAGTGACAAACAGAGACAGGACGTTGTTTAACCGATGTTCAACTTTAAACATCTTTCATCAGTAAGGGGGAATATTTACAACAAGGTTGATTCCTCTATATATTATTACTGCTACGATATTTTTCTACGAATTAGGTCAAATATATTATAATAAATACGGTTCATATCGAAAGTTGAGCTAAGGTTCGACAGGGAAACATCACGTGACAGATCGCAGTTTTTCTTTGGTGGGTGTCAATGAGTGGGCCAATCTCGGACGCTGATTAACTATACTGTACTAAGGATGTCACCTAATTATTTTATTTATAATAATTTGAATGTATGTTTCACTCTAAATGTATTATTTCTCATCCTATACAAACTAGTATCATAGTTAAACCACTTGATTAAATGTCTTATGAACTAGTACCTACAGTGTATTTCTGCAAAACAGAAGACCTCGCGAGCACAAACTTTTTTCGCAACAATCCCCTAGCAAATAATAATCTATTTTTGTGATGAGAATGTGGTTCCTGGAGTTCCATTAATCCCTAATACATTTTAGATTCAGGGCGGATTCCACTCGTATAAATCTCAAAGTGAGCAATTTACTGCACTTTGAGGAGCTATTATGCTTATCACACCGAATTTATCCTCATCAGATGTTCACCAAATTTTTTTGAAACTGATCCCAGGTGCTCCATCAATCCCTACCTAGTACCTAGTTAAAGGGCTGATTCCACTGGTTCAAATCTAAAAGTGAGTACTTTGAGGAGCTATTCTGCTCATCACGCCGAAGATCCTCATCAGATCTTCACCAAATATTTATGAAACTAATTTAGTACTTATAACCTTAAAAAAAAAATTGTTGCATAACAAACAAGTAGAAATATCTAGCGACGAGTGCCTTTAGACGTGGAACGTAAGTGTAACCTTCATCAAAGAAGCCTAACATTAACACGCTTGGTGTTTTTGTCTCACATTTTTACAGACACAGAAATTATAGAATTTTGGTCAAAACCACGACACAATCTACATCTAGTGGCAACCATAAGCATTCATTCCATTACCATCCGCCCCGCCTTAACGTTAGCGATTATATCACTCGCATAATTAACAAGTGATTTTTAACATTAAAGGTCGACAATCGATAAAGATTCAAATGATATCAAAACTAAAATAGCATAGGACGGATCTATTTTTCAAATTTTTGTGATTTAATTACAGGTTATTGAAGAAAAGTGGTTCAAAATGGATGATGCTCGTGCTGAGCTGATAGAAAAACTCAAACAAAAATTCGGCATGATGCTTATACCAAACAGTGGCTTTGGATAAATATGATAGTGGATATAATGGAAGAACCTGTTCCTCGATGTTTTGAATTTATTTACTCATCGACGAGAAAACATCATTGAACAAAAGAGCTGTGCCGGAAAGAATGTGCAGGAAAAGAAAAAAAAAATGCATGTGGGTAGAGTGCGCAGCAAACTTAATGGCGGCTGAAGTGCGCGGAAAATTCGACTTAGCGCAGGTACAGTCAACGGAATCGAATACAGTAAACTTTATCTACATAGCCCGCCTAGCCCCGCCCCTCACCACCTTCACTTCCCCGCAATTGCGTTGTCTGTACCTGCGCAAAGTCGAATCTGCCGCGCACTTCAGCCGCCATTAAGTTTGCGGCGCACTCTATTATGTTCGAATGAGCTAGTGGCGAACTCTGGTGACGGAGTTTTTAGGCCTCCGTCATGGCTTAACGACTTAAAAGCCGGGACCGACACTTTAATGTGCCCTCCGAAGCAGGGAAGCGCTCAGCTGTTATGTCACTTGTGGTCACCCATCCAAATTGTGACCAAGTTTTATAAGGTCATCAGTAATATTTCGTAGGAGTCCTACTTCAATGACTTTCACAAGATTTTTACAAATACTTACCAATGTCTAAAATACTTACAAAAACTCTTTCGATACATATTTAAATGATGTACTAATGAGATAAAACTATTCTACCTACCTAGGCATACGAGTATTATACCCTAATTACCTATACTTATAAAATCGTTGGATGACTAGTGATTTAGTGATAACGGTTTTACGCAAAATAAGTCAGAAAGAAAACATTTTCATTCAGAAAGAAGAAACTATGCAAATGGGATGAACTCTACAAAAAAACTTGAACTTACGGGATAGCACGAGCAAGGCCCCGAGTGCATTTGGTGGTTTTCATCAAATCTTTACCACAGCAGGTAAGTTATACCCATTAGACAAAGACCTCGAACCAAAAGAGCAAACAGAATGTTTATGTAATTACAGAATGAATCGGGGCTCGGCACCATTAAAAAGCATCGAACCAGGCAGGCAATTAACGAAATGTAATACCTACTTTGCTTACCGAATGATTAGAATAGAATTTTGGATTCCAGTTCGTAGCACGTCAATTGGTTGTACTTGGGTATGGCCTCTACTCATGAAATATAAATGATGTATCGTGCCTATTTTCGTTGTGCATTTTTTGGACTAAGATATTGATATTCAAGATGATCTGAGTTCTCGATAATATGAGTTGAACCCGATATTACCCGATATGTCGATTACTAGCTAGTACCCGGATAAAAAGTAGCCTATGTTACTCTCCAACCCTTCAACTATCTCCACACCAAAAATCACGTCAATTCGTCGCTCTGTTTTGACGTGAAAGTAGGACAAATAAACATACTTTCACATTTATAATATGGGTACGGAGGTACGGATTATCCATTTGTAGCGTCCAGACAGGACAATGATAGACGGAATAAATGAGCCCACTCCTAAGTATAAACCTCCCATTTAAGCTTAGAAGTCACATCAGAATACCTAACAATTACTCTTGGTTAAAATACACAGCGTAAGGAATACATATGTCGGCGCCTTGCCGAATTGTCTATAACAATTAAGTATGAACTGGAAGAAGGTAAGGTCGCTGTAGCGAATTGTCTTTATCAAGAGTGACATGCATGAACTGCAAGGAGGTCGCTCTAGCGAATCGTCTATACCAGAGTGACCAAGAAGGTCACTCTAGCGAAGTGTCGTGTCGATGGAGGCGGGATGACAATCTTGAGAAGGGGACTTCTGAAAAGATGGTCAACTGCGCACCACGTCTTCGACAAATCGCTATGTATTGCTATAATCCAATTATATTTTAATATAGTTAGAGTGAATAACGAGTTTGATAAATGTGATCTACGATGTAGAAGCTTTATTTCGTGACTATTGTAAACTGACAAGAAAAAGACATTTATTTCATCCCAAAGTATCAATCTGCATAACCACGCCTGTGATGAATTCTGATGTAGGCCATCCTGATTCTACATCAGTTGTGGGATCGAATGAGCTGTTTGATGAAGAAAAACAACTGGTTTTGACCTGGATGAGATGTCGATGCTGTATCAGAATGACAGCGGGATACGTCATGAAAAACAAAACTGTACCGGTGTGAATATTTAGAAAATTGAACAAACTGGAAAATATCAGCGACGTTTGGATGATGCTACCTAGAAACCTAAAGCCAATCATTCCCGCACAGTTGAGAAAGGACTGTGGGCAAAAATGTATGGATGGTGTACCTACCTACCTACGACCGCCACAGTATACTACATTTTCTTACAATACTACGGAGAAAAAGATTAAGTACTATGACCTGCTATGTATGTATGTATGTATGTATGGGGACCCTCTTTTCCGCATTTAGACTCAAAGGTGGTCCTTTATGAGTGGGGATGACCTGGCTCACTAGTTGTGGAGCCAGCCTAGCTCCTCCTAGGAACACAAGATTCCTGGGGCCTTCGCAGGCCTCTCGTGGAGTGACCTCGGATTGTCGAGGATCTTATTATTATTATTATTTGTAATACACAGGCACCTCTTAGAGCTGATGCGTGTATATCCTATTTATTGTCAGTGCGCTTCAAATATTTGTCCAGTCTGTTTTTGAAAGCGTTCACTGAGGGGGCACTGATCACTGAGTCTGGTAACTGATTCCAAGTGTCCACGACGCGATTGGGCAATATGTGCTCCCCTGGTAGTACTTGACCTCTTGTGTTAGTTTGAGCTCAGTAAGTAGGTATTGAGAAGTTTGAGGAGTCTTAAGTTGTCCAGGTTTCTCTTTTGAGTAAACGTTATGAGTTCAGTTTTTGTTTTGTGTGATTGCGAATCATCTTGTTCTTTTGTAAAGGAAAGAGTCGTCTTTTGTACTATGATGAGGCCGAGTCGGCGAAAAATGATGTAGATGACATAACTTAGCATAATGATAGAGACAGATAGAAAACAAACAAACAAACAAACAAACAAAAAAAAAAAAAAAACATGACATGACAATGTTAAAATGTAATTGAGATTTATAATGAACAAGGTATTTTGCGATCTTAAGTATGTCATCAGGATAGAATGAAGTGGTAGAAGAAAACATGTTGTGACCCCACCTAGTGGGATAAGGGCAGGGAGATGATGATGAAGTGTGTCATCAGGATATTTTGTGTCTTGTATGTGTTTGTTAAGCTGATCCAGGATACTAAGATAGTGGCATTTATTTTAACGTTTGAATTCGCTCGTCAAGTCCCCATAGTTGGTTTTGGACGGACAGTGCCATCCGAGCCTTCCCGGTCTGTCCGGCTGGTTATCGGGTCTCACTCGTCTGGTTCAGAGGTGTGGTTTATATCGTTCCTGATCAGAGGGTGCCATCCGAGCCATCCCGGTCTGTCCGGCTGGTTATCGGGTCTCACTCGTCTGGTTCAGAGGTGTGGTTTATATCGTTCCTGATCGGAGGGTGCCATCCGAGCCATCCCGGTCTGTCCGGCTGGTTATCGGGTCTCGCTCGTCTGGTTCAGTGGTGTGGTTTATATCGTTCCTGATCGGAGGGTGCCATCCGAGCCATCCCGGTCTGTCCGGCTGGTTATCGGGTCTCGCTCGTCTGGTTCAGTGGTGTGGTTTATATCGTTCCTGATCGGAGGGTGCCATCCGAGCCATCCCGGTCTGTCCGGCTGGTTATCGGGTCTCGCTCGTCTGGTTCAGTGGTGTGGTTTATATCGTTCCTGATCGGAGGGTGCCATCCGAGCCATCCCGGTCTGTCCGGCTGGTTATCGGGTCTCGCTCGTCTGGTTCAGAGGTGCGGTTTGTTGTGTTGATCTTGGACGGAGAGTGCCGTCCATGCTAGCCCGTTGTACGGTTGGTTGTTGGGATCTGGTTTGATAATGTGGTTTGGGTTGACTTGACTAGTTGTACTTTTAGTTATGGGGGCGGTGTCATTCGGGTCAGACCGGTAGGTACCGGTTGATTGAAGGGATGCACTTTTGATCTGTGTGGTTCGAATATGATGTTGATGTTGATGATGTTGATGTAATGATGATGTTGATGATGATGGTGTTGTTGACGATGATGATTATGACGATGATGATTATGACGATGAAGGTGATGATGTTATTTGATGATGATGTTGTTGATGATGATGATTGTGATGATGATTGTGATGATGATGGTGATGATGTTGATTTGATGATGATGATGATAAAAAGTATGATGATGATGTGGTTGGTGTTAGCAGGATGGACGAGCGGATGTCCTAGTGATCGGATATTGTTTGTTTCAGAAATACAACGCCCGAGGACGGTCGTATGTCAGTATGGCCGTGTCGGCGCCTTGCCGAATTGTCTATAACAATTAAGTATGAACTGGAAGAAGGTAAGGTCGCTGTAGCGAATTGTCTTTATCAAGAGTGACATGCATGAACTGCAAGGAGGTCGCTCTAGCGAATCGTCTATACCAGAGTGACCAAGAAGGTCACTCTAGCGAAGTGTCGTGTCGATGGAGGCGGGATGACAATCTTGAGAAGGGGACTTCTGAAAAGATGGTCAACTGCGCACCACGTCTTCGACAAATCGCTATGTATTGCTATAATCCAATTATATTTTAATATAGTTAGAGTGAATAACGAGTTTGATAAATGTGATCTACGATGTAGAAGCTTTATTTCGTGACTATTGTAAACTGACAAGAAAAAGACATTTATTTCATCCCAAAGTATCAATCTGCATAACCACGCCTGTGATGAATTCTGATGTAGGCCATCCTGATTCTACACATACATTGGGCTTCAAAAGGCAAACTTGGCTAGGCTGTACAAACAAGGAGAAATGGGAAGCCTAAATAAGAATCCAGGATATTTCCTTAGTTTCCAGCTTCGGAGACGTGCGTGCTTAGTTTCCCGTCAGGGACGGAAAAATATTGCATGCATAATTGCATACATTTTCCAAGAACTTGTTTACACACTTCTGTGTCAGAATTATATGTCATTGAAAAGTATGGAAATATTCACTGAACAAGGTCGGCCCAGAGCTTAGAAGATCCTGACCAGGAAATGAACGAGTGAAAGTTTGATATATGACTCTACTAGCTGCTGCCCGCGGCTTCGTTCGCGTGGTACCCGGATAAAAAGTAGTCTATGTTACTCTCCAGCCCTCCAACTATCTCCACACAAAAAAATCACGTCAATCCGTCACTCTGTTTTAACGTGATAGCAGGACAAGTAAACAAACAAATAAACACACTTTCTCACTTATAATATGGGTGGGTATATAGGATTCATCTGGCTCTTACATAATTTGAAACTGTATCTTATAACTTTGAATAACTAACAAGAGACAATGAAATCATTTTCATTAGTAAGCATAACGCAATTTCTATACACAACGCAATACCCTTTCATTAGCCCATTGCGTCTTAAATCTGGGCAAAGTCATAACTTCAAACTATTGCATAAATCTTTGCCTTTGGCGGCGTCATTCATTTCCAGACACATAATAAACTACAAGCTATAAAATCGTGATTATTCAGAAAACGGGGGGCAACGAACACTGAGTCAACAGGCATTTGTGTTTACTTTTAAGTTACTAACGCTGCTTCAATAATCTTTCTTAATGCTACTAAAGTCGATGAAGACAAATTCAAGTTTAGTTCAAATAAAACTCGCTTTCAAGCTAATCTTGTAATTCATAATGGACTTATAAGCTCACTAGATCTTAAGCTGAAAAATCTACTGCCATCTCTTTTTAATGGAATGTGAGTGCAAAGAAAATAAAAACCGGTCAAGTGCGAGTCGAACTCGTACGCCGAGGGTTCCGTGCCTAGCCATGGTGCCAATTAAGCTAGTCCGCTTAATTGTATGAGCGCCCATATAACTCGGAGGACAATTTTAATTGGCGTCAACTATGTATGTATGGGAACACCCTTTAATTTTCAACTTTTTTAACTTTTTGGAATTTTTCCTTTATTTGTGCTATAAGACCTTGCTTTTTGCCAAATTTCATTATTCTAGGTCAACGGGAACTACCATTTAGATTTTCGACCCAAAACCTCTAGGGTACTTCCGGTTGACCTAGAATTGTCAATTTTGGTTACAAGCAAGGTCTTCCAGCACAAGTAAAGGAAAAATTCCGAAAAATAAAAAAAGTTGATAATTAAGGTAAGTTTTGGTACTCACAAGTTTTCACGAAAACCTAAATTTGCCTATATCTTTTTATAGTGTTGACTCAGGACCTTGATTTTTATACTCACAGTAGGGACTATAGACCTTAGTATATGGTATAAATTTCAACTTGCTAGCTCTACCCGTTCCTGAGATAATCGATGGTGACACACGGACAGACGGACAGACAGACGGACAGACGGACAGACGGACAGACGGACAGACGGACAGACGGACAGACGGACAAGAAAGTGATCTTATAAGGGTTCCTTTTTTTACCTTTTAAGGTACGGAACCCTAAAAACACTACCAAATACTTGCTAAAATGACAACTGATTATGAATAATGGAGTTTTAAGCCCATCACACACACAGAAGATAATATATCTTATGAAATATAAATCTTGAGATCGCGCTCATACAAATTCTATGGAGGACCACACACAGCGAATATAAATTACATAATATAGGTATTTGGTGCGATCTGTCAAGATTTATATTTCATATTATCTGCTGTGTGTGTGGTGCGCTTCACTGTTATCTGAAATAGGCCTAAAATTCGAACTAAATACAACAATCTTAATTCCAATAAATACCTGAGGAGTCAACTCTGATCTGCAAGGCTCTATGATGACTCTCGGTCGTGGATCCAATTTTAAAATGCCCCGTTCCTTGCCCTGAAAATAAATTGATATCCAGCTAGTTTACGTATATTATTAACATTAATATATATAGAAGCTCAAGTTATGTTAAAAACTCGATGGCTGCTTCGTTAGGTTACGATCTGTTTTTATTCCAAGTTTGATCGAAAACAATACAGACAGTATGATTGAAAGACTTAAATGAGGAGGATACATAACGGCAAGTTTCTATATTCTATCAGGCCGTGGTTTTGCTCTAGAATAAGTATCATCTTTCCCAAAGATATACTATAATAATACTATTTATACTTACACTTTATAGATCTAAATTGAACTAGTGAGCGCTCACTCTTTAACTGCCTCATCTGCTGAACTCAAGACGACTTAATCCTTGCAACCAATGTAATACAAATTCCCACATTGGGAAAAATATAGGTACAGTTCATCGATACAGAATTGACAACTTTTTAAAAAGAAAACAGCCCTTTCACGCAATCCAACACTGACATACTCGTAAACTAACCCAAACCTTATGCATCTAGAAGAAAATACGCGAATTTTATTGAGAGCGTATGTGCAAGTACTTACCTTAGAGTCCATGTTGGCGGCAAGTGATCACCATCAACAGAGAACAGCAACTGGTTATGACAAGTGAACTCGCGTGTCAACATCACCCTACTGGGAAAAGTGTGTAAGTGCGATTATTCAAATTGCGAGTTTACCTGTCGAGCTGTCGTCACAGCATTTTAACGATAGTATCGTCACTCTGGCCAGTACAATGATTAATGTTTTTATGTTATGCTGAAGTGTTTTTTGCGCTTTTGTCATTTAGTAATGCATTGCTTATGTATGCATATCACGATGTGACCAATAGGTAAGCACGAAATGCAGGTACCTACACAGTTATAAACTTTAAATAAAGCATGATTCGTTAAAATTATAGAAATAATTTGGAACCATCTTCATCATTCATCTTATCCCTATTTTTATGTAACACACCATTATAATATCTACCTGTTTTACATTCAGAAAATATATAAATATCAACATACTATTATTTTATTTTTATATGTGTAAAATATACGATATTTCTAACAGTTTTTAGGTTACAGCCATTCGTAAAAGGGTTGTTAGTAATTAGTGGAGACTGCAAGGGCAGCGGAGGGGGTAGTAAAAACAGGGCGAGACGATGAAACCCGCTACCCTTTTTACATGTAATTAACATTTTCACGAATATTTTTCAAATCTTATTATTTTTTATTATAAGATCTGTTGTTTTATTGCAGCGATACTCAGTACTTTAATAAGATATGAATGCCACTTTTAATGTCTGCCTACTCCTACGGGTAAGAGGAGTGATTCTATAATATGGTAATTATAAGGAAATAAAAATAATAAGCATGGTGGTAATATTATGATAATGAGGACGGGGACATGTATGGCATCTTCGTGATCAAATGCAATATTATTCATGATTAAGATCATCATTAATACAAGTAATAATGGTATTAATTAAAATAATAATACAGGGTGGAAAAAATGAATGGGCCCCGGAGGGAAACTACTTTAAATCCTTAAGATACAGTATTTTACTTAAAGGAAACATCCCTTTATTTTTAAAAAGAAACAAAACTGCATTCATAGATTTTCTAAAATTCGCTTGCCTCACCCGGAATCGAACCAGCTAAAAATTAAAAAACTAACCTCGCTCTATTTAATGCCACTATTCGATGGGATTTATATTAGGATAAAATCTTTATAACACTCATTTGGTTTTATAAATAAAAAAGATCATGAAATCTAACATTAATTTTCACAATTATTATTTTAATAAATTTTTATTTACATTGCTTGGAGATCCAAATGCTTTCATCTTCTAGGGATTACAATGAGTAAGCTTCGCGAAGCCTTAAAGGTCTCGCTTTTAATCTATTACACACGTATTTTCTAATTTTTCTGATTGTTTCATGATATAGCGTTAAAAACTTCGTCCCCAAAGCGACATCTCGCAGCAACAAGTTGAACAACTCGTAGAACCTTTGTACCCTAAAGTGCCGTGGTAAAAGCCTGAAACCTGAACCTTAATGGTGCCCTGATTTTTGTATAGAGGACTCGTACGTCGTTTCGCAAAACGTTTGTTACTAACCCCATTATTTATGTCCTTAGGAGAATTATTTTTTGTTGTCACTCTTCATAGTGCCAATGAAAATAGACAGCAATAAAAGTAGAGTTAAATGAAGCCTTTATAAACATTGTTAGAGTGGCTAAATTAAAAATAAAAAACCGACTTCAATATTATAATACTATACAATTTTTTGCACTCTTGAGGTTCATTTCTGTTCATAACTCCGAAGATCCTCGATAGGTCCTTACCAAATTTTTATGGCACCAATCGGAAAGTATACCCTTTCAAACAATAATTTCGATAAATAGAGTAAATGCAAAGTATATTGATTATTTTCTGTGCGGAAACATTTTAAATAGTCCTATGTTGTAGTGAGTCAAGTAGATGAAACCTAATGCTCGTGCAGAAGCTAGATCATATACATAAATATATGTAAATCTACTTTAGTCTGTAACACAGATGGCCTACATATATGACTACAGCAGAGCAAGTTCATCTCAAGGTCTCGGAACTTTAATTTGTCATACCTACGAATAGAAATTAAATGATTTTTACAACTAGCTACATAAATGGAGATTACTGAGATATCACTCTGATACAGTGTAGCTGTAAATTTTCTAGGATTGTTTCTTTTCGTATAGATGTAAAATAGCATTAGCTAGCATCCACCTGCAGCCTCGCTCTTGTGGTATCATACCAACATACATAATAGCTAATGACAATTAAGAGAGAGAAAGGAATGGGAACGCAAATCAGAATAATTTCGGTCTTTGAATTATGTCCTACATAATACAAACTTAAGCTCGAAGTACATACCTACTAATAGTGTAGAATATAATAGATAATGGAAATATCTATCCTAGCAACCTTCTTATGTGCGGGTGTTTGTTTTCAGTTACATGTAAACTGATTGAGATTGAACCAGTTAATTATAAATAGTGACGCAAGCGAAGTTTTGGGCCGAAACTGGTAATTTCCTTCAAAATTGGTTGAACTACATCGACCACGTCATTTTTTTCGCCAAAAGGATCCTAGAAATACCATTCTATTGGCGGCCAAAGCGGCCTGTTCCAGGAATAGATTTAAAATAAACCTAAGGAAAGGGCGGTCAGATCTTAGCCCTAGAAAGGGCCTAGAGACTAGAGCGAACAAGACAACGCTATACGAGTGAGGAGAGATGAAACCGAGTGACCTAATGCACTCACGCGTCAGCGTCGCAAGTAAGTTTATTATTGAGTATCATTTCCATGAGGTATGTTGAACTATCCTGGTTATGGCTCAAAAAAGTTTGAAAACAGGTTTTTATGAGCCTAACATTAAAGGTTGCAATATTCATGTTGAGGAGGGAAGAATATAATGTACGATACAACTGCATAATAAATGATACGTCCCATAAGACGTCACAATATTTTTGCACCTAATGGCCATAATATTGGCGAATTTAGGTTGAAGATTTTATTGCCCGGAAACCCCTTTCGTGCTTCGCCGACTTCTTCCTCGAATCGCCGCACATGGCAGCGCTCTGGCAGAAAACAAAAGCTCGACCTTTTCAGGTTTTTTCACAAAAAATCACTGGTATGGGGCCACGTTTTCTACGTTTGCATTTTGGTCAGTAACCATTTTGGCTCAGATAGGACATTTAGCAAGGATTGCTAATATTTCAAAAATATTGAAATAGAAACAACGAAAAAGAATCAGGATCACGACTGTATCAAGGCAAAGGATACGTCAAACAATGTATGTATAGATTTTTATGAAAATGATGAAGAAACTTTGTTTGTATTTAGATGAAGTCGTGTGTTGTGGTGACGGTGTGCAAACAATTTTCAAAAACAATGCACGTAGTCCGATGCCTTTAGAGACGAATTTTGGTGTAAGAGACAGCAGATTGATAAGTAGCACCTAAGTCCTCAGTGAGGCACATCTGCACATCTGTGCGCCTGCCGCCGGCTCTACTCTTTGACGCAGTGTTGTGAAACGAGGTACGCGTCAGTGCTCGGCCGACGATCGGCCGCGTCGACGGCGAAACAGTGCGCTCCGTCAAAATGGCGCGCTCCGGCATTTACACACACTTTCTATCACTCCTTGCTATCACCACGGCACAGGATTACTATTATACGCCGAGGGTGGGATCAAACAAGCTGGCGTCGTGTTACAACAACGATGGATTACCGCAAGTGAGTCAAACATAGCAAGAGCTTTACCAACTTTTTTGGTCCTGGTAATTTTTTATGTGAACGGAACGCTTTGTTTTTGTTTGGTCAACTTACGTGGACATCTTAAAAACTTTAAGTTTATATGTTTATAATGCTAATTGAATTAATTTTCAAATACTTTTTAGGCCGGTAGGCAGTTTGTGTCCATTTTAAATCATATCTACTGTCTGTACCTATTTCTAAAAATCTTTGCGAAAGTTTGTTTATGGTACCATTAATGTGTGCACATTTTTTCAATCAAATTGGCTTAGGATGACTTAACTTATTGTGCCTTCTGAATTCCTCTTAGAATAGACAAGATATATAAGTAGGCCCATAGATAAGTTTTACGTCTGTGTGTAAGAGTACAAATGCCGAGGGAATCAAAACCATTGACCCTTGCTATCAATGAATATCATCAGCGTGCCCTAAAATGCTAGTTGCTAACAAGTTTTAGCAGATAATCGAGGGGTTATCGGTGCCGGTCGAGCTGTACAATGGGTTCGTTTACTCTGTGGCCGGTGCCCAATGTTGCGTTATCAGTTGGTAGCGGAACGCGCTATCTCGCATCCGCTACCCGGGAGATGGGACAGGGCACGTTATGAATCCACTCTACCCATTCATGTTTTACGATGTTTTAATATACTGACTATCATGTGACCCAAATCAGGTTTGTTGCGGACCGTAGGTATGCAACAGTTCAAAATGTGCCTCATTTAACACCTTATTCATGTAGCGCTCTTAAAATTGCCATCTTTGTTTTTCAAGTAAAGCTATAGGGTACCTACAAAAAAAATTGTCGGGGAAAGTGGTAAACGTAAAGGAAAGCCCGTGTCCAGCAGAACAGATCCACGAGACGACCTGAGATTTAGTTTACTCAATAATTGTAATTTATATAATCTTTGATTATTCTAAGAATGTTACAATTTAAAAAAGTAAAGTTAAAACTGTAAAGTGTATGTTATAAGTAAATGTATACATTCAAATTCTTGCAAAATATAGCTTAGATTTCTCTACATTAATAAAAAGTCAACGTCTTGCAATTGTAAATTCAGATCATAAAACATAAACGGGAACTGGCAGTAAATTCGAATGGTAGTGGCAGAAAGTACCACCTGGAGCGAACGCTAAACGAGTTTGTCGGAATCACTGCTCATTCATCAGATTAATGTCTGGGAAACATTTCAATTCTTGTAATTGCTTTAGTCATACGACCACTTGATGAGACGAAGTCCGCTTTTAGTTATATATATATATATGTATATATATATAGTTTAGTTATTTATATAGTTTAGGAAACCACGACCAATGGATCGTAAGTTAAGGTACTTTATCCCACTCTGGCCGAGAGTGGGATAATAGTACCTTGATAATTGACTTTTCGCATTTTTATATGCGTATTAACACGTATTGAGAGGATGGTTTAGGGAACTGGACAAGCCTACTCCATCACAACAATGTCTCAGGCACAGATATTGAATATTTGTATTGTAAGATTGCCTCCCGACACTGTATAAATCATAAAGAGGCCAAGTAGTGCAACTAGGTGTCAACTTTATAACCTCCTTTTTTGAAATCGGTTAAAAAGGAAGTATTATTTAAAAGGAAGCGCTCGTGGTGTAGCTTGCTTAGATGTTCTCGATAGATCGTTGAAGTTAAGCGACGATCAGTCAGAGCGACCACAATTTGGATGGGTGGGTAAAAAGGGCATTAATAGCCGAGAGCTTTCGTGCTTCGGAGGGCACGTTAAATTGTCGGTCCCGGCTTAAGTCTTTAAGCCATGACAGAGGCCTTCAGGCGGTTTAAAAACTCCGACACCAGAGATAGCCTCGCTCATACGAATATATATTACGTTTAAAATTATAAGGAATTGTAAAATGGATTGTAATCACTTATCTTCTACAGTTGATTTGTAACATGAAACCTTTATCGAAATATCCCTTTTCTCTTTCATAAAAATGTAGGGTTATTCCCCGAGATTACGTGTAGGCTAGCTGTTTTGAACACCAACCTACATATCTACTTATTGTAGTATTTAATTCTTTTGACTATTTAGCAGAGCAATTGACGCCACGCAAAGAGTTGCTGACAACAGATGTAACTCAACACCGCAATGTCAACGGTCAAGTAGGTGATGAGTCTCATCCAGCACTTTAAATATTTCAAACAATTTGCACAACATTGTCCAAAATTCTCTCTTAAACTTATGATTATGACTCATACATCTTGACTTTTTCTTTGATCAGAGCTTTCTGTCTATTAAAAAAATGTGGCGAACCGATGAACCTAATGATCTCTGCGAAACAATGAATAGACTGGACGACTTCAATACCAAACATTTTCAAAACCATTGACATTATGTGAATTCAAACAAGGCCCATCTAGCTAGGAAACTCGTTTTATAGTGTCGGCCCAGATGGTGGTTTAGCGCCCAAATAGTATATCTATATTTAGTCGGTGCGTCGCGTACAGGACGTTCACATCGTTGCATCACAGTGTAAACCAACCGGAAGGCGAAGTTGCCACTGAACTTTTATCTAAGTCACGTGCTTGTTTTCTTAATAGTCCTGGATTTTTCGTGGCGCTGGGAAGATGCACACGACACTGCTACGACAGTTTGTAAAACTTATAAAAAATTGCTGAATTTATAATTAAAGCACATGCTTTAGCAAGTGGCTTTCAAAATTACTTCCTTATTATTAGGTACTTGAAGTAGTAAATTTAATAAAATCGATGTGTTTTGCATTTGAGAAACATTTGAATGTATATTTTCTCTAGCTTCTCAGTAGAGTTCAATAATTAAAACTTTTACAGAGAAAAAATTCGGTTCGGAGGGCCTTTTCGCGAACTTCAAATAAACTTTAAAATAAACCTTATAAAGGTTTTGAAATGAGTGAGCACTGAGATTTTACCAAATATAAGAAAGGTCAGAATACCTTGGACATAAGAAAATAATGGAATGTACACAATATAAGATTACATTATTTCATTTTGTACATCACTATCACTATACCTACTGTACTATTACTTTTCTTTCTGTGACTGATGTGTTATCAAAGCATTAGTCATGGTTTTATTCTTTTACATCATTTACTTTGATATTTTACGATCATAGACATTTCAGAGTGGTTGGCACTACAATCTCGATCACGATTGATGTCGCACTAAGCATTTGGGGTTTATTATGGAGTGACTCTATTTTTGCAGTTTGGAACCAGAAAACAAAGTATAGATTGATTATCACTGGCTTTATTTATAAGGGTTTGCATATTGGATTAGTAAGGTACGACCAAATTCACTTACATGACCAGTATTTGCTTTCTGCGAACAATGGCTCTTTAAACATTGATGAGTAGTATCGCATTTGACTATCGGTAAAGCAAGTATCTGATTGTTGATTGTTACTCGTATTATACTATAATATTGTTCGTTCCTGTGATACCAACAGGTTTGTGGGTAAGAACATGAAATTAAAATTTTAAAAAAACTTATTTAAAAAAAACAAAAACCCGACTGCGTTAAAACTAAAAAGAATAAAACAAGCCTGCAAAGAATGACTCACAGTCGGTCCCCATTCATTTTATTAACAATCAAATCTTCCCAATGTTATGGGTCCCGACTGTGAGTAATTCTTTGCAGGCTTGTTTTATTCTTTTTAGTTTTAACGCAGTCGGGTTTTTGTTTTTTTTTTAAATAAGTTTTTATTTAACACTTTTTAGTTATGATAAAGTTGATTTTAAAATACCTATTCAACGATACCCCACTTGATATAGTGTGACGATTTTGATTCTTTTAATTTTGACAATATGGCGTCTGGTTGTGGTACTGGTGAATTTTGATAACTGTCATGTCTTTAGTGACACTCCCAAGGTTGAGACGAATCGATTGACGCAAGAATTATCAAAATCGGTCCACGCGTTTGGCCTCTAGAGTGCCACATAGAAACATCTATAGCGAGAATTATTATTAATCAACTTTAAACCGTTATTTTTCCTAAACTATTACTTAAAATGAAAAATGGTAAAAGAAACCTAAAGTTGATTTTGAAATACCTATTCAACGATACCCCTCTTGATATAGTGTGACGATTTTGATTTTTTTAATTTTGACAATATGGCGTCTGGTTGTGGCACTGGTGAATTTTGATAACTGTCATGTCTTTAGTAACACTCCCAAGGTTGAGACGAATCGATTGACGCAAGAATTATCAAAATCGGTCCACGCGTTTGGCCTCTAGAGTGCCACATAGAAACATCCAAACAAACATAGACTGATAAACACATTACCCTTCCTTTGCTTTGCGCAGTCGGGTAAAAACGAAATGAAGTGGCTTGGTGTTATGTTAGCAATGGTCTTTAGACATCATGAACCTCGAAAAACCTTGAAGTAACATGATGATGGTGATGAAAAGTAGCAAATAACAAAAGTTCTATATTTCTATTAAATTATTTCTTCACTTGACTAAATTCTTGAGGAAGGTTATTTGGTTATTCATCACCATATACCATCACTACGCGGGCAACGCCGCGAGGACCCAGCTAGTAATTACATAAGAGTTACATACAGTATATAAAGGAAATGGATATCATACATTTGATTTTAGTATGCAACTTCTAGTCCATTTTTACAGCATGACATTTTGAAGACGCTCAAAAATCCCCTAAAACCTCGAACTTGTATGAAGAATGTAATGCACAGAGCATTAATACTCCTGTCCGTCACGTAATGAGAGTGAATGAGGCGGAAGAGTTGTGTCAGGATCGCATCAAGTGGAAATCAGTGGTCTCTGCCTAACTCAATAGGAATGAGGCGTGATTTTATGTGTGTTATACAGCATCAGCTGCATATTTTAATAGATTTATTGTTTTCAACAGAGATGTATACCGGAGTTCGAGAACGCAGCGTTCATGGTGCAAATGGAGGCAACCAACACTTGCGGTGACAACGGACCCAAGTTGTACTGTATACAGACTTCAGCCGGCACATCTACTAGGTATGACTTGCTTTTAGCACGCTGAATATGATTGAGATTGATTGTCCAGAGAATGCGGCATTGTCAGATATTCTAACGTGCGACCAATGTCTATATCGATCTAACTGTGATTTTGCTCGTGACATTCCTTCTATACCATAAATGACAAATAGCTTACCACAATAAACTGGCAGTTACAAAGTACTAGTAAGCAGCGCCCTCGCGGCATTGCCCTTGTAGTGATGGAATATGGTGATAATGATGATGATGAAAAGTAGCCAATAACCTTCCTCAACAGTTTAACTATCAAATGCAGAAATATTTTTTCAAATCCGACTGGTAGTTTCTGAGATTAGCGCGTTCAAACAAACATACTTTCAAATTGGTATAGATTTGGATTTTTTTACGAGACGTGTATTGCATATTTTGTTTTGGTTACAGATCGTGTGACTTCTGTCAGCCGGGTCAATTCTCCAGCTACTTCCTGACAGATTTGCATCACGAGCAGGACAACCAGACTTGGTGGCAGTCGGAAACTATGAAGGAAGATATCCAATACCCCACCCAAGTCAACCTGACGCTGCATTTGGGTAAGGAGACACAATTTTAAATATTGACCTCATGTCGTTCTGAAAACTATTAAATCGAATTTATGTTTCTAGGATTGTAGGAGCTTTGCCTTTTCTACATTACTCTTTATCAAGCGTTTCAGGGATGTGACGATATTCAAATTGGAATGGCTATCACAAAGACACTTTACACGTAGACTTTATAATCATCAACATCCTGAATAACTATTAACTAAACAAGTCACGGCCTTATATCCCAATTCTGTGTGTTCTCTTTGTTCTGTGCCCGCACGTTCATTGATTTCACAAAAACTTTGTACCGTGTCCGCCCGCAGTGAGATTCTATTGTAATCCCCTTCTCATTACAGGCAAAGCGTATGACATCACCTACGTGAGAATAGTGTTCTACTCTCCAAGGCCACAGAGCTTCGCTATTTACAAGAAAACAGCCGAAGACAAGGACTGGGAGTCATTCCAGTATTTCAGGTACGAGACATGGTTAAAAAACCAATCAAAATCAGCAAGTGTCAGGAGGCTCTAAATATGTTTTAAATGTCTGGTATCAGCACAGAATTACCAAAAAGCCAAAAGCTTGTACATTACAGACACATTTATTTGTTTTTCTTTACATCTTGACTGTCCAAAACGAATGTAATATCTATCTGCTGAATGTTTAAATAAGGCGTTGTTCACAGTGCTTCCTGCCGAGACACGTATGGTGTCCAAGAACAAAGAGCCGCAGAACTGGGAGCTGAGACGCGAGCTCTCTGCACCAGTGAATACTCCGACATCTCCCCACTGTCTGGTGGAAACGTGCTGTTCTCTACCCTCGAAGGACGTCCTTCTGCTTTCACTTTCGACAGCAGCCCGGAACTTCAAGTTAGTCTTTTTAACCGACTTCCAAAAAGGAGGAGGTTCTCAAGTCGACTGTATGTTTTTTTGTCGATGATATTGCTTCAGTGGCACTATTTGTCAGCCTATCAGAAATATTTGTAATTTCAAGGAGTCTATAGGCTTCAATGAAAACTTTAAGGAACATCGCGTCATATATACGCAATTTTTTTTTTCAGGAATGGGTAACAGCGACCGATTTGCGAATAACTCTGGACCGTCTAAACACGTTTGGAGATGAGATATTCGGCGACGTGCAAGTGCACCAGTCGTATTGGTACGCGATAGCCGACGTGGCGGTGGGCGCGCGTTGCAAGTGCAATGGACACGCCTCGGTCTGTGACACTGAGGAGTTGGAAGATGGCTCTAGGAGCAGAACTTGCAGGTACTGAGAAGCCAAACAAGGTTCAATAACTCGAAAGTATTGTGAAGTAGAAAGCGGTACCTAAAAATAGTGGGTAATTGAAGAGATTTAGCAGTAGGAGGATATGCGCTATGTATTATGTTTGGATGAGATAATGGCTAAGAGTTTTTAGGTCGCCTGAAAGCCTGCAAGCGTCATCATGGCTCATAGGATAGATAGAAAGCAGTATAGAGATAATGAGTGAGGTTCCGACTCTATAGCATTAAGAGACAGAAAGATATCGAATAGGACTTTCATCATCATGTTACGATATTTGTCACGAGTGCAGTAAGCATGTTTCCATGTTTCACGTTTGCGTGATTGACTGTTTGGTGGGTGACAGTAGGTACCTTGGGTTTATGATCTCTATTGAGGAAAATGGCTGTCTTTTTTGTTTTTGTTGCTTCAGCTGATATTGCTAGGTGTGTTTGTTAATCTCAGAATCGATATAAAGCTGAGTTAATTCCCAGATGCGAGCACTACACTGCCGGGCGCGACTGTGAGCGCTGCCTCGACTTCTATAACGATGCACCGTGGGGACGAGCTTCGCCTACTAACGTGCATGAATGCAAGGGTGAGTACTCATTATGCTGCAAATACACGCTGGCCCAGCTTAAGCCAGCGCGATTGAAGGCGAGTCGACGCAAGGCTAGTGGTACCATCCACACGCTTGGCGAGTAGACGCAAATCAATGTAAGTTGGCGCCTGTTGGCGCTCGTGTTCACTCGGCCAGCTAGGTGAGCGATGGCAAGGCGAGGCGAGTGGTGCTGCCCACACGTTGGCACTCGCGTTCACTCGGCGAGCCTAGGCCTGCGTGTGTACGGGACTCTAAAGAATATACAGTCAGCGCCAGCGTCATTATGCTTAACCGTACATTTAAAATGGACATAAATTGTATGTATATAGAGCCAAAAATGATAAAAAGTAGCCTATGTATTATTTCAGGGCATAAACTATGTAAGTATTTTCCAAGTTCCAGCCAAATCAGTTCAGTAGTTTTAGTAACAAACATCCATAAATCCTCAAAAACTTTCGTGTTTATATTAGTAGAATATGCCAACGCGAGACAAGACTTGTAATGTTGGTGATGGTGAATACAAGCGAATTTCGTACTTTCGTTTACTTACCTCCTTGCTCCTCCTTTTTTTTCTGTATGGTGTTGTATCTTCATGATGATATATTACATCTTTTGCAAATATCCGAGAGCAGCATCTTTTATCAAAATTGTGACTGGTTTACCTGTAAAAATTAAATTATTTTATTAAAGAAATTAGGTAGATAATAATGCAAGTAGGCTGTGACAGCCTTGAAAACTATCACGACGAATAAATAACCAAAAGTAGGGATGTGTAGATATTACGCCAGACTAGACCATCAAGAACTGAGTCAACCATCATTGGAAATACCTAGCCTTAAAGGTTTTAGTAAGTTTTTATGAACTAATGGTCAGAGTGCGTACGAGTAAGTTTTACTATTCGGTAAAACGTAGATTTGTATGGAATCAGCCAATCACAAGCCCTAACGGGTAAGTTTCACGTTTTTGCCACTAGTTCGCTCTGTTCTGCGGGCTTAAAAAGGTCGCTATTGCAGAATCACATTCGGAATTGAACTATATGCGGTCTCTTTTCACTCTCAGTCAATAAAAAGAGACGGCATATAGTTCAATTCCTATTGGGATTCTGCTTTATCGTCCTTTTTAAGACCGCTGATCCCAAACAAATCCACGTTTATGGCGTCAATACCGAATAGTGAAAAAAACTCATACCTACTACGCACGATGATAAGACTTCTTAAGCTGCTCACCAATATGCATACATATTTGGTGATCAACCTGATCATCAACATAGGCTACTATTAAGATTACTACACACCATGGGCAATTTTGTAATATGTGTAATTAGTATGTAATATGACACAAAATTTTACAATTCTCAGCTTACTCAAATTTATTATCTGTAAGGCAACATCCTGTCTGTCTGTTATCTAATTGTAAATTATAATTTAAGTTTTATTTAACAGAATAATGCATTTAATAGGTGTCCTATTAAATAAGCTTTTTTTTTTATTTAGGGGTGCTTCATCAGCTCTTATGATTTGATGTGATTGGAGTAAGGAATAATTTATTCAGTCAGCCTACAGAATAAACTATTTTTGACTTAAAAAAATCTTTAGTAGGTTTATCATTTCCTTTGACACATTTCCTCTATAGCATAACTGTTACATGGGATTTCAATAGAACAAAATAATAATTATTTCACAACCAGTTGTCAAGTTTGTTTTTGAAATTGTTTGTTGAGTATGAGTATGCAGTAAACTTTGTCCGATAAACTAAAATAAAAATTTAAAAATTATATTGTCAACAGCCTGCAACTGCAATGGCTTTTCAAACAAATGCTACTTCGACAAGGATCTCTACGAAAGGACTGGACATGGTGGCCACTGTATAGAGTGTGCAGAAAACAGAGATGGAGCTAACTGTGAAAGGTGCAAAGAGAACTTCTTCCAAGGTGTTGGGGAGATGTGTTTGCCATGCAATTGTAACCCTACTGGTGAGTGATCAAGGCTTGAGATGTAAAATATGCACCAAGTTAACTCTAAATACAATATTTGTTTATCAATAATACCTTAAGTACAAGTTGTTTAAGGAAACTCATTGATGAAAGTTCTATGAATTATTACCATAAGTAAAATATCTAAAATGAATGATTAGGACCTTACCAGTCATAATTGGGAACATGCGTCTGATTCAAAAGCGGGTTAAACGTATTTTTCTATGAACATTATGGCTTTAGAATTATGTGTGTGTAATTATTTTTTAATATTATTTCATTTTCGCTTAGAAATTAATAATTAAAAAGTGCAAAAATATAGTGGGAATTTCATAAGACTTGAAACGCAACGCTATTTGTCACGTATGCTGTGACGTCACACTCCTTCAAACTCGACAGAAAGTTTTTTTTTCTACCTACAAGCGCGTGTAATTTTGGTGACTTGTGACGTCACGTCCGTTTCAAGTGCATGAAAATGTTGATAAATTTTAAAAATTATTTTGGTTATAAAATTTTAGTTTTTCGGCGCTGGAATTTTTGTTACGGTTATTTAACGATATAACCTATCGTTTAAAACCATAAAAAAAATTGATGCATATTGCCAATTGTGATAATCACATTTCATTAATCAGGATCTCGAAGCCTCCAGTGTAACTCGGAAGGCAAGTGCCAGTGCAAGCCGGGGGTGACCGGGGACAAATGTGATGTCTGCGCTCCCAATCATTACGAGTTTACCAATCATGGATGCAAGCCTTGCGGGTGCAATGAATCCGGGTCTTACGGGAACACACCGCAGTGTGACCCTGTCACTGGAGTCTGCTTCTGTAAAGAAAACGTGGAGGGAAGAATGTGTAGAGAGTAAGTTTTACTTGACAACAGAATAAGTATAAGATTTTGTTCTAAAATATTCGTCTTTTGATGCAAGTAAGCTCCGATGCAAGCTTTTGTTCAAGATTGTCTAACTAGAAAGTTATGCATGGGATTAGGTACGGTTGCAGATAGGTACATTTTAATTAATAAATTTAATAAATGAAAACCTAAGCATCCCTCCTAGAGGTGATTTTAAAAGTATCTTTAACTACCTACCCAAAACCTACAAGACATTTAATGTCCAACACCCTTGGACTTTAGAAAGTCTGATAACATTTAATAAACAATATTTATTATTATTTTTTTTACTTACCTACTTACATAAATATAATCACTTTCTCTAGGTGCAAGCCCGGCTTCTTCAACCTAGATCTAGCCAACAAGTTTGGGTGTACTCCATGCTTCTGCTTCGGGCATTCCTCTCAGTGCAGTTCAGCTCCGAAGTACCAAGCTCACGAACTCAGCGCTCACTTCATCAGAGACGCTGAAAAGTGGAGTGCGGAGGAAGACCAAAGAGTGCCGGCTCCATTGAAATTCAATGCTAACACGCAGAATATTGGTAAGTTTGCGTTGACTATAGGTATAGCTTATTGTGCAGTTGGCACTGAATTGTATTTGCAGTCCGAATTCTGTCGAACAAAGCGTCTAAAGTGGAGAGTAAAATAATTCTTCTTTTTGTCTGGTAAAACTTATTCTGGATCATTAAGCATTGTCCACAATCTTGTGAGAGCATTTCCAATACAATGAAAAGTAATTTACTGTTCTATAACCAAATCCTGATCAGACTTTTATTAAAAAACTATGTTTCCAAAACAAAGTTTTTAATTTTTAGCGGCAAACCGACAAAATGAGAAACGAAACAAAAACAAAGACAAACCAAAATGTATTGACATTGACATTGACATTTTCATTTTCAGTAAGATGTCAAAACATTTTTTTTTTCTAGAAAGGCCCAGTTTTTTTTAAAATTTTTAATTTTATATTCTGTAGCCAAAAAAATGGCGCGATTTTCAACAAGAAATCTAGAAATAGAAACAAAAACCCACAAAAACCACAGAGATAAAAACAAACAATAACAAATGGTATTTTTATGTACTTTCTTTAGTTTTCCTATTTGTTTTATCCTTATGTGATCCTTAGTAGTAAGTGTATGAACGGTACGATACGTACTGTAAAAAACTTTCTGAAATTTGTTTTGATTTGGCCTCCGCAAAAGGTTAGTGCTTGTAAGAACACTCATTATTTCTATGCGCTTTCAGCTGTGTCATCCAAGGGCTCTGAAATTATCTACTTCTTGGCTTCGAACCAGTTCCTGGGAGATCAGCGTCCATCTTATAATCACGATTTGAAGTTCACGCTGCGTCTCGGAGAGAACCGCGGCTACCCCTCCTCTCAGGATATTATTCTTGAAGGCGCTAAAACTTCCATAGCAATGAACATTTATGGGCAGAACAATCCAGAGCCTACAGATCAGGTTTGTATTTGTACTTCTCCTGAGATTCTTTGATCTGTTTTTTTAGGCTGAAGCGTATTTTTCAGGTACCAGAATACCCATGTAGCAAAACGACACTTGTAAAAAAACTATCAGGACAGATCGGGACTATCCAAGTTGTGTAATTCAGTTCCAGTTTGTATACAATTTCAAAGTATTGCTTACTAAATACCAAATACCTACATATGAAAAAGATACCTTTTCCCAACATAGAGAAACTAGGGACTGATAAAATAATAATTTGCCATTCCAGCCTCAAGAGTACACATTCCGTCTCCACGAAGACCCTAGCTACCAATGGACACCCACTCTTTCCAACTTCGACTTCATGTCCATCCTCCAAAACTTGACTGCTATCAAAATCCGTGGCACCTACAACAAAGGAGGTGAAGGATATCTGATGAACTTCAAACTCGAGACTGTAAAGATCGGGAGAGAGAAAGGCGCTGAACCCGCTAACTGGGTTGAGAAGTGCTCATGCCCTAATGCATATGTCGGAGATTACTGTGAGGAGTGTGCTCCAGGATTCAAACATGAGCCAGCTAATGGGGGACCCTACTCTACTTGTATTCCTTGCGACTGTAATGGACATGCACATATTTGTGACACAGCTACTGGTAAGTTTAAAACATTAAATTTTATGGCCAGAGAAAGTCACATAGTGGATTTGACAAGATATGATACAGCAGCTTCGAAAAAATGACTAAGCTGGGACCAACAAAAAATCCTTACAGCAAAAGAATGATTTTATGGATGTCAATATGTAGGAAGCAACAATTTAAAATGTCCTTCAACTAGGCAAGAAAGTATTATTATTGTCTTACCACTCCATTAGGTGGTTTTAAAAAATTTCTTAATGCAGATGTTATGGCTTGCACAACAATCTAAACAAAAAACTCTTTGCAGGTTTCTGCATATGTAAACACAACACAACTGGAAGTAACTGTGAGCTCTGTGCCAAGGGTTTCTACGGCAATGCTATCGCTGGTACACCTGATGACTGCAAGGCTTGCCCGTGTCCCAAGGACAGTGGCTGTATCCAACTGATGGACCAGAGCATTGTGTGTACTGACTGCCCTGTAGGCTATGCTGGTAAGATTACTAAATACTCTTTGAAAAAAAAAGTAATATACCTAAGTGTGGATTAACACTATAAAAAATAAAAATTATTTGTAGGTTTCTGCTAAAAACACAAAGCTCTACCTGTTTACTGTCAGTTTATTTACCCCATTAAAAAAACCAGTTTAGTTCTTTGTGTATAATATACCTACTACTTACCACTGTAGGTAAGGGATACTTCTTTAATCTGTTTTATAGTACCCAAATAATTCAAATTATTGTTTATGCTGATGATTTAAAGATTTTAAAGTACAGTTTTTGTCATCCTCTTAAAACTTACTTTCTCAGGTCCAAAATGCGAAGTCTGCGCCGACGGTCACTTCGGGGATCCGACCGGCCAATTCGGGCCGCCTCGGCAATGTGAGGAGTGCCAGTGCAACGGCAACGTAGACCCGAATGCCGTCGGCAACTGCGACCGCACCACTGGAGCGTGCCTCAAGTGTATCTACAACTCTGCTGGAGAGCATTGTGATAAGTGTTTGAGTGGTATGTTTTAGAACTGTTGACTTTACTAGAAAAAGGTTTAACAATGCATGTTAATCTTGAAGCACTTTTATAAAACTAGTGAACGCGGCTTCGCCCGCGTGGACTGCAATTTACTATCCCACTGTAACCATACATTTTTCCGGGATAAAAAGTAGCCTATGTGTTATTCCAGAACCTAAACTATCTACATTCCAAATTTCATCTAAATCGGTTTAGTAGTATTTATAGAGATACGTGTTAACAGACTTAGCACTACAACTCTCCATTCCTGGCCGCAGATCTAGGCGAAGACCCAAGACGAGATGGAGAGATGTAGTGTTAAAGGATATGAGAGAGTGCCAAGCTTCCGAAAACGACGTCGAGGATACAGCGAAGTGGAGGCAAACTATTAGGAAAGCTTACCCCACCACCATGTGGGACGAATAGCTTGGAAGAGAGAGAGAGTGTTAACAAACATTCACACACACGGACCTTCTCCTTTATAATAGTAGAATAAAAGATCATTGCTTATAAAATGATGTTATTAGGTTACTTTGGCGACGCATTGGATCCGAAGAAGAAAGGCGACTGCAAGCCGTGCGCTTGCCACGTGGCCGGCACCGTGGAGAGCGCCGAGGGCCCGCCGCAGTGCGACCAACTCACCGGCTACTGCGCCTGCCAGCCGCACGTCATCGGAAGAAACTGTGACCGATGCGAGGCAAGTCTTACGGCTCGCTTACACCAAATCCGTCATCGGCCGAACCATCGTCGGCCGAACTCGTCCGATCGAATCAAACGTATGTGAAGATATGAGAGCGCGTATACTACTGCCGACCTGACATCGTCCGAATCCTTCACATACGTTTCTCGACCGACGACGGCCGTGCATAGTTCGGCCGATGACGGATTTGGTGTACGCGTACCGTTACACTCTATACCTACTCTAGCCAACGTACAATATTTATAAACACTATAAACGGGATATACATACATACATACATAAACTCACGCCTGTATCCCATCATAGGGGTTTGCAGAGACCACAGATCGCCACTTGCTACGATCCTGACACACTTCTTTCGCTAAACGGGATATGTTTGGGGTGGTACCAAACAGTAAGAAAAGCTGGGGTAGAATTGCTAAGGGATGCTAGCTGGGGTGGAGACTCTAAAGAGAGATAAATAACCGAACTCGCCGAGTGTTGGACGTACACTGATTTATTGCTTTCATCACAAATTCGAACAATTATTGTAACTAGGGCAATGCTAGCTATGCTAAAAGTAAAATATTATTTCTACAAGTTTAAGCTGATTGTACATGTGTGAGTTAGCTCGTACAGGATATTTACCATGATTTTTGGATTTTTGAGTCTCCCGATATTTCGGCACAGTTGCATGCGCCATGAATATATCCCGAAATATCCTCAAATATCCCGTTTATTGTTTACAATGTTTACAACCATGATAGTTTCAAAAGTACAATATTTACTAACGTTGCACTGACAGATCAATCAGCTGATAGCAGGAATAGATGAACTTCCTATTATATGGCCTATTAAATTGTTACGAGTAAAAAGGCCTAAATTTTCTGCTATCTACAGAATGGTTACTACAACATAGACTCTGGAGACGGGTGCAAAGCTTGCGACTGTAACCTCGAAGGTTCCTACAATAACACCTGCCACCCCACCACTGGCGAGTGCTATTGCAAGCCCGGTATCGATGGGTAAGTTGTTTACAAAATATCTTTGTTTTACATATTCAACTTAAGCTAAATACAGGTAATTTAGCTTAAGTTGAATATGTAAAACAGTATTAAAAAGTATTCACGAAGTAATCCAAGAAATAAATAGGACGTTTTCTAGAAGAAGAAAAATTGCCAAAATATACTTCATCATTCATCATTAAAAAGATGTAAGTAATTACAAAAAAAAAACATACAGACGACTTGAGAACCTCCTCCTTTTCGGAAGTCGGTTAAAATACCTTATTATCAATCTCAGCTTTAAGTACAGGAACTGTATAACCGCTATTCATCTGTATAATCCAATAACCAATTTCAATAGGCATTCACAATGTATACTGACTAAAACCAATTTCACCAGTCTCAATCACAATGGCTGTATTCTGACTAAAATGAATCCTCAGTGTGCACTGCGACCGTTGCCGCGCGTTCCACTACGGGTTCAGCGCCGGCGGCTGCGAGAATTGCAACTGCGACGAATGGGGCTCCACCAACTACCAGTGCGACATGGCGGGACAGTGCTCCTGCCAGGAGTACGTCGAGGGACGCCGTTGCGACAGGTAACATTTAAAGCTTTTGTGCATCGACATATTTTTTTCTTCTTTATTTTGGCTTCGCACGGCTTGTGCATTCAGCCAGTGTCAAGTAATTAATAAACTTCAAGTTTATAGATAAATAAGTTATATAATACATTTAAAAATGAAGGCATAGAGAAAATCAGTCATTTTGGGAAAAGTTCTTTTTGAAGTAAGTACATTATGTAGATCAGTACATTTTGACATTCAGTCCAAACCAACCGTAAGGTATTACAGTACATAAATATAATATCCCACCCTTCCCCTTGTGCCTCAGTAAAGAAGTTGGGCTTTACTGAAACATCAACACGGACTTTTTGGGAGAACTCGAAAAGCAATGCTATCCAATTTTATTTCACTTCCCCACACTTATGCACGTTCACGAACACTTAACGGTTAATAATCCACCATTATTACACATTAGTAGGATTAACATTCGAGGAAACACAAGTTTTGGACGAAAAACGAAGCATGACTTCTCAAATTCCCGCCAAAAAGCCTCTTATCTCACTTTATGGTTATGAAATGAAATATTTATTTTGCCAGAAGCATGGTCATGGTTATAGCTGATTACGTCAACTCCGCTTATTTATTTCAAGCAAGCTTCCGCCCCCGGCTTCCCTCGCGTGGTACCAGGTTAATAATGTCCCTATGCCTATGTCCTATTCCCGTTCATTTATCTATCTATATTTCAAATCTCAGCCAAATCGGTTCAGTGGTTGTCGAGTTGTAGAGGAACAAACATACATCCATCCAAACATCCAAACTTTCGCATTTATAATATTAGTGTGATGTGATTGATTCTCTAACTATACCTTAGTTAGAGATAAATGAAATAAGTTTGAAGTTTAAGCGTAGTCTTTAGTAACCTAAGTTCTCATTTTCTCTTAATAAAGCTTATGTGCCATCGGCATGTATAAAGGTTAGCCCAAATCTGAGTAAAGGCCTAAAGAACAATCAATTACTTTATCGATCGAGCGAGCGAAGCGAGCGAAGATCTTAGTGGTAAGTTGGGCGATTTTGCGTTGTATGTTTGTATGTTTGTATGTTTGTATGTATGTTTCACGAATTGTTGTTCGCGCATAACTGTCGAACCGTTCATCCAATCTGCATGAAACTTGGTAGGTCAATAGGTTGTGGTAAGGAAATTTACGGTGGAGCATATGAGCTTAATCGATGAAGGGGTTGTGAAGATATGGGGTTCCCAAGGGGCTAAAAAATTATGAAAGTAACACAAATATATTGAGTGGGGTGTCATACGAAAGGACTTATTTTGTACATTCCAAAATGGTTTTTATTTTTAATCTAGGATGTATAGTTTTTGAAATACGACCAAAGAACAAAAACTACGAAACCAGAGCTGCAAGAGCTCCCGTTTCATAGAGTTTCGATGTCTTCGTAGCTCATTGACTGGTCGGTCTTAAAAAGAGAATGGCATCGTTGCGGTTTGGTTTGCAATGATTTTAGATGCTACTTGATTTATTTTCATGATAAAAAAATTTTTTGATAAAGAATGAAAATAATTGGGGTAAAAAAAGTTAAGTAAACAAATATTTTGAGTGGGGTGTCAAATGAAAGGTCTTTATTTGTACATTCCAAAATAGTTATTATTTTTATTCTAGGACGTATACTTTTAGAAATACGACGAGAATTCATAAATATGAAATACTTAAATGAAAAATTAGACACGACATTATGTATTGCATGCCAGTATTTTTTACCATGAAGAGCTAGCGCAATAGGCATACTCGGCAGTATCAGTAGTAGCACTTGAAATTATAGGGGTAGTCAGAAGAAAGTCCAAATATAAGCCATCTACGGTGCGCGAGATCTCAGTTCGGGGCGAACTACTAGTTATATGCTCGTCAATGACAACACATCTTATTAAGCATGTTTACAGCAATTAAATTAGGCTAAACTTTTTTAAATGTCAGGTGTATGGAAAACAAGAAAAGGCGCCCCGACGGACTGGGTTGCGAGGACTGCCCGCCGTGCTACAACTTGGTATTGGACGCTGTCACTCAGCACAGACAGGAGTTACGAGAGCTTGATGATGTAAGTATTTATTTCAGCGTTTCCTTTCAACTTTCGTTCTATGGCACACGGCACACCTATACCAATTTATAAAGCGGAAGAGTTTGTTTGAACGCGCTAATCTCAAGAGCTACTGAGATCAGCCTAAGGAGATTAGAAAAATTATTTCTGCATGTTATAGCTAAACTCTTGAGGAAGGTTGCTACTTTCATCATCATCATCATCACCGTATACCATCACTACAGAGGCAATGCCGCGAGGGCGCTGCTTGTAATAAATAATAGTACAAGTATCCATGGTTATAGATAGATTTAGGTACTTGAGAAGTTATGAATAAACGACTTTTTATGTATGTTTACAGAACATATTGATTTATGAACACATTTTTTTTTATTACAAATTCTAGATCCTAGCGAAAATCTCGAAAGCGCCGACAGTGGTGGAAAACGCAGATTTCGACAAGGAGTTGCAGAGGGTTCGCGGCGAGATAGAGCGGCTGACTCGCGAAGCGCAATCCGAGCTCGAAGGCGACGGCGGCGGATCGGGCGTCGGTCTTACCGATAACCTGGCCGAACTGGCGGACAGATTGAGTGACGTCAGGTAAGTGACTATATAGGCTAATTATTTTAAATTGAATAATTTCTTTCTTGAAAAAGAAATGAGTTGTCGCGGGACGCCTGCTATATGTAAAACATCGAAATTATTTTGTTCAGTTAATAATGATGAGTAACCTTTGCCCAGCAGTGGGACACATTTAGGTTATTAAAAAAATAATAATGATGAGTCTAATGATAATCTAAGGCTGGATTCGACTAAAAGTCATTTTACTCCAGAGTAACTAGCATAATTCGAAATACAAGTGTTTAGAAAGCGCAACTGAACACAATTATGTGCATACAAATTATCCTGGTTATAAGGTGTCAACTTTACAATGTCGGCTAGTTAATCTGGAGTAAGATGACTTTTGGTCGAATCCAGCCTAAGTAATAATCATAATTATTTTAATTATTCTACGTATAAGATGTTTCATCCAACTAATACCATCATGTAGCGACGTCGCGACGTCCACAATTAGTCCGACACCCCGCATTAGATTGCATTGCAAACTGAACCAAATGGTAATTTAATGCTATTTACTGAAAAGTTTGGCCTTGTGCGGACTAGCCTTTAGCATTATATCATCCAAGTTGGGAAAATAAAAGTAAAAAGCATATAACATACATACGAGGCATCGAGAGACTGGATGTAACGACGGAAGCACGATTTAGTTCGGTACTATCAATTTCAAATGTGTTTATGTTCACACCCTAGGAATATGCTCTTCAAGATAGAAGACGAAAGCTTCGATGGCAACGAAGCGGTAGAGAGGAGTAAAGGGAACGTTTCCAAAGCAGAGGACACTATAGAAGCGGCGCAGAAGGAAATCAACGTGAGTATTTGAGTAACACTAAGATCACGCGTGCGACTAATCCTTGTTTATATAAAGTTGCTACAAGTGTTATGTAGCATTTTTAGAGGATTCAGCATTCCATACCTTAGTTATGATATATATCTATTATCGCTTAACGCAAAGCAACGCAGTATCACTTGATAGTAAGCATTTCATTTATAAAACATACAATTTTGTCTACAGAGTGCCCTGGAGTATTTGGATGGGGAAGGCGCAGCGGCGTTGGCCAAGGCTCGCAACCGTTCCGATCAGTTTGGCAAACAATCCGTGGATATGTCCGCTCTGGCCAAGGAATCCAGACTCTTGGCTGAGAAGTTGGAGAACGAAGCCAGGAATATTAGGGAAATAGCAGACAAGGCTTTCAACACCTCACTCGCTGCCAACAAGATTGCTAAAGACGGGATTACTAAGCAAGCTAATATTAGGTATAGTATAGTTACATTTTTCAGGTATTATGTGCCTGCCAGTTACATTTTTCATTTAATTACCTAGCCAATTTTAAGTACATATGATATTGTGACTGACGTTAACCCCGCATCCACACGTTGGGGCCAACGTTGGTCCCAATGCCTCTCACCAACGTGTGGTGCTGACAAAATAGCTTGGCGCCAACGTTGGGGCCAACGTTGGGGCTTGGCCGTGCCGTGTCGGTTTTATCAAAGGAAGTTGGCGCGCCAACGTTGGGGATCCGTCCACACGTTGGCGCTATGCTCAGTCCCGTTTCGACGCGCATCGTGAGCGCACGTGTCGACTGACGAGCGAGAATGTCATCGTATTCCTTATTTATTGTGTTTGTAGAACTATCGGGCTGAAATTTTGCACACTTATAGATTCTCGGTGACAATGAAATATTATGGTATCAACAAGCTGATCTGATGATGGAGTCAAGAGCTGTTCAACAGAACTCCTCAGTAAATAGGCCGATTGAGTTGAAACTCGGCATATTTGTCAAGTTCTGACTACAATGTAATAATATGGTGACAGCGAGCTGATCTGATGATGGAGTCTACAATTTTTTTTTATGTTACGGGAACCGTGCAATTTTTTGGGATAAAAAGTAGCCTATGTCCTATTTCCGGTTATTATCTATCTATATTTTAAATATCACCCATATCGGTTAAGTGGTTGTCGTGTTAGAGAGGAACAAACATACATCCAAACATCCAAACTTTCGCTTTTATAATTAGTGTGTTTTGTGAAGTGTGATAGTGACATGATGTGATGTGATTGTGATAAAATTGGTATTCAGTAATGTACAATCACTTAGAGAAATTTCAATTTCTGTATCGGACGCGCAGACATGGGACGTCTGCACGTTGGCTCTGACGGAACAAGACTGGTGTATCGCCAACGTGTGGATGGTTCACGAAATCTTGGCCCCAACGTTGGGACCAACGTTGGTCCCAACGTATGGAGCCGGCGTTACAGTTTTCTAACTGTTTGTAGGCATACGACCAAGATAGCTACGGAGTACACTCTCTGAACCAAATCGAGATAATGTGGCTCTAAGGTGTCTGGTATGCCAATAATCCACATCTCTTTTTAAGACGTAGATTGTTTTGAAAAAAGTCAATATCGATTCAATGACATCACAGCTATGGAAAAAAGGCTGATTATGATTACTAACCAAACCTTGCAAACTCTCCCCCTTACTTATGAAAGATGTTTAAAGTTGAACTGGTTAAACAACGTCCTGTCTCTGTTTGTTACTATCCACAAATAAAGACAGGACGTTGTTTAACCAGTGTTTATCTTTAAACATCTTTCATAAGTAAGGCCCTCTACCTTCAAATAACAAATCTAATCATTGCAGCAACGAAGTGCAAATCCTAACGAACGAGTTGAACGCGGCATCAGGCAAGCTAAGCAGTATGTCGGAACTGGCAGACCAGGCTCTGAAGCGAGCGAAAACAGTCTACGACGAGGCTTTGGGACTCTTCGCCGAAGTCAACACCACCTTGTTACCGGACATCAAACTAAATAAACTAAAGGAGGAAGCTGTTCAGATGAATAGAACTGTAAGTATTTCATTATATGATGATTTTGTTTTGGACTTAGGTAGTTGACTTTTAGGACTTTTAGGTAGTTTTGTATGTTGACTTTTAATTGGAATGATTTTGTTTTTTATTTTGTGTGTGGATTTGTTTAATTTTAATTTTGCTCTAGGTACTGACATAATGAAATTATTTTGCTGACTTCTCTATTGTATTAGGTCATACCTGTAAGAATAGAGTAATGTTTGAAATAAATAAATAAATTATAGGTGGGTTCGTCCATGTCACATGTGCGAAAAAGATGAAACGGTGAGCGAGAAAAAACCCACCTACAATACAGGCTAGGAAAACGAAAAGACTTTTTTGGTTTTGTCTTTGCACCCCTTTCTATAACATCCAAACCTTAGCATTACTAAAAAAGTCAATATACCCTCAGATCGACGACAAATCCGCTGAACTAGACCGTTTGATCACCGAGAACGAAGACACTCTAACAAGCCTAGAGCAGACGATAAAGCGAGGCCGTGAGTTGTTGGAGCAAGGGCACGATAGACAGGACGAGTTGAATGACCTTCTGGGCAAGTTGGACGAGCTTCAAGCTCAGGCGAGGACTGACGTGGACCTCACCAATGACACCTTGACGGATGCCAAAGGGATCTACAAGACTCTGAAAGGTATGGGTCGTTGTGGTTTAAAATGTGTGCATGTTTCTACATTTGATTTGACAGTCTTAAATAGTCTTTTGAATCCGTACCCATATTATAAATGTGAAAGTGTGTTTATTTGTTTGTTTATTTTTCCTGCTTTCACGTCAAAAAAGAGCGACGGATTGATGTGATTTTTTTGTGTAAATATAGTTGGAGGGCTGGAGAGTAACATAGGCTACTTTTTATCCGGGTACCACGCGAGCGAAGCCGCGGGCAGCAGCTAGTACTTTATATTAAAAAATATACCATGTCACAGTTATAGCAGATATAAAGCAAGCTCATATGTGATACTCCGAGGGTAATATTAAATGTATTTAAAATTAATATTTTCCTAATCCTAGAGTTCAGCGACCGAGTGACAGTGTCTCGTCAGTCGGCGGAACAAGCCGCGTTGGACGTTCCCGGTGTGCAACAGAAAGTAGCGGCAGCGGAAGAAAGCGTTAACAGCATTGCCGAGGAACTTACCACAGCGAGCGACAAGGCCAAGGAAGCGAGAGACATGGCTCAAACCGCTAGGAAGGACTACGCCGACAAGGCTTCAGAGGTAATGCAATTCACAGTTCAGATGACGTCATAATGTGTCTCAGTACAGAAAACGTCAGGGGAGTAGCTGATGAACTAAACGCGGTGAGTTATAAGTGTATTCGCGCGACATGGCTCAAACCGCTAGGAAGGACTACGCCGACAAGGCTTCAGAGGTAATGCAATTAACAGTTCAGATGACGTCGTAATGTATCGTACAGAAGAAGTCAGGGAAGTAGCTCAAGAACTAAACGCGGCGAGTTATAAGTGTATTCGCGTGACATGGCTCAAACCGCTAGGAAGGACTACGCCGACAAGGCTTCAGAGGTAACTGTGCAATTCACAGTTCAGATGACGTCATGAGGTAGCTATGTAACTGTGTCAGTACAGAAGACAGTATAGTAACTGTGGCAGTATAGGGTCGCTAAGGAACTGACCACCCACAGCTAGCGACAAGGCCAAATAAGCAAGGGTCATATCGCTAGGAAGGTTTACGCCGACAAGGCTTCAGAGGTATTAACTGCAAGTCCAAGTACAGAAGACGTCAGGAGGTATCTATGCAATACTCGGTACAGATGACGTCATGAAATAGCTGCGTTAGTACAACGCACAATGGATCTAGGCATTCGTGAAGTGAGCCGTTTCGCTGTAGAAAATTTAGCATGAAAAAGCTACACCGCGCATCGAAACGGCTAACTTCACGAATGCCTAGATCCATCGTGCGTACTGTGTCTCAGTATAGAAGACGTCAGGAGGTAACTATGCAACTGTCTCAGTATGCAACTTTTTTTTTCGGTGTTAAATTTTTTGAGATTTTTATTGTGTGCCAAGTGGGGAATAAACGTCTGTCTATGTCTATGTCTATGTCTCAGTAGAGAAGACGCCAGGGGAGAAGCTACTGAACTAAACAGGGTAAATGAGAAGGCTTGGTTCAGACCGTTAGAAGGACTATCTACGCCTACTAGTCGTAAGAGGTACTATACAAAAGCCTTTATAAGCAAGACAGTGTTCAATAGAACTATATTGCCACAGTTTCTTGCTGGTAGAATAAGGCATTCGCTTTCAAATAATCTTGAAACTACAGAACTGCCAGAACTTTTAATACAACAACCGAATTGAAGTAGATTTAATAGATGTTTTATTACAGGCTGCGCATGAGATCAGGAAGAAGGCCTCGACTTCAAGGGCTGAAGCGGTCAACCTGAGAGATGAAGCGGATAAACTATCGAGTAAGTATTGAAATTACACAAAATAAATACATTGGACGTGCTCCTGACTGCTCCCTCATACTTATAAGGAACTTAAAAACCTGGATGTCTGCAGGTTCCAAGAGTGTTCTTGGCTAGGTTTCATGAAAATCTGTTCAGCTGTTTGAAAATCATCAGCTCTTTTCTATAGTTAGCGCGTTTTCGTCAGAGCGCGATCTCGAATTAGGTCATTTTTAGTCGCGCCATCTAGTTTTGATCTTAGAAAACTAAACGTTTAACAAACTCTTTCGCTATAATAAATATACTTAGGCTGGATTCGACCAAAAGTCATCTTACTCCAGAGTAACCAGCCGACATAATTCGAAATACATACATACATACATACATAAAAATCACGCCTCTTTACCACAGGGGTAGGCAGAGACCACGGACTTCCACTTGCTACGATCCTGACACACCTCTTTCGCCTCATTCACTCTCATCACATTTTTCATACAAGCTCGCCGGTTTAGGGTACTTTTTCGAAAATACAATTGTTTAGAAAGCGCAACCGAACATTATTTGTGCATACAAATTATCCTGGTTCTATGGTGTCAACTTTACAATGTCAAAATATTCGAACCACAAGTAGTTTACTCTCGAGTAAAAACTTATTCCAGTTTGGTCGAATCCAGCCTTATTGGTATTAGATAAAGGGATATGTTGGGGGTTTTTTCATTAAATTTTTAATTTAATTTTACAATAAAATATTTATTTGTTCCTAGCTCGAGTCGAAGGCACAGCTATACAAATCGAGGGCTTGGAGAAACAGGCAATGGAGAACACGCAGCTCACTCGCGACGCTAAGATGAAGGTACCTACATAATATACAGCTTTTGAAACTATCATGGTTACGAACATTTATATTATTATCAACGGAAAATATTATCAAGAAAACTCAATAATCTTGGTAATTATCCCGTTGATAATAATATTTATGAAAGTACATATATTTTGAGATAATATCTTATTTGTAAACTTCTCCCGAAACTGAATCTTATAAACGTCTGGTAATTTTAAAATTGATAAAATCCATCGCATTAATGGATGTTGACGTCACATTAGTTCTGTCCAATAATATTCAATTCATTCCTCAAAATTATTTATAAAAAAAACCCGGTTCATTAAAGAAACGAATCTAAAATGGCGGCGCTTATCATGTTCTCTCGCTCCGTGAGTATAGACGGAACTAGTGTGCAAGCGAGAGAACATGATAAGCGCCTCGTTCGATTAGATTCGTTTCTTTAATGAACCGAGTTATATTTATTTATTTCGACTGAAATCTTTCTTATTACTCCTATGATAACAGAGTACACACGTGTATCTTTATGTTCCGTAGGTCGCCCAAGCGGACACGGATGCGCGCGAAGCAGAGAAGCAAGTTAACAAAGGGCTGGAGGACCTGAAAATAATCCTGGATGAGTTGCAAAACCTTCCTACTTTAGATGACGCGGCGTTAGATAGACTGCGTAAGTTACAAACAAAGCTAGCTATTTTTTTTAGTTATTTATTTTTATGCGAAAATGAACACTCTAATATTTACATTCAACTGTCAGAAAAACATTCTATAACAGAATGTTTTTGTCTCGTCACTCTTTTGTCAATCAAAAGAGGTGGTAATAGATTTAGCACCCAACAGAACTGCAGGAGTTACTCCATCTTATCCTACTAATTATTAAACTATACACTAAGCGCTTATGCGAGCTGAATTGCACTTTGTTGTGTCGCAGCGAGTCGCTATTTATATAATTTATTTCGCGAAGTGAGCCTTCTTAATTATTCTGTGACACAGGCTACTTTTTATCCGGGTATTTATCACGTGAGCGAAGCCGCAGTTTTTAACCTTTATTTAATTTTTATTTAATTTAAATTTTTGACTACAATTAAATGAATCCTGTCTTTACAGAGGAAAGTCTCGACCAAGCGGAGAAAGCACTGAAGGACGTTGACTTCGAAGGAAAGATCAAGAATCTAAAAGAAGCCAAGAACAATCATCAAAGGTATGTTGGCAAACTGCCTTACAGCTCTTACAGTTGATTGTAGATCGGCCTTCCGCTCTGTCTTCTTCTTCTTCCTCTGGTTCGATTAACAGTACAATAGGGTATTTTACACTCAAGTAATATAAAATAAAAATAATTAAATAAATTAATATTGGTGTACACACAGGTGGACATTTCACACAGCGCCATCTAGCCCCTAACTAACTAAAAAATACATATTTATGACAGGGTTAGTAAAAAGTAAACGAGAAATATAGATTTATAATCATAAAAATTCTATAATTCAATTAAAAAAATATATTTTTAATGTTGTTAGATATTATTTAGTACATAAAATGTATATAAACTAGGAGAGCTCAGACTACTTAAACCCTAAAACTCAAACGGGAGCCTCAGATGCTACTTTATCACAGCCATTATCAAATCACAATACTTGAATCAAAGTAAGTAACGATTTTTCATTTGTATTTCATTGTAGTCAATAATATGATTTTTGCAACCTTCAGCGTTGTCAAAATCCTTGCGTTCTTTTTAACTTTTCTTAACCCCTGTGTTATCAACAAGAAGAATGTGATAAAAGTAAGTTCGTATAAGCAAGTGGCCAACTCTGGTGATGGAGTTTTTCGGCCCCCTAAATGCCTCCGCCATGGCTTAGAATGAAGAGAGTGAATGAAGCAAAAGTGTGTCAGGATCGTAGCAAATGGAGATATGTGGTGTCTACCCCTAGGAAACAGGCGTGATTTTATGTATGTATGTATTATCAACCATTTTTTTTTAATTTATTTTACCAACTGTCCCTTCACCAGGTGGATGAAACAATACCAAGACGAGCACGACCTTCTAAGAGGTGAAGTGGACAACGTAAAAGTGATTCTAGAACAGCTCCCAGACGGATGTTTTAAAAGGATCGTACTAGAGCCCACAGAGGGGCCCGCACGATCGCCTAGCTTCAGGTAGACAAACAACTTCGATACAATAAATAAATAAAAGGTTTATTTCCAAACAAAATTAACACCAACTTTGGAATAATAAAACTATTAGTACCTATAGTTCTCGTCATGTAAAAAAAAAAAACGCTGGCTGTCAAGCTGCGCAGTAATCAATTTATAAAAAGTAGGCAATCGCCATCGCGCACAAAAGTTTTTGATTACAAAATGGTTTTCTATAAAAAAAAACAACAATACAAAAAAAAAACACTAGGCCTAGTACTTTCGTGTGCAAGTGTACCCATGCTCAAACTTACCCTCTCCAGTGTCTTCCAGCGTTCTTCTTACTTGACGCGAACTATACTTTGTTCATAGCATTGCAAAATAAATATAAAACTACTTAGGGCATGTTTCACCATTTGATAATGAAAAATGTTTCACCATCTCAAAGTAAAGTTTGTCATAAGTTACTTCATATAACTATTTGGCAAATGTTTGTGACCAACCCTACTAATATTATAAAGGCGAAAATTCGTGTGTGTGAATGTTTGTTGCCACGTATCGCTATAACTACTAAACTGATTTTGATGAAATTTGGAATATAGATAGTTTAGGTTCTGGAATAACACATAGGCTACTTTTTATCCTGGAAAAATATATGGGTCCCGTGGGATAAAAAATAGGAATCCACGCAGGCGAAGCCGCGGGCGTTCACTAGTAGCTCTTAAATGACAGCTACTCAGCTATAGTGAAAGTAGAGTGCGATATTGAAATTAAAAACGATTAAGTATCGTCCCATTTTCGTAGTTCAGCACGTAGTATTATTATCTATTCTATGGTTCAGCTTATGTTGGTGAGATATTCTGAGCTCAGTTTCCACCATTATAAGCGGAGCCACGATAAAAGGCCCGATACATCGATTGTCGATTTGTAGAGGACTTTACTCGGAAATGGTGAAACTAGCACATAGGAAATGAATTACTTTGAAATAACTTTGTATAAAATATTGAAATCTTTAAAGATCGGTTTTCAAACATATCAATGTGGGACTCTGTTGCGACGAAAGTGCCTTAAATATTCTAAGCTATGTTAAGTTTTAATTTTACAATAATGAAATAAATATACCTATGTATAATAAAAATATTATTTTTCAGTATCTAACCATAAAAGCGATGTGCATTGCGTCCGATCCGAATCCGAAATTAATGTGTGTTATTTAAAATTCCCGAAGTATTAACGCCGCGCTTGTATATGTATATTCCTATCCTTAGTACGAGAACACGCAAATTCTCATGCGCTGCCCCACCAGGCGTATTCTAAGTCGTTACGCCGTGCGTAATTTATAGTCGGATTGCTGATTATACGCACTAAAATTGACGATCAAAATGTCATTTTTCATATATTTTTAGTTCGTACAATGAGCAATTCGACTATAGAAGTCTCGGGTTCATGTTGCGTTCGATAATTTGTTGCGGCTTCGGTCAGTCTGAGCGTAAGGACGGCGCCGGCCACACATAGCGTATTTTAAAAAACGCATGCAAATCAGCCTTACGTTTTGCGGTTCTTTTCAATATTTTTTTAGATATTTGACATTTTTAGAACAAAGTAGCAGTCAATTTTAAAACCACAGCTAAACAAAACCACAGATGATAGAATCGGATCGGATTCGGACCCGACACGGTGCACATTCTCCAATATAAGGATAACATTTTGAATCTCGAATAACTACGTATGAGCCTGAAGCATTATTAATTTACCTTGTATCAAAATATCTAGCCATCTACTCTTGGATCTAAAAACGATATATCGAGCCAATTTTCAAAGTTCAACTTATTTTGGTGAAATGTTCAGAATTCAGTTTCCACCAATAGAAGCGGAGCCACGATAATTTTCCGTTTTATCGATTGTCGATTTGTTGAGTAAAGATCTTGATTTTCACGACGGCGTCGTTTGTACTTACAAACTGCATTTACTATCTGCATTTTATTGTACTTAGATTTAAACATTATTTTTACTGAGGCTTTTTCAAGTATGTATAAGTTATAAATAACACTGTGCCATAATTAACTTTGGTACGATTTGTAAATATTATACTAAAATAGTATTAAGTACAGATTTTAAAACATTTTAACGTAAGTGCTTTTTATTTTTCACGTTTATAAATCAAATTGGTTAGTATTTTCAAGATCGCCAAAGAAGATGTCTTTTTATGTTTCTTTTAGGAATTTTTTGTGAGTAATTGTATTTTAGCTTATTTATTTGCAATAAAATACAAGAATATAGATACCGTTTTTGATTTTATTCTGGTATTCGTTAGGGACTTTTGGAAAATGCGTTCTGTTTTCCACAAGTATAACGCACTCTTACGAAAATTCTAACTTTTTTCTTGTAATTTTGTTTTTACAATTAGAAAAGTGTTGATTAAACTTGCGATATATTAAACGAAAGTTAAGGATAAGACGGAGCAAAAAACTATAGTTTGAATCATTGGTCTTATTTTGCTACCTTTTTGCTGTCTTTTTAACTAAACAATTAAAAACTAAAAAAATCTGTACTTAGTTATAGAAATAGAAATAGTTCAATCAATTTTATAATGAAAACAGACGTTATTAATACGATCATAAGTGAAATTTTCAGACTAATGCTTGAGATACACGCGGCTAGCTTTCCAGGCCAGGATAGAAATAAAGTTATAGAAAGCTAGCAATCTAGCAGCTCTGACTTCGTGTAAAAAGAACTATCTTAGAAAATGGGCATGGAAATGCATAGAAATAAGTAGATTTTAATTAACTATTTTACGTAAAATACCCGTGAAATAAATAAATAAATATCCTCATCAATGAATTCCTATGTATAGTCGTATTTCTAATTAGACGCACTAAAATTGACGGTCAAAATGTCATTTTTCATAAATTTTTAGTTCGTACAATGAGCAATTCGACTATACAGGGTGGAAAAAATGAATGGGCCCTGGAGGGAAACTACTTTAAATCCTTAAGATACAGTATTTTACTTAAAGGAAACATTCCTTTATTTTTAAAAAGAAACATAACTGCATTCAAAGATTTTCTAAAATTCGCTTGCTTCACCCAGGAATCGAACCAGCTAAAAATTCAAAAGTTAAACATTCCCTATTTTATTCCACTAGTCGATACATTCAATACTAAAGATAAAACTTCTCAAAGAAACATGAGGTCTTACACTCGTCTGTCGTACAAAAAATCCATGAAATCTAATATTTAGTACATAAGGGCTTTAATTGCAATTTAGCTCTACAGTGGAATGGTGAGAGGTATCCAGTCGTGTGATTCAGACCTTCTCGGAACGTATTCCGAATTCGGAAAATAACCTTTCTTCGCAGAAAAACCGTCAACTTTTCGAAGAAAAACATCGAATCAGATGCATTTTCGGAAGTCTGAATCTCACCTCAAATAGACAAATACCGTCTAGAAAAGTTTTGACGCGTATGGTGAAATAATAAAAATTAATGAAAAAAAATTGTGAAAATTAATGTTAGATTTCATGATCTTTTTTATTTCTAAAACCAAATGTGTGTTATAAAGATTTATCCCTGACATGAATCCTATCGATTAGTGGTAGGTATTAAATAGAGCGAGGTTTGTTTTTAATTTTTAGCTGGTTCGATTCCGGGTGAGGCAAGCGAATTTTAGAAAATCTATGAATGCAGTTTTGTTTCTTTTTAAAAATAAAGGAATGTTTCCTTGAAGTAAAATACTGTATCTTAAGGATTTAAAGTAGTTTCCCTCCGGGGCCCATTCATTTTTTCCACCCTGTAGGTATATTATTCAAAATTCAAAAATTAAAAATCTTTACGGTGGAACATTAACATTTTGTACATTAAAACATGAAAAACGATGATACTTGCAGAAGTAATATTACTGTGTCGCAAATACCAACGCTCTCCTGGACATAGAGCCAATCCCAATGGACATAGAGCTGCTAGCTTGCTATCTTACTTGCTATCATTATCTTGCTATCCTGGTTTGAAATACTAGCCTCGTGTATTCCGAGCATAAAATAGCTTTTATTAGAATCGTGTTAAATACGAGCATCTAAAACAAGGTAACGTGTTGCGTTCTTACGAGTATTTTGTCAGAGGCGTTCCAAATCGGTGTGAAACAAAAATGTGAGCAAGAATTCACTCGAAACTAAACACATATTTACAAATCTTTAAAAAATACATTAGAACCAGTTGGCTCATCTGAGGATCGTTGCTTGGTGGCTCAACTGATCCGAACCACTCGCAAGTGTGTCTAGAGATGCTGGCAGCATTGCAAATGTGTCTATAGAGACGCTGGCAGCATTACCTAGCCTACCAGCCTTTAGTAGATATTTAATAGTAATTTGGATTTCTTTTAATCTGAAATAAATACTTAATAATAATAATAATAATTACCACGCTGACTCGCTGAAAGGCAATACTGAACGTAAAACTTATTAATTAAATTAGTATAGATAATAAAACAAAACCTGCCAAGTTCTAGTCGAATTCTCGGAAAGTACGGAATTGGAGAATTCGACTAGACAATATTGCTGCTTTATTACCGCTGACTACCCCCTTCAAAATTCATCAATGGATCTTAAATGTCTAAAAATCTGAGAGAATATCTAGTATTTTTTTTTACTTAAAATTGTGCCAATGTTTCGTAGCAACCTCGTAGCGTGTCGTAGCTCGTAGCATACGGTAAAAACAATGTAAACTTACATCTACATACAAGGGATATTCAATCTCGCCACAGTTAAAGGGCCTAGAAGATAAAACCTTAAGTGGTAGACTCATCTAGGGCTGTACCACGCGGGAAATCATTTCGTAGCAGGTACTACAGCCGGCCCTAACGCGCCGGTGTGGGTGGGTGGATACGTGTGTGTGTGTGTGAACTCTACTGTGTAGGGTGCCCATAAGATGCTATCATTTATTTTCTAATTTTTGGTAGGAAGCTATATTGCCGAGATTTTTGGCCGGAACGCCATGAGTTCGAATCCCGGCTGTTCATTAATGGATTGAAAATTTATTAGTTTGAGCTCATGAACACGAACTCGATTCTTCTCTCTCGAAACTATAGTTAGCTTTCTATTATGCGGCATGCGGTGTCACCTATTGTCATGTAAATAATGCTAACTAATCTGCACTTTTTAATGAATTTTTGGATTTGCGACTGGCTACCTCCTTAGACATATTCCAATGGTCTTGAATGCTTAAAGAGAGAATGTTGTTAACGTGTCTTGGGAAAACAGCTGTTGTGGTTATGTTTTGTTAATCCCATTATTCTTTAGGCCACTTACTTTTTTACTCTTGTATTATTTCCTTTTAGATTCTAGAAGTTTTAAGAGTTCGGAACATGTGTGTGGTAATTGCACCTAAATTATTTTGTCTTAAACATCTTCCCAGTTAAAATTTCGATGTTTTTTTAATTTCTATGGCCTCCTGAACCAATCTTGTTATATAATGCCGATTCGTTGAAATTACTTTTGGATTGTGCAACTCCAATGGTTTGAGCCAGATTTTAACATAGGTTCAGCTATAGCAGACTTCTGTGCGGGAATATCGAGAAACTCAATAATCTAAAAATCATAGTAAGTACTTATCCCGTTTACAGTGCTTATAATGTTCATAACCATGTTTCAAAAGTTTTAAACAATAGTTGTTAATAGGCACGTACCTACGATAGTCTTGGATCCACACTACACGCAGACCCGGAATATCGCAGATCATGCAAAGATTACATGATCTGCCGATATATCGCAGCTGAGAATTCGCCTTCCACACCTCCGAGGTCAAAAATGGCGCAGTGAATAGATATCCCGCGAGCCTGCGCCTCACAGGCACCCTACTTGGGCGGTATGCAAACGTTACTACTCCCGAGTGTAGTACAATTTATGGGGAGCATTTCAGTGAATTTCTTTTGTTTTTTCCAAAGTAACGCTCTCTACGCTCTCCTTGGGCCGTGCCGTAGGTATTTACATAAATACCTACCTTCCGTGTGGAGCCTCCTGGGGCACAGCGCGCTCTTCAGTAGCTTGATACATATCTACTTTGTTTCGTGCTTACCTTGCAGATGCATCATAAATCTGCGTTGTAAGCAAACTTTGAATGTCTAAGTAGGTACATAAATAAGTGCTCTATCTGAATACATTAGGTAGGTACTTCTAATGCAACCTTTTAAACTTAAATTTCATAAGTACATAGGCATTTTGAAATACGTCCATGTTAGTGTCTAGAACTACTACTTTAGGGTCTATTTTTGAGTATAGGAAGTTGCAAACAAAACTGCTGAAAAATTGCTCTCGACAGCTCCAAAACAGGCGCAAACTAAACAAATTTACAACAACGAAATTAGCAAATATCTCACTGTCTAGGGGCGCAGAGTTTCCGAAATACCGCACTACACTAAAACTAAATAAGTGGCCGAAAAATGTTGTTATACCAGCCGATTTACATAGACCCGCAAATACAGAGCGGCCGCCTCACATTCGTTTGTAACAATAGGGGATAGCGGCTCCTAATAAAACGGACGTTACATGTGGAAAAACAAGGCGGTTAATCCGAAAAGTTTTCTTAATTACGTTCATACGAACTAACTCCCAAAACGAATTAAATGTGAAGTAAAATTGGGTGAAATCCGGGATCAGATTATGAATGTGCCTCTGGGCGTTAGAGTCTACACTTTTTGCCGCAAAAACTAGCGCCAACTGGTCCTGCGGCGCAGATTGCTAGAATTGTTGATAGGATGTTTGTTTGATTGCCTCGCCACCGCACATTACCTAGTCTTTTATTCTTAAAAGTTGCTTGGCATAGGTACACACAATTAGTCTTGTTGGGTCAAATATTTTACAATGTGTAGGCTACCGATCGGAAACAAAAATTTCAATAAAAGCGGCGAAGCTGGACCAAACTCTGAATTTTTAAATTTTAAACGAAGTTTGAGCCAACACCCCACAAAATTATTTCATTTGGTGAAATTCGTTTTAATTTTCCATAAAGCAACTTTTCCTGTGCCAATTTAAAAGTAAAGTGATTAAAAAAGCTGAAAGTAATAAAACGAAGCATGAATTCGGCAATTCGTGCACGAGTGAGCACACTTCGGGCGAAGCTTAATTTTGACTTAAAAAAATTAATTAGTTGCCGAGACGCCCCTAATGAAACGCGAAGGCGGCAACACTCCCAACTTAGTTTTGGGGTAGCTAATTTGCTGCCAGCCATAATATGCTAATACAATATTTTTTAAAAGTTTAGGAAGGTAATTTTTGCAAAAATACCGTACACTGGGTAAAAGCCATTCAGGACAAGTCTAAAAGTATAATATTCTTCGTTCGTTCTTGGAGTGAAACAAATCTAAATTACTTAAGTACCTAGGTACTTAGATAACACATTATTATCTAACTTGAGCTCCGTTTATGCGCAAAATAATTCAATATAAAGTTCTAGATACGCGGGGAAAACGAAACCATGAAGAAGACTACAGCGAAATCACTGGCGAACCTCCTGAAGTATTCACACGAAAAACTGGTAATGAGGGCGCTGATCAAACTTTTACACCCCAGGGATGGGATTGCGTCGATAGTTATCAATTTACACAACCAAATTGAAAACACCATCGTTTCGGTAAACGGAATCCAGAAACTTAAAAGCTTATTTGAAAGTGAAAAAACCTTTTTGGCTGATCAGGTATGGCCAAGGTATGGCACTTTTGTAATTGATATGAGTTTCAGGCTTTCTACAATCTGGTGTATTGCCCAAAGGTTATGAACCTTTTGTTGAAGGTTGTTTTTTTTTATTACTTAGGTTTTTTTTTCACATTCTTTTATTCGCGTTTTTTTTCTCTTCGCACTTAAGATGTATTTTTCAGTGGAAACTTTCTTGGATAATGTAGGTGCTTACTTGTTACTTATAATTTTACTTTTTACATAAGTTTTATTACCTATTTGTCTTCCTAATAAATTAATAAATATTACATAAACGTAAGTACCTATAGTATGTCTAGTATAGGTAGTTTGTTTGTTTGTTTTGTCATCCATTATGTTTGAGATACGTTAATCTTTCTACGATGGGTTTTACTAACCTATCAGAATCTTTGTTCTTGAGATATCCTTCTCCAGATTGTATCTTCAACTATTTCGATGAGCAAACTAAACGCGGAAGTAACCATGACTAGACATTACTAGCTTTTCTTAAAGTAAGTACCTATTATTTAGAGAACAGAAACTTGTTTACTGTCACTTACAAAGATTATTCAGTCTCAGATTGAAAAGTACCTGCATGTTTGATAGAGAGCTGTTTAAAAAGCTTTATAAGAGACGCAGGCTTTAAAACCTATGCTAGATGTTTTACTCAGCAGAAGACAATGTTATTACTTACGGCAATATTTAAATCCTTGGTGATGTCGTTATTGATAGATTAGCCTTCATAGATAAGCCTTAGCCATAATAAATGGATGCGTTACCGTTTGTGACATTAATAGAAGACTTCCGTGCTTCTGAGGGTATGTAAAGTTGTCTGCCCCGGCTATACAGTCGTTTTGCTATGACGCAGGCCTTCAGGCGGCGTGAAACTCTACCACCAGAGTTGCCCACTAGCTTACAAAAACACCCCTATATACATCAAAAAGAAATGATCATTATCATGTGATTCTGGTATGACGATTTTTTCCTTTGAGCATAAAAGCTGTACCTAGTATAAAATAGGTAAGCCTACAAATAAAATCATAAAAATAAATTCTTGGATTATAAATGAGACACATCTTTCGAAATCGAGGTACATACTTCGTTCATAAATTAATTATTTTTAAACATTTTACTTAATTGTCGATAGAAGTTATGGTAAGTATATAACATCACTATGCTATTAAACTTGGCAACTTGCACTTCTGTGCTAATAATACTCTTCTCACGGATAAAGTGGTACATTATAAATTAATATTTTGCATATAAATATGACAATCTTAGACTTAGGTATGGCTTGTTTTCAATTACAACGTCTGTACCTACATAACTATCACTATATACCTACTTTTCGTAATTAATCGACCTTTAATCGACTCAACAATACGACCCTTTTTCAAGAAATCGGGACGCAAGTGTCATCCAGGGCGATTCACACTTCTCGGAATGTAGTCTAGTCCGAATTCAGAATGTGACGTTTCTTCGCTGAAAAAACGTCAATTTTCCGAAAAAAATCTAGCGTGTGAATCAAACAAAACTGACTGCCAAAATACCTAAGTATAGGATAGGTATAATTCGTTTTCCATAATACACATCCAGCTTTTATATCGTGAATATTTATCTCATCTTCGCGAACCGTTTAAAGCTAACATTTTTCTTTGCTACTTCCAAACAACGGATTTTTCCCTCTTGCTTCAGAAAACCGAGCAAAAACAGAAATCAAATCACTTTAACGTTCTAAGTGGCATACCAGGTATACGGAATTCGCGTTCACTGCGCTATAAATAAATCAATTCTCAACAAGGGTGTCCACGACGCCTAGGGAACCCTAAATTTCGCCAGGGTGTCAGTAAATCATCGTTATTGTTAAATATAATGGTATGGTCCGAGGTGGTATGGTCAATGGTTTCGCCATTATATTACTTAAAACGGACGGAGAAGTCCAAACTGTCCATAAGTAATGCACGAAATTTTTTAATTTGAATAGCTTTTTAAAGCTTTTTTTGTTTTGACATGGAACTTGGTTTCAGAAGATACTTGGCAAATGTCGTTTTAGTGCTCAAGAGATAATGTATAATAGGCTCCTCGTAATATTTGTACAGCACTAACTCTCACAAAAAATATGTGCTATTAATCGAGTAACTTAGTCTAGTTTCTCGATTAATAGCACATATTTTTTAACACATTTTTTAACACATGGTTTTAGGGATTTATTTACCCGGCGAACTTCGTACCACTTCAGAATCCGAGAAATCATCAAAAAACTGAAAAAATGAATTTTACACAATCGCAAGGAAAGAATGACAGTAGCTGTCATTCTGTCGTCTCGTCCATAATCCATAGATGCGATTCCCATACAAAATTACCAATCTTTAATTTTTCTATTATTACTTTTTTTACTATTGGCCTCATGAATGAGAGGGCTATGCTCGGGACTTTTCTGCGAGATCGAATCAGAAATGAGGAGATACGTAGAAGAACTCGGGTCACCGATATAGCCAAAAGGATTTAGCACGTTGAAGTGGCAATAGGCAGGCCATATAGCACACAGAACAGATGGCTAATGGGGCTGAAAAGTTTTCGAGTGGAGGCCACGAACCGGCAAGCGCAACTTTGGACGTCCACATGGAAATCTATGAGGGAGGCATATGTCCAATGAATTAACTTTTTTATGGGGTTTCCCTATTTTTTTTTCTATTAAACTACCCCTGTACCACCCCCAACAAAACAAAAAGAAATATTCGAATAGGTAAAGCCGTTTTTGAGTTTATCGCACAGCTATTAATTTTAACAGCTATTAATATAAATAAAGAAGGAAGAAAAATATTTTGCCACATACATTAGAGACTAAACCATAATCTTAACTAAAAACACCGAAAGACATTAGAACTGAAATAAAAAAATGGCTAATAGCCAACCAAACTTTAATATCAGGGTAAGCAAATATTTTATTTTATTTTATTTTATTTTATTTTTGAATTTTCGGTAAACTTACAGCTAGGTACATTTATAAGGATAACAAATAAATACATGTATAAGGTACATGTATACAGACGGCCAATTACAAGTTTACACTGATAGAAAAATATATGTTAGCTAAAAATACAGTAACAAGTAGACAACAAACAACACAAAGTAAAAATGAAAATATATAGATTAGAAAAAACAAAAAAAACTATTGAAAAAAATTGTCGCAGAGCAGGCGTTTAAACTTGCTCGTTGATGTATTGAAGATATCAATATCTGCGTTTGCCAAGGTGTTGAATAAGGTGCTTGCTCGGATAATAAAAGCATTTTGCCTATAATTAGTGCTAACTATCGGAACGTGTAAAATTTTAGGTCTTCGTAAAGTACCAGTATTAGTACGCAGCCCCAGTAGTTCCAGCAACTCGGAGCAGTCTACCGTGCCATTTGCAATGTTCATCAAATATGCCATATCGGCGATATTTCGTCGTTCATAAAGTGGTAAAAAATGAAATTTACGACATCTAGCCATGTAATCTGGAAGAAAGACTTTTGCCCGAAATTGCAAATAACGCAGAAATCTTTTTTGAATACGCTCCAAACGCATGGAATAAACGTCGTAACACGGATTCCAGACCTGAGAAGCGTACTCCAGATGACTGCGGACATATGCACAATATAATATTTTAAAAGTTTTAACATTTGCAAAGTCTTTAGACATTCTCAAGACGAAACCAAGCGCACGAGATGCTCTATTTACAATGTTATTGACGTGGCTGTCGAATAAGAGTTTACTATCAAAAGTGACACCTAAGTCGCGAATTGTTTCTACTCTTGTGAGTGGCGAGTTGTGTATTGTGTAATCAAATTTGATAGCAACTGGCTTACGAGTAAAAGAGCATACGTAGCACTTGGCAACATTTAAGTCCAATTTATTAATAATACAATAGTTTTGAAACCGAATAATGTCATCTTGCAGACGATATGCATCATCGGTAGTTTTAATATGACGATGAAATCCTTTAGAGGCGTAGGCATATTCTAAAATTACGCACTTATTCACCTGTTTTACGTTTCTTTTAAAACAAAATAAAAGATTTTGAGACTGGAAGATACAGATACAGACAGCGAGAAAAGTACTTATTACCTAGTATTTTTTTGTAAAATACTTTTGTTTTAGCATCATGATATTATTAGATATCATGATGATTTTGTACATAAGTTAATAGTACCTTCATAATAATAACATGATAAATAATTTGTAATGGCATTATAATAGTAACACTATGGGAATAAGGCGTCTATAACAGTATGATCGCTAAGAGTGACTGTACCGTCTCCCTTAATATTCTCCGGAAGAATCGAAACCTTATAATGTTACGTGAGGACCTAATTCTCGTATGTTACGAGTATTATAATCACACTATCACACTAATATTATAAATGCGAAAGTTTGGATGTTTGGATGTTTAGATGTTTGGATGTTTGGATATATGTTTGTTCCTCTATAACTTGACAACCACTGAACCGATTTGGCTGAAATTTGAAACATAGATAGATAATGACCGGGAATAGGACATAGGCTATCCGAAAGTCTTTCCCGAAAAAATGCACGGTTTCCGTGGGAAAAAAATAGTAGTCCACGCGGGCGAAGCCACGGGCGTTAGCTAGTAATAATATAAGTATATAAATTTTATTTCAGGCAACATATTAGTTTAATTTACAGGATGTTAATTAACTTAAACTACGGTCCATAAAAACATTTACTTACCTATCATATCTTATTATTATGTCTTGTGTTTAAAATTCACTCACGAAAGTTTGAAAAGAGATTGTATTTTGCTTCTTTATTTAGTATGTTTACCGCAAGACCGTGGGTTGTACAACGGGTTGTACGTAGGTTGTATGTGGCTGAAGCTAGCGCAGGATCGAGGCAAATGGCAAACACGAAGGGAGGCCTATGCCCAGCAGTGGGTTCAAAATGGCTGATCATGATGATGATGTTGATTTAGTAAGTTTATAAATTATTGTTCGTTTATTATTTCTTGAAGAGAATGCAAATTAATTAAGGAAGACTGACTTGCTTCAGTGACTGTACCACAGCAAGCGTTCACTATATCACACAAATACATTGTAAATCAAAATCCGGCCGGCCACCCCTCAACTATTCATTGCGATGTAGCGGTACCCGACACACAACCGAATTACGTAACTCCAGTTATTTACACCATCTCATTTTGTGATTGCAATCCGTGAATTATCATAATAGAGCACCTCTATTATAAGGGTTTGTTATTATGTGCATATCTACCAAATATAACACAGGGGTAACTAGCCCCTTGACCTTAAAACAATTTGTCTCCTGAGGAATAAACCAGTAGCCGTACCATGAACTCTTAGAGCAATGTTAAAACAAGCTTGAAACACGACAACGAATGTCATTTCTAAAGTAGGACTGTTTTAAGCTTTTTTTAACATTGCTCTAAGAGTTCATGGTATGGCCCCAGAGATAGATCACAAGAATAAATAAAAGTAGAAGTATACGACAATGTCGTTATATTATTCATTGAAATATGAATTCTTGTGTAAAGAACGTTGTGTCAGGATGCTAAGAGGATGATTGTAGACAGAGATACACTGTAAGTAATAGTAAACCCAACTAGGCTAAGAGCTTGTCATGCTTTCTCCGGATAAATTTACCCTAAGAGTACCTACAGTGCGTCCATAACATAATGTAAGTAATACTTTTAACGTTTCAACATAACGTTAAAAACGTGCGAAAAAAAAAATATTCAAATTCAAATTCTATAATTACAATATAGCTATAGCATTACAGAAAAAAATCCAAATCATTATACTTAGCTTAGAAATATAGTACTTACACATACTTATCTAATAAAAACACAAGAATATAGGTACACAAAGTAGAAACACAACAATAAAATTCAATTAAAACAAGATATACCTACTAGGTAAGTATTTACTTACAAAACTATAACAATGTATTTACTCATAATAACATACTCAAATTAATTAGGTACTTAATTAAATTAATTAAATTAAATTCATGAGCTTATAAATTCTACACTACGTATTTTGGAATGGTTCACAAATAATTTAAATTGTATTGTAAGCCACTGTAACTGTTCCTCATATGATTTGATTTAATTAAAAAATTAAGCTCATAATTTCAGTTAATAAGAATGACATATTTAAAAGCCAATTTGCAGTGCGGTTCAGACTTTCGAAAATGCATCCGATTTGATGATGTTCTTCTGAAAGTTGACGTTTTTTCAGCGAAGTAACGTCATTTTCCGAATTCGGAATGCATTCCGAGAAGTTCTGAATCGCATTGTTGGGATTATTTTAAACATTTGTAAGTAACGAATCAAATAAAGTTTTGAGACAAACAAAATTAACAATGTGCCCGAAGAAGAAAAAACCGAAGTTATTTTTCCATGAGTTTTTGGTATGAACTCGAAATTGGAGACCTTGGCGGACAAAGTGTCTTGACAAAGTCGGTCTTGGATAATTTCATAAATTTAAACAACTGTTTTATTCATAAATCTTAGTGTGCCGGCGAAGCTCACTAGAGTGTTGTTTCCAAAAACAAAAGAGCGCTCTAGCGAGCCTAGTCGCTGCACTAAGTTTTTATGCAGACCGTAACATTTTACGTAACATTATCCAACTTTTTCCGGAAAAAACAAGGTAATAACCACGTAATAACGAATTTGTAGTTCGTTTCTTTAGCTATTCATTTGTATGAATGTGTGGATGGTACCTATAGGTAATGATCGCACGGTAACTATCTCAAAATAACTTTCTTTGTTCGTAATAACTGATCCACACTGGTTGAATATTATGCATGCATGGACTATAGGTACAGACACCAAACTCGATCGATATTGGATCGTACAATACGTCTTAGATCAAACACCGTATTGTATAGCCTAGAATACAATCGGCTCAAATCCTACTCAGCAAACACACAGATCAAACATGGGCACTGTATCCAATTAGAGCAATACAAACCCCCAGATTAGTCAAATATTGTTTGTGTTATACAATACAAATCTCCATACATTGGATATTAGGGACGGAGTAGGAGGGGGCCCGAGGCTGGTATTGTTTTAACATTACCATGTCTACCGTATCGTATTGGCAAAACGTTGCAAGCTAACAGGGGACAACCTATCAATTAAAACCACACCAATACTTACTCTGTCAACAAAACTCTATCTTGCGATTGAGGAAATATTAAAACAGAAACTCTACAAAGAGACAGAGAGCAGGTCTCTCTAAAAAAGATGATCTAAAACTATGTATTAGTTACTCAATATTTATTTTCATCGTACAGAGACGGCTGAAAATCTGTTGCTATCATTTTACACAGACGAGAGTGCCAACCTTCGATCATATACCTTCGTGCCAGCAAAAACTACCTTCTAAAGCCTTTTTAAGGTCTTAAAAACTACTTTAACTTTGTTGACCTGACTATAATTACATATTTGTTCATTTTAAAGTTTACTACCAGAACACTACCGCAACAACGTGATTATTTGAGAATTCGAAGTGAAATTAAAAGCGTGTATACACTCGCGCACTTAACGCCCGGAGCTGTTTTAATTTAGAGAGGGGATTGATTGCGGCGGAGCACGAGAACAGAACAAACTAAAAAATATTGCAAACACACAATCAAGTTCACGTTAAATGTAGCTGATTTATTTATAGGAAGCTACATAAGCCTACAGTTACGGGTCACTGGAGCTAGGTATAGGTATCAAGTTATAAATATCCAGGGCCTTACCTATGAAAGATGTTTAAAGTGAAACACTGTTTAAACAACGTCCTGTCTTTATTTGTGGATAGTGACAAACAGTGACAGGACGTTGTTCAACCAGTGTTCAACTTTAAACATCTTTCATAAGTAAGGGGGTCAATGTGTAGGTCTATGGCCGCTTGAATATGTAAAAACGCTAGTTTCTAAATCAACGCTATCTTAAATAATCTAAATAATCAAAAAACGGCTCATTTATAGCGTTTGGCACTCGCAATAATTACTTAAATCAAAATTGGTAGGTAGGTGTTTCCCGGTGACCTAGGTACAACTTTGAATTTTGGTAAGTTAAGCAAAAACTCACAGTAAAATGAAATGAATGAATTCAACTACAAAGAAAACATAACAAGAACTAAATGTACTAACAATAAAGTAAATTAGGTAATTCATCTACAAAGTTAAGTTTGTTCTTTTTTCACTTAACGTAACGGAACCCACCTCTGAATCGCCTTGTTCACAAGGGTCGGATTTGCACTTGGTTAGTTTTTTTATTTTGTTGTTGTAAATTGTGTCAAGTATCATTTTAGAATTTTAGAATGTGGTTCGAAAGGGTAATACTATTAATAGATGTTGTAGATTGCCTTGAGAAAAAAATTACTAAGCTTATTTTGTTATAAACGCACTAAAATAATACATATTCACAGTTAATGGATTCAGAAGAGTAGGGAGTAGGTAGAATGAAGGCATAAATATCCTACTAAAATCTGCATGTTTGTGAATTGTCATGTTTGAATGATTTTAACTGTGTACGTTTGTGCTTCAATCATGCCGTAAGCAGTGGATTTGTATAAAAATTTTAAGAAATTGTAGACCGTGGCTAAGAGGAACTAACATTTAAAATAGCCTATAAAAGTCAGATGACTATAACTAGGTATATTTGAAACTAACAACGAAATGTGAAAGGGGTGTTTCTCTATTTTTAGATATCTCTAAATACTTAGCTGTGTTTAGACTGTGTTACATGGTGTTCGTCCACTCGCTTTCTGACGGTCCATGCCTTTACTCGACTGTATATAATGTACATTGATTAGTTTTCCACATGGCAAAGCCACGAGGACTTATTTTGGGGTGTAATTAATTACCAGCTTCGGCTACTGCTTGGTTTACAAATTAGATGAGAAGGTTTTTAACCTGTACTTTTTTCTGCAATAATGATCATTTAGTAGTTGTGTTTGGAAAACTAACTGTGTCTAATTGGTAAACGTACATTTTTTTAAACGTTGTAAGTATATACAGCAGAAAGATGTAGAATTAATTATTGAAACATAACATAACAAGTATATTATAAACTATTAACAATGAGTGACTTTTACTAAGATTTTATTTATTGGATTAAAAGTTAGGTACATTAAGTTTCGTTGTGAGTATCAAAAATAACCATAGGTATTTATCTACATAATTAATAGAACCAAAAGAAAAACGAAGTACCTAAAAACGCGTTCAGCGAGCGCATTCTCGATAATTTAACCTATCACTCACACTTGATAATAATTCTAGCTAATATCAATGAAATGAAAAAAAATGAAATGAAAAAAGCTTTATTGCAACACAATTAGATTAAGTAGGTATTGTAATAATAATACATTTAGGTACCTACGAAGCCATAGTAGGTATTTTTTGGATTTCAGCTTACCAAAGCAATCATACTGAAACTTCTTACCGCGTTTAAGAGGCCAGTTTACAAGATTTTAGAGAGCCAAGTTGTAAAGCGGGTATCAACAGTTTAGTAACAAGTTGGCGTGTACCGAGTCCGCCGGACTTGAGTTAGTGCCGGAGCGCCTCATACGTCACGCCCCTCTGGGAATTCTGGCCTCTAGAACGTAACTTGCACGGTCAATCTTCAGAATCAGCGCACCTGGTTGATCGCTATAGCGCCCCTTAAATATCACTATTATTGCTTTTCTGCCCCTTCAATATGAAAATATGCTTATTTAGACACCTCCTTCTAGAAATAAAAATACAGAAAAGCAATAATATCGATATATAAAAAGCACCATAGCGATCAAGCACGCTGATTCTGAAGATTGACCCACTGCCAACTCACAAACAACGAAATGAAACATGATCACGCCTGTTTTTTGCATTACTTGCAAAAAAACAGGTTACTGCTAGACGTTTTAGATAGATCGTTTTAGTTAAGCGACGTTCTGAGCGGTTATAAATTGGATGTGTGACCGCTAGTGACAGAGGCAGTGCTAGCGGCCTTTACAGATATAGACTTAAAATTAACTGTTCATGATATGAAGTGTATAATTATGTTACTACTAGCTTCTGCCCGCGGATTCGCTCGCGTGGTACCCGGATAAAAAGTAGCCTATGTCCTATTCCCGGTCATTATCTATCTATATTTTAAATTTCAGACAAATCGTTTTAGTGGTTGTCGAGTTATAGAGGAACAAACATACATCCATCCATCCATCCAGACATCCAAACTTTCGCATTTATAATATTAGTGTGATGTGATAGCTTACTTTATAAAGTGGTTCTTCTTTTCACTACGTAATATATTTCTTATTGTTCATCTTGTAGTCTAAAACGTTTCTGATGACCAGTTACGTAGTACGTCGCTTTCCATCCGAGTCTACCGGCGACTATACGTTTTATTGTCGGACGGCACCGAATTAAATTACACTACTAACTATATTTAGCTAGTAGGTTAATACGAAGTTCTTCTTAGTCATAATTTTATTATATAGGTAGCAAAACTAGCAGTGCGATTTACGCAAATGTATCCGATGATTTTAATCGGAAAGTTGACGTTTTTTCAGCGAAGAAAAGTCACCTTCTAGTGCGGAATACATTCCGAGAAGGTCTGAATAGCACTGCTGCAGTCTGATTAAGACCTTTAAAGAACCTATGAAAACGTTATCTTTCCGAAGAAAATCATCGAATCGAGTGCATTTTCGGAAGTCTGAATTCCACCTCGGTTGACACTAACCTTAGGTATAAGTACCTATATGCCTTATCAAAAAATAGTAAAATTATCATTATCGATCATTGATCGGGTTTACAGAGATGCATATTGGGTTTACAGAGATGCATATTGGGTTTACAGAGATGCATATTGCTTGTTAATATTCTCACTTAAAATACATTGCTTCATAAAGTCCTAAGTGCTTAATACTGTTTTAAGCACGGCTTATCTGCGTTTTGTCAATCAAAAGTTGAAGCGCTCGTGTAGCTTACCGGTCTGAAAGTTTGACGAAATTAAGCTACGCGCTGAGCTGAATCCTATGTTTTGGTTTCGCTAATATTATTAATAAGAGCGCTTAAATTGTCGGTCCTGGCTTTAAGCGCACCACACACACAGCAGATATCTTATGAAATATAAATCTTGACAGATCGCACCAAATATATTTTGTAATTTATATTCGCTGTGTAGTCCTCCATAGAATTTGTGTGGGCGCGATCTCAAGATTTATATTTCATAAGATATATTATCTGCTGTGTGTGTGATGGGCTTTAGGTCTTGTCTTCAGTTGGCCTAAAAACTCCATTACCCAATAGGAAATCATTCCACAACAACTGTCAACACCATAACCTTGATAGGTACTGCACTAGGAATTATTGTGCTTGAGAATAGTTTTACTTACATTATAGAACTCACATCTACTGCAACATTCTGATGGCACGGAGATCGTCTTTATTTCCTGAATTATTATTATTTTCTTTCCAGGTGGTAATTATTTATCCCAACGCAGCTTTTAGTATAAGAACCTTCATATTTTGTATGCGTCAAGCGCGTTAAATATGATTACAAATGTTAGCGTGTAAGCTTAGGATTAACTGTCGCGTTCCACTTAGCATCCGCTTTGACTCTACTAATCACCGAGCAAGCCGCGTCTTTGCTTGTGGACGAGCCACGGTATTGTAGACCGTATTACAACAGTTTAAATTGTAAATTCGTATAATTTACATCGCAGGATTGCTTGACGGGAGTTTAAACAATGACGCAAAAATAAGTACGCAGTTGTATTTACGGTCGAATACAAAACAAAAATTATGTTGCTTAGAATTATGTTCCTTATAGCAATGTTAGTCGAGCGGGATTTGTGCTTCGATCGTAAGGTGACCTTTGATGCAAGAGGCAACAAACTATGATATGTTCCTTTTAAACTAAAATCCGTTGCCGAATACAGGTGCTAAACAGATTTATTTTGAAGCTCACACGTTTTTGCAACAATCTCTATGCTTAGTATAGAGGCCTGTAGGCCAAGTGGGATAGTGCCTTCGTTCAGTATAGACATTCGTTCTGTAGGTCGTGGGTTTGAATTCCGGCCGCGTATCAAAAATCAAAAATAAGTATTATTAACTCATAAATTAATAATATTTTTTTTCAACACGGGAAATCGATTGAGAGCACGTGCTCTAAACTAAGCTCTGATCTGAGAGTAGTCTACCGCGTTTTGGGGATACAGTCATGATAATATTTTATTTTCATGATGTAGGTATTTCATTTCCCTAGCCTCGTAGCAGCGCGTCTACAATTTCGTAGCAGCTCTACGGCGTAGAGTCTACGCGGTTCTGAATGTAAAGGCTTTGGAGAAACGTCTCATCGCACAACATTTTTTTCAGTGAGAAATTGTTTATGATAGTTTGTTTAGGTTATCTATTTGAGGTCAGTGAACTTACAAACAACAGTCTCCAAGTAGAATTTTATAGGGTATAATAAAAACAACAGGTATTTACTAATATTTCTATTTTTCACTTTATTGTATTGGTTTTTCCAAATAAGATTTTCTTCTTTTATCATTTATAATTAAGAATTAATAATTGCATGAGAAACCTTTCTAAATGCCTACTTTTACTTATCACTGATAGTTTTGAATAACTATAACCAATAGTCAATACTTTTGGTTTATTATTAAGATAAGTTACATAAAAATCATAATAAAGTATTATATAAAACAGCTTACATCACATTGTATAAATTATAAAATGTAATTACATAATTCTACTTTGACAACAGAATTAAACATTGGAATTTCCCTAAACGTAATTCGGAAACATTTAAAATTATATAAAAATATACTACTGTGATGGTAGGTACCTGTGAAAACGCTTGTTTCTATGTTCCAAATTCTAGTGACGTGATGACTGCTGAAGCGAAGTGATAAATGTTATGTGAGAGTGAGCAATCATATCCTAGTTCACTTGTGACGTAAGCGGTTAATATAATAAAATACATTATCATACAACAAAAAAAATTATGAAACCTAGGGTACATTCGTATCTATTTTCTACGTATTTAAAAAAAAAATGTTGAGATATATACCAATTAGTGGTTTTCAAAAGTTATCGACTTAAGCAGTGCAATGGTACAGTCACCGACAAAAGTTGATCATTTTTTGTATACCTCTTACTCAAATAAGAAAATGGTGATTATCAAAGTTGTTGATAACTTTAAATATCCATCGACTTTTGTAGCTGATTGTAACTAAAAAAATTATAATTCAATCAAGAACTGATTGCTTTCCACGTTTTATTTTATTTAGGAACGGTACAATAAATTATTAAATTAAATTAAATATAATTGTGTAAAAATAAGACGGTTAAAGCAGTGACTAGATTCGACAGTGTATAAAGCGTTTAATTTTCATTGTTTTAGGTCAATAAATTCCTAGCAGTTAATTGTTATTATTAAATTACCGAGGTCTAGATTGCACGTTTTAACTTATTATTATTTAAATCTATATTTACAAAATATCTTTTAAAAATATTATTTATATTTTGCAAATGTTTTTATTGAACTTCCCAAGCTGCGCCTTATCGCACCTTTGGATTCATGCAAGAATTAACCAGTTTATTTACGTGTTTTTTGGCATCAAACTTGTCAGAAAATGGTAAAATTATATTTTAAGGATATGTTAAATGAATATTGCTAAGGAAACTTCTTGATTTTCTCAATCAAAATAAATTGCTTTATAAAATTTGTTTATTTCTACATTATTAGAAGTAGGTGCATGAATCCGAATGCGTTGTATCTACTAATTCCTTTCGTTTAGTAACTATTCGTATAAACTATAAAATTCCTAATTAATTGAAATGTGACCTATTTACAAATGTATTTTAATACTATTTTGGCTAAATGTCTCTATAAATTCTTACTCTAAAATTGTGCCGTTTCGTGAAAATTAAATAAACATACCTACATAATTTAAATCAACTGATTATAAATATTCACAAACCTAAAAACTAATATTATCTACAAATCAAATATATTAAGTCTTATAGTTATTTTGTACACTTTTATTATTACGAAAACAAAACTTTTAACAAATCTGATAATAATATAAACATCTGTGCACAGATTAGGTTCAGGTAACATGGATGATAGAGAGAAGTTAATTACTATTTAAACAGGATATTATAATCAAAAAAATCTAACAAAATCATAAAAAGGTTGGTCGCTTCTCGCATGTCCCCGGCCTAATCTGTCCACAAGGCCGCCCCCCGGAGGCCGTCCTGCTCCTCGCAGGATGAACAATACTAACATTAAAACACAGAATATTGATTATTATTTGCAAGGCACATTCTCTTAAAAATCCTGAATTTAAAATTTTTCATGTACACTATATTATTAGTCGATGCTCCGACAAACATCTAAACGTGGCGAAGAACCAAAAAGTGAGTGACCAAGCAACTTCTATCCCAACGTAATGATATGTTTATAATTGTTTATTTTACACCCTGTGTCTCGAAAAAACGGGAATGATCGTATGAAGTGAAAGTGATAAATCAAAATGCATTTATATTCAGAATCGATCGATGGGTAAAAACGCGTACGTTCGTCTACCGGTAAATAGCGATTCGAGCCCAAGGGAATGTAAGGGATGAGATCAGAATGAGGTGTCGTGATGCGCGTGGACGCTCACGAGAGCGCAGCAGCGGCGCGGCTAGTAGCCGTACCCGGGCCCCGGGTAGAGCAGAGCCGCGCCGCCGCCCGCCGGTCAGTGCTGCGCCGCGAACTTCATCCGCTTCTGTTTCTGCCGCTGGTTGCAGAACCACACGCGCACCACGTTTTTCTTGAGGTCGAGCTTCTCTGCGATGGCGGTGATTTTCTCGCCGGAAGGGCGCGGCTGCACGGCGAAGTAGGCCTCGAGGCTGCGCTTCTCGGGCGCCGCGATCGAGGTTCGCTTGCGCTTCTTCTCGCCAGCTGGCAGCACGCTGGGCGCGTCGGGGTCGCGCCGCTTGTTCTTGGCCTGTGCCTCCGCCTCCTCGAGCCATGCCTGCAGGATGGGCTTGAGCGCGATCATGTTGTTGTGCGAGAGCGTGAGACTCTCGAAGCGGCAGATGGTGCTCTGTGAGAGCGCGCCGACGCCGGGCAGCTTGAGGTTGGCGAGCGCCTTGCCGACGTCGGCCTGCGTGACGCCGAGCTTGATGCGGCGCTGCTTGAAGCGCTCGGCGAAGGCCTCCAGCTCGCGCGGGTCCGTGTCGGTGTCGGGATGCAGTGCGGCGGCGGGGTGCGCCAGGTGCGGCCCGGGCGCGTGCCCCAGCGCGCCGCCGTGGTGGTGGTGGTGCCCCATCACGTGGTTCATGCCGTAGCCGTGCATGTGGTGCGCCGGCGCCGCCTCGCCCATCGGCGCCAGCGTCGTCATCGACGACGAGCTCAGCGGGTCCAGCATGTCCAGCCCCTCCATGCCGTGGTGGCCCATCTGCGAGAAGAAACCCTTTTGTAATTCGTTTTTATCGTACTGCCTGATGCTATCCGATTGCGGGAGGATCGACGCGGTAGGTCGGAGGCGTGAGCTGACGCGCATTCATGTTCAATCGGACGTTTTATTGTGCCGAGGGAGCTCGGCAACAATGCCGCGCTCGGGGACGATATGGAAACATAAACAATCATCTTTGTGCAGATTTGCAGTCATTCTTTATGAGTGCAAACACTCGTTTTTTCATAGAGGGGTGAGTGCCGTTGTGACGTTGATTGGTAGCGAGTGTTCTGCCAATATGCTTAAGTTGTTGACCGCTTTTGTTGTGAAAATGAATGTTTGAAGTGCACCGAGCGAGCTCGCAGCCGGCCCGCGCCATATGCGATACAGCAAATATTTTGATAGATCCTGTCAAAGAGCCCTATTGGAACCTATTTATACATGAGCCCGCTTCATTCAACTAATGCTGCCCATAATTGTCTGAATATTGATTCAAAATTCTTCAAAACTAGTAAGAAATATTCATCGAAATGGTAAACGAATTCTAAAACAAAGTCAGAGAAACTAAATGTAGTTTCTAATATGCGTTTTATTCGGAGAAATACGTCCATCTATCACCGTCGGTGTCCGAGCGAGGCCAAGGGTGGCTTATTGGATGGAGGCTAGTGGTAGGTGCACTGCTCCCTGGAGACCGGTATATCACAATTACACGGAGCTGCCGTGTTGCACGTAACGTTACAACAATAAATATATAGTGGATGTTTGTTTAGTACGGCCACGAGCCTTTTTAAATTGTTGCTGCAAAAAAAATTGTCTGAAGAGAAATAGATAAGTAGGGGAGACCGGGGACAAACGTAACAGTTTGTATTCCATGCCAGATTTCTCGTTAGTAATAACCATTATGATAAAATAATTATAGCCATAATAAACTTTCGTTTATGGTCTATAAATGTTCATTATAATTTTATAAAATACGTCATGGTTTCTGATAATTATTAAGCTGCGAAAAAAAATTTGAAATTGTTACTTTCGACCCCATGGTTAGGGCGATTGTAACAGAGCGTGGTTCGAAAGTAACACCGTATAAATTCTCCCCTATGTTACAATAACAATAAAAAACAACGTTAAATCAAATTATTTATTTCAAAGTTAAATACCTAGTACAAAAATAATTAACTTTTTATGTAAGATTATCTTGAGATTCATGTTTCTATTTAGTATATATTTTTTATCTTTGTGTTGTCTTTTAAATGTTCATCTGCTGCTTTTCTATAGACTTCTGTGCTAGTGGTGCCTCTATTAGTTTTTCTAATACGCTGCCGTGGCATTCTGTTAAACAAAAAAAAGAAAAAAAAGTTTCGTAGCATCGCACTCATATTTACTATTAAAGTAACACGTTACTTATGTCCTGCCATAAAATGTTACTTTTGTACCCAACCCCGTTTTTGATATTTGATGCCAAATAACCTTGAAACTGAACGTGTTACACGAAAACAACTTATAACATGCTAAAGACAATCTTAAGGTTAATCAACGAACTAATAGTCATAATTGTTATCAGCATCTTAATTCTACGTAAACACTAAATGAATAAACAACAAGCAACCTACTTTTGGTGCAAAAAATCACGATACGTCCACTAACACAACCTTGCCGCGTGGTGCGGGCGCGGAGACTGAACTCATGCGCGGGGGCCGGTGCAAGCTAACACCCAACGGTCGTGCACGTCGTTCCGGCTATTGGACAAGGCTATGGAGCGTTTGTTACTTTCAACCCGCCGTTACGTTTGTCCCCGGTCTCCCCTATCTACTATTCCCGAGGTCAAAATAAAACATTTCTAAGTCTTGAAGTTAATTTAAGAAGACATTTTGGCATGGATTTCCAAGCAAACAGTGCCATAAAACCGTTAAAAAAAATCTACTGGCTCACAAGAAAACCATTAGCCATCTCATATCAAGTAGTGGCAAGTATTATTCTTTGGTAATTTAAAATTGATTTTAAGTAAAGTCTTTAAAGTATAAATTCAGGAACACGACTATTATACCCTTACCCATATGCCAGCAAAACTATTATTTTTTGCCTCTAATTACATTCCTTATTGCCACGATAGTTGACCACAAATATCGCACAGGTGCACTCAAACTTACCTGGAAGCATCTAACATATGCAACCAAATATCAACCTTACAACAATAACTAAAGATTTAAAATTAATTGGACCATGATCAGTTGAAACCTTCAACCAATTTTGAGCCATATCCCATACAGCGTAAAGTATGATCACAAACAGATGTGGAAATGTGTGCGAACTCTAGTTACAATTTGTTCAAACATTTCACCCCATCGTATAAATGTATGGTAAAATAAGGGATTGCGCCACCCCATCTGTGTCATTTTTGAGTGGTAGGGATGTGACACAAATTACATGCTGCTTTATCGATACGTCGATACTTTGTGATTGATGAACAACGTAACGCATTAGGCAAGGTATTTATTATAGTACGGTGAAGTCGTTTTATTAATTCCTCACTGTCACTGTTTCAATTTGTCTTAAACGAGTTTTAAAACTGTTATGGTTGAAAACTTTGTATAACAGAAATAATACTACAATATTCCAAGGTTCTTTACAATAATGACGAGTAGTAAAATAATTTATGAAATCTATACAAAACAGTGAACAAAAAACTACTTACTTTTTAGTGAGCATGATTTTTTTTTTCAATTTTAAACAAAAAAGTAATTCAATCGACATAATTTTCCCCTCTCTAATCTAAATCGACAGTGTTGCGAGTAGATATTAAATAAATTATATTTCCTTTAATAGTGATTTGTATCACAACGTTATGATTTGAACAAGTGGCCGAATTTACGCGGTGCGTGGAGCCACGAAGCCAGCGAGGAAAGAGGACTTTTTCATAAAAAAAAAATTAAAACATAAATACCTACCATTTGCATATTTAAATTCTTTTTGCTTATTTTAATCACATTAAGTATTTTCTATTTAGATCTACCTATAGTCACCATTGCACAACATTTAAGTTTGTTTGTAACTTACTCGTTTTACACGATAAACGCATTAATTACCTACAAAATGATGAGGTGTCCAGTAGCGCCATTATTTGCCACAACTCACACTGAACATTGTGGGACAGTTAGATGAAAAAAAAAATAAACGGAAAACCATTCTGCACGATCACGAATCCTAAAGACTGTCGCCAGCCTTACGATTTATACGAATTTATTTACTTTATATTCGAGCCAATACATTATAAATACCAGTCAATTAATTTAGCTAACTAAAGATTAATTCTCAAAAATATTAAATACATCTAATTCAGCTGAATGGTCTCTACGTTCATAGCCAAACCTACACCGCTTCCCTCTTCAAATGTACTACACATGAATACCGGTTTTCACGAGTGTGAGTGCAATTTGATGGGTCATCCGTACCGTCCTCTCTATTCTAAAATAACATCTATTTTCCATAGGCTTAGGCCTAAAACCGTGTGTTGTCACAATTCACACACAAATTCACTTTTGAATACGTTATGAACTTATGAATCGTGTTTTGACTGATACGTCGCGGTCGGTTTGATGCGCTGGTTGTGTCTGTGAATGTGCAGTAGATATTGTAATGCTATTAGAATCTGTTTTTCTTTTTCACTCTATTCTATTGCCAAATTATTGACTGTTGTGTTTCCTTCACACCGTTCCTGATATTATGAGCGCTATCGATTTTATTAGTGAAATGAAATGTAGTTGTGTTCCGTAGCTTTTGACTCAGACGTACCTGTTTCTTGTATCCTTGTATACCTGTCTACTTGTAATATTATAATAATATTATAGTAAGTATATAATATATGTTTAAACTATATAATTATGTTAATACTTATATACTTAGCAACATTTTTGATGGCACAGTTGGACATTTTTATATCGTGCCTTGTCGTTTGCTAGGATTTTTAATGAAATTAAGTATGTGCCTAGTTATGGACTTATACAAATGTTTACAAAATATTTTACCTAAAGTAAAACCCAAAAAAAGAGTCCAGCAGTGCGATTCAGACCTCAGAATGTATTCCGAATAAGGAAAGATTTTCTTCGGAAATTTGACGTTTTTTAGCGAAATAACGTCACTTTTTCGAATTCGGAATACATTCCGAGAAGTGTTGAATCACCCTGCAGGTGTCATTTTCGTACATTTTGTTTATGGTGTCGCAACCATTGTGTCCTAGTAAGATAGAACCCTTAAGATTTAAAAATACTGAATTATTGAATCTTTTTTTTAAGTATTGTGAATTCTATTTTTAGTAATAAGCTGACGGTCAATGGTAAGCACATTAAGTACGCTATTCCCCTGCGACATCGGCGACAATTGCCGAAGCACTCGTATGCTTCTATTCCCCTGTGCTTTGCCCCTTCACTTTACTTGTTTAAGTTGGGTTATTTGTTTTTTTAGGTCGATAGTTTTTTGGGGAAGTGAATTTACAAAATATTTTTCTTCGGAGTCACAATATGTCAAGTAAAAAAGATAGCGGGATCTTGTGCAAGTATAAAAGTGATTAAATACGTTCATAAAGCTCTCGATTCTCTGCTAATCTTTTGTACTAAGTCATAAACACTAAAAGTCGAAGAATACCATAGCCAAATATGAATTAAAGGATTCCGATTCTCGCTTTGCTCGTGTGTCAAGATAATTTTAGACTCACTTTTCTTACTAGTTTGTTTTAAAATTTCTAAAGTGATCAAAACAGAACGGTTTGCGACTTTTTAAAATGTTTATAATTATAAGTAAGAAGTCGGACATTCCACAGTCATCAAAGATAGTTAGATGCGTTCGTAAACTTTCGCTACAAACTAATGAGTAAGTAGTCAAAATATTAATCTATTTAATACTCCACTTTGCACATAAAACATCAAAGCAACCAGTATGCTGTATTAAAAATTATGTAAATCCTGCTATCAAGCTTAGAGTCACCCTCAAAAGACATCGGTGGAAACCCTGCAACTACATTTACGGATTAGAGAGTTGTACGGGACCCCAAACTGGTTGCGTTTGGGTTCCGTGGCCAATAAACTACGCATTACGCGGCATCGACCCTCCCTGCCCGACGGGATTAATAAAAAAAGGTTTTTTTCCGTTTTTCACACTTGTATTTTTGTTTGTCAGTTCAAGAATGGCAATTTGGATATATTTTTTTCATCTGAACGAGGCTGTGTCTACGTTCAATTTAGTTGTAATGTCTTCCTTAACGTAGGTAGCATTTTATACCTACAGTATCACAATACATAATACAACAACATATTACGTACATTTTTGTTTTAAATTCATTAGGTAAGTACTCACTTAGAAGTACATAATTAAAATGTTATTCTATCTTTAGAAGTGTGAATTTCAGTAACATCTGTTGAAAAACCGTCGGTTTAATCATGTCAGCTAAACCAATTAGGACGAAACTAAAGTGACCTAAATTAACATCAAATATTCAATCACCAGCAGTGCGATTCAGACTTACGAAAATACATCCGATTCAGTGGTTTTCTACGGAATGTTTTCGAATTCGGAATCTTTCAACAATCTGTCATACAAACCTACTAGTAAGATGTTCTTTACTTTTATCAACCAACGAAGTAGAGTACCCTTTTTCAGAACGTCACTCAAACCATACTCAATTTTTTAAAATTTATCAATTTTAGCGAAAGGAGAGCTTAGTTTTAACTGTTATCAGTTTTGCTTGTTCGATTTTTAAGTATTCGAGCGAGTAAAACTTGATCATTGCTTGAGATATTGTGATACGAGCCTACAGTTGCAAATCGATTGCAAAACAATATTGCAAATGTCAGATTTAAAAATTTGATGAAAATAAAGCACATCAATTGAACGGAATCCAATTTGACCCCCGCAGAACCAGTTACTAATCAGTGAAAAAACTGGTTTTTGAAAAAACTGGTTTCGTAATTGGTTGTGAAAAATTGTTACAAAAATATACCAAAGGAAAGAGTCAAGGTGTTTTTTCGTTCCAATTCTTGATTTTGTAATTTAAAATAATATTTGATAGTTCAGTAGACTACCCGACTTGGACTTGATTATTAAAATATAAGATCACCAAAAATAAATCTAGATCTCAAACCGGTTGCCCTGGTTCTTCACGATATGGGTCGGTCGCGAAAGAAACAGGAGTAGAATCACCTAGCTATTCTTTATGAAAGTAGTGATCTTACTAAATAAATACTTATTGACTTTGATTACTACTAAAAAATAAAGTCCAGCTAGTGTTTTAAACCCTCTAAATTACCATAAAATAATCAATAAAAAAATTGTGTCTTCTAACAACAGATAGAGAGAACTTAATAGAGAGAACAAAGCTTCTAAGAAAATGTTGATCTAAGATCGACCTGTCATATTAAGTCCCCAAAACTATTTTTCTTTGCTAAAGAATGAGTACGTAAATAATTTATGAGGTTGGGCACTACACTCAATTTTTCTTTTACCTCCAAACCAAGCCAATGTGTAAAAAGTTTATATAAAAACTTTAATATTGTGCGTTATATAACAAAAGTGTATATTTTTAAAATATAGAGTAATGAATTTAATATGAAATAGTACGTATTGAACATACCTATATGTCACTTTTGGGTCAAGTTTTTGAATGCTTTTTTTTTCTACAGGGAACATTCATAATTAAAAACAAACCAATTGTTACGTTTGCGGAGAATGTTTTGTAATTACCTTTTTTTGCCTCATTTAACAGATGACATAAAAGTACCTAATCATTATATGAGTAAAACCATTTATTTGTAAGTATAAGACTTGAAAGAAGGCCTACTTTACAGGCTGTGTTTAAAACTCAAATTACCGTAGCATAAGATCAAAATAAAAGCTCCCCTCGAACAATACGCTAAGAATCGCTATTACGTCGAATAGTGCATAAAATTACCTCATTTTTATAGCACAAAGAACATGTATGTTATATGTAACGGGCACCTCCCGGGTCCCAGAGGAGAAGACGCGAGGGCCCGCAGCCTCCGACGCAAACATACACAGATGCATTTATTATTATTATTTATGCGAGCCGAGGCGCGGAGCGATACAATTTGGCTACAATTTTACGAGTGCGCTTTAGTTTTATCGATGTGAAACTCGATTGGTATGATTGGTATGGATTCCGTTTGATGCCCTTGTATCACAACCCATCCTTCCCCTCAAAGCATATTTTTATCGCTGAAAGGGTAAGACGTGTTTTTCATAATGTTTATCGGGTTACGAGTTATGTTAATGTGTTTTAGAAATTTTACGATGTGATAAAGCTACATATTGATATTTCAATAGGCCTTCCAGTATTTTAATGTTGTTATCAGGGATTCATTTATTTTCGTGTTACGAGCTACGTGGCTGCGTAGCACGTGTGCTACGCTACGCATAATGTGACCGGCCACAAATTATTTAATTTGTATTACGGGAAGTGTGCATTTTTATCTGTGCGTAAATAATAATGTACCTATAATGAAATAAGGACTGCTTTATGAATAGTATAGAAGGCTTATCCAACTCGCGTCTTGTCCAGATGCCGAGAAGGCAGCGTGTGAGTATGAGTAATGTGACATCTACATAAGAGAGTACCTAATACCAAATTTAATCAATCAAGAACAAACCTTAGTTAAGCCTTAGGGTCCTACTTATGAAAGATGTTTAAAGTTGAACACTAGTTAAACAACGTCCTGTCTTTATTTGTGGATAGTGACGAAAATAGACAGGACGTTGTTTAACCAGTGTTTAGCTTCAAACATCTTTCATAAGTAAGGGGGTTATTGATTAGTTCACGAATGTAACAAAAACTTCACAGAATGCCTTTTTAGAGAGATGGCAAGAGATTTATCAGCCGCTTGAGCTCTAGTAAGTAAGTCTATTATGAAAACGGGTAGGTGTTGAAAACAACAGTACCTGATGTGGTCTAGCATTGTGTGGGGGAGGTCCGTTGACGCCGTGGTGGTAGACCATGTCATGTTTGAGCTGGCCGAGCGGCGGGCCGGGCTGCGGCCCCGACTGGTGCTTGCCGATGTCCACCGCCGCCAGCGCCTCCGCACGGCTCAGCAACCCGTCGTTCAACCCGCCGAATATGTCGCCCTGCTCGACAAAAGGTTCACATAAGATAAGGGTGACAAATCAACATCGAGCTATGCTGCGCTATACTGCGCTGTGCTATGGTTGGTCAACTCGCTCGTCAAACAAAACGTCGTAAACAGAGCGTAGCCTCACACAGCGCAGCACAGCATGGTTTGTTTGTAACGTCATTGAAATATTAGACGAGCGAGTTGACCAACCATAGCACAGCGCAGTACAGCGCAGCATAGCTCGATGTAGATTTGTCACCCAGGTATGAAGTCAGCGGACTTAAAAAGGTCGCTAAAACTGAATCACAATTTGAAATGAACTATAATGCCATCTCTTTTCACTCTCAGTGAATGAAAGACAATAGTTCAAAGAAATGACAATAGTTCAATTCCTATATTGCGATTCTGCAATAGCGACCTTTATAGGCCCGCAGTACGTCATTCAGTCCATCAGCCAGAGTTTTCAGAAGAGTGACTGATAGTTTGAATGAAAAAGGTTTTATGAGATACAATTATAATAATGATCTAAGTCTTCTTCATAATACTCTATATATGAAAATGCTCATTGCTGTCAGGTATTTTATAAATAAAAAAAGTAAGTTTCATACGTAAAATGGCGGCATGCTGCAAATTAAAATAATCTGTACAACTTTATTTACATGAGTAAAATTATCTACTAATTAATAAATAGAGCTAATTATGGATAGGAAAGAATTCGATGTGTCGGAAATAAGTCACAAACACAGGTAAACTATCTTCGGGTACGTAAGTTGACTAATTTCTATTTATAGTACCTACCCTTTACCTACTGTATTCACGTTGGTAGGTACAGTCAGCGTCAAATTAATATGAGCGTCTAGAGTAGTCAAAAGTATCTGAAATACATGAAAGCAATTTAACGTTTTCATGTATTTCAGATACTTTTGACTACTCTAGACGCTCATATTAATTTGACGCTGACTGTACCTGCGTTAAAAGTTGTAAAGTGCAGGTAAGTAGGTAAGTACATTTTGCAACAAGCTCGGGTTTAACAAAGCCAAAATTTGTTAACTTACTCCAAAGCTGCCTTTGATATGCTTACGTTACGCAAAGGCGGAGTGCATAACTTTATATTTGTCTACTAGTATAACCAAAGACAGGTACAAAGTAGTAGTACTTTGAGTATAACGCTGTTTCACTCTCTTGAAAATACTAAAATATAAACATGACTATAAGCCATATATACCTATATATAGGTATACACGACTATAAAATATAAGCGACTCCGGGGCAGTCCGAAAAAGCGCTGGCGTGATGACTTGGACGCCTTTAAAGAAAACTGGAGAGAAACCACACAAGATCGCGATGAGTGGAAGGTAAGGGGGGAGGCCTTTGCCCAGCAGTGGGACAGCTTAGGCTAGGTAAAAAAAAACATGATAAAATACAGCATTAAGTATGTCTTGTATTGTAAAAGTGTGTTACCTACTTTTATCTTGTTACAGAATAGAGGATAAAAAATAATGAAATAACCAGTAAATCAATATTTAAGTTGCTTTTCCTTGAATGAATAGTGTATTCTTATTTGTTGCCTGCCCTGTATTCAGCATTTACTGTAATGAGTATTCTAGTGAATATCACATTCAAGTAAAAGTTAAAATGAATATTACAACCTTTATTTAACTACGAATGCAGCGTTCTCTACTAACAAAGCAATACGCACATGCGGCACGATGACATCGAAAATTATAAATGTAATGAATTAAATCCCTCTATTTCTCTTTTTGAGCGAAATCTAGTAAGTTTCTCTACTCCTGTAACTTAAAAGTGAATGTCGAAGTAACATTACATTGCGAACATTGCACAACTTAATATAATTCACAACAAATACAAAGCCGGGTTCTGAAGTTTTCTATGTTTTGTTTTCGCAAAACAAAACTTAGCACAGAGGGCTTTAAGAATTAATTTCCTCTGCACAAAATTCGGACTAAACAGACGTCCTCAAACAGGTCTATTAACACCTCAAAGCTAAAAGTGCCCTCAATTCATTCCGCTCCGTAAACTATAAATTCCCGCTATTTTCCGCTTGTAAATTAATCAAACGGAGCTTGCACGTAGAAGACCTAATGTAGTTGGACGTATTAATTCGGAAGACGCAATACGTCGCCACATTAAATAGTCATAGGGTCTCGCCGGCGACCACTGCCACGTTTTTCCCGGGATCAGTTTAAATTATTTATGAGTGACTCTGACCCGTGCCTGCCTCTTTACAGGAGCCGGTAGGTGTGCCGGCTAACTCAATGGCTTTGAATTATGATCGCAAATGCGGACCTTGCTAAACTCTAGGATGAATTACCTAAAGAAATAAGGCTCACAGTTATAGAGATTTACACGGTGACCTTTGCAGATTGAGTGCTAAGTGCAAAACGTAAAGAAATAACTTGCTGATAAGTATCCTCCGTATCCATATTATAAATGTGAAAGTGTGTTTATTTGTCCTGCTTTCACGTCAAAACAGAGAGACGGATTGACGTGATTTTTTGTGTAAAGATACCTAGTTGGAGGGCTGGAGAGTAACATACGCTACTTTTTATCCGGGTACCACGCGAGCGAAGCCGCGGGCAGCAGCTAGTTATGATATAATGACATAATAATGTTGTACTTTATTTGTCACAAAAAAAATCATTGATGAAGATGATAGTTATGAACACGATTTAAAAGTGGACTTTTATAGGATGTTCTTTGAGTGATGAAATATAGGCCTGCAAGATTTAACGAGTCAGATTTGTATTCATAGTTATAGCAACTCGTGATACTTTTGAGCTTATTATATTCGAACTGTTAAGCTCTATAAATAAGTGTTAATAAAGTTATTTAAACCGAGCTAATATGCTGTTCCTCGAATAAATTACTCTACCAGTCTTTAATTCGATTGTATCGCGTGTCAGAGGTGTATAAGTATAGGCATAGATAGGTGGAGCGGTCCGCCCAACCCAACTTTAAGTCCCCACCGCGTGCTGACTTCCAAACGCCTAGTTTTATGCCGGGGCCCACGACCACTTCTAAAGTAATAGTTTCTTTTCGATTTGCTTTCGGTTGCCCTCCGTGGTTTACTGCGCCGCAAATGTGTAGCCTGAATTCACAATTTCAAAGCTTTTGCGTTTATTTTAGTTCTCGGTTTTGAGTGCATTAATTGAATTGAAAAAAGTTTTTGGAGCGAAATGGTCTTAGTTCTAACGATAGATTTTAAACGGATGGATCACCGAAAAGAAAGCTAGGCCCCATACCGTGTTTGTTGTCCTGATTCTTGACGGTGTTGGTCGCGAAAGAACAGGAGTAGAATCACTTAGCTCTTAAGACGTTTCAAAGTGGTTATAACGGTCCTACTGAATAAACGATATTTGAATTTTGATAAAAGATGATTTGTAGGAATTTAAATTAAGCAGAGTTTCAGTATTCGGGTGTAACGCCTGAATACTGAAACTCTACTTAATTTAAGTAGTGCTTTTTGGATACGATTCTGAAGAGTTACAACGTCTCAAATAGATAAGTACGTCTCAAATCTTTAAGTAGCGTTTCAGTATTCGGGCATAAGACTTGTATGTCATAGAACTAAGTTTTACAAAGTTTCTTTATAACAACTTAGAAAAACATCGGTTAAATTTTTATAAATGTTGATTTTGTAGGGAAATCGAAAGAAAATATTTCTATGAATTACCTTTTCATAAATAGCCTCGACATTTTAGACATTGAAGTTGAATGTACGTTCGTAACTGGTGATGAGAAAATTATGGTTCCACAAGGAAAGTTAAATCGCGGTTTCTTTGTCTACTTTTTCTTTTATAGTTTATTCAATTCAGGCTACTTGTTTCCTTAGAAGTGGAACTAAATTACTGCGGAAAATGTATTTGACGGCATTCGATATCATTCATTATTGTGTTTAGTTTAAAAAACATTTGATTCAGAAGAAAGATCACAAGATTGAAAATACATAGGTTTCAGTCACTTTTCAATCGTTCATTTCACGTAGAACTTTACATGATAGTAGTTTTAAGACGATACGGTTCTATGGATTGGTAGACATGCAACGTAATGCAGTCTGCTTCTTGAGTACGCTTCTGGCAGTGTCTATCTGCAGATCATTTATTTTTGATGGTGGATTTAGGCTGGATTTTACCAAACTGGATTAAGTTTTATCTGGAGATTAAACCACAGATAAACTGCTGTTTGTTTGAATATTTTGACATTGTAAAGTTGACACCTTATAACCAGGATAATTTGAATGCACCTAATAATGTTTGGTTACGCTTTCCAAACAAATGTATTTCGAATTCTGTCGGCTAATGGAATAACTACTCTGGGAGTAAGATGACAGTTTGGTAGAATCCACCCTTAGGGATATTTTTTTTTCCGAAAGTGACAATACGAACTTAACATCGATACCCGCCCCTTGATTGTCTATCTTTGATAGCGACCAAAATCGGTCTCAAACTGTCAAATGTGATAGTTTCAGTGACCACGCAAGTAGCTCTGTCACTCTCATCTCAACGAGACCGAACACGACAAAAGGAGAAGTTCTAATTTCGTACTGAAAATTCTTAAAATTCTGAAAATTCTTGTACCAGGTGGTACACGATCGTTTTGACAGTTTGAGACCAAATTGAGGTTTGAGACAAGTTAGACAATCAGCTTGCTGATAACACCCTCACGGATAAGACACTGTATAGTAGATTCGTTTCACAAATTAATTTACTACAAAATACCTAGAAAACCTACCAAACCACTTATGAAGAAAATTCTTCATAAGTAATACTTTACTTTACATTTTATTTTCTTCTCTTTTATTTTCTTTTCCAGTATTCAATAGGAAAATACAGTAAATAACAAGCTACACGTTACAGCATCATCAGAATTCAATTCAATGTACAAAAAAAGTTACAGAAAATCTTCGCGGATAATGCAGAACTCTAATGGGGCTTAAAGGCCCATCGCATAAAAAATACGATTACGCCAAATAAAGCCCTCTTGAAACAGTAGGCGTGTGAAATGAATTACTGTCAAACTTCAAGGGCTCAAAGCTGCTATTGGGCGGCAATTGAGCGTGGGAAGAGCGGCGCCCGCGCGGCGTGGCGCGAAACGCGATCTCATTCTAATTGTTAGGGTACTGACACTGTAAAAAGCTGTTATGATTCCGGTTTTTTTATTGCAATACTATTTAATACTGATTTTTTTCTGTATTATATAATTTTATTCAAAGGTTTTATATTTTTTTCTAAAAATCTAAGAGTATATTGTCTGCAGTGTCTTGGGGGTACAGTTGTGATCATATTTCATTTTATTTGCAATGGCCATCTTATTAGCTTTTTAGAAAAGCGGTCGGTGTTGAAACCTACTTGAAAGTTGCCTTTTTAAAACATCACGAAGGTTGCCTAATTTCTACGTTTATGAGATTATAATAACACCGTAAAGGCGTCATTTTCAAGTTTTACCAAAGGTTTTTACGGAAAAGTAGCAATCCTCATGAATTAAAATAATACGGGATCATTTTGAAGTTATTTTCTATATTTCAAGGCTAAAATCAACAGACTCGGTCGAGAAGTTACGGTGAAATTAGGTAAAAAAATTAAGCTGAACCTTCTCGTTTTTTTTAAGCTGGTTAAACATAAAACTCACAACTGTATCCTGAAGATGTAGTAGGTCTTAAACCTATCTTTGGGTATTGATTGTGAAGATGTCCAGAACTCTTCTAGAACTCTACTAGAAGAAACTCTTCCAAAATTGCAATAAATGGTCAAATGCCTGGTAATGCCTGGTAAATAAAATGACAACTATTCCTTGGGGATACGGTCCACTAGACAAAATATTCATAATGACATTCCTGGTATAGCTTTTGAAATTAAAAAAAAAAAAAAAATATTTCTCTCACAACAAACCTCAAATAAAAATATGGAAACATGAAATAGTTATGATATACTCGTAACTACTATTTGAGTCGGTTTGTTGTAGGAGGCTGGTGCCTGAGATAGGTTTGAAAAAACCTGTATTACAAAATGTTTTTATTTTTACTTGTGCATGCGACAGTACACGTTGTGACGCGGGGTTCGCGATAATTTGTCTCCACTTGCAACAGCGAGGGTCAGTTCTACAAATCATTTTACTATGATCTTTTTATTGTTTAATGTAATTAGTATGACAATAAAATTTGTTTTATTATTACGTTGTAGTTTTGATCTTTTGAGTTATTTTTATAAGGCGTGCCGAGATAAAGACATTTTAAAATGTTTATGATGTATCCTAATTCCTAATCCTAGGGCTAAGGGCCCGTATTACTATGAAACCATGGTTGCGCCACCACAGGGATAAAATGTACAAAGTGAGAGGGGTGGCGCATCCGTGGTGTCCTAGTGAGATAGGGTCCTAAGGAGGTTAGTCAGAGGCAAGTCTAAACACAAGACCCCAGCCCGCCACTGTATCTAAACTCAAAGTTTTTCATTTTTATGCATAACTACACTCGTATACCACAAAGTTTAAAAATAACTGTTGAAAATTTCGAAACCAACTCTATAACTTAAAACTGCTTTCTTCCAAATCTGAAACTCGTTTGGATATCATTTTACAACGTCTAGCGTCTGTGATCATGGAAAATGTATATCTTCTAAATCTGGCCGTATTCTAAAACATTAAGTATTTCACCGAGCTTTTCTTCTAATTAGAATCATACTAATATTATAAAGGCGAATGTCCGTGTGTGTGTGTGAATGTTTGTTACCACTTATCTTCATAACTACTAAACCGATTTTGATGTTTGGAATGTAGATAGTTTAGGTTCTGGAATAACACATAAGCTACTTTTTATCCAGGAAAAAGTATGGTTTCCGTCGGATAAAAAAAAGGAGTCCGCGCGAGCGAAGCCGCGGGCGTTCATTAGTAGTTAATAAATTATTCTAGTTAGAAAAAGCTTAACCCCAAGTTTAACAACAGTTCAGGAAATAAATGGAACAGACACTACTCGTAATCTCGTACTAAGAAAGCTATTCAATGAATATGAGTAAATTCAGTCTATTCCCGAACAAGTAGAAGCTGAAAGTTGTCTTATTTAAGAAAAGCGACCTCAAAAGCATCGTTCGATACAATTTAGATCACTCTAGACTAGATTGGAAGATGTTGGATTGTATTATAATGTCTGACAAGATATTAAAAGTTATGCATTTATTCTAGTTCTGATTTATTCAATATGTTAGTCCGCGAGACGTGCGTGAGTAATAAAAAATGCAAATATTTTCGAAAGGTTTAAGAAACTGGTATATTGATTGAGACGTGTTGGTCGAGTGGGTTAGTAGGTACCTCGACTTTCGATCCGAAGGTCGCTGGTTCAAACCCGGGCGTGCATCAATGGATTTTTCGTTTTAAAAAAATTATATGTGCGTTAACACGAGCTCTAAACGTTGAAGGAAAGTATCGTGAGGAAACCATTTAGCTTTCTAATAGCATCGATGGGCTTGTAACCTGTCACGTATGGAATGCTAATTTCTGCAAAATGTGGGCATGTACCAAAATATGTTTGGACATACCTCTGAATACCCCCTTAGACATGCCTAAAAATGCCTAAAAAAAAAAGATCTGAGAACATGTCTACCGCGCCTGGGGTAGTATACAGGGTGGAAAAAATGAATGGGCCCTGGAGGGAAACTACTTTAAATCCTTAAGATACAGTATTTTACTTAAAGGAAACATTCCTTTATTTTTAAAAAGAATCATAACTGCATTCAAAGATTTTCTAAAATTCACTTGCTTCACCCAGGAATCGAACCAGCTAAAACTTCAAAAATTAACCACTCCCTATTTTATTTCACTAGTCGATACACTCAATACTAAAGATAAAATTTCTCAAAGAAACATGAGGTCTTACACTCGTCTGTCGTACATAAAATCCATGAAATCTAATATTTGGTACCTATGGGCTTTAATTGCAATTTAGCTCTGCAGTGGAATGGTGAGAGGTATCCAGTAGTGTGATTCAGACCTTCTCGGAATGTATTCCGAATTCGAAAAAAAAAAAAACGTTTCTTCGCTGAAAAACCGTCAACTTTTCGAAGAAAATTATCGAATCGGATGCATTTTCGGAAGTCTGAATCTTACCACAGATAAACAAATACCGTCTAGAAAAGTTTTGTCGCGAATGGTGAAATAATAAAAATTAATGAAAAAAACTGTGAAAATTAATGTTAGATTTCATGATCTTTTTTATTTCTAAAACCAAATGTGTGTTATAAAGATTTTATCCTGACATGAATCCTATCGATTAGTGGTATTAAATAGAGCGAGGTTTGTTTTTTAATTTTTAGCTGGTTCGATTCCGGGCGAGGCAAGCAAATTTTAGAAAATCTATGAATGCAGTTTTGTTTCTTTTTAAAAATAAAGGAATGTTTTCTTTAAGTAAAATACTGTATCTTAAGGATTTAAAGTAGTTTCCCTCCAGGGCCCATTCATTTTTTCCACCCTGTATAATCACAGTCGTGATTATATCTCATTTTTTCATTTCATATATTGATTTTTGTATAGAAACATGTCTCATTTCTGGAATAATTATTTTCTCTATTCTCACCCGAGCCGAGCTAGAGAAAAATCGAATAGATTTTTGTTCAATTCGAAGGTTTCCGCTTGAGGTTAGACCAACTAGTTTTACAATAGAACAAAGTCTGCTACCTTAGTAGTAAAAAAAAAAGTGGTTAATAAACCATTCCGATCAATCAATACTTTTTGAAACTAAATCTTTCATTGGTCAAAATTTAACAAACAAAGTAGTAATCAGAATTTAGACAGCCTTGACTGTGATTCAACCTTGGCCTAGTAATTAGAAGAACTAAAATACCAGTCAGAAAACTACATTTTCACCGGCTATTCTGCAACGAGGCTTTCGTAATAATGAGCTTGATAAAGATGGATTTTAAATGGATAAGAATAAGCTAAGATGGTTATTACTAGCGTATTCACAGCATAATAATATCTAGTGGCTCTGTGAGCTGTAGACCTCGCGAGTCTGTCCTTGCATAGCTTAAATTTAAAACTGAATAAATATTCACAATTCTCTAGTTTTGTGATGAGAAGGTGGTCCCAGGTGCTCCATCAATTCCTTCCTAGTAGTTAAAGGGACGATTCCACTTCCACTGTTAGGAATCTAAAAGTGAGCAATTTACTTCATTTTGAGGAACTATTTTGCTCATCACGCTGAAGATCCTCATCAGATCCTCACCAAACTTTTATGAGACTAACTTAAAGTTACAACCTTTAAAAGTGTTTTTAGCCTAGTAAAATTATATGTAGATAGGTACTCAAATAGGTAAATGAGGCTTTAGTTATTTTGTTTTGTAATTGAATGAGTAGGTAAGTATTTTGGCAGAAGGTTTGCAGCCTGAAGGTTTTTCTCATTCTGCTCTTTATTGCATGTACTTAGTATAATAATAAATGAAATATTTGATCACCACTGTAAGGCACGGTAGACGTTTTCTCAGATGCTTAGGCATTAAGGATCCTTTGAAGCTATCTGGGGGGTAGTCAGAAATATGTCCAAATACATATTAGGTACATGCCCACATTTAGCATTCCTTACGTGACCGGTTGCAAGCCCATAGACACTAACTAATACTAGTAGTTCGCCCCGAACTGAGATCTCGCGCACCGTTGTGTTGATAGCCTAGATTTGGACTTGTTTCTGACTACCCCTATACCTACGTTAAGTGCTCCTTCTAGTGTTTACCACAGAATGATATCTAATGCGCGACCTCAGTATAGTAAAGATTATAGGCATGCATGCAATACATTTAGTCGTGTCGTGTTTATATTCAATAGTTGACCCCGCGAACTTCGTACCGCGCCTCAGGGAAGGCCTCTTAGTTCGAGAAATTATTAAAATAGCAGTTCAATACGAAATGTATGAGAAAATAAATTCCCTCCTCCTCCCTTCCCCTCCCCCTCCCCTCACCTCCCCTACCCCTCCCCCCTTCCCCTCCCTTCCCCTCCCCCTCCCCTCCCCCTCCCCTCCCCTCCCCTCCCCCTACCCCTACCCTCCCCCTCCCTCTATAATTTTGGTACATGCCCAGCCCACTATTTGCAGGAGTTAGCATTTGCATACGTGACAGGTTGCAAGCCCATCGCCGCTATTAGAACGTTAACTGGTTTCCTCACGATGTTTTCTTTCACCGTTTAGAGCTTGTGTTAATGCGCATTTAAATTTTTCTAATCGAAAAATCCATTGATGAGCACGGCCAGGGTTCGAACTTACGACCTATGAATCGAAAGTCGAGCACTCTTCCAATCGGCCAACACGGCTTTTATTTTCAATCTCAAGAAAAAATATCAAGTACTTAGCAACTAAAATCATTGCAAACCAAACCACAACGATGCCACACTCCTTGTCTGTTAACCAGACCTACGAATACATCGAAACTCTATGAAACGGGAGCTCTCTCCATACTTCCGTTAATTGGTTTCCATAATTTTTCTTTTTGACTGTATTTCAAAAACTATAGAACCTAGAAGAAAACTAAAAACCATTTTGGAATGTATAAGTTGAGTACTTTCATATGACACCCCACTCAATATATTTGGGTAACTTTGAAAAAAAATTACCCCCTTGGGAACCCCATATCTTTACAACCCCTTCATCGATTACGCTCATACGCTCCACAGCAAATTTCCATAGCACAACCTATTGACCTATCAAGTTTCATACAGATTGGATAAGCGGTTCGATAGTTATGCGAGAACATAAAAATGAAACATACAAACATACAAAGCAAAATCGCCTAACTTGCCACTAAGATCTTCGCTCGCTTCGCTCGCTCGATCGATAATGCTAACTTGTTTTCTCTCGAGGTTTCCTTCACCTTAATGTAATAGGGAACTCAATATTTTTCCCTACTTGATTGCGAAAGCTTTACACTTAGTACACTCTCAATAGTTCTTCGAAATTATCTTAATGAATGCATGAATATCTGAAAAAAAAGTTGCCGTAATAGATAACTTAGATAAGAGATGTTTTGTTTGTTTTTCGATATTTGAAATTGAGTAGCTGATCTTTATGAGGCGAGGTATTATTAAATTACAACGGAATATGACATATTATCCCTCAGGACAATTAACTCAATTATATGATCCTCCCCGAACATTGTAACAGTTCATTTACAAATTATTTGATTCCATATTCAAACCAGCCTCCTCACCCCATTTCTCTCATGTTACATCGAAAAATAAATCTAAATATTTTTATAATGTGCATAGATTGCCATAAGTCATAGTTTAAAAAAAACTATGCTTTACGTGGATTCCGATTTCTTACTCCAGGAAGGTTGAGGTTTTATTATGTACGCTCATTATAGTTTAATCTGATCCAACGCTATTATGTTGTTTAGTTTATTTCGAACATGTAAACTTTTGCATAGCTGTACATAATCTAAAAATCTATTTTATATAAGAGCGTAACTATTGTCCTTAAAAAACTATCAAAGTAAAAGGATTTTCCATCAAGGCGCTTTTTCGTCGAGTATAAGGTAGTAAGGTAGTAAGTATTACTCAACAATAATTTTAATTATTAAGTACTTTCCGGTGCAAAAGTGGATCGTAATTATTATTACTGTTTACTCTATGATCAAAAGTAGTGATTACAATTTTCCCCTCCTCCCGGCCGTTACTGCTAAGTGCGCAACGCATAATCCCGGCTGGCTGGGGGAGTACAACCGAAAACAGAAATGCTGGCTAATTATATATCGCAATAATCATACTATCCTATCTTACTATAATATAAATGCGAAAGTTTATGAGGATGTATGGATGTTTGTTACTCGTACGTAAACATTATTACTTTCTATAAACATGTTTTATGAATTAAACTAATCGATGTTATATGCTATATTTTATAGTGTTACACAAATAAATAGCGTTAAGTTTTTTTATGGCTAGCCGTTCTATACCTTTATTTCCCTTGGCACTACCGCTTGGCTCTACTAGTAGAGTGAAGGGAAATGTTGCTTTCCCGTGACACTACTGTTAGTGCTACGGGTAAAATTACATTTCCAGTGACACTACACTTTTCCAGTAGTTTCACGGGAAATATAGTAGGTTAAAGAAGGCATGATGTATTAGATATACAGGCAACATAAAACGCTTGTCTGCGCGTCTGTCGCGCACTAATCGCGCTGCTTTTAGATCTCTGTGACATTTGATACTGACGTTAGGTACCAGGGGATCAGGATGTCGTTTAACCCTAAGCGCGATGAGGCAGTAATGGATTAATGCAGTGATGAGCCCCCAGTACCGGATAATTGAGTACGGTGTCTGTCCGCGCGTATTTTGACTAATTCACATTTTGATCTTCCAAGAATATGCAGATTGCGTCACCCAATCTGCATACTGTAGAATCAAAGGCTGGTGGGGTTATAACAGTATAAAGATAAGCTTTAGGAACCAGAGATTTGTAACGAGAGAAAAACTTTTCAGAAAACACACAACAGGATGCTTGGCCCGTATTCAGAATCCACCCCTAATATCAATCGTGTCTCGAGCGATGTTTTATGACTTTACATCCTTAGAGAACTGCTTGAGCCTAAGTTAAAAGGTCACAACTGACCACGTTAACTCCACGCCCGAACCGCAGCGCATCGCCTTTCTTTTCTTTTTGTCCGCAGTCGCTACGGAGTTGATGTAGTGAGCGTTGGTTTATAGAAAAATTGATGTGGTCAGCGATGACCTTAAATCTCGAGAGAAAGTCTAACCTCAAGTCTGTGTGAGATCTTATATAAGAATCGTGTGTTTCTCAATATTTATAGACATATTATATTAATAATTGAGTAAGACTTATGTTTTTAGGAACCGAGGCTTCGATCAACTATCAATTCATTTTCTTATTCATTATTAAATAATGAAATAACATCGTGCCGAAATAGTATTGCATCTTTTTCCGCATATATTATCTTAGATCTTTGGTCATTCAAGATCCTCTAAAGATTCCTAAAAGGCTAGTCAGAGGCACGTCCAAATACATATTAGATTAATTACTAAAACTCACGATTAACATTCTATACGGGACGTCTCTTGTGTCGATTTGTTCATGAATGAATACTGATTGATTTCCCAAAGCAAAATTAATATTCAGCAGGGTTGTTATTCGTAGAAAATTTGCATTTTCGACAGTATATTTAGAAAACTGGTTCAATCAATTGCAGTGGCCTCAGTTCAGCCACAAAATCAAGTACTATTTCCGACTTAACCTAATTCTGTGGTTTACGTGGCCTATCACGCCACCCCAAAGCACTAATTAACTAACCGGTACTACCTTACTAAAGACAGGCATTCTTTTTACTGACCTATCAGTTCTACACCTGGTGCTAACGTAAATTGTAATTGTAAGTAGCTTCAGCTTGGATATGAAAAGAGCATTGTACCGATTCTAGCTTTTGTTCTACCTTCAGAAACCTTTTGTCTTTATTTTTAGGGTTCCGTAGTCCTGACAAGTAACCCTTATAGTTTCGTTATGTCTGTCTGTATGCCCATCTATCCGAGGTTTTGCTAAGAGACCGTTAGTACTAGTAGAGGTTGCATATATTTTTTTTTCGATTTAATGCTCCATTTACGAAATATTAAACTTGAAAGAAAAAAATATTGTTCCAGTAGGGCGTCCCCCTCCCCCTCTAAAAGCTAAACTGCTGGCTTGAAAAATCTGGAAAAATCATGATGATAGTGCATTTCATTAACTTAAAAGGAAAATAATATAAAGATAACTTTATTAGTTTAGCAGTAATAGTCGTTGAACTTGGGTGTTGGATAACTTTGTACCAAATACAAAAACCTTAGAATAAATCCTTTAAAGTGACCAAGATGAAGTAGTTGCTTGTTTATAACGACAAGATTATATATCTTTCTATATTGTGATAACGGAACCCTACACTGCGCGTGGCCCGACACGCACTTGGCCGGTTTTATTTATCTTAAATAATAAAGTGGAAGAGCTTATTTGTTTGAGATTATATATCTTTCTATATTGTGATAACGGAACCCTACACTGCGCGTGGCCCGACACGCACTTGGCCGGTTTTATTTATCTTAAATAATAAAGTGGAAGAGCTTATTTGTTTGAACGCACTTATCTCTGGAACTACCAGTCGGATTAGAGTTTTTTTTTTTATTTGATAGTTAGTTCTTCAGAAAGATTTATATGCTCTTTAAAACTAAATTAAATGGCGGGTGAAACCGCTGGGGATAGCTAGTAATAAATATTTAAATAGTGTAGCGTCAGGATCATCAGTGTACTTGGATCAGTTAGGATATACACCGTTAATTCTGGGTCAGTTTAAAGCCAGCATCCACTGCTTGTATTGCTTAATCGTATTCGTGTCGTTGGTTTAATTTTTGAATTTGATAAGTATTTCATACGAAACGAAATAGTTGAAAAGATTAAAAAAGTGAGGAAAACACTTGGTAAGGTGTCGTAGGCGCGCAGAGCTAATGACCTAGGTATGTATGTATGACTACGACATAGCGTAGACTCTACTCCGTAGCAACAGCTGAGCATAGAGCACGTATCTCGGTGATTTATCCTGCCTATGTTTCGTGATATTATTAATTGCAAAAAAATAGATCTCATATTTATCATTATTTTTGAGTAAGGTTACCGATATAGATTACGTAGGCGCCGGCTTTAAACTGACCAAAAATAAACGGTGTATACTTAGATTATTTGCAATGGCTTAGTTAGACGGAAGGGAAAGACCTAGGCCTAGGCGCACATTCCTGGACCAAATTGGCGAAATATTGGAAACAAGCCAGGAGAGTGAATAAGACGAAATAAGTGTGTCAGGACCATAGCAAAGGAAAATCTATGGTCTCTGCCTACCCCTATGATGGGAAACAGGCGTGATTGTATGTATGCAATGGCTTGATCCGTACATGTCTAATCGGTTCTAACTAATTTGTTCTGTAAAGTTATGTTATTAGTAGATTCGCTTTGTGAATAAATCGTATCTGTAAAAACAAAATAGACACTTTATAGCACATTTTATGCATAATTTTGAATTCGTTTCTATTTACCCACACAAGGCATTCGATTTCATTATATCAAAATGTTAGCTCAAATTCAAATCAAAATCAAGCGAATTAAAATTGATAAAGAATATCGATTATTTACATAAATATAAAGTATCAAGTGAAAATCCTTGGTCTCTACCTAGTACCTAGTATGTACAGAAATATAAAAGTAATTTAAAATATAATTATAAAAGATAGTCTAAGTATTAAAAATTATAAAAATAAACATTAAATTACCTACATTGATCTGCTACGCCAACTCTACCAGGCTACGCGACACCTACGAAGCAAAAAAGTATATCCAAGCGACTTACCTTCGATAAATGAAATAGTTCAGAATGGTTAGAAAATCTGATTTATTTGTATTCATCGTAAAAAGATCATAAAGTGGAGTACAATATTAAATCGCTCAGCTAATGAATAAAAACGGTATCTTTGGCCAAAGATCGCAAGCACTTTCGCAGTTCGCAGACTAAATACAAAGATGAGATGATATGACTTACATTGTGCCTTGGTGACCAGGAGTTGCACATCAAAGATGCGTCCTCCAATATTCGACTCTGTAAAGAGAAATCTATGGTTTTTAGAGGATTATTTGTTGCATGCGTACATCAATTTAAAAGGTTCATTTTTCTGCAACATGCAAGGTTTGAAGAATATAATAGCTTTTAAGAATATAGTATCTATAAAAATTAATTAAGAGAACACAAATTAATGTTCAGATCTAATGTACCTATATGTTTTATTAATATGACCACTTTTAAAATCTACTCCAAAATATTTCGTAAAATGTAGACTATCAAGGCAGACTTCTGCTGAATTCTTTCACAACCAAGCTAAATCTGGTTCACTTTCACGATCTTCGATCGATTTTTCCGCATCAACTTAAATAGAATAGTCTAAAGGTGTTCTATTTGTTAGCCTTGAATGCCGTATTTATAAACTTAGACCTTTAAATCTTTACTAGATGATTTATACAGCTTCAGTAGGCAACCTACACTATGCCAACACTCAAAAGAACGCTATACTACTCCTTACTTAAGCCTTAAGCATCATCTTAGCTAAACTTTCCCCAACCACAACAAAGAAATGACTTATAAAAAAAAAAATGTATTTAAGTAGTATATCAGTCATGTTGTTCCCATAACACAAGCTCTGCTTAGCTTGGGGCTACATGATGCTGTGTGAAATGTCCAACATTAATTATTTATATTTTATTTAGATGATTTGAACCGCGGGTTTTTCCAAACTGTGTAAAGCTCGTGTCAAAGCGCATTTTAATTTATCGAAACAGAAAAATCAATGAAAAACTCGAAGCAGAGTAGTACTAAATAACAAAGTTAAGTAATTTAACATAAATAATATTTATTAGACGGAAATGGAGATATTTGCTTCATCTTAAGCTATTTTAAGAGAAAATTAAAGCTCAAACACCTACCTATTATTTTGATACTTTATAGTAAACTTGGTAAATCTTTAAGCCAATCAAAATTGCGTTATAACTACAAACCACGGTATTTTAAAAGTACCTACATCTTTCATGAAAATAACCTTGTCTTTCAGAACAAACAAAACAAAACATCTTTCATGAAAATAAAGTTTAATAAAAGGAAAATTGAAATGTAATTTGTTTGAAAATCTGGAAATCATATTTTACTTTAAGGCACCTTGAATAAGCTCGGTACTCATTTGCATAGTGTAAAATCTATAACCAGCCTTATAAATTATTCAAAGTTTATTCAGTTTAGCCTATGAACTTAGCCTGCGATGACACAATGCACATCGTCGCATGTGCTCACCTGTCCACGAATGCATTATTGAGCTGCCTAGCCATTATAGTTTCCATACTTAATGACCTAACCACCGACTTTGATCTATAATAAGGAAAATAAAATAACTTAAAGCGTTAGCAAACAACTCGTCCACGTGTAACATTATATAGGTACTTACCTATACTATTTTACAAACATTCATATTTCTTATACTTGACTGGCCTCTCAGCTCAGTTGGTAGCGGCTCTGCCTTCTACACTGTAGGTCGTGGATTGTTTTCCCACCCAGGACAAACATTTGTGTGATGAACATAAAAGTTTGTTTAAAGTCTGGTTGTAAGTAAGTTCGTATGAGCAAGTGGCCAACTCTGGTGACGGAGTTTTGGTTGTTATAAAGTATTATATGTACCTACCTATGTTTTTACAAAACTATATAGGTAAGTATTCTATTAGTTATCTGGTTCCTATAGTACAGGCTTTGCTTAGTTTGGCGCTGGATGGCGCTGTGTGAAAAGTCCGCCAATATTTATTATATATTTATGTACGAAAAGTCATTTTTTTCTGACATGGCTAATCAACAGTTTTTTTAATTCTCATCGTTTTTTTTTTTTAATTATCGGGAATTGTGAGTAATGTTCTGGCACGTGGCGTAACATAATATTGTAGACGTTAGATATTACATAAAAATAACTAGGACAGTACCATGAACTCTGATAAGCAATGTTAAAATAAAAAAATATTTTAAAAAAACAAAAACCCGACTGCGTCAAAACTAAAAAGAAAAAAACAAGCCTGCAAAGAATTACTCACAGTCGGTACCCATTCATTTTATTACCAATCAAATCTTCCCAATGTTATGGGTCCCGACTGTGAGTAATTCTTTGCAGGCTTGTTTTTTTCTTTTTAGTTTTGACGCAGTCGGGTTTTTGTTTTTTTAAAATATTTTTTTATTTAACACTTTTTAGTTATGATAAAGTTGATTTTAAAATACCTATTCAACGATACCCCACTTGATATAGAGTGACGATTTTGATTCTTTTAATTTTGACAATATGGCGTCTGGTTGTAGCCCTGGTGAATTTTGATTACTGTCATATCTTTAGTGACACTCCCAAGGTTGAGACAAATCGATTGACGTAAGAATCATCAAAATCGGTCCACGCGTTTGGCCTCTAGAGTGCCACATAGAAACATCCATAGCGAGAATAATTATTAATCAACTTTAAACCGTTATTTTTCCTAAACTATTACTTAAAATGAAAAATGGTAAAAGAAACATAAAGTTGATTTTGAAATACCTATTCAACGATACCCCACTTGACATGGTGTGACGATTTTGATTTTTTTAATTTTGACATTAAGGCGTCTGGTGGTGGCACTGGTGAATTTTGATTACTGTCATGCCTTATTAACACTCCCAAGGTTCAGACGAATCGATTGACGTAAGAATCATCAAAATCGGTCCACGGGTTTGGCCTCTAGAATGCCACATAGAAACATCCAAACATACATACATAGACTGATAAACACATTACCCTTCCTTTGCTTTGCGCAGTCGGGTAATAAGCTTGAAACGTGAAAACGAATGCCATTCCTAAAACAGTAAGCCTGTTTTAAGCTTGTTTTAACATTGCTCTAGGAGTTCATGGTACGGCTATTGCACTTTAGTACCTAGTTGTCAATTTATTATTTATATTATTCAAAGTTATTCTAGTGGTCCTACTGAATAAATTATATTTGAATTTTAAAATAAGGCGATGATAAAGATGATAGATAAATAAGATGATGATTCAGGTGTTGGGCCACCCTATTTCATCTATCTTCATCTTCAGTGTTCCGTTAATTTTCTTTTGAAGTTATCATATCATACAAGAAAAGATGAGTGGTTGTTTTATTCATTACAAAAAAGGATTATTCTATTAAAAACTATACAAACCTTTGAAACAAGGCTTCAATTATACCATCCAGAATAATGGCACAAAAACTCGTAATCAGAAAGCATCCTGTGACATCTTCCTACCGAGTCCGTTAATAATTAACTAGCAGCCCTTTGCACAGCCGTTAAATGGCGTGACTAAATTAGGGAGGCCCCACTTTTCCCCTCCCGCCTGAAAACTTTTAATACAGTCGTTTGTTTTGTTTTCTGTGGAAACATTTTGTAAATATATACCAGAATATTTTTGCTTAAAATATATATTAGCCTGAACAGAACATCCTAGTCCGTACCCATTTTATAAATGTGAAGTGTGTTTATTTGTTTGTTTATTTGTCCTGCTTTCACGTCAAAACAGAGCGATGGATTGACGTGATTTTTTGTGTGGTTGTGAGTTGGAGGGCTGGAGAGTAACATAGGCTACTTTTTGTCCGGGTATCACGCGAGCGAAGCCGCGGGCAGCTGCTAGTAATATTATAAAGCCGAATAATATAAAATATATATAATATTAAAATAGGTATATTTATGTCTGTACCAGTGAACAGTTTCAATGAAATGTAGAATATTATGATGTAATTTTTTCAAAAACGAAATAAGTAGGTAGGTATACTTTTTTATACCCAAGGCGGCAGACGTTCACTCAGGTCTTTAAGCATTCAATATACTATTCTTTGAAGATGCTTAAAGAAGGGGTAAGCAGAGTCTGAGGCATATCCAAATATATACTTGGTACATGCCCACATTTCGCCAAAGTTTTCATTTAAATTGGTTGTATGATACTTAGTAATAAATGGCATTTATAAAGGGTTACTTTTCAAAAGGCCTTATTTCCATAAAGGATTAATTTAAAGAAACTGCAAATTTTCTGTGACGAGTGCAAACGATGCTGTTAATTTTTTTTTTACCTGTGCCAAAATATACTCTTGCATACTAAATATGTAATTGAAGAAAAAGATTTAGATATCTTCAATGGATCTTGAATACCTCAAAATCCCTAATATCAAAAAAATATTTCTTATAAGAAACCTAGTCACATAATGCGCTTCAATATTATAGGTCATCACTTCCACCACCAAGTATAGACGATGCATTTCGAAGTAAGCGGCGCCGTGGTGCCATCCTGCATAATTTATTCCAAAGGTTCATTCGAAGAAAGCCCTTTACTCTGCATACATTTCATATACTCTCTGTGCTTATTAGTTTATTCTTTTTATTCGCAGCTATTTTTAGTTGCTTATATAAAAACAAAACATGATCTATCTCGAAGCCACGATTGACATTCTATCGATCTTTAGGCATTCCTTTGAAGATAAATATCTAAGGGGGTAATCAAAATAGAAGTTACTTTTGTTTTAGTAAAAACATGTCCTTGTACAAATTAAGACGTAACAATAAGTCTAGTCAATTACTCGATCTCTCTTTGGCCCCTTCAAAGTCATCTCCATCTTTCCATCTTCATGCTTATTTATTTACATATAAATTTAATCACATTAATTTTATTACGTAGAGTAACGATTTAAAGACTATTCATTATCTACAGACATCTGCCAGACACGTGCCGTGGCATACACGTAGCGTGCCGTGTCAGACATCGACAGACAACGACATACACTGTCGGTCGAAGCCGCTCTCTAACAAAAGACTGAGAAAGAAGGAGCACTGCTCGGTCCCGTTACGATGCTCTTCCGTTACGCGTTTAAGCACGCTCAATGTCTGTAGATACGGATCTTTGTATAACACAAAACAATTTTAAAATACCTGTGTTTTTATAGAGACAGATAAGTTACTAGGATTTGGATAAAAAAAAAACTTTGAAACTGATCTGCGACTACGAAAAGCTAGAATGGGACCGCAAGTTTAATGGATTCTCTGAAATAGCTTCCAAACGTCATATGAATCAAGAATGTCAACTATCGCGTGATCCCATTTTAAACGAGCCTGTCACAACTGATTGTCTTGAAGTTCGTAGCTGGGTATTATGTTCGCGCGTGTACTGCGCTCCTCGATCCTGCAACTGCTCCCGGTAGCGGGTATGTTCGCAAACATAGAGCGTGTAACGTTCGCAAATGTTCCGGAAACAGTTGCAGGAGCGCAAAGCACAGTAGGTGCGAACATAATGGATGGATACCCACCTCTAGCGAAACCTTGCAAAGTGAGATTCTAATCTAATTTAATCTAATCAGCCCACTGGATCCCACTGCTGGGCAAAGGCCTCCCTTCCCTTTTTCCATTCACCCCGGTACAAGGCTTGGTTTGAGAGATTGCAATTGGTTATTTTCTCTCTTGCAAAATTTATATTTATTTCGATATTTTTGACTACTCACTTAAAATTCTTCAAGGGAACTTGTGTTTTTAAAGATTTGAGAGTGTAACGTGTCTTGGGGATACAGTCGTGATCTCGTGTCAGTGCATTTCTCGTCAAGTGTTAAGGTAAGTTCAGATGAACGCGCGGCGACGCACGGTTGGCTCGGCGCGCAGTGCATGGCGGTGTGCGCGGACACAACAACATTAATTTGTTACAATATTAAACCGCGCGCCGAGCCAACCGCGCGTCGCCGCCGGTTCATCTGAACTTAGCCTTATACTTATGACAAAAAAGTCCATGATTTTTATCGACCTAGAGCTTAATAACCTAGACTTTACGTCCTAGCTAGACTATCCTAGAATCAAATTCCACTTGTTTCACTTTTGACACGCTCCTACGCTCCTTGTGCCCCTTAAAATACAGTTAATAATTATAATGCACAAGCTGTCTAGGACTTCTGGTGGCCGTCATCCTGAATAAGTAAAGGCTATTTGATAGCCCTTGCTTACAGAAAAATATAGCTTGCGAGACATGGGAACCAGTCAGGTTGCTTCTATTCTTAGCTATGAAATTAACTTTACAAACTTATTTCTGTAGTAGCTGGTGTAAATTTAACAAATCTCAGGGTTTTAAGTAAAAAAAGATGATCACGACGAGACGTAGATATTCTAGCAGATCTGTACATACTTCAAACTTTAGAATAGATCTCGGTTATGTTCGTGTTTTCCGAATATGTCCGACAGCAGTATGTGATTCCACCAAACAGAATGCGACAGAAGTGCACGTCATTATCAGCGCAGCTCGCAAGGCTTGCAACTAATTTGCTTTTCTTAAAAATGGCATTGATATTTATTTGTTTGCAATTATGAGTATTTTTCATTTCCAAATGACTTTTCGTCAATCTTTTTTGTAATTTTATGCGATGGTTTCCGATGTCTTACGAACACCATTCTTTTTCAGGTTTTACTGTAAGCGGTAGTAAGAGGCACGCTGAAGTAGATGTTTGGTACTTGTCCACACTTCGCAGAAGTCATCATTCTATACGTTAGATGTCCATCGCCGGCAAAATCTCAAGGCTCCTAGTTAGTGCCTTTTTATACGTCCCGGTTGTTGGGTACCCGGCAGGCTTAGTGTATGGGCATCTATGGGCAAGTCCAGTAGCTTTCATACATACCGGCGTAATTTGCATGCACTTCACCGCCTACCCGGCACCGGCTACCCGGCAACCGGGACGTATGAAACGACACTAACAAATAGCTAGGTAGTCGTCATCGAATTCCTTACAATGAATACTTAACAGCACAAGGCGATGCGATGCGGTGCTGGTGTCGAGTTGATCTAAACCGCTATGACCTTTACGTAGCTACGTATGAAAATGATCTAACGCGTACGAAGTCGCGGGAGATGAAAATCAGTTTTTTTTGTGAGCACATAACTCCGGACGACGAATTGAATGGTCTTATGTAGCTAATTCTTTTTTTGTTTTTTCATAATGCTTAGTCTGATTTTAAGAGATTTTTTTTTATTTCAACTTCATAAATTCGCCAGTTTGTCAACTAGTTTATCATAAAGCTTTCGATTTTATGACGTACCTACTCAGCTGAAGCAACGACGACGCAGCGTGTGAGAGTTGGTTCAAAGTCACTATTAAAATGATAAAATGAATCATATTATATGACCCTCGCAAATTACCCACTCGGCACAACCAGCACGGCCCGACACCTGACGCCTCTCACGGCACCAAAACTCCCGTCTCTACACAATTACAAAAAGCTTAACCGTATAACCGTTCCCACTAGCCTAAATCATGAGAGAACGAGCCTTAAATTTACCAAAGAATTTAAGACTGGAAAAAGAAGACGGCATCACAGTAAAGTAGAAGCATTAACATAGGTGAGAGTAAGACGGCGATAAGATTATGGTAATGACGATAAAAATACTCAATGAGGGAGGCAGTACTTAAGACCAATTTAAAGATATTGTATTTAATGTTGCGAAGTAAGCTAGGGCGGGGGTGGTTTGATGCGCGTCGGATTTTGTGAATTGATAATTGGGGTGCACTTCATCCCTTTATGTACGCCTACTCGACGTAGACAGATAAAAAGAATTTCGATCCGAATATATGCACTCGATTTGGCTCACTTTTATTTCGTGTTACGTTCTCTTTCAGCAGTACATTTAGTATTACTATCCAGATATAATTTGGCATGAGTTTTTCAAACCGTACTTCTGTGTAATTTTAAATTAGGAAAGGTTTTTGGGAATCGTAAAAACAGAATAGAACATCTTTAGGTCAGTTTTATTCATTTAATATTTTGGTGTTATTGAAAACAGCGTGCATAATGTTAAAATAAAGACTTAAAAGGACTTAGTAAAGCTATTCTATACGCCTGGCGAATAATCATGTTCAAAGTCTTGATACTATTTTTAAAATGTAAATACTAAGGCAACACTGAATGATCCTTGTAAAATACACGTTTCATCTGTAGTAACATTGACATGCATGTCCGAATAAGCACCTCCCATCCGGCCGTCAAACAAAGGCATTAGGTACCTAACCACTGAATCATTCAGGGAAATCAAACGTACGGGTTAGGCTGTGTACACATCCTACATCCGGATCCCGGATAGGCCGGATAATCGCGTCGGTAATCAGTGAGGAGCCTAACAATAACCTTTAATGAGTTTCATTAGGGCCGTTATGCAAGAGCGACTTACTCCTGACACAGGATTAAGAGGATACTAGGCAAAATTGATCGTAGAAATTCTCAACTATAACAGTTTCAGTAAAAAGAAAGAAATAAAGAAAAGAAAGAAAGCGTTATTAGTTTTAAATAATAGTTTTATAATTGGTTTTATACGAGCATTACTTGATTATGTCACGGGCAACTTGATTAATCGGGCAGAATTTCATATGGACCGGTCATTATGAATAATGACCGGGCAAAGTAATTAATCATGCAGTTTTAATCACATTGCCCACTTGACACGGTCATTATGTACCTATACGGACCGGTCATTATTCATAATGACCGGATTTATCTAATTGCCCGTAACGTAACTAATGTAATAACGTAATGTAACGTACACTCTGTAACTTTGAAAGTTGTTAAAAGTTTCAATTAATCAGAAGTACTCGTATAGTGATTTTATATAGTGATTTTTAATTAAAATCCTTTCAGTTCAACGTCAACAAAAAACAAAATGTCTTTCGCTGGCTTAAAAGATTTAAAAATACCATTTGCAGTTAACTTTTTATTATTTTGGCCGGAGGATTATTTTTACCCATTTGATTTATAATTAATGAGTTTGCGCTCAAACTGAATTGAAATCATTCCGAAACTGATTTTTTGTGCGCAGTTGTAAATCATTTGTAGGCAGTTAGAGCTCAGAATTTCTTTTAGTTCGTAAATATAGCCGGGAGTTCATTATAGACACGCAATCTGAAAGACACGCCTTCTTCTCTACGAATTTATTCGTACCATTCTGTCAAGCATCAAATGATAAGTGGACATATTATAACCAGGCTAATTTGCGTGTACATAATAATGTAGGGTTGCACTTTCCAAACAATTGTATGTCGAATTACTTAAGTTGGATTTTATTTTCATTCGTCATTCACCCATCAAATCCTAAGAAAAAGGATCTACGACGACGATTCTTTATCTATGATCAAATCAACATTGATGAAAAATTGACAAATATATTTTTATTTAAATTTTCTTCTGTCAAAATTATAAAACATTCTTATATTAATGTGTTGGATCGGATTATTTACCAAAATAAACTACTTCGTAGCTAGTGCTATGAGCACCGTAGCTCTCGCTACGTCTCGTAGCAGCGTAGCAGCGCTACGTCTCGTATGCAGAACGTGGCACTTTTTCGAGCGTGCAGCCGGTGTTCATCGATGTATAAGACGTTAACACGTCAAAAAGATTATACTACTATACTAAAGATTTTACTATTATTAATAGAAGGGAAAAGCTTAACATAAGTTTAAGTTTTTTCTAGAGCGTTAAAAAAATTTTTTTATTGATGACACATCAGGCTATTTTTATTTCTTGATGCTACTCAGACAAAGCCATGGATAAAAGCTAGCAATCTAAAGTTTATAATGTTTGTAATGGGCAATATGAACGCGCCCTTATATTTTATGGCTATTAATCCCGCCCACTTGTCAATCCCAATATAATACAGTGTCATTTTCAGTTGCATACAAAAATGAGAAAGAGTAAGTGGGCTCGATTCCACGAACATAAAATTCTATCTTTAGATAGAAGACAGAGTTCGATCACTGAACGATTTCTAAGCATGTTTTAAAAAAAATATATTTATTGAAAAAACCAAAACCCGACTTCACTTCCTTAATATTTAACAATAATTATGGGAGCACCTGGAGAGTATTTATACATTCAAACAAAAAGAAAAATCGGTTTATAAATTAGGGAGAAATCGGTGAAAATACATTTAAAAAAAACACTCCTTGAACATCGAACCTCCTCTTTTTATAAAGTCGGGTAACAAGTGTGAGGAACATTGAAAAATTTTCAAACTCTTTAATTTATAGTATGAACGTCAATTTTCCGAATGAGATAGGCAGATGCATTTTAAGGCGGTTTATCCAAGTCGTACGTGAAATTTATTTGCAATAGATTCTGGGTTCCGTATCTCAGGGGGGAAAATGCTTGGGGATTACTCTGTTGCGATTCCTAAGATCTTCTTTGACTTGTCTGATTCTACATTAAAGAGTTGTAACAATTGTAACGCAGTTCATAAGGGCGCGTTCCGATTAGGTAGAACAGTGAGCGGCACAGCGAATAATCCGTACCCATATTATAAATGTGAAAGTGTGTTTATTTGTTTGTTTATTTTTCCTGCTTTCACGTCAAACCAGAGCGACGGATTGACGTGATTTTTTGTGTGGAGATAGTTGGAGGGCTGGAGAGAACATAGGCTACTTTTTATCCGGATAACATGCGAGCGAAGCCGCGGGCAGCAGCTAGTTTCATAATATATAATTTGCTGTGTGTGTTCGTTTTAACATTGCAGTTCAATAAAGTACTAATATAAACAAAAAAAATGTACACCAACAAAAACCAAACCAAAGAAAATTACTTTTCAGTACTGCAACAAAGTGAAACTCAAAGTCAATAGAAAATAAAGGTTTTTAACAGCCATTACTTGGTAATGTGTGGAATCTCACCGCGGGAAGTGCCGACCTAAAGTAACTGAGCAGTAACGAAGCCGTTACGGAGCCGTAACGGGAGAGTAACGGGTTGCATTAGCGGCAGGCTGTAACAGTTAACCGTTAATTGTTATTACCTCCTGGTGTAGGTTAGATTTTAGCGGGGTTGTTTACTTTCGTTTATTACGTGGGCTTTCTATGGGGTAAGGGATTTTGCACTCAAGGCGATGCTGATGGGCGTAATAAAGGTGCTCGCTGATTAGACACCTTTTTAGGCGAAATGCGTTTTTTTACTGGAGTCACCCACAAGTTTGAGAACCTTCGTACATTGAACGAAGGTTTAACATTTTGTATGGAAAAAATCTAAGCACGGCGTTTGCGAATATCGCCCTACAGTATAATTTTGACAATACCTTACAAAAACAATATAATTTATTTTACAAATTGTAGTTACTTTCAATCGAGTCATACCCCCAGAACAGCTTTTAACGTAGTATCGATAAAAATAGAGCAAAAAGAGCATCGAGTTTTTGCTTTCGAGTGAAATCCGTCACCAAAGCGTGGCCTCGATCTCAGCTCACTGAGTGTCGACTGGCGATTGGTATTCAAATTGTTTTTATTTCAGGAAAAAGCTCTAGATGTGAAAAAAGTATCTAGCACTAGTTGCGCCCCGGGGGTTTACCTGACGTCTAGTAGTGGCAAATTGAGCAGTATAAGTGCCTAGTCTCTTTTACACTATCCTCCAAGCATAGTTTTTGCAAATCATTTACACATCTGTTCGATGCGGAAATCGAACCTGCATCTCATCTCACTGGTCACACGTCACTAAACCACCGAAAACGATTCTACCGTTGATTGATACAAAATCCGGAATCTACACAAATTCATAAAAACTTATGACAGGACTTTAAATATTGGTTTACCAATCACTTTCTAGATTAAAAATATTTGCTAGTTAAGCTTACTAGTTGTGCCCGGTGACTTCACCCGCCATTTAAAAGAATTGCCTATAACCTTAATTATCATCGTTGAAAAGGATTTATATTTTGGCAGCATCAGTTTGGAGAATTTTCGAACCGAAGAATGAGTAAAAGAAACACACATCGGCTTACTTTTACAAACATACAATGCGACAAAACACGTCGAGTCTGTATAGTTGTTGATCCATTGATTTCTTCATTCATGTGTTGAAGTTCAATCGTTCTACGAGGTTACTTCTTCATTCATTAGTACTGTGTGCCTTGAGACACTGCAGTTCACGGTCTTGGATTAGTACTACCTCGTGGTTGAGTGGGTTAGTGCCTCGACTTTCAATCCGAAGGTCGTGATTTCGAACCCGGCCGTGCATCATTGGACTTTTCTAATTTATTATATTAACACGAGCTCTAAACGGTGAAGGAAAACATCGTGAGGAAACCAGTTAGCTTTCTAATAACGTCGATGGGCTCGCAACCTGTCACGTAAGGAATGTAAACTAAAAAATGTAGGAATGTACCAAATGTGTTTGGACACACCTCTGACTACCTCCTTAAATATCTTCAAAGGATCTAAAAAAGCCTAAAAGATCTGAAGGAATAGCACCTAGTCGTGATCAGATTTTTTTTTTAAACTGCCTTTTTCATTCATTGATTTGTTCGATGTTCTTCAATGCTCTTGTATTTTTGGTAAATGAAATTTTGATCTTGCTTTCATTCTTGGCTAATTTTCAGTACTAAAATTAGATTATTTTGTTTTGCTTCGATGTCAATTTATCCTTAAAACAAACGGTATCAAACCTTTCCAGTATAAAACCACTGTGTTAATTATTTTAGACGTAATCAATGGAAGATTTATTCCATCAGACCCCAATGCAACAAAGCTAATAAAACTAACTTCAGTTAATACAGGCGTATATGAAAATTCAACAAACACCGGCCACGGCCAGGAAGCCGCAATTGCATTTGGCAAAAAATCCGACTCAATCCGGCCGTGAATAACGAGGTGGTTGCAAAAAAATAATGCGGACTGTGCAATTGTAGAGTTTGCAGTAGAAAGTGCAAACGGACTTCAGTGGGCTAGAGGAGAGTCGGGTAAAGTGGGTCCGGGGGTTTTGGGCGCAGCTGGGCGGAGGGCGACGCGCGGTCGATAGGGGGCGGGGCGCTGCGTGCTGGCTCTGCGCGCCGCTCCTAATTGATTGACACAAACGGACTGACAGGCAACGCGCGCGTTTTGGCGGCTTTTTATTGTGCCCTTAGGGGAGGCAGGGCCACAGTGATTTAATTCGATGCAATTATTGGCTTTTAAAGCGTTAGTTGGAGGTTTGTGATGTGTTGCGGCTGCAATTTGTTGTTAGGAGCTTTGAATTTTTACTGATCTTTAAACAATGTATTACGATAAATGTGTTTCTGTTCAATAATAATGTAATTATTACGATAAAATAGTATATTGTAAATGTTTTGTAAGTTGGTACTATTTTATAACATCTATTAGTGTAATAAATACTTTTATATTATGCATTTCAGTGTGTGTTACAGTGAATACTGTCGTTATAAATGTTTTTATATAGTATTGAAACAAATTGCCATTTTATTAAAAAAATATATACTTGTTTCCAAATAACCCTGTAAATTAAACCCTATGATAAATATTTACTTTGAAATATACTCGAATAATGTGAACAAGTGTATTGTGTGTGACCTCACTGGCAAACTGACCGTGATGCGACGGCGGTTTTGTAGAATCAATTCTTTAAATACATTCACTGGTAAATTTATTTATTTTATTTCTCTCACAAAGGTTTCATACATAGGTATTAGGTTTAATTATCTAAACAATAGTTATAAAAACCTTGTAAAACCAGTTTTGTGAGAGAATGGTGCCTGTGAAATGTTCGAAGACCTGTATTACAGGTCACCAGTAAATAAATGTATAAATGTATTTCAAAAGTAAACCGATGTCTGATTAGTAAACTGATTGCGAATACAGTCTTAGTTTTAGTTTGTGAAACTATATCGCTTTTAATTAATTACGCCCATCTTGTCCTATCGCCGGTTTATTTTAGATTAATTCTTACGTTACATAAGAATGAGGCTTCCATTGGGATTATAAATAATAGGAATTCGATCAAATATGGTTATTATATCTCTGATCCATCGATCTAACGTGGATCTAACATATGAATGTTGTAATAATTCCCGTCAAAGTTTCCAGTACATTCAGCCGGTTGCGATCGCATTAAATATTCATTCAAGTCGAGTGAATTGATTTGATAATACTTACAGACTATTATTTTTGTATTTCATTTTGAAACTTAATATGTATTTCTCAATAAATGCAAATATCATGTAAGTAAGTATTTTTGTGTATAGGTTGAAACATTGAATGACCCATTATACATTATTTGATTTGAAAATATATTTATAGGAATACTTGAAAATCGATTTGTTAAATCCATAAATCGTCGGGCATAGATCATTCAACAAACATCATTCTTGCAAAAAGGTCAGATTCAGCCAAAAACTTAATGTTGGTCTAATGTTGGTTAAATGGTCAAAATAAGTAGGTAACCCTAAAAAACGTGTCGTCGCGAGCGTCGTCGAAACTGCATTTAATATTTATAAATATTAAACATAATCATAAATATTATAAATAATATTTATGATTATGTTTAGTTATCATATTTGTTGGTTTTGATAATTTCATTATAATTTTTTATAACACATCATCTTGTTTGATTTTTTTTGTTTGAAAGGTGTCTTACTCGAGAGTGTTCATTTGTTTAAGGGGTGTCTATGAATTTTTAATTTATGGTTAGTGTACTGTACTTAAATATCGGCTCTTCAGAGTAAATTTTTTTTGCCAATGATTTGAATGCTTTACTTGCACTATTATTTATTCTGTGGTTTTACTAAAACAACAAATGAACGGATCTTCTGGAAACCGAAGATGCTTGTTTTATTAATTTATGATACCGTAATTGCCTTACATAATTTATGATAATTTTGGTATTTTGATAAAATCATATTTTGAAAGGGCAATGCAATGATATTAGAATAAGTATTTTTGGGTCAATCTCCAGAATCAGCGGACCTGGTTGATTGCTATGGCGCCCCTTAAATATCGATATTATTGCTTTTCTGCCCCTTCAGGGGCCAATATGAAAATATGCTTATTTAGACACCTCCTTTTCGAAATAAAAATACAGAAAAGCAATTATATCGATATTTAAAAAGCACCATAGCAATCAACCAAACACGCTGATTCTGGAAATTGACCCTTATAAGTAATTCAAATTTAGTTATTCAAAATAATATTTATTTTGTGATACACTTTCTTATTTTTTAGTACAATTATTTTTAATGTACTTTGGACGTTTATCCCAGAATTTGTAAACGTAATGTTTCGCTTAACTTTTATCCATTCCCACACAGATCAACTAATTGTTACTGTCTTTCTTTATATAACAATAAAAAAAAATACAAATATATTTTCCACCTTGTGATCAAATTATTCATTCAAAGGCAATTACTTCAACCCAGCAACAATACACAAAATCATAGCAGATGTAACCCTAATTATTTGTTACTCATAAAAACATTAGGGTGCAATCGTTTCGTTATCAACTACCCGCACTTGACGCGTCGAGTACCGGAAGTCGGGTGGATCCAGTCACGTGACCGGCAGCCATCTTGTTTAACTACAAACTTCCGGTCCGCGAACTCAGTGGTCGTCAACTATTCGCAAGTCATGCTTGTTGAACCTTTGTGATATTCCGATGAATTCGGTTTAATTTCGTAGTTTAATTTAATTAGCCTATTATATTAACATTATAATTAAATGGTAGGTGGAAACAATTTTTTTTTCATACTTAGATACTGACTATAGATCAAGAAGATAATGCTTTATTTGATTCTATCGGTGTTCTGAGTTTTAAGAGACAGTAGAGGATAGAAATTCAACTAAATTGATGTCCGAGCTATTTGTCTAAAGGTCAAATTCTATAAACGTAACCGAAATCACCATAAGCTCAATAACAATTCTCGGGCGGCAGTCAGCTTAGTATAACCGGATATTTCGGATTTAGATCTCAAATCCTGGACGGATCGATCCACGACAGTTATGAAAAGGCTGCATTTGCCGGGAAAAAGTAAATCCACCTAAGCCAGCGACCGGGGAAAACCTCGGAGCATTTTCAAAGAAAATATTTTCTTAGATGTCGCGTAAGTTTTCCTTCCTCACAGACTTCACTCACGCTACTATAAACCGTATTGTATTGAAATAAGATTGAATATCGGATATGGTGTGCCTAGTTGTTTTGTAGGGGACGTCAGAGGAGATTCTGTCACCGACTATCAATATCGGGTTGTAAACTGATGTATGGGGTGGCAAAGGCCGTCTTAAATCGATAAATTGTGTTCTGTAGCTACTTAAGAAGTTTGGGTGCTTTTATTGGCTTTATTGACACGCTGTCGGGAAAAGTTACTGAACTTGTGATTTGAATACTAACTGGATTTTTTTGGTATAATTTAACCATTATATTTTCAATATACGTACGAATATTTACAGTTTACATCTTTCTAAGTACAAAGCAGAGTTTCTTTCTAATTTAGTTGTTTATAAATAACATACGAGTATGTTATGTTACTGTGTGTTTTTTCTTTGTTGACCGAGCGAACGAAGCGTTTTTGCTTCAAGTCTGGCAAAATTTGCTTTCCTCTGTCAGTTTGTTGCTCAGATCCTCAACAGGTCGTATTTTACAACCGATCTGGACAAAAATTGGTATACAGATTTAACGACTTTATATTATATTTTTTTGTAGTCGGGGATTTGTGATTGGAGGGGTCCACAAAGGGGCAAAAAGGGGGCTTCTGGATATCTTCACCTTATGAGGTTCGATTTCAATTGAAGTTTTTTTATGTTTGATGCTTTGATCCAATTTCTTGTTTTTGTGAAAGGTTCAGCGCCCCTGCATCGCGTGCTTGCCGCCGGAAGCGCGCTGTCCCCAAATCGCCGCCGTGCGGTGCGCGCACGTGCTTCTAATTACTGCGACGCGCCACGGCCCGCGCGGACATCGTGTGCAAACGCCTAAAGGGCAGAACGATACACTTGTGAAGTGGATATAAGTGATTCAATTTTTATAGCTTATTTTCGTTTCTAAAGCTGAATGTTCGTGCCGGAAACCGAAACGGGAGAACGAAATCAGTGACAGAGTCATTTAAACCGAGATTCATACTGACGGTTCTCTCTCTCCTGTTTCTTTCGCGCGCTATTATAGTGTGTTATACAATGTTAGTGTTTTAAATACCTCCCCCCCCCCCCCCGTCCGAGCTCGAGCTTGTTCATGCGCCCCTTCAAAGCCTTTCTCTGGTCTGGTCTTGGGTCTCGAACCATTTTAGAAGTACAAATTACGTCCTTTCATAAGACACCCCATACATGTAAAACTTTTCTTTTTTTTACCCCCTTGGGTAATCACTATCTTTAGGTACCTACAACCCCTTCATCGGTTAAGGTAGTTTGCGAGAACAAGAATTCGTGAAACATACAATACAATGCAAAACCGCCCGTGTTGCCACTGAGATATTCGCTCGCCCGATCGATAATTAAAAGTACCGAAGTTCTAGAGCTGCCAAATATTTCCTCCGCTTAATTTCCCGCAAACTACATTTTACTTAAAAAACCGTGGACACATGCATTTTGCACGTTCCCACTTAGAATCAGTTCACATAAATATTTAACTGGTGTAAATTTTAAAATAACCCTCTACAAACTAGCGCACTTAGTGTTAATTCGAGCATGTCAACCGACAGTTTATAAATAAGAACATCTAGTGGACTTCCTGTTTTGTACATCTTATATTTCATTTTAGCTATTTTTGCGAACAAAAATTTATGGGTACGAACCATTAAGATGACAATTATATATAAAAATAATACATAAATATTCAAGGGTTTAGGAGGAGACGAATTAGGAACATACATACACAGGAATTTAAAAAAACAGGATCAGTGCCAAGGCTCGGTAGCCGTTCTCTTTTATGTCTTTCGATAAAAAAAGGAATCTCTCACGCGAATTGCGTGTACCTACAAGAAGTGTGGTATTTTCTCTAGAAAGTCTGGTAGAGATCGCTTTTTAGCGATAAGACCGCCGATTGTGTACCTATTATATTTAAGTTAGCTTAATTTGTTGTATTGTTTTCTTGTATTATGTGGTGTGCAATAAAGTATTTTCTAACTATCTATCTATCTATTTTAGGAGTGATAAATATTATAAAACCTTTTTTTCAATTTTAATTATTTAATGCTGTCAAAATGCTTGCTACTGCAATAAGGCGTCGATTCAGACGAGTGTCGTCATTTTCTGTAAATCAACCTCGAAAAACTTCAATGTTTTCAACGCAAGCAAAGTGGAAAGCATGTGCCGAATATAAATTACGCACAGTAAATTATGGCAATCAAAACCGTACGATCATAGCGATCCAACTTCAAAACAAATGCATTTATTTTGGGTTTTTGGTGAAAATATTCTTTTTTTTTTGTTGTAGTGCAAATTGCTTTTAAAATTTACGCGGATGGAAATAAATAATTCATTAATAATTCTGTTAAATATTATTGTCAAGGAGCGAGTTTTTCGTATCTTCGAGGCGAAAAACTCGTACTATGTAAACGGCGATTGGTCACAAATAATTGCAACCAAAAATTCCAAATACCTTTTGACCCTGAATACTTGTTTATATCAACTCGGCACCAGCACCGCACCACATCGCCTTGTGCTGTTAGGTATTCTTTGTATGGAATTCTATGAACCAACACTCACTACATCAACTCCTTGACAGCTTGCGACGCGGCGATCCGGTGACGTTACGCAGTTGATGTAGTGAGCGTTTGTTCATTGAATTCCATACAAAGAATACCTACCAGCACAAGGCGGTGCCGAGTTGATCTAAACAGCAATGACCTTAAAGTATTTAGGGTCAAAAGGTATTCGGAATTTTTGGTTGTCAGTGTTAGGTAAGTTCCTCGTAGTTTGAAAAATGTAAAATTCTAAATGAGATGGTCGTAGTAATTGTATACTAAAGGCATATTAATACAGCTGCAATAAACACAAATGTATCAATATCACGATCGATTTTATCTTTACACAGCCAAATTAAAATCCTTCAACGTTAATCAATCTAACAGAACGGTTCAAGTTATTTTCCAAATTGAGCTTTATGTCGAAGCCACAGAGCTCAGGAGTCCATTGGGAATCCAACGTTAGTAAAAAATACATAAGTTTCACACGAGTCTGTGTTTTACGGCACAATTTAATCATATTCTTTTATATCAATGACTCTTTTATCGTAGTCATAAACGAAGTGTCACTGAACTTAAACTGGAGAAAACTCATTTCCTAAGAACTATGAAACTTTCGTTTTGCTTGCTTTTAAGACTTGGAGAACTTCAGTACCTAATTGTTATATAGTAAATGTAAATTGAATGCTACATATTATAAAATAACTAGGCATTGAATACAAAAAAAACTAAGTTTTTTTATTGTTCCACCAATGAATAATGACAAAATATTTATAGAAAACTGTGTGTGAAAAACAAGTAGGTAAACAATATTAAAAAGGGATTAATCAGAAGTATACCCAAACTTTATTTAAGCTGCAACGACTAACTATCCTAAGCATACAACTTAGTGCGCCGACCAAAGTGACTAGAGCAGTGTTCCGCAAAGGGTGTGCCGCGGCACACTGGTGTACCTACCGTGGTCAGTAGTTGGTAGGCCTCGGAAAAATAAGGTTACTCTCAGTTAAGCTACTCCAAATTTGGACCGCATATGCTCAACTAAACAAGCTCATGTTTCGCATAAAAGATTTTTCATTTAGGTGTAGGTCACAAATTTTTCGATTTCCTAGATGTACCTTGAACACAAAAAGTTTGCGGAACACTGGACTAGAGTGTTGTTTCCAAAAACAAAAAAGCGCTCTGTCGAGCCTGGTTGGCGCACTAAGTTTTTATGCATCAGACCGTAAGAGCGTTTCCACATTATCCGATCCGATATCGGTATCGGACGCCGATACGATATCGGGGCAAGTAAAATGTATAGAATATGTACCTGCCTTTCACATTGTCCGACCCGATATTGGATATCGGAGCTGACATCTTTCCTACATTTTACTTGCCCCGATATCGTATCGGCGTCCGATACCGATATCGGATCGGATAATGTGGAAACGCTCTAAGGCTTTAAAAAAATACAAAGTTTTCTTCACATTCTGACGTTGTCCTTTTAATTGTTTTAATAATTATTTTCAGAGAAATGAAGGCAGATTCATATTTAAACAGACATGCGGGGCCGTTATACGGATACAAAACGTAATACGAATCATTATGATTGCAGAATCTTAATATAATTATAGCATATATGGACGCTAACGTAAATAATAAGAAAAGCAGTACCACCTAGGTACTGCTACGTAAATAATAAGAACAGCACTACCACCTAGGTACTTACTGATTTTTCTGAACTTTTTTGTTAGACAGTGACAAATAAGGATGGCAATAGTTAAATCCGTGGCGCAACTTTGACAGAAGTTAATACGAGTTTATTAATAGAGGCCAGTGAGAATAGTCAGGTATAAAAGAAAAATACAGTTGTGAGAAGTTAAGGTGCAAGTCTTAACTTGCATCAAGTAACGTCCATTGGTACAAAGTTAGGATTGTAGCTGGCACCTCTGCGATTAATTCAAGTCAAGTGCCCGAGCATCCAATTGTGGAGAAGGGCCGACAGACGAGATGGCTGGAATCCAATAATGCTCCTCTTAGTTGGGGAGTCACAGCGAGACTATTGGTTACCCGATAAATATGTCCGATTATTACGTGATCATCGTCACCCTTAACAAGGGAATTATTTTGTGAAAAATTTTAGTTTTTACGCAGTCCATTATGTAGGCTTTTTATAGTATCTGGTGCGAACTTCCTTCGCCCTTGGAAAATGTTATCTAACTCAGCTCTTATATCTAAATGAAAAAAACCCTATTTATACCTACCTACACGATATTTAGTTCTGCTGGGATATTTTGTTTCACACGTGAAGTCGTTAACTCGGATTCGTTTCAACACTTTCCGTGTGAAACAAAATATCCCAGCTGATCTGACCTTTCTGCGCTGTGTTCCTAGGCACCGCTTGCACCGCCTTAGTTACAGAAACAGGATTTTAAAACCTAAGAACCCTTTATTTTTTGGCTCCGTCACTATTTTAACTATAACTACACACAGTAAAGAAAATCGTTGTGTTCCAATTAGTATTCTGATAGACGATGTTCTTGCAATTTGTCATGGACGTAACGTGTACGTGCTATTAATTAGGTATGCAATTTTAGGACAGCCTCCCCCCTTAAATTAAGGCTTCGAGATATTGTGTACTGAGCCTTGTGTATCTTGTTTTTGACAATAGGTAACTTGTCAAAAATATGTACAGTAAAACCAGAAAAAGAATGCGTTTCGGAAAACATCGGAAACAATCGCATAAAATTACAAAAACGATTGACCAAAAGTAATTTGGAAATGAAAACTACTCATAATTTTAACTTTATCGCAAACAAATAAATATCAATGTCATTTTTAAGAAAAGCATATTAGTAGCCAGCCGTGCGAGCTGCACTGCTAACGACGTGCACTTCTGTCGCATTCTGTTTTGTAGAATCATACACTGCTGTCGGACTTATTCGGAAAACACGAAAATAGCACGTATTTTATTACTACGGCTAGGCTGTTTGTCCACTGCCATCGTCACCGGGACGTAAAAGAGAACGAGTTGACGCGCCGCCGAAGTAGTGACCATACACTATAATAGCCGCATGTCCACCGCAAGCCTCGCTGCCGGCTTCTGTTTTCCCCAAAAACTCTTTAAGACAAGAGTGAATAGCTGTCTTCTAGACCTTTGTGATCCATCGTCAGCTACATCGTCGCTTAGCATCAGGTGAGATTGTGGCTAAACAAAGGTCAAGGAAAAAATCTTGATCTCGGCCAGAAATAATCTTGTTCTCGTTGACGTCCCGGTCAAGGCGCTGGAGGACAAACGGCCTTATGCACAAACTTTATTGATCGAGCTGTCACACCAACCTAGGTCTGTTAGCCATATCTAACAAGACTTTGATAAGTTGCGCAAAGCAGACCATTACCGGTTGATTGGCAGGAATGTCATTTCAGAGTGAAGGACACGGATTATAGGCAATTTCACCGGCAACTGCATACTTATGTTTGGAGCACACCAATTACCAATTTCCTACTGGAAATCCGATAAGTGCGACAGTTGCGCGACCTGTCACTTTGTAGTTTTTTAATGAGACAGAAAGATGATTGCTACTAATCAAATTTTTAAACTTGAACAATTTCTTGACTGAAAACGTAAACGCTACCTATAAGTTACAGTCGTGCCCCAGAACCGTGTGTTATCGATCAAGCGAGGGAAGCGAGCGAAGATATCTTAGTGGCAACTTGGGTGATTTTGCTTTGTATGTTTGTGGGTTTATATGTTTTAGGAATTCTTGTTCTCACAAACTATCGAACCGTTAATCCAATCTACATGAAACTTGGTAGGTCAATAAGTTGTGCTGTGATTTACCTATGCATGCATATGCATATGAGGTTAATCGATCAAGGGGTTGTTAAGATATTTGGTTCCCAAGGGGAGGGTACTTTAGAATGGAGTTCGTGTTTTCCGAATATGTCCGACAGCAGTGTATGATTCCACAAAACAGAATGCGACAGAATTGCACGTCATTATCAGCGCAGCTTGCACGGCTTGCAACTAATTTGCTTTTCTTAAATCGATATTTATTTGTTTGCGACAAATGACTTTTCGTCAATCGTTTTTGTAATTTTATGCGATTGTTCCGATGTCTTACGAAAACCAATCTTTTTCTGGTTTTACTATAATGTTTTGTAAACTTTCGAAGGATACTGTGCTTAAAATACTGTAAGAACACAACTTGACTTAAATTGTGTCTGACAAATAAACAAGTTAAAGTTAGCCAAATATAGAAACGCGGAATCAGACACGACAGCAGTGATATTGGTTGCATTGATATTGATATTGATATTTACCTACTACATAGGTACTTTGATATAAATATAATCATCATTAATATAATTCTAAGGCACATCGCAAATACTTTAGTTTTTAACCGACTTCCAAAAAGGGGGTTCTATGTTCAGCTGTATTTTTTTTTCTATACAATGTATGTTCACCGATTTTAAAATACACAATGTTTGTTTATTACATTCTCTTTCGGATCTAAGTGCGTAGATCGATGGGTGTGCGTGACCGGCCGTGGGAGAGCCCACGTGGTCACTGTGTTCCGTGTGTGGCAGCCAACTATAATCACTAGCCCACTGGAGGACTAGCTACGTAATCGATACAACGAATTAGTACACAAATTTCGCTTATAATTTGTAATATACTATAATAATAATTTGGAATGCAAGGTATACAACTCTCTATAAGGATTACGTCAATTTTATTCCTATACTCTTCACGGCAAATATCCTTTGTTTTTCTCTATTTTTTTGATAATACCTAAGAGTTAGTCAGAGGTAAGTCCCTTATTTACCTTTAAAATACGGCAATCTTGCAAGAATACAGATACACTTACAAAGTTTGAAGTTCATCGCCCCTTAATCAAATACCTACTAATTGTTGTTTTTCATGTAATTTTTTTAACTTGGAGATTGTGAGTATTCATTTTGCTTTTTCAAAAATAAAGGTCCAAAAAGTCGAGATATACACAGACCATCAAGACTCTTTTCAAACATGACTAGGTTTCAAAGTAAAAGATGAATATGATTTGATACCAAGATTACGACGTAGGTACTCGTAAAAGTGATATAAACTTATATAACATCGTAAAAGATCCCATGCACTGATTCTATCGATTATTTGCACCTTACTAGAAGTGCTGTGGCAACAGGTGACTTTTTGATTCAACGACTTAGACACGAGATTAGAAGTTATTATGATTGTATACTATTTTGTGACACACAATGATTTTGTCAAAGATCCAATTTAACTAAGAAAGGAAATAATCGCAATAAATAAATTGAAATTGAAAATATAACAATAAGAAAAAAAAACAGAAAAAAATACTTGTTGAAATTGGCGTCAACTCAGCATATTTGCCTAGATCCAGGGGATCAGGCGCAGATTTTCAGTGTCGCCCTGGAGGAGGGAGGGGAAATTTTAACAGTTACCTTATATTTTTGTGTACAATACGGCAAAATTTTTTTGAATGCAAGAATAAGTAAAGAATATAGGTACTTTGTCCTAAGTACAAGGATATTTTTTCCATTTGATGAAGTGGGTAAACTCCAGCAAACCGAATTGAGCTCAGCGGATTCCGTTAGATTGTATAAATATAGAAGCAACATTGTAATTGTACTTTTACAATGCTGTATCACGACAAGCCAGTTAATTTAGCTGCACGACATTTAACTTGTGGCGAACAGGTCCAACTCTCCAAGTAGTGCTTAGAGTAGGTACCTTGATGCCCGAACAATAGCAGCTTAGCACTGCCTCTGTATTCATGGTAGCACGACTCCCGTGGGTCCCAAGTTAATTTCAAGTTTAGCAAGAGACGCTTTACTTATTAAACCAGCGTCTTAAAACTTAGGTTTTGGTACAAAAGTTGATGGAAGCTGCTTTGTTCGCGATTGTGCTAGGTATATTGTAGGTATCAGAATGGATAATTTGCAAGTTTTGGTGTAGTTCAAAAAGTAGCAGCTTTCGAGCGGTAATTGAGCTCTAATGGCATATTATGGTTTCATTTTTTATAAAGTTTACGAAATATTTTTAAACTTTACTAATATTAACTTTTTTCACAAAAATGGAGCCTTGAAGAAAGATCGTAGTCGATCGATCGTAATCAAGTAGTAACTAGCAAACAATAATTCGAAAACATCGTTTATCCGCTCGGTCAAACCAGGTTTATCTTGAATGAACGACTTAGTTGAAACCCTCATTAACAATTCAGGTAATATAGATAAAGCGATCAACCGGCATAATGAGCTATTGCAATCCAGATTCAAAGCTAAGCCTTGATGGCAGCCCGGCTGCCGGCCTCACTGGGAATGGCTAATGTGCGTGTGGCTGCACTCACAGCGAGTAGCGGGAAACGACTGCAGAAGATACTCCAGTTTTGAAAACGAGACTTATTTGAAGAGGAAGAGGAGAAAAACATGAACCAAATCTACTGCAGTTTTGGACACGAGACCTATTTAAAGAAAACGAGAATCAAAAATCAAATCAAAAGTTTCTAAGGTTAGGTGCTTAATTTTGAATGCTTAGAATTGACTTTTTAAAATTTCTGAAATTGGGAAATGAGATAAAATAATAGCTGTGAATTTATGACAACCAAAGTCTGTCATCTGTTTACCTTTGATTCGCAATAAATAGGTATATTATGATTATAAAGTTGGTGTATAGTGGCAGACGCCACATGCAATCTGGAATAAATTATGTCTAAACATAGCTTTATTATCTTAGACCTTTAAAAAGGTCTAAGTTTGTCATAGTGACCTAATAATTAAAGAAATGGATTTCTTCAGGTGCAATGCAACATGACATGTAATCGCTCCTCGCTCGTACTCGAACCCCAAACCTGCCCGTAAGTCACGACATGAGAATCACTCTATCGACAATTAATCCATCCGTATGTAGTCTGGGTGATTTCAAATTTGCCGCATAGTGCCGCACGGCAGCAGCAAGGCTGTAGCGCTGCGGCCGCGTCGCACTTTGCGGCTAAATCAAGTGTTGTACAGTCAGTTTCACGATGGACTGTAACGAAGAAACGCTTCTTCGTTTAACTTTTAAAAAGATTTTGGACGAATAAAAAAAGGATACTTACCGTTATTCATATTAGATACACATCAACCAACTGATTTTTTTTTTTCAAAGTAAAAGACTGGCAAAAAAAAATCTGGTGGTAGAGTTTTTAGGCCGCCTGTAAGCCTCCACTAAGAATTAACGACTTAGAAGCCGGGACCCACAATCCGAAACACGAAACGCTCAGCTCTTAATACCACAATCACTTCTAATATTCGAAATTAGTTTTAAAAGAAAACGCGTGTTTCTCATACAACTCGATTTTAAAACTGAATTTCACGAAAAATAGCTAGCAAATGTATTTAAATATTAAACCGGTAGTTAGCGGCGGTGTGGGCTAGCCGCCGGTGCAGTTAACTCATAATTGAGTATGCGTCGTTATGTTACAAATGTATCGTCGGACGCGACTTTTAATCGCGCTTCTTGTCTTTATCTGGTCGCTTACATTTTGCATCTAAGGCTGGATTCGACCAAAAGTCATCTTACTTCCAGAGTAGTTATTCTAGTTAGCCCACATAATTCGTTATAGGTACAATTGTTTAGAAAGCGCAACCGAACATTATTATGTGCATACAAATTATCCTGGTTCTATGGTGTCAACTTTACAATGTCAAAATATTCAAACAAACAGCAGTTTACTCTCCAGATAAAACTTAATCCAGTTTGGTTGAATCCAGCCTCAATATACCAAACAATTTTTATGTGTCTTTGAATCCAACTACCTAATAATTTTTGTAATAATACTAATTTCAGTCACCGAAGCTTTATCACTCAAAATAAAGTTCCCTATCGTAAAAGTACAGAAGAAAAACAAATGTAAATAGCACTTAATCTAATCAGATTAAGGTAAAAGTTTTAGAGTGATCCGATAGTCTCTCACTATTTTGTCTTGCTATAAAAATTTAGATTAATTTAGATTTTAGTCGGAGATAAAATTGGTGTAGATTTATTGTAAAGGCAAGCAAAATATACGTATTTATTAGTGAGAAGCCCTAAGCATATCAGTACTGCATTTTATATATTTTTTCTAACTATGATGTGTATTCGCAAAAAAATTACTACAAAAAACTGTAGTGCTTAGTTATCAAAGCCCCATAACTGTTGTTTAATATTATTAGCGGCCAACTGGCGACCACGTACCGCGTTTCTAATATAAACTGAAGGTTATCACGGTTGTTGTCAAAATTAGTGCGTAATGGCTTTTAACGTTGGGCAGTGACGACTAAAAGTCGCGTCCTAAGAATAGCACTTTTATCCGAAAGCGATTGTGGACTCGTTTTAGATTCTAACACCGTTTTGTTCTTTGTCACAATTGTTGTTGGCCGTTTACTTAGGCCGAGTGTATAACTCAACGAATGCGGTATCTAAGTTTAACTTTGGACCAACCTTGTAAAATCTTTGTGAAGATACACAGTATTTTATATGTATAAAATATATAGGTAGCTGGTATTAAATATATAAAATTAACCTATGTTATACGAATGATTTTTAAATGTTCGTTTTTAACGGAATTATTACCATGATTAATGAGTTTATTACCATGCTCGTTGATTATAATTTTTATGTTCGTAACCTTCTTAGTCATCTTCTTATCACTTTTTATTATTAAACTAGCTCTCATCAGTAATGTTATTTATATTTTATATGTATGTAGGTATGTATGTATTTATTTATTTATTAATATTTATTTTATTATATGTATCTATAAGTTATAATTATGTATTTGTTATTAAATATATCTATCTTAATATATGACGACACCATGCTTTTTCTTCTTGTCAGTTTTTGTCCATCCAAAGGTTGCCTGTAAGAGATCGCTTATAGTGATAAGGCCGCCCATTGTACCTACTTTTTCTTAGTTTTTCTCTTTGTTATATTTTTATTGTGTTAGTATTAAATTGGATATAAAAAGAGTTATCTATCTATCTACCTATCTATCTATCTTAGAACATTTTGGTCTGAGACCATGGTAGTTTCAGAAGTTATTTATTTGTTTTGGTTCCCGACTAAATTTTATTCCTCATTCGGACCCTATTTAAACAGTTTTACCTTTAACAAGCTTATAAGCTTGTAAGTTTTCTGTGTCTAGCAATTGGTGCTGCACACGAACACAGCGGCGCTACGAAAACCAGCGCTACAGAAGCTTTACGTTGAGTGGTGACCTATTTTGTGTCTAGATTTAGTTACCTAGGTACTTAATTTTTTTTTTTAGTTTTTGTAATTTAGTAATAAGGCACACAAAACAAACGATTTTCTATTATTTTCTATTCTAAACTACGTAAGTACTTATATTTACATAACCCAAATTATACAATACATCAGAACAGGTCGACAGAATTGATTTTGAATAAATGAATGAGTGAACACTTTATTTTACCCAAAGAAAAGTAAGATTTCATTGAAGTCGTATGTTCGTATGTTTGAGAGCTGCCGCGACCGACGATGTCTGTCGTTGTCTGGCACGCTACGTGTCCTCGCCCAATGTCTGTAGATATAAAAAGTCTCAGCAAAAATTCTCGAAATCGTCATATTTAAAGGAAAATTCCAAGACAATGTTAAAATGTGTATTCACATCTTTATGTGGCATTTCATAGATCGTGGTGAATGGTGGGACTGTCGGTCAATACAATATGGCCGCGATGAATTGTTGATGGGCTTACTCTCTTTGTTGCTTAGTTTTGAAATTAAAATGTTTGGAATGTATTAGTAGTATTATTATCTATTATACACCGTTAATTCTGGGTCAGTTTAAAGCCAGCACCCACTGCTTGTATTGCTTAACACGTTCACTGCGTCATCATTTTCAAAGAACTTTCAGCTGGTGCTTTTGAGACCTAAAAGATCTCCAAACTAACCTATCCGTTGGTGCGTTTGAGACCTAATCAGTCTCCTAAAAATACAGTTTTGAAAATAATTTATATCTTCGAAATAACCAATGACATAATATTTTGAAGTTTTTGTGGGTCAAGAGAGCCTATTGCTCTACATTTTGCTAGGTTCGCACGCAGTTATGACATTAGAATAAACTACAAATACCAAAAACAAATTAGGTATCGATTGTATCTCGTACCGCAACCGAAGATAGTTCAATATGTGTAGTAAGTAGTGATGGGAATAAAATAATATCTCAGTTGTCGATTGAAAAAGTTTTAATAGAGAAGTTTATTTAGAAACTATGCAAAGTGTTTTTCATTAAAGCATGGTAATCACTGTCACTATTAGCCAATGGGGGGCAAATTTGAAAATTTTCCAAAATTGTTATTTTACTGGACGTTGCAGCAGTATAATCCGGCGCTGATTTTTCGTTCTTAGAAATCTCACCAAAATAAATAGACTTTTTACACTTTTTCCTTTTTAAATGACTAATTTTAACTCACATTTAAAATGACGACCTCCCACATCGATGCTAGGACAACACTAAATCGAGTCATGCAGCGCCCGCGCCGCCTACCCTCCCTCTCTTGCGTCTACGAGGCGTACGATTCCACGAGTATCGATATGTCTCCTAACGCAAGGAATGAAAATAATTATACTACTGTGCGTTAGGGACCTAATCCATCTCTAATTATTTTTTTTATGTCCTTGAATTCACCTTTAAGTGGGAAGCAAAAATGTATATTTGTCTTACTCATACATAAAGTACTTTCCATGTTAGAGCCCCCCGCAAGGAGTGAAACAACACGATTAAAGTCAACGCACAATACAAAAGTCCTGCAAGAGATCTGATAGATCTCGTAATGCAACGAACGTGTTAACCGTATTCGTGTCGTTGGTTTAGTTTTTGAATTTGAAAAGTATTTCATACGAAACTAAATAGTTGAAAAGATTAACAAAAGTGAGAAAAACACTTGGTAAGGTGTCGTAGGCGCGCAGAGCTAATGACCTAGGTATGTATGTATGACTACGACGTAGCATAGACTCTACGCCGTAGCAACAGCTGAGCACAGAGCACGTATCTCCGTGATTTATCCTGCCTATGTTTCGTGATATTATTAATTGCAAAAAAATAGATCTCATATTTATTATTATTTTTGAGTAAGGTTATCGATATAGATTACGTAGGCGCCGGCTTTAAACTGACCAAAAATAAACGGTGTATGCCGGTAGGTACCTAAGTAGCTGGAAAACATAGTAAGTAGGTACCTATACTTTAGTAATTTTATTAAACCTTTAAGACTTACCTAGATGTTTTTTAAATATTTCTTAATTATATTTTATCTAGATTTAGTGTATGTAGTGTATATTTTTGAAAAAAATGTTTTTTTTTGAAAAATATCTACCAATATTATATTTATTTTTATTTTATTTATTTATTCCTATCTTTTCAGTTTAGTTAAAAAACATATATTTAATTAAATAAGTTACTGTTCTTCTAATTATATTTGTTCATCTTTTATAAGATTACGTTTCTTCTAACTCTACACAAAGGTTTTCCTATTCTAACAAAATTAGAACAGCAAAAAAGCCTACCTCCGCCGATATCTAAAACTTTTCCAACTAAATTTTCCTTCAACGAAAATACAAATAAATGTAATGAATAATTCATGTTCATAAAAATATTTTTACTCCTTCCCCTTTCAAAGAGCCATTTCGACTGGCTACCTCGCCTTATGGCACAATATTGCTTGCAACTCATTGCGTATTCCGCATAGAGCGCCCGCAGACTTGTACTAGACGTATTTCATAGAATTCTCGACTCTATGTACCCACTAAAGACAATAGTGTGTAGACAAAGCCTCTTTTGTCTGACAGGTAGGTTATGTTTTCTTTGCTCCAGTTATACAATATTATACTCTACGGTTCTCTTGTTAAAGTTTATTTTCGTTTGTTGGATTTAGTAACTTTTGAAAGTAAGTTCAACGCTTTGCGGGCACGATATTGGAGGATCTACTACGCCATCATAGGATAATGGGCTTTGTGTTTTTGTAGTTGGGTATTAATTTGTGGAACAGAGGGTTTCGTGTTTAAAACTGATAAGTAGTAACTTGGAACCTTTGCTTGAAACACTCTGGGAAATGAATTACGACTTTTAAATTTGGATTCGTTTAATATGAACTCTATTTCAGCTTTGTGTGCGCAACTTAGCTTTGAGCTAAGACAATAATAGTAATTTGAGGAATCGGCATTTTTAATTAATTTATCGAAGCGCTTGTGGCCTTCTCGATCGATCCAGTTTGGATGAGTGACCGCAAATGGCATTACGAGCTGAGCGCTTCCGTGCTGAGCGCTTCTGTGCTTCGGAGGGCACGTTAAATTGTCGGTCCCGGCTTTAAGTTGAAATTCAAGAAATATAATTAGTTATTATTAGAGTACGTTCGTATATCTAATGGCTAACTCTGAAAACGGAGTTTTTAGGCCGCCTAATTACTTTACTGATAGTAACGAATTACCTATATTTATTGAGTTTCTCAGGCTAGTCGGATATGTTACAAAATATTTACGTAAAAATCGAATACATTTAGGTACCTATATATAATTTAATAATAATATAATTTCTAGGTATAAGTATCTTGATTAAAACTTATTTAAATAATTGCTCAACTCAATAATTGCAACACAATCTGGAAACAAATTTAGATTTCGAACGACTTTCTCATTTCGAATGGTATTTATTTTAGGTAAGTAAACATTTTGTGGTAAAGTATTGGTAATTAGTTCGAGGGTTCGGTCACCCACCCGCAGTGGACCGCCCCGCATCCTTTACATAATCTCAAACGCGATAGATGCATTCTCTTTTATTATTATCATTCCTCCTTTTATGATCCTAGATGTAACTATATAAGTTGAATAACAATCGTTGGTGGCCTCTCGCCCTCGTGCGTTTAGAAGACGACCCACAGAAATATCCTGCCTTCTTGTCGCACTCACGAATTTTGGCATGCGTCCATCTCACGTTCACGGCCGCGCATGAATAAAATAAGATAGCAACCGTTGGCACTACCTATCCTGCTCCTGCAGAAGTACCCGAGCCTGCGCGAGAACGGAACAGCGATATAGCTAAAATGCAATAAAACTGAGCGCCTACCAGGAGATTTGTTCCTATAGGAGGTTATAGTTTTCAAGCGATATTCGGTTGTTTTATTTGTTTGGCTTCGGCTGTTACGTGCGCTAATTTCCGTTTAATTTTGGAGAATGATGCAATTTCGAGGTGTTTGTAAACATACAAGATTCTAGCACTCATTAGGGGGGTTGAAAGTTCATTTGGTTACCAAACCCGATATGCAATTTACTCGTTACAAAGTTAGATTTGTACAGTTATAATATTATATAATGATAATTATTATTACGGGATTTTATCGCGTACCTTTTATTTATTTTGTTTCCCGACGTTTACCTTATGTTAACAAATTTTAAATTTTTATATTTAAATTTTTAATGTTAACAAATCGCGAAAGTTTATAAAGTTATAATATTGTACAAATCCTGTTCAGAAATTAGCATTATCATCTACATAAATTAATTGACACATTAATAAATCGGAGCGAAGTACCCTATTAGGCTAATTTTAATGAAATAAATAAGACAAAAAAGGCTGCGAGTACCTACCTAAAAGGAATTAATAAAGGTACGTAGGTACTTACTTAACTTTTTATGTAATTCAGGCTAAAATGAGGTGAATTTAATTTATTTTTTAGTATCTATTCATTGATATTCAGTAGGTCATTAAAGCCCACTTATAATCAGATAAACAAGCATCTACCTAATTATTTTGTAGAGTCAGTCGACTCTACTACGTTATCCGTAAGAACGCATTAATATATTTCAGAGTCTTCAGTGCATTTGTATGTTATTCATATGCCAGCTATCGTTAAACTAAGCTCTATGTAATTTGAGGTAATTTCGACCGATAAACTACAATTACGCTACTGCAATTTCACTTGCCATTTAAAGCCATTTTCTTTTGTGTATCTGCTACTTTATTTAGAAGGATTGGAAAATTTTCTGTTTATTTCAGAGGTCAGGGCTGATGAGCTTAGACTGTGTTGGAATGCAATTATTTTACATACAGTGATGATAAAGAAATATTTCGACATAATGTTATTTATTTATATTTATTATTAATTTAATGTCTCATTGTTTTTTCTGGCTAGGCGAATATGGTTAAAGCGCCATTTACATGGTGCGAGTTTCTCGCCTTATAAATGCGAGAAACTCGCTTCGTGATAATTCAGTGACTAATCTTCTTCTTTTCGTGTCGATGCCACACGGTTAAATTAATTTCCTCAACTGCACTTTCTGTGGCACCATTGAGGTCTTCCTTTGTGCAGGTGTTAGGGCACAAAGAGCACACCAACAAGTGCGGCATGGTGTGTGACTAGTGATTATCGACCTTCCACGTATGATAACTCGTCCACGTACCTACCTATATACCCACCTAATGTTTAGGTTACATTGTCATACTTTGAAATTTGCTTTCGAGAATCGTCTTCGAGGCGAGCGAGAAACTCTATTCATGTAAATGGCGCTTAAGAATACAATTATAGATTTTTTATGATATCCTCAAAACAGATCGATTTTATGTAGGTATTATATAAACCAAAATTTTCAATTGTTAATTTTTCTAATTTTTCTACGTTATAAATGTGAAAAATTAAAATCTGGGCGAGCGAAGTTGCGGTATATTTAATTCATACGGTCATTTGAATGTTTATTCAGATGCTTGACTAGGCCACGCTATTTTATCCAAAATGCCACTTATTGTGACCAAAATCAACATGGAAATTGCTTGAACAGAGCCAAGGTAATGGGGAATCAATCCACGGTCGAGACGGTCACGCCAATCGGTTGTTACCAGCCCACTGGTGTGTTTCCACACCATCACGATTATGGTACCAGCGAGCAAGGTTCTGTTTCCATAATATTAACGAAAAACCACTCAAACCAAATTTATTATATTTTTAAAATACGTAAAGGTAAGTGGGTATAAGTAATTTCTATAATTTAAAAATCGATGTGTGTATGTACCCTTCCCTATGAACTCCAAAATGGCCTGACCATGCTCCGCATTGCAGAGGCAATCAATATTGACACGGGAAAAAAAATCCGTGCTCCTACTGATAGAAGTACCCGTGTCGTGAAACCAACGGCCAGTCAGTGAGTTTTAAAAGCATAACATTAGCACTATGGAGGCACTATGTAACTTAGGATTCGACCAAACTGTCATCTTACTCCCAGAGTAGTTATTCCGTTAGCAGACAGAATTCGAAATACAATTGTTTAGAAAGCGCAACCGAACATTATTAGGTGCATTCAAATTATCCTGGTTATAAGGTGTCAACTTTATAATGTAAAAATATTCAAACAATCAGCAGTATAATCTGTGGTTTAATCTCCAGATAAAACTTAATCCAGTTTGGTAAAATCCAGCCAAAGGATTAAGGTTGTAGCTGACATGTCAACTCCACACAGAGTTGACTTAGCTACAATCTTTTACAGCCGTCTAGAAGTGTAAAAAAGTCATTATCGCAAATGTCGATAGAGCAAAACTTTAGAAAATGTTTTTTTCGTCTCTCTTGCATATTACTGATGATGACGATGATGAATAGAAGCACATTAATTAACCTTTCTCAAGAATTAAGATATCAAATGCAGGGACAATTTTTCAAATCCGACTGGTAGTTCCCAAGATTAGCGCATTGAAACTAACTGTTCCTCTTATAGTACTCACAAAGTAATTTTATACTTAAAGTATTTTTATACTTAAAAGGGTATCTCAAACCCATGAAATGTAAACGTTAGATTAAGTTGATAAAATAAACATTTTGTATTTTTTTTTTTTGTATTTTTAAAGTAAAGATATTTAGGTTAAACAGTGCTATAACCGACAAAATGAGCTTATCAATATCGATCCGACGAATATGGATTCCGTGGCCGTGTTGGTTAAGGCACTCTGGCTTGAGGGGGATTGCTTGTATCAATGCGGGTTCGAAACCCATCGGAATCGAAAATTTTAATAAGACTTTATTACATTTTCAAGGTAGATATAGATTGTATAGATAAATGACGTAATACCTATTAAAAAGGTAAAATTAAGAAACAGAGCGAAATAGTTTCAATAATATTGAGCCGTGGAAAAAAACTCTATAGAAAAACAGTAGCTACGTAGCTTAATCGATTCTGTAGCGATTAGACAGCAAAGCTCTTGCCCATATGATTTGGTTTATTAACTGCTCGTAATAAAGACTAAAATATGGCAACAAACACGATTTGGGGCCTAACTTTATTTTCAGTGATCCATCAATCTAAACAATGTTTGATTTTACACCACTGCCCCACCGTACCACCGACGATACCCCCAGTGGTACGGTGGGTAATTATTTTTACCGACCGTACCTCCCACCATAGTGAAAGTGGAGGATATTCAGTCCCAAAGAAACATTTTAGCAACTAGCAAGTAACTAACCTACACTTTAAAGATGACTCACGCTAGACCGTGTCGGGTCCGTTTCAAGCGGCACGGTCAACTAATTATTACATTTATCTTGTACTAGCTGCTGCCCGCGGCTTCGCTCGCGTGGTAGGTACCCGAATAAAAAGTAGCCTATGTTACTCTCCAGCCCTCGAACTATCTCCACACAAAAAATCACGTCAATCTGTCGCTCTGTTTTGACGTGAAAGCAGGACAAATAAACAAACAAATAAACACACTTCCACATTTAAAATATGGGTACGGATGAACACACTCACGCTATACCGCGGCCGATAATTTTTTTTTTTTATCGGGGTAAAAAAAACTTTTTAAACATTAAACGAATTTAATATTGAATCGGAAACCAGTTAGTTCTTCTTTATTCAATACAGGTACAAATAAAATCCAATTTATTTATGTAAAATGAATACTATTTTATAACTACAGAGTGGTTTCGTAAGCCGGCTTGTTAGAGTTGTTTTAACAAAAAGGTATGTACCTAAGGCTGGTTTTAGTGTCACGCGTACCGTCGGCGCTGATAGGCGAATGATCTTTATTACAATGAAACAAGGATACTGATTGTTTAGCAAAAATGGCAACGCTGATTGCACTCGTCAGTGCTGAACAATCAGTATCCCTATTTCATTGTAATAAAGATCACTCGCCTATCAGCGCCGACGGTACGCGTGACACTAAAACCAGCCTTAGAGTTGTTTCAACAAAGGGGTATGTAGTAATAACAGGCCGCTAGGTACGAATAACACCTTGAAGTAGTACGTTAAGTAATTGGAGTAATATTTAATTTTTGAAGCGCTTGTGGCGCGGCTTGCCTTTAATTTTCCATCCAAAGGTTGCCTGGAAGAAATCGCCCTCAGCGATAAGGCCGCCCATTGTACTAATTGAGACTATATTATGTTGTTATATTTTACTTTTCTTTGTGTACAATAAAGTGTTCATTCATTCATTCATATCAGACGGTTCACTCGGATGAATGTTCACTGGAGTGATTGATTCATTTTTCTTTCATTCACACGGTTTAGACGGATATAGAAAGGAAAATTCACTATTCTATTCTTTTATGAAGTCATCGAATGAAGTCGTGCGTCTTGCAAAAAATGTCAAAGTGACGTCTGTCGGCTTCAGGGGTCAGACAAAATGGCCGACTCCGAGTGAACGTTCTCTTACGTGTTCATACGGTTCATTTTTCGTTCAGTCAGAGTGCGAGTGAAAGATGCGAATGAAACGATCCAACATTTTTGGATTTGTTAATGAATTCACTTTTCATTTTTCTTTTATTTTATGTTCAAAAGCTCCAATCCTAGTGAAAGATGCCGAATGAAGAACAGAAATGAACAAAAAGTGAACCGTCTGATTCCACCTTCAGACGTTCTTGATAGTTCGTTGAAATTAAGAGACGTTCTGGGCCCCAATTCTTCTAACAAACCTTTTATCAACCAAATCAAGTCAACCATAGATTCAGTTTTGTTTCCTAATCTAATAATGACCAACGACTCTGTTGTGGTGACGTTTTCAAACAAATCATCATAAAAAAATACTAAAACTGTAAAATACTGTCAACGAAACAAAACGCGATAATGGTATAAGAAATGAAATGAAATGAAATGAAATGATTTATTTGTAACATAAACAACATAAACACACACAGCACAAAAATTACTACCTAAGTAATAATAATACATACTTAATACAAAGCTTATGTTACAATGTATGTAATGTAGGAATGGTTGACATTGTAAATTAGAAGAATTGGGGCCAGCGGTTACAATTTGGATGGGTGGCATTCAAAGCTAAGCGCTTCCGTGCTTCGGAACGCACGTTACATTGGTGGAATCGGATTTTTAGTTACTAAGCCACGAAGGAGGCCTTCAAGCGGCCTAAAAATTCCGTCACTAGAGTTAGCTACTAGCTTATACGAATACCCATAAGGCAATGAACCCTAGATCACTCATGGCTCCTTATGGCTTGGTAATACGAGTTGCTGCCCTAAGTGGATGGCATACAAGGCAGAATTGGTTTCAATTATCTTGTTTCTGTAAAAGTCTATTATAATTATTGAAACTTCAAACTTTTACCATGTGCTGTATTATTCATCTAGCTAGAAAGATATAAAGTCCTAATCTATTTTCATTTAATTAAATAAAATCAATTACCGCCTGAATAATCATCCTTGAAAACGCAAGGCAAGTTTGTGTGAAAGAAACAATGATATTATACCCTAGATATGTTACTTTCATAGTTATCGACGTTTAAAATATGGTCGCACTCGTATACATACCGATGTAGACTATGTTGACAAGTTCCGCAAATGAATAGTATATACCTACATAAAATTATAAGCATTTTTACTATTTTTGTAATCCACTACACGTGACAAACACGTCTAGGTTGTCGCCCTGCTTGACGCAGACTAAAGACAAGACATCCCAATTGGGACTTTTTCGAGTCTTCGTTTTGCGCGCACTAGAAACATATCTATTATTTTTAAATATCATCAGAAAGAAAGTAATATTTTATTTTTATTGTAAGGCAAGAAAACGTTTGCCTACTGGGTCCGGTGTTTAGATATAAATCTAGAGAATATATCAATATTTTTCATGACGAGATATTTGAATCTCCACTAAGATAAACTTTAGTATATTTAAAGGTCATAGCTGACCACGTCAAATCCGCGCCCGAACCGCACCGCATCGCCTTTCGGCGTTCACTGGTTGTAGACTTTTTACATTAAAACTGTACTAATTTTTATTTTATAAACGTAGTTGTATTATGTTGGGGCTGAGCTGCAGGCTACCAACGGGGTCCACAGGTGGCGGATAGTGGAACGGCCATCAGATATGATGGTTCGCTGCGAATATATTGAATAAGCAGTCCCCGACCAGCAGCGGCAGGGTTAACAGGAAGCAGTGGAAAGTTTGGTGGGACAGACTTACCTATAAAATGCTGCACAAGTTCCTATGACGACCTTGTGACATGGCGATCAAATGCCGCCATTAAATAAGCATTCCCCTGATGCGGGGCAGCAGCCGTATCAGTAGTGGCAGAAGGCCGAAGAATAGTTTTCTGGAAGGGCTCCTGTCTACACATCATAGAGTAGTCCGCTGGTCTATGAACTGCGGTGCAGAAAGCAAGGGGAAACTACTGCACAACACTTTCCAACAATAAAACTGATGCAATGAACAATAAAGAAAGTAACGTTCTTGACAACGGGCTTCCGCGATGTAACATGCCGTGGCGGTCTGAGTCCGGCAGGGGTAGAGGTAAGGCTACTCAGGTCGTCATCCTGCGAAATCCTTGCAAAATTGGAGCATGGAATGTGCGCACGATGCTTACACCAGGTAAGCTGGAAGAAGTGAAGGGGGAGATGAAGAGATTGAATTTAGATATACTAGGACTGAGCGAAGTGAGATGGGCAGGAAGTGGGGATTACTGGAGTGATGAGTACAGAATAATATATACAGGAGGAGAACAACAAGGAAGTAATGGAACAGCTATAATTATGAATAAGAAATGGGGCAACCAAGTAGAGAACACCATACACCATAGCGACAGAATAACAGCCATAAAAATTAAAAGTCAACCAATAAACACTTTTATTATTCAAGTTTACATGCCAACCGGAAGTCACCCAGATGAAGAAATAGAAGAAATGTACGAACAGTTAGACACGATAATAGACCTAGTTAAGGAAAAAGACAACTTATTTATTATAGGTGATTTCAACGCAGTAGTTGGAGAAGGCATTGATGGAAACATAGTAGGCAAGTTTGGACTCGGTAAAAGAAATGAAAGGGGAGATAGATTGGTACAGTTCTGCAGAGAGTATAATTTAACTATATCAAACACAAACTTTGAACATCCTAAAAGAAGAAGATACACTTGGACAATGCCTGGGAACTTAGGAAGATATCAGATAGATTATATTATAGTTAAAGATAAATATAGAAATATGACAACTAACTGTAAAGCATATCCAGGAGCTGATCTCAACACCGACCATAATTTAATAGCAAGTAAAGTAAACATTCAATTAAGAAGAGTACAAAGAAAACATAAAACCAAAGAAATTGATCTCAACAAATTAAAAAATAGTAATACTATTCAAAAGCAATATAGTATTATGATAGATAAGGAATTAGATAAATATAACGTAAATAGCATAAGTATCGATAAAGAATGGTGCAATATTAGAGATACCATCAAAAAAAGTGCTGAAAGCACTCTAAACAGAGAGACTATTAAACCCAGGAAGAAATGGCTAAATAAAGAAATTAGTGATTTAATATTAGAAAGAAGAAAATATCGAAACAAAGTCGATGAAGATAGTATTATTAAATATAGGAAAATTACAAATAGAATAACACTTAAATGCAGAGAAGAAAAGGAAAAAGACTTAGAAAACGATTGCAACAATATAGACCACTTTATGAGTGTAGGGAAAACAGACATAGCTTATAATATCATAAAAAATCTTAGTAGAAAAATAAAAACCAAATCAACAGCTATTTTGGATGAAGATAATAAAATACTTTTGGATAATAAAGACATATTAGGAAGATGGACAAGATACGTTGAGGGACTGTATAATGGTGAGAAACTAACAGACAATGACATTGAAAATGAGGAGGAAATAGAGCAAGACTTTCTTGGACCCAGTATACTTAAGGAAGAATTTGATGTAGCTCTAAAGAGTTTGAAAAATGGAAAGGCTGCAGGAACGGATAAAATTTATATTGAATTAATAAAATACGCTAATAATAATTTAATAAATAGAATTTTTAAACTGACCCAAAAAATGTATGAAACAGGAGAGATACCAAATGATTTTAAAACAACTAAAACAATAACACTGCCGAAAAAAGCCAACACCCTTAAATGTGAAGAACACCGTACTATAAGCCTAATATCCCAAGCCTCTAAAATACTATTAAAAATAATACAAAACAGAATAAGAAATAAAATTGAAGAAAACCTAAGCGAGGATCAATACGGATTTAGAAGAAACAAAGGTACAAGAGAGGCGATAGTTGCTTTGCGTCTAATAATTGACAGAAGGATGGATTTAGGACTTAATACTCACATTGCATTCATAGACCTGGAAAAAGCGTTTGATAAAGTGAATTGGAAAAAAATGATGAAAACTCTTAAGGAAGTTGGTTTAGATTTTAGAGACAGAAAAATAATATATCAACTATATAAAAACCAAACAACAATATTAGAAATAGGAGATGAAAAAGGAGAAGCCAAAATTAGACAAGGCGTAAGACAGGGATGCTCACTCTCACCACTCATCTTTAACATTTTTATAGAATCAGCCATTAAGAAAATCTTAGAAAAATCGAATGAAGGGGTAAAATTCAACGGAGAAAAAATAAAATTTATAAGATTTGCAGACGACATAGCAGCTTTAGCAGAAACAGAAAATGGTCTACAGTCTCTACTCGATACCATGAATAATATTTTCAAAGAATTTTCTCTCAAAATAAATATCAGCAAAACCAAAATACTAACAGCATCCAAAACAGACAATTCAGTATTTAACACAGTAACTTTAGATAACACCAATTTAGAAAGAGTAAAGAAGTTCAGATATTTAGGCAGCCTTATAACTTCAAATTCAAGATGTACACCAGATATAAAATCAAGAATTGCAATAGCTAAGCAAGCATTTAATAACAGAACAAACATTTTCACATCAAATATACATAAAAGGATCAAAAAGAAATTTATCAAAACATACGTTTGGAGTATAGCTCTGTATGGGTGTGAGACGTGGACAATAACTAAAAGGGACAAAGAAATATTGGAAGCTTTTGAGATGTGGTGTTGGCGTAGAATGGAGAGGATCAGCTGGACGGAAAGAGTCACCAACATTGAAGTGTTGCACAGAGTAGAGGAGGAAAGATCGTTGTTGCAAGTTGTCGAGAACAGAAGAGGGAAGATGATTGGCCATCTTATACGACATGACAGCTTCATTAAGAACATCATTGAAGGAAAAGTGGAAGGAAAGAGAGGAAGGGGAAGACCGAGGATAGGCTATATGAGCCAAGTGAAAGAGAAGGTTGCTGTCATGTCGTATAGGGAAGTCAAGGAGGCTGCCCTGGAAAGAGCTTCATGGAGAAAGAAACATCAGTTATGCCGACAAGGGGCTACCCCTTAAATAAAAGAAGAAGAAGTTGTATTACGAAGTTACAAACATCAAAGAAAAAACTGTTAATATTACAAAAATACTTCGAAGAGCAGCGTTCCTGAAAAAATAATTTTGTATAAAAAGCCAATTGGTTGAGATAGTTGCATATTTCACAATATAAATAAAACAGTCAAGTTTTAATCAAATATGCCAAATATATCAAAAATTTTATCAACATAATTAATTTTAGGTGGAGCTTATGAATGTTTTTTCGTTAATATTCTGTTGAACATTTATGTTTTCAAAATAGTTTAAAGAAAAAATATTAAACGGCATTTAATTTTTAATTAAAATACGTTTCATTGCTTCCTATTGTTATGGCATTAGATTTCAACTTTTAAAAACCTTATTTGCAGCACAAAAAATATCGATACAATTTAATAAATATAATTTTTTATTGGGTATTTATTTCTTTACCGATATTTTCATATTTATTATTTATTTAATATCTATTAATTGCAATGAGTTGACACAATTTTCTTATTAGGGCTATTAATTTCAATGAAAACCGTTTTCATTTCATAATAGCTTACGAAGTGCTACGCCGTCGCTACGAGGCTCTACGGCGTAGCGCGTTGCCGACGGGCCAGTGTGCCGCCGCCGGGCGGCCGTCGGCATTTTTCAGGACAAACATTTAGAAGTAGTGAAGTTTATTTTGCGTTGTTTTTGAGGGTTTTAAATAAGTCACTTTCAATTTAAAAATATTTATGATTGGTTTAAGGTATAACCAAATTAAATAATCGAAAAATGAACGAAAAAGGATTATAATTGTAGTGTAAGTCAAGGTAGTCATACTATCAGATATTTAGGAAATTTTTTTCTTCTTTTAAGGGACCGGCGAACGTACCTACGTACCTAGGAACGTAATACCGAAATAATTTAATATTTGACCATATTTTTATCACTTTATGTTATTATTTGGATAAAGGCAGTATTTATCTAGGTTCCTGTTACACTTTTGTTCCAAAAAACTTACTATAAAAGAAATGAAAAGAAAAAATGCCTTTTTTGGTGTACCTACAAAGATTTAAATTCAATTTGCTTACATTTCCTTTTAGGTAAGTTTTTCGGAACAAAAGTTTAACAGGAACCTAGATAAATACCTACTCTCTTAATCTAACAACATAAACTGATTAAAATATGCTTAAATTTTAAATGATTTCGGTATTACGTTTTAATGGAAATTCGCCTGTCGCAGGCCTCTAAGATCCTTTGAAGAACAACTTTTTTTTTGTTTTTAATTTAGGCAGACAGTTTTTTAATTTGCTATTTTTACAGCAATTTTTTAAATAAGTATATTTTGTCAATAATTTTTGTATTCTTTTGAAATATCTATTTAAAACTGATATAAAAATACGCCAAATATTTAGAAAAATAATAATTTTATGCAATTTACTACCAAACTTTGAAGAAAAACTAAATTGACTGTAGTGAAACAAAAAATAAGGCTGAGGCTCCACCAAAGCGGAGATGTGCAGAGATATCCAAAGCGGAGAAGAGAAGAGATGTTTTTCAGGTAGAGCGTTTCCACCGAAGCTGTTTGCTGTGTGTGTGAAGCTGTTGTGTGTGCTGTTTGCGGTGAGCGTTGGATGTTGGTGCGTTTTAACAACTATAGAACAAATATATAAAATATATACTATAGTAGTAGTGCCGGTCACTGCATGTCGCTGACATCTCTTCTCGTCTTCGCTGCGCTTCGTCACCAGTTTGCAAGACACGGATCACAATGTGAGCTGTGTCTCGCAAGCTGTAGGCCGAGACTCCACCAAAGCGGAGACGAGACGAGAGGAGAGGAGATGGTTTAAGCTAGAATTTCGTTATTCACAAATCTCGTCTCTGCCTCTGAAGAGCTTCACACACAACGTAGGTTATGTAAAGATGTACATTATAGCACGATACATCTCAATACATCTTTCCATAGAAATCTTCAGGAGACAACACACAGCAGCTATAATGTATATTTTTACATCTTATGATTTCTATGGGAAGACTCGGGATATAATGTACATTAATATACATTACCTGCGCTGTGTGTGAAGCCCTTCAAGGGCTTCTGTCATCTCCGTTTTGATCTTTTGTTTTAAATATTTTTATCTCCGTGGTCACGGTAATGTTATCTATACAGTATTCTATCTTCATACAAACGGCCAGAACGTGACGTCTTATGTCATGCCTCGTGTTCGGTACTCGCTCGGTTCAAAATCAGTAGCGAATGCGCCGCTGTTGTAATAAAATTTAGTACCACGCGGCTGTAGGTAATTAACTCATGGACAGGGCCGAGTCACAATACTGTATAGAAGAAAGATTACCGTGGCTCGGTGGTCTCCACTAAAGCTAAGCAGCGACGAGATTTGTGAATAACGAAATTCTTTTGGTATTATAAAACATCTCTTCTCTCGTTTCCTATCCGCTTTGGTAGAGTCTCAGCCTTAACTTGAAATGTATCAGGATGTGGCATAATTAGATAAGTACATCAAAACAAGGGGAAAACGCAGATGAAAATGAAAAATAACGGTTGAACAATTTAAAAATGAGAAATATCTGTTGAACAATTTAAAAATGAAAAATAACTGTGGAACAATTTAAACAGTAATCAGAGGGCGAGTTCCGCCACGTTTATTATGCGAACCGCATTATTACTAAACTTTTTAACTCAAAGCCTTTTCATTTTGGTTTAAATGATTACAAATATTATTGGAAGCATCGCTTTTATTGTAAAATGTACATCAATTAATTTTGTCGATCGTTTAATTCGTCAATGAATATTAATGTAGAGTGATTTTTATGCAAGTACTTGTTATTTTTAACGAATTATTGTGTATTGTTAAAGTCATGCGGTATTTGTTAAAAGTAGTTAGGCATGTATTTTGATTGTGACCTAAAACTTGATCAAATATTCAATACGTTTGTTTTCAAACAAAAAAAATGCCTATTTACATTTTATGTTTATTATTTTTAACATTTATTATGTTGATTACTTTTGTGTAGAAGTTTTTTTTTATTTTAAGGATATTTACGTCAAACAGACTGTTTTAAATATAGCTTCAGTGAACTATGCAACAATATCTCTCTGGATTTCGCCGAGATGGAAACAAAAAACAACCCCATGGAGCTCCATATGCGGTCGCATTGCCTTACAACAAACATAACAGCAATCGCCAGGCAACAACACTACTCACCACCCTGAAATAAATACACGCATCACCTGAAAATACGCGATTCACCGCGGTTTTACGTTTTGTACGTTTGAGTGTGAACAGTTGGTGCTAGTCACCACGTTGCCTAGGTTTCACCGTGAGATTCTAGCCGCATTAAATATTACGAACCGTAAACAACGCAGCGACGGAGCGAGCGTACGCGCCTCGCTAGTTTATGAACCTGTAAGCTGACACAGTGGAAAGGGGAGCTTGTAAGCAGAAGGATGTAGTATGCGGCCCGGCTCGCCACGGGCCTGGGCGGGCCGGGCCGGCGGAGTGGCGGAGTGGTACTCACGGACGGGTTCGGCACGCACCGGCGCGGGTCCGCGCTGCGGTACGTGGGGCTGTACCGGCCCGGGAAGCAGCCGGGCGGCGCCATCAGCCCGCCGCCCGACTTCATCTTGTCGGGGGAGTACATCGCGCATGACCCCCAAGGGTCGTCCTCCAACTTCAACACCTTGGAAGGTGAGTGGTACTGGCGGTCGAAAATCTTGGCGACTTTATCGTACTTTCGGGTGAAGAAAAAGGCGACGCGTCGCCACGACCGCTCCGAGCGCCGGGTGTTGACCGACTGAGGCAGGCGGTGGAGTGACGTCACGGGCCACGCCCTCGCCCCACCACGCGCGCCCCCCGCGAACCGTGCTCTCTCGCCCCGCGCCCCGCCCGCTCCTCCCCGCGTCTCACGCATGTTTACGTCGCCGCCGGCGGCGGCTCCGCGAATTACTGAATTATTTAATTGGTCCATTCACTCCTCCTGGCTGTTACCTCGTGGCGCTGGCGGCCGGTGCCTCCACGGTTGACGGATTGCCCGCGGACGCGATTGGCACCGCCTAATCATGCCCCAGTCCCAACACGCAAACTAATTTACAAGTTTTGCGAGCGGAGGTTGCCTTCGACCATGTAATTGGCGTATGTGTAGGTACTGGCCCTGACACCAAGTAGGTTGCTGGGGTGTTTATAGAGACTCGTTTGCGGAAATGTTTTTTTGTGACCAACTTTATACAAAAACTGAGAAAAAGCTATATTAGTGCCAAACATAATAATTGTTACTTAAATTCAGTCTAACTTGCACCCAAAAGTGCATGAAAGTTGCAGACAGCATCATTTCTTAGGCCTATTCCATTCACACATCAAAAATTCAGGTTACCGTTGGTCATGCAATATTTTGGTAGCGTAATTTTGATATGTAGGGATTTAGTATTTAGATGTAGGGATTAACTCTGAAACGCATTAATTTTCACATAGGTAGGTATTAATGAACGCTTTGGGTTGATGAATTACATCTATCTTGAGTCACTTTCAGATAAAAGTTATAGTTGTCTTAGTACCAAATTTAGTTAATCTTGCATTTTAAACTTCTTTATCAATTGAAAAAATTGCAACATGTGCTTCTGATCAAAAAGTTCTGCACTAAGAGCGATGCCACACGGATGCGTTACGTCAGAGTTGCGACGATGCCGATGGAGCGGTGACGCTGCGTTGTTTTCCATACAAATCAGAACATTATGCCACACGGTGCGTTAAGTCGGCTTTGACAGAACACTTTGTCATAGCACTGCGATGACGCAACGGATCGACAACGCCCGTGTGGCATCGCTCTGTGTTCTACATTTTGGATGTAGCCGCAAATCCTTTGGTAAAAGGCCGGTTTCAAACACAAAGCTTTAAAGCCTTTCTATTTTTCGTATTCGTGCAAATGAGTCGAAGCTGGATTAGAATACTCATTAACTATCACACACTAATTTAAAATAAACATTAGAATTGTTATAGAAAACAGAATCAAGACTATACCCTTCGTATTGTTTTTTCTCTCGGTTTCGTAGAGTCACAGATACCCAGGCCCAGTCTGAAAATCAGCTTTGCTCTGCGACAAATGGCGCAGAGTAACATAAAGCTGAGACTGGTCCCTTTGGACCCACCACAGCACAGAGAGAGCAAGAACATTATAATATATAAGTAGCTAAGTAGAGTAAATTGGCCTTAAGCGCTGTAATGTAGCTCCTTTTTTATTAGATCAAAGTTAGGAAATGATAGATCAGGAAAAGTTAGGGTGTCATCTTTAAAGGTTCACCTGACTATCAATAAGAGATCTTCAAAGGATCTTAAAAATATGTCTAAATATCTGAAAGAATGTCTCCCGCGCCTCGGGGTTACAGTGGAGATCATGTTTCGTTCATATGACAGCTAGTTTATTTTAGATCTTCATCGGAGACGGTAAAAAATTGTTTTTTTGTTGTCCATCTCTCAAATCCAACACTTAGCCATATTACACTATCTATCTACATCGATCGCGACGGTAGATAATGTAATATGGCTAGGGCCCCAAGTTACTTGACTATATTTGCTAATAATTAGCAAAGATCACGGACTCAGTCGCGCGTCAAAACGGAGTAATTGCGCGGCGAACAGATGGCGGATGTTTTTAATTTTTCGATTTCGGACGCGCGTACATTATGCATGAGGCTTTTATCGCTGGCTGTGGTTCCTTCGGGAGTACCCGGCGTGTGGGATCGGGGCATAAGCGGTAGCGGGTAATACCGAGTGAGATGAGGCAGCCGACAGCGATTTCGTGAGCACTTATTATAACTAGCTATTTTCACTAGAAATGAAGCTGATTCTTATATTTATTTATATCCTTGTCATTATTCTGTCATTCTTATATTGTGGTATGTGTGTCTCTTAAAAAAACAATAATATGATATGTGAAGAAAATCCTGTCCGATCTGAATTGGACGTGTAGGAATCTCAATAACATTTCACAAAAACGAAATTAAACAAGTGAAATGTATAGATTAAAAAATAATACAAAATATTACGTTTTTTTAATATTTCTGTTTTATATGTCATTGAGTTGTGAGCTACTCTGAAAGATTTAGCCAGATAGCTAATAAGGCAAACAAAAAAGTGACTTGATAAAACTTAATAACGTGGTAAAATTTAAATCAAAACTTCAATACAATTATTTATTATTTCCCATCTAAAAGACTTTTTACATTTTTTTCGGGATAATTTTTTACTTTTTTCTTAAAAGAATGACACAAATATAATCGAAACTCGCCACCTAACATCACCTTCTACTTTTTATGAAAATCGTATTCTAAGTTATGCATCCCTTGCCCAACATTTCCACGCTAACTGCTCATACCTCGCGGCACACAAAGCCCGGTACCCTTTTTAGGGGCCCGTAAACCGTACGGAACCACGCCAGAGATGCGTACAATACACTCACTTGTAGGTGCATTAACGCTCGCGTTGCCAAATTATAGGGGTAATGTACATCGATGAATTTTTATTGTATGACTTGGGGAGTGATGGTGTAGAAAATTTGTTGTTTCGAGCAGTTGGTGTGTTTGGGTATCATATTTGTTGTTTTTTTTTGTTTTTGAGAATTAAATCGGGGTAATCTTTTCCCTTAGGGCAGGGTTAATGTGATGGGTTAGTATCAAAGCACATGTTAAGGTCCTGCTTGATATGTTTTGAGCAGGGCATTTTGTATTTTTTTTATCATTTGATCCACTTAACTTTCCGCAAACTTTCAATGCCCGCATCTATATTACGGTAAGTACGTAGAGGTAAGGGTTTAGTTCTTTATTTAAATTATTTTTAGTAATTTTTTTAATGACTATTGTCTACCTTTGTTAAGTTACTACTTAAGTACTCTAGTACTTACTAAATAGAAACTACATAATTACTTAAATGAATAGCTACAAACAGTTCAACATTTTTACAGGATGCCATAAATTGATATATTATGTATTATGTTTCACATCTCTGTTGGCCACAAACATGCTAGTCAATGAGACTAAACATTTATATTTGTTAGACATAAGTACTTAAAAATCTCTGTAACAAAAATAAAAATTACGAAACAAAAATCCAACCTCAAATTAATTTTACAAAATGAACGAGAGCAAAAATTCTTGCTACTTTTTGGAAAGCCGGTTACATGGACGCAAGACAGTAGGCAGGCCGGGGGCGGATGCAACTTCCGCCGGATGTGGTGTCATCCCCCGCCCCGCGCCCCCCCGACGGAAGCGCTCGAGCCCTTCCGACAAACGCTGTACAGATAGTTGGAAAGATTTTTGTGTTTAGATGTTCTTTGTTTTTCGCGCAAATTGAATTTTAGTTTTCAAAATGTGTTATGACGAAAAGTATAAAAATGGTTTTTTTTGCACGCGGACTAAGCCAAGAAACCTTTACGGAGGCCTTCGGGTGGCCTAAAAAATCCGTCACCAGAGTTAGCCACTAACTCTTACGAACTTACATAGTACTGTTTATAACTTTGTAAGAGCCGTGGTGGCCAAGTGGAACTCGAACATGGACAGATTGATCCGTGGCGTGGGATATTTTTCTTCACCTTTTACAGCTCTAGAAAATGCGCATATTGTACGGCCTGCGATTCAGACCTTCTCGGAATGTATTCCGAATTCGTAATGTGACGTTTCTTTGCTGAAAAAACGTCTACTTTGCGAAGCCCGAAGGATTTTCCGAAGAAAAAAATCTAATCGGATGCTTTTTCGGAAGTCTGAATGGCAGTGCTGAATTTGTACCCACGACCTTTAGATCGAATGTTGAGACACTAACTCTCTTAGGCAACAGAGCTTTGAAAATTTTACTAATTTAGAAACTTACTTATTTTAGGGACTAATGAAGTCATTTTATTTACTTTGACATTTATAAGAAACTAGTTGCTGCCCGCGGCTTCGCTCGCGTGGTACCCGGATAAAAAGTAGCCTATGTTAAGCTCCAGCCCTCCAGCTATCTCCACACAAAAAATCGCGTCAATCGGTCGCTCCGTTTTGACGTGATTCCACGACAAATAAACAAATAAATAAACACACTTTCACATTTATAATAGGGGTACGGATACTAAATAAGTACCTACTTAACTTTAATTTGCTAACTGTTTTGCTCACCTTACATCCATAGCTACGAACCGTACCGTTCGTTTCGCATCCCCAATTATAATCATAATTAACTCGGTATTAAAAGCAAGCGCTAAGCCCAATTACAACTCCTCTCCGTTATGTTTCATCGTGGCCATCACATGTGCATAATTAGCTTTTGTATTATTTATTATCATTTTTGTAACAAATATTTAATTTTTTTTTATCGGCAACCAACTGTACCTAATACATACATACATACATACATAAAATCACGTCTCTTTCCCACAGGGGTAGGCAGAGACCACAGATTACCACTTGCTACGATCCTGACACACTCTTTCGCCTCATTCACTCTCATCACATTTTTCATACAAGCTCGCCGGTTTAGGGTACTTTTGACCTGGCCTTTGTCCAAAACATCACCAATCTGATCCAGATATGTTCGCTAGGTCTTCCCCTTCCAGCTGTACTAATGTATCTGTACTGTACCTAATATCAGTTAATAATTCTACAAGTGTCAGGTTAACAGTATTCGTATTCGTATCTTTATTTATGGCAACAAACTGTTTTATCAGTTTAATTTTCCAGTGTCAAATTAAACAGAATTAGTGCCGATTTTTCGTCCGATAAATAACTTTAATCTGAGGAACAAATATGGCGATATGACATTTTCTATACAATATCTTTCAAATCGCAAAGCTTTTTCCTGAGTTGGAAGTTATCTAGCTATTGTAAGATCAGGTATAAATCTAAGATAAACAGGATGGAACGATACTTTATCTTAGGAATATAATGACCATCGATCAAAGAGCTTCAAGGTCGAGTCGTGGTCATGTCAGATGACTTCAAAGAAAATCTAGATGGCGTTGACTTTTTCCCTTTTGACTATCCAGCTCTTCAGAATTCCAACGAGCATCATGCGTCTAATAAGAAATCTTCTCCAATACTTTCCCGTTCCATTTACCAATAGGTACTCGTGCCGCGAATCCAGGATTCAAGCAAGTCCTCGCTTAGGAACTTTTCACCATTTGGGAAGAAGTAGCAGTACGATACAGACCTTCTCGGAATGCATTCTGAATTAGGAAAGTGACGTTTGTTCGCTGAAAAAACGTCGACTTTCCGAAGAAAATCATCGAATTGGATGCATCGAATTGACGCACTGCAGCTCTGCCTTTTTATTTATTGATTCTCGTGTTTTGTCATTTAGGCTGATTTTAGTCTGATTTTAGGCTGATTACAATGAAATAAGGATACTGATTGTTTAGAAGAAATGGCTACGCTGATTGCTCTCGTCAGTGCTGGACAATTAGTATCCTTATTTCATTGTAATAAAGATCACTCGCCTATCAGCGCTGACGGTGAGCGTGAGACTAAAATCAGCCTAATACTAAACCACGCTCAAGACGGTCAGAGTTCTTAAAAAATGCCAACGGAAAAAAATATTTGAATTTTTACGAATTTCCGGGCAACTTTTCCAATTTTATACAATAAAAATCTTATTCAGACTTGTGAGCATTTCAAGAAAAAGAACAAATCGGTCCAGCCTTTCTCAAGTGATCGGCTTACCAACGAACAGTATTTTATTTTTATAAAGAAGTTACAGTGATATAACTCATAGATTTTATTATTGGTTTTTGAGGCTAGATTTAGGGCATGGTAGCGTCTCATGCTATCCTGAAGACTAATATGTTCGAATGTACGATTTTTGAGTATTTTCCACTTCTAATCATTGTCTGAAATTAAGTTAGTAAAATAATAGATTTGAAAAGCAAAAGAAAACAAGATTAGGTTTTAGCAGGGCTTAATTAGGTACCTAGATTTGATATTGATATACCTACATAATACCTAAGCATACAAGAAGGGAAGGAAAATTCCTTACGGTTGGTTTGGACTGAATGTCAAAATGTACTGATCTGCATAATGTATTTATTCCAAAAAGAACTTTTCCCAAAATGACTGATTTTCTCTATGCCTTCATTTTGAAATGTCGGAAATCCGTAAAGTCTGACACAAAAGGTACATTCAGCTACATTACAACGATCATACGTTTCCTCTTACGCCGGCTCCATACGTTGGGACCAACGTTGGTCCCAACGTTGGGGCCAAGATTTCGTGAACCATCCACACGTTGGCGATACACCAGTCTTGTTCCGTCAGAGCCAACGTGCAGACGTCCGATGTCTGCGCGTCCGATACAGAAATTGAAATTTCTCGAAGTGATTTTACATTACTGAATACCAATTTTATCACAATCACATCACATCATGTCACTATCACACTTCACACAACACACTATATTATAAATGCGAAAGTATGGATGTTTGGATGTATGTTTGTTCCTCTCTAACACGACAACCACTTAACCGATATGGGTGAAATTTAAAATATAGATAGATAATAACCGGAAACAGGACATAGGCTACTTTTTATCCCAAAAAATTGCACGGTTCCTGTAACATAAAAAAAAATAGCAGACTCCATCATCAGATCAGCTCGCTGTCACCATATTATTACATTGTAGTCAGAACTTGACAAATATGCCGAGTTTCAACTCAATCGGCCTATTTACTGAGGAGTTCTGTTGAACAGCTCTTGACTCCATCATCAGATCAGCTTGTTGATACCATAATATTTAATTGTCACCGAGAATCTATAAGTGTGCAAAATTTCAGCCCGATAGTTCTACAAACACAATAAATAAGGAATACGATGACATTCTCGCTCGTCAGTCGACACGTGCGCTCACGATGCGCGTCGAAACGGGACTGAGCATAGCGCCAACGTGTGGACGGATCCCCAACGTTGGCGCGCCAACTTCCTTTGATAAAACCGACACGGCACGGCCAAGCCCCAACGTTGGCCCCAACGTTGGCGCCAAGCTATTTTGTCACCCCGCATCCACACGTTGGGGCCAACGTTGGTCCCAATGCCTCTCACCAACGTGTGGTGCTGACAAAATAGCTTGGCGCCAACGTTGGGGCCAACGTTGGGGCTTGGCCGTGCCGTGTCGGTTTTATCAAAGGAAGTTGGCGCGCCAACGTTGGGGATCCGTCCACACGTTGGCGCTATGCTCAGTCCCGTTTCGACGCGCATCGTGAGCGCACGTGTCGACTGACGAGCGAGAATTTCATCGTATTCCTTATTTATTGTGTTTGTAGGACTATCGGGCTGAAATTTTGCACACTTATAGATTCTCGGTGACAATGAAATATTATGGTATCAACAAGCTGATCTGATGATGGAGTCAAGAGCTGTTCAACAGAACTCCTCAGTAAATAAGCCGATTGAGTTGAAACTCGGCATATTTGTCAAGTTCTGACTACAATGTAATAATATGGTGACAGCGAGCTGATCTGATGATGGAGTCTACTATTTTTTTTTATGTTACGGGAACCGTGCAATTTTTTGGGATAAAAAGTAGCCTATGTCCTATTTCCGGTTATTATCTATCTATATTTTAAATATCACCCATATCGGTTAAGTGGTTGTCGTGTTATAGAGGAACAAACATACATCCAAACATCCAAACTTTCGCATTTATAATATAGTGTGTTGTGTGAAGTGTGATAGTGACATGATGTGATGTGATTGTGATAAAATTGGTATTCAGTCATGTAAAATCACTTTGAGAAATTTCAATTTCTGTATCGGACGCGCAGACATCGGACGTCTGCACGTTGGCTCTGACGGAACAAGACTGGTGTAGCGCCAACGTGTGGATGGTTCACGAAATCTTGGCCCCAACGTTGGGACCAACGTTGGTCCCAACGTATGGAGCCGGCGTCAGCACCACACGTTGGTGAGAGGCATTGGGACCAACGTTGGCCCCAACGTGTGGATGCGGGGTTACTCCTACTTGGTTCTCCTACTGGTACCGTGACCTTAATGCAATTAAGTACAAAATAAAAAAAAAAATTATACAATCAAAATTTCTGTATAAATAAATATATAAATAAATAATAAATAATAGCAGCTGTCAAATTGACAGATCATGTCAAAATGACAGATTATGTCAAATTGACATTTAAAGTGACAGCTGTCAAACTTAAAACCGCCATATCTCGGGAACTACTCGTCCTAGACTCCCCGTTCTCAGTTCAAATGAAAGCTATGGCCAAGATCTTCATTTGAAGTGACAGCTGTCAAACTTCAAACGGCCATATCTCGGAAACTACTCGTCCTAGACTCCCCGTTCCCAGTTCAAATGAAAGCTATGATCAAGATCTTCATTTGAAGTGACAGCTGTCAAACTTCAAACGGCCATATCTCGGGAACTACTCGTCCTAGACTCCCCGTTCTCAGTTCAAATGAAAGCTATGGCCAAGATCTTCATTTGAAGTGACAGCTGTCAAACTTCAAACGGCCATATCTCGGGAACTACTCGTCCTAGACTCCCCGTTCTCAGTTCAAATGAAAGCTATGGCCAAGATCTTCATTTGAAGTGACAGCTGTCAAACTTCAAACGGCCATATCTCGGAAACTACTCGTCCTAGACTCCCCGTTCCCAGTTCAAATGAAAGCTATGGCCAAGATCTTCATTTGAAGTGACAGCTGACTTCAAATGAAGATCTTGGCCATAGCTTTCATTTGAACTGGGAACGGGGAGTCTAGGACGAGTAGTTTCCGAGATATGGCTGTTTGAAGTTTGACAGCTGTCACTTCAAATGAAGATCTTGGTCATAGCTTTCATTTGAACTGGGAACGGGGAGTCTAGGACGAGTAGTTTCCGAGATATGGCTGTTTGAAGTTTGACAGCTGTCACTTCAAATGAAGATCTTGGCCATAGCTTTCATTATAACTGGGAACGGGGAGTCTAGGACGAGTAGTTCCCGAGATATGGCCGTTTGAAGTTTGACAGCTGTCACTTCAAATATTCAAGACTTTAGTTTTCAGATTCAAGATTCAAGAATCAAGGATCGAAATCAAGGATCGAAACCGAAGATCGAAATCAAGGATCGAAATCAAGGATCGAATTCAAGGATCGAAACCAAGGATCAAAATCAAGGATCAAAATTGCATCAGTATTTTAATTGAAAAATCATGCCCTGAAATCACGTGTCATGTAAATCAGAAAATGATGTAAAAGACCCCCTATGGACTAGGAATGTTTAGTTTATATATTATGGTCACCCTTTAGAAAGAGGCACACCGCCCAAGTTTTATCTCTCAAGCGGACCGCGTTTTCCAGTTACGTATGTATTATATAACTTCCTTGGTTTAAGGATATGTTTTTTTATTTCGTTTGCATCTATAGAATGTGATTTTATTTTATTACTTATTTTAAAATTGACTAATGCCGACTGTACATACATTTGACAGTTTAATTTCCGACATTTTATAATGAAGACCTATAGAAAATCAGTCATTTTGGGAAAAGTTCTTTTTGGAATAAATACATTATGCAGATCAGTACATTTTGACATTCAGTCCAAACCAACCGTAAGGACATTCCCTTCATTTCTGACTAAACAAAATTCCTATTTTTACGGGCGTTTATGTCTTTAGCGATCGCTTAGCAACCATTAATCCCTCCTACCCCCTCAACTGTAACTATAGACATTTGGATAAAATCTGTCACAAACTAACTTCATACCGGACAGCATCACGACTGGACACTCACCTACCAAAATAACTGATTGAATTTCCAATTATCAACATCGACTCCATTTCCTAAACGCCACATTATTATTTAAATACAGTCAAAATATCAAAGGCTATCTAATGATAGAAGTGAAACTCGTTTCAGGTTCTGACTAATATCAATATTTTCTAATAATTAAACCAAAAAAGGAAAAAGTTGTTTTTAATAGTTAATTCACTTGCTTAGAGAGGCAATAAATTGCAAAATACGAGCTTTTTTGTAGGTACATGTATGAAGTCAAAGTCAAACATAAAGTCGGAATTAATAAGTTACGACGAAGATTAATGGAGTTGGGAGGTTCAAACATGATAATTTGGAACTAAGCTTAGTTTTTGTTTTGGCACAAATGTAAGTTAAACGACGGTCAACGTATTAAGACATAAATATATAAAATTGTGCTTTCTAACATTTATAGCAAACAAAAATTCTAATTAATGTGGTTTAACTAAGTATATACAGTTTTATAGTTCACTTGTACTTATAGTCACAATCACGATTGACAATCACGTTGATCCCGTGATTGTTTCCTCTAATATTGTTAGGCAACAAAATGAAGCAAACAGTGTGAGTTTCACATCTCCATTATTATACATTGTCGCAATGAAAAGCCTGGCCTAATGTCATCGGTGAACGTTGCAGGGTTCCAGAACGGATGCGACCCGGAACGGCTCGGTTCCGGCGCGTGCCGCAAATTGTCCGGCATCGCCCTTCATTAATGAATACCAACATTTCCGGCAACATTATCGGCATGTTTCAATCATAATGTCACAGTATTTTGACTATCGATTTCTACCCCGTAATAGATAAGTAAACTCAGTGCTTTTTATTTAGGGCTGATTTTTCAATACCTAGATAACTTTTATCTGAGGAATAAATATGGCGTTATGACATATTTTCAATACAAATCTGTCAAATCGCATATTTATTTCCTCAGATAAAAGTTATTTATCGATTGAAAAATCAGCCAGCAAAATTTAATTTTCTTCCGTTTTTTGCAATTTGCATGGCTGTGTCTGATTGTATCTCAAAGTACTTAATATTATGATCCAAACTAACTTAACTTACTACAGAATAGATGAAAAGAAAACATGATATTATTTTGCTGTAAAAAGGTTAACAATTCAATTTGCTTACATTTCGTTATACTTATATAAGTTTTTTGAAACAAAAGTGTAACAGGAACCAAAATAAATACTGCCTCTAAATAAAAACATAAAATAATTAAATTTGCTGTTTTTAAATGATTTTGATATGACGTTTGTATGGACATTCGTCTGTTGCCCGACCCCTTATGATGTACAAATGTAACCACGAATTTTGAAAGAGAAACTGACTGATCTTTTTAGAAATACCCAATAGAGGTTTTGAAAACATGATACCACACCCATAGGGGACGTAGGTAAGCTTGTGTCTCCCTACCAGGGCCTGAGCACACGTCTCAATTTGTATGATTACTGGTCACGTGTCGGGGCTACACTCATTTTACTGCTCGATTGGGAACGACTTATTCAATTACAACTTTGTAATGCAATTTATGCGAAGTGCTACTTGATATGTATTGAAATTAGGACGTCAATACTGTTTTTAAATAAATAAATTATGCTTGACGTTTCACACAGCGTCATCTAGCCCCAATAAGCAGAGATTGTGTTATAGGAGCTACGTGTCTGATATAAGTACCTACGGTTTTTTTAAATAAGTACATACATATTATACGTAGAAAAACACCCAGATCCAAGAAAAATATTAGCAGTTTATATTTAATTTTGTCTTGCGGCGGGAATCGAACCCGCAACCTTCTGTGTTTCAGGCGGGTCTCAGTTTTGGATAATATGGTTAAGATGTGGGGAAGAAAGTATTGAATGTTGAAATGACGACTGATATTGCAGAAAGAAAGAAGAAACCTGCAGTGCGATTCCAACTTACTCGGAGTGTCCGAATTCGGAATATGACGTTTCTTCGCTGAAAAAACATCAACTTTCCGAAGAAAATCATCGAATCGGATGCATTTTTGGAAGTCTCAATCGCACTGCTGGCAGATCTATATCACTATTTTAATTTGAAAATAATTGATATTGATGAATTTCTTCATGCAAATTATATTACAAATAATTTACGTCTATACATTTTTTTAATGTATACCTACTTAGACCGAAATTATTTGTAATCGTTTACGTCTATATATTTCTATTTACGTCTACATATTTCTATATAAGTACTTATATTACTCGTTTTTTGGCTTTAAACTAGTTTATATTTACAAAATGTGAGTATGTAGAACATTTGCACGTAAATGAGGGACGCGGCCTGTGACTCGTTTACTCAAATAAAAAAATAAGAATACCTACCTACTTCGACAGTCGGAGTCGAATAAGTTTCGCAGTGTTCTCCCCATTTCCCCCTTTTAAGAAAAAGGAGGCGTGAATGCATAATCTTCCCCAAGTTTATATAAGTTATCGTATGTTTTTTGAAAGTTTATTTAAATGTAACAAAATCTTTTATATTTCAATAAAAACGTTTTTTCAGCGAAGAAACGTCTCTTTCCGAATAGGCATGCTGACAGTAATCAAGTATCGCCAAAATATTTATCTGATCTAATGAAATAGGATTCAAAGATTTTGAAAAATGTATTTATTCTCTTATTAATGTCGAGATTACTAATTTATTTGTTAAAATAAATCTACAAAATACAACAATCCGCCATGATAGCCAAAACGCTCGCCAGTGTTATGGCGTCTGTCATTGCGTCTCGTCTCGGTAAACGTCCTTTTGTTTCTATAGTAACTATGTAGGCATCACTGGTTGATATACCGCGCCGTGACGTAATGACAGACGCCATGACACCGGCGAGCGTTTTAACGTGAATTTGAAAAATTAAAATTAAATATACTTTTATTGCACAAAAACCTTAATTTTCTACAGAAATATGATATATTTTAGACATCATAGATACTTCTGGATATCATAGAAGAGATTTTGAAAATTAGTCATCATGCCTATTCGGAATACTTACATTTCTTTGCAGGTCTGAATCGCACTGCTGATCGTCTTTCGCTATGCGACTTACAAGGAGGTGTGCTTTGTATGAACTCTTTGTCTCGACTCCGACTGTCGAAGTATTCTTATTTTTTTTATTTGAGTGTCGTAGTAGGGTACGCGACTGTAAGCAGCCGTGTCCCCCACACCACATACGTGCAAATGTCTGCTGTCTCAAGAGAGTACTGCACGTGCATGGCTCCCGATGCCAATAGATTGGATTATAATATGGCTACAGGACAGTATCGCTTTAGTATCCTATACTTATAAACAATATTGATCAGCCTATTCTATACTGCCGTCCGCTAGCTAAAACGTCGTTAAGTGACATTTGGTCATATTTCACTTTTAAATGCTATGTTATAAAGCTCAAAACTCTCTATCGATCGGTCTTGGAACTGGGTTCCTATCGTTTATAGTTTTCGAATTAGAGATACCTACTAAGATAGCGGCAATATTATCTCATACTTTAAATTTCTTAGTTTATAGCGCTGTTGAGCCTTTGATTATATACCTGTCTTTTGAGCCAAAATACTACGATTATGTAACAAATAAAGCACAATCTAGAAGGAACATTTCAATCAAACGGTCCCGAACTGTCAAACCGCTATCACCAATTAGTGACTTGACAGTAAACTTTGGCCAGCGGGAGAAGGGAGGCACGTGTAAGTCACGTGGCAAAATTTGAAGCTTTTACCCTACTAGAATTGACCAACATAACTTGAGCCAGCCTTACCTTTAGACCCTGCTTCCCAAGAGCTCTACCTTCTGGTCACATAATGGAAGAAATTTAAGGTAAGAGCACTTATCCTGTATTTCTTTATTGTTTAATTTTCGGGGGTCTTTCGATTATTTATGGGAATGCGGAATTTTTATTATCATTCCGCTAGGACAGATTGTTATTCTATGGTTTTTTACTGACTTACAAAATCAACTTTCCTAAAAGATGTTAAGTAAATTTAATTAATTTGGAAATTGTAAAGGTGTGCTTTTCGTTATTTATGTCTATGCTTACAATGCAATCGGTTTCATATCCTCATGGCAAGAATGTGTTCTCTGACGTCTCCCCTACAAAACCCAACCGTTGTGGCTTACCTACATACAATGTGCTGTAAGTCATTACATTGTAATTGAGTTTGGATGTGTTTCCAGCTTATGAAAATATTCCTAAACAAGAATGCATTTCGTTTTTTATTATGAGGAGCCATATAGCAGGGTTTTTACGGGATTCTACGGAAACAAGTACTTTTTTTTTAATTTTTCAAACTTGCCCAAGGCTTTTATCAAAATTGTCTACTAGTACCGGTTAATTTAAGGCTATACTATCCAATAATCAGAGACCAAATGGACGCAACTGCCAATTTTTATAAGTCAAATGATTTGATTTCATTGAAAATCGAATAATTGGCTGCATTATCCCATTAAGGGGAATTCATTGGGCACTTTGATGTAGCACCTCGGGCTAGGTATAATAACTGGATGAACTTAGAAATAATCGCAATCTGTCCCTCGTTACAAATTACAAGGTTAACCGAATTACACTGATTTATTGAGTATGTGAAATCATCAAGCACGTCCTCATTATGTTATTACGCCAAGTTTCACTTGAAAGACTCCCGCGCATTAAAATTTACCGCGAGCGTCTAAAGGGAATACGCTACAGAAGGCTGAATTGTGATCCTTCGGGCTTAATTATGTCTTTGTCGTGAAAAATCTCGAGAATAATTCATGCTAATGTTAGGAATGAATTGTTTGGCAACCAAGTGAATTCATAATGGAGTAGCGAGGCATTCTGATCGAGAGCCATTTCTATGGTGGAAACTTTGTTTAGGTAAATTTTATTATAACATGTTTTTTTATTTTGAAAATGTTGCCTTTGATCAGTTGTTTTTATTTAAAACTCTCTTTGGTTTTATACTATTATTATATTTGTAACTTCATAATATACGCGAAACCATATCAATTTGATGATGATGATCAAGTTCTGTTGGAGAGCATGCTATTTGGCTGAAACAACATTCGTGAGAATACTCTTAAACTAAGCTTGTTCTATTTTTCAAAAATATGACATTTTCATATTTTCTGCCATTCTATTACATTTAAACGTTTTTAACGTCGGCTCGTCATTTTCAATTCAGCGCGTATTTACAAACGACTATATCAATAAATATTACCTTACACTCAAAATTAATTATATAGGGTAAATTATAATATAGTGACTTTATTGATATGATAAAGTTGATTCAGAAAAAAACGCTAAACAATCGCCGTTTATGCATCGCATGAAAAATGAATTAATATTGCTACGAGTAATTTATATTGCAAGGCGCGTCACCGCCGCCGAGCGCCTTCGTTTCTTTGTTATAAGTAGGTAGGTACCTACATTAAAACTCCTGTTGTAAAATAAAAACAAGTATACAGTTGAGTTGCTCATCTAGCCGGCAGAGGGGCAGACGTAAATATGTCCAATCTGCGCGCTATAAACTCGAGCAGCACCCGCCCGGTTCCCAGTGATTTCTTCTTGATATTTTATTTAAAAGATTAAGCTCGGCTTGGCTGGAGTATCTCGGCGTATCGTTAGAGCCTGTTTCCTCCATTACGTCGCTTTATGACGCCATTCCAGGGAGTCGCCAGAGTGAATAAAATTGTTGACAGCCGAGTTCGCCCGCCCGCGCCCGTCCAAGCGCGATTACTCCAAAATGTGTTTTCAGAAATTAGGGGCGAGATGAAAAGTTTGGACAATAAATTGTCATGATGTGCAAACCGCCCTGTTTGGGGATATTATGTTGAAACTTTGCGTTGTCCACCAAAACTTGATCTCAAGTTTTTTTTCGCCCTAATGTTCTCTGAAACAAAAAACACAATATATATTTTGACTTAGCGATGCTACACGGGCGCTGCCGCTTCGTGGCATCGAGTCGCAGCGCTATAATTTCGACGATAGAGTGTTTTAACGCACCGTGTCACCGTGTTACATGATATTATTGTTTTTATTTTTATGGAAAACAACGCAGTGTCAACGCTCCGTTGTCGGCTGCGACGATGCAACGGAGCGGTATCGGCGGCGCCCGTGTGGCATCGCAGTAATTTTCACCACAAAATTTTAAGAAATCCGTGGTAGCAAACCATTTATTCAGTCTGCTTATAATGATGCCAGAAATATTTTGAATTTCATTAAGTTATAGTCTTGAGTTTATACAAAATACCACAAATAAAGAACGAAGCAAACTGTTACACATATTGTCTGTATACTGTCACACATATTAGTACCTTAAAACAGAATCTCGACAAAATTGCTACCTACTAACAGGATCTAACTATTCAGAACTATCAAGGTTTCTCTATAAAATTATATTATGTACTTACTTAAATAAAATGATCAAACCTTTTAAGAGGAAACACAAAAACATGCACATTTAAACCTCGCCGATTATGTATAGGTAGACGGACGAAAATATATCAACTGACAAACCAGGTTGTCGGCTAAGAAAAATAATTACTAACCGTCCAACTAGGTGGACAGCGTGGTTGGTCGGTTGGTAATAGACGAGCAAAATCCGTCAAATCGGGTCTATCAGCTGTGCGATTCTCACTTCCGAATAAGCATCCATATCGATGATTTTCTTCGGAAAGTTAACTTTTTTTCAGCGAAGAAACGTCACTTTGCGAATTCGGAATACATTCCGAGAAGGTCTGAATCGCACTGCAGAACTGTTTTGACGACCTCTGTGGCGCAGTGGGCGAAGGCCCGCCTGTGACGCAGGAGGTTGCGGGTTCGATCCCCGCCGCGGGACAACTGTTTGTATGATCTGCAAATATTTGTCTCGGGTCTGGGTGTTTTCTATGTATATTATGTATGTATTTACAAAAAAAAGATGTATCTAAGTAGTATATCAGTCATGTGGTTCCCATAACACAAGCTCTGCTTAGCTTGGGGCTACATGATGCTGTGTGAAATGTCCAGCATTATTTATTATTTATTTATTTATTTATTATTTCTTTAACTTGATAATTACATATTTCGAATCTGAAAAACCGGAATAGATTCATAACTGCACCCTCGAGGCGCGGTAGACATTCTCTCAGTCTTGGTTTAGGCATTCCTTCCTCTGAAGATGTCTAAGGAGGTAGTCAGATGCACGTCCAAATTCTAATTCGTTGTAAATCCAAATTTTGTAGATGTTTCCTATTTCATTATATTTATAGAGCTGTGTTAGCCGAGGGGGAAATTACCTCACCTTTCGTTCCGAAGGTCGTGGGTTCGGGTGGGTGCATCAATGGATTTTTCGTTTCGATTTATCCTTTGCACGACTAATGTCCAATTATGAAAAATGACAAATAGATCATCTAGTGAAGATGTAAAGGCCCAAGTTTTTTTTTTTTTATTTCATTGGAGTGAATAATCAGTTATTTTTCAATCGAAAATTGCGCCGATTATTCTTTGCCTGTCTAGCGCACTGCATTCGAGACAAATAAAACTGAAACGTGACCACTGTGTTTCGACCGGTCTGCAAATCCTTTTCTTCTGTTTGGTATATTTTGTTCTGTTTTTATTTAATGGAAGTAAAAGCTTCTACAAAGTAGGTACTTACTAAATTACTCAAAATTATTACGAAGAAGTCTTGAGATTTTTTATTAAAAAGCATCAGTTGATACTACACTAGTTACATCATATTTACTACACTAGTTTTTGACAAAAGTCATTTTTGAAAAATTTTTACTTGAACTTGGTTTTTAGAGTGTTGATCGCGATCAATTACATCGGTGAAATCGGCCCTTAAGCCAGTTAACTGTCAGTTAAAGCAAGAATAAAAGCAAGTAAAAGTAACCAGTAACTCCTAGAAATGACAATCGCTAATGCCGTTAGCGCTAATCAATGATGGTGAAATCATTGTGATACTCACACTTTAAATGACAGATTACATGGTGAAACAAACAATTTTTTTTAATGGATCAAAAATAACAAGTTCCTATTCAGTAATCAACAAGCGATAAATGTCAAGTCGATGATGCAGGGCAAAAATGCACCCTTCATGTTGCGCACAATAGGGTAAAGTGTCATTCGATAAGGTGCAGGGTACAGTCGGGAACAAATGGAATTGAAATAACAATAAAATTAGACAGGACCGACAACATTCCGCCCATAAATTTAGTGAATTCGTTAGATGACTTTTGGATGGGAAATGATAAGGTTTTTTTTTAACACTTGAATTTTTTTTATTCACGTGATTGCAGAAATGCTGAAGATCTAAGATAAAATCTAAGATAAAAAATTCACAATATACTTAGGAAGAACTGTTTTAAATTGATAACTTTTGTATATTTCATTCATAATACTTTGCTTCCTGCTTTGTTTTTCTTAAGAATTAAAAAAAAATAGATAAAACTCTGAAAGTCTATTTTGCATTAGGTAGATCTTTGGCTGCTAGGCGAGGCTGTACGACCAAGCATAATATAATATTCCAAGCAAGTACTTATATAAAACAGTTAAATTATTCCGAGAAAATTAGCGAAAAATGCAGATTCGCTGACACCAGTGGCCAAATCCTGTAGTGTTCGAATCCAAGAGAGCAACAAATGGCCCAGCAAACCATAATGAAAAAACACAACCTCCATTTTCAACTAACTATACAAATTTTACTCAAAATTCAACTCAATTACTATTACTGTACGAGTCATAGTTTATCCGAGAGTTTGTTGACTAAGGTTGTCACTGAGTATAGAAATAAGTTTTGGGTCGTATAATCGATTATGTTCTATTATACCTCGTTACGAGATCAGGAGTGAGAGGGATTGATCCCCTTAAATAATTATTGTTTTCTTTCACCGAGTAGTTAGAATGTAATACGATTGTGTGACTTAATGGGATTGGACACGAGGTAGGTAATTTAAAGTTTAAAATAATAACTGGTTAGTAAGTTAAAATCCGTGTTGACCGTGTTGAATAAAACTATAACAAACTATATACACACTCAACTGTTTCTTTCTTAAAATAATCTGATTACTTATTATTATAATTTTCAATAAATGACTTTTGACTTTTGTCAAAAGTCAAATTCATCTATTCAATAAGGTCACTAGTGTACCACTTTGATTCTACTCCTGTTCCTTCGCGACCAAGGCCGTGAAGAACCAGGGCAACAAACACGGTTTGGGGTCTAACACTCTTTTCGGTGACACACTTCTTAATTTTTTTTTGTTTAATATTTTTTATATTTTTTTTACGTAAGTAATTATTATAAATGTTATCTAATTTTTACAAGTATTCTTTATGTATATAATTATAATAATAACTGAATTGGAGCATATTCTTGATCACTTTGACACGTCAATGATAGTTACAATTATTATTTGTTACAATATTTCAGTTTCTGACACCAATTTAAATCAGAAGAAAGCTTTTTGTCACTGCAAAAGTTTAAATCAAAAAACCAAGAGATAGTGATCTAAATCCACCCTTACCTTTCACCACAGATTATATAAAAACCATTACGTCACATTATAGACAAGTGCGACGGACGGACACGAAAGCCAATTGTTGTGAAATTTTAGTCCTACCTGTCAACGAAAGGGAAGCACAAACCAAGGGTTCTGTATAGTTTGGGGCTTGATTTTTTTACAAAAACTATAATATATTTTTTTCATTAAAATTTTACCTATAGTCGTATTGCTCATTATACGGACTAAAAGTGAAGGAAAAAATGTCATTTTTCCTTCAATTTTGATTAGTTTTGATGCGTTTTATGTCAAAATTGAAGGAAAAATGACATTTTTTCCTTCACTTTAGTCCGTATAATGAGCAATACGACTATACGTATTTTGGTGCATTTCGTGTATTACTTTTCATTATTTAAAATGCAGGAAAGCAGATTATAACTTCATTAAATATTTCCAGATAGTTCCATAGTTGCTACAAAACTTTTACGGTTAATACCTTTTAAAATAAGGTTACGGTTAATACCAACTTTGTTGAAAAAATATACTCAATATATTTTTCATAATGTTCCTTATTTGGATGTTTGCAAAGTATTGCAATTTTCAGTAGTTCACATTGAACTCTCTTAGCTTCTATAAGAAAGATGATACCTACAACCCTCATCCCATAAGCAATTGCAATAAGCAACGATACATTGACTTAGAGCTTTTTATGCCTGTATTAGAAATATTTGTTTCTTAATAAAAGTCATGCTATTTTTGTATTTTTTCTCATCACTGAACCCAAAAACTACAATAAGCCGTCGGGCAGATCAAAGCAAACAAATAAAAATCCGGCTAAGTACATTATTATACCCGTGAAATGCCTGCATCTGTTGGTTTTTTGCTATTAAGCACAAATAACCATCGACGTTACTGGTCACCCTCTGTTGCACACTATTCAAGCTACTATCAAACCGCTATCAACTCTATACGATTACTTTACAGTACAAAATGGTATAGCTTGTTTTGGAAATATTTGTAAAGGAATTTTAACCGTATCGCCAGTAGTTTAAGGTTCGTTTGCATTATGACTTGCTTGAAACGAAATGCCCAATGGGTCAAGTCCCCCTAATTCAATTTCTTCTTGTACCCTGATCTGATTATGTTTGGTGCAATCCTATGACGTTTGGATTCTGCTTACAGGGTTATGCCCTTAGGCGGCGACGTGATGTTTTATAGTTGAACTTAGAAGACAATAGGGTAGAACTTTATTCAAAGATAAATTGCATCAGGAAAGTTTGACTTCGAAATAGTACTAACATATTTTGATATTGGTACCTTAGAAGTTTTGTAAACTGCCGCTAGTTTATAAAAAAACCTGCGTAAAAAAAAGTGAAAACTTTTTCCAAACACTATACTATTGTGTATATTTTTGTACTCGCCTTTTAAAGCCCTTTATTTTGATACCCCACTCGAGGGCCTTAAATTTTTTTTTAGCCCACACATGAGCGCATAAAATCCGCCAATTTCATTTTTCAAGAATGTCATGTACCCAGTGACACGCGCGCTATCAAGGACGAATCTAATGACGATTTATTAACAAAATCGGTTGAGTCCTTGAATAGTTACGAGCGGACATACACACACACATGCAAACATACGGGTCAAACACATAACCCTCCTTTTAAGCTTCGCCGCAGTTGGGTAAAAAAAGAAAAGTAAGTTGCAGAAGAGACTATGTGTGATGTTCCTTAAACCCTTTGTAGAAGTAGGTACACACAGCGCCATAATTCAGGTTGTAAATTATTTTTATTATTATGTAATAATAAAAGTAATTACGTAATTTCCTCATATCCATTATTATTATCTATACTAATATAATAAAGCGGAAGCGTTTGTTTGAAAGCGCTAATCTCAGGAACTACCAGTCCGATTTGAAGAATACCGGCCGCAATAGAAAAAAAGTACGTTTCATAATACGGATAGTGAAGGAAAACATCGTAAGGATTACCCGCGATATATTTAACTGCATCCGTATAAACCCTGTTCTTTGAACGAAGCCAGATAAGGTAAAAAGATGGTCACCTAGAATCACCTAGCTCTTAAGACGTTTCAAAGTGGTACACTTGTGATCTTATTGAATAAATGAATTTGACTTTTGACTTTTGACTTTTGTTTATAAGCCGGACTAGTTTACTTCATCCAAGAGATTGCAAGAATTTTATTTGCAAGATTTTTATTGTACTAAAAATAGTAATGATAAAATGTACCTAATTTTATTTGCATGCTGTATTAACGGTGAAGTATGTGACACCAATGTGAAGTATGGGGCAACTTGGAGTAGGATAACCCAAGACAGGAGAACATGGCAGGCTTTAGGGGAGGCTTATGCGGAAACTCAAGACAATCCCACCACCGGTGTCAAATAATTCAGATTTAGTTAAGTAAATAATTAATTATAAGGATTGTAAATAAAAGTTATAAATAAATAAATAAAAATGTGACACCAAAGACTTATTTTACCTACCCTATAACCATGCTTCAGTCAAAATAAATATTTCTTTTCATTAAGCTAAGTTTACGAGCAAAGCAGAGTGTGGAAGCTAGTCACAAACACAAGGGTAGGTGTCCCCTCGGTGATGTAAATCTTGTGCTAATTTGTCATATTTTCCGTCGCTCGCACAGAATGCTTTGCATACGTTATGCAAATTACTATGTTAATTTGTATGTGAGTGACGAGTTTCAGGTTTCACGGGTACATGCATTTGATACAATTAATTTTAGGCCAGAGAACTGTAGTCAAAACTCTTGTCTAAATATTCATCTGATTATTTATTAATTTAAAATAAGCATACTTATTTGTGAAAAGCTACTGCTGAAATGTAATTTATAATTATTTCAAGGAGGACCTTCTAAGTACCTACTCAATTTGTATCTACAATTTAATTTGTCGAAAAACAACTACAGCTTATAATTTTACATTATCAGTAATAAAATTTAATTAAACATGACAAAAACTTCACTAAAATATCTTTTAATGAACTTCTACGACAGCGTAGCGTTTCGTAGCACAAATCAATGTCCGTAGCAGAGCTACGCGCGATTGTGAGACCAATAATTTTCAGTTTATGAGATTCCAAACTGGATATTATCAATTTATACCTCTGTGGGTGTTTTTCTATGTATAATATGTAACTCTAATATCTATCTATCTATCTATCTATCTTTCTTAGGCTAGATGATGCTGCGTGAAATGTCCAGCATTATTTTTATTATTATGTTTTTTTTAAGTCTATGAGGGATGCCACATGGGCGTTGCTGATCCGCTGCGTCGTCACAGAGCTACGAGTATGACAAAGTGCTCGGTCAACAAATAAAATCATAACCCTCCTTTTTGCTTCGCCGTAGTCGGGTAAAAATAGAATAAATTAAAAACAGTCAAAAACAATAAATTCATAATAAAAACAAAAACATTCATAAAAATGACAACGTTTTAACGCAGTGTGGCATATTGTTTAGATTTGTATGGAAAACAAACCAGCGTCACCGCTACGTCTCGTCGCAACGCTGATGTATCGCTAGAGTGGGGCATCACTCTAAGGTGTGATTTTTTAATCGTCTTTTAACTCATGTTAGGATCAAACTTTGCATTAGAAAGTGACACCTATCACACCTTCGTACGTCATTGATTTGAGCTACGAAACACTACTATTTCGTAGTAGTTCTATAGCTACTGTAATGAAATACGTCCACGTAAATCCTTGAGACACATATACCAAATATCCAAGTGGATACGTCCTGTAGTTCGTTTTTTCATTATCCCACAGAAACCAAACATTTTTCCTGTATAAAATTATCCAATGTTTTAATAAAGGTAATAAACTATTTATATGCCAAAATTGATCCAAATCAGTAAAATCTACAACTGTTACCTACCGTCACTATATTTAAATAAATAAATAAATATTGCTGGACATTTCACACAGCGCCATTTAGCCCCAAACTAAGCAAAGCTTCTACTATGGGAACCAGAGGGCCTAGCCAACCGGCCTTCGCTATGAAGCGATTCGATTTCTAACTTCGCTAACACTCGAACGTGAGGTTTTCATTGGTCGAACCAAGGTCGAACGTAAGGTCACGTGGTCTTCCACCAATTAAACATCGGCGATAGCGAAGCGAATTGTAGAATAGAAAAGATTGATGCCACTTGGCTAGAGGCCCAGATAGCTGATAGAATACTTATATACTTTTTTTTTGTAAATACATACATAGAATACTTATAATTTATAACATTTATTTGCCTTCGATGATTGGCGTATAACATAGAAACGTGTGCTAGCGGCACAGTAAAGAATAACATTCTCGCAACCACCCACAGTTAATTGGCTCCTCAGGCGAACAAACTTTATAATCCAAGGAGAAGAAGGGAGGGGTGTTTGAAGGTTAAAAAACAACAACTCGAGCCAATAGAGAACGCAATAAAAAATTAATTACATTTTTAATCTACGAAAACGTGAACAGAAGGTGAAATGCAAGGAGTTCATTTACTAGATGTGACAGGCTTAACACCGCATTTTTTTTACCTTTGTACCACTTTTACTTGATAAGAGAGCGTTGTGGAATGAAAGAAGATGTAGTGATGAGAATTGAGAAGGGTATGCTAAGATGGTTCGGTCATGTTGAGAGGATGAATGAAAGTAGATTGACAAAACAGGTCCATAAGGCGAGTGTGAATGGGACCGTCGGAAGGGGAAGACCTAGGCGCACATTCCTAGACCAAATTGGCGAATTATTGGAAAAAGGACAGGTCAAGAGTACCCTAAACCGACGAGCTTGCATGAAGAATGTGATGAGAGTGAATGAAGCGAAAGAAGTATGTCAGGGTCGTAGCAAGTGGCGATCTGTGGTCTCTGCCTACCCCTATGATGGGATACAGGCGTGAGTTTATGTATGTATGTATGTACCACTCCATACACCAATAATACTAATAATTGACTCCATCTCAACATTGTCCCAGGCATTACAGTGTCCCGTTAAGTGTAGGCAAGGATTGCCTGCTGACACTATAAATCATCTAGTAAAGCTGTAAAGGCCTAAGTTTTTTTTTTGTACCACTTCTGCTGGGCAGAGGTCTCCCCTTTCTCTGTCCACGTATCACGATCTATTGCCACGTCCAGCCACATGGATTCAAATGCATCCAAGTCATCACTCCATATTTTTTTGGGTCTACCGTGACGTCGCGTCGTTGCCCGTTTAGTACCCAATGTGACGAGATGTTTGACAGACTGCGAAAATATACACGACGTAATTTAATAGTCTACAAAGCCCTACTGATTGCATAAACATACTAGTAGTTCGCCCCGAACTGAGATCTCGCGCACCGTTGCGTTAATAGCCTAGATTTGGACTTGTTTCTGACTACTCCTATACCTACCTACGTTAAGTGCTCCTTCTAGTGTTTACCACACAATGATATCTAATGCGCTACCTCAGTATGGTAAAGATTATAGGCATGCATGCAATACATTAAGTCGTGTCGTGTTTATATTCAATAGTTGACCCCGCGAACTTCGTACCGCGCCTCAGGGAAGGCCTCTTAGTTCGAGAAATTATTAAAATAGCAGTTCAAAACAAAATGTATGAGAAAATCAATTCCCTCCCCCTCCTCCCCCCCTCCCCTTCCCCCTCCCCCTCCCTCTCCCCTCCCCCTCCCCCTCCCCCTCCCCTCCCCCTCCCCCTCCCCCTCCGTCTCCCTCTATAATTTTGGTAGGTACATGCCGTTTGCAGGAGTTAGCATTTGCATACGTGACAGGTTGCAAGCCCATTGCCGCTATTAGAAAGTTAACTGGTTTCCACACGATGTTTTCTTTCACCGTTTAGAGCTCGTGTTAATGCGCATTTAAATTTTTCTAATCGAATAATCCATTGATGAGCACGGCCAGGGTTCGAACTTACTACCTATGAATCGAAAATCGAGCACTCTCCCACTCGGCCAACACGGCTATTATTTTCAATCTCAAGAAAAAATATCAAGTAGCAACTAAAATCATTGCAAACCAAACCACAACGATGCCACACTCTTTGTGTGTTAACCAGACCTACGAATACATCGAAACTCTATGAAACGGGAGCTCTCTCCATACTTCCGTTAATTGGTTTTCATCATTTTTGTTTTTCACTGTATTTCAAAAACTATAGAACCTAGAAGAAAACTAAAAACCATTTTGGAATGTATAAATTGAGTACTTTCATATGACACCCCACTCAATATATTTGGGTAACTTTGAAAAAAAATTACCCCCTTGGGAACCCCATATCTTTACAACCCCTTCATCGATTACGCTCATACGCTTCACAGCAAATTTCCATAGCACAACCTATTGACCTATCAAGTTTCATACAGATTGGATAAGCGGTTCGATAGTTATGCGAGAACATAAAAATGAAACATACAAACATACAAACATACAAACATACAAAGCAAAATCGCCTAACTTGCCACTAAGATCTTCGCTCGCTTCGCTCGCTCGATCGATAAGCGATTAGTTGCATAGGACTTTCCTAAATTCGGCAGTCCGCTGTAACCTGTACCTATTGAATATTGCAAAAGGTGGCAAAGTGCAAAAGTCGGCACGCGGAGTCGAAATCGAATTTTTATTTTAAATAATAAATCAAGTTTGCTATTTTTTTGAGAAATTTTATTAAATATAGGTACCACATTCTTACACATAGCCGTAAGAACTTATGGAGTCCTAATGAGAATAGTCTCATTATGAATAGGATCATTAAGGGCTGATTTTTCAATCGATAAATAACTTTTATCTGAGGAATAAATATGGCATTATGACATATTTTCAATACAATATCTGTCAAATCGCATATTTATTTCCTCAGATAAAAGTTATCTAGGTATTGAAAAATCAGCCCTAAGTCATGTAAACTCATGTAAGTGCAAAGTTCTGCCGCTTCCATTATCTCTAAACACACGATGTGCAAAGTCTCCGGGCGGACGCAGTAGCCCTAATGTGATTTTATAGAGACCATAGGATGCCGATTAGACAACTCTATGGGGGCCGGAACCCGCTGGCTATTCCGCGGTACCCTAATTTAATATTATAATTTACTGTAACGTGTCTTAATATTGATACAAATTGTTTTCTTGTTTGTTTCAAGAACAGTATTCATCATCATCAACAGCCTAGTTACTGCAGGCCGACTACAGTAGGCCTCTCCGATAGCAAGCCACTGAGTACGATCCTTCTCTCTTCCAGTTCCTGTTAGGCTTGACTAAGATCGTCGCACCATCTTGCTTCAGGGCGTCCTACAATACGTTTGCCAATTCGTGGTCTCCTTTCAAAAACACATACTAGTATAATACCTTTTATTGATTCTGCAGCTAATATAGCAATAAAAGTCAGGATTAAAAAAAAAAAAAAAAACTTAAGGAAGTAGGCTACTTTTTTTTTTAATCGGGACCATGCAGTAACAGAACTGGTATTATTTGAAACGCCCCCGAACGATTATGATATAAACTAACTTCCACCTGCGGCTTCGCTCGCGTGGTACCTACCCGGATAAAAAGTAGCCTATGTATTAATCCAGGTAATAAAAGATAAATAATTCAAGTTTCATTAAAATCGGTTTAGTAGACATGTGTCAAAAATATTTAGAGGTCTGTGTAATTCCCCTCTCAATCTGTGGATGTATGCCGTGCATAGTAATACAGTAATAGCTTGTACCTTTATAAGCCACTAGCGGACGCCCGCGGCTTCGCCCGCGTGGACTACTATTTTTTATCCCACGGGAACTATGAAATTTTTTGGGATAAAAAGTAGCCTATGTCCTATTCCCGGTTATTATCTATCTACATTCCAAATTTCATCAAAATCGGTTTAGTAGTTCTGGAGATACGTGGCAACAAACATTCACACACACACACACGGACTTTCGCCTTTATAATATTAGTAGGATTAGTAGGATAATAAAATATTACTAAAGGATCACTACATTTGCGCAAGTCTGTAAAAAACATTCTGCCTCTCACCTGAGCAATGAAGAAAGTTCCGCCGTTTCCAAGTTAACCACGTTAGCAAGTTATAAGTGAGTGCATTATTAATGTACGCCGGGACTGTCACTGCTTAAGTTGGGCCCTTAATCACAATAATAATAGCAATTGAGAAGGTATACAGGGTGGAGTGAGTCTTCCAGAAGACGGTGCAATTAATGAATGAAGGTACCTAGTTGGTTCACGACTGTAGCCTGAAGCCTATTTGGTAATTCAAGGAAATCTAACTCTGCAACAACAGTTAACACTGGCGATGAAGATTTTGGACACCCTGTTTTCTTCAATGATAGAGGCAATTTACACAGATCACGTCCAACAGGAGACTTAAGTACTTCCGATTCTCTTTCTGATTTGTTAGATACTTACTTTGATTTCGATCCCAACTTCCCGAAAGATTTAATTCTATCGGTAGGGTTTGTCTTTGACTATTGAAAACTAGAATCGGACAATTAGGATCATTTGTACTGAAATCAGATACTTTTGATCCTTAACTTGTTTATTTATTGATTCGTAGTAAAAAATAAGTTCGTATGACCTAGTGGCTATATTTAACTCTGGTAACGGAGTTTTTAGGCTCAGCTCGTAATGCCACTTGCGGTCACCCATCCAAAGAGTGTCCGCGTACATCGTTGCTTAACTTCAACGATCAATCAAGAACGTCTCAGCAAGCTACACCGCGAGCGCTTCTATACTCGTAGTTATAATATAACTTCATTTCAATGAAGTTATGATTGAAGAGTCGTGTCTGTCAAGGCAGTGTAGGTTAAAAATTGTCTCGACTTCTAATTACTTATCTATAAACATTTGATGAATCTGTAAATAAAATAGACATTTTGTTCATGTGTTCATAGGAGTCAACGTGAATTTCTATAATATTGACCAAAATTCTGTTTCCCACAAATAATATTCAAGTTACAAAAAAAATCATCAATGTCATTATTGTAGAAGGTACGGTACTTACACGTACAAAAGCTGAATATATTTACATAAATACCTAGCATTTGTACATATAGCTTGTATATAATCAAACACAACACCCCGTACAATGGCAGGAGGCAACCCTTTCCCAAAAGTAATTATCATCGGGACGGGGCAGCAATCAAAAACGTACCAAAAACTGTTTCGCAAGCATCGCTTATTAATATTAGACTAGCTATCGAATTAAAGCTGGCTGTGTTAATCACAAGGCGCCCGAGATGGGATAAAGAGGATGAGGCGAGGCTAAATAAGCACTAGTAGCGCAGACGGTAGCAGAGGTACTTCGATTTTCACGTTATAGTACAATAAAATCGATTGTGGAAGATCTACCTCTAACGGTGTCCAGTAATCTATTTAAAAAAAAAAAAGTTCGTATGAGCAAATGGCTAACTCTGTTGATGGAGTTTTTAGGCTGAGTAAAGGCCTCCGTCATGGCTCAAGTAATCTATTGAAACAAGCGCATTGAAGACAGATAAAGTGCCAATTAAGTGATTTGCAGTTGTCATGTCATTGTTGAAGTAACTAATCAATGCCTTATTATAGAATGATCATCTTCAACAATAATTTAATGCGGAAATGGTGATCCCAAAATTTTTGAGTGAAAACATATATAAGACAATGTTTTTTCTGTAACTGTGGGTTAAATTTGTGTTCATTTTAAATTACACAGACCACAGAACTCAATTACTCCAAGGAAACATAGACTCAGGTCGAAATGATGTCATATCGAGCGAGGTCAGAGGTGGAGAAGTAAAAGCAAGAACGCTCACCCCTGCACCGTGTGGGATACATAGTCAAGTCAAAGTCATGTAGAGAGAGATAGTTGTAGACACTTTAATTACATAACTAGATTCCGCCTATGATTTGGATTATTCAACAATGTAACAATTTAGGTACTACCGTCAAACCATTGGGCTAAAGTTTTTCTCAAAATCCTAGAAACATATTTCTATTTTTTCGTAGTCAGCATAAATTGAGCTCAATGTGTTCGCCGAATATTCGAAACAGTTCTATTTTGTTTATACTTCTGTTGGTACCCTAACCCCACGTAATTTAGCTACGAAGCTTAACCGAAAAAGAGTAATGTAATTTTAATAACAAGCGTTGGGCTACGGGACTATGATAAACTCTCTTTACGAGTGAGAAGGATTAAAAAACTGTGAAAAAGAAAAGGCTGTTGTTTACATCTAAAAACATATTTTTGTATAGACTTGTATTCTTATAATTGGTCTTATATTTCTTTACTTATATTTATTTTTTATTTACTTACCGTTTCTAGACACGACAATTTTTCAGAAATCGTGTTGATAATGAGACTAATTCTAAAATTGATAGAAAATTCAAGACCAATTTTATGAATGCCCTGTGCCTCATCGATCCGCTCGGCAGTCAGCGCAGACCGTTGGTCGTGTCATCGCTACTTACCGCAAATGAACACAATATTTTTACAAAAAGGGGTCAAAACAACAATTCATCTTATTTTCCAGCTCTCTTGAAACTCAGTCGCTTAACTCAGCCAACATTGGCACAGTAATTTGTTAAAGTTAACACACTGAAGAGACCCAAAGTTGGGGTAAAATCGACCAAGTAAACTAGATCTCCGGGAAACTGCTCCGTTTGCACAAAAGGTGAATTTTTCGATGAAAGCGAGAGGGTTGGTAGCTCTCCGTGTGCTGGTAAAGGAAAATGATGATTACAATCATTTATCATTTTAATACGTGCGGTACCCCTTGTTAATACGCCGCCGGGGGAATTAATAGACGTTACATTATTTTCATTGTTAATTTTGTGGGTTTGTTAGGTGTAATTTCGTTTTGCCGGTCAGCGATGCGATGAATTTATAATAATAGTCATGTGTGCGGAGATTGTGTCGAACCGCCAGGGATTGCATTTGTGATTCGGGATCTACCATCCCGGCTCGTCGCTTTATGGAGCGCGCTTGATCACGTTGTTGTAGATACTCGCTGTGTCAAGCTTTTCATTTATCGTATTATTTCGGCTCTACTGTTTTTTCAGACTCTTCAGAATTTGTAGCCATGACGGAGGCCTTGGGCGGCCTAGAAACTTCGCCAACAGAGTTGATCTTGAGCTCATATGAACTTACTTTTAGTGTAGCTAAGGCCGATTTAAGCTAATAGGATGGGTGCTAGTCAAGCCCATTCCATCTCAACAATGCCAAAGGCACTACTGTGCCCCGTTAAGTAATCATAGATCCTGACGCTTTATAAATCATCTACGAAGCTCGGAGGATACTACAATCGCGAGCATTTTCCATTTTTTTTCGTATTTTCGAAGACGTTTAACAGGCAGGCCACGTGCGGAGGTGGCCATATGACAAACCGGCTTGAAATACAGCAAGAACGGGTATCGCTTGCATGTTTTATGTGCATGCGAAATATGTGTTTAGTGGCACAGCGGTTATGTTTTAGGCACGCGCCCGCCGCCTCGCGACTCGAATATCTATAACTAATCTACATTGTAATAGAGGGAAAAAATCGGTACAACGATATATCTGGGAAAAATTATCATGTAGGCCTAACATGCGCAACATCGAGAGAGTATCTCGTAATCTCGATAGGTCGAACTATTTCGACAGTTTAACCCATAGGTTCTCAACGTGGGTGATAATAACGCCCCTTTGTGGGCGTTTGAGACTTTCAGGGGGGCAGTAGGAGACCCAGATAATATTAGGGGGGATTAAGATGGCGTATTAAGATATGGAGAGGGGGGGCTCTTGAAAAAAAATATGCTCAAAGTGGGCGGTGGGCAAAATAAGGTTGAGAAACTATGGTTTAACCGATCGAGATATTCGTTTCTCGCGACTCTCGATGTTTTTAGGCCTTCTGGAGGGGTAGGTAATGTTAGGTACCGTAGAACCCCCGAACTTTGCCTAGTGTAGGTAACTTTGCCTAAATTATAAAAAGTACGATATTTATTTTCCTATCACGACAACATTTATTTTTGTTCGTTATTAGAAACCCAAATCATAAACAGCCAATACTGCACTATTTAACTTTAAAATAATGGCAGCCATTTCGTAGTAGTTGCAAAAAATTTTCGGTGGAAATCGCGCAATTTTTTGACTTGTCCCACAAAATTATGTCATTGTGAGGAACTGGTTTGAGGTACGTCTTTCATATCTTTACAGTAGTTGGCAAATATGATCGGCTTTCGAAACACAATTATCTCATCTAAATACTATGATTATTGACAGAAATATCTGAGAAGGCAAAGTTAGGCGCAATTTTTTGAATAAAGTTTTCCAAACTTTGCCTACCCTAGGGTTGTCAGTTTTAGATTTAACCAACAGAACAAAATGAGGGTTATGAATTTCAAACCACTGCCGTCTGTTTTCTTTTGGTATTTTTAACTAAGAAATTGCTACTTTAGCACCAATAAAAGCGGTTAGATGTTCGTTACTTTTTTTCAATATTTTACTATCCATCTATGTACCTACTTTTATTGTTACGACTTGAAAAAAGTAGTGTAGGACACCCTCTGGCTAGGTGGAGTGATGATTTTCCAAAGATCGCCGCGCCGTGGATGCAACAAGCCATGGACAGGATAAAATGGCGCAGATTGGAGGAGGGCTATGTCCAGCAATGGACTGTATAGGCTGATGATGATGATTACTTTTTTGTGACAGCCCTGACTTTTGGCGCATTTTGTCGGTAAATGATGCCCTAACTTTGCCTGCCATCATATAAAGTTAAATATAATTATTTGGAGTAGTATTGAGAATATAATCTATAAATGGTTCAATATATGATTAAACTGCATTAAAATCTATATGATTTACCAAGTTTTACAGAAAATATGGACCTCAGGCAAAGTTAGGCTCGTTGCCCTAACTTTGCCTACTTTTTTGAAAGCCTCTACTGTCAAGGTTTTCAATGCTGTGAGCCTAGCACACACACACATTGAAAGCCCTTTAGTAATTGGTTGACTTCAGCATGACAGAACCGATTATTTATGATCAGTTTGGCGCAAAATTTAAAAAAAACTCGAAAAAGTAGGCAAAGTTCGGGGGTTCCACGGTAACCTTAGAATTTTTGTCCGTCTATTTTGCGACAGAATCTATTGTTTGGTAATTTTATAGCTCGGAGTACCTAGCATAAATATTTTATTAGTTTATGTAAGTTTTTATCCCGTTTCACTGTTATCTATTAATGAAATTCCACTTGGACGTGGTCGTTTCTAAGCAAATTGATTTTTAACCTTTTCATGTTTTCTTTTCATTGCTAGGTAGGTACCTACTTAGTAAGTTTTTTGGAACAAAAGTTTAACAGGAACCTAATAATAATATAAAGTGTAAACAGATGCTACTAAACTTAGACACTTACCTACCTACTACGCAAGCGAATAGATACCATCCCCTAGGCCCCCCTTAGTAGGTAGATAGGTTTATAGGTACCTACCGGAATTCCAATTCACGCAGACAGCATCCCATTCCTGCCAGGAGGCGTATATGATCGCAGCCGTGTTTCTTCGCTTTTAAATTAAATAAATAATGCATACAATTTGAGCGCAATAAACTTTCGAGGTGTAAGTACCTACCTACGGTTTGCTTGGGCTGAATTTCGCGTTGGTCCAAGGGGAACAATACCTACCAAACGGAGTACGTACCTACCTACACGGTAAAATGACGCTTTACATAGTGAAGGTACAGGTAGGAACCCCTGAAACATCGTATCGTGGACACACACACAAGTTCACACAACATTGTTTTTACCCGGCTGACTGTCAAGTCACAGGGTTATGTAGATCGCGCGTTTCTATGTATGTGGGTGGGTGGATGCGTTCGTTCGTATGTAAGTAATATTCTTTATTACCACGTTTCTCCTAAACGGCTGGATGGATTTTGATGAATGGGGTATCGTTAGAATCGTCTCCATCTCGATTGTGCTCTAGGATACTTTTTATTTCGATAAATCAAATAGTGCGGCTAGAAAATGCAACAATGTGTGAATTTTCAAAATGAAAATCACGCCATCATGTCAAAATCCATGTCAAAATCAAGAGGTTGGTGGACTGATATCAAATATATTTTTTTGAAAAATCTAACATGACATCTTCAAAGACTAAATCGACTTCCAAAATTTTTGAAAAATTATTCTTCGCCCTAAATGTTATTGCTAAACAAAACGCATACTAAAACTTTCTATTTAGTCACAGGCAACGTTTAGAACAAACTGCATCGAAATTGGTTCAGCCATTTAGGAGATATCTCATATTTAAGAAATATCGCACGCATTTAATTTTCATACAGAGTCATCTGTGTGTCAACTGTGACAACAAAGTTTAGGAAAAAGCGCACGGCATCGAACCCTAGATACCTACATAAGTACATAGTAATAAAATTGTAATTTAATTTTGTGATTGTTATGATAATGCTGTTTCCAACTTTTCAGTTCAGCCGGGTTTTTTTTATTTTTGAATGAATTGCTTGTTTGACGAATAGATTTAGAAATACATAGACGCGGGTTTTTATAGTGTAAGTACTAAATAAATAAAATAAAACAAAAGTACCTAGTACCTACCTACTTACCTGCCCACTTACTTAAAATTACTTAGATGTAGTATACTTCACTCTTTTTTTTTGTGAATAGGTAGTAACAGAATACCCAGACCCGAAACCGGCCGGAATCGAACCCGCAACCTTTTTAATTTCAGGCGGGCCTTCGCCCACTTCGCCGTAGAGCTTGTAGGTAGGTACCTACCGGTGTTAATTTTGCCAAGGAGACTTTTTGGCTATGTTACAAGGCCAATAAAATAATGTACATAGGTAAATCACGGATAAAAAATTTAAAATCTCCCCTATCACACATACTACCTGTGTAGGAACCTGTAGGTATAGGTACCTACACATTTTGTTTTAACCAGGGAACGTCAGGTCGGGCTAGTATTGTGAAGAAAGCCTACCCATCATCACCGAGAGATATCTACTCGGTACCCGCCCATATCAAGATAAAAACGGCATATTAGCCGCCCGTAGCCAGCTTAAGGTGTGCTCACAACGGCGTACTACACTAAAGCATTGTCATATTTCCAAGCTCGAGCCATTGAAAAGCAGTGTGGCCGCCCCCTAACGTAGCTGGGCAAAAACGCGAGAATCTGTACATTGGCATTTTCGAGGTGTCCCCAGGTAAAATTGACTGCTACGCAGCTCTTTATAAGTTTTACAGGAGTTGTAACCACATTATCTGATTCATGGTGAAATTGGCATGCCATATTTATTAAAATGTAACGCTTAAAACAACATTATGATATCGAAAATTAATTTTAAAAAATCGCAATTTTAGCCTGTAGTACTGTCCCCTAAACAAAATTCGACCTTTAGCAGCGTTTGGTTAAAAATAATTCCACTAGACTGGCAAACTTTTAGCTATATATTTGAAGTTTAGTGGGTTACCTAGGGTTCTAAATGTACAATTTGCTGCAAAAGCCAGAATTTCTACTAAATAAGTAATATTTAAGCCTGTCCCCGGGATTTGGGCCAACTGGACATGTCCGGATTCTGTTACCGCGTTTTCGAATGATTTTACAGTTTTTTTGTTCCGAGGGGTAGTTATTTTTTTACTTATACAACAACATTGCAACGAGACAGACGTAAAAGTAAAGGAGATGTCCATAGTTTTTAAGCCAAAATATTCAAAACAATTGTTTGATATTCAGCGTCAGTGAGAGGTTGTGTTTTTTCGGGCACTGTCCGGTGAGTATTCAATTTTTTTTTCATGTTTAAAACGTATTTCCAATGCATATTTTTATTTCAAAACTGAAATAAACTATCCAAGATTAACTTAGTGTGAAAAATCGTGTGATAAATATCAGCAATTTGAGATAATTCATATATTTGTGAACAGGTACCCAAGTTCGTTACTTCCGATTCGATACCATAGAGCTGATAATCACGTTAAGCAAGGTTTACATAGCGTACACTTTATTTTATCTATTATTATTTACCCATTATTTTGGTAAACCTACGGCCACCATAGGTATCAAAATTATTCGTTTTGACCTATGTTCCGAAGAAAAAGTGGTTAAATATCAGTAGGTACCACTATTTGAATTTTTTTTTTTGTGACGAAACAAATTATTATGCTTAGTTCCTTTACTTAGTTAAGACTAATTTTCACAAGTTCTAGTTTACTTCTAAAATCATTAATTTCAACGATTTTATAGCTAGTAAATAAAAATTCAAAAAGATTTAGAATTAGGCGCTATGTAAACCTAACCTTAGATGTCTGTCCCCCAAATCCAAGTTACAAAAATGTTAAGTTTGTATTAAAAAGTTTAAAATAAGTGTAGACATTGTTTAGCAAAATGATGTGGTTTCTCAAAATACTCAATATTTAAATAGTTAATTAAGAAAATAGTCAATTTTGGGAATTTTATTAAAACTTTAAAGGCCATTTTAGAGCATAGGTAACGAACTGGAAAGGAAAAGTTGATAAAACTCGTGTATTTCTAAGATATCAAACTGATTTTATACATTTATTATTTAAAAACATGTTCTCTTTCTTTAATAAATAAATTAATAAAATAATTTTGAGTTTTACTATCTTAAAAAACCAAAAACCAGCGGTAACGAATTGGATTAAAATTTCTCCTTACAATAATAAACTTGCTAATTTCTCCTAAAATATCAATTTTACGAGAAAACTTTTTCGTTTGTAGATAGAAGAATAATTATAGATAACATATAAATAAACATTTCAATGAAATTCCACAAAAAAAAAACAAATCACAATTTTGAGAAAGTGTACAGTTTTGCGCGTTTTTGCCCAGCTACTGTTTACACTGCATGAATAGTAAATAGGTGGTCCTGTAAACAGGCTTATAGTAAAGTTTTATTACAGATGTTGAGCCGGGATAGGAACCTGAATTTGCGACCAGCCACGTAAGTAATAAAAACTTTTCGATTTGGGTTGTGGGACTGCCCGATAGCAAGGCAAAATAGGACATGGCTTTACGCCTAATTTTATTGTTACCACCTAATATGAGGATAAAATGTACACATACCACATAAGTACGTAAACATTCTTTGGGGTTTTTTGGCGGGAATTTGAGAAGTCAAGTTTCATTTTTGTTTTATTTTCCAAAACTTGTGTTTCTTCGAATGTTTATGTGTAATAATGGTGGATTATTAACCGTTAAGTGTTCGTGAACGTGCATAAGTGTAGGGAAGTGAAACAAAATTGGTTACCATTGCTTTTCAAGTTCTCCCAAAAAGTCCGTGTTGATGTTTCAGTAAAGCCCCACATCTTTACTGAGGCACAAGGGGAGGGGTGGGATATTATATTTATGTATTGTAATATGTATATATATATCTTATTTATCTATAAACTTGAAGTTTATTTAATTACTTGACACTGGCTGAATGCACAAGCCGTGCGAAGCCAAAATAAAGAGAGAAAAAAAAAACATTCTTTGGCAGATTTAATCCTTCTCTTCTTCATCACTATGATTTGCCCCTGGAATCTGGTTCTGGAATTTTTGGAAACGACGTGCACTCTAAAGTTTTAGAACAACTAGCGTCATCTAGCGGCTTGAGACCAAATCAATAACGGTTACAAAAGCGACATCTATACATCGAAGAGAGAAGCGATTGTTTGCTCCCCAGAAACTCGCAACAAAAAGCAATTTTTTTAAAACTATACACAGTACAATAACCAAATACATAATTTCTTTCTAGAATTTAGAGACTATTATGTATCGTTTAGAATAAAACTAATGATAAAAAACTCACCAGTTTTTGACATCATTGCCATTTTTAATTGACACAATCACGCTGACACTGACGTTGACAGTAAATTATTTATTGTTTGATAACATGACGTTCGATTTTATGTACATACAATTGTCATTGTCAGTGCCTGTCTATTGCATTGGTGGCTTGGCTCATTTTTCGTTCGTGTTGTGTATTTGTTTTTCAATTTTCAATTTACATGGCAGATTCTAGCTAAAATTTTTTTCATTACAATGTATAAATGCGTTCTGCTAGTGTTTCTTGGAGCCTGCATCTTATCTGTATCTGTAAGTAGAATAATTGCCTAAAAATAAGCAGTTTTATTCTAAATTTCAGAAAATGTATTGTAGTTTATTTTTTGTATTGTAGTTTTTGTCACGTCATATTTTTACCCTAATTCCACCAGCTCCAAAATATACTTTGATCCCATGACTTTATACACTTCTATGTCTACACTTCTTACAATGGATCTAGGCATTCGTAAAATTAGCCGTTTCGCTGCGCAGTAGAAAATTTTGTATGAAAAAGTTGCAATGTTTTGTGTATTTCAATTAATCTTAGGGAGTGGGGCTCACTACGTTTTTCGTAGGGCGTTTTTTAGCAGCGTGTTATGTGTCCACACCAATTACAAACATAGTAAGCACTCTTATGATGAATGCATTCAATCTGTGATCTGAATATTCAATTCATTGCTATTCTGATCCATGGTCACAGTACCTTTATTGTACTCTTGTTATTGCAAATTGTTATCAATCCCAACAATGTAACTGATTGAATGCAATTTTTTCAATTGGTAACATCTCATACAGAATACTTGATAGTTTACTGAGCCCACTATCATCATCATTCAAAGCAGATGGTAGTTAGACTCTAACTGCTCCATCTGAGAAAGAGGAAATTTTATCATCCAACTGAAATTTTAACATCCTCTTTATATAAAAATCAATTAAGAAAACTGCTGGACTAAACTGGCTTCAATAGCACAAGGTCGGGATAAACGGCTGGGCTTTTTTTGCAGGGTCAGTATGAAGACAAGCGATGCAAGTGCGTATGTCCTTGTATATCGGCCGTGCTGAACAACACTGGAGCTACGGGCTGTCCGCCTTTCATTGACAATGTGCCACCAAACAAGTGGTAGGTCACACTTACCGATCCTGCCTATACAAATAATTAAATCATAAAAATACCCAAAGTCTTGATCATACACAAAGGTTCTCTGTTGCATCAGCACAAATAATATCATCATTCAAAACTATCAGTGACATAAATCAATGAATATTTAAGTCATTTTTTCTTCACGTTATGTGCGAAATTAAAATCAGTAATAGAGCAGGGCAAAGCATCTGTTAGCTTATATTTTGATTATAACTCCACAGGTACAGCAGTTATTATATAAAATTTTTAAACTGAAAATGTTCATCAGTTTTTGTCACTGACTACAAGGGAAAATCTTAGTTAGTCCATTCTTCATTTCTGGGTAATGCATTGTTTTGTTACAATTCCTTATCAAATGTGGTTATTCTAGGAATCTAGATGATTTATAGCATCGGGAAATAGCATAAGAGTATACATTATACTTAAGACACCTAAATGATAATCTCGGCTCAAATGCCTTATCCGCATAAGGGTATGGTCAATTCGTGAATACTTTTCAGTAACTGCCTCGGCGTGATCCTTCCGCGCATCGGAGATAAGCTGCAGAACAGGGAGCAAGAGTTCTGCCCTCATTGCGAGTGCAAATATGAGAACAGAAACACCACTATTATCAAGGTAACTAGAATACCGTATGGTATGTGCTAATTAAAAAAACAATATCGTCGTATGATCCCAATGTTAACAGTCTTACTCGTTTTTCTTTCCTATACTAACGTAACACAAATAATCCCGCAGTTCAGTTGGTCAGGTCGCATTGCGCTAAATTTGCTAAAATACCTCGTAGCACATGTTCAAAATAAAAAAAATTCCCGTTGGACTTGAGGTGTCCATTAAATCTGACTCAAATATAAACTTTTTATTTGTCTTATTTGCTATTCTAGTAGGGCTGATGGTAAATTTTCTCATGATCTTTTTCTTCACCTTTGTGATCATGGGTGCAATGCATAGGTGACATGTGAGAGAAGAATTTGCTTTGGATCAAAAGTGTATACGGTAATAAGGTTTTTAATCCTTCTCAGGTGGTAGTGATCATCGTTATCTGGGTGATAATGCTTCTCGTAGTGTACATGGGTTTCCTGATCTGTCTGGATCCACTCATCAACAAGCGTGCCAAAGCTTCCTATCAGGAACATACCAATGAAGATGTAAGTACTTTCTTAGGTCAAGTTTTATCTTATTTATTATAGAACAAGAATCCTGTATTCCAGCGAAAACGAAGCAGAATCACGATTGTATGCCCAAACGCAGTGAACAGGAGGCACTTTTAAAACCAATTTGTCAATTTCCAACATCTTGCTAAAGTGATTATTCCGTATGTGACGGAATGCAAAGCTATATTGATTGTATTTAAACATTGTTTTCACCTTGACTTTAATATTATACTTTATCAATCGTGCGAACCTGTACACACAAAAACCTATCAGATTAAACATTATAAAGATTTAATTGCATAGCTCTTAAGCCTTGACCAAACCAAAGCGTTCAGCTAACGTCCGCGGCGCATCGTGACACCGATGATGACAATCGGTGTCACGATGCGTCCTCTGATTGGACAACAACTGATCGCCACCTTGCACGCCACCGCGGACGTTAGCTGAACGCTTTGGTTTGGTCAAGGCTTTATACTTTAGACTTTATTGATATCTAAAAAACTTCGATTTCGTCACTGACTCACTGATTACTTTTTCAGGACGAGGGATCAACAAGCGGCCCGTCTACACAAATGCGTGCGAGCGGTAACGTACTGAACCGCGTCACGCACCAACAGGACAAGTGGAAGCGTCAAGTGCGGGAGCAACGTCGCAACATCTACGACAGACATACCATGCTCAACTAGCCTGCATCAGATACAGAGGATAGAGTATAGTCTGGCAAAAAATAATAGACATAAATGGGGGCGCCACTGTGCAAGCTAAATACGCGAAATAGGTCAATTCTCTTTTAGAAGGAAATTATTACTTCGGTACCTGTACCATAGACAAGAAACCTGTACTTTACCATAGATTAGTAGAGAAAGGGTTTCCATTGTAATGAAATTTTAGTTGCCGTTTCTACCCGTTTTGGCCAGACTATAAAGAGATGTAGAAACTAGGAACCACATAGGAATCGAGATAGAAGCAAAAAGTTCGTTGATTTGTATGGAAAACTACCTTGTAACATTTTGCGAAGGTACTTTGACGAACGCTACTCAGTTGACAGTTTGGAGCGCTTATTTTTACATTGCTGGTTTTCAATGCTCGCCAAGTCTGGCGCGTCAAATTAAAGCATTGGAAAATAGCATTGTACACACAATCACCCGCTAATGTTTTGGCGTAGTTACCGATGAAAGGAAAGCTTAATCCAGTTTGGTAAAATCCAGCCTTAAACGTATCCATTAGGCTCTCTCATTCATTTTGATTGAATCTAGTAAAGCAGTCTTCAATCCTCAAAACTCTATAATGCTAAGTTCATTCACACTCTTCATTTTAAGTAAGTATAACTCATTCACCTAAATGTTTCCTATTGTATCATTGTTAAAAATCATGTATAAAGGTCTGTAAGAATTACTGAATAAATTACTAATACATTATAGAGTAGTGTTTTTCTTAGATTTAAAAAGTATAATCTTGAGCGTTTTGGCTAACGATATTTGTGTGCCTACAATGAAGTGTAGGCATAAATCTACTGTAATAAAAATGTAAAGGCCTAAGTTAGCTTTGCCTAGATTTCTATTCCTTGTGTTATGGATTTATTGTTGTTCAGATAAAAACCGTGCCGCTGTGTGGTGGGGTGGGTAATACTAAAATAAGTATTCTATTCTCTTAGAAAAAACTTTAATTCCTCAAAATGAAAGCAACATATAATAGAAGCAAAATCATGATTTTATGAAGCAACATTCATTAATCAAGATCACTGACAGAATGGACACGACTACGGGTGCCCTTACACATTTAAGGGCAGAAGGAAAAAAAAACAGTTACAGGCTTTCAATAAAACATTACAGAATTCATTAAAAATTATATAAATATATTGCAATAAACACACAGTGCGCTAAAGAGACAGTCAATATAATTATTATTATAGTTTAATTATGCTCGTCACTTATAAAAAAATAAAATTTAAATATCAATTACAAATGTGTTGTTAAATTGTTATTTTCATTCGTATCTTTATCGCACTGTGTGCAAGAGAAACAAACAAATTTATCTTTCATGTGTAAGAAGGTGTTAAAAGTTTAATTCTTATGATATAAAAAAAATCTATGCATTTTTAAACAAATGCTTTACAAAAGATCATTGGAGGTATTTTACTTCCAATAATCGTTTAAAATCTAAATATTATATAAAATTACACTTAGAAATGCACCTGTACGCCTGTAAAAAATGATAATATTTTGTAATATATTTTATTGTGATGTTTATGTTATTCTAAGACAAAGATAATGGTCACCTCTAGGTTTCGGTTCTGTGCTGTCTGTTAAATTGAGCTAGACATGCGCACGAGTTTACTATCACTCACAAGCTGACATGTGTTCGTCTTGGTGACTTGTCCTCATCATTTTCAGAAACATTTTGAACTCACTTATTAAAATTCATAAATTAATATCGGTGATGCTAATAATTGTATAATTTATAAAATTTGCTATAAAATATTTAATTTAAATTCGAATCACGGATAGTTGTAGGCAAAACATTTCAAACGACAATATAACTTATAAACAAATTAACATAAGTAATAAATAATCTGTCACTCTAGTACAAAATATTATATCTTAAAAATAAATTTCACTTTCTTAAAGTAACTAGAGTCTAAACTTCCGACTCTAGATTAATTTATTTAAAATAAGCTACGTTATCACGATGATTCTTATGCAAAAATATTTACATTGAAATGAACGAAAACGGAAAGAAAATCTAAAAGCCGTTTTACTCGAGATACATTGATTACATTATTACGGGGGTATAGATCTGTGTCATCTAAAACGATGACAAGAGGCGTCATTATCTACAATTTCTACAAAATCCGAGTCCGCGCTAATTTTTGCTATTTGAGATCGCGTTTCATTACGTAGCTATACATTTTGGTTGGCTTAGAAAGATTTTAAGTATTCATCTTTAATGAAACCAATAAAAATCGAGGAACTCAAAAGATAAATAAATTAAAATTTAGTTGTTTCAGTTTTGAAACAACATGATCACAAGCAACCTAGAAACTAATAAACACATAATTATGTACAAACACCAGGCGTGGAGTTGCATTTCTCAGTTACGTCTATATTAAATTTACAGCCTTATATCACCAGCCTTAGTGGACGCTCCCGACTATTAGCTACGACTTTCTTTGAGGCTTTTGTCGATGGGGTGTGTGTGGGCTGGTTTAGCATCGAATTTATAGCTCTGACAGCGCATCAACTCTATAATTACTCTATATTTAATTAATTAAAATGTGTTATATCAAAATATATAACACATTTTAAAATGTATTTATGACGTAGCGCAATTTACAATCATCTTATTGGACAGTATGATGTATTTCAACAATTTTTAAATACAAATACCAAATATTGCACCTGGGTAGGCATTTCACGAAATTAGTTCAGTATATTTCATATTATTTAAGTGTGTTGAAACTGAGAGCCAATGGCCGAAAGCTTAAGTACACAAAAATAATGCGTATATGAACGCGCTACATCAAACAGCTACTTCGGTGAAATATAACAAAATCGATTGTAACAAGAACTGAAAATGTAATAGTTGTAAAAGATTATCGAACGAATACAAATAGATAATAATATTACTAGGAAAATGATCATACTGCCCAATAAAAAGAGCTATGAATATCGATTTATAAAGGCTGATTTGACTTGACTTGGATCACAAAGCTTTGTAATAGATTTTTGTGAAATTAAGAACATTTTCTTTTACGCGTTTCAAGAGGAAACGTCTACATTGGCTTCATTTATTTGTGATCCAGTGTACAAAAAGATTGCTCGCTGTGTACTCAAGTGACACACCTCGGGAATAAAACTCGCGAGGAGACTATCGAGCTCACAGCTAGTACAGTTATTAGTGTCACTATCGTTGGTTGATAAAATTATGTCTTCAAATATTCCAATTCACAAATCAAAAGCGCCTAATAGGTGCTCGAGTCAACAAGTGATACATAATCGAAAATAAATATATAAGTAATTTTGACGACAGTTCGAAAATAAATAACAACGATAGAGACACGATAAAATAGACACGAAAATATTTGAATTTCACTTACATACATAGTCGTACATCCATGGGTATAAGTTTTACAAGCATTGACAGACTCCTAATAGTTTAAAAAAATATACACATTTAGAAGGACAACAATCCTACACTACTCCGATAAGACTTACCTGCACATCGAAACGCGACGAACCAGGAACAAAACGTAGTGGAAAGTTCAGTGTCGCAGAGGCCGATTGTACCACTACTATTTTAGAACCTGGTCGGTCGGGTTGTCAATCAAAATTTTCAATTCTGAGTCAAGTCTGGTACTGGAAAAGATTACAACGCTCTTCTCAGTACCACACGCAGTCAAATCGGTATTTAATCACACATAATGGTAATGGGTTGAACCCGTACACAGCGCTAAGCGTATAATGAGGCTAAAACATCAATTGTGATTCTAAATGATCGCAAACGATTTACGCTAAGTTAATTGAGTTGTCAGAATTTTATTCATATATTGATACAATACATTTTCGTCATAATACCCGGCTACTAGCGCTTCAGTCGGGACCGTGAGTTGAGTCATTTATGGTGTAAAATTTAACGATCTTTTATTACAGATCAAGTGATGTTCGTTCTAATAAAAAAATATAAATATGTACATGTCAATAATAAAACCACAATTAAAATATAAAAGCAATCCTTTCAATAATAATATTGTAATGGTGACATTCGGCAAAATGTTCGCATTGTGCGACAAAAACAGCCAATGATTATCATAGGATAGAGTCGCACAACGCGAGCCTATGTCAGAATGCATAGATGCAGAATATAAGCTAACTGTTCGGGTACAACGGAGCTGATGTTTGAATTTGAATTGGATTTATTGTTGGGCGGCGCGAAGAGCCGCGTCCACGTCAGTATCAGCTTTGGAGAACTCGGTGGAGATACGTTTCTCGAGAGCTTTCAGCTCCTTCTCCAACTCTTGCTACAAAGGGAATAAGCTTTTGAGAAACAAAACACGAAAGTTTTTAAGGAAAAACAGGGCCATTCTACAAAATAGGTAATATCCCCAGACCACAGATCGCTGGTACAGGATCCTGGGACACTCTGTATGTAATGCTGCGAATACACGCTGGGCCAGCCTAAGCTAGCGCGAGTGAAGGCGAGTCGACGCAAGGCGAGTGGTACCATCCACACGCTTGGCGAGTCGACGCAAATCAATGTAAGTTGGCGCTCGTGTTCACTCGGCCAGCTAGGCGAGAGATGGCAATGCGAGGCGAGTGGTGCTGCCCATACGTTGGCACTCGCGTTCACTCGGCGTGCCTAGGCCAGCGTGTGTACGGGCTTTAAGGCATAAACGCAAAAAGGTACTCACATCGTCACGTTTCTCGTTAGCAGTGCGCAGTTTAGGCTTCATGCGCTCCAAGCCATGGTGCATCATCTGAAACGAAGGTACTATTATAACTTCTGAAAAGTCTGAAGATTCTGAGGCGGTCCGGAGTTTACCGGGTCAGCTCTTGCTGTATTTGAACAAACTAATCAAAAAGCATAGACTGTGTGTAAACGCATTTGTATATCTAAATAAATAAAATAAATAATGCTGGACATTTCACACAGCATCATGTAGCCCCAAGCTAAGCAGAGCTTGTGTTATGGGAACCACATGACTCATATACTACTTAATTAGATTATTTTTTAAATACATACATTATATACATAGAAAACACCCAGAGCCGAGACAAATATTTGCAGATCATACAAACATATTTCGTCCCGCGGCGGGGATCGAACCCGCAACCTCCTGCGTCACAGGCGGACCTTCACCCACTGCGCCACAGAGGTCGCCAAAGCCAATCTAATAAGTAAAGTTTAATCATGTACACTTCTTCCAACGGATCTTGGCATTCGTAAAGTTAGCCGTTTCAATGCGCAGTGCAACTTTTTCATAGAAATTTTTTTAATGCGCAGCGAAAAGACTAACTTCACGAATGCTTAGATCCATTGTGACAACTATCAAAGGTATGCCAGATGCTCGGACTATATTGTCTTCATTTGAAAATGAAAAATTTTATCAAAATTTTCAATTCCGACGGGATACGAACCCACAATGATACAAGCGATCCTCCTTTAGCCGGAGTGCCTTTACCAATTCGGCCACGGAACCTTTGACGCCAGAGTTGAAAATCATGATAAGCAGTGAGTTAACTTAGCAGTTATCCTGTAGATGGCGCTCATCGATGCTATAATCGATAGTATGGTCTTATCATGATTTTCAACTCTGGCGTCAGAGGTTCCGTGGCCAAATTGGTAAAGGCACTCCGGCTAAAGGAGGATCGCTTGTATCATTGCGGGTTCGTATCCCGTCGGAATTGAAAATTTTGATAAGATTTTTCATTTTCAAATGTAAATACCCAAGTGTGGATTAAAACTATAACAAATAAAAAAATTATATTGTCTTCGACTACCACAGGAACAGTGGCGTGAAAGGAGGCCCATACTCAGCGATGGGTGGGCTCATTAGATATAAATGTAATGTAAACTTACATCACCATTCGTTGGCGGCATACTAATCGGCATATTGTTCGCCATTTCCATACCGATCGGCATATTGCCAGTCATCTCCATACCGATTGGCATATTGCCAGCCATCTCCATGCCAATAGGCATATTATTCTGCATGTCTATACCAATTGGCATATTCTTGCCCATTTCCAAGCCAATAGGCATATTCTTCGGTATATCCATACCAATAGGCATATTGATATCTCTACCCATCGGGTTCCCAATGGGCATATTCTTGGGCATTTCCATTCCGATAGGGATGTTGTTACCCATGTCCATTCCGATGGCCATGTTGTTTTTCATCTCGCGGCCGATGGGCACATTCTTGGGCATTTCAATGCCGATCGGTATGCTCTTTCCGATCTCCATTCCGATCGGCAAGTTCTTCGCTCTTTCATCGAACTTGAACATTGGTGGGCATTTCACCTGAAAATTCATTTTGTCATTAAAAACTAAACAAAATGATGGATAAAAAAATGATGGAAACTAAACTGTTTGTAAAGAAGATGCTAAAAATTGTAGTAATACTAATTATAAAACAGTTTCGTATTTTATCAAAAGGCTGCTCGCGACACCCACGTTTGGGATCAAATCTTCCGTATCTTTTCTCTCATAGTCATGAACACATACATAAAATCAAGTGATCAATACATACATAGAATCACACCTCTTTCTCATAAGTAGGCAAAGACCATAGATTTACTTCATCATCTTGCATTTTCCTTCATTTCCCTCTGCCGTCGTCCCAGCACTAACTTTTTACTCATGTCATCTTTCAAACAATTCATACATCTAAATTTCATCTTAATTTACATGTAAACGTATTAACGGAAGAGCGAGATTCCCTAGCACAGGTATTTTTATACTTAAAAGGGCATCTCAAACCCATGAAATTTAAATTTTAGATTCATCATCATCATCATCATCATCAGCCCTTCTCATCCCACTGCTGGGTATAGGCCTCTCTTCGCTTTTGCCATTCGCCTTTGTCCTAATTTTTGATTAAGTTGAAGAAATAAACATTGTATGTATTCCAACGATGTCACGGTGAATAATCTGGGTATTTAAAAGTCTAGCTTACCGTATTGTTGGCCGGCCAGGTCTCTTGTGGCTGGGTATGTGTTATCCCCAGCGGACGGGACACCGAGATTCCGAACGAAAGAGTGTCAAAATGCATCTCCGGACCATCTGTAAACGAGGTTGAAATGAACTAGGAGTTTATTTTATCATCTTGTGGTAAGCTTCAAAGGTTTCATAGTAGAGGTTTCATACGATTTCATATAAAGAATTCTATCGATTCGTTCGGTGCACTCGGTGCGGATAGGTGTGCGACCACCTTAATACACCCTAGAGCAAATCGACTATTATTATCAATATGAGCTACTCCCTTCCTACTGTGCGCTAATGTGGTCCATTGTGGACAGTATGAGTCAAATCGACTATAGAATGCAGAATTAGGGACTTTATATTTAACACAACAAAACATTATATCATCTTTTACCATTTTTAACTACATATTTCAAAGCATTCTTCATAAAAATCAATTTGTCGAAAGTAATCTGACTTATCGAGTGAATTAAAATAGCCCTGCAGTCCTGCCCCCTGATTGTCTATCTTAGATAGGTCTAAAATCTCATCTAAAATCTAAATTGGTCTAAAACTGCCAAATATGACAGGTGACCGCTCACTTTCACCTCAAAGAGACCGAACGCGACAAAAGATACCTACGTTATGGTTTTGACAGTTTGAGCTCAATTTGATTAGACAATCAGCACGCAGACATAAGCAGACACTTCTTTTTTTGTATGAGCAAGTGGTCAACTCTGGTGACGGAGTTTTTAGTTTTCTTTTTTTTTTTAGTTTTTTTAGCAGACACTTACTCTCATCGATGTACGGCTGCTGAGGATACTCCATGCCGGAGTAGTCATGAGTCGGGACGGGACGGATGCCGCTGCCCATGCCTTGGTACTGCGACATTTCGTCGTTGTTGATGCGCCCGCTACGACAGAACAGAATGCCGTGAATATCTTACAGAATTGCTGGGTAATACTGATTGGTAAATAATAAAATAATATTTTTTTAATAATAATAATAATAATACTGAACATTTCACACAGCATCATGTAGCCCCAAAGTAAGCAGAGCTTGTGTTTGGGAACCACATGACGGATATACTACTTAATATACTTTTTTGTAAATACATTAAATTGTTATAGGTACATAGAAAACACTCAGACCCGAGAAAAACATTTGCTAATCATACAAAAATCATCTTCACCGCGGGGGCGAGGATCGAATCCGCAACCTCATGCGTCTCAGACGCATGAGGTTGCGGGTTCGTCGCATAGGAATTTAACAATTAATAAAGTTATGACAACGGGCATATGCACTAGCTTAAAAAAAAATTAGACACCCTATTTTATAAGCACAAAGTTAATTCATTTTTTCTTGCTGCTGAGCAAAAGTTCGATAATAACTTGATTTCTAAAGCTTGTTATAGCTCAAAAGTTTCTTGTTAGTTACGTGATTTTATTCGTCAAGGTTTCATTTTATAGTTACGGTATTTATTTCGTGTCACCCTTGCCGCCATATCGCCAAGGAAAATCGAATTAAGATTACAATGAAATAAATTAACAAACTCGTTGGGTGACGACATACAACGCATAGCACGTAAAACAGAGATCCATTCTTTTTAGTCTCGGCACAAAGATTTGAAAAATTTCCACGGGATTGAAGGAATAGGAGAGACTACTCTCTCCGCGAAACATGAAATCTAAACAAACATTATGCAATAGCATTTTCGCATAGCTTTGTATTGAAAATTACACGTGCTAGGCAGTACAATCAATGTTTTATAGTTCCATGACATTACTCTAACTCTATTGACTACTCGCAAAGCGCAATTGCAACAATAAGCGCATTCTGTAATCGATTTTCGAAACAGAATGCGTGATTGGTAACAAAGAAAGTTTACATTGATCGTTGGGCGCGGTCACAATTTGGTTGGACGACCGCAAGTGGCATTACGAGCAGAGCGTTTCCGTACTTCGAAGGGCACGTTAAATTGAGGGTTTATAAATCACTAGCTGCTGCCCGCGGCTTCGCTCGCGTGGTACCCGGATAAAAAGTAGCCTATGTTACTCTCCAGCCCTCCAACTATCTCCACACAAAAAATCACGTCAATCCATCGCTCTGTTTTGACGTGAAAGCAGGACAAATAAACAAACAAATAAGCACACTTTCACATTTATAATATGGGTACGGATTAAGCAATACGAAGGCCTTTAGGAGGCCTAAAAAACTCCGTCTCAAGAGTCGGCCACTAGCTCATACGAACTTACTTTTTTAAAGCAATGTCTTTAGTATCACTGTTTTAATACACCAGAAAAGCATAACGGCGTGGTTTCTCTGGCTGACAAGTCTTCGGTTATGCTCTTGCCGAGTTAGATTTGAAGCTGAGAAAGTTTAGTGGTATAGAATAGTACAGTTGTCACAATGGATCTAGACATTCGTGAAGTTAGGCTTTTCGCTGCGCAGTAGAAAATTTTCTATGAAAAAGATAGATAGATAGATAGATAGATAACACTTTATTGTTTACCACAAAGAAACCTTAAGTATAAATTATCTAAACATAGGTAAAAACAATTGGCGGCCTTATCGCTTAAAGCGATCTCTTCCAGGCAACCTAGTTGCACTGCGCATCGAAACGGCTAACTTCACGAATGCCAAGATCCGTTGGAAGTAGTGTAACTTACGCATCAATCGGCGCCATGTAAGGGTAGGCAGGACGCTCGACATAGCGCGGGTAGTAGCGACCAGGCGGCGGCAGCATCGTGTTAACATTGCCGTTCTGGTGATTACTCTGGGTTGTCCTAGCAATGTTGTCAGTCCCACCGTGCAACAGGGCGTTGGCGTACGATCTGGAAGTTAAGAATTATGATTTCGTATGTGTCTATAATAACAAGAGGCAGTTTATAGAAAAAAACTAAAAACCCGACTGAGGTGTAAAATATTTCAAGTTTATGATTTGTAACTCCAAACTTATTTGCGTGAAGTTTTGCGTCATTTCATTTGATAGATAAATACTTACGCCACATAGTTGTCAGCGGACACATTCGGCGGGGGATGGTCGAACGGCGGCTCGCGGGCGCGTTCGTACGACTGCTCGCGCGTGATGTCGTACTGCTCGCGTGTGATGTCGTACGGCGGCTCGCGAGCGCGCTCGTACGACTGCTCGCGAGAGATGTCATAGGGCTGCTCGCGGGCTATGTCATACGGTTGCTCGCGATGCTCGTAGGAACGTTCGCGCTGGTGTTCGTATGTTGGCTCGCGGGTCAGCTCGAAGACTTTCTCGCGCTCGTGCTCGTACGGTTGCTCGCGATCCATCGCCTCGACGCCGACCATTGGCCGGCGGGGGGAGGGAGAGATCTGCTGTTGCATCGCTGAAAATAAAGAACAAAAGCATTTTCAAGTCACTCAATAAAACTAATATTCCCAGTCATTCCGCAGGTAACAGCTTCGAGTATCGTATACCACAACATCTAACCCGGAACATTCAGAGGAAAAATGCCCCGTTAAAGATGTGAATGGGAAGACCTAGGCGAACATACCTGGACCTGAAATTGGTTATATTTTAGAGAAAGGCCAGGTTAAAAGTACCCTAAGCTGGCGAGCTTGTATGAAAAATGTGATGAGAGTAAATGAGGCAAAAGAGGTGTGTCAGGATCGTAGCAAGTGGAAATCCGCGGTCACTGCCTACCCATATGGGAAAGAGGCGTGATTTTATGTATGTATGTAAAGATGTGAACCCAGATACGGTCATTATACCACTTATATCGGTAATAGTTGAGTAACTTGCATAGGTAAAGCGACCATGCGTCGCCCTTACTTGCCTACCCCCTATGGGATAGGAAGAAGACCCAACTACTTACGTGGCATGTTATAGTTATGCTCCATGTTCGGCAGCGGCGGCGGCGGCACAGAGAAGCGCTGGTAGATGGGACGGGTGACGGCAATCACTGGCTGCATCAAGAATTGACTGTTCACCGCAGAGTTGATGCGGCGGTAACTGCAAGTGAAAGAATTAAGTATGAGCAAGTGACCAACTCTGGTGACGGGGTTTTTAGGCCGCCTAAAGGCCTCCGTCATGGCGTCATGGCTATGAATAATTACCGTACACTGTGGCCTTGGTCTCGTCGTCGTGTTTGCGCGTGTGACGCGTCCCTAGCTCAAAGTCAGCCCCTCGCCAGCCCAAATTCAGTCACGCGGTGAGGAAGCCGCAGGGGGGGGGACGACGACGACGACGACATTGGCCATTCTATACGTAGTGTTATGTATTATCTATTCTATGGCTTAACTCACCGTTCCAGTTCCTCTTCAGAATGGGCATAGGTGCAATTGTTGCCGCGCGGACAGTAGGTGCGCGTCTGGGCATCGCGGCACATGGCCACCTTATACCTTCCAGGAAGACCTTGCATGTTTGTAGATTGAGCTGCAAGGGAATCACAAGTTAAAATAAATAATACTATAATAGGTCAATACTGAGGGATCTATCAAACAGAGAGCGGTCACGCGGTCGAGCGTTCTGCGTTCGAGCGTGCAATTGCTTACGAACCCCGTTGTTCTACTTGACCGCCGCGGTCAGAATGCCTCCTGTGTGAGTATATCTATGTAACGCAATAGAATACAAAGAACGCAAAACTAACCGCTTGAACGCTTGACCGCGTGACCGCTCTCCTTTTGGATCGCTCTCAATTTTGGATGTTAGACTAATCCAGAACTTTTACAAATCGAAAAGTCGTAGTTCAGCTTATGGTGAAAAGCATAAAATATTTCACCAACATAGGTCGAATAGGGAACATGCAATCGTAATATTTTTCAATATTTTGAGTCTTAAATGCAAAAAAAACATAAAAGAAGACCCAGTGCAACGTTTTTATTTTAGTTAGTATTGATTTTTAACAATTATTACGAATTATAAGTACGTGAAACGGAACGTATTTCAATACACCAATCAGCGTCGAGTAGCATCAGTGACGTAAAAATCTTCTCAATTAGGGATGTGACCCTTTATACTGATGAATGTGCTATCGATAACTTTAATGGTTATGATTACTAATCATAAACATAAGCAACACAAAAAGCCTGAAATATATATATTTAGTCAGAAACAAGGATCGTTCGCGATTCATCTAAAATGCAATTTGCCTTTGTAGCAATATGCCTGACATGAATATCTAAAAAGTAATATGCCTGATGATAAGTTAAATGCATTATTCTCATAATTTTTCGCCTAAGATTTGAAACACATAAGACGCAATATGCCTGAATGGCAATTTATTTTAAACTCAGTTTGCCCGAGTTGTACAGTACAGTGTCTAAAACGCAATTTGCCTTTGTAGCAAAGTGCCTAACATGAATGTCTAAAAATTAATATGCCTGATATAAATGCATTAATTTCATAATGCCTAAGATTTTTCATCATAATCAGTTCAAGTGAAAGCTATTGAAGAGATCTTCATTTAAAGTGACAGCTGTCAAACTTCAAACGGCCATATCTCGAAAACTACTCATCCTCGATTCTTCTTTCTAAGCTCAAATGAAAGCTATGACCTAGATCTACATTTTCAATGACAGCTGTCAAAATGACATCTATCATCTAAAATGTAGATCTTGGTCATAGCTTTCATTTGAACTAAGAAAGGGAAGTCTAGGACGAGTAGTTACCGAGATATGGCCGTTTGAAGTTTGACAGCTGTCACTTTAAATGAAGATCTCTTCAATAGCTTTCATTTGAACTAAGAACGGGAGTTTCCGAGATAAGGCCTTTTGAACACACACTAAAAAAATATGTAGAAAATGACACTAGATGTAAAATATGACAGATTATGTCAAAAGTGGCAAAAAAACATCTGTTGTTTTTAATCTGTCAATTTTGACAATTAGTGTCATTTTTTATTTAATCTGTCATTTTTGACATCTTTTCTCATAGGTAATAACATCTAGTGTCATTTTTGACATGATCTGTCATTTTTTATATAATTTGTAATTTTTCCCGGTCTTTATCTATTCTATATTTTAAATTTCAGCCAAATCGGTTCAGGGGTTGTCAAGCGGAAAAAAATACATCCAAACATCCATCCATCCAAACTTTTGCATTTTATATTAGTGTGATGATAATCAATAAATTAATGAACAAAATCGCCTAACTAACCACTAAGATCTTTGCTCGCTTCGCTCGCTCACTCGCTCTAATATTTTTCAAATATTTAGAATATAATATAACTTTATTGTACTGTACCTACACCATAAAAAGAAAACACAATAAGAAAAAGAACCATTATTTTAAACAGTGATACAATTTACGATTTTTTTTTATTTTATTTGTTTGTGTAAATAATTTACTTTGATTGTGAACTTTGATTGTGTAAATAAGGAAAGAAAGATAAGAAAAGCTTTTTATTTCGACCACCACAAATATAACCTGACGTGCTACCGATCGTTACACATCAATTGGTAGGTAATAGTAGATTTCGATACATTCGTCTTGTGGCACATCCCTAAGCGAATAGCTATGTTTAGTGGACCATGAATAATAGCCATTGTATTATCAATCTTATGTCTTGTAGATAAAGACTAACAGAATTGATAACGGTAGATAACGCCATCTCGCGACAAGTAGCTGAATAAAAATATTTCGCAAAACGCCATCTCTTGACAGGTAGACTTTCATTTTAATTTATTATTATTTTATTAAGTTTAGAACCATGTTCCGATGGCTATAGGGTTTATTATCAATAAAATTAGTTTTATAGTTTTAGGTCCTTTTTAACGTTCTCCTCGACATGAGTGACGTCATCGTAACTGTACATCCGTTTGCGCGCGAAAATTTAAACGGTCAGTTTGAAACCGCAATTTTTTACATTAAAATAAAGTATTTTAATTTTTTTTTAAACTCGTGGTCTATTCTACATAAAATTCATTCAAATGAAAGCAAAAATAAAAATAATGCAGGTTCCCTATTACGTAGCACGATATTTTGTTTTTAGTTTTAACATAACATAACGCGTTGCAATATTTGCCATCCGGAATATCGTATCGATCTACAAATAAAATGTTCTAGATTATTGCCTACCTGCTGATTTAACATGCGCAACGTGACATTTACTCGACTCGTTTTCTCGTGCAGAATCGAGTTACGAGTATCTCGTAATGTCAACCTGCGCTAACATGGCAGCATAAATACCTAAAGAACTTAATTTTTTTATTTGTTACAGTGTTAAACCACACTTAGGTATTTATATTTGAAAATGAAAAATCTTATCAAAATTTTCAATTCCGACGGGATTCGAACCCGCAATGATACAAGCGATCCTCCTTTAGCCGGAGTGCCTTTACCAATTCGGCCACGGAATCTTAGTCGCCAGAGTTGAAAATCATGATAGGACCATACTATCGATTAGAATCCCGTCGGAATTGAAAATTTTATAAGATTTTTCAATTTTCAAACCTAAAGAACTTATCTCGTTCTATCACATGAACACAACCCGTATGTTAGTGCATTATTTTTGTTTTATCCTAAGTTACTTAGGATGACATAATAATAATGTGCACCATAAAAGCAGATTATACAACATTTTCTGTTCTGTGGTCTGTCTCTTAGCTACTACTTACTCGGTGTTTCAGGTAGGCGTTCCATGATCTTCGGATTGTGGTTACTGTCGCGACCAGTGGCGTGATGTTGCATAAAGTGGACTAATCCAGACACGACTTCCTTTAGAGCAGTTGTTATTGCCGCTAACTGCTGCCAGGTCGGACTTTTTGCGTCTGGAATTTACATATTACAAAATTATGAGTGGCCACGGGATATAGAAACCGTCGGTCGTTCACCAGTGCCTCAAGCACGAGTATGCACAGAGTCTACTATTCTATCCGTGACTGTAGTAAAGTCTCTCAATTGTATGGACTGAAAGTTCAGTCCATACAATTGAGAGACTACTCCTCCTTTAGTGCAGCGCCTCTAGCGGTAACTTGACTAAACTAAGTAGTTTAGTAAAGTTACCGCTAGAGGCGCTGCACTGAATTCCATACAATTGAGATACTTTACTATAGTCACGGATAGAATAGTAAACTCGTGCAAATTGGTGCTCGAGGCACAGGAAGATTCATCTTTATTGTTTCATTTCAAGTTGGTATTTAAGGCTGAGCGTAGACCTGAGTCACGACAGTCTTAAGAAAGACTTGTCTTTCTCTCTCTCTAGTGCAGTTCCTGTATTAGACAATTTTGTCTGTGAGATGTTTTGTTTGAAGCGTGCGCGTCTCCACACATTTTGTAAAGCAATAGTCTGTCTTAAGACTGTCGTGACTCAGGTCTGCGGTAAGCCTAAGTATTTTAAAATGCTGAAGAATCTTTGCAAAAAGCAACCTTCGCTTAACCATTTTCATTGTTATGCAACAGGAGATCGTCCCATTGTGCGTGAACCTCGTCAATAAATTTTTTTAATTCTCTTTTCAGTGATTATTTTGTACGAATAATTACTATTTTAAACCACGTCACGTTGCGACAAAACGTCAAGCGCAGCAATGACAAAGCATAGGCTTTTAAGGTCGCTGCATACGTAACGGGATAAAACCTCGGACGGGACGGAGACGTGACATAACATCGTCCTTAACACAGAACACTAAGGTCCATAACGATGTTTTTTCACCTGCCGTCCCGTCCCGTCCGATTTCTCGTTACGTGTATTTTGTTACTATATTTTTATATGAAACGATGTCAAGAAATCGTCACGTTCCGTCCGGGTCGAGAAAAATCACGTTACGTATGCAGTGACCTTTAATTACGTACTCAATAATAAAAGTTAATTTATAAATATGTTATATTGTAGGTACTGTTTACTTATGGTCCGCACAATATGAGTCGGCGTCCATATTGTCTGACCACGGTCCGCCATTTGGTGACTCCAGTACTAGGTCTTATAAAGGATGCATTAACGAAATTTTGGTACCAGCACTGTAACCAATTTACGTACCAAAATTTCGCAAGTTTATCTCAAGATAGGGAGGCGTAGAAAGCATCTTACGATTTTACTCATGACACTTTTCGTACCATTCGCACAAAACGAAAACATTCGCAAATGCATTTGAAATAAATTGTCAGGGCATTATAAGCGTTATATATCTTGAAACAAAGTTTGCGCTCACTGAAAAACTAAAATAAAGGTAAAAATCGCTCCGTAAGTTATTATAAGCCTTATCTTTACTCACCGGGGCTAGCGTCTATATTGGCAAGACGGTCGAGGGGTATGCTCATAGCGATTAGTTGAGCCGGGTCGCCTGTCCTTTGCAGCGTTATAAACAGCTCTTGCACTGATTGAGCGAACGACTGAGGTGTTTGTAGTTTGTCTGGAAAATGACACATATTAAAAACTTAGGCCTTTCCTTTGTTTAAAAAGTGATGGTCTATTAATATTAATTGTAATGATTTATAAGGTGACTTTGAATGGTCAACTCGCGGACGCGACCGGCGACACGCTGAAGAGTGAAACAAGCCTTACCTATGATACTCTGCATATGCGATTTATGTTGCGTGTCGCCGTACAACAAAGCGCTCCACTGATCAGGTGCGATTCTCAGGCCGGCTTCTGTCGCGATTTGCACTATCTGTGCGTCGTGTTCTCGGCGCAGCGATTCGTATGTACGGAACTCCTCCTTAAGCTGCATCAACGACGAGTCGCATACACGCTTTGATACCTGAAATTGTATGTGATATAGATATGCATGACCGATGTTATAGTTGTTCTATTTCACGAAGTCCCTTTGATCTTAGTCACAGGACAGAAAAAAGCTTGTTTTCTTCTCTTTTGTGGTCTTAATTGTGTGTGTAGATGCACATGCACGTTGTTTCTGTGTGCGTGGGCCGATTCCGAGCGCTCCCGAGCTTACGCAAACAGAAACAACGTGCATTGAACACACACACAATTACAGGCCAAACGGACTACGTAGAACAAATTTACGATAACTTATTTTTTTTTTTGAAATGGTGAAAACCTACTTCAAACAGTCAACGTTGCCTATTTAAAAGTATCATATAGTTTGACTATTTTACACATCGCTATATTTGCTTTTAGAAAAACAAGAGGTGCGGCCCTTATGGCTCAATGATGTAAATGGGGACCATTATGAATCTCTAAATATCAGCCCAAAAATCAAGAAATTCTGTATAGTAGCTGTTTGTGATTGGCTGAAAAATATAGTTCTAAATAGTTCTGTAAAAACAGTATGTACCTTGAAACACGACGCTCTGTAAAGCAGTTGGACCACGTGGCCTATGCTAGTTTTAGAAGCCTGAGGGAAGTGAGGCTCCAATCTTTGGACTACAAACATCACCAACACCTGTAAACAAAACCAAGCCTTTGATAAAAAGTAGCCTGTGTCCTATTCCCGGTCATTATCAATCTATATTTAAAATTTCGACCAAATTGGTTCAGTGGTTGTTGAGTTATAGAGGAACAAACATCCATCCAAATATCCATTCAAACATCTAAACTTTCGCATTTATAAGATTAGTGTGATAGTGTGATATTAGGTTAAATATACCTTTCTGGACAATGCAGATCCATCTTCCAGTGCCAATAGCACGAGTTTCAAGACCTCCTCCTGCATAGCGGGGCCGAGGAATTGGCAGCCGCGGGATCGCACCGCAGCCCACAGGTTCGCGCTCAACTGTTGAGGATTCTGCAAGTCAATCATTTCATAAACAAAGTACATTCGGGGGTCAGGTTCAAATGCTTTTGAATTAGCCGTGAGTTTGTGTTTTTACATCCACCCCCTTACTTATGAAAGATGTTTAAAGTTGAACACTGGTTGAACAACGTCCTGTCTCTGTTTGTCACTATCCACAAATAAAGACAGGACGTTGTTTAACCAGTGTTTCACTTTAAACATCTTTCATAACTTTCATAAGTAAGGCCCCCAATGTATTTGGCTAAATGTAAAGGCCTAAAAACTCCATCACCAGAGTTGGCCACTTGCTCATACGAACTTGCTTAATAATACCAATAGTACTGAGTCTAAAGGTTGGCTAAGCTTTGACGCTTTTACCAATTACTAACAGATTGACCGGGCACATATTTTGGGTCGTTCTGGACTTATTTAGTGACACACACGGGAATTCATTGCGTACTTTATCTTTTTTTTAACTGTTGAAATGTAGTATCCCGCGTCAATGTTGCTATTAGATGTGAATTATGATCGCGAAAGTTTAAAACAGTACTTTTGACTTGTCTTTGAGTAATGATGTACTCTTATAGTGCGTCTTTGATGGCCTCATGTGAGTTACTAGGTAAAGTTTTCACCGATCATGGTTTTGAAAAGTACAAATAAAAAATACGAAGTTTCACGTTTAAAGCATGTCCCAAAATGAAGGTGGTCATTTTTATTAGACAACAATTTCCAACACCGGTATTCACAAATATTACTATGAGGTCCCATAGTGCGCGCAGACGCACAGGGTCCCAGCAACCTATCAAAGTGAAGTACGAAACACAAACGAACCAATCGGTCTATTCAACGCAGGCTTTTATGACAGAGGCCTTTAGACGGCCTAAAAACTCCGTCACCAGAGTTGTCCTACAAGGTGCATCAAAAGTACCCACCTGATGCTGCACAATCAGCTCAGTCACAGTCCTATCTCCCAGTGATCTAGCAGCGCGGGCCGCCTTCCCGCGCCCTTCTTCATCCGTCATGGCGCATTGCAGCAAAGTCACTAGCTTACGCTGCATTGGCCGTGACAGGCGGCTGCCCGTCATATTGTTAGCTGAAATCGAAGCTTCAGTAAAATCGACAAGTTAATGAAATTCCAAGTTATTAATACTAAGTCTAAAATGCAACTGGCCACCTGTAGTTTCGCTCACGTGGTACTTAGTCTGTGGCACTCAAGGATTAAATTGTAGTATAGACTGTGTTTCTGACAGGTAAATAGATAACTATGAATTTTCAAATCGCGTCGCTTACAACGGTCAAAAGCTGTAGTAATTTTAGTACACCCAGTGTTGATATCGTAAAGAAACTTACAAATGTATTTTTTTTACAAATTGTAAGCAAAGTTATCTCATCAATATACATTCTTTTATGGAACTTAAAAACAGCAGAGAGCATGAGGAAGTCTTTCACTTTGAGTCACAAACGAAACAACATCCGTACCCGTACCCATATTATAAATGTGAAAGTGTGTTTATTTGTTCTGTTTCACGTCAAAACAGAGCGACGGATTGACGTGATTTTTTGTGTGGAGATAGTTTGAGGGCTGGAGAGTAACATAGGCTACTTTTTATCCGGGTACCACGCGAGCGAAGCCGCGGGCAGCAGCTAGTTATTTTATACAAGAACATACATACCATTGCCACAGAATTTCAGGAAGACAGCGAGCTGTTCCAAGCTCTTGACAACAGTGTCGTAAGCATGTCTGTCCTGCTCGCCCAGAGCTTGGATGCAGGGGGGGTGGTACGGCTGCGCGGGGGGAGAGTACCCCGCCAGCTGTAGCAGAGCCGTGTTCACCACCAGCTCGTCCAAGTCTACTGAGATCACGGTCTGTAACATAGATGTATACTTTTTAAATTGAAAAAATCTTATCAAAATTTTCAATTCCTAAAGGCTAAAGGAGGATCGCTTGTATCATTGCGGGTTCGAATCCCGTCGGAATTGAAAATTTTGATAAGATTTTTTCAATTTAAAATGTAAATACCCAAGTGTGGATTAACACTACAACAAAATAAAATTATAGATATATACTAGTATAGATTCACTGACAGCGTGCCGCCGAAAGGGACAAAAATTAAGTGGATCCATTGTTTCGTAGTACACGTAAGGTCCATTTTAGAATAGAACTTTAGAACATAGATGTTCTCTACCTACAAAGAGCCGGCACACGATGAGGGACAAAAGATATTATGCTCCGTCTCATTTTTTCACAAGAATTTTGTATATATCTTTCTTTGTTTTTGTGTGAGTGAGAAAGGACAATCCAGCAGTCTATAGTTTTTTTTGTCTTTGGTCTGTAACCACACATTTCATAAAAAAAATACTGCGCAAATTAGTTGACTACAGTTTGTAAATGCGTAAATGTATGCTTTATTGAATAATTTAGAATTTTTATCAATTTCTCATTTGAGATCACATTATGGAGCTATGAAAAGATGACCATATCTTCATAATTTAGACTGCTTAACTCAAAATCCACAGTCGAAAAACGAAACAGGAACATATCTTCCAACACCATCCTGAGGGCAATTGCCGATTCATATGATGGGGTGATGTACAAACACTCCATCACTGTGTTGACGCAATAAAAATACTTACCTTATGTGCACCTACCTACTATAGTTACTAATATAGCCCTAAGTCTCAAAACTAACATAATTATGGATCTGTGTTGTCTGAAAAATAAACGAATTATTATTATTATTATTATTATATCTGTGTCCCCAAAACGCGGAAGATAAGATTAGATCTTTTAGGCATTCAAGGTCCTCTAAATATGACAGAGGTGTGTCAGAGGGACGTCCAAATTAATGTTTCACATACCCACATTTTGCAATTAACAAATTCTACTGTTACTGAAATGTCTACCGCACCTTGGGCATACAGCTGTGATCGTGTTTCATTATGTTTAACATTCAATATGAGACAGAATTCAATGGGTTAGCCCAAATCTGACGGAAAATGCGTCGGGTGTACCGGTTTAGTACGCGCCCTACACTATCGCCTCGCCGGTTGATTCTATAAGGCTGAATGTTTTATTATCTACTTGTCAGTTGACGTTGACGCACGTTCCACCAGATGTGGACTCTAAACCACCCTCCAGTTGTATAAAAAAGTACATACCTGGTCGAAGGGGCATTGTTTCCTGTGGAGGTTCTTCAGGCAAAGTCTACAGAGCGTGTGGCCGCAGCCGAGGCTGATTGGGCTGCGCGATGGCGCAAACTCGCGGCAGCATGCAGGACAATTCAGATAGTCCGTCCACTGCGGCGCCTGGATGGGCATGCTACAAGAGAACAAACGATATACATACAATATGACATACATACAATATGACATACATACATAAAATAACGCTCCTTTTCTATAGGGCTCTAGTAGGCAGGAACCACGGATTTCCACTTGCTACGTTCCTGGTACACCTCTTTCTATTATACATGGGATATATTGTACCACAGTCCGAGTTCACCCACTGCAGGGTATAGGTTACTCAGCGGTCTTACTAGGTTATTCTACTCCTGCTTCTATCGCGACCAATTCCAACAATCAACAACAAGTGAAGAACTAGATCAACAAACACAATCGCTAGATCATCTGCCCATCTTGCTGCCGATTGTGATTCGAGGTTGAACAAAGGGCAACTTGGAGCAGCCCATGTATGCCTGGGCAAAGACTAGGGAATCGAATCACGAAGCTAAAATGGAGTTGACATAATACCTAGCCAGGCAAGGTGACGACAGGTGGAGTAAAGGGCTAACTGAACCAAATGTAAACCGCTAAACCACACCGGTGTAATTTGAGGGAGTTAGATGGGCTGCAGCCGAATAGACCGTGTCGAATCTAGTGCAGTAGATCGAAGGTACAAGATACAGTTTCTGATTTAAGCGCCTGCCACTCATGCACATTTAAATTGATTGTAACGAGCCGCGTGCAAGTTTGCGATTGAATAACTAGTACATGCGTCGAAACGTGACAGCAAATATGAGAGTTCGGTACTACGCAAACTACTACGTTCGGTTATTCTATGACACATGGTACCTAAACTTAGTCAAATCACGGCATAATTACCTAAAAGTAGATAATGAAGGTATTTTTCAATCAGCTTTATAATTTAAGGCTTCGCTTTCGAGGTGAGAAGACGTATCTTTCTATGCTTTTTATGTTACATTGTATAAAATTGTCTAAAGTATTAAAAATAGCATCAAATGTTACGAAAAGATTGGGCAACGAACGACTTTCACACTTATTAATAAGTAGAACACTTATAGCTTGCTTACATCACAAAAATGCATATAAATTGTAACGTGATACGTATTAATTCACGTAAATAAAACGGTCACAAAAATGTTATTACTTTAGCCAAGAAAAAGTTGGTATTTTATAGATACCGGCTTAAACACTGTTTGTAAAAAAATTTTTTTTTAAGAACTAAGAAAGTCACTATCTTTTTAGTAAAACAAGTCCTACTAATAAAATATATCATCAATTTAGACACAAGTGTTTCATACCTTTTCATAGTAGCGGATAGCAAAGTAAGTTTCTCGGCAGCCTCCCCTTTTTAAGTGCGTGACAGACAGGCGTATTTTAAGAGATATTTTAATGATACCAAATTGCGAAAAAGGTAATACTATGATACGACTTATACGAAGGCTTTTTTACCCGATATTGAAAGTCAACACACTTCTCAACTTGCCCGAAGTTAGTTTAAGGGTTTTCCTTACTCGAATAATTAAAAAAATACAGCAAAGAAAGCTTAAAGTATTCACATAGAAAGCAGTTTCCGGCGCTGAGGACCTGTCTATTTCACATGAATTATCTTTTGCATTACTTATGTTTTATAACAACTGTACTTGTGTTTCCAAGTCTTTAAGTCTGGTACTGTAAGTTATCGAAGTCATGTTAGGAGTTAGGGCCCGATTTAATAAAAGTTCTGCATTAAAAAAGTCAAAATATAGTTTTTGTGAAAAGGCGAGTTTATTAGTTTATACAATTTATTTTTCAATAGACGGCGATCACTGCCGAAATGAAAGGAGTAGTTGTCCTCTGGCGAAGCACGTGACAAGGATGCGCAATACGCAATTCTTATGCCAATGAGAGAGATAGAGCTATACGTCACCGGACTCGTTTGTCGCGTATTATACCTAGCTTCGCTATTAGCTAGTGGAGTGTAATGTTGAGTGAACTCAACAGCTAGTGCACTAACTTAGCGCTCTGTAAATTGGCCTTTTATGAGGTATAATCGTGCGACTTAACTGCGCACTACGATACGAACATTCTTATTAATACCGAGTAATTTATTGTATGGTTAAAAATCAGTGGCAGCCGGTTTTTTATGTGAAATAAAAGTTTTGGTATGCCCTTTCTCTAAGGAAAAAATACATAAAAACTTAAGATAAAGCCATTTAAACGCTGTTGGTGGACTAAGCTGAGTCTCAAGTTCAAGCACGAGTTAGAAAACAGTAACCGAGAAAACTTGTCACGTTTTTCTGTACATGCTCACACACACACACACCACAGGATGTAAATTAAATATTTAGCTGTAGATTTTTACTGAAAATAATCATTTAATGGAATTTTAAAATTTTTGTCATTTTCCACTTTTAAATGGAATGCCCCTTCTATCGATTAATAAAAAAGACATACAATAAAAATTGCCGCAAATTAAGAAATTTATATTTATGGATTTCTTTTTGTTTACTTTTTTTTCCAGTTCATGTAACGTAGTTACGCATTTTTTGTCGCAGCCGTTCAAAATTTGAATAAAACATAGATGAATGACCTCTTTAAGGCACATTATGCCGGGCCGCAGCGTGTCGGGGCGGAGCCCAAAATTCCGCTCAAATCGCTTGAATACAATATGTATGATATATTATCGCACACTGTGTCGGCCGCAGCGGCTCGCATTATTGCGAGGCGGATTTGCGTCCGTGCGATGCTGCCCGCGCTGCCTCGCTGCGCCCCGTCAATAGTGTGCTATAGCAAGCGGATTGGTGTGCATGTGAAAAAATAAAGTTCTTCGTCAGAGCTATCCATAACGTACAGTTGCACGTAAATTCTGGCAGTACACTGTTCTCGAAATCCGTCAATGCACTGCGACCCGGCCCGTCACTAATGTGCTAGGTGAGCATTTTGCGCTGCGCTGCGGCGCGCTCCGCCCCGCTGCGGCCCGGCATAATGTGCTCGAACCTTTAGTCAACATGTTCGGTTCGGGTTTAAAAAGTTCGTTCCATTTTCAAATTAAGTTAAGGTAGCTGCCCTTACTGCCACGTCTCAAAAATTCACCCTGTTTAAGAATTGAAAATTCTTAAACAGGGTTTTTGGAAAATATTTCTTTTTCAATCATGTTTTTTTCCATTGGCTCATCAGCCGTAATCAGATGTGTTCCGAGGGTGTAAAATTTGTGACGACCTGTGTTTGCCGCCTGAAGGCCTCCATCAAGCCAGGTTGACACGATCCAAGTCAACTAAGACCAAGTCCAACTTGGATGGCTCTGATTCAAGGTAAGACTCAATTGACTCGCTCGGATGACAGCGTCCAATCAGAGTCATCCAAGTTGGACTTGGTCCTAGTGTACTTGGATTGTTTCAATCCGGCTTCATAGCTTGATCATGTTATGTTCTGGTTCATAGGAAATAAGAGAAGGGAGTGAGGTGGACCAGAAGATGGGTCAATGACATATAGGCCAGATGGGTCAATGACATAGGCCAGATGGGTCAATGACATATAGGCCAGATCAGGTTGCATAAAGTCTTGATTGGCTAAAGACGAGAACAATGGTCACATGTAGGAGGCCTTTGTCCAAAGAGGCATGCAGGCAGATCTATATCTATACTAGTTTATATCTATCTATATCTATACTAATTATATAAAGCGGAAGAGTTTGTTTGTTTGAACGTGCTAATCTCAGGAACTACCAGTCCGATTTGAAAAATTATTTCTACATTTGCTATCTAAACTCTTGAGGAAGGTTATAGGCTACTTTTCATCATCACCATATACCATCACTACGGCAACGCCGCGAGGGCTCTGCTAGTATAATATAATATATATCAGATAGTACATTAGCTGAAGATTTAGTTAACATATTGTAAAGTGTCTGAATAAAAGACTTATTTATTATATATAAACAGTGAGATTCAGTATTGTATAACTTTAATCCTATTTTCCATGTATGTGTGTGCCAAATAAATGTGTTGAATTCCATTTCTTCTGAAATTGATATCATCAATTATAATTGTATTGCCTTATATGGTATATTGACCACAATACCCAAGTTTAGTAAACAATCAATTTTCCACATTTATTGGTTTTGAAATTGACTAAAAATGTTACCTAAATATGTTTTGGTAATCAGAACTCCCATTTTGGTGTCCTTGCTGAGATGACATTTATTTAAAAAAAAAAATTAAGGTAAGTATTGCAAATTTTTTCTGAACTATGCAGATAAAGTTAAACTGATCAAGAATTAACCAGATAATGTCAATTTAAGGTAAAAATCTTGAGGAAGTGAGTGATTTTAAGCCAATGGTAAAAGAAATAAGCTGTTATTATTATGTTATAAGCTGTCTATTATATGTTAATTTATGAAGTCGCACAATCTAACCAGGCATTCGTGAAGTTAGCTGTTTCGATGTACAGTGCAGCTTTTTCATACAATTTCTACTTTGGCAACGGCAACGGCTATTTTCACTAATGCTTATTTAGATCGTGCAAACTATTATAAGGGATAATAAGTAGGGAAGGTCAAGATTATGGTTTCATAGTTCCTAAAGCAGCATATTACACATTATTTTGATGATCAAACTGTTTCACACCTTATGTTTAGTCATGATTATAGACTGTAATTGATAAGATTTCTTATCAAACTCAGTTGTACATCCTTTGTACTAAAATATCTACCAGTTTTTATAGCAGCAGGCTTCTACAATACGACACCGTAAAGATATTAAACTTACCTAGATTACATCAACATTGAGTCAAGAGTGACTGAAAAAGTTTTAGAATTCACAAAGTTCTAAAGTTATTTTTCGCACAATGAGAAGGTAGGCAAGTAACAACTAGCAAAGTTTATCTTGAATTTAACCCATAAATCGGGCCCACATACACAGGTTATCACCGCAATACTAACACAAGGCAAATCAAATCATCGTAGACACGGAATTTCAGCCTCAAAATAAGAATAACTTTTAATAATTTGCGGACTGTGACATCAGAACATTGCCACCTCGGCAATGACTTGACGGTCAGAGCAACACAATGATCACGTGGTTCGTTAATTTAACTTTGAGGACAAACGGAAGATGATAGCGTAAGCGATATATTTTTATAATTACCTTACAAATATCACGAACAATCATCACAAAAATAACACATTTATCTTTTATCCACTTCAATTCAAAACATGATCCGTCAGCAGCTCCAGCACTCCACAGAATATATTTATTTTGAAATATTTCACAAATACTTTGACAGATCGGAGCAGTGTTGCCAACCTCAACTTCGTGAAAAACTACAAAAATGCATATTAAAATCTGTAGAAAACTGTGAATCTCCAAGAATCAATGAATTTTTGCTAGTATCTAACAAATTGACGCTAGCATCTTTATAAAAGAAACGGTAGATTTGCTTGTAGGCATAAAACTAATAGGAACGACGACGATTCTTTATCTATGGTTTTTTGACGTTCAGTATGTCAAAGTCACCTTATTACTGTCGATGTCATGTCTTGTGTGGCAGCTCTATGACAGGTACAAGAGGTATATCCGGTTCCGCTATTAGCTGATTTTGGCGCCATAATATGAATATTATAGGGCCTTACTTATGAAAGATGTTTATAGTGAAACACTGGTTAAACAACGTCCTGTCTTTATTTTTGGATAGTGACAAACAGAGACAGCACGTTGTTCAACCAGTGTTCAACTTTAAACATCTTTCATAAGTAAGGGGGATAATGTTTAAGGAAAATGATACAAGCTTTACTTCTGATGGACGTATATAAAGGGGGGGTTTAGGGGGTCCGGACCCCCTCTTAGCATGTAAGTATTTGTCGAGTTGATTTTTTTAATTCAGGATAAAACTAGTTCTTTCTATTTTGGAACCCTGGCTTAGACCAATTAGCCCAGTCAAATTAGGAATTAACCTCGGAATGAGAGATAATAAGCTGAATTTTCGTATATACCTTCATTTAGGCGCCCTAAAAGTTGTCTCCAAAGTCTCATAAAATCTCGTGTCTGCGTCTTAAGTTATTCAAGGTCAAAGGTAAAAAAAATAGTTTTTCGCGAATATCTCGGTTGCTATTGGTCCAGTGATGTTAACATCTATTATGAAGTTGTAGAGCTTAAAATTTGCGACCAATTCATTGAAAAAAAAATTCCATGCGCTCAACCGTTTTTGCGATACAGGGCCGTGAGCGCAAAGCGTTCAGTATGTGTATTTCAAAAACTATACTTCCTAGAACAAAAATAAAAACTATTTCGGAATGTACAAATTAAGTCCTTTCATATGACACCCCACTCAATATATCTGTGTAACTTTATCTTTTTCACCCCCTTTAGATCCCAATATCTTTACAACCCCTCCATCGATTACGCTCATATGTCATATATCAAATTTCCATAGCACAACCTAGTTATCTACCAAGTTTCATGCAGATTGGATTAACGGTTCGATAGTTATGCGATAACATAAAAATTACACATACAAACATACAAAGCAAAATCGTAAGATCTTAGCTCGCTTGGTCGATAATTAACTGATAAATAAAACAAATTATTCAAAATTCAAGGTATTCACAGATATTCACGTTTGACTTTGCGTTACAGTACCTACCTACGCGTATGGTTGAGCGCTGCTCACTCACCCTCCTCTATCGCGAAAACGGTTGAGCGCATGAAAAAATGTTTTAAATAAAATTTGTCGCAAATTGTATTCTCTACAACTTTATAATAGATGTTAACATCATTGGACCAATAGCAACCGAGATATTCGCGAAAAACTATTTTTTTTATCTTTGACCTTGAATAACTTAAGACGCAGACACGAGATTTTATGAGACTTTTGAGACAACTTTTAGGACGCCTAAATGAAGCTACATACGAAAATTCAGCTTATTATCTGTCATTCCGAGGTTTAGACCATTTTTATGCTAAGCTGACTGGACTAAATAGGCTTCTGTAGTTCAGTAATCAGTAAACGATGAACTAAAAAAAACTGATTCCTTTCACTTTTGCTCGTTCCAAATAATAGGTAGGTACCTACTCTAGAGTGCGCGCAAGATAACTGCGCGATTTTATTATTTATGTTCTAAAGCAGTAGTAGTTCCCAAACTTTTTTTTCTCATGGACCCCTTTCAAAATTTTACTGGTTTCGGTGGACCCCCTGCTGCTACATTTCTACCATATTCCCAAAATTTCTCGCCAACGTGGACCCCTTTCGAGTCTCCCGTGGACCCCTGGGGGTCCACCTGGACCACTTTGGGAATCACTGTTCTAAAGGATTCTTTATTCAGTCACGCGCAGACTTATCTTGCGTGCACTCTACACTTACGGGCAAGTCACCTTCACGAAATCAGACGGTGGGGTCAATGCGCGGTATCACTTGTACATTCCTGGTTGAGTCACCCTTCTGTGACTCATTTGCAACCCCTCAAAATACAAACCTTAGGACGAGTCCACAGGAGAGATCAATACTTAGGTAGGTATAATAAAACTGTCACAGGTCCAATTCTGTAGGTACATTGAAGATATTTTGTAAATTTTTTTTGGGGGGCACTCTATAGGTACCTACCTACCTAATCGATACTGAAGCTAAAACTGTAATTTTTTTCATTCATGTCTGTCTGTCTATTTGTATTTTGGCCGCGCATCACGTCGAAACTACTGAATGCATTTAAATGAAACTTAGTATAATTTAAGTGCATACTACGAGGTCTAATATAGGATACTTTTTATCCCGAAATTCAACACGGTTCCCTAGGGAGAGGGGATGAAAGTCAAAATGGGTATCTGGTTGTAGGTAATTCATCAACGCGTAGTCCGATTTCATTGATTCTTTTTTTGTTTGAAAGTACTTAAGTAGGTAACCTACTTTAGATATTGTCCCATAAAAATATCATAGGTTTTTTAGTTCCGAAATTACAAACATCTTGAACCTTTGAATGTAGGTACGGCTCATCTTAAGCTGACTTAGATATTGTCTAATGGTCATTTTACCTACACAGTTTGGACGTCTAAAATAACTTAAAGTCTAATTCCTCCAAATCCATTGATCAGATTGTGAGGAAACTTTGGTAGGGTCGCTCGCGAAGGTTTCTAGCCTATAAAATCTACCTATTTACTATAAAAATACATAATTAGGGTGATACCACAGAACAGATAAGAATCTAGTTCATAATAAAACTACCTAGCATGGTTAAAAATTGTGGTAAAGACTTCGGTAAAGATTTAGAATTGGTGCGGAATAGGTACCTACTGCGGAAGTAACGATTATGAATAGGTATAGATAGGTATTTTCTTTGTGCATACACAGCTAGGTAGGTATAATGGGATTCCCATTCCATCCCATTCCAAAAGGCATTATGTAGGTACCTACATTATGTTTGTTTGCTTGAACACGTTAATCTCAGTACTACCGGTACCGGTAGGTAGGTACTTTTACCGATTAGAAAAAATATTTTTGCATATGATAGCTAAACTCTTGAGGAAGGTAATAAGCTACTTTTCATCACCATCACCATTATCATCACCGTATACCATCACTACAAGGGCAACACCGTGCGGGCGCTGCTCCAAAAAATGCAAAAAATATCTCAAAGGTTTTAATGTTGTATGAGAACGGTATTTGGAACTTCTACAGATTTGTGACGTCATAATAAGATTGATAAGTTGTTCTAATACAGGTTCTATCACATTTTTTTGCGACAACAAAGTGCTTCAACTACCCCTTGCACACCGGTCTGCATTCACCTTTACATGCATATGTTGAATCAGTATTTAATTAGAAAGGTAGGTACCTACCTATAGATAATACTTAGTATGTATAGTAAACATTACCCCATGCTAGTTAGTTGACCTATATTATCATTGCACCACTTATCTTTTTTTTAAATCAATGTTGTTTGTTACGTAACTTCTTGGTGTGGTTATTTTGTTTTAAACTAGCACGATTAAGCTAAAAATATCTGGGCGACCGAGCTCCGCTCAGGTGCAAGTAGAGAAAAATTAAAAAAGAAAAAGAAAAATAAATTTCCATTGGCTGAGATTCGAACTCGCGGACATCCGATCAATCGGCCAATTTCGTATCGACAAATCACTTGAAATTACGAACCACATTGCATTGGTAAATCTTTTTGCGTGAAAAATGTGAAAATGCCGAGAAAACGAATTTTCTGAGACCTAGCTAGATCGGTTTTTCGCCCTCGTAAGCCCCCGTACCGCAAATTTCATCGAATTTGTTAGAGCCGTTTTCGAGAACGTGAGTTCAGAACGGACAAACAAACAAACAAATATTGCTCGTTTAATAATATAAAAAATATAATAGGATATAAACACTAGAATGGGTCAAAAAAAATTTTTCTCGCTTTTCAACTTCTAATAGCGATAAAAAGTGGCTAAATGTGGTTGAAATGAGACGTGCAAAATATGGTTGCTTTAGGTATACTCGTAATAATGGTAACGGTAATTTAATTTGAAAATTCAAAAAATCTTAAAATTGGTGTTGAATTCATGAACTGATAAAAGTGTTATGCAGGCAGTTTTTGGTTACACTTTTGTCTTGAAATATTAAGATAATATTATAAGGTAAAGGTCGGTAACTCCGAGGGGTTCTGAAAATGGATGGTAATTCCGAGGTATATAGAAAAATAGCATTTTCAAGCAATTTACAAGCCCTTTTTAACTGCAGCATACATATTTCAATTAATAATATATCTGGTCGTGCTTACGTGAACAAAGGAGTGCTTCAGAGTGTTTACGTTTTAAAATAATCGGTTAGTTTCGTGCCCGCAGCTAAGCCAAACGCACGTTCCATACATTTTGGACCTAGTGCACGCGAGAACTACGATTTACTAAATAGTGTTTTAGTTAATTTTGTACTGTGAGTGTTTGTGTTTAGGTTGGAATATTCGATGGACTATATGTGTAGCGAAAACACTGAAAATTTATGTATTTTTCTTTTGAGATTAGTTGAAAATACGTTATGAAAATACCTCGGCATTAGCTGCCAAATATTTTAGGTGGTTTCTAATTTCCGATGTATACCGCGGAATAACAATTTCATATACCTTGTGTTGTTTGTATTTTTTTAAGCTGGTTTTATAGTTACGCACTTGTTGTTTTGGATTTGACAACATAAAATGTCAATTCATAATAAAATCTATTTCCGAGGTACGTTTTGACGTCGCATTTACTAATTAAAATGCGATATGATTGGTATCAAAGATTATCAATTTAGGTACTTTTTTGTTTTTTGTGTGGGAAAGCTAAGTAAAGAAAATTAAGTTCTTGACGTATTTCGATACAATCTTGAGTGAGAACTGTAGATGTTTTTGAATATATTTCATTAAAGCATTAAATTGTTTATGTGTTATTGAAATATCATTTACTTTTTAACACTCGGAATTAGAAAATGTGTTTGATATGGAAAATTACAATTCCGATGTATTTACCTCGGAATCAGATTCTATGAGTTCCTCACAGAATCTAACTCCGATGTATTGACACAAGTAAAATACAGAGTGTTCATTATTTTACGCAGCTTGTTACTCAGTTTGAATGGTTTTAAAAACACAAATAATCAGTATCCTATTATCCTCTAAAATAACTTTCATTACAATGTAGGTGCCTACTCAGATGTTTAGTTAGAAAAGTATAGGAATATAAACAATTTATAATTAAAGTCTACAATTATACACAATATTTTTTTAATTTTTGATTAATTAGTTAGGTAATTCCTTTTCATTTTTGAAAAATAAGTAGGTACTGGTTGGATAATAAAATGTGTTGATTTTAGAACACCATGTATCATTCTCTCCATCCGTTTTCCTTTGAATTTTGTACACTCGGAATTAGAAACCAAATACATCGGAATTAGAATTTTTACCTCGGAATTAGAAGCTTCAGACTTTTTCACATTTTAAATTTTTTAAACGCTAAATCCAATGTAAAACAACAAACTTTTATATACCTATTTCAAGAGTAAAAACAATAACGTTTCTGATAAAAATAGCCAATTTTACAAAAAAGCATCGTAAGTGCTTAATTTTTAATGTCCTTTCTAGTTTTGGTGAAAATACCGCGGAATTACCGGCCTTTACCTTATATTTACTGATTCATTAACATTATTTACCATTTTCTTAGGAAAAGTGAGATTTTGAGAGTTCGAAATCTCGAGCTTTTGTCGCTAAAGTGACGTGGTAGGTACCTACGTTTAAAGTTCGAAGATTAGTTTTTAACAATGGAAATGACTTCTTCTTCTTCTTTCGAATGAGCAAGTGGCCAACTCTGGTTGGAAATGACTAAAAAGTGTTTTAAGAATTATTTAATTGATGATAATAGCAATAATAAAGATAATTTACTACCAAGTAACAACGGTATTCTTAAATATGAAGAATTGAGATGCCAATGGAAATTCGAAAATTACTTACAAAAAGAACCAACTTGCATTGAGATATTGCATAATTTTTATTGATTGAATTAAAAATAATATAATTTTATTTTTGTTATAGTGTTAATCTACACTTGGGTATTTACATTTTAAACTGAAAAATCTTATCAAAATTTTCAATTCCGACGGGATTCGAACCCGCAATGATACAAGCGATCCTCCTTTAGCCGGAGTTGGAATTGAAAATTTTGATAAGATTTTTCAGTTTAAAATAATAGACAAAAGAACTTATTATTATAAATTCAGATAAAAGGGTGTTACAAATGCTTAAAGTACATCATTTGAAGTATAAAAACCTACTAAAATCCTTGCCAAAAACTTCACCAAAACATTACAGATTTCAAGAATAGCAGGAAAGCTCTTTTCGACATTTCTAGCTGCAAATGCATAGATTTGAGTGAGGTCAGGAGCCCTAACGATCTCAATGTACCTAACAACTAACACAATTGATCAAATATCAATTCAAAAAATGATAAAAGGCAATATCCATGTTGCTACCACCAAAATAAAAGAAACACTTCTTTCCTGTATTTCAATGGGGTTTTTCGTGATTTTCACCAGGTAAAATACCTCATGCTCGTTGGTTTACACAAGCAAGTTGCATTTTTAGAATTTATGCATCTACAGAAGCTCCCTCAATAAATCTGGTGATTCTAGCAACGAATGATTTAAAAGTTTATACCTAATTTTAGTTTACTGATCCACGCTACCTGCAATGAACGAACGCAAAACACGCAAAAGATAATTGCTACATCAAGATATTAATCAGTAGAATTTAAAGGTAGGTATAATAGATTCTATCATATGCCTGTATTTTGCTCATCCTGATAACTTTTTGCTAGCAATGTTGTCTAATCTACAAAAAAATATTATAAAGTTTACCGCTCGTCGAATTCTGAAAGACTGTTTTATTTCTCGCACAAAAATAAAATTTCTCAAGTTCTTGAACAATTTTAAATGCATATTCTTATGTTGATCTGATTTATTAGTGACTGGGTGCTGCCACATTATCACGTCTCTACCCCGTCGCATAGCATGACCGTAGCAACACCGTCCCGGCAAAAATGATATTCTTTGTATTGAAATGTATGCGACGCCCCACACCACACCGTTCCTACACCGTCGCGTGCCCTGCCCGTGCCATGGCCGTCTTGTCAATCTCCGGCCGCCATGATTATTTTGCTGACAATCAATGACAAGCCCCGCCCATCTGTCAATCCATGTAACCATCATATTAGTAGCGTAGCCAGGTCAGCCCCTAGGGGCAGCTTTTCAGCCTTTTTCTATAAATAAATAATGCTGGATATTTCACAGCATCATCTAGCTCCAAGGTAAATAGACCTTGTATGGAAACTATATGACTGATAAACTACTTGTAGGTACCTATCCTTTTTTTGTAAATACATAATATTACATAGAAAAACACCCAGACCCGATACATATATTTGCAGATCATACAAACACTTGCGTCGCAGTGGGAATCGAACCCGTAACTTTCTGTGTTTTAGCTGGACCTTCGCACACTGCGCCACCGAGTTGGTTCGTATTGTTGGTACTGGATGTTGATTTATGTACACGGGATTTTATCGCGTAATTTACCTTATTTATCACGACGCGACGATTTGGCTGTTACAATAGCCGTGGTTGCGGGCAGTCTGCCCGTGATTATGTCAAAATGACAGATCATGTCAAAATGAGAGATTATGTCAAAATGACAGATTACGTCAAAAAGACAGATTAGGTGTATATTAAAATGACAGATGGGCCATATCTCGTAAACCACTTATCCCAGACTCTCCGTTCTCTTCAAGTGAAAGCTATTGAAGAGATCTACATTTAAAGTGAGAGCTGTCAAACATTAAACGGCCACATCTCGGAAACTACTCGTCCTAGACTCCTCATTCTCAGTTCAAATGAAAGCTATGACCAAGATCTACATTCAAAGTGACAGCTGTCAAACTTTAAAAGGCCATATCTCGGAAACTACTCGTCCTAGACTCTCCGTTCTTAGTTCAAATGAAAGCTATGACCAAGATCTTCATTTGAAGTGACAGCTGTCAAACTTCAAAGCACCATATCTCGGAAACTATTCGTCCTAGACTCCCCGTTCTCAGTTCAAACGAAAGCTATTGAAGAGATCTTCATTTAAAGTGACAGCTGTCAAACTTCAATCAGCCATATCTCGAAACCTACTCATCCTAGACTCTTCCTTTTTAGCTCAAATGAAAGCTATGACCAAGATCTACATTTTCAATAACAGCTGTCAAAATGACATCTGTCATCTGAAATGTAGATCTTGGTCATAGCTTTCATTTGAACTGAGAATGAGGAGTCTAGGATGAGTAGTTTCCAAGATATGGCAGTTTGAAGTTTGACAGCTGTCACTTCAAATGTAGATCTTGGTCATAGCTTTCATTTGAACTGAGAATGAGGAGTCTAGGACGAGTAGTTTCCAAGATATGGCCGTTTGAAGTTTGACAGCTGTCACTTCAAATGAAGATCTTGGTCATAGCTTTCATTTGAACTTTGAACGGGGAGTCTAGGACGAGTAGTTTCCAAGATATGGCCGTTTGAAGTTTGACAGCTGTCACTTTAAATGAAGATCTTGGTCATAGCTTTCATTTGAACTGGGAACGGGGAGTCTAGGACGAGTAGTTTCCGAGATATGGCGGTTTGAAGTTTGACAGCTGTCACTTCAAATGAAGATCTTGGTCATAGCTTTCATTTGAACTGAGAACGTGGAGTCTGGGACGAGTAGTTCCCGAGATATGGCCATTTGAAGTTTGACAGCTGTCACTTCAAAGATTCAAGGTTCAAGATTTCAGATTCAAGGTTCAAAATTCAAGAATCAAGGATCGAAATCCAGGATCGAAATCCAGGATCGAAATCCTAGATCAAAACCAAGGATCGAAATCAAGGATCGAAATCAAAATCGAAATCAAAATCAAGGATCAAAATCAAGGATCGAATTCAAGGATCGAAACCATGGATCGAAATCAAGCGCTGATTTTGTTGAGCGCGATAAGGTAAAAATATCCTGAAATTTAAATGACATGGGCACACTACTAATCCAACAACGAGTGTGAAAGAGACAAAGCTACCAAGAAAGCATCTCAACAAGACCAACAATCTTTATAACCAAGATTAAATGATAATAGATCGTTGTGTAGTCGTGATAAGGTTCAAAATCCTTTGTACATTAAATGTCAGTCAGCATTCTACTTTATACATTATATTGGTACATTTGGTGACAGCTGTCACTTTAAATGTAGATCTTGATCATAGCATAAGTATTTATTTATAAGAATAACGATTTTATTTTTTGTTGATGATGAAGATGTTATCTTGTTTTGAAGTTTATCAAAATACGGCTTCGCGGCTGTGCCCCTATTTGATAGTTTTATTTTGGGGTATTGTACCTTGACTGTCCATTAGTAGGAGCACGAGGATATACTTATAAGGATATATTGGTCCTCGTGCAGGAGCAGTAGGAGAATCGAGTAGGAGCAAGAGGAAACGCTCCAATATTGGTTAGATAATAATTCAGTTATTTTTCTCACTTCACAAAGTCTTTCAAGTACCCCCATTTATACACATATACATGTACACATTCTAAACCTATCAAATATCACCCCTAAATATCAAGTAGGTATATAATTTATAATTTTTACCTACGAAAATTCTCCCAAAGGATTTCCTTCTGAGTCGGTAAATACCCCAAATTTGAATTGAAAACCCCCCATCTAGCATCACTGAATGCGTTCCGCACGTTATGTGACATTTATCAAACGTCAAAATCCCATACTGCCCTCCGAAATCAAAGTGTAGTAACAGCAAAAACACGATTTCGAGAAAAAAGATAAGCTTACAAATTAAAAAAATATCCAGTTATTCATAAAACCTTGAATGTAGAGTGAAAGTACACTTAATCTATACCAACCAACCAGTAATAAAGCGGAAAAGTTTATTTGTTAATTTGTTTGAACACGCTAATCTCAGGAGCTTTGAGGAAGGATATAAGCTACTTTTCATCATCATCATCATGATCGCAATAATTATTATGCCATCACTATGGATTATAATTGGGTTTTTAAAAAGGTTTCTTAAAAATCTGTTTTTTTAAACCTTGTAGATAAAACTCCCATTTAAAGTTACACAAAATATGATGAAATATTGCACTTTGCTAGTAAACCCGACAAAATGTGTGTAATATGTATTTTAGTGTGGTTTAGCTTGTAAACGCTCTATATTTACGATAGTATTTTACAAAAAAATTGAGTGATAAGTTTTAAAATGGGCTTTCAGAATAATTGTGTGTTTAGCATAAAACCAACAAAATGTCTATTACTGTGGTATAGGCTCGGGATTACGCTTCGCAAAACGGTTATGCGACGGTCCTAGTATGATACGGTCTTACTGTGTAAGGTGCTATTTTCGTGACGGGCTCGGTCATGGCTCGGCCCGCTTATGATACTGCGCAGTGAGCGATGACCTAATGCTACCGAACCATCCATACAAAGGTGCAAAATGACGAAAACTTACAAACTTTTGTTGTACAAGTGGGCGAAGGCGAACTGCTTCTGCTTCGCATGCCATGTGATTGTAACGAGCTATTACGACTGGCGGAAGCATCCAACACTTTAGGGCTCCCGCGCACTAGGCAGCCATGGCTGCGCAGCCAGGCTGCGGCAGCCAGTCAAACATATGACGTTGTATGGGAGCCCGCGCACTAGGCAGCCACGAAATCTCGACTGCGGCAGCCAATGAAACGCGCCTGTTTGCACGGCAGCCAGCTGGCTGCGCGCAGCCAGAACGTGTGTAGGCGAATGTATGTGATGTGGCTGCGGTCAGTCAGTCTCCGCGCACTAGTTGTAGCAGCCAGACGTATTTTGCGTTCCGAACTTTGATAAGATGACTTTCGATACAGAGAAATTTATTCGGAAAATCTAGACTAGTCGTTGATTGGCTGTTATAAGTGGCTGCGCAAATATTCTGGCTGCCGCAGCCTGGCTGTGCAGCCAGGCTGCCTGGTGCGCGGGGGGCCTAAACTTCAAATTTGAGAGAAAAAGATTTATAATCGGTTCAGCTAAAGTCACGCAAACATATGCGCAAATTTCACAGTAAAGAAGGATTTTGCTATTCTTTGCAGACCTAACTTGCATTTTTTAGAAAAGTAACTAGGTAAGTAATTTATTATTAGGTAAGTAAGTATACAAATATGACTTCTTGTTTCGTGGTTTGTTTCAAAGTAAACCAAACACAAGTATATTTTCATAGTTTTCAGCAGGGTTTTCCAAAAACCTTTTTTTGTAATTTTTTAAAAGTTCAACTTCGATTCGGAGGCAGAAGATGATTTTCAATCCGTGTCATATTTTGCACGTGGATTATTGACGTAATATGGCACTTTTTTATCACTATTGATGACCTACCCTAATAAACACACTCATCTGTTATTTGATTAACGCAACATTTAAATGAGCAAGCTGCTGTACAAGGTGAACCAAAACTCGTGACTAGACTATCAATGAGGTCTTGTTTTGTAGGTAAATATCGAATTAATTAGTCCATATATTATTTTGTTCCACATTCAACCATTGCCTAGATAAAACATACTTAACTATAGAAAATATTCTAAATGAAAAAAAAAAGTTATGAGGAAGACACTACTCTAAAACTATAGGGGAACCTGTTGAACCTTGGCCACACTTTTTTATTTAATTTTTTTTTTGTCTATAAAGATTGGAATTAGGTTTACCAAATATGGACACATGTAAAAATACACTATTTGACTGAAATAAATTTTGTATTTTTAATGATACTTTAGAAGATAAAGAGACTTGAACAAAAAATGGGAAATTGTCGAAGGTACAACACACCAGATATACCTTGGTCACTGCATGATGTACCTTGGCCTTATTAGTCTTTTTTCATGAAAATACCATGTTATCGAATCAAATAACGCTTTATTTTTAAATTAATGGAAAGAATAAGGTATATAGGTACTTTAGTTAAAAAATAATAATCGTTAACATTTTTATCTTATGTTATGCTAAAATGATCAAAATAACAAAAGTTCTTAAAATTTCTGTGATCTTAAGATCATTATCGCGTCCTATTATAGTAATTTATCAACAAAAGTCCAAATAATTAACAGCTCTTAGGACAAGATAGACTTCTCTCTTTGTATGAACCTTCGGTGTTTTTTTTTCTGTTTTATATCTTGATACAAATTTGTACGTAAGCCCATGTCCAAAGTACAAAGCAAAAGTGGTGGCAAAAGTACAACATTACCTCATTTTAAATTAGCGAATTTTTAAAATGCACTTTGAGTTCGATTTGGGTCGATATCTATGCCTATCTAAAGTCCATTTCACCTATATTTGATTGCATGAAATGGTTAGGTATCTCGTAAGTATGTACTGTTACATATAAATTAACTTGAAGTAAAATTAAAAATACCCTCATTTTGAGCACTTTTTTATATTTTTAATGCGCGCGCCTCACTCACGTTGGTTTTCGACACTAGCTTCATGTTGGTGTTGATCAATGACGATTATAATGCCACAGACAAAAACAAAAAAACTCGCACAGATTACGAAATAAGCCTTGGTGGCCGAGGTAAATCAATGGACGAGGTTCAACAGGTTCCCCTACTTAAGACCTATAAAAAAAACAATACTACGTAGACCATTTTTGCCATTGCCAGTTTTCTCCTAGATGGTTTTTTTAAACGGAAAAATATTTTCAATAAAAATGAGGGGAAGGGAGGGAAATTGATCAAATTAGTCTAAAAAACCCGGTGTCAAAAGTTACATGAAATGCCGTTCAAAGTGGTCAAATTGAAAAATTCATCTGGTCAAGAGTCCTGAAACATAAATAAGACGAAATTCACGCGGACGAAGTCGCAGCCGCTAGTTTACTTCAATTTAAAGTTCAAAGCATTTTGTTTTCTTTCAATAAGTTCAAATCATTTTGTTTTCTTTCAGAGAGGAGGAGTTTATTCTCAGTAGGCGGCAATTCCGAGAGGTAGGTACTTGTGACGTCAAGATGACGTATCGCGCCGAAAGAACGTAGGTACCTACTTCCACCCGCCCGCCCCGATACCGAGACGAAATGTTATACCAAGAGGAAAAATTGTTTTATTTACTTTAGATATTGTGGCCACACTGCGTTTTCTGCAGCGCGTTTTTGAGCTGCACGTTTGTATCGATACAAACGCGCTGTACTAGGTACCTACATTAGCTTACTTTTGTCTTGAGGCGTGTTAGCCGAGTAGAACAGTACCTCGACTTACGATCCAAAGGTCGTGGGTTCGAATCCTGGTCGTGCATCAATGGATTTTTCGTTTCGAAAATTTTATATGCGCATTAATACGAGCTCTAAACGGTGAAGGAAAACATCGCGAGGAAACCCGCGGCTTAATCAGCCCCACAAGTATTGACCATGTCTTTCCTGTGGATATGACCGGTTAAGCTGAGAGGATGGTGTAGGCGCTGGTCAAAGCTACTGCATCTCAACAATGTCCCAGGTACTACAGTGTCCAGTTAAGTGTAGGCAAAGATTGCCTCCTGACACTGTATAAATCATGTAGTAAAGATGTAAAGGCCTAAATTTTTATGTTTTCTTAAAAAAATTGAAAGGTACTAAGTATTTATTTTAACGGGTTACTTGTTTGTCTGTCGGTAGTTTGCATGCACGTAACGTGTGCACATTGTGGGACACCGGCAGTTGCAGCAAATTACTCTATCAGCGCCTTTCCTGTGCGCATTGGTCTTGAACTAGCTCTAATGGCCAATCAAGACAAACTTCGTAGTTGAAAGTCAAGGTAAGTACCAATTTTTTTATTATAGTGAACAGCGGTGCTAAAAAGGCCGCTATAGCAGAATTGCAGTATATGCCATTCTTGTCACTTTCAGTCTATGAAAAGAGACGGCATATAGTTCAATTCCTATTGTGACTCTGCTATTATAACGGTCTTTTTAACACCGCAGTTGTCAATCTCGCGGCATCAATAAGGTTTTCTGCAGTGGGATTCAGACTTCCAAAAATGCATCCGATTCGATGATTTTCTTCGGAAAATTGACGTTTTTTCAGCGAAGAAACATCACTTTCCGAATTCGGTATACATTCCGAGGTCTGAATCGCACTGCTGATGTAAAGAAGAAGAAAAAAGTTTGTTAAAATACAATACTTAGTTGTTGTAATTTAAAAGCAATACAGAAGATGTTTGCTTTAAACGATATTGTAACGACTACTACTTTCAACTGCAAACATAAGCGTTTGTGAATAAAATTATGTCGAACTTCAAAGAACGATCATGATGACAATGATAAATTATCATAGAATATGATATGTCTTGTGTATGAAGTGAGCTTGTATTACCACTATCAAAAATACTTTACTCTTTTATCCGAAATTCTGATCCAAGTTCATACTTTCTATTTCTTCAGAGTGGCTACAATTGCTACGCGCATCTACGCGGTCGCTACGCACCTCTACGCATAGTCTTGTAGCAATCTTAATGCCCGGGTTACACGAGGCTAGTTTTTCAAGCTAGGATAGCAAGCTAGTGTTAGTAAGCTAGCAAGCTAGTACTAGCTAAGCTAGTAAGCTTACTAGCTAGTAAGCTAGTAAGCTTACTAGCTTAGAAATGAAGCTAGTTGTGTCTACACGAAGCTAGAAGTACTAGCTTGCTAGCTTACTAACACTAGCTTGCTATCCTAGCTTGAAAAACTAGCCTCGTGTAACCCGGGCATTACTTCAGAAAAAAAATACGCACATAGGCTGAATTCGACCAAACTGTCATCTTACTCCCAGAGTATTTATTCCGTTAGCCGACAGAATTCGAAATACAACTGTTTAGAAAGCGCAACCGAACATTATTATGTGCATTCAAATTATCCTGGTTATAAGGTGTCAACTTTACAATGTCAAAATATTCAAACAAACAGCAGTTTAATCTGTGGTTTAATCTCCAGATAAAACTTAATCCAGTTGAGCTACCTATAGATCGTTTCCAACGATCCTTAGGTAGCTCGACTGGTTCTTTTTGTATTTTATACTTTTATGTAAATATGTAGTAGTTTAGTTTATGTAAATAAATGTATTCATTAAATTCACGATCCAGTTTGGTAAAATCCAGCCATCAGATTTAGGGTTGACTCTATCAAAGTGCGAACTAATAGGTGCAGAAATTTTTCGGTAGAGGTCTACGAAACTCACAACAAAAGCTCAAATCAATGCTTTTCTCAAACATTTGTATAAAATAGTTGTTGAAAGTCAACCATAATAAAAAAAATACAAAAAAAAAACTTCGCAAAAATCGTATATTTTATCGATTTTTACACCATAATTAGTGATATCTTTCGCAATCCCGAAAATCTTTGAGCGAGGGTATATTATGTACCTTCGGGATGGTTTAGCCCTATTCGTAGGTGGTGCGGGGTGAGGTACGGGAGGTGTGAGGTCCGGGGCGAATAAAGGCGGTAGTTTATGGTATGAGCTTTCAGTCCTATCGCGCCCCGGCACGTATAACGTCGCGTCGCTCTCGAGAATTCCACACTCCCCAACTTTCCGCAACTCTGCAACGCGATCGCAGTAAGTAAAACTTATTTCAAAATTGTGTATCGTATATTTTAATGGTATTTATGCGAGATTTGTTAATGAATGTTTTTTTTTATTGTTACATTTTGAACTCATTTGATAAACGTATAATTATTATTGCTCTCGCTAGTTTTTATCTTACCTATAGTTTTATTGGCGAAATCTTTTACTGAAAAAAGTTGAGCTGAGATTTTATTCATTTTCTACTAAGTAACTAGTTTATGTGCTATTTTTGTTCATTGGACTATGTGTTTGCCAAGTTGTGTGTGAGCGTGATTGAGTTATTATTCAAACTTAATTCAAAACTTTTTTTTTTAGAGTTACACATTTTGAAATACTACCGATGAAAGAAAAATCTTATATGAAACGTTAACGAGAGCTCCCGTTTTTTAAAGTTTTGATTTCTTCGTATAACATAGGTAGGTATATAATATAATATTTATATAAAATATATGGGCGGATTTTTTTAAATTTGTACATTGCATTTTCAGCGTGTCCATCGACTTCCAGTGCATTATTTTAATACTTCTAATAGATTTGTGGTACGGGTATGGTGTTTTTCGGATAGATTAACAATCTTTTATCCATTTTCAACGTTAACATATATAGGGTACCATATAATTTTAATTAAAATAAAGCAAAACAAGTCATACTTTACTGCATTTTTACCATGTCCCCTCGTCAGTTTGCAACTTTCATCGTGTCATTACAACTCAATAGATCGAGTTTTGAGACACATTTTCTAGTCTATTATCATGATAAATTCACTGTTTTTCGAATAATAGACAGTAAAGCCATGTAAGTTAATTAAATTATTAGATATTTAGCTTTAAACCTCAGTCCAGATTTTTGGCATTTTTGGACATGTCCGGCTGACTAACGGGTTTTGAGCTACTTGGATTATTGCAATCCTACTAATGTGGTATTTTTTTGAATAAACTGGTACTCTTGCTGGCATTCTGACTGCCACTCTGATGTATTGATGTAATCAGACTGTTTTATGAGTCAGTGAAGTGTGTAGGTAGGTGAAGTGCTGTCCGAGGTCCGCTGATGAACTGCTGTTTTTTGAAGGTAAGAAACAACTTTTTGGCATATTACTAGTTCGCAATGAATAGTTTAACTTCCGGTTGCATGAAATAATAGCAGTTCCACAGGATTATGTTATTACATTCGGCAGAAAAATTAAAAACATTTTCCTTGCCACGGTTTCGTTACTGTCAGCTGAGGAACATTTGCAAAAATTTGCAAAAACGTTAGTCATCCGAACAAATTGTTAGTCATCTGACCTGTAAAGTCAAGTGCATATTGCGGAATTTTTGTATTTTTAACCGACTTAAAAAAGGAGGAGGTTCTCAAGTTGACTGTGTTTTTAAAATTAAAAGCTTTTATTTAACTTGCAATGTATGTACCTAAATGTACCTGCTGGATCAAATGCTGAGGGGTAGCCTTATTTTCTTGTCACTGTACCTACTATAACATTTTTGATTTGTGTGCATGTACCGTATAGTGGCGAAAATAAAACTCTTTTCTATTCTATTCTATTATCTAATAAGTACCGATCAAGTGGTATTTAAGTTTTTTTTTTCAAGTTTTTGTTATAAAAGTTACCGGATCTCATAAATAAGATAGAATATATCTTAGATTTAAGTAAAAATGTGTCGTAATTGTTAAATAAATGTGGTACCGTGGGGCAGTCCCGGGCATCATCAGTGACTTCACGGTTGAGAGGTAGTTCAAAGCACTATGCAAAATAGACGTATTTTATTAATAAAACGCTCTCTCTATAGTTGTAAAAGTCAGAATATCTTGCCATTGTAAACACAAGCCTTACTTGTCCTCTGACTAACATCGACGGTCCACTGACTAACTGTCCTCTCGAAAAAGTTTTTTGAAATCGTATTTTAGATATTAAGCACACTGTTTTTTAACAAACTTTTGTGTTCCTTGGTGAGATAATATTAAATAGTATTATGTGTAATTTACTTGATTTTGTACGGGTTCTAAATTCTAAGAAACACTAAAAAGACTGAGACAAATTTGACCAAAAGTTAGTCACCTGACATAAAAGTTGAAATATTTAATATTTCTAGTTAATATTCAAAGAATATGCACTGATTATTCTATTGTGATTTTAAATTGGATTCAAATAAAAGGCTTTTTACGATTATACGTCTTTTATTTTTTCATTTATCCAGAAAACAATTTCGTTACTCATTGGACAATTTTGACCACAGTATCAGTATTAAAATACCAATAAATCAAGTTTTCTTCAGTAAATTACATGACTTTTGGGTTTTCATGAAACTTTACATATCTTGCTATAAGATCATTATACCCAGAAGATATTTGAAGAAAAAAAATTTTTACAACATTTTCAGAATGGTACAAATTTTAAAAAATCCGCCCATATATACTTATATCTACTGGCTGGATAATACTTAGCTATTGCTAGATCATTGCGCTAAAGCTGTTGTTATTTTGATTTTTTTTTTTTGTAGAAATCGAATAAAAAGTTACACACCAGTATTGTTAACCATGACCAGCCCAGTAGACTAGTTATAGTTATATTACAACTTGGCAGTAGTGGCACTTGAACGGATAGGGGTAGTCAGAAGCAAGTCCAGATATTAAGCCATCTACGTTGCGCGAGATCTCTGTTTCTGACAGAGCAATGTCTGTCGGATTAGCTAGGCTACTAACTAAATAAAATAATAGATCCACGACTGTATATCCTGAAGACCGGAAACATTTTTTTTTTAAATTCAAACAAATCGTATGATAGTCTGAATGATCAGAGACCGTCAAATGACACAATTGGTAAGTACCTACAACAAGTGTAACGATTCAATTTTTTAGTTCATTTCATGAACTAAAGGATAATCATAGCGGTTTATATAACTTTATTAGTTTAGCAGTAGGTAGTAATAGTCGTTGAACTTGGGTGTTGAATAATTATCTACCAAAAACATTTGTACCAAATTCCTTAGAACAAATCCTTTACAGTGACTAAGATGAAGTAGTTGCTTGTATTTAACGGAGTAATAATGGGCTACTACGGAACCCTACACTGCGCGTGGCCCGACACGCACTTGGCCGGTTTTTTTGACTAGGTTTGCTTCACCAAGTTTTCTTTAGATTGATTAAGTTAAGTAGGTACCAGGTCAACCTGGTACCTACTTAACTTAATCTTCTTAACTTGTTACTTCATTAAACACCCTTTAGCCCACCGGTTCACACGTGACTCATGGTAGTCGCATGTCTAACCAAATGCACTCCCCAAAACCAGCATAAGTTGCGCCGGCCCACCCTTTCGATCCCTTGCTATTTTTGTTATGCAGAAGTCAAGTTATATTCCGTAAAGATCAATTTATACTGGTTCTGCAGTTTGGTAGGGCTATAATAAGTAGATATTTCTAAGTCGTATGAGTCATAGATCAGCTGACGTTGTTAAATGTTTTAAAGAATGTCAGTTTTGTTGAAGTTTTTTATAATCCATTATAATGTGTGAAAATAACTTTACTCAGTAGTAGGTTAAAATGATATTTAAGATAAAATGTACTACGATATAAGTAAGTTTGTTCATATGGGCTTGTAGCTATAACTTTGGTGACGGAGTTTTCAGTATAAACATGTCATTTGAAAGTTTTTATTTGTTTCAGAACTCAAGATGAACTTTCAACTTTCAGAACTCTTTCTTATCTTTATGCTGATGACGATGGAGGCGGCTAAAGGCTACGACGCCGGTATGTAAAGTTCAAAGTAACTAAATAAGGAAAAGCATGCGATTGGGTGACATAAACGGGTCTCGCAATAGACATGGGCTTACTTCATATTAAAATACTTTATATTTTGAACATGAATTTATAATTAAAATATTTCGTTCCGTTAAAATATTCCAAAAGGTAAAATTACTAACGTTGCAATACAAGATGTTGGAATATACGCATTTTTTTATCCAACACTAAAAACCATGTGCGAGATACCGCTGAAAAACAGCTTCTTTCCATATTTTCGTGAACCTATCATTTTCAGTGTTGTTTGTTCATTAGTTACAAATGGTGACGTTTTTATTACGAAACTTCTTCTAGACAACCTAAGTTTACAGGTAACATTAATTTCCGACCTCAGATAGAAGATTCATTAACAAAAATACGTTGTTAAATGTGCTTCATCCTTAGAGCAATGTCAAAACAAGGTGGAAACAGTCCTGCGTGTTCCTTGTGCGTCAGTGCTTGTTCTGCCATTGGGATTCGGACCAAAACAATCTTATTTTATCACTGCAGCAGTCCTAACTTGGTCCTAACGCAGGTTTGCAGCAGAACATGCGCATTACTCTCTCTCGATGACTGATGACATCGAGGGACATGGCTGCATGTCAGTCGATGTGCATGTCACCAAAACATTCCTGCGTTAGGATCAAGTTGGGACTAAAACAAGGTTAACTTAGGCCTGAGTGTAATCTTATTTTGACATTGCTCTAAGAGTTCATGGTAAGGCTTCAGATCCGTATTAGTCTTCGAGGATTAGGGCAGGGGATGTCAGATTTCACAAGGGAACAAAATTAGACTTTTTTTTGTTGCATGGAATTTTATGGCTGTTGTTTGCTAATTCGAGGTCGCTGATTTCAAATCTACTCTCAATTTATCTCTATCAGCTTTAGTTTTTGAGATTCAGCTATTGGCCATATTTTAGTAGGTACTAGTTACACTTAACTTTCACTAAACCAAGCTGTTTTCTTGTAAAGTAAGTTTTTTTTTGTACAATGTCCTTGTCAAAAAATAGTTGTAAAAACGATCCCAACTATTTCTGTAACATTTGTGGTGAATATACTTACAGTCAAAAATTCTAGATTAACATAAACATTTTTTTTTTTAATTATTTGTTTCTAACAAGTGTTAGCGGTACTTACAATAAACTTAATTAAACATAATGTAACAGTACATTAAATTACAATAAGACAAGAAATAAGTAGTGCTAAAAACAAATTATAAAATTTGTGCACTAACTCCCACCCTAGGAAAACCTGTGAAAACTCAACCATGTTGAGTTAGTCCTCTTTCGCAGTGGGTCAGTTGTTTTTACAATCACTGTGCGTAGGTACGCTATAAAACAGTGCAACAATGTGGACAAATAGAATATTCTGTAATATTGTGAGACAAACTTTAACTATCTTATTGTAGGTACAATAAATAAATAGGTACATAACAATATATAAAAGATTGAGTGTGTCAAAGTTTTTTTTATTTATTTATTTGATTTTTTTACAAGTGACTGATATTTTTTATAAGCTTCGATTTTTTTTACAAGTAGCTGATATGTGTAGATCTGAAAATGGTGAATTTTCTTCTCGGAAAACAAGGAGGATACAAAATATCCTTGTTTAATTTGTCTGTAGGGCAGCAGAGCTAACTCTGAGTACTGGATTACAAAAGACTGGCTTTCCAGGCCAGCTATGGTTCCAGGAAAATCGCATAATACTGCCGCCTTTGCATATCAAACTAGGGCTCATGAAACAATTTGTCAAAGCTCTGAACAAGGATGGTGATTGTTTTAAACACATCTTTATAAAGTTCCATAATTTGAGTAGAGAGAAACTGAAAGTCGAAATTTTTGATGGTCCACAAATAAGAGGGTTGATAAAGGATGAAAACTTTATTAGAAATATGACTGATATTGAGAAAAAGGCCTGGAATGAATTCGTTTGGATTGCACAAAATTTTCAGGGAAAACAGAAAGGATGAAAGCTATACAGAGCAAATTTAAGAGATGTTGTCGAACTTCCAACTGCTTGGTTGTAATATGAGTATCAAGAAACACTTCCTACACAGCCATTTAGACCGTTTCCCTGAAAATCTTGGTGTTTTGAGTCAAGAACAAGGGGAACGGTTCCATCAATGTATTCGGACTATGGAGGAGCGGTATCAGGGTCACTAGAATGCCCACATGATGGTGGACTACTGTTGGAGAATTAAAAACAGCCCTTGTGAATCAATTCAAGCAAGAAAATTTTATAAAAAATATTTTTTTTTTGAGAAGTACCTAGGTAGTTCTTGTTTTTCTAAAATTAAAGTACTTTTTTCTTAAAAATCGCGTTTTCATTATATTTAAAAAACTAAAGCTGCTACAAAAAATCTGATCTCAGATGGCCTGTATTCTACTAGATGACAACCGCTTTGGTTTGGTTCGATCTCTTAAATGTCAGCCATTTGGTGAAATAGTAGAATAGCTTTTCAAAAATTTGTTCTGCCAAAGTTCAAAACCTCACCACAACTGAGTCGTTTGTTATTAGTAGTCATGGAAACAGTCGCTTTAGTTGAGGTTTTGGTTGAGGTTGATAAAAAGTTCGGTACGAGAATCGACGCCCTCTGAAATCAGCACCCCGAAAATGTACAATAACAGTCATTATATTTCATGCAACAAAAATGCTGTTTCCTTGTGTTTTAATTGAGCTTATAATGCTTTGTGTTGGATTCAGAAGAGTTGATTGCAGGTTTATGAAAGTTAATTTTTGAGTAGGTTAGGTTCTAGTCTTGAGGATTGATAGTATTACTCGTATTAGTAAAAGGAAGTCCACAATGCGTACTACACCGTTCGTCAATTGACAACCATAATGGTCAACACAATTAGCATTTTTTAAGTACTTAATAGCCAGTTAAGTAAAATAAAACCACCCCAGGTTAGTGGGGTCGTTGGGAATACATCGACGGCAGAAAGCGGAAATGTCATATCTTGATAATTGGCCTAAATGACTTTGTATTGTTGATAAAGCAAAAAAGCCGCGTCGAATGGTCTATGTCTCGTCTTTCTACAATGAAAAAATTTTATTACTTATACGCCCTTGATTTTTCCAAGTTTTTGTAGATTAGTAGTTATGATTTTTTTTAATATTTTTTTGGCTCTGGTGTAAAATTGGATATTTCGAGATACGACATTTCCACCTTCAAACTGTTGCGACGTTCCGAGCGGCTTGAACTGAAGCACAATTTGGATGGGTGGTTTAATATTTGAGCGCTTCCGTGCTATTGGGAGCGACCGACAATTTAGGTCTCGGCTTTTAAGTCGATACGCCATGACGGAGGCCTTCAGGCGGCCTAAAACTCCGTCATCAGCTCATACGAACATACTTCAACATCATCATCATCATCCATAGCCCGACTTCACCCAATGCTAGGTGTAGGGCACCCTTAGTTGTGCCAGCCGACACGATCAATGTCGTCTACCCATTTACGACGGACAACCCACCAGTGGCTTTACTCCACATGCCATCACCTCCATTTGAGTTCCAAACATTGTTTTATTTAATTTTTCTTTACTTTGTATAATGTACAAAGTAAAAAAAATTAAATAAAACAATTTATTACAGCTCTTTGTTAAATCATACACTACTTATTTAAATCCACATTACCTAGTTCATAAAAGTTAGAAAGTTTCTATTCTAACAGTTTTTTCGTTTTAGCGACGATGTTTTTAGTTTCATACTTATTTTTGTTTCTCAAAGGTCTAGTAAGTAGGTCATGACATTTCATTTCATTTCCTTTTTCAGCCATTATTGTCCCACTGCAGGGCAATGGCCTTCTTTCCCTCCTTCCACTCTTCGCGTAACTGGTTATTATGTTTGCACCATTCAAATTAATACAACTAACCTAACCTGAGCCCGACCAAACTATCAGCCGATAGAACTGCAGTTTCCGCGGGATATAAAGATGTTTCACGTTACACCGTGTCTCTTACGGGTCCGGCCCCCCAACACGGTGTGACGTGAATTATCCTTAACTCTAGCTCGCCATCTATCGAATGAGTTGGATCTTTCAGTATTAACTTATTCGCTAGATGGCGAGCTAGAGTTAAAGATGATTCACGTTACACCGTGTCTCGTCCGGGCCCAGCCCCGACACGGAATCATTAAAACTAAAAGATCAAACTCATTAGATAGATGGCGAGCTAGAGTTGAGGATGATTCACGTTACACCGTGTCGGGGCCGGGCCCGGACGAGACACGGTGTAATGTGAATCATCCTTAGCTCTAGCTCGCCATCTATCAAATGAGTTGGATCTTTTAGTTTTAGCCGTTATTAAACCTGTATGAGTGGGCTTTACAGTCGCAGGTATTTTTTCGCAAAGAGCGTTTGACACGCGAGACTTATGCCCCATCCCGCTCCACTGATTTCTTTTTAATTTTTGTTTTTTTTTTTTTGTTAGCTCATGCCGTAAAACGAATGTCAGTAAAAAGAGGGGCACGTGCCCTTTTGCCCTGCGGAGGAATGTCTTACGTGAAAATAGGCGACTTTATGACGTGGTTTAAGGGTGGCGAAGTTGTAGCAACCTACCGGTGAGTGAAACAAGTCTATTGAGTTACCTACTAACCCTTTCATTGACTAACAAAACCATAACCGGTAATGTTCGCACGAATACGTGAAGTGAACCTACATGGTGTAAACAATAATTGTTAAGTTTTTTTCATGCTAACTTTGTACAGTGTACGAAGTATACCTATATAAAATTAGCATGACAATGCATTTTATGTAATCTAAGTATGTGAGTAATTCATTGGTAAATTACTAAATAAACCATTCTTTTCATCTTTGATTGAATAATTTATCGCTCTGTTGAGTAAAATGCCATTTGGTTGCAAAATAACCCTTAAATTGCCCATTAACTACTATCGCATTACTAAGGCATGCATTGGGTTACTAAATTATTCCGAAGCATTACTCAGCTTTGTTTTAGGTTACTGCTGTATTCTGTTTCAATAATTTTCAAATAAAAACAAAGTTTTTAAAAACGTTGATAAGTACTTAATTTCGTGTTTTGTCAGAATAATTACAATAACCGACTTCATAGATTCTCTAAAAAAAATCTTACGAGATAATTACCTACTTAAGGGTAGGTTTATATTAGACCAGGCCGTGCCCGGGTCGTGCCGTGTACGTGGCCCCGGACGGGGCACGGATTTGAAACGTTACATACATTTTGTATGAAGCAGTTTATATTTAACAGTGCCGGATCCGTGTCCCGTCCGGGCCCGTCTACTAACGTACGACGCTCGTCTACACCACGGTTGGCCCTGACACGGCCCGGCCCGGTCACGGTCCGGTCTAATATAAATCATCCCTAACAGCAACAGAACACGAGTGCCCTGTTTCATAAAGACATATAATAATAACTCATAAAATAATCTTGTCGCAGGCATCAATACTTTGACAGTCGATGGAAACTGAGTACCTACCTTACCAGTCTTTGTTTGACCAAGCGATGTTTTGCTATTAAACATAATATACCTCTCTACTCATAAACTCCACTCAACTTCCGTTAAAATTGAAACACCGTTTAAACAAATGCCATCCTTTCTTGTTCGATAGTGACAAATAGTGACAGGGCGAATATTGAGGATTGTTTAAACAGTGTTCAAGTTGAGAGGCGTTTATAAGTAAGGCCTATAATATTTTGCACAGCGTTGACCCTGACATGCCTTCTCCAAGTATGCTCTTAATCAAGGAGGTCAAAGATGAAGACGCAGGTACCTACCGATGCAGGGTAATCAGCGTAGATGGGCCCGCTAAAGATCATTTAGTTGAAGTAGATGTGATAGGTGAGTTGGCCAAGCTGTCTTTGATCTATATGGGATGGGTTTAGACATTTTTGTGACTAAAGCACTATTATAATCATTATAATCATGTAAGTAAATAAATCTACATATTTATAAATGGTCTATTGAAATAAAACTCGTTTATAGACGTTTATGCCAAAGGGCCCATATTTTATTGTGAAGTAGGTAAATGAAACATGTAGCATACATTGTATTATGTTTGCATGATTAATATTTATTTATTTTATTCATTATTTATATAAGTAAGTATTGAAACACATTATTTTCGAAGGGTAGTTCCCATCTGATCTCACTGTCAGTTTTTTTCTAGTGAATAAAAACTACCGGTGTGATCCTGCCACAAACATTCACCTTGCCACAAACATAATATATTATATACTATATATTATATATTATACTATTTGTTGTAACAAAAAAAACTGAATTCTAACTATTGTTTGTTGTAATAGAATATAACTGATACTATTGCTAAGAAAAAAAAAACAAAACAGTCAAGCCTTTGCATTGGAAATTATTTAGCAGTAGAAAACTCGGCCCTTAATCATTTATTTATTTAACCACTAGTTATCGAGTAATCTAATTGTAAAATTATAATATTATTTCCAGCTATGTACCTAATCGATTTTTATTATAAAATTATTATATTATTTTTGTTCAGTGTTTTTGTTTTATTTTTCTTTTCTTTCACATTTCGAGCACTCTCTGAATAAAACAAATATTATTTATAATAATATAAGAATAAAATACTTCTGTAGAATCACAAATCACAATGAAATGAAAAACGGAAACGAACGTTGTGGTATTTCATACAACATAAATAGGTAGATAAAATAAAATAAAATCAGAATTGTAAAATAGTTTCGCAAAGCAAATCTAACATGAAAGTTAATAATTACATTTTTAACAGAAGTTGATCGGGAGAGCCCTCTGATACCTTTCGAAGGTCACCAGGGCCCATTTAGAGAGGAATTGAGTCTGAATTGTCGCGGAAACGTGGAAGGCTGTAGTGCGAGTAAGTATACTATAGCCAGGCAGTGATCCAGCCGTGCTCTAAAAAATTATCTCAATTATAATGATGTAAGTAATTTTAAAATAAATATCTGGGCGACCGAGCTTTGCTCGGGTAAACATAGAGAAAAATTAAAAAAAGAACAAAAAAAAACTCACAAAAAACAAACTTTCACTGGCTGAGATTCGAACTCGCGACCTTCGGCTGTAAGGCAATGGTCCTGACCGCCAAGCCACTTTAGTCTCGACAAATTCCGTGAAATTACGAACATATTGCACTGGTAAATTTTTTTGCGTGAAAATGCCGAGAAAACGGCTTTTCCCAGATATGAGACCTAGATCGATTTTTCGCCCCTGCAAACACCCGTACTGCAAATTTCATCGAAATCGTTAGAGCCGTTTTCGAGAACCTCAGTACCTACAAACAAACTTCAAACAAACATCAAACAAACAAATATTGCTCGTTTAATAGAATAGGATTTCATTATGTAGGGATCGGAAAATGTTTTAATTTACAATAAACAAGTCAGCGATTGGTATTTAAATGAAATTAGGATACCTTCCTTACAAGTTAAATAAGAATCTTAAACTAAATGAACCCATGGAGCACGGAGTAGCTGAAAACAATAGTGAATTATCAGAAATAATCAGAATTGTATAAGTATTCGCGTGCAATTCACATAAGATCAGTCAGGACCAAAAGTCATATCATCATGTCTGTGGAATCTAGATCAGGAGTTGCATTTGCGAATGTATTCACGAAATTTTTAGCACATTTGTGTTTTTCCGAGCCGTGTTTTTTGACCCACATCAAAGTACGTGAACTCGCTCTTTCGCGGTGTCTCCCATACATTGGCGAATTGACGAAGACAATGGGACCGTCTTCGTACAAACATTCGTTCAATGTACGAACATTCGTGACGAAGTGTGGGACTCCGGTAATGGTGAACGCAGACCTGTAGGCTCATTCTGTAAACTCACTTCGAACGTCGAAGAGCTGAATCCGCTGTGAGATTTCAAATTTCGACTTACTACAAACACTTACAATACATTCTTGCGTATTTAGTGAGCTCGGTCACTTGAGTGAATTCGAAGTGAGTCTAGTACAGAATGCCTCTGCTGAGCCGCACCGCAGTCGCCGCAGTCCCCGCATTCGATTTCTTTATATGAAGTTACATGCAACCTCGCACACCTAACCGCGCCTCAATGCCGCAATCGTTCCCGTCACCATTAACAAAAGCGATGACTGCGGCGACTGCGGTGTGGCCAAGTCTGCGTTTACTATAATACTGTGTTATGGCAAATTGATTTGGTACATTCTTAGACCATAAATATTTAAACTGTTCACTGTGTACATTCCAAATCACAAAATGTACACACCCAACCACCTCCAGCGCCGCCAGTCAACGTGAGTATCCGAACGGACAACAACGACAACTTCGAGGCTGGATCCCCACGAGTACTTGCTTGCATCGTGTACGGCTGTGTACCTTCGCTGAACGTCACGTGGTACCTTGGAAATACCATGCTCAGACCCAATGTGTACAAGGTATTTTGTACTATTTCAGGCACACTTCAGGCACCTTATTTGTTTAATTTTTTTTTTTATTATCAACACCCTTTTTTGTTTTCAAACTACTCACAGATTTTTTGAACTTTGGCTTTATAAGTATTTACAAAATTCTAAAAAATAATCGAGGCTTTTATGTACCACCGCGATTTATCTCGTTATGGAATTATCCTTAGGCGTTATGGTAGTGACAAAGATCTTTTTTTTTAAAAAAAAGCACATTTATATACATTGCGCTATAGTACAAGCTTTTTAGCACAACATTACTGTGTTCTTTATATCTAAAATTCTAAATATGTACTTGTGGTTTTAGATTTTTTTAATTTCTGTTAGGAAGTGAGCAGAAAAAAAAACATTTAGGTATAAAAACACTGCGCTATAGTACAAGCTTTTTAGCACGACGCTACTGTGATCTTTAGATCTTAATACTTGTGTTTTTAGATTTTTAATTTCTGTTAGGAAGTGAACAGAAAAAAAAACAAAATATACACTGCGCTATAATAGTACAAGCTTTTTAGCACAACACTGCTGTGTTCTTCATATCTAAATACTTGTGTTTTTAGATTTTGTTTAATTTCTGTTAGGAAATGAACAGAAAAATAAAACCAATTTAAAAAAAAACAAAAACAAAACAAGCAGCAAACCCTCTGTAACCTAAGTTAATTGGTAAATAAATTAATTTGTATTTGTATATACACTGCGCTATAATAGTACAAGCTTTTTAGCACAGCACTACCTGTGTTCTTCATATCTAAGTAAATACTAGTGTTTTAAATTTTTTTTTAATTTCTGTTAGGAAGTGAACAGAGGAAACTTTACGGTGTCTTCGCTGACCTTTGTGCCGTCGTTGACCGACAATGGCAAAGACCTGGTGTGCAAGGCCACTAATCGCCTCATTACTGAGAGCTTTGAGGACAGGGTTACCGTGAGCGTGGGTCGTAAGTGCAATGCTTATTGATTTAAACTTTGAATAGGTATACTGAGTGCGTTCTTTTGTAATCGTCATTCTTTTTACAATTTAGAATTATAAGTTATTAATAAATGAGAGTAATTATTTCAGCATTGAAAATTGTGTAGGCAATGATTGCCTCTTGACACTTATAAATCATTCAAGATGTAAAGGCCAAAGTTTTTTTTTCTATCACAACTCCTTTTATTTCTCCATCATCATCTACCAGACCGACCGATGTGCATCGACGACGGCTTCAAGACCATCGGCGCTGTCCAGGGTGACTCTGAGACCCTGGTATGTATGGTGGAGTCAGATCCAGAGCCCGAGCAGTTCATATGGTCCTTCGCTGATGGACGGACCGTTTATACTTCGAGCAAGGTAGAATAATCATCATTAATTTCAAAGCTGAGTGTAGAACTTTTGAACTTAACTTTCTTCTTGTTAATACGTTTGTTTGTACCCTTTGATCAAATGATCAATAAACTGTAGTGAATCGAAGAACAAGAAAAAATGTCATTCAGAGCGACATTTTTGACAAAAAAAGATAATTTCAAATTCTATTTTTAAATAGTGCTTTTAAACAAATAAAAGCTCAAGATTGTAACCTCAGCGGTACAGTCAGACCATGGTTAGAAGATCTATAAAAGGATAGTCGAAGCAAATATTTTTAAAACATTACATCTTTTAAATGTCATTTGCTGCTTATAAAGCTGAATAGAGTAGTAGAAACACTTTTTTTTATCAACAATCCATATGTTAAGTATTTTTAAAACTATTCCGTGTTTGTCCACTTTCTTCTATTATTATTCATTTATTTCAAATATATTTGAGTAAAGATAAACATGATCTTACAAGACAATACCATCTCCAGCAGAAAGTATCGGGACATAGGACCCGGTACTCGTCTACCCTGGTGTGGGTGCCAAGAGTTGATGACTACGGCCCTCTCTACTGCCGCGGCTCCAACCGCTTTGGCGAACAAAAGCAACCCTGCACATTCTCTGTCATAGGCGGTGGACCACCCAACATGCCAGAGTGTGATATATATTGGGAAGATCAGGAAACTCTTAGAGTAAAGTGCGATAAAAGTAAGAATCTTAATTTCATGAGAAAGCTTCTGCCCAAAGCTTCGCTTGAATGAATAACCATCTTATTGTATCCAATTAATCGTCAAGTTAAAAGAATATCAATAATGAAGTCTAAATTAGTACAATGGACGAGCTGGATTCAGTTGCAACAGATCAATGATCCGTTGGCATCTTTTCGTGTGATCAGATGCAACCACAAACGGATCATATGATCATATGGGAACTACCCTTGGCAAAATATTTTTCATCTAATTTTTTTTCATCTCGTGTTTAGACTGGGACGGTGGCCGTCCTCAAACAATACATCTAGAAGTTAAAACACCCAAAGGCACTCGTAAAGTATCAAGGAAGGGTAATGAATTAAAAGTGAATTCTCTCCGTCGAGATGCCAATTATACAATAGAATTATATGCAACAAACAGTAGAGGGAGAAGCTTGTCTCTCCAGGTGGCATTACCGCCTCCTCCACCAGGTAACTTGTATAATTATAACTAATGCATGTAGAGTTCAAAGCACCAAAAGCATGGAAATCTACCTCTTGGAAATCATACAACACTAAGCGCGAGTGACTGCTTTCTACACTGTAGTTTGGTGACGTTAAATTCTACAGCTTACAAGAGCTTATGATTTTTTTTATTTATGTATTGGTTTAGTATTCAATTGGTACGATTTAGATGAAGGTTATAGAAGCGCTTGTGACGTAGCTTTCACTACTCGTTCTTGGCAAGCCGTGCTTTGATAGGGAATATGCGTCTGCTTCAAAAAAGGTCCTTGTAACACCAGAAGCGTGATGCATGGCGTGCGCTTGACGCGTAAGTTGTAAAGTATGAAACTGAAAAACGTGCTGTGCACGTCACGCGCACGCCACGTGGACATCGTGTGACCCGGCCTACATCACATTGCACGATTTCAAAAGTTAACGTCACTATTATAGCGAAGACTTCGTATCATGACTTTTGGGCAAATTTCTCTTGTTGCACCATTCAAAAGAACATCATCATGGCATAATTTGAGCTCACTCACAAAATAATCGCCTCGCGAAAATGCAAAAATGTAGACTATAAATAGATTATATGTACTTATTTTGTAACTAAAGAATTCTCTTATGTACCCCTCGTACACTGAAAAAAAAAGTAAAAAAATAAACAAGTTATTCTGAAGAAAATACCTGTTCGTTTCAAAGGAAATCTTGCAGAACAATAACTGTGACTAAAAATAAGCTCCATAACCTTGTGAACGAAGTAAAGACATTTAGTTCTCTCTCTCTCTCTGTATGCCTCTCTGTATTCCTCATTGCGATCTCTCATGATTTTCTCTGACACTAGGGTCTTCCATCTTGTCCAATCCGTTGAAACATGGATGGTACCATTGTAGAGCTGAGGCACGGAATAAGTAATAGTACACATAGTAATGGTTCAAGATTTTTTGTTTGGCCTCTAATCGTATCACGACTTACATACGTAATCGACAATCAAACATGCTCTCCAAAGCACAGAAGCGCTCATTTATTAGTAGCCATAACCTGTTGTGCAGTCATGTCATGCAGTGCAGAACATTGCTCAACTTTATTAAAGTAACCAGAACGAGTAACTACTACTAGAAATAACCACCTACTAACACGCACTCCAGCCCGGTATGCTACAACTTTAGTTAGAATCATGTCTTCCATCGGAAACTGATGAAAAATGGTGGACATACACGACTCAAGCTTAGCACAAGGTTGTCTTATAGAAGCGCTTTTTAGTAACTACATTGCATTCATGCATCCATTGCACATTTGTGACTAACACAATTATTTTTACTATTTAACAGGGTAAGTATAAGTACGTCACATCTTGTTAAAATTCTAGTTTCATAGAGCCTCTCTTTCACCTTGCCTTGCTACTAGAAGAAAAACAGTTCCAATAATAGGGATGATGCTTGGGTGAAACCACCAAAAAAATTAAATGTCCATCAGTCAACTAAAAAAATAAAAAAATATTAGACACGTATTTTAGATTTATCATCATCATCATCCGCAACCTGACTTCACTTCACCCACTGCTGGCTTCCGCTTTTCTGTGCCACTCCTCACGGTCCCGTGCTAGCCTCATCCAATTCCGTCCTTATTTATAAGATTTATCATATTAATAAAAAAATAATTAGATAAAACGCATCAAAGTTGAGGAGTGGGGCATCGATTAAACTCATAAGCTCCGCATTAAATTTCCATAGCACAACTTATGGACCTACCAAGTTTCATTGGATAGTTATGGTTCGATAGTTATGCGAAGACAAAAAAGTGAAACATAAAAGCATACAAAGCAAAATAGTCCAAGTTGTCACTAAGATCTTAGCTCGCTTCGCTCGCTCGGTCGATAATATCTACATAATTGTGACGTCATGCCACATTTTAAATAAATGTATCAACGTAATCTTTTGATTACGAAAAAAAGTAAGATATACGTGTCCAATATTTTTTAATAATCTACGTAAAGGACAAAAAAAAATAGGTAGTCATCATCCCTATTGTCATTTTTACAATTTTGTTTCAGAAACATTTAAGTATAAAAAAGTCAGCACTCTAAAATTACAAGGTGAATTATAAAATACATGTAGAGATATATTTTTATAATTATGTACCTATGTATATTTTACGATTTCTTTTTGTGTGTTCTAGCTTTCCTGCCCCCTGAACGACCGTACACAAGCGTTCAGGCCACTTGGGTGGTGATTATGACATATTTTTTGTATGCGCTGGGAATATTATTGTTCTTCTCGTGTTGCTTCGGGTACTTCTACAGCTCTTGCCGCAGTGTTTGCTGCGACCAGGCACTCCAAGACGATGATGATGTAGAAGGTATATTTTTGAACTAGCGAACGCCCCCGGCTTCACCCGCGTGGACTATTTTTTATCCCACGGGAACCATACATTTTTCCGGGATAAAAAGTAGCCTATGTGTTATTCCAGAACCTAAACAAACTACATTCAAAATTTCTTCAAAATCGGTTTAGTAGTTATGGTGATACGTGGTAACAAACATTCACACACACACATGTACAGGTTAGGTTAGGTACACACCTAACCTAACCTAACCTAAGCCACAAAAAAATGTAAAGCAGTTGCAACAGATCAATGATCAGATAGCATCGTCTTGTGTGATCAGATGCAACCCCAATCGGATCATGTGATCAGATGGGAACTACCCGATTTAAAATGGCGATGGCTCAGATATAAAAGTCATTGAACATTTTCACATGAAACCTTTGGAATTAGTGGTATTTTTTGTGATGGCTTTTTCTCTCTCAGTGAAGAGCAAGATACCCAAGTGTTATAAAAAAATCAACTAAATAGATAGTAGGAAGCATTGTTGGATGGACTTTGATTGATGGAAGCTATTGCTGAAATGTTGGTTGATCTGAGTAGAGCGGTGAGAAAGAGGAAAACTTGTTGTGCCAACCCCACAAGAGTGAGATAAAAACTTCAGGAAACTTACGAGTTTGTAACATACAGGCCGTTTTAAAGATTGTTACTCAAATCTCTGCTTGAGTTTTCAATCCTTCTTATTATATCTACAGGCATTGAACGTGTCTATAGTCGTATTGCTCATTATACGGACTAAAGTGAAGGAAAAAATGTCATTTTTCCTTCAATTTTGACATAAAACGTATGAAAACTAATCAAAATTGAAGGAAAAATGACATTTTTTCCTTCAAAATTAGTCCGTATAATGAGCAATACGACTATAGCTCGTACAGTTTTTTTTTTTTTTTTTTTTTTTTTTTCGGACGGACTTTTATGTTGGCTGGTCACGTGTCGACCTTTGCAACGTTACCGGACTATGGCGAGAGCAGAAAGCTGGGAACAAACTATCGGACGCGGCTTACGGACGCGGCAGACAGCCGCGACTGAATAGGTATCTGGATATAGAACGAACATAGAACTGTGCACATTATCTGACGAAAGTCGCGGACGCGTCCTTGGACCTTCAGACGTCCGAAGGCAATCTGGCCCGCTGGGTGTTCGGACGGTGTGCACACTTATCAGTCGCGGCTGTCAGCCGCGTCCGTCAGCCGCGTCCGATAGTTTGTTTCCAGCTGAAGGCTCTACGCCGGATAAAGATAGGTTAGCTCGTACAGACACCGATAGACAGCTTTTATTTACCATCGGCAGTAAGCGTGCCGACATTTTCTGTCATTTTTGACATATCTAACAAAACTTTTCATCCTCAGATAGTTTGTCGTTTAGGATTAAAAATGGAGATTAGACAATGATATTTATTTACAACGGAGATTACTAACGAACAAACTAGATAGGTTGTCGGTTAAGAAAAATAGTTACTAACCATCCAACTAGGTGGACAGCGTGGTTGGTCGGTTGGTAATAGACGATTGGCGGTGGACGCGGCCGCTCTCTGCGGGCGGTATTAATTTGAATGGTGTAAACATAACTAATCAGTTATGTTTCCACCATTAATGGGCCAAATCAATGGCGCAAACGTAACCGCGGGAACAAAACAAACCCGTGACGTTTGCACCGCATGGTACCGTTAATTACATAGCTCATAGTCACAGACACGCACCGCGCAGACAAATATTATTTCCGCGAACACTGGCTGGGCTCGGCCCGTGACTGAATATGACCGTGTGAACCATGAATGAGAATATGATTTTGCCTGCGCGTGTGCGGCGGCACGTGTCTGCCACGCTCAATGTCTTTTAATATAAACGGACTTTTAGTTTTATTTTAAATCGCCACTCAAACTACACTCAAACAACTAGATCACAACTATCAATTTTGAGTTCCTGTTATTTTTTAGAAAAACGTGTAAAAATTAAACTCAACTCTAAACTAGGTACCTAAGTATATTTATACTGAGTTCGAGTGAAAGAGCTGAAGTCTAGAGCAGTCTTATGACCAGTCGGGTGGATCTCTTTCAACTTCTTTAGCATATTCTTGATACTGACTTTTCTCAACAGGGTCGTTCCACCGTGAAGAAGAGATGGCCGAGGTGCCTTGCGCCGAGCGCGTAGTTCCCAACGTAAGTTTTGCACGTTCCTATACTCGTAGACATGCTAACTTTAATGTAACTTCCACAAAAAAAGAAATATAATAAAAAATGAACTCTAATTTCTATAGAAACTAGAGAGAAAACAGAGTTCAGATGACCGACCGCAGATTAATTACCCGTTCGAAAACATGATTTTTTGGAAGTCTAAGAACTTTTGATGAAAATTAGGGTTTAATAAATTAGGGAACATAAAATGCTTAAAAGAAGCATTAGAATAAACAATATCTTATTTTAAATGATATTATGGGACCATAAATGACTTATATGTGTTTAGCTTTATTTGAACCCACTTGATTTTACATCATTTTGCTTTACCAGCAGGCAATTGTACCTGCCAGCAGGTTTATTTATTGAACGATGAATCACCGATTGAAAAATATCGATCAAGAAAAAGTATCTAATTTAACTGATTATGGATAGTTTTACGAGTGCCTTGGCTTGTTATAAGCTGTTCCTAAAATACAGCACTAGAATATTTTATTATGAAATCGATACCAGCACATTCCTAGAATCATGGCGGCTGTTGAATCAGTAACTTCTTAAACTCACGTGGTATTATAATGTCATACATTTACTGTCGGAAATAATGACCAGTAATTCAAAAAAGTGCAGTTTAGATGTGAAACATCGAAATTATTACGCGTCACCACACCGTTTAAGATGTTTCACACTATTACTAGCTGTTGCCCGCGACTTTGTACGCATTAGATTACTTTCAGACGTAGTTTACAGTAAATAAAGCAGTAAATAACTTTTCTGAGTTTCAAGCCAGTCGCACCGCCCTTTAAAAAGTTCCCATATAAACTTTGACACCCCATTTCACCCTTTTATAAGGGATGTTTTAAAAAATCCTGAACCACGTGTCACTTTATTTACATACAAGATCCTTACCGAGTTTCAAGCAAATCACACAACGTGTTAAAAAGTTTTATACAAACATTTCAGTATCAGTCAATCAGTCAGTCAGGTTAAGCTCTTATAGGTATTTATTTATTTATTTATTTATTTATTTATTTTTAGGAAAACTAACAGCACATAAAAACATACTACATAGCGAGTTCTTAGAAACATATGGCCAATGACAAGTTTTCACAGATAGAAACAGAATAAACAAGTAATTGAGCACAATAAAGGTAGGTACAAGCTAGTTAGAATAACAAGGTGATATTTTTCATTCAAGACAGATGCTTACAAGGGTTAACAAACAAAACATAGGTAAATACTTAAACAAAGAACTGTGAACTCAGTAACCGCCTCATCCTTGCCACACTGCAGTCGAACAAGTCAATCGTAGCAGCGTAGTTATTATTGTAACTATCACACACACGCCAAAGATAAGAATTGGAACGGTAGTTGGTAGATACTGTTTCGAGATTAAATGTAGGAATAGTCCTCCGGGATCTGCTAGGAACGTAGAACCGAAGCTTACTGAGCAGCTCGGGACAATCTACTTGACCAGACACCAGCTTACCTAGATAAGTAATATCAGCGATCCCGCGACGATTAGCTAAGGGTAGGAGATGATATTTCCTACATGCTGCCTCATAGCTTGGTAGACGATTTTTCGCGCGAAAGTTAAGAAAACGAACAAATTTCTTTTGAATTTGCTCAATTTGATATTCATAAATAGCATATTGGGGATTCCAAATTTGAGACGCATATTCCAAGTTACTTCTCACAAACGTACAATATAGAATTTTCATCGTTTTAATATTAGTGAAATCTTTTGAAGTCCTAAAGATAAAACCTAAAGCTCTGTAGGCTTTTGAGACTATAGAATCAATATGCTTATCAAAAAGTAGCTTATTATCATGAATGACACCTAAGTCACGTATAGAAGACTCCCTTGTGAGAATATGCCCCTTAAGTGAATATTTAAAATTTATTGTTTGAAGTTTACGGGTAAAGGTTACACAAGAACATTTAAGTGGGTTCAAGTCCAACTTATTGAGCACGCAGTAGTCGTCAAGACGATGCAGATCTTCTTGAAGTAATAATGCGTCTTGAATACTATTAATTGCCTTAAAAATTTTCATATCATCTGCGAAAATTAAAAGCTTAGAATTCAGAAAACATTTATGTATGTCAGATAGGAAAATTATAAATAATAAAGGACCCAGAAGGGAACCCTGGGGCACACCACTTGGTACCTGCACCCAGCTTGACATGTAATTGCTAACCACGACAGCCTGTGATCGATTGTTGATATAAGAACTAAACCAACGGAGCAAGTCCCCGCGAATTCCAGATAATTTTAGTTTATCTATGAGTAAAGCGTGATTAATTCGATCAAAGGCTTTGCTATAATCGGTATAGATTACGTCCACCGGTAGACCGTTATCCATACCAATTGTTATATAGTCATTCAGCAAGATTAAGTTAGAAACCGTTGAACGACCCCTAACAAACCCGTGTTGCGACGGATGAAAGGAATCCTTTAAAGCAGAGTAGACCTGATCGTGAACTATACTTTCCAAAACCTTAGCAATTACGCACAACTTAGAAATGGGTCTGTAATTCATGACTTCTGTTTTGGACCCTTTTTTGTGAATTGGAGTCACATAAGCCGACTTCCAGACGTCTGGTACAATACCCTGAGCAAAGGACCTATTGAAGAGAATAGTTAATGGAATTGATAGGTTGTCAGCGCACTTGATAAGAAATAAAGGAGGAATAAGATCAGGCCCCGCTGATTTATTTGGGTCAAGTTTGCAGAGTTTATTAAATACAATAGTTGGTGTAACTTCAATTGTGGCAATATCACCATTAAGAATAGGTTCGTCACTAATTTGAGGAGTTGGTGATGTGGTTGGGCAGCTAAGTGATTGATCGGCAAAAGTAGAATAAAAATATTTAGAAAAGAGCTGACAGATTTCATCACCAGTAACCGCCGTTTGACCGGATAAAGTCATGTTCGTGGGTAAGGATGTGGAGTTAGATTTACTTTTCACATATGACCAGAATGATTTAGGGTTATGCTTAATAGATTCCTCAATATTAGCAATGTAGTTATTGAAACATTCGTTTTCAACAGATTTCATTTTATTACGAAGAAACAAAAAAGAATTGTAGTCGGATCTGTTACCATAGATTTTAAACTTACGGAAAAATTTAAACTTCTCTCTGATTATCTTTCGCAGGGCAGACGAGTACCAAGGTGGATAGCTATTAGGTGACAAACATTTAGAAGGTACATACTTGTTACGGAGGTCATATAGTAGTTGATAAAATACCTGCAGGCACTCACTAAGAGACTCAGAAGAAAATTTCGAACTCCAGTCAATGGCTTCTAGTTCGTTATTCATATCATCAAAGTTAGCACGATGATACAGGAACCTGGTACGTCTTGCTGGTTGCAAGACTTTGTAGTTAATAAACGTGGGTGAGATAATGATAGGCACGTGGTTATCATCAATCGTAACCATGGGCTGAGTACACTTTGAGATACTAAGTGAGTCATTACATAAAACCAGGTCCAAATACCGTCCAAATACATTGGGTATACCATTGTATTGACATAGGTCATGCATATTCATAAGATTGAAAAGTTCATGATCATCATTTGTGCATACGTTAGTTGGTACAAAGGATTTATTAATGGGGTCAAAAACCCATTGCAATTTTGTTAAGTTAAAGTCTCCTAGAATTAAAAATTTATCACTGGGATTCGATACTATAATATCATTCACCATTTCAAGAAAGTTACTTAGCTGTTGCGAAAAGGAATTTCCTAGGTTCTCAGTGCAGAGATACAAAAGGCCAATATGTAGCTTAGTAGGTGGTTGGGAGTCGTTTCTACGCATGTGAACGGTAACCCATATGTCCTCCGCACTAGAACTCCAGTCAGGCCGTGGCACGACGTGAAGATCCTGTCGTGTTGCTATAAGAACTCCCCCGCCAAATTTTTGTTGAGTTTTAGCATAATCTCGATCACGGCGCCATACCATATATCTACTATCGAATAGCTCAGAGTCTTTAATAGCCTCCAGTAACCAAGACTCGGTAATACATAATATATCGTAGTTATTTAAACATAAATTTCTATAAAATTCCGAAGTCTTGGTACGTAGGCCACGTACATTCTGATAATATATATTAAAAGCGTAGGTAGCCATCATTAAAACTGAGAAGGTATAATAGCAAACTAGAAAACATAATAATGCACATTTTTATAGACTTCAAATGAATAATTTTTATCTTTATCTTCACTTTTTTATAGAATATCCTACGGGCAGTCGTACGTAGGTTGCGAAGAGATAACGAGTATATGAATCCAATAATTAACACTGTAAAATAGGCGAGAATTAATTTGCAGAAGTAGTTTGAAGGCATCAATAACATAATAGTAAATACTTTTAGTTTACGTAGCATAAGAAAAATAATAGGTAGTGAGCGGTAGCGATAAGCCACGGCTCCACATTCCAGGCGCAAAGGAGTGAGAAAGCTTATTGATATTGGCGTATGCGAAAGATAGATAGCAATAATGGGTGAGTAGTTCGACCGCAGCAAGACAAAGGACGCTGCGCAATTAGCGCGTGAGTTCAAGTTCAATGTATAAAAAATGCAACATGGGCTTTTTAACATTGCACTGATTAGGTTATACAAGCTTATTTGTTGATAATATTTATACCTATGTTTGATATTTAAGGCAAATAGCACAAGAGTTAAGGCACAAAAATTAAGTACACGACATATTATGTTAACTTGTTTAAATCAAGCACCGAGTGAATGGTTATGACGTGGGATGAATCATTTTTTCGCACATGTATTTTAGCATAGCGAACCCAGACATAGCTGTAGCACTTCTCCTTAGCGATTAATTTCACTTTATTTAGAAGATTTTTGTTCTGGGGGGTGAGATGATCATTAACGTAGATACGGCGGTCGTCGCCGGAGTAACCTAGATTCGACGTAGTGATCGTCTTTTTCCCTCTGGCGGCGGCCACAAAGTCCTCCTTCACGTATCTGTTGACGAAACTAAGCAGGATCGATTTATCCTTCGAATTATATGTCGGGATCCTGGAGATGTAGTTTATTTGAGTTTTAGGAAGGGGATAGGCTATGAACTCGCCAAGTTTGTCAATGACGTTGAATAGGTTTTCGTCCTTTTTCATTGGCATTCCCCGGATTTCAACATTATTCATCCTGGTCCATTGATCTTGATTGTAAAACTGAGATTTAATGGTTTCCACCGAGGTGCTGGCAGCTTGAACTTCGACACTTGAGGTCTCGAGTGTCGAAACACGGTCACCCAGGTCCTTCAACTTAGACGAGAACTCGTCGATCCTGTTGCTCATAAACTCGCATGAGTTTCTAATCTCTTGCAAGTCCGATTTCAAGTCCGCAACGTCGGTTGAAAGTTTAGGTAGACAGCCTACGGTACGTGTCACATCGTTCAGCTTGCCCATGATGTCCTCGAGCGATATCTGCTTTTTCGACTCAGCTGGAACAGAAGCTGGGGCTGATGCAGTGCTCTTCACGGGAGCAGGAGAATCGGTACGACAGCTGGGACACTTCCAGTTAGCTTTTCGTTCCGGGCGAAGCTTCCTGTATGATGATTCAGACACGTTTCCACAGGAGAAACAGAGATATACCTTGCAAGCCCCGCATTGGGCAAAGTCATTCACCAAAACTTTACAATTTGCACAATTCATAGCTGTGCGAGTATGAACGTACAACTAAGACGGAATGAATGAAAAATATCGCTTAAATAATGAGTATGCGCAGAGTGGAACGGAATAGCGGCGTGTAGCTTGCACAAGCGCTCGCGCGAAACTGTAGATATAAATAGATAGATTATAGCGGCGTGACTTTGACTTCGTCGTGTCACTATACAATATCGCGCCCTTGACTCACGTTTGACGATCTGTGGTCTCTGCCTACCCCTATGATGGGATACAGGCGTGAGTTTATGTATGTATGTATGTATGACACACGTTCAAGTTAATTTTTTTATGTCCTGCCTTGTCCGTTGGTGTCCATGTAGTCACCCGAAAAAGGCACAGTCTGAAAATCAGCGCTGTCTCCCATGGGAGTATCCAGCATTAGCTGAGACTAGGCCTTTTTGGCACCGCGAAGCCAAATATCGGTCTGACCAACCCCGCATTATCCGCTCTACTTATGAACTCCTCTCAAATTCTGTCAAAATTTAAGCAAGGCTTAAACTATTGGCATCCTTTTTTGTTATATAGTGACAAATAGTGACATAGGTACCTAATGAACTCCCAAGCTCGGCAGAAGTCTCATTTGTCCTGAATGATCAGCAGGCTGATTGTCTAACTTGTCTCAAACCTCAAATTGGTCTCAAACTGTCAAAGCGATCTCGTAGGTATCTTTTATCGCGTTCGGTCTAGAGATGAGAGTGACAGAGCTACTTGCGATGTCACTGAACTGTCATATTTGAGAGTTTGAGACCGATTTTGGTCGCTATCAAAGATAGACAATTAAGAACAACCATAGTAAATACCTTTTTGTTTTTAAATATGTTATAATTTTACGTGAGTATGCTGCAGACAATATGTAAAAGTAGCGTGATTCGAAAAACCGTTCAGATTGGTTTATAAAAGATTATACCTCTTATATCTAATTCAGGATTCGACCAAAGCTTTTTCTCCTTTCAGAAAAAGGAATTACACGGTTCATTTGCTGATACAGAGTCTCCTCCCTGCGTGGACTTTGAATGCGCAGGGTACAAGGTTCCAATGCACCAACCAGACTGCTTGGTAGGTTTACCTCCTTTTCCTGGGCGTGATAATAGCAAAAGCATGCTAGAGATTTTTAAAACGCTTGGACCCTTATTCAGGAACGTTTTTTATGTAGATGGTTCTATTTCTTCGGATCATTTTTGCTTGTGTCGTTTTGTTTTTTCGTCGAAGGTGTGATTGGTTTTTCAAACGGCTAGTCACTTTACAATACAGAGCATTGTCGCAGCCACCACGCTGTTGTCCAATGGAGAGTGCCGTGGCCGATTGCGCTCAACATTCTGCTTACACGTCATGGGCACTAAACGCATAAGGCGGCCTATTGAAAGAAGTTATGCTGAATTGATGAAACAATTCAATTTCATTAATTCATTGCTTCTTGGAATTCTTGGAAGACCTTACTATATTAATAGCCCTGTAGTAACACATAACTAATGTGCAATATTATACTATAAATTATGCTATTTCTTGCGACTATGAACCATAACATGACGTGAACAATGTTGACATAACACAATACGCTGTTTTGTGAAACGTCTAGCCGTTTTATTATAGTGTGGAATCTAAAATCTGTTTGCGACATATCGATCGCCTGTTTTTACTAATTTAGTTCAGTAAATCGACAGAAACCCTATTATACTTTTCCATTCTTTTCAACTTCCAACGCTTGATTTCTTTCACTTATTTCCTAGTAAGTAACTTCGAAAAAGTTTAATGCAAGTCTTGGAGTAGGTAACTCATTGTATTTATTCATAACCTTGTGTGCCTTAGGATTTCTTGTATGTAGGCAAATTCCTTAGATGAATTATATTAGCAAATTCTTAGAGATCGCTCTCATTTCTTTGAACTTTTCGATTTGACGTTATGAGAAACGCACAGTTTCTGCGATATACTGGTTTGTGCATGATTTCGGTACATGTGAAATATTTTTCAAATGTTTTTACTTAGTTCTTAGTATATGTCTATCTGTGGTCAAAATATTCCAAGAATAACCTTAAAATAAGCAAAATATTTACTAATAAACTCGTTTTAGCTAAGCTATAAGCTAATATAGCTATAAGCTAAGCTATAAGCTACTACGAGTTTATTAGTACCTAAATATTTTTACAGGCTGATTGACTAACTTGTGTCAAACCTCAAATTGGTCTCAAACTGTCAAAACTATCGCGTAGGTATCTTTTGTCGCGTTCGGTCTCGTTGAGATGAGATTGACAGAGCTACTTGCGTGGTCACTGAACTGTCATATTTGCAAGTTTGAGACGATTTTGCATGGTCGCTATCAAGGATAGACAATCAGGGGTCTGGTATTTTATTTTGAAATAAAGGATTATTATTGTTACTACATGTTATAACTTTGGCGTAGCTTTCTCCCTGCTGTTGTTCCTAGTATAAGGTTGGAACAAGACATTTTTATCTGTAGGTACCTACCATTGTTGATTTTTTATTTGGGCTGTAATTTTTTTTTAATATCAATCCTTATCTAATTTTAAATTCTGCATGAAACTTGGTAGGCCAACAGGTTGTGTGTGCTATGAAACTGCGAAACATTATGATGAGCTTAGTCGACGAGGGGGTTGAAAATATATTGGATTCCCAACGAGTTAAAAACAACAAATCGCCGTACCTTCGAGTAATCTCCGAAAAGTGGGAATGGGCCTGTCCCACGCGGGACATATAATTTTGTGCTGAAAACCTGAAAATTTGGGATATTCTGCCAAAATTGGGACGTCTGGCAACACTGTCTAAGCGTTTGTTTGTTTTGAAGCGCTCGTGGCGTAGCTTGCTGAGACGTTCTTGATTGATTGTTGAAGTTAAGCAGCGTTGTGCGCGGTAAAAGTTAAGCCATGACGGAGGCCTTTAGGCGGCCTAAAAACTCCGTCACCAGAGTTGGCCACTTACTCATACGAACTTACTTACTTACTTTACCGCAAGTGGTATTACGAGCTGAACGCTTCCGTGCTTCGGAGGGTACGTTAAATTGTCGGTCCCGGCTTTTAAGCCATGACGGGGGCCTTTAGGCTGCCTAAAAACTCCGTCACCAGAGTTGGCCACTTACTCATACGAACTTACTTTTTTTTAGGAGTATGACATCGATGAGATACCCCCTATTCCTACCCGCTGCCTCTCTCAAGCATGCACACCAATGAAGCAACGCACTGTTAGGAAGAGTAAGATGCCGATTGAGCATTACTACGTCTAATATAAGTAATGTGTCCATTACATATCAGCAGTGATCGGAATCAGGCGGGCTAAAATACCGAAAGTACAAAGTACAGAGGCAAAAAAGGGGAGACTTCCCTACTACAAGAATTTTATTCCGCCCAATTGGGTCGAAAATTAGAACAATTTTCACATTTAAAATTAATGTTAATAATATTGTGAACTAATTCAAATAATTTTTCAATTTGACCGACGGAAAAAAGTTTTTTATCCTTAGAACTTAATTTTAGTTTTTGTTATTAACTCAGGTAAAAAATTGATGCACCTTAATGTTAGATGTTCTTTATTAATGTCCCGAAAACGGAAATAATTGGGCTGAAAAATATTTAGTCCTGAGGCGTCTCCATTTGTCTCTGTTATTTTTTGAACTTTAGGTATTTTAGCCCGCCTTATTCCGATCCCTGCATATCAGTCAATTTAGAAATAAGAAGTGATTGATTTACACGTAGATAGCAGCTTTTTCAATTTAGGTACTTACTAATCATCAATTACTTATTAATTATTTTTCGTAATTTTAGTAATTCGGTCATTCTCAGGCGCAGCATTTTTTTCGGTGGCACAATTTTTTTTAGAATTTGGATGTTTTGACATGAAATATCAAATCTATATTTAATTTAGTAATTATTAGTACAAGAGGGAACTCTTAAAGCCTAACGGTTACAAAGTTATTTGATTTTGAAAAATTGGTGCCCACCGAAGTCAATATTCTAATCACCGAAATCAAATACATTAAACTTTGGTTAAAAAGTCAACAGTCTTTAATTCGATCTATAATTATTACTTAAAAAATTAGGTATTTGTTGATAAAAAATCATTTCTAAAAGGGGTTACATCATTAAACCCCTTGAAGGAGTTAAATTATGTTTCAAAGTTTGTATGGCGATTTAATACTAGTAGTTCTCCCCGAACTGAGATCTCGCGCATCGTAGATGGCTTACATTTGGACTTTCTTCTGACTACCCCTATACTTTCAAGTGCTACTACTGCCGAGTAGGGTCTGATATGTAGATTCGAATGCCGTCGTTGCGACGAACGCTGTTTCGAAAAACATTTCAAGTGGTACGCCCTTTCGAAAAGTCGTCGTATCGAAATCCGCTGTTTCGAAAAACTTTTTAAATGGTGGTATGCCTATTGCGCTAGCTCGTCATGGTAAAATTACTGGCATGCATGCAATACATAATGTCGTGTCTAATTTTTCATTCATTTCATATTTATTATGAATTCTCATCGTATTTAAAAAAGTATACGTCCTAGAATAAAAATAATAACTATTTTAGAATTTACAAATAAAGACCTTTCATTTCACTCAACTCAATATATTTATTTAACTTTTTTTTTACCGCCCTTGGGACCCCAATATCCACCCATGATTGGATGGTAAACGATTCCGGCTGTCCAAAAGTCAAGAGCTAGGAACACGTCCTGGCTGGCATCCACCCAAGCATACTCGTATACTACTTAAAGTTAGTCTCTCTTGCAGAATCCAGCCGCTTCAAACCTTGTACTAGGTACTACTACAGGTGGCTGCCTGATTCGGCATCAGCTCCTCTCATTCACATACTGACGGATTCTTTCCTCACTAGTTGTCGGGTCTAGTTGGGATATATTATAAGCCGATGGTCGTTTCAACAGCCTGCAAGGCGAACCTGGCAGAGCGGAGGGCTATCCCACGTCAGTTGGGGGAAGGCTTCGGCCGATGCTTCTTATCTACGAGAAAAAATCCATCCAAAAAAGTCTGGCGGACAATCAGTGGACTCCGGTTTCCGCATTTGGACTCGATGGTGGTCCTTTATGCGTGGGGATAACCTGGCTCGTTAGGTACGTAGCCAACCTAGCTCTCCTAGAAGCACAACAGCTTCCTGGGGTCTTCACCGGCTTAGAGGAGCGACCTCGGGATACTGAAGATTTGTTGCCATTGTGTTGCTACACCCGCACATTCCAGGACTACGTGAGCAGCTGATTCTTCTTTGCTTAGACATCCTCTGCAGAGTATACTGTCCGTGGCACCAATGTTGTACAGATGTATGTTGAGGGTACAGTGTCCTGTCAATGTCCCTAAGATTATTTCGAGGTCTTTTCTTTGTAGGTTCATCAGACGACGCTCTGAAGTGTCGGATTGTCTGTCTCCAGCGATAATTGTGTAGGTTTTGGGTATGTTGCCGCATCCAGATGCGTAGTTGAGAAGAGGGCGTAGGCAAGAATGAGGTTGGGCTCTAACTCTTTAGGTTGAAAGCTGCAATTGAGCAGTTCTTTTATTTTTTATAGATGCCGACACTAATCTGGGGCACCTTTTTTATGCCAGCTTTCTCTATGATTCAATACAATTATCATAAATCTGGAAACAGCACTATAAGTGCTATGAAACTGTATTTACCCTTCATATATTTCCACGGAAAACACTGAAATCAATACCACCGGAATCAAAATTATGAGCAAAATCCTAGATATTTTTAAAAGTAACCAAAATTTTGAATATAAGTCTGCATAATGGAAATCTTGTACCGCTTAGATACACTTTCGTTATAATTCGAAAATAATTGCTTGAATGGATTTGAAAAAAATGAATACACCGAACTCATCTTGGAGGGTATACCAAGCCACCGAAAACGATTTTGTTCCTCAATAAAAGAGACACACAGAGACCCACAGACCTGTTTGTCCTCTCCACCAATGCGGAGGGGCTGATAGTTATTCTTACTCTAACAACTGTTCTTGCAACTATTAGAGAACAGGGTATATGCGTAGATCGGTGCGCGCCACCGATATCAATTCAAAACCTCGGACGCGACTAAAACTACTTGTAACTTATCAACGAAAGCCTAATATTTATTGGGAATATTATAAAATAAGCTAGTAATTATCTGGTTTTTTGTGAATACATTCAAAGTAGCGCCACGCTTTATAGAGAAAAAGATAAAAAATAATTTACATCGCAAAATGTGCTTGGGACATGCCACCGAGGCTCAAATTTCAACGGTTTTTATTTTTTTTAACTATTTTAAATTTATTTTATCTAAAAGAAAACATAGACTTCTTCTAGTATTTGATCATAACTATCATACAAAAAAGAATCAAGCTTTTAGAAATCTATTTAATAGAGGTTTTTGGCCCGGACGTTTTTTTTGAGCCGTTTGCGAATGTCCCAATTACCTTTTACCTCTACCTTTTTTATTTATGACGAAACATGCATCAGGTATAAAATAAAGAAGAACTTCAAAAAATGTGTCCTCTCTCTTTATCAAAAATGTCACTCTCTCATATAGGGAATTTTATGAAATATCAACGAATCAAAGAGACGCATCCCATTATATTCTCGTAGCATCACGGCTCTGTATTAAAAAATTGTAGGTAAGTAGGTACATCTTTTTAGGTACATCATTTTTATTATTTACCTCCTGTTTTAATCTAGTCAAAAAATTGTTTGCATTGATGTTATAGAATTAAGGTGTTTATCGAAATGTTTAAAAGGCGGATATAGATATTACGAGGCATGCGCAGCTCGCACGCCTCGCAACGCACGTCCCTCGATATAAATCACGTGCGTAGAAGATGCTTCGCCACGAAAGGTCCACAAATTTCGAAGCATGCGATGCGTGCCGTGCGTAGATATGCCTCGCCGCAATGACTGCATCCGCCTTAGGCTGAGCGCACAGCTATCCGTACCGAATTCTCAAAGTACTGCCAGCTTGAAGATGAGATGATGTCAGGTGTGATGATTTCATATAAAGAATTCTAAAATTCGATGCGTTCGGTGCGATCGGCGCGGATAGGTGTGCGGTTAGCCTTAGTAAGCAAGTTCAATGTAATTGTTACTTAACTGGTACTAGTTGTAAGCATTCAACACTATTTAACATTAAGTATTAGTATCTATTATTTATAAATTTCATAGATGTTTACTTAAGTTGTACTTAGCAAGCAATTTGTTTTATTCTTTTGATTGAGTTAACTTTAAGTCTTATTTTGTAGTTTATATTGTACTACCTACTCTCTTAAAAACAAATGTTTGTAGATTGATAAGTAGGTAAAGTACCTAAGTTTCCGATTGTCAGTTAAAGTTTTCTTTTTGAAGATATTTCAAATTTAAATAAATGTTACAAAGTAGAAAAAATCTTGTTTTATTTAATAGAAATACCCTTCTGACAAAAATATAAACGGGAAAGGACGTGCAGAAATCAAAATCAATTTTATTAATCTACCTATAGGACCTATTCTTAGTAATATAATTAATAATATTAATATTAATTATTACTTAATTCAAAATTTCATGAATTCTATAGGTACTTAAATAAATTATAGCTATAGCTAATGCCGACTATTGGTAGAGTCGGCATTGGTAGAGTCCTTCAGGACAAAATCACTATGTTTCATTAAACACAGCTGAATAACATGTAAAGTAATGTTTTATATGGAGTATGACGTCAGGGCTAAAATTAAAACCGATAGATAATGTTTATTAAATAACTATTTTCAACAATAGCACAATGACAAGTACTTGACTGTATCGATAGAAGTACTTAACTATCAATTCAGTATGGCTTTGTAAATGTGCGAGTATTTATCATGAATCGCATAAAATTATTGCGGCTCAGTTTATGCCGGTGAATACTGAGATTAGATCATTCAACCAACGCTAGTTGAACCAAGATACTTTACGATATTATAATTGAGGTTTATTAGTTCCTGGTTTGTGTACCAAGTGCTGAAAATGTCCAACTTTCGTTGCACTACGCAATCTGCGCCATCTATCAAAGAAAACAACTTCAAAGTCGATAAATGGAACTTGTTTATATTACGTGTTCCGTTCTCCAGTTAGAATGGGAGGGGAGATAGTAAGATGCGTGGGGGGAGGGGAAGACAGTCTCCAAGTCAACCTCGATACGTGCGCACGAGTGTCCTATTCCACAGACTAATTTGTGTTAAACATCAAGACAGTGTTTTTGGACAATGCTTTGTTAGACAAACAAGGTAATTTACAGTGATTTTATATTATCTATTTAGTTCTAAGGTTATTATAGTTAATGTTTGGTGTAACTGTGGTTAGACCGGTTGGGCATTACAACTTGCAAGTCGACCGTGTTGACTACTGCTTTTTATTTTGTTAAGGCTGATCGGACATATTTGCGATTTTGTTTAAGAGCTGTAAAATGCCTTGCAAAAGCTATACTTATACAGGGTGAATTTTTGAGATGGGGCAGTAAGGGCAGCTACCTTAACCGTTGTAGCTAGAGGAAAACGTTCTTAGGAGACCATCCTTAATTTTTTAAAATATTTCGACCTGCATTCACAGATTTTGAAAAAAATGTACAGTCAGCGAGAAAATTGGCCATTCACACAAAAACTTTTTTTGATGCCAATCGATCCTGTTTCATCTAAGGATAAAAAGGCTCTTTCAGACCAACTGAGGTTAGAGTACTAGAAAAGTCAGGAATCGCTAAAATGTATTTCTGAGACAAGACAGTAAGGGCTACCTTAACCGTTGTAGCTACAGGAAAACGTTTGTAGGAGACTACCCTTAACTTTTGAAGATATTTCAACCTGCATTCACAGATTTTGAAAAAAATGTACAGTCGGCGAGAAAATGGGCAATTTACATAAAAACTTTTTTTGATGCCAGTCGATCCTGTTTTATCTAAGGATTAAAAGACTCTATCGGACCAACTGAGGCAAGAGTACTAGAAAAGTCAGAAAACGCAAATAACTTTGATTATACATTTCGTACGAAATCATTTTGTCATTTGTCATAATTTTTCATCATTTTGTCGAAATATCTTCAAAAGTAAGGGTAGTCTCCTAAGAACGTTTTCCTGTAGCTACAACGGTTAAAGTAGCTGCCTTTACTGCTCCGTCTCAAAAATACATTGTAGCAATTTCTGACTTTCTAGTACTCTAACCTCAGTTGGTCTGAAAGAGCCTTTTAATCCTTAGATGAAACAGGATCGACTGGCATTAAAAAAAGTTTTTGTGTAAATTTTCCATTTTCTCGCTGACTACATTTTTTTCAAAATCTGTGAATGCAGGTTGAAATATCTTCAAAAGTTAAGGGTAGTCTCCTAAAAACGTTTTCCTGTAGCTGCAACGGTTAAGGTAGCCCTTACTGTCTTGTCTCAGAAATACATTTTAGCGATTTCTGACTTTTCTAGTACTCTAACCTCAGTTGGTCTGAAAGAGCCTTTTTATCCTTAGATGAAACAGGATCGATTGGCATCAAAAAAAGTTTTTGTGTAAATGGCCAATTTTCTCGCTGACTGTACATATTTTTCAAAATCTGTGAATGCATATCGAAATATTTTCAAAAATTAAGGATGGTCTCCTAAGAACGTTTTCCTCTAGCTACAACGGTTAAGGTAGCTGCCCTTACTGCCCCATCTCAAAAATTCACCCTGTATACTATTGAATTTTTAGAAATGTCACGTCTTTTGAATTGAAAATACTATTTTTATAGTTATTTATTATTAAATTGTAGGTAGATGGTCTACTTGAAATGCTCTTATTCATGAAATACTCGAGATAAGATAACACTCATCGTAACTAAAATCATGATCGAAAGATCAAAATCAAAGTCGAATAGTTTCACAGTTATTTGAATTTTTGTTCTAGACTTTGTAAACTAGAATTCGTATAATATATTATACTTACTGTGAAGTAGTTTTCAGTAACCCTGAACAATTTCATTGTGGATGTAAAAAAATTTAAAAAAGATGAGGAAGAGAGCCGAAGCACTAAATGTTAGGTAAGGACTTTGATCACTGAAGGCACAGCGATATTAGGGTGGCGGTTCACGCCCGAGACCGATACAGGAGAACGAGACCAGCCCCCTGATTGTCTATAGACATAGACATAGACATAGACATAGACATAGACACATCATTTATTTGCAACTAAACACACAAAATATACAGTAGAACGTAATAATTATGATAAAAAGTTACAGAGAGGTACAAAACCTAATCAACTACAAAATAGGTAGGTTGTTTGTGTGCTACAGTAGCAAATCAAAAAAGTCTATCTTTGATAGCGACCAAAATCGGTCTCAAACTCTCAAATATGATAGTTCAGTGACCATGCAAGTAGCTCTGTCACTCTTATCTCAACGAGACCGAACATGACAAAAGATACGCGATCGTTTTGACAGTTTGAGACCAATTTGATGTTTGAGACAGGGAAGATACCGAGACAGGAGACCGTTGTCATATAAACTGACTGTTCTCTGTCTCGTGTCACTTTTGCGCACCCCCACAAAGCCTGTCTCTGATCTTGGTCTCCTGTTTTTGTCTCGGGCGCAAACCGTCACCTTAAGTGGATTTTAATTTTACAAGATCTCAAGAAGAAAAATACGATTTAGCTTATTTATTATTATTATTGCCACTTATTTCGGTTTTCACCATATTGTATTAGTCAAATTCTTAGCCTAAATATTAGTAAATACAATAAATTATAATAAAAAATAAATAAATCAGATCATTGCAATTAATTAAATTCAAAAATAAAAATAAAACACTCACAATCGGTACCTACATGGACATTTATTTGGCACACCGCGTTGCGTTGCAAGGTAACACATGCATATGGGTCCAGGGCCTGAGAAACGGGCCATCCAACCGCTCTGCCACGGTGGTCAGGAGGCTGTTGGTGCTGGCACGCACACGGCGCATCAGGGAGGCTACTCATTTGCGCATGATGGCATGGAAGCCATCAGTGTGGGCCTCCGCGAACATACCTGATGCACTGCAGTATCGTGGCAACCCCAACAACATCCAGAACGCATTGTTATACTGGACGCGAAGGGCGCTGTATGCAGTCTGAGTAAAGTTAATCCATAGGCTGCTCGTGTAAAACGTTTGGCAATAAGCTCTAAACAACGAGATTTTAACGCTTTGCGCACACTTAGCGAACCTACGTATCAACATGTTACCCCTTACTGCCAGCGCCCTTCGCTCCCTCTCAATGTCCATGTCGTCCTTAAGTGTTTCTGTGACCCAATGCCCCAGGTATTATAATAACAACAATTTTTTTTTTCATTTTAATAGTGTTAAACCACACTTAGGTAATATTACATTTGAAAATGAAAAATCTTATCAAAGTTTTCAATTCCGACGGGATTCGAAGCCGCAATGATACAAGCGATCCTCCGTGCCTTTACCAACTCGGCCACAGAATCCATATTCGTTAGGTTGAAAATCTTGTTAAGATTTTTTTTTTTTTTATTTGTTAACATTTATTTGTTAAGATTATTATCGATTAATATATTCTCTTGTATCAATGCGGGTTCGAATCCCGTTGTATTTGAAAATTTTGATAAGATTTTTCATTTTCAAATGTAATATTACCCAAGTGTGGTTCAAAATAAAAACTATCAAAATAAAATAAAAAATATTGTTATTATTATAAGCTAAATCGTATATTTCTTCTTGAGATCTTGTAAAATTAGAATCCACTTAAGCTGACGGTTGAAGCGCTCGTGGCGTAGCTTGCTTAGACGTTCTTGATTGATCGTTGAAGTTAAGCAGCGTTGTGCGCGGTCACTTTAAGGATGGGTGACCGCAAGTGGTATTACGAGCTGAGCGCTTCCGTGCTTCGGAGGGCACGTTAATTGTCGGTCCCGGCTTTTAAGTCGTTAAGCCATGACGGAGGCCTTTAGGCGGCCTAAAAACTCCGTCACCAGAGTTGGCCACTTGCTCATACGAAAGAAGAAGAAGAAGAAGAAGAAGCTGACGGTTTGCACCCGAGACAAAGAAATATTTTACTTACATACAAAAAAAAAAAGAAAAACCTCCTTTTCAGCATGGAATTCTTTTCGCATTGAGGTGAAGTTACACTGCATAATAAAATTTTAGTTTTGTGCCAAAGCAATTTCCTTAACAAATTCAAAAAAACAAATGATCAATGTTCTCATTTAAGTATTGTAATCTACTACGGCATAGTTATACAAGCAAAGAACACAATTGAATAATCTGGGGTCAGTGGCGGCCTTTGGGGGTGGCGAGCAGGGCACTCGCCCGGGGCCTCGCGCTTGTAGGGGCCTCGCGCAGCAAGCCGACTAGAGAAAATCTATTATAAGCATTAGTAAACCTACCCGTTAAAATAAACAAATTCCATTGTGGACTTTTCTATAGATAAACCTATAAAATAAGAACAATGCCTTCCTACATTATTTTGTTATTATCTCAAAAGAATTAAGTAGGCAGCTTTTTCTATGAAAACTCCCAGTCGGCTATATTTTTTCCGACATTTTCAACAATCATCGTCATATTTCAACCAATTTACACAAAACCTTAACGAATTATAAGGACACCTAAACCTGCCTCATGAATCACTCTGTCTAATGAAAATTTGAAAGTGAAATAATGAAAATTTGTTCAGTAGTTTTTGAGTTTATCGCGAACAGACAGACACGCAGCGGGGATTTTGTTTTATATTATGTGCGCGAATCAAAATTTCAATACATAGGGGCCTCGCAATGACTAGGCAGGCTTGGTCCCAGGATCATGTCATGTCATGACACCCCCCCCCCCAAATTTTTTTTTTGACAAACCTCTCACATCCAGCATATAATGTGTTAAATGCTTGAATGCTGGAATTCTCAATTATTCATACAAACATTTTTAGCCCTTTTCATCCTATCATATCAATGTGTTATTTGTCTAAAAAAAAATCGGCTCACTTCTCTCGCATTTTAGCTTCATGTGAATTTTGCGGACGAAGTACGTTATGTCTGATCGCGGAATAGAAACCGACAAGCAGTCAGCCTTTTCTTTGAGCATCGTAAGCAAAATGAAGTATCATTATGTTGCATTTGTCTTTAAAAATTCGGCTCGCTTCGCTCGCATTTAAGCTTCAAGCGTATTCTGCGAATAGAGTGAGTTATATCTGATCGCAGAATAGAAACAGACAAGCAGCCAGCCTCTTCTAGCACCATACGTAAGCAAAATTTATTAGTATTTATTGCTATGGGCCGTAGACTAAGTAAAATAACATCTTGTAACTTATTCTAATGTTGCCTGAAATAAAGTTTATTATTATTATTATTATTATTATTAAAATCAAGTGTCACACGTGACAAATTGACAATGTTCTTTAAAAAATTCGGCTCGCTTCGCTCGCATTTTAAATTCTTGAGTATTTTGCGAGAATAGGGAGCTCGCTTTGTTTGCATATTAGTCTCATTATTTGGCTAGCAAAGTGAGTTATGTTGCATTACTCTCAAAAAAAGTCGGCTCGCTTCGCTCGCATATAAGCTTCATGAGTGAGTATTTTGCTCCCGCCCCCCCTCCAAAAGTCATGGTCCCGCGCCCGTTACCAGGGGCCTCGCAAAGATCTACCGCCCGGGGCCTCGCGATAGCTAAGGCCGCCCCTGTCTGGGGTTAATGATCATCTTGCTATGACGTTATCGGAACTAATCTCTATCAAAGCAATCTCTATCGTAAGCATTTTTTGTGCAGGCAACTTTGAGAGATGAGGTTCCTTAATATACAGTCTTATAATGATCTTATAGGGTTCTTATAGCTCAAAAGTCTACTAAATCTACTCGTATACGAAACTACTAAACTTATAACATAGATGTCTGTTCTGTGTCTGGGTGTTTTATGGAATACTAAGAATGTATTTACAAGAAAATATATAAGTATTCTATCAGTTATCAGTAGTGCGATTCAGACTTCCGAAAATGCATCCGATTCTAATATTTTGTTTTCACTGACTTGATATAAAATCATGTTTCAAAATTGTTAATGTAGAGTCTTGTTGTTTTTGTTGTTCACTAGGTTTATAAAGTTCCGTTAATATTCAGAAACTAAATTCAGAGTGACATTTCGGCAGTATCACAAATCTAAATTAGTATCCTATCCTACTACATCACACTATAATATTCTAAATGCGAAAGTTTGGATGGATGTTTGGATGTATGTTTGTATTTGTACCTCTCGACAACCACTGAACCGATTTGCTAAAATAAAATACATAATGACCGGGAATAGGACCTAAGCTACTTTTGAGTTTCTCGCGTCTTCTAGGAAAGTAACTAGCACCATGTAAATAGCGCTTGAGAAAAGATTATGGTGTTTATTGCTTGAAGTTGGTACTTACATAAGAATCTTAAGGCATGTAATTTTGACCGTAATAATAGTCTCGCTTAGCCACCACAATATTATGCTTCATACAAACCCATGATCACAATAATTAAGCTGAAATATAAGTGACTGAGTTATTTTTTTTTTAAACTGACTTCAATATTGAACTGAGCAATTTTCTGTGCTCTCGAGGTGCATTTCTGTTCATAACTGCGAAGACCCTTGACAGATCCTCACCAAATTTTTGTGGCACTAATCGGAAAGTATACCCTTTCAAACATAAAAAGAACTTTCCTATACTTACTTACATAAAAATAGAACCTCCTCCTTTTTTTGAAGTTAGTTAAAAATCGCTTCTCCTCTTCCCTTGTACCGCAGTTTGTCATCGTCTGAGAGCTGAGCAACTGGGTCAGGCGGTTCTGTTCTCTGATCAAGACATTTCCATAGAGAAATTCTACTTCTACCATTAAATAAAAGCGGTCGTACTACTCTCTACCTAATTATACACAAACATTCAAGCTTTAACGTTAAACGTTAAGAGGCCGACGGCAGACGGAATGTCCATACAAACGTAATGCCAAAATCATTTAAAATCTGAGCATATTTTATCACTTTATGTTATTATTTCGATTAAGGCAGTATTTCTCTACTATCCTGTTATGATTTTGTTCCAAAAAACTTCCTACAGGACAAAAGCAAAGAAAATGAAATGTTTGCTGTGAAAAGGTAAAAAAGTATATGTATATGCTTACATTTTGTTTTATGTAAGTTAATTGGAGTAAAAGTGTTACAGGAACCTAGATAACTGCCTTAACCTATATAACAACATAAAGTGATAAACACATGCTTTTTTAAATGATTTTGCTATTACATTTGTATGGACATTCGTCTGTCGCCGGGCTCTTAATACAATTATGCAAGGTATGGTGCATATTTAGTATAATGCCGTCATTTTATGGCAGCTTTTTTTTTTGAAAACGTAGGAATAATTGTATTGTAGTTTTTATTGTTTCTTTCTTTACGCAACCGTAACAAAAAAATACTTAGTTACCGTAATGATTTCTAGTGACTTACCTACTTATATTTTTATTTTATTTAATGGGGATGAAAATAATAATACTTAGTCATAATAGTAATTTATTGATAACTTACATAATACTTATATAATTGTAATAAACCCAAAAAAAAATTAAAATAAATATTAAATAAATATTGGTGGACATTTTTCACACAGCGCCATCTAGCCCAAACTAAGCAAAGCTTGTATTATGGGAACCAGATAACTGATAGAATACCACTTATATTTTTTTAGCTTAGACCTGCTGTCGCATTCTGTTTTGTGGAATCATACACTGCTGTCGGACGTATTCGGAAAACACGAGAATAACCGAAATCCAATCTAGAGCTTCAAGTACTGTACGTAATTCTCAAAACTATATTGGCTATTATTGTATCAGCGTTACGCAACTTGAAACGTAACTTTATCCTATCTGACAAAGTAAAGCTATGTTATCACTGCTTCAAAGCGCTTAGCGTAGCTAGACGCCCTTGATAGATCTTTGCAGTTAACGTTCTTAGCGGTCACAATTTGGATGGATGACCGCTAGTGGCATTAACAGCTGAGAAACTGCTGGACCTGGCTTCGTACTTAATTCATCTCGGCCTTTAGGCAGCCTAAAAACTCGGTCACCAGTGTTAGTTGGCAACTAGCTCATACCAACAAAAAGTAATTCGATTCATACTACGTCAACAATTTGAGCGAGCTTGATAAGTGAATACCAACAACGTAACGTAGGAAAGGAAGTAACTAATTACATAGCGACCTAAAAGCCGGGACTGACAAAGCCGCGTTTCCACTAGCCAACATTTGGCGCGACACGTTGCACAACATGTTGAAAGTTACCGCAGAACTTTTGTTTTACAACGTTGTGTTTACGCATCTACTACTACAGCGTGTGCACTGAAGTCCGATAGACGCTGCTATCGCAGAACTAGGTTAGGTAAATAATTACTAATTGTCCAAATAAGGCTTGAACAATAATATTTATGCAAGTTTGTATGTTCTTTAATTCTACACACCAGAACAACTGAACGACCGAGACAAGAGCATAAAATAATTAGTTCCCGCTTTTGCCGTAGGACTTGAGTGCTGACGCCGACTCTACACGCAGTTGGCGGCTCCCGCTTACAATGGAGCAGAGTTGTAATATGATTTGTTTATTATTTTTAATTTTTTTAATAGCTTTCTTACTAATAAACAAAGAACAAAACTAAAATAATTACTTCACAGTGGGAACACAGCTCTACCAGACTTTTTACTAACTACTCAGCACGTAAGTTGCGTTGAACGGGCAACTATTGCTGAAATGGGAAACTTCTAAACATAAGCAATAAATCGCACCCCTAGATCACGGTAATATCTTTCTTCTATACAGTATGGTGACTCGGCCCTGTCCTTGAAATAATTACCTACAGTCGCGTGGTACTAACTACTACTACTTACTTACTACTGCGGCGCATTCGCTACTGATTTTGTACCGAGTGAGTACCGAACACGAGGCATGACATAAGACTCACATTCTGACCGCTTGTATGAAGATAGAATACTGTAAAAATAACATTACCGTGCCTAGATGAAAACGCCGGTAACTAGAAAACCCTACTTTTTCAGAAATTACAAAAATCTGATTAGAAATTTTTGACAGACTATAAAAAATGCGAAATTCTACACTGCTACACCGTTTAAACGAAATTAGGAATACTTTACATAAAGATAGTGATCAAAACAGCAATTAGGATACTTACGGCTTTGCTATAAAAACTCGTGAGTAAAGTCGTAGACGGAAGCTTTATTCATTGTGGAATTATAAAATTATAAAGTTGCCCGTTCTTATTCAGCCAATGACGTTTTACGTTGAACCGATAATTACAAAATAAACCAAGTGACCGCGATTGGTGAAATAACAATTACAACATAAGTACATAATATAAATTACTTAACCTACTAAAGACCAGGTTACAAGCCCAAGACTTTCAGCATTTAGCTACAGCTAGGTAAGGTTATAGCTGATTTGTAAACTATAGAATTATATAAACTTAGGTTATCTACACTAAACCTACTCTTTAAAGCCTTCCTTGTGCATAGAAAAACTAAGAACCTAACGATAAAGCTTTTCTAATTGAAAGCTTTTTTTTTTATTTCCTTAGTACAACCTATTGACCTGCCAAGTTTCTAAAGGTTCGATAGTTATGCGAGAACATAAAAGTGAAACATTCAAACATACAAAGCAAAATCGCCTAACTTGCCACCTAACTTCGCTCACTTCGCTCGCTCGATCGATTATGAGAGTAGGTCTAATATTATAATAATATAATTAATGGGGATATGAACGAGTGTCGAGATGAGTTATATAATAGGAAAGTGACCGGCATTATATTTCTATACTTTAAGTAAAGTTGGTGTAAAATGCAGCCTATGCTCGTTATAACATACATTTTGACCCCACATGAAGGCGGCACCTTGAAGTCAGTGTACGTTACATTCTCAGCCTAGTTCGTGTTCTCCACTCAATTAAACTCAACTGTATCTCGTGATACAAACACGTAATCCTTGCTTGTTCGATGCGCTTGCTGTTGACCCTAGACTTTTTTTAGATAAATATGGCTTATTCCATTATGCTCCAACTCTCGTGGAACCCAGCAGTGTTGCCAATTTAGCGACTTGACTTTTGCTATGGTGTTAGCGACTTAAAATCAGTTTTAGCGACAAAATATATTTAGCGACTTATCTAGCGACTTTTCGACTTCAACTGACACACAAAAACAGTATTAGGACAAGTAATGAAAAGGTGGAAAGGACAAAAAGTCAATTTGAAAAAGTAATTACAGAAGTTTAATTTTCATTTATGTAGCTACCTACTCTACTCATGTATATACAAAATTGTTCAGGTATTTACAAAAAATATATACACCGTTTATTTTTGGTCAGTTTAAAGCCGGCGCCTACGTAATCTATATCGATAACCTTACTCAAAAATAATAATAAAAATGAGATCTATTTTTTTGCAATTAATAATATCACGAAACATAGGCAGGATAAATCACGGAGATACGTGCTCTGTGCTCAGCTGTTGCTACGGCGTAGAGTCTATGCTACGTCGTAGTCATACATACATACCTAGGTCATTAGCTCTGCGCGCCTACAACACCTTACCAAGTGTTTTCCTCACTTTTGTTAATCTTTTCAACTATTTAGTTTCGTATGAAATACTTATCAAATTCAAAAACTAAACAAACGACACGAATACGATTAAGCAATACAAGCAGTGGGTGCTGGCTTTAAACTGACCCAGAATTAACGGTGTATAAGTATTCTATCAGTTATCAGGTTCCCATAGAAATGTCCACCAATATTAAAAAAAAAAGTTAGACAATCAGCCCGCGCATGTGTCATTACGTACATTTTGTTGGTGGCGCCACCATGGCGTCCTAGATAGGGCCCTAAAGGATGATTTAGGTGCTGGGCAATACTCCATCTTAACATTACCTATGCCGTGTTCTACAGCGTCCGCATAAAATAATGAAATACCTAAATAAATATTGCTGGACATTTCACACAGCGCCATCTAGCCCCAAACTAAGCAAAGCTTGTACTATGGGAACCAGATAACTGATAGAATACTTACCTATATATTTTGTAAATACATAGGTACTTATAATACTTTATAACACCCAGACACAGAATAAACATTTATGTTCATCACACAAATGTTTGTCCTGTGTGGGAATCGAACCCACGACCTATAGCGCAGAAGGCAGAGCTACTACGAACTGAGCTAAGAAGCCAGTCGGCATAGATTGCCTCGTTTCGACCAGACGCCCTTTTTACGACATTTTTACTAGCATCTTGCGGTAATGAGGCGCGTTTAAGTCTTTTCTTTGGAAAACTTAAGTTGCTTTCTTACGTTTGCGGTTGAGTTACCAAAATAACTTTCTATACTTCTGACGTCACGTTATTTTTAACACAGAAAGTCAGTATCCAAATTTTTGCGTAACTGCTGTTAATGCGAGTGGATATTAAAAATAAACATTTCACGTTCTTACGTCAAAGTACTTGAAGTCCGTTTGTGTTTTATTACCCGACTACGGCGAAGCAAAAAGGAGGGTTATGATTTTGACCTGTATGTATGTATGTTCATCTGTTCCCTCGTAACTTCTATATTATGTATGTATTTACGAAAAAAAAAATGTATATAAGTATAGTCGTATTGCTCATTATACGGACTAAAATTGAAGGAAAAAATGACATTTTTCCTTCAATTTTGATTAGTTTTGATACGTTTTATGTCAAAATTGAAGGAAAAATGACATTTTTTCCTTCACTTTAGTCCGTATAATGAGCAATACGACTATAGTATATCAGTCATGTGGTTGCCATAACACAAGCTCTGCTTAGCTTGGGACTACATGATGCTGTGTGAAATGTCCAGCAATATTTATTTATTTATTTCTAATTTATTGTTTGACCATATAAAGTCATGGTTTAACGATTATAGCTGGGACCATTTACTACAACACTAGCCTTAGAAGCGGTAATAACTAGCGATGTTACGAGTTCATTTTATTCCAACTCGGATAACTCGAGTTGACTCGGCCGCTAACTCGAATCGCAACGCGAGTTGACTCGACTCGCATCAACCGGATGGGATCCGCGCCAAACGGATCGGCGCGGCGAGTCGAGTCGAATGCACCGTATTCGTATTCTTATTCTTGAGTCGAGTTTCGGTTTCGAGTTGGCGAATCGCTGACTCGCGACCTCGCGTGCACTCGCATTCGCATAACTCGCATTCGTTACCCGCATGCTAGTAGATAGGTAGGTAAGCGAGTTGATTCGAGTTGCGAATGAACTTGATTCGAATCAACTCGCTTAGACTCTGATTCGAGTTATTCGAATCAGCCAACTCGACTCGCCCATCGCTAGTAATAACTTGAGCCTTTTATCGAACTTCAAAAAAAGTAAAAAACAAAGTAACCATAAGTACTGTAAATTGTTAATATCTTTTCTCTCATTCATGTACACATTTCTATCCTTAGCTATAACCTCGCTCTTTATCCCTAGGTTTGCTGTAAGAAAACTCTTTCAGGGTTAAGCTCGCCTTTGTACACTAGTAGTTCGCCCCGAACTGAGATCTCGCGCACCGTAGATGGCTTACATTTGGACTTTCTTCTGACTACCCCTATAATTTCAAGTGCTACTACTGCCGAGTATGCCTATTGCGCTAGCTCTTCATGGTAAAAAATACTAGCATGCATGCAATACAATAATGTCGTGTCTAATTTTTCATTTATTTCATATTTATGAATTCTCGTCGTATTTCTAAAGTATACGTCCTAGAATGAAAATAATAACTATTTTGGAATGTACAAATTAAGACCTTTCATTTGACACCCCACTCAATATATTTGTTTATTTAACTTTTTTTACCCCAATTATTTTCATTCTTTATCAAAAAATTTTTTATCATGAAAATAAATCAAGTAGCATCTAAAATCATTGCAAACCAAACCGCAACGATGCCACTCTCTTTTTAAGACCGACCAGTCAATGAGCTACGAAGACATCGAAACTCTATGAAACGGGAGCTCTTGCAGCTCTGGTTTCGTAGTTTTTGTTCTTTGGTCGTATTTCAAAAACTATACATCCTAGATTAAAAATAAAAACCATTTTGGAATGTACAAAATAAGCCCTTTCGTATGACACCCCACTCAATATATATGGGTAACTTTGAAAAAAATTTACCCCCTTGGGAACCCCATATCTTTACAACCCCTTCATCGATTACGCTCATACGCTCCACAGCAAATTTCCATAGCACTACCTATTGATCTATCAAGTTTCATACAGATTGGATTAGCGGTTCGATAGTTATGCGAGAACATAAAAATGAAACATACAAACATACAAACATACAAACATACAAACATACAAACATACAAACATACAAAGCAAAATCGCCTAACTTGCCACTAAGATCTTAGCTCGCTTCGCTCGCTCGATCGATTATCTCCAATCTAATTTTTTCTGTGTATATTATTGTTTTATTTAAAAACTTCTTACTCGCTTAATACTCAACTCAAGAACGACTATTCCAGTTAATCAACCTATGAACAAGTGAATAACTAGACAAGCTATTCGTTACACGGTCAATTTTTATTTAAGCTCAGCTTACAAAATTGACCATAGAATTACTGACCATTATGAAATTGTAACTGACCAAAATCCCACAGTCCCAAACCTAATATCTCCACACAAAAGAGCGAAAGTTTTCTTAAAAAGAAACCACATTGAAATGAAGCGATTGCTTATTTAAAATGCGTTTTCCATTGTAAGTGGAACAATTGGTTTCCACCGCGTGGAGAAATTGTGATTCTAGTTACACAGGTTCTATTGTTTTTGTGGCACATGGTGACACTTCTTGGTTCTAATGCAATCAATGATTTTGATTCCGTTGGAGCGCTTGTAGACATCCGTTTTTTTCGCCGGAAAGCGGACCGTGTTTATCACCCGGATTTGCGGTGGTGTATGGCGCGTAATGAATGTGTGTACACGCGCCGAATATCGGTCCGGCGAAAAATTTATGCCGTTTATATGGATTTCGTTTATTGACGGACCGTTGACCGGCGAAAAAAACGGGCGTCTACAAGCGCTCTAAGCGCGCTTGTAGACGTCCGTTTTTTTCACATTCATTATGCGCCATACACCACCGCGAATCCGGTGAAAAACACGGTCCGTTGTCCGGCGAAAAAAACGGACGTCTACAAGCGCGCTTAAATTAAAAGCCTAATCCATCTCAAACAATATCCCAGGCACTACAGTGTCCCGTTAAGTGTATGTAAAGATTGTCTCCTGAGACTGTATAAATCATCTAGTAAAGATGTAAAAGGCCTAATGAGTGGAACTATCAACAATAATTATGACTAACTAATTTGCCAGAAACGAATTATTTACACTCGGCGTGCGCAAAACAAATGTTGTCAAAACTGTTCAAATAAAATCACCAGAGTTGGCCACTAGCTCATACGAATACCATACCAGTGTATGTATGTAAGAATACATACATAACATACATAACCGGTAGCTAAAACTCATTTAATTTAAACCATACTACTTCAAAGTTTAACTACTCAATCCTAACTACAATGATTTAATCTGGTAATACCCCTCGGACGATACCCTATTCAGCGCAAAATTGAATAAAAACTCGTTTCTAGTTTCAGCAAAAAATGTTCTATTTTTAAAAATATTTTTTTTCTGTGAATGGCCAGTATGTAGAGAATTTCTATTCCCATTTTAAAATTATTTTCACTTACCATAGAGTATGCGTCATGTGAACGTACAGATAATGTATACCTATAAAAAGTCTCACCACTCCCATTGCCGCCCCGTATCAAACGCCGTATAATCAGTACAAAGCTCACCAAGTGTGAAATCACGTAGAGCGGTGCTCTATGCTCCAATTTAGCTTAGTCCACATATCTTAACGCCGCTGCTAAACAATGTTTGACGAGGCTTTGTGTGGATGTGCATTGTGCATACCGTGTCGATAACATCGATCGCTTCTCTACTTTACACGTAAAACATCTTGATATCAAAGCTGCTGAGAAAAGCAGTGGTTGGTCAGGGAATGTGCCGATTGTTGGTCACATAATAAAAGTAAGTTCGTAAGAGCTAGTGGCCAACTCTGGTGACGGAGTTTTTAAGGCCGCCACAATTTAACGCGCATAATGAGGTGTCGTTAGATCAATTTGATGTTATAATAGTGTCATAATTAAAATAAATATATTTTTTAGATTTCATGTACTTACATAAAAACTTATTTTAATAATAATTCACTAGCGACCCGCCCCGGCTTCGCACGGGTCATATCACACATCACATTAGAAACCTCTTAAATTATCAGTGTTTCTCTTCTATATTATGCATGTATTATATAAACCTTTCTCTTGAATCACTCTATCCATTAAAAAAACCGCATCAAAATCCGTTGCGTAGTTTTAAAGATCTAAGCACACATAGGGACAGACAGCGGGAAGCGACTTTGTATTATACTATGTAGTGATAGGTACTTGTTGTAGATAGTAGTAGGTTTATGTGTCATAACAAAGATAAAGCATCGTTCCTATCTGTGTCATGATGTATAAACTGAAATGTGATGATTTGTCAATGGATGCGACTAAAACAGTACCGTGGTGAGTTGTACAACCTCGAGGAAACTAATACCTAATACACAGCAGTGGGTGAAATCGGGCTGAGAAAGATGATGATGATGGTGTGATGATTCGATTGAAAAGACACTAACTGTGTGAAAAAATGTCTAAGTTTTCTCACATTGTTTTCGTATTGAGTATGCTAATTTGTAATTTCCATTTTGGGATGCCAAAACTGCAAAACGTAGGACGAAAGCGAGAGTAATCTCAGCGTGGGCTGACAGTATTCTGTAATCATTTCTATACAAACTATACGACAATCAGGTACAAGACCAGTTTGGTTGCATCACAACTTTTCATTTCAATGCGCGGTATCGGCATTCTTGTCCGAAATACACGTCATTTCGTGTGGCATATCCGTTTGTTACCAATAGTGCATCATCGGATGAATAGGTTTACAGCTAGTTTATGAATCAACATCAACAAAAAAACATGGATTATTATAATTCTGCCCCTTCACACGAAAAGACAAAAAGCCTGACAACCCTAGCAATAAGTTTTTACAGGTATGTCCAAATACATATTTGGTTATAACCATATTTTACAGAAGTTACTATTCCTAAAGTGACAGGTTGCAAGCTATTAGAAAGCTAGTTTCCTAAGCTAACGAGATAGTACGCATACGAAACCTTCAATGACGCACGGCCAGGATTCGAACCCACGACCTTCGAAAGTTCAGGTACTATCTTACTCGGCCAACACGAGAGCCTTGTTTAGAAAAGCTCCATTAAATCATCACATGAGAAGAGTTATGTGAGAACAATCAGACAACAAAGTTCAAATCTTTTTACGGAACAAACAATGAAGCCTTAACAGTGTCATGGCCACAAGATAATAAAATTACAGAGTGTTTAATGAACGTTTTCATTGCAGAATGTATGGAATTTTCAGTTCATGAGGTAGTGTGAAATCGATCAAAGGATTTTGTGGTGAGGTGAAGCTCTGACTCGGGTTTATTGCGACTTATAGTCCGACATAAAATAATAGAAATAAATGGGGGCGCCACTGTGCAAGCTAAATACGCGAAATAGATAAATTCTCTTTTAGAAGTAAATTATTACTTCTGACTGACGTCTTCGGCACCTGTACCATAGACAAGAAACCTGTACTTTACCATAGATTAGTAGAGAAAGGGTTTCCAAAGTACTGAAATTTTAGTTGCCGTGTCTACCCGTTTTTGCCGGACTATAAGGGAGTGTCCACATTGCGTTTTCTGCAGCGCGTTTTTGAGCTGCGCGTTTGTATCGATACAAACGCGCGTTCGCAACGCGTATTTTTCCATACAAAAGCGAACCGGGAGGGGCTGCGCGGGGGGCTGCGCGTTCGCATCGCGTTCGAATCGCGTTTGTATCGATACAAACGCGCTGCAAAAAACGCAATGTGGACACTCCCTAATAGGATTAGGATTAGTAGCTTTTGACTTGTAATCTGATACGTAATACTTTTAAAATGCGCTAATTTGTTTAATGGAGTTTAAAGTCACCTAAAAGTGCATCTCAAATTTTTCTTTCAAAACTTTCGTGAATTGTACTTGACATTGTATTTACTCGTGCGATTGAGCTCCACTTGTACCAATTCCGTACAGTACATTCTCATCTAAAATGGGGACTCTAGTCACGAAAAAGCACATTGAAGGCAGAGCAATGCTATCCAACCTAAACTTAAAGGGCCTGCGACAGACGAATGTCCTACAAACGTAATAAGTACCAAAATGAAAATCACTTTTGTTCCAAAAAGCTTACCTAAAACGAAATGTAAACAAATTGAATTGAAACCTTTGTAGACAGCAAAACTATCATGTTTTATTTTTATTTGTTATGTGGTAAGTTTTTTGGAACAAAAAGTGTAATAGGAACCCAGATAAATACTGCCTATAATAATAACACGAAGTGATATAAAATACGAGTATGCTCAAATTTTACATTATTTTGGTAAGTACCTACTTATTACTTTTATATGGACAATTCGTCTTTCGCCGGCAACTTAAGGAGTGAAATACGCCTATCCAGTATCCAGCTAAATGCAGTCAAGTGGATCCGCCGTGGCCGAAATCGGCTAAAAAGTCATCAGCTATATCAGTGTTCCGCAAAGGGTGTGCCGCGGCACACTGGTGTACCGTGGTCATTGGTTGGTGTGCCTTGGAAAAATAAGGTTACCTATCTCAGTTAAGTTACTCCAAATTTGGACGCATTTACTCAACTAAACAAGCTCATGTTTTGCATGAAAAAAAAACGAATTTTCATTCATGATGTATTTACTTAGCTCAAAGATTTTCCGATTTCTTAGGTGAACACAAAAAGTTTTCGGAATACTGATCTATATCTCAGTACATTCTTTAATGACAAGTGAATTTGAAATAATAGGGTTAATGTTGATTCTTAACTTTCAGTATGACGGACTACGAGCGCATCAAGAACACGTGCTTGTCGCGCGGCCAGCTGTGGGAGGACCCCGACTTCCCCGCGTGCCAGTCCTCCGTGTTCTACCACCAGACGCCGCCCTTCCAGTTCCTCTGGAAACGAGCCTCGGTAAATATTATAGAAATAGAAAAAAGTTTTATTTTCGCCACTACGGTACATACACACAAATCAAAAATGTTATATTACAGTGACAAGAAAATAAGGCTGCCCCTGAGCATTTGCTCCAGCAGCACCATGGCTGTTAGAGCGCTGGTTTTCAGTGGCGCCGAAATGAGTAGCGCATCAACTACTATGACACGCGTTTAAGTTTTTATATTATTAGTAGTTAACAATAATTGCTAAAAGCTAATTACTACAAGCTTCTTCTTGGTCGGCTTATTTATTCTTCTTAGGCTGGATTCGACCAAAAGTCATCTTACTCCAGAGTAACTAGCCGACATAATTCGAAATACAATTGTTTAGAAAGCGCAACCGAACATTATTAGTGCATACAAATTATCCTGGTTATAAGGTGTCAACTTCGGAAATTGAAATTGAACTTGCTTGATCGACGTCAATATTTCACTAGTACACCAGTGCAGTGGTATCATTAACGTACATTTAAAATTTCAAATTGTCTTTAACCTCAATCTTATAATAACTTAAACTTAATAACTTAGGTAAACCTCAATCATGACTTATCAAGATGGAAACGTCGAAAGACTTCTACTTTTTGAATCAAGGAAGCACTGTGGAAAACACATCCATATCAGACTGCGTAGAAGATCTACTATAACTTTTTAATTCCAACAACTAGGCAAATTACACCTACTTAAATGATTCAAAAATTGTTTACTGTAGGTGTACCTACCAACAGTAAAAAAAATTATGTAGGTACCGAAAACCGATTTTTCAACAAAAATATGAAAAGAAAGAGGTATTAATTTCCCACACCGAGTTAACTAAAATTTGAAATTGAAATTACAATCATGTTTATTTTTAATTTTAATGCTAAAATAAAAATATGAATGTAATCTCAATTTCAAATTTTAGTTTACTTTATAGGCGATTTTCACATTGCCTTTGATTTTTCAACCAAAAATAGAAACGAATAGTATTTTTCAAAACCAATACGTTACGTAGGTTTAGTAAACTAGAATACGAGGAACTGACCACACTCACTGAATTTAAAATTGAAAAACTTTTATGTTTTGTATTTTTAGCTTAGGTTATTTTTACCTTTGATCCAAAATAGTTCTGCGAAACGATATCTAAACTAAACATAAATCCAAAAATCGTTTTCAAAATATCATGAAAAAAATCCTTTGAGCCTTTGGTAGCAGTCCTACTGTTTGTTTAAATAAAAATAGATCTGCGGCGCGATTTGACCCTTCTCGTAATGCATTCTATATTCTAAAAGTGATGTTTTTTCGTTAAAAAACAGGAGGCCTTTGCACAGCAGTAGGACAGCACAGGCTTATAAAAATTAAATAAAAATTATGATGCCTATGCCACAATACTAAGTTTAATCGAAATCGGTGCAGATGTGATTGAACACAAACATCCAAACTTTCAGATTTAAAATACTCGTATTTAAAAAAAAAAGGATTAGTAGGGTTTTCTTATAGTGATTGTTTTATTTATGAGTATTATGTAAGCCATTATAACATGCTATGGACGTTAAGTTCCAAGTGCCAGCGATTAGTACCAAAATGTGAAAGTAAGGCCAGAGGTCAGTGCACTTCACGGAAAGTGTTGCTTAACTGAGCGTTTTGGAGGTCTGCTCTCTTAGCCTAGTTGTGGTCAAGGTTTGATCTGTTTCACTACAGTTTTGGTACTCCTATTCATTTTCGCACAGCTTTTGCTGTTAATTTGTTTATCATAAATAAACTTAATTTCTTTAATTTGTGATTTTAAGTTGTTAAGTACTTTTTTTTGCTTATTTTTAGTGTTCCTTAAAATAACTTCAGCTAATTCTCTTGACGATTAGAAGCTTTTTTACTTTTAGCAATTAATATTGTTATAAAAACATAAACGCGTGTCACTGTAGGTAGTTGATGACGCACTACTCATTTCGGCGCCACTGAAAATTTCATATATGTAGGTATATTTCATAGCGACTTTACATATATTTTGTAGCTGTAGCGAGTGGCCGCCACCGGCTAAACGTGTGCGGTGCGTCTATACAAAATTGTGAAAACTACAGGAAATAGGTCGGTAGCGGAGTTTTGTGGCGGGGTTTTGTGGCTCGTATACGATCAAGCTTACGTGCCTAGCACGGCCATGGTATGATACGCTGTAGTATGCCGGAATGACATTGAAAGTGACAATTCTAAAAGTAGGTAGGTATCTTGTTTTTTGTCTAGGTCTGTGATTAGTTTATTCAGAAACAAAATTGGTCCTTACTACGTCAGTCAAGGCCAATTTCAGATTATGAAACTACATTTGAACGCAAAACAAGGTTCTTTTTATTAGTAATCTAAACATATTACAAGAGTAGTTTTACAATTTTTCGTTTTCCATTCTTTAAAGTTCAAGATCTATTAGATCAGATTCTTATCAGATTAGATCTGAAAGCCCATCACACACACAGCAGATAATATATCATATGAAATATAAATCTTGAGATCGCGCCTATACAAATTCTATGGAGGACCACACACAGCGAATATAAATTACAAAATATATTTAGTGCGATCTGTCAAGATTTATACAGGGTGGAAAAAATGAATGGGCCTGAAAACTACTTTAAATCCTTAAGATACAGTATTTTACTTAAAGGAAGCATTCCTTTATTTTTAAAAAGAAACATAACTGCATTCAAACATTTTCTAAAATTCACTTGCTTCACCCAGGAATCGAACCAGCTAAAAATTAAAAAATTAAACACTCACTATTTTATTCCACTAGTCGATACATTCAATACTAAAGATAAAACTTCTCAAAGAAACATGAGGTCTTACACTCGTCTGTCGTACAAAAAATCCATGAAATCTAATATTTAGTACAAAAGGGCTTTAATTGCAATTTAGCTCTACAGTGGAATGGTGAGAGGTATCCAGTAGTGTGATTCAGACCTTCTCGGAATTTATTTCGAATTCGAAAAATAACGTTTCTTCGCTGAAAATCCGTCAACTTTTCGAAGAAAAGCCGGAATTTTCGGAAGTCTGAATTTCACCTCAAATAGACAAATACCGTCTAGAAAAGTTTTGACGCGAATGGTGAAATAATAAAAATTAATGAAAAACATTGTTAACATTAATGTTAGATTTCATGATCTTTTTTATTTCTAAAACCAAATGTGTGTTATAAAGATTTTATTCTGACATTAATCCTATCGATTAGTGGTATTAAATAGAGCGAGGTTTGTTTTTTAATTTTTAGCAGGTGCGATTCCGGGTGAGGCAAGCAAATTTTAGAAAACCTATGAATGCAGTTTTGTTTCTTTTTAAAAATAAAGGAATGTTTCCTTTAAGTAAAATACTGTATCTTAAGGATTTAAGGTAATCTTAAGATTTAAGGTCCCTCCGGGGCCCATTCATTTTTTCCACCCTGTATTTCAAAAGATATATTATCTGCTGTGTGTGTGGTACGCTTAAATCTGAAAGCTTACTGAACTGTCACTGGTAAGCGTCCACAGGCCCGCATCGCACGCAGCGGACGGATCGCATCAAGCGGATTATCTGTGTAATGCGATGCGTACGATGCGGACAGGTGGACGCACTTATATGAGTTTCTATACAAATAATACTACGATCCGTTGCGTGCGATGCGTCCGAAGCGTACGATACCGACATGTGGACGCTTACCTATACCTTATTTTTGATACTGACTGTCTATCCATACTATTCAAGTGACGCATCAAAAAACAAGGCTTTTTTAGTAATAAAATAAAACTAGAGATACTTAATAAAATGCCAAGGAAAGAGACGATGATGTCAACGCACCTTGCTATTGGTATTCGCGTCTCGCAGGCAGAGCATCGCCATTCGACAAATACCGTTAGCTACCGACCTACCGAGGATCGGTATAGTGACCGCTAAAACTAAGTTTACCTACGCAAAATTTAATAAAAATATATTAAAACTATATACTTATAACGGGACGAATAAGATGCGCATGATCCAGATTGGCCCAATGCCGCCAAGGACAGAAAAATCTGGAAAGAGGGGAGGGAGGCCTTTGCCCTGCAGTGAGACAATATTGGCTGAAATAATAAATAATAATAATAATAATATATAATGTGAGCTTCAACTCTTTTATGGTGAGAGTGCCGATTGCTCGTCTTTCAACTTTTATGGATACAGCGTTTTGGCCGAAGGGTGTTTGATACAGGCGGTTCCGTGGACGCCTGCGAGACACCCCGTTAGTGCGTACAGATAATATTGCGTGACAGTTAGTGTAGTGTTATTTATAAAATAATTTTGTTAGTTTTAAGGAATTTAATTCTATGGGCCGTAGACTAAGTAAAATCAGTAAAATAACATCTTGTGTGTGGGTATGGGTACCTCGACTTTCGATCCGAAAGTTCAAACCCACGGGTTCGTGTCAAATTGAAAGTCGTAGTTCATCCCACTTGGCGAATGTGGCTTAGGCTCAACTCACACTGACGCAGAGTCGAAGCGAAACGACGCTTTATGTTTTTAAACTTCAAATTAAATTCAACTCTATTTCCATTAAGTAAGGTACAAAGTGTGGTGCGCCAGTGTGAGTTGAGCCTTAAGGTTGCATAGTTGATAAACAAGTAGATACTAATTTCATCCACAAATGAATTTAACCCGATAGTATCGACTCGTATACACAGTTACATACAATCCGTAAGGACTTTTTACATCTACAGACATTGAGCATTACAGACTGTAGCGTCGTGGCAGGAAAAATAATATTCTTCTATTCAATTTATATGAACGTATTCCTAACGTAACGTAGCCGCACAGACACGCAAAGAAACTGAACTTAGATTGCCACATTTTCAATAATGTAGGCTAAGTTATTGAAAATGTGTAAATTATTTAAAATGTAGCAATCTAAAGTTTAAAATTAAGGTATTGATATACAGAGCGCTTCCCTGTTTCGGGGTGCACTTTAAATTGTCGGTCCCGGCTTTTAAGTCGATAGGCCACTTTAGGCGGCCTAAAAACTCCGTCACCAGACAAGGCCACTTGCTCATAGGAACTTACTTTTTACATCAAATCCTATATTATTGTACTTTTTAGGTACATCTTTTCTTTTTTGAATCGGTATCTTGTTTAAAATATTACTTAAACTAAACAAAATAAATATGATAAATCTAAACGAGTTAGTAACAAGAAAACACTTCAAACTGTTCGGTATATTATCTCAGTCAGTGGACCGTGGCCACGACGGCCGTGGCTATGCGTGCTTGTTTTGTAGCCTGTAAGCCACACATTTTATCTATTTTATGTACTTACCTACTTATTTTTTAATATTTTATTCCTTTCCGCTGGGTGAAAATGGAAAAAAGTACAAAATTGGATTTTTGTAGTTTTCTTTGGTAGAGGCATCGCATGTTGCAAATCAACAACACGATAGTATTAGGCCTGATCAGAAAGTCTTCAGTAGCTAAACGTCCAACAGTGCGAAACGTCTAATGAGCAAAACGTCCATGTCGCAAAACGTCCAACTACCTATCAGATGGTCAATTATATAGAAGGTCTATTTTTTTAAGTTTATTATTCGGATGGGGGATAAAATGAGCCCGGTTTTTATCCAAATAACATTCTGACAACGCTGTAAGGAGATCAGCATGGCGATTTTCGACTGCATTCGAAGATCTTCTTTGAAAAGTTGACTTTTTTTCAGCGAAGAAACTTTTTTTCGGAAAGAAAATCTTCGGATCGAATGCATTCGAAAAAGTAGGTAAGTAATTAAGTAAAGTAGGTATAAGTAGGTATCGTTCCTTCATCTTAGGGCAGTGTTCCGCAAAGGGTGTGCCGCGGCACACTGGTGTACCGTGGTCATTAGTTGGGGGTGTGCCACGGCACACTGGTGTACTGTGGTCATTAGTTGGTGTGCCGCGGAAAAATAAGGTTACCCATATCAGTTAAGCTACTCTAGGACCGCATTATGCTCAACTAAACATCATGTTTCGCATAAAAAAAAAAGATTTTTCATTTATAGTACCTCCAAAATTTTCTGATTTCCTAGATGTACATTTTTGCGGGTATCTTAGGGTGCGGGTGTCTTAGGGTAATAATAGCCATGCTGAAGAAAGATTGAACTGCGCAGATCCCGCCTTCGAGTCAACAGGTGGTAGAGTTCAGTGATGCGTGTACTACAGCCTAGACCTAGAAACATTATAATGACTCGCTTTACTCAGTGGAAGCTTAGCTGTAAGAAGAGGGCAAACAAGGCAAAATTTTGCGTAAAAAAAAACAGTGAAAGTTCCATAATTCAGTACCTACCTACCTAGGTATTTTTCAGTTTTTAGTTACATAAAACTTTATTCATTTCAACTCATTTTACAAAGCTCCAGTTACCTGTTATCAGTTTTCAGATTTACACACTGTTTTACGTAAACCTTTTCTCATTCCAGGAAATCTACGAAAATCCAGTTTTCATTTCGGACTCCAACGAAGCTTTTGACGTCATTCCCGGAAAATTAGGTGAGACTACAATCTAAAAATAGATCCCGGTTGCTCTGCGATTTGTAATTTTACAACCATACGTTCAAAAATGTGCAATATTCATAATGCTTTGTGTTGTGAATCCTTTTAATAGCCTTCTGAAAGGAAATTACAAAGTGCTGCCATCTATTGGTGTTTCCCAAAACTAAATAGGAGTAACATTCATCAACGTGTGAAGTTTGAAGCAGGGGTGGATTCAAACTAGGTTCCAAGTAGGGATGTTCGATACGATACGATATTTTCGTGTATCGATACAATGGCATTCGATACACCCGATATTTGTATCGATACAATGGCATACGATACGGCGTATCGATACAACACATGCAAGATGTATCGGATCGAAAGTATCGTATCAAATTATTTTGTTAACGAATTGTTTTGACGTGCAAGTTACCCGGTTAAAAGGTGGCATAGGTCCTATTTCCGGTCATTATTTATCTACCTATGTTTAAATTTCAGGCAAATCGGTTTGGTGGTTGTCGAGTTTTAGAGGAACGAACATACGTCCAAACTTTCGCATTTTTTAATATTAGTTTGATATCACAAAACACCTTTTTTGACAACTATAACTACGCACATTTTCGTAATAGTGCACATTATTAAAATAAAATATATTTTTTTAATTATTAAAGTACCTGCATACTTTGTCTCTATTCGATACGGTATCGATACGATATATCGTATCAAATGCCCTGTATCGATACGCGTATCGATACAATGCGTTACGATATATTGCGATACGAAATATCGATACAATCCGAAATATCGAACATCCCTAGTTCCAAGGCCGTCATAGTCGATACCCCATTATCTGGGACCAGCCGCCTTGGTGTTGAAGCAATTCATCCAATCTATGACCTAATTATTCTCTCTCACTCACAATATAACCTAGCTAGAAACCTTTAAATTTTTCTGTTTAACCTCTAAATTCTTCAGTATTTTAATATTATTTTATTGTATAAACTTGATGAAATGTTTCGGCTATAATGTCCGTGTATTTGTTCAAAACGTTTCCTAATAACTGTATCCAAAATACCTACGAGGGCAAAAACGCGAGAATCTGTACATTGGCATTTTCGAGGTGTCCCCAGGTAAAATTGACTGCTACGCAGCTCTTTATAAGTTTTACAGGAGTTGTAACCACATTATCTGATTCATGGTGAAATTGGCATGCCATATTTATTAAAATGTAACGCTTAAAACAACATTATGATATCGAAAATTAATTTTAAAAAATCGCAATTTTAGCCTGTAGTACTGTCCCCTAAACAAAATCCGACCTTTAGCATCGTTTGGTTAAAAATAATTCCACTAGACTGGCAAACTTTTAGCTATATATTTGAAGTTTAGTGGGTTACCTAGGGTTCTAAATGTACAATTTGCTGCAAAAGCCAGAATTTCTACTAAATAAGTAATATTTAAGCCTGTCCCCGGGATTTGGGCCAACTGGACATGTCCGGATTCCGTTACCGCGTTTTCGAATGATTTTACAGTTTTTTTGTTCCGAGGGGTAGTTATTTTTTTACTTATAGGTACAACAACATTGCAACGAGACAGACGTAAAAGTAAAGGAGATGTCCATAGTTTTTAAGCCAAAATATTCAAAACAATTGTTTGATATTCGGCGTCAGTGAGAGATTGTGTTTTTTCGGGCACTGTCCGGTGAGTATTCAATTTTTTTTTTCATGTTTAAAACGTATTTCCAATGCATATTAGTAGGTAATTATTGGGCATTCTAACTCACTTTTTGTCTCCTTTCAGTCAACAAAAAGCGGTGAGTTAGAATGCCTCAATAATTACCTGTGAGTTGAAATGCCCAATCCATTTGCAGGAATGACAGCAGCGGACAGTTAAAACCGATTGGGCATTCTAACTCACTTTTTGTCTCCATTCAGTCAACAAAAGCTTTGAGTTAGAATGACTCAATAATTTTACCTGTGAGTTGAAATGCCCAATCACTTTCGAGAAAATGAAACAAAACTTACATTTGCACGAATGACAGCAGCGGGCACCTAATCATTTTTACATACTTTGAGTTTGTGCACGCAAAATGTGTGAAATATTATCTATTTTGACTACACGATTTAGGTTCTCTTTAAGTCATTGTGGGCGTTTCCTCAGAGAATGTTTTAGTCTCTAGGCCGTTTGCTCGTGCCGAATTACTTTCGACACCTAGAGAATTCTCTCACAAGACGAACCAAAGTCAAAATCATGATAAAACAAACACGATCACTGCACTCTTCGCTCCGCCCCATCGCTCCGTTCTCTCCAGTGGTTTTAAAACCCCCAATACCAAAATCAGTTCTTGTTCATTGGATGTTGTTTATTAATGTTTGATACCACTTTCCTTTCATCATTCTAAAAAGATCTCTCTTACAATGAAGTTCGTTAAGCAACCGGTGTCATTACAGTTTGAAAATATTATTGTTGATCCTAAAAAACATAGCTTCCGACATGGAACGCTTTTACCAAATACAATACGTTGTTTAATTTGTGGTCCATCAAACTGTGGAAAAACTAATTTGGTTATTGGTTTACTCTTACATGAAAATGGATTAAAATTCCGAAATGTATATGTGTACTCAAAAACTCTGTATCAACCAAAATATCAATATTTGGAGCAAGTATTACAAATGGTTCCCGGTGTGACTTTCTTAAAGTATCATGAAAATGAAGAACTTCTTACTCCAGAAGCAGCAAAATGTAATTCCATAATTATTTTTGATGATGTTGCGTGCGAGAGCCAAAATAATATGAGAAATTATTTTACGATGGGAAGACACAAATTTATAGACTGTTTTTATTTGAATCAGACATACAGCAAGATCCCAAAACAGTTAGTTAGGGATAATGCAAACTTAATCATTCTTTTTAAACAAGATGATATAAACTTAAGACATATTTATGATGAACACGTCAACACAGACATGACATGGCAAGAGTTTAGAGAAATGTGTTCAAGTATATGGGAAGAACCCTATAGTTATGTTGTGATTAATAAAGATTGTGAAAAAAACAATGGGTGTTACCGCAAAAAGTTTGATACGTTTGTTGTATTTAATTAGTATCATTTTTTCTTACTGTAAGTACGTACTTACCAACTGATCAGTTCATTCGTGTCATTAGTTGTCGAAGTGTCACGCTGAACGCATCAACACATATTATTATTGTGATTTGTTAAACCATGCCGTACATTCCTGTGCATCGATTTTACTGTACCGAATTGAAACGCCTCAGAAGCTTTGCTACTTGGCCAAGAGGGTTAACTCAAAAAGCTAAGGAAATGGCTGAAGCCGGTTTCTTTTACACGGGATATGGAGATAGAGTTATTTGTTTTTACTGCGATGGAAAACTTAAAGACTGGACCCCTGAAGATCAGCCATGGGTAGAGCATGCACGCTGGTTCCAGTCCTGCCCGTATGTCTTAGTAATGAAAGGAGAAGACTACGTGAAGACCATAATAACCGGACCATATTGTATAGAAATGAAAGGAAATTGCAATCAAAATACACCAGAAGCCTCACATTGTAAGACCAGCATCACATCGATCACCTGTAAAATTTGTTTAGAGGAAGAATTCAATACCTGTTTTATACCTTGTGGTCATGCAGTGGCTTGTGCAAAGTGTGCTCTGTCCATTGGGAGTAAATGTCCTATTTGCCGAAAAGTATTCACAAATATAACTCGTTTGTATTTCTAACTACGCTATTTGCAACCTACTATAAATAGCCGAATATTGAAGAGAAGCTATCATTTTCGTGAGAACATTTACCTACATTAGTACAAGCAATCAAAATTCAATACTTGTTATGGAAAAAAAAATCAAGAGACAAATTGTGGAGGCTGCAGAAGCTGTTAAAAAGAAGGTTAGGAAAATGAGAAATATTGAAACAGAAAAAAGTAGTATTTTGGAATCTGTTTTCAAACCAATTACAGATCCTCTTAATGAGATGGTAGAGAGATCAAAAAATCATTCCAAAACTTTAAAAAGTGAAGTTAAATTTGAAACATCAAGCCCATTGGACAACGACAAAACTCTTAAGAGAGAATCCAATATTGGATTTAATGTATTTAGCCCAAACAAATCTGATGGCTCACAGAATAGCGACGAAGATTCAGAAACGATCGAGTGTGAAGAAAACGATGAGTCATTTAAAACAGTGGAATCGGGTTCCAGTGATCCAAGTTTAGACATTTCTTCGTGGTCCAAGTCTTCTGAAGCTTTAGGCGATGTACCGTTTGGTGTTAGAAATGAACGTGGTAAACTCATGATGGGATCTTCACGTGTGGTTTTCTCTGATGATTATATTCAAGTTGGTGCGAATAAGTACAAAATAACGCCTGGAATAAACGAACTACTGTTTAAAAAACTTCCCGATTTATCTGCAATAACCGACGAAGATTTGAGGCACTACAAATTAATGTTGCTAGAGACGAATGTACATCGAAGAGATTACGATCCACATAAACCAATCAGAAGTAACAGGGGTCGAAAATATTTAAACGTTATAAAACCACTATTCAAGTTACGTAAAGTTTCAGCAAGCACTGACAGTAGCCAACCTGATTTGCGATGTCAAGGAGAGGGCCTTCCTATGTTGAAGAAATGGAAGAAAAATGTTGACTACGTATACTGGGATGACCCTAATGAACTAGTTGAAAGATTAAAGCTATTAATTGCTTCAAAAGATGCTGGTAACACTGGGTTGGATAATGAAATAATATCTATTATTGAAGAATTGCGTGAAAGCGGTATTATACCTTAGTTAAATAAATAGCATACATTTCTAAAAATTGTTTCATTAGAAGTTTATCAACTATACATAACGGTTCATGACATGACAATGGATAAGTTTGGACATCACATTCATAAACGACTGCGTTTATCAGACTTTTTAGAAAACTTTGATAAGATTTTGATGCGATCCGATACTGGAGAATTCGATTTACAAAGCACAAGATTAACTGGTATTACAATTCCGACGAAAGAGTCCGATGCTGTTAACAAAGAATACGTTGATAAACAATCTGAGCTGTATTTAAAGAAGGAAGAATTTGATTCAAGATTATACGTTTTAAAAGCAGATATCATAAAACATATTATTGATAATTTAAAAGCAGAATATTATACAAAAACGGAGTTAGAAAAAATTATAAATGCAAAAAATGAGCAAGCTACAAATTGTAAATGAAATTCATAAGGCAGCTCGCAAAAATTTTGTTCGACGATCTGTATTTTTAAAAGGAATTGATGATTTATGGCAAGCAGACCTTATTGATTTACAAAACATAAAAAGTTACAACAATGGATATAGGTATATTTTTGTAGTATTAGATTGTTTTTCTAAGTTTGCCTGGGCTATCCCTGTTAAAACTAAAACAAAATTTGAAATAGCAAGTGCGTTCAGTAATTTATTAATTAAAAGCCACCGAAAACCTGTTAATTTACAAACTGATATGGGCACAGAGTTTTATAATGACGAATTTAAAAAAGTTTTGTTAAAAAATGGCATTAACCACTACTCTACATACTCTATTAAAAAAGCTTCTATAGTTGAACGACTAATAAAAACACTTAAAAACAAGTTGTTTAAAAGTTTTAGTTTGAATGGTAGTTATAAGTGGGTCGGTGAGCCTTTAAAAGGTGTCATGACTACATACAATAACACAATACACAGAACAACAAAGTATAAACCAAATGATGTAAACAAATCAAACCAAAGTATGGTTATGAAGAATATTAATAAATCTCGGAAAAATAATTTGAAATCAAAAATCAGTAAATTTAGGTCTGGGGATTATGTTAGAATAAGTAAATATAAAGGTAGTTTTGAAAAAGGATATACTCCAAATTGGTCTACGGAACTGTTTTTAGTTAAAAAAGTTCATCTTTCTAAACCGATCACTTATTCAATAGAAGACCTACACCATCAACCGATATTAGGAACTTTTTATGAGCAAGAACTTCAAAAAACAAACTGTCCCGATGTGTATCTTATTGAAAAGGTTTTAAAGAAAAAAGGTAGTAAACTTTTTGTCAAGTGGTTAGGTCTACCTAATACCGAAAACAGTTGGATTGATAAACGCGCAATTTTGTGATTTGTTTTAGAAAACGTTGTGAATAGGATGTCTATAAAATTAAGAATATTATGAGAAGTTATCTCATTAATATCTCAGCTATGCACGGTGGAGGACTTGTTAATAGTCTGATAAATAATTTGCCATTTGAATTGCATTTACCTGGTTATAATTACTGTGGGCCTGGTACACGATTAAGAAAACGATTATTAAGAGGTGATCAAGGAGTTAATGAACTTGATAACGCTTGTATGAGGCATGATATCGCATATGATAATTCAAAAAATTTAGAAGATCGACACAGAGCTGATTTAGAACTCATTGACATGGCAAAAATGCGTATGAAATCTAAAAACGCTGGAAGAGGTGAAAAACTTGCTTCGTGGCTTGTGAACAAAGTGATGAAAACCAAAGTTAAACATGGTGCAGGCACGAAGTCATTTAAAACAATTGTTTCTACTATACGCAAACGACTGAAAAAAATAAAACCAAAAAGTGATTCTAAAGCAATAAAAGAAGCTTATTTAGCTGCGAAAAAATTGATGAGAAATAACAAAGGAGTTCGGCTGCCTCGTGTTATACCATTACCAAAAACAGGTGGTATTTTACCTCTTATACCAATATTTGCTGGACTTTCTGCTTTGGGTGCACTGGCTGGAGGCGCAGCGGGTATAACTAAAGCTGTAAATGATCATAAATCAGCAAAAAAGAATTTGGAAGAAGCTCGGCGTCATAATAAAATGATGGAATCTATTGCCCTAGGCAAAGGATTGTACATAAAACCATACAAGAAAGGAAATGGACTTTGCGTGAATAATTCAAAAAACTAATGAAAAGGCTACCCAAGCGCGCGCTTACAAACATAGACATATTAGAATATGCGAGAGAAAATATACCTTACTTTAGAGGTGTTTTCATGAGAAATGAATTGCCATTGAAGCCTAAAGACATTGAGTGTGCGATTATCAATTTAGATAGTTCAGAGAATGAAGGAACCCATTGGGTAGCCTACGTAAAAGTTTTAAACTATTGCGAGTATTTTGATAGTTTTGGTGATTTAAAGCCTCCAATCGAGTTAATTAAGTATTTGAAATTTAATGTAACGTATAATTATTGCAGATATCAAAATTTTAATACAACCAATTGTGGACATTTATGTTTAAAGTTTCTTATTGAATTTTGGAAAAATGTGTTATGATAATAGTACCTATTTAATATATTTAAAATGTAAAATATTTTAATAAAGTATTATGACTATATATTTATAAACTTTTTTTATTGCTTTCATTTCTAAAATGTCTTTCACACTGTCAATAACAGGGAATACCTCGATTTTATCTACCACCTATTATCCATCTTTGCAATTCGATAGTGAATATGAGTGTGCTTTGCTATACATGTCCACATTCAATTCAATCCCAAACATCGACAGTAGGAACAACATATTTCATTATGACAACAATGAAGTTGTAGAAATACCAGAAGGTGCATACGAACTACAGGATATTTCAGACTTTTTAAAATCCAGCGTAAAAAAAGGAACAACTTTTAGTTTATTTTGCAACAATAATACATTGAAAACATTTATTTATTGTTCTAAAGACATTCATTTTGAAAAAAATAATTCTCTTGGAAACCTATTGGGGTTTGGTAAACAAACTTTAAAAGCCAATATAATACACGAGTCGCAGCTTCCAGTTAACATTTTATCGACAACTGTGGTGAGAGTCGAATGTGATATAGTGAGCGGATCATACATTAATGGAAAATCAAGCCACGTTATTTATGAATTTGCACCTAACGTTCCACCTGGATATCGAATAATAGAAGTACCTAAAAATATTATTTATTTTCCAATCAATCAAAGTAATGTCAGTTCTATTAACATCAGATTATTAGATATAAATAATAATTTGATAAATTTACGAGGTGAAGAAGTTCAATTATATTTGCACATCAGAAAAAATGATCGACTTTAATAAATATAGCAATGCAGTAAGAAAACACATCAGTACTCATCGACCTATCCGAAAAGGAACAACTACGAAAAAAAAGAAAATAAGCAAAGAAAATAAAGATTTTCTGAAACTAATCGGATTACTAAAATGAACATTTTAGATATAACAAGTTCACCAGCATACGATAGCACCATAGATGGTATCGAATATCATTCATATAAACCATACGTAACAAGTTTCAACAGAAATGATGAAATCCGTATACCTATCAACCAGCAGGATTTATACGTATTACCATCAGCGAGTACCCTATATTTAGAAGGAACAGTAAACATTATAAAAAAAGATACAAAACAAAAGGTTACTGCTGTCGAATTCACAAATAATCCACTGCTTTTTCTGTTCCAAGATGTGCGTTATGAACTTAATGGAGTGGAAATTGATAGAATAAAAAATGCTGGAATGACTACAACGATGAAAGGTTTATTATCCTTTAATGAAAATGATGCAAAAATTGCAAAGGCTTGGGGTTGGGATATAAATGGAACAAAGTCAAACCATAATTTTTCTGCTTCAATACCTCTTCGTAATATTTTAGGATTTGCTGAAGATTATAATAAAATCATTATGAATTGTAAGCATGAATTGATATTGTTACGAAGCAATACAAATATAAATTCTTTGAAAATTCCGTCTGGTGAAATTCTCGAAGACATAATAATAAATAAACTAGTTTGGCGCGTTCCGCACATCAAGGTATCTGATAAAGAAAAAGTACATTTATTAAAACTATTAGAAAAGGACCGTCCTCTTCATTTTGCTTTTAGAAATTGGGATTTATATGAGTACCCATTATTACCAAAAACAACTAAGCATACTTGGTCAATTAAAACATCTTCACAAATAGAAAAGCCAAGATATGTAATATTAGGTTTACAAACCAACAGAAAAAACTCAGCAGAAAAAGATATGTCACAATTTGATCATTGCAATTTAAGAAATGTTAAAGTATATCTTAATTCTACCTATTTTCCTTATGAAAGCTTAAATGTTAGTTTTAAAGATCAGATAACTTCTTTATTATATGAGCAATATACCAACTTCCAACAATCTTACTATGGACGCAAAAGTGAACCACTGCTAAGTGCATCTGAATTCAAAGAAAAGGCACCACTATTCGTAATCGATTGTTCGAGACAAAGCGAAAACCTTAAATCAGGTCCCGTAGTTAGCGTACGTGTGGAGCTTGAATGTGATTCAGAGATACCTGATCACACAGCCGCTTATTGTCTCATTTTAAATGATTCCATTATCGAGTACAGACCTTTGAGCAATATAGTCAAGAAAATATCATAAAATATGAATCCTAACGAAACTGAATATGTTATCGTAGATGTACAAGGTTTCAAAGACACTAAAAATAATTTTATCGTTAAGGAATTTGCTATTGTAAAAGAAAATTGCACTCAAACTTTTCTTATCAAGCCCCCTTACCCATTTCAAAACCTATCGAAAGAAGAAAAGAAGCAAGTGCGGTGGATAGAAACAAATCGTGGAATTTTTTGGAGTGAAGGCTTCATTGACTTTAGAGAATTCAAGCGCACTATTAAACCATACTTGAGTATGAAAAATGTTTTAACTAAAGGAACTGAGAAAACAAAGTGGATCAAGGACTTGTGTGAAAACTGTGAAATACTAGATATAGGAGAAAAAGGATGTCCTAATTTTTTAAAATTGTACAATGAATACGAAGCATCTAATTTAAATTGTGTTCATCATAAGAAAATGTGTGCTTTAAAGAATGTTGTGTGCATGAAAAAGTGGTATGATGATAACAAAGTAAATGTTTTTTAAGGTGCAATAAAAAATCTAAATCCTAATTACCTACTTTAGTTTTATTTCTTAAACTGAACCTATATAGGTAGGTATATATTTTAGAAATAAAAGACAGTATTTTAATAGATTTTTTATATTCTTTAACTTATCTACTAAATTACAATACCTACTTATTACTAAAAGTAAGTATAGGTAAATTTAAATACAATTCAAATACCTACTTACTAATTTTTAACTTCTGAGTAATCTATTTTATTGAAAGAATATGGATAGGTACTAAAATTAAGGTTATAAAATAATGTCTTAAAAGTAAGGGCTATAGCTATCACACAAATTTTTAGAAATCTTATGAATTACACTTTGAGTTTCTGACAAAATTGGATCATTTAAGTCTTTCGCCACATATTGCGCTCGTAGAACCACATTTGAGTCATTGTCACTTTCATATTCACTGTTGTGTGCTTCACTTAAGTCCAACACCTTGATTTTGATCAGCCTTAGGCCTTTATCCGTCTCTCTCTTCATCACGAACGACTTTCCACGCAGCTTATTATTCTTCTTCATACATTCCCGCTTCTGTTTAGATTTCCCCAACAATCCAGGACGCTTAGTACCCGGCGCCGGCGACTTGTGCCTTTTACTTATCTCTGGAAAGGCTTCATCGAACCCCTCCAGAGGATCTTGCGCATATTGCGAAAAACAAATCGTTTCGTTGGACATCTGAAAATAAAATATAAAAGAGTTAATTACATAACCACAGGACAAGGATTTATAAATTTATCACAACGAATTTAACTTACCTCAATTAATATTAGTTCGACCCAACCTTTCTTGAATGCAGCAAAGAATGTAATGAAATAATAAGGTTTCAATTTAATTATTTTCTGATTTGGCTACTTGCACAGCACTGTCATAGGACACCGTTTCATCGCAAGGCTCAATTCACACCAAGCGGAAAAATTCGCGCACACTTTCAAATCCCACTGAATAAGCAACCGTATTTATTTACCTACTAATTCAACGATTGTAAAACGGTCGATGTCTGCATCGAGTTATAATACTTAAGTTAATGTGGTTAAGGTTGCTTATTTAATGGGATTTAAAAAGTGTTCGAGGATTTTACGCTTGGTGTGAACAGATCCTAAAAGTAACTCGAATCCATAGTAAAATGATGCATGCGCTGCTCAGGAAACAAGAACGTACATGTTTTACAGATCTTTTAAAAGAATAAATCACACGATAACAATAAGTAGTAGGTAAGTACCTACTTGCTTATCGATCAAACAGTTAGGTAAATATCTTTCTAAATAGCACAATAAATAGGTACCTACCTACTTATTTAGGAAGATAGGGTAAGAGGTGAGTTATAATTAAACAAGTTGGTTCGAGTTTAGCTTTTTATTTAATTAAAGGTTACAATGCATACAAAATACAAACTCGACACTAGTACTTACTTATATAAATTATCACTAATTTCAAAATAGTATTGGGTAATCTCAGTAGTACCTACATAACGAATACCTTACCTACCCACTTATTTTCATGATGACAATATTTATTGAAAGGGCTGTTTGCAAACCTACACCCATAAAAAGTTATTATAATAGAGTGTTGTAGTGACCCCATGATAAAGTCGATTTTTTATCTCTCAAAATAATACGTTTATCATCATTTGAAGATAATGCTACCTTGTTCAATTCCTGCGTAAATATTTGATGTTTAATAGATCTAAACAAAATGTTTTTCTTTGATTCAATAGCATTATTCAGGAAGACATGTTCATAATTTTTAAATTTCAGTTTCTTGATTACATTCTTTTTTATTCCTTTTGCTTTTTTAAGTTCATCGTCTTGAGTTTTAATACAATATAACTTAGACTTAAGTCCTACAAACTCAGTTATCAATTTTCCACCCAACTCATCTTTAAATAGTCCAGGTACCTTTTTGTTACAGCGAGGTATACCATACACATTATTTTCCAAATAATTACTTGTATCGTAATATGATAGAAAATGATGTTTTATGTCACTGTAAGCATCTTCAGTTTGAATAGAATACAAAAAGCTATCAGTATCGGTATAGCACAACTTCAAATCAGAACCATAAAATGGTTTCATGATCGAATAATGAAAATCGTACATGTGACTTTTTGAAATTTCTAATACCGTAAACCCTATGTAGATGGGTTTATCGAGTAATACAGTTTCTGGTCTCATTTGGATAGCAACGAAATTTTCAGTAAAAATAGTTGAACTCTGATAGTTTGGTCTAGCAATCAATTGCTCAGCAGTATACATTTTTTTAGTTTTATTTTTTATATCACTCCATTGATTAACCAATTTGACATCGAGCCTTTTTTGGGTATCCTCCAATGTTTTTCCAAACATACTATTGTTAAGTAACTTAAAAAAATCTTGCTCAAATACAGATCTCGCTTTAGATCGGAGCATTGTATTTAAATCAATGTATTTTTTTAAGTATGCACTCTGTTTAAACTTTATTACTCTATGAATTTTTTTTAGTAATAACCCATGTTTTAAACAAGTTTTGAGATGGACATAATGAATAACGTATTCAAATTTATCGTACAAATTTGGTATCAATTTATCATTCTTTGAGCCCGGAGGTGTGAATTTTTGGGGACAAAATGGAATGTCATTATGTAATTCATGCAAATATTCAGGGTATTCCAAATCTACCTCTAAAATATAACCATACTCAGAGTCATTTGGTACGTTTGTAAAATCGAGCATATTTATTTCTGTTTCCGATAATAATTCAAAATCTGAACACGGCATGTATGCACACATTGCAAATCCGTATAAATTAACACAATCTATATACATTAAATAATTTTCTGGGGCAGATTTATTGTAATTTAGCAAATATTTGTTGTTAGCTCTCGCATATCTAGTAGAGCATAAACAAACCCCTCCTCTAATCCCTTTTTGAATCATTCTTATTATTTCAAAGTCATTTATAAGTTCTAATTTTACTCCAGTTATAAGTAACATTGCATCAAAACTTAAACTTGGTGCCGTAATATAGAATGCTGGGTCCAAGCGATAGTTAATTTTGCATGTCTTACGAAAATTTTCAAAAATGTCAGCAAGTAGCAGAACATCTGATTTAAGATATAGATCTGTGTATTCACCTAAATCATTTATTTTAAAAGTGTTCCAAACGCACTTTGCATGCTCGTAATCAGCTTGAGATATAGCTTCATCATACAACGTACTGAAAAAACAGTGAGGTGGTGGCAACACCTCTTCATTGTAAGAACTCCAATCGGTCATGTGTTCGTACGGATAAACGCCTTTACGCTTTAATAATCTAAAATGTTTTTCCTGTGGAAAAAAGCGTGTTAAATGAACAAAGTCATCTTTGTCTAAATTAGCAACTAGTTTTTCTAAGCTACTTCCCAAAAATTTGAAAGAATCAACAAAACGAACTAACACATGCTGTCCGTCTGTATTAAAAATTTTGCTGAACGAAATGTAATTTTCTTTAGTTTTAGCAATCACTTTTATAACACCAGACATTTCTCCTAACTGACGTATGAACAAATGAGAGTCGTATCCAGACAAATTATGAAAAAATACGGGTATGAACTTAGGTAGCTTAAAACGTGTGTTACAGTGAGCATGAGCGGCTCCGCGATAATTTCCTGTCAAGTGACAATGATCTCTAACCTTATCATCAAATAATAAATTGTTACAAAGGAAGCAATACTTAGATGCCGAGTGTTTTTCTGCGTCTCTGTCCGTAAATCTCATGGGAACTGTTTCTCCTAGAATATTATGAATTTTAGTAACGTCTTCCTGGAGATATCCTAAGAATTTACTAACGCAATCGTACCCCCTATATGTCACATATTTATTAAGTGAGTTGTCGTATGAGCATACGATATAATATGCAAATGCTGAGGGTACATGTTTGTACAGAGTCCTAGTTTTACTAGAACTTGAGTCGTCGTGCTTAGTATCCGGTTCTAATAAGGATTCGAAGTCTGCATAGATAACAAAAGGTACATCTTGCATCCGTTCATAATGTTTAAATTCTAAAAGACTTCCCTTTTCTGGTAAGATTGTGGCGACACCACCACATACATGAGTATTTAGTTGAGCCTGGTCATTAAAAAATATCATGCATTCGTCACATAAATAAATTTTGCCATGATGTTTAGTGAGTTGCGATCTAAGTAATTTGCTCAAGTCCTTGATCAAACAATAATGATTTCGATTACCCTTCTCTAAAAATAGCAAATTAACATGATGTTTCTTTTTGTTTAGTGATTTGTAAAGGGGGCCAACGACGTTATTATTTTTTAATCCATACACGTTGACACTGATGTCTCGGTTATTTTTTTCAAACGTTTTTATATCAGAAAATCCTACAGGAAAAGTCATATTTTCGGTGTTCAGTATGTTATTGAAATGAGGATACGAAGACGTTCTGTTAATGTTATGTTTTGCAGGAAATAGAGCTGCTATAATTGACCATAAGAAACAGAAATTATCTTTATTTTGTATGTTGATACATGCTCGTTTGTTTATCAGACATCGTGGTAGAGCTATATAACTGGAAGCTCTCATTGGATTATACTTATTGATGTTAACTTCCAAGTATAAGTTTTTAACAAAACTCCAACCGCTGTCTTTTTGCTCAAATTCGTCAATTTTGTTACAAATATTTTGAATTGACCTGGAGTACAACTCTCTAAAATCTGAATTTTCGTAAAATATTATGTTTTCAGTGGCGAACGATTTTATTTCAATTGTATCATTTTTCGGTAAAGAAAATTCAGCAAAAAACTCAAAGTTAACTTTGATTGTGCCGAACACAGCCTGCCTAGCATTGATTAGGGCTTGCACGGGTTTGCGTAGCTGATGCAGAAAATGTGTGGGCGGCACGACACCCGCTGCCCCCGCCTGAGCTGAACACACCTCTGATTTCGCTCCTACTCTATACGTTGCTATTCTACTACGAAATGCGCTGCTTATCTTTTCTATTCCCTCACTGATTTCAATGGCACTATTATTTTTATGAGCGATACTTTTGAGATGAGCTGAGAAGCCTTTACTTTTTACCTCTGTATCGCAAACAGTACAAAATATTTTATTAATTGACATTTTTATTTACCTAATATCAATTTTAAAGAAACTAATTACCTACCTACTTCAGTAAAAACTGTTCTCTAATACTAATGTGTAAAAATAAAGTTATACCTACTTGGATGATTTGTAAGCCTACTCTAAGTACTAGGATCTGTTTTATTACCTGCCTAGGTACCTAATACTAAACAGCTCTTAAAACTTAAAAAAATCACCGATACAAATTTAAACTAAACTCAGTTTATTTTGATACTTTAAAATGTGCAAGAAGTAAGACCCATAAAATATTTTGTAAGAATTTATTTACTTCTTTTTGTCAGCAAAGAAAGTTCCTTCTGTCTTGAAGGACTTTTTTATTTCTGTGACAAATTTTTTTATGTATCCTATCTCTTGCACATCATCATCACAACAATATTTTATATTAATTGAAGCCTTCTCCCACCGATCTTTGGGATTAATATTTATAATGTCGTTCTTATTGTAAACCTTGAGCTCGATGAACAGCTCCCCGTCGAGCTGAGCGGTGCGACGCAGCACTCCGCCGGCAACGCGTCGCGTGCACGATGAGAGTGGAGGCGCAGGGTTCTTCTGTGCCCTGCGAGCACACTCAGCATCGGATTCGCTGGCGGAGTCTCCGTCGTCGCCGAACCACCCAAGCACGTGCGACTTAGAGCTGCTCGCGGAGCTCTTAGGTTTCTTTGTCGGGTGGGGCTTGGTTGGTGGGAGAGCTTTACGCTTCAAACTTTTCTTTCTAAATAAAAAAGAAAAACAATATTACTAAACTGTACGTATATTTTCACGACGTTGTGAAATGGTGGTGATGAATTTGATAAAAAGATATTACTTCTAGAGGAAAAAAAGTAGTGCTCACCTTAAATCAACGTCCTCTTCGGAATCAATAATGCTCGGGCTAGGCGCTCGACGCACTGGCTTAGCCTTCTTCGAAGTATTCTTCGCTCTGTGAAATAAAAATAAACATTTTAATCTTATTTTCAATTATGAAAAATAATATAAAACACATTCGACGTTTAATCAATAATTAATTTAAAAAATATTTTACCTTGCAGAAGATGGTTCGGCCTCGTCCTCTGAATCGCGATTCAAATTCTCTCGCCGCACCTTCGGCTTGGCTTTTCTCGAAGTCTTTGCGCTGAAACAAATAAAAAAATATAAATATTTGTGTAGGTACGTAACTGTAAACACCTGTTTTATTTAAAATGAGAATATTAGAAAAATCTTGGTTTCACTATTTTAGTAGAAATAATTAATTTCACTTACCTAGTACTTAAAGAAGCTTCGAACTCGGTCTCAGAATCATGCTGCAAGTTCTCTGACCGACGCGCCTTCTTACGCTTCAAATCGTTGAAGTATTCAGTGTCCGACCTAAAACAATAGACGTAGGTGTCACTTAAGAATCACTGCTGCTACTTAAAGTAAGTAGGTAACCAAGGTAAAAAAATAAATAAAAGTAAAAACTTACGAACATTATTTTAACCGTTGAGGTGCCCCGCCCCCCGGACCGATTGCCTGCCCAGCCTAACCAACGCCCGCGCAACAACTATTGCCAGCGGTTTAACTTTTTTTGCCAGTGATTTTATTCCTGGACTAAACCTGTTTGTGGTATCATTGGAATCGGAATTTAACAAGCTTATTAACTACTTACTTACCTGCTCAAGGGGATTACATTGTCACCACCAAATAAATTGTTTATTCCATTCCGTAAACATGTTTGGCACCTTGCAAAATAAAAACTCACAATTGTTCAAAATTGATAGCAAATATCTGCGTCAACATGGTGCACACACTTAGTACACTACACACCTTTATTATTTAACACAAAACATATACACATCGACATTAAAGTAATTATCTAATTCGCGTTTGCAAAAGGCCAAAACACGCCATTTTGTTCCGCGCGCCAGGAGCGGGAGTGCGCTCACGGCAAATAAAAATTCAATACTGGTTCATTTCTCATCCTATAGTCTGGTTTGAAGTCTTTCTGATTGGTATAAATATGTAGTTAGCAAACAATACGAACAAAACAAACCTCCTTCACATCACTACTACACACCAATCACAATAGCCGACCTTCAAACAAAATTCACCCGCAATATTCAAAATGTTGATCAAATTCAAATTTTTTACTATAAAACGGGGTTTTAATGGTTCAGTAATTATCCTAAATACCTGTCAGATTTAATTAATGCCAAACATGTATAGGTCATCGCTGAAAATCTTATTTGAACCTTCTTTCAAAAATAAAGTTTGAAAACGTATTTTCTCTTCCGGTATTTTGACACATTGTAGAAATATTATAAATTATCTATGACTTTTAGCATGAACAGCAGTGGGAGAATAATGTTACCAACAAATAAAGACACTCCCGACGAATGGGGAAGCCCTAACACCATAGAAATCGTGATTTTAGTGGCCGCGCGACCCCTCAAGTGCCTTTGGCCATTGTAGTGGCCTAAGGCACTCGGGCGGTTAACGCAGCGAATTTTAATCTTGAAGTTTGATTGACCAAAACCGGTAGGCGATCAGCGAGATTGAAGTAGCGGTGCTGAAGTCGGGCGGGCGGTGGCGGCGTGAAAAGGGCGGGCGTCTTCACGTCACGGGTTACTGGAGTAGCACTATAGTGTCACGCGCGCGATAGATGATTGATTGCAATTATACCTCAATCCAGACATTTTATACGAAAGGTAAAATGCAGGAGTGCGAAACATTTTTAACAAAGTCATTAAATTTATGTAATTTTGATCCGCAGCCTTTCAATAAATAAAAATTAAAAGTTAGAAATATAATCTAATTACGTTACATTTAAACACAATTTCTTACATTATTGACCATCTCATAATGTTGATGGACAAGACACAACATGCAGCGTGACCGCACAGGTGTTTAAAATAAGTGCACATAGTCCGAATCATCGAACTATGTGGTCGAACAACGTGGCCACAGCCTTTAATTCTTCATCAATGCACATAATTAACTAATTTGTAGGTAAATGTTTATCGTTTGAGGATGAAAGTTCCCAAAACTTTGTCTCTATTTCCCGCATTAAAAATGAAAGTAAGTAAGTACTTACTTACTAACGATGTAGAAGGTTGTAGACAATAACTGAAAAAAATAGAATCATACGTAAAAATGTTAACAATCCCTGCTATCGTCACGTATTTCAAGATCAGCATTATTTTCTTGTGGTTTGTTCCCGATAACGCTAATGCAAAAAGTCCTGTTTATGCAATGTATGTTTGTCTTGGGTGCGAGTCGAACCCGCGACCTGCAGCGCAGAGGGCAAAGCTGCTACCAACCCAGCTAATGAGGGCAGTCAATATTTATTTAAATTTATTTATAAATTATATTTTTGTTGTGAGTATGTAATTCTAATTTAATTTATGTTTAATGTGTATTAATTTTTCGTGTATTGACATTGTGTGTGTAAACTGTATCTTTGTTATCTGAATGAATGATTTGAATTTAATTTAATTTACTACAAAACTTAAAACAAACGACAAGTTTTTATTTATCTAGCTTAGGAACAACCAAAACTACTATAGAAGTTGATAGGATAAACAGGTAGGTATGTTAACCGTGTGCAAAGAGTTCCCACATTATGTGGAGATAATGAGAACAGACCTTTTTAGTAGAAAAACAAACGTGTCATATTAATTCTGTAAATTACTTATTACGATTCCCATAAAACTTGATACGAATGGATCATCTTTTATTATATGAACAAAAGTCGCCTTCCCACAAAATATTTTATCATACCGTTTGCTTAAGGTATATTTACACTAAACCAAAACATTTTACTTTCTGAGTAGTTTTTATATTAGCTACGTGTAAAAATTTAAGTTTACCATGTTTTTATAATTCGACAATATTTCAGCAACCTGTTAATAAATAGGTCTGTTATAGGTGCTTACCTAATTTTTTTTTTTAGGAAGTCCCTTTTCATTTTAAATCAAATTTACTTTTACCATAATATTTATTATATGCTTCCTTAGGTAGGTAGGTATGCCTACAAATCAAAAACCACATAATCCACCGCTATAATAATTTACAAGAAATCTTTTTAACAGTGAGAATGGACACTTAGAATTTGTAACAGGGTAACCATAAATTTTTCTATTTATTTCGTTCTTGATTTTTAAAACTTAATAATAAGTAGGTAAATAAAAATCATGAGCGAACTTATGATAAATACCTAATTATTATCATATATCATAAAAACAGAGGGTGCTCTAATAATTAAGTATGTAAGTACCTACCTAATGTTCTAAAAAGTAATATTATCACTTAAATATTAAATACGTTCATTACAAAAATATCTTATAAATGTTAAAAGTTACTGAATCTTTGATTGATAGTGTACGTTAATATACCTAAATCATGGTGACATGAGTTTAATGCACGTGTAGCACTGTCAGCAATACGATGGTTAGGTCCTTATGTTGCACTTTGCACTCTATTCAAGAATCCTTATTCTGAAACCGACCACAAAATAATTTATCTTACTTCGACGAGTGTGGTGCAGTGGGTGAAGGTCCGCCTGAAGATTGTGGGTTCGATTCACGCCGCGAGGCATCTGTTTGTATGATAAGCAAATATTTCTCGGGTCTCGGTGTTTTTCTATTTTTAATGAGTATGCACTTACCTACATATTTACAAAAAATAAGTAAGTAAAAGTAATATATTAGTTATTTAGTTCCCATAAAACAAGCTCTGCTTACTCTGTGTGAAATGTTCAGCCTTATTATTATAATACACACGAAATAATTATTTGTGATCTTTAAAAAAATATCTTTAGATTTAATTTATTATTATGTATTTTATACAGAAAGCTACTGTTTGATTACGTTAGCATGATTAAATCGAAACGAAATCGTAAAACAAATGTCAGAATAGGTATGCGAGCTTTATGTTACATCTATACCTACAAAGGATTTCTTCAGTTGAGCATTCATTGTCTAACTGTCGGATGTAGTGCAGTGTTAGTTTTATCATGATTTTGACTTTGGTTCGTCTTGTGAGAGAATTCTCTAGGTGTCGAAATAAATTCGGCACGAGCAATCGGCCTAGAGACTAAAACATTCTCTGAGGAAACGCCCACAATGACTTAAAAAGAACCTAAATCGTGTAGTCAAAATCGATAATATTTCACACATTTTGCGTGCACAAACCCAAAGTATGTAAAAATGATTAGGTGCAAAGTGTTGTTAAACTATATCGTGAAACTGTCCGCTGCTGTCATTCGTGCAAATGTAAGTTTTGTTTCATTTTTCTCGAAAGTGATTGGGCATTTCAACTCACAGGTAAAATTATTGAGTCATTCAAACTAACTCAAAGCTTATGTTGACTGAATGGAGACAAAAAGTGAGTTAGAATGCCCAATCGGTTTTAACTGTCCGCTGCTGTCATTCCTGCAAATGGATTGGGCATTTCAACTCACAGGTAAAATTATTGAGTCATTCTAACTCAAAGCTTATGTTGACTGAATGGAGACAAAAAGTGAGTTAGAATGCCCAATCGGTTTTAACTGTCCGCTGCTGTCATTCCTGCAAATGGATTGGGCATTTCAACTCACAGGTAATTATTGAGGCATTCTAACTCACCGCTTTTTGTTGACTGAAAGGAGACAAAAAGTGAGTTAGAATGCCCAATAATTACCTACTCATATTTTTATTTCAAAACTGAAATAAACTATCCAAGATTAACTTAGTGTGAAAAATCGTGTGATAAATATCAGCAATTTGAGATAATTCATATTTTTGTGAACAGGTACCCAAGTTCGTTACTTCCGATGCGATACCATAGAGCTGATAATCACGTTAAGCAAGGTTTACATAGCGTACACTTTATTTTATCTATTATTATTTACCCATTATTTTGGTAAACCTACGGCCACCATAGGTATCAAAATTATTCGTTTTGACCTATGTTCCGAAGAAAAAGTGGTTAAATATCAGTAGGTACCACTATTTGAAAATATTTTTTTTTGTGACGAAACAAATTATTATGCTTAGTTCCTTTACTTAGTTAAGACTAATTTTCACAAGTTCTAGTTTACTTCTAAAATCATTAATTTCAACGATTTTATAGCTAGTAAATAAAAATTCAAAAAGATTTAGAATTAGGCGCTATGTAAACCTAACCTTAGATGTCTGTCCCCCAAATCCAAGTTACAAAAATGTTAAGTTTGTATTAAAAAGTTTAAAATAAGTGTAGACATTGTTTAGCAAAATGATGTGGTTTCTCAAAATACTCAATATTTAAATAGTTAATTAAGAAAATAGTCAATTTTGGGAATTTTATTAAAACTTTAAAGGCCATTTTAGAGCATAGGTAACGAACTGGAAAGGAAAAGTTGATAAAACTCGTGTATTTCTAAGATATCAAACTGATTTTATACATTTATTATTTAAAAACATGTTCTCTTTCTTTAATAAATAAATTAATAAAATAATTTTGAGTTTTACTATCTTAAAAAACCAAAAACCAGCGGTAACGAATTGGATTAAAATTTCTCCTTACAAGTTTTTAATTTTTATAGTGTTAAACCACACTTTGGTATTATTTCATTAGAAATGAAAAATCTTACCAAAATTTTCAATTCCGACGGGATTCGAACCCGCAATGATACAAACGATCCTCCTTAAGCCGGAGTGCCTTACCATTCGGCCACGGAATCCTTATTACGTCAGGTTGAAAATCTTGATAAGCTTATATTGATCGATTTAAGCATCGATTAGCGCCATCTACAGAGTAACTACTAAGTTAACTCAACTGCTCATTGCCCGAAGTTACATTCAGGATCAAATGACGAGAGATGTCGCATTTGCTAATTCTATAAGTTTTTAATTTTTATAGTGTTAAACCACACTTTGGTATTATTTCATTAGAAATGAAAAATCTTACCAAAATTTTCAATTCCGACGGGATTCGAACCCGCAATGATACAAACGATCCTCCTTAAGCCGGAGTGCCTTACCATTCGGCCACGGAATCCTTATTACGTCAGGTTGAAAATCTTGATAAGCTTATATTGATCGATTTAAGCATCGATTAGCGCCATCTACAGAGTAACTACTAAGTTAACTCAACTGCTCATTGCCCGAAGTTACATTCAGGATCAAATGACGAGAGATGTCGCATTTGCTAATTCTATAAGTTTTTAATTTTTATAGTGTTAAACCACACTTTGAATTGAAAATTTTGGTAAGATTTTTCATTTCTAATGAAATAATACCAAAGTGTGGTTTAACACTATAAAAATTAAAAACTTATAGAATTAGCAAATGCGACATCTCTCGTCATTTGATCCTGAATGTAACTTCGGGCAATGAGCAGTTGAGTTAACTTAGTAGTTACTCTGTAGATGGCGCTAATCGATGCTTAAATCGATCAATATAAGCTTATCAAGATTTTCAACCTGACGTAATAAGGATTCCGTGGCCGAATGGTAAGGCACTCCGGCTTAAGGAGGATCGTTTGTATCATTGCGGGTTCGAATCCCGTCGGAATTGAAAATTTTGGTAAGATTTTTCATTTCTCCTTACAGTAATAAACTTGCTAATTTCTCCTAAAATATCAATTTTACGAGAAAACTTTTTCGTTTGTAGATAGAAGAATAATTATAGATAGCATATAAATAAACATTTCAATGAAATTCCACAAAAAAAAACAAATCACAATTTTGAGAAAGTGTACAGTTTTGCGCGTTTTTGCCCACGAATGAAATCCACACTCCATCCCTGGAACTACTGCCCTAAGGCACTGTTAAAGTACATACAACCTCCATCAGATGGCACTACAGTTCAAATACTTACACAAAAAATTCAAAACCCGTCCTTATTTCAAAATAAGAAAACTAAAGTACCGACTTAAGTAAATTTTATTTTTTTCCATTTTTTCCTTCCTTTTTATATTTTTTCCTATCAGGGTTCACAGATTTTGATCATTTTGAAAAACTAGTTTTTTGTAAGTAATAATTTTGGTTTATTTAAAAAAACTTACGAAGTCCAATTCAACGTCATCTATTAAATATTTTTAAGAGATAGATATAATTTAAACGAACTAACGGGACTATATCGCGTTATTAACTTAATTTAGAGATAATTTAAAGATGTCTGATAAAGATTGAGAATTTAATTATTTTTTTTAATTTAAGTTTAGCTAATGTGCCCTGGGGATAGAACCGTGATTCTGTTTTATGAAAGTGCCTTACAAACTGCGAGATCATTTTTTGTTTTATCTTTCTGCCTGCAAATAATTTTATTACTGTTACGTAAGTATTTGATGCGATGCGATTTTTGTATACCTACTTATAGTTTTATGCGAATGTTACACCTCATACATACTTAGAATAAACATTTTGGCACTGCGAATGTTAGTAGAGTAGATGCGATAGCAAGTTTGATTTCCGCTTCGGCTATTTTGCTGTGTAGATATGGCAAATATTACTCCATACTATTTAAAGAGTGTGAACCCCATGAACATTTATTAGAAAACTACCTAACTGGATTTTTCACCGTATTTTCCATCTCTATTTATAACTCAAGTTACATAAATTTTATGAAATAAAAAATTAAAACCCATGCGCCTCGCATTTCAACTGTTTACGAAAATAAAAACAGAGCAGATGATTCCAGAAATAGCAAAAATCTGAATTTGTACTTCGGTAAACAAACATGAAGAGCGACAAGTCAACAGTGTGAGCATGCGCGGTTCGAGGGGGGGGGTCATGGGGGTCATGACCCCCCCAAAATCCTTGGCAAACTTCTAACATCCTACAAAAAAAATAGGTGGGTAGCTAGGTAGGACGTACTAGCAAAAACCTGACCCCCCTCAAAATCAAAGTCTGCGACCGCCCCTGAGTGTGAGAATATAAAGTTCCCTCATTCGTCTCCCATCCGTTTTTCCATTTTAATGCAACAGAATTGCTCTTTCACACAGTAATACACAGTAGACATTGTAGGTAATAATAACGAATGACTCACTTTAAAATATCGTCGATTCGGTAGGGAATGGTAGGTTCATAGGTTAGAAGCTCTTTAAAGTAGGATGGACGGTTACTCCTCCGGTCGCTTCTCACACTTGTGGTTACTGCGGGCTTAAGAAAGTCGCTTTAGCAGAATCACGATAGGAATTGAACTATATGCCGTCTCTTTTCACTCTCAGTCAATAAAAAGAGACCTTTTCAAGCCCGCTGATTATATTAACCAATATATTTTTGTTGTGAGATGTGATTAATTACTCACTGCATAACATGCGTATAATGTGCCCTCATTGAATGAAATACCTATAATAGTGCACCGGTGACATATTTTGTTCCCTTTGAACCCAGTCAAACAGCTGGAATAAACAGGACAGGACAATGCAAACAGTACCTACACTCACTTTTCATTTACATGCTTAGATCGTGAAGGAACGAGAGAGTAAGCTTAAAAGGGTCAATCTTCAGAATCAGCGCACCCGGTTGATCGCTTAAATATCGATATTATTGCTTTTCTGCCCCTTCAGGGGCCAATATGAAAATATGCTTATTTAGACACCTCCTTCTCGAAATAAAAATACCTACAGGAAAGCAATAATATCGATATTTAAAAAGCACCATAGCGATCAACCAAACGCTCTGATTCTGAAGATTGACCCAAAAGCACTATAGAAGACTTTTAATGTATCTTTTTAGATCTTTTTTTAAAACTGTGAGGATTTGTGTAAAGTACTTACACAAATTCATTCAGGATATTTATTATAGGTACTTTACTAAAACATTTGTAATGAACAGAGCTACATGTAAATAATCTGTATCCAGACAGGGGGAGATAGGGGAAAAGTTTGGGAAATTCGAGCCAGTGGCGGTGACACGGGGGAAGGGGGATGCTTCACATAGAGAAGTCAATACAGCTTTAATTAAAAGGGGTCTGACAACTTGCAGAGGTAGAGTTATCACTGTCTGCGATGATTTTTTTTAACCGACCGAAAAGGAGTCGGAATCTTTTTTTTTGTGCTTTTTTATGTATGTTCACCGATTACTCGAAGACTTGAACCGATGTGAAAAATTCGGTTTTTGTTTTCCGCTTTCCGATTGATGCCACACACATTTGGGGAGGATCTGTCGAGGATCTTCAGAGTTGTGAACAAAAATGCACTTCGAGAGTGGAGATAATTTCTCAGTTTGTTGAACATTGCGTGAATCCATCACGTTACACCGGGCTGGGTCCCGGCCCGGTGTCCTATTCCACCATTCGTACACCAACCGCCTTTTACCCCACTTCTTCCCAATATTTAATTTTCTTATATCTGAAATATCGTAAACATTGTAGGTACGCGCCGCACGTAACGTATGTGCGATCATAGGATTTTTTTAAATAAATAAAGTAAGTTCGTATAAGCAAGTGGTCAACTCTCTTGACGGAGTTTTAGGTCGCCTAAAGGCCTCCGTCATGGTTTAACGACTTAAAAGCTGGGACCGATAGTTTAACGTGCCCTCCGAAGCACGGAACGCTCAGCTCGTAATGCCACTTGCGGTCACCCATCGGTCACCCATCCAAATTGTGACCGCGCACGACGTTGCTTAACTTCAACGATCAATCAAGAACGTCTCAGAAAGCTACGCTACGAGCGCTTCTCATAGGCTAATATAATCTAGTATTTACATTTTAAATATAGGTAGGTAAATTAAATTTTTCCGGCTTGATCTTGCATAAAACAACCACACGTTTATTTTTTAGGTTAAAAAAAATAACTGTGACAAGGTTAAGTTATTGAAGACTTTGTATGATTAGAAGGATAGTTAGAAATTACTTAGTTCTAAAATTTCACAATCTGTGCTTTGTTGCGCTAAAAACAAGTAAATAACAAATTGTTCTTGAGAATTTTCTTTTTACCTAATTGTGTTTTTCCTTGGCAGTAAACATTGAAAAAACTTGATCGTCTTGGTTTCATAACTTGGTTTCATATAGGTAGGTACCTAAGTACTTCATTGTGATACTTACTTTGAAATTACATGAACACAAATATGACAAAATATAAACAGGTGACCAAATATGAAAACACAATACAAGCAAACCTGTGGTATAGTCGTAAAAATGTAATGTTTTCAAGAAAGTGTATAAAACTAACTTGCGCCCGTGGTTTCGCTCGCGTGGTACCTTCCCGGATAAAACGTAGCCTGTTTTAGTCCAGGTCATAAAATATGTATATTCCAAGTTTAATTAAAATCCGTTCAGCCACTATAGCGTGATTGAGTAACAAACATCTAAACTTTCACACTTACTAGTCAAAGCCCACGGCTTCACCCGCAAGGACTACTTTTTTTTATCTCACGGGAACCGTGTATTTTTCCGGGATAATAAGTAGCTTATATGCTAATCCAGGGCATAATCTACCTTTGTGCCACATTTCATCCAAATCCGTTCTGTCGTTCTGGCGTGATTGAGTAACAAACATTTCGCGTCCAAAACATTCTATAAACAAACTGATGTCGGGGCATTTAACTTCGGGATTAAAAAAATCGCAATAGCAGAATCACAATAGGAATTGAACTATATGCCGTCTCTTTTTATTGACTAAGAGTGAAAAGAGACGGCATATAGTTCAATTTATATTGCGATTCTGTTAAGGCGACCTTTTTAAGCCCGCTGCACACACTAGGCAAAAACCTTCATGTCTTTCCTCAGCTCCTGTTTTGTAGGTAGGTATTACAAAACATTATTTTCTTCATTCCAGGAGACAAATGGCTTGTATCATGCCTTGGGGTGCTCTACCAGTGCAAAGGGCTGTTCTACAGAGTGGTGCCGGCAGATCAGAAGATGGATGTCAACTATGCAGGAGTCTTCAGGTACATTAAAGTCCAAGTAGTATCTTTACAACATAGTGAGCTGAGCTTTTCCGTGCTGAGGGCACGTTAAATTGTCGGTCCCGGATTTAAGACGCTAAGCCATGACGGACGCCTTGAGGCGACCTAAAAACTCCATCACCAGAGTTGGCCACTTGCTCATACGTAGTACTAGTATTCTGTGCTCATACGAATTTACTTACCTACTCGTACTACATAGTAGTAGTAGTAGGTAGCTTACATTCCATACTAGACTAGCGGACTTGCCTGGCAGACGTCAAGCCACAGGGATAAATTTATTTAAGTACCTACTAACCTATTTAAAAAAAAACTTAATCCTCATAACAGCACTACCTACTTTCCGGGCTAAAACCCATCCAATTACCTACGAACACACGGTTCGCTCTCAAACCAGGAACTTATAGATAAACATATTTATATAAGTATTTACAAATATGCCCTTCAAATACAAATGAGAACATTGAACAGGGTTCAAGGAAGCTTTGAGAAAAGTAAAAGTTTCAACTCACCCCGTAACCCTCACCTGGTAACCTAAATTATCTCTCAATGAAAAGGTAGACTACAATATACCCAGTGAGCCGCTTGTACGTGTCTGGGAAGTTTCAAGGGTTGGGGTAGGTTAGGTTTCTTGTCGATATTTTACGGGGGAGGGGATGAAGACCTGGGAAAAAGGTTTGATATCATGGAGTATGTCTGCGAAAGTAACGAGGATCATCGACCTAAAGGAATATAACATGAAGGCATTTTTTAGACCAAGAGTTGTATCTCGAAATACCAACTAAGCGGCCTCTGAAAATTAAATAATTAAAATTATATAGGTAGGTATTATAGCAGCTTTCGTGAATTAAAATAATTGGTACTGAATTTGGAACTGACATAATAATTTAATCATAGTACATATCAGCGCATCTAGTTTTATTTTGTAATTCTTTTCAAAACGAATTGTGTACTAGCCATAAAATTCCATCGTGAAATAATAGCATAAACGAACTTGTTTGTTGTACTCACTAATAAACACGTTTCTTTGTCAGATTTCGCCTGTGGTGGTGTGGCCAGTGGGTTGAAGTATTGGTGGATGATCGACTGCCCACAGTCAACGGCAAACTAGCCTTTGTACAGACAAACACCTCCGAGGAACTCTGGCCGGCGCTGCTTGAAAAAGCGTATGCAAAGTAAGTCGTCACTGCGTCTTTCAAGATCACAACTAAGTTTTGGCGCAGCCGTGCAGTTTATATCCTAAAGGGTATGCTATCCAGAATACTTACTTAATAATTCAAGTAATAATTAAAACACAGAAATGTAGGTATAGTGTCATTTGACTTTTGTTCTGAAACAAACTTTTTATTTTATGGCATGCAGAAAAAACCCAGCTGCGCCAATCCAATTTACTCGTATTTTTATGGTGATCTCATTGTTTATTTATAAAAATTTCTTTATCACAAATATCTTAAAAGGGCAATTTAAAGACGATGTGGTTGATTACAAATTGAAAGACAATTTAACGCACCCCGGGGCATGTTACAAGATGGAATCTTGACTAAGGATCACCGAAAAGAAAGCTAGGTCCCATACCGTGTTTGTTGCCCTGATTCTGCACGGTGTTGGTCGCGAAAGAACAGGAGTAGAATCACCTAGCTCTTAAGACGTTTCAAAGTGGTCATAGCGGTCCTACTGAATAAAAAAGAAAAGAAGCAAGTAGTATCATAATTTTCCGCATTGAAACACGCGATCCTCCAGCCACGAAATCCTTATTCATTGGGTCGAAAATCTTAATAATCTCTTAATGTCGGTTATGGCACCGATAAGTGTGGATTAACACTATTAAAAACTAAAAATAACAGGGTCATTGTTTCGATTTGACAGGCTGCACGGTTCATACGAGGCGTTGAAGTACGGCAGCTTGGTGGACGGGCTGGCAGACCTGACGGGTGGACTCACGGAGACGCTGCCCACAGCCGAGCTGCTGACAGCTTCTGCGCTTCGAACGCTGCTGGATATCACCAGCATCGTCACAGCACACTACTACCCCCCGGTAACTTACCACTGGATATTGACTATTTAGTGTTAAGAAGGAATATCTGGGCGACCGAGCTATGCTCGGGTGCAAAAAGAGAAAACTTAAAAAAGAAAACAAAAAAAAAACTTACAAAAAAATAAACTTTCTCGGTCTGAAATTCGAACTCGAAGCCTTCGGCTGAAAGGCGGACACCCAATCCACTCGGTCACTATGTCTCAACAATTTTTGTTGAAATTACGGACCACATTGCACTGGTAAATCTTTTTGCGTCAAAATGCCGAGAAAACGAATTTTCTCAGATAGACCTAGCTAGATCGGTTTTTCGCCCCCTTAAACCCGCGTACCGCAAATTCAATCGAAGTCGTTAGAGCCGTTTTCGAGAAAATGAGTACAAACAAACAAACAAATATTGCTCGTTTAATAGAATAAGATATACTTACTTAGTCATTACTTTCAGAGAAGTTTTAGTAACAAATTCTTTCTTTTCAGGACAATACGATAAAACGAACGGCACTTGAAATGCAGATGAACTACACCGTGTGCGAAGTTCGTGAGGTAACCTAATCAACACTTTCACTGATTATATTACACTAAACTTTAGAAAACAACGAAACGACTGTAACCAAAATAACATTAAGGTACCTAACAAAGTTGATCTGATGATGAAATCAGGAGCTATTTAACGGTACCTATGCATGACAATAAAATACTTACCCATATTTAGGTTCATTTCAATCAGTTGATTACATTATGGAAAAATGAAGGCTGGAGATCTCAATGATCATTGTTTTCAGGTAGACTCATCAGACGGACCTGTGGACGTGGTGCGGCTTCGGAGACCGCTTCCCAAAGGCAGCATCGGCAAGTCTCATGTGGTGCTCGATGAAGCTACGTATGTACATCTACTACTAATATTATAAAGGCGAAAGTCAGTGTGTGTGTGTGTGTGAATGTTTGTTACCACGTATCCCCATAACTACATAACCGATTTTGATGAAATTTGAAATGTAGATACCTAGTTTATGTTCTAGAATAACACAGGCTAATTTTTATCCCGGGAATATGTATGGTGCCCATGCGAAAAAAATATATCGGCCAAATCAGTCTCAAACTGTCAAATATGACAGTTCTGTGATCACGCAAGCAGCTCTGTCACTCTCATCTCAACGAGACCGAACGCGACAAGATACCTACGCGATCGTTTTGACAGAGTGAGATCAATTTGAGGTTTGAGACAAGTAAGACAATCAACGTGCTGGTTAGTGCTACTTAGCGGTGGTGAAAGCCGTGCCTCCGGTTTTAACTGACAACTAGAACATTGGAGTTGGTGAAACAAGCTCTTAACCTTAATATGGGCTCAGTAGCCGTACCATGAACTCTTAGAGCAATGTTAAAACAAACTTGAAACATTTGTATTTGTATTTGTATTTATTTATTTAAAACACGAGTTGGGCTTACAGATTAAACCAAAGCGCCCAAAACGTCTATGCTAATTACAGAATGTGGTAGGTCATGACACACATGACAACGAATGTCATTTCTAAAGCAGTAGGACTATTTAAGCATGTTTTAACATTGCTCTAAGAGTTCATGGTATGGCTCCAGGATTTTCGCTTTCGACTGGATGTGAACCCTCATTGATTGACTAACCCGATTCTTATAACATTATTTACATTGCAATTTTCAACTGGCATAAATCAAAATAGGTGAGTACGTAAACATGAGAGCAATTTCGATGACGCAAAGGGTTGACTAATGCACCCTCAAAGGTAACTGGAACCCTTCCTGAGGGGAGATCAAGGTCATTAGGGAGAGTTCGAGATTATCTGTTTTATGAAACACGGCTTTTGGACACACATTCTGTCGTGTCAATAAATTGAGATGATAAAATTGAATAGTCATGATTTTATTGGTATGGTAGTAAAGGCATAGGAATAGGTAGGTACCTACTGTTGTTTTCTAAACATAGGCACATGGGATTTTTACTTTTTTTTTTAAACATGATGACGAAAATAGGACTTCTTTTAGATAGGTACCTACCCTAAAGCTGTGAGAGTCAACCAAAGCGGAGACGAGAGATGTGTTCTCTCCATATGTGTTCTTACGGATTGGGCAGGGTTTTTATAAAACGTATAGTAGTGCACTAGACCTAAAATACTTTATGTTCTTGTTTTTAAATGTACCTCAGTGTAATCCTACGTTAGGTGTCCTTGTTTTCAATATCCTTAATTTTATTTGATCGCTTCGCTCGCCAGATGGATGTCGATACCTTCACGGGAGCGAGAGCACATGATCTCCTCAGCCAAGTCAACCTCCTGGTTCTGGATGCTGTTTAACGACTTCAAGTTGGTTTTTCCTCGGCTGGAGACGGTGCATCTGGACGAAGAGACCAGCAAGGTACGGCTGTTAAAAGTACCTATAGTGCGCCGCAAACTTTATGGTGGCTGAAGTGCGCGGCAGATTCGACTTTGCGCAGGTATTACGGTGAGGTGAAGGCGGTAAGGGCGGGGCTAGACGGGCTATGTAGATAAAGTTTACTCTATTCTATTGCGTTGACTGTACCTGCGCAAAGTCGAATCTGCCGCGCACCTCAGCCGCCATAAAGTTTGCGGCGCACTCTACCTAATCAGAGATTCTCAAATACTTATAAATCAAGTGCCAGTAGTGAACCTTTTGGGGTTGAGACCCTGGGTCCGTGGGGTACCGGGGTCCATCGCGTATTCACAATTCTTTTAGGGCGTCTAATCGAAGCGACGCGTGATCCTAAGTCTGGCACTTTTTTGGCTCAACGGATCAGCATTGCCATCCAGCGCGGTAATGCTGCCAGTGTCTTGGGCACGCTTCCGTCCGGTAGTGGCTTGGATCAGTTGAGCTACCTAGAGATCGTTTCCAACGATCCTTAGGTGGCTTAACTGGTTCTTTTTGTATTTTATAATGAATTTACATATATTTTACTAAATTTAGGAGTAAGTAACGGTATTTTTATTAATAGGCGGAAACCTCGCTCGTGGATCGAAGCAAATGGCAGATGAAAATGTACCAGAGCGGCTGGAAGCGAGGGGTCAACGCGGGCGGGTGCAGAAACAATATTGGTGAGGCTTTGCGAATTCAATTAAACCGTCACAGACATAGCCGTCATATATCCATACCTCCATACCCATATTATAAATGTGAAAGTGTGTTTGTTTGTTTATTTGTCCTGCTTTCACGTCAAAACAGGGAGACAGATTGACGTGATTTTTTGTGTGGAGATAGTTGGAGGGCTGGAGAGTGACATGGGCTACTTTTTATCCTTTTAGGGCGAAGATGTGGGCGTCCGCTAGTATTTAATATACCTAGACATAGCTAGATTAAATACTAGCTGACCCATCAAACTTCGTATCGCCCAAATTATTTACTTACATATTGAACATTTATACAGAAAAACCAAGTGCTAAATAGATTCTCCGGATGAATCGAAACATTGTCGTTATCTAAATCGACGATATTTTTACGTGAGTACTTTTTTAAAATAATGTCTATTCCAAATGTTGTTTAAATGTATTCCAGACTTCTTCCACATGAACCCGCAAGTCCAAGTGATACTCAACGAGCCAGGCACCGTCATTGTGTCACTCAACCAGCACAAAATCATGGAGCCCAAAGTTATAGGCTTCAGTGTATACGCACTACCCTCGCCGATACCGGAGAAAGCCTCCCCATCCTTCTTCAGACGCTTCAAAAGCACCATGAACTCCAACTATTCGAATAGCCGGCAGATCAGTCATAGGTAAGATATTTTAAATGTGAGAAAGGTTTTCAAAAGATTTAGATATGCTACGGCACTGAACGCCTAGGAAGAATCAACAAATTGTCGTCAAATAAAGGTATCCTTTTCTTAGGAAAACATACATACTACTTAGCTAGAGCTGGGGCCTTGTCAGACATGCTACTTTCAGCAGCGGCAACCGGCGATTTTGCGACTTCATCGATGCTAAATTACTAATCTACTTGTTTATTTGTGTTACTTGTATTATTTTGTGTTCTACAGATGTGAGCTAGATTCAGGAGCCTACCTTATAATACCCACAACATTCGCGCCCCGAGAAGAAGCACACTTTACACTTAGAATATTCTCCAGTCGACCCGTCAAGATGAAAGTCCTCGATGACCCCCCTAGGAAGACAAAGACTGCCTTACTCAAAGCTCCTCAGGGTGCGAAAACAAACAGTTTTGCACAATACGAGTCACTGTTCCTACAACTAGCAGACGAGCACAAGACGATTAATATATTTGAACTACAAGAACTTCTAGACGCCTGCCTGCCTAATGACTATATCAAGAGTTGCGCATCTATTGAGACTTGCCGGCAGATAGTCCTTTCTTTAGATGTATCCTTTTAACTTGAAATAATCTTTACCTATGAATGTGCCATATGACGGCCTCGACTTTCGGTTTCAACGGTCGATTCGCATTTGACGGAAGATCCACCAAGCGTCCCCAGTTGCTTGTAGGTATGCGCGCTACGCTGACGTCTAATCGGTCGAGTGTAATGCCGCCTATACAATGTTGGGCCAAGCCAGCAAGATCGAAGACAAATTGATGCAAGGCGAGTGCTACCGTCCAGTCCAGACGGTTACAATTTCGAGACCAAATTGATCAATATTGATGCCAGATTCATAGTCATCTGAGTCAATTGATAGGCTTTCGTACACTATAATTCTACTCGCACACATCACACTCAACTGAGTTTATGCTACCTATTCGCGGCGTTGCCCCCATGTATGGTGTATGGTGATGATGAAGATGAGGATGATAAAAAGTAGCGTACAACCTTCTTCAAGAGTTTAGCTATAAAAATGCAGATTTATTTTTTCATTCCAACGGGTAGAATTAGTTCCTGAGATTATCGCGTTCAAACAAATTCGTCCGCTTTATACTTACCTATAGGTAATTCTCGTAATTGGAAGGTAAGTATAGGTTTCCAGAAATTTCCTTAACCACGACTGCAGAAGAATGGTACAGGACGCATATCACTGTCTGACTTCAAGGACCTGATGTGCAGTCTCAAGCATTGGCAGCTACTTTTCAAGAAACACGCGGTTGAGAAGATGGGTGTTCTTCGAGCAGAAAGGTTTGCTACTCAATCTATGCCCACTTACTCATTCCTCGGTTAGTTAACCCGGTTAGGTACAGTGTCATAAACTTATCTGGACCGGTAAACAGGTAGGTACCTTATTTGAAAATTTTGAAAATTCCAAAATATCTAGTAAGTAGGTACCTACTCCTCCGCTAATCTCTACCAAAAAAGTTTCGTCGAAATTTTCACGCTAAAGCCACCCAACCACCCACTTTCTACATCCTAGCCTTACTATTCCAGGCTAGTCAGGGCAAATCCGGGAGCAGCACCAGCTTTAGCGTGAAAATTTTGACGAAACTTTTTTGGTACCTACTTATAGATTAGGGGACTAGGACTTATAGTAGGGAATTAGGTACCTACTCCTACTAGATATTTTGAAATTTTCAAAAAAATCTGAAGATGGACTTCCGCAAAGTCACGCCTGAATCAATTAACTACCTTATTTGAAAAATAGTTGCACACTATGTTCAAATATTTACCTATTTAATGTGTTGTGCGGATGGATCACCGAAAAGAAAGCTAGGCCCCATACCGTGTTTGTTGCCCTGATTCTTCACGGTGTTGGTCGCGAAAGAACAGGAGTAGAATCACCTAGCTCTTAAAACGTTTCAAAGTGGTCATAACGGTCCTACTGAATAAATAATATTTGATTTTGATTTGATTTTGTTCGGTACAGGTTCCGGGACGCCTTAAGGGACGCTGGATTCGACGTCCCAGAGAGAGTGATGAGTCTGCTCGTGCTGCGGTATATGAGGAAAGATGGAATGCTGCGCTTCGGTGATTATGTCTCGGCGATTCTGCATCTGCATAGAGCTTTTGGTAACTTTTTATCTTAATTTTTAATGAGCCAATATTATCACACCAAGAATGCCCAAAGAGAGTCGAGAGCGTCGAGGTCAACCTCGCAAACCTTCAGAGAGATATCAAGAGATTAACATACATACATACATACATAAACTCACGCCTGTATCCCATCATAGGGGTAGGCAGAGACCACAGATCGCCACTTGCTACGATCCTGACACAAGAGATTAAGAGACGCACAAATCGAAGATTTCATGTTAGCTTTTCTACCGGGTGAGTTTTATTTTTCAGGGCCACTTTAGGGGTATTCTGAAATCGTGAGTGTTATTGAAAGTTAGGTATGTTAGGCGTTACGAGCTCGATTTTGAAGAAATAAGTTCTGTATTAAATTAAAAATTAAAAGAAGTAAAATGTATTTCTTGTTTTTGAGAAAAGTGGGCTCATGTTTTGTTCGTAAGACTGATAAGACTATTAACATCACTATCCACCTGTTTAATTTTTTGTTTTCTATTGCAGAAGTTTTTAACTCAAACGAGATTCTACGCACCAATACTGTACAAATGGACCTGTCTGAAGTAAGTACCTATCGCTTTCTAACAAGTAATACCTACATCTATTCTAGATACCAACTCATACATTTTGAAGGCAGCTTTTCCTACACAAAGACGGTAGAATACCGAACAATGTTGAGTAGTATTGCTTAGCGACTATATCCAAGTAGGTAATTATTGGGCATTCTAACTCACTTTTTGTCTCCTTTCAGTCAACAAAAAGCGGTGAGTTAGAATGCCTCAATAATTACCTGTGAGTTGAAATGCCCAATCCATTTGCAGGAATGACAGCAGCGGACAGTTAAAACCGATTGGGCATTCTAACTCACTTTTTGTCTCCATTCAGTCAACATAAGCTTTGAGTTAGAATGACTCAATAATTTTACCTGTGAGTTGAAATGCCCAATCCATTTGCAGGAATGACAGCAGCGGACAGTTAAAACCGATTGGGCATTCTAACTCACTTTTTGTCTCCATTCAGTCAACATAAGCTTTGAGTTAGTTTGAATGACTCAATAATTTTACCTGTGAGTTGAAATGCCCAATCACTTTCGAGAAAAATGAAACAAAACTTACATTTGCACGAATGACAGCAGCGGACAGTTTCACGATATAGTTTAACAACACTTTGCACCTAATCATTTTTACATACTTTGGGTTTGTGCACGCAAAATGTGTGAAATATTATCGATTTTGACTACACGATTTAGGTTCTTTTTAAGTCATTGTGGGCGTTTCCTCAGAGAATGTTTTAGTCTCTAGGCCGATTGCTCGTGCCGAATTTATTTCGACACCTAGAGAATTCTCTCACAAGACGAACCAAAGTCAAAATCATGATAAAACTAACACTGCACTACATCCGACAGTTAGACAATGAATGCTCAACTGAAGAAATCCTTTGTAGGTATAGATGTAACATAAAGCTCGCATACCTATTCTGACATTTGTTTTACGATTTCGTTTCGATTTAATCATGCTAACGTAATCAAACAGTAGCTTTCTGTATAAAATACATAATAATAAATTAAATCTAAAGATATTTTTTTAAAGATCACAAATAATTATTTCGTGTGTATTATAATAATAAGGCTGAACATTTCACACAGAGTAAGCAGAGCTTGTTTTATGGGAACTAAATAACTAATATATTACTTTTACTTACTTATTTTTTGTAAATATGTAGGTAAGTGCATACTCATTAAAAATAGAAAAACACCGAGACCCGAGAAATATTTGCTTATCATACAAACAGATGCCTCGCGGCGTGAATCGAACCCACAATCTTCAGGCGGACCTTCACCCACTGCACCACACTCGTCGAAGTAAGATAAATTATTTTGTGGTCGGTTTCAGAATAAGGATTCTTGAATAGAGTGCAAAGTGCAACATAAGGACCTAACCATCGTATTGCTGACAGTGCTACACGTGCATTAAACTCATGTCACCATGATTTAGGTATATTAACGTACACTATCAATCAAAGATTCAGTAACTTTTAACATTTATAAGATATTTTTGTAATGAACGTATTTAATATTTAAGTGATAATATTACTTTTTAGAACATTAGGTAGGTACTTACATACTTAATTATTAGAGCACCCTCTGTTTTTATGATATATGATAATAATTAGGTATTTATCATAAGTTCGCTCATGATTTTTATTTACCTACTTATTATTAAGTTTTAAAAATCAAGAACGAAATAAATAGAAAAATTTATGGTTACCCTGTTACAAATTCTAAGTGTCCATTCTCACTGTTAAAAAGATTTCTTGTAAATTATTATAGCGGTGGATTATGTGGTTTTTGATTTGTAGGCATACCTACCTACCTAAGGAAGCATATAATAAATATTATGGTAAAAGTAAATTTGATTTAAAATGAAAAGGGACTTCCTAAAAAAAAAAATTAGGTAAGCACCTATAACAGACCTATTTATTAACAGGTTGCTGAAATATTGTCGAATTATAAAAACATGGTAAACTTAAATTTTTACACGTAGCTAATATAAAAACTACTCAGAAAGTAAAATGTTTTGGTTTAGTGTAAATATACCTTAAGCAAACGGTATGATAAAATATTTTGTGGGAAGGCGACTTTTGTTCATATAATAAAAGATGATCCATTCGTATCAAGTTTTATGGGAATCGTAATAAGTAATTTACAGAATTAATATGACACGTTTGTTTTTCTACTAAAAAGGTCTGTTCTCATTATCTCCACATAATGTGGGAACTCTTTGCACACGGTTAACATACCTACCTGTTTATCCTATCAACTTCTATAGTAGTTTTGGTTGTTCCTAAGCTAGATAAATAAAAACTTGTCGTTTGTTTTAAGTTTTGTAGTAAATTAAATTAAATTCAAATCATTCATTCAGATAACAAAGATACAGTTTACACACACAATGTCAATACACGAAAAATTAATACACATTAAACATAAATTAAATTAGAATTACATACTCACAACAAAAATATAATTTATAAATAAATTTAAATAAATATTGACTGCCCTCATTAGCTGGGTTGGTAGCAGCTTTGCCCTCTGCGCTGCAGGTCGCGGGTTCGACTCGCACCCAAGACAAACATACATTGCATAAACAGGACTTTTTGCATTAGCGTTATCGGGAACAAACCACAAGAAAATAATGCTGATCTTGAAATACGTGACGATAGCAGGGATTGTTAACATTTTTACGTATGATTCTATTTTTTTCAGTTATTGTCTACAACCTTCTACATCGTTAGTAAGTAAGTACTTACTTACTTTCATTTTTAATGCGGGAAATAGAGACAAAGTTTTGGGAACTTTCATCCTCAAACGATAAACATTTACCTACAAATTAGTTAATTATGTGCATTGATGAAGAATTAAAGGCTGTGGCCACGTTGTTCGACCACATAGTTCGATGATTCGGACTATGTGCACTTATTTTAAACACCTGTGCGGTCACGCTGCATGTTGTGTCTTGTCCATCAACATTATGAGATGGTCAATAATGTAAGAAATTGTGTTTAAATGTAACGTAATTAGATTATATTTCTAACTTTTAATTTTTATTTATTGAAAGGCTGCGGATCAAAATTACATAAATTTAATGACTTTGTTAAAAATGTTTCGCACTCCTGCATTTTACCTTTCGTATAAAATGTCTGGATTGAGGTATAATTGCAATCAATCATCTATCGCGCGCGTGACACTATAGTGCTACTCCAGTAACCCGTGACGTGAAGACGCCCGCCCTTTTCACGCCGCCACCGCCCGCCCGACTTCAGCACCGCTACTTCAATCTCGCTGATCGCCTACCGGTTTTGGTCAATCAAACTTCAAGATTAAAATTCGCTGCGTTAAAATAATGTTCGTAAGTTTTTACTTTTATTTATTTTTTTACCTTGGTTACCTACTTACTTTAAGTAGCAGCAGTGATTCTTAAGTGACACCTACGTCTATTGTTTTAGGTCGGACACTGAATACTTCAACGATTTGAAGCGTAAGAAGGCGCGTCGGTCAGAGAACTTGCAGCATGATTCTGAGACCGAGTTCGAAGCTTCTTTAAGTACTAGGTAAGTGAAATTAATTATTTCTACTAAAATAGTGAAACCAAGATTTTTCTAATATTCTCATTTTAAATAAAACAGGTGTTTACAGTTACGTACCTACACAAATATTTATATTTTTTTATTTGTTTCAGCGCAAAGACTTCGAGAAAAGCCAAGCCGAAGGTGCGGCGAGAGAATTTGAATCGCGATTCAGAGGACGAGGCCGAACCATCTTCTGCAAGGTAAAATATTTTTTAAATTAATTATTGATTAAACGTCGAATGTGTTTTATATTATTTTTCATAATTGAAAATAAGATTAAAATGTTTATTTTTATTTCACAGAGCGAAGAATACTTCGAAGAAGGCTAAGCCAGTGCGTCGAGCGCCTAGCCCGAGCATTATTGATTCCGAAGAGGACGTTGATTTAAGGTGAGCACTACTTTTTTTCCTCTAGAAGTAATATCTTTTTATCAAATTCATCACCACCATTTCACAACGTCGTGAAAATATACGTACAGTTTAGTAATATTGTTTTTCTTTTTTATTTAGAAAGAAAAGTTTGAAGCGTAAAGCTCTCCCACCAACCAAGCCCCACCCGACAAAGAAACCTAAGAGCTCCGCGAGCAGCTCTAAGTCGCACGTGCTTGGGTGGTTCGGCGACGACGGAGACTCCGCCAGCGAATCCGATGCTGAGTGTGCTCGCAGGGCACAGAAGAACCCTGCGCCTCCACTCTCATCGTGCACGCGACGCGTTGCCGGCGGAGTGCTGCGTCGCACCGCTCAGCTCGACGGGGAGCTGTTCATCGAGCTCAAGGTTTACAATAAGAACGACATTATAAATATTAATCCCAAAGATCGGTGGGAGAAGGCTTCAATTAATATAAAATATTGTTGTGATGATGATGTGCAAGAGATAGGATACATAAAAAAATTTGTCACAGAAATAAAAAAGTCCTTCAAGACAGAAGGAACTTTCTTTGCTGACAAAAAGAAGTAAATAAATTCTTACAAAATATTTTATGGGTCTTACTTCTTGCACATTTTAAAGTATCAAAATAAACTGAGTTTAGTTTAAATTTGTATCGGTGATTTTTTTAAGTTTTAAGAGCTGTTTAGTATTAGGTACCTAGGCAGGTAATAAAACAGATCCTAGTACTTAGAGTAGGCTTACAAATCATCCAAGTAGGTATAACTTTATTTTTACACATTAGTATTAGAGAACAGTTTTTACTGAAGTAGGTAGGTAATTAGTTTCTTTAAAATTGATATTAGGTAAATAAAAATGTCAATTAATAAAATATTTTGTACTGTTTGCGATACAGAGGTAAAAAGTAAAGGCTTCTCAGCTCATCTCAAAAGTATCGCTCATAAAAATAATAGTGCCATTGAAATCAGTGAGGGAATAGAAAAGATAAGCAGCGCATTTCGTAGTAGAATAGCAACGTATAGAGTAGGAGCGAAATCAGAGGTGTGTTCAGCTCAGGCGGGGGCAGCGGGTGTCGTGCCGCCCACACATTTTCTGCATCAGCTACGCAAACCCGTGCAAGCCCTAATCAATGCTAGGCAGGCTGTGTTCGGCACAATCAAAGTTAACTTTGAGTTTTTTGCTGAATTTTCTTTACCGAAAAATGATACAATTGAAATAAAATCGTTCGCCACTGAAAACATAATATTTTACGAAAATTCAGATTTTAGAGAGTTGTACTCCAGGTCAATTCAAAATATTTGTAACAAAATTGACGAATTTGAGCAAAAAGACAGCGGTTGGAGTTTTGTTAAAAACTTATACTTGGAAGTTAACATCAATAAGTATAATCCAATGAGAGCTTCCAGTTATATAGCTCTACCACGATGTCTGATAAACAAACGAGCATGTATCAACATACAAAATAAAGATAATTTCTGTTTCTTATGGTCAATTATAGCAGCTCTATTTCCTGCAAAACATAACATTAACAGAACGTCTTCGTATCCTCATTTCAATAACATACTGAACACCGAAAATATGACTTTTCCTGTAGGATTTTCTGATATAAAAACGTTTGAAAAAAATAACCGAGACATCAGTGTCAACGTGTATGGATTAAAAAATAATAACGTCGTTGGCCCCCTTTACAAATCACTAAACAAAAAGAAACATCATGTTAATTTGCTATTTTTAGAGAAGGGTAATCGAAATCATTATTGTTTGATCAAGGACTTGAGCAAATTACTTAGATCGCAACTCACTAAACATCATGGCAAAATTTATTTATGTGACGAATGCATGATATTTTTTAATGACCAGGCTCAACTAAATACTCATGTATGTGGTGGTGTCGCCACAATCTTACCAGAAAAGGGAAGTCTTTTAGAATTTAAACATTATGAACGGATGCAAGATGTACCTTTTGTTATCTATGCAGACTTCGAATCCTTATTAGAACCGGATACTAAGCACGACGACTCAAGTTCTAGTAAAACTAGGACTCTGTACAAACATGTACCCTCAGCATTTGCATATTATATCGTATGCTCATACGACAACTCACTTAATAAATATGTGACATATAGGGGGTACGATTGCGTTAGTAAATTCTTAGGATATCTCCAGGAAGACGTTACTAAAATTCATAATATTCTAGGAGAAACAGTTCCCATGAGATTTACGGACAGAGACGCAGAAAAACACTCGGCATCTAAGTATTGCTTCCTTTGTAACAATTTATTATTTGATGATAAGGTTAGAGATCATTGTCACTTGACAGGAAATTATCGCGGAGCCGCTCATGCTCACTGTAACACACGTTTTAAGCTACCTAAGTTCATACCCGTATTTTTTCATAATTTGTCTGGATACGACTCTCATTTGTTCATACGTCAGTTAGGAGAAATGTCTGGTGTTATAAAAGTGATTGCTAAAACTAAAGAAAATTACATTTCGTTCAGCAAAATTTTTAATACAGACGGACAGCATGTGTTAGTTCGTTTTGTTGATTCTTTCAAATTTTTGGGAAGTAGCTTAGAAAAACTAGTTGCTAATTTAGACAAAGATGACTTTGTTCATTTAACACGCTTTTTTCCACAGGAAAAACATTTTAGATTATTAAAGCGTAAAGGCGTTTATCCGTACGAACACATGACCGATTGGAGTTCTTACAATGAAGAGGTGTTGCCACCACCTCACTGTTTTTTCAGTACGTTGTATGATGAAGCTATATCTCAAGCTGATTACGAGCATGCAAAGTGCGTTTGGAACACTTTTAAAATAAATGATTTAGGTGAATACACAGATCTATATCTTAAATCAGATGTTCTGCTACTTGCTGACATTTTTGAAAATTTTCGTAAGACATGCAAAATTAACTATCGCTTGGACCCAGCATTCTATATTACGGCACCAAGTTTAAGTTTTGATGCAATGTTACTTATAACTGGAGTAAAATTAGAACTTATAAATGACTTTGAAATAATAAGAATGATTCAAAAAGGGATTAGAGGAGGGGTTTGTTTATGCTCTACTAGATATGCGAGAGCTAACAACAAATATTTGCTAAATTACAATAAATCTGCCCCAGAAAATTATTTAATGTATATAGATTGTGTTAATTTATACGGATTTGCAATGTGTGCATACATGCCGTGTTCAGATTTTGAATTATTATCGGAAACAGAAATAAATATGCTCGATTTTACAAACGTACCAAATGACTCTGAGTATGGTTATATTTTAGAGGTAGATTTGGAATACCCTGAATATTTGCATGAATTACATAATGACATTCCATTTTGTCCCCAAAAATTCACACCTCCGGGCTCAAAGAATGATAAATTGATACCAAATTTGTACGATAAATTTGAATACGTTATTCATTATGTCCATCTCAAAACTTGTTTAAAACATGGGTTATTACTAAAAAAAATTCATAGAGTAATAAAGTTTAAACAGAGTGCATACTTAAAAAAATACATTGATTTAAATACAATGCTCCGATCTAAAGCGAGATCTGTATTTGAGCAAGATTTTTTTAAGTTACTTAACAATAGTATGTTTGGAAAAACATTGGAGGATACCCAAAAAAGGCTCGATGTCAAATTGGTTAATCAATGGAGTGATATAAAAAATAAAACTAAAAAAATGTATACTGCTGAGCAATTGATTGCTAGACCAAACTATCAGAGTTCAACTATTTTTACTGAAAATTTCGTTGCTATCCAAATGAGACCAGAAACTGTATTACTCGATAAACCCATCTACATAGGGTTTACGGTATTAGAAATTTCAAAAAGTCACATGTACGATTTTCATTATTCGATCATGAAACCATTTTATGGTTCTGATTTGAAGTTGTGCTATACCGATACTGATAGCTTTTTGTATTCTATTCAAACTGAAGATGCTTACAGTGACATAAAACATCATTTTCTATCATATTACGATACAAGTAATTATTTGGAAAATAATGTGTATGGTATACCTCGCTGTAACAAAAAGGTACCTGGACTATTTAAAGATGAGTTGGGTGGAAAATTGATAACTGAGTTTGTAGGACTTAAGTCTAAGTTATATTGTATTAAAACTCAAGACGATGAACTTAAAAAAGCAAAAGGAATAAAAAAGAATGTAATCAAGAAACTGAAATTTAAAAATTATGAACATGTCTTCCTGAATAATGCTATTGAATCAAAGAAAAACATTTTGTTTAGATCTATTAAACATCAAATATTTACGCAGGAATTGAACAAGGTAGCATTATCTTCAAATGATGATAAACGTATTATTTTGAGAGATAAAAAATCGACTTTATCATGGGGTCACTACAACACTCTATTATAATAACTTTTTATGGGTGTAGGTTTGCAAACAGCCCTTTCAATAAATATTGTCATCATGAAAATAAGTGGGTAGGTAAGGTATTCGTTATGTAGGTACTACTGAGATTACCCAATACTATTTTGAAATTAGTGATAATTTATATAAGTAAGTACTAGTGTCGAGTTTGTATTTTGTATGCATTGTAACCTTTAATTAAATAAAAAGCTAAACTCGAACCAACTTGTTTAATTATAACTCACCTCTTACCCTATCTTCCTAAATAAGTAGGTAGGTACCTATTTATTGTGCTATTTAGAAAGATATTTACCTAACTGTTTGATCGATAAGCAAGTAGGTACTTACCTACTACTTATTGTTATCGTGTGATTTATTCTTTTAAAAGATCTGTAAAACATGTACGTTCTTGTTTCCTGAGCAGCGCATGCATCATTTTACTATGGATTCGAGTTACTTTTAGGATCTGTTCACACCAAGCGTAAAATCCTCGAACACTTTTTAAATCCCATTAAATAAGCAACCTTAACCACATTAACTTAAGTATTATAACTCGATGCAGACATCGACCGTTTTACAATCGTTGAATTAGTAGGTAAATAAATACGGTTGCTTATTCAGTGGGATTTGAAAGTGTGCGCGAATTTTTCCGCTTGGTGTGAATTGAGCCTTGCGATGAAACGGTGTCCTATGACAGTGCTGTGCAAGTAGCCAAATCAGAAAATAATTAAATTGAAACCTTATTATTTCATTACATTCTTTGCTGCATTCAAGAAAGGTTGGGTCGAACTAATATTAATTGAGGTAAGTTAAATTCGTTGTGATAAATTTATAAATCCTTGTCCTGTGGTTATGTAATTAACTCTTTTATATTTTATTTTCAGATGTCCAACGAAACGATTTGTTTTTCGCAATATGCGCAAGATCCTCTGGAGGGGTTCGATGAAGCCTTTCCAGAGATAAGTAAAAGGCACAAGTCGCCGGCGCCGGGTACTAAGCGTCCTGGATTGTTGGGGAAATCTAAACAGAAGCGGGAATGTATGAAGAAGAATAATAAGCTGCGTGGAAAGTCGTTCGTGATGAAGAGAGAGACGGATAAAGGCCTAAGGCTGATCAAAATCAAGGTGTTGGACTTAAGTGAAGCACACAACAGTGAATATGAAAGTGACAATGACTCAAATGTGGTTCTACGAGCGCAATATGTGGCGAAAGACTTAAATGATCCAATTTTGTCAGAAACTCAAAGTGTAATTCATAAGATTTCTAAAAATTTGTGTGATAGCTATAGCCCTTACTTTTAAGACATTATTTTATAACCTTAATTTTAGTACCTATCCATATTCTTTCAATAAAATAGATTACTCAGAAGTTAAAAATTAGTAAGTAGGTATTTGAATTGTATTTAAATTTACCTATACTTACTTTTAGTAATAAGTAGGTATTGTAATTTAGTAGATAAGTTAAAGAATATAAAAAATCTATTAAAATACTGTCTTTTATTTCTAAAATATATACCTACCTATATAGGTTCAGTTTAAGAAATAAAACTAAAGTAGGTAATTAGGATTTAGATTTTTTATTGCACCTTAAAAAACATTTACTTTGTTATCATCATACCACTTTTTCATGCACACAACATTCTTTAAAGCACACATTTTCTTATGATGAACACAATTTAAATTAGATGCTTCGTATTCATTGTACAATTTTAAAAAATTAGGACATCCTTTTTCTCCTATATCTAGTATTTCACAGTTTTCACACAAGTCCTTGATCCACTTTGTTTTCTCAGTTCCTTTAGTTAAAACATTTTTCATACTCAAGTATGGTTTAATAGTGCGCTTGAATTCTCTAAAGTCAATGAAGCCTTCACTCCAAAAAATTCCACGATTTGTTTCTATCCACCGCACTTGCTTCTTTTCTTCTTTCGATAGGTTTTGAAATGGGTAAGGGGGCTTGATAAGAAAAGTTTGAGTGCAATTTTCTTTTACAATAGCAAATTCCTTAACGATAAAATTATTTTTAGTGTCTTTGAAACCTTGTACATCTACGATAACATATTCAGTTTCGTTAGGATTCATATTTTATGATATTTTCTTGACTATATTGCTCAAAGGTCTGTACTCGATAATGGAATCATTTAAAATGAGACAATAAGCGGCTGTGTGATCAGGTATCTCTGAATCACATTCAAGCTCCACACGTACGCTAACTACGGGACCTGATTTAAGGTTTTCGCTTTGTCTCGAACAATCGATTACGAATAGTGGTGCCTTTTCTTTGAATTCAGATGCACTTAGCAGTGGTTCACTTTTGCGTCCATAGTAAGATTGTTGGAAGTTGGTATATTGCTCATATAATAAAGAAGTTATCTGATCTTTAAAACTAACATTTAAGCTTTCATAAGGAAAATAGGTAGAATTAAGATATACTTTAACATTTCTTAAATTGCAATGATCAAATTGTGACATATCTTTTTCTGCTGAGTTTTTTCTGTTGGTTTGTAAACCTAATATTACATATCTTGGCTTTTCTATTTGTGAAGATGTTTTAATTGACCAAGTATGCTTAGTTGTTTTTGGTAATAATGGGTACTCATATAAATCCCAATTTCTAAAAGCAAAATGAAGAGGACGGTCCTTTTCTAATAGTTTTAATAAATGTACTTTTTCTTTATCAGATACCTTGATGTGCGGAACGCGCCAAACTAGTTTATTTATTATTATGTCTTCGAGAATTTCACCAGACGGAATTTTCAAAGAATTTATATTTGTATTGCTTCGTAACAATATCAATTCATGCTTACAATTCATAATGATTTTATTATAATCTTCAGCAAATCCTAAAATATTACGAAGAGGTATTGAAGCAGAAAAATTATGGTTTGACTTTGTTCCATTTATATCCCAACCCCAAGCCTTTGCAATTTTTGCATCATTTTCATTAAAGGATAATAAACCTTTCATCGTTGTAGTCATTCCAGCATTTTTTATTCTATCAATTTCCACTCCATTAAGTTCATAACGCACATCTTGGAACAGAAAAAGCAGTGGATTATTTGTGAATTCGACAGCAGTAACCTTTTGTTTTGTATCTTTTTTTATAATGTTTACTGTTCCTTCTAAATATAGGGTACTCGCTGATGGTAATACGTATAAATCCTGCTGGTTGATAGGTATACGGATTTCATCATTTCTGTTGAAACTTGTTACGTATGGTTTATATGAATGATATTCGATACCATCTATGGTGCTATCGTATGCTGGTGAACTTGTTATATCTAAAATGTTCATTTTAGTAATCCGATTAGTTTCAGAAAATCTTTATTTTCTTTGCTTATTTTCTTTTTTTTCGTAGTTGTTCCTTTTCGGATAGGTCGATGAGTACTGATGTGTTTTCTTACTGCATTGCTATATTTATTAAAGTCGATCATTTTTTCTGATGTGCAAATATAATTGAACTTCTTCACCTCGTAAATTTATCAAATTATTATTTATATCTAATAATCTGATGTTAATAGAACTGACATTACTTTGATTGATTGGAAAATAAATAATATTTTTAGGTACTTCTATTATTCGATATCCAGGTGGAACGTTAGGTGCAAATTCATAAATAACGTGGCTTGATTTTCCATTAATGTATGATCCGCTCACTATATCACATTCGACTCTCACCACAGTTGTCGATAAAATGTTAACTGGAAGCTGCGACTCGTGTATTATATTGGCTTTTAAAGTTTGTTTACCAAACCCCAATAGGTTTCCAAGAGAATTATTTTTTTCAAAATGAATGTCTTTAGAACAATAAATAAATGTTTTCAATGTATTATTGTTGCAAAATAAACTAAAAGTTGTTCCTTTTTTTACGCTGGATTTTAAAAAGTCTGAAATATCCTGTAGTTCGTATGCACCTTCTGGTATTTCTACAACTTCATTGTTGTCATAATGAAATATGTTGTTCCTACTGTCGATGTTTGGGATTGAATTGAATGTGGACATGTATAGCAAAGCACACTCATATTCACTATCGAATTGCAAAGATGGATAATAGGTGGTAGATAAAATCGAGGTATTCCCTGTTATTGACAGTGTGAAAGACATTTTAGAAATGAAAGCAATAAAAAAAGTTTATAAATATATAGTCATAATACTTTATTAAAATATTTTACATTTTAAATATATTAAATAGGTACTATTATCATAACACATTTTTCCAAAATTCAATAAGAAACTTTAAACATAAATGTCCACAATTGGTTGTATTAAAATTTTGATATCTGCAATAATTATACGTTACATTAAATTTCAAATACTTAATTAACTCGATTGGAGGCTTTAAATCACCAAAACTATCAAAATACTCGCAATAGTTTAAAACTTTTACGTAGGCTACCCAATGGGTTCCTTCATTCTCTGAACTATCTAAATTGATAATCGCACACTCAATGTCTTTAGGCTTCAATGGCAATTCATTTCTCATGAAAACACCTCTAAAGTAAGGTATATTTTCTCTCGCATATTCTAATATGTCTATGTTTGTAAGCGCGCGCTTGGGTAGCCTTTTCATTAGTTTTTTGAATTATTCACGCAAAGTCCATTTCCTTTCTTGTATGGTTTTATGTACAATCCTTTGCCTAGGGCAATAGATTCCATCATTTTATTATGACGCCGAGCTTCTTCCAAATTCTTTTTTGCTGATTTATGATCATTTACAGCTTTAGTTATACCCGCTGCGCCTCCAGCCAGTGCACCCAAAGCAGAAAGTCCAGCAAATATTGGTATAAGAGGTAAAATACCACCTGTTTTTGGTAATGGTATAACACGAGGCAGCCGAACTCCTTTGTTATTTCTCATCAATTTTTTCGCAGCTAAATAAGCTTCTTTTATTGCTTTAGAATCACTTTTTGGTTTTATTTTTTTCAGTCGTTTGCGTATAGTAGAAACAATTGTTTTAAATGACTTCGTGCCTGCACCATGTTTAACTTTGGTTTTCATCACTTTGTTCACAAGCCACGAAGCAAGTTTTTCACCTCTTCCAGCGTTTTTAGATTTCATACGCATTTTTGCCATGTCAATGAGTTCTAAATCAGCTCTGTGTCGATCTTCTAAATTTTTTGAATTATCATATGCGATATCATGCCTCATACAAGCGTTATCAAGTTCATTAACTCCTTGATCACCTCTTAATAATCGTTTTCTTAATCGTGTACCAGGCCCACAGTAATTATAACCAGGTAAATGCAATTCAAATGGCAAATTATTTATCAGACTATTAACAAGTCCTCCACCGTGCATAGCTGAGATATTAATGAGATAACTTCTCATAATATTCTTAATTTTATAGACATCCTATTCACAACGTTTTCTAAAACAAATCACAAAATTGCGCGTTTATCAATCCAACTGTTTTCGGTATTAGGTAGACCTAACCACTTGACAAAAAGTTTACTACCTTTTTTCTTTAAAACCTTTTCAATAAGATACACATCGGGACAGTTTGTTTTTTGAAGTTCTTGCTCATAAAAAGTTCCTAATATCGGTTGATGGTGTAGGTCTTCTATTGAATAAGTGATCGGTTTAGAAAGATGAACTTTTTTAACTAAAAACAGTTCCGTAGACCAATTTGGAGTATATCCTTTTTCAAAACTACCTTTATATTTACTTATTCTAACATAATCCCCAGACCTAAATTTACTGATTTTTGATTTCAAATTATTTTTCCGAGATTTATTAATATTCTTCATAACCATACTTTGGTTTGATTTGTTTACATCATTTGGTTTATACTTTGTTGTTCTGTGTATTGTGTTATTGTATGTAGTCATGACACCTTTTAAAGGCTCACCGACCCACTTATAACTACCATTCAAACTAAAACTTTTAAACAACTTGTTTTTAAGTGTTTTTATTAGTCGTTCAACTATAGAAGCTTTTTTAATAGAGTATGTAGAGTAGTGGTTAATGCCATTTTTTAACAAAACTTTTTTAAATTCGTCATTATAAAACTCTGTGCCCATATCAGTTTGTAAATTAACAGGTTTTCGGTGGCTTTTAATTAATAAATTACTGAACGCACTTGCTATTTCAAATTTTGTTTTAGTTTTAACAGGGATAGCCCAGGCAAACTTAGAAAAACAATCTAATACTACAAAAATATACCTATATCCATTGTTGTAACTTTTTATGTTTTGTAAATCAATAAGGTCTGCTTGCCATAAATCATCAATTCCTTTTAAAAATACAGATCGTCGAACAAAATTTTTGCGAGCTGCCTTATGAATTTCATTTACAATTTGTAGCTTGCTCATTTTTTGCATTTATAATTTTTTCTAACTCCGTTTTTGTATAATATTCTGCTTTTAAATTATCAATAATATGTTTTATGATATCTGCTTTTAAAACGTATAATCTTGAATCAAATTCTTCCTTCTTTAAATACAGCTCAGATTGTTTATCAACGTATTCTTTGTTAACAGCATCGGACTCTTTCGTCGGAATTGTAATACCAGTTAATCTTGTGCTTTGTAAATCGAATTCTCCAGTATCGGATCGCATCAAAATCTTATCAAAGTTTTCTAAAAAGTCTGATAAACGCAGTCGTTTATGAATGTGATGTCCAAACTTATCCATTGTCATGTCATGAACCGTTATGTATAGTTGATAAACTTCTAATGAAACAATTTTTAGAAATGTATGCTATTTATTTAACTAAGGTATAATACCGCTTTCACGCAATTCTTCAATAATAGATATTATTTCATTATCCAACCCAGTGTTACCAGCATCTTTTGAAGCAATTAATAGCTTTAATCTTTCAACTAGTTCATTAGGGTCATCCCAGTATACGTAGTCAACATTTTTCTTCCATTTCTTCAACATAGGAAGGCCCTCTCCTTGACATCGCAAATCAGGTTGGCTACTGTCAGTGCTTGCTGAAACTTTACGTAACTTGAATAGTGGTTTTATAACGTTTAAATATTTTCGACCCCTGTTACTTCTGATTGGTTTATGTGGATCGTAATCTCTTCGATGTACATTCGTCTCTAGCAACATTAATTTGTAGTGCCTCAAATCTTCGTCGGTTATTGCAGATAAATCGGGAAGTTTTTTAAACAGTAGTTCGTTTATTCCAGGCGTTATTTTGTACTTATTCGCACCAACTTGAATATAATCATCAGAGAAAACCACACGTGAAGATCCCATCATGAGTTTACCACGTTCATTTCTAACACCAAACGGTACATCGCCTAAAGCTTCAGAAGACTTGGACCACGAAGAAATGTCTAAACTTGGATCACTGGAACCCGATTCCACTGTTTTAAATGACTCATCGTTTTCTTCACACTCGATCGTTTCTGAATCTTCGTCGCTATTCTGTGAGCCATCAGATTTGTTTGGGCTAAATACATTAAATCCAATATTGGATTCTCTCTTAAGAGTTTTGTCGTTGTCCAATGGGCTTGATGTTTCAAATTTAACTTCACTTTTTAAAGTTTTGGAATGATTTTTTGATCTCTCTACCATCTCATTAAGAGGATCTGTAATTGGTTTGAAAACAGATTCCAAAATACTACTTTTTTCTGTTTCAATATTTCTCATTTTCCTAACCTTCTTTTTAACAGCTTCTGCAGCCTCCACAATTTGTCTCTTGATTTTTTTTTCCATAACAAGTATTGAATTTTGATTGCTTGTACTAATGTAGGTAAATGTTCTCACGAAAATGATAGCTTCTCTTCAATATTCGGCTATTTATAGTAGGTTGCAAATAGCGTAGTTAGAAATACAAACGAGTTATATTTGTGAATACTTTTCGGCAAATAGGACATTTACTCCCAATGGACAGAGCACACTTTGCACAAGCCACTGCATGACCACAAGGTATAAAACAGGTATTGAATTCTTCCTCTAAACAAATTTTACAGGTGATCGATGTGATGCTGGTCTTACAATGTGAGGCTTCTGGTGTATTTTGATTGCAATTTCCTTTCATTTCTATACAATATGGTCCGGTTATTATGGTCTTCACGTAGTCTTCTCCTTTCATTACTAAGACATACGGGCAGGACTGGAACCAGCGTGCATGCTCTACCCATGGCTGATCTTCAGGGGTCCAGTCTTTAAGTTTTCCATCGCAGTAAAAACAAATAACTCTATCTCCATATCCCGTGTAAAAGAAACCGGCTTCAGCCATTTCCTTAGCTTTTTGAGTTAACCCTCTTGGCCAAGTAGCAAAGCTTCTGAGGCGTTTCAATTCGGTACAGTAAAATCGATGCACAGGAATGTACGGCATGGTTTAACAAATCACAATAATAATATGTGTTGATGCGTTCAGCGTGACACTTCGACAACTAATGACACGAATGAACTGATCAGTTGGTAAGTACGTACTTACAGTAAGAAAAAATGATACTAATTAAATACAACAAACGTATCAAACTTTTTGCGGTAACACCCATTGTTTTTTTCACAATCTTTATTAATCACAACATAACTATAGGGTTCTTCCCATATACTTGAACACATTTCTCTAAACTCTTGCCATGTCATGTCTGTGTTGACGTGTTCATCATAAATATGTCTTAAGTTTATATCATCTTGTTTAAAAAGAATGATTAAGTTTGCATTATCCCTAACTAACTGTTTTGGGATCTTGCTGTATGTCTGATTCAAATAAAAACAGTCTATAAATTTGTGTCTTCCCATCGTAAAATAATTTCTCATATTATTTTGGCTCTCGCACGCAACATCATCAAAAATAATTATGGAATTACATTTTGCTGCTTCTGGAGTAAGAAGTTCTTCATTTTCATGATACTTTAAGAAAGTCACACCGGGAACCATTTGTAATACTTGCTCCAAATATTGATATTTTGGTTGATACAGAGTTTTTGAGTACACATATACATTTCGGAATTTTAATCCATTTTCATGTAAGAGTAAACCAATAACCAAATTAGTTTTTCCACAGTTTGATGGACCACAAATTAAACAACGTATTGTATTTGGTAAAAGCGTTCCATGTCGGAAGCTATGTTTTTTAGGATCAACAATAATATTTTCAAACTGTAATGACACCGGTTGCTTAACGAACTTCATTGTAAGAGAGATCTTTTTAGAATGATGAAAGGAAAGTGGTATCAAACATTAATAAACAACATCCAATGAACAAGAACTGATTTTGGTATTGGGGGTTTTAAAACCACTGGAGAGAACGGAGCGATGGGGCGGAGCGAAGAGTGCAGTGATCGTGTTTGTTTTATCATGATTTTGACTTTGGTTCGTCTTGTGAGAGAATTCTCTAGGTGTCGAAAGTAATTCGGCACGAGCAAACGGCCTAGAGACTAAAACATTCTCTGAGGAAACGCCCACAATGACTTAAAGAGAACCTAAATCGTGTAGTCAAAATAGATAATATTTCACACATTTTGCGTGCACAAACTCAAAGTATGTAAAAATGATTAGGTGCCCGCTGCTGTCATTCGTGCAAATGTAAGTTTTGTTTCATTTTCTCGAAAGTGATTGGGCATTTCAACTCACAGGTAAAATTATTGAGTCATTCTAACTCAAAGCTTTTGTTGACTGAATGGAGACAAAAAGTGAGTTAGAATGCCCAATCGGTTTTAACTGTCCGCTGCTGTCATTCCTGCAAATGGATTGGGCATTTCAACTCACAGGTAATTATTGAGGCATTCTAACTCACCGCTTTTTGTTGACTGAAAGGAGACAAAAAGTGAGTTAGAATGCCCAATAATTACCTACTTATCCACACCGTTTTCGACTAGTCTAATCAAGTTCTCTCAACTTTCGATTCTAAAGTTTACCAATTCAAACCAGCCGAAAATCAAAGGATTTTTCGCGTTTAAGGATGTTTCGACGTTTCTTTGAAAAGACTTCAACTTTCCGAAGAATATCGTCGAATTTTCGAAAGTCTGAATCGCACTGCTGAATTACATATTATGATTTATTTCAATCTAGACTGCGCACGCGCTTCAAGAGGTGTTAGGAAATAGTAAAAACACTTGCTTTTATAATTTTATTATAAAAACACTTAGATGATCATTTACAATTTTTACAATAGTAAGATTTTAATAGTCCCAAAAATTCCTTCCAAACCATTTAGGCCTAAACATTATACAATTTCATTAGGTACCTACAATTCATAAATTACTTTGGTATTATATTAGCACTAACACTGAGCTCGGTCTAAGAGCTCTATTACTACTTAACTAAAGATTACAATCGCTTAGTATTTTACAACAGTTTAGTATAAAGTCTTACTATCTTACCACTTATCTTAACTAAGCTAGGACTAATTCACTCTCTAGTCATGACGAAAGCGAGCATCACAAAGCAGACTATCTACACTTAAATTAAACACCCTCATCTCGCTTGAGGTAATGTATAAAAAAATACTCAAGTACCCTAGTTTCATTGTTTCATTTCACATTTTGCCATTGTCATAGAAAATACTACCTGAATTAATTCATAGTTGTAGGTGTTACCGTCTCAAACTAATGTGTGTGTTTATTCCTAAATAAAATTTGATATAGCTCTATTATTATAAATAAAATATAAAAGGAGTGAAGAAGAGAACGCCTAAGAGATTCTAATCTAAATCTAGAAGCCAGAATGGTGCAGTTATAATATTGTTCGGGTTTGGGAGTAGTTGAAGTTTTACAAAGGATATCGCTACAAAATAGATTCCCCCGAAACCTGAAACTAAATTTAGAAGCCAGAATGGTGCAGTTATAATATTGTTCGGGTTTTGGAGTAGTTGAAGTTTTACAAAAGATATCGCAACAAAATTGATTCCCCCGAAACCTGAAACTATGTTTTGGTAGAATAAAAACCGAATTTCAAAAATGATTAAAAAAAAATTAACAAACACTTTACAATGTAAGTATGTATCTTTAAAATAAACTCAAAAGCATTTACTTTCCGAGATTGTTCAGGCCACAACAAAATATAAGATGGTAAACCTAATAGTTTTTTCGTAAACGTAAAAATCATAAATACAAGACCGCAACCTCAAGATTCCAGATTTTTATGGCACCTAATCTAATCAGATTACCTTTTAATTTAGAATTTGACGGAAATTTTGTAAGTTCGTTTGTTCCAAGTGACATTTGCAAGTCCATATTTTATACCTACTTGTTTTGAACGAACGTGTGTAATAAAACAAGCATTATTTTTTAGGCCTCTATTAATAAACTCCACTCAACTTCTGTCAAAGTTGCAACACGGATTTAACTATTGCCATCTTTATTTGTCACTGTCTAACAAAAAAGGATGGCAATAGTTAAATCCGTGGTGCGACATTCACAGAAGTTGGAGGAAGATGCCTTAATGTTTTGGATTTTCAGCGGGGATGGAACAAAATGTATATCAAGACAGCAAATGTAGTTCAGCAGTGCGATTCAGAAGACCTTCTAAGAATGTATTTCGAACTCGGAAAGTCACGTTTCTTCGCTGAGAAAATGTCAACTTTCCGACTGAAATCATCGAATCGGATGCTAATTCGGAAGTCTGAATCAGGATGCAGATTTTGATGAAATAAATGCTCTGAAGTTTTCAGGCATATTGAACCACGATAATACACGCTTGTCGCTTTTAAAAGAAAACCCGCTAAGATGTTGTACAAAAAAAGATTGTAGCGATATCGATTACAATATTTGTTATTTAAGAAATGTGTTTTGTTGATTATATTGTATTAATTTTATCTGAACTAAAACAACAGTGTTAGTTGTACATCAATTGTAGGTACATCAAAGTGTTGGTAGATTTAACAGAGTCCGTTTTTTTTCTCAGTGGCTGCATAGCTCATTTATGTGTTGAAACAGAAGCAAGCCCGACGAAGCGCTACATTTACACAATACAGAGAGCTACGTGGTAATCTTCGTCTGCATAAAAATTACGATTTCGGAAGCGCCGGATTTTGGACCCCGGACTTGTAGGAGGCGACCTTTGCGGGCTAATTCCGGAACCAGGTCTAAAAATCGGTTAAACCGGTTAACTTTTCCTCTTCGCTTCCTATTCCCTTAGACGTACTCAGAACGAACCGCAGTGCGATTCAGACCTTCTCAGAATTTATTCCTAATTCTGAAACGGAATAATTAGAATAAAACTGAAAAAAAAACGTCAAATTTCGGAAGAAAATCATAGAATCTAATGCATTTTTTGAAGTCTGAATCGCAGTGCAGATTTAAAAACCGGAAAACTGAACTTTCACTTATTAGTTTTACTTAACAGTGTTCTCCTAGACGTGCTCAGAACGAGGCTTAAAATCAAACAGAACTTTGCCTATTCCGTTTTATATTTAATGTTTTCTTACTCAAACTAAACTATTTTGCAGCGCAATGCAACTGACATGTTGTAATTTTTATCGGTTCAAAATCGGTAAAAAAATTGATTTCTTTTATATATCAAAGCACAATACGTCTTGCAGTGGTTTATAAAATCTTATATTTTGTGAAGTTTATTTTGCCGGTTGAAGTAATTAAATGTAAACCGGTTATTCGCAAACCGGTTTCAAGCTCAGAGTTCGTTTGTTAGTTCGCAGAGGCCACCCCTTAATAACATGGTCACGCTGGGCAATTAAACTAATCTTATTACCTACTCTACTATACTGGTTAACTTCCTTAGATCTACTAATGGCAAAACTACATAGTGCTTTAATGTGGCAACAAAACGGTTAAGCATACAAGCGCCCTACCCTACTTGAAATGCGAGTACTTGTTAAGTAAAGAAGTGAAATATAAAACCAAAATTACGAAACCCCTGATAAGATTATTTTCTGAATGAAGAAAAAATAATTAATTAGATTAACAAAAGTTCTTTTAAAAATCTACTTTTTTATTACTTGTTACACGTTCTGTCCTTAACCTTAAATTCCTATATTTTCTTATATATGATAATGAATACTCACTCTAATGTATAGAATGCATTTAGTCTTAAATTTAACTATATTAAGATTTGTTTTAAAAACTGTAAAATACAATTGTTTTAATAATAGTTGGGGTCCCAAAAACCCTAAGTGTGGAAAGTCCAGTTTTGAAAATTAAAGATCTCGCCAATTCTATTTTTACTTTAAGTTTTAGGTGTGTTATAAAAATATATTGTAAATAAAAAATAGCTTAGCCTGTTTTTTTTAATCCACCGGTAAAAATAAGCGATTTTGTATGTCCCGTATAGACTTATGATTCTTGTTTGTTTATTAGTTTTGTAATGTTCTGCGACAATGTAAAGGCCCACACTTAATGCAAAATAAAATTGATGTAAAATTTTATTGTTGTTTTACTTTCATACTAGGTATTTTTTTATAACCTATCTTTTTAATAGACATTACACAGATTACGTTCTTAGCGCTCTAAACGGTGAAGGAAAACATCGTGATGAAACCTGCAGCTTAGTCAACCCCACACGTATTGACCATGTCTTTCCTGTGGATATGGCCGGTTAAGCTAAGAGGATGGTTTAGGTGTTGGGCAAGCCTACTCCATCTAAAAAAACATTGTCCCAGGCACTACAGTGTCCCGTTAATATTTATCTTTATAAGTGTTATTTTTTATTTTATGATGTAAAGTTTTAAAAAGTATGAATTGGTACTGTAAATAGTTAAACTGTGTGTTAGTTTGTGCTTCAATAAAATAAAAGTACCGTTTCAAAAAAGATACAAATATCAGATTCATTGCAAAACATGCAAAGCGCAGCCAGTTCGAAAAAGATATCAGCAGTGCAATTTAGACATATGAAAATTCATCCGATTGGATGACTTCTTAATACATTCCGAGGTCCGAATCGCACTGCTGGTCGAATCTCACGTAATACTTGTAAAATTATTTTTGCAATTCATTATAAATTCAAAATTGATCTCTAATTTTTTTGATCTCTAATATCTAAGATTTAGCATCCTATATAATATATACATTAATTTACATGTCTACATATTTACTTCTTAATAATATACGAGTACCTACTTATACTTATGGCGTATTCAACCTCCTTATATTTGTACAAAGGGCGCCTCTATCACTTATTCTACTCGTAATTTCAATCTAAGGAGTTTAAACTCCTTTTTTCCTTCTAGGTCTAATTTACCTCAAACTTATATTAGTACGTATGCTATTATTAGTTTAAGCTTTTTAAGCTAAGTAAGACTAACAGAATTTAAAATTTTGACGTTTTCCAAATTAGTTTTTTGTATCAAAATTTTTACATAGTTTAAGGCAATTTAGTTTTCATACAACAAATCTTAAGGTCTAAAATAGAATATACACAGCAAAAGTATAACTGCGCTGAACAATATACTACTAAGGCTAGAGTCCACCTAAATGTTAACCGAAGGCTTAAAAAGCTTGGAACTTTTCTCTATGGACGCTGGCATATCCACCCGCCGCTATTTTGAACAAAAATCCTTGGTGTTTTATTCTAGATTTAATAGCAAATTAGAGCCGCAGGAAGCCCGTTGTAACAAATTGTATATTTTCAAATCATTACGTAACTGGTTAATAATATGTGGTGAACACTAGCCTTAAGTACAATTTCCACCTCGGAGCGTATAGGATCGAAATCAATAAAGGAAATTAAGTTTTCTTCTAATTGATTTAAAGTTTATAACTGATTAGATTGAAGCACTTTGTGCACGATTGATCTTCCTCTTTACAATAGATGGAATCGGCACAACTTTATACAATCATAAATATCTCTTAAACTCAAACTATCCATTTGACACCGAACAAAGTATAAAAAACAAATGGCAAAATTAATAATTTAAAAAACCCGACTGCGTGTTCAAATTATTAAAGCACAATAAAATCCGCCATTTTTTTATTTAAGAATTTTATGTCCCCAGTGACAAACACGTAATCAAGACGAATCTAATGAGTAGTTACGAGCGGACATAGAACTCATAACCCTCCTTTCGGGCTTCGCTGCAGTCGGGTGAAAATAAGTAGGTAATCATTTTAGAATCTTTATACCATGTCACAGTAAACCCTGATAAAATTATTTATCGAATAGATCCGTTCACGCTCCGTCGGTTGAATATTACGCAACTAGGGGTATAAAGGATGACTCACGCTAAACCGTGCCGGGTCCGAGCCGAGCTTCGGCCGTAGCACGGTCACAGAGCCGGCGTTGTCCGTTGCTTGGCCGTCAATCGGTATAGCGTGTGTTCGTACAAAATATATGTAATAATTAGTTGACCGTACTACGGCCGACGCTCGGTTCGGACCCGACACGGTCTAGCGTGAGTCATCCTTAAGGAAATAACATTCGGCGTGGCAAGAGGTCCCTACCCGCCCAAAACTCCAGCCAGAACAAGTGAGACAATTTTGAATTTCGCTAAAAATGTGTAAATCTATTGTCATAAAATAGTTTAAAATCTTTCTACACGGGCGATTCATCAAGCATCAGGTGCGGTAGATGATTAGTCTTCTGAATAACCGCTAAGCAATTATTTGTCTAATTCAAATTGTGAATTGCCAGTATGAAAAGTGTAGTAGGTGTAATTTAGTACGATAATGTGATTCATAAAAGGAATTGCAAAGCAGCCATTTTAGCCCACGCTACGTTTTCGATCACACCAAACGACAATGTGTTTAGTTTTAAAACAAACAGATTTAGATCTTAATTTAAGGGCCAAACGGCCTTAAATTGCTTAGTGTAATGATAGTCGTGTGTAATATAGATTGCCGATATCGCCCGAGTAAAAGGATTTTAATACACAACAAAAAAGGTTGACAAAGAATGTAACTTATGTTCTATTTAAGATCTACCCACTATCCTGATTCGTATCTGTATTTGCGAGGTTACTTCCTGATTTGTCTATTTGTATGTACAGATATATTATTTTGAACAAGCGTGGTGATTGTCTATGTACATGCTACTTCTGAACGGGTGGAACCTTCACGGAGTGTCAATTAGTTAGCAATGTGCAGACGAGCAACTTTTTACTAAAACTATGAAAATTATATTATTAGATGTTTTTTTTTTATTTTTGTAAATTATGAAGAGCTCGATAACTTTAAAAAATACTCCTAATTACAACCTTTTTTCCACAATCGGGCCTCGCCTACCCACGCACATAATAATCTAAGTTACAATAAAACCTCTATGAGTATCTTACTATAAGATTTACGAGTAATTCCCGTACAACACATTGGAATTGATTATTTAATAAGTAAATTAATTTTGAAAACTATTGAAAGAATATTGAAAAACTATTGAATATTAACGAAAAATTAGAGTTTTATATGCTTGAAGGAGGAAAATCTTACAACTATTTAAGGGAGCGAAGAACGCATCGGTAAATTAATATTATATTCTATTACTCTCGCGGCCACGCGCCTTTTTACAAATGTCAGGATAAAGCGACAAGCAACTTTACTCCTACAAAATAAGCGATAATAACTGCGTATGATATACAATCAGCGTCGTGTTTTTATTTCTAGGTATTGTCAACTCTATTCACACGAGTATACGTCACCTGGGGTGTTCAAATTGTACGCGTCATCAACAGCTTACACGACACGATATATTCGAGAATCAGAAGACAAAAAAAAAACTAAAAATATCAACAAAAAAATATCCCAACGTACTCCATTGTGTGCCGTGCGGCAAAAACGCTACGCGTGTTCGAAATCCGTGCTGCTCATTGTTAAATGTGATGAACGTAATACAAAGTCGGTGTTTAGTGTAAGTACTAGTATACTGGAGCAAGAACGGTCGATCAAACCAGCCGATTGTCAATCTTTGATAGCGACCAAAATCAGTCTCAAACTCTCAAAATACAGTTCAGTGACCACACAAGTAGCTCTGTCACACTCATCTCAACGAGACCGAACGCGACAAAAGATACCTACACGATCGTTTTGAGTTTGAGATCAATTTGAGGTTTGAGACAAGTTAGACAATCAGCCTGCAGACCGCTTTTTGCTCACTACTTCTTGAGGTAGGATGTTTGTCTTGATTGTTTAAAATCTATAGTAGATAGGAGTACAATATAATATTAAAAAGACGCATTGTCACTTTCGCTTAAATCAACGCGGGCTTAATTTTAAGAAAGAACCAAGAATAAACATGATACAAGTGCACATAAATGAAGGCGAATCGAAACCATGGTTATGTTATTTTTGAATGAAATAGGGAAGGCGTGCGTCCAAAAGCTAAGAGAGTTTATTTCTCATTTTTGGCATTTTCAGCGTCATCATTTTTGGCTTTCTCGGCCTTCTTTGTGGCCTTTTTCTCGGCTATCTCCTGACCCCTGGCCTCCGTGTCCTTGTCGTCGATGGCGAGGTCCAACAGGTCCAGCCATGCACCGGCATTGAGGCTCAAATCCTCCCCGAGTTCGCCGCGAGCAACTCTTTCTTTTTGAACTTTCTCCAACTGCGATATGTACTTCTTAGCCTCTGACGCCTTCACCTTGAAAGTGTCTGCCTCTGAGATTTCTATGCCCACGTCGATTTGCTTGTGAGAGAGATGACCGCCACTGTTTACCAGCAACATGTAGAGATTGAAGAGTTTATCTGGGGGTATGGTATCGAAGGACTCTACCGGGAGGTTTTTCCCGAAGCGTTGGCGCACTCTCTCCTCGTGTGTCTCGGCCCCTGGTACCTGCCTGAGAGCAGGACGCTGCGCACGCGCCGGCGCTGCCTGACGAAGCATAGTCGCTGCGTAGTCCTGTGAGAGAAAACACGTTACAGGCGAATGCATCAAAACGCTCAGGAAAGCTGAGTGAAGAAAACACTTTGGTGTTACAAAGAAAACATTTTGTGTGAAAACTTTAGCATGAGTTCATATATTTATTAGTAGCTAGTAGATTCGCAATAGTTACGTAATTTGGTAGGTACGAGTATCCTTTTAAAGAGACTAGTTTCATGATCGCAGATTGCATTATGCCAGTGAGTGGAATCTTACATTATTCTACAATGTGGTGTCACTATAAAATAATTGCGTCAATCATAAGTAGGGTAAACGACCCTAATTTTGGCCCCCCACCATTTATTATCACCCCTTTAATTTATCCTATTTATTAAGAAACAACCGAATCTCACAGTGCTTCAACTTATCGAAATCGATGAAAACAATCATTAGCTACAATAATGACAAACCAAATAACGAAAAATAAACACAGTGGCGTGTCGGTACAACAACATTAATAAAATGTCTCGATTTGAGCAGTGTGAAACTATGTTTTTGGTAAGGTAAGAGCTTTCTTAATTTTATCTAATCTAAGTTTATCAGGGGTTTTACTTTGCTATAGTTTTTAAATAATTTCAACACATATTATTCGAGCTTCCTGAGCACTAATTTTTAAGAATTACATTGTTTTCGTTCTTTTATTGCAGTGCCAACATTTGGTACAGCAAAATTAGTTTTTTCCATTTTATTGGCATTGATGACAATAATTGGTATTTCTGAGATTTCTATGAGTAGACCAATTATCGACACTAGGCCAATGTTTGAGCATAAGTCTGCTAATAATTGGTCTAACTAATGAATCAAACAAGAAAGAGAGGAATTTCAACAATATCAGCCAAACAACAAAAATTAGGAAGGAAACAACCAAAGAGTAAACAAGTGTAACGAAACTTGTGTTACCTAAAAAGTTAGATACTGTGGAAATAACCTTAACTCACAAAAATAAGACTGTAATCCGAATGAAAAACAAGACGAAAAGAAGAAAATGGTAGTGACTATGTTAATGTTATAACAGACAATTAATGAAACCAACCAAAACAAAATACTGCATCTCAGCTGCACTATAGCTAAAATAGAGTATTTTTAGACTGATTTTGATGACAAGAATGAAGAAAAATAATAAATAAGTCTTTACGAATGTATTTTAAGCTCTCTTTAAGCTATTTCTTTCAATTTACTTAACAGTTAGAAGGGCCAATAAATTGGTCCAACTTATGCCAGTAATTAGTCAAAGTATAATTATATAGTATTATAATATATAGTATAATTGGTAAAACCATGTTTTTAAATAAACCGCAAAAAAATAAATACAAAACTATGTTTAAGTACGTTTCCCATGTATTAAAAACATCAATTAACTTTCATTTTATCATTTTGACAATTTTTTTTTGTTCGCCACACATAACAAAGACAGTTATCATGATTTAAGTACATCAAGATCCTTAAAGGGCCAATAATTGGGGGTTTTACCCTATAACTCGCAAATTCGTAACAGCATAACATAAGCATTCGCTAAGAGCATAAGGCAGAAGTTTTTCGAACTAAGAAATTAACTCGCTATGAAATTACGCAACAAACAGTTTCTAGTAACTACTTAGGTATCTACTTTTTATTGTAGAACTTGTTTTATCTTCGAGTAAGTACTTACTTCCTAAATAACGTTAATTGGCAAACAAAAGTTGCCAATAACAAAAATATCTGGTTAAAGCTGTGAGTGTGGATAGTACCAGTATTCGTTTGTTTCTCCTTAAAACATCACTTTAGGCTGAGCGCACACCTATCCGCGCCGAATTCTCGAAGTACTGCCAGACTCGGTCGAACGGACGATTGGGCAGGTGTGCGAGGTTTCATGCGATTTTATATAAAGAATTCTAAAATTCGATTCGTTCGACGCGTCCAGCGCGGATAGGTGTGCGGCTACCTTTAGGTGCCGCAGATGCACATGATAAACTGGAGGCAATTCTTCGGAACGCACAGCAGAGAGTGGCAGTGAACATATTAACTGGCAGCTTACTTGGAATCTAACTCGGAGATAAAACAAGCAATAACTAAGTAAGACTAAGGCGCGGGCCAGATAGAAAAGATGTAAGACGCAAAACATACAGAAGAGACGGGGCGCCCCATCTTCTGTATGTTTTGCGTCGCGACGCTTCTAAACATTTTGTATGAAAGGGACGCGGAAGAGACAAATGTCTGCGCCCTGTCTGCGTCTTACCACTTTTCTATCTGTCCAGAGCCTAATCTGTTTAGCATTTACCTGCCACTCAGACATAAAGGTGCGTGCCTCGTCGGGCTTGCATTTCTTGTGTCGCTTGAACTCTTCCTTCGCGTAGAGATCGCCGAGTACCCGAAGATCGTCGGGCAAGTTGCGATGGAGTCTAAGAATGAGCTTGTACAACTTGCGTACTCTGCTCACGTGCTTCAATGACATCCTACAACAAGAAAAACCTCTGTTATTCTACAAAGTACAAAGGACATTATTTAACACACGGGAATTACGTAAAAATATCGTCGATTTAGATACCGACAATGTAACAGTGTGAGACGCGACCGCGAGAAGTAACCTTGCCGCAACTCCCTCCTTACCCAGATGAAGATTCTCCGGATGAATCGAAACATTGTCGGTATCGAAATCGACGATATTTTTACGTGAGTAATTCCCGTGTGTTAAATAATGTCAAGTACAACTTACGAAAGTTTTGAAAGTGAAAAAGTACAAAGGAGCTTAGAATCAAGCCATCTACTTGATAGCTTTTTGGGAACTCACTACATCCTTCGACAAACAAACATAAGGTTTTTTTTTTTAATTAAAATTACCTATTTATTCAGAACAAAGTACACAAGAACTCATTACATAAGAACGATGAGAGCTGCAAAAGTACTAAAGACATGTAGCAGTCTCAACGCTGCCTCCTTAACTTAACAAAGTTCTGAATTAAGAGTGGAGTGATTAACACTAGTAAACTTGATCTAATAACTAAGGGGTATTTGTTTGTAGTAGGATGTTTATGTCATGAAGGAGGCCTTTGGCTTTTGAGCCTAAATGTGCTACTTTAATTGGCGACTTTGAGTCAAGAATCAATAAAGCAACTAAGCATTTTGTGGACATCAATTTATGCCTAGGTAATTGGAAAAGCCATTAATCCACCTATGTTGCCCTTGTCATGCTAATGGCTGCTAGAATATTTAGCAGCATCATAAATGAAGCTGCTGTTAATGTGCCTGGATAAAGCATATCAATGGATAGGCAAAAGAAGTGTAGGAAGGCAGAAGAAAAGATGGGCTGATGACTTAAAAGCAGGAAAAAACTGCATGGACACTGCCAAAGGACCAGGAGAGATGGAGGGGAATGGAGGAGGCTTTTACCCTTGGGGGCCATACAAAAAAGAAAATATAGGTATCTCCTAAGATCCGTGTTGGCCGAGGGGTATAGTACCTCGACTTTCGATCCGAAGGTCGTGAGTTCGAATACTGGTCGTGCATCAATGGATTTTTCGTTTTGAAAAATTTATATACGCATCAACACAAGCTCTAAACGGTGAAGGAAAACATTGTGAGGAAACCCGCGGCTTACTCAGCCCTACACAAATTGACCATGTCTTTTCTGTGGATATGGCCGGTTATGCTGAGAGGATGTTGTAGGTGCTGGACAAGCCTACTCCATCTCAACATTGTCCCAAGCATTACAGTGTCCCTTTAAGTTTTTTTTATATTATCCTAATGGAATAGGCACTGTGGACTCTGCCCATCTTTAAAAGAAAGGGGTGCAAATTTACGTATGTAGAGGTGAAATCAGACGGTTCACTCAAGTGAAATGTGAATGAATGCTGGGGTTTTCTGTGACACTTTTCTTTCATTTTATGTTCAGATGTGTCACTTTGAGTTAAATATGCAAAATTAACTATGGAAATGAAGAAAAAATTAAGTGTCTGATTCCACCTTAAATGTCATGCTATTTGAAAATACCAATTTTTTTGGCATGTTAATGAAAATTTTGAAATCACATTTTTTTCTTATGTTCTTACAGAGAAAATATCCTGAATACCATTGAAAAATGTTAAGATTAGGGCATTAAATAAATATTTACTGTTTTTGCTATGTTTATGAGAGATTTCATTGATCAGAATATTCTAGCACAATCAATATTCTCATATATATTTTAGATACCTTAGGACATTTGAAATATCTGTGAAAAAGTGGTTACGAAACCATTCTCCGCATATCATAACATAACCTCTTCAAAAACAAATAATCTTCAGGTAAAATCTCACCTGATAATATAAAGACACAAAATTGATGTAATAGTACACGGTTTTTGCAGGTTTTCATTTAGAAAAATGCAAATTGAAACAACTATTGATCAGAAAACTCGGTTTGTACAAATTATTAAATGGCTCACACACAATCACACAGCCAGTGTTGCCAACTCTACCATCAGACTTTTTTTTTTTTTTTTTTTTTTCTTTATTTTGGCTTCGCACGGCTTGTGCATTGAGCCAGTGTCAAGTATTTAATAAACTTCAAGTTTGTAGATAAATATGATATATAATTACATATTACAATACATAAATATAATATCCCACCCCTCCCCTTGTGCCTCAGTAAAGATGTGGGGCTTTACTGAAACATCAACACGGACTTTTTGGGAGAACTCGAAAAGCAACGTTATCCAATTTTGTTTCACTTCCCCACACTTATGCACGTTCACGAACACTTAACGGTTAATAATCCACCATTATTACACATTAACATTCGAAGAAACACAAGTTTTGGAAAATAAAACAAAAACGAAACATGACTTCTCAAATTCCCGCCAAAAAAGCCAACCATCAGACTTGTAGCTAAATCTGCCCCGAAAAGTTGCTAGATAACCAGATTTTCCTCAAAAAGTAGCTAGATGTTACCAAGGGAAAAAAACTTGTTGTCTACGGCTACGGTGTTGTCCGCAGTGTTGTCTTGGTAGGTTAGAAAGATTTATTCAACCTATAGTCGTATTGCTCATTATACGGACTACAATTGGACTAAAATTGAAGGAACAAATGTCATTTTTCATATATTTTTAGTCCGTATAATGAGCAATACGACTATAAATCTTACTTTTTTAGCTACATCTTTTCAATTTTGTAGCTGACGGTAGCCTAAAAGTAGCCAGATCTAGCTATAAAGTAGCTAAGTTGGCATCACTGCACACAGCTGCTATACCTGCCTGATGTGTCAGTGTCACTGGGAGTGTTGACAGTGACAGCAGGTTATCTTTAGCTGCTAAAGCCGGGATGTATTTATTTAGTAAGCCAGGGACCGCGGAAGTACTCCATGACGGGGGGGCAAACGTAAAACTGGAGGGGATGCGGTTTGATTTAAGCCTCAACCTCATCCGCCCTACTGCAGTAGGTAGAAACTAAATTTCAAATGTTTTAGCACAATGCCCTGTAGAATTAACATTTTGTTTTGCCTTGAATACATTTTTCGAGCGATAGCGATAGCGCTTATTATGGCAATTAGGAAGGTCTAAAGATAGGTACCTAGGTAAAAAGGAAAAAAAAACTCTACCTAATCAAAGAAGATATCAGTAGATACCTAAAGCTTGACCTATAATGTATATTATCAATAAATGACTATTACCTATGACTATTATGGCTTGGTAGGTAGGTAGGTACCTATGTAAATACCATTTTGTTGCCAATGAAGATACGAATTGCGAATGCGAACCAACCATCAACTGAGGAGCTCCGGAACAAAAACCGATAATTACGTATTTGGTCAAACCACTTTTTTTTTTTTTTTTCGTTTTTCATAGTACTCTTACATACTATACTTTAATTTGGTGTGTCAAAACTCATTAAAAACGTACTAAATGAGACTCTAAAGATGGACAGCCGGAACAAAATCCGACAATTGTATATTTTTTTATCAATTCGTAACAGATTTTTTAGTTTTCGGGGCAGTAACCGATAAATCCTATGCAAATTGTTGAAGATAAGATAAGATAAGATATATTTATTTGAAGGCGGAATTCCGTTCGGATCATTTGCCGATAAATGATTTTTTTTATGGAATCACTAGCATTCTAGTTTTAAAAACAACACTTCTTGTTTGTTGATTGCTACATTGTCTATGGTAGTTAATTTCATAATCTGTGGTTGATAAAAACCGAAATATACAAATATAAAAACCGAAATATACAATTAAGCCGCTGAAAAGCCGATAATTTCGTAATGGTCGGACCAAAACCCGATAATTCCATATTTTAAATTATAATGCTTAGGACACTATTCATACTAGATTTTTTTTTTAATGACTATATGAAAGCCCTTCCTACAACCCATTTTTATCATATTTTAGTTGATCGAAAAGCTTTACGATTTCTAAATAAATCAGTATTTTGTATTTTCCCAAAAATTTCGTAAAGTGGATTTATCGGTTTTTGTTCCGGAGCTCCTCAACTAGTTATGTATGACCAAATGTAATTTTGTTTAGTCGTCTTGTCGGGCGAGTTGTATTAGGTAGGTATGCTAAGCAGATGCTTGGTTACCTACCTAGGTACGTACCTACATATTGTGGCGAAGGACGACGTCGCCAACCCACATTTACTACCCACCCCAACCTTTGGGGTCCGAAGTCAGAATGAAATCTTCCTTGCATTCAAGAATTTTCATGTTCAATGAGTAGGTAGGAGTAGAAGTACCTACGAGTAGAAGGAAACATACATTGGGAAGGGAAGAGAAATAAATACTTACGGGGAAGTATTAGAATAATTAATAATGTAAGTAGGTAGGTACCTACCTAATTAATGAATATATTATAATATTTATCTACTAACACAACACGTAGGTACCTAATTAAAAGAATTAAAAAATACTTTGGCAGACCAGATAGGGCCAACTGAGGTGAATTTGTCAAAATAGAGGTTTACCGTTTTAAAGATTTTCTTAAAGCAAATCGTATTAAGATAGTGAAAAACATACTCTAAATACTACCAATGAACTGATCTACACTGTGAGCTATTTTATATTTCAATATTTTATGTATTTTTTTAATAAATTACTGGACAAAGTACACAAAATATGAGCGCGGGGTTTTAAGCCTGACCGAACACTAAATTACTCAATTGAATTAAAAAATACGAAAACAACAAGTTCAATATTTTATCTATCCTGTGAGCTATTTTTTTTTTCGTAGGTGTAGCTATATTCAATACAATAAAGGCAAGAAAGTTGAAGATAAAACTCTCCATACATTTTTTCTATGGAGTAGCTACGATGAATAAAAGGACGATTCACTGCCAAAAATCGTCAGACGGCCGCGGCCATTGGAGCTGGGAGCACGTCACATTGCGTAAATACTATTAGCTAAGCTGTGGCAGAGCCAGTGACGTCACGTGACTGTGTTCTTACATGAGAAGCGGTCGCGTAAACGTGCTATGTCATATTTTCGATAAAATCAGATTACAGTATGTAAGGCATCTTTTGATAAAGATTTTGCCTGGCATAAAAATTGACTATTTTATAACAGCATAGGTAAGTAGTAAGTACCTAGGTGCCTATAGGTAAAGTATACGTACAGAAGCATGCACATCCACATAGAAAGCTTTACAGTCATTTTATGTTTTTATCATCTGGATTAGGTGATGATGATGCTGATGATGATGCTGATGATGATGATGATGATCATGGAACTTTTTATTGATATGGGTATCAAATGAAAGGGCTTGGTAAGCAAAACACAATGCTGTTCTCTTGATGAGCGAAACACCATGCTGTTCTGATGATGAAGTCAGGCAGGACCTGTTCCATTCCATGGTACTTTTTTTTTATATGGGTATCAAATGAAAGGGCTTGATGAGCGAAACACAATCATCATCGTCATCGTCATATCTTTATCTTTTCATATCGTCATAACTTCATATTTTCGTATCTTCGTAACTTCGTGACTTCGTATCTTCGTGACTTCGTAACTTCGTATCTTCTTACCTTCATATCTTCGCAACTTCGGAACTTCGCATCTTCGTTTCTTCGTAACTTCGTAACTTCATAACTTCGCAACTTCGCAACTTCGTATCTTCGTAACTTCACAACTTCACAACTTCGCAACTTCGCAACTTCGTAACTTCGTATCTTCGTAACTTCACAACTTCGCATCTTCGCATCTTCGCATCTTCGCAACTTCGTAACTTCGTAACTTCGTAACTTCGCAACTTCGTAACTTCGTAACTTCGCAACTTCGTATCTTCGTAACTTCGTATCTTCCTATCTTCGTAACTTCGCAACTTCGTAACTTCGTAACTTCGTATCTTCGTAACTTCGCAACTTGGCACCTTCGTATCTAGAAGATACGAAGTTGTGAAGTTGTGAAGTTGCGAAGTTGCGAAGTTACGAAGTTACGAAGTTTTTCATATGGTCATAACTTCATATCTTCGTTCCTTCGTAACTTCGTGATTTCGTATCTTCGTGACTTCGTATCTTCGTAACTTCGCATCTTCGTATCTTCGTATCTTCGTATCTTCGTATCTTCGTAACTTCGCAACTTCGCATCTTCGCATCTTCGCAACTTCGTATCTTCGTAACTTCGTAACTTCGTAACTTCATAACTTCGTAACTTCGCAACTTCGCAACTTCATATCTTCGTATCTTCGCAACTTCGCAACTTCGTATCTTAATAACTTCGCAACTTCGCAACTTCACAACTTCGTATCTTCGTAACTTCACATCTTCGTAACTTCGTAACTTCGTAACTTCGTATCTTCGTAACTTCGCAACTTCATATCTTCGTACCTTTGTATCTTCGCAACTTCGCAACTTCGTATCTTCATAACTTCGCAACTTCGCAACTTCACAACTTCGCAACTTTGTAACTTCGTATCTTCGTAACTTCGTATCTTCCTATCTTCGTAACTTCGTAACTTCATAACTTCGTAACTTCGCAACTTCGCAACTTCATATCTTCGTATCTTCGTAACTTCGTATCTTCGTAACTTCGCAACTTCATATCTTCGTATCTTAGTACCTTTGTATCTTCGCAACTTCGCAACTTCGTATCTTCATAACTTCGCAACTTCGCAACTTCACAACTTCGTAACTTTGTAACTTCGTAACTTCGTATCTTCCTATCTTCGTAACTTCGCAACTTCGTATCTTCGTAACTTTGCAACTTCGCACCTTCGTATCTAGAAGATAAGAAGATACGAAGTTGTGAAGTTGTGAAGTTGCGAAGTTGCGAAGTTACGAAGATACGAAGATAGGAAGTTTTTCATATGGTCATAACTTCATATCTTCGTTCCTTCGTAACTTCGTGATTTCGTATCTTCGTGACTTCGTAACTTCGTATCTTCTTACCTTCATATCTTTGCAACTTCGGAACTTCGTATCTTCGTATCTTCAAAACTTCGTAACTTCGTATCTTCGTAACTTCGCAACTTCGTATCTTCGTAACTTCGTATCTTCCTATCTTCCTATCTTCGTAACTTCGCAACTTCGTAACTTCGTAACTTCTTAACTTCGTATCTTCGTAACTTCGTAACTTCGCACCTTCGTATCTAATAGATATGAAGATACGAAGTTGTGAAGTTGCGAAGTTGCGAAGTTACGAAGATACGAAGATACGAAGTTTTTCATATGGTCATAACTTCATATCTTCGTTCCTTCGTAACTTCGTGATTTCGTATCTTCGTGACTTCGTGACTTCGTAACTTCGTATCTTCGTATCTTCGTATCTTCAAAACTTCGTAACTTCGTAACTTCGCAACTTCGCAACTTCACAACTTCGCAACTTCGTATCTTCATATTTTCTAGATACGAAGGTGCGAAGTTGCGAAGATACGAAGTTACGAAGTTGCGAAGCTACGAAGATATGAAGTTACGAAGATATGAAGATACGAAGTTGCGAAGTTACGAAGTTACGAAGATACGAAGATACGAAGTTACGAAGATACGAATTTGCGAAGTTGCGAAGTTACGAAGTTGCGAAGTTGCGAAGATGCGAAGGTGTGAAGTTACGAAGTTACGAAGATACGAAGTTGCGAAGATGCGAAGTTGATAAGTTACGAAGATACGAAGTTATGAAGATACGAAGTTGCGAAGTTACGAAGATAGGAAGATAGGAAGATACGAAGTTACGAAGTTACGAAGTTACGAAGTTGCGAAGTTACGAAGATACGAAGATGCGAAGATGCGAAGTTGCGAAGTTACGAAGACACACACACACACGCTGCACACACATACCACGAAAGTGCTTGGTTGTAACTATTTTTATTCTTATTGTTATTTACTTTTCTCTAAAACCTATACTACCTAGTGACTAGACATTATTTAACACACGGGAATTACTCACGTAAAATTATCGTCGATTTAGTTTAGATTTGAAAGTGAAATACCTAGTGACTGTCGTAATATATGTTTTACTCTAAAAAATGTAAATCCGTCATTGGCTGTAAGAAACATAAATAAGTCGATTTATTACTACTAAGAGCTGTGGATTTTGTCTAATAAATAAATAAATAAGATGCGAAGTTTTTTCAAATCTGACTTGTAGAATATCGCGTTCAAACAAACAAACAAACTCTTTCGCTTTACAGAATTGGTATTAGATTGGTATAGATGTCAATACAAAATCGTTATGAAGTTATAAATTTTAAAACGTAAAAAATGTTTGCCGAAACTTTGACCGCTTTGTGTCAGAGCGGCCCGCACTGCGTGGCGCTTTCAATGTGTGCGTTCTACGCACACAAGCTTGAGCGCTACGTTTCCCGCCCGTAAATACCTAAAACTGACGAGCGGCATAGCGTCGGAGCCCTCTTAAGTTAATATACATAAGTATACTTAATCTATCAAATGGCGACGAGCAACTAACCAATAGATATTGCAGTCTCATCCGCTCGACTTATCGCCAGTCACCACACTCAAGAGAACTACCTAGGTACTTAATGTGATTGCTCAGTATGACTGAGAAATGTAGTAAGTAACCTTAGTATACCCTGCTTTCACTACCACTAGAATAGTTTCCACGTAATCCCCACATTTCCAAGTGTGGGAAAAGGATTCTCCCTTATTATATAATTAAATATCATCCCCTCTCCCCAGCTTTCGCCTATTTTATCTTTATCTCCCTCACTCACACGGCGCACAAGTCCGGTGCAGGGCAGTGAGCAGGGAGGCATCCCTATCCACCCAACCCTGGTGACCCTGCCCCACCCGCAAGCATACCCCACTCAAGCTTACAGATGCTGCACTCTTTACTCACCCCACACAACAAACCATAGAACTACGAAAATCCTATAAAGAGCAGTTAAAATCTTATGGAACAGAAACAGAGATTTTTCGTTTCGACGACGGAATGTCAAAAGAGATGGTGAAAAAAACTTTTTTCGTACAAGACGACAACAGACTGATTATGGTACCTACATGTATGCACCTACTAGAACATACATGCCCTAGCGGCTTGGGCGTCTGTGGTAGCAAGTTGAAGCTGAAACGAACAAAGAAAAACAGTTTTTGGAAGCCACAACACCAGCAGGCTGATTGTCTAACTTGTCTCAAACCTCAAACTGTCAAAACAATCGCGCAGTTATCTTCTGTCGCGTTCGGTCTCGTTGAGATGAGAGCGACGGAGCTACTTGTGTGGTCACTGAACTGTCATATTTGAGAGTTTGAGACCGATTTTGCTCGCTATCAAAGATTGACAATCAGAGGGCTGTTGCGCGCCTCAAAGAAAAAGAAAATGTAGGTATTCTTGTTACACAGGAATGCACTATCAGAATCTTTATGTACCTACCTACTTTTGGTTTAAAATAAGACCGATAAGACGACACGCTATTTTAAATAGGTAAGCAAGCAATACCATAAGAACTTAATTAGTACCTACCTACTCCGTTCAGAAACATTGGTCTGGATGCCGTAGGTCGTAAAGCACTTAATGTGAAATTGTGAACAAACCTCAGAGGAAAGAAATTAGGTAAGCAGTTTCTTTTATCAGTGGAACATACTGAATTAAAGGTATTTCAGTATGATTGATAATTCACCAATTTACGAAAGAGGCACCAAGGACAGCACTGCAACAAGAAAATATCACTATAATGCTTTGAATTAAGCCACGAGCACGCGATGCGCGTCCGAAAGCATCGGATTCTGCTTCGAGACTATGTTGCTTGCCTTTTCAACAGGGTTGCCAGGTGGCGAATTCAAAATCTCGTACCAGAGCTGCCAAAAATCTCGTAATTTCAATACAAATCTCGTAAAAGTACCTACATATAAATACCTATTCAATTATATTAGGTATATAAAGTCTCTTATATCTAATTTACACTGGGCCTTACTTATGAAAGGATACATCTAAACTACGACTTAAACTGTGCTCAATGGAACCACAGTGGAGCGGTCTCTCAGGTTTAAATCAGTCATGAAATTGGCTTCAGTTTATGGCAAAAAAAAAAAAAATCTCTGTTGTTCAGCCGAGAAACCTACAGATCCACAAAATTTGAACGATTGACACGATTTTACATGAATAGCCGACTTTAGACGAATGCAATCGGCAAAACCACGATTTTTGCATCTGTGTGGTGACAAACAAGTCAGTCAGTGTCAATCTGATTTGTTTACAAAACTTAGGATTGTTTTTATTTCTATTATTTTGTTTGACTTATATTTTTTTTATAATGTTTTTGGTTTGTATACTTAAGTTATCGCACGCAGTCAACATTATTAAAATCTCGTAAAAAAGTTTACGAGATTTTTACTTTTCTCGTTTCTCGTAAGAGACTGCTAAATCTCGTAAAAGTACGAGATTTCTCGTAAAAATGGCAACCCTGCTTTTCAATTGCACCTGCTGCACATTAGCTTAAGAGAAGTATCATCCGTCTTGCTCTAACTAGAAAGGGGAGGCTCCACTCGGGACCCCCATGAATCAATAGACATCCTCGTTACTCGAGTTACCTGAAACCAACTATTTCTCATTCTGTGGTTTTTGCACCCCTTCGCCGCATCCCTATGCGAGGGTGTAATGGACGCGGAGGCCACCAGTGCATTCATCTTACTTCAACACTACGAGTTCGCATAGGGCCGCTCGACTCACGCACTCCATCGCTCACTCCAGCCTCCTACAATATTAATCAATATGAGTCTACGAGGATGTCCACAGGCGGTGTAAAGTCCGTTTGTGGACAAGCTTCTGCAGTGCCGCGAACGTCTTGTTAAAGTTCACAAACTAAAGAAAAACTGGGTTCTAAAGTTTGTGAACTTTATCAAGTTTTAATTGCCGTCACTGGTTGGTTCTTGGTTTTTTCAGTCAGTTTATTCTGTTTAGTTTGCTTCAGTTTAAGAGCCTACTGAGGTGAATTTGTCAAAATAGAGGTTTACCGTTTTAAAGATTTTCTTAAAGCAAATCGTATTAAGATAGTGAAAAACATACTCTAAGTACTACCAATGAACTGATCTACACTGTGGGCTATTTCATATTTCAATATTTTATGTATTTTTTTAGTAAATTACTGGACAAAGTACACAAAATATGAGCGCGGGGTTTTAAGCCTGACCGAACACTAAATTACTCAATTGAATTAAAAAATACGAAAACAACAACTTCAATATTTTATCTATCCTGTGCTCTATTTTTTTTTTCGTAGGTGTAGCTATATTCAACACATTATAGGCAAGAAAGTTGAAGATAAAACTCTCCATACATTTTTTCTATGGAGTAGCTACTATGAATAAAAGGACGATTCATTGCCAAAAATCGTCAGACGGCCGCGGCCATTGGAGCTGGGAGCACGTCACATTGCGTAAATACTATTAGCTAAGCTGTGGCAGAGCCAGTGACGTCACGTGACTGTGTTCTTACATGAGAAGCGGTCGCGTAAACGTGCTATGTCATATTTTCGATAAAATCAGATTACAGTATGTAAGGCATCTTTTGATAAAGATTTTGCCTGGCATAAAAATGGACTATTTTCTAACAGCATAGGTAAGTGGTAAGTACCTAGGTGCCTATAGGTAAAGTATACGTACAGAAGCATGCACATCCACATAGAAAGCTTTACAATCATTTTATGTTTTTATCATCTGGATTAGGTGATGATGATGCTGATGATGATGATGCTGATGATGCTGATGATGATGATGATGATCGTGTAACTTTTTATTGATATGGGTATCAAATGAAAGATTTTGATGAGCGAAACACAATCATCATCGTCATCGTCATATCTTTATCGTTTCATATCGTCATGACTTCATAACTTCGTGACTTCGTATCTTCGTAACTTCGTAACTTCGTGACTTCGTAACTTTGTTTCTTCGTGACTTCGTATCTTCGTAACTTCGCAACTTCGCATCTTCGTATCTTCGTAACTTCGTATCTTCGCAACTTCGTATCTTCGTATCTTCGTAACTTCGTATCTTCGCAACTTCGTATCTTCGTATCTTCGTATCTTCTTATCTTCGTAACTTCGCAACTTCGCATCTTCGCATCTAAGCAACTTCGTATCTTCGTAACTTCGTATCTTCAAAACTTCGTAACTTCGGTACGAAACGAAGTTACGAAGATGTAACTTCGTACCTTCATGACTTCGTAACTTCGTATCTTCTTACCTTCGTATCTTCGCAACTTCGCAACTTCGTATCTTCGTAACTTCGTATCTTCAAAACTTCGTAACTTCGGTACGAAACGAAGTTACGAAGATGTAACTTCGTACCTTCGTAACTTCGTATCTTTGCAACTTCGCAACTTCGCATCTTCGCATCTTCGTTTCTTCGTAACTTCATAACTTCGCAACTTCGCAACTTCGCAACTTCGTATCTTCGTAACTTCGTATCTTCAAAACTTCGTAACTTCGTGTCTTCGTAACTTCGTTTCGTACCTTCGTAACTTCGTACCTTCGTAACTTCGTATCTTTGCAACTTCGCAACTTCGTATCTTCGTATCTTGGTAACTTCGCATCTTCGTAACTTCGTAACTTCGTAACTTCGCAACTTCGTATCTTGGTAACTTCGCAACTTCATATCTTAGTATCTTCGTATCTTTGTATCTTCGCAACTTCGCAACTTCGTATCTTCATAACTTCGCAACTTCACAACTTCGTATCTTCGTAACTTCGCATCTTCGTAACTTCGTATTTTCATAACTTCGCAACTTCTTACCTTCATATCTTCGCAACTTCGGAACTTCGTATCTTCGTAACTTCGTATCTTCAAAACTTCGTAACTTCGTATCTTTGTAACTTCGCAACTTCGCATCTTCGCATCTTCGCATCTTCGTTTCTTCGTAACTTCATAACTTCGCAACTTCGCAACTTCGCAACTTCGCAACTTCGCATCTTCGCAACTTCGTATCTTCGTATCTTCGTAACTTCACAACTTCGCATCTTCGCATCTTCGCAACTTCGTATCTTCGTAACTTCGTAACTTCATAACTTCGTAACTTCGTAACTTCGTAACTTTGCAACTTTGCAACTTCGTATCTTCGTAACTTCGCAACTTCATATCTTCGTATCTTTGTATCTTAGTATCTTCGCAACTACGCATCTTCGGAACTTCGTATCTTCGTATCTTCATAACGTCGTAACTTCATAACTTCACAACTTCGTATCTTCGTATCTTCGTATCTTCGTAACTTCGCATCTTCGTATCTTCGTATCTTCATATCTTCGTATCTTCGTAACTTCGCATCTTCGCATCTTCGCATCTTCGCAACTTCGTATCTTCGTAACTTCGTAATTTTGTAACTTCGTAACTTTGCAACTTTGCAACTTCGTATCTTCGTAACTTCGCAACTTCATATCTTCGTATCTTCGTATCTTTGTATCTTCGTATCTTCGCAACTTTGCAACTTCGTATCTTCATAACTTCGCAACTTCACAACTTCGTATCTTCGTAACTTCGCATCTTCGTAACTTCGTAACTTCGTAACTTCGTAACTTCGCAACTTCGTATCTTCGTAACTTCACAACTTCATATTTTCGTATCTTCGTATCTTTGTATCTTCGTATCTTCGCAACTTCGCAACTTCGTATCTTCATAACTTCGCAACTTCACAACTTCACAACTTCGTATCTTCGTAACTTCGCATCTTCGTAACTTCGTAACTTCGTATCTTCGCAACTTCGCAACTTCGCAACTTCGTATCTTCACAACTTCGCAACTTCGCAACTTCACCACTTCGTATCTTCGTAACTTCGCATCTTCGTAACTTCGTATCTTCCTATCTTCATATCTTAAAAGAAGATACGAAGATACGAAGATACGAAGATACGAAGTTGTGAAGTTACGAAGTTATGAAGTTACGAAGATACGAAGTTCCGAAGATGCGAAGTTGCGAAGATACTAAGATACAAAGATACGAAGATACGAATTTGCTAAGTTGCGAAGTTACGAAGTTGCGAAGGTGTGAAGTTACGAAGTTACGAAGATACGAAGTTGCGAAGATGCGAAGTTGATAAGTTACGAAGATACGAAGATATGAAGATACGAAGTTGCGAAGATATGAAGATACGAAGTTGCGAAGTTACGAAGTTACGAAGATACGAAGTTACGAAGATACGAATTTGCGAAGTTGCGAAGTTACGAAGTTGCGAAGGTGTGAAGTTACGAAGTTACGAAGATACGAAGTTGCGAAGATGCGAAGTTGATAAGTTACGAAGATACGAAGATATGAAGATACGAAGTTGCGAAGTTACGAAGATAGGAAGATAGAAAGATAGGAAGATACGAAGTTACGAAGTTGTGAAGTTACGAAGTTACGAAGTTGCGAAGTTACGAAGATACGAAGATAGGAAGATACGAAGTTATGAAGTTGCGAAGTTACGAAGTTACGAAGATACGAAGATGCGAAGATGCAAAGTTACGAAGATACACACACACACACACACACGCTGCACACACACACCACGAAAGTGCTTGGTTGTAACTATTTTTATTCTTATTGTTATTTACTTTTCTCTAAAACCTATACTACCTACTTAGTGACTGTCGTAATATATGTTTTACTCTAAAAAATGTAAATCCGTCATTGGCTGTAAGAAACATAAATAAGTCGATTTATTACTACTAAGAACTGTGCATTTTGTTTAATAAATAAATCAGATGCGAAGTTTTTTCAAATCCGACTTGTAGAATATCGCATTCAAACAAACAAACAAACTCTTCCGCTTTACAGAATTGGTATTAGATTGGTATAGATGTCAATACAAAATCGTTTCGAAGTTATAAATTTTAAAACGTAAAAAATGTTTGCCGAAACTTTGACCGCTTTGTGTCAGAGCGGCCCGCACTGCGTGGCGCTTTCAATGTGTGCGTTCTACGCACACAAGCTTGAGCGCTACGTTTTCCGCCCGTCAATACCTAAGGGAGTGTCCACATTGCGTTTTCTGAAGCGCGTTTTTGCTACGCGTTGCGAACGCGCGTTTGTATCGATACAAACGCGCGTTCGCAACGCGTATTTTTCCATACAAAAGCGAACCGGGAGGGGCTGCGCGGGGGGCTGCGCGTTCGCATCGCGTTCGAATCGCGTTTGTATCGATACAAACGCGCTGCAAAAAACGCAATGTGGACACTCCCTAAAACTGACGAGCGGCATAGCCGCGGAGCAGCCTTAACTTCAAAGTGTTTCTGATTTTGTTTTGACCTATGTTTGCCGGCCGGCGCGCATATTTTATCTTGTTTTGTCGACCGGATTGCAAGTTGTAGTTCAACAACTGAATCGTTACAAAATTGTATTGTGTTAATTTTTGTAGGTAGGTACTTACTATTAACTAGGTTCCCCTACTACACTGCACTTGTTTATTTTATTTTTATTTTAAGTAAATTTTTTTAGCAGCAATATTTTTAATTTACTTACGTAATAAATTAAATTAGCCGCACCCCCTCCAATTTTTTACCTACCTATTTAATTAAATTAGCGCTTCCCCCCCCCCATCATGGAGTACCTACTTCCGCGGTCTCTGCGTCATAAGCAAACAACCATGTCTCGCACTAACAGCGCCAGCGCAGCGTCCCGTTGTCTGTACCTACCTATAAACTACCTATTTAAGAAGCTCGAAGATATAAGTAGATAGTAGGCGACATTCGTCTTCGTCAACGAGTGCATGTTTCCCTATAGCATGCAATGGAGTTCAATTTATAGGTAGGTAGGTAGGTACTTATCGATCTTTGGCAAATTAAATACGTAGGTAAGTAGGTATATACCTACTTAGTACTTACTTAGGTGGGTTGTCCCTACCTACCTAGGTAGGCACTCAAATGAATAGGTACCTACGCAATACCTACATACCTATATAAAAAAATATATCAGGTTTCACAGGTGTAGGTATCTACCTACCTCGGAGGAATACCTCTAAATCCCTATACTTATGGCATTTTCACGCAAAAAGATTTTCCAGTGCAATGTAGTTCGTAATTTCACGGAATTGTTGAGACCAGTGTGGCTAAGTGGTAGGGTGTCCGCCTTCGTCGCCGAAGGTTGCGAGTTTGAATTTCTGCCAATGATAGTTTATGTTTAGGTACCTACCTACTTTTTCTTTTTAATTTTTCTCTATTCGCACCCGAGCAGAGCTCGGTTATTAATAAATTATTGTACCTAGGTATTATACCACTCGATTGTGTAAAAATAAAACGTTTTTATTTGGTGTAACCTATAGGTAGTATTTAATTCCCAACTCCTACAACCTTAAGATTAGTAGTGTTGTTGTGATGACGCTGCACAAGAAAGCAATTACTTATCGATAGGTACTTATTCCAATTATAACAAGTTAAAAAGCTAAAAAGGCCGTTAAAACTGAATCATAACGATTCGTATTACGTTTTGTTCTTGTCACTCTCATGTCTATGAAAAGAGACGCCATATAATGCAATTCAGATTATGATTCTACTTTAACGGCCTTTTAGCCCCGCAGATTAACAAGACGTGAACGTAACTATTCGAATAGTTGAGACCTAAAAACAAGAGTTGCTTGAACATGTTAATTCGTACAAAATTTTATTCTAGAGTTTTCTGTGTTCAATGTATCCGATAGTGTACCATCTCATAGTAATTTCCATTTTAAAAATCAGAATCTGTGCTTCGATCGCCAGGTATGCACGAGTTTACTATTCTATCCGTGACTATAGTAAAGTATCTCAATTGTATGGAATTCAGTGCAGCGCCTCTAGCGGTAACTTGACTAAGTTCAGTCCATACAATTGTCCATACTTTACTATAGTCAAGGATAGAATAGTAAACTCATGCATCATGCATATTGGCGATCGAGGCACAGAAATGTTGTGGCAAAACTCTTGTAGAGCTCACATTGAGATAATACATCTTTTGGCACTATAGAACACCATGAGATATAGAGAACCAACGTTTTTATAATTAAGATAGATGTAGATAATAAATTAGAATAATAAATTAGATAGTTGAACCAAAATAATTGGATTTCAAGCACAGTGTCTTCACAACATTACAATGAGAAATTTTGAGACTGCACATCAATAAAGAGTTTACACATTTTGTATGTACCTACCTAAATTAATAGTAGGTAACGAACACTATATTTACTTTACAATGTCAAGAAACCGCTTTATTTTTTCAGCCCCTTTAATAGACGGATTTTGCTTATGAATGAAAATTGTTTACAAAACTTTTAAGATAGGTAATCAAATGAAGCGAAAAAATATTTCAAGAGTCATATTCGACTAGGTAATTTAAATGAATAAACACACTTACAAAAATGTTTAAAGTTTAAGCATTCTTCGATTTTCGTAGAGTTTTTTATCTTAGTTAAGACTTTAAACTAAGATAAAAACTCTAAATTGTATTTATCTAAATAATTAGAGAAAAATTATAACAATACCTATACCTAGGTACACAATAGCTTCAATTTTTTCTTTCTTCTTTGTGTTATAATTTGTCCATTCTTTCTATTTGGTAGATATCTTGTTATCTTTAGTGTTAAATAATTTGTTGATAATAATAAAATTAATCATGCAATATGTTGGAACATTTAAATGGTAAATAGTTGTTATACTTTTAGTCAAGTAGGTATATTAATTTAAGGACTGTTGATTTTCCAGGGAAACAAAAATAAAATAAATTAAGTAAATAACAATTTAGTTGTAAGTTCTGCATTATTGAAATAATAATCTAATTGCATTATTGATAATAATAATGGAACAAGTTTTTTTGTTAAAAAATTATATTTCAAATAACGCGAGCCTAAATACGGGGTTACAGGTTCTTCACGGAGGCGATCCGTGGTACAGCTCCTAACTTCATCATCAGATCAGCTCGCTTTCAACATAAGGGGGCGTCCATTAATTACGTGAGGCGATTTTCGACCCCCCCCCCCCCTGGGTATAGGGGAACCCCCTCTCCCACCCCCTAATCTCAAGTGAGATGGAATATTAAACAAAAAAATTCTTAAATAGGTAGTAAGTAGGTACCTACTCAAATTCATAAATGAATATTCATTCTAAATAGTTACGTGATACTTGCAAAGACTCCACGTGACTGGGTGAGATTTGACTCGACCCCCTCCCCCCCTAAACGCCTCACGTTATTAAGTGACGCCCCCTATTGCATTGTCACCGGATATCTATTAGCGTGCGAAATTTCCATCTCAATCGGTTGAGGATAACTGCTTTAAAAATTCAGTTGCAAGATACCAACAAAGATACACAATTAGAAAAATAAAAATAAAGCTTGTTTAAACCCAATCTTATGTCAATTAAAAAAATGATCACATAAAAACACTTTTTTTATTTTTATTTTTAAATGCATTTACATCATTCATAATTAGTAAAGTCACTAGTAATCATCTAATAATTCAGAAAACAGCAAAAGTTGTTTTTCTCTGCACAAGGATTCACGTCAAGCAAAAGTCATCTCTTTTGCACATCTATTAGATTCAAAATTGATAAATGATAACATTAAGATTCACATCTATTACACAAAATATAATAGGTAAGTATAAGTATGAATATACATAATAGTTTAACTTACATGAAACGATTAGAAAATTATCATTTTACACAAATCTTAGAAAAATTTGAACCAGGTATATAGCCGCTTATGTATGCTTAAGTGCTTCATAATGTAAAGCAATTTTAGTTATTTATTACTATAATGTATTTGTACTGTAACAATCAAATAGCCAAATATTAAATGGTATGTGTGTAAGTTAAACCAACACAGTGATACAATGGAAATTCATCGTTACATTAGATAAACGGATTTAAACCGAATTAGGGTTCCAAGCGTTTGTAGCCAAAACACTGATTATTCAGACTCATACTTTCAAATACTTTGGCACACTTTTTTATTATCACTTATTATTTATATCGTAAATTTATTAAATAATGACGTATCATTTATCAAAATCAGTTGAGCCGTTGAGTAGAATTACGACTTAAGGACATCATACAAACAAACTTACATACATACACATAACCCTCCTTTTGGGCTTCGCCGCAGTCGGGTAAAAGGTAATAAAGCGATAAAATCCTGTGCCAAAGTATTTAAAAATATAGTTGTGATCGCAAAAGTTAAAGAAAAACTAATCAGATTCAGTAGGCCTACTCTCAAAACTAAAAACGATACAATTATATCGTCACAGAATAAATAATAGTACTACATACAGAAGGCTCACTTCACGAAAAAAATTATAAAAATAGCGACTCTTGCGTCGACGTAACAAAGTGCAATTCAGCTCGCATAAGCGCTTAGTGCGATATTCCTAATCCCTAATCATTGCCTCTTTTTCTAACGTAACTCTGTCGCTGTCTGGCGCGGAAGGGTTGTTAGGTACGTTAGAAAGAGAGGCAATGTTTAGGTGAATATCACACTAAGCGCTTATGCGGGGTGAATTGCACTTTGTTGCGTCGCCGCAAGAGTAGCTATTTAAATATGCGCGACGCGGCTAGCTTGCGAGCCGAGTGGCGAGTTGGAACCCATAGTAATACGCCTGCCCGAAGAGGCGCGCGGCCGAATGTAGGTACCTTAACAGCATGGGACCCCCTGATATCGTGCTATTTATCTTAGTCCAGCTTAAATGTTGGTGGTAACTGAATTCGGAACATTTGACCAACATAAAGCTTTATGCTGCACTACGAAATTGGCACTATAATATCGTTTATAGGTTTGAGAGTAGACCCTACAGTACTTTGAAAATAATTGTCATAGTCAACTATGTCAAACTTCATCGTTTTAGATCAGAGTTGATTTACAATAAGTCTTTTGGAATGTGTTCGTTTTCATCTATTTTTTTGGTTTTTAATTTAATAGTATAACTAGTTCGTTTTAAATCTGATTCAATTATGTTCCTAACTGAGTTCTATAAAGTCACACATGTTTTATAACTAATTTTATAACATGTCTAACAGTAGTTATATAACATGTTATATAGCAATATGCAAAAATATATATTACATAACATGTTTAACAGTATCATCTGACCAACCGATTCACGAGTTTACAGTTGGAATGTTGCCACTTCTCGGAATGCATTCCGAATTCAGAAAGTGAAGTTTATTTCTGAAAATATTTTCCGAGGAAAATCATCGAATTGGATGATCTGAATCCGCACAATCAACATAATCAATACAACTGGTTCAAAAAGTTTGTAAGGTTATATCTTATTTTTCTTTACTAAATTCATTAACCTTTTTGATAAATCTGGTTTATAATCAATTACATAATATTATTCAATCTCTATTGAGCAATAATTTACTTTTCATAGATGATGCAAGTTGAATCTGTTTACTCACTTGATTTATTGAAATCAACACTATTGGTCGTCCGGCAACATTATTTTGGACTTTGACAATAGCTAGCTGTCAAATCGTGAATCGAATTATCGGACAGACTATACACATTGACAGGACATGTTATAACTAATTGTATAACATGTCAATAGTAGTTATAACAACATGTTATATAGCAATATACAAAAATATATATTACACAGCATATTTAACAGTAGTTATATAACACGCTATAATAGCAGTGCACAAAAATATATTACATAACATGTTTGTTGTATAATTAACCTAGTCGTTGATCACAACAGTTGCGTAACAAATCATAACCCGCGTGGAAAATCTTTACTGACGCATCTCAAAACACGGTGGGTGCCCATCAGGGCTTGTCTATTGTTATATCTTCTCTTGTATGAAGGGATGTGTGAGGCAGTGGTTCACAGACGCCCGTTTCGATGGATCGAGCATTAGCATGCGTTCGAGTAAGTCCTTCAGTTGTCCGATTTTCTTCGCTTCTGGAGGGGGAAGTCTGTGGTGGGGGGGCGCTAATTCGGTCTGAAGATCGCGCGTTTGTCTTATACTGGAGAGGACGACTATCTTTTCCTGTATGAAGTGAAGATAATTTTGTCAGAATACTCTTTGGACCTTACATACAAAAGCCTCTCAACTTTGAACACTGGTTAAACAACGTCCTGTCTCTATTTGTTAGATAGTGACAAATAGAGACAGCGGGCCTTTAAAAGTCGCAATCGCAGAATAACAATAGGAATTGAACTATATTATGCCGTCTCTTTTCACTAAGTGAAAACTACGATAGCGACCTTTTTAAGCCCGTATTTAGCCACCATTGCCGCTATTAGCAAACTAACTGGTTTCGTCCCGATGTTTGCTTCACCGTTTCAGTTCAAGAATTGTGGCATTACGAGCTGAGCGCTTCCGTGCTTCGGAGGCACGTTAAATTCTCGGTCCCAGCTTTTAAGTCGTTAAGCCATGACGGGGGCCTTTAGGCGGCCTAAAAACTCCGTCACCAGAGTTGACCACTAGCTCATACGAACTTACTTTAAGTTCAAAAATATTTTTTGTTTGCACTCACCCGTTCTGTGACCCTATCCAACTCGTGATAAGTAAAGTTGCAGTTGGAGTCGAAATGCTGCTCCTTGAAGATTCCCTTCTTGATCATCTTATTAGGGAACTTTCCCTTTAGATCCATGAAGTATTTGAGCATTTCGTTATTAGACTTCCCGCTGAAGAGTATCCGGGCCGTGGATAGCTCGTATATGGTGCAGGCTACCGACCACATGTCGATGCCGTAGTCGTACGGCACGCCGAGAATAATCTCTGGGGCACGGTAGAACCTGAAAATGAACATGTTTTTAAATAACCAAGACCAATACTAATTTTGTAAAGAGGGTAATGAATAAAATAAATTTTGGACCGAGCGAGACTCCGTTTCAGCTTGGGCAAAAATTATGTCGTACTAGCGAAAGCCCGCGGCTTCGCCCGCTTGGACTACTATTTTTACTATATTTTTTATCCCACGGGGGTGACGGGGCCATAACTCCGTCACCAGAGTTGGCCACTTGCTCATACGAACTTACTTACGGGGACCATACATTTCTTAGGGATGAAAATTAGCCTGTGTTATTCCAGAATTTAAACTATCTACATTCCAAATTTCATCAAATCGGTGAAGTAGTAGTATGAAAAAACGCGGTAACAAATATTCACACACACACACACACACACACACACACACACACACACACACACACACACACACACACACACACACACACACACACACACACACACACACACACACACACACACGGACTTTCGCCTTTATAATATTAGTTTGGCATTTCTCAACCGATCTGGACGAAACTTGGTACCTACACAGTTTTCACGACTTCTTATAATTTTAATCTTTAATTTTTGTGATCTGGAACATTCGACAAGTCTCATTACCTGGACACAAGATACGGAGTGATCTCGTTATCGGAAACGTGAGAGGCGGAGCCGAAATCGCACAGCTTTAGCATCAACTTTGTCTCGTTCACCAGAATGTTGTCAGGTTTTATATCTGTAAAGAACAACCCATTTAAAATGAAATTAAATGATAAAAGCTTTATTGCAACACAATTAGATTAAGTAGGTGGTTGTAATAATAATACATTTAGGTACCAATATATCTAATGCTAGGGTGGAAAAGGCGGTCTTATCGCAAAAGGCGATTTATTCCAGACAACCACTACTAATCTAAAGTAGAACTAATTAGCATGCTGGGATATTTCCATTGACAAAAAAGTTGAGCAGTATGGGCGTTTTCCGCCCCTCGAACTAGTGAATAATTTAGCCAGGGACTACAGAAGTGATGGGCAGAGGGGGCCAAACGCCCCCTTCTAAAATCAAACAGGGGTGATACACCCCTTCCAATTTTACTAAGTTTCACTGTGCTATTTTTTAGGTGTCTCGAAGAAAGGGGTTGACCTAAGAAGTACTTGAAAAAAGCTGATGACCTTTAAACGGCTAACACTCTTGACAAAGACACCTTGCCAAAAAAAAAATTGAAATCGGTTCATCTGTTCAGGAGCTGTGGTGCAAACACACAACAACTTGCCCCCCCCCCCCCCCCTCTCCTTGGGCCATCGGCTGGCGACGGTTTTGATAACCGAGGTTAAAAATAAACATACCCGCATGTAAAATGCCGGTCTTCTTGAGTAGTTTGAGAGCCAGTAGCATCTGTTGCGTGTAGCTTCTAACCGCCTTGACATGGATGCCGCTATTCTTCCCATATTTCTTCAGCACTTCTCGCAGGTTCATTGAAAGTGGCTCTGGATAAGGAAAGTATAAATCAGAACTTTTGAAAACCTCGTTCGTACGAAAGTTAAAAAAGAGTTTCGTGAAACCTCAACATTGGCGAATTTAAAACTCAAATTTAACGCCTACCGCCCAGCGCTCAAAATTGAACATAGTTCGATAAAAAGCGTTGCGTTTTAAAAGCGCTGACGTGCTTATAAATACATAGAAAATGTTTAAATTCAACGATTTTTTTAACGGACTTTATTAAAACTCTCGTCCGAACGAGGTATTATTCTCATCGTGGAGGAGAAAAATCCAACCAATCAAATATCATAAAAATCAGTCAAGCCGTTCTTGAGTTAGAAATTATGTTACTAACCCGGACTTTGTTTTAAGATTAATAGGCTATTTGATTAGAAGACTTAGACTAGACTTTGAGAACATTACCATGAATTAGTTTTATTTAGAAAAATATTCGTGTGCGTGTGTGTGTATGAATGTAAGTTACCTAGGACCATGCAGAGATGCCGCTTATGGAAGAAGTGTCTGAAGAGACGCAGGCAGTGGAACTTGTCTTCAGGGTCAGCGTCGTTCAGTCTTTTCAGGATATCTAACTCTCGAAGACCGGTCTTGTGCCTGGGGAATCGTTGCAATACCAAAATAATCAAATTCAAAATATATGCTCTACTTAGTAAACATATATTTTACATTCATAGTGAGATTCGCGTTTAAAAATATTCCAAGATAAGCTAACTAAAAAATCCGCTCTTTAAGCAAGGATATGAACCCGCAACCACGTCTGACTTTGGCCGTGCTCTTGCCTTTGGAATAACGGTTCGATAATTATGCGAGAACATTATAGTGAAACATACAAACATACAAAGTATAATCGGCCAACTTGCCACAAAGATCTTAGCTCGCTTCGCTCGATTATCCAAACTGGTAAACTGTAGGCTCATTCTGTAAACTCACTTCGAACGTCGAAGAGCTGAATCCGCTGTGAGATTTCAAATTTGGTATTCGAAATTTGAATCTTACTACAAACACTTACAATACATTCTTGCGTATTTAGTAAGCTCGGTCACTTGAGTGAATTCGAAGTGAGTCTAGTACAGAATGCCTCTGCAGGTTGAGGCGTGATTGAAACAAAGGGTCTTACTTATGAAAGATGTTTAAAGTTGAACACTGGTTATACAACGTCCTGTCTGTATTTGTGGATAGTGACGAATAGAGACAGGACGTTGTTTAATCGGTGTTCAACTTTAAACATCTTTCATAAGTAAGGGGGAAATATATGTACAAACTTTCAGACTTATAATATTAGTAGGATATCACAGTCTACTCACATAATTTCATTGTTGCGTATAATTTTGACAGCGACATCGGTGTTGCCCCTAGCTTCATCGCGCGCCCGCACGACGTTTGAAAACACGCCTTGACCCGTGTATCCGTACACACTGTAACGGCTATCCAATGTCTCGCCGATACGCACTCTGAAACAGACATAAACATTAGCGGCATCCACACGTAAAGTTCGGAATGCGGGAAACAGCACGCGCCGTTGCATCCCTCGCTACGAAACGTACATGTATAGTCGTATTTCTAATTATACGCACTAAAATTGCCGGTCAAAATGTCATTTTTCATATATTTTTAGTTCGTACAATGAGCAATTCGACTATAGTCGTATTTTTAATTATACGCACTAAAATTTAAGAAAAAAATGACATTCTTCATATATTTTTAGTTCGTATCATTATGCTCATTAGCAATTCGACCATATATTATAGATACGCGCTGACAGTTCGATCTGCCATCAAAAAACTTTTAAAATTTATACCATTCCACGCGCCAGTCTAAACTGCGGTCGAAACTCCTGCGGGCTTAAAAAGGTCGCTATTGCAGAATCGCAATATGAAATTAACTATAATGACGTCTCTTTTCACTCTCAGTCAATGAAAAGAGATGGCAATAGTTCAATTCCTTTATTGCGATGCAATAGCGACCTTTTTAGACCTTCTGAAAATCAATTTAAAACCAAAACGCTAGTCGCTGGTGACAGTTTATTCATTTCATCTGGTCTTGTCATATTGATATGACACACTTAATTCCGTGATAGATTAAGAAAAAATCAATACCTGTAATAGCCATCGGCGTCGTCCCAGTTGTCGTTCAAAGAGGGGTTCTCAACCGCACTCTTCCTGTGCCGTCTTGACAACGTGTTCTGGAATTCATAATCACACTAATATTACAAATGCGAAAGTTTGGATGTTTGGATGTATGTTTGTTCCTCTATAACTCGACAACCACTGAACCGATTTGCCTGAAATTTAAAACACAGATAGATAATGACCCGGAATAAGATATAGGCTTTCTATCCGGGTTACACGCGAGCGAAGCTGCGGGCGGAATCTCGTATTAAAATAAATTAAATGAAGTGAGATCACGGCTGTGTAGGTACCCATGGTGCGATACGAATTCTCTTAGATCACTAGGCATTTAAATTATGATTCTTTGGTGTGGAGGTACTCAGAGGTACGACCAAATATAGATTTGGTGTTTGGCCATATTTGGCAGAAGTTAGCATTCCATACGTGACAGCTTGCAAGCCCATCGACGCTTTTAGAAAGCCACTGGTTTCCTTACAAAACTTACATCCATAGCCTCAAAGTTGTCTTGATCCGCGAACATATCCCATTCCCTCCTCTGTTCCTTGGGCAAGTCATCATCAGAATCGTTATTGCCTTTCATATCCTCCGACACCGCCTTCTCCAGCTCGATGGTATCGTCTATCTTGCTGTTGGTGCTCGATGTCTCCCGGGCAACCTCCATCTTAGTGTTAGAAGTTGGTGACGCGGTGCTACTAACTACATTATCTTGTTTCGAGGCATCATTTTTGGCGTTGGCTAGACTCTGAAATAAATACGTTTTTGTAAGTTTTCACAAAGGTAATTTTAAAAAATCTAAGTATTAAAAATTAAATGTTTTTTTTTTTCCTGCACTGCGATTCAGAACATCTCCTGAAGTATTCGGAAGCACATTCGATATACGACAGACGGATGGTCTTCCGATCGGAACGTAAAGCGCGATTCAGACTTACGCACGGATTGAACTTCGGCAATATTCGGAGTTTTCCGTCTGAGTCATTGATTTTGTAGTTTCATAGAACATTGATGATTTTATAGAGAAAGATGATTGATGATTTTACTGGCTGGAATCTCAAACGAGCTTCAAACCACGCATCCCAATTATCTATACAAATATATAAAGCGGAAGAGTTTGTTTGTTTGAACGCGCTAATCTCAGGAACTACCAGTTATTTCGGATATGGAAAATTCTTTCTGCATGTGATAGCTCTTGAGGAATTAGGCCAACGCTTAACATAGTTATTGAGCTCAAATGGGATTCTTTGATTTTTACACTGATCACTAGTGTTCGATATTAACTCGAACAAGGATGATAAGCTATTACTTGATGTACTCTTAAACCGGGATCAGACGGTTCACTCGGATGAAAGGTCACTCGAGTGATTGCTTCATTTTCCTTTCCTTCATGATCACACGTATAATACGGAATGATAAAGAAATGAACATTCATTTTCTATTCTTGTCTGTCATAGAATGAAGTTGTGCGTCTTGGATGGCCGACTCCGAGTGAAAGTTCATTTTCCTGTTCAGAAGGTTCATTTTGCTTTCATTCGGAGTGCGCGTGCATTTTCCTTTCATTCCAGAATGAACCGATCCGACAGTGTTGGATTGTTTCATTAGTGAATTCACTCATCATTTTTCCTTCATTTCAAGTTCAGACGCTTCATTCCTAGTGAAAGATGCCGAATGAAAGGCAAAAATGAACGCAAAATGAACCGTCTGATTTCGGCTTTACGATTTAACGTACCTTAACGAGTTTCTCCCTCTCCTTCCGCCTTCGCTCAATGATCTGCTCCTCAGTCTCCTCATCGTCGGATCCGTTCACCGATATGTCCAGTTCCTCGTCGCTCGAGCTCGGCACTATTTGGGCCACCTCATCCGAATACTGAAAACATTTTGAACAATTACAATAGGCAATATGCGTCTGATTCAAAAGCGGGTTAAATGTATTTTATTATGAACATTGTTGCTTTAGAGGTATGTGTGTGTAATTATTTTTTAATATTAAACCATTTTCGATTAGAAAATAAATTTTAAAAATTGCAAAAAATAGTAGGAATTTCAAAATACTTGAAAAGGATGTGAAAGGATGTGACGTCACGAGTTCATAAGAAAAGTCAAGGACGAGTCAGATATGACGATCCATAGATAAGTTTTTTTTTTAATTTTTACGATTCCTATACTCGAACTTATTGTTGTCACAGATTACTGTTGTACTTAGTATCAATTTGACGTCACACGTCAAAGTTCACAAATTGTTACTACAACAGTAATCTGTGACAACAATAATAATCGTGTTTCAGATGCGTGAAAATGTTGGTAAATTTCAAAAATTATTTTTGTTATAAAATTTTAGTATTTCGGCGCTGGAATTTTTATGACGGTTATTTGACGATATAACCTATCGTGTAAAACCATAAAAAAAATTGATGCATATTGCCTATTATACCAACATAAGAGTTTTTAAGTACACTAGGATACAGCTGTTCTATCTAACGAAGTCCGTTTGGTCTTAACACACACACAATTAAGACCAAACGGACTTCGTGAGATAGAACATCTGTACTAGGATATGGCTCGGTATAGTATCATCATCATCATCATCTCAGCCCATTTCCACCCACTGTTGGGTGGCCTTTTTACATTCTCTCCGATCCCTCGCGAGTCTCATTCATTGATTCCCAAACACGTTCATTCATTCCATCGGGCGTTGAGCGTCACGGGGCCACCATTCAGTTATTGCCTTTGTATATCTTCCGTGTCGTCCCTTCTAAGTATAATAAATAAAATATCTGTTTAGTTGGAACTTGATGGAGTCACAAAAATGTTATATTATCACAAACATTCTTGATATTAATTGAAGATTTGTCCAATATTATCTAGTAGTTTCCTTTGCGGTGATATAGAAGCTATTATTCTCAATAAACTAATCATGCACGTTTCTTTAACTTTCTCCGATATTTATATACCTTCATAATGATACAATTTATCGCGTAATTAATCTTGTTATTTAGGTGACCTTAGTATTTTATCTATCTAAATCATGTACTAAGTAAGAATAATAGATTTTGAAATCCAGATGAGCTCGCCTACATTCTAGAAATAGTTCTTATAACGAGTTTAGTTTTTCGCTACATTTTATAAATACCTTGCGGTCTCTACTGTCTCTGCTACTGCGTCGGTCTCGACCACGCTCGCGCGATCTTCTGTCGCGGTCGGAGTGTGACGGACGCGAGTCGCGGCGACGCTGTCGTGAACGCGACCGACGGGTGCCGCGGCCTCGTATCGCGCGCTCTGTCTCACGACGACCACCCCTCGCGACCTCTCTCCCTCGAGCTTCCCTTTCCCGCTCCCTCTCTCTTTCTCTATCCCGCTCCCGCTCCCGAATACGCTCGCGAGCTCGATCCCGCTCTCTATCCCGGGCCGCCGAGATCCTCTCTCGCTCTCTTTCTTCGATCTTTCTCCGCTCCCGCTCCTTCCTCTCCTTCATCTCGCGGTCGTCCAACCGTTTCTCCATCTCCTTTCTGTTCTCTCTGCGAATGATGTCGCGAAGATCTTCCTCGTGGCGGCGCGTCCTTTGTCTGTCTCTTTCGGAAGAGCGATCCTTGCTGCGCTTGTGTTTGGAAGTCCTGTGCTCTCGTTCCCGCTTAGACTTGTGCTGGGAGGAATGCGTGTCGTCGTCGAGACAGATGACCTCGCGGTCGCCGCTGTCTGTCCCGCTGCGCTCCGAGTGGCAGGCGAAAAGTCGCGCCTGCAACAGTTCCTTTTGCTTCATGAGCTCTTCTAGATTAAGGTCATCATCGACGGTGAGCTCGGGGCTGGCGCAATCTTCTTGATAGTTCTCTGTCTCAGAAGACGATATAATCTCCAGCGTATCATCTTCCTTGCTTTTATTATAAGACTTGGGTAAAGAGCCTGAGCCGTTCTTGGCTTTACTCTTCGCCTCCTTGTGTTTCTTGCACTGCTGCGATTTCCTGATGAGCTCGTCTACGTCGGAGAGGGAGGTTTCGCTTTCGGACACGGGGCTGCGACGTCTTTTCGTCTTCTTTGTCTTTTTCTTCTTCTTGTGCGCCTTCACGTCGTCGTCCTCGTGCTTGCGTTTCTTGGTTTTTTTGGACTTCTTTTTCTTTTTTTCTTGTTCGTAGACCTCATCACCGCTTGAATCTGAAGTTTCGTGCCTGCAAACATATATATAAACTGTGTACTTACAACGTTATTCGAAGGTCCTTGATCTCCGTCCTTTTCTTGGACAACATAATGAACAACTCTGTAATATTACACCAAAATGAATCGATGACCTGTTGCATAAACACCACTCAAGGGTTCAAACAAAGACCTAGGTCTTTGGGTTCAAAGGAATCTTAATCTCTACCTCGTGGTCAAATTCGGTGTATTTATTAATTCTATTGATATATTTATGTTGAAGCTCTGCATGCTTCATTTTATATGAAACAATGCAAAATTGTGATGGAAATCATGTTTCTTTTATCATTCATTACCAATAATTTTATTTATATACGTATTACATCGTCAAATCAGTCATCGTCAAATCTTTCAGTAGAAACTTGCATAGAACAGAGAAGCAGATAACCTTAATGTTTTTTTTTTTTTATTCTATATTTATATAAGGAACCTCGGGAACCTTAATGTTAGAAATAAGTTTGCATGTCTATGGTGTCATAGGATTCTAGTGCACTTTCGGCAAGAACCTTAAAGCTGGGAACAAATTATCGGACGCGGCTGACGGACGCGGCTGACAGCCGCGGCTGAATAGGTATCTGGATATAGAACGAACATAGAACTGTGCACTTTATCTGACGAAAGTCGCGGACGCGTCCTTGGACCTTCAGACGTCCGAAGGCAATCTGGCCCGCTGGGTGTTCGGACGGTGTGCACACTTAAGCTGGAAACAAACTATCGGACGCGGCTTACGGACGCGGCAGACAGCCGCGACTGAATAGGTATCTGGATATAGAACGAACATAGAACTGTGCACATTATCTGACGAAAGTCGCGGACGCGTCCTTGGACCTTCAGACGTCCGAAGGCAATCTGGCCCGCTGGGTGTTCGGACGGTGTGCATACTTATCAGTCGCGGCTGTCAGCCGCGTCCGTCAGCCGCGTCCGATAGTTTGTTTCCAGCTTTATCAGTCGCGGCTGTCAGCCGCGTCCGTCAGCCGCGTCCGATAATTTGTTCCCAGCTTAACTTTCGGTCACAGTTTTCATTTTTTATTTGGTCTTGCCTTGACTTTAAGAAAGTGGAAAAGATGTATGCCAAAAAGATAATTATTTACAATCTGGTTGGGACAGGTTGATTGGTCATTTTATAAATTGGAGAGTGCAACTTAACCCCAAGTCTATATGAGATCCTATTCGGTAATTTAACAATTGCAAGACTATTTTTCATTATTTTTACCTAAACCTTCAATATTACTGGGCATTTCTCCAGGGGGGCCAAAATTTAGGTTCCTCCAGATTATTCTTAAACTGTTCATTATTTTGTAAACAAAAGCTTAGATTTGAATGCCTAGATATATTACAAAAAAGGTATCGACAGTGAAATTTCATTTAAATTAGAAGGTAAAAAGATATTTACAAAAAACCTCCAAAAATAGCCATTTTCGACATGTGAAAATGACCTGCGCATAGGAGTTTCTCGTCATAAAATATTCATTTGTTTACTATGTTTAATTGTAATTACTGATATTTATAGATAACAAACTCTGTAATCTAATGCCAAGAAACAGTTTTAATTATTTGATTGGAATTCGATGGTAGATTTAATCAAAATCTTGTCACAAAATATGCATCATTACAGTCGCCAGTTTTTGTTTTCATCGTAATACGTAAACCGGAAGGCATTGAAAGATCGTGTTGAACATCAAATGTCGTGCCCTCCCGGACCAATCGGCCAGAGCACTTCACGGAGGCAAGACGCGTCGCATTTCGGAAAGGTGAGCTATTGAATATGATTCTCCAAGGTGTGACACTTTTTTCGTCATTCTGATTTATTACTATAACTATGAAATCAGTGCGTCAAATTTACATTATTTTTCGACTTAAGCTAAATTAAACATGCAGCTATTGATCACTAACATTTTTCTTTTGGTCTGCATTCGGAAATACAAGTTACGAATTGTTTTCTGAAGTTCGTCATTTTTCACAACCTCATTACAAGCAACAACGACAAAAACACGATGACGCGTGTTGCTAAAAATGATGATAACAATGATGATTGTTGCTAAGAATGATGATTTTTGGTTTAAAAAAATATAGAAACACTTACAAACACGTACAAAATGGTCAAAATGGCAGGTGGAGATTCGCCAACTCACAACTGGTTCCCCAAAACAGTTACTCGTGTGGCAAGAAGGGGGCAAAAATACGTGAGTTGCTAGAGGGTGGTCTGATGTATACGTACCGGGTTTTAAACGACGATCACGAGCTCCCTGAGGGTCCAGCTTCACTTCACTTCAGCGTGCCCCACTCATCACTTACGTAACACCTTCCAGCCCCCAAGCAATGCTCTAGCGACTCCACTCCGTCCGGCCGGTGAAGACAACACGGAGGTGGACTGTTTCTCGTCAGTGTCAATCAAGGCAAGCTGAGATGAGGAACAGTGACCTCCCCCTGGGAGCACACGGGTCCGCGGCGTTGCTACTCATTCGACACCTCGCCTCAAAGGTGCCCTGCGGGCTTATTGTTATTACTATTCCTTAATTTTGAGAAGATTTACTTTTATGTCTAATGATAGGAGGTATTAGGTAATTATATCTAAAAAAAACCTGTCAAGTGCGAGTTGAACTCGTGCGCCGAGGTTCCCGTAGATACCTACCCATTATACCGCCATAATAAGCTAGTCCTCTGAACTGTATGAGCACCCTTACAACTCAGAGGACTATCTTAATCGGTGTCAAGTATGTATGTATGGGGACACCATTTAATTTTCAACTTTTTTTATTTTTTGGATTTTTTCCTTTATTTCTGCTGTAAGACCTTGCTTTTTGCCGAATTTCGTGATTCTAGGTCAACAGAAACTACCATTTAGGTTTTTGACCCAAAACCTATAGGGTACTTCCGGTTGACCTAGAATTGTCAATTTTGGTGAAAAGCAAGGTTTTATAGCACAAATAAAGGAAAAATTCCGAAAAGTAAAAAAAGTTGAAAATTAAGGTACATTTTGGTACCTACAAGTATTCACGAAAGTCTAAATTTGCCCATATCTTTTTATCGTGTTAACTCAGGACCTTGATTTTTATACACCTAATAGGTACTATAGACCTCAGTATATAGTATTAATTTCAACTTGCTAGGTCTACCCGTTCCTGAGAAAATCGATGGTGACACATGGACAGACAGACAGACAGACGGACAAGAAAGTTATCTTATAAGGGTTCCTTTTTATTACCTTTTGAGGTACAGAACCCTAAAAGTAAGATTTTTTAAGGAATATTATAAAAATAGGCACCGATTTAAGAACATGGTGATTTTGTCAATCCTTACAAATCCTACTTATTTACATAACATAATACACTTAGCTAATTTTGAGAATATACACTTAGCTATTTTATACTTAGCTAATTTTAATCTATGCTGTTATGATCAGAAACATGTGTTTTTGATGGATTTATCATTTTTAGCAACACACCGTCATTCTTCTCTACAATTTAATCATTATTCTCACTTAGGGTCATTCCTAGCAACCGACAATTTTGATTATCTCCTAAAATATCAGTTAATTTGATGGATACCCCTCGTTAAATAACTTATTTTTAACATACAAATCATTCCAGCATCAAAGATTAGACCTAAACTAAAGGGATAAAAAGTGACTAAAAAATCGTCAAAAATAACAATTTGAGGAGAAATGCCCTACTATTAAAGTTCGAGCACATTATGCCGGGCCGCAGCGCAGCGCAAAATGCTTACCTAGCACATTAGCAGAGATCGGAATTGTGAAAATACCTAAAGTTTGCAGTGGGACATAATATGGAGCTGTTACAACCACTTAAGTTAAACCTGTTTTGGATTTAACCGGTTTAGTTTCGGTTTTTTTTGTTTTGCATGTTCCTTACCTTTGAAATACCGAACTATAAACATTTACAAGCTGCTAATACAGTTCTAAATTAATTTTTGTTTTGTACTTTTCCGGTTAAAATTCGGTTTTTTAGTCCCTTTAGCAGCTTGTAAATGTTTAGCAGCTTTAGCAGCTTGTAAATGTTTATAGTTCAGTGTTTCAAAGGTAAGGAACATGTAAAAAGAAACCGAAACTAAACCGGTAAAATCCAAAACCGGTTTAACTTAAGTGGTTGTAACAGCTCCATAATATGTCCCGCCCGCTGCAAACTTTAGGTGGGCATTTCTCCTCAAATTGTTATTTTTGACGATTTTTTAGTCACTTTTTATCCCTTTAGATTAGGTCTAATCTTTGATGCTGGAATGATTTGTATGTTAAAAATAAGTTATTTAACGAGGGGTATCCATCAAATTAACTGATATTTTAGGAGATAATCAAAATTGTCGGTTGCTAGGAATGACCCTAAGTGAGAAAAATGATTAAATTGTAGAGAAGAATGACGGTGTGTTGCTAAAAATGATAAATCCATCAAAAACACATGTTTCTGATCATAACAGCATAGATTAAAATTAGCTAAGTATAAAATAGCTAAGTGTATATTCTCAAAATTAGCTAAGTGTATTATGTTATGTAAATAAGTGGGATTTTTAAGGATTGACAAAATCACCATGTTCTTAAATCGATGCCTATTTTTATAATATTCCTTAAAAAATCTTACTTTTAGGGTTCTGTGCCTCAAAAGGTAATAAAAAGGAACCCTTATATGATAACTTTCTTGTCCGTCTGTCTGTCTGTCTGTCCATGTGTCACCATCGATTTTCTCAGGAACGGGTAGACCTAGCAAGTTGAAATTAATATTATATACTGAGGTCTATAGTACCTATTAGGTGTATAAAAATCAAGGTCCTGAGTTAACACGATAAAAAGATATGGGCAAATTTAGATTTTCGTGAATACTTGTAGGTACCAAAATGTACCTTAATTTTCAACTTTTTTTACTTTTCTGAATTTTTTCTTTATTTGTGCTGTTAAACCTTGCTTTTCACCAAAATTGTCAATTCTAGGTCAACCGGAAGTACCCTATAGGTTTTGGGTCAAAAACCTAAATGGTAGTTCCTGTTGACCTAGAATCACGAAATTCGGCAAAAAGCAAGGTCTTACAGCAGAAATAAAGGAAAAAATCCAAAAAATAAAAAAAGTTGAAAATTAAAAGGTGTCCCCATACATACATAGTTGACACCGATTAAGATAGTCCTCTGAGTTGTATGGGTGCTCATACAGTTCAGAAGACTAGCTTATTATGGCGGTATAATGGGTAGGTATCTACGGGAACCTCGGCGCACGAGTTCAACTCGCACTTGACAGGTTTTTTTTAGATATAATTACCTAATACCTCCTATCATTAGACATAAAAGTAAATCTTCTCAAAATTAAGGAATAGTAATAACAATAAGCCCGCAGGGCACCTTTGAGGCGAGGTGTCGAATGAGTAGCGACCCCGCGGACCCGTGTGCTCCCAGGGGGAGGCCACTGTTCCTCATCTCAGCTTGCCTTGATTGACACCGACGAGAAATAGTCCACCTCCGTGTTGTCTTCACCGGCCGGACGGAGTGGAGTCGCTAGAGCATTGCTCGGGGGCTGGAAGGTGTTACGTAAGTGATAAGTGGGGCACGCTGAAGTGAAGTGAAGCTGGACCCTCAGGGAGCTCGTGATCGTCGTTTAAAACCCGGTACGTATACATCAGACCACCCTCTAGCAACTCACGTATTTTTGCCCCCTTCTTGTCACACGAGTGACTGTTTTGGGGGAACCAGTTGTGAGTTGGCGAGTCTCCACCCGCCATTTTGACCATTTTGTACGTGTTTGTAATTGTTTCTATATTTTTTTAAACCAAAAATCATCATTCTTAGCAACAATCATCATTGTTATCATCATTTTTAGCAACACGCGTCATCGTGTTTTTGTCGTTGTTGCTTGTAATGAGGTTGTGAAAAATGACGAACTCCAGAAAACAATTCGTAACTTGTATTTCCGAATGCAGACCAAAAGAAAAATGTTAGTGATCAATAGCTGCATGTTTAATTTAGCTTAAGTCGAAAAATAATGTAAAGAATTTGGCCGGATCCTGCCCCAGAGCCGAATATCGAATTAGACTATGCGTCTGAATAATATTATTTAAATCAAATATCACAAAATTAACTGGTACATACAGAATACTTAGATATCTCGTGCCCTGTGGGAATATAATTATGTTATTTTATTAGTAACTTTAGTCACTTCCGGTACTACAGTCCGTAATGCCTCTCCAGACTCACGGCGAGAAGTTTCACCGAGACTTCTCGAAGAACAAACAAATAATCCACACTCTCAATTTTCTCACTCGTGATCTGTTTGAAATCCTTTGTCTCGGCCAAAAATAGGTACCGACACCGAAGCGCGAGAACAAGAAGGCGAGAAACTCCTCACATTCACGCTTCTCGGGTGTTGTCGGGGTTTCTTGCCGAGAGTCTGGAGGGGCTATTAGGTATCACAGAGAATATTTTTATCAGATAGACCTACCTTCTTTTTCGCTGTTGACATGACACTCAAATAGTAAACAAAACAGACGGACAAGAATTTGACAGATGTAAAAGGAATTTCGTTGAGTTTCAGTTGTGTGATTGTGTTGTGATGTGATTTATGAGGATTTATCATATATTATTTAAAATTACAAAAAGTACTGACGCCTTGGGATATAAAATGGAAGTGGGCTGGACATGTAGCCCGTCTACAAGATGGAAGATGGACTAGGAGAGTGACAAATTGGGAGGATCCAAGAGGTCGACGCTGCATAGGAAGACCATACGCTCGCTGGGACGACGACATCAAGAAAACTGCTGGACCAAACTGGCTCCGAGTAGCACAAGACAGGGACAGATGGCTGGCTTTGGAGGAGGCCTTCACCTTAGGGGTTCTCTAGTACCTACTTAGATTATAAGCATTAGTGATAAGAAAAAAATGTTAATTATAGAGAAATAAAAGGCTTTTTATTTTATTTATTTATATCATATTTTATTTTAGGTGGTAAGTACAGAATCACTGCACATGAGTGTAGATAATTTTATTGATGAAATTCCCAATTTTTCCTAAGTAGGTACTTTTCTTTTTTACTTTAAATTGTAGGTACTGGGAGCAGCTGTGTGCGTCAAGCTGCAACAGCCTCCTTCAGGCGATAGCCGACAGGCCTGACTTTCATCTTATTCAGTCTTGGGAGTCAAGGCATGCCATCTTGGCAACCTATACTTGCCATTGACTGTCCGGTTGTACCTACTTACCACTCAAATGTGCCACCGATTTTTGCCTACCTACTAGGTAATACTAACATAATATAAATGAATGATAATATTTTCATGTGAAAATTCCCGTGTGTTAAATAATATATTGATGAAAGTCTGAAATAAAGAATTTTTATTTTAATTTATTATTTTATTTATTTTCCATACCCTAGTTCACTTAAAATTCTGCCAGTCCATAATAATACTTACTAAATAATTATTTTTGGAGATTACACACAGCGCCATCTATCCCCAAAGTAAGCAAAGCTTTTACTATACGAACCTAAAAAATATAGTTTCCTAGGTTCATCCGTTCATGCTGGGCGTCACAGCCTGCTGCTTTAAATTAGATTATCTTTTAAATCCCACTTTAAAAAGGAAGAAGATGAATGGAGTCTCACTATAAAATAAAAAAACAAACCCAAAAATCCCAATTTGATCATGACGCAAGCATTCTTTCCTGTGGGCATCTGTGGGGCAAAATTGTTCTAGGAATCGGCCATGTCCTTTGACGCACTGATTTTATAGTTATATTAATAAATCAGAATGACGAAAAAAGTGTCACACCTTGCTCATAGCGCATAGCTCACCTTTCCGAAATGCGACGCGTCTTGCCTCCGTGAAGTGCTCTGGCCGATTGGTCCAGGAGGGCACGAAATTTGATGTTCAACACGATCTTTCAATGCCTTTCGGTTTACGAATTACGATGAAAACAAAAACTAGCGACTGTAATGATGCATATTTTGTGACAGGATTTTGATTAAATCTACCATCGAATTCCAATCAAATAATTAAAACTGTTTCTTGGCATTAGATTACAGAGTTTGTTATCTATAAATATCAGTAATTACAATTAAACATAGTAAACAAATGAATATTTTATGACGAGAAACTCCTATGCGCAGGTCATTTTCACATGTCGAAAATGGCTATTTTTGGAGGTTTTTTGTAAATATCTTTTTACCTTATAATTTAAATGAAATTTCACTGTCGATACCTTTTTTGTAATATATCTAGACATTCAAATCTAAGCTTTTGTTTACAAAATAATGAACAGTTTAAGAATAATCTTGAGGAACCTAAATTTTGGCCCCCCTGGAGAAATGCCCAGGTATTTTCACACACCCAATTCCGATCTCTGCACATTAGTGACGGGCCGGGTCGCAGTGCATTGACGGATTTCGAGAACAATGTACTGTCAGAATTTGCGTGCAACTGTACGTTATGGATAGCTCTGACAAAGAACTTTCTTTTTTCACATGCACACCAATCCGGTTGGTCCTGCTATAGCACACTGTTGACGGGGCGCAACGAGGCGGCGCGGGCAGCATCGCACGGACGCAAATCCGCCTCGCAATAATGCGAGCCGCTGCGGCCCGACACAGTGTGCGATAATTCATACATATTGTATTCAAGCGATTTGAGCGGATTTTTGCGCTCCGCCCCGGCACGCTGCGACCCGGCATAATTTGCTCGAACCTTTAGTAGTGTAGGTAGTGATGCAACGGAAGCAGCAACGGAAACACATCCGTTGCACTTCCTATTACTATTTGATACAAATCTTGATTATTACTCACTGTTTCCCCATTCTGAAGTGGATTGATGATTGTTATTCACAAGTTGATCTGCAAAAGAAATATTTCATTTTACACTTAACTTATGATAAACAAAATATAGATAAATGAAGATGAACATGTTAATACTCGTAGTTACAAGCCAACTCGAAATTACTCAGAAAAAACTCTGAAGTACTTATTATAAAACATTATTTGTATGTAAAACAATGATGACTGTCATTTAACATGGATAGTTCCAATGTTCCAATGTAAAGTACCTGGCGACCGAACTCTGCTCGTGTGAAAATAGAGAATACGAATTTTCCCAGATATGAGACAGTTCTATACAAAAACAAAAACGCAAAAGATTTACTAAAAAGAGACAAAAAAAAAACTGACCAAACGAAAACAAAAACTTGTAAAAGTTGAAGATTGTTGTTGTAAAAGGTGTGAGCTGGAATAGCATTCAAGTATACATAGATATCACAAAGCAAAGCTGTGGCGTGTCGCTAGTAGATTATCATACAGTTATGAGTATTAAGATTTCAAACAAACACATTCGCTTAGCCAGCAAAGACTGTTTATTAATGGCGAGCATTGATGTTATTCGCTAGTAGCACCTTTTATAGCACACCTTGTAGGTATGGTATCTACAACTAAGTACCTAGTCAAGTAGCCACGGTAAAGGTCATAAGAGAGCCTAAAACTCCATCACAAGTATCATACAAACTTATTTTTAGTTGTTCACATGCTTTTACAATATGTTTGTAATATGTGTGTGCAAATTGGGCCTTACTTATGAAAGATGTTTAAAGTTAAACACTGGTTAAACAATGTCCTGTCTTTATTTGTGGATAGTGACAGAGACAGGACCTTGTTTAACCAGTGTTCAACTTTAAACATGTTTCATAAGTACGGGGGATTATGTTTACAGTACAAGTCAAATTGAAACACATTCATTCAAACATATGCAAGATGTTGGCGTAGCTTCTTATGGTGTGATTACATGCTTCTGAGCAAACAGACATTCAATCAGTTCAGTGACCATGCAGTAGCTACTTCAATCTCATCTAAAAGACCGCACGCGACAAAAGTGTTTGTGCTTGCTTTGATTACCTGTGTTTGAATACCTGTCTCATTGAATGGCTCTTTGCTTGGAAGCGTGTAAACGCGACATTAGAGGTATTTGCTCACTTTTAATATATAAAGTGGCATGGGTTTATTATTTACTATACATAAAAGGGCAACACATGGGGATATTAGGGGAAGCCCAGCTTAGGAAGTGCATTAAGGTGACCGCATACCTAACCGCGCCGAACAAATCGACCTAAACGAGATTTAGAATTCTTTATATGAAATCGTATGAAACCTGCACACCTGCCCACGTCGAATCGTCCGATTCGACCAAATCTGGCAGTACCACGAGAATTCGGTGCGTATATGTATGCGCTCACCATTATACTCCTGTTTCATTTGCAATGCATGAGGAAATAATATTGAAAATAAGGGTTGGGGGACACATTGTACTTTTGCTGAGACTCAATGGTGGATTAAGGTTCTATAGTACAGTGTTCCGCAAAGGGTGTGCCGTGGCACACTGGTGTACCATGGCACACTGGTGTACCGTGGTCATTGGTGTCCTTGGAAAAATAAGGTTACCTATCTCAGTAAAGTTACTCCAAATTTGGATGCATATGCTCAACTAAACAAGCTCATCTATTAAAAAAAGACTTTCCAATTACTCAATGTAACTTGAACACAAAAAGTTTGCGGAACACTGCTCTAGTGAGTACATAAGAACTGAAAATCTATAAACTTACAGCAAGGTTTTTGAAACATTTCACTAAAGAACATATTATAAGCCATGAGAGTATTTTGGCTGATAATTACATGGTACCTAAGGAATATACCATACCATACAGTAGGGCCGGCGGATCTCGGCGTTCGTGAAGTTAGCCGTTTCGATGCGCAGTGCAACTTTTTCATACAAAATTTTCTACTGCGCAGCGCAAAGCCTGACTTCACGAACGCCGAGATCCGCCGGCCCAACTGTACATATCTATACTAATATAATAAAGCGGAGGACTTTGCTTATTTGTTTGTTTAGGTTGTACCTGTCCAATTTCAAAAATTATTTCTGTATTTGATGGCTAAACTCTTGAGGAAGGTTATAGGCTAGTTTTTATCATCATAGTAACTATTATACCATCACTACGAGGGAAACGCCGCGAGGGCGCTGCTAGTACCAATATAAAAAAATGTTGTTTGTTTGAACGCGCTTATCTCAGGAACTACCAGTCGGATTTGAAAAGTTCTTTCTGCATTTGTTAGTTAAACTCTTGAGGGAGGTTCTATGCTACTTTTTATCATCACTAACAGTATCCCATTGCTACGGGGGCAATGCCGCGAGGGCGCCGCTAGTTTAGAATAAAGTACTTCTCGCAATGCTGTGAAACGAAATGCCTGTACATCCTACCCCATTTTACAATAATTGCACACCAATCACTTTTTCGCAAGAAATGTGTAGACTCCTCAAATAATAAGAATTTTTAGTGAGTAAACAGCTTTGGGCATAGCACTATGAGTACATTATCAATCAATAGAGACTTCACTTTACATACCTCTCGCGTAAAACTAACGTGAATAATGTAGTTCAATTTGTTTCCAAGTATTTCACATTTCACGATCAATCACAAACACCGAAGATGGGGGAGGGAAAATCAGGGAAGAATCAAATGGCAAATGATGTTGAATTGAGGTAATGGCATGGCCACAGATCACAGAAAATCTACTCTTAGCGCCACAGATAAGGACACAATAGAAAAACCACACACACAAATGCTTCAAGCAAAATGGCATGCATGTGTGACATTGCATGGGTCCAACCATAGACAATGTGATGTGCAGTGCAAGGCGGGAAAATTGGATTTCACACTAAAATTCACTAGTAAGTCTGTGGAGTAAGTATTCTGTGGTATTTCTATGGTCTGTGGCCGTCTGTCAGTGCTGCCAATTTAGCGACTTTGTCGCTAGAAATAGCGACTATTGCCCTAGTGTTAGCGACTTAAAATCAGTTTTAGCAACAAAATATATTTAGCGACATATCTAGCGACTTTTAGACTTCAACCTGCAAATCAAAACAGTTTTAAGGCAAGTAATGGAATGGAAAGGTGGGAAAGACAAAAAGTATCCTGAAAAAAATAATTAAATATGGTGAATTTTCATTAGGTGCATTATATATAAGAATAGACTGCCGTTGTAAATAAGTTAACATAACACTGGTTAAACAACGTCCTGTCTTTATTTGTGGATAGTGACAAAGAGAGACAGGACGTTGTTCAACCAGTGTTCAACTTTAAACATCTTTCATAAGTAAGAGGGTCAGTTTTTTGCGACTTTCTAGCGACTTTTCAGATTGAATCTAGCGACAACGATTTATTGGAGTTGGCAACACTGCTCAGTCGGCCTCGTTCCGAAATTTTTAGAAGTAAAATGTACATTTTTATTTTACCTATCGAAAAAGCTTGTGAATAAATCTTGAATTCGCAAAGTAAAGTACTTACATACTTTTGATCGATTACAATTAGACAAGACAGGTAGATCAAATTGCACAAAGAAAAAAGAGTATTATTTTATCAATTCGACTTCGAGATTTTGTTGATTGTTTTTGACTTTGCAGAATCCCTTTCTAAATTCTGCGCTAAGCCTGCATTTTGATATTAACAATGAAAACAATCAATATGAAGAGTACCCATGCTACAAACAAAATGTATCGAAAAAAATGCATACAGTTCGAAAAACTTGTGAAAATGATGGCAGTGGTGAGTATTTGACTTCCTCCGGCGGCGTCCAACTTATACAAAGTTATCTTCTAAAACGTTGTAGTCAGACTAAGTTCTTAAGCTCAATTACCATTGAAATTGGAACCACTAAGGGGCCTTTCACTCTTCAGCGCGTCGCCGGTCGCGTCCGCGAGTTGACCATTCACAGCACAGAGAAATTCGAAAATTCAAAATTCTCTGTGCTGTGAATGGTCAACTTGCGAACGCGACCGGCGACACGCTGAAGAGTGAAACAAGCCTAAGGGATCTATCAGACAGTGCGGTCACGCGGTCAAGCGTTCAAGTGGTCAGTTTTGTGTTCTTTGTATTCTATTATTATTATTATTTAGTTATAGACGAGCAGCTCGTGCTGATGTGTGTATGTCACAGTGTTGAAATGTCCCAAGTTTACGATTACACTTGATTGTCTCGTATTGTTAACAGTTCGTTATCTCGCAACCAGTCGTCAAGTTTGTTATTACGTTACATAGATATACTCACACAGGAGGCATTCTGACCGCGGTGGCCAAGTAGAACAGCTACTTGACCAGTAGAGTAGGTCAGAATGCCAGTATCAGTATCAGAATCAGTAGAAATCAGTAGAACGCAGAACGCTTGACCGTGTGACCACTCTCTGTCTGATAGGTCCCTAAACATAACCATACCTATAGGCCAACTACTACTGGCCTGTTAGTATAGGTAGGTTATTATTGTGCTTTTTTTTCAAATCCTTGAATAAATACACATATAGTCACCTTTCACTGAAGCGTTGTCAAAGATCACAGATATCCACTTACAATGATCCTGTCACACATCTTTTGCCTCATTTACTCTCACTAGATTCCTCATACACACTTATTATTGTTATTTAATTATAGACAAGCACCATCTAACTTTTGTGGGTGCCCCAGTTCCAAAAAGTCTTCTACTTTATAGGTACTATTCTTCGACTAGCCAGGTTAGAGAAACTAGCGATGTCCGAGGTCGGCTGATGTAATCACCATCCACAACTCCCCCTCCCATCAAAAATAAGCAAACACTCCCCTTTGGTGCTCCTTACCAGTTTTTTAACATTTGCCCTGACCTTTTTCCAAAATGGTATGAATAAATAAGAGTTGAAATTTCAGTACAATGCAAGTCAAAACGATAGAGCTGCGACCATCAATCAAGAGGTTAACAAAGTGCTAGCAGAGAGAACATTCCTACTGAAGAAACTCGCTGAATGTAATGTCATGGTAGAGCCAACCCAGTTGTATTACAAGGGCAAGTGCGAAGCTAAGTTTTATAAAGATTGTTGTAAGGAGCGAACAAGCAAAAAGAAGAGTTCAAAAAAGTCGCAATAAGTAACCTAGCTATAATTATCAAGCTTTAGTATGTGTCAACTTACCGTACAATGAGCATGGCATTATTTGTAAGTACTTACTGGTTGATTTACCTGACAACTTATTTTTATTGAGTCACTTTCTTGTTGTTCCATCTGTGATTCCAGGTAGAACCTTGTTACTCAAATTTGGAGGACTTCCCGATTAGCTATATTTCAGGGTAGATCACAACTCAATGACAAATAGGTACATTCTAAAAAAATATGATTTCTAAAAAGGGTACGAACATTTTTGTATGGAGCCTGGCATACCTACTGTCGGCCATTTTGAAAAAACCTCGATTTTCCTGCCAGTGATGAAACATGTGTCAATCGATAGGGGAAGTTATTACAAACAAAATATATTCAGTAATAAAATCTCGTAATCTTTATACTTTCAGAGATATTTGAGTTTGAAAATGTGAAAATTATAACTTGAAAATGCTAATTATGCTGCCAATAATAACCGGTGGGTATTTGAATATGTCTACTGTGACTGGGGATAAAATCGTGAGCCAATTTCGTTTATTTTTTAAATAATTTTTTTTTTTCTTTGAAATTATATTTTTGAACAAAGTTTATTTTATCATTTTGTGCTAAATAGTACCTAGGTAGAAAATGAATGATGAAATAAACTGTGTTCAAAAAATACAGGGTGAATTTTTGAGACGGGGCAGTAAGGGCACCTACCTTATCCGTTGTAGCTACAGGAAAACGTTCTTAGTAGATTATCCTTAACTTTTGAAGATATTTTGACCTGCATTCACAGATTTTGAAAAAAATGTACAGTCAGCGAGAAAATGGCCAGTTTACACAAAAACTTTTTTTGATGCCAATCGATCCTGTTTCACATAAGAATTAAAAGGCTCTATCGGACCAACTGAGGTTAGAGTACTAGAGAAGTCAGAAAACGCTAAAATGTATTTTTGAGACGGGTTAGTAAGGGCTACCTTAACCGTTGTAGCTACAGGATAGTCTCGTAAGAACTATCCTGTAGCTACAACGGTTAAGTTAAGGGAGTTAAGGATAGTCTCGTAAGAACGTTTTCCTGTAGCTACAACGGTTAAGGTAGCTGCCCTTACTGTTCCTTCTCAAAAATGCATTTTAACAATTTCTGACTTTTCTAGTACTCTAACCTCAGTTGGTCAGATAGAGTCTTGTAATCCTTATTTGAAACAGGATCGTTTGGCATCAAAAAAGTTTTTGTGTAGATTACCCATTTTTTTCGGTGACTGTACATTTGTCCCAAAATCTGTGAATGCAAGTCAAAATATCTTCAAAAGATAAGGATAGTCTCTTGAGAACGTTTTCCTGTAACTACAACGGTTAAGGTAGCCCTTACTACCCCGTCCCAAAAATACATTTTAGCGTTTTCTGACTTTTCTAGTACTCTAAACTCAGTTGGTCCGCTAGAGCCTTTTAATCCTTATGTGAAATTAGCGGCCTTTACACGGTAGAGTTTTTACCACGGATCTGGACTGTACAGATATCTGTACAGATAACCGCGGATAAAACTGTCAAAGGTTGGAATGGCGCGTGCTATTTCCCGCGGGCCAATCTCTGCGTGTAAATGCTGCTATAGGATCGATTGGCATCAAAAAAAGTTTTTGTGTAAACTGGCCATTTTCTCGCTGACTGTACATTTTTTTAAAAATCTGTGAATGCAGGTCGAAATATCTTCAAAAGTTAAGGATAGTCTCATAAGAACGTTTTCCTGTAGCTACAACAGTTAAGGTAGCTGCCCTTACTGCCACGTCTCAAAAATTCACCCTGTATACTTAAATTCAAAAAAAAAATTTTTACGCAAAAATTAAACGAAATTGGCTCACGATTTTATCCCCAGTCACAGTAGACATATTCAAATACCTACTGGTTATTATTGGCAGCATATGTAGCATTTTCAAGTTTTAATTTTTACATTTTCAAGCTCAAATATCTCGGAAAGTATAAAGATTACGAGATTTTATTACTGAATATGTTTTGTTTGTAATCACTTTCCCTATCGATTGACACATGTTTCATCACCTGCTGCAAGATCGAGGTTTTTTCAAAATGGCGGAAGAGTAAGTATGCCAAAATGTTCGTTCTTCTTTTTCATTGACATTTCAATTGTTATCCAATTTTAAAAATGTTTTGTTTGAAATTTGAATGTAGGCATTGCATTCTAAAAATTTTGTAAGCTAAAGGGCGCTACTCACACACCTGCCGCAGGGGCAATCTAGGTGGCAATCTAGGTGCGTGGCGGTTGTCGCGATATCGGGAGGATCTCTACTCCAGATATCGCGACAACCGCCACGCACCTAGATTGCCACCTAGATTGCCCCTGCGGCAGGTGTGTGAGTAGCGCCCATAAGAATAAGTTACTTCTGTTAAAATAATGAATTTTGTATAAAAATGTTGATACTGCTCAAAATTTCACCATGTGAAGTACCTTACCTAGCTGATTACCTTATAAACCACCAATTCACGTCTGTTGAATGTGGGGTACTGTTAACTAATTTAAGATCAATAATTGTTCATAAATTCATCTGAGTAGATTTAATTTATTAATATGTAAATTTATTTTAAAATTAATAAATAAATAAGGAAATTCATGTAAAGCATTTGTTGTATACTCTAATTTTTGTATTATAGGGTTGTCATATCCAGGGTGGGACTAAGCCAGAAGGGTGGCACAAGTCCGAGGCCTGAGCCTGGTTAAGGGTAGTTAAGGTTTGATGGGATATTATCGGAAAGTAATGAAATACACAAATTATTCATTGGGCGTTTTTCCACTTAACAACACAGCACGTCAATGCTATGCTAACTTAAACGACAATGACCCATCATGTACATACAATCAAGGCCATGAACAGGGAAAGTTACTAAGGTTCGAAATAAATAGACCATTTTTACGAATATACCTACTTTAATAGTGATTGAAAAGTTAATACATCGATAAAAAATAGTTTTCACGAAGATGGAGAGCTACTGACATTTAGGCAGAACAGTCACATGCAATACCTACTATTTTCCTAATTTCAAATGACCTGGTAAGGTTCAAAGACCATCAAAGGTTTCTATATACCACACCATTACACCTTACAAACTAACATCCCTATTTTTTTTACTAGGTATGTGATGATGAAAGTAGAAAGAATAACTTGCAGATTCAGTGTAAATAACTACCCAACCACTCCTTTTATGTAGACAGTCTGTAAGACTTGCCGACATTACACAAAGCTAAATTCAGTGCACTAACTGCTTGTTCATTCATAAATTAGTGCTCTGTCCCGCTCTTTGGCCTAAGAATTGCGTATTGTGCCTCCTACTCTTACGAGGCTTACTGTTAGCCTCAGAGTAAGAGTAGGATGCACAATACGCAATTCTAAGGCCAAAGAGCGAGACAGCGCACTAATTTATGAATGAGTTAGCACGCTGCATGCAGTGTTGTGTAATGTGGGCTTCAGTAGAAAAGTTCTTACTAGAAAATTATTGAATTACCTTAGGACCTAGGCTAGGTATAAAATTCTTTGAAAGATATATATATACCTAAATATACCAAATGCAATCAACTCTTACGCCTAGTCTTAGGAATCGACGCAATTAAATTGCCATCATTTAAAAAAAAAAAAAAAATATCAAGCTTAAGTGTGGGAGTTTGGACGTCATTTAAAAGTTAATATTTATGTGAAGAATATTTTTGACTTTATATGTACCTACTTATTGAAAGTGAGCGTAATCACACGAATATTATAAATGCGAAAGTTTGGGTGTTTGGATGTAGGTACCTATGTTTGCTCCTCTATAACTCGACAACCACTGAACCGATTTGGCTGAAATTTGAAATATAGATAAATAATAACCGGGAATAGGACATTGGCTACTTTTTATCCGGGTGCCGCGCGAGCGAAGCCGCGGGCGGAAGCTAGTATCAAATAAGGCAGTAGGTACTGTCGAGGAAAAAGTGAATACCGAAAACTGAAACACTAAAGTTGGTAGGTATTGAAATATTATATTTCTATTATATTATACCTATTATAATATTTCAATTAAGAGGATAGCCGGAGATGGACTCATGTTCAAACTGTACCAAGTAAAAAGTATAAGTAGGTACTTTATTGTTTCGTTGATTATGATTAAAAATATCAAGATGCTCAATTTCACATCAATTTTTGACTGTTGTCTGATATACCTGCGCGTTGTGTTTAAGTTTGTAAGTCGAAGTTATAAAAAAAAGCTAGTGTCTTTTTGGCCGAGCGAGCGAAGCGTCTCCGTTTCAGCTTGGACAAAAATGTTTTCGTATTGTCTGGATGTCCGTCCGGATGTCTGTTCTCCTCTACAAGTCGCATTTCGCAACCAATTCTCGTGAAATTCTGCGGGCAGGTTCGATAATATTATAGATTTTTTTGTCGTCGGGGACTTTTGATTGGATAGGTACTTCTTCGAAAAAGGGGGCTTCTGGATATATTCGCCTTATGAAATCAGATTTAAATGATTCTTTTTTTATTTGAAAGGTTGTAACTATTATCAGAATAACTCAAAATGCAGTAAATTGTTCACTTTTAAATTTCTTGAAGCTATGCAAACACAGACTCGCTTCATAGAGCCACTAGTAATAATATGTTGAACTTATCATCTTAAACGGTTGAAGATACTGCGTAATAAGATAGGTAGGTAATTTAAAAGCTTAGAAGGTACTCCGTTGAAAAAATACATAGGCACCTAAATCATAATGAGAAAATATACAAGTAAATAAATAGGTACACATAAACATGTAATATACAAAAATACACAATAAATACCAACAATTTAAAAGAAGGTAGGTAATACTTAAATTAAAACTACACTATAATCAACAGAGTCGTCAGAATAACCTTTTAAATTAAGGATCTTAATTGATTGGTAGATAGAATGGATCTTTTTGACAAAGTGGTCATATTTAAACTACCAAACGCTATTCGAATACCAACATTGCAGACTGTGAACTATGATTAGGTACACTTATAGGTAGATAAATTATAACAAAAATATAGTTGACTTCTAAATTATACTAGTTATGAGTTTAATGCAGGTAACTAGGTATTAAATAATTTCCTAAAAGTAATGTAGGTATGATTGTAATAAATATTTTATAATTAATTATAAATTAAATATATTATACCTAATTAACGTTGAATAACATAAATATTTTACGTTGTGATATCGATAAACTTTTCTCAGATACAACTACTGCTTTTCAGGGACATACAACCCTCTTTTCCAATATTAGACATACATAGACACTGAAATATATTGATTTTCTACGACAATTCAATGTAATAATGAATTATTATTATGTATATTATACAATAATATGCCATATTTATGTCAAGAAGAGATATTATATTCGTGTCATGTAAAAAGTACGCTGGAAGACAGTAGAGGGTTGTGTTTGGTCTCACGTTCGCGAATAGGTAACTCGTGCTCAAACAAACGACAAAACACAGCCCCTCTACTTTCTGCCACGTGACGCGAACTATACCTAGTGAAAATAATTTTTCAGAAGATCAGTAGGTAAGTGCTGCATAAAGTTATTAATAAATCCCACGACAATTAATACCACTAAAAGTAGTTTATAAATTACTGCATCGATCTCGAAACACCTAAATAATTATGGTAGAAGTGAAACCTCGAACCTCATCCCCGATTTGAAAAGACATTTCACTTTACCTACGTAACTCTCAGTTTTCAAGCCAATGCAAGCCAATTCTAAAATAAACTGACGGAAAATAAAGTCTCACTTTGGTCTATACCATATTACATAGATTAGATTAAAACTGCGCTGTGCATTCGCGTAATAAGTATAGACACTATAGCAGACACAATACATACATACAGTATTGAGCTCGGTCACTTAGTTTCCGCTTAGCCTATTAGTTTGAAGTCGGAATACCTAGCTAGGTCATGTTAGCGGGTATCAGTGCCACTTTAAAAACGGCTTACAGAGCTCTTTTAAATCACGTTATGACTGCACATGAGCTATCTGAAAATGCGTAAAAGGTTTTGTGCATGTCGCGAACTCAACATTAATCTACTGACATTACAACACGAGTCTTCTCGTTGTTGCACTTCCTCGTAATTGCTCTTCTTAACAGTTGCATGATATAAGAGTTAATACTGACCAGCGTGCTGTTCCCAAGTTTCTTTTCTACTTTTCTAAGGCTGTTTTGAATCCCAAAGTCGTCCCATCTTAGTTCTTTCTTTCGTCTTCCTTCCTGTCTACCTCTACCTTGCAAACAAAGTGTTACACTTTCAATTGCATCACAGTTCATTCTTCTATCTCAGAAGTTTCACTTCATTTAGTACTAAGCGTATAATATAGTATAAAATTAGCAATCGTTTAATAGATAAGATAGATACATAAATATATAAAAAGTTAAACGTAGATAACTTTAATCTTATCCTTATAAACCTTATTTATTTTTTTAAAATAAGTAGATCTATTCATAGATAGTAAAAGTAAACACAAGTAGATCATACGTATTATCATGATATCAACTCTTAGAAACACTAGCCCGCAAATACCCGCGGCTACGCTCGCGTACCTACTCAAAACTCTAATCGGTACCCTGATAAAGAGTAGAGTAGCCTGTGTGCTACACCTAGGTCACAGGTTTTCTTCAAAATGTTCACGATTCAAATAAACCTTTTCGCGGATTTGCGCGTACTTTGTAAACATAACAATACAGTCGTGTCGTTAAAAGGTTCTATTAGGTACATTATTCATATTATAAATTCTTAACTATGACGGTAGTAATGTAATAAATACTATCACTTCAATATAGTTCACCACGTCCGATTACACTGTCTTATCCATCCTAAACAGGGAATCAAAAAGAGTTCTATTTAATGTTGGGACTTACCTACAACAATAATTAGGTTAAATTGTACCATTTACACCTTCTGTATTTCTTTATTGGCCTCAGTAATAGTTTCATCGACTATTATTTCTACTGCTTCCTCAAATATTTGGTCACAGAGCTTTTCTACCATTTCATCATTTAACATCTTGATTTCATGACAAATTTCAGCATACAACATGTTGTATAGCTCTTCCAACAGCGTTGTATCATTGCTATCATCTTGATCATCCTCTTCTCCATCTTCCTGAGCTACCTCATTCACGTCATTCATTACATCACTGACATCTTCATCGACTTCTTCTATAAACTTGGCCTTCATTATGCCGTTTTCAAGTTCATATAGATACAAAATTAAATTTATTGCGTATTCTTCTCTAAGCTGCAATTTATTCTTCAATAATCTCTTCGTAAATGCGAATCTTTTTTACAACAGTAACTTCAGTCACATTCTGTACTTGTGTGTACTGAGGCTGAACGGTCTCCACGGGAGCTAGCAACACTGGCGTATCTTGAGGAGGTTCAAGCAGAACACACTCAACCCATTGCGGGGTGGCCTGTTGAAGTTCTGTGATTTGAGCCTCTTGTCCTACTTGTTGAATTTCAGTCCACTGATGCTTTACTCGCTCGACTCGTACTGATTCAACGCGTTGTAGTTGAGTCAGCTGACGTCGATGAGCAGCGTGGCGAAATTTAGAGCATTTACCTTCAACACGTCGGGGTGCGTTGCGACGCACCTCAGTGCATCTAGCTTCGGACCGTCGGACTTTGCACTCAGACCATCGAGGTTCAGCTCGAGTCTTAGCAGCTTTTTCTTCCATTAACATGCGCAATGAACGACGACGCAGAAGAGTATTGATTTCCTCGGAATCTTCCGTTTCTTCTCCCGCCAAGTTGAAAATTATATTTATTACGTGACGCTCAAGGGCTCTAAGTTCGTTCTTTCTTTTAATGTATTCAATATTCTGAGCAGGTACTTTGACTCCAGTTTTAATTTCTATTTCTTCGTCGCTGAGGTCTGACTAAAAAACAACATTTTTTTAAGTTAAAAAGTGATGTCGGTTTGTGGGGTGGTTTGGTTATTGCAAGTCTTTGGGTTATTGATAATGACGATAAATATTATAATTTATGTTTAAAAACTACATTTAAGCTCATTGAAGACATTGTCAGATTCGGATGTCGAGATACCTACCACTTGCATTTTATATTGAAGTCTCTTTCTTCCTCTGCTGGGCTCGACCGGGTGGTTGCCTGTCAGCGCCGCAGTTTTCAGAGTTCCATTCGTGGTCGCATTTCAACACGTAAAGGGTGATAGGAATAGTTGAGTCGCTATATTTAATAGTATGCGCGTTCTCCTTGGTCATACGCACATAAGTTACCAGCGCTCGCTGTCCAGTCACAATGCACTTGTTTTCATAACGTCTGTGCGAAACCAAGTCTGATTTCAGCTCGAGCTGTTTCATATACTTCGGCACCAATTTATGGCTGATCATCTCAAACTCCTAATTCACCCCGCATTTTGCAACTGCCGTCTGTAACAAACAATGCAACAATGCAAGTTGACAACGATAATCCATACCCATATTATAAATGTGAAAGTGTGTTTATTTGTTTGTTTATTTGTCCTGCTTTCACGTCAAAACAGAGCAAAGATTGACGTGATTTTTTGTGTGGAGATAGTTGGAGGGCTGGAGAGTACCATAGGCTGCTTTTTATCCGGATATCACGCGAGCGAAGCCGCGGGCAGCAGCTAGTACTTAATATGCAGGGCTGAACTCAATATCAAACTGTCTAGGTATCGTATTTTCTTATGATTGAGCGCCATTATTGTTGTACTTTCTTGTTAGTGCTATTTTAAGTTCTTAAAAAACGAATTGCAGAGTTTGCTTAAAAAGATTATTGTAAAAAACTTTACTTATTGCATATTTATAGCAACACTAAAACAAAAATCATATCTACTGAAGTTTTTACCACGACAGTACAGATCATTGAACCAATTCAGTAGGTAATTGAATCACGTAGGGTGGGTTGTCCAACTGTGAACCAGGCAGATGCAATGAGCCACCGCTATATTTCAAAATTGTGACATTGCCGTTCTTTACGAATACTGTCAACAGGAACGCATACGCATCCCTCACTCTCTCCCCAAATTGCAAGCAGCGCAAGCTTAAAACGTACGCCCAGTGATCGAATTTATAAAAATGTATCACAAAAGTCAGTTTTTTGTGTTGATTTCATTCTTTTTCTACATTTTTTGGGTGTTACCTACAGTTGTTTTTGCCTGTTACGTATGATTACACATACATAACGTTGTAAATTACACTATAGTTAGTTTGCTGTATCATAATTTACCAGGTGAAATTCTGAGGTTTGTTTTGTCAATGGGGTGTGTCCAGCAATGAGCCATGACATAGTGTCCTGCATTGAACCATAGTTATCACATATATTTTCCCAGTCCGAGCTGCACCTACCATTCATATACGTTGAGAAACTGAACCACCTACTTATTACAACTAGATTTGTATGATAACCTACTTATAATTAGTATTATGATAAAAAAACCATGTTGCTTGATGTCAATACATAGATTTTATTAAGACTAAGATACTCAAGCCTAAATATAATTAACAGTACCTCTAACAGCTTATATTTCATAGTTAGTAATAATTTTGCTGATAGGTAATAATACTAAAGTAAAAACATTGCCCTTCTCTTGGTAAATAGATGGTTCATTGCAGAATTCGGTCTGGTTCAATGCGTACCACCCGTGTTACGCAATGAACCAATTCTCATTTTTTGCTAAATCTGTATTTCTAAGAAATCTAAAGATTATATGAATAAACTAATAATGCACAATCTTAGCCAGATTAATCACCTTACTTCACGCCAAATCTTAGGTCCGTAAGTCAAAAAATGTAAAAGATATGGACGTTTGAATTTTACCTGGTTCATTGCTGGACAACCCACCCTATATAAGTGTGAGCACTGAATATTCATACACTTAACATTCACGAAAGTATTGAATCAGAGCACTATAAGTTAAACACTCATACATATTACAACAGAAATATTAAAACACACAATGCATTGAAATTTAGAACCAAAAAAACATTGAATTACAAGACAATGACTATCACTTTGAATCAAATACCTACCTAAACACAAAAAAATAAGCATCGAATAAGTCAATGCGTTCGCCTCGATTGACTTACGTATTGAATCACACAAGCAATAAATCGCTATGTACAAAACATTGCATTTACGAATCATGAAAATGATGTCAATGAAATAGTTGAACGCAATAATTTCGAACAAAGTCACTTTGCTTGAAGCTTGAAACTGTCTTAAAATCTATAGGACCACTTACACTAAATACGAATATCTGTGTGTTTCAGCATCATAATTTGAAGGTAAAATTAAGGAATCTGTTGCTCAGTCCGCACAAAGTAACTCAGCCGGTTTCGTTCCGCTACATTACGGCCGACTTTACTACCCACACCCTACGAATATGCGCGCGCATATTCGCCGACGTCCCGCAGATTACTGCGTGCGCTACTTTCCTTTGTTCGTAGAGGGTGGTTCCATTCCATCGATCGGGCAGCACCCAGCCTAGCCTAGCTTCCCAGCCAACAAAAGATACCTAGATATAGGTAACCTAATCTGTACTCTAGCTGGCTGCTGCCGCCCGCCCCGGCCGCTTTTCAAATAAAATGGCGCCGAATTTCATCCAGCGACCCAACTGTGATGCAATAGGAGATTATAGTTCTATAGGTACCTACCTATAATTTGTATAGAACTATAATCATTATTCTTAGTAAACATTGAGAATAGAATTGCGATGTTGAGCGAATCATGTTATGTACCTACCTACCTACCTTCCTGAAAGTAAGTTATTAGTAGTACGGTACTACTACCTACTAAGTGTTTTGAGTAGGTTGTACTTGGTTGTACCTAGGTACTAGTTAGTAATCTGTGGTACTAGTACTTACCTAACTAGATACCAAAACAGCTTTCTTTGAGAATAGTCGGCACTTAAAAAACATAATGTTATGAACCTGGTACTTACCTACTATTACATAGTTAGGCAATTCAATGCATGCCCTAATTTCCTAATTGAAGTCATAAAAAAACATTGGCAAATGCTTAGACAACCGGACAAGCCTACTATATCATATTGGGTAGGTAGGTACCTACGCTAGTTAGGTAATCATACCAATCAATGGTTAAAAAATATTTGAGTACCTAAGTACTTATGTAAGTACCTAGGTACTTATAAGTAGTTTATACCTAAGTAAAAGTAAAATCTGTTTCATATAAGCTTAGTAGGTAAAAGGTAGGTAAGTATTACGATTTAAGAAATGCTAGCTCATGAGGATAATCACTAACCTTCATAGGTCTGAGACCCGGAAGCGCAGTGAGATGCTCTCAGAGCTGCAGTCGAAGGCGAATTGAGGGGAGTATAATAAATCAACTACAAGGACAGACGCGCGCATCTCCACCCTGCAATTATTGATCGGCGCATAGTGCAGCAGGCCAATTCTACTACAGTTGGGCCGACGGATCTAGGCGTGCGTGAAGTCAGGCTTTTCGCTGCGCAGTAGAAAATTTTGTATGAAAAAGTTGCACTGCGCATCGAAACGGCTAATTTCACGATCGCCGAGATCCGCTGGCCGTACTGTAATTTACAACGTCTGTAGACGTAGGTAACAATAACTTTTGTTTTGTTATTTGTTTCGTTCAAAATAACAGACATTTGGTTGGAATTCGGAATAGTAGAATAGCTTTTTAAAAATTCGTTCTATTTCATCACCACAGATCCGTTGGTCATTATCTAGAGATAGAATAGGAAACAGACGAATCTAAGGTTAGTTGACGTTTGTGGTTGATAAATAGTTTGTTAGTTAGTAGAATCGGCACCCAGGACCTGGATGGAAATATCCATGACTGGCCCACCGTATCACCGACGATACCCCCCAGTGATACGGTGGGTAATTATTTTTACTTATGGTACCTACCTACTACCTACTTACCATACCACCATTGCTGGCTGAGACACGGATTACCACCGACCATAGGTATAGGTATTTTTTCTTGATAGCTATAGAATTAAAATAAAAGCCGTGTTGGCCGAGTAGGAGAGTGCTCGACTTTCGATTCGAAGGCCGTGAATTCGAATCCTGGTCGTGTTCATCAATGGATTTTTCGTTTCGATAAATTCACGACGGTGAAGGAAAACATCGTGAGGAAACCAGTTAACTTTCTAATAGCGACGATGGGCTTGCAACCTGTCACGTATGGAAATGCTATGTACCTACCTACCTACCAAAATTAAATACCTATGTAAGTATTTGGACGTGCCTCTGACCACCCCTTTATATACCTATCTTCAAAGATCTAGATTGCCTACTACGATCTAAGAAAACTGTCTGCCGCGCCTTGGAACTATTAATACCAGTCGTGATCATATTTCATTTTTTTTCGATAATTTTTCGGAAACCTGTAGGACCTACCTACGTAGTTAACCGAATAAGTATAAAAAAAAGACACGACATAATGTACCTATAGTCGTATTGCTCATTATACGGACTAAAAGTGAAGGAAAAAATGTCATTTTTCCTTCAATTTTGACATAAAACGTATCAAAACTAATCAAAATTGAAGGAAAAATGACATTTTTTCCTTCAATTTTAGTCCGTATAATGAGCAATACGACTATATTGCTTATGCATGCATGCCTGTAGTCTTTACCTTATAGCGCATTAGTTTTAGCGTTTATGAAAAAAAAACAAAAAAGAAAACATGACTTCTCAAATTCCCGCCCAAAAGTCCATATAGGTAGACGTATCAATAGAAACTTGAAATTCTGACTAAATGCACAAACCGTGCGAAGCCTCTTCCTAGTGCGAAGCCAAAATAAAGAAAAAAAAAAGTTCCTTGAGTGACTGTCAAAGTTTTGATCCATTTTACTGTTACTGTCATTGTCATCTTCCGTGTTGTCTTGTGTGTCTTCCCTTCCGCTCCGATAGGTCATTGATTGTATTGCGATAATTTTATTGCATTGGTTCCAAATAAATTCAGCTTTGTTTTGCGAAACTTACACTTACTTACACACAGAAGTGTTTAGAACCGCTTTGTGGTATTTACATGCGATCAGACTAGCTTCTGGTAATTATTTAACAAGAAATATTTGTTTTCTAACTCGAAATTAACTTTTTCTTCTGAAATTTCAGTTTCTTTGCCAATTACAATTATATAGGTACTTACTTATTTTTTCTGTAGCTCTTGTATACCATAGTTCATATAGTTCATATGATGATGTGTACCATAGTTCATATTTCTCCGTGCGTGCATTATTAGAAAAAAGTTAGGTTACCCTACCCAATCCATGGTAGGTAGTACCCTGAACAAAATAAGTAGTTTGATCCATTGGTAGCTATTGACTGACTAATCAAAAATACTTTATTCATTTTTACCTTTTTTATGTTTTACAGCAAGAATGGCTATGGCCAACATTGTGCGATTTAGCTGCGACGATGAAACAGGAGAAGTGACAACCTACGAAGTAAATGATGAAACTGGGGAACCATGCCTTAAAAATCATTCTCCGATACATCCTAACAATGTATACCCTGAACCAGCCCAGCTTAAGAGTACACCCTTTCCGAAGCACGGCTATATGTGTAAGACCAAGAAGTTCCAATCACTAAAAGCTAAAATACTTTCAGGATCTAATACAATAAGTCACCGCATGTTACTCTTGCCTACTCTGATGATCTGTCCTGCTGTATTGTGCGTACTACTTTCTATTCTAGAAGTGTATTTACACATTCGTTGTCACATAAAAAACAAACATCTAAAGGACCCTAATCTGTACTATCGCAGTCCATTTCATATAATATCAAGTATGTTTTGCGGAGTCTGTAGAGATATTGACTCTGCATCAAAAATTGGACAGTTACAAGACCAGAGGCGTGACCGATATGACTATTTCAGAGGTATTGCTATCTAATACTCTGCAAACCATTTTCGGTATTAATAATAATATACAGTATAGGTGGCTTCAGGTAAAAAGAACGCTGGAAGAAACTGGAGGTGGATGTTTGCACATGGGTACACTTGCGCACGAAAGTACTAGGCCTATTGTTTTTAAACTAGCGCTTTTCTATGGAAAACCATTTCGTAGATAAAAACTTTTGTGCGCGATGGTATTAATTTGCCTAATTTTGATTAATAGCTTACTGTGCAGCTTGACAGCCAGCTTTCTTTTTACATGACGCGAACTATAACTTGGTATGCTTAGGTATTCTAGTATGCGATGGTGTGGGTGATGGATAAGTATTAATAAAATAAGAAGGTACTAAACACTTCTGTAGATGATGATGATACCTTTATTCAAAGGCAAAACAATATTAGACACCCTGTTTAGTTCTAATTATCTATCAGTTTACAAAATACCTGTTAGTATGTTTAGATAATTTTTATTAGTTACTAATAATAATTGTGAAGTTATAATTTGTGATGGAATAGTTTTACATAAATTGTTGTATGAATAATATGTAGATACTTACACACATCAAAAAAAAATTACAATCAGTTTGAAAAAAATCAACTCATTAAATGTTTTTAATATTTCAACATAAAACTAATTGCCAAAACTTTTTTTGATGTGTGTATCTAAGAAATAAAGAAATATTGGTGGACATATCACTCAGCGCCATCTAGCCCCAAACTAAGCAAAGCTTGTACAATGGGAAACAGAAATCTGACATAAAACTGTATTTACAAAATACATTTTTATGTATTTTGTACTTAATACTTTATAACCAGACAGAACAAACATCTATGTTCATCACACAAATGTTTATCCTGGGTGGGAATCGAACCTACGGCGTAGAAAGCAGGGTTACTACCAACTAAGCTGAGAGGGCAGACCTAATAAGTGTATCAAATCATCAAATGTGATATTCTTAGATCGGACTGGTTTATCACTAAGAATCTCAAAGTACTATAGTTTTAAATTAGTTATATTTATTGTTGTGGTGGTTTTGTGTATACCTTATGTCTCTTGGGGTACTTTAGGTAAAATAAAAAAATACTTTACATACATAATTTTTATTTTCAAAATAATTTATAAACAAAGAAAATACCTAATAGCTTGTAGAAGTCAATCTCGAAACTTCAAATAAATGCAGACATTTCAGCAACAGATAAATCCAACAGAATAGATTGGACGCACGCGTTTGCGACTCGGTAGTGGATTTGCTAAACAGCAGTGTACACAAAAAATGGTAAAATAAATAATAATCGACGGATTTTAAAAATGTACTGACAATAAGACACTTCCTTATATCTCCTACAAAACATCGAAACACAAAATGAAGGGACATAAAGACAGGGACAGGGAAGAAACATAAAACATCAAAATTACTTAAAGAAGAACGTCGAGAATATAAAATGAATATCATGCATAGAAATACCTATTTTCGCATGCTATTGTTATAAATACTTTCGTAACAGAGTTAAATGACAGTAACTCTGAATTTAACTAGAGTTCATTCTTTAGACCACATTCCATCTGAAGATAGTAATAGATCCGAAAAAAAAAAACTTTACAATTTACAAACCATTGAAGTATTTTATATAACATCTGCTGTAGGTACCTAATATTACAAAATTTTGACAAATTTTATATTGTCGTTTCTCTCTTTTCACAACTTATAATCAGCATTTTGACTTGTGTATAAAATGTACTAACATAATTTTAATACAATTACATCATTTCAACGGTTTTTGATTAGTAGATAGGTAATATTCAGTACATAGTGTATCAGACATTTTTATTGAATGTATTAAAAATATATCTTGAGCTTGGCCCGCATCTAAAGTCTTGTGGTGCAATCTTAAATACTAACACCATTGACCATGATCCAAATCCTTAATAAATTAAGACGTTATCATTACCTACTTACTTACCTTCATAAAGTAATGAAAGGGAGTATGTTGAGTTGTAACCAAATATTGTATAAAATTCTTGTCAGTTATCTTGCCTGGGTCTAATTCGTTGGTGTGGTAGAGATATAGCCTCTGGATATAATAAAACCATTAAATAAATCATCATTTAGGCAACAGCATATTCAGGTGCACAAAGCAATAGATTTTATTTAAAATCCTTTACAAGGAGTGTTTTCATTATTTACAACTGCCAAAAATAGCAACATTTATAGGCGAATCATTTTGTCACATGTAACATGTCAAGTTATTGAGGCTCAGTTGAGTAAGGCTAATCGCACACTGACGCAGCTCGTAAAATATTACCTCGAAACATTCATCATTACAAAGTAGCAGTATCAGCGACCAGACAATTACGTAACTCTGTTACAATCAGTCAGTTGTTGCTAGCAGAAAATTCCACTAATTTACAGTTGTTTTGGTCATCAACGGTTTAAAAGAGATTGCATGGAAAAAGTTACAACAATAATTTTGTTCTTTCTATACCAAACTCATGTTAAAATAATATACCAAACTCTTTTTACACGATATAATTCGATTTCTAAGCAGATTTTCAATTGCATTGGCTACAATCTGATTCTCCGTCCATACGTACAAAAGAAGATCGCCAATTTTAGTTTTATTTTATTGCCTCTGCTGAACGAACTTGTGGTCAAGATGCCTTAAAAACTAGGATTGGTTTTGGCCAACTAGCATCCACATACCACCGATTTGATTGGGCACAATCGAGCCAATTCAATTGCCAATCTGATAAAATTTTGTCGTGTGGAAATCGTTTTCTAAAGGCTAAATTACACCGAGGCAATACAGTGCGGCATTGCGGCATGCCACAAGGCCGCATGCTACAGAATAAAAAATGTCGCACATTGTGGCAAGAACCGTGCGACATGGCAACGACATGGCGTCATGTGGCAGACTGGCCCAAGCACGATGTTGCCTCGGCGTAAAATAGGCTGCCGCATGCCACTAATGCCGCAAATATTTATATTTGTAGCATGCCACAAGATGCCACATGCCGCATGCGGCACTGTCGCACGTTGTTGATTCGGCGTAAACCAGCCAGGTCTGCATTATTAGCTTTATAGTCGACAGTATCAATGTGCGTTCAACCTAATTCGCTTAAAAATATTTGACGTGTGTTTATACATCGACTAGCACAAATTCAATAACATCAACTAATCATTTTATAGATTACACAAGATGCGAGACCTAGAATTGAATAAAGCACACTGTGAATACAATACGTCATGTATTACGCACATCTTGTGGCCCATAAAAAGTTTAAAAATTGCCCGCAATTTTTTGTCGTAATGAACATCTACGGTGTGTCTCATAAAGACCTGCAAGTCTAGAATACTTTTTATCTCTCTCATGTCAATTAAAAGATCTAGGAATAGATTTATTGATTTATTGGCAGTTTCAATTTTAGGTCAATTAAGATACAGTATATCTTTACCACTGGGAATATTCACATCTATGCAGAAACGAAGCCTCAATCAATCATTTACTCATTATCCGTATAGAATACTCAAAAATCGACAATTGACATGTTTGTTCTTTGACTCATTGTTCACAATGACAGTGGTTTAGAATTTATACGCTTTAATTTTATCGTATTTTTATATTGAGAGTACACGAACAAATGCAAAACAAATGGATAGACACAGATAAATAAAATTGTGGTGATAATAATAGTGTACAGTACAAGTATAAATGTTAAAATAAGTTTACAACTACATGTAATTTTGTTATGTCCGCAATAGAGATTTCCAACATCAAAATAATACGACATATTTTAAAACACTACCAAATTAACAAAAAATATATTTCAAATAATACAACAGGGAAGATGCAATATTTTTATTTTTGTTTTCATTTGAAAGAATTTTATGTAGAATAGACCACGGGTTTAATAAAAAAATTAAAGTTTACTATCAAAAATTTGTTTTGGAACACGAACGTAGTGAGGGCTAAATCCAGCTCCGGATCTGGATCCAGATCTAAATCCAAATCCAGCTATAGATCTAGATCCAGCTCCTGGTTCAGATCCAGATCCCGATCCGCACTGGCTCTTCCTTTATGTTTTTTTTTACAATTTGGACACTTTTTACATGTTAGACACAAATGATAAATTTATATCTGCATCTTCCCTATTAAAAGATGTTTAAAAATTAGGCCATGTACAGAAAGCATTCAGCCCACTTAGTTAAAATATGTGGGCGCTGGAAAGATAGATAACAAATGAATGAAAAAGAGATCTGTTTTGTCGCTGTGCTTTATGAATAAATCATAAATTATATTGTGTAAAAATAAAATACTATGATGAGTGAATAAAGCATCATAGACTCATCGTATTTCATTGTAAGTACACAGTGGTGTGTTTTGACATAAAAGATTTGAACAAACAAAACAATGAGATAGTTCAATGGTCTTCGAAGATTCAATCCCAAAATATTTGTTGAATATCACTAGACCAGTGTTTCCTAACCTTTTCAACCTTGTTACCCCTATGACAATGAAACAGATTTTACCCCCTTTTAACTTTCAACCTCCCCCCATCATTTAACTTCTTTTGATTACGAGTATTTCAGCGACAGCACAATGTTTTTGAGTAAAAGTTTATTTCGTTGAAGCTGAAAAGTATTTTATTCACCTACCTATTTTGTTTCAATTTATTCGTTAGGCAACAAATCTGTTAGAGTATAAAAAACAGTTTTTTGTCATAAAGATCTCATTTAATTCAATTACCCCCCCAAAAAAGCTATTTTACCCGCATGAGGGTAATTACCCACAGTTTTGGAACCACTGCACTAGACTAATCAAGTGCTGATAAACTGAACTGCGCATTTAGCTAAAATAAAAAAATATCACTTGGTACATCGCTAAATGCTTTAAAAAAACTAAGTATAAATAACAAAAATCTACGTTCCGTGTATCAGCACCCATACCTGTCCGATTTAGACGATAAATCATCGCTTGCAATACTAGTACGATATTTCTTTCTATATTAGCCTGATTTTTAGCCTTTTAACAGACAGCAGTATATACAATCTAATCCAACAAGCTGTTAACACTGTGTAATGCCTGGCATTATAAATGGTGTGGTGTACGGCAGATTTTATATTATACATGGTTGCCGCCGATTTTACGTGATATAGTGTGTAATAAAAACCCTATCCGATCCAAAAGGGGAATGTAAGGACCCCAATAACGATTTCCAAAAAATATCAAAATTGAATTATCGTGAATATATAAAAAGTTATGAGCAATTTTAATTGTCCGTTTTTGATCCAAATTACCTGTTTCTTTTAACTAAAGCGAAACTTTAACTTTAATATGGCAACCCCTTCATGTTTTTGACCATGTCCACTTTGATTTATAGCACTTCACACACAGCAGCTATAATGTAAAGATATACATTATAGCATGATACATCTCATTACATCTTTCCATAGCAATCGTCAGGAGACCACACACAACGAAAATATACATTTACATTTCGATACATCTAAGTACATCTCAATACATTTCCGTATATCTCTATTAGATACATTACATTACCTGTTGTGTGTGTGATACATTAAGATAATTTAAAGCTATACATCCCGGGATGTAATGTACATTGATATACATTATAGCTGCTGTGTGTGAAGCCCTTTAGATAGACATTTCAAGAATGGCCAATGGTGTTTTCTCATTTTACCAAATTGTATTTAATTATTTCGTCATAATTTTTGTAACATCCTTACTTATGAAAGATGTTTAAGTTGAACACTGGTTAAACAACGTCCTGTCTTTATTTGTGGATAGTGACGAATAGAGACAGGACGTTGTTTAACTAGTGTTCAACTTTAAACATCTTTCATAAGGGGGATTTATTTTACGAAAATCATCTAAATTGAACACCCTCACGGATTGGACAAGCTTTTTATTACACATTGTATAGACATCTCGGATTTTCGTTAATTACTTACAAGTTTTTGTAAACTTTTAGTTGATTTTAAGAACCGAATTTGAATGTGGTCGGCACCTGAGCTGGTACAGTGAAACTGTAACCTGTGAAACAACAATTTACACAATTATTCTACTAATATTATAAAGGCGAAAGTCCGTGTGTGTGTGAATGTTTGTTCCCACGTATCCCCATAACTACTAAACAATTTTTGATGAAACTTGGAATGTAGATAGTTTAGGTTCTGGAATAACACAAAGGCTACCTTTTATCCCGGGGAAATGTATAGTTCCGAATAAATAGTAGTACGCGCGGGCGAAGCCGCGGGTGTTCACTAGTTATTATGATTATATTATCGTCTTGTTGCAGTCACAGAATACTACAGAAGGCACACTCCGCATTTGGTATAATACAAGTTCATTGCCGGGCCCCCTTTTCAGTACAATCCGCAATAGAAGACAAAGAAAGTGTTACGCGTTAGAAAGGTGAGGCAATATTATGTATTCATCTCAGTAGGTAGGAAGCGCTTATGCGAGCTAAATTGAAGTTTGTTACATCGAAGCAAGAGTCTCTATTTAAATAAAATGTTTTCGCGACTATGAATTGCTCTGTGCTGCTGGGCAAAAGCACAAAATTAAAGGGGGACACAGTATCCATTCTATTCGTAGTATTATTATTATGTTCTGTGTCATAAGCAGAGATATTTAGGATAGATAGGTAGAATTATTTAGGATGAATGACCTCAAACGATAGGCTAGTATGGATATGCCTGCGGAATTCCGGTATTTTTTCCATAATTTCCTAAGTAGACATTACGTGGAGGTGTAAAGTGAGAAACGTATCAATATCATCATCATCCGCAGCCTAACTTAACGGAAACAAAACACTACATTTTTTTTTTATTTGACAGGTTAATAAAAACATTTTTACCTATACGTTTAACGGTCGCTTCCCTTAAAATTCCGCTGTAGTAGTTACTGAATTACTACTTTCATTAGGTAAATATCGGAACTTTCACGTAAAAAAGGCATATCCATGCTATGAAACCCTGATGCAAGTACGTAAAATCATTCTACCCACTCCGATCTCTGGTCATAAGGTAAGTAAAAGGTAAGTGGTCTGACCTCCTTGCTGTTCAATGAGTTTGCTGTCCTGTTGCGCTTTACGCTGGTCAGCCAGCACAAACACGGCGTTTAGTTTCTTCAATTGGTGCTCGTTCAGCGCGCCCGTCAAAGCGGTGTATAGCGCGGGCTCGCTAGCCGCTATTCCTGAGGTTACACAAACATTTACAAATATCAAACATTTACATCATCACTTTGAATGTATCAAGGTCTTTTGGACATTTAAGATCCTTAGATGTCTAAGGGTATGTCAGAGGTATGGTCAAAAGGTACATTTTGCAGAAGCTAGTATTCCATACGTGACAAGTTGCAAGCCCATCGCCGATTTTAGAAAGTTTATGATCTAGGACTATTATCATGTAACTTTTTGACTTTGGCAAACAAAATATGCCAGCAGATCTCTCACGTAGGCCGCGGCGTAAGTGAATCATTGCTTGGGACACTATTCAGTTACATGTTTTTTTTAACTATTTAGACTGTTTTTTAGACCAAACCTTGAAGCGTGTTCTTGAATTTGATATATTCGTCGACAGGGCAGTCCTTTTCTTCGAGCGGTGTGGTGTAGCATTCGATTGGCGCTTCGTCAGGAATGTAGTCGTCATCCTAAAGAAAAAACAGTTCAAATCAATACTAGCGTACACTTATTACTAAATGACTTATTATTAGCAAAACCAAAGACTGGAAAGGTTTAAGTTGACACACAAATTGAGGAGTAGCAGCGTGGCTTGCTTAGACGCCATGATGGAGGCCTTAAGCCTTAACAACATCGGTGCCACGGACCGCCCACTCTGCAGTGGATGTCTAAACGAAGAAGAATCAGCAGCCCACATAGTCCTGGAATGCGTGGGCGTAGCAGCACAACGGCAGCAAATCCTCAACAACCCGAGGTCCCTCCTCGAAGCCTGCGAAGACCCCAAGAAACTTCTGTGCTTCTGGGAGGAGCTAGGCTGGCTTCACAATTAGTGAGCCAGGTCATCCCCACGCATAAAGGACCACCTTTGAGTCTAAATGCGAAAAAGGGAGCTCCTATACATACATAATTCGAACCCCTTGATGAAAACCCCGGTAACTCTAAAAATCTACTTTTTCAGAAATGACAAAAAACTGATTGAGAAATATATGACAGACAATGAAAATGTAATATTATATTCATGAAGGTAAAATTTTTTCAAGCTTGTTAATAAACTAAACCTATACGGTGATACAAATGAGCTATTTGTCATTTGTATCACCGTATAGGTTTAGTTTATTTAGTTAAGGAATTCGAAAACGCAACTAACTCCATTTGGGCAAATTTTGAGTTACCGGGGTTTTCATCTAGAGGTGCGATATCTATTCTATGCTCGTGGGAAAAAGCTGTAAAGGGCTGAGTATTTACGTCGTCGGAGTCATCGTCCTGCTCGATCTTGGCGGTGACGGCGACGCCCTGCTCCCCACTGTTGCGCACCGCCATACGCGCCAGGTTCTCCAGATACTCGTTGGTCATCTCCTCGATGTCATCCTCGTCGCTCGATAGCACTTCTGTTGATTAGTAAAGTAGCTTTATTATTTGTTACTGTCAGTTTTGCGTTAGATAGAGCGGAGTGGAAGAAGTTGACGAGAAAAACAGACCCCACCATCAAATGGGAATAATAATGCTTAGGAGAGGGAGAAAGAGTATTCTGTCCTTTGTCCTGTTTTGTCAAATTCGTTGCGTTAAGACCTATGAGTGATAACATGCTCTGTTCACATGTTCTAACTATGTTCAAAACCTTCAGCCAAACTGTACAAAGATCGACACAATAAATATGTATATAAACATACCATCTTCATCCTCATCCTCGTCCTCATCTGTTGAGGAGTCTTCATCAGCCTCCGCTTGCGCCTCATAGGCCCGCTTGAGGCCGTCGAAGAGGACCAAACAGGCCGGCAGTAGACGCGGCATCACCTCGTCGATGACGGGCCGGGAGGGGCCCATTTCAAGCAGCGTGCAAATACCGAGGACGCACAGTTTGCGATCGTGGATGCTGTAGGAATAACTTTGTATGAGACTAGTTTCGGCCTAAATAAATAGCCTATGTTCATCCTGAAAGTTCATTCTAAATACTGATGTAAGATTTTTTTAAATCGGATTAGTACATACATACATAAACTCACGCCTGTATCCCATCATAGGGGTAGGCATAGACCACAGATCGCCACTTGCTATGATCCTGACACACTTCTTTCGCTTCATTCACTCTCATCACATTCTTCATGCAAGCTCGTCGGTTTAGGGTACTCTCGGATTAGTAATTTCGGAGATAACTCTTACATACTCTTTATAATCAGTAGGTACCCATATTATAAATGTGAAAGTGTGGTTATTTGTCTGTTTATTTGTCCTGCTTTCACGTTAAAACAGAGCGACGGATTGACGTGATTTTTTGTGTGGAGATTGTTGGAGGGCTGGAGAGTAACATAGCCTACTTTTTATCCGGGTACCACACGGGCAGCAGCTAGTATTATATAAGTAATAGATTGTGTCTGGTTATATGCCAATATAATGATGTAAAGTCACTTTTTATCACATCACAGTAATCCAACTTAGGCACGTGACGTACATAAACAGCGAGATGCGGTGCAGAAAAAGCGTGGAAACGATGAATGCAATTAAAGGTGGCCGCACGCATATCCAAACGCGACGTACGAATCGAATTTTAGAATTCTTTATATGAAATCATATGAAACCTAGCACACCTGCCCGCGCCGAATTGTTCGACCGAATCTGGCCGTACTACGAGAATTCGGCACGTTCGGCGCGGATTAAGGCTAAGTTCAGATGGCCAAATTTTGACGCGCATTTTCAAATCACGCGACTAGACATCCTGCGGGCTTAAAAAGGTCGCTATTACAGAATCGCATTATAGGAATTGAACTATTGCCATCTCTTTTCATTGACTGAGAGTGAAAAGAGACGGCATTATAGTTCACTTCATATCTTGATTCAGCTTTAGCGACCTTTTTAGGTCCGCTGGTCCAAATGAACAACCTAAAGCAAGTTTATGTCAGCTGGTTGCGAATGAAGATCCTGCAACAACTTAACTTACCCCATAAAGCAGTCGGTGTCGTGTATCCACTGTTTGATGAAGTGCTGGATAATAGACGCGTTGGGCACAGACTCCTGGAGTTTGTTCAGTATAGTGAACAGCAGGACGGGATTGCAGTACAGGATTGCTATCAGCACCTGATCATACAAAGTACGTAAATGTTAGTTTGTGTAGTACAGGATAGCTATTAGCACCTGATCATACAAAGTTGATGTTAGTTCATAAGCTAGGCTAGTGGATAACAAAGTCAAGTTAAAGATTATTTATTCAGTAAGATCATGTAGGTAGATCACTTTGACACGTAAATTGATGATTCATAATCATTTATTCAAAAGTTTTAGGCTACATAAAGGTCTTAAAGAAAATATTGCTCTACCAAAACCTACATAATACAATCCATCCATACCCATATTATAAATGTGAAAGTGTGTTTGTTTGTCCTGCTTTCACGTCAAAACAGAGAGACAGATCGACGTGATTTTTTGTGTGGAGATAGTTGGAGGGCTGGAGAGTGACATAGGCTACTTTTTATCCCGAAAAAATGCATGTTTCCCGTGAGATAAATAAGTAAAAGTGATTTCATCTGCAATCAGCTGTGTAGCCATAATCATCTCTGTTATAAGTACTGAGGAAACCCGCGGCTTAGTCAGCCCCACACGTATTGACCATGTCTTTCCTGTGGATATGGCCGGTTAAAGCTGAGAGGATGGTGTAGGTGCTGGGCAAGCCTACTCCATCTCAACATTGTCCCAGGCACTACAGTGTCCCGTTAAGTGTAGGCAAAGATTGCCTCCTGACACTGTATAAATCATCTAGTAAAAGATGTAAAGGCCTATGTATAAAGTACTGATCTGTTTTTCGTCGGGTTTGTTTTTAGGCGCCGTTCCATTGATTGGCACCATACTGTGGTGTTTGGCAAGGTCAGCTTCTCTCTGAGGTGATTGTCTAATAAACGAATGATTTCTTAGCGTTTACCGATTGAAGTAAACATACCTGTAGCAACATGGTCCTTAGTTCCGATGTCTTCACCTTGCGCGTGAGTCGATTGAGCACGAGCTCAACGATAGAAGGCAGACAGTTGTCGATCTTTCCAGAACATTGCAGGACAATCACTTCTAGAAGCTTCGCAGCGTACATTTCGGCTTCGTCCTCGTGCTCTGAACTCAACACCTGTAAATTTATTTGATTAATAAATATTGATGGTACTTATATAAATGGTAATAATAACTAATAAATATATATTGATGGACATTTTCACACAGATCTAGCCCCAAACTAAGCAAAGCTTGTACTATGGGAACCAGATAACTGATAGAATACTTATATATTTTTTGTAATTACATACTTCTACTTTTTATACTTTACATAATTGTTAAATTATAATAGCATTCGCAAGGCGCTTACGAGATATATAATTTTCGTTGTTATATTTTCATTATAGTTACTTCCATCTATTTATTGGCGGTAGAAATCAAGCTCAGAGGGCTTAATAAGGCCCTATATGCCGTCTCTTTTAATTGACTGAGAGTGAAAAGAGACGGCCTTTTTAAGCCTGCTGAACATTTTAACAACATGAATACTGAATAACGCTGAACCACTAATATTGCCACTTTTCGTTTTTATTAAGTATAAAGAGTAAATGACTCTACAAATTGATCTGATCACCATCAATGAATATTCAAAGTAAATAGGTAGGTCTGTTCATTTCGCTATTGTAAACAGTGTCAGTAGTCAGTACGATGTCTTTCGCATAATTTGATATTGTTGGATTTCAAGCGTTTTAAATATGCCAATAATACAGTATACATACACAGTAACATAAGTGAATGTATATTGGTTAGATAAGAATTTCATCACACTAATATTATAAATGCGTAAGTTAGGATGGATGGATGTTTGTTCCTCTATGACTCGACAACCACTGAACCGATTTGGCTGAAATTTAGAATATAGATAGACAATGACCGGGAATAGGGTATAGGCTACTTTTTATCCAGGTATCAAGCGAGCGAAGCCGCGGGCGGAAGCTAGTTTATTAATAAAATATCTTAATTACTACCCACTAACTAAACAAATGGGTTGGTCAAGAAAAACTAGTCTAATTTTTTTTGTTTTTATCAAAGTATTTTTGTGATATCAATGAATAAGCATTTTGATGATTGATTTTGAAATTGTAAAATGTATTATCTTTTATCATGCCCTCAAAAGTAAGAAATTGGAATACACAATCACAGAATCGAGTCGCAAAAACAAGTTGCATTGCATATAAAGAATTCGCAGAGCCATGCTATTGCAGAAGTATATCCTACTAAATTATAAAGGCGAAAGTCCGTGTGTGTGTGAATGTTTGTTGCCACGTATCTCCATAACTACTAAACTGATTTTGATGAAATTTGGAATGTAGATAGATAATAACCGGGAATAGGACATATGCTACTTTTTATCCCGAAAAATTGCACGGTTCCTGTGGAATAAAAAAATTAGTAGTCCACGCGGGCGAAGCCGCGGGCGTCCGCTAGTATTGTTATAATGCTGAATTTGACTTATCTTTTTTCTGATTAACATTATACAACAAAAGTGTAATAGGAACCTAGATAAATACTGCCTCCATCTAAATAATAACATAAATTGATTCAAATACGCTTAAATTTTAAATGATTTTGGTATTATTTTGGTTTTCTAAAAAACTTTGATTTTTTAAAAGTTGTTTTTCATACATTTTGATCTATTTGAAAACATATCCAAAAATCACAATAATCGAAGGAATCAAATAGTTTCAGTAACTTCTGGGTTAATATCCAAAAAATGAACTTACAGCTTTGATCATGTTGAAGATAGCTAATATGTGGTTCTCGTTGGACAGAAAGGCGTTGGTGTCGACTGTGATATAGTTGTGCAGCACCGGCATCATATCAGTAAAGTAATCGAAACCCTCCTTCTCAAAGACCTGGTAGAGCAGTTCGAGGACTTTCCACATGTCCTCCGATATGTTCTTGGCTGTCAAGTTACAGAGCAGTGACATTGCCTCTTCGTAGTACTCTGAAAGAAATCACACTAAAAGTAGGTAAGTTCGTATGAGCAAGTGGCCGGCTCTGGTGACTGAGTTTTTAGGCCGCCTAAAGGTCTCAGTCATGGCTTGACTTAAAAGCCGGGACCGATATTTAACGTGCCCTCCGAAGCACGGAAGCGCTTAGCTCGTAATGCCACTTTCGGTCACCCTTCCAAATTGTGACCGCGCAAAACGTTGCTTACGACTTGCAACTTAGCTTGCTTAGACGTTCTTGATTGATCATTGAAGTTAATGATCAATCAAGAACGTCTAAGCAAGCTACGCCACGAGCGCTGAAGCGTTCGTGGTTCATTTGAATGGACGTTTTTTAAAGGTGGATAAAACTCGGAATACATTACTGATTTGTCCATACTTAACAATCAATTTCAGTGTACATATCTAGTTTTTTTCCGTTCTTAGTTAATTTGAGAAGGGCATCTTACCAATGATATTGTGATGCAGGATATGTCCGACTACACGAAGCACGGTCTTCTCGATTTGCGCCATTATTTCCGGATTCTCTTCCATTGCTCCCAACACCGTCTCCAGGGTGTTGAGGAGTCCCATAGCTGTTATCGCCTTCTCATCTGTGCCTGCGTCTGTCTCTATCACCTTGCTGAATGTGGTAGCTAAGTGGTCGGTGATCTCGTAAGCCATTGGGAGCAACTGAGCAGTGTACAAAGGTACAATCTTCTGCAGGACGTTAGCGATGTTATCGTTTTCGGTCTCGCGGATAATTTCTAGCAGTTCTGTCGTGACTTCCTTGACTTGAGGCTCCAAGTAGCCGTGGACCTTTTCCTGAGAGGAGAGGAGCATTTGGATGGCGATAGCGGCTTCAACTTTCACTGGGAGTTCGGAGTCTCGGAGTAGAGCATTGATCGAGAGCTGGACAGCTTGAAGTAGGAGGTTGTCTGTTTTGAAGCGGATGCCGGCGAAGCATTGGAGTACCCAGCAAACGCGTGCACGCATATGTCCTAGTGGACTGTTGAACTCTGGGTAGACATATTGGTTGAGCAGAGAGCTGATTTCCTCTCTGTAGTTTTTCTTCTTCATGAGGATGTCGTGGAGAGTTCCGACCATGTGGAAGGCACCGTCGCGTTGCCTCGGGCCGTATTCCCCGTTCTGGCAAGTAAGCACTTGCATGCAGAGTTGCATGGTACGCTCCAGCATGTCTTTCCTCTTTTTACACGAGGAAATTAGGAGCGTTTGCGCCGCGATTATCGGCGAGACGAAGTCTTCGAATATATCTGGAAACATATTAAACACTTTATTTTATGCACATAAAGAGACGTGCCATTACTTTTCTATTGCTAAACGTAAACGGTCTAACGACAGTTCGCCCATGCATGAGTTCCATTGAAAACTTCCGACAATAAAGGCTCTTTGAAGGTGTCTTGGGGGCTAGCCAGAGGCTTCAATTACACCTTTCGATCGAAATTTAAAATACTATGTCACTGACTACACGACATCCTTCTAGCATCGATGTCCTCAGTACTACAGTTACCTTTAAACAGCTTCGTAAGTTACGTACCGAATTTAATTCGAATGTATTCGTGAGGATCCGTGTTCCACAGCTCCTCATCCGCCTCGGTATACGACAGCATGGGGAACAGCACGTCCTGGATGATCGCAAACATGTGCGGCTTCAGCAGCTTCCACGAGTGGGAATGGGTCACGCTGTGGACAGACAAAGATGTTACACTTCCGACTGGCAGTGGCTTGGATTGAGCTAGCTATAGATCGTTTCCAACGATCCGTAAGTGGCTCAACAGGTTCTTATTGTATTTTATAACTAACGGATGCCCGCGGCTACGCCCGCGTGGTCTACTACTTTTTTATCCCACGGGAAACATGCATTTTTCGGGATAAAAAGTAGCCTACTCTCTCCAGCCCTCCAACTATCTCCACACAAAAAATCACGTCAATCCGTCTCTCCGTTTTGACGTGAAAGCAGGACAAACAATCACACTTTCATATTTATAATATGGGTATGGATGTTATGTAAATATGTAGTAGTTTAGTTTCTGTAAATAAATATAGGTATGCTTCTTCAAAATCAATTTGGATCTGTCTGTTAGAGTCAAAACAAGCGATTTTGGAGCGCCATTGACCGAACGTTAATCGTGATGTCATTACGATTTCTGCGACACCTTCGCGGCTACGTTACATTGGTATCAGACCCAAGAACTGACCCGACATTTGCAGTCGAATCTTTTTTTTTTTTATTCAAAGTAAAGGGCTTTGTCGCAAATGCGATTATGCCGCCCTGGTTAGTTATAAATCAACTCACTTAAAATCTACTTATAGCTAACTTGTAAAGTATTCTAGCTGTGTCTGAAAGGGGCTCAGCTAGGACACTGTTACAGTATCCTATCATGAGCTAATCGCCTAGATCTAAAACCTTCATTGCGTACACACTCCATTAAAATATGATATACGTCATCAACGGCATTGCACCAATTACACAATCGAACCTTCAGACTTTCAAGATTTTTTGAGGATATCTAGCGGGAGTATAAAATAAATGTGCGAGTTTAGGCAAGAATTGGTTTAATTTTAGTAATTACTATAGGAATTACTATTGCATAGTTACTTTAGTTAAATTACGCCACAACTTATGAGTATATTCTTGTTATGTAAGTAGTTGAAATTACATGAGTATCAAAAAAGGGATATGCCTCAGGTTTTAGTAGTTTTTCAATTTACATTCAAGTTTTGGACAGCAGACAACGACCAACTGGTATATTTCCAGCTATTTTAAATTTTAAAGCATGAATCTATTTGTATTTGACGTTGTTCGTTGTGTTGGATTGGAGCGACAATATTTTGGTAACGATTGATATGCATGACTTCGATTTTATCTAAAAACTAGTAATAAATACTCTGTGTATTTATTACATAGTTTTTCACACAACTCTAGTACTTTTTAAATAGTATGAGTCTTTAATTTTAGTGAAGTAAATCAAATCTATATGAATAACAGCATATATGTAAATTAATTTAGTTTAGGGCACGTTAAATTGTCGGTCCCGGCTTTCATCGGAAGCCTTTAGGCGGCCTAACATGCTTATACAAACTTACTATACACCATAATAATATGGTACTTATAAGCTTTATTAGAGAGTGGACACACGTTTTCACAAGCGCGTTTTTGAGCTGCGCGTTCATATCGCGTTTGTATCGATACAAACGCGCGTTTGCAGCACGTTTGTATCCATACAAACGTGAACCGGGAGTGGGGCAATACGTTCGCATCGCGTTTGTATCGATACAAACGCGCTGCAAAAAACGCAGTGTGCCCACTCCCTGAGCACCGGCTGCAAAATTAGTTGCCATCTCATTTCATTGATCTAATTCTAAGTTGTCATCCCGTTACTTTAATTTGGTAATACAATGAGTTTTAAAATATTGAATGAGCGAATCTAAAATGATCTTTTATGCTATTTTCAGATATCATTGTATAGAGACAGATGTTTTTGGAGCGCGCAGGTTTATCGAACTTTGATGCAAATTGATTTAAAACATGTGTGCCATTTCTTATGTGAGTTATTCAGGTGAGAAATAACGGTTTATTTTTTTGGAAACCTCATGTAAAGATATTGTCTAGCTAGATAAAAATGATTTTTGTGATAATTTACAATGGTAGCGGCGAGCTGTCTAAAACTAGCCTAAAACTAGCCTTTTATATAATTTCGAGGATTTTGTTTAATTTTTATTTTAACAGGAAAGAAGTGCTGCTAAATAAATCGAAAGTGCCAATTATAGCCTTGGTATTATCGATCTAAATGCATTATTTATGCATATGGATTGATAGACCTAGAAAGATTGACGTCTGAAGGCGAAGGGCGAGATACTCTCTAGCATAATTTTCAACTCAACAGTGTTCAAATCAAAAATCAAGGTGAAAATTAAAAAAATGAATGTTAAGTACGCACTAAAATTGATAATTTGCGACATTAGAAATTCAAGTTTACTTTCCTGTGAGTAAAATACGATTTTGCACACTGGTTACTCGCAGCAAAGGGTGCCATTTCGAGCTGTTGAGGTGAAAATTATTCGACGTTTCTACCTAAAGCAAGCAAAAGGAAACCATTTGAATGGTAATTGATATTGGCTGCCAATAATTGGCACTTGAATGGTTTTCATAGGTAAATGTTGAGGGATAAGCCGCCACATATCTCACGATTCAGTAATGAGTACAGCATGCCATATTTTTGTGGTGATGATTATAAAATCTTCTCAAACTGAGACTTAAAAGTCTAAGATATGAGATAATGACTATCGAAATTATATAAATAGCGACACTTGATACGACGCAACAAAGTGAAATTCAGCTCTCATAAGCACTTAGTGCCTAGCGCGATATTCACCTAAACATTGCCGCTCTTTAACGCATAACTTTGTCACTGTCTGGCGCGAAGTGCCGCGGAAGGGTTGTCGACTTATCGCTTACGAGTAGATAGGTACGCGCGACGCGGTTAGCGTGCGAGACGAGAGGCAAGTGGGAACCCTATGCCATACGCCTACCCGAGTGATGATATTACTCATTGAGAAGTGTGTTACTGAATACAGTTTTAATTGTAGTTTTACCCTAAACTATAATACAACGAGAAGTCAGATCGATACTTTATAAATTATACCAGGCTTTGTTGAAACATTCCAAGTTCAGGCGGCCTTAAGGGAGTGTACACATTGCGTTTTCTGCAGCGCGTTTTTGAGCTGCGCGTTTGTATCGATACAAACGCGCGTTCGCAACGCGTTTTTTTCCATACAAAAGCGAACCGGGAGGGGGGCTGCGCGTTCGCATCGCGTTCTAATCGCGTTTGTATCGATACAAACGCGCTGCAAAAAACGCAATGTGTACACTCCCTAAATCTTCACTTAGCGGGTCACTAAGACGAAGTTGATTTTAGCAGGCGATAGAATGTAGTGAATGTATCTGTGTTTCAAGAGACGCGACTGAACATCGAGACTGTTATTAGTTTTATTTATTATACAATTGAGCAGAAACTACTTTTCCTGGATATGTTCGCAAATTCTAAGCCATTCAAGATCCTTTGGAATAGTCAAATTCTTCTTTAAGGCGCGTACAGATGTTGGGCCAGCCTAAGCCAGCTTCGCTTGGCCTCTCTATCGCTCTAGCCTTGCATCGAAGCGCCTTCTCGCTCGCACTCGCCTAAGCTGGCCTAAGCTGTCCCATCGTCTAGTTGCACCATTAGTAGTCAAGTAGTCAAGTCAAATCCTGAATGGCTTAGGATTTGTGAAAATGTCTGCCATGATTTCGGGATACAATCTTGATCCTGTTATAATTTGTTTTCCTTTCCTGACTTCGGCGATATGGTGCAGTCGGATTATGTAGATACGCAGGCTGCGCCATATTTTCCTCCAACTAGTTTTTCTCCTCATTACAGTTCTGTGCTAGCGTTTGAAGGTTGTTTGGATTCGTCTATGCTATGGTAATGGTATACCAAACATTGTAAGTTCGCAGAGCGACTTTAGAACGCTTAATTATTATCATGACTGTCTAGTACTGTCAACAAGCAAAAGTGCGTTTAAATCAAGATCTCAATCCCAAACAATGACTTCATTATTTGTCAAGAGGGATAGACTTGTTGAAATAAACATGAAATGATAATCAAGTCTGAATGGTCAATGCAGATGATACCATTGTGGTATAGAATTATTATGCTTACAAACTTGTATGTTCTGCTGATTTAAGTTCCGGGTCTTACGAGCCTTTGTATGTAAGAGACTTAACATAATCTCCCTTTTTGGTTAGGTGGGTTCGGCGTTTAAGATTTTTGTCTCCATTCCGCTCATCAGCCGTCATCTCAACATTTTTGTCTCTCTTACTCATACCATCACAGTCATTCACCATCATCTTTTCTTTGTTCTGCCTCTTCCGCTAATCATTCAAATCTAGTAGAGCTGTGACCTGACAAACATTGTCCTATACCAATTTCCCTCAAAATGCGAAAAAAATAGCAAATTGGTCCGGCCCTCTGGTGACGGATTTTTCTGTTCCTCTCATTGCTTTTATTATACGGATTATTTTTGTAAGGGACTGTCCCTCTACTTAAATTAAAATTCTGTTAAAATTGAGACACCGTTTAAACAATTGCCATCCTTTTTGTTAGATAGTGTCAAATAGAGACAGGGCGAATCTTGAGCATTATTTAACCAGTGCTCAAGTTTATAAGTAAGGCCTTGTATGTGAAAGTTGTGTTTAGATGGCTTACCAGACTGAAGAAAGGGTAGGCTCCGCTGGTAGTAGCGCCCTCCACGCCAAAAAACACTCACCTCATCTGCCGTCCGCTAGCTAAAGCGCCGTTAAGTGACATTTGGTCAAATTTCATTTTTAAATGCCATGTTATAAAGCTCAAAATTCTCTATCGATCGGTCTTGGAACTGGGTTCCTATCGTTTAGTTTTCGAATTAGAGATACTAAGAAAGCGGCAAGAGCGAAGCAATATAGTAAATAAGCAACGCGTTTATTAGCGATATCTCGAAAAATGGTTTTGTCACTTAACGGCGGTTTAGCTAGCGGACGGCAGTCATCTGATTATGGTCAACATGACTGATCGGACGATAATACCAAAAAAAAGATGACTTGCCTCTTTGACTGGCCTCTTAGCTCAGTTGGTAGTAGCTCTGCCTTCTGCGCTGTAGGGCGTGGGTTCGATTCCCACCCAGGACAAACATTTGTGTGATGAACAAGTGTGATGTATTTACAAATATACAAGTATTCTATCAGTTATCTGGTTCCCATAGTACAAGCTTTGCTTAGTTTGGGGCTTGATGGCGCTGTGTCAAATGTTCTGCAATATTTATTATTATTACTTACCAATGGTCGATGTAGCTGAGACTCTGTTGAAGCACACGTGGGGACACATACATCTTATTGCGGTACTGGTCCAAAATGCGGAACAGCACCTCCAGGATACCGCCCGTGAAGGTAGTCAGATACCATTCCGCGAATTGAGTGTACTCATCGCGCGCGTTTATCGGGCTTCCGTATCTGAGAACAAGATACAATAATACGGGAATTACTTACGTAAAAATCGTCGTCTATTTAGATAGCGACAGAGTTTCGATTCGTCTGGAGAACCTTCATCTAGGTAAGGAGGAAGATTAGACGTTTAAAATATAACACTTTTATACAGTGCTTATAAAAAGAAGCATCGAACTAGCAACGGTGTTCAGAATTCTGCTGTTGAAGAAGTTTATAAAAACTCTTCTTATCATCAAATCAAACTAACCTCTCAAAAAGCCTGAAGAGGATATGTATCGCCCACTTCTTTATTTTCCACCACGGCAACTCCATGCGTTCATCCTCATCAACCTGCAGGGTATGTTCAGGTATCGGCTGTTCCAGTGTAATCCGGAGTACCTCCATCCATTTCGTAAAAACTTCCTTTGTGTGGAGCTCTAGAGATAGAGTATACTGAAACAAAATTTACCATTAATCGTATTGAAGACTAGCAGCACGCTCGCGGCGTTGCCCCCGTAGGTAGTGATGGTATATGGTGGTGATGATGAAAAGTAGCCTATAACCTTCCTCAAGAGTTTAGCTACCGAATGCAATATTTTTATTATTCCGACTGGTATGTTTGTTCTGACTGGTGTGTTGGATGTATGTTTGTTCCTCTATAACTCGACAACCACTGAACCGATTTGGCTGAAATTTGAAACATAGATAGATAATGACCGGGAATAGGACATAGGCTACTTTTTATCCCGAAAAAATGCACGGTTCCCGTGGGATAAACAAAATAGTAGTCCACGCGGGCGAAGCCGAGGGCGTCAGCTAGTATTTTATAACTGTTAAATTGCCCAGTGACTCTGTAACTTCACTTATGGTATCATGAAAATCAAATCACCTTGATGCTTAATTTTTCAATCAACTGAATATTTAGCTTGAATGGTTTTATACAGTTTAGAATATTTTTGCATCTTTAGTCATAGTTTTGAGAATTTCTGCTATAAACAAGTATAGGTACAAGCAATTTCGGCTGCCAATCTGTCAGCCAAGTTATTGGAGTTAGTTCATTATTATGAATTTCTGATGCTTATTGAAATTATACAAGATGTTGTATACTCTACAATTGATAATCAGTTTGTAACTCTTCTCAAAAAAAAAAAAAAAAAACAAATATGATCACGACTGTACCCCCGGGTGCGGTATTAGGTAAGATCCTTTGAAGATGTCTAAGGGGGTAGTCAGAGGTATGTCTAAATACATATTTGGTACATGCAAACATTTTGCAGATCATTCCTTTATCGTAACTTATCTTTTCTGTCTTATCAATTATGTGAATATTCCAGGTAGAGAAAAATAGATTAACTTACCTTCACCAAAGCAAAGTAACATTTTAAAATCTGTTTCTGGATGAGCACTGACTCTGCAGACTGGTCATTTTGGAGAGTAGACATTATGTTATAAAGGATGGGCAGTAGTAGGTTCATGGCCTCGACTAAGGGACCTCTTTTATCAGCTGAGTAGTACTCATAGTTCTTGATCAAATTGTATAAACAGAGGAGCGCTCCCATCCAGTTTGATGGGTCAGGGTTTTGCAAATATATATGAATTTTATCAACCACTTGTGTCCAGCGGGCAGGGAAGTCACATTTGGTTATAACTTTTAGGGCTAGACACAGCTGTATCCTGAGCATATCAGGAGCTTGGACAATGGCTTCAACTATAATGTCTCTGATCATAGCTCGATCTTGTTCATGAATATCATAGCGGGGAACACCTTCTTCTGCTTCTTTGTCGTGCCATCCCTTTGATATAATATTTTTGAGGTAAACGGCGCCGGCTTGTCGCACAGGTATTGGCACCTCATTTAGCATTACAACTTGCAGCAGTGATGGTGCAAAACCAATTAATTTATGGATCTGGAAAGAGGGAACGGAATAAAACAAAACATTTACGAAAATCCCTGCACACACAACCGTAAATAAATACAATACATAAAATATCAAGTATCTATTCAGAATAGTAAGTACTCTATGGAAATACTCATTTATTTGAGAGTTCATTACTTTGTTTAGGTTGTAGTCAGTGTATGTTTGGCGAAAGAGTGGCATGTATGATAAATGCTATTTATAGGCCTCCACTGTTTTTATTACAAGCAGGTCAGTACTAACATCTTCCAGTTGTTTCAAAAGTTACTTTGGCTAAGAGTGTCCGGCGAAGTCATAGGGCAAAAATAGAACACGGATCGTCTCTCCGGTCGGTGGCTTGGCAAAAACAAAAAGACCGAAAACATGGTGCTCGATCCCATTTACCAGCGCGGCATGATGGTACACGGAAGAATCAAGAAGTTCAGGAAACAATGAGCTCTCATCAGATTCAACGAAACTTCCAACATGGTCGCGTAAACCCCAGAGCATGTGGTTTCAAAAAATTACCTGTTCTAGCTGTTCCTCAGCTTGCTGTCGCTGATTTGGATCGATCGTTGCCCGCAATATCTCGGTAAGCTTTACGTGGTCCATGATTTGACGCTATAACCATAAATTTCGGACGTAAAAATCTAAATTGCTCTTTCAGATCACACTACCACACGCCGGCGCCGGGAGAAAAGCAAAGCGGAAGTAAAATGGCCCACTGACAGTAAATTTTGCTCTTGTCTCAATGAAGTTTGATGGCCATAGATAAGAAATTGTTCACTATGGTATCTACCACAGACCTAGAAGGATCCATCATGCTCCCATTCATGGTCTAGCAAGGTCTAGCAAATTTCATTTCTGTAATGTCATTAGCTCGAGGGGAGGCCTTTTCCCAGCAGTGGGACAGTGTAGGATAAAAACAAACAAACAATGACACTGTCACTGAATCACCACAGCACACAGTGTGGGATTTGACGTGATTTTCGGACATGGTCTTTTTATTGCAGAATTCGTTAGTATTAACGATTTAAAACGTTAGAGTAGAACTCCCGTGTTTCAGTTAAGTTTAGTTTCGGAGATGTGAATTTTTGAAAATACCTATATTTTTTGTGCCAAAAAATTTTAAAGTGTTGGTGCGCCTACATTATAGAATTATTTATTAATTTGATTTCTGTATACCTAAGGATGTCTCAAGTTGCAATTTTAGAAAATATTTTGAATCTTCTATATGCTGTAAAACGCGAGTAATTAATTATTTTATGTTTTTGGTTTTTATTTTTTTACTCCGAATTTAGGTCGCAGTAGCACATAATTTCTTCATAACACATAGCCCCAGATCGTAAGCAACAATGTGGTAAAAAAACGGAAAGCTAATCTCGCGTGGATTGGAAGTTATTAAATAATAACGTTTTTGCCGAAAACTTTACAGTCGGGGTTGTCACTTTTTAAATCATAATTTTTTTGCCAAAAATAGAGGAACTTATTTTTTTTTTAATTTTCCTTAAGATCGTTTACAACGATCCTTAGATTATACTATTCTCAATTACATTATATTATTGTGCATATTATTGAGGATAACACTTTTTTTACATTTAGAATCGCTATATCTCAGAAATGGTGAATCTTAGGAAAAAGAATATACGGCAAATTTTGTGGAAAATAGCATGATCTACATTTATATTAATAAATAAATCTGTTTTTCATAAACACCTCGTTTCGTTCTATTACCCAAAAAAAAACAAATTACCCTGCGGGGGTAAATAAATATCCACAGGCACGGTATCACTGAGATTTTCAGCTCTATCAATTTTTTTAAATTTTCGGCCAAAAACGTTCAAAATTTGACCAAATATTTGTGACAACCATAACGAAAAAACTTAAGTCACTGTAACTTCCAATCCACGCGAGATTAGCTTTCCGTTTTTTTACCACATTGTTGCTTACAGTCTGGGGCTATGTGTTATGAAGAAATTATGTGCTACTGCGACCTAAATTCGGAGTAAAAAAATAAAAACCAAAAACATAAAATAATTAATTACTCGCGTTTTACAGCATATAGAAGATTCAAAATAATTTCTAAAATTGCAGCTTAAGATATCCATAAGTATACAAAAATCAAATTATTAAATAATCCTATAATGTAGGCACACCAACACTTCAAAATTTTTTGCCACAAAAAATATAGGTATTTTCAAAAATTCACATCTCTGAAACTAAACTTAACTGAAACACGGGAGTTCTACTCTAACGTTTTAAATTGTTAATACTAGGGCGATTGCTAAATTCGTTGTCTGTTGCGTTTTTCCGGTGTCCTCGCTACTCTTGTTAGATTTTAGAAAAATGTAGATGTTTCATACCCAATATTAAATTTTAATGTGAAACTATACAGTATAGGCATCAAGAATATGTTAAAATATTATTCGATTATTAAAGATTTTCATACAAAAAGTAACTTTGTTTTCGGCAAAACATGATTTTTGCCATGTCCTTTCCATAATTGGTCATTTTCAAGTTGGATTATTTACTGTTTTTGCCAACGTAACAGTATATTATGTAGGGCTTATAGCCTTCAAAAATTATTTATTATTAGGTATCTGACGATGAAACTATTCTAAAGTACATAAAAATTTAGAGAGATACAATTTAGTGTGAGGTCAAAATATGGACCTAGGTGGAAACTCCCACTGAGTTACGAGCTTTTTCTTGATTTTCTACCAAAAATACTGCTAAATGTTATGATTTTTTTTACTTAGCATCACTAAACAGACGATGCACGTTAGCCAATTCGATTTTTGTCCTTTCTGTTTCGACCGTCGTGCCGTGGCAGAAGGTCGCTCTCAGAAGGACTTTTTTGTGTTCCACTGAGTTACGGAGTTTTTGGTGGTAAGTAGCTGGTTTCATGTAGCAACTTGGTATTATTTAGTTCCCTATGTATTCACCACAGCTAAAACTACACTAAACAACAAGAAAGTAATCGTCTATCCTATTTTTATTTTCATTTTAATTCTGAATCAGCAGAACCGTTACGTTCCACTGAGAAATTTCGTAACTCAGTGGAACAAATTGTAACTCAGTGGAACGCAAAAGCCGCGATACAGTTGAGATTTTATTCCGTTTACCCAACACGAAAACTAAAAGAGGGTTATGTTTTAAGCAGTGTGTAAAGTTGTCAAAAACCTGTAAAGTGTCCCGTAAAAAAGTGTCCTGTAGCTAAAGTGTCCCTTAGCGAAAGTGTACCGAAGCAAAAGTGTCACGTAGAAAAGTGTCCCTTAGCAAAAGTGTCCCGAAGAAAAAGTGTCCCGAAGCAAAAGTGTCCCGTTGCAAAAGTGTCCCGTAGAAAAGTGTCCTTTAGCAAAACTGTCCCTTAGCAAAAGTGTCCCGAACCAAAAGTGTCCCGTTAAAAAGTGTCCCTTAGCAAAAGTGTCCCGTAGCAAAAGTGTCCCTTAGCGAAAGTGTACCGAAGCAAAAGTGTCACGAAGAAAAGTGTCCCTTAGCAAAAGTGTCCCGAAGCAAAAGTGTCCCGTTGCAAAAGTGTCCCGTAGAAAAGTGTCCCTTAGCAAAACTGTCCCGAACCAAAAGTGTCCCGAAGCAAAAGTGTCCCGTTGAAAAAGTGTCCCGTTGCAAAATTGTCCCGAAGCAAAAGTGTCCCGTTGAAAAAGTGTCCCGAAGCAAAAGTGTCCCGAAGCAAAAGTGTCCTTAGCAAAAGTGTCCCGAAGCAAAAGTGTCCCTTAGCAAAAGTGTCCCGAAGCAAAAGTGTCCCGAAGCAAAAGTGTCCCGTTGAAAAAGTATCCCTAAGCAAAAGTGTCCCGAAGCAAAAGTGTCCCGTTGAAAAAGTGTCCCGTTGCAAAAGTGTCCCGTTGAAAAAGTGTCCCGAAGCAAAAGTGTCCCGAAGCAAAAGTGTCCCGAAGCAAAAGTGTCCCGAAGCAAAAGTGTCCCGTTGCAAAAGTGTCCCGTTGAAACAGTGTCCCGAAGCAAAAGTGTCCCGAAGCAAAAGTGTCCTTAGCAAAAGTGTCCCGAAGCAAAAGTGTCCCTTAGCAAAAGTGTCCCGAAGCAAAAGTGTCCCGAAGCAAAAGTGTCCCGAAGCAAAAGTGTCCCGTTGAAAAAGTGTCCCGTTGCAAAAGTGTCCCGAAGCAAAAGTGTCCCATTGAAAAAGTGTCCCGAAGCAAAAGTGTCCCGAAGCAAAAGTGTCCCGAAGCATAAGTGTCCCGTTGCAAAAGTGTCCCGTTGAAAAAGTGTCCCGAAGCAAAAGTGTCCCGAAGCAAAAGTGTCCCGAAGCAAAAGTGTCCCGAAGCAAAAGTGTCCCTTAGCAAAAGTGTCCCGAAGCAAAAGTGTCCCGAAGCAAAAGTGTCCCGTTGAAAAAGTGTCCCGAAGCAAAAGTGTCCCGAAGCAAAAGTGTCCCGTTGAAAAAGTGTCCCGTTGCAAAAGTGTCCCGAAGCAAATGTGTCCCGTTGAAAAAGTGTCCCGAAGCAAAAGTGTCCCGAAGCAAAAGTGTCCCGTTGCAAAAGTGTCCCGTTGAAAAAGTGTCCCGAAGCAAAAGTGTCCCGAAGCAAAAGTGTCCCGTTGAAAAAGTGTCCCGAAGCAAAAGTGTCCCGAAGCAAAAGTGTCCCGTTGCAAAAGTGTCCCGTTGAAAAAGTGTCCCGAAGCAAAAGTGTCCCAAAGCAAAAGTGTCCCGAAGCAAAAGTGTCCCGAAGCAAAAGTGTCCCTTAGCAAAAGTGTCCCGAAGCAAAAGTGTCCCGTTGAAAAAGTGTCCCGTTGCAAAAGTGTCCCGAAGCAAAAGTGTCCCGAAGCAAAAGTGTCCCGAAGCAAAAGTGTCAGGACACTTTTTCAACGGGACACTTTTGCTTCGGGACACTTTTGCTTCGGGACACTTTTTCAACGGGACACTTTTGCTTCGGGACACTTTTGCAACGGGACACTTTTTCAACGGGACACTTTTGCTTCGGGACACTTTTGCTTCGGGACACTTTCAACGGGACACTTTTGCTTCGGGACACTTTTTCAACGGGACACTTTTGCTTCGGGACACTTTTGCTTCGGGACACTTTTTCAACGGGACATTTTTGCTTCGGGACACTTTTGCTTCGGGACACTTTTTCAACGGGACACTTTTGCTTCGGGACAATTTTGCAACGGGACACTTTTTCAACGGGACACTTTTGCTTCGGGACACTTTTGCTTCGGGACACTTTTGCTAAGGGACACTTTTGCTTCGGGACACTTTTGCAATGGGACACTTTTGCTTCGGGACACTTTTTCAACGGGACACTTTTGCTTCGGGACACTTTTGCTTCGGGACACTTTTGCTTCGGGACACTTTTGCTAAGGGACACTTTTGCTTCGGGACACTTTTGCAATGGGACACTTTTGCTTCGGGACACTTTTACTTCGGGACACTTTTGCTTCGGGACACTTTTGCTAAGGGACACTTTTGCTTCGGTACACTTTTGCTAAGGACACTTTTGCTTCGGGACACTTTTTCAACGGGACACTTTTGCTTCGGGACACTTTTGCTTCGGGACACTTTTGCTAAGGGACACTTTTGCTTCGGGACACTTTTGCAATGGGACACTTTTGCTTCGGGACACTTTTACTTCGGGACACTTTTGCTAAGGACACTTTTGCTTCGGGACACTTTTTCAACGGGACACTTTTACTTCGGGACACTTTTGCTAAGGGACGCTTTTGCTAAGGACACTTTTGCTTCGGGACACTTTTTCAACGGGACACTTTTGCTTCGGGACACTTTTGCTTCGGGACACTTTTGATAAGGGACACTTTTGCTTCGGGACACTTTTGCAATGGGACACTTTTGCTTCGGGACACTTTTACTTCGGGACACTTTTGCTTCGGGACACTTTTGCTAAGGGACACTTTTGCTTCGGTACACTTTTGCTAAGGACACTTTTGCTTCGGGACACTTTTTCAACGGGACACTTTTGCTTCGGGACACTTTTGCTAAGGGACGCTTTTCTACGTGACACTTTTGCTTCGGTACACTTTCGCTAAGGGACACTTTAGCTACGGGACACTTTTGCCAAGGGACACTTTTGCAACGGGACACTTTTGCTTCGGGACATTTTTTCAACGGGACACTTTTGCTTCGGGACACTTTTTCTTCGGGACACTTTTGCTAAGGGACACTTTTCTAACGTGACACTTTTGCTTCGGTACACTTTCGCTAAGGGACACTTTAGCTACGGGACACTTTTGCTTCGGGACACTTTTTTACGGGACACTTTTGCTTCGGGATATTTTTGCTAAGGGACACTTTTTGCAAAGGGACACTTTCTTCGGGACACTTTTGCTAAGGGACACTTTTTACGGGACAGTTTTATAATAATATATTATATTTTACACTTTTATAATATTTTATAATATTTCATAATAATAATATATAACTTTTATGATAATTCGTTTTAATTTCTAACCTGAAGCTATTTTTGTAAATAAAGTATTCAAAGGTGAACGCCACCTTACATAATTTTGTGAAGTTGTCCCTCAATTTTGATTCAGTATTTTTAAAAATACAGTCTAATTTACTTGAAATTGTTTATTCTTGTGATGTTAACTTGTTACAAAAAGTGTTTTCTATTTGCCAGAAAGCTCCTTGTGCTTATTTTTTTCAAACTGATTGAGTTCTAGTTATCTAAAGGATGTCATTGAGTCAGAAAAGTAACTCAATGGAGTAACTATAGAGATTATTACACCATTAATCTGATTTTTCTATCAGTTTTTGTGACTATTCGATAAATATGCCTCATTTCCTCTATAAAAATATTAAAAGTTAGTACTTTGCGTTTCATTGAAAGGTTTTACATGCAATTCTGTTTGTTTCTCAATGGAACAATTTTTTCAGAGTCATGGAACTAAAAGCTAAATATTTATTGATTTTATGCATTATCCTCTGACCTTTTATAATGAATAGGTGACTAAGACATTTATCTTTTGAATAATGGCATTTTAATAGTAAAACAATCACATTTTTTTTACTATACGCAAAAAAGCTATGAGACAACGAATTTAGGAGTTACTCACTAACGAATTCTGCAATAAAAAGACCATGTCCGAAATTCAGGTCAAATCCCACACTGTGCAGCAGCAGAGCGCTGCGCACGGGACTTCACCCAAGCTAGCCAGTCGAAGCAAAACGTAATTTCTGTCATATTTTTATTTTCTGTGCTCTAGCAGAAAAAAACAAAAAAGTCTAGTAAGTCTGTGGCCCGGGCGGGCCGGATAAAAAAAAAAACAAAACTTTGACTGATTTTCCGATTCATTGAAATCTTTCATGTTTCTGTTTCTACCTCAAATACCTATAAAATGAGATAAAAATATGTTACCATAAGAAATGATATTCAAACAACTTGCTTTGCTAACTAGAATTTATTTTTATATTGTACTTGTTCCTGGAGTGAAATCTGCCTCTGGAAGGGCTTTTCGAGGTGTATACAAAATTGTTTTTTGACATTACCGATGAAATTGTGTGAAAGTGCTGAATTTACTGGTTCCACAAAAATATTATGAGGTACAACAAGCAAGAACTTTTCGCATTGGCCTCTCAGACGTCGCAGAATTTCGACCGTGAGGGTGTGCTTATTCTGAAGGAGCGACAGGACAGTTTTTTCCGAAGATCTGAAGGTAGGTTCGAATTTTGAACACAGTTTTATCATTCGAGTCACCGGTTTCAGTTTGGCTTCCTAGCAAGTGAACATTTTGATCTGGCTTCCTCAGTGTAAGTTTGAAAATCACAATCACTGTGTAGTCTTAATGTTTGGGTGATAATCACATCATACATCTATACAGATACCTAGATCCTGTGCAGTACCTATTTATTAAACATGAGTGTGAAAATTACGAAGGCTTGCCTGGCAAAATGTTCCTTTAAAGTTTCTTTATATTAAAATGGATAGAGAGCATTTTTGACCTTTTAATAATAGTTGGTTCAGCCCAGTTGCCCATAATTCTTTTTAGAAATTGCCTTATTCAATTCTAATGTAAAAAAAATTGAAATACCCCCATCTCTCAACAATTTCAAAATTTAATACAATCTGGTTCCATTTGACATAATATGATGTGTTAAATACGGTTTTTACTTTCTGTTTTACAATAAGTTATGTAGAATTCTTTGTACAACGGCATAATTACCACGGTTTACCTACTGCATAATTTTTCATACTCAAATTAATGATTTGATTTACCTGTATACTATGTTCAAAATGCTGGCCTTTTCTGTAAATCATTTAAAATATATGATCACAATGATAACTTCAAGGCATGTTGAATATTATTTCAGATCTTATGGGCATTTACAGTTCGCCCGACGGATCTAGGCATACGTGAAGTCAGGCTCTTCGCTGCGCAGTAGAAAATTTTGTATGAAAAAGTTGCACTGCGCATCGAAATGGCCAACTTCACGTATGCCGAGATCCGTTGGCCCTACTGTAAGATACATTGGGATAATTTTCCTTGGAATAATGAGGGTAGTGTGTTACTTTAACATACTAATATGTAAAGCTGAAGAGTTTGTTTGAATGCACTAATCTCTGCATTTGATAGCTTGTTTGTTTGTTTTTAGCCTACACTGTCCCACTGCTGGGCAAAGGCCTCCCCTCGAGTTTTCCAGGTAGTTCGGTCTAATGCCATTGCCTGCCACTGATAGTTGCTGAAGGTGTCTAGCTCGTCTCGCCATCGCTTGCGTGGTCTACCGCGCCGTCTCACTGTCTCAAGGCTCCAGTCAGTGGTAGTTTTGGCCCATTTGATAGCTTATTTCTTGAATATGGTTATTTTAGGCTATTTATTTTAAATTAAAAGGTAGGTGAAACCAACAAGCACTGTTAGTATTATATTAACCTTGTACCAGTTATATAATGCTTTTTGACCTTTACTGCAAAAAAAAGATTAATTAGTTTCACACAAAACAAAGGGTACGACCGAGATATCAGGTATGCCTTAGAGTTTTGGCTGTCCATTACCATTATTACTCACTTCAGTATTCCATACAACATTTAACTTAATCTTCAAATTCTTTTGTATGTAACAAGTTAATGTTTTAACGAAATGAAATAAACGAACTGACCCTAATCAGTCAAATAGAAGCCCAATAGAAGCTTGTTGGGACAAGCATTAGCCACTGGCTTTTATTCGATCACCGTCGATTAGCAGAGGAATGCCTTGTCGACACATAACATAGGTGTCAACAACGTCGCGCGACCCGGTGAGGCATGGCCCTTAGAGTCAAAACTGGATGTTTATTGTTCTATTGTAGTATTATGTAGCTAGGTACATACACTCATTGTTCTCTAGTGCTATCATGTTCTTAGCTATGTAACCTTTTACTTGTAAAGTATACTAGTAGTTCGCCCCGAACTGAGATCTCGCGCACCGTTGTGTTGATAGCCTAGATTTGGACTTGTTTCTGACTACCCCTATACCTACGTTAAGTGCTCTTTCTAGTGTTTACCACACAATGATGTCTAATGCGCTACCTCAGTATGATAAAGATTATAGGCATACATGCAATACATTAAGTCGTGTCGTGTTTATATTCAATAGTTGATCCCGCGAACTTCGTACCGCGCCTCAGGAAAGGCCTCTTAGTTCGAGAAATTATTAAAATAGCAGTTCAATACAAAATGTATTAGAAAATCAATTTCCCCTCCCCTCCCCCTGCCCCTCCTCCCCCCCTCCATCCCCCTCCCTCCCCCTACCCCTCCCTACCCCCTCCCCCTCCCTACCCCCTCCTCCCTACCCCCCTCCCCCTCCCTACCCCCTTCCCCCTCCCTACCCCCTTCCCCCTCCCTACCCCCTCCCTACCCCCTCCCTCTCCCCGTCCCCCTCCCTCTCCCCCTCCCCCTCGCCCCTTCCCCCTCCCTCTCCCTCTCCCTCTCCCTCTATAATTTTGGTACATGCCCAGCCCACTATTTGCAGGAGTTAGCGTTTGCATACGTGACAGGTTGCAAGCCCATCGCCGCTATTAGAACGTTAACTGGTTTCCTCACGATGTTTTCTTTCACCGTTTAGAGCTCGTGTTAATGCGCATTTAAATTTTTCTAATCGAAAAATTCATTGATGAGCACGGCCAGGGTTCGAACTTACGACCTATGAATCGAAAGTCGAGCACTCTTCCACTCGGCCAACACGGCTTTTATTTTCAATCTCAAGAAAAAATATCAAGTAGCAACTAAAATCATTGCAAACCAAACCACAACGATGCCACACTCGTTCTCTGTTAACCAGACCTACGAATACATCGAAACTCTATGAAACGGGAGCTCTCTCCATACTTCCGTTAATTGGTTTTCATCAGTTTTCTTTTTCACTGTATTTCAAAAACTATAGAACCTAGAAGAAAACTAAAAACCATTTTGGAATGTATAAATTGAGTACTTTCATATGACACCCCACTCAATATATTTGGGTAACTTTGAAAAAAATGGTTACGTATTGATGTCACGAAAAATACAAGACAGATTTTTGAAATCCATAGGAACGTTTGACAGATTTTTGATTTCTTTTTTTTCATAATACAGGAATTCGAATTCCATAAATTCTTAAGCCAGATTTTCATTTGTTTTTTTTTTACAAGACAGAAATACAAAATCCATCTAAACATTTTCCAGAAATTTTAACATCCAGATAATTCACTTTACCGCATGTTTGTTTTCCATATAATTTGTTTTCCATATATTTTGTTATGCCGAAAAATCATGGTTCAGGAAAGACCTATTACAAAATTATGTATTCAATCTTTCTAAACGCCTACTAGTAGCGCCATCTAGTAATAATTCAGAGCGTTATTAATACTAGGTACCATAAAATTAAATGACCGATGTCCATTATGTAGCTTGAAGTACTGTAGGTAGATATCTAATAAATAATGTACCTAGTTACTTTTTTTTATTACCTACCTTTAACATTTCCTAACTTATATCGTGCTAGATGGTTAAGTAATCTCACCAAACACTTTTGGCTTATCAAAATTTAACCTAAATCTTCCATATATTTCGAATTTGTGACGGCTCCGGCGCTTCGGGAAGTGCAGCCCCTCCGCCCTTGCGTAACAAAACGCGGCATCAGCACGAGCCTTCGCAGCTTCGGCTGTTTGGTCGCCACCTTCGGCGGCGACCAGCCTCAGCCGCTCCAGCTCGTGCTGGTTCCGCGTTTTGTCACAGCGGGCGGGGGCTACATCTCCCTTCGCGCCTCCGAATTCATAAAAACACTCTAGGGTAGGACAAACAAGACTACGTGGAAGTCGGGGTGGGCAGATTCGGTTCTGAGACCGATAATAACCTAAAAACGTTTCGTTTTACGGTAAGACAACACAAATTATGTAAATAATATAATTGAGTAAGATGGAAAAGATTTTATATGGCTTGAAATTTTCTGGTAAGCGTTACTTCTGTCTTTTAAAATAAGTTATAAGGATATTGTTGTCGAATGAAAAAAAAAAACGAACTGATAATCTGGCATTAGTGTTTCTGTCAAATGAGACTTCTGTGAAACGTTTTATCGGAGTAATAAAATTATGTAAAACATAGTATATGGATTTCGAGTTTGTATCTAAACGTTTTATGGATTTCAAAATTCGGTTTATCGTTTTTCGAAAGATTGATAGGTTACCGAAAAAAATTTAACCCCTTGGGAACCCCATATCTTTACAACCCCTTCATCGATTACGCTCATACGCTCCACAGCAAATTTCCATAGCACAACCTATTGACCTATCAAGTTTCATACAGATTGGATAAGCGGTTCGATAGTTATGCGAGAACATAAAAATGAAACATACAAACATACAAAGCAAAATCGCCTAACTTGCCACTAAGACAGTGGTCGTCACACTTTTCTGGCCAAGGGCCGCATAGGACAATGTGAGGTATCACTGCGGGCCGCACATTCTTGAATCACTTTTTGACGATTTTTCGAAATTCCTATACTTATGGGGTAAAATCCTAGTAAGTACTTAACTACCTACTAACGAACTTGAAACTTAGCATAATTTTGCGGTGCTCAAAGACTCGCAGCTTGTTGGTTCCTATTCTATGGTCTTATATAAGTACATAACTCACTTTGCTCGCAATATACCTACTCATGGAATTATAATGCGAGCGAATAGAGCTCCAAACCAAGCGAGCGAAGCGAGCCGAATTTTTGCAAGTCAAATGCAATATGTGACACTTTATTTTTTTTGCGATGATCAAAGAAAAACTCGCTGCTTATCGGTTCTTATTCTGTGGTTAGACTACGTACTTTACTCGCAATACATTCCATACTCATGAAGTTTTAGGCGAGCGAAGCGAAAAAGAAAAAACTCACTGCTTATAGGTTCTTATACTTTTCTTAGACTTTACTAACTTTTCTCGCAAAATATCTTACTCATGAAGTTATATGCGAGCGAAGCGAGCCGAATTTTTTAAGACAAATGCAATATTGTGACACTTGATTTTGTTTGCGATGATCAAAGAACAAACTCATTGCTTATCGCTTCTTATTTTGTGGCTAGATTTCACTCCCTTTATTCACAATATATACCTTATTCATAAAGTTAAAAGCGAGCGAAGCGAGCCGATTTAATTTAAAACAAATGCAACATGTGACACTTGATTTTGTTTGCGGTGATCAAAGAAAAAACTCGCAGCTTATCGGTTCTTATTCTGTGGTTAGACTTAACTTACTTTATTCGCAATTTACCTTACTTATGAAGATAAATGCGAGCGAAGCGAGCCGAATTTTTTAAAATTAATGCAACATGTGACACTTGATTTTGTTTGCGGTGATCAAAGAAAAAACTCGCTGCTTATCGGTTCTTATTCTGTGGTTAGACTTAACTTTTTATTCGCAATATACCTTAGTTACGAAGATAAATGCGAGCGAAGCGAGCCAAATTTTTTAAAACAAATGCAACATGTGACACTTGATTTTGTTTGCAGTGATCAGAGAAAAAACTCGCTGCTTATCGGTTCTTATTCTGTGGTTAGACTTAACTTACTTTATTCGCAATGTACCTTACTTATGAAGATAAATGCGAGCGAAGCGAGCCAAATATTTTAAGACAACTTATTTAAACATGTGGCACTTGATTTTGTTTGCGGTGCTCGTAGAAAGGCTCGCTGCTTGTCGGTTCCTATTTTATGGTCGGACTTAAATCACTTTGCTCTCATTATACCTACTCAACTCATGAAACTAAAATGCGAGCAAAGCGAGCTCCAAACCAAGCAAACAAAGAAAGCTTCCTTATCTCGAAGTTTTTAAATCAATTACAATTATTATTGAAGCAACGTAGGTAGCATCATTCATCATCATCATTTCCTTGCCCTTTTCCCACTAGTTTGGGTCGGCACAGCATGTTCTCCTCTAACGTGGTAGAATCAATATCTACTGAAATTGTTTGCTTGGTCGCGGGCCAATATCGTCCGCGGGCCGCACCAATATCGCTCGCGGGCCGCATGCGGCCCGCGGGCCGCACTTTGACGACCACTGCACTAAGATCTTCGCTCGCTTCGCTCGCTCGATCGATTAACATACTAAGTTTAAGCAGGGTGTCTGCCTTTTAGTCAAAGGCTTCGAGTTCGAATCTCAGCCAGTGAAAGTTTTTTTTGTAAGTTTTTTTTTCTTTTTCTTTTTAAATTTTGTCTATTTGCACCCGAGCGTAGCTCGTTCGCCCAGATATTTACAATGAAATAAGGCTATTGATTGTTCAGCACTGACGAGAGCAAGCACCGTTGCCATTTTTGCTAAACAATCAGTACCCTTATTTCATTTTAATAAAGATCACTCGCCTATCAGAGCCGACGGTACGCGTGACAGTAAAACCAGCCTAAAATGTATACTGTCTCTGACTATATCCCTCATACGCGGCAGACATTTCATATAGGTATCATAATTATATTTCACGCTAAACTAAATGAAGGGGAGCGCGCTCGACGTACCCTGATTAAACATTTTCTAGGTACTCAATAAAATCACCATTTAGGTAGGTACTCTTGCAAATAATATTGCAAGGAAGTAGCTAGGATTTGCTTGGCAATGAATGCTAGGGGAAAAGTCGTTTTTTGAGTGCACAACATTAAGATGGTGTGGGCTAGGTTTGCCGACGGCTTTTTAAGTTTCTCAGAAAAAGAAGCATTACATCGAAAATAAAATTCTATCGGAATTATTTAAAATCCATCAGCAGAATCTATCCAGTAGTTAAGGAGAGAACATACATCAATAAAATAATAATAATAATATAACCGACTTCAAAAAATATTACCCTCTATTTCCATGGAATCCCCTGGTCAGATCCTGACTTGGTAATAATAGGACCACCTCGCGGGAGGCAATTGACGGAAATATCGGTGAACACACATAAAAAAATACATACAGCCGAATATAGAACCTCCTCCATTTTGAAGTCGTTAAAACAGAGGGTTAGTTAGAGCCTTAGAGCTATAGCCGGATAGAGATAAACCTTTTGAAATCGGAAATCAAATAAGTTACACTATTAAAGCGTACCACACACACAGCAGATAATATATCTTGACATATCGCACCTAATACCTATATTTTGTAATTTATATTCGCTGTGTGTGGTCCTCCATAGAATTTGTATGGGCGCGATCTCAAGATTTATATTTCATAAGACATATTGTCTCCTGTGTGTGTGATGGGCTTAAGAACTCATTGGACAGGCACCACACCATGTAGGAGTAAGTCAAAGCATACTCAGACGGTTTAAGCTGCTAATAGTCAGATTTATGTAGTACCCATACGTACCTGTGCAAATCCCGGGGCGGGATGTTCGCAGAATGCCCGTTGCCCGTTTATTATGAACAGTACGAACTCGCATTCCGTACGGGGTGGTTGTCTCGTCAGCTCGGGAGTTCTGTGCGTGTCTGCTAGCTGTTCGGTTCCCGGTAAGTAAATAGATACATGATGCATGTATGCATTCACAAAGACGCATCTGATTGAGTGGATTCGTCGCTGCTTTGTCGTTTCAGGCTTTCGAATTGAATAAGCTGCTTGATTGTTTTAGTAGACTAATGTTCTGAAACGTGTCTTTTAGCAGAATTAATAATCTCTTTGAAAACATTAGTTATGTTTTGTGGAGATAGTTATTTTGTTGTACTTATTTATGTTAAATGAATACACCTAATTCCTTTAAGGGCTGATTTTTCAATACCTAGATAACTTTTATCTGAGGAAATAAATATGCGATTTGACAATATTATATTGAAAATATGTCATAACGCGATATTTATTCCTCAGATAAAAGTTATTTATCGATTGAAAAATCAGCCCTAATTAGACTTTAATCTTCTTTTATCGCCATTAGTGGTTTCATTTTAATGGTTTTTCAGTAGTAATATTCATTTCAGGGCTGATGATGATGATGATGATGAGTATTCATTGAGTGCTTCAAATGGCTTAAATAAAACTTTGATTTATTACAAAACTAGCAGTGCCCTCGCGGCTTTGCCCCCGTAGTAATTGTATAAGTCGATGACCACAGAATCTCGGTACCTATAGTTCTGTGGTGATGACGATGATGATGAAAAGGTAGCCTTCCTCAAGAGTTTAGCTATCAAATGGTTTCGCTTTATATATTAGCGTAGTAGATGAATTAGAAATTCATAATTCTAGTTTTACAGACATAGTTGTTCGGTTTTCGGGTAACCAAAGTTTCAGGCAAAGCAACAGATGCATATACGATATTCTTAAAATGAGCTTATCTTTTTTATTTGTGAACGGCTTTCGATAAAACTAACACTAAAAATGATCCTGGGTTTCCACAATACAACAATGACAAAACTGCATCGAAATCGCCGTTCGGCGGGTAGATAATAGACGGGATTCTTTAAATAGATATATATCTTTTTTATTTGTGAAAGGATTTTAGGTCGTAGTACAGCCTTAAACCGAAGTAGAGTTTACTTTGTTTCTAGCTTCGATCATAAGGTTTCTAGTTTATTTTAATTTTGTAAAAAACAATGCACTAATAGCCCGAAATATATGTTTCGGGCTTTTAGTGCTGGGCTCTAGTGTGGATATTAACTATTCAATTTAAATTTCATATGATAGCACGAAGTCCAACACAAACATGGCCCATTTTTTTACCCCATTAAAAACTTTTGAACCAATTTATTATTCCTAATTAAATTGATAGGTTTGGTTAATTTGTTTTATTAAAGTAGGGACTTAATACTATTTCGCGCCAAAAATCCACCATTTTTTTTGAACACCTATATGTGGACACTTGCGGTTTTAAGACGAATATACCGATACATCACGAACCGATACTGTCGAACCGACATCTGTCGAAATCCATCCAGCCGTTTGGAAGATACACTTCTTCCAACAGATCTTGGCATTCGTGAAGTTAGCCGTTTCGAAGCTCAGTGCAACTTTTTCATACAAAATTTTCTACTGTGCAGCGAAAAGCCTAACTTCACAAATGCCTAGATCCATTGTGACAACTGTACAAGCTAATAAAGTTTACAAACAATTACATATACTTGTACATAAACCTAAACACAAGATACGCGCGAAAAACATAACTCTTCCTTGGCAGTCGGGTAAAAATGACATTGTTATTTATATGTTTGCGATAAAGTTGAAATTGAGGGTAATTTTTACGACTAAACAACTTTTTATCAATCGTTTTCGTAATGTTCACCGCTGGGACATCAAGGTCTGCTTGCGCATTACGAGCTTATAGATATCGATAGACAACTGCACCACAAGCTTTTGCCAGTGGCCAGTATGTATCAGTTACGAATACGATGATTGCTTCCCACGGCGACTGTCAGGCACACTCGGTGTGGGTGTTGCTATGGCGAGCGCGGGGGTGTTTCATTTGCTTTGAAAGTACATCATACGATCGATGGTACTTTATATACATACACGTATATGCCTACGTCTGATGTATCAATGCAGTTAGAGATCAACAATTTGTTATTGGTACTTTGGTATTTTGATAACTTTGTGATAGATGGTTAGTCAATTGGGTGTATTTTGTTTTTGGGTGTTGGTGGAGGGAAGAGTTATAGAAAACATACAAATGTGTCTTTCTTATGGACTTACAAGCGGATTCGTCTGCGTATGTACAGGTTTTGCGTCTTTTAGTATAGAATTTTTTTTCGTCGGAGTTTTTGATTGGAGGGTACTTCCTCCAAAAAGAGGCAAAAAGGGGGCTACTGGATAATATCTTCGCCTTATGAAATCCGATTTCGATGGTTCCTTTTTTATTTGAAAGGGTGTAACTTTAATATTGTCTCCAGCGTGATGAGCAGAATAGCTCTTCACGAATCACCTACCACGCCACCGATGTCAAACCTATAATCGAACAGGGCCCATACCATGAGCTTTAAATGCGATTCAGTTTAGGTCCTAAACTGAACTGCTACGCTAATTTGTCACATGACTTATGCTATGACGCTGACGAAATTCAGAAGCTAAACCAAGGATTTCATATTCTACGTAACTGGATAGTTCACTGAAACAGAAAATGCTGTCCGTCACTGAAACGGAAAACCTAAACTGAACTGAATTGTTTACTAAGACGTCATGGTACGGCTACAGATAGCACATTGACATTTAATAATAGGAAGATTATTGGAGATTTATTCAGATGGAATTAGACATTGATCGCGAATAGTGAAGTTAAAAGTTCTTACTTGATAGTTTATTTGATTTTCGATGGTTATGTTGAAGGGAACTTTAACGGAACAGTAGTTCTAAAAGCTGCATTTTCGTTCACCTTTTAGCAGGGTTCGAAAGGATAATTATCAATGATAATTATCGCATAATTATGGGATGATTATCAAGAAGCGTAATTATCTTGATAATTTGGAACCCTGCCTTTTAGTGATCTTGTTAATACGCAATAAATGTTAACTGAAAAGTGAGGCTTAAAACCATTAGCTAGATCGATCAAAGAAATAAGTTTATTTTACGAACATAAATCGAAAATATGTTTACGAATGTATCCGAAATAGACTAGAAATCTCCCGCTATAGCAAAATCACAATAGAAATTGAACTATATGCCATCTCTTTTCATTGACTGAGAGTGAAAAGACACGACATATATTTAAATTCCCACTGTGATTCTGCTAGAACGGCCTTTTAGCCCGCTGATCTTCAATTATTCAAGATCATTTGAAGATTTTAAGGGGGTAGTGAGGGGCACGTCAACTTTACATTAGGCTCATGCCCGCCTGAACCTCCATAACACTACAGAATAAATAAAATAGTATAAGACATACATACATACATACATAAACTCACGCCTGTATCCCATCATTGGGGTAGGCAGAGACCACAGATCGCCACTTGCTACGATCCTGACACACTTCTTCGGCTCGTCGGTTTAGGGTACTCTTGACTACTATACTCTACTCTTACTACTCTAGTATAAGACAATACCCATAAATTTCGTGATTATGATGACACGTTTCTCAAAAGACAAATAGTTATGCGAATCAGTTATTTTATCATAAGTAGATATTCTAAACAGGGTGTGGCAAAGTTTTGGGCACTTCAGGGTAGCTACCTTTTCTATTGTAGTTAGAAATTTTTGTTCTTAGGAAACTATTGTTTTACTTTAAAGAAAAAAATAATTGCATTTTTAGATTTTTAAAAAAATGTACATTTCTCCTAAAAAAACATTTGTAAAAAAAAAAGTTGATCTTAATCGACTCTATTTCTAATCCGGAACACTTCTCCCAAAGTGACCTACCAAATCAACTTTCTAACTACAAGAGAAAAGGTAGCTACCCTGAAGTGCCCAAAAATTTGCCACACCCTGTATAAGTATGTATGTTTATCATAAGAAGAAAAAGAAGGGGGTAGTGAAGGGCACGTCAACTTTACATTAGGCTCATGCCCGCCTGAACCTCCATAAGATAAATAAACTACAGAATAAATAAAATAGTACAAGACAATACCCATAAATTTCGTGATTATGATGACACATTTCTCAAAAGACAAATAGAAGAGATTACTCCAATACATAAGTAGAGATTCTATATAGGCTAGAAATATCGTTCTGCAATTTTGTTCCAGGTTGTTCCGTTAGGTGGTTCCGTCTCCGTGGCAACCTCCTGTTCTACCTAAAAGGACCGGAGCCGTGGTATGAGCCCTTGGGCGTGATCGTCCTCGGCAACCATCAAGTAAGCGTGCAAACACAGGATGAAAACGGACACTGGCCTTTCCAAATAGGTACTCTATTTTTTGCGTTGCTATGCATTTAGCCGTTTTTGACTTCAGGGCATTAAATAATAAGAACTTTATTGAGGACACAATTTTCACAGAATTTTCAAGGTTATTTTCGAGAATGTCCCGGTCCGGGGACATAGGTCTTTAAGTCAAATTACCGACCTGCACTTATGACTTTATGTTAAAATAGCAACATACCATTTATCATCTGAAAGTCAAATTGCCTTAGGCCCCAAAATGCCTGAAATTCATATCGGCTCTTTTATCTAATGACTGAATTACTATATACCTGTGGTGTTTCATACAATCGACAAGAAAAGTATGTATGTAAAAATAGATTTCATAATAGATATTTCTTGGTCATGCCTAACGGCGGTCTTATTCATAGCGATTTCTTCCAGACAACCGTAAAACTATACTAAATACTAATACTAGATGGGGTGTCAAATAACAGAGAACGTTGCGCGTTTGGTATTCAGTGAATACCAATGAATATATTCACCAGCCCCCGAACTAGTTAAGGTTAATACACATTGGTGATAGTGCCAAAGTTAGTTTAACTATGTTACTGGCTGTACTTTACATGCCATTTTTGCCAATTCGGCGGCCAAGGCGCCATATTAGTAGTCCTACTATTTATCTCAAATGCGAAAGTTTGTGACTATGTTTGTATGTTTATCATAATAAAAATAAGGATCGCAAATATGCTTTGTAAAATATCGAGCAGAATGTGAGCCATTATTTAACACACGGGAATTACTCACGTAAAATTATCGTCGATTTAGATACCGACAATGTTTCGATTCATCCGGAGAATCTTCATCTGGGTAAGGAGGGAGTTGCGACAAGGTTACTCCTCGCGGTCGCGTCTCACACTGTGTCTCAAGTTTTGAAAGTGAAATAGAATGTGAGCCTATTAAAGATGACTTGTTGTTGAACTCTGGGAGATTTCTTCAGTCGGTAACGTGATAATTACGTGGGTTGGTGCTAGCTAGAGGGTAAAGGCTATGGAGGAGAACTTAAATAAAATCATTATTAAAAGATCTTGATAAACAATTCTTCTATTTAATCCTATTCTATTAAACGAGCAATATTTGTTTGATGTTAGTTTGTACTGACGTTCTCGAAAACGGCTCTAACTATTTCGATGAAATTTGCAGTACGAGTGTTTACGGGGGTGAAAAATCGATCTAGCTAGGTCTCATATCTGGGAAAAGCCGTTTTCTCGGCATTTTCACACAAAAAGATTTACCAGTGCAATGTGGTTCGTAATTTCACAAAATTTGTCGAGAACAAAATGGCTTGGCGGTCAGGGCCAATGCCTTACAGCCGACGGCTGCAAGTTCGAATCTCATCCATTGAAAGTTTGTTTTTTGTGAGTTTTTTTTTGTTCTTTTTTAATTTTTCTCTATTTTCACCCAAGCAAAGTTCGGTAGCCCAGATATTTAGTACATTATAAAACCTAACCGTTTCTTTCGCAATAGCTTTTGAGGAGCTTCTCCATATTTCTCTTTGTAAATCACGTTGAAAACAACATGATTCTGAAAGATTCATTATTTTTAGGAATACCATGAAACTTTCCATAAATTAATAAAGCATTTGTAGGATTGTAAGAGAATTTTCTTGAAAACTTTTGTTCTGTGCCTGTTTTTTTATAAAGCATCGAGCGTTTGAAACTTCCGAGAAATACTTATTTGTTTTGATTTTGAACAAGCAACGTCCTTCATACGAAGTTTGAATGTTTACTGTACGACTTCTGTTTTGTACCCAGCGGTATGAGAAAAAAAAAACAGTTGTAATAGTAGAAACTAGTCAATCAATCAATTATTAAATGCGAATCAAGGGTAAAAAAACATATGAAGATATGTCTGAAAAGGAGCACCTTCCAATTAAATACACAAATTCCCAAATACCCGAAAGACGTAAACTAAACGCGTGCTTCCGGCGCACTTGTTGTACTTGTACAGGCTGTGCTGCGGGCCCCTTCAGAGGAAAGGCTTATGTCTGATGACGTCAAGTTCCTGAACATGTATTGTCATGAACATTTGGGAATGGGAACTACCCGCAGTGACCGCGTTAGAGCTCAATATATTTATTGCTTAAAGTTATCTACTATGGATATGCCATTTACCTAACCTATTTTCAAAAGATCTTAATAGGCTTGATAGACATCATCTGAAGATCTGAGAGGATGTCTACATTTACTAAAGGTACAGTCCTATTTCCTTTGTTTTCAGTTTGGGAAAACGGTGTTTGCTATCGTATGGCAACATTTCTTGAGTCAGAGCGAATTTTGTGGTTGAAAGCGATGGAGTCCGCTCCTTACGAACATATGACGCAGCGAATTGCTGATCTGCATCAGCAGCTCGACGATACTAGGACACTGATCGACTTGAGGAAATACAGGATTACGAACAAGATTATCAATGGTAAGTCAAATTATGTCAAAAATAATAGGATCACATCAAAACGTAAGAGCTAGATGGTTCTTCTCCGCTTTCGCGACCAATAGCGTGATGAACCGGAGGAACAAACACAGTTTCGGGCCTAGCTTTCTTTTTAAATAGGGTAAGTACCTACCATTTTTCCTATCCTACCAATATAATAAATGTGAAAGTTTGTGAGGTAGGATGGATGGATGTTTGTTACTTTTTCACGCAAAAACAACAAAACAGATTTAGCTGAAATCTAGAATATACATAGTTTGTCATGGCATAACAGATCTATAGGCTACTTTTTATCCAGGTAAGTACCGTGCGAGCGAAGCCACGGGCGGATACTATTAACTTGATAAAACTAAATACTTTGAAAATACTTTCTTGAATAGCGACAAAGTCATGTGTCGAGTAGGTAAGGTACATATTATAGGATATGTTGGGTTTGATACCTGATGCTTCACATCGTATTGACGTTTCCATGTCATTGCACCTCTCTCAGACTTGTTGCATAAAATCTAATCAGAATCGGGTCGCGAACCAATTCCAGTTACCGTGTTTTGAGCAGCGGTTTAGTAAACTTTAAAAATTTATGTGTAGCTCGCCAGTTAGCATACCAATTTCACCCTGAAAATCTGTACCTATATGCCTTGTAGCTTTATTGATCCAGTGACCTAGTTCACCTGATTCCCATACAGCTTTCGTTAGGTATGACGTATCTCACTACCTGTCTTTATTGTCTGGTTTTTAGTTCGTTAGTTCGTTTTCAGCGGCTTTTCCTAGAAATATCACCGTTTCGGCAGGTTGCTTGGAAACAGCGGCTTTTACAGCAAAATAAAGATGATTTTCTCTCGACCTCTACAAAAATACGAGGGGTCGATCTCAGACGGCGCTGTTCTGTTCAGTATTTAGTCAAACAAAACACTCAAAACTTATTATACCGAAATCTTTCAGTAAACTTTTCACCATTCTGTGTTCATTCGTTGATACGAGTACCTACCTAGGTCTGTTTTTGGCAAATTATTTATATGCCTATTTGTGAACAAGCCGCATCACCGAAAATATCACACTAATATAAATGCAAAAGTTTGGGTGTTTGGATGTATGTTTGTTCCTCTATAACTCGACAATACTCTACTGATCCGATTTGCCTGAAATTTAAAATATAGATGGATAATGACCGGGAATAAGACAGTCTACTATTCATCTCGGAAAAATGCACGGTTCCCGTGGTAGGTATTCAAAAATGGTAGTCTACGCGGGCGAAGCCGCGGGCGTCCGCTAGTTAATCATAACAAACAACTCTGAAGACAGAATGAAAAGCTTATACAAATCACAAATTGAAAATTTATATGAAGTCATCTTAAGTTTTAAGAAATTGTTAATTTGCTAGGACTCTTATTAAATTATGTTGGAGTAGATCACTTACAAAATAAAGTCAGCCAAGTGCGAGATACGCCGTCTCGTTTCCATGGCGAGGCGCCGCGAAATTACTATTATTTATTTTAAGATACCTTTTGCGTTTCATCTTATGTTATTAAAATATTGGCTTCAGACGACGCTGCGCTTTGAAAAAGGAAAGCTGTGTTATGCAACGAGCTGCCAGAGGCAAGGAAGCGTCTGATTTACTCTTTACTTATTTTTTATTTCCGACGAGATGTTTTATAAGAAGCTCGGTCGTTTTCTCGTTCTTTTATCTTTGTGTGTCGGACATCTTTATAATTTATATTTTTAATAAATATCCGTAGAACAGGTAAATAGTCTTGACTGTTTCCTTTGACCGGTAGACATCCGTTCAGTGGGCTTAAAAAGTTCGCTATTGCAGACTCGCCTTAAAGGAATTGAACTATTGCCATCTCTTTTCATTGACTGAGAGTGACAAGAGACGGCATTATAGTTCACTTCATATTGTGATTCAGCTTTAACGACCTTTTTAAGTACGCTGAACATCAGTCGTTCTAGATCTATTGAAATTTTCTGAAATGTATTGATACCCGGGATTCAAAGTCACGGCCTTCGTAACCAAATATTATGTTGTTTATTACCTGTTATCCGAAATGAAAAGTAAATGGAAGCAATAATTCTAGCATTTATTTAACCATTTTTTTTTAAATCTAGATAGACCTTTGTTTAGCCACAATCTCACCTGATGGTAAGTGACGATGTGGCGGACGATGGATCACAAAGGTCTAGAAGACACTTAATCACTCTTGACTTGAAGATACCCAGGTTATAATTTTCGCTACGCTTGGTGCCCTCTGAAGGTTTTTTGTTGTTTAACAGACTTCAACGAAGTTCCGCTATGCGAGTTGTCTCTGGCTTGCGACAATTTGCTGTGTGATGCAAATGGGAACCCTCCGACGCCTTTCGCGGCCGTCTTCGTGCTTTTCCTCGAAAAGGGACTCTGCGTCCGATACTGCAGTACTGAGGCAGTAGAGGTAGGTGAAATTATAATTGCCGCTGAGAACATCTACTTAGGTGACTGTATTATGTGATGTCAAACTTTTGCGATGCGATCCGAAGGAGTGACCACAGAATAAGATGCTCACGGACAAAACAGTACCCGCTAGTACCCATATTATAATTGTGAAAGTGTGTTTATTTCTTTGTTTATTTGTCCTGCTTTCACGTCAAAACAGAGCGACGGATTGACGTGATTTTTTGTGTGGAGATAGTTGGAGGGCTGGAGAGTAACATAGGCTGCTCTTTATCCGGGTACCACGCGAGCGAAGCCGCGGGCAGCAGCTAGTAATGTATATAAGTGCTTTTCCAACGAGTGCGAAAAGTTGAACGGTGTTTGACGGTGAACGTATATTAAACACTCGCAGTCTAATTATAGCTTTATCGATAGGAAAGATAATATGGATCTGACTAAGCCGCGGCCTTCATCACGATGTTTTCTTAACGCGTCTAGAATATGCCTAGTTTGAGCTGACTTGGACATCTGTAACCAATAACCAATAAGGGCATGAAAGCAGGTTCTCCTAGCTCTGAGAGAATACTATTAAGCTAACCGCTCTGGGACGGGTCGATTTATCCCCGATTATCTGTTTTGGCAGTGGCCAATTGATCTCTAAATAAAAGTTTTGTCTGTAGTTACGTTGAAGTTACTGTGCAATAGGGAACTCCCACAATTTTTTTTATGATTTTATACGATAGGTTATATCGTCAAATAACCGTCATAAAAATTCCAGCGCCGAAATACTAAAATTTTATAACAAAAATAATTTTTGAAATTTATAAACATTTTCACGCATCTGAAACACGATTATTATTGTTGTCACAGATTACTGTTGTAGTAACAATTTGTGAACTTTGACGTGTGACGTCAAATTGATACTAAGTACAACAGTAATCTGTGACAACAATAAGTTCGAGTATAGGAATTGTGAAAATTAAAAAAAAAACTTATCTATGGATCGTCATATCTGACTCGTCCTTGACTTTTCTTATGAACTCTTGTCGTCACATCCTTTCACATCCTTTTCAAGTATTTTGAAATTCCTACTATTTTTTGCAATTTTTAAAATTTATTTTCTAATCGAAAATGGTTTAATATTAAAAAATAATTACACACACATACCTCTAAAGCAACAATGTTCATAATAAAATACATTTAACCCGCTTTTGAATCAGACGCATATTGCCTATTACGACATCGATACTTGGTCCATCTATTGATTTGCCGAGGCCAAACCGCAAAGTTTGCCCTGTGAAGTTAGACAATATATTGGTAGCGCAATTTTTGAAACTTCCCTATAGAGCAGTGGTTCCGAACCTGCGGGTAATTACCCCCACGGGGGTAAAATAGCTTTTTTTGGAGGGGTAATAGAACGAACTGCATCAAGCCACAGAATACAGATCGCTCCAAATGGAGATCGAGATGAAACATCCGCAAGTTATGGGAAGGAGTCACGATCCTCAACAATAAGGGATCGACTAAGGAGAAGGAGGCATAGTAAAGTATATATATGTCATAGGGGTAGCAAGGGCGAAAAGGTTAGGAACCACTGCTATTGAGGCTATAGATTTACTTTGACATCGTTCCTTATTTTATGTGTCCTACAGAGATGCAGTAACCCCAGCTTTTCCCGCACCGTGATGTTCCGAGGTAGCGATGGCATCACGAGCGACGTGCTAGTGCGTATCGCCGTCTATGATATCCGGGAGTCGGTCACACAGACCGGGGTGTCTATGGGCTCCGTAACTATGCGACTTAGCCATATCCAGGTAAGAAAAAAAAAGAAAGAAAATACATTTATTTGTCACAATGCAAAGTGTAGATGTTTACAGATTAACTACCTAGGTACTGAAACAAAGGCAAATGCAGAAGTCACAAAACAATAAAAGGACACTCGACGAAATCTCTATGCAAAAGCGACGTCTAACTACACACACACTACACAATGTAATTTTTGTGCAATTGTGTGTGTGAAGTAAGGTTGTCACCGTATGAATAATTACTGTACACTGTGGTCTCGGTCTCGTCGTCGCGTCTGAGCGTGACGCGTCCCTAGGTCAAGTCAGCCCCTCGCCAGCCCAAATTCGCTCGCGCGGTGAGGAACACTGAGAACGTATTTCCTACATCCTCCTATCCCGAAACACTTCTTTTGCTACATTTACTCTCATTCCATTCTTACGTGAGAAATTCCCGTTTTTTATAATGTCAAGAGCTCACAAATGTTTTGAAAGTGAAATATGATGTTTTTTTAGGAGGCTCAACGTCTTCGGGTGCCCTTACTGACTGTGGACGACAAAACGGTGGGCTTTGTGACCATTAACGGGTGGAGTCTTGAGCCGTCGCATTCTGGCGCCAGCCCCACGCATCCCAACACCGAGCGCAACTCCATCGATCTTACTCCAAAGGTATAAATAAATAAATAAATAAGAACTTTATTGAGGACACAATTTCAAAGTATTATCTAGTTAGGCTATTTTTAGAAATACAATGTCCTACAATCGGCGGTCTTATCGCTCTTGGCGATCTCTTCCAGACAACCGTAAACTATACTAAATACTACAACTAGATGGGGTGTCAAACAACAGAGAACGATGTCCAGCGCGTTTGGTATTCACCAGCCCCCGAACTAGTTAAGAAACTATATTAATAACCGTCTATTACCAACCGACCAACCACGCTCTCAACCTAGTTGGACGGTTGGTAATTATTTTTCTTAACCGACAACCTGGTTCGTCGGTTGATATATTTTATTCTTAACCGACAATCTGGTTTGTCGGTTAATATTTTTTTCCTAGCCAGTGACAGATTAAAAATGACAGATTATGTCAAAAATGACAGATTATGTTAAAAATGACAGATTATGTTAAAAATAGTCTTTTTTAAACTTTCGCGATCACTATTCATATCAAAAAGTTTTATGGACACGGGATTTTATCGCGTAATTTACCTTATTTAGCGACCAAGGCTATTGCAACATAGCCGAAACGTCGGGATAAATAAGGTAAATTACGCGATAAAATCCCGTGTCCATAAAACTTTTCAATATGTTAAAAATGACAGATTATGTAGCAGTGCTCTCGCGGCATTGCCCCCGTAGTAATGGTATTTGGTGATGATGATGATGATGATATAACGTAGCCTATAACCTTCCTCAAGAGTTTAGCTATCAAATGCAGAAAGAATTTTTCAAATCGGACTGGTAGTTTTTGAGATGAGCACGTTCAAACAAAAAAAAACTTCCGCTTTATATAATTAGTATCTTCGGTCTTCAGACGACACAATATACAATTAAAACTTTTTTCTCATTTATAATTTCCCCATAAGAATTTCTCGTCACAGATCCTATGCCACCGGCGTTCTCAGTCCCTGCCTCCAAGACTGGGCCTCAAGCTGAAGTATCCATCTTACGGCATCCTGATCCGTCAGAACTTTATGAACCCGCACCAGGCGACTTATCGGTTCCATTCCGGCCTCGGGGGCGAAATAACGGTCCATGAAGCCATCGCTGAGCCGCGCTTCTGTTTTACCATGCCGCTGCAGTTGGTGTAAGTTAAATATATCCTACTCATAAAGGTGAAAGTCCGTGTGTGTGTGTTTGTGTGTGAATGTGTGTGCATGTGTGTGGTTTTGTGTGTGTGTGTGTGTGTGTGTGCGTGAGTGTGTGTGTGTGCGCGCGCGTGTGCGTGTGTGTGTGCGTGGGTGTGTGTGTGTGTGTGTGTGTGTGTGTGTGCGTGCGTGTGTGTGTGCGTGTGTATGTGGGTGTGTGTGTTTGTGTGTGTGTGTGTGCGTGGGTGTGTGCGTGCGTGTGCTTGTGGGTGTGCGCGTGCGTGTGCGAATGTTTGTTACCATGTATAGATCTCCATAACTACTAAACCGGTTTGATGAAATTTTGAATGTAGATAGTTTAGGTTCTGGCACACATAGGCTAATGTTATCCCGGAAGAATGTATGGTTCCCGTGGGATAAAACGTCACGTGGGCGAAGCCGCGGGCGTTCGCTAGTTATTTTATACTTTTATTGTTTTTTTGCGCTGTAGTGTGGCCTCCGAGACGAATATGGCTAGAAATGCCAGATTTGGGGAGCCACTTTGACCTAGAAGGTGATTCGTGTTTTATTTTTCATGCCGCTGCATTTGGTGTAAGTGAAATATATGTTTGACTTACTATGGCTAGTGGTCTAAATCAATCTGGCTACAGGAATTTTAATTCTCAGAAATACCTAACATAGATTGCCTCCATAAACTGTATAAATCATCAATAGTACAATCATTTTATGGATGGCAGGTTTGACGTTCGTCAATCCATGAAGTTTCGTATAAATTAATGACAACGTTCGAAGGAGCGAATTGCTGTTCTTTATGTGTGTGAAAGATTATTTCACGTTACTGATGTCATTTTTGAAATGTGTCAAAACTGCCTTACCAGTGTGTCTCGACCAAGGAATTTCTATACTACGTACCTGGAACGCTGACTGAGACAGAAAACAAGGTCCGCTTGAAATAAAACTTGGGCGGTGTGTCTCTTTCTTTTTGCAACTGTGTGAAAGAGACAAAGCACCCAAGAAAGCCTCTCAACAAGACCAACAATCCTTATAACCAAGATTAAATGATAATAGATCGTTGTTCAGTCGCGATAAGGTTCAAAATCCTTTGTACATTAAATGTCAGTTAGCACTCCAGTTACGTAGTTTAGAATCTTCTTGGTCTCGACAAAAGTAAAGATGTACAGTAAAACCACAAAAAGAATGGTTTTCGTAAGACATCGGAAACAATCGCACAAAATTATAAAAACGATTGACGAAAAATTTTCATTTGGAAATGAAAATTACTCATAATTTCAACTTTATCGCAAACAAATAAAGATCAATGTCATTTTTAAGAAAAGCAAATTAGTTGCAAGCCGTGCGAACTGCGCTAATAATGACGTGCACTTCTGTCGCATTCTGTTTTGTGGAATCATACACTGTTGTCGGACATATTGGGAAAACACGAGCATAACTGAGATCCATTCTAAAGCTTGAACTACTGTATAGTAAAGGTTTTATTATATTTCCAGGGAGATCTATATGAACCGCGAGAAGGAACTACTAGAGTCGATGCTCGCGTTCGCGGAGATAACAAAACGCGTCGCCCCTCGCCAACTCGACCTGGTCTCCACCCATCTTTCCGTGATGAAGCTCTACCAATCCGCTAAGAAGGTCATGATCAATAGCACCTACCTCAAACCAACTGTGGAAGGTAAGGCACTAAACGCTGTCGTAATCCGCAGGCTCAGGAGTTGTTCAGCGCGCATCTATCCGTGATGAAACTTTACCAAGCAGCTAAGAAGTGCATGATCCAGCATACCGCGACCTACTTCAAACCTAGCTCGAAGAAAGGTTAGACTTTCAAGTTTTTGTGCGTTCATGGAATGTTTTGTGATGCACAATTTTGGCTAATCAGGGAAGCTTACTAACCAATCGGCTTATTTTATTATGCTCCCAGTGGATCCCAGTGAGATCATACAAAACTTTTGAGTCCATTATCGAAAAAAGAAAAGTTTTGCATGATGAGGGATGTGGGAGCGAGGCTGGGGGTACGAAACTTGCGACGGGCGGAGCGACGGCGGGGCGGGGCGGTGCGGCGATGGCGCGCCGTGGCTTGTTTCGTACACGGCTCTTAATGTTTTTAATGCATTTGATTACATCGCCGTCGCGCCGCCCCGCCGTCGCTCCGCCCGTCGCAAGTTTCGTACCCCCAGCCTGAGAGTATAATGGAATAAGCCAACAAATCGATCATCGATATACTTTTCAATATCTATTACTGCTTTACTTATAAACTCCTATCAACTTCTGTCAAAATTGAAACGCCGTTTAAAAACGATTGCCATCCTTTTTAACCGACTTCATATAAAGGAAGAGGTTCTCCATTCGTCCAAATTTTTTTTTTGTGCTTTTTTATGTTAATCTAACACTATCTAACAAAAAAGATGGCAATTGTTTAAACGGTGTTTCAATTTTAACAGAATTTTATAAGTAGAGGGTATTTTTTGCATTTTTATGTGAAGGATAATTTCATTCTTCGTTTTTTTTTTTTTTATTTAAACTTGAACATCTCATAAGGCCTCTGGTTGATTTTTCTTCCTTGTTAATATGTATTTAAAATCATCAAAATAAAAAATGATTTTCCTTTCAACATTTTAATTTTGCTGTAAATAACACAATAACAAAATAAGTTCAGATCTTCGCCTCTCTAGTATACGGGGGTCTGAAAGACACAACATTCACTCAAGCACTACTCTAACACCCGAATACTGAAATTCTACTTAGTTTAAGTGGCGCTTATCATTGACATTTTCGAATACGATCCTGAAGAGTAAGAAGGTTTCAAATAGATGAGTACGTCTCAAATATTTAAGTAGCGTTTCAGTATTCGGGCATAAACCACTTTTTAGGACATCCTGTATATTTTCTGTAAGGTGCAGCGGGGCAATTCTGGCCGAAATTTTTTTGTCAAAATTTAAAACTTCAATGCTCTTGTCCCTTGTTGAGTTACGCTGATTCTGACAAATTGGTGTTATGTAACCTTTATCTGCCTTTTTCTTTATTGTATTTTTGTCAAAGAAAAAGCATATTTAAATGGTGAAATAACACAATTTTTACTAAAAACTGGAAAATGCCAGAATAGCCCCTCAGCGGGGTAATTCCGTCAGGTGGTGATATTATTCGAACCCATGATGCTATGATAATAAATCCAGAAGCTTTACAAACTAGACAACACAATACAAGCGAATTTTAACATTCTAATCTCCTACGATGGTCCAGTTTCTATAAAAAACCTGTTAAAATTTTTGTGGGGTAATTCTGGCATCACTCTTTAGTCGCCCATACATGCTAGTGTTGGGACACTGACTATCGATAAATGGAGTAAGTATACGCAAAAATCTCGCGCAAAAATGATGTTGTAGGAGAAGTAGTTCGCCCCGAACTGAGATCTTGCGAACCGTAGATGGCTTACATTTGGACTTTCTTCTGACTACCCCTATACTTTCAAGTGCTACCACTGCCAAGTACCTATGTCTATTGCGCTAGGTCGTCATGGTAAATAATACTGGCATGCATGCAATACATAATATTGTGTCTAATTTTTCATGAATTCTCGTCGTATTTTAAAAAGTATACATCCTAGAATAAAAATAGTAACTATTTTGGAATGTACAAATAAAGACTTTTCATAAATGACACCCCACCCAATAAATTTGTTAGTTTTTTTACTCCCTTGGGAACCCAATATTTTGACAACCCATTTATCATATGATTAAACTCATATGCTCCACCATACATTTCCATAGCATATTGACCTACCAAGTTTCATGCAGATTGGATGAACGGTTCGACAATTATGCGAGAACAAGAATTCGTGAAACATACAAACATACAAAGCAAAATGGCCATACTTGCCACTAAGATCTTCGTTCGCTTCGCTCGCTCGATCGAAAATTTAATGCGTGTTGATTATGGTTTAATTAAGCTCAAACAAAGCCACAAACAAATACTTATACAAAGCAAAATCGCATTACTTAACCCTGAGATCTTCACTCGCTCGATTAGTTAAGTCTTATTTTTATCGACGTTTACTTCAATGCTGTGGACATCACTGGTTTTTGGCAACATCATACAAAATCGGTGGGGCAATTATGGCAACCGATTTCGATAAAATTACATAAAATCAACACTTTGTGGGGTAATTATAGCGGATGCAATAACACAGAAGAAACAATGAGTAGAAACGAACTAGTACGATTAAAATAATCTCCAGTCTAAAATACACCTCCTTAGCTTGGTCAATTTTCAATTAAACCGCGAAAACCACTTAATAATTATAAAAACTCGAGGAGCTAATATTTTTACACCCTCCGAAAAATAGGTGACTGTCAAAATGATGCTGTAAATCAGTCAGTTTTTGCGCTAGAAATGCCACCTATCGTTTATGAATGAACAAAACATTTCTCTACGCGTACATAGATGTCTCTTCGAGGTATAAGTCATAGAACGAGAGATATAACCATGTGCCATAATTACCCCGCTGCCAGAATTGCCCCGCTGCACCTTACATACAACTCAGAATTATCCACTTACTCATCATTGTAAATAATTATTTAAAATACAAATTCAAAAGTCTTTGGAGTTTTTCACTTGGCACCGACACCAAACCCGTAACCGATACATTTGGTCATCATATCTACATACATCATATCATAGACATCATAATTATATATTTTATGCGCAACAAATGGCTAACCATTCACTCAAAGCGCAGCTATTAACTCATCAGTTTTTAAACACTAACCCTACATCGTCACTTCTATGGTATTGTTGCGAAGTTAAACATTTTAAAATTGGCCTACAGCATAAAAAAGTCTAATCTCCTAGAAAACCACTTTTAAAGGGTCAAAGTTATCCTAATAATCACATTAAAGAAAATATCTGGGCGACCGAGCTCTGTTCGGGTGCATAACGCCATCTAGTGGTTCAATTACAAACCACATTGCACTTGTAAGTCTTATTGCGTGAAAATGCCGAGAAAACGGCTTTTCCCAGATATGAGACCAAGCTAGATCGATTTTTCGGCCCCGTAAACACCCGTACTGCAAATTTCATCGAAATCGTTAGAGACGTTTTCGAGAACGTCAGTACAAACAAACTTCAAACATCAAAGAAGCAAATATTGCTCGTTTAATAGAATAGGATGACTCAAACATGACTCTTGAAAGAAAACATTTCAAAGCTTTATCAACGCATTTTTTATTGGTAATTGAAAGATTTTCGCAGCATTCCCGTAGAAGTTTCGATAATTCACGCTTGGGCTTCATGGGAACTCAGCTAGTGTCATATTTCACAGTCGTTGAACTTCCAGAGGATGCCGAAATGGGATTCGTTCCAATCAACTTGCACCTCCAAAGAATGTGGGTGCACAATGACACGTTGAACAAGACCGGGTTTCATGACGTGGTGACGGTGGGCGCTTTCAGTGCTCACAGCCATCGCGCGGATAAACCCGGCGGGCTTATCAAGTAAGTATACAGGGTGTGGCAAATTTTTGGGCACTTCAGTTTAATTTTGAAGGAAAAAAAAAACAATAGTTTCCTGAGAAAAAACTTTCTTACTACAAGAGAAAAGGTAGCTACCCTGAAGTGCCCAATAATTTGCCACACCCTGTGTAAAACTAGCTTCGCCTTCGCTCGCGTTTTATTTTGAAGAAAAAAATGATATTTTTTCTTCAAAATAGTAATAGTTTCCTAAGAACAAAACTTTCTAACTACAAAAGAAAAGGTAGCTACCCTGAAGTGCCCAATAATTTGCCACACCCTGTATAAAACTAGCTTCGGCTTCGCTCGCGTGGTATCCGGGTAAAGTAAGTTCGTATGAGCAAGTGGCCAACTCTGGTGACGGAGTTTTTAGGCCACCTAAAGGCCGCCGTCATGGCTTAACGGCTTAATAGCCGGGACCGACAATTTAACGTGCCCTCCGAAGCACAGAAGCGCTCAGCTCGTAATGCCACTTGCGGTCTCCCATCCAAATTGTGACCGCGCACAACGTTGCTTAACTGCAACGACCAATCAAGAACGTCTAAGCAAGCTACGCCACGACCGCTTCGGTACCCGGGTAAAGAGTAGCCTATATCCTATTCCCGGTCATTATGTATCTAGATTTTAGGCTAGGCAAATCGGTTCAGTAGTTGTCGAGTAATAGAGGTGCAAACATACATCCAAACGTCCAAACTTTCGCATTTATAATATTAGTGTGAGTGATAAGATAACTTTAGATGTATCAAGATAGAGTAGAGCCGTGTTAGATAGTGCCTCGAGTTTCGATCCGAAGGTTGCGGGTTCGGATCCCGACCGTGCTTCAATGGATTTCTCGATATATTAAAATTACTAGATTATTAGATGTTTGTCCTGTGTATGGGTGTTCTAAAGTATATTATACTACCCGGATTAAAAGTAGCCTATGTTACACTCCAGCCCTCCAACTATCTCCATACAAAAAATCACGTCATCCGTCACTCTGTTTTGACGTGAAAGCAGGACAAATAAACACACTTTCACATTTGTAATATGGGTTGGGTACGGATGTAAGTATTTACAAAAACAAATGTAATAAGTATTCTATCAGTTATCTGGTTCCCATAGTACAAGCTTTGCTTAGTTTGGGGCTAGATGGCGCTGTGTGAAATGTCCAGCAATATTATTTATCTTTCACTTAGGTTAGTGCAGCAATCCAAAGACATCTCGACGCAGAAAGCCGAGATGATGGCCAATACGAACCGTCTCGAGGCGGAGTTTGAAAAGCTGAACGCTATGAGGGCGCTGCGTGACGTCGCAGTAGCGAACATGGACAAGGCGTTGCTGTTGCTTCAAGCTTCCCAGTTCCAAGATACTAAGGATGTGGTTGAAGGTAACTTGATTGTTAAGAGCGGGGTGGAAGTCGCTCTGCTGGGCAATTCTACTAGATGACAACGTCAATCATTCCGCTGCGGTTTGTTTCGATCTCTTAAATGTCAGCCATTTGGTGAAAATTTTCAAAAATTTGTTCTGCCAAAGTTCAAACCTTAGCTATAACCTCACCACAACTGAGTCGTTTGTTATTAGTAGTCATGGAAACAGTTGGTTTAGTTGAGGTTTTGCTTGAGGTTGTTAAAAAGTTCGGTACCAGAATGGACGCCCAGAACTTCTTTTCCAAACGTATCTATCGAAATTTTTCATCTTTGTCACGCAAGCAAATAGATGTAGTATAATAGGTCTATGCGCAAGCACATCCCCTCCGTTGGCAGACTCAAATGCCCCGCCCTCATTTGTGACGCATGACGCGCCTAGTGTTCGATAATGTTGATATACAAGAGTATCGGAACGTTTGGCTTGGTATAAGCACCGCCTGCGGCGCGGTTATATAAGTATTTAGAGATAAGTTCATACTTACATATTACTCATGCCTAAGTTATACAGTTATACTAGTAGCTAGCATTCCTTGTGGCAGATCGCAAGCTATCGCTGCATATTTGACTAACAGGCTATGATTTTCATCCCTATTGAAAACTAAATGTTGTCAGCAATCGAGTTTCTGCTACGTAAATGAAAGCCTTTGCCCAGCATGTATTTAACGACCGACTTATAATAGACAGTAATATTATAGACTAGGATGATTATATTTCAGATATAAAAGACAACGTGTCGAAGATCCTCGGTCTGTGGAACGATGAGCTTGTCGAGGAGGCTCTTTCCAAAATAGGATGGAACAAGAAACGGCTCGACGAGGAAACAGAGGCGGTGAGTTTCATTCTAAACTACAATGCATTGTGAATGGAACAGCTGGAAGGGAAAGATCTAGGCGAACATACCTGGATCAGATTGGTGATATTTTAGAGAAAGGCCAGGTCAAAAGTACCCTAAACCGGCGAGCTTGTATGAAAAATGTGATGAGAGTGAATGAGGCGAAAGAGGTGTGTCAGGACCCCTGTGGGAAAGAGGCGTGATTTTATGTATGTTTGTATGTATGTACAATACATTTATGTACGCATTGATGAGTTCGAAAGTAGATGCAGGTCTAACCGTCCTCAGTATTGTAGATATTGATTCTTTATCGCTGACACATTTTTTTTTGTTAAGACCCGACAGAAATGTCCTGCATTATTTATTTTATTCTTTTTCACTCTGTTGTATACTGTAAATTCATTGTCTTTAAACTGACAGAATGACGTTCTACTCTCGTACTTATTAACATAAATATACCAAATATCAAAGACAATCGATTCTCTGCTCACATATTCTTACACTAGCAGCGCCCTCGTGGCGTTGCCCCCGTATTGCTGGTATGTGGTGATGATGATGATGAAAAGTAGCCTATAACCTTCCTCAAGAGTTTAGCTATTGAATAATTTTTTAAATCAAACTGGTAGTTCCTGAGATTGGCGCTTTCAAACAAACCAACTCTTCCTATTTATATAATTAGTATAGAAGTATATATATAGATAGAAGTATAGATAGATATAGATAATAAGCGCATGTATCATAGGAAGGAATAATGAGGGTATCTGTAATTTGCAGCTAAGACTGGCCGATAGGTTGGCCATGCAAGCCCTGCAAGCCGCGGCGCCTGAAGGAGCCGCCGGCGCCTCCGCCCCCGAAGGCGCCGCTGGCACTGATTCCCCTAAGAACACTCCAGCACAAGCGGCTGCATCCTTTGCAGAGGACAGCGTCAGTACAGCGCTTGAAGCCGCTTTATCCGACAACGCAGCCTCTGAAAACGCGATGGCCGTCCTCGCCGCGCTAACCGACCCCGGCCCTAACCCCGAACTACCCTCATCCAGCTCGAGTTCCAACACCACACCCACAACCGACATCGCCTGCGCGCTCTCAGCCAGCGTACCCGACATGCAAAACTCAACCGAACTAACATTCCACAACGATTACTTCAAGAGCGAAAATAGCCCGCACAGCGATCGGAGCGAAACCAGCGGAGCGAGCGGACAGAGCGACCGAAGCGGGAAGAGCAGAGCGAAGAATAGATGTAACAAGAACAACCGCTCTAAGAATAATCGTGGCGGGAAGCGCAATGGGAATGAGAAGAGCGATCGCGGTTGGAACCATTCCTTCCGTTCGAACCGCGATGTGAAACCCAAGATGGCGGAGGGCGCGCCGCCGCCTTTCGAACGTCACGGCAGCCTCCGCACTGACTTCAAGAGTTCTGCGTCCATGGAGCAAGTCTCCTACAAAAGCCTCGTCAACAACAAGAAGGCTGATAAGAAAAAGGTGTGTATTTCAAATCCTACTTATAACCTACACTAGCTTCTACCCACGATTTTGCTCACTTTTCCTGCGGGCTTAAAAAGGTCGCTATTGCAGAATCGCAATAAAGGAATTGAACTATTGCCATCTCTTTTCATTGACTGAGAGTGAAAAGAGATGGCATTTTAGTTCATTTCATATTGTGATTCAGCTTTAACGACCTTTTTAAGTCCGCTGGTCTTTTAGAATAAAAATTCCAGTTCACAATCTATTTTATCTACAAGTTTCATCCAATCTCTGGAGTTATTTATACAGCAGTTAGACGTGATTGAATGTGATCTGAGAATTATTAGTATATTATTCGGGTTCCATGCAAAAAAGCGAAATCGCGGGTGAAGTTAGTAATTTATAAAGTTGTGCTTTGTTGTGCGAAAGTCTATTATGTTTGATGTGCTTTTGTTGATTCACGTTTAATTTCTAAAACTAGTTAGTTCAGCGAGTAGAACTCTAGATAATCTGTGCGTAAATCGAAGCATTGCGAATAAGCGATATAAGAATTTAGAACCTATAGGATACAGTTGAAGTTGCGATGACAATGCACTGTTCTTCAATTGCTGAGCAAGCTATACAGAACAATAAAATGTTATCTTTTTGTGTCTCAATACTGTGCCAAGATCTCCCTATTTGTTTTGCAAACTTTGCACTCCAATGCCATCGTGTATATAAGAAGTATTTGTGCGTTCCGATACAATTAATCTGTAATTTTTTATTTGTTATAGTGTTAAACCGCACTTAGGTATTAATCTGATTGTTATGATAAAAGTGGTGTGTGCTTGCGATGGTTATGACATAAAATACGCCGCACATAGCGTCGACAAATTTTCTAGATAGTGCTGTGAAAAATATCCACCAATATTAATATATTTCGCTCTATATCAGTTGTTTTCCGCTTCATATGTAACAAGCTGTGCCCGGCGGTTTCATCCACCATTTAATTTAGTCTTGAATAGCCATAACATATTTCAAGAAATGAGCTATCTAATGCAGAAAGAATTTATCAAATCCAACTGGTAGTTCCTGAGATTAGTGAGTTCAAACCAACAAACTCTTCTGCTTTATTATATTAGTTTAGATTCGATTTAGATTTTACGTCTCCAATGTTTGTATATAGTGCAGAAGTTTTGACATTTCAGCAGTTCCTAATAAACATTACATTACAGGGCAAGAAGAACAGACGTGAGCGCGACCAAACGCCGCCGGTGGCGGAAGTTGATCCCGTAGTTCGTCAATACAATCTCATGTTCTTCAAGGATGTTACCACAGCCATAGATGATATGCTCTTCAATGTCGTCGTCAGTCTCAATGATATCTCGGAGAAAGGTGAGCATTTAATTATAATCCTAATATTTCTTTTATGAACCTTAAACGTGCTGGGCAAAGGTCAATATCACTCCAACTATCATCCTACCAGATGTCCTACCAGTCTCTATCAAAAACGTCCTATTAATATTATAAACTGACACGAAATTGCAAATAGTTTGCCAAAGTTTGAATCGGTTGCTTGTGCCTCGGCTTGTGTGACAACCAATGCGAGTGTATGACATGTGTGCCTGGCGTAACGCATGTAATATGAATTCGATGTAGGTTACAATACAATACAAATATTTAATTTCTGCGAATGGTTTGCCTAAACCACAAAATAAATAAGTACAGAAGGCGCACTCCGCACTTTAGGTACGAAGCTACAAGTACATTGGCGGGCCCGCCCGGGCGGGCTTTGGCTTTGAAGCGCTCTGCTCGCACGCTAGCCGCGTCGCGCGTAATTCCTATCACTCGACTACCCTTCCGCGTCTGACAGTAACAGAGTTATGCGTTACAAAAGAGAGAATTTGTGTAGGCACGTGTAGGTGAATATTGCACTAAGCAATGAGCGCTTACGCGAGCTGAATTGAACTTTGTTGCTTCGCAGCAAGAGTCGCTATTAAAATAAACGTTTTCGCGAAGTCAGGCTTCTGTATCCTGTGCCTAAACTAAATAACATTAATATTCTCCATTACAGGATCATACACGCTATCGGAGTTCGAGGATACGAAGATATTGATGGATTTGCTGATCAAGCTAATGGATGAGGCCTACAAATGGACTCGTATGGCTCACACCGCTATGCGTATTGACTCTGAGACTCCGATATGGACTCTTGAGCATGCGACGTTGCAAAGCCGTCGCGACACGTGCTTCTCACAGGCGGTATGTCAAAATCAAAGCATTTATTCTAGACCATAGTTTCTCACCTTTTGCCCTCCGCCCACTATGATAAAAAAAAAATTTCAAGAGCCCCCCCTCCCCATATCTTAATGCGCTATCTCAATACCCGCTATTTTTTTCTGGGTCTTCAACTGCCCTCCCCTGAAAGACTCAAACGCCCACAAGGGGGCGTTATCGCCCACGTTGAGAACCTATGTTCTAGACCACTGCTACGTAGTACTGTTATATCTGTGCCACTGCGACATGGGCGTAGCTATAGCTTTGTTATGAGGGTTCAGGGGATCCAAAATACAAAGATTGACTAGGTTTCCCCCAAATGTAATGGGGTTCAAGGGTTCCAAAACATTTCTATGGATGTCATGAACCACCTGCATCATATTCCATGTCGGATACAAATGATAAATATGTCTTGCCCAAATTTCTTTCCTTGCTCTTGCTAAGGGGGGACGCTGGAAGTCCGGACCCCTTAAACCTCAAAAGATCAGTGTGATTGAAACTATGTAAAACATTATTTTATAATATCACTACTAACGTTCTAAAGAGGTAACTAAGTTAGGATATAGAACGGAAACTTCTGATCTGATTTCAAATGTTCTTTCACGGGAAAGCTGCAGTGTGTGTTTGTATCAAACCGGCGAAAGTTACCAGAATATTAGAGTAATTTCGCGGAAGCTAGTTACAGTTGTTCTATCTCACGAAGTCCGTTTGATCTTAATTGTGTGTGTAGGTTCACATGCACGTTGTTTCTGTGTGCGTGGGCCGATTCTGAGCGCTCCCGAGCTTACGCACACAGAAACAACGTGCATGTGAACACACACATTTAAGACCAAACGGACTTCGTGAGATAGAACAACTGTACTAGAATATTAGAGTTATTTCCCTTGCTCTGTCTGCAGCTCACCACCGCGACCGCTGGTCTGGTTTGCTGGCTATCGTCAGCACCTGGTGAGATAGTAGCGAAGGTGATTCAATCCGGCCTCGGCCCGCTCTGCGGCTTCGAAGGCCTGCTCAGTCTCTACGCGCAAGAGAAGACAATGTGGGGCGATATGGTGGTCGCCATCGAAGATCTGCATACTGTCCTCTTCAAGCTGGTGAAGGTCACTTCCAGGTGAGGATTTTAAAATGGCTCAACCTTTGGATTAAGTATATGTTTTTTGAAAAAAAAAGTATTTACCTTTTTTTTTATAAGAACAAAAGTAGATTACAAACTTAGTAATAAACACCTTAAAATCCTAGAAATGGTTTGCCTAAGGTGCAGACATTCCTCATAAACAAATGAAAAACAAAAATAGTATTGATTCTGCCGTGAACAAGTACAAGTACCTAAGGATTTTCAAAAAGAAAGCCAGGATCGACAACCTAACGTGCCCTCCGAACGCACGTTCCGCTCAGCTGTTAATGCCATTTGCGGTCACCCATCCTAATTTTGACCCGTGAGAACGTCTGTTAACCAAACTGAAGTTACAGTTGTCCCAATGGATCTAGGCTTTCGTGAAGTTAGGCTTTTCGCTGCGCAGTAGAAAATTTTGTATGAAAAAGATGCATCGAAACGGCTAACTTCACGAATGCCAAGATCCGTTGGAACAGATGTACAAGTAACTATTTTGTTGCAGCACTCCGGTCATCCCGCAAGTTACTGGACATCGCAATGCAGTGATTGTGGAGCTGCCAGTTTCGGAGGCGTTGTATGCTCGCTTCGACAATACTCAGGTATGTATACTTTATATAACACTAGCTGCTGCCCGGGGCTTCGCTCGAGTGGTACCTGCATGGCTAAAAAGTAGCCTATATTACTCTGCAGCCCTCCAACTATCTCCACACAAAAAATCACGTCAATCCGTCGCTCTGTTTTGACGTGAAAGCATGACAAATAAACAAACAAATAAACACACTTTCACATTTAAATTATGGGTGCAGATGGCGTACGTCCCACAAGTTGCTTAATTTAAATGTCTAAGGCTGGATTTTACCAAACTGGATTAAGTTTTATCTGGAGATTAAACCACAGATTAAACTGCTGTTTTTTTGAATATTTTGACATTGTAAAGTTGACACCTTATAACCAGGATAATTTACCTGCACCTAATAATGTTCGGTTGCGCTTTCTAAACAATTGTATTTCGAATTTTGTCGGCTAACGGAATAACTATTCTGGGAGTAAGATGACAGTTTGGTCGAATCCAGCCTAAGTGTGAACATGGGCTAAAGGTGTTCAGTTATACCAACATTTACCCTAGGATATTCGTTGTCCCCAGAACAATCCGACATTCACAGTGACAGCCGTATTCTTCAACATCGGTATAAACGAGAAAGCGTCGGTGGCGGAGGCTTTAGGGGAATGCAAGCCGCAACATTACTCCAACAGTGATAACTTGGAGCGTATGCTCAAGTACTATCACAAATACAGCAAGGTCTTCCCGGCCGATCCGATGGAACCACTCCGAGGTATTATGACTTACATTTAGGCTTTTTGCCAAAAAAGCCTTTGTCCAGTTGTGTAACAATAGTAATTGCCGTAATAAATAAATAAGCAGTGGGACAGTTTGAGCTGAACAATAACAATAACTCTTATAAGTTTTGAAAGCGAAACAAAATGTATTGTTTTTACAGCATCTTCTCGCAGTAAGCCGCTCGAAGAAGTTATGGAAAACTTGAAGATGGAGGTTCAGAAACGCGCTCCGAAGAACGTTGAGGTTCTACAGTTGGCTGCGCTCGCTACTCGTCTGATGAACGGTAACTTTTACACGAACACTATGGGCCTTACTTATGAAAGATGTTAAAGTTAAACACTGGTTAAACGTCCTGTCTTTATTTGTGGATAGTGACAAATAGAGACAGGACGTTGTTTAACCAGTGTTCAACTTTAAACATCTTTCATTAGTAAGGGGGTATAAGCCTGCAGGCTGATTGTCTAACTTGTCTCAAACCCCAAATCGGTCTCAAAATTTCAAAACGATCGCGTAGGTATCTTTTGTCGCGTTCGGAGTTGAGATGAGAGTAGTAGAAAATTTTGTATGAAAAAGTTGCGCATCTGCGCATTGAAACGCCTAACTTCACGAATGCCAAGATCCATTGGTAGAAGTGTCAAAAAATTCAAAATTCAAATATCATTTATTCAGTAGGACCGTTATGACCACTTTGAAACGTCTTAAGAGCTAGGAGATTCTACTCCTGTTCTTTCGCGACCAACACCGTGAAGAATCAGGGCAACAAACACGGTATGGGGCCTAGCTTTCTTTTCGGTGATCCATCCGCTTAGAATCTAAATAGTCAAGCTCCAGTGTGGAGCCAGTCGAACAATGTGAGTCTCGTCAAAGTCGTCAAAAGAAAAAAAAAAAAAAGAGGATTAATACCTCAACAAAACGTGTACTTAAAAAACTCCTTCAACGAAGTTGCAAATCACTTTCCAGGTATAAGATTCACGTCTTGTAAGAGCGCAAAGGACCGTACCGGCATGTCGGTGACATTGGAGCAGACCAACATTCTCTCATCCGAGTACCATTTAGCCGACCACGAGCGAAAGAGAGCGCTCGATATTATGCGCAGGTGAGCATAACATTTGAAAACTTCTATTTAAGACGTACAGTATAGACTAGCGTGGTAGTTAGCAACAGTATCCTAAGGCGCGAGACATACAGAAAAGACGTAAGAGGAGGAGGCGTCGCAGACATATGTCTCTTCCGCGTCCCTTTCATAGAAAATGTATAGAAGCGTCGCGCCGCAAAACATACAGAAGAGACGGGGAGCCGTCACATTTTGTATGACAAATGTCTGTGCCGCGTTTCTTCTATCTGGCCTGCGCCTAAGGCCGTCCGCAGTTTGCAACCGATTTTGCATTGTGCGTATACGTACGTCGACTGACGTACGAATTGACCTCGCACACTGGCTGCGTTTCGGTCCGTTACATTTGTATGAATTACAACAATTTTTACATGTGTTTTTACTACATTTTCTTACATTTGTATTCGTACACCGAATGAATAATTTTTTATCCTTTGATATTTCCTTGTCTCCATTATTTTTCTGGTTTTACTGTTCTTTTATGTTCCAGCGAGGGTTGCCGCCGCGAGAATACGCTGAAAAATATCGGCCTGAGCAAGTACGCCTTCTCTAAGAAACAAGTCATGTCTCTGCCCGAAGACTACCGCCCGCCGCAGGGTTCGTACGGAACCACTCTCACTTAAACATAAGCGATACTCTCTTCTCTAATATCAACAATTCAACATGTCATACTTATAGATTACTTTCTATCAATATTTTAACCGACTTCAAATAAGGAGGAGGTTCTCAATTCGACTGTTTTTTTTATTATTGTTTTGATTTTGCATGGTGTGTTACGCGATCCGTCAATTGTGGACCGATTTTAGAAATTCTTTTTTTTCTTTAGATTATATGTTTTTTTCATCGAATATCAACATTTGTCTTTTACACTTTCGCGATCATCGGGGTTAGAAAAGCCATTTTAGCAGAACCACAAATGTAATTTAACTATATGCCGTCTCTTTTCATATATATATCGTCCTCCTTGACGTATCCGTCAACAGCGAACCTGGCTTTCTATTAAATACGTCTACTATGTGCCCGAATATGGGTGGCAAAGCCAAATTTTGTTTTAAAAATTCTGTAGCAGGGCGCACAATACAACTGAAAAATATTGTAGGTGTAGATATAGGAAGGCTTCGGACGGGTCTTTCTGACTAGGCGTTTGGCATCGAGATCTTGTATCGACGCTCTTCGATCACAGCCTTATTAACAGAGTTGCGCCATTCTCTTTTCATAGACAGAGTGACAAGAACAGTATTTACAGCAATTGTGATTCTGCTACAGCGGCCCTTTTATGCCCCGCAGAACACATTGAGTATAAAAGACCTTTATAAAGAATATCAACATGCCTAGACACGGGTCTAGCCATGTTGACGTTCGATAAAAAAATCATTAAAGGTTTTTTATTCCTATCATTTTTTTTCTTCCTGGTTTTTATTAGTCTTTTATTTTATTGTTTAAGCAAATGCTTTTTTATATTGAATGTGGATAGTTGGTACAATATAAGAGTTCAGTTTCACAAATTCTTTTGGTCAGATCTTATATTGAAGTAACAAAAAGTACCCAAGTTTTCGCATTAGATAGTTAACATTAACATTTTGTATGAATGTTGGCTAATACCCATTTAAGCACTTTTTATGAAATACTTTCAAAAAACAAAGTGTATAAATTCAAGTCACGCATTTTAAATGACGCATTTTATAGAAATTGGAAAAATCTTTGATGTATCAAGAATTACCTAGTATCTTAAGAGTTGAGTGTTATCAGACCAAATTCCTAAAGTGTAGTTGCTAAGTACTTAAAGTAAAAGTGCAGTCGGGTTTTCTGTAGTTTTTCTAATATATAGGTACGTTTAGCACGTGGTGTATATGACCTGAATACTATTTATAAGTATTCACTCATATGAAATATACTAAGCAGATGGTTTGTTCTGGAATACACTTGAAAACTAAAGTTACCTGATAATTAATCACTTGACATGATCTTCAATATTTCGTGTTTGTCGTATTTGAAAAAATAATAAATAGTTGTAATTTAGTTTTCAGCATTTAAAATATATTTTTCGTATCCAAATGCTTATGTGCCAAATAGTAATAGATAGTATTACCAATTACCATTCATATATTTGTGTATTTCAGTATTGTCGATGATAGGCCAAACTATACTAATTTATATCAAAACGAAATTAAAAAATAAATAGGGTAGTTATTGCATCGAACATATTTACCGCTTTCGATGTCTCTTTAAACTTTTTCCTCTAAGTACATGGATATTTTTTTAAAATAAAAATAAAATAAAAGTGAAACACAAGTGATCTTTCGAAGAGTGTTTAACGAATTTGATGGAATCGATTATACAAGGAAGTGATAAGTATGTGCTAAATATCTTGTAACTTTATATTAGTCATGTAACTATTGATGTATTTAATAGTAAACGTGTTTACACATCTTTTATAGGTCTTTGGAATACTTTGGAAAATAATGCACCATAGATACTGCTTCTGAAATCATTATGTGTTACATCTAAATGCTACAGTTTTAACTTCTACACCTTATACAGTCATCAGTCTACTCGAATGTCGACTTTAGAGCGACAAACGTATCATAACAGCTATAGTTACTACTATTGTCAGCTTAAATTGCTCCGCTTATGAACAAAATTAATATTCAGAATTTGATCAGATCTCACAAACAAAGGAATTTATTTGCGAATATTTTAGGCTCACTGATAGCATTGTTTCAATCAAGAATCTGCAGTCATTACGGCGATCTAAATATCAACAAGTTACTTTGTATGCATGTGTGCATAGCATTTTAAACATTGCTAGAAATATTCCAGGTTAGAAAATGTTTCGAATGTAGGAGTATAATTATTAGGATTTTTCGGTCTTAAGGTTAGATAGGATATGAAGAATTTGCGAGGCTTGTCGTTACGCGGGTATTATAAGCGAAAGCACTGACCGAAGGGCAGACACTCATCCTGGGATCCAACTAGGCAAAGTGTGCAACTATGCACTTCTAATTCAATTAAACGTTTTGAGCACTCAGTATCGCGTTTACTGTAATTCATTTAGTTAGACGATGCCGTTTGATAAGTTCGATATGATTACGACCTAGTAACAAAATGGGCCTGCTGAATGTTTTGCTTACTTATGGGGCGTCCATTAATTACGTGAGTCTTTTAGGGGGAGGAGAGGGTTGAGCCAAATCTCACCCAATCTCACGTGGGGGAGAGGGGGGGTCTCGGCAAATATCACGTAATTTTTTTTCTGCATGAAACGTGAAATGCCGATGATTTTATTTAAAATCACATGGACATGTTGGTCTTTGTAATTACTCTTGAGTCCTCGTGAACTGAATTAGAATGAATAGGTATTTATTTACGAATTTTAGTAGGTAGGTACCTATTTACGAATTTTATTGTTCAATTTTCAATCTCACGTGAGATTAGGGGGTGGGGGAGGGGGTCGTGCCAAATCTCACGACATCTCACTAAAGGGGGAGGGGGGTCGAAAAATCGCCAAAATCTAGTGGGCGTCTAGTTTATGATTAGTATTTTTCTATTTTTCCTGTTCTTTAAAATATAATTTCCTCATTCTACGTACATTCTTATATTTTTTTCCTGTGCTGATTACATGATGTAAGTCTTTCTTTTGTATCGATAAAAAACAAATTATGTTCTTTAGATTTTGTTTTGATGCATTACATCAATACTTTCAGCGAAGGAACTTCTTCCGTCAAAATAATTTAAGTGTATACTGATGTTAGATTTAAGAAAGTATTCGTTAGGACGTACTTAAAATAAGCTTAATTGGGAATTTCGAATTCTTGTCATTTTAATGTAGATTTGTAAGAAAACTGTACTTATTTAAAACGCCACAGTTACTTTATAGTTAATTTGCTGATTAGAACGGTTGAAAAACCATTAGGTAAGTAGGTACTTATTTTTTGATACCTATATTTTGTTGTCGCTAGTCTATAATCTCACTAAAAATATCAAATTATGTTTACGTTACTTAGATTTTGTTACATTTAAGTTTACGCGGTGGGTTTGCTTAGAATATATTTTCTTGTTGCTATATCGAAATCTATTGTGTGAAGTTTGAGAGACTTAATGATATAATTTGTATTGTACTTCCATAGAATCCGTCAGAGAAACAATAACCAACGATAATATACCTACTGTTTATTATAATAAACAGATAATCATTTTGCGTATTTACATATTTTCAAAACTACTGTCTAGAAAAATATACAAAGTCTTACAATAGTAGATTGTATTATATGGGGGGAAAATAATATTTTTACGGCGAGGGCGCTTTTTTGAATCCAGAGCGAAGTGAAGGATTCTAGAGTAGAATCCCGAGCGTAGCGAGGGATTCTTTAGTAGAATCCTGAACGAAGCGAGGGATTTAAAGTACGTCGCCCGAGCCAAAAATATATTTTGCGCCCGAGTGATACACTCTACTTTTCATTACAATCTATGAGAAAATAAAAGGGAGGAGAAAGGAATGTGTTAAATCAACGAAGTTCCACTTGAGAAGAGTAATCGGGGATTAAATTTTTTTTATTCAGACGGTGGCCGCGCGCCGGCTGAATGGTGGGCGGTATGTTTATCCGATACTAGCAGCGCCCTCGCGGCGTTGCCCCCGTAGTGATGGTTTATGGTGATGATGATGATGATGATGAAAAGTAGCCTATAACCTTCCTCAAGAGTTTAGCTATCAAATACAGAAATAATTTTTCAAATCCGACTGGTAGTTCCTGAGATTTCATTTCATTTCATTTATTTATTTATTTCTCTCACAAACAATATAAATACACCGTTAATTCTGGGTCAGTTTAAAGCCAGCACCCACTGCTTGTATTGCTTAATCGTATTCGTGTCGTTGGTTTAGTTTTTGAATTTGATAAGTATTTCATACGAAACTAAATAGTTGAAAACATTAACAAAAGTGAGGAAAACACTTGGTAAGGTGTCGTAGGCGCGCAGAGCTAATGACCTAGGTATGTATGTATAACTACGACGTAGCATAGACTCTACGCCGTAGCAACAGCTGAGCACAGAGCACGTATCTCCGTGATTTATCCTGCCTATGTTTCGTGATATTATTAATTGCAAAAAAATAGATCTCATTTTTATTATTATTTTTTAGTAAGGTTATCGATATAGATTACGTAGGCGCCGGCTTTAAACTGACCAAAAATAAACGGTGTATAAATAAATAGCTAAATAAATATACAGAATAATGAATATTAAAAACGTTGTAGGTAGCTATTATAAAAACCTGTTTTGTGAGATTAGCGCGTTCAAACAAAAAATCTCTTCCGCTAGAATTGCTCAATAGTTCCACGAAAACAAACTAGATGGCGCCAGTAGACCGTCTTTCTAGATCGCGCTGACGAAAACGCACAGGATTTTATCAGGTTGGAATTACAATTATGTATGGATAGAAAACTGCAGAGTAATAAATCTCTAAATGTGATTACAACTGTGGTGTTTTTGGAAGAGTCCTCCCTCATTCATCTTGGTAGATTTGAGATGAATGTGGAAAGTAGTTGTACCTCAAAAGTGCGCGGCAAAGATAATTCATAGATAATTCCGGCGCACTTAAAGGGGATTAAAAACTCATTACTGCCCGCTAAACTTATAAAGAGGATTAAAAACTCATTACTGCCCGCTAAAAGTTCCTTGAAGAGGAATCATCTACTTTGGGCGCACTTAAAGGCGAACAAAGTCGTCCTTTTCGAATAGATGGAATGAAAAATACTTGTCAAGTGCCATTATGTTATTTAAAGTTTAATTGTACTGAATTTTTTGTTAGTTTTTATCTACTTATTTTTAACTGCTACATAATGACTTCTTATTTTGCACAAGTTCTTGAGGAATAGCTTATTCTATTTAGGATTTATTTCATCATCTAGTTACGTTTTGCTTAATTACTTCCTGAAGCACTCGTAGCGTAGGCGTTCTTGTTAGATCGTTGAAGTAATGCGACGTTCTTAGCGGTCTTTGGATGGATGACCGCAAGTGGTATTAAGAGCTGAGCGCTTCCGTGCTTCGGAGGGCACGTTAAATTGTCGGTCCCGGCTTTTAAGTTGTAAAGCCATGGAGGCCTTAGGTATGAACACACGCTATGCCGTGCTACGGCCGAAGCTCGGCTCGGACCCGGCATGGTCTAGCATGAGTCATCCTTAATTCTATGTAAACTTAATTATAAAAAATATCAGAAATGTACCTACCTACTTAATTCGATGATGATCACTTGTTTTTGGTTTAGGCTGTGACTCAGTTTGTAAAACTACTAAGGTATCATTTTTATGAATAAAGGCTTTCTGAATAACAATGCATTTTTATGTTCTTGACTAGAATAATGTGTGAAGCTCACTGCCCTCTATCGGAAAATCAGTTGAGAGCATGAAAAAATGTTTGAAACAAAATTGGTCGCAAATTTTATGCTCTACACTACAACTACAATTTTACGAGTATTATCCTAGAATTATTGTGGCAAAATTTTGGGCAATTCAGGGTAGCTACCTTTTCTTTTGTAGTTCGAAAGTTTAGTTCTAAGGATTATTTGCCACACTCTATAGATCTAAGGTGCAGGCCAGACAGAAGAGACGTAAGACGAGGACGCGTCGCGGACAGGGCGCCAGCGAACAGAGTTGCGCCCGCGCCCCGTCTCTTCTGTATATTTTGCGTCGCGACGCTTCTATACATTTTCTATGAAAGGGACGCGGAAGAGACAAATGTCCGCGCCCCGTCTGCGTCTTACGTCTTTTCTGTGTCCCGCCGCGCCTAAGGGAGTGTACACATTGCGTTTTCTGCAGCGCGTTTTTGAGCTGCGCGTTTGTATCGATACTGTACAATACGCTTGTATAGTGTATATATCTAACTGGCTCGGCACGCACTATTAACACGTCCACTCTCGCCCACGCGGCTCTCGTGACTGACTGACGCGGCACGTTCGAGATAGTCAATTGAATGTCTATGTGTGTTTGATGTAAAGTGTAGTTTGTGTGTAAAGTCATGTTTATAATTTAGAATATAATTAAACACATAATTATATTACATAAAGGTAGTTATTATTATAGACTCACAAACACTACATCTCTTCCTTATTAAAATAATTTTTAGTATAATTATTCTTCAATTCAACAATCTCTAATCTGAACTTCTAAAATGGATTGATTCATATTATGGTATCGTAACAGTGTCAAAATCATTGTCTTTTGTTTCTCCTATACTTTATTCTGATTTTGGGACTGTTCTCCATTCACCCATTTTATTGAAAAGGTTTTTTTTTTTTTATTTTATTTTTTTTTTTAACCTAAATACCATAAACACCTTTAATTTCGCCTGAATAATAAAAAACGATATTTATGTTCCTATCACGACCACACTCATTTTTGTGAGTTGGTAGAAACCCCAAATCATAAACTGCCATTACTGCATTACTTATCTTTAAAATAACGGTAGCTATTTCATAGCAATCGCAAGAAATTTTCGGCGGGAATCACGTAATTTTTTTTTTTTTTTTTTTTTGGTCTACTAAATTGTGTCATGTATTGTGAGGAACTGGTTTGAGGTACCTACGTCTTTCGTATCTTTAGAGTAGGTAGTTAGCAATTACGATCAGTTTTTGAAACACAAAAGCTCATTGAAATACTATGAATATTATCAGAAATATCTGAAAAGGCAAAGTTAAAAATAATTGTTTTGAATAGTATTGAATCAATGATTAATTACGTGAAAATATGGACCATAAGCGAAGTTAGGGGCGTCTACGGTAGGTACTCAAGTCAAATCAGTAGGTAGTAACAATTTAATAAATACTTATTTAATTTACTTCCATTTAGCTATTATTAAGGAATGATTTTGTTTGTTGACCAATTCCAATTTAATGGATGCATTCATTTGAACTGCCAGACGATTCCCAATTCAATGTAGGTTTTGTCAACCACTTCCAATTTAATGGATGCATTCATTTGAACTGCCAGACAATTCCCAATTTAATGGAGGTTTTGTCAACCACTTCCAATTTAATGGATGCATTCATTTGAACTGCCAGACAATTCCCAATTTAATGGAGGTTTTGTCAACCACTTCCAATTTAATGGATGCATTCATTTGAATGCCAGAGAGGATTTAATTCAACATAGGAATTAATAAACCTGTGTGTACGTATGTAATAGGTAAGGTAAGTTATGGTGATGTGGATAAGTATTTATACCCTCCTTTGGATGTAAGTACCTATGTAGATATTCTTAAATTATGAAGTATCGAAACACCTATATATTTTGCTACGTAGATAGGTACATCATTTATCAAAGTATGTAGTTACTTTGCTTATAGTGTTAAAAGGGTTATGTGTTGCTTAGCAATATGTCACTTTATCTTTACATTGTGAAACAGGCGCTTAGTGTAGTAGGTACTTAGTTGGTAATACTTTTCCCCCTTTTCATTGACCTTGCCTTGCAAACTTTGTTTACTGAAACTAACTACTACACACCTTCACAATCACAACCCTAGGTATAAAATACAACAAGAATCAGTTGTATCGTTTAAACGATCGTATAGGTATTACAATATTATCGAATAGGTATTAGAATATTATCGAATTTATCTTAGATGAACAATGCAATGTTGAATTCACTTAGAAAATTTATCAAAAACTTGATTAAGTTTATTAAATCGTAAATAAGATTGACCTAAATAGGTATATATTTATAGGTACTATAAATAATATAAATATGGCATGTACCTATTATGTATTAAGTACCTATTATAATACCTAGATTTAACATTTAATAGTACCTACGTATTTCTGTAAGTAGTTTAGAGTCTCTTGACAATTATAATATTTGTACACCCCCTGCCATAACTTTAATCTTGATATCTCTTTCCATCCAAAGGTTGTCTGGAAGAGACCGCTTCTAAGCGATAAGACAGCTCATTGTAAGAATACTCATAGGATTATTTCTTTCTAAATGTTATTTTAAGTTGTGTTCAATAAAGAGTTTTAATTCATTCATTCGTTCAGTCATTCATTCATAGTCGTATCTTAAACAACATTGATTGTTTGTGAATCGACATTTATTACCAAAGTAGGTAGATACTAAATCGATATATTTTTATAAAGATCATCACTGTTTGTACGACATAGGTACACCTATCAACCGACGAACTTTGAAAACCTTCATCTTTTAAAGATCGCTCAAATAGGTATTTCAAACCTACATCTAGCTGTTTGTTTTAGTTCGTTTAGGCTGGATTTTACCAAACTGGAATAAGTTTTATCTGGAGATTAAACCACAGATAAACTGCTGTTTGTTTGAATATTTTGACATTGTAAAGTTGACACCTTATAACCAGGATAATTTGAATGCACCTAATAATGTTCGGTTGCGCTTTCTAAACAAATGTATTTTGAATTCTGTCGGCTAATGGAATAACTACTCTGGGAGTAAGATGACAGTTTGGTAGAATCCACCCTTAATGCTTTGTCTAATTTACCTACGTAGGTACATAATTTGTATTATTAACATTATCACCTTTCTGAAATAAATAATATATAATCATCATGAAAGTTTCCTCTTTTAACTCGATATATCTACTTAGGTATGAATCCAAATGATGTGCTAACAAATTATGTTGGTTTTCAAAACTTAATAAGAATTTTAAACAAGTCACAGGCAAACTTCAACAAGTTCAAAGGCTTACCCACTTTTAGTCTGTCATGTCACTCAGGTGATCTTAACTGAAACCTCTAGCTTTAATCGTTCTTTGTATCATATTATAACGTAATAGCTAACCAATTCTTTTTTATATCTTTGAATGATTTAGGTATTTAACAAACTGACTGACTGCACATTATAACTACACATCTAGAATCATCATTATCATTATTTACTTCTTTTCAGCTCAGATTTGTTAAATGTTTGTTTGTTTTATAACAGTAACTGACTAACTATCAGACTCTTTAAGTAGGTACCTATCGATGATCTTTTCATCTTTGATTGTTAAACGGTAAACTATTAGATTTTTATTTTTTTTTTCATCGACTCATGTTTATTATATTCTAAATGTTAGAACTCGTTTGCAACTTTGTAACTAATCATTTTTAGATATTCACTTTGATATATTTTCCTTTAAAAGAATTCATATTGTGATAGCAGACTTTTGTAAAAATTGATCATTCGTCGATGGTTTAACCTGACGCATATATATTATTTTGGATTTTAAAACATAAATACTTGAGTGCAAAATAAAACTGCACATTAGACATTCTTCACCTTATTGAATAAACTGGTTCAATTGTATCAAATCTGTTTTAGTTTCATTTACAGCTTCTTTCTTTGATTAGGACATTCGAGCTTTTGTCCTTAGGTAGGTAACACAGTATAAAGCTCGTGGCGCCCTCAATCTTCCTAGAGCCCTAGGATATTATCAAGAACCCAGACTAGCCAGGCATACCCATCTTTCATAAGGAAACCAGACAGTTCACTTTTATAAGTTACAATTGACAAATGATACACATTTAACTTTACGATTTTAACTAAGGCAGTCAGCTCATTTCAATGCTGATCTGATTTCTAATTATCTACTTAGAAATAGGTAAGTTTTACGAATGTTGCAATAAAATCACTAGACTTAAGAAACCTTTCACATTTTGTTTTTTAGTGTAACCTCCACTGGATCGTACTTAATTTACTTAACCACCCGCTCAGCAACACCGTTTAATAAGTATGTAGTTCCCGTGTTGTGAACATAGTAACTTTTCATTTCGGTAGGTAGATAAATATTCACCATCGTTATCAGAATATTAAGGTACTTTAGAGTTGAATTATTCAGCTTCACCCTTTGTAACATAACAAATCTTTGTAACATAGGTAATCTAACAAAAGAACATTATTTTTTTTTCTTTTCCTTCAACACCTTGGCCATGAACAGAATGTACAATAAATAAAACTGATTATACTTATAAAATAACCAATTGAATGGTAGCGAAGTTGAACACACTTACCAATTAAATGTTCGCAGGTACATAGCTCAGTGGTTGTGCCTACCCATAACAATTTAATGTTTACAGGTACATAACTCAGTGGTTGTACCAGCCCAGAACAATTTAATGTTTGCAGGTACATACTCAGTGGTTGTACCCATCCAGAACAATTTAATGTTTCGGGTACATACTCAGTGGTTGTACCCATCCAGAACAATTTAATGTTTCGGGTACATACTCAGTGGTTGTACCCGTCCAGAACAATTTAATGTTTCGGGTACATACTCAGTGGCTGTACCCGTCCAGAACAATTTAATGTTTCGGGTACATACTCAGTGGTTGTACCCGCCCCTAACACTACAATGTTAGTAAGTACATGAATCTGTAGTAGTGAAACGCTCGTGGCACAGCTAAATAATTAATTAAATATCGGCGGACACAGCGTCACCCAGCCCCAACTCCAGCAAAGCCTGAACCACGGGAACCAGACAACTAATAGAACACAGATATCCTGTAAATACATAACCACAACACTCCACAGCAACCGGAACGGAACAAATATCAATGTTAAATGAATAAATAAATATTTCCGGACACCTCACACAGCGCCATCCAGCCCCAAACCAAGCAAACCCCGTACTATGGGAACCAGACAACCGACAGAATACCCATATACTTTTTTCTTTTATTTTGTAAATACATACACATAACACCCAGACACAGAACAAACATCCACGTTCATTACACGAATGCCTGTCCCGGTGGGAATCGAACCCCCGACCCACAGCGCAGAAGGCAGAGCCACCACCAACTGAGCTGAGAGGCCAGCTTGCTAAGACTTTCCGGATTGATCGCTGAAACCAAGCAACGCTGTGCGCGGTCACAGCCCAGACGGACGACTGCAAACGGCACAAGGAGCAGAGCGCCTCCGCGCCTCAAAGGGTACGCCAACTCGCCGCTCCCAGCTCCAAAAGTCATCAAGCCGTGACGAAGGCCACTAGCTCATACGAACATTTTTTTATTTTTTATTTTTACTTACCTACTCCGTTACCCCTTAATTAACAAAACAATTTAATGTAATTACATAAGTACATACCTCTGTAGTACCTAGTACCAAACCTCTAATTTAATGGTGGTAGGTATCTGTTTAGTAGGTAGATAGGTAAGATACCCAATCTTCCAATTTACTGGTGGAATTTAATTTTAAATATCCAGTATCCATCGTCTGTAAATCTTACAAACAAATTATTGTAATTAAAATAACCAACCCAAGTCAATTGTTTAAGTATTATTGTTGTATTAATAATAATAATAATTTTATTTCACAAAAACATTGTAACATACACACATAGGACAAATAGTTTAAATAAATAGGCCAAACAATTCACAACGACCCTGCACTAGGACAAGCCTGTATCGCCTGTATCGTACCATACACACGTATTGTAGGTAGTTTAATAAAGGTAGGAACCTATATTTACATGCTGCATTTATGTAGGTAGTACTTATACATTGTAGGTATGCAGTACCCATCAATTACTCATAAAACGAGTGCATTTCTTACGCTTGCTTCCGACTACCTACTCATTTTAACACATCCTCACGAGGTAACAAAAATACAAATTCCGAAAAATGTTTTATCTTACGAAGATACTTCTCTACGTGTCTAGCTAAATAAAATAGTTACTATCATTTCTTATCTACTTCTACCACATTTTATTTTACTGCACTGTATTTTCCAACCAAAATATTGAGCAATCGATTTTAATTAGGATTAAAATACAAATAGTACTTACCCCTTTATTTTACCATCGTCGCCATTGTACAATACGCTTGTATAGTGTATATATCTAACTGGCTCGGCACGCACTATTAACACGTCCACTCTCGCCCACGCGGCTCTCGTGACTGACTGACGCGGCACGTTCGAGATAGTCAATTGAATGTCTATGTGTGTTTGATGTAAAGTGTAGTTTGTGTGTAAAGTCATGTTTATAATTTAGAATATAATTAAACACATAATTATATTACATAAAGGTAGTTATTATTATAGACTCACAAACACTACAGATACAAACGCGCGTTCGCAACGCGTTTTTTTCCATACAATAGCGAACCGGGAGGGGCTGCGCGGGGGGCTGCGCGTTCGCATCGCGTTCGAATCGCGTTTGTATCGATACAAACGCGCTGCAAAAAACGCAATGTGTACACTCCCTAAGATAAAAGGAAGGCCGAAGGAACTAGGGGCCTTACTTATGAAAGATGTTTAAAGTTAAACACTGGTTAAACAACGTCCGGTCTCTATTTGTGGCGAGGTGGATAGTGACAAACAGAGACAGGACGTTGTTTAACCAGTGTTCAACTTTAAACACCTTTCATAAGTAAGGGGGTATACATCGATTATCTTTGATATAGATTAATATGTGGTTACATCCTCCTCGCTTTGGTCTTATGTAATCTTATAAAATCACTCCTTATTTGTTTGCGTTGAAAAGGTCAACTGACAATCCACGTCAAGATATTATTGATGTTTAAGAAAGTAATTGGTAATTTATCTGTGATTAATTGGTTTAGTTTAGAAAATCTGTAGTGTCAGTAAAATAAAATTAAGTTTTTTATCAGTAGATCAGTAGGGATAAATTAGGTGACATGTCGATGCTGGCTTTGGACAAATGGGCTCGTCTCATCAGGATCATCGCGCAGAACGGAGGACCTATCAAAGCTCTCTCCAAGCTTTGGAGAATGGACACGCTGAAGGTCACTCCAAAACTCATCTTACTAATCCTATTTAAAACTTTGATTAAAATTAAAATTTAATTAGGTAGGTACTTAAATATTTGAAATTACGTAGTCTCTCCAACGGGAGCGCTCGTGGCTTAGCTTGCTAGACGTTCCTTATTGATCGTTGAAGCAACGTTGTGCGCGGTCACAGTTTGGATGGGTGACCGGAAGTGGCATTTACGAGCTGAGCGCTTCCTTGCTTCGGAGGGCACGTTAAATTGTCGATCTCGGGGCCTTTACGCGGCCTAAAAACTCCGTCACCAGATTTGGCGACTTGCTCATACGAACTAACGTAAAAGATCCAATGGTAATCTTAGTCCAGCTTCAGGTGTTCCAAATGCTCCCGATTCTCTTAAAAGGGCATACCTACCTAATAGCTATTTACCTATTTAGGTAATTAGCTTACATCCACCCACTGCTGAGTAAGTACCTATAGGCCTTCTCATTTTCACGCTACTTTTTCCGATCTTGTGCCGGTCGAATCCAATGCTTCCTCACCGCGTTTATTATAATACTGATAAGTACCTAAGTAGGTATTCTGATCATCTGGTTGGTAGTATCACAGAATAAATAACTGTAGGTACCTACCTACTACGGTAGTATGCCTTGTTTCGCGTGGCCACTCACTACTCGGCCTTGTCCATCTGCCGTCTTCCTGGCTTGCCAAATATCCTTCTCCATTTCTACTGGTTCCTTCTATCGACGTCCACGACATGTCTTTCGTCGAATTTCGACGTTGTGTAGTCGTACATTTAGTATTTTATAGTGTAAGATCAATTATTTGTTCAGGAAGGAAAGTACATGGGTCGAGATTGCTACGGGAACCGGTACTTCGAAAATAAGAACTATATGATTGGACGCAGCCGTTGGGTGGAGTACAATCCCAAACACAAGTGGGATTATGACGCCAGCCAGGTACCTACCTTGTTTTCTCGTTATCTCAGTTTCTGTAAAAGCCTACGTTGATTGGTTCATTTTGAAAACAGAGTGAAACTTTTCTCGAGAGGTGTTTTAAACAATCAGTTTATCATTTTTCGATTATCTCAGGAACATTTCTGAGACAATTTTAATTTGACATGGCGACAAGCTTTCTTCACTTTATTCGTTTGTAAATTGTAATGACCTATACCTAATCCCGCTTTCGATTCGGGACGGGCGCCTACCTGCTCTGCAGTGCGATTCAGACCTCGGAATGTATTCCGAATTCGAAAAGTAACGATTCTTCACCGAAAAATATTCAATTTCCGAAGAAAGTCTTCGAATCGGTCGGACAGGTCTCTAGTATAACGGCGTTTTCACACGAACCACCGCTCGACACGATAAAATGCGGTGACGACTCCGGGCGCCACACATTTCTATGAACTGTTTACACACGCAACGACACTGCACAGCACGACTCACGATTTCAAAACGACAATTTGCTATGTCGTTGGATGCTGCTATGTTGTTCCGTTTTTTTTTGCGGTGACGATTTAGCCACTATACAGAACCCTAATGAACTTGTACACGGCGCGACGACACGACACGACAGTCCGATCACTCAATTCAGTTGATTGATTTGAAGCGTGCGTACGTGATGAAATACAAACGCGCCGGCCTATGCTGCTGAAATCGTCGCTCGTGTGAAAACGTCCAAACGACAGATCGTGTGCCGAGCGACGTGTCGCTTATAAATCGTATCGTGCGATAAGTCGTGAGCTGCGTACAGATAGCGCGTACCCTGGATACGCGTAGTCAGTTTACGCGTATCCAGAACGCCAAGTCTGTACCTGTAGCTACGCGTACACTCTTGGGGAACGCGTACCGCGCAGCGCGAGCCTCGATTGACCTCGCGTATAGGTTCGCGGTGGTCTGTACTGGAGCTGTACGCGTACCCAGGGTACGCGCTATCTGTACGCAGCTTAAAAACGTCATCAATTGCGACACAGGTGGCGCCTGAATGGTTCGGCTGGCTGCACTACAAGACGGACCGTCTGCCGAGCGAGGACTGGGCCAAGTACTGCCTGAACTGTTGCTGTTGGTGCCACCGCTGGCTGCTGCCGCCGCTCGAGAACATGTCCGGCACGGAGCACGCGTACTACCCGTACAGCACCACCAGGCCCAGGATATATGTATGGGACGGTACGTGAATAGAACCCAGTTAGGGACTTAGGGAGTGGAGACATTGCCTTTTCTGCAGCGCGTTTTTGAGCTGCGCGTTTGTATCGATACAAACGTTCGCAACGTGTTTTTTTCCATACAAAAGCGAACCGGGAGGGGGGCATCGCGTTCGCATCGCGTTCGAATCGCTGCAAAAAACGCAGTGTGTCCACTCACTTACAAAAAAAATGATATGACCTGTATTCGGCGCAGTAGATATTTCTCAGATCTTTAGTTATTTAAGACCTTTGAAGTTGTCTAAGAGCGAATCCCTAGCTAGTCCATACTTTCCGTTTTGGGGAAATTCATGGAAAAAATAAGACTAAGTAGGTATAATTTGACTTTTTAGTCGAATTTTTAAAAATCCCTCAGTACACCCCTACGCTACATGACAGACTATACCTACCCCTTGAAAGTAGGTACCTACCTAGGAAAATATCTCTATACTTAGCTATATCTACGGCCAGCGCAGAGGTACCTATCTATAGGCAGTGAGTTGCCTGTCAGCCAATCAGGACAAAAACATTCAACAGTAACCAATCTAGCATTATTACGAGGAAATGCAGGTTTTATAAATGCAAAACGAAAACTCGACTTCAAATTCCCGCCAAATACTCTTGTAAAAGCTCCCTAAACTTTCGTACCTTAATTTATTCCTCTAATGAAAACTAGATGGCGCTAGGAGTAGGTATCATTGCTCTTTTGGAGAACTTTTCAAAAGCTTCCCCCTGGCGCGGGTCGTTTCTAGTTCGTGCAATGCTCGCTAGATGGCACTAGGCAGTTCTATTTATCTTCAGATAACACTGAATGAAATAGATTGTAGCTTTGGTTTTTCACTAAAGACTGATTGCACTACTACTCAGATATATTGCTTTCTGCACTGTAGGTGTGGTGAATTTGATTTCTATGCAGTACAAATATTGTTATGAACAAGAATAGATAAGTATTTGAACTGTGTCTGAGTGATAAATGTACCTATTATGTACTTACTTACTTACAAAATTAGGTAAATAAATAAACTTCAATTGAATTAGATTCTTCTGGACTAACTTTAAAATTGCGAGAGGAGTCAAGCAAGGTTGTCCCCTGTCTCCTAAGTTGTTTGCTGTCGGCTGGCTGGGAGGGAAAGGGAATCGATGTCGGTGACGCAGTGAAGCTACAAACCTCCGTTTTGCTGACGACATCGTCCTATTTTTCTTTATCACCGACTTCCAAAAAGGAGGAGGTTCTCAAGTCGACTGTATGCTTTTTTTTCGGCTAACGCGAACTGTAGGTGAGCTACAATCAATGCTGATTTAAAGCTTATTATGACCAACGGCGCTTAAACCAGAATTCAAGTAGACGGGGTAGAATTGCACCTAGTGGAGGATTATAACCTATCTGGGTCAAATAGTCCTTCGAGTCCAGGTAAGATAAAAGACATTTTGTGAGTGGACTACTATAACAGCCTAAGATCGTGATGTGTAGAGGGGATGGGGTGAGGTATTTGTCCAGCTGTGGGACACTAAGGACTTTTATTAAGTAATAATAATTAAAAAAGGTAGATAAGTATACCTATAAGTACCTACCTATTCTATCAGCTAAGTAGGTAGGGGAACCTGTTGAACCTCGTCCATTGATATCCCTCGGCCACCAAGGCTTATCTCGTAATCTGTGCGAGTTTTTTTGTTTTTGTCTGTGGCATTATAATCGTCATTGGTCAACACCAACATGAAGCTAGAATCGAAAAACCAGCGTGGAGTGAGTGAGGCGTGCGCATTAAAAATATAAAAAAGTGCTCAAAAAGAGGGTATTTTTAACTTTACTTTAAGTTAATTTATATATAACAGTACATACTTACAAGATAACCATTTCGTGCAATCAAATATAGGTAAAATGGACTTTAGATAGGCATAGAAATATCGACCCAAATCGAACTCAAAGTGCATTTTAAAAATTCGTTAATTTAAAATGAGGCAATGTTGTACCTTTGCCACCATATTTGCTTTGTACTTTGGACAGGGCCTCACGTACAAATTTGTATCAAGATATCAAACAGAAAAAAAAAAAACACCGAAGAAGGTTCATACAAAGAGAGAAGTCTATCTTGTCCTAAAAGCTGTTAAGTATTTGGATTTTTGTTGATAAATTATTATAATAGGACGCGATAATGATCTTAAGATCACAGAATTTTTTAGAACTTATTGTTATTTTTATTATCTTAACATAACTTAAGATAAAAATGTAAATTGTTATTATTTTTTATCTAAAGTATATACCTTATAAATGTTCTTTCCATTAATTTAAAAATAAAGTGATAATTGATTCGATAACATGATATTTTCATGAAAAAAGACTGGTAAGGTCAAGGTACATCTTGCAGTGACCAAGGTATATCTGGTGTGTTGTACCTTCGACAAAATCCCATTTTTTGTTCAAATCTCTTTATCTTCTAAAGTATCATTAAAAATACAAAATTTATTTCATAAATATGTAGTCAAATAGTGTATCTTTACATGTGTCCATATTTGGTAAACCTAATTCCAATCTTTATAGACAAAAAAAATTAAATAAGATCGTGTGGCCGAGGTTCAACAGGTTCCCCTACTTATATTATGAAATATTTTTTTTAAGCTTTTTCTAACGTGTTTGTTGTTTTATGTTATGATGTGACACACCATTGTATAACTATTAGTTTATTGTTAAACATGAAAATTTTTGTTTTTTTTTAAACCCATAAGTAGGTAATTAAGAATTCTATTTCTTTTCAGGTCATTCAATCTGTAACCGTCCCTGCTACTATCTGGAAGACTAAGTCATAGCACCCGTGAAACAGTTTTTAAATATAGTTTCCTATTGATAATATTATTTTGTTTTATAAAAGTCTTATTAAAAATTAAATTTTTGGTATCCTTTATGAATTAAATAACACATGTTACTTGAATAGAATGTGGTGAGAGAGTCAATGAAATATTTATCTTGAAAATGTAAGTACCTACTTATAAGTACAAAGGAATACGACATTTAAAAGTCTGCCCACTGTGACTTTTTGTTTCAGGGTCAATCTCCAGAATCAGCGTGTTTGGTTGATTGCTATGGTGCTTTTTAAATATCGATATTATTGCTTTTCTGTATTTTTATTTCGAGAAGGAGGTGGCTAAATAAGCATATTTTCATATTGGCTCCTGAAGGGGCAGAAAAGCAGTAATATCGATATTTAAGGGGCGCCATAGCGATCAACCAGGTGCGCTGATTCTGGAGATTGACCCTTCACTTTCTTCAATAAGTATACTTACCTACTCAATTTTTTTTTTAATGTTTTATTAAGTATTTTTTATTTTGAAGTTTTAATTAAACCGGGTTAAGGTTATGTAACAATAACAATTAGTGAGCATTTATAAAAAAAACCTTAAAACCTTTATCAATTTAATTTAAATCTGTTAAAAATATACTGGATTCCATATTTAAATGACATTAGCTCTCTATATTTAATAACAATGATAATTTATTATTATTGGATCAAAAGATCGAAACAAATGTTTTGTTTCGGTACTAAAAAAAGTTTCGTGGTCAATCAATGTACCTATAGAAAATAATAATAAAAAGATTATAGGTAAGTATAAGTAATAATAATAAAAAGATATAGATAGTAGGTACACAATGGATCTAGGCATTCGTGAAGTTAGCCGTTTCGATGAGCAGTGTAGCTTTTTCAATTTTTTCATACAAAATGTTCTACTGCGCAGCGAAACGGCTAACTTCACGATTCAAACTACAAAATTCAAATATCATTAAATGATATTTTAATTTTGAAGTTTGAATCGTGTTAGTGGTCATAGAATCATCGAAAACATCGAAAAGTTGTCATAGCGGTCCTACTGAATAAATTTTATTCAGTAGGACCGCTATGACCACTAACGAATGCCTAGATTCATCGTACGTAGGTACTGTAGGTACTTAGCTTCAACATTTTAGCTTATTTTCTTTTTACTAATGAACTTTACTCCTGTAACAAAGCTTCTGGCTTCAACAAAAACAAAATAGAGATGAGTGAAAAGATGGAATGGCCTTTGCCCTGCAGTGGGAAACACGAAGCTTTTGAATTAATTTAAATAAAAATAAAATAAAATTGAAAATTATATTTTATAAGTAGCTATGGTTAAGAACTAACATAAAATAGTAAAAACTAAATTTTGATCTTAAAAAAAAAAACTACGAACGAAAAAAAAGTACCTAAACAAACAGTAAAATAAACCAATAGGAAAATAAACAATAACTTATAAGTATGAAACACTATTGCAAACACAAATTGATAGTAGGATTAGATTAGGACATTCGCAGGTCCCACATTAATGGTTTCACGGTAGCGCCACGGACCAACTACCTACAAAAGCTTTGGCGGCATCCGGTCTACAAGTACAAATGAAAGTAAGTGTTTACAGCCGTTTCAGAGACGTCTGAAAACATTATGTCCCTAATAATTTGATAAATTCTCAATTAATTAAAATTTAATATGGCAGGTTCTTTTTAAAAATTACATTTTAAATAAGTAAGTATGTAGGTACTTACAACTAACACATAACTACTTTTTTTATCTTAAATAAATTCACCTTTACAATAAAATTCATCGTAAGCTTTCGATAAAACAGGTTACCCGTCTCAAATTTATAAAACTTCATTTGGCAGTTCCATCAACAAAAATAGGTACTCGACGATTTTTTGTCAAAAGTATTGACAAACGAACATTTTTTCGCGTGAAAAAATCGGCAATCGCCGCTTCGCCGCGCAGCGCCGAAAGTTCGTAAACATTTTCGTGAAAAAAAATGCGGTGTCGCCGGTGGGCACCATTGGGGCCCGGGGGCGTGCTTTGGGCGTGCCCGATCCACCTTCTGGCAGGCGAGCCGCGGCGCGAGCTCAGTAGTCCGCCGGCCGTGGCGAGAACCGCACGCATTGTAATGTCTAGTGTCAGTGGCGCAGTGTAGTGGGGCATAGGCCCATACATTCGAAAATAGAAAACGAAAAAATTAACCCCCCAATGGGAGTATACGAGGAGAGGGGAGCGATGCACTGGGTAAGCGATTTTGTTTTTTTTAGCGTTTAACTCGTTCTCAGTTTGTTTACTTTTAGTTGGACTTTTATTTGGACAGTTTTGTGAACGATGCGTTTTGTTTGTTAATTTTTATTCAATGCTGTTGTACTAGTGCCAGATTTTTATATGCATTGTAAAGATACGATATGAGACAGCTTTATTTCTAAGCAGTAATTAAAGAGTATCTATGGCATTATATTATACTCACTATCTAATTCATTGAACGCTAAGAGATGAGAATGGTCAATATTGTCAATGTAGAAGTATCAACAATACTTACCTTGTAGATATTATTTGAAATATAATTTGTTTGTAAACTTGTCAAGATCATTTTTTCATAAAAACCGGCGTTTTAAAAGAAAAAAAAACTGATAGTCTACAATAATCATCATCATTGTAGCCCGAAGTCATTTGCCAGGGGTTAGGCCTTCGCTTCTACGATCAAATCAGTCCTAACCCTAAGCTAAGCATGTACCTATTCATAAGAGCTATTATTAGAGAGATGTAACTTAGAGTTCTCTATTATAGCTTCACATTTAATAATTATAAGTAGATTTAAAAAATAGTTTTATTATATCATACAATGAAGTTTTTTACAAATCTTAAAATTATTATAGAACTTATACATACATACCTACAGTAATAATACATACATACATACTGTAATAAAGATCCAAAGAAATAATAAAACTTTATTATTCTATACTAGCTTCCGCACGCGGCGTTGCCCGCGAGGTACCTACCTACATAACATTATAACCTATGTTCTCATCCTGAAAGTTCATTCGAAATACTAGTGAAAGAATTTTTGAAATCGGATGAGTAGTTTCGAAGATTACCTCTTACATACAAACAAACTAACCTCTTTATAATATTAGTATAGAAATAGATTTATAAGTAGTTACTTCGTTGATTACTCTCTTCAGTGTTATGTAAGACCAAACAAAAATGTATTATGATTCTACATGTTGCTAGATATAAATCTTCAGATTTTTAAAAGTTGCATAGACCAACAAGATATTAATTGAAATCGTCCTAATTATTTTTTTTCTTTAACTGTTGAATAACACGATGTTTCGAATATGTTACTACATCCTTGCTACCAGTAAACGGTGCATCCACACCGCAGTTATTTTTTGTTGATCAACGTTTCCAAATGTTACAGCAACAGCCGACAGCAAAAAGTTATTTAATGTTATTAAATGTTGCCATGTTAGTAAATGTTAGGCAACATTGCCTAACTTTTATAAACAGTCAACATTCTCTGACAATCGATAACATTGTTAGAGAATGTTATCTCAAACCGGCTAAAATATATGGGGCTCAAAGAGCGGCGCGGCGCGGGCGAAAAAACTGTTGCCGAAAGTTATTCTTTGTTATATTTTGTTAAACTATGTTGGCGGTATGGACGCGATGAGTAACATTTAATAAATAGTAACAAGTTGTCACAAAAGTTACTGAAAGTCACCTAATGTTACCGTGTTGCAGTGTTGCTCAACAAAAAATAACTGCGGTGTGGATGCACCGTAAGACATTATCATTTTCAAATAATGTGCTCTCAACGGTGATTTGAGTACGTAAGCAAAGCCGCGGACGGCAGCTAGTTTTATTCAAAAAATAATAATTAAATAATATAACTATTATCAAACTTGAAAGGTGTTTTTAATCCAGCAAAATAATTAAATGTGAAAATGTTCGTAGACGGCTCTGCGTTGAAATCTTTTCTATGAAATAGTGATGTGCTACGAGCGTAGGCTTAAAATATTTGGAAAAATTTACTTTAGATTATTCAACAGATAATGAAATAAAAAAAAAATTACAACATCTTCACCTACCGGGTCCATAGCATGGAATAAATATGCTACTAAAAAGCATGCTTGTTTGCTACTAGCGTGCTTATGACATAAGCTTACTCTTTTCGTAAGTAGGTATATGAGATAAGATAAGATATAGGTACGTGCTTATTGTGTGCCACTAAGTAGCAACTGCTCGAAACTAGCATGCTTATGTGCTACTACGTAGCATGTGTATTTGAAGCTTATAGATAAGAACCATTTAGATGACCCCTAGTATCAAAGAAAAATCATTGAAATCGGTCGAGTGTTTTAGGTGAAGAATTGGAACAGGAATTTTGTACTTAACCCTTAAGGTAACAGAGCAATTTTTTTTTAAATTTAGCGAAAATTGTTTTTGAACTAGCTTATTTAGGCTATAGAGACACAAGAATAGTAAATAAAAAAAATCTTATTTTTATAGTTTTAAGAAAAAGGCATGTATATTATACTATACAATGCCACATTCATAGAAAATAACACGATAATGAGTATGTATAGCATACTATACATTGCCATTTTAGAGTTACGATGATAACTGTGGTACTGTGAGTGAAGATCCGGTACCAATGGTTAGTTATGATGAAGATGAGCTTGGCACTTCTGCAGATGATGAAAACCAAGTCAACATGAGACGTTAGGTGACAATATTCCACTTACACACCAGTTCTTCAAGAGATATTTTCGAGTAAATCGCAGGTAATTCATTTGAAATTCCGTTAGTACCCTCATTTTTTTCTAAGCCATCATCATCATCGATAATCCGCAGCTCGACTTCACCCACTGCTGGGTATAGGCCTCCGTTTGCGTTTGCCAATCTCCATGGTCCGCCGCTCTCCTCATCCAAGTCTGGTCCCCAATAGATGCTATGTCGTCAGCCCATAGCGCTGCTGGACTACCGACGTTTTTGTACTCTGTTCTTGGTCGCCATTCAGTTATCAGCTTACTCCACTTATCGTTCTTGGCCTTTCCATGTGCCCTGCTCAACTCAACATCAAAAATTTTACCTTTGTTCGATTTTGAATCTCGATTTTGGGAATACGGTCTTGATGCTGCCAAGCATAGCAAACTCCATGACTTTATGTGCCATGAAACTCAAATTCTGAATGCACGTCTGACTGACGTTGCTAAGAGTAGACCCAAAAGAAAAGGTGTATAGCAACAAGTTGTTGTAAATACTGACAAAGAACGTTGCAAAGGCAAATTGAAAAGCAAACTCAAGATACCAGAAGTAAGAGAATGCTTTCAGCAAAGATGAAATAGTTGTTGTGCCTTATAAAGGTTCCTTATAAGGCACAACCATTTCAACAATGCTGAAAGCAGTGTTATCTATCTTCAACAGACAAACATCGTCATCAGCTCTCATTTGGCGAATAAAAAGGGCGCAGTTTGTAATATAATAAATATCACTAATACCACGAATTGTTATTGTAGCCAAAATGTATAAAATGCCGGATTATGTTGGAACCTTTTTACAGAACCTTTTGTTGGGGGTCTCCTCTTAGCAACTTCAGGCTTGCATGGAGAATTTGGGATTGATGGCACAGAAAGAAATGAGGATACTGGCGGAATTGCAAATAAATTACACTCTGATTGACTCGGAAATACCTCTTGAAGAACTGGTGTGTGTGAGTGGAGTATTGACCTAATGTCTCTTGTTGGATTCGGTCTTCATTTTCTGCAGACTTCCGCAGATTGAGGGTTGAGATCATCTTCATCATAACGGTTGGTTCAGTACTTACTACTTATCTAATAAATTCAGCCCATCTAAAGATGAATTTAGGGAAGGTGTCAGTGAGATCTCAAAAGATCCCACGTATTTCATCTTCACTACTCCTTCCGTCACTTGAATCAAATTAGCATTTTCGTGACGTACTAGCTACAAAATCTGCTGCGACCGTTTTCTAGCACAAAATAGAATGAGATGCTGGACATCCAAAACCGCAAAGCAAACAAAACTGCTATAAAGACGATAAAAACAAAACTCCTTTGTACTTACGGTAAGGGAGAAGATAAATTTTTGAACTTTGTGTCAAAAAAGTGCGCCAAAACCTTCAGAACCTTTTTGCCCAATGAGTGGCAATGTATATTATAGTATACATAACAAACAAGTACTACTTTGGTGAAAGTGTGGTAATGTATAGCATGCTATACACTCAAAGAAAACACATAATATCTGGCAAAGTACATTACCAAAAAAGGTTTTTTTTGCACAGACGTACACGTTATATATTTGTTATCAAATGTTATGTAACAGAAAACATAATGTAAAGTAAAAATAATTCAAAAAAAATTATCTGCCATAAACATCACGAAGCGTCAATGGGTGCCGTCAGAGTTTTGTGATTTTTGACTAAACTTTCAATCGCAATGTCAACATAATTTTTTCCAAGTAAGAAAATGAGTTGAGGTACTAGTTAAAAGAAAAAAATAAGTTCCATCAAATCTAGAATTGACGTGAGATTTTTTTGAATGTAATGTATAGTATACTTAACGAAGTTACTTTAAGGGTTAAAAATAATATAATTGAGAAAAAATATTTATAATACTTAAACTATGTAGTTGGATGATTGTTATATGGTTGTTCTTATAATGGTATCGATATCAAGGTTCGGTTCTCGGTATATTTTTAACCGGCTTCAAAAAAAGGACGTTCTCAATTCGTCGTAATCTTTTTTTTGCTTTTTTTATTTGGAAAATTATTTTTTTGTTTGAAAGGACTTTCCGATTGGTGCCACAAAATTTGGTGAGGATCTGTCGAGGATCTTCGGAGTTATGAACAGAAATGCACCTCGAAAGTACAGAAAATTACTCAGATCGAACATTGAAATCGGTTTTTTTAATTTTTAATAAGCCACTTGTTTGCTTTTCTGTTTATTATTAATTTTATTTCTATTTTAATTTTCTGTGTACCTAATTTTTAATTTTGTTAATTAGATTTTTAATTTATTCATTTATTTATTATTAATGTTCTCTTTACTGTCACTTTTCTATAGATTATTGTTTAATGTTGTTAATCTGTGTAATAATTATGGACATAGTCTGAAATAAATAATATATAATATAATATTTTCGTATTACTGAAATAAAGATTGAATTGAATTATTTTTAGATCTATTGTTGTGCTTCAATTTCTCGGCAATATTTACGAGTTTAACCTCGTTTAATAATCATACTGTACCTAAGTTTATTGATTTTATTTCTTACTAGTGAACGCTCGCGGCTTCGCCCGCGTGGACTACTATTTTTGTATCCCACGGGAACCATACATTTTTACCGGGATAAAAATTAGCCTATGTGTTATTCCAGAACCTAAACTATCTACATTCATTTTTATTAATTTCTACATTAATTTCATTAAAATCGGTTGAGTATTCATAGAGATAGGTACGTGGTAACAAACACGCACACACGCACATGGACTTTCGCCTTTATAATATTAGTAGGATTTATTGAGTTTTTTTTAATTTTTTCTATGCCGTAGTTGCCTTTCAATATTGAGGATCACAATATGTAAATTATGCTTTTCTATTATTTTTGTCGTAAGTCAACATTTTGTTTTAGTCTTTTTTTTTTAAGTCTTTTTTTCAGCATCTATACTACTCTGTTTGAATGTAATAACAAGGAAAACATAATGTACATATTAACTGTTAATGAAAGTTACATGTGTTGCAAGCTATAGGCATCTATAATTATGCCTATACACATGCTACGCGTAGTAGCTCATACGCATGCTAGTTTCGAGCAGAAGTTACTAAGGAGCTTAAAATAAGCACGTGTCATCATACGAAGAGATACAAAAATACAAAAAAAAATATAAATACATTTATTTTGTTTTAAAAGGTACCTACAGTGTTTCCGTAACATAATTTAACATAGTTTACACAAGGTAGGTAGATATAGGCTAAGGTTGATAGTAGTAAGAGTAAGAGTATGATTATGTCATAAGCACGCTACGTGCAAACAAGCATGCCTTTTAGTAGCATGTGTAGCAGATCAAACTGATAACGTCATAACTATTATTTCCTGAAATTTTAACATGACTTTCCAACGTTTTCCCGTATTTATAAAAACGTATATCTAACTAAACATTGTTCTATTTGTTTGATTAATCATTATAATCAATAATATTATCAAAAATATATTTTTAGACTAGACTTTGTAAATTATTCTTAATTCTGAACAACTTTAATTATTTAAATTTAATTTTATACTTATGCAATTTTAAATATTTAATATTTTATTAAATGTCTAATAAGGAAGAGGCGCGTAGGAATCCTAATGAAATATCCCGAATAAATAAGAATCCAAAAAATATTTATTTCAGTAAATAAAAGTATACTTATTGATTAAATACTTATACTTAATTTAAATTAAATGCAAATAAATATACCTACTTATATTAATTTATTTATTGTGTGCTTTTTGCTCGCGACGTTTGGAGGTCCGGAAAGGCTGAATTTCTTCATCCTAATATTGTTATTTTTTTTGGCACTTTTTAACTATCAAACAATACATAAATATTGAAATAGAACCGAATCTCGATACCGAGTAAGATTTCCACGATTGTGTTTTTATTACAATAATTATTACTGTTTAGTTATATAAATCTAAAACTTGACTATTAGTTCTTATTTTGTTGACGTTTAAATCTACATGTAAAATTATCTGTTCAAAATCTGAAAGAACAAATCTACACTATTATGAACGACGGATAACTTTGAAGTGTTTTAAGTAAGTAAATAACTTCTATAAGTAAGTAAGTACAGAGTTGATTCAAAGTCCGTCGGGAATTTACAATATTTTTTACACAAAGCCAAAGGAAGGAGAAGTTTTAAATAAACGCTAACGATTACTCTGTTTTTATGTTTTATCTTCAGTTTTAAAGATTTAAAAGAGAAAATAGGAAATGTTTTTTAAGATTTACTTACTTTTATTCTAAGCATTAAATAAATGGATAATAAAAAACATCGTTAGAAATTTTATACGTATAATATTAGAATGTTCCTATTTAAATATTCGAACTATAGTAAAATAGGCCTATCGCAATTCAACAAAAATAATCATAGGTATTTATTTTTGAAACAATATGATTATTCACAATATCTTAAATCAATTTTACTTATAAATTGAGAATAAATTACTTAGTTACATTTTTAAAAATTAGGAACTGAACCGCTATTTATCTACTAAGATTTTTTTAATTCTGAAACGAAAAGAACATAACGTTTGAATTGAATTGAAACTTTTGAGGTGTTGTAAATGTCTTTATTATTAATTTAAATAAAGTTAAAAATAAATTTAGCATATCAATACTAAGAGTTGATTACGCGCTTGATAGTAAACCGGTACTTTTGTAATTTTATCGCAGTTTCTTAGAATGTCCTTATTTTTATGTTAGATTGGGAGGCGATTGATAACCTTTATTGGTCCTATTGGTCAACTTTGTAGTATAATTTATTGTTTTCCTGGAGTAACGCTTTTTCAGGTATGTAACGAAGCCAGCGTTTTCCTTAAAACGCCTATACTCCATGAAATAAAATGCTGAATTGAAGTAATCATTATGTATTTACGGAATATTTACATTTTAACTTGTATAATGTAGGTATCCATATCCATATTATAAATGTGAAAGTGTGTTTGTTTGTTTGTCCTGCTTTCACGTCAAAACAGAGAGACGGATTGACGTGATTTTTTGTGTGGAGATAATCGGAGGGCTGGAGAGTGACATAGGCTACTTTTTATCCCGAAAAAATGCATGTTTGCCGTGGGATAAAAAGTAGTAGTCCACGCGGGCGAAGCCGGCTCAGCTAGTTCCTATAAAATCTTTTACTGCTATACAAAATCATAGTTATCAAATCAGTGTTCGTGGCGTAGCTTGCTTAGACGTTCTTCATAGATCGTTGAAGTTAAGCTAATAGGTGCTCCGCAATGGTATTACCAGCTGAGCGCTTCCGTGCTTCGGAGGGTACGTTAAGTTGTCGATCCCGGATTTTATGTCGTTAAGCCATGACGACGAACTACAAAACTATATACTCCGTCATCACTGGTAGCCATTAGCTCATACAAACATGCATACAGTACTTCAAGCTTTAGAATGGACCTCGGTTATGTTCGTGTTTTCCGAATATATCCGATAGCAGTGTATGATTTCACAAAACAGAATGCGATAAAAGTGCACGTCGTTAGTAGCGCAGCTCGCACGGCTTGCAACTAATTTGCTTTTCTTAAAAATGATTGATTGATTGATTGATTGATTGATTGATTGATTGATTGAACCCAATATCTTTACAACCCCTTCATCGATTACGCTAATACGCTCCACCGTAAATTTCCATAGCGCAACCTATTTACTCACCAATTTTCATGCAGATTGGATTAAAGGTTCGTTAGTTATGCGAGAACACTAAAGTAAAACATACAAACGTAGGTACAATATACAAAGCAAAATCGCCCAACTTGCCACTATGATCTTAGCTCGCTTCGCTCTCTCGATTGATAAAAAGTAACTTCTATAATATTACTTTTAAACAAATCTTGATAGTAGCGCGTAATATCATGTCATAAGTTATTAGGTTAAGGATGTTCTTATCTAATAGGTAAGAATATCTTTATGTTTCTACGACTCTAGGTCATATCGTTTGAAAATCCTATTCTACTAATATTATAAAGGTGAAAGTCCGTGTGTGTATGTGAATGTTTGTTACCACGTATCCCTATAACTACTTAACCGATTTTGATGAAATTTCGAATGTAGATAGTTTAAGTTCTGGGATAACACATAGGTTACTTTTAATCCCGGAAAATGTAGGTATGGTTCCCGTGGGATAAAATAGTCCACGAGGGCGAAGCCGCGGGCGTTCACTAGTTGGATCATAGTATTTAATCGTATGACAAAATTGTAATAGGAGAAAAAAAATTAAAGAAAATAACAAAATTAAAAAATCTTCTAAATCTAAAAATAACTTAACTTAAAAATAACTAATACTAATCTACAAATCAAATCAAATCAATAATGAATGAATGAATGAATGAATCATAATAATTAAAATACACGTCATGATGTTTGGATCATTTTTTTCTCGAATAGCATAATTTTGCTATTCGAGAAAAAAATGATTTCATTAGGCATTCTGATTTTTTGTCTGTTTCGTAATAACTAGGTAAATAAAATTATGATAAGTAGTTTAGAAGTTACGAGGGAACAGATGAACATTCATACATACATACATACCGGTCAAAATCATAACCCTCCTTTTTTCTGCCGTAGTCGGGTAAAAATAACAATGTGTGTGCGGATGGCGGGACGTAAACCGATTACCGACATGCTCTGCACGCCACGCACCTGAAACTCTTTGAGATATTTAAAATGGATTAATTAACAGATTCACTCATGTACCGGACATTGTATGAATTGAATTTGTGATGCTTTGCTGAAATGCTCGTTGCTTTTAGGGCGCCTAAATGAAGGTAGGTATATACGAAAATTCAGCTTATTATCTCTCATTCCGATGTTAATTCCTAATTTGACTGATTTTGACTGGACTACGTCTCTTTTTGGTAACAAACAAGTAGCTAAATTATAAATTAAAAAAAAGCGACTTCAATGTGCCCTTCGTCTACTGCCTGAGTTTTAAAAAACCTTAGATTTTATTGGTTATTTTAAATAGTTTTACAAGTTTAATAGCGTTTTCTGATTCTTGGATTTTGCTAACTTTGAATATTTGAATATTTACCTTTACAGAAAAATGCATAGTGACTGAGATAATGATTAATCAAACTGAACTTGAAAAAAGTATTTTTTTTATACTACTAAGGTAGCAGACAAGCATACGGCCCACCTGATAGTAAGCGGTTACCGTAGCCTATAGGCGCCTGCGACATCAGAGGAGTCACACTCGCGCTGCTGACCCTTTAAATATTTCAAAACGCCCTTTTTGAAGAATACTGTAGTGACTGGGGAAAACCGGTCTTCCCCACAAAATGTAACAAAAAATAATAAAATTAAGGTCACTTAATTTAATTATTTTTTGTTACATTTTTATGATCTAATAATAACGGAGTTGGAGCATATTCAGTAAGAAAACGTCTTAGATATAGTGTTACGAGAAGTTGGTGTTTTTCAGCAACAAAGCGAGCGGTACATATCGTCGTACTCAGGGAGCGGGGAGCTGTCCCCCGTGGCGCCCACCGCCTCCCCCGGCTCGCCGCGGGACTGCACCTCGTGTCGCAAGCGGGAGCCCCCAGACGAGACCCCCCAGCCACCGACTGACGACGCTTGCGCCGGTTGTGGGGCGCGTATCACTGACAGGTAACACACAATTTTTTTTTTATAGAAAATAGATCTGGGTCAATCTCCAGAATCAGCGGACCTGATTGATTGCTATGGCACCCCTTAAATATCGATATTATTGCTTTTCTGCCCATTCAGGGGCCAATATGAAAATATGCTTATTTAGAAATAAAATTACAGAAAAGCAATAATATCGATATTTAAAAAGACCCATAGCAATCAACCAAACACGATGATTGTGGAGATTGACCCATCTATGTTTGGCCACCAACTTGCCTGATGTTAAACGACGGCCGAGGATGGATCACATCGATCTTTAAGAAAGCTATTCACTCTAGCCTTGAAGCTTTTTTTTTGGACTGACTTGTATGTTGACTGGTCTCATGTCGACCTTTGCAACTTCACCGGACTAAGTTAACACACAATTTAAAATAAAGCTCGCTTATAAATAACGCTGGAAGAAAGTGGAGGGGGTGTGTTTGTCTCACACTCACATCCCCTCCACTTTCTTCACTCTGGGGCTAGATGGCGCTGTGTGAAATGTCCAGCAATATTAATTTATTTAAGTAAGTGATGTTTATTATGTTTGATCTATTTGATTAATCTCATGAACTAGAAAACTCAATATAATTATATAATTTCTTATCATCTGTGTAAAATGAACCGATGCCAAGGTCCAGCAATGTAGCTTAGTCGGTAGCGTCATTACTAAAGTAAACTCGTAGCTTCATAACTTGTGCTAGCACATAATTAATTTAGTTGCAGTCTCTGAGATAAAATACAGTGAGTGATAAAGACTGTGCCGGTTTGTGATTTAGAGTTGCAATGAATATCTGTTTACTGTTTAGTTTCCGACGGCTATGTTTAATACCGGATATTACTATCAATTTTTTTCAGAGGTCTAAAGTGGCCACTTTTGATGAAACATCAGATGTTTCATAAATGCTTATCGTAATGTATAAATAAAAAACAATAGGGCGGTACGAAGTTCGCCTGCAGGGCAATTCTACTAGATGGCAACGTCAATCATTCCGCTGCGTTTTGTTTCGATTTCTTAAATGTAAGCCATTTGGTGAATAGTAGAATGGCTTTTCAAAAATTTGTTCTACCAACCTTAGCTAAAACCTCACCACAACTGAGTCGTTTGTCATTAGTAGAATAGTAAACAGTCGAAAATCTAAGGTTTAGTTGAGGTTTTGCTTGTGGTTCTTAAAAAGTTTTGTAAGTACTAGAATTGCCAGCCCTGGTTAGCTAGTCTAATATAAAGTTGTTCCAGGTTCTATCTGTTGGCGCTGGAGCGTCGCTGGCACACTCCGTGCCTGCGCTGCAACGAGTGCAAGATGCCTTTGGACACGGAGCAGCGGTGCTATGCACGCGACAGCAATATCTTCTGCAAAAACGACTACCTTAGGTAAGTCTCCTTGTTAAGTTCTTGTTTAACCTCTAGAATTTCATGCTTATCAATTTAGTAGTATTAGACATTATTTAACACTTTTTTATTAGGTACTCCTTTCCTCCTTGCCGCAACCTCCTTACCCAGATGAAGATTCTCCGGATGAATCGAAACATTGTCGGTATCTAAATCGACGATATTTTTAAGTGAGTAATTCCCGTGTGTTAAATAATTCCTGTCTTTGACGATCTCCTTCCACTTTCCCGGCAACGCCTTCTCGGCCGGTCTCGTCCTCGCCTTCCGTTTCCTGTTTCTACTCAAGGGTGTTTTCACACATCACATGTTTTGGTAAACTCTTTCTGATATACTTAGTGACGGTTGTAACATAGCTTATTTAAATATGTAAATCCGGCTTTGACCGTATTAAGTATGTTTTGTTTGATTCATTTATCAATTATTTAAGATGTTGGGGGCTCTAGAAAAAAAATACTTTCAAAGTGGGCGCTGGGCAAAACAAGGTTGAGAAACTGTGATCTACATGGACATTCATTTATTTATTTATTTAAATTCTTTATTGCACAAAAACATTAAAAAAATAATGTACAATTGGCGAGCATAATACCGAAGGCATTTTCTATCTGCTTCATCTCGTCAATTTCTTATGATTTTTTTCACAACTTTGAGCTCAATTTTCGGTTTTTCGTGTAAATAATACCAAATTTTATTTTTGGCATTCATTGTTTCTCCTGAGAGACTAAACAGTAGGTACTTAATTTTTTTAAACCTACTACTAATTAATAAATTATGAAAAGCATAGAGTTTAAGAATCCTATATAGGTTTAAAAAAATATGAGCCCGTAAAAGTTATTTTTAACCGACTTCCAAAAAGGAGGTTCTGTGTTCGGCTGTATGTATATTTTTTTATAAGTATGTTCATCGATTTATCCGTCAATTGTGGACCGATTTTGAAAATCTTTTTATTATTCGTCACTTACAGGTAGGGGAATAAGTAGGTTAGTAGGTAAATAATTTTTTACTTAAGTAAGTATGTTTATGTTTGTTAAAATTATGTTCACATTAAACAACACTAGATGGTAAATAAAATTATTATGTTAATGGTAAAGCAACGTTATAGTAATAATTTTGATTGTAAAATAACCAGAAATACGATATTTACGTTGCATGTTCAACATAAAATCAGGTAAGTACTCAGGGATTTTGTAATTATACGCAATTTTACCAAGTATTAGAACCAGCTTTAAACATTTAAAGGCATTGCGAATGTGGGTTACATAAATACGTAGGTTTGAGTAGGTTTTCTTGTAGACATTAATGATGGATTTATGATTACAGCCGGTATTATTTAACACTTCATAAATAATTCTGTATATTTATAAAATAAATGTTTAAACCTATAATATAAAATATTTCGTACTGCAAAATGTTGATTCACGAAACAGGTCCATACGGCGAGTGTATATGGGACCGTCGGAAGGGGAAGACCTAGGCGCACATTCCTGGACCAAATTGGCGAATTATTAAAAAAAGGGCAGGTCAAGAGTACCTTAAACCGACGAGCTTGCATGAGGAATATGATGAGAGTGAATGAAGCGATAGAAGTGTGTCAGGATCGTAGCAAGTGGAGATCTGTGGTCTCTGCCTACCCCAATGATGGGAAACAGGCGTGATTTTATGTATGTACCTATGTATGCAAAATGTTTTTGGGATACGGCCATTGACAGTTGTCCTTTACCTCCTAAACACTGAGTTTTACCTACATAAATATCCCACGCCTGGGCCTTTTATACCTGAATTTCTACTACAACATAACACAGAATTACAGAAACTACGCTCAGCAGTGCGTTTCAGATTTCCTAAAATACATCCGATTCGATGATTTTCTTCGGCGAAAAATTCCGAATTCGGAATACATTCTGAGAAGGTCTGAATCGCACTGCAGATTTCTCTAATCATCTTTGATTTCTATAATTAGTTTTTTAATAAATTATCAATCTTCTAAGACAGAAAATATTATAATAATACTCTTCTGGTCTCGATAACGTATGCAACCCAATGATCTTATAAATAAACTGAGGTAGATGCGTTGTTCGCCCGCTCTGCGTGGCGAACAAAAGTCAAGCAAATTAGCCTGAGTCACCTCAGTCGCACTTTGTCTTGCTCAGTTGTTACACGCATTTACACGCAGCACGCACATAATTTATCTTTTTCTAACGACGGGATTTTACAAATCTCTGCTACTTTTTAGTTTTCTTGATTTATATTAAACAAAACTGCTTATATTCTACCTAAGTAGGTATGATAAAATTTCGCCGCGTTTTAGAGCTTTTTCTAATGTGTATAACGTCTCCATTGGTAGTATCTCATTGGTGCAACCTAGAAATGTAATGCTCAGTAAAAAAAAATAACAACGTTATAATTTTAACTTGTACAACACAGTAAAATACAATTATCTCTCCCGTCCTATCATGCAATCTACAAGCGAATCTAACTATAAGCTCTCGTATAAAAATTATAAGAGATGTTATTTAAAATTGACTGCTATTGTATCGTAGTCGTATAGCGTGATATTTAAATAGAACTGAGAGAAAAGTCAGAATAGCCTTATTATATTAAAAAAGATATACTGTGACAATTAACGGGGTTCATGAGCCGTGTTAGTCAAGTGGTGATTCTTGGTCTTTTGAGACGATGGTCGCGGGTTTAAATACCGCGCCGTAATGGTTTTTATTTCAGAAAATGTATTTATGACTTTAATTATTAAGATACCGTCGGTTTTGTTTGCTTTCTTTCGGCTTAATTAGCCTAGGGATTTTGAAAACTGAAATGAATATTAAAATGAAATGACGTTTAAAAACAATATAAATCTATTCCTTTCGACGGGTTTCGAATCCCGTCGGAATTGAAAATTTTGATAAGATTTTTTATTTTCAATAATACCTAAGTGTGGTTTAACACTATAAAAATTAAAAATAAAAAAAATTGTACAATTTAATTCATCCGTTAATTTGAGCAAAAAAGCTAAAACAACGGAAACTTTGTTGTTAAGGTGCGACCTTTTGAAAGAAGTGTCGGAGTTTGAGTTATAAGGGTAGGTGCAGGACATGCCAATTCACACATTGCTCAGTACCCCCGATCGCGAGTATGCACAGAGTCTACTATTCGATCCGTGACTGTAGTATAGTCTCTCAAATGTATGGGGATTTTAGTTCAGTCAAGTTACCACTGGAGGCGCTGCACCGGGATCCCATACATTTGAGAGACTATACTACAGTCACGGATCCAATAGTAGACTCTGTGCATACTCGCGATCGGGGTGCAGTCCAAATGCCTAACGTATTTTATGGGCTTATATGAATATGAGTTATGAGAGGATAGGAAACATTATGAAGTGAGATTAGAATTTTAAGTATGTGCCAAAAGCTCTATTGAATTTAAGAGCCCATAAAGATGAGAGCCATCAACATTTTATATTATTATATCTCACAAAACTGTTTTGTGTTTCAATGTCGTCAGATTTTATTGCCATTAGGCATTTGTTATGGATATTGTTTGGAAATAAAATAGTTTTCACAAAGCGCTATGTAAATCAAACGAGCTATGAAAAAATCTTTAGAATATAGGCGATTGAAACGCATTATAATAAAGAATTTAATTTTACTTTGAATATATAAATTGTGAAAGAGGTGTGTCAGGACCGTAGCAAATGGAGATCTGTGGTCTCTGCCTACCCCTATGATGGGAAACAGGTGTGATTTTATGTATGTATGATTGTATATACCTATATAAATTGTTGTTAAGAAGAAGAGCCACTTTTACTAATATCAGCTGAGGTGCATCGTATCGGTATCGCAAAAGCCATAAAACAAATACTTTACATAAAAAAAAAGAAATTCAGACCATTTTATAGTCCATAGAAGCACAACTTATAAGTACGGAACCAAAAGTACTTATAATAAGAAGTATAAGTATTTTAAAACTCTACGAGAGGCTCTAGATTTTAGATCATAGATTTTATCTAACAACGATCCTTATACACTTCTTTCATCTACATTATTTATTTCTACGTTCTCGTCTAATTTTCTTGAAAAATTTAATAATTTTTTTATTCACTATTCGATCAAGCCATATATAAATAAATATATACTTAAATGTTTATTATCCAGAGGTCTAATCTTAAATAAACAGATTTCACATTGCGTGCACTAGGTCTAGCCTGTGTCGCGGAAACCCTAACTAGATTTATCAAAAGCTTTAACAATGAGAACCTTTATGCGAGGCGGATGCACAAAACTGACTTTACAAAAAAATAAAAATTAGATAAGAACTTTCTTGAGGACACAATTTCACGGTATTATCTAGCTAAACTATTTTTCGAAATACAATGTCCTACAATCGGCGTTCTTTTCTCTCGTGGCGAATTTCTTCTAGACAACCGTAAAACTATACTAAATACGAAAACTAGATGGGGTGTCAAACTACAGAGAACGATGTCCAGCGCGTTTGGTATTCACCAGCCCCCGAACTAGTTAAGAAACTTAAAGACTTAGTTGATTCCAAGGAAAATAGGTGGATACTAAGTACATACTAAGTGTGTCAGGATCGTAGCAAGTGGAGATCTGTGGTCTCTGCCTACCCCTATGATGGGAAACAGGCGTGAGTATGTATGTATGTACATACTAAGCTTTAGAATAATAATATCAAAACCAATAAGGAAGATCTCATGATCTCATGAACTCAATAGGCGAAATATGTCATCAAAGCTGAGCTATACAAACGGCTCCCGGTAGGAAAACATTGCTGTCACTATCCCGTCACCCACACCAGCTATCTGATGTACGCATAACGTCCCTGGGACACTAGTCTTCCTTATCGGCCCACCTCGACCACGTCTCATCTTTGTGACATCTCGACGGGGCGTCAGACGTGAGGCCAGGACCGCGGGAGTCAGCGGATGTTAGGCCAATGAACTTGAGCTCAAAATGTTAGAAGTACTGCGGTTTAGCTAAAAAACCGATATTGATGGTTTTTGTTAAATATTTTTTTCAAAACAAGCTTTTGGTAGGTAACGATTTATAATATGAATGAGTCTTTCTACGTATTCAAGTCATTTTCCCAATTTTTTTAATTGAGTCACTTCTATTCTGGAGGTGCAAATTATGATCTTGAGAATGGGTATTTTGGTTTTAATTGAGGTGTTCCTTTGAACAGCTTATTTATGACTCTATTACCATCAGCTATTGGTTGCCATAATAATGGTATTGTTACTCAGCATATTAAACACAAATACTTACTTAATTTTAGCTCAATTGATTGAACTAGCTTAAAATTGTGTTGCAAGATTTGTACTAAACTAACAGGGAAGTTAAAAAGTTGTAATACACAATTTTGCTGACAGAAAACTAGCATTTTATGTACCGTATGTGGTAAAAAGGTCCTATTCGTCATCATCATCATCTTCAGTCCTACTTTACTGCTTTAAATCAATTCTTACTGTTTTAAATAAAAATACAATGGTGCAGGGTAATTCAGAAACAGGGATTCTAACCTGCGATGAGAATAAAAAAACAATTTTACTTTTTTAATTCAGAATAAAAACGCCACAACAAAATACCGGTAACAAAACAAAATACTTGGGGCATGGTTTAAGTTATACAGCTTATAACTTGAACCATGCCCCAAGTATTAGATAAGTCTCGTTTTATTTCCGTCATACATTCAAATTTAAATGTTTGCATTGTCGATCTTATCGATAGCTGATGTTGATATACAAATGTCCACGGAATGGATGTGTTGGACTTATTGTGAAGAGCTTCGAATCAAGATTTGTAATCATTATACTCAGAAACCCCAGTTACAGACTTGTACAACCCCAGACTTGTAGTGCCCCGATCGGCTCTTGTTGCGTTAAAACCCTAAGACCTGCTGTACCAACTTGAAATAATAAATAAATATGAATATGAACTATTTATCTTATACGGGGAATTCACTAGACGGACATGCCCTCGGGTAAGTCTGCAGACATGCCCGGCGGACCTCGCTATAGGTCTGTGCAATGTTTGCAAACATTGCAATTGCATAGGACATTGCAAACATTGCATAGACCCCGGCGGGCATGTCTTTGGACTTGCCCGCGTGTACGTGTATGTCCGTCTAGTGAATTCCCCGCTAGACGTATGATTATGATGAACGTTGCATAATATGTGTGATATCAACAATAATCAGCATTATTTATTTATTTATTCATCAGCAATAAAACTTTATGACCGACGTAGACCTCAGACGTTAACCTAATCCACAAGAATTGGCCACTAGCTCATAAGTACCTACTTACTTTTTATAAAAAGAAACGTGTTTTGTTTATCTTATTTTTGGGTCTCTTCGTCTATATTTAAGGGGTAGCCCCTTGTCGGCATAACTGATGCCTCCTTCTTCACGAAGCTCTTTCCAGGGCAGCCTCCTTGACTGCCCTATACGACATGACAGCAACCTCTCTTTCACTTGGCTCATGTAGCCTATCCTCGGTCTTCCTCTTCCTCTCCTTCCTTCCACTTTTCCTTCAATTATGTTTTTAATGAAACTGTCATGTCGTATAAGATGGCCAATCTTCTCTCTTCTATTCTCGACAACTTGCAACAACAAGTATGAATAAAAGTTTCCTTGTCACCTTTTTGAGGTTAGTATTAGTAGTGGTGTAACAAACACTCTGAATTAGTGAGGCGATCATCGATCGACCTCAATTGATATAGAAGTGTGCTTTGACTGCTTCATAAAAAATGGCGTTTATCGATGCATTTGTGGCACGCTTACGAAGAACGAGTATCAAGTAAAAATTGTATCGAATTAATCATGACTCGTGTTCAGCGAGTCGATTCCTATTATCGATTACATCGCTCGTTGTCGCCTGATATAGAATTTGACGTGTCCATCGATATGTTTTTATTCCGGTATCGAGACAAAAAATTGGCTTTGGTCAACTGTGAAAAATGTCGATCGAAAATTGTTATGGGTTTAGTCTGTTATTTTTGACATAAAACTAGGAATCGTGTGATCAGGATGTGTGAAATCGCTTTGCAAAATTTCTTTTCAGATTCTGACAAAATCAGGCTAACATTTCGTACAGTTTAAAATGTCAGGCAAAGGAATTGCTTTATGAATGTCTCACAGATGTGAGGAATAATCATAATCTTTTTTTTTCTTCATTTTATTTCTCTTTCGAGATATACAATACCTATAGGTACCTACATGCACTTAGATTCGTCAAATTTCATAATAAAAAATGATAGAAACATCATTTGATCAAAAAGTTAAAATTACACAATAAAAAATACTGAAAAGTACAGCAGAAAAAGGTAGGTATCATTTATTACCATAAGACTTATTATTTAATACAAATATCTGCAGATTATAACAACTCGGGTATTGAACCTTCTCGCGTCGCACCCCGCTATGCCTCGAGGTCGGCTATAACAGCTGGAGCGTTTTATGCGTATTTGGAATTCAAATAGCCAAAATAATACGCTTACGGCTATTATCTTTTTACTTCTTAAATATTGCTATTAGCGGGCGGCGCGGCAGCAAAGCGCTGCGCCGGCGCAATAACTTGCCTCATAAACATACCTTTTGTTAGTGTAAATCAAATACGATTTCCACACTTCAAGCCTATAATATATCTACTGTAATCTAAAAGTTCGGCTGTACGTCCTAGGGCCTGATCTAGTTACACTATTAGCAATAGGTATGGATTTAACAAAAAAATGACTTCATTGTGTAACAGGTACTTACAGATGTAGAGCTTACAAGACTGATGAGTTCAAGCCGATAGCCATTTTTCAATCTCTCCATACAATATTTCGAACTTGTTGGGAGCAGGTGAAGTCAGTGGCTCGTGGTGCTAGCGGCTAATAAAAGTCGACGACGCGACGCAGCAAACACGCGTATATTACTTACGAGAAGTTTATAGCCCGGCCTGTGCTTTTGATTGGCCAACGTACTCGCCTGTCGGATCTCATCCGAACGAATGCCTTTGAGATTACGATTTCTGATTAAAGTAAAACTAATGACTTACTTTTCTTGCCGTCAACAAATATCATATAAATCATAATGGGCTGAGCTTCTAGCTCAAACGGTCGCTATATCTGTTTGCCATCTTTTTCATAATTGTAAAAAGACTTGAAGCCTTCACATCATCATCATCATCATCATCAGCCCTTCTCATCCCACTGCTGGGCATAGGCCTCTCTTCGCTTTTGCCATTCGCCTCTATCCTGGGCCAATCTTACCCATGTACGACCTGCGGATTTTATTATGTCGTCGATCCATCTTGTTGGATTTCCAGGTCATAAACTATGTAGAATTCCAAGTTCCAGCCGTTCAATAGTTTTTGCGTGAAAGAGTAACAAACCTACATACATCCTCACAAAATTTCACTTAGTAGGATTTATACAGCGTCAGGAGTCAACCTATGCCTACATTCAACGGGATACTGAAGTGTCCGAGACATTGTTGAAATGTAGGCTTGCTTGCTCAGCACCGAAACCATCCTTTCAACTTATACTGCCTCAGAAAAGTCATTGGCACTACAGTCAGTTTGGAGCTAACTACGGGTTTCCTCTTGATGGTTTCCTTCACCGTTTAGAGCTCTTAAAAAGCGCATTATTCATTTCTCCTTCTCTCAGTGTCTCTATATTAAAGATCGGCATTCAGCTTCTTAACATTTTCCTTGTCCAGCGCAAGTCTGAACAGCTGTTCCACCGTCTTTATCCCTGTCCACTACCTGATACGGAGCCATGACATCTTACGTCCAACCTTACGCTTCCCCGGTATTTTGACATATTATTCATTCATTCATTCAAAAACCCATTGATTTGCGGCCAGACGTCAAAAGTTGAGGTACTGTCCTACTCTCACAATATCAGCAGAGTCATTCTGTAGGTTCACTTCGAATTCACTCAAGTGACCGAGCTCACTAAACACACAAGAATGTATTGTGAGATTCAAACGAATACGAAGTTTGAAATCTCACAGCGGATTCAGCTCTTCGACGTTCGAAGTGAGTTTACAGAATGACTCTGCTGGAAGGAACGACGATACTTGATCTTTGACCAAAAAAACCTTACAGTTACAGTTAGTAAAGACATGAAAGTGACAAGAAAAAAGCCTTTTGAAATTGAGACCTACGTGAATATGAATAATGAATATGAATGGTGTGGTGACTATGAGTTCTTAGTACTAAACTATTGATCGATGGGTCAATGACAAATGTTGGATCGCATCGGTTCCTAGGGAAACCAAGGCAATGCATTTCAAAACCTTTAATATAGCTTAAAAAACAGTTACTTATTAGTAAATTTTAATTTAGTATTAAATAATTGTTTATTCTTGTTACTCTCTCTATGATCTCTTATTAAAAGAGTTGTCAACTGCATCTCCATTCGCAATGGTATTGTTGGGTTATTAGTACCTTATCGTAGTTTATTACTAGCATCCGTTTGCAATTTCAGCTAAGCAGCTACTGCGAAGTCGAGGTAACAAAACTTTCTTATTTATAATCAACAGTTTAGTTTGATGTTTAGTTTAGATGTTGCCAGTTCTAGACTTATAGTTATACCTATAGGTTGGTAGATTAGAAGATTAAACCTTCAAATTTTGAGCTGAATAGGTAATTCCGTATGTTTTAATTCGAACTGCACAAGATACTTACCGCATAAAGCAGTGTTCCGCAAAGGGTGTGCCGCGGCACACTGGTGTACCGTGGTCATTAGTTGGTGTACCTCAGCAAATAAAGTTACCTATCTCAGGTAAGTTACCAACTCCAAAGGACCACATATGGCCAACTAAACAAGCTCATGTTTCGCATAAAAAAAAAGATTTTTCATTAATGCTGTACCTCCAAAATTTTTCGATTTCCTAGATGTACCTTGAACACGAAAAGTTTGCGGAACACTGGCATAAAGTATTCGATTCTAAGTAACGCTTTAGAATAATACGAGGTGATATTAATAAACATTACTGTTATTAATAAACGTACGGCAACCGTTAAACTGGATTATCGTGGAACAACAGTTTTATAATAAACCGTATAATGGTAAAATTTAATCTAGGATGTATTATGTGGGAACGAATCGCCAGCCATTGTTTCCAAGAGGTTTGTTTCGCATGGCTCCGCAGAGTGCCGCGGCTGACTCTTTGATTCGATAAATACAAGGTTTTATAGACTACTACCTGCTGCCCGCGGCTTCGCTCGCGTGGTACCCGGATAAAAAGTAGCCTATTTTACTCTCCAGCTCTCCAACTATCTCCACACAAAAAATCACGTCAATCCGTCGCTCTGTTTTGACGTGAAAGCAGGACAAATAAACAAATAAACACACCTTCACATTTATAATATGGGTACGGATAACACTATAAAGGCGAAAACAAGCCATTGTAGACTAAACTTTGATTACTTTTTTTGACATAAAACAATAGGTAAGTAAGTATATTTTAAGTATGTACTCTTCAAGGTCTTAATAATAAACATAATAATGAGTATAATAATTTTCATTTCTTTTCTACAAATTCTGAACTCAAAGTCCAAAGCTTTAAAAAGTACCGAGCTAACTAAAATGTACGCAGTACATTGTATACTCGTACGTATATGATAAACTCGTACATGGTGAAAGGTATAAACTTTTAAGGTCTCTACAATTTGTTCGTCGTCAGTTATTGATTGACAAAAATTGCACGATGCTGGTAATTGATGTTTGCCCTGAATCTAGATTTTGTCTATTTTTTTTTTGTCTATTATTCTTTTTTTTTCTCTTTTATCTCTAACCCTAGTGGATTAACCGTTTGAAAGTTGTCGTCAAACAAACAAACAAGAGACAACTTTTCGGTAAAAAAAATTGGCAGTAAATGATTTACTAAGATTTTGATTCTATTGTGCAAATGATAATGCTTCTTCGACAAGTAAGTAAATAGTCTCGTCACTGATTTCTTGTGACACGCGGAGATTCGTATCTTCTACATTTACATTTTTGTGTAATATCAGGTAACACGATACCGTTTCGGCCTTTTAGAGTAGGGATAGTAATGACTGCCTTTAGTTCAGTGGTTTATGGTTTAGTTTACTTGTTTTATTTCCTAAAATAATTCAAGTATATTCGAATACATTGCACTTTTTGAATATGAAAAATCTTATCAAAATTTTCAATTTCGACGCGATTCGAACCCGTAATGATACAAGCGATCCTACTTTAGACGGAGTGCCTTTACCAACTTGGCTACGGAATCCTTAGTCGTCAGGGTTGAAAATCTTGATAGGACCATTTATCGATTAAAGCATCATTGCACTTTTATTTAGGTACTGGGATTTTGGCAACAAAATATTAAAAGTCTTTTTATCGTCTGGACTATTTACCTAGTCATTTTTCATCATTGTGAGTAAAAATTTGCCGTCAGACTATTTCACTGTATCGATTTTAGTAGAGTAGCAAAGACCTAGCGTTTGACTTCAAGTATGATCAAGCGTTTAAGTTAAGTTTAGCTTTTAAGTATTCAATATGCGTTCAGTATTTAAATGAATCGAGTAAATTATATCAGATAAATCAGTTCTTTGGGGCCCTTAAGCGTTTCATGGCTTGTTGCATTGTACGGTGTACACACGGCACTGTATATTTGAGCATTTTAGAAGAATAAACACACTAGTAGCTAATGCCCGCATAAATGAATAATACAGCTATAATATTACTTTTAATGTGTTCACTTTATGTGCCAAATATCTTTAGACGAATAATAATTGTAACTAAGTGGCGTTTTTTACACTAAATATTTATGACTTAAAATTCTCGAAATATGTAGGATGCACGTATGCATATCCTAGGTTTTTCAGAAGGTTAAAACGCTATACGGCTTAAAATTACAGTCAGTATTTTAAGGTGTCTTGTCTAATAGTAAAAGAAGACACATTTTCATATACTTACCTACTTTTAATTTTGTTTTGCCAGAAATTTTATTATGCTTGTTTTTAATATTATTTCAATGTAAATCAACAAAATAATACTGTAGGAGGTGGAGCCTATCTTATGAGTAGGTGTGAATCATACGAAGGTTGCAAGTGTACTGTTTTTATTTATGAACTTAGGTCTATATTTATAGTAAATCTTAAAATCTAACTTTACAGACCTCCGTTGCTTGAGGCGTGACCGCAACGAGAGCAGTTTACAATATTTGCCTCTAGTTCCTATTTTGCCCACCAGGAGGCGGTGCTTAGGCCCCTGTGTGGGGCAAGACCTAACAGAGAGCATCGCTATTTCTTATTTCCTAACTATCTCTATTTCCTATTCTAAATCAAACAACGAAATAAGCAATCTTTATTCTTAGACTATTTGCTATAGCTACTTATATCTACTTATGACTATCTTAGAACTAACCTACACTACACTATCCCCCCCTAAGTGAAATCGCACGGAGCGATGAACGACTTCTCGGTGCGCGTTGCTCGGCCGGCGCTGTTGGAGTGTTGGTGCAGTGATGACGTCAGCGAGTGCAGGTTCCGCGTCGCTCGCGTTGTCATCTGCTGCGTCCTCGTAGATGTACGCCGGTTTCAGCCGATCCAGGGATACCAGTGTGGTGTGCGTAGGTAGTTGTATCTTGAAACATTTTTCTTGCCTTTCCAAGACTTTGTATGGTCCTTGGTAAGGCGGTGTGAGAGGTTTTCTCACCGCGTCGACTCGCAGGAAAACATGTGTGCACGTACTCAGCTCCTTGTGAATGAATGGAGTGCGGTGCTGCCGGTGAGTTTGTTCATTTGGTGCTAGTGATGCCATCGTCTCTGTCAGTTTTTTTACGAATTCTTGCTCGTTTTCGCTCGTTGGAGTTTTCTTGAAGAAATCCGCTGGTAATCTCAATGTCGCTCCGTATGTTAGAAGCGACGGACTGAGATCGGTGTTTTTGTGTAACGCCGATCGTAGTCCGAACAGTACGGTGTGGATTTCTCTCGTCCAATTGTAGTTAGCTCCTCGTGCCATCAGTGCCGCCTTTAGTGTCCGGTGTAATCGCTCGACTTGTCCGTTGGATTGGGGGTGGTAGCTTGAAGTACGTAGGCGATCCACTCCCAATTTCTTCATCAGCGCTTTGAATAGCGCAGACTCGAACTGTCGTCCTTGGTCCGTCGTGATGCGTAACGGACAACCGAATCGACATATCCAGTGTTCGTAGACTGCTCTTGCGATTGTCTCCGCCGTGATGTTTCGCACTGGAACTGCCTCTGGCCACTTCGTGTAACGGTCGATCATGGTGAGTACATACTGTTTGTCTTCTGATGGTAGCAGTGGTCCGACGATATCGATGTGGATGTGTTCGAATCTTCCTGAGTCTTGGAACTGTCCGAGAGGAGTGACAGTGTGACGTAAGACTTTGCTTCGTTGACATCCGATGCATGCTCTTGTCCATTGCGCGATGTCTGCGTTCATACTGGGCCAGAAGTATTGCGCTGCGAGCTGTTTTCTTGTGCTTCGTATCCCAGGGTGACTTAACTCATGAAGCGCCTTGAATGCGACTTCCCGAGTTGAAGTAGGTAGGTACGGTCTCGGTCTTCCTGTTGTCATCTCGCACGTGATAGGTAGTGCGGCGCCTGGTAAATTCATCTGAGCGAATTTCAAAGTGTTTCTTGTCTTCAATTCGGCGAGTTCTTCATCTTGAGACTGTTCTTGCGCGAGTTGATCGTAGTCGATGACTGAAGTGCACGTGATTTCTTCGAGTCGCGATAGAGTGTCTGCGACTGTGTTGTCTTTGCCCTTGATGTACTTGATTTCTGTGCAGAATTGACTGATGAATTGGAGTTGGCGTTCTCTTCTAGGTGTGTCGCTGTTGCTCGGAGGTTTCTTCAAGGCGTAAGTGAGTGGCCTGTGATCGGTGTAGACTGTGACTTCGAGCCCTTCGATGTAGCGACGAAAATGTTTTACAGCCGTGTAGATCGCTAGGAGTTCGCGATCGTACACGCTGTATTTTTGTTGCGTCTCGCTGAGTGATTTCGAGTAGAAGGCGATTGGCTTGAATGAATTTTCTTGCTTCTGTTGTAGCACGGCTCCCATGCATTTGTCTGAGGCGTCAGACATGATTTGGAGAGGTGCCCCAGGGATTGGATGAGACAATGTGGCCGCTTCTTTGATGCTGTCGCGACATTGTCTGAATGCTTCCTCCGCTTCCGGCGTCCAAATGATCGGTGTCTTGTCCTTCTTCTTTGTGTTATGTAGATATTTGTTGAGTTCCTGTTGCTTGTCTGCTTGTTTGGATAGTGTGTCTCGGTAGAAATTCAGCATTCCCAGGAATCTTCTCAGCTCTTCGACAGTCTTGGGTTTAGGAAATGATGAGATGGCTTCTGTTTTCTCTTCTGTGGGATGTATGCCGTCTGATGATACGACATAGCCAAGGAAAGTGAGGCTCTTCTTCCCGAACTCGCATTTTTCAGTGTTGATGCTCAGGCCATGCTCTTCGATTCTCTCGAAAACTTGATGTAGGTGATGCTTGTGATCTTCCTCGTTATTGGAGAAAACGAGTAGATCATCGATGTACTGGAAGGTGAGCTCGTCCAGGCCTCGGAATACTTGGTGCATGAACCGCTGGAACGTCTGGGCAGCGTTGCGGAGTCCGAATGTCATGGAACTGAACTCCCAGAGTCCAAATGGTGTTGTTATCGCTGTCTTCTGCATATCTTCTTTACTGGCCATAGGTATCCAGTAGTAAGCTTTCTTGATGTCGATCTTCGAGAATATTTTCTTTCCATGGAGTCGAAACGTGAAGTCTTGGATGCGTGGTATTGGGTAGCGATCGGGGATTGTCATTGCGTTTAGGCGTCGATAATCTCCGCAGACTCGTAGTTGGCCGTTCTTCTTCTTCACAATGTGCATAGGATTTGCCCAGGGACTGTTTGATGGGTGACAGATGCCCATCTCTGCCAGCCGTTCGAATTCTTTCTTCGCTTCTATGTATTTGTCTGGAGGTAGTGGTCGTGGCTTGACATGTATCGGTGGTCCAGTGGTCTCGAGCTGATGCGTGACGTTGTGAGGTGGTGGCTTCTTCATAGACATTGGCTTCTGAATGTTCGGAAATTTCTTCAAAATTTCAGCGTAAGGATGGTTCTCGTTGATGACGTGGATTGATGTTTCTTCGGCGTAGGTAGAGAGTGTTTTGATGGATAGCTTGGTCAGCCCGTCGATCAGTCTTCCTCCTTTCAGGTCCACTAGGATGTTGTGATGTTTCAGGAAATCAGCTCCGATGATTGATCTTTTCACGTCCGCGATGGTGAAAGTCCAAGAGTAGTTGCGTCGAAGCCCCAGATTGAGTTGAAGAGTTTTTTCTCCATATGTATGTATGCAGCTTCCGTTCGCGGCGTAGAGTTTGAGTTCAGCCGGCGTCGATTTTTTCTTTGCAGCGATGACTGAGATTTCAGCGCCCGTGTCGATGAGAAAACGTTCACCACTTTGTCGGTCGGTGACGCTTAGGCGGTTGAATTTGATTGAGTCGACACCGTAGCCCGCCGTCTTCGATGTCTCTTCTAGTTTTCCGACGACTGAGGTTTCTTCCATGCGCACGGTGATTCGCATCTTCTTGCATGTTGCTTGAAACGGTAGTGGTATCGGCATAACCACTCAGGATCTGTTGGTTTTCGCTCGCTCCGCCCGTGAGATTTCGAACGGGAGCGACCTCGCCAGTGAGAGTGAGAGGGACGGCGATAGTGTTGTCTCCCTCGTAACTCGGCAACTTCGAGCGTGAGTTTCTCGATTTGTTTTGATAGCAGGTCGGTTTGAGAGTCCGTGGTGGTCTTCTGGGTTGAAATCGCAGCTACTTGTGGTTCCATATGCTCCGTCATCTTGTCCGCCATGGTTGCCAGTGTGTTCAGTGATGATTCCTCGTTGACTGATAAAACCGCGCGGACCGCCGTTGGTAGTTGGTTGAGCCATAGCACCCGGAGCGCGTCGTCTTGAACCATGCTGCCGCCAAGATCCCTCATCTTGCGTAGTAGTTGACTAGGTTTCTGATCTCCCAATTCTTGACCGCTGAGCAGCTTCTGAAGTTGCTTGGATTCGGATTCTTGATACACGGAGAGTAGTCGAGTTTTCAACGCAGCGTATTTTTCTGACGGTGGAGGATTGAGTAGAATGTCCCCAACTTGTTGCACGTCGGTCTGTTGCAGCACGCTTAACACGTAGCGAAATTTTTGTTCGTCGCCGATCTTCGATGTGGAGATGAGTGCCTCGAACTGCGCGAACCATAATCTTGGATGTTCCCGCCAAAATGGTAATATTCTTGACTGGATGGATACTGGGAATATATCCGCTCCGATTCCTAACGTAGTCTGTTCTTCTTGAGACTTCTCTTGAGGGGTCACCATTGTAGGAGGTGGAGCCTATCTTATGAGTAGGTGTGAATCATACGAAGGTTGCAAGTGTACTGTTTTTATTTATGAACTTAGGTCTATATTTATAGTAAATCTTAAAATCTAACTTTACAGACCTCCGTTGCTTGAGGCGTGACCGCAACGAGAGCAGTTTACAATATTTGCCTCTAGTTCCTATTTTGCCCACCAGGAGGCGGTGCTTAGGCCCCTGTGTGGGGCAAGACCTAACAGAGAGCATCGCTATTTCTTATTTCCTAACTATCTCTATTTCCTATTCTAAATCAAACAACGAAATAAGCAATCTTTATTCTTAGACTATTTGCTATAGCTACTTATATCTACTTATGACTATCTTAGAACTAACCTACACTACAATACATTACATTATATGTATTTTACGCTTCGCGCGAGTTCGGTCATCAACCTTACGGAAATTTAATCATTACAACCGTAATTTAAAGATTTTTTAGTATGAACCGTAGCTTAATTATAAATACTTCGTGAAATACTCATTTATCTCAATGTACGTTCATGTCATGACGAATTCAATAAATAATTTTAAAGCATTTGGTAGCCAAAATACATTACTTACATTAAAAATAAAACAATTTATTGCTCAAAACTTCGATCAAATCTGTAAACATAAAAACACAGATTAAATCATCATATTAATTTCTCATCCGATGCAAGGTTCTGAAACTACTTACTTTCTTCGTGGTCGGTTTCCCGCGGTGTCGTATCAATGTCATCTAAGTTTCTGTTTATAAAATTTAGATATAGAATAAATTTCTTTATGGGCTTCCCACTGAGTGAGATGGCCATGGGAATGGATAGTGGCTTTATCAAAATTAGCTGAATTAATTATGCGCCCACGTACAGATAACGCTGTCGGATGTGTTGAAACGTCAGCCGAGCTGTGGCTGCGCCGATGGATGGACGGCATCTGTGGATCATTTCTCGCATACCTTTGCTACTACCTACTAATGTTGGGTATGACTTGATTTTAAATTGACTTTTGTCAGAGTAGGTTCATTTTCATTTTGAGACGGTACTGTGAGCCGATTCATTTGAGCCGGTCATTTTCAATTGACTGTTCATTATTTTGGCGGACTAGTCACTCATTCTCATAATGACAATCTGTCCGATCAGTTCTGAATTCTTTCTTGTCATTGTCTAGCGAGGAGTGATTGAAGATTGAATGAAGCTTGAGGAAAGAGTAACGTCATTTTCTGATTTTGTCATTACGGTCATATGACATTTGAATTGAAGCATGACTTTTTAGAAGTTGAGCCGATCATAAAAGTTGAATTTTGTACGGGACAAAAGAGCCGCGTCAGTCACGTCATACTCAACACTACTACCTACTATAGTTTGAACCGCGTGTCATGACAGCTCTCTATACCAGTGTTCCGCCACTACCTACTACCACCTACCCATGCAAAAATTCCCAGAAAGCTGAAAATCGGCATGAATGTTAGGAAAACCTTTGTCAACAAACTGTAAAAAGTCCCCATCGATCCCATGTATAAACTAAAAGTACTAAACTTCAAGGTCAACAAAGTGGTCAATTAATCGTTTTTTTTTTATTTTTCAGCCAAACGGTTAATTTTCTCGTAAAACCAGCTTAGACCGAAATGAAGAATGACGATACTAAAATATATGTAACTAAGGATACATAAAATTAGAAACAGAAAATAAATATTATGCATAAGTAATGTTTCTTCTTGACCAGACCATGTCGAAAATAATTTTGATCAATTTTTATAGTTTTTTTTTGTACTACTAAACTATTTTTAATTTTTAAAAATACAAGCTGATCTGCTCCGTTGCATAATTATAATATCCTTCATAGCTCAATAGTTTTAATTGTTAGATTAAAGCTTTGAAACAGTATAAATATAAACAGTCATTACCTTAACGCTTGAGCGCTTATAGCGTTTCCCAAGGAAGTTATGGGACCCTAGTTAATACATCATAACGTTATCTACATATTGTGACACAGTACATAGTAATATTTTTACTTTTTGCATATTTTTTTAAACTTGTAAACGTTCAATCTGATGATACGCTTCATGAATAGAAATGTTCGCGAAATGACTTCAATATTTTTTTGTCAACTTACATAAAAATATCAACTGAATTTTTTTATAAAAGTCTACTATTTACAAAAAAAAACATAATAAGATAATAATAATAAGAGACCCGCGCCCTGATTTTGTATGACTTGTTTAGCAATGCGACAGCAAACACTACGCGACCGGTCGAAAAATATCACTAAAAAATCGTATTGCGGTCGCCAAATGCACTATTTTGCGACAGGCGGGCATAGACGTGCGATAAGCTTCCTAACTACGATTTTTACTGATATTTTTCGAACGATCGCGTAGTGATTGCTGTCGCATTGCTATTGCAAGTCGTACGTCCCTAACAATGGGGCCGGTCATTGTAGAATAAGTTTAAGTTTACCTACAGCTATAGTTAGATAGATAGATAGATAGATAGATTAACACTTTATTGTACACCACATGAACATTAAAAACAAATTACAGACACACAGAACATAGGGTGCGAAGTACAATGGGCGGTCTTATCGCTATGAGTTAGGTACATTTCGAAAAAAAAAACAGGAAAAATGATGTGATGTTAAACATTGACAAACATTATCGTAGGCTTTTTTATTCTGAATTTAGTTATGCCACAATTATAGTTATAAGTATTAACTCATTTTTAAGCAAAAACCGACTCACTGTTGTCTTCGATAGCGCGGCAGCATATTTTATAAAATCACGGTAAGGTTCGTGAATTTAAATTAAGAGACATGCACTTTAGCTTCATGCTTTAGTTTGACCGTGATTTCTACACTGACCATTTGCAATTAATTTTAAACCGACTTCGAAAAATGAAGAGTTTCTATATTCGACTGTATGTGTGTTTTTTTATGCATGTTCACCGATTTCACCGTAGTAAAATATTCGAACGTGTAGTATTCCGGTGACGGGGTTCTTTGGATGACCTTCGTCAAGGCATAAGTATTAACTTTATGATATGAGCCCACAACGTCAAGCCTTTTAAAGCTCGGAACCGCTCAGCTGTTAAAGCACATTCTCGTTTACACCTAACTGGTGGATTTACTGAGAAAGACTAGAGAAGGTAGACCACGGGAGCAATTGAAATGCGTGATCACGGGAGCAAATGATAGGGAGCGATGCGTAGAGTAGACTACGGGAGCAAATGATAGGGAGCGATGCGTAGAGTAGACTACGGGAGCAAATGATAGGGAGCGATGCGTAGAGTAGACTACGGGAGCAAATGATAGGGAGCAATGCGTAGAGTAGATAATATTATGACTTGTCTATTTCCATGTTCCAACACGATGTTGGTTGATGTTGCGAATGAATGTTAACAACTACCTGAACTGACAATCGTATACTCTGAGAGTAACACCATTTCTTTAGCAGACCGTGTCTTCATAAACTTAAACAATTTAATTGCCGCATTATTTTTATCCGATACGCGTTATCCGGTCGCAATAGAGATCATTATAGCTTGCGAGTATTTGGAGGATGGGTAACTAGTGGCGGGTGTATAAAAATGATTTTCCCGGCGGAAGCTCGCGTGACGTCACGGCCGATGCGCGCGCGCATGTCTGCCGGATTAACCCGACTAAACTCGGCTGGATCACGCGATCTGTAATTGTTATTTTTTTGACAACTCCAAGGGTCAAGTATGAAGGTGGTATGTTGGGAATCGGTCCGTTTATAAATCGTACTTATTATCTTCACGCCTGGTCCCTTTGACGGCTAGATGAAAGGCCTCTCATTACTTAACTGTGCACGAACTGTTGTAATTGCAATCTTCTAGGAATATTGCATTGCTTGTCAGAATACATGAATGCATATTATTATCGGCTGTGTTATTTTACCTACTACGAATAGTCCTACTAATTTAAAGGCAAAAGTCCGTGTGTTTCTGGAATAATAACACATAGGTTAATTTTTATCTCGAAAAAATATATGGTTCCCGTGGGATAAAAAATAGTAGTCCACGCGGGCTTTCGCTAGTATAATTTATAAAAGTTTGTTTGTTCAATAACACCATAACATTTGAAACTTTGAACTGTAACAAGTCTGAATAAGCACCAAATTATTATTCTTACGTGCTACGACTATCCTTATCTAAACATTTTCAATCATAAAGGCCTGACTGAGAAACTTAGTGAATAACTACAGTGTAAAAAAGCTAGGTATAGTAAAGATTTCACGATTCGCTGGTTTGCATGCATTTGAATCCACATCTACATGGAAAGTTCTGATGGCTTAGTGGTCAACAGTAAAAGCCGAATGGAAAAGTCGTTGGACGAGAAGTCGATTCCTAGTCTTTCACCAATATTTTTTTTGGAAAAAATTAAGATTTATTTTCTATCTCTGTCTATCGTCAGACATCTTGGAAGATCTAAGTAAGGAAGTCGTGAAACAAAATTTAATAAAGAGTTTTTATTGTCTCTAACAGAATATTACTACTGCAATAAATGAACACAAAGAACGTAGTTTTTCATGTAATTAAGTACATAACTACCAATGACTTTGTTAAAATGCGTAATCAAGTACCTACATTAATTTTAATTGAAATTACTACATACTACGGTATCGGAATACAAATATAAATAATAAGATTAGTTACACGATGATACTACACATTCAATCAAAGCGTGTTGAGTCAAAATTGGACTCTAACTACGTCGTTGAGTTCATCTCGATAAAAATGACAAACGATAAAATTTATAAACATTTTTGTAGGTAATTTTGTGACTTGTTCGAGAGCCATATTATTTAACTCTAATGAAAACCATTCTTTATCCATTATCGCTTAGAATAATTTGTATAAAAGAATATAATATTGTTAATTTTACTGCTTACTTACTGCCTTGGCTTCGTTTGTACTTACTCATATATTTTCATCGTATTTATCTCCATTTACCATAATCGGCAGCTTGCCACAGTTGGGCTTCCCTTCAAATGTACTCAGTCCTCTGCGGAGCTAAAAAACAATATAATATAGCAGAATATATAAATAGCAGAATCACAATAGAATTTCAATATAATACCGTTCTGTAGGCCTAACATGTGCAACATCGAGAGTCGAGAAACCAGATTTCTCGATGGGTTAAACTGCTCTAGCGTATGCGTTAAAGCAGCACGACCGATCGAGGTATCACTCTCGATGTTGCACATGTTAGGCCGGCTGGTCACTCTCAGTCAATGAAAAGAGACGGCACATAGTTCAATTATGATTCTGCTAGTCGCGAAGGAACAGGAGAAGAATCACCTAGCTCTTAAGACGTTTCAAAGTGGTACACTTGTGATCTTATTGAATAAACGAATTTGACTTTTGACTTTTGACTTTTGCTACATCGGCCTTTTTAGCTCCGCTGTTCTTTCCACTGTTCATTTCCAGTACGGCAATTACGTCATTCATCCTCCTAACTGTTGGTCTGCCAAGACTCTTTATGTCCTCTTGGCCACCATCTTGTCGCAGCCATTACTTATCAAACTCTACCCTTTCATCGCCTTCATACGAAAAATATAATATTTGAGTAAATCTTCGAATTAATATAAACTCTGGATAAGTTAGTTTATTCGTAACCATTTTATGAGATTTTTTCTTCTCACGATTTTCCAAGCAACGGTAGACATAGGAATACTATGGGTATAGGTACTCTTCTTTATTTATTTCAACCTCTTCGTCCCACAACTGAGCACGAAATTCTGATATACTTTCATTATCTCTGTTGTATAAATATAAGGAGATTTTTTTTTCTGTTAAGTATATATTTTTCAGAGTTTGTATTAATCGTAAGTTTTTGTTATCAGCACAAGTAGTGCAGAGTTTTTTTACTAAACGGGTCAAAACTTTAACAGTTATTACGTTTCAACTATCACAGCAACTTTGAACTCGTAATCCATTTCTTAACATTATCAGTCTGTGATCATTTCTCGTTCATTCATAAACGATGCATATCTTGTGTGGGACTACATTGTTTGAGAGTTCACACCGCATGGGGTGATGCGCATGCGCCGAAATAATGCTAATTCTATTCTGTACTTTTTCCGAGAAAAGGTCGCTAAACCATGATACTTTCTCACCACCATACATCATCCAAAACTTTCGTCACCAAAGTTTCTGACATTACAATCTTACTTTTCATTTTCTGATCAAACCAAATCTTGTTTGCTGCTCTGGTTCTCTGCGGCATTGATCGCGAAGGAGCAGTAGTAGAATCACCTAGCTTTCAAGACTATCTATACCAGCAGCGGTCGTACTGAGTAAATTCTTTTTAAAAATCTTTTGAACTAAAATGCTAATTTGCAAACAAACACGTGCTGTTCTTGTGTTTGGACTTATCTTTAAACTACCCTCTGGCTATTATAATTATTTTAAAAGAGTCTGGGTTGTCTATGTTCATAAAACTACACTCTCTACCGTTCTGCTACACTTGCATCTCAGTGATCATCGTTTTAATTTCAATTTATTTATTTCAATTCAGGCGTAAAGTAAAACAATAAATAATGTACAAATAATCTAAGCAATCACGATGCAGGACTTTAGTTTAGTCAGCTATTTCTCCAGATTAGATTCTAGGCAAAAAGCCTACAATTTGAAATTCGTTGAGTAAACGTACTCTTAAGCCCAAACTTGTAAACATAATCTCCCAGCTTTGTAAATTGTTTTTGTTTTTGACTGCGCATTTAATTTAGTTTCCCACATCGAAAATAATAGCTTGGGTCATGAACATAATTTTGTTATAATGTTTTTTTCAACTAAATCTAGGCTCGAGCGAGACAGGAGACTATGACTATTTCATTTGCATTTCTTGGTCAGTCGACTCTGTCTCACGTTCTATAATACAGGGTGGAAAAAATGAATGGGCCCTGGAGGGAAACTACTTTAAATCCTTAAGATACAGTATTTTACTTAAAGGAAACATTCCTTTATTTTTAAAAAGAAACATAACTGCATTCAAAGATTTTCTCAAATTCGCTTGCTTCACCCAGGAATCGAACCAGCTAAAAATTCAAAAATTCAACATTCCTTATTTTATTCCACTAGTCGATACATTCAATACTAAAGATAAAACTTCTCAAAGAAACATGAGGTCTTACACTCGTCTGTCGTACAAAAAATCCATGAAATCTAATATTTAGTACACAAGGGCTTTAATTGCAATTTAGCTCCGCAGTGGAATGGTGAGAGGTATCCAGTAGTGTGATTCAGACCTTCTCGGAATGTATTCCGTATTCGGAAAATAACCTTTCTTCTTTAATTCTTTATTGTACAAATAAAACACATAGAACAACGACATAAAGTAAGGACATGTACAAAGGCGAGCTTAACCCTACGAAACGTTTTTACGACGGTTTTTCTTCGCAGAAAAACCGTCGACTTTTCGAAGAAAATCATCAAATCGGATGCATTTTCAGAAGTCTGAATCTCACCTCAAATAGACAAATACCGTCTAGAAAAGTTATGACGCGAACGGTGAAATAATAAAAATTTATGAAAAAAAATTGTGAAAATTAATGTTAGATTTCATGATCTTTTTTATTTCTAAAACCAAATGTGTGTTATAAAGATTTATCCCTAACATTAATCCTATCGATTAGTAGTATTAAATAGAGCGAGGTTTGTTTTTTATTTTTTAGCTGGTTCGATTCCGGGTGAGACAAGCGAATTTTAGAAAATCTTTGAATGCAGTTATGTTTCTTTTTAAAAATAAAGGAATGTTTCCTTTAAGTAGAATACTGTATCTTAAGGATTTAAAGTAGTTTCCCTCCAGGGGCCATTCATTTTTTCCACCCTGTATAATACCAATAATCTCCGTAGAATGGCAAATAAAGCATCACCTGTCTCGCTCGCGTACTTAAAAGTCAACCTTAACATGTTATAAATAGTACTAACTTTAAATTAGCTCAGTATTAAATTTGCCGTCAAACTGCACTGGTACTATAAAATAACCAGTGGGTGATTTAAGGTAGCCACCACAAGAGTCGCAACCAGAGCCTATTTCCTATTCGAAACCTTATTGAACCTATACTTGATTTACCTTAGGTAGTATTACTATTGTACGAGTATTTATATGATAAGTGACGAATTACATCAGTTTACTGATCATGATCATTACGTAATACTTATTATTATTTATTCTGTGTCATTACTGATGGTAATGACCTTGTATTACTCATGAAGATGAACTGCTTGTACATCTTCTTTTTCTCATGCTATCCTCCTCTTTCCTGTGCATCACACATCCACTTTGCGTTTTCAACTATTCCGGCCAATGACTATGAGCCATCACGTCTTTGCGCGACCTAGACTTTTTTGATCTCACGTCTATTTATTTAGAAAACCCTTAAAATCGATCAAAATCTAAAGTAAAGTTGGAATTGGAAGTGAGTCGAGTCAGAAATACCCAACTGATGTACCGAGGTCAGTCGTTCTAATGAGCTACCTTCACCGTCATAAATTCCGACTGGCCGGTTCATTTGCATATGTGTACGCGGTGTTATCTTACCCTGGATCCCAATCTTACTGATGTCAATGTTTTGATTGTTCGTTTTACTTTCTAGTTTGTTGTATACACTGTCTTTTTCTTAGTTGTTTATTAAATATTAGCGGCCTTCCTCGACTATGCCCGTTGGATATTTACTATTTAACACTAGCTTAATATTATTTATCTCTTTTTTTACTGGAATAGTGTTCCGTTTGAATGGGCAAATATAATCTTATCTTATCTTACTGATATTATTAATGTGAAAGTTGGGATGTTTGGATGGATGTTTGTTTCTCAATCACGCCAGAACGGCTGAATGATATCGATGAAATTTGGCACAGCACACATGTTTAATTTTATATAATGAAGAGACTCATTGCCGAAATCCGTTCTTTAAGATTTTGCATATCGCGCTCTGTAAATTTTGATAAGAGCTTTCTTGCTATCGAATTGCACTTATCAATAAAAAGCGAACTTGATCAACCAATAGGAAACACACGCCACACCAACAACCATTGGTCATAATAATGATCTTGTGTATCTGAGATGAGAATTCATTTTTGTATGTACTATGTGTTATTTCATGAAAGCATGTGATGATGAGGGATAAGAGTTCATCGCAGAAAAACTTCACACAAAGAAACGTAAGGTACACATGTTCGAAAACCTCCGACATTTCCCTTCATAAATTAGAAAATAACTGATGATCTTTAAACAGCTGAACCGATTTTGATAAAACATGTCTGAGAACCATCGCTAGGAAATCAGCTTTCAAATAAAAAAACTGCATTCAAATCGGTTCACGCGTGCCGTGAGCTGCGGTGCCACAGATACACACACACACACATACACATACACACACACACAGTGACACACATAGCGGTTAAACTATAACACCCCTCTTTTTGCGTCGGGGGTAAAAAAGCTCGACTCTACCCTTTGTTTGTTACTAATAAAGCAAATCTTATTGTGAATTCTTTATCTCATAAATATAATTTAGATCTGAATAAACTACTGTTTCAAATTACATAAGTACTTATCTAAAACCAAACTGCCGTATCATCGTTACTAACCCAAAAGGCCGAACAGATTATGATGGTTCAATAATTTCCGATGTCCACAATTTAGATCCATTGAGCGACGTGACTTCTTACGAAGACACGACACTCGTCTATGTCTGTCTCAAGATACTTTTTGTCCCACTCAGAGAAAGTACTTGAACTCGGAGTCAAGAACCTTATTTGCTTTGATTATCAATAATTCGTCAGTATAGTTTAGCTTTTTTATATTTAAACAATGATGTAAGCAAAGGGCTTGGGTTAAGAGGTCGCAGCGGTTCTCATCAGACAAAGAACTCGTCTTATCGCGCATATTTCGCTGATATCGCCTGTACCTTGTACTCGTGCATGCTACTTAGGATGTCATTTAGCTATCAGAAAGGTCGTTCTATAACTACGTAAGATATCTAAAATAAGCTTGAGTTTATTGTCTTTAGATTATGGATTTTAATTAGGTATTTACAACTGACAGCACTGACTTAGGATCGAGAGGATTTGCTTGTTATTTCTACTAGTGAAATCGATTTGTGTTTGATGATAAAGATAAAAAAATAAAACGTCAAAATTATAAAGTATGTGCCCACTTTTTGCAAGTAGTATTTGACGGGTCGCAAGCTCATAACTGCCTACTAAAAGTCTAAAATAGAGACAAAGATACGATAGAAAGCTACATTTGCTTGAATCTTCATCCTGGTTCAGCTCTTGCACTATCTAAAATTCTCGATCACTCTTAGCTATTGTACTCAGCATTGTTGCTTAGTTGAACTGGCCTACTGTGACGTTATTTGACCATAGGTACCTATAAATAAAATATGTCATGTCATTTGATACATTTTACCTATAGGCACCTGCATCGTAAATGGCTTAATTAATCGACAAACCTGATTGATTATACGTCCCCATTCTTGCGTAAATAGCTTAGTTAATAGACATCAATAATTGTAGTAATTAAGACAAAAGCTTGTTCTGCGTTTCCGTGCTTAATGACACAGATAATATATTCGTGCATTGTGAATGGCTTATCGACCCGAAAAAATAGTCTTCAGTGGCGTAAAGTATCCTATGTTTTCTATCTTGTAACGTTGCCATCCCTCCTGTGTCCAAACGACACTATAGTTTGAAAAAGAACAATGTCATATACTGTAAATAGATTATCCTTGCTGAATTAATATGCTGATTCAATGATGAAGGGGGTAAAATAAGGGTTGAAACTTTGTATGCGGAACAAATATTCAGCAGCGCTGGGCGTGGTCAGTTTTGGGATGGGTGACCGCCTCTTTTTGCACTCATTGAAATTTTTAGACATTTTTTATTTCGATTGATTGATGATTTTCAAAATTAATGATAATTATTGTAATATCTACAAAAAAATCTTACAAATCTTACAAATCATCCGAAATTTATGTACAGTTGGGCCGACGGATCTCGGCGATCGTGAAGTTAGGCTTTTCGCTGCGCAGTAGAACATTTTGTATGAAAAAGTTGCACTGCGCATCGAAACGGCCAACTTCACGTACGCCGAGATCCGTTGGCCGTACTGTATATTTTAATCTCTCTGGCCCACAAAAACTTTTAAACTTAGGTGGAATTGCAACACAATTACAGTTAGTGTGACATAAAATGTTTGGTCATCCGTGCTAGTTAATATAGTTTCGTGTATCGTAATTGGCTTAATAAAATGACATGGAATAAATGTCATCTGGGCTTAGTAAATAGCTTATTAAATAAATGTTGGTATCCGTGCTCGCTGATATAGTTTCGTGTATCGTAAATGGCTTAGCGGATCGACACAAATGAAGTGCAATCTCTTAGCTTTATCTCCCGTGGTGTATCCGGAAACTGGCTGGTTGCTGCTGGTTTACAAACAAATCGTTTCACGCGTCGACCAGACTCCGGTTATCGGAGTCCGGGTCATTTGTACAGAGGTGCTACTGCGAACATGCGATTGTGATTGGATCTGTCTCGGATTATCTCGAAAATGTGTGCAAAAGATAGTACAAAATGAGTCAAAAGATAGTGCGTACTATCAATAGTTGCGTATAGCGTAGGATACTTTGAATGCCAATTCTTATGCGCCTGGATTATTCAAACGATGCAAAAAGGTACCAAGCCCAATTAAATGTTTTTAGAAATGTAGTTTTGGTAGATTTTAGTAATTTATTTTAAAACATAAAAACTTGTACTATCACATAACTATATTATCGTGTGGGAAAAATAAAAGTAAAAAAACTGTTTTGGTTTTTAACAAACAAAAAAAAAACAATCTAAATTAAAATTTTAACACTTCAAACTGTGAGTAAAAGAAATCACACATCTCTGTAAGCTCGTGCATAACAATGTGTGCTTTTGTAGATTTTGTTTATTGGTCAGGTATTGTTAATTTACATAACTATAAGTACCGTAATTTCAAGGTAGCGCCTGTTATCTTGCGCGATAGACGCCGAACGTAGTAATGATCTGGTTAATTCCAGTTAGAGTACTTTTACCGCAAATTGATGGAAGCTCGTAGCTGTACATTAATAAGTGTAGTTCATTCATTAATAGAAGAACGTAATGAGCTACTTTGCATCTACTGCCCTAAAGATTACAGTTTAGGATCCATTTTTCGATTGATTCACGCGTACTTGAATTTTGGAAATAACATTTTCATTGAACTCCGAACTAAAAATTTTACAGGACTTATCTAGGACCTACATCTTAGGATCAAGCTAGGCTCTAGACATCTTTGAACGACAGCTACAAAAGGACACAATACCTATAACTCAAATGTCAATAAAATGTGCCTGTCAGAATTGTACTAGGTCTAGTCGTATTTCCAAGGAATTTATAAACTAAAGCGTATTTCTAATTATACGCACTAAAATTGACGGTCAAAATGTAATTTTTCATATAATCTTAGTTCGTACAATGAGCAATTCGACTATAAGTACAATTTTGTAAATTGTAGACTTGTAATGTTTATTGAATAGGGATCTGGACAAATCTCAGCCAATTTAATGGGGGAGGATGTCAGCGGATGGAGTGGACGAGCTCGTTCGTCTACCTTCAAGGGCAAACGCAACACACTATCTGTCTAATTTGGAATACAGCGTGCTACAAGTGTCACCTGATGACATCAGGTCATCAGATAGCTGACCTGAGGCTGATGAGGTCATAGCTGACCTGACCCTAGGTCAAGTCACCTATGTCCAGGACAATTTTCGCACGCACACTGCTCGTATTATGAACGATTGATTCAACAGGTGGTATTGAGAATGATTGGTTCAACAGGTGGTTCTAGTTCTAATGGTGGTTATGTACCCGCTTTTTTGAGTTTTGATCAAACGTGTGACTTTTGTTTTCAAACTTCTATAACTAACGATGCATGCAGAAATGAATGTTTAAATTCCACCAGTATGCTGACATACTGGTGTTATTAAAAATTATGCGCCGTAACTAACCGGACGTGTTTATTCAGTGAAATAAAAGTAATTTTCGAAAAGTAGTGTGGTTTTATATTTAATTATGAAGTTGTTTATAGGTCCGGTTGTATATGGACCTGGACTGGGTTTGATTGAGTTGAGTGATTCTCAGTCGATGCCTTATTACTTATAGGGATTAGGATATCTTTTGAAATCATAGTACTATGTGTGTCGTAGATGGATAAGACTAGAACAGGTATGTGTTGAATGGCACAAAGAAAGGGAGGCCTATGTTCAGCAGTGGGTGAAATTGTCCTGTGAATGATGATGATGATACGTAGATACTTTTTACCTATAATATAAAGAAAATTAAAATGTCTAATGCGGAAATGTACTGTTCAACAAAAATTATTTAAAATAAAAGAAATCGCAAAGTTTGCACCAATCCTGTTTTAAAAAAACAAGAATACCTATAACTGTTCATTAACCTAGGGCATTAATAGCTGAGCGCTTCCATGCTTCGGAGAGCACGTTCATATAATAATAATAATAAAACGTTTATTGTCAATTGTCAATTGTCGGTCCCGGCTTAAAAAGGCATAAAGCCATAAAGCGTTAAGCCATTCGGAGGCCGGAGGCCTTCAGACGGCCTAAAAACTCCATCACTAGAGATAGGCACTAGCTCAAACGAACTTACTTGTTTACGTAGCGTAGGTAAGTAAAGTGCTGTTCCTAATATAAACAATTTGAATATAACATTACCTACTATAGAGATCGATACACGTGCCCTGCCCATACAATCTACATAATGTTATTATATTAATAATAGTCCCAACGGAGTAAGATAAGTTATCAGTAAGGTATTAGTACTACGTAGTGCGCAGACACTTTTGACTCACTAAAATATATTCTGTGTTTATAATTCAAAATTCGTATCAAGTGCTTCTGAAGTTCCCGTTAACATTATAGCTTTTAGAGTGAAAAGAATATTTCATGACATATCAGAAAATGTGGTATCTCTCTCACAAAAATGACTAATAGACGGATCATCATCACCATCATCACTACTAGAATCTGCCTGCACGCAAACACTGTTGGGTATAGCTACAATACGAGTATATGGCCTCTTCTCACCAACTTGTAATAATAGTAACCAAGAGATTGAATCAGTCCATTGGTCGAATGACCCGTAGGCCTAGCATGCGCAACATGACAAATTTTCTCGAGTTGAGAAAATTTTCTGGCCTGCTTTAACATTAGTATGGTAGAGCAGGTTGACCTCGAGATAGCTCGTTTCCTCGACTCGAGCAAAGTCATGTTGCGCATGCCATTCCATATGGTCGATGTTGGTGTATAGTTGATGTTGGTTGCGGTGTCATCCGACCACAGGCACTGTCAACTCGCTACGACGAAAAAAGCATGGAATCATTGAGAATGTAAAATAGTAGGCTATACTTGACAGTACAGGGCGTCGATTCTGGTACCGAACTTTTTATCAACCTCAACCAAAACCTCAACTAAAGCGACTGTTTCCATGACTACTAATAACAAACGACTCAGTTGTGGTGAGGTTTTGAACTTTGGCAGAACACATTTTTGAAAAGCTATTCTACTATTTCACCAAATGGCTGACATTTAAGAGATCGAACCAAAACCAAAGCGGTTGGCATCAAGTAGAATTCAGGCCCAGAGCATATTACGAGTATTATGCTCTTAAAAGTTAGGTTATGTACTCGTATGACAGGTAGAGTGAGGTGCTGATAGCATTTGTGTTAGCTTCTTGGGCGATTGAGATTTTTTTACTTCACATTGAACGTAGTAGGTACATATAGGGCTAAGTTAAAATAAAATAGGCTTTTTACTCAACCTTGCATTCAAATAGTTCTTATTTAGTTGTGTAGCAGTATAAACTAATTTGCATAACACTCATCATTATACTCTTTATGTTCGTGTATGTTTATTTCTAGGTACCGTAAGCACTTTTAGTGTTTTTGCATACAGTTCCGCTGTTGGTTTCAGTGTAATAAAGAACATGGTAAATCGGGGAAGGTCAATAATGAGCCAAGTAAAAGGGGTTGCTGATGCTTGATCAGCCGGCCTAACATGTGCAACATCGAGAGAGTTATCTCGATCGGTCGAACTGCTCTAACGCATACGTAAGAGCAGTTTAACCGATCGAGAAGTCTCTTTTCTCGACTCTCGACGTTGCACATGTTAGGCGTACAGGTGAAATATGCTGCAATAGAGATAGAGAATGAAAAAAAGAAAAAAGAAAGGAGACGGAATCGGTTCACAGTCTAATTTTAGTCTAATCTTTATTCAGAAATTGGTTTATGTATCAGAAACTATTCGGAGCCGACAACTGACTAGAGGCAGCAATGGAAGGAAGTGGCGAATTCTCATTTCGGAGGCCAAGACTCACTTTGGGTCCCTGAGCCAATGGAGTGAGTAAATAAGTGAATAAGTCAGAAACTATAGCGTAGTTTCTGATACATAAACTAATTTCTGCAGTTATTTCTATTTCTTAGAAACTACTGTAGATCTGAAACCCATCCCGGGAACCAAAACATACGGCGCTATCGTACTCGTAGAAAAAATAGTCTTTTAAAACATCTATCTTTAATATTGAAAAGTTTTATGGACACGGGATTTTATCGCGTAATTTACCTTATTTATCCCGACGTTTCGGCTATGTTGCAATAGCCGTGGTCGCGGGCAGACTGGAGTATGTTTTCAAGGTCCATTGTGAATCGGCGGTAGTATCCAAAACTACCCTCACTGATCTTCAGATTCCGGATCGGCTGCATTTACACCGCAACACACTACACTAACCGTATCTTGACACCGGAAAGTCACATTACGACGTGCACTGCATTTACTAATCCGGAATCTGAAGATCAGTGAGGGTAGTTTTGGATACTACCGCCGATTCACAATGGACCTTGAAAACATACTCCAGTCTGCCCGCGACCACGGCTATTGCAACATAGCCGAAACGTCGGGATAAATAAGGTAAATTACGCGATAAAATCCCGTGTCCATAAAACTTTTCAATATGAATAGTGATCGCGAAAGTTTAAAAAAGACTATCTATCTTTAAATATAACGCTATTTAACCCGAAATCGATTATGTTTCAGCATTTTGAATGAAATATATTACTGAGAGGATTTTATGAGTTGACGATTTACAGATAATACTTTGGCAAAAGATGCACATACAGACAATGTTAGAATTTATTACGCCATATAATATGAAAGCGATTTCTTTTTTTTGAAGAAAATAACTAAAAGAAGAAAAGGTTTGCACAAAATAAGGAAAGCATTACCCATCCAATGGTCACCAGGCTGAGTTAATAACTACTAGTACAGTTGTAACAGTGCTAACATTATTTGTACCTAGGTTTATATATTTATATACATGTCCAAAAATATCAGGGTAATTTTAATACAATGAAAAATTATCTATATACATAGTTTAAATAAAACTGAATTGCTATTCCATACAAAATCTCAGACGATCAACTGACCTACAATGTTTCTAACGTTGATGCAATTTCAAAGTCTTATTGATTCGTTACACCATAAAATATGGGAACACAATAAAGACATATTCATAAACCACAACGTATAGGGCCCACAATGTCCTTGTTTACAAAACAGTTGACCTATAAACGAAAGCAGATGCCACTAGCGGAAGTTTTTTTTTTACTAAAAGTCAAGCTCCTATTCCGTTGTGATAAGGGCTAATATTGGAGTATTGTTATCGTTGACAAATGAATGTTGACAATTTTATTGTGCGGTTTTGTTCCGCTCAGTTCCTTTGTGCCTGACGTCTCTATTCAGCACAAAACATTGGATATGGGGTGCTTCAAAACTCCCAGTTCCTATCTCCTATTGAATTGTTGGGTCAGCAAAGTTCAAAACTTTTCAAGTAAACGTAATACAGGCTCACATCTCTTTCTGGCACAGTATACTATCTACTCGAATTATAGTGTTTAGATAAAGTACCTATCTAGAGAGTACACATGGCCAGAAGGGTTATTCTTTTAAATGAAAGTGAACATATTTTCACTATGTAGAGAGCACAATATAAGGCTGGACTTACACTAAAGCGTAACCTACTCACAGGGAGTGTAAATAACTCCCTGTGAGTAGCTTTTCCTTTGCATTGTCACTTACATGAGTAAAACTTATCTACGTATAAACTTACTAGTGTAATTCCAGCTTAACAGAGTTAAAATAAGAAAAAGTAGAGCTGTTCCGAAAAAAATCTTATCTAATAACGATAATTTTCAATAATATATTCTCTTTTAGTAAAAAAGAACACCCTATTTCAAAGGAATAGTTGTTATTGTATCGGTTTAGATCGTTGCGCATGCACACCGATTTGTATGGAGCGTTGAATGGCGGTTGCTATGAATATTGACAATTTAGATAATGTCGGTTTCCAGATCTGGCAAGATGTTGACAAGGTACCTTATTTTGTTACTAATTCAAAGGAAAATATATTTTTTAATAATTTACAACATTTCGACTGCATGGTGTTTTCATTTTGACGCTCTGAATACTATGCTACCAAAATTTTGATTCAGATTTATTAAAAGTGCCAAACGAAACTTTATGAAAATCAATTTAGAATTCCAAAAACTACATATTTTATCTCGCACGTTGCACTTTGTCGTGTATTCTCCGAACACCATTTTAAAACACCTGAACTAGAATGTTGAAATGAATTTTATCTTTTTTACTTTTGTACCTACCATAAAATAAAGTTTAGAATATTCATGTTTTTCAACTTTTTATGAATATATTTGGGGGTTATCTACAATAGACGTCACACTGTTCTCTACTACAATACAACATGAAACTAGCAAAATAATACGATTTTTCGCATCGCGTCACACGAATGCTGTTTGGAAAGTCTGACGAAGCGTGCGACGTTGCGGTTGCCGCGGACGTCTAATCGACCTCTATACCTCAGCCTTAGAGTCTATTATGGTCTAGATAAGTTATACTTGGTTGTCACAGGAGTACTTGAGTTTTTATTGACAACCAAAAGGGTGGGACGCTCTTGGCTGTTATAAATAAATGATTATTTTGAGTGTACGAGTTGGGTACTCGACTTTTGTTGTTGACGTGTTTGTTTTCGTAAAATCATTTCCTATTGTCCTCCAAAACGTCATGTAACAAGCTTTTGTTAATTTTTATGTTTGCAGCTGACTATTTGCGTTGCACTTGTATAAAATACGTTGAAAATACTTATAGTGGGTACTTGAATAATTATTAATAAGGAATTGCAGTGTTTATTTGAAGAGGGATTTTAAAATTTAAGACATTTTAAAATGCGTGTAGTTAGAAAGCTTTTATGTAAGTTAAATATATTAAATATTTAATAATAAAGCAGACGCGTTCATTTTTGAAATCTTGTAAAACTTTTATAAATGACTTTTAAATATTGCAGACGCGTTCATTTTTAAAGTTGATTTAAGATTTTTTTTTAATTTAATAAATTTTAAATGCTCATAGTGGAACATTGATATTTAGTTTAGAATACTGCTGCGATCACGCCTTGAAAAATAAAATAATATAAAAATATCAGCCCATTTCCCAAGTATTTCGCGTGAGAACGGGTCGGTGTCGCTCAGGCGACACGCTGGTCCATTGTGCGACGCCGCGGCGCGGCTTTGTCGCGCGACCCGGCCGCGCCGCCCGGGGCACACACAGATTAATAATCAGTCCCATGAACTCCCATGCCGGGTGTTTATTTGCAAACAGAGAGCGCGCCTACCCGCTGCGACCCTCGCTCCCCAGATATCGCAATTTGTAGCGTTTTCGGTAATACGATACTGCAGTCTATAAAATACGATACGGGGCTTAAAATGCGTTCGCACTTCCGTGTTGGAGCTCGGGCGTTTATCGATTGTTATTTTTTGTGGAATTTTGAATGTTGTTGCGTATAATCCTACTTTTTTTTGGGTTTGTGTATAAAAGGACATGAAATTAAGGGAAATGAAGCAGTTTTACGAGCATGTCTTATTACGAATTGAAAATTTACACTATTTCATTATTGCGACTAATTAAAACAACTGTGCAAAGACGTAAAAATAAATGTAAAATTGAGACCTTATCCGTGTTACATGCGTTTATTATAATGTTTATCAATAAAATGTATATTACATTATAAATAGTGAACATAGATATTGCAGCATCTGCATATTTATAGTTATAGGTTTAAATAGGTAATCTAGGTGCGTATAATATCTTCGTTTAAATAAAATAGGTACCTACTTAACATATAGTATAACGTGATTGTAAACACATTAGTCGGTAAGTATATATCGCGATGGTATTTATTGTATCGCGGGCCACTCGCATATATTATTTTGATTTACAAACATAATAAATCTTATTTTGTGAACTCATAAACAAAAATGTGGTCCCATTAGTTAGGTTTTAAGATATTGTAATCAAGCGTGTTTAGGTCATTCGGTTGGTGAATAAAAAACGATTCCCACGAAAAGCTTTCAAAGTTTTATCATTAACAATACAATAAAATAATACGGTAGGCAAATGGAGACAAATAAAATACACATTTAGATAAGGTTAATAGACATTGTAAAATTGGAATGACAAATCTCTCCGGTTTTACAACTGTGTTTAATTTCTCACAGTTTATGATGTTGATTGTTGAGATCTTTTGGCCTAGTGGTGGGCTGTACCCGAAGTTCGAGGATTCTGATCTCAATGCAAATTGATGTACTTACCTACCTATTGTAGGCACTACTACGACGACACGTGTAGCCAATGAAGGAAAATAAAGAGAAGAAACCCACGGCTCCACATTTTATACTTAGCCTTTCCTGTAGTTATGATGTGGGTATACGATTGTTGATTCTGGGAAAGTTTTTAACATTTGGCATCACGGCGGCCATGTTCTAGGTTGAAATCAATAAACTTTTACTTCAGCTTCACTCGGGTTAATATTTAGTCTAGCTAGGTCTATTAAAACTGCGTAATTACCTCCTTTAAAATGGTGAAAGAAATTTTCAAATACTTGCTGTGGTCCTAAGGTTTCTTAACAAAATAAAATTCACTCACTGTTTCTAAGAAATCGCTGTAGCTAGGTGAAGTAAGTATAAGTATTTTAAAATATTACCTACAGAAAATTTTGAGAATGAGAACTCCAATCAAGTGTAAATAAATATATATTCAAAATAAAAGTTCAAAGTTTCAAGTGAGTATCAGGGGGGCTACTCCCAAAAACGTGAGTTCAGCTTAAGTCAAATGTTCCGAATTTATTTATTTATTTATTCAATACTTACAAACTAACAGCTTAAGCCAAAACGAATTCAGTTGGGTTTTTAATTAAATATATAATTAATTTAATAATCAAAATGTAAAACTTAAAACTACTTAGTTTGAACTGATTATTATCTTCGTCTTGCTACGTATTGTCACAATATCTCGTAGTTGCCACGAACACGTCAGGAGGACTCTCTGGCCAGCCCCTTGATCGTCTATCTTTGATAGCGATCAAAATTGGTCTCAAACTCTTGAAACGACAATTCAGCGACCACGCTAGTAGTTCCGTCACTCTCATCTCAACGAGACAGAATGCGACAGAAGTCCTACGCGGTTTTGACAGATTCAGACCAATTTTGGTCGCTATCAAAGATATACAATCAACCAGCAACTCTGCATCTATGAAAGTCGAAAGACATCGTCTGTACTTACGTGTACTTCCATTATTATCAACTTATAAATACTCCGATAGTAAGTTTCGATATTCAATATTGAATCAATTAGCACATACATAAATGACACAGACTTAATGTGTTTACTTTGGGCATCAATAAAGTGTAATAAACATTAAATTTAGTATCGTTGCAGTGTTTTTAAGTTTTATTACTTATTTTTGAAGCACGAAGCTTTAGATGATTGTTTCAAAGATATACAATACTAGCTGCTGCCCGCGGATTCACTCGCGTGGTACCCGGATAAAAAGTAGCCTATGTTACTGTCCAGCCCTCCAACTATCTCCACACAAAAAATCACGTCAATCCGTCGCTCTGTTTTAACGTGAAAGCGGGACAATAAACAAACAAATAAACACACTTTCACATTTATAATATGGGTGCGGATTACATTTATTTAAATTCTAATTATAATAATTGATACACTTACATTCTGTAGAGCGAATTTATCCTTTTTAATATTAAAATTGCCATCTTATGAGGATACTTTATTAGTGGTTATTATTAAAATAAATAAATTAATATTGGTGGACATTTCGCACAACGCCATCTAGCCCCAAACTAAGCAAAGCTTGTACTATGGGAACTAGATAACTGATAGAATGCATACATAATAAGTATATATTTTGTAAATAACATACTTAAAATACTTTTTTACAACGAGACACAGAACAAACGTCTATGTTCTTCACATAAATGTTTGTGCTGGAAACGATCCGGCGACCTACAGCGCAGAAGGCAGAACTACTACTAACTGAGCTTAGAGGCTAGTCCAAGAATGAAATCATCTACAACAGTAGACGCCCAAGCATAAACGCCTCAAGCCCACCTGCTTAGGAACTACTATAGTATAAATACATTACTGTTGAGTATGATGTGACTGACGCGGCTCTTTTGTCCCGTACAAAATTCAACTTTGTAAGATGGGCTCAATTTCTACAAATGTCATACTTCAATTCAAATGTCATGTGACCGTACACAATATGACAAAATCAGAAAACATTACTTATGACGTTACTCTTTCCTCAATCTTCAATCACTCCTCGCTTGACAATGAGAATAAATAATGAACTGACCTGACAAATTGACTATTAACCAGAACCTAAGTTAGTTTTCTGTATTTTTTGAAAAAAAACGTAAATAAAATAAATAAATAAATATGAGAATGAGTCAGTAGTCCGCCAAAATAATGAATCGGCTCACAGTACCGGCTCAAAATGAAAATGAACCTACTCTTACAAAAGTCAATGTTAAATCATGTCATACCCAAAACTAAAATAAATAGTACTGTACTACCAGCATCCCACACAGTTATTCATTCAACAAGCTGTCTCATAAAATAAGCAGTCATCTAACGTGACCGTCACGTACAGATGCACGATATAGTGAAACACTTCTAAATAACAAGTAAAAGGTCACCGTAAGGCACAAGTGAACCTACAAATATTCTCATCTCCCAAAAAATGCAATTCGATATGCATACAAATTGGTTCTAATAACGCTGAGTTGATGTCGGGCATAGTACAGTTTAGGTAGCGGCGGTACCTCAACTTATTACTTCTCAGCCGATGTTTTTTATTTGTGAGTTACGCTTGATTTGAGTGTATGTAGGGAGTGATGATGATAGCGAGTAATTTGGACTAAAATCTAAGTAATTTATAATTCAGTGGTTTGTGTGCTTGATTGTGACTCAATCAAGCAAAAACGGATGAATGGATTTGGATGAAACTTAGAATAGGTGTTGTATATAATATATACCACGCGCGAAGTTACGGGCAGAAGGTAATCCATTCTTAATTAATAAAACATTTTCTTTAGTTTGATCTATCTGAAACAGATCTGAATTCCAAAATGAATATAAAAAATTAAATTACAAGCTGTTCGTCGATGATAGCCATCTAAGGTCACACTTCACTTGAGTCTAAGCTCAGGCATCGATAAGTTATATTTGAAAATTGAGCAATGAATCATTGCTTGAGTCACGATTCATGATTATGGACTCTAAATACGTGCTAAGTTAAGTGTTTTACTCAGTTTTATATTATGTTAAATTATTTACCTGCGGTCGGTGATCTGAACTCTGTCTTCTATCTTTAGTCACTTAAAGATAGAAGACAGAGTTCCTTTTAATCTAGTTGTAAGTTAGTTAAGGAGTGAATTTTTATGTTAATGAGTGTGTTTCTTTGTATTAATAATTAAATAAACATATGACACATTGTTAAATTTGTTTTTTTTTTCTTTAATTTATGTGTCCTTAGATATAACGCCTTAAAATAATAATTCTGTTAAGTAGTATCTAAGTTTAATAATAATAAATAAATAATTAGATAAGTTTATTTTATCTTCTGATAATGTCGCGTTACTTACGATCTGTCTACTCTGCATACTTTAATTTAGTCTTCAGAGGGTGCTCTCTCGCAAGAAACGGAAATCTAGAGAACAGAGAAATGTCGCACCGCACTTTGGAGTTTGGGGATATGTCAGTCAGATATGTATATCTTGACAGTCTCGAAATAAAATAGGGGTCGGGTCGCGAACCGAGCTTCGTGTAAGGCGTTGTCCTAATAAAACGCGACTACGCGATCATCGCAAGTTCGTGCGAATTTTAGTCGTACGAATCCGCGATCAAACATACTGATGTCGAATAGGTGTCCTAATTGACATTTGCGCGATGCGATTGCGCGACTATAATGATTGACGCGAACACGCGATGGTCGCATCGCTCGCATCGCGCATTCGCGTTCTATTAGGACAACGCCTGAAAGTTGAGACACTGTTCGCAAAATACGTTGTGCTGTGGATTTGCTAAAGTCAAATTTTATCTCGTACGTACGACTGTAAGATTGGTATCTGTCACCCACTATACATTTTAAAGCATCATAAAAATGTTGACTTGCGATCCCATTGAAGTATAAAAACTGTTTTAGGTATTTATTACGTAAGTGAATTTTGCTTAGTATATTATAGCTGTATTTTTTTACATCCGAATCAGATCACACCGTGACGAATATTTTCTAGTAAAAATCGACCCAATGGAAAAAAAAGTTTACATAATATTCGAACTATGCGGACGAACCATGTGGCCACAGCCAATAAAATAAAATATTCAAGTAATTTCCAGACTAGGTACTTACTTTTTTTCAATAGTTATATCGGAATTATATTCACTGTACACTTTAAGATCACAAACCTAAAAACCATCATAGGTAATGGAACCTCTTTTGAATGAACAAGATAATAAACAACCGCGATACATCCCTACCTAAACTAGAAAAAAGCTAACGATTTCAAAACGGCTGAACCGATTTTGATAAAAATGTCTACGAACCTTGGTTAAAATACCTGCTTTCAATATTTTTTTTATATTAACCTATAAAGTGTCCCACTGCTGAGTAAAGGATTCCCCCAAATTCTAGACACTTCTTGCGATCACCGACCGCCTCCCACCCCACTGCTTTCAAAGAAATACTAAAAAAAATACATACAAATCGGTTCACCTGAAGAGCTACGATGCCACAGACAGTCAGACAAACAACTTTTTGCGTTGGGGGTTAAATTAAAAGAATCATAGATAAAACAAATGTAACTTCTAGATCGTTTGGCTTACATAAAAAAACGCCAAACATTAATTATGCCTGAACATTTCCGAGATGTCACCATAAGCCTCACAGTCATATTAGTACGGCATGACATTAAACGACGCACCAACCATACAATTACACTATCATCGCTGTACACTGCATAGCAATTTAACCGCACAAGCGTTTATACACTCGAACAGTTTATTTAATAGCTGTTGTAATGTGCCGTTTTTTTGCATGCACGTGTCTGCTTTTTCCCGCGTTATCCGGGCAAATGATTCGGAAAATGAATTAAATGGACCGTCTAGCTAGCCTAGTCGGATTCATTTTTTTGGATATTATAAGGTCTTTACCTATGAAATTGCCGTTTTTTATGAAAAAAGTTAACGTCATTTTTTTTCTATATTTTTTATTTCTATTAATCAAAGTAATCACCCATGCAATCGATGGATCTTTGCCAATGCCGTGGCAGTTTATTATGCCCTTCTTGAAGAAATCAGCTGGACAGGAGGTGTACGGTCCGCACACCCTGGCTAAGGGAAGTAGTCTAATATCAGTAAAACTCTGAGATAAATTTTTACTGATATATTATAAGAAACTTATGATACTGATGAAATGATAATGAGACGCGAGGTATGATCGATTACCGAACGCGAACTGATTTGCTGTAAATGATTGCTAGCGTAAAATGCTTAGATGACAATAATTAAGTAGGACAGTGTACGTGCTCGTACATTCTCCCGGGCCAGAAATTAAGGATGACGGGATGCTGTCAACATTGATAGGTGAATGACGTGAGTTACAAGATATAATAACAACATTTTAATCTTAAAATTAGGTGATTGTCCTTGATTGATACGATAATGATTAGAAGTCATAGTTCAAAAATTTATAACGTGTGATCGAATTTCTTATTAACGAAAAATACGGGTGAACTAGCTTTGTTTGAGAAACGCGCACTACGCGAATTGTCTTCGACCTCGCTACGAACACAGCACTGATTCACTGCACTCTCACTGACACATTTAACCGAAGTAGGAGGTTCGAAGTTCATTTCTCGAAGTTCAATGTCTAGTCCCGCTGCACGTGCCGGCAGAGTCGGCGCCGGCGCCGCGGCGGGCGCTCCCGGCGACGCTGCTCGCGCCCGCCGGCGGCGCCACACCAGGATCGCGATCCCGACGACGGCCGCAAACAACACCAAATAGATGACGACATAGTGATGAACGTCATGAAATGATACGCGCTCAGTCAGCACTCCAGCTGATGAGCTTTCTTTCAATTGCTTAATCTGTCTGTCGATTTTCTCAAAATACTGTTGATTTTCTGAGTATACTGATTGATTTTCGACTGTAGAAGTAGGTATTGAAAGGTTGATGAGATTATTGATTGGAGGAATTGCGATTTTGATAATATCGGCTTCCTTTCGTAAAATGTTTGATTGGGTTTTGTGAGCGTAAATTGTGAACGAGTTTGTTTTGATAATGCACTCTTCGCTTATTTTAATAATTCCATTCTTATGTAATTGTTCGGAGGTAATCTGACGCTCACATATGATACGTGCAGTGCAATGACCGCAACATGCATATAAAAATGTATTTTCATTATTCAGCGCAGTCCAAGAATCTATACAGGGTGATGTCCTAGTTTGACATTGATTTAAAGACTGAATTGGGACACACAGATTCTCTTCTGATCTCATCTGATGAATGGGCTGTTTTAAAGGACATAAATGAGAGTCCTGATCGAACTCGATACAGTTTTGTACGTCTCTTTCAGTGATGGGTACATAAGAGTCCTTTTGCATGTTTACTGCTACGTAATCAGATATTGGTATTAAGCTAATCATTTTATTCTCGGCTTGCTGTGGGATTGGTATAAGTTTATAAAGTTCAAAGCTATCTCTGCTCACTAAGGGAATTTTTATCTCAAAGATAATGAACTTATTTGAAGCTCTTGCTTTCACGGAGAGAAGGTGGTACATCTTCGATACGTCCGACTGGAGGTTAGTCAGGGGCAATGTCATGTCTCTTGATATTGATCCAGTGATAATGTTCATCTCGTCTCGTAATTGCTCAGGAGTAAGGAGATGAAAGTTGAATTTACCAGCGTAGACATTTGTTAAAGAATCGATAATAGTTTCTTGAATGTTTCTTAAGCTCGATAATAAGCCTTGCGCAATAACTGATGATAAAGTGAAATCACAGGACTTTGAAACAAGTTGTAAATTTTCAATCTGTTTGTTCAGCGATTTTTCTACATTGATCAGATGCTGGTTGAAAAGCTTGCTTTGTTTATCTATAGACGTTTCCACTCTCTTGATAAGATTGAATTCTCCCTCGACTACTGAAGTCTGGTTTCTCCATAGTGACGCTAAATGTTTTTCATTCTGTCTGATTGTCTCGATGTCTTGCTCGTACTTTTCTGCGAATTCTTGATCGAGTACGCCGAACAGTTTGTTTGCTATGAACCCGACACCGTTGATAAGGCCGCGCGGTAGTCGCGTGCGCGGGCTCCGTGTGAACTGCTTACCGAGCAAAATACTGTTGTAATGTTCGAGTTCATTAAGCCCGTGATGTAATTGGAGAAGAATGATATCACAGTGCGAGATCTTTTTATTGTTTTGATCGTTGCATATGCCGTTTAAATGATTAATGTAATTTTCGAGTAGTTTTGTGCTTTGCCAATATGGAGACATGTCGTAATAAATAACCAATTTCCATTCATCTCGTTCTAGGTGAATATTCGTGATACGGTCGAAGTAAAATCCTTGGCTGATATTGAGATTTGATATTTGATAATTGCTTTGTACGGGTGTTGCCAACATAAAAAGGAACATGAATATCATGAAGGCAAAGTTATACAGACTTGGGCCGGTTTTCTTCGAACGATTTATCACCGCGGCGGAGATATTTTCTTGTTTCTGTTGAAACTTTCTGTCTTGCTCGACTGTCTTGCTATCGCTGACGGGTAACTTGGAAATTTTCGTAATTGGTCTTTTTATTTCTCCACTCTTGGTTTTTAGGCTGACTACGCGTACGTAGCCATCTTTGCCAGGATGTAATGCTATGATTCTACCTAAGGCCCACTTTCCTGAAGGTAGATTGGCGTCGTTAATGATGACGACGTCGTTGATGGTGAGATTTTCTTTAGATTGGCGCCACTTGCTGCGTGCTGACAGCTGGCATAGATACTCTGATTGCCACTTCTTCCACACATCTCCAAATATTTTTTGAGTGAGTTGCCATCGTGTTCTGTGGTCTCTTTCTGTTTCAATGATCGTTAAAGTGGGACCACTAGCTAAGAAGTGACCTGGAGTCAGATAATCCAAGTCTTCTGGATCTTCAGTTAACGGACAGAGCGGTCTTGCGTTTAAACAGGCTTCTAACTGTGTAAGCAGAGTGGTGTATTCCTCGAAAGTCAACTTCTGTTCGCCGATGACTCTCTTTAAGTGATATTTGAGGCTCTTCACTGCTGCCTCCCAGAGGCCTCCTGCGCTTGGCCATCCTGGAGCGTTGAAATGCCATTGGATTTTCATGTCCGTGATAGATTGATAGAAGTTGTTATCCAATGTCGCTTGGAGATCTAGATATTCTCTGTTGAGAATTTTATTAGCGCCTACGAAGTTGGTACCATTATCGCTGTAGATGTGATGAGGAGCTCCCCTCCGAGCTACCATTCTACGTAGAGCAGCCAAAAATGATGATGATGATAAGTCAGATACTAGTTCGAGATGCACAGCCTTGGTCACCATGCACACGAATACTGCGATGTATCCTTTACTTGATTTTATCCCTCGACCCTTACTCGACTTGACGTCCACGAATCCAGTGAAGTCGACACCTGTATGTTGAAAGGGTCTGCTGGGCGAGGTTCGAGCAGCAGGTAAGTCACCCATTATCTGTTCATGTTTGACAGGGTCGTGGCGTCTGCACTTGACGCATCCACGAAGTTGTTTCTTCACAGCTTTAATCCCTCCTACGAGCCAATATTTCTTTCTAAGAAATGCTAAGGTAAGTCTAGCCCCACCATGATATGAAGCTTTATGAGCTTGATCGATTAGAAGCTCGGCTAAACGACTAGCGCTTGATATGATAATCGGATGTTTCGTGTCATGAGGTAAACTTGAATTTCTTAGCCGTCCTCCCACTCGAAGGATTCCCTGTTGATCGAGAAATGGATTCAGCTGTGATATATTGCTCTTGAGGTGCACCTGACTGCTCTCCTTGATACTTTTAATTTCATTTGAAAATTCAAACTGCTGCGTTTGTTTGATAATTAGATTTTCTGAATTGTTTAGCTCTGAAATTGATAAGTAGGCTGGCTTGTTGTCGCATTTTTTGATAAATCTAAACATCCATGATATAATTCGAACAACTTTGATAATGCTGCTGTGATTCGAAAGTAGTTGATAAATTATATTCTTATCCAAATCTTGTTGAGTGGTGACGTTGACTTGTCGAACTTTCTTCACTTCCTGATCGGTGATAAATTCTGGTTGTTCGCAGTGTCCATTGAAGTCTGGTAGCCAGGACGGTCCCTGCCACCACAAGCTATGCTTAGCCAATTGCGAGGCTGTTAATCCGCGGCTGGCACAGTCCGCCGGGTTATCCTCGGATTTAACGTAACGCCAACATGTTGATGACATTACTCTGGTGATATCTCGCACTCTGTTTGCGACGAAGGTCTTCCACCGTGCTGCATCCCCGCTGAGCCATCCTAAGACGATCTTCGAATCGGACCACCCATACGTTTTTATTTCGTAGGTACTCAAGCACTGTTGCACTTTGAGCATCAACTTTGATAGAAGATGAGCAGCGCTTAACTCCAGCCGAGGAAGAGTGATGTTTTTTCCACAAGGCACGATCCGTGTTTTAGCGACCAATAATGTTGTAATAGGTTGTTTACCTCTTTTGATTCTACAATAAATAACGCAAGCGTAGGCTTTTATCGATGCGTCACAAAAGCCGTGCAACTCTATGACGTCACGTTCAGTTGTTGATAGCCACCTTGGTACTTGCAGTTTATTTATGTTTTCGATGTCATTTTTCACGGTGATCCATTCTGATAAAATGTGTTCCGGTAGTGGGTCATCCCATTCGATTGCGGCTAACCATACCTTTTGAAAAATGATTTTTAATTTAGTTGATATAGGTGCCAACCAACCGAGCGGATCAAATAATTTTGATATGTCTGATAAAAGTGTGCGCTTTGTTTCCTGCTCGGTGGTGGGGGCAATCTTTGATTGAAACATAAAAATGTCCTGCTGGTGATCCCAGCTAAGTCCCAGAGTTTTGGATGTTTCCAATTGCTTGAAATCGAAGCTTTCTTGCTTACAATCTTTTTTGATATTGTCTGATAATTCCGGGACGTTTGACTTCCATTTTCTTAGGTTGAAACCGGCTGATTTCAGTAAACTGATAAGATCTTGACGTAGTTGTTTTGCGGTTGATAATTGATGAGTCCCGTGCACTAGGTCATCCATGTAATATGAACTCTCAAGAACATCGGCTGCATTTTGATAATTTGACCTCTCGTCTGATGCTAGTTGCCGAAGGGTCATCATTGCTAAGAAGGGAGCTGATTTTTGACCATATGTGACAGTGGTCAGGGCCCATTCCTTGATATTTTGAATTTCTGATTCTCGCCAGATGATTTTCTGAAGTTTTTGATCAAGAGAATTTATAAAAATAAATCGGAACATCTTTTCAATATCTGCAGTGTACGCGAATTGATATTGTCGCCATTTGATGATAAGAGACTGCAGGTCCTGCTGAAGATTAGGTCCACGTTTCATCACGTCATTCAAGCTGTAGCCTGACGATGTTTTCGCTGAGCCGTTGAAAACGACTCTAAACTTTGTGGTGGATGATTCCGTCCGTTCTATCCCGTGATGAGTGAGATAAAATTCGGGTTTGCCTTGATTTGTAGCGGGAATCATGTGGCCCATTGATTGATATTCTTTCATAAACGATTTATAGCTTTCCTCCATTTGCTGATTCTTTGTAAACTTTCGCTCCAATGATTTAAGCTGTGCAACTGCTCTGTTTCTTGATAAACCTAAATTCTTTTCAAAATCAGCTTTTAGAGGCAAGCGAACTTCATACCGGCCATCTTCTCTTCGGGTTGTTGTGTTTTTGTAGTACTGGATACACTCTTGATCTTCTGTTGATAAATCCGACTCTTCTGCAATGTCCTCGACTTCCCAGAATCTTTGGATCTCGTCTAAGTTGTTGATAACGACGTTACATTGCAGTGTTCGTGCGCATCCACTCAAAATCCACCCTAAGCGCGTGTTTTGCGCAATAGGGCAGTTGTTTTGATCACCTCTACAAATTCCTTCTAATAAAATCATAGAATAAATATCGGCTCCGAAAAGAATATCGACGGGACGGCTGACGTTGAATTGAGGATCTGCTAAATTGATATTTTCAAGGTATGACCAATTGGGCTTCTGGAACGAGTAACTTGGAAGGTTCTTAACGAGATTTTTCATGATAAGAACATCCGTTGCAAACTCAAAGTTACGATTAGTTGATACACATTTGATATTGATAGATCCTTTGCAGCTTGATTGCTTAGCGCCTATTCCAGAAATAACTCCTTGACATCTCTGGCGTGGCAGTCCTAGAAGCTGTGCTGCATTTTCGGTGATAAGAGAGGTTTGTGAACCCTGATCTAGAAGTGCGCGCATGTCTATGAATGACCCAGTTGATGTTTCAACCCTGATCACAGCTGTTGCTAAGAGTATTTCAGGTATTTCGTTTTGTAGTGACACGTGCGAGCCTCGAACTGTGGCTCGTTGCCCTGATTTTGATGTGCTGACGTTCGCATTGCTTGAACTCGACGTCGTGGCCTCGTTGTCATGCTGTGAAAAGGCCTCGTGTAAAAGAGTGTTGTGTGCTTGATTGCACTCACGGCAGCGTTTCTCTGAAATACACTCATTGCCATAGTGACAATAAAGACAATTTTCGCACAATTTTAGCTTCTCTGTTGTTCTTCGTTTTATAATCGGGGACATCTCTTTAAATTTATTACAATTAAAAATACCGTGATTATTTGTTTTACAAATTGCACATTTGAAGTATTTTGTTGAATAGACGTTTTTGTCGCTGCTTGTTTGCGCAATGCTACGTCCGGCCGATTGCTTCATGTTGTAATTATTGTTGAAAAATTTAGTATTTTTAGAATTTTGATTTGATTTTGGTTCAGGTTTTCTTCGAGAAGTTTCCAATGTCGTAAAAGTCTTCTCGAGAAATGATAAAAATTCCTCTAGCTTCGGTACCTCCTTGGGCTCCTTTACTGATAAAAGATAATCGCTGAGGGTCTCTGAATCGAGTTTTTGGCACATGAGATGAATGATAAGGGGGTCCCATGAGTCCACGTCTACTCCTAGGTTCTTGATAGCGTTGAGACTTTCGCGAGTAACGTCGTGAAGTTTCTTGATGTGATTAAGTGATAAATGCTGAATTGTTGGGATGTTGAGCATTAAATCGAAATGCGAACTCAAAATTAGGCGTTTGTTGTTATACCTATGATTAAGTAGATCCCAACTGATAGAATAGTTGTCCGATGAAATGGTCAAATGCTGGATCAATCTTTCTGCTTCGCCCTTCACCTTCGATTTCAAAAACTGCATCTTCTGAGCGCAGGACAATGTCGGGTTAGCATGAATAGATTCCGTAAAAAGATCTTTGAAACTGGACCATTGATGATAGTTGCCAGAAAACGTAGGTATTTCCATCTTAGGGGTCGATTTCTCCCTGTGTGAGACCGACCACATCTTCTTGTTAATGGCTTTTATTATTTCGTTGTACCTTTTCTCTGCTCCGAAGAAATGCGATTCATACTCCTCACTTCTATGACCTGATTCACTATCCAGCTCCCAGTGAAGGGTATCGATTGTAGTCCAACGAGACTGAATGTTACGCAATAAATGTTCGAATTCCCATTTTTCTGATATGGAATCCAAATCGATGTTAGAAATTGTATGTTCAAAAGCCTTGAAGTTGCTGCTTTGCTTTCGAAGCATTTCATCGGTCTTGCTGTTGCTACCCCGAGCTTGAGACGAGACATCTTGCCCAGGAGTACCCGGACCCGACAGTAGAGTCGCGGGTTTGATAATAGGAGTCGAAGGCCTAAAAATGTCATCCTTCGGCTTCATATAGTTCTCGATCGCTGCTCTGATATTGTTGTATCTTTCTCCGATTCTCTCAAATTGATTAGTTGTAAAATACGAATTAGACTTAATACCAAATCCACACAGCTTAATATGATTAGACTGATATTCGCTCCAATAACCATCTAGAGTGTCTAATCTTCTCTTGATATAATCCGATGTTTTCCTATCCGAACCGTCTTTCTTAAAATTCGAATAGAGTTGTTCAAATCCAGTTGATATCTGCTCTTGAACGGACAGTAAGTCTTCCATGCTCGACATCTTAATAGATTATGATAAAAGAAGCAAAATGGAAAGATCTTACTTGATATCTGATGATAGATACGTGATGAGCAACTGCGCAAGCTGATCCGCACTCGTTCAATGGTAACTGTTGTTACCCTGCTGCTGATTGAGGTGGTCGCAAGCCGGCCTGGCTTACGTCTCCTTGTTGGTAGCTGTTGCTGCCCGTTGATATGATAGGGTGAGCTGTTGCCCACAGTGATAATCCTTCAGTAAGTCCACTTGTTAGTAGATGTCCTCACTAATGTCACAGAGCCACGTAAGTATGTCACCACGATTCACTGCACTGAGTCACTCGCGAGGTGGATATATCAGTTATTAAAATTTAAAAAAAAGGATGTACGGTCCGCACACCCTGGCTAAGGGAAGTAGTCTAATATCAGTAAAACTCTGAGATAAATTTTTACTGATATATTATAAGAAACTTATGATACTGATGAAATGATAATGAGACGCGAGGTATGATCGATTACCGAACGCGAACTGATTTGCTGTAAATGATTGCTAGCGTAAAATGCTTAGATGACAATAATTAAGTAGGACAGTGTACGTGCTCGTACAGGAGGCAACAAATTCTTCAAAGGCATTTTGTACTGCCTCTCGGGAATTCCATTTTTTTACCACCAAGAAGTTATCCAAATTCTGGAAAAAGTAGACGTCTATAGGCGCAAGGTCTGGTGAGTACTGTGGACGACAAAGAGCTTCCAACCCTAGCTCTTGTAACTTGGTGACCGTCTACTATGCAGTTTGAGGTCGCGCGTTGTCATGCAGGAGCATCGGTGACGAGCGATTGATCAAAGCTGATTGGAGATTGCAAGCTTCTCCATCATTGTGTTCAGTTATTCAAATTACACATTTGCAGTAATGCTTATCCCGTTCGGTAAGAAGCTGTGATGAACTCCACAATCGCCTTTAATTCGTCATTGTCAACCAAAGTTTTCGGATGAGTACGGGGTTCATTTTCAGGTCGAAATTTTCAGAACGGAAGCTGGCAAACCAATAACAGGTGGTTCGTTCGTTTGTAGTGTTCGCTCCGTAAACGTCGTTGATGTTGCGTGCCGCTTGTGCCGCGTTGCTGCCACGACGGTACTCATATTCCATAATTACTCGAATTTTTAACGTATCCATGATTACGAAAAAGATTTAAATGCGATGAAAACATAACGCTAATCAATAAACAAATGACTAATTTTGAAAAAAGAATCCCATGTTTTAAATATAAAATTAATTTGAAATTATAATTCGTAGCCAAACCACAAAATATTTTGATTTGAAATGACCAGTACCGAAAATCGGCAATTTCATAGGTAAAGACCTATTATTAGTAAGTAGGTAAGTTCGTATGAGTAAAGTAAGTGGTCAACTCTGGTGACGGAGTTTTTAGGCCTCCTAAAGGCCTCCGTCATGGCTTAACGACTTAAAAGCCGGGACCGACAATTTAACGTGCCCTCCGAAGCATGGAAGTGCTCAGCTCTTAATACCACTTGCGGTCACCCATCCTAAGAGTGGCCGCGGTAGAGATTATCGAGTACTCTAGAAGTGTAGCTTTTGCTCGCTATTTATCGGCTTAGTTCTTCAAAAACGGTAGATTTTCTTACTCTTTATTAATGTTTTATCGGTAATTACTGTATCGCAATAAGCTGTTCTGAAAGCTTTAAGATGTTGCAGACTTTGCTACGTTAAAAGAAATAACACAATCGAGATATTTCTATGTAATTAAAACACTAAGCTTTGCGAAGCATTTTGCTGTAAGAATTATTTTATTTTTCTTTGAAGAAAAAATTGCTGTATTGAATAAGAGAATATAGTTCTTGGAAATACAGTCATAGATATCCAACTTATTCCTTAGATTGAATTATGTAACGGAGTATTAAAGCTCTTGTGACTTGTCGTACTCAAATACTTAGGCTGGATTTTACCAAACTGGATTAAGTTTTATCTGGAGATTAAACCACAGATTAAACTGCTTTTTGATTGAATATTTTGACATTGTAAAGTTGACAACTTATAACCAGGATAATTTGAATGCACCTAAGGGAGTGTACACATTGCGTTTTTTGCAGCGCGTTTGTATCGATACAAACGCGATTCGAACGCGATGCGAACGCACAGCCCCCCGCGCAGCCCCTCCTGGTTCGCTTTTGTATGGAAAAAAACGCGTTGCGAACGCGCGTTTGTATCGATACAAACGCGCAGCTCAAAAACGCGCTGCAGAAAACGCAATGTGTACACTCCCTAATAATGTTCGGTTGCGCTTTCTAAACAATTGTATTTCGAGTTCTGTCGGCTAACGGAATAACTACTCTGGGAGAAAGATGACAGTTTGGTCGAAGCCAGCCTAATTAAGTAATTGCTTGAACTATCAAAACCCTTTTATTACTTTAATTTAGGTGTAATTTGCTTTATAAACAGACTAGCTTCCGCTTGCGGCTTCGCTCGATACCTATCCAGATAAAAAGTAGCCTATGTGTTTTCCAGGTCATGAACTATGTGTCTTTCAAGTTTCATTAAAATCCGTTCAGTAGTTTTTGCGTGAAAGAGTTACAAACATCCATACATTCTCATAAACTTATATAACTATAGATAGGACAAAGGTCTGAATTGGGAATGGAAATAAAATTAATAAAAAATATTTGTGGTAAAAAGAAGAGAGTTTAAACTTTGAACACTTTCTCGAGTTATATTTTTATTTAGAATCCAGCTACAATCTAGTTTAGTGTTTAGTCAGTTATTAATTTAGCCGAGTTGGGAGAAATCAATGGCAAGTCAAAAAAAGTTTGTCATGTTTATTTTTGAGTTTCATATCGTCCAACTGCACAAAAACCACGGCTCTACAACATAATTTCCAAATGCTTGAATTTCTATGTTTTAATGAATTTCCAGATGGTTTAATTTAGTTTTGGAAACTATTCAGCAAACGGCCTCAGGTGAGGTTGGGACCATCAATTCATTCTAATTTATAGCGATGCAGTGTCTAAAATTATGATCCTAAGAATAAATCAAACGTCGCCGCCATTACCCCTACTACTGACTCGTTAGAATGACATTATTTACTTTAGAAACGAAGGCCCTGATCGACGAGCGAGTAAAACAGCGGTCTTATGGCTCGTCGGTAAAGCTCGCCGGTGTATCATTGCAATACCGCGGTTTTGTGAGTAGACGAGCCTGGCTCACGGCTCGTCATGTTTGCTTCATTTTTTACTCGGCTCGTCGCTTTAATTTTGTGGTATGAATACCAAAATAACACAAAGCTTCTGACTCCGTACAAGACATGTTAACTTCAATTTGACTACGATACGACTGTTTCACTCGGTCTTATGGCTCGCTCGTCGGTAAAGCTCGCTGATGTATCATTGCAATACCGCGGTTTTGTGAGTTGACGAGCCTGGCTCGCGGCTCGTCATGTTTGCTTCATTTTTTAAGTGGATGATAGACGTACGAGCCTATACCGCGGTTTTAGAGAACGTCGGTTTTACTCGCAGCTCGTTGGTACTGATCGCAGCGATCAGTACCAACGAGCCGCGTTCTTTAAAACCGCGTACGTCGATCATCCACTTAAGAGAATTAAGTTTTTGGCCCCTTGAAAACATCATTGGCTTCTGGTCGGTTTTTTCGTTAGGTACTACTTATTTGGGAATAGTTGAGACAATTTTAAGTTATATTTAGATATGTAGTTACCTACGATAAGTTCGTATAAGCAAGCTCAAATCATACAAACTTAATTTAGTAAGTGGATATTCGAACATCTAGTATTTCAATGCCTACATTTTGTAAGATAGAGAGACCGCCCATTGTACAATTATTCATTAGGTTTACTCTTTCAGTATTTTTAAGACGTGTACAGTACAATAAAGAGTTTTCATTCATTCATTCATACCTTTAATGTACAGGCTGAAACTTGTAATTGTTACAACTTTGAAAAAAAGGTGGTTCTCAAACTTTTCAATTCGCCCTTTTTCCGTGACGGCTTAAATGCCAGTGCACTACCGTTCTATACAAATATACCCAGCAATATAAAATTCTAAAAATACTTAAGTGCGTTTCAAGAGCGCATAGTAACGCCACGGTTCTCTCCAGACCATTGGCAACCGTAACCGTGACGGCTCCGGACTCACCCTCAAACGCGGTTAGCGTTAATTAATATCAGCGCCATCTATCGGCGACGTCCGATCAATCACGCGCAGACAGTTTTGTCGACCATTTGTCGCGATGTATTTCGGAAACTTTGAATTTGAGAATTTAAATTGTTGTGTGAAGGGAGAATGCAGTGATCTTTACTGTAATGAATCACGTTGGTTTCTTTTTTTTTTAAACCGGTTCACTAAATCTAATGGCTTATGTTTTGTGACGCTTGCACATAAGGCCAGCGGTCGTACTGCCAAGTCTTAGAGCAATGTCAAAGTAAGATTGCTTTGGTCCGTACTTAGATAAGACTGAAGTAAGACTGACGCAGGCATAACTCCATCCTAAATCAGGCCTAAATCAACCTTGTTTTAATCCTGCCTTAGGACCAAAACAATCTTAACGCAGGGATGTTTTGGTGACATGATATCGACTAGATGCAGGACTAGATGTCCTGCTCGATGTCATCGAGCAAAACATGCGCAGAGAGAGCGTCGAGAGAGTGTAATGCGCATGTTCTGCTGCAATCCTGCGTTAAGACCAAGGCAGGAATAAAATAAGATTGTTTTCGGACCAAAACAATGACAAAACAAGCCTAAGGCAGGAATGGTTTTCACCTTGTTTTGACATTGCTCTAAGAGCTCATGGTACGGCTACTGGATTATTGTACCACGGGGTTGTGCCGACACTCAGGGGTGGGTTTTTACCCCTTTTTATTAATATTATCTACCCCTCTTTTTACCCCTTATTTGCCTCATTGCTATGCTGAGGACCACGACTTTTTTAACTAAAATATATCAGAGTAGGTGATTTTTTTGTATTTCTTCATGTTGCGCTACATCGCTTTTGTGGGGATTTACCAAATGCATAGTTTCCTTAATATCAGTAGGTACCTAAACTTAAACTACTTTGCTAAAGTTATCTTACTAAAAGTTGTTAAAACAAAATACAAAATAAATATTTTTTGGTTTTGGTAGTAGTCATCCTTTATTTTGAACAGTTATAATAGTTGTAGTACCTACTTGGAATATGTTAAACTAGTAGTTCGCCTCGAACTAAGATCACGCGCTCCGTTGCGTTGATAACCTAGATTTGGACTTGTTTCTGACTACCCCTATACCGACGTTTAAGTGCTACTTCTGCTAAGTTTATGTCTATACGCAAGCTCAGTACCTATGGTAAAGATTATCTGCAGGCACGCATGCTATACCTACCAATATCGTGTCTTTTTTTTATATTCAATTACACATGGTTAGTTTATTTTCAGGTTTCCGGACATTAATTATTTTCATTCCTAAGTGTCTTTTCTATTACACTTTCGATTTTAAATAATCTACATATGTTCATTAAATATTTTTCGAACTCAATTGAATTTTAATGAATGATAAACATCGAAACATATTAATTCATTATAAAGACATAGGTAATAAACAAAATCAAAAATTCAAAATCTATATTAGGGAGCGGGCACACTGCGTTTTTCGTAGCGCGTTTGTTTCGTTACAAACGCCTTGCGAACGCGCTGCTCAAAGACGCGCTACGAAAAATGAAGTTTGCCCACTCCCTTATGTGGCAATAATCGTCAATTTAAACAAAATTACTTTTATCGAAATCGATATTTATATTATGTAGCTCGACACTAAATATACCTATACAAAGATATTGCGTCCAACGGTACAACAAAAAATTGTAAGTAATTAATCTTGTTGAAGGCAAGATCCAGTTTTCATCACCTGTCATTAAAAAATTCTTATAATAATGTCAATACACCTCCACTCATATTTAATTCACTTACCTACTTACCTACATTGAACATGCTTTTATTATGGAATAGAAGGTTAATAATAATTGGTGTACTCGTAGTTTAAGAATGAATTAAAAATAACATGTTTTACTGCTTCTTTTTTTTACCGTTTTCTTTTAATTCTATTACTTTTGGTTAGATGTTTTATTATATTATATGAAGCGCTTGTGATGTAGCTTAGATCATCGAAGTTATAATTGATGAGTGACCAATAGTGGTATCACTTATTGTTTCCGTGTTTCGGAAGGCACGTTAAATTGTTGATCCTGGGTGATCCCGGGTATAAATGCGACAAAAGCTTTCAGGCGTTCTAAAAAATCCGTCACTAGAGTTGACACATTTTTACTTTAATCAATTAAATATCAAAAAAATTAAATAAAGAAAAGAAATACTTGTAAATATTTCACACACAGAGCCATCTAGCTCCACAGCTTTAGGAACCAAGTAACAATTTTTTTTTATTGTTCTGAAACATGACATCGGGTCTTAAATATTCAGTTTTGAGATTTTCACGTTTAAATGGCGTGCAACATTCGTTTGGCGTGCCATATTAACAAATAAAGCTTGACACACACTATTGTTGTTGTCGGCGTGACAAATCTTATTTTATAATACCTGTATGTTGTTATAGTCTGCGTGGAACGGTACGCACGAGCGGCAGGATCCGTGACGCGACCCGACCCGTTTTTCAAATGCTGAACGAATGTTCCATTTGATACTCGTTAAGTTGACGACGCCGACGAATCGGCTCGTGTAGTTTACCCTTTATTTGTGCTTGTTTGATCATACTAATAACGTGAAGTTTGTGAGTTTGTCAATCTGAATGTATTGATTAAATCACTAGATACGCCCCGGCTTTGAGCAACTGCATGGAAATGCAGTCATTGTCATTGCGAATGAATGGTCGATCTATATTAGAAATCTAAATTAGAAAGAAAATAATATTTTTGTAATTGACGACACGTGGGAGAAAAAGATAACTGTTATGTTTTGAAGATAAAGAATAGAAGAGACAAGCTTACACTATAATGTCTTTACCTATAAATATATTAAATAACTAACATATAAAGGTAGGTAGGTAAAGAATCTCGATGAAACGACTGAACGGATAAGTATAGATGAAACTTCAAATGGACATAGCTTGTAACTTAGACTGCGGAATAGACAGAAAGACACAAAAAACCATTTGTAATGAAACTTTTCTAAAAAACTATTAAACCGCAGTTGTGGCCACGGGATGCAGTTAGTCTAAAATATTATAAACCTTTGTCATTTAGTTCTTTTATGACTTTTTATTTCCCGCTTCATCTTTGGCCTTACCTATAATAGCCTCTCAAATTAAACACTGCTTATGATTGAAAAAGGATGGCAGTATTTAAACGGTGATTAAATTTTTATGGAAGTTGAGAGGAGTTTTTAAGTAGAGAGATATGATTAAAGTTAGTCGTTGCATACAAAATTTATGTAAGTAAATTCATTTTCTTCTTAAATTTTTACGATGTTTTAATGTAGTTATTTTGCTATTCGCGGCTGAGACAAATACAAAAATCAAAGATCAAAAAAATCAGTGATTATGAATAATGTAACTAATCCGACCTTGTTTTATGTATTGAGATATAGACAACTGTTTAGATACATGAATATAATCGCCAGACACTCGGGTACCGAAACATGGATAATAACCGTATTATTGTTTTGTGATTTCAATTTATTTTCAGCACCTACTTGAATTCAATTAGGTTTTTAAACACCACAATGATAAAAGTTGTAATTAAATAAATAATTACATTGGCCTCGAATGCACAACGAACATAATGAATAAGTTGATAATGAAGCACCCGTAGAACATACACTAACATGACTGTCGGTAAAATGAAGAACAGAATTCAATTATTTAAAGTTATCACAATTAGAGATCCAATCCAAACAAGTGCTAGTACAAATTGCTCGCCACTTCATATAATTATGTAACGACTATCTACCATTGGTAATGGAAATTAGATATCAATCTAACGCATCAGGCCACAAGAAAGCGCGCACGCCGCATCAAAAGATACTAATTCCTTAACAGCAGTTATCTAAAGAAAATAATGGCGGAATAATTTGATGAGTTAATGAATGAATGCTAATTATTGTGGTGTTTGTTTGTTTGCGACCGGGACCGGAACGGTTATCATGCCATCGCGTTCTTACCGTGAAGTGTGCAATCGTCTTTATGGGCGCGTTTTGTCGTAAACCTAATGCAGGCGGTACGTGCAAAGAAAGTGTTTAGACGCGTTTATTGTTTTCACAGTTTTTTTACTATGAAATTAAAAATTACTTTCTTTCACACCTTTTTGAACAATTTTTAAAGTCCTACATAGAAAAAATCATTAGAAAGTTTCTTTAGAGAAATGATCGCGTCCGTGTCCGCTCCGCATGTCCATGTGCCCATGGCCGGTATGGTTTGCAATCTAGTTAGACATGGATCTGTGATGTGTTGCGATGCAATCTGACCGTGAACTCGAATACTATAAATGTATGATAATGTAGTTGAACATGATCAAACCATGATTTAACGTTATCCTACTAATATTAAAAAGGCGACGTGTGTGTGAATGTTTGTTAACACGTTTCTTCATAACTACTTAACCGATATTGATTAAATTTGCAATGATAGATAGACAGATAGATTAACACTTTATTGTACACCACATGAACATTAAAATACATTAAAGACACACAGAACATAAGGGGCGAAGTATAATGGGCGGTCTTATCGCTATGAGCAATTTCTTCCAGACAACCTTAGGATGAACTGGATTTAGAGGAAGGCAAATGTAAATAGTTCAAGTTCTGGAATAACACATAGGTTACTTTTAATCCCGCGGGCGTTCGCTAGTGTTAGATAACGTTAGATTAAGACTGATTATTCGATTTAAGCGGATGGATCACTGAAAAGAAAGCTAGGCCCCATATCGTGTTTGTTGCCCTGATTCTTCACGGTGTTGGTCACGAAAGGACAAGAGTAGAATCTCCTAATTCTTAAGACGATTCAAAGTGATTCTAGTAGAATTTTGTATAGAGGTTAGGAGACTTGCAAACTGTTAGCGTCAAGTAAAATGCAAATTCTGCCTAACCTTATTCGTAATTACTGTCAATTTAGCACTGACGAGAGCAATCAGCGATTGTCCAGCACTGACGAGAGCAATCAGCGTAGCCCTTTCTGCTAAACAATCAGTATCCTTATTTCATTGTAATAAAGATCCCTCGCTTATCAGCGCTGACGGTGAGCGTGAGACTAAAATCAGCCTAAGCATGCATAGGGACAGACAGTGGGAAGCGACTTTGTTTTATACTATGTAGTGATAGTGATAGTGAGTGATACAGGCCTGACTGAAACACGAGAACTGCAAGTTCAATCCTCATTGCAAGAGAACTCATAATTTTAAATTTCTCGTGTCTTTATTCGTTTCTGAGATACAAGTATAGAGAATCTTCAAACTTTGCAGTTGACCATATTAGTAGTTTTGCATATAATACTATACAAGGAAACAAAGTTTAGTCAAGCGGTTCCCAAGTTTCTGTATCGAATAGCGAACTTAAAGTTGCGCGGTTAAGACTTGAGTTGGTCTGGTTTATTTAGCATATATATTCCGATCATAAAGGCTTTGCCACAGTGTTGCCAACTCGGAGAGAAATGTGCACTTGCAAATAAAGATTTTGTACACTTGCATTTGAAGATTTTGTTTTTTGTGTGTGGTACAATTCGTAACTACTTCAACAAGCTGGGAGGCGCCTCTTTGAATTAAGAACAAAGTGCTTCCCTGAATTTAAATTAGGAACCATCGAATAAGAGCGCTTGTAGACGTCCGTTTTTTTCGCCGGACATCGGACCGTGTTTTTCACCCGGATTCGCGGTGGTGTATGGCGCGTAATGAATGTGTGTATACGCGCCGGATATCAGTCCGGCGAACAGTTTATGCCGTTTAATATGGATTTTGTTTATTAACGGTCCGTTGTCCGGCGAAAAAAACTTTTTTGGGAAAAGTCGAGGGAAAAGTAATCCTAGTGGGAAGTAGAGTCGATCAACGATCAACTTGTTTTTTTTTAACAAATGTAATTTTTTAGATTAAGTGTAGGTAAGTTGGTACTTAAGTACTTTTTTTTAAATCTAAAATGCAATTTTTTTAAGTAACAACTACAAAAGAAAAGGTAACCCTTAAGGGCCCAAGAATTTGCCACACCCTGTATAATAAAGAAGTAGGTAGGTACGTACCTAATATTGTTTGACAAAGAACCATGGGCATCATTGTTTGAAAAATTTGTCCAACAGTGATGAAACATAATAATATGTTCACATGAAAGCTCTTAGAGTGTACTATTTTTCTTTTTATTCCAAGTTCAAATCTATCGTGAAAATGGGGTTATGGTGCAAGTGGCGCGAGAACGGTCCAAAATTTCTAACGCTATTTTGTGAAATATTTCTTTAAAAACTACATTATTCCTTGATGACATCGTTTTATCCTAGAAATTAATATATTTCCTGCATGAACTACCATACAACTACGCCGACGTAGGACGCAGGACGTACCTACTATGTTTGCATAGCTTCTACACAAGTCAAGTCTAAACTTAGGGATTGTCTGGGCTAAGTTCTAAGAGCTCTTGTTGACTTATGCCTCGTCCTCTTCTATCTATACCTGTTCAGGCAAAGGCACTACTGTTTTTCGAGGAAGGATTATTTAAAGAAAACTGAACTCCAAGCTGTTGTTGATTGTATTTATTTTACAGATTAGCTTAGCTAAGATCAAGAAAATCTGTTCAACCATTTTTCAGATCATCAGCTCTTTTATAGTTGATGAATTAATGTGAGCAACTAAACCGAATCTATTTGGTATCCTGTTACTTCAATGACATTGTAAAAAAAAACATGGTAACTTAGATGCACCGTTTCATTAGGATATAGAAATAATAACAATCAATAAGAAAGTACATTTATTTACAGAAACTAAACTACTACATATTTACATAAAAATATAAAATACAAAATACAAAAAGAACCAGTTGAGCCACCTAAGGATCGTTAGAAACGATCTATAGGTAGCTCAACTGATCCAAGCCACTGCCAGACGGAAGCGTGCCCAAGACACTGGCAGCGTTACCGCGCTGGATGGCAATGCTGATTTGTCAATCAATTATTATTTATTATTATTATGAGCCTGTAACGTCCCACTGCAAGGCAAAGGCCTACCTTTCTTCTCTCCAGTTATCCGGTTTTGAGCTATTGTGAACCAATCCTTCAAATAGGCATCCAGCTCGTCTCTCCATCTAAGGCGTTGCCTGCCACGAGGTCGTTTTCTGTTCAGAGGCATCCACTCTGTAGTGGCTTTAGCCCACAACGCATCCGACATGCAGCTGACGTGACCTGCCAATATGCAACAGTCATCAATATCGGAAATAAAATAATGATATTGCAGTTTCAGGTTCAGATTGATCAAGATCTAATGATGGAGCGGGAAAGACAAATTTGCATAAACGTAGAAAGTTTTAAAAATAAAAATAAACTTATTTGACTATATATGCCTTGCTATTATGTTTGAAAGGGCATTGGCACGTTATGTATTTCGTAGTAGCTGGTCGAGCAGGGCCGGACTGTGTGGCCGGCGATACGATCGCGCGTGACCAGCGCCCACGACCCTGCGATCGCTTCATTTCGAAGCCGGGCGAGGCCCTAGTGAGCGCGGACCTTTATAATCTCCCATTTCTAGTGAATAATAGCCTGGTAGGGAGATGTCCTGTCAAAATCAATTAAAATGTATCTCCAACGGTCAATAAAGAACCATCGAGGTGGCCCCAAAGATATAAAAATATCAAAATCGGTCGAGCCGGTTAGGAAGAGTTACAAACTTTTATTACAAACGAGTTTTTGCCTGGACTTGCCTTTACTTGACACTTTTTTTGCTTTAAATCAACGGAAAACGATTATGGTAACACACGAGTAGCTCAACTGATCCAAGATACGAGTAGTTTACAACGATCTTTAGATCGCTGAATTGGTTCTAATGGTTTTGTACAGTTCAAATGTGTTAGATTCGTCTGTACATAAATGTGTGTTTAACTTGTTAAATTTTCGGTCCTGGCTTTTAAGTCCTTAAGCCATGACGAATGCCTTCAGGCCGCCTGAAAACTCCGTAACCAGATTAAGCCCCTTGCTTGTACAAACTTAATTACTTACATACTACTGAAATAACGCAAGTTAAAACAGTTCCACATACACACCTTTCCGACCTTATTCAGATATTATTAGTAGATGCTTAGATGATTTTGCAGTCTCTGCTATTCTTGGAATTAAATTTTACACTTCGTTTATTTGTAGGTACCTCAGTTAATAGTATTAACAGTTAACAGATGATTATAAATAAACATTATAATGTCTATGTTCCCCATAAAATTTTAATATATCGCGTATCTGTCTGCTAGCATTGTGACCGCATGCTTGCACATCGAATTGTGAAGCGAAGAATTTCTACTATGTGCAGTATATTTTAATTGTATAAATATATTCGCACATTTTGAATACAACTGTCCTTTTTTGCAATGTATTAGATAAATAAAAAATGTTTAATGTAAAATAACATTTCTGGTCAATGAATTTTGCTTATTTTGCACACATAATTTTAATATATTGCGAAGTGTGTCCAGTATAAACAGTCGATAAGTTTGGTACAGTGTCATTGTAGACATGAAATAGACGAGATAGAGGTAGTAACAAGAGCTAAGAGAGGCTTGACGAATTTTTCTACCTCAAAGTAAAGTCCCAAGTAAGCTTACGTCAATTAATGTGATCACACTGATTGTTGAGTGGCACCAGCAGATAGTTGTAGCGGTATTTATAAAACTTAGGTAGGTACTTAAAATAACTTTTTGTTAAAATTGGAAAGACACTAATCAAACATTTGTCTTGCGGTGGGAATCGAACCCACATCCTTCTGTTTTTCAGGCGGGCCTTCGTCTACTAAGCCACGGAGGTCGTCTAAGGCTGGATTCGACCAAACTGGATTAAGTTTTTACTCGAGAGTAAACTACTGTTTGTTTGAATATTTTGACATTGTAAAGTTGACACCTTATAACCAGGATAATTTGTATGCACATAATAATGTTCGGTTGCGCTTTCTAAACAATTGTATTTCGAATTAAGTCGGCTAGTTACTCTGGAGTAAGATGATTTTTGGTCGAATCCAGCCTAACTTGTTTACTATGTAATAAGTTTCACCAACAAGATTGATCTGGTATCCCACATACATAAAATGCCACTCTACTGAATTCAAAACTTCAAATGAAGAATTTCCGAAACGTCTTCATTTAAACATAACATTTTAAGATCTCGATCCAGGCCGAGGAAGGGACCACACTGCCCTCTGTATCTAAGATCTCGAAAACCACTGGCAAGTTTAATTACCCCACTAAAACCTCTAGACATTTGTGGCCAAGCGACATTTATTTAGGGGAACCATAATACGAGATTTTTTTTGTAGTGAATGAAATAAGTTTAATAATTACAGTGATGTGTATTTTTCGTTAAATTGACTACCTCAAAAATTTCTAAAAGTTTTTAAAGGAATTATCGTGAAGAAACTGGTTAGCTTTCAATAGCGGCAATGGGGCTTGCAATGGGGACGGACTACATTTTTTTGTCCGTCAGGTATGAAGATTAATAAAAAATTTTGGACACGTAGGTACTTTTTATTTTTTTACGTAATCAAAATATTACGTAGATAAATTGAGTTAAAATGTTGCATGACGTCACAATTGTGTAGATTTGACTTACCGAGCCCCAACCCCCCAACTTTAATACGTTTTATCTTAGTAATTTTTTGGTATCATAAAGCAAAAAATATATGCCCAATATTTTTTTATTATCTGACTGACGACGGCCTAAATGTAATTTTTTTTTTTTTGAACATACCTCTGACTTCCCCCTTAGACATAAGGATCTGAAATACCCAAGATCTGAGCTACTCGTCCACTGAGGGTCGGAAATGCAATCGTGATTGATCATGTTTCATTGTTTTTTTACGGTAAATAAGATAGAGCGTGTTTTTATATCACCATTTATAAGCAAAAGCTGTGTAAGAATATTCTGACTCAAATTCCTTTTTTTCTTGTCCAATATGAATTAAATAGTGTATAATAGTAGTTAATGACCCGCAGTAGCTTTTTATACCAAGTACCACGCGAGCGTGAAGAGAAAACTAGTTCTTTACGATTACATAATACCTACATCTACTTTAAAATACTCTTAAGACAAATAAAATAACAAATAACGAGGGGGTACTATTATGATAATCGAAATAATGGAGCAATGGAATTTACTGAAATTTTTATTTGTGTCGTCTATCTTGTATCTGAGTCGTTGACTTTCAATATTTACTCGATGTGTTTGTCTAAGATTTTAGTACTCAGTTTTAGTTTTTAGCTCTGGGCGTCGATTCTGGTACCGAACTTTTTATCAACCTCAACCAAAACCTCAACTAAAGCGACTGTTTCCATGACTACTAATAACAAACGACTCAATTGTGGTGAGGTTTTGAACTATGGCAGAACAAATTTTTGAAAAGCTATTCTACTATTTCACCAAATGGCTGACATTTAAGAGATCGAACCAAAACCAAAGCGGTTGTCATCTAGTAGAATTCAGGCCCTGTATATACAATGGTGGTGTCTCGGAGAATTATTTTGCAAAAAGGCGATAGAAATTCAAACCAAGTAAACTATTGTTGGTAGAATTAATAAAAGGAACATTACATTTTTCCACCAGACACATTAGAACAGTTACCAAGCCAGTTTCGATTTTTGATATTAGTTTTTAATTAGATACGAAAGGAAAAATCAAGTTAAAGTATTCGAAGCAAAAAATGTGCAAAATTTAGCTATTGTAATACCTACCCAACATTAAAAGGAGGTTGACTGAAAATTACTTTATATTCAGATGCATTCCTCATATTCTCTGTCTCAGTTTCAACATTAAATATAAATTAAGAAGATAGCTATGCTAATTGTTGACTCTTAAATAAATCAAAAGTTTATTTTAGAAATAGCTATATACGGTGCAGCTGTCCTAATTATTTCTTCATTCTTCTTATTTTAAACCGACGAAGCAGTAAATTTGAGAATGCTCTGAGTCATTTAATTTAGGTATTTTCTTGATCACTACACAAATAAGTAAGCAAGTTCACGCACAACCTAATACATTTATTAAGTAAATAAGTAAAGAAATATTGCTGGACATTTCACACAGCGCCATCTAGCCCGAAACTAAGCAAAGCTTGTACTATGGGAACCAGATAACTAATAGAATACTTATATACTTTCTTTTTGTAAATACATTCTTATTATACTTTTATATAACACCCAGACACAGAACAAACATCTATGTTCATCACACAAATGTTTGCCCTAGATGGGAATCGAACCCACGACTTGCAGCGCAGAAGGCAGAACTACTACCAACTTAGCTAAGAGGCCAGTCAGCCAGTATAATTTTTAAGGGGTAGCCTTGTAGGCATAACTGATGCTTCTCTCTCCACGAAGCTCTTTCCAGGGCAGCCTCTTTGACTTCCCTATACGACATTCTTCCTTCTCTTTCCTTGGCTCATGTAGCCTATCCTCGGTCTTCCTCTTCCTCTTCTTCCTTCTACTTTTCCTTCAATTATTTTTTTTATGTTTACATTTTTTTATCTTGTTCGGAATATTTCACTACGCCGAATTTTTGTTCTAATGATGCCACCTTCCATATGGGTATGGTCTTAGCTCCCTAGGATGGTAGCGCTGTTGTCATGATTTTCTTCTTTGTTATTTATGTCTGTGGCAAGACAGAATCTGCTGGGTCCGCTAGATGGGCATATGCCTCGCTTTTGTAGCTCTATAACTAATTTATGCTATTTCACATGATTAAACTACTGTAGTAAAGTAAAAACAGCAAAAAACAATACGATATACACCTGACTGTCTCCTACTTCAAAGGAATCTCGGAGAATATCACGCCTTGGGGACACAGTCGTGATAATGTTCAATTTAATATAAAATATTACCTTTATTGCTCTAAACCATAGATTCTCAACCTTATTTTCCCCACCGCCCACTTTGAAAATATTTTTTTTTCTAGCGCCCCCCCCCCCCTATCTTACCTACTTTTTATTTTTCTTACCATTTGTCGTGTGTAGTGTAGTTGCTATTACTTCTTTTAACTTTAGGTACTTTAGTGATAGTGATTAGGGCATGGTCGTCACACTTGGGCCGCATAGGACATTGTGAGGTATCACTGCGGGCCGCACATTCTTGAATTACTTGGTTGACGATTTTTCGAAATTCCTAAAGGGGTTAAAATCCTAGTAGGTACTAACGAACTTAAAACTTATCATAAGTTTACGAGGCTCGAAGACTCGCTGCTTATCAGTTCCTATTCTGCGGCCTGACATAACTCACTTTGCTCGCAATATAACTACTCATGAAGTTAAAATGCAGCGAATTGAGCTTCAAACCAAGCGAGCGAAGCGAGCCAAATTTTTGTAAGTAAATACAATATGTGACACTTGATTTTTTTTTGCGGTTTTCAAAGAAAAGCTATCTTATCGGTTCATATTCCGTGGTTAGACTTTACTCACTTTACTCGCAATATACCTTACTTATGAAGTGAAATGCGAGCAAAGCGAGCCCAATTTTTTAACACAAATGCAACATTGTGACACTTGATTTTGTTTGCGGTGATCAAAAAAAAAACTCGCTGCTTATCGGTTCTTATTCTGTGGTTAGACTTTACTCACTTTACTCACAATATACCTTACCCATGAAGTTAAATGCGAGCGAAGCGAGCCGAATTTTTTAAGACAAATGCAACATTGTGATACTTGATTTTGTTTGCGGTGATCAAAGAAAAAAATCGCTGTTTATTGGTTCCTAGTCTGTGGTTAGACTTTACGCTCTTTACTCGCAATATACTTTACCTACTCATGAAGTTAAATGCGAGCGAAGCGAGCCGAATATTTTAAGACAAATGCAACATTTGTAACACTTGATTTTGTTTGCGGTGTTCAAAGGAAAAACTTATCGGTTCTTATTCTGTGGTTAGACTTAACTCACTTTATTCACAATATACCTTATTTATAAAGTTAAATGCGAGCGCAGCGAGCCAAATTTTTAAGACAAATGTAACATGCGACACTTGATTTTGTTTGCGGTGCTCATAGAAAGGCTCGCTGCTTGTCGGTTTCTATTCTGTGGTCAGACATAACTCACTTTGCTCGTATTATACCTACTCATGAAGCTAGATGCGAGAAAAGCGAGCTCCAAACCAAGCAAACAAAGCGACCTTCCCTATCTCGACGTTTGATAGTCAATTATAATTATTATAGTAGCAACGTAGGTAATATCATTCATCATCATCATTTCCTTGCCCTTTTCCAACTAGGTTGGGTCGGCACAACATTTTCTCTGACGTGGTAGCATCATTATCTATTTTATCTATCAAAATTGTTTGCTTGGCCGCGGGCTGCAGCAATACCGTCCGCGAGCCACACTTTGACGACCACTGGATTAGGGTGTTTTTTTTGCCTATTTTAGACTACATTATCGCCCCCTCTGCTTCATCTCAACGCCCCCCAATTTTCTCTGGGTCTTCTACTGCCCCCCTGAAAGTCTCAAACGCCCACAAGGGGGCGTTATCGCCCACGTTGAGAACCTATGCTCTAAACGGTGAAGGAAAACACCGTGAGAAAACCAGTTAGTTTTCCAATAGCGCCAATGGGCTTGCAACCTGTCACGTACGTAATGCTAACTTCTGAAAAATGTGGGCATGTCCCAAATATGTATTTGGACATACCTCTGACTGACTACCCTCTTAGACATCTTCAAAGGATCTTAGGATGCCTAAAAAGATAAAGAATGTCTACCGCGCCTTGGGGATACAGACGTGACCATGGACGTATATAAGGGGGGGGGGGGGGGGGGGCTTAGGGGGTCCGGTTAGCAAAGCTATAGCTCCCAAACTGGTCGTGACCATATTTAATTTATTTTTCTTTGTTGCAGATTGTATGGCTCAAAACGTTGCGCGCGCTGCAACACGCCCATCGGCGCGTCAGAGCTGGTGATGCGCGCGCGAGACCTCGTGTTCCACGTGCACTGCTTCTCTTGCGCGCTCTGCAGCACGCCGCTCAACAAGGGGGACACCTTCGGCATCAGAGATGCGGCTGTTTATTGCAGGTATCTACTCCTATCTAAGAACTAGGCAATAGCAGATGACCTGAAAATTATTTAGATGTATTTGCTCATTGGGTTCAGATAAATCTTTGGGTATACTAACTATTAGAATTGATGTTTTCCATCACCGTTTGAAGAAAATTTTGATAAAAATACATGTATTTTTTAGTTTATTTAGGGTTTATTCTTCTTATCTGCATAAATATAACTGCATAACTTTTCCTCAGGCTGCATTACGAAACTATGCCGGAGTACGGTCCTCACATGCCGCTGGCCGGACCACCACAGATGTGCCCCGGGCCCTACCCCGGCCCCCCACCCTCGCACTACCCCCCTTACCCGTCCCCCGAGTTCACGAGGGTCGACGCCGAAGTTCCTAAAGGCTCCTACTTCAACGGGGCCGCAGCACCTCCGCCCCGGCAGAAAGGCCGACCCAGAAAAAAGAAACCCAAAGACCAGGACATCATGACGGCAAATCTCGGTAAGTCGATGCTCCGCCGACGCGAAACCCCTTTATTCCACCTTTCGACACGAGATTCAGAATTACCATGTCGTCATTCTGCAGCGATGTGTGTTAAATTAAATCGGATGTTCTCGGCGACGCATGCCGCCATTTTGTACCATTTTAATATCTTACACCGACTCCGGTCACCTTCTTCGTTTCGCCGACAAAACGCTTACAATTTTATTAACACATTAAAGTCAAAACTGCACTTACCTTCGCCAGATAATCGGCAGCGACTTCCCGTGTGTTTTTAAAAACTTTTTTCGAGATACCGAAACCAGTCCGTTTATCTGGTCGCGCTGGCCCGATCGGCCGGCCGGCCCGCCTCGATGTGCCCTGACGAGAATTCCTTCTTAATTTTGAAATTAGAGCGTTGCGTGCGCGCCGAGGTGCGACGCGAAACGGAAAATCATTTGAAACATCTGACAATCGCATTTAAAAACCACAACTGGCAGACACGAACCCGCGTTATATCTGGGTAAACAATCTAAGATAATAAATCGTCTTTTTTGCGCTTATTATGTACTCGATGAAGCATCAATTATTGCGGAATACATATAAGTCTATTGTGCTCGGTGAACCGCATCGAAGAGATTCCAGGTTGAGTCAGAAAGTGGTGGCCTGTCATATAGCTGTGCATGGATAGAGCATAATATACGAACGCGTAGGTCACATGTTGCCCCCTGGCGGTTTCATCCACTTCACTATATCAACACCAACACGTACTAAACTCTTCCACGCGTGCCACTCTGCGACCTGCACGAACGCATCATTATTTTAAATCCATGTTGTATAAAAAAAAACTGCAATGTTTGATATTGAAAAAAAAAATATGTATAGTGACGTGAATTACGTGAAAAAAGATGTATTGAAACAAAAATTAAGTAATAAGTTAATTCAAAACTACAACGATAACCTTCCCTTGCTTGTGTAAATCATAAAATAACATGAGTTAATTATGATGATGTGAGTCTGAAACCAGCTATCACTTGCCTTTTCAGTTTAAAGTTTTATAACAACACAAAATAATTACAAAAGTGATTGATGCTCCACATAAAATTATGAATTCAGTCGGATAACGGAACAGAAATTACGTAAGATATCCATAATTAGTGCGAAACCGAGTTAAAGTACAAGATTTACGACCGCCTGTGTTATCGGAAGAAATATCTAAAAGTAACTTAGCTTGAAGTGCTAAACTTACTGTAATTCTTAAACCTTACAAACCTTACACTCACGTAAAAATATCGGCGATTTAGATACCGACGTGTTTGTGAGACGCTCATGCCTTGCCGCAACTCCCTCCTTACCCAGATGAAGATTCTCCGGATGAATCAAAACATTGTCGGTATCTAAATCGACGATATTTTTACGTGAGTATTTCCCGTGTGTTAAATAATGTCTAGTACAACTCACGAAAGTTTTGAAACTCAAATACCATTACTGAAATGTCGAACTTACTGTTTGTTTGTCGACAATTTCGCTTACAATTGTGTCTAATACATATTTCTCTCCAATCAAAGCCTATGACTTCATATTTATAGACTAAAAAAAGCTTTTAATACGATAAACATATTTTACTGAGTTACTTTGAACGAATTTTAGAAGAGACAGAAAACAATTATTTTAGATATATTTTTTGCTTATTGTCACCCTTATGATTGTAAAAACTACACTACCGGTTCCTAAATAGGCATGATGACTAATTTTCAAAATCTCTTCTATGATATTCAGAAGTATCTATTATGTCTAAAATATATCATATTTCTGTAGAAAATTAAGGTTTTTGTGCAATAAAAGTACATTTAAATTTAAATTTTCAAATTCACGCCAAAACGCTCGCCGGTGTCATGGCGTCTGTTTTTACGTCACGGATCGGTATATCAACCAGTGATGCCTACATAGTTACTATAGAAACAAAAGGATGTTTACCGAGACGAGACGCAATGACAGACGCCATGACACCGGCGAGCGTTTTGGCTATCATGGCGGATTGTTGTATTTTGTAGATTTATTTTAGCAAATAAATTAGTAATCTCGACATTAATAAGAGAATAAATACATTTTTCAAAATCTCTGAATCCTATTTCATTAGATCAGATAAATATTTTGGCAATACTTGATTACTGTCATCATGCCTATTCTATCTTTGGTTTTCTTACTGTGGTTAGATAATTTAATGTTTTTACTACAGAAGTAATGTCAAATATCTACAAACAATGATATTTTACCCTAGATATGTTACGTTCGTAGTCGACGTTCAAAATATGGTCGCAATCCCAAAAAAATTTCATAAATTATCTTTAATGTTCAGAACTGGACCTGTTACAGTTTTATTATAAGTATTGATTCCTTTTAATTTTTCTTTCACTTAAGTACTTTGTTTTAAGTGAAAATCTAATAATAAGGGATTTTTTAAAGAATTTAAATATAAGGACTTTGTCCTGCCTAAAGCTGTTACCATGGCGAAAAAACTTCCAATGACACTCATCACTTACATGTTGTCTTACCTTTTAAAAGTTATATCTTATTCTTTACCTAGTTTTTAAGATTTCGTACTCAAAGGAGGCCAACGGAAGCCTATAACGAAGCCTCCGTTGTCTGTCGGTCTGTCCGTCGATCTTTATCAGGGCCTTATCTTTTAAACGCCGTATATAGGTCGAGACATGAAATCTTTAATTTTAATTTTTATAGTGATAATCCACACTTAGTAATATTTCATTGTCAATGAATGTCAATGAAAAGTCTCCGGCTTGAGGATCGCTTGTATCAGTGCGGGTTCGGATCCCGTCGTAATCTAAAATTTTTATAAGACTTTACATTTTCATTGAGACATGAAATCAGCGTGAGTGGCCTCTTTGACAACAAGAAAATTCAAATTAAATAAAGTTGAAATTTAAAGGGGATTCCCTTACCAGAAACGGGTTTATTTCATTGGTTTTTAACGTGATAACGTCTGATAATTCGATGAACGCCGGCCGCACGCACGAAAAAGTGTCACGTTCCGCCTGAGCCGAGCGTGTAAGCGAGAGCGCGTAACAAGCGATACAGAGGTACGATCGTTCATCATTGTTTTCTTATGACGTTATCACGTAAAATTATAGTCCGTGAACCGACTTAACAGTCAACATTTTTTTTTTACTGAACTATTTTAGAAGTAAAAAAGTAAGTAAGTTCGTATGAGCAAGTGGCCAACTCTGGTGACGGAATTTTTAGGCCGCCTAAAGGCCTCCGTCATGGCTTAACTACTTAAAAGCCGGGACCGACATTTAACGTGCCCTCCGAAGCACGGAAGCGCTCAGCTAGTAATACCACTTGCGGTCACCCATCCCAAGAGTGACCGCGCACAACGCTGCTCAACTTCAACGTTTAATCAAGAACGTCCAAGCATTTTAGAAGTAGAAAGTGTATGTTATACGGTGGTATGAAACCCTTCGTGTGCGAGTCCGACTCGCACTTGGCAGGTTTTTTAGCAGATTTATGATGATCGGGATAACGGTTTGTTTATGTGTTGGCGCACAGCGACCTTAGCTCGCGATGTGAACTTTATAACTAATGTTGGGTATGACATGATTTTAGATTGACTTTTGTAAGAGTAGGTTCATTTTCCGATGAGCCAGTACCGTGAGCCGGTTCGTTTGAGCCGGTCATTTTCAATTGACTGTTCATTATTTTGGCGGACTACTCACTCATTCTCATATGACAATCTGTCCGGACAGTTCTGAATTCTTTCTTGTCATTGTCAAGCGAGGAGTGATTGAAGATTGAATGAAACTTGAGGAAAAAGTAACGTCATTTTCTGATTTTGTCATATTGTGTACGGTCACATAATATTTGAATTGAAGTGAGACATTTTTAGAAGTTGAGCCGATCACACAAAGTTGAATTTTGTACGGGACAAAAGAGCCGCGTCAGTCACGTCATACTCAACACTAATGTGAACTTTATAACGTGCTAAAGTAACCTAGATGCCGCCCGCCGACCATTGTTAGGTAAGATGAAATTATCTTGATTCTGATGACGGGCCATTGTTTTCAGGTTATAATATTTACATAAACATTTATGGGAATTATATTTTTACACGGCGATTATAACGGCATTTTGAAAATAACAATGTAACATAAAGTTTTAGGAATAATAGTAGAAAAGATTACTTTTTTGGATTTTGATAATTGTCAAAGTTACCTACATTATTAGCTCACTTGACAAAAATTATGAATGAAAGTCTATAGAAATGTTAGTAAGCTTAATAAAAGTGTATCTTTATGATTGGGTGTGTCACCCCACGGAATATGAAACTGAAACACGACACGAATCCCCGCTATATATCCATAAATCATCCCCATAGGGGCGGAACTACGAGTTTTCTTTATGGATTTGTAAGAGTATTCGTCTACGCAAGTCACCCTGTGGTTTCAAATTTAAATATATTTTTGGATCATCATTATTTCAATCATCTACGACATTTTTACCAAGACTCTTTCGTAAATCGTGGGTTTTATTTGGTAGTTATCCAAAACTACCTTTTACCTTTTGGGCTAATATCTAGTTATCGAACTAAATTTGGGCAGATTTGTAGTTTGCGAAGCGCTACAAGCTACAACTCAAATAGGCACTTTAGTGAACAAGTCCTTATTTAGTTTATGCAAATTCAAAAGGACTTGAATTTAATGCAAAGTTCAAGAATGTGGAGACTCGCAGATCTCTCCGTCTTTAACAAGTAGACGACATTTTAGACATGAAGCATTCGTACGAGTTTCTAGGAAAAAAAAAAACGTTTATCTACTAACCGAGAGGATAACTGCACAACCAATAAGAAATTAATGATTTCGCCACAGCCTTTTAATTTATTTTATTATTTTATAAATACATGGAGCATGTGCAAAATACCGGGGCGATGCGATCGGCGCTCGGCGGGCGCAGTCCGCGCCCGGACGCGTAGGACCCGAGCTACAAAAACGACTAGCCTTGTCCATCCGCCCGCACAATTGCATTTTTATTAATAAAACTGTGTGCGAATAAGGCACACAATTTGCCTAATAAGCGCTAGAGGCACCTGTCTTCGAGATTAAGCGATTAGTGGCGCGACAATGCGAGCGTAGAGTACGGACCAATAAATTATGCGACACTCTATTGGATATTCAGCATTGCTGCGTCCGCCGCCGCCGCTCCCGGTTTTGGTCGGGTCGGTTTTTGTCATTGCGGCCATTTTTGCGAGCGGTCCAGCTTTTTATCGGCCTGTCGGGTACGAGTTTGGTACCAGTTATACGAGCGTATCAATTATAAGGGAACGCGGTTGCGTAATGCAGTGAAAGGCGGCTAGAGGCGAGGCCTGTCCCACGCCTCTACGTGAGCAGCCGGCCAGGCCCTAACGTGGGCCCACAAATACAATTCTCAGGTACACGTACAACTATTACAGAATAGTCATGTGGGATGTAGGATGGGTGGGTGTCTGTGGGTGAAACAATAACACAATTTGCTTAGTCCTTTTTTGAGGAGACGGAATTACGCGAAATTTACCCAATTACAACCCATGTCCAATTTTAGACCATATCTTTAATTTTTTCTTGCTTAGCCAGGTTTACTTATACTTCCCTATTCAATTTTAAGCACACAGAAATGAATTTCGTCCTTATTTTCAAACAATGCAGCATTTATTTTACTATCGTTAAAAAATCGCATGCAACATTTTCCCAGGGAGGCGAATAGCACAGAACAACTATCAGATTGTGCGGGGTTATTTTGGTGTCACCCGAGTGGGCACGTAAATACGGTCGCGATATAACCGCGATATAATGTCGCACGTCAGAATAGGGCTGTCACGTAGTTAGTTGACGTGACGAGAAAACATGGACATTTGGATATGAGTTTTAAGTGGGCGGCAGATGTTTTTTTTTTCATAATTTAGTCTTATACACTAAGGTGTAATCAATCAAACATGATCGAAAAATTAATCCACAAGAAAAACGGTAAAACTAAGAGTATTTTGTTATGGCTACGTTGCTTTGTAGAACCTGTGAAGACATTAATATAAAGCAACGAAGTATAATGATTAAATCATTAAATTGAGTGAAGTTCCTCCAGGCTCGTTGCAAACATACCGATGCGAATGACGCTACAAATGTGTCGCTGCGCAAGTCGCGGCCAGCTACAACATTATTGCTAATAGCAATTTTTATAGTTCTATACAGCATAAGATGGTTTTTATGGCATTTATATTGTAGTTATAACAAGCTAGCGGTAATGATGGGTGTTTTAGAGTGTTTTAACGTCGATGTTATGGCTCACGGGTGGGCATTAATGTTATGTAATGAATTGAATCGTGTCGCGAATCCTTTCATTTTACATCGGTTAATTTGACATCTCAATTTGAAAACATCTGCCGCATATCGCTTTTATAATAACTATTATACTACTATGGATCGATATATGGGTAGAGGTAGACCAAAAAAAAAGATGGAGAGTGTGAATCACATATGTAAGAAAGAGATGAGAAGAAACTGAGATGGCGCGGGAAATGGAAGAAGAAGAACATGTTTTGCCAACCCCAAATAATGTGCAGAAAGATGATTATGTAAATAATTTGGTCTAGAATAGGACATAGAGTTACTAGCAGCGCCCTCGAGGCGTTGCTCCCTTAGTGAGCTTCCTGATGATATATGGTAATGATGATGGTGATGAAAAGTAGCCTATAACCTTCCTCAAGAGTTTAGCTATCAAATGCAAACATGTTTTTTCAAATCCGACTGGTAGTTCCTGAGATTAGCGCGTTCGTAAAGCGTAAAGGATAGTAAAGCTCTTTTTATTTTATTTATTTTAACCGCAGCTTTTACGACATCCGAGTACAATCTATTTCACAAAAAAGAAATAATGAAGTTTCACTATAAAATGTCTACTACGAGTATGTTGTTCGAAAACAACTGAAACCATGAAAAATTGAAACTTACTTATATGATATCGTAGATACGTATGTGTAACCAATATAATACAACTAGCGGACGCCCGCAGCTTCGCCCGCGTGGACTACAACTTTTTTATCACACGGGAAACATGCATTTTTTTCGGGGTAAAAAGTAGCCTATGTCACTCTCCAGCCCTCCAACTATCTCCACACAATAAATCACGTCAATCCGTCTCTCTGTTTTGAAGTGAAAGCAGGACAAACAAACAAACACACTTTCACAATTAATATGGGTATGGATTCAGTTATCCAAATAATACAGATATCAGAACATGCTTCTACAGATATTTTTCCTCAAGCACTAAAATCCTTGTATATAAAATGAAGAAAATAACGAAAGCTAAGCAATTTCATTAGCGAGATAGCATCATTTTGATTTCTTTCAATAAAATCTGTATATTTTACGAGACTCCACAGAAACAGAAGTAAAGACGACAGTTATTTACTACGATGATGATAAACACTACGGCTATATGGACGTACGGAACGGGAACGTCATATAGTTGAGTATTTTAGTAGTTGGAGATCCAGTTGATATGACGATATAGTCATATGGCCGATTCACTCCCACGCACTGTTTAATATGTTTATTAGGTTCGGTTTGTCTATTCCAGATTACTACTAGCTTTTATGTTATCACCGGGTGTTTGTTACATTTATTTATGTAAAGCAAACATTGTATTTTGTATTTCATTCAACGTTCATTCACGGATTTTGATGATAAAATAATCATATAGAACATCAATCACATTACACTTATATAAATGCGTTTGGAGGTTTGGATGTATGTATGTTTGTTCCTCTATAACTCGACAACTACTGAACCGATTTGGCTGAAATTCGTAATATACATAGATAATGACGTCCTTTCATCGTCATTTCAAATATAGGAACCCTATAAGCCTAATACAATTACCTAGTTACAGGTATGTCCTGGAAAGTACAGAAGCCTTAAATACCTTCTATAGAAGGCTGATATGAACGGCTGGTCTTAATCAAACGCGTTTTAAGAAATTTACATAGCAGTAGCACTTTCTGTTCCCATAGTTAATTACATTCCGAAAGAAAATCGTAACTTGTCAATCTTCCCTTAAATTTTGTGACGATGTGGCCATAAATTACGCACTAACGGGCGGACAAAAAAACCAACGCTTCCTATTTCAATAACGGGAGCGAAGTAAATTATAGGTCGTAATGAAGTTGTCGCATCTGCTTGCCTCGTCACGTGGTATCTCTTTTTTCCTTTTGTATTTAGTATTTTTCTACCAGCAGCATTCGGTTTCATTGCTGTACCGCCATAAATTTTGTATGGCCGCGTCTACGGCTCCTTCGTGATTTATTTCCCGCCAAAATATGTGTCGGGTATTTTTTTCGGTATCGGACGTTACGAGTAGCGTCCGACGATGGTACCGATAGGGTGCCAGCGCGTTCCCTCGCCGACGGTAGTTGGCTCGAGAGAACACTTTTTTCATTTTTTAAAACCAAAAAAATCAAGGGACACATTTTCGATTCCTTTTGGAATTTCCGATAAAAGATAGACACGAACGTTTTGTGAATGGACTGTTAAACCCGTTTCGAGGCTTTGCTTAACCTTTATTCCCACAAGTAATTTCAATAAATGAAAGCGAATATTTATTGGTATTTAAATATTTCAATAGTATTAAACGGTCGTTCACTGTTAATGGTTTATTGTTGATAAGTGTTTAAATGTGAAATATAATAAAATGGAACATAATTGTAATATTCATGCTCAATTACCTCGAACAAAACAATCGCATGAGTTAGATTTTATTTAACGGGTTACACGGAACTAACTTGCTTTATTTCAATTTCTTGTTCTATAGATTGATATTGTTTTATTAGATTAACATTTTAAGTACATTTTGATAATAATGTTTTATATTTTAACAATTTTCATGCTGAATTTCTTATTTGATCAATTTATATTCAATCACTGGTGCATTTTTTCTACAAGTGCAAAAAATATCCGTGACAAAATAGCATTATTTTGTATATTTTATTGTAAATTGCAACAACCGTTCATAGAAGGATTTTTAAGGATTGAATATTGAATACATTTTGATTCTTATAAAAATAAGGTTTTATGCATTGAGTAGATAAAGTAAGAACATAGTCTTACACCTGAATTTACACACAAGCAATTACTTACTGCTAAGTAATTTCTCAAGTAAGTCATTACTTGAGGATGGAATTCTTCATTATAAAATCTTATGCTATAGCCGAATAATGAATATATCAAAATCAAACGTAAAATGGTCGCGTTATCAATGCTCTAGTAAAGAAAATGGTGACTTTTACTCGGCGAAGCATTCTAACTTTGAACAGTTCTAACTTCAAGCAATTACTAAACTATAAAATAAAAATCATTACTAGAGTAATTACTTAAAAGTTATTACTAAAGTAATCAATTTTACGTGTTTATAAATACGGGTGCTAGTATTTCGATGATTAATAAAAATATTCTTCAGGAACTTAAATAAAATGATTTATTGGTATGTTGATAACAATTTAGGAATACACAACAAGAAGAAGCCTTGGTACATTTACTCAGGAATTAGGTACCTACTCTAGGAATCATATTATTATGATTTCTTATGTTATATGAGGTTTAACTGCAACAAGCCATGACGGAGGCCTTTAGGCGGCCTAAAAACTCCGTCACCAGAGTTGGCCACTTGCTCATACGAAAGAAGAAGAAGAACTGTTTTGTTACTGTGTTTTATACAAGTATAAAGTCATTGTCAAGGATATCGAAAGTAATATTATTACAGAGCAATAAAACGTGGTTCTAGTTAAATTGCTCTTACCCTATTATAAAACTAAAGATACTCGTAGTCCTGGCTGGCCTAAGCCAGGTTAAAACAACACAACATCGTTACTTTTGGTTTAACTGACTTAGTTTTAACATGGTTCAAACCAGGATTACCTTGAGTCCTAGATAATAATAAGGATGCTAATATTAATAAATACACGTGAAATGTGAATGTTGGTTGCCAAAATATAAGAAACACGTCGTGTAAGTTTACGGTATAGGTCGCCAAGAAACAGGAGTAGTATCATATAGTTTTTTAGACCATTCTACTTGATTCTAGTGGTTTAAAGTTTATTAGTAAAAGTTCGCAGAGGTTACTAATTAATTTATTTTTTGTATTTTTAGACAAATTGTGTGAATCATATTACAATTCAGCTAAAGCAATTCCTCTTTTTTTTCGTAAAATGTTAGCTAATTTGTACGCAATTCAATTCACAGCGACACGAAAAAAATACTTAATCATTTTTACAACATTTGACGAAATTAAAGAGGAATTGCTTTAGCTAAATTGTAATACGATTCACACTTTGAAACACATTGTGACTCACGGATAACGTCCTTTTTAGCTCCGTAGGTCGCGGCGGCCAGTGAGATCTAGCTGCCTGTTCATAACTTTAAATATCGCAACCTTATACTTTATTAATATAAACATTAACTGCCTTAAGTTTATATTTATTTTCATAAAGTATGGTCACACTACACATGTCAGTTGGTTAATGTGATATCCATGTTAGTTCATTTTGTTGCCGCCGCTATCGCGCGCAAGACATCTGTATCAGTGGCACACCGACCCTATGCCTTTATATCGTTGCCTTATTTATTACTCGAACGAAAACCTCTTTTGAATTAAGAAATTCAGATACGTTTTAATTTTTTACCGCTTTGAGAAGCGTTTAAACTAAACACTCATTCAAGACGCCTCTAATCTTATAATCTTGTTTAGAACAAACTTTTGTCAAATTAGACTATAAAAGCTTCGCTGAAAACAGTTATTCCATTATTTGAGTAGTTGTTTTGTAGTTTAAAATAACTCTCGCTTTCGTTTTTAATTACCGGACATGTAATACTTACTTCATTTGAAGACCTCTGTGGCGCAGTGGGCGCAGTTTCTATCGATATTGTTTATTACAAAAAAATAGTACCTACCTTTATCAGTCATGTGGTTCCTATAACTCCAGCTCTGCTTACTTTGGGGCTAGATGATGCTGTGAAACGTCCAGCATTATTTATTTATTTGTCCTTTAAACCTGAAGGCAGTGAGACCTTTGACCTTTGTGGAGACATTAAATAAACAAATGGAAAGGTGATTTTTACCAATGCTATTGTTATTTTTAATTTATTCCATGTAATAAAAACTCATTGGGACAAGACATTAATGTTGTGGATCGTAAATGTTTGTAGAGCCATAGGGTGCCTGTTTGCGTCTGTGGGTAGGTAGTGTTGAACTTTTTATCGATAAAATAATGTTTTTAAATAAAAATACAGACGTTAAAAAGAAAGTGAAAGTTATCAGACGTACCTTCTGTTTACCGATAAATAAACTTAATAATATATTTATTTAACTGATATGATAAAACGTTCTTAGAAATATTTATAGTTATAAAAGTTTATTCAACTCGGTTTTCACATTATGTCACAATAGAAAAAATAGTTAATCCCAGAAAAATGTCATAAATATCGTGTACCTAAGTACCTATATGCTATTTTTTTAGAAGTGCCTAATTCAAAAAAAATTAGATGAAAAAGTGCAACTAAGTAGTTAAAAACATTAACAAACTCAATTGTAGGGTAGGTACTTACCTAAATCTCTTATCTACATCGCATCATAATAAACATTTAATATTTGTCGTCATCTCGTGTCTACATGATATCTATCGACGCCATAATAACTTTACGTTTTTAAGTAGTAATAACATGTGAAATATGACCGCTGACTGAACGGTTCGCGCCGGCGCGGCCCAGCCTGAGTTAAGGCCACAGTAGCACCTCCCGCTGGCTTGTTATGCAACACAACACTAGTGCCGACAAAATTAATAATTTTACCTTTTTATACACATCGAGTATGTTGACAATCCGTGGAATCTTTTTATTACGTATCGACAAGCGGCCCGCTCTCACTTCACTACTAGACTCACAAAAAACAATACAATTAGTATTACGAATATTCTAGCTCCTGTAATCCTTTTGTAACATTAAAACTTTTTGTGACCCTAAAATATCTAAACTTTACCCTATCACTTATCATCGCCTATTGTAAAAGTAAAAAATAAATGTCGTTTCGTTTCTGTAGCCTTTCGTCGATGATCAAACTAACTTTCTGCGTCGTCATTGGGACGGCAAACCGCAAAAAACTCACCGGACGAAGCGTTATCGTGTAGGAAATCTCATTTTTTGCCGACGTTATACATGAATGGTGAGTACAATTTATGGGATCACAATGATCTTTTTATACTCCATCCAACTTTTTATGTACTTTTTTCTTGAACCTGCGCGTTATCTTTTACATTTTGTGTCTCAATCTATTAATAATGTCTTCTTTTAGCGGACGAGACGTTTTGTGATGCGATGTTATTTATCGATAGTGGGTGACGTGTCTGGCACATCTCTACATGACGTGCCGGTTCTATATGAGATTCCTTTTTGAAACAATTTCTATTTAAAAATATAAGAAAATTGATTACGATGTGCTCATCTGCTGCTTTTGTAGTTCGGTTTTTGTAAGTTCATTTCTGTTTGAGTGAGACGGTATCGCGCGAGCTCTGCACGATCGCCTGGAGCTAACTCTCGTCACGTTCATTTCGATTAGACGTATTTTTGTCTAGGATCATGTTCAGCTTGTATAAGAGGCGCGTTTCGATCGCATTACAAAATTCTATGCAATAATACTTACATAAACGCGTTTCTTTAAAATGTTGGATTATAGAGTAGTTAGAGTAGTTTTTTTATCAAAATGTTTTGCAAAAATACTGCAGTTTTTATTACGAAGAACAAAATTAGAATTGAGAGCACATACGATAATAGAACCACTCTAAGCGTCAATCTCTCGGGCAAATTAGCATCGCAAGCATTCTCTTAATTTCGAAAAGTAAACATTGTTTATGGCGCGGCTCGCTCAAAATCGCTGAGTATTTACGCGAATCGGGCGCACCGCCATAAATCTACGAGTAAAACGGTCCAACGGGCCTCTGCATAATTACCGCAGGACTAATTGTTCGCGGCCAAGCTTCGGAACGGACGAAAATTGTCGCGCAACTTACATGACCCATAAAAAGGAACAAAAACTGGTTCAATTGCGTGCTGGGCGAACCATACTGTACGCTTTTGTACCATCTTAGTTATTTTTTCACGGAGCTCTATAATTCTAGACTATGCTTAATATATGGAATTTTCAAAAGCATTGTGTATAATATCAAATTGACATTCAACTGTTTCATAGAAAGTTCGATGAATAGTTCCATTCCTACTATGGCCTATTGACTACTTTGGCTAATAAGTTGCTCATGGTCACTATAATTATAGACGGAAGTACGAATAATAGAAAATAATAGACACTGCTAAATACAAGTTAGACAACTGTAATGAATATTAACAACGTGACGCTATCTTTGTGCTATTTTGTATGTTGCTATTTTTTATTGAAATGAATAACTAATAAATAAATAAAAATTGTTGGACATTTCACACAGCGCCGTGTAACCCAAAATTAAGCAAAGCTTTGTACTATGCGAACCAGCACTGTTTCAGACTTCCGAAAATGCATCCGATTCTTTGATTTTCTTCGGAAAGTTGATGTTTTTTTTAGCGAAAAAACGTTCCGAATTTGGAATATATTCCGAGAAGGTCCGAACCGTACTGCAGATAACTGATCTGATAGAATAGGTACATAGATAGATATCTTGTAAATATGTACCTACCTACATTGTTTTGTTGTGACACTCAAAAAAAAATTGCACCACATATACGAAAAAATAAACTTAACCTAAATACAGCCAAATCGTCGGTATTTTATTTTTACCAAAACAAGTTTGATAAAATTAAATAAAATGTGTAACATTGATATTGATCTTCAACGATACTTAGCAGTCTGCTGGTTTCAAAAAAGTTTTTTTCTGCAAATTAACTTTATTTTAATTCTATTCGTTGTAGACGGTTCTTTATGAAAGAGAGATCGTCATTTTATAATGTACTAGCTGCTGCCCGCGGCTTCGCTCGTGTGGTACCCGGATAAAAAGTAGCCTATGTTACTCCCCAGCCCTCCAACTATCTCCATACAAAATCACGTCAATCCGTCGCTCTGTTTTGATTTGAAAGCAGGACAAATAAACAAATAAACATCCTTTCACATTTATAATATGGGTATGGATTTTCGGCAGCGTTCTTTGCGTAAAAATTTAAGAAAATATTACGAAAATCTTGAATCTATTCTTTACGAATTACTCTGATTGACTTTGTTAAAAAATGTGTTTGATTTCATAGCCAAAGTGATTTCAACAACATAGACCGGAATGTTTTGGTACGAGTATTTGTATTTTATAAAATGTAGCGACACTTTGTTTGAAAAAAATATTATGTTCCGAATGTGATCATTTACAAAGTGATTTCAACACACAGCTTTTTTGTAGTATTATTATTTGCTTTTTAAAAGAAGAACACTACTAACAAAGAATGGTGAAAGTATACTCATTCAAAATTATCGAATTATGAATTCCTTTCCATCCGTTTCTCTTCTTTTCCGAATAGTTATCAAATACTATGCAACATTTTTGAACAGTGAACACGAACCATGTAATTCCAACGTTGAAAAACTGTCATCTTCAAAAAATAGCTAGGTTATAAACCCTTTTACATCGCCACGGAAAACTTACGGACACGGAACATAACCGTGCGTGCAACGGACCATTCACCACATCTGTACCATTTATAGTAGGTACGTTGCTATTTTCGGCATGTAAACCCAGAATAGCTAGGGCATTTCTAAATGAATCGGCGCCGGCGTAGGGTCACGCTCATGTTGGAATGTGGAAATAATTTGCGTATCTCAAGGTTGTATTTACACGATGTATTTTGACCGCCTATCACACGCAAAAATACCGCAGTGCCTAAAAACCAAGTTATTCGACCAATGTGTCCTGCACATCTTAACTTATAGCGCCGAAACATGGACGCTCACTAAAGAAACTGTGCATACAAGTTTCACGAAGGGCCATGGAGCGCTCCATGTAAGGCATATCATAGACAGGATCAGAAACACCGAAATCCGGAGACAAACTGAGATCCAAGACGTTGGTACCCGGATCATGAGGCTAAAGGGGAGATGGGCGGGACATTTGGCGAGACGTGGTGACGGCAGGTGGAGGCTTTAACCGTATGGAATCTCAGGGAGAATAAACGGAGCGCTGGCAGACCACCTGCTACATGGGTAGACGACATTGTTATGACATTTTAGGTTCGCCAACAAAACCTGAATTTTGCTTTAATTTTGCTCTATTTGCCCCGAGCAGAGCTCGGTCGCCTAGATATTTTATTTATTAGATGCCCTAACCTAAACTTACTATAAAAAAACACGCTAGACCCCGGTACCCCACGAATCCAGGGCCTCAACCATTAGAGGTTCAAACCAATGCATCCTATCGAGATTAACATATTTGCAACTAGCTGCTGCCCGCGGCTTCGCTCGCGTGGTACCCGGATAAAAAGTAGCCTATGTTACTCTCCAGCCCTCCAACTATCTCCACACAAAAAATCACGTCAATCCGTTGCTCTGTTTTGACGTGAAAGCAGGACAAATAAACACACTTTCACATTTATAATATGGGTACGGATTTTGAGAGCCGAATCTGCCGCCGCTCCTGGACTGATGTAAATAAATTAGTAATTAAAACAATGCAGTTATTTTATTTGTACTAAGTTATATCATATTGCAAAGTGTGCTATCAAATGGAACCGATACCAGGCATATTAATTTATATTAAAACGATAATTATTGTCGACCTGACTAATAAATTATTGGTTAGCTAACGAACGTTTACAACTATTCCCGTGTATTCGATAATTTTAATTAGAATTATTAATCACTGGAATTGCAGATTATTTAAAAAAATATTTTAGATGAAATATTTTAAAATTAATATAATTCCTATTTTTATATTCCTATTTTTAACCGACTTCAAAAAAAAGGAGGTTCTCAAGTCGTTGGAATCTTTTTTTATTTAAAAAAATAAATGTATTCCATAAAATACTACTACAACGTATAACCAGATGAACTATTTACAGAGATGTTTCACGCTATCTACAGATATCTTAACTAATCCAGATCTTTGGAACTCCGGCAGTCTGCAATGTAACGAATGTGACTAATGCTGATTCGTTGAGTCTCGGGTATATAATAAAAATGACTTTTAAAAGTGAGTAGGTAGGTACCTACTTTTAGTTCATTTTATAATACAATAGAAACTTCCAAATACCTAGCAAAGTGTTTTGAGGCCATTCTAAATATTTTGAGGTACAATATAAATATACTAGTAGTTCGCCCCGAACTGAGATCTCGCGCACCATAGATGGCTTACATTTGGACTTTCTTCTGACTACCCCTATAATTTCAAGTGCTACTACTGCCGAGTATGCCTATTGCGCTAGCTCTTCATGGTAAAAAATACTTGCATGCATGCAATACATAATGTCGTGTCTAATTTTTCATTTACTTCATATTTTTTATGAATTCTCGTCGTATTTCTAAAAGTATACGTCCTAGAATAAAAATAATAACTATTTTGGAATGTACAAATAAAGACCTTTCATTTGACACCCCGCTCAATATATTTGTTTACTTAACTTTTTTTACCCCAATTATTTTCATTCTTTATCAAAATTTTTTTTTATCACGAAAATAAATCAAGTAGCATCTAAAATCATTTCAAACCAAACCGCAACGATGCCACTCTCTTTTTAAGACCGACCAGTCAATGAGCTACGAAGACATCGAAACTCTATGAAACGGGAGCTCTTGCAGCTCTGGTTTCGTAGTTTTTGTTCTTTGGTCGTATTTCAAAAACTATATATCCTAGATTAAAAATAAAAACCATTTTGGAATGTACAAAATAAGCCCTTTCGTTTGACACCCCACTCAATATATTTGTGTAACTTTAAAAAAAAATTACCCCCTTGGGAACCTAATATCTTCACAACCCCTTCATCGATTAAGCTCATATGCTCCACCGTAAATTTCCTTACTACAACCTATTGACCTACCAAGTTTCATGCAGATTGGATGAACGGTTCGACAGTTATGCGCGAACAACAATTCGTGAAACATACATACAAACATACAAACATACAAACATACAAACATACAAAGCAAAATCGCCCAACTTACCACTAAGATCTTCGCTCGCTTCGCTCGCTCGATCGATAAATAATAAATAACATCCAAAACCAACAATCATTACGTTGTTCGAAACCACAATACGAGTAGGATCCAGTGGTCTCGAACCTACCGATTTTTCAGTATTTCTACCGATATTGGATCTGTTCTACCGAAATACCGAAACGTGATGATTTTCTCATGATTTCCAAGAATACTTGAAAAGGATCCTATTTTTTACAGAATTTACAGATTTTTTTATAGTTTTAAGTTAGCAACCTTCGGGGAAACCCTCAAAAGTCATTCATTAGTATGTTTATCGATATATTTCGGATGTAGACATCATCAAAACATCGAATTGTAAGACAAAAGGGTAAGTACCTGTACAACTCGATGTTTTATAGGATTTCCGAACAATGTCTATAAAAAACAAGTTTCAATTTTTTCATTGATTTTAATAACTTCGAATAAAAAGTTTGTCCGAGTAAAAATTGAGAAAAGATTGGGGAAAAAAAATTCAAGCTGGCTGCAAGAAATTTTCATTGCAAGCCGTAGGTAAAGTAGGTACTAGGTACTAATTATACCTATTGTAAGAGTTGTACTAAGGATACTAACATTAGATCAGGGAAAGACGCTTTAGAAACGTAATTTTTCACAAGCACAATCTGTTTTATCGAAGAAAATACAATTTTTTTTTTCATCTACCGATTTTGGATCCAAATATACCGAATTTTGCGGGCAACTCTACCGATTTCACTCATTTTCGTTCGAGAACACTGGTAGGATCACTTATGTTGCGGGTATTAGAATCTACTAGTGCCACGGCATTCCTATCTTTATAGCTCCTGGAATAAGAAATATTTTCACTTGAACAGTTTTCTCAAGACCTTACTTTCAAGCTTTCAGTTCTTGAAAGAGGTCTACTTATATTCATCTTATATTTACTTTTATTATATTTAACTCAATCTGCGAAAGTGCCATGCGATTGTTTGCGACTTTTTTGTTGAAAATATTATTCTTGTATTTATTTTATGTGACATAAATGTAGTACTTAACCAAGACCATTTCACACGGAAGGTATATATTCTATATCATTTTTTATTCACTTACTTCAATAAATAACCTTTTCACCACAAATAGTACAAATCATATCTAATTTCACGTGATGGTGCTGAATAAATCGACCATTACATATTTTTATTGAACACTAGCATAACAAATTCAATTTGTTTTCAATTGAAATAGTGTATATTGCTGGCTTCAGACTATATTCCAACCGTGCATTTTGGTTAATGAACTATTAAATGTACCAAGGATTATTTAAATTGATCAACCAGCATCGAGTCATAGGAAATTGAGAAGATCGCAAACTTTTTTCATCTGCTGACGTCTGCGCAAACGGGCCACCGACTACAGCCACAAAACGCCAGCGACGGCGACTTTTCATATACTTTGTAGCTGTAGCGTGTGGCCGCCACCGGCTACACGTGTGCGGCGCGTCTATACAAAATATATGAAAACTACAGGAAATAGGTCGGTAGCGGCGTTTTGTGGCGGCGTTTTGTGGCTCGTATGCGGCCACGCTTACTGTAGTTGTGGCGTTTGTGCAAGTACCGGCACAGTAATTGAATTGTACTACAATAGTCGGAACTTTCACGTACTCCACAATCTGGCACACTGTTGCCAAACTCAGAACCATCATTAGTCTGGAGTCAGATTTTTTTTTTAAATATGCCGATTAAATGACTAACGTTTACAACTTTTCCATTAAACATGTCTGTAAAAATCCTTAGCAGCGTGCCTGTTCTCTAACCAGATCTGAACCCCGAGTATCTGGAGATGGGTTTCCGCGGCGGAGGGCTGGGCTCCACGTCGCGCACCAAGCGGATGAGGACCAGCTTCAAGCACCACCAGCTTCGCACAATGAAGTCCTACTTCGCAATCAACCACAACCCCGACGCTAAGGATCTCAAGCAGCTCAGCCAAAAAACTGGACTGCCGAAACGAGTTCTTCAGGTAATATGAATTTCTTATCTCGCGAAAGTGGCTCGAGACTGTGTACTTAAGAATTAACTCACGAATTTCTTGTAGTATATTGATGATGATATACTTGATGATATATTTATTCGTATTCACCTGTTGCGAGTTTAGTATTTTATCATTGTCACCTACATGTCAACGAAGCTGGCAACAGGTTTATCAACCATTTTAGTCGTCAGAGATATCAAAATTAAATGCATTATAAATAAAAGGGCTATTTTGTATTGTGAATTTTTTCTTAGTTACTACACAGTTTTTCTCCACTTTGATGAACGGCTTTGTTTAGATATTTTATAGTTTGACACCTAGTTATTGGTTTACAGATTCTTATACTAATAGAAAAACAAATCATTGCGTGTAATAAGCAAAAAAGTGAGTCTCATTAAAAAAACACAACGTATCCAAAATCATTGAGGGTTTTGATAAAATTTAATGTAGTAAAATTGCTATGCTTCCGTGCCGCTGTCTAATCAATGTTTAATATACTTTACATTTTAAAAGAAAAGTCAAACAGAAACCGCTATTGCACAGTATCAGGTTACTTCTGCCAATTCATATTCAAATTACATCCCAAAGACAAGTGGAATCGTTACATTTAAGATCAAGGAGATACAAAACCATTTAACCGCGATATGGATATGGTTTTAGCATGGAATACTAAGAAACATCATGGGTTCCTGCTGTTTTATGAAACCCATTATAGAAGCAAATTCAACTTCGACTTAGACGGCAAATTACCTTGTTAGCCCTTTTAATATATAAACAACTTTCCAATATTGAATAGATTTGATAATATCATTTATTCATACCCATTGATGTCCTTGAACCATTATAGAAAATACAACTTAAAAAATCTTAATAATCAAAAATGAAAATGATTTACCTGTAGTAAGCTTGTAACTGTTTCTAAGACTGCCTAGAAAAACGCCAAACGCCGTACAAAACTCTATATATGGAGCAGGTCTGTTTTTGAGATTTACAGCACGAATTGTACTGAGTCATTCGTAAACCAACTCAAGTGTGTCAAACGCATAAAATAAGTCCGAACAAACCGGTAGTTGGAAGCTAATGCGAATTTAATGTCGTCGATATCGCCTCGCCTTGTATCGATATGAACGCATTGCGAATGTATTTTTAATTTGTATGTGACTACTGCTCTTTGTTTTTTGACGTGTGTCAAGGTTCCCTTCGCAGGATGAAACTGGTTAATATTCCAGAAGGTATTTTCTACTGGTTCACAGGACGCCGACAATTTTGGTCTTGTGCACAAAATAGCTTTAAAGGTAAGCTTTCCAAAGGTTTCGCTTCTACTGTCGCAACGTCACGGATTATTGTCAGTTTTTAAAGTATTCTATGTATATTTTTTTATATTTATATACGAGTAAACACATCCTCTTCTCAGTCTTTTCAGGCTGCTACGCCGAAGGCTGCGGATACGAACCCCAGCTATGAACAGGTTTTTTTTTATTTTCGTTTTGATAATTTTTTTGTTCCTTTTTTGGGTAAATCTTTTGTTATTGTATTATTTTTGTTTTTGTAGAGAAATAATGTCTCATTTCTGTGAAAATTCGTTTTCCCTATTTGCGCCCGAGTAGAGCAGTAGAGCTCGGTCGTCCAGGTACTTGAAGATTCTCTTTGTACATATAGAATACAGAGTGAATGCTTATGTTATTGTTCTATTTTATAGTTAATGTCGTAAGTCACGGAATGTCTCAGTACCTAAAATGTGTTAGCATTATTAATGACACCTTACTCAGCAGAATCGGTTATCATAATGATGCTGCAGATTTTCAAACTTCGAACCATAATTGTTTTGGACCAAATTGAGAAGATGTCAAAAAACAGGGATATTTTGCCCAAATGCCGCCATACAATGTCAACAGGTCCCTCGATAAATGTTTCAAAGAATTCGCGTGTTGGTGGCACAAATTGCTACTTCGCCGCATCGTAATTATGTACCAGTATGTTATTATACGCCGAAACTGGACGTCCGAGATCAGAGGCTGAGAGAAATCCCGGTCAGAGTGTGTACGCTGTGCAGTTGTGCATCTTTGCATTACATTGTTCCATTTTGTTTAACCCTTCTTCTTCTTATAGGGCCTCTCCAGTTATTGAAGGTCGGCGGTCATCCTCTTAAACTCTTCCTTGTTTTGGGCTATTTTTAATAGGTCTTCAGCCTTTTTTATGCCTGTCCACTGCCTTATATTTCGTTTGACCCTACCTCAGCTCTATTCACATCACTGAGTGATGCGACGATAGTGGTACAAGTTACGCCTCATTCTACATCATAAGCTACATCACCAGAACCTTTACTATTGTTAATTCAACTTCGTATTAAGGGATCTTATGAATGAAAGGAATAACTTTAATTAAAACGAAAAGGTTGAGCTTTTTGATTTCTTGCTGTTCCTGCTGGTTTACTCTGTTCAGTCAGAGATTCCTCTGTTATTATATTACTCCGGCAACCAGTAGATAGTGTGACATTATGACAAAATACATTACCTATCTAGACACGAATTTCTCCTTCAATTTTATATTATCATGGTTCACTGCTTTTTGGATTAAAATATCAATCGGTAATTTTATTGGATCCTAAGATCCCCAAAAATTCGGTCACTACGGCCAGTAACTAAAACGATCTTACGTATTTATGAAACGCTCGTCCTATTTGATGGATCGTTAAGTAAGTAAGTTCGTATGAGCAAGTGGCCAACTCTGATGACGGAGTTTTTAAGCTGCCTAAAGGCCTAGATGGATCGTTGAAAATAAGCGACGCTCTGCGTGGTCATAAACAAATAGGTGACCGCCAGTCTTCCGTGATTTAGACTTTAAGAGCCTGTCCAGATGGAGGCGTTTTACGCGCGTAAACTATTGCCATCCTTATTTTTGACTGTTTAACAAAAGAGGATGGCAATAGTTTACGCGCGTGAAACGCCCTAGTTCTGGACAGGCTCTTAGAGGGCACTGTCAAGCAAGCTAAAAACTCCGTCACCAAAGTTGGCCGCTGACTCATACGAACTTACTTGTTTGTAAATAATTGCACTATGTCGCACTCGGACCGTTGCGTGATTCAACAACTGCAGCACCTAAACTACAGCTAAGATACTGATGTTGGTACTAATGGGAACTGTTGTTTCACGGGCATTACGTAAACTGAAGAATTTAACTATCAATATTTCGTGAAAATTCTGTAAGTGGTAGTACTTCTGTTCTGTTCTTCTGTATGAAAAAAAAATAATTTTATTCTTACTCCTTTTTTGAAGTCGTTTTTTTTTGTTTTTTTTTGTTTTACATAGAAAGTACAAGGATACAATTTGAAACCTTAATAGGTTTGTCTAGGTACCTACTCACATTCGTCTTCATTCAAATCATCGGAAAACATCTATAATTTGTACTTGTTCACGGCAGAATCAATACTTTTTGATTTTCATTTGTCTGCACCTTACATCCCGTCCAGATACCCTCGCGCGTTACCTCACACGCGCGTAAAACGCTTGCAATGAGCGGGACTCTCGACTCGCGCGTTTTACGCGCGTGCGCCGCGCGAGTCGAGATACTCCGGCGCCATTGCTGCGTCCAGTACTACGCGCGTGTCCGTGGAAAGTGGACGTATTCGGTCAAGTCAAATCTTCTTTGATAATTTCTAGTAAATCATCAAACGATGCTACTGACATCCGAAAGTAGTTGAAAAACTTTTCACTATATTCTCTGAGTTTTGGGTATAAAGTTATAAACATACTATGCGTCATTCTGTCACATAGAATGGGATGCACGTTAAATCGTCGACTTTCTCTTCGTTTACGACGTCTCCATCGACGGGATGCAAGCCACAACACAACCGCTTTATCCGAGTCCATGTTTATAACTGGCCTAAAGCCGTCTCATCACATGCGCGCGTGAAACGCGAGTGATTTCGCCGCATCTGGACGCAATCCAAATCAAAACGCGCGAGTGGACACGCGCGCAAATCGCGCTTTCTGGACAGGCTCTTAGAGCCTGTCCAGATGGAGGCGTTTTACGCGCGTAAACTATTGCCATCCTTATTTTTGACTGTTTAACAAAAGAGGATGGCAATAGTTTACGCGCGTGAAACGCCCTCGTTCTGGACAGGCTCTTTGGTGTTTATAACTAAGTTTGTAATCTACTTTTATTCTTGTCAAATAAAATAAAAAAAATCGCGTTTACATTGCGCATACGGTATGGTATCATATGCTGCACAGAATAAAACGTTTTAGTTTAAAAGAGAGTAATAAATCTATTTTTGAAAAACTGCGTTACGAAAAGAAACGTCTAGTTATAAGAAACATAATGGTGATATGAATTTTATTCAGATCATGTTTCAATATTGATAGCCACACAAATCTTTGAACCAGCGCTAATTAGAAAACAGATTTAAAATTATAGAATTTGAGCACTGTCAGTATGCAGAAGTTGTCTTTAACTTTTATATTCAATTTTGCCTTCTCTGTAGTTTAAATAAAGTGTACTGTAAAACTGTAATTTACTTAGCTAGCTATGTTTATGAACTGCTGCCCGCGGCTTCGCTCGCGTACCCAGATAAAAAGTAGCCGATGTTACTCTCCAGCCTCCAACTATCTCCACACAAAAAATCACGTCAATCCGTCGGTCGCTCTGTTTTGACGTGAAAGCAGGACAAATAAACAAACAAATAAACACACTTTCACATTTATAATGGGTACGGAGTTTGCCTTCTCTGTAGTTTAAGTAAAGTGTGCTGTAAAACTGTAATTTACTTAGCTCGCTATGTTCATGAACTATTGATTGTTCGTATTGAGCCTCATTCATTCGGACTTGTGTGGGACAAATGCATGCGGCGGTGGTGCACAGAACTCGGCCCTGACTTTTACCAGCGTACTAAGTGCTAATGCACACTTCGGCACATCTCTCGCATTTAGAACTTCGTATTGAAGTTAATTTGTTTACCCGAGGCGGTTCTTTAATATAGAGCTTCGGCTAGTACAAAGGGACTGTATTGCGCGTATGAACTACCTGTTTTGTTAGAGCGCTTTCGTAAGCCGTATTGTAATAAAGCAAAGGTACCTCAGTAAGTAAACAGTTCATGCGCGATCAGTCCTAAACTCAGCGGAATCCCGACCGAATCGATAAGCTCGTCTCTCCAAAATCGCGATAGGCATGCAATGTAATCGGGAGGCTCCCGATTTAAAGCCGAGCCTACCCGACTTTCGCCGAAAACGAGATACCGTCGGAGGAACCCCGGACCAATTATAAGAAGGACTCCTTCCCTCCGTCCTCCGAATATTGATCGAGATTTTTTACAACACAAACTCCAGGCTAAGTCGCCATTTTGTTTTTTACAGATAACTTTTTCTTTTGCCCTCGTGTACCCTCGATTGTATATTTGTGCAGAAATAATATAACCAATGTGGTTGTTTTAGACGCGTTGTAATTTAGGATGACTAAGCTTAATCAGATAATTTCTGGAGACTCCTTGTAAAATCAGAATTTGAGTTATCTAGTAGAGTATTCTAAACATTAGAGTTAAAACAAAAACATACGAAAGTAGAGTAGATAAACATAAAGCAAAAGTTTTCAATTTTTGAAATCACTTTTAGACAATCATCGAATAAAAAATATATTTTATACCTACTAGGGAATAGCCGCTAGCTTGCACAAAATACATAGGTATTTTTGGTTTCACATAAACCGTTAGATATGCCTTCCTCAATTGCACTGCAGCCATCAAAGGAGTTATAGCTACCAATCAAAAACATAAAACACGAATAGCCAGTGTGTTGAGTAACGCAATTCGATTTTCAAACGGTTTAAAAAGGCGAGTGTTTTTCAGTTAACGTGCACTTAATAATGCTGCGTGGAGGCTGAAATGTCAAGATTTATGTCTCTCACCTCTTGAGTTATTTACATGACTAATTGCTTTTGAAGTCGAAAATTGAACCTTAATACGTTAGAGTTAAGGGTTGGTTGCAATTAGCGTTTTGAAGAAGTAGGAAACCTCAAAGGCTCAGTGTGAATGGAAGGCGAGGGGCATTTGCGGTTGTATTCGCAGGCCCTGCCACACGACGCCGACGCCTCAAAGGCTGGCTGCTAAAAGGAACACCTGTGTGGAGCTGGGGCCTTCCAGCTATTCTAACTCAAGTTTTATACCTTCCTTTGAGCCTGATTTTATACACGAAATAATTAGAGATGTCACTAACTCACTTCCTAATGTCTACTTATGGATTGAATAGTTTTTTTTTAGTTATTTTAAAACAGAAATTTTAGCAAAATTAACATTGACGGTGAATTTAGTAGTAGGTGCTTTGATATCAAAATCTTTGTATACCTACATAAATTAGCAAAAAAACATCCTTAATTTTAATTAGTTCCCGAAACAGTGATTAGTTTCCAATTGTAATTGCCAAAATTAAAAACAAATCCCCTAAAACAGGTGCATGCCTCGCTGGTGATTGCGCGGGCGCCGCGCGTTGATATATAGACGCACGCTGTCACCCGTACCCAGCGCGGGCACATTTAGAACAAACCGTGCCATATTTCTCTCCTTGCGTCCGCAATTACGTGATTTGTCACTCGATGCCTTTTTTTTTCTTCCACAACCATCTTGAAAAACGACTCCGGTTCAAGTAGCGCCGTAATTAGTCGGCTGAAAAAGTGCCTTTCCCTGTTCTCGTTTATTGTGCGATCAATCGTGTATTGCTACCGGATTTTTCAATTTTATCGACACTGTTTAATTAATTGATCGTTTTAAATCAAATATTTACGTGAATGTTTTAACTAAGCTCTTAATTTGTGATGATTAAACAACCAAAAGGTTTTAACAGAAAATGTTTTATTTTTGTCAGCGTTTTCACGGTATGGTTACAAATGTTGTAAAGATTCATCTTAACGGCACACAAATCCTGCCGACGAGCAAGATGCCGCGCCAACCCCCACAATTAGTATCGGTCGGTCACACCTCGACATTTGGCCAGATATAATTTGACTTTCTAAGTACATTTTGTGACAATAATATACTGGTAGTTTTGTAGGAATTTGGACTTTGTGTTGGTGCGGTGAAGACCGAGGCTTGTGCTTCGCGGCGTAAGACGATCACAATCAAACGCTCTAGTAATTAGTACGGCGCAACGTTTTGAGACGCTCGGTTGGGCAGATAATTTCCGCTGCACGTTCAAAAGGCGACCATTTGTCACTTGGTCGCGCGAACTCGTAGCGAGCGGACATCCCGACTCTCCCTCCTAATTTATTCGTTTATTATTTATTTAAGGAATACGGGACTATTAATCACATCTCAGTCTACAGTTTTTATTTACACATAAGAGGAATGTTTGAACTGCTTTGATCGTGTTTGTTTGAAATTTATTAGGGTCTCTTTAGCTGGGGTTCTTCATGCTTAGTTACCGTACGGTTTTTGTATGAAAATTTTCGGTTCGGTAATATTTACGTGTTTTATACTTCCTGTAATTAATAAATGGGACATAATCTTTGTAATCTAAACGCGGTTTCAGTTTTCTTGAGTTTTATTTGTGAGGTAGGTAAGTAATTATGTTAACTTCAACGTTTATAATGTTCCAGAAAGTCTACAAATAATAAATATTTGCGTGTCTGTCACAACTAACATAAAATTAAACTGCAAGTTGCCTAATCAGGTGACTAAATTCATGCAAAGATAATAAAACAAGAATTTTATCAACGTAATTCAAGTCTTATGTCTTATGTTGCCATAATTCAGCAATATCATTATGAAAATGTGGTGTAGGTACCGAGGAACATTATCAATACTACTCGTACAAGCAATTATTTTATAAATCGTCTAATTAAGGAGGGATCCAAACCGGTGTGGCAGTGCTCAAGTCGAGCCTTCGTTTGCTTTTATGAATTATAGCAATAGGCATGAATCCTAATTTTCAAAATCTCTTCTATGACATTCAGAAGTATCTATTATGTCTAAAATATATCATATTTCTGTAGAAAATTAAGGTTTTTGTGCAATAAAAGTACATTTAAATTTAAATTTTCAAATTCACGCCAAAACGCTCGCCGGTGTCATGGCGTCTGTTTTTACGTCACGGATCGGTATATCAACCAGTGATGCCTACATAGTTACTATAGAAACAAAAGGATGTTTACCGAGACGAGACACAATGACAGACGCCATGACACCGGCGAGCGTTTTGGCTATCATGGCGGATTGTTGTATTTTGTAGATTTATTTTAGCAAATAAATTAGTAATCTCGACATTAATAAGAGAATAAATACATTTTTCAAAATCTTTGAATCCTATTTCATTAGATCAGATAAATATTTTGGCGATACTTGATTACTGTCATCATGCCTATTATTGCTTTGCTGTACATGCCGTCATCTATGATTACAAAATAATAGATTAGAGAAAAATGATGAAAAAGGAACTATTCAGGCAAAGTAACGTGAAAATAATTTTATACTAATATTATATTGAAGAAAAGTTTGTAAGTTTAGTGTAAGAGAGAACATCTCAAATCAAAACAATAAGAACGATGACAATTTTTTTTTGTCCTTCACGTAGATGATTAAAATATATTGGACATGTATTTTTCTTTTTTTACGTACCTAATCAAAAGATTACGTCGATAGATTGAATTAAATTGTGGCTTGACATCAATTATTTAGATTTTAATACTAAATTGTGACGGAGCGAGCCACCACTTCAACTTTAATACGTTTTAAATAAGTCATTTTTTGTTTTTAAAGGACTAAATATATTTTTTTTTAACCAGGCATCATCCCTATTCAACCAATTTCCAAATCCTACATTATCCCTGAGTGACATAGTATACACGTCAGCGAAGCGGTAGGTCGCTATACATATAGTAACACAAAGACTAACAGCCAGTTTCAATATTCTATTAGTGGTTTTGCGTGGTAAGGTTTTTGTCATTTTTAGTAGGTATACAAGAAATGCACCATAACCATAGAAAGCAAAACCACTTATAGAAATTGAAACTGGCCGTAATTGTAACTCGGCTAGCATGATTTGTGCGTGCGCAATTACGTATGACGGTGTTAGGGACCAAATGGAAGGGCATCATTCGGTAGTGCAGTGACTGATTCCCGCTCATTTGTTCTATCCGGGTGCGCCGGCCAATTTGCCCGCGTCGCGTCGCTCTATATTAGAGGCTTATTAGTATAATGAGCTATGAAGTCAATTGAAACATTATAATATTAGGTCCTGTCTAGCAAATTGTAGTGCACGCCAGAGCTAAGTGTTTACCACTTTTCAACTGTTTGCTATAAAGTTGTACTGGTTTCGTACCACGCAAACACGCGATTTGTAATGCAAAGTGGCATTGAGAAATTAGATAAATATTCAAGAGATAAATACTGTGTAAGACCTGTAGACCGCCTTGTAATTTTGTTTTGGTATTGCCGATTCAATTGTTACACAAATATCGGTTTTAGTTCGCAATGTTCGATTGCATTGATTATGTTCCTTTAAAACATTGTGACAATTGCATAGCGTTTTAGTCTACTATTCGTTCGACTTTCTTTGCCCTGCTTCTGTCACGTGCATATTATGCATGATATGCATTGCATATCAATCGAACGTGTTCAAAGATCTATTCAGGCTTGTGCAGAATGCTGTGCAGAAGGCTTCTGAAAACGGAGCACACTCATAAACACCACCTATCTTTCTGGTTCATCTGTTTGGGTAGATCATACTATCTGAAGACAATAATACATTGGAACTAACAAGTCTATTAAATTGGTGACATAAATAAACGTTCAGGAACGTTTAGTCAATGTCTGCGGCCGGCTACCGGGGGCAGATCGTATCGCTATGAGTAATGAAAATGGACCATAGTTTGGGTAAAAAATGTAATCTCTGTTATGAAAAATATTTGTGAAGAAATTACTGTTCAACGGAATAAATTCAAAGACGGCTTTGTTTTTTTTGCATGCGGTATACAATTGAATTTTAATAAATGCACTCGGACAAGTCTGAGTTTTAAATTCAGTACAGTAAATGTGTAAATTCTCTAACTCTGCAACCCATTGCTCATTTTAAAATCAAAATACAACATGTAAAACAAGATAAAATATTAAAATAAGGATACAGAGACGATTCAATTTTATTCAATACCGAAATTAATAAATTATAACGTAGAAACTCCACTGAAAAATTACTCGCCTGTATGTTTACATCTTCTTTTATATGTCACTGACGGCTCCAAAGCAAATTGAGACGTAAATTATGATCGTGAAAAGTTATTCTCGAACTGAGTGCTGTTGAATGTGACATTATAACAAATGGTTTGTCCCAATGGCAACGGTCTGGTGGTAAGAATAGCTTGGTTTTGATTCAAATTATGAGCCAAAAGCGATCAAGAAAGATAATTATGATTAACTCACTAACCGACCGTATTGCGATAAAACACATTGATTTTGAATTCTTTATTTCTTTATCTCAGACAAACTAACGTTTATACAATTTATAAAAAAACTTGGAAAACTTATGATTTTTCTGGTTTAATTTGGTCCATAATCTATTAACAGCCTAGGGCTGCCAGATTTATTCACAATATCCTCAATGATTGCATTTAATCTTAATCTTAATTATTAAATCTGATAAATCTTTTTGGTAACATGAAAATAATGGATTTTTTTATTGTAATTGAAAGAATATAGTTTTAAGGAAAATTCAATATTAGTATAAACAAAACCACTCGTTTATCCGATATCATTGATCTTTCGGCGGATCATACGCTGAAGGTCAAATACGCATTAAGTCAAAACCTAGGTAATACTACGTAGGTAATACCGTAATCCTCTTGTCATTGTGAGCATTTGATCTAATGCATATTTGACCTTCTGCGTATGATCCCTTTCGGCCAATAAGCCTATGAGGGATTGTGTTACAGACCTATGGTTAATAGGACTATAATTACTTAATGTACCTATGTGTATGTAGTATGTTCGTATGAGCTAGTGGCTAGCTCTGGGCTAATTACATACCTAGTACTGAGTAGTTAGTTACATACTATTTGAAGATTAATTTGAAAACATAGAGCCAATTTCTTCATCAAAATAACAATGTGTAAACCAAAATAAAGAGCCATGAATGGAGTCGTGCCATTCATAACAAGATCACAGTTTCGGGACCACCGTGGCTTATCTCGTCTGTCAGCGCGGCGCTGACGTGGAGTCATCAATCGTGCGCGCGCGCAGCTTTCCAACCATTCCTCATGCAGGCAGACGAAATCGTCTAGTTATGAAGACTGACAGCTTCGGGCGGTTTGCACTAATTAGTTTGTTGTCAAAACTGTGTCAGTAATGTGAGTAGAAAAAGTTTTATGAGCAACCATTGACTAGATATAAAATTTCGCATAGAGAGACGAATTTATTTATTGTGACTCTCAAGTTCCAAGACAGATTCTGATCTAGTTAATTGACTGAGCTTGAGTTAAGATACCCTCCAAATCATTATCTTATCCTTTGACGATAGATTGCTACTAGTGTTAAAAGCAATAAGGTGCTGTCTTGTAAGAAAGTGCCAGTCGTCTAAATTTGGCGTAAGGCAACATCCGTTGCGGCCATGACGCGGGGGGCGGGGCCAGAGGCTCGGCCGCGCGCTATTGGCCGTGAGATTCGCGCGTCGCGGGAACGTTCCGTGTTCAAATATTCAAATACTGCGCGCTTTCCGACTTCCGAACATATTGATCTCTTTACTCAACGCTCAAATCGATCTTCTGAAACCAAAGATAGCCGAATTGTGCAATCTTCAAGTAGCCTACAGTATACCTGCGCGTGCAGGCATAGTAGTTTGCCACATCATTTACCTATAGCTACAGGCTCATACCATAAGATGGAATGTTTGCGCAGGCGATGCGCGCGCTCCAGCGCCGGCGGCTTGCGTCACGCTCGGCGGCGGCGCCCGCGCCGGCGCGCAAAGCGGAGTAATCTAGCTAATTACAAATAAAAATCTGCAATCGGAATGGCAAATCCGCGGAACGCTCTCACATATCTCGTAAAAAGTCAGCAAAAATGTGCACAAGAAAAGAAACGAGCTTCCGCATCCAGAGCGGCCGGCGGACGGAAGCCCCTGGCTGCGACTGGCCGCACATCGCCGTGGAAAATTCGAGGGCCGCAAACTTTTAACTTTTTTTTGCTCCTGCGGGCTGCGCGACCGGCACAATCGCTTCGGCGAATCGAGTTTTCGTTTTGCTGGCGACGTATCAATGCACTTTATTCTCCCGGTCGACACCAACGTTGTTTTTTGTTCGCAGGTATGGTTCCAGAACGCGCGGGCGAAGTGGCGGCGAATGGTGACGAAGCAGGAAAACAAGATGGCGGAGAAGTGCTCTCCGGACGCGTCGCTGGAGCTGGACATGTACCACGGGCCCATGGGCTCCATCCAGTCGCTGCCGGCGCACAGCCCGCCGTACAGCGTGATGGGCGGCCCGCCGAGCCCCAGCTCCATGGACTGTCCATAGCGCCAGCTCTGCGCCTTATGAGCGCAGTACGAGAACCAGCTGTGGGGGACGTGGCCCTGCTTCTAGTTACCTGGAAGTCGCGCCTGGCTAGTGGATTCAGACGACCGGTTCTCTGTTAACTTTGGATTTGAGTGGTAAAAGTGATGGCACATTGGTTGTGGAAGTGTTGTAATTACATTCTTGTCATAATTGTGGTTTTAGGACTACTGTGAGGACTCAAGACGTGTCCGATTTGTTGTGTGATCTCCGGATCGGCACGAAACAGTTCGCCGAATCTCAGTATATATACTTAATTTATAAAATAAAGTCAGACAGAACGTTCATGAAACTTTATGCAGATGAGTAATGGTTAAACTCAAAGGGTCTTACTTATTAAAGATGTTTAAAGTTGAACACTGGTTAAACAACGTCTTGTCTTTATTTGTGGATAGTGTCGAATAGAGACAGGACGTTGTTTAACCAGTGTTCAACTTGAAACACCTTTCATAAGTAAGGGGGAAAGTATCATGTGTGCTCTACCCCTTAAAAGGACGGCTTGCTCTGATATTATTCTGTTTAAATATTCCGCATTCAAGATTCTCGCTTTATTTCTTTGTTGTGCACGAAGGTATTCATTATTTCAATATCCGTCCTCTTTGTAACCTGTCTGTTGTATAGTTTTCATTCCATGAGATTTTGTTTTAACAGATTCTTATAAGCAAGTAAGGGAATAGAATTTCATTCTAGCGTCATGTTATTTTCTAAAGGCATAAAAAGGCAAATCTTTGAGAAAACTCAACGTTAGCGTCATCTTGGGAAAATTGATAACATTTTTCCTACAGCTTTATGAAGTTAGCATTTCGATACACCTGCTGGTCTAAAAAGGCCGCTTTATCTGAATCATAATTTTGAATAGTAATAAATCCCGTCTCTTTCTATAGACAAGTGACAAGAAAAAAACATAGAACGAATCATAATTATGATTCATGAAAGGAATTGCGTTAACGGCCATTTTAGTTACCCTGACGCTCACGGTTGATGTTAAGTGTAATTCAAATATACTTATACATTTTAATTGTATCTTCACGAATCGTTACATGTTTTTTTAATCATTAAATTAATTTCAGATTTGTGCAATTTTCAAAAAATTTGCGAACTAAATTACCTACTTAACAATAATTTTGAGAAAAGCTCAGTTATTTTTTTTTAATTTAAGAGACCAGTCATGATGTAAACGAAATCGTTTTACTAAAATAATATGAGATTAATATACTTACTGACATTCTCAGCACAAGATGATTCAGTAGAAATGTTATTAAAGCTGAGCGCACACCTATCCGTGCCGAATTCTCGAAGTACTGCCAGATTCGGTCGAATCGGGCAGATGTACGAGGTTTCATACGATTTCATATAAATAATTCTAAAATTCGATTCGTTCGGTGCTTTCGGCGCGGATAGGTGTGCGGCCACCTTAATCCAGAATGCCTTGTTACTACACGGTCAGTTTCCGTAAGCAAATAAAGTCATAAACTACAATCTTTGTATGTATGTATCTATAGATATACACTTACTTATAAAATTTGAACACTGGTTAAATAATGCTCAAGATTCGCCAAAACAAAAAGGATGGCAATTGTTTAAACGGTGTTTCAATTTTAACAGGATTTTATAAGCAGGGTTCAAGTCAATCGATAATGTCAATAGAGTACTAAAAATACTCGATTGTTATAGGACAATCTTGAAAATAGAACTTATCAATATAACTTGTTATCGAAAGAAACTGTACCTATTTATGTCCTACGTAGTATAGAAGGTACATGTCAATTAAATGAGTAGTTATGAGTAGGTTAATGGCTTATTTCAAATGAACGAATCCTACAATCTTATTCCTAAATCTATCTATCCTTCTTTTACTTAGTATAAGAGAAGGGAGAGAAAAGGATAGTCGAAGGACTTACCGCATTTTTGCGAGCTGCGAGCACTTTCCACAGATGTACGAATGTCTAAAAAGCATTTTGTAAATATAATCTAAAGTTGCTTACGGTGTTTTCTTAAGATGCGCTTGAACGGGCTATGATTTTCTTGCAAGATGTGGTGCAATATCGGCAACTTTGTCAATTCCAGCAACATTTTATTGCTGAGAATTCTTTTATTTAGCATTTTGGGCAACAAAAGGTACAAATGGTTTCAATGTTGCCAGCAACATTACATTTTGCGTTGTGTATTGCAACCACATATTGCAAGTTAAACTTGTTTAGTTTGGGAGCACCTTTGGAAGGGTTGTGAATCAATTTCAAATTGTATGTATAATTCACACGTCATATACTAGGTCGGTTCAATGAACCTAAACAATAAAGATTTGTTTTATTAATATATTCTATTTATTTATTGACTAACTATATTTAAATTATTGAATAAGCTTAGCGTAAGATGTGGGTGGTAAATGTGAAAATTTCCATAGTTTAATTATTTTTTAGCCTGACGTAGAATAGTCTAGTGATTGGCCGGTTTAACATTGGATCAAACAATTAATTTATCGAAACTCAAAATTGTTCATCTCTCTAGTTTTAAGCATTAGATAGATTATTCCGGCTAAATACACGCACTGTTAGTTCCTTTTAGTAGAGTTATTGTAATTATTAAAAATCTCACAAATAAGTGTAAGTAGTCGCATTACTGTACCATATTATAACATCATAGAGACTAATCGTCTTATTCAAGATATACCGCTCTACTTATAAACTCCTCTCAACTTCTAACAAAATTGAACCACCGTTTAAAATAATGCCGGCGAAAAAAATAGTGACGGCGAATCTTAGAGCATTGTTTAACCAGTCTTCAAGTTGAGAGATTAGATAAAGGGCCTATATCGATATATCAACTGCCATGTCTTTTCCTTTTAATTAATATAACAATATAACAATAATTATTACAGACACGTACAATGATGACATAAGCAAGTAAAAGATAAATGATAAAACGTAACTATTGGGCATTACTTATAAGCGCCTCTCAACTTGAACACTGGTTAAACAATGCTCAAAATTCACCCTGTCACTATTTGTAACAAAAAAGGGTGGCAATTGTTTAAACGGCGTTTCAATTTTGACAGAAGTTGAGTGCAATTTATAAGTAGAGCGGATTATGAATAAGACTCGGTCATTTCACTCGCGCCATGGAAATTAATATGCAAGTTGACTTCTCCATCGGGATTAGCGAATCTAATTGTATGTATATTAGTATAAACATTTTGTAGGTGATATTTATTGGGATTTTCACTACATAGACAAAACATACGGTAGGTACAAAACATTATGGAGAACATAATTCTGATCGAGCCCCAAGAATCGACTCAGAAATAAAAATCTGTTAATAAAAATATTCCAACTGTACATGAATTTTTATTTATGACCTGCTGAAGTAATAAAGTTAATTTAATTGTTAATTATAATGTGGAAGTACATAAACATTATTCTTTGACTACGTATACCTATAACGCACTTACTATTATGTAAAAGAATAAAATTTACATAAACTTAAAAAAATAACGTACTCACAAAAACGCTTGCTTTTTTCAGTGAAATTACGCCAACAATAATGGCCGTATTACTTTTCTAATATGATTTTTGAATTGCTATTTTTTTTCTTATTTGATTTTCGTATTCGCTTTTCAAGTAGGGCCTCTAGGATCACAATAAAACGTCGTGATTCTACTCCTGTATCAATTCATTCATAATTCGAAATTAATATGAGTACCAACCTAAGTCACAAAATGGAGCCGCATTGCGGAGTCGCGGCCGCCGAGAATCACTTGGGCGCGCGGCTACCGCGCCCTAAATGCTTCGGAAGCTCGAAGCTCGAAAGCGAAGAGTTACGATCTGTCACATTATAGGCGCGTTGCGTACGAAAAAGGAGGTTGTTATGTTGTTTTAATTAAAACAATAAATAAGGTCGGTGCAGCTGGACCGTTGGGTGGTCCGACGGATGCCTTTTTCGAAAAATTCCTTGCTTTATCAGTAGGTGGACCATCTAACCGGTGTTGGCCTTAAATGTTTCGTTTGGCCATGGACAAGTTGCGCCTTTTATTGTAAATACTTACTAAATGACATAACAGCTGGTAGGTTTTATGTACTTGCAATACGATAGCAACTGAACTTTCTAACAAACTTTTTTTAATTTTGTTACAAATTAATTATACTGTTTACAACCTGAAAGTAAACGAAAAAATGTGAGGTTTATGATTAAGCCGTTTATTGTAGTAGTAGTAGCTTCATACTGGCCATTTATTGGATATGACAGACAGGATAGTAGGTTTATATAATAAGCAAACCTACACCATTAGGTAACCTATGTCCTGGCGAAAGAAAGAGTCGGGCCCAATTCCTCTATTTTACAAAGTCAACCATTCAAGTATCATTGCCGCTGCTTTGTTTCGTTCTCCAAAATGTATAATGTAGTAATGTGCTAAACCTCATTGGTAATTTGTTTGAAAACGTCATCACAACAAAGTAAACCTAACCTCATTGATAAATTAATTTAAAAAAAAAGTGACAGCAATTTAGGTAAGCCAAGACATGAGCGGCATGCTAAATAAAATGATTTTGTCTGGGTACTAGATCCCGATCTGAATGCACGGTTTTAGTTTTCGTGAGTCTTCCTAATACAACCTGTAGATGGGACCGCTAGTGGTATAATATTAATATCTGAACGCTTCAGTGATTTAGAACGTACCTAATGTTGTCAGTCTTGAGCCTGTTTATGTTAAAACAAACACATTTATTTAAATTATAAATACATATGTTTCCGGGTATTTATCACGTAAATTACCTTTTTATTTAGCCCGACGGGAAGACTCCATTATGTATATATATATATAATTATATATTTATATATTATATTAAATATTTAAGATATTTAAGTCCATATATTTATTTATCTGCCTTTATGTCCAAGATGTCCAAAAATTGCCAATTATTTTGCTGATTCGTTTTCTCTGGATCAACTCTAAAAATGTTTGTTTAAGCTAATATTTGTTGCACTAGGGTTGCATTATGCAGTGGTGTTCCGTCATGTTTGATCATTGGTTTAACTTTGTTTGTTTAATTTGTTTGGAGGAGAATTAACTCTTTAATCTGCGAGGGGAACAAATCGTAGTGTTTGGTTTATTTACTTACCTATCGATTGCTCTCTCTCCCCCTTAATTATGAAAGATGTTTAAAGTTGAACACTGCACTGGTTAAAAAAAGTCCTGTCTCTATTCGTCACTATCTACAAATAAAGACAGGACATTGTTTAACTAGTGTTTAACTTTAAATATCTTTCATAAGTAAGGCCCTCTATTTATAATATTTAGGATTTTACGTGTTATAAACAGTGAAATGTCCAGCATTTTTTATTTTATTTTATTTACAATACGATTCTGATGTTCGACTGTTCGAATTCTGACATTTTTGATGAAATAATATTTACCTACAAGGTCATCTGGCTGTTACTTATTATTGTATGCTTAGCTAAAAGCTAAAACAGACACGGATTGGCAGGCAAATCCGTGTCTGTTTTCACCATACACCAGCAGTTTTGCCTCCAAGGCAAATCTGTCAGGCAGATCCGACGAGCATATCCGTACGTGTATGCTTAGCTAGCTTGTTGCCCCGGTTCTTCAGTATTGGTCATGAAATACTCTTAAGATGATTCAAAGTGGTTTTAAAATAAATACATAATAACTTTGATTCTGTATGAAAATATATACCACTGGTATAGTTCACGGAGGTTTTCATTTAGAAATACTTTAGCTCCCAATTTTCCAATACAACTAGCCAACAGGTTTCTCCGTTTAGAAGACAAGTCTAATTGGACGCCCCAGTTACCGGGTAGCTCACAAGTCAAACGATTTTCAATGAAAGGAGAGCATCTTTAAAGAATATAAAAATAATGACGACCTGTGTAGCAGAGACTGGCCAGGGTATTTCTTTTTGAGAAAAATACTTAAGTAAGTACAGTCAGCGTCAAATTGATATGAGCGTCTAGAGTAGTCAAAATGATCTGAAAAACATAAAAGCAATTTGATATACGCAGTTCGAATCATCATATTGTTGCAAGCACCTAAGGTGTTCAAAATATCTTACTACTCATTGTTTCATATTTATATGAGCAGTCTGGGTGTTCAAAATTATCTTAGTAAACAAAGCTCTCAAAGTTATCTGTGCATAAACAAAGCTCAAAGCAGCAATGACACTAAAAATATCTGACTTATCAGACGCTAGACGCTCATATCAATTTGACGCTGACTGTACATGATATTTTCCAAATATTTGTTCCGGTTTTAATTTTGTAAAATATAGGTAGAAAAAAGCTTTTAGTATGACTTAAGGCTCATTTACATGGTGCGATTTTCTTGCTTCAAAGAGGCGATTATTGTCATAAATGTCAAAATAATGACAATGTAAACTAAACATTGAAATCATGCGTGGAAGGACGATAATAGCTTGTCACTGAATTGTCATGGAGCTATATAGTTTCTCGCATCTTAGAGATAAGAAACTAGGACCAGAGCCTTTGGTTAAGATAATATTAGGAAAAACCATTTCTTATCGTAACGAAGGTGATCCATTGACGTAAATAACTAAAAAGGACTTGTAGGAAATGAACTTGCCAATTCGAGCATACCTGGCTATGATGCATCAATGGTTATTTATTTAGCAGTAAAGGAAAACATCGTGAAGAAAGCCAGTTAATTTTCTAATACACGGCGATGGTCCAGTAATTGTGCATGTGCCAATTTTGTTTTTGCACAATTTTGCACAATTTGCACGTCTCTGGATACGCCTTAAACACCTTCAAAAGATCTTGAGTGCCTCAAGATCTGAGAGAATGACTACTTACTGCACTTTGGAATACAATGGTTCAGTTTGTTGTAAGTATATTTCTAATTAGTAGGGGAGAAAAAAATAAGTGACAAATCATAAACTTGGAATTTTTACACCGCAGCGCAGTCGGGCTTTACAGGTTTTAATCATTTTTTACACTAAATCATCAATCAAGCGTTCCACGAGTAAGTATCCTACTCGAGATCATTGGAATGCTTATAGTTGAAGTGAAACTTCATCTTCATCATCACCCATAGCTTGATTTTACCACGGTCCTATGCTAGTCGCATCCATTGACAGTGAAACTTAACTTTAGTTAATAGATGGTGTAAAAATAAGTTAAAAGTAAGAAAAAAGTAAATCAATAAACCCAGTAAAGCTGGCCGAGAATGATGTTAAGACGTCTGAAGCATTGAACTTATTAAAATAAAATATCTAGTTATTTTTCTACGAAAATTAATTACTGGCACTGTCGAGTGCGTGTTTAATCGTTATCATTGTGAAAAGAAATAATTAATATCGCAAATAAAACAAGTTAATTTCGAAGCACTTTTAGTTAGTGGATTGTAATATTTGTGATTGCGAATGCTTGTTTTTTATTGAAGCAGCTGCATTGACAGCACGAGCGAAGGGCTTCGCCCCTTGCCGCTGAAGATCAAGCAAAAACTAAATATACGGTATTCTCGTTCGGACTCCATCATGAATTTAACTCTTGGAGCCACCTTTGTCGCTATCACAAAAACTGGTCTCGCAGTACTGAAGAATCTGCAATCCGGATGCCCATTCAAGCGGGAAAGAGATGAAACACACCATTATAAAGGCGAAGAAAAGGACAACCTTAAGGCATATAACGGGATAGGTTTTCGGGTCCTGTTTGGTGCCTTTGTTTTTGATATAAATAATTCTTGGTAAACCGCGGTCGCATCGGAATTATGCTCGCCAGTTCCTATGTATGGTTGAAAAATATATAATCACTTACTGGGAATACGTGATGAATTGTAAAGGTATCTCGAAAATTCAATACTTCCGTTCCAGATAGGCATATCCATACTTTCACGATTTTATAGGTACCTACATACTCGTACAGCAAAAACACCTCTCAATTTCTGTCAAAGTTGAAACACCGTATAAATGATTGCCATCCTTTTTTGTTAGAGATAGTGGGTCTTACTTATGAAAGGTGTTTAAACTACGACTTAAACTGTGCTCAATGGAACCACAGTGGAGCGGTCTCTCAGGTTTAAATCAGTGATGAAATTGGCTTCACTTATGAGGGCAAAATCTCTGTTGTTCAGCCGAGAAACCCACAAATCCACGAAATTTGAACGATTGGTACGATTATTTCAAAATAATCGAAGAAAGAACGTATTCAGTCATCAAAACCATAGAGTTAGCATCATAATCTGTGACAAAGAATATGAATTATGAACAGTGTGACCATATGTGGCAGGATCCTGCCTTTTTGCCAGTTTTGGCCTATAATTTTGATCTCTGGCAGGTGTTGTTGACGTTTTTAAAAATTGGCAGTATTTGGCAATTTCTGCCAGTTTAACAAATATTTTGTGAAACAGCAGATTTGGCAGTATTTTTATCATTGTGGAATAGATCACAGTATTAAGGAATAAAAATCTGTAGGATTTTTAAATGGTTGGAGTAGCCCTATGTCTATGTAAAAGTATGAGTATGAGCCCTAAGTAGTCCAGTCTACTCTCTCTAGAAATGTTGGAAATCACCGAAAGAGGTTTCTCTGTTTCGCTGATTTCTTGTTATTTAAGTTTGTTCTTCATTTAATTGTAAACTTTCATTAGGCCAGAAAACTAATTTTCTTCAAATCGCCTTTTAATTGAGCTCTCCCTGTAAATTCTGGTATCATGTGTGCTGCCTCTCCAGTGACAATATCACAGATTTTCATGTCAGCATCACACACAACCTGAGTATTTATGGAATACTGACCTTTTCGGTTTATATATGGTACTATCCCATTTGTCCTCCAATCTTCCTAATTTTAATTTGGGTACAGTCTATTGCGCCATTGATTCCTCGGAGGCCGCTAAAGGCCTCGAACTTGCGAATTGTGTCGGCTTCTTCCGTCATATTAGATGGCATTCTTATATATGTGGAACTTTTAGTAGCCAAAGCAATTGCTACTTTGCGAGCCAAGCGCGATAGAGTCTGCTGGCTCATGCCATGGATATCGGCATAATCCTCTTGAATTTCATGTCGAGCCCAGTATCTAATTACTGCCATGACCTGGGTATCTACGGAGATCCTGCTGCCTCGGGTATCGCCTTCCAGGTTAGGTCTAATCATTTCTATGATATGGCTCATATTTTCTTTGGTAAATCTATATCTTTGCTTGAATTCATCATCAGGCATCTCCATCGGGTTTAAACCTTCGTTGTATGTTTTTTGGCGTCTTCTAGTTGTTGGCGGAGGAAGTTGATCGTGAACTTCTTCAATGTCATTTTCGAAATCTAAGATAAATCTAAAATCTTCAATTTCACGGTTTTCAGAGTTCACACTTTTACACAGCTGCTAATGGAATGAAATAAATTCGGCCATTTTTCGTCTCAACATTTGAAACATGACTTAAACTAGGTCATGAGACTGTTAACATTTGACAGCTATTTAAACGTCACAATGGCTGCCTCTCAGCGTCGAAACGGATTTATAAGTACGAATCTTACAAAACTGTTAGTTAAACAGTGTTTCAGCGTTGAGAGGCTTTCATAAGTAAGGCCCGGTGATAAATAGTGATACGGCGAACCTTGATTATTGTTTAACAAGTGTTCAAGTTGAGAGGCGTTTTTAAGTAAGGGCGTGTCACTAAAAATGTTTTTTTACTTGTAGCACTACCAGGGCGTCGATTCCGGTACCGAACTTTTTATCAACCTTAACCAAAACCTCAACTAAAGCGACTGTTTCCATGACTACTAATAACAAACGACTCAGTTGTGGTGAGGTTTTGAACTTTGGCAGTACAAATTTTTGAAAAGCTATTCTACTATTTCACCAAATGGCTGACATTTAAGAGTTCGAACCAAAACCAAAGCGGTTGTCATTTAATAGAATACAGGCCCAGTAGTGTCACGGGAAAGCAAAATTTTCCTTCCATTGCCCGAAGTTACATTCAGGATCAAATGACGATCGGATTAAGGAGGGTCGCTTATTATCATTGCGGGTTCAAAAGCCGTCGGAATTGAAAATTTTGATCAGATTTTTCATTTTCAATGAAATATATATTTGGTACCTACATATGGTATAAATAAGTACCTACTTAAGTACTAAATTATTATTTTTTTCATTCATCAGATTTCACGTGATATTTTATGGAAGGAATTTAATTATTGTGGCGATTACATTTTTTTATTAACGAAGACTGCAATTAATTCGACAACAACGGAAACTGGTTTTATAACATTTTTATCAGTAAGTTAATGAACCTTTATGTTGATTAAAGATTGTACGGAACCTTCATTAAATAAACTAATTATCACACGATATTACTCACTGACAGTGTGGATCCAAAAATTACCTTATCATATTTATTAACCAAAACTGATAATTTTGGTACTTGGTGGTGGTTGCGCCCATAGTGATGGTATAATAGTGATGATGATGATGATGAAAAGTAGCCTATAACCTTCCTCAAGAGTTTAGGTGTCAAATGCAGAAATATTTTATCTAATCATACTGGTAGTTCCTGAGATTAGTGCGTTCAAATTCAAACAAACAAACTTTTGGTTGCTATCAAAGGTGAGCAGCGCCCTCGCGGCGTTGCCCCCGTAGTGATGGTTTTTGGTGATGATGATGATAATGCCGCGAGGGCGCACGCAACTAGTTACCTACATAAACATTAGAATTTGAAAAATGTTAAGTTTTTCTAAGACATTTTAATAAGGACCTCTCAACGAGTGAAGGCTTCCTCTATTTTACTTTCGGTCTTGTGCCTTGGTCATCCAGTCCTTGCCCGCTACTTAATTTAGTTCGTCCTTAATTAAATAAACAAAGTCACGCCAATATAATATTCCTAAACCTTTGAAAATTTCATTGAAAAGAAATCCAGCAATTTAAAAAAACCACTTCGTTTCATTCAAATATTTTCTGAAAAGGTTAACATTTTCACTTGCAACTGTTTAAGTATCTTTAGCCAAAGTTAAGGCGCTATTCGTTACGCGCACTCAACCGGCCTACCAAGACCTTCGTTATGCTCCTTAATGTTATTGTAATAGAGTTTAATTTTCTTTCATGGAAAAATCATGGTATAATGGTAGAAATTGGAGTGCTAAGATTGTTTATTTGGTTTTTGTGCGCGTGAGCTTATAAATCAATATTAAATGTTGCGTGCAGTTTTAAACTTTTGGGTGTCGCCGTGTCGGTGTCACATGCGGGATATCGTGTGAAACGATCTTAGAGACTTGCGTATGGTTGAAAATCCAACAAATTATATAATGTAAGTTTGTATGTCAGTTATTCAATAACACCTGATAAATTTTATAGATTTAGTTACTTAACTTAGATTTGTTGTTAGGTTGTGTAAAATTCGTTATTTCGTTGTTTTTCGTAGACTAATTAACGAAGAAATCACGGTCAAACCTTCAAACCCTCATAACTCAAACCTAACATGACGTGGATTGGAACGTTTTCCTTTAGCAACGTCCAACTATCGGTCGAGAGAAAGTTTGCAGTAAACTCGGTCCCGAAAACTAAAAATACTCAGACACAGAACATATTATCTTCATCAAAATTTTTAGAGATTTGAACTTTTTATTAGAGTTTAGTTTAATTTTTAGAGATTTGAACCAATAATAAACAGCTCAGAGGCAGCTACCAACTGAGCTATGAGACCTGTCTGTATGTTATTTTGTAAACACAACACACAGCAGAAATTACTTTTGATAATATATCGAATATCATTTTCTCTTTTTTGGCATCAATTAGTGTATCTACCAGACACGATCCCTCAGACAGAGATATTAAAATAATAATAATCCTTCAGGGACAGATTTTATTGAAACTCTAGTCTAGATCCTTGTGGGAAAGAGACCTTCTGTTTGATGATGCGATAAGTACAAACTTTAAAGCGAGACGTCGATTCAAAAGAATAAGGTTCCCGTTTCTGATATCATCGTTATCTTCTTCTTCTTTTCGTATGAGCAAGTGGCCAACTCTGGTGACGGAGTTTTTAGGCCGCCTAAAAGCCTCTTTCATGGCTTAACGACTTAAAAGCCGGGACCGACGACAGTTAACGTGCCCTCCCAAACACGGAAGCGCTCAGCTCGTAATACCACTTGCGGTCACCCATCCTTAAAGTGACCGCGCACAACGCTGCTTAACTGCAACGATCAATCAAGAACGTCCCAAGCTAGTTACACCACGAGCGCTTCATCATCATCATCAGATCTGGTATGGCAGACAAATCGAACAAAAAATACGACAAGCAATTTGAAGGTAATCTAAGAAAATGTATGCTAAGAAACTATAAAGGTGGTGCGAGTAAGGCCAGCAGTTGTAAATAGTATCCTACATTGTACATGAGTTTTTTTAAATTTGCGAGTCAAAGACTTGATTGATTTTAAAACTAAGACCCCACAAAATAGAAACAGCGAGTCTAGTCCTGGCGCCATACACAAAAACTAGGTGGTCCCATACCCACAGGCGCTGCTCCCGGATAAATGGGCCAGAACGTGACCGAAACTCTTGCGGTGAGGCAGGGGTGTTTTTTGTTCAAACATATTACTGTACTACCGTTCCATTCTTATTAAAAGGCATTTCACAAAATCGCGCTTGACAAAATCAGCGCTCGAAGATAGAAAGTTGCCTAATTCTAACAGTTTCGATATTGTAAAATCACGTAAATCAGAAAGTTATGTATAAGGCCTCTTAACCAGATACAGATGGATTGTAGGTGAATTTAAAACGAAACAAAAAAATTACAAGTAAAAGTAAATAAAGTAGTAGTAAAGGTAAATAAAGATAAGTATCAAATATCCACGACTGTATTCTGAAGTCTTTCATTTCGCAAGTAGATAATTAATATTGATAAGAAGTCGGTAATCAGGTGGAAGACTTCCGAACCTATTCCAACTTTAATATTTACGACTTTTTCATAATTTACGTTTAGTTGTTTATAAAAATATGCACGTGTATAAAATCTACTATGCATGAGACATAATGATAGACAAGCAAATTCAAACTCGAGGGATGTCTTGGCATCAGGAAGGAGAAACAATAACCACATTTTAAAATAATAAGGCTACTAATATCGTCCTTGTAAGAGCGTTTTCACATTATCCGATTCGATATCGGTATCGGACGCCGATACGATATCGGGGCAAGTAAAATGTATGAAATATGTACCTGCCTTTCACATTGTCCGTTCCGATATCGGAAAATAGCACATGGTGTCGCCTATCGGATGTCGGCTATCGTCGTCCGACACCGATATCGGATCGGATAATCTGAAAACGCTCTAATAAGGTAAGGTTTTTGGTAAAATACCTATGACCGCTTCACTCGTTATTCAATTTTTCATAGACAATAGATAAAAATCTAAGTTTGTTAACACATTTCATTTTAGAAAAAGACCATAATCACAACATTTGGACCGTATGATGACATTTTATCCGATGAATCAAACTGGTGAAACATTATTGATCACTCCACACAATCGAGCTCTTGACGATGTCATCTCAACACTGGCTTTGACACTTTTGGGTGCTTTTTTTGTTTTGTCTTCTCAAAGTGGTCGACTCAGTTTTGGAAATAAATAATGGTCCGATTGATTTCATTCTTAGTTACAGTACCTACTACAAGATAAATAATGCGTTTCATATTCGGAAAACATCGAAAACAATCGTATAAAATTACAAAAACGATTGACAAAAAGTAATTTGCCACTTCAACAATTTTAATAATGAAGTTACAAGGTCATTGGCAAATTTTGACATTATTTGTTTCACTGACACCGTAAATTCATGTCATTCGAGAATTAGAACCTTCTAAAATAATTTTCAATGATCAATTCGTAACTTGTCAAGTTCGCAATCCAAATGGTTTTGAAAAGGGTTTGGTTTGAAGTGCTGAAAGGGGTGAATTAAGACGTAGAGCTAAAATTAGCACATCGATGAGCGCAACTTCAAATATTTGTCTTAGCACAGTAAAAATATAGATGAATTTAGAATGCGTTCGGACGCGGCACTTACGATAGCTGCTCGCTCAATAAATTTAATACAATAGAATTGAAATATTATGAAGTTTTTATTCGTTTATGAAGTACCTAGGTACCTTCCTATTAAAACTCTATTTGCCCCAAGCTAGTTAAAGATAGGTACTATTTAAATACTATCTATGTATATTGAGAATGACCCATAATAGACAGTTTTTCAACGTGTTTCAAATGGAGTTCAAATAACTGTTCATTGAAAGCTACCCTATAATTAGAGCGGGGTGTCGATTGACCGCACCAGCGCCCATGGTTTTAGCGGCAGGGTGCAGATATTATGTTGCTTTTAGAATCTCAGCGCTTTGGTATTGTATACATACGAGTTGATATTGTGAGCGTGTTGTTGATGCAAAATTTAATTGCATCGACGCACTTGTTGTACTATCTGTGTAAGCAGTGCAAACAGCGCATAATTTGTATGACTACGATTTAGTTCGGGGTAGTATCAGATGTTACAATACATGATTGTTTTGTCACTACCTGTCTTGGTGATGTAAAGTAGGTTCGTATAACTAGTACGGTAGTACAGTTGTCACAATGGATCTTGGCATTCGTGAAGTTAGCCGTTTCGATGCGCAGCGCAGTCAGTGCAACTTTACATACAAAATTTTCTACTGCGCAGCGAAAAGCCTAACTTCACGAATGCCTAGATCCATTGTGACAACTGTGCGGCTAACTCTGGTGACAGAGTTTTAGACCGCCTGAAGGTCTCCATAGCTGACGACATGTAAAAATACTTAAATAAATAAATAAATTACAATGGTTATTAACTACCTACCACAATGTCATGGACAAGTAGAGTGAAATTGTAATAAGATATCATTTTAAAGAAGTAAACAATATGAAGAAAATATTTTCCTTGCAGTAATGTGTAGGTAGATAAAAAAATTGCTCGCGTTCATTGTCGCAATTTGCATCCGTGTACATTTATTTCTGTTCCAAACCAAAATCCACCTTCGGGTATTGTATTGTGGCATACTTTCGCTAGAATCGTTACACAATGGTTTATTTTTACTAGGCCACGTGGCGAGGCCCAGTGCCCTCTCCCGCCCCATTGTAAGGGTCAAAAAACAAGCCAAAACTCACGTATCGCCCTTTTATTACAAAAGAGCTTGGAGTTGGGAAATAGCGTAATAGACTCGTGTACATTGTTAAAGAATCTTTGTTGTAATTTTTCCCGTGGCCTGATCGCGGGACTTACCTTTATATAGCTACCTACTTATTTATTATTCTAGCGTGGGTGAGAGCGTGTTTGGTATTGCAATGAAATAAGCTTTGTTTGGTGTTAGATGGGCTAAGGTGTGAGGATAGACAACAAGAAAAATGAATATTAAAAATCCATATTTGGAAAAAAAAACTATTAAAACCATTTTAGGTAGGCGATGTTTGAAAGTAGGTATGTAGTTTGATACTACATTTTTACTTCAACAAAAATTAAAGCTTTCGCATCCTTTTACTTTTTGGTAAATTGAAAATCTGGAACGACTCAAAATCGAGTACACTGCCCAAATTGTTTAGGTATATTAAGTATAACTTTGTTTATTAGAAATACCTACCTAAGGACTCTCATAGTCTTAATACTGACTTGTCTATGTCCTATTCAAATTTCAGTCAAATTGGTTCAGTGGTTATCGAGTTATAGAGGAACAAACATATCCCAGAAAAATGCACGGTTCCCGTGGGATAAAAAAAATAGTAGTCCACGCGGGCGAAGCCGCGGGCGTCCGCTAGTTTATATATAAATTATGAAGTCTAAACTCGAACTAAATGACTAGGTACATTACATTTTGATTTGACTATATTTGGTTGGGTTTACCTTAGTGCCTTTTCATACGTCACGGTTTGGCGGGTAGCCGGTCGGCGGCGAAGTGTATGGGCATGTAAGGTAACTTTCACACGTACCGGCATAATTCGCATACAAACGCCGCGCCGCCGCCGGAAATCGCTACCCGGAAAACCGGGACGTGTGAAAAGACACATATTCTCTCGATATAATTCTGTGCCTATTACTGTAATTGTTCAATGAAACGATAAACTTTCGCCAATAACTAACTCCGTCGAACTCGTATTAGCATCATTGAACGTTCACCTGCGCTCTCCGCGAAGTAAATAAATCCCCTAACCAGTGAGTCATGACGACATTAATCCAATTATTAAATACTTGTCACATTATATAGCACGGCTCAGTTGCTAGACGAAGTTTATGCAGGTGCCTGCTTTATCACATCATGAAGGGCTTTCACTACACAATATTTATTAATCGATGACAACTCGATGCTATTTCATTTAACATGATATCAGTAAGTACCGCAGTTTAAAACATTTCATCTAGGCTCAAGCACACGCTGGCCCAGGCTCGCCGAGTGAACGCGGGTGCCAACGTGTGGGCAGCACCACTCGCCTCGCCTTGCCATCGTTCGCCTAGCTTGCCTAGCCGAGTGAACACAAGCGCCAACTTACATTGGTTTGCATAGACTCGCCAAGCGTGTGGACGGTAGCACTCGCCTTGCGTCGACTCGCCTTCGCTCGCGCTGGCTTAGGCTGGCCCAGCGTGTGGCTGAGCCTTTAAATTATTAAAATTTAAGTGACTAGCAAAGTAGGAAATTATCGCGTAATATATACGCCGACAAGATAAATCGACGACATAGTAAAAGCCGCAGGTCGCACATGGGTAAGATTGGCGCAGGATAGAGGCGAATGGCAAAAGCGAAGAGTGGCCTATACCCAGCAGTGGGATGAGAAGGAATGATGATGATGATGATGATGATGATGATGATGATGATGATGATGATGATACATGTTTCTTCTTTATTTGTTACACAATGAATTCCCGTGTTACTCAAGAACTAAGATCGCGACAGCTTGAAATAATGTTACGCTGAACATAAAAACAACAATTTTTCTCTGAATTCGTTCCCATGCTAATCATGCAAACATATCCGATAACCATTCTAATTAATACGACCAACAAAATCTTTTCACTGGGGCATTAGTGGAACAACAAAGCACATAAAAAGCTCCGAATATCATGGCGAATAAACACGTTAAATCACGTAAAAACAAATAGTTGTGAAGGGCACAAGGCACGCGGCCGACCGCCGTCGCGTCGGAGGGAACCAGTCCCGTAATGAACGCGTGCCTATTCTAAACCGTGAAATCTGAAGGACGTCACACTGAGCTTGAGAGCTCCTATGTCTAAGTACGTCAGCATTCAAGTATTAAAAAAATGTTAGGAAAATGTTTTTGATTAAACTCGATGAACGTAGAGATCTTGCAGCCGGATCTTAGACTAGTCGGCCGACTGAAAGTCCATGTGTGCGCGCGCGTGGAGGAGCGCCGTACTTGATCAAGCAGTCTGCCGATAGTTCGCCAATAGTTTGGGAAATCCATCAAACTTACTACTCATAACGTACGACACCAAATCGGTGTAATGTGCGCACTTCCATACACCTCCATACTTATTTAAAAGCCCGACTAACTATCAGCCGAGAGAAAGTTTGCAGTGGGCTCGATTTTTCCTGATAGACTTGGTCACTGTGACTGCTGAAGTTTCACCGGACCAAACTGGAAGCCAGTTTGTGTTAGCTTGTTAATGGTATGAAAACCATATCACCAAAAGAATGATGAGTATGCGTGTGACTGGGTATGCAAGTAGAGGAAGGCCGAAAAAGAAGTGGTTGGATTGTGTGAAAGATTTGAATGTGAGAGGAGTGGATTCTGAGTTGACGAGTGATAAAGGTGAGTGGAAGAGGAAAATATGTTGTGCCGAAGGGCAGGAGAATGATGCTGGTCAGCACCTAATCGCAATTCTCAAAAACCATGATTTTTGAATTGAGTCACTTCTATTCTGAAGGCGATATTTGTAGTTTACAATTTTATTTTAACTCCGAAGCAGGCATTCCAACTTTTCTGTAGTTAGGATTAGACTTGTCGTAGCACACTTTGCTCCAACTCAACAACAACTAACAAGAAACGACAAGCTAGTCTGTAAAACTTGGATTCCCTGTTAAATCAATTAAAATTGTTGTTATTCTGAGTTACAAAGTTTGTAACATTTTATAGTCGTATTGCTCATTATACGGACTAAAATTGAAGGAAAAAATGTCATTTTTCCTTCAATTTTGATTAGTTTTGATACGATTTATGTCAAAATTGAAGGAAAAATGACATTTTTTCCTTCACTTTTAGTCCGTATAATGAGCAATACGACTATAGGTCAAGATATTCTATTTTTGTAATAAAGATGTTTAGAAGTAAAAATGTGAGACCTGGGAAAGTTAAATCAGCGTATTACAGTACGCACAATGAATGAATGGATGAATGAATAAACACTTTATTGTACACAAAGAAAAGTAAAATATAACAACAGAATATGGTCTTAATTAGTACAACGGGCGGCCTTATCGCTGAGAGCGATTTCTTTTAGGCAACCTTTGGAGGGAAAAATTAAAAGAAGCTGTAGAGGATGCCAGTGCACACAATGGATAGTGTAGCTTTTTCTTAGAAAATTTTCTAATACGCAGAGAAACAGCTAACTTCACGAATGCCTAGATCCATTGTGTGTACTGTACGATTTTGGTATTACAATACATGTGGGCATGTAGGTATCAAAAATGTATTAGGATATACCTCTGACTACTCTCTTAGTCATCTTCATTCGAGGGTCCTTAAGATTTGAGAGTTTAACTACCGCGACTTGGTGTTACATTCGTGATCAAGTTTTGCTTCGTTTATTGGAAACTAGCAGACGCCCGCGGCTTCGCCCGCGTGGTCATGCTTTTTTTTTATCCCACAGGAACCATTCATTTTTCCGGGATAAAAAGTCTGTTCTATTCCCGGTCATTATCTATCTATATTTTTAATTTCAGGCGAATTGGTTCAGTGGTGGTCGATCCTCCATCCATCCATCAATCCAACCAAACATCCAAACTTTCGCATTTTAATATTAGTGTGATGTGAAATGTGATTTACCAATGCTAGTTAGAGTGTGTGTATAAAATGTCCAATAGTAGAGCCACGTAGAGCTAACTTGTAAACTTCACTACTGTAAGTGGTGAACTTTTCCGGGAAGAAGTATTTGCTAACTCGTAATAAGGCTTGTAAAATATACTCTGTTATAGCTACAACTTTTATATCCCTTCGCAGGTATCGGTTTTTTACATTTGTTGATGGAAACTGAGAAAATTTACCTCTAACCTAACAAAACATGTCGAAGAGACTTTTCAAAATCAAACATGTTTTTACACGTAGATTTAATAATAGTCATTTATTTACAGGAATAATACCAGAGTAATAGTATTACGTACAGAAGGCTCACTTCGCGAGAAAAATTATATAAATAACGCCTCTTGCTGCGACGCAACAAAGTGCAATTCAGCTCGCATAAGCGCTTAATGTGTAGTGTAGCGCTATATTTACCTGAACATTGTCCCTCTTTCTTATGCATAACCCTGTCGCTGTCTGGCGCGGAGTGACTCGGAAGGGTTGTCCGACTTGTCGCATAAATGGTGGTGATGGTGGTGGTAGTTGTAGTGGTAGTGGTAGCAATTTATCTAAATAATGCAAAAAAGGAACATCAAAGAAATTACAATGACAAACGAATGGTCTAATAAATTAGGGAATAAGTAAGTAAGTTCGTCTTCGTATGAGCAAGTGGCCAACTCTGGTGACGGAGTTTAGGGAATAACACATTAACAAATGTTACTTCAAAAGTTATATCCGTACTTACCCATATTATAAAAGTGAAAGTGTGTTTACTTGTTTGTTTATTTGTCCTGCTTTCACGTCAAAACAGAGCGACGGATTGACGTGATTTTTTGTATGGAGATAGTTGGAGGGCTGGAGAGTAACATAGGCTACTTTTTATCTGGGTACCACGCGAGCGAAGCCGCGGGCAGCAGCTAGTACATTATAATTAGGCTACTGAAAATGTAAATACTAAGTAAACAAACAGAAACAATATAATTCCATACAGTAACAAAGTTTAGGGTTACTCAACACCAGCTTAAACGAATGCCACTATTAACCTCTATAAACGGCTTGTTTATAAATAACTTATATCTACTTACCGCTGTAATCCGCGATCCGATTACGCCAATTTTTTATTTGTTAAAATAATAATAAAAACCACTGGCAATGGGCACGTGTCGGAAAATAATAAAGTTGGATAATGAAGCGGGACACGTGGCGGGAGCGGCGGCGGCGGCGGGAGCGGCGGCGGCGGCGGTGTAATGAGAGGACCGTCCGCGTGCGACGCCGGGGATGCTTACTGAGAACGAGTTATTTTACCTATTCCTAAAGTCGAATTGCTCATTGTACGAACTAAAAATATATGAAAAATGACATTTTGACCGTCAATTTTAGTGCGTATAAATAGAAATACGACTATAGGTATCGTATTAAGGCCGTAGCCTGAGCCAAACACTGTATTTGTTAATAGTGCTGCCGCTGCGCTGCACACTCTGGCGTCACATAATACCGGCGCAATGGTGGCATACCCGCTCATCTATTGCATATGCTGAGTGACGACCTGTAGCCGTACCATGAGCTTTTAGAGCAATGTCAAAACAAGGTGAAATCCATTCCTGCCTTAGGCTTGTTTTGTCATTGTTTTGGTCCGAAAACAATCTTATTTTATTCCTGCCTTGGTCTTGACGCAGGATTGCAGCAGGACATGCGCATTACACTCTCTCGACGCTCTCTCTGCGCATGTCTTTCTCGATGACATCGAGCAGGACATGCGCAGTCTTGCATCTTGTCGATGTCATGTCACCAAAACATCCCTGCGTTAAGATTGTTTTGGTCCTAAAGCAGGATTAAAACAAGGTTGATTTAGGCCTGATTTAGGATGGAGTTATGCCTGCGTCAGTCTTACTTCAGTCTTATCTAAGTACGGACCAAAGTAATCTTACTTTGACATTGATCTAAGACTTGGCAGTACGACCGCTGAGCCAAACACTGTATTTGTTAGTAGTGCTGCCGCTGCGCTGCACACTCTGGCGTCACATAATACCAGCACAATTGTGGCATACCCGCTCATCTATTGCATATGCTGAGTGACGACCTGAGTTAAGTTGAATCTGAGTTTACCGAATAGAGGATGGAGCTAAAACTCGAAATGTCATGCATCTATTGAATAAGCTCAATTAGTTTTGATCAGAACCATGTTTGTGTTAAAGGATATGGGCGTTGAAGCTGCTACACAGTTATTAACTTTTGCAGTTTCATCGTACTTCTGTAAACTATGTTCCTACTTGTCTGTTCTGAATAAAATGATTTGATTTGATTTGATTTGAGTTACTATGCTTTTTGTTCAACCTGTTCTATCGTACAACTTGACGTTGAACAAGTTATAACTAACCCAGCTCAAACACTGCTAACTGAATTATTTTAGTTGTTTTGCAAACTAAGTATTTTGTGTGAAATTTCTAATGTAGGGGAGACCGGGGATGGTTGACTAACTTTTGACTTAAACTCCTATATCTTCGATGTTTGAGTTAAAATTAAGGAAACGACAGTTGTTACAGAAAGAATAACTATTTAGGTAGCTAAAATAACAAGTATTAACCCATGAATATAACATTATAATAACAATTTAGTCGATTTTCTAAACCCTTGACTCGTAGTCAACCTGCCCCATATCCGGGGCAGGTTGGCCATAAGCACGGGGTAAGTTGACTAAGGCGTTAATTAGTGTAAATAAAGAGGATTAAGATAAAAAAAAAACAATGAAATGTATTAAATAAATGTATTTGCCTATTTTTTAAATACCCTACAGTCTCTAGGGTTAAATCAGCTTTCGGAGGTTCGGATTAGGTACTTTCTAATTATTGCTTTAATTTGGTTACATAACGTTATAATGTTTTTTATGGAATTTGGTATTTTGATGTGGCGCATATGCTTTTCTAACGAAAATTACGTCGAGGCACGCTCTTTAGAAGATATCATTTGGTACATCACCTCTTTTAGTTGTTTTTTTATACGTCCTTATTTTCTGTAAAAATATAATTGTAATATAGTATGTAAGAAAAGACTGTCATAGTGCTAAATTCTGTTTTAAGAATAGATTCATATTAACGATTAGTCCACACAATCGCTTAAAATATTATATTTAGTCTTAAAGGGTTGATTTACTGATTAGTCTACCTACCCCAAACAAAATTAGTCGACCAGCCCCTGACGCTATTTTCAATTTCAATAGCGTGTCATCTTCAAACACTGGCGTTAATATGGAGGCAATGCCGTTTATTATAGAACATGACAATCATACTTACGTTTGGCATTATCATCAACATAGTTTAAATCAGATACACGACCACAATAACAAAAACAGTACAAACGGAAAAAGTTACTTACTGAGAGCAAAAATACAACATCCTTTGCCACTCGCGAACGTTGCAAGACTGCGTTAGCGCACTTCACACAAGCTAGCGGGTCGCAGGGACGCATCCTCGTTCGTGATTGGAAAACGGAAAACACGTGATACTGGCGAGTTATTGCTGATTAGTCTACCTGCCCCTATAGTCAACCAGCCCCGGTCTCCCCTACAATGTGGAAGAGTGAAATATCTTGTTATGTGGATATAAGTCACATCAGACGAGATAGTTAAAGAGTCTTGAGTGTTAAAAAAAAACAAAAAAACTTGCTTTATGTTGTTGCTTTGTATTCCGCTCTACTTATAAACTTCAGTCAAAATTGAAACACCGTTTAAACTATTGCCATCCTTTGTTTTTTTTTTTCTTCTTTATTTTGGCTTCGCACGTCTTGTGCATTCAGCCAGTGTCAAGTAATTAATAAATTTCAAGTTTATAGATAAATAAGCTATATAAATACATATTACAATACATACATATAATATCCCACTCCTCCCCTTGTGCCTCAGTAAAGATGTGGGGCTTTACTGAAACATCAACACGGACTTTTTGGGAGAACTCGAAAAGCAATGCTATCCAATTTTGTTTCACTTTCCCACACTTATGCACATTCACGAACACTTAACGGTTAATAATCCACCATTATTACACATTAACATTCGAAGAAACACAAGTTTTGGAAAATAAAACAAAAACGAAACATGACTTCTCAAATTCCCGCCAAAAAGCGCATCCTTTTTTGTTAGATAGTGACAAATAGTGACTGACAGGGCGAATCTTGACATTGCGTTTGACACTACCGGACACTGTATAAATGTGTAAGTACCTACCTTATTTGTATTGTATTGTACCAAATCAAGTGCTTTTCATAACCAAATTGTCTTTCTTACTCAAGCTACGTGCGCATAAAACCCGTATTAAATAAATAAATTAAAGAAGTTCTTAACACGTTGAAGTTTAAGATGGCATGGCTCACACTTAAATAATGTCAATAAAACAAAGAATGGTCGAAGAATGCATCATTTCGATTCATTCAGCCGATTAATCAAATATGGTCACCTGCATAGAATCTACTCTTTTTATTTTTGGTTTTATGTTGTGTGTCAAAACTCTTAATCCAATGGTTTAGAGGCGATGATCGATTGTCGACAGGAACTTATTGAAAGGGTTGTGTTGGGCCCTGAAACTGGCGGGTTGGTTTAGCGATTATATGAAAAACTTTGGCACACGAAAATATTTTTATTTTGCATGCGGAAATTAAATATAATCTTTGGCCTGGCAGCCGCCATTAGGTATAAGTTTTCTCTGAGGAATTATTTTTGAGATTTGACAACTATTGTGTAAAAAATAAAAATAGGTGATTGTACATCAAACTGCCATAGTTATTTCTCAGATTAAAAATATATGACTGTTGAAAAATTGAAAAAACTCTTTTTTTTTTCATTCAATCACCTGAAACAAGCATTGAACTATAAAAATAAATTCATGTGAAATTCTCAACTTTGAGTCGTTCGCGCTTCATCTAAAACGCGATTTGCCTTTGTAGTAAAATGCCTAACATGAATGCCTAAAAGTAATATGCCTGATAAGACTTTCACTCAGCGCGGCAGCGTTTTAAATGAAAAATATTGGCACACAAAACGTATTGTTGAAAACAAGCATTTACCTACGTTTTTTTAATTCAAAAAAACATGAGGTTCTCCGTAGCCCAAATCGAAAGGTGTCTACGCGTACTTGGACGTTTTTTATTTAGATACAAAAGGACATTTTGTTAGTCAGCGCTGGGCTTATCAGGGCAGGGACATCTCGGAAGGGTTCTGACCGACGAGAGGGCCATTGAAATTCATTCACACGTGAGCCGATAGAGATGTCGGATAACAAGGCGTTTTGATAAGCGGTTTCCGTCCGATTTGCGCCAATCGAACCAATTTTAACTTTCTTTAACTATTTGTAAAAAAAAATTTCAATAACAAAAACCATAATCTCGATAATTTAGCGAATGCCGCAACACAACACTTTGGCAGCCTGCCGTTATCCGTACCCATATTATAAATGTGAAAGTGTGTTTATTTGTTTGTTTATTTGTCCTGCTTTCACGTCAAAACAGAACGACGGATTGACGTGTTTTTTTGTGTGGAGATAGTTGGAGGGCTGGAGAGTAACATAGGCTACTTTTTATCCGGGTACCACGCGAGCGAAGCCGCGGGCTAGTAGGTTAATAATAACATAATAACAAGGCGTCCAAAGAAACGTTGAAGGGAAAATCTCGACGCTTTTTAGGGGGTGGGGTGGAAAATCTTAAAGAACAGAGATAGGGAGACCTTTAACAGAAAAATGATTACATTTTTACATAAAAACAAAAATTAGCATTCATACCGAAAATGAAAAATTAGATTCGCAACAATTTTTTTAACCCAAAAAAATGCTACGTCCTTTTTGCTTTCGCGCGTTCGAGAGTAGCAAAATACATTGTATCAGTGCAATTTCTAGCTACTGAATGGCGTTCATTTATTACAGTATTACAACAGGAATATTTTGCTTTATTGTGACCTCAAATTGGTATGCATAATGTGTGTGGCCATTGTTTTCGCGGGATGAATAGTTCATCATTTTGTTGGTGATAGTACAGTACAAAAAATTCTTACTTTAATTCTTTATTGTACAAATAAAACACATAGAACAACGACATAAAGTAAGGACATGTACAAAGGCGAGCTTAACCCTACGAAGAGTTCTGTTCCAGCAAACCCTTTGAGGCTAGAGAGAAGTGATATTAAATAGTGGGTTCATTCAAAAAACACGATACCGGATCACGTTTGTATTTCCCAGTTCACTGTTCTCATTATATTTATACCCTAGTAAATTTAATATTTTTAACACGGGCAAAGTCTCGTTGATCAGTTTTAATCAATCAATCAATCAATAATTATAATAAAACTGTAACAGGTCAAATTCTGTATTTTGAAGATATTTTGAAACTTTTTTTTGGAGGGCTCTATAATCGATACTGAAGCCAAAACTGTAATTTTTTTCATTCATGTCTGTCTGTTTGTATCTTGGCCGCGCATCACGTCGAAATATAAATAATAAAGTATGGATGAAACTTGGTGTTATTGGAGTGCATATTACGAGGTAAAATATAGGATACTTTTTATCCCGAAATTCAGCACGGTTCCCTTGGGAGGGGGGATGAAAGTCAAAATGAGTATCTGGTTGTTATTCATTAACGCGTCGTCCGATTTCATTACCTCAAAACCACGCATGACAATAATAACAATTAAAATTAACCCATCATCTTCTGTAACTTTCAAAGAGTTACTTTGCCTCTCTTCCCATCCCCTAATTTGTCGCTTAGAATATTGAATGCTTGTAATTATTTATGTAAAAACACACAGCACCAGTGGGACCGTAAAATTGATAATATTTCATATTATTTGCCAACTAACAACCCCCGGACTGACTAGTTTACACCCTATGAATAAACTTTTTAATCCGCACATTATTTGCTTTGCTTGTTGAGTAAAAGTAGAAGCGACACGCGATTAAATCAACACATAATTCAATAATCAATTTCAATACAACACAGATTTTTAACAAAGCTCACATTAATTTCTTCTGATTTACTATTTTTACACTGACTATTTTTTTCTACATATCAAAGGGTACAAATAGCTTCTAAAATGTTTTCATTTTATTAAAATCGTCAAGCGTCAATAATAACGACCCGACAGAGCGGAAGGAATTAGTCCTAAAAACAGAATGAAAACCCACTTTGAGCCAACTAAGTAATTACCAAGTAATAGAAATATTTGTGTTAGGATCGTAGAAAGTGAAAATCAGTAGTCTCTGCCTACTGCTATGCGAAAGAGGCGTGATTTTATGTGTATGAAGGTGAAGGTCCACTATAATCATGATGAATATCTAAAATTAATTTATAGTCCAGTCAGCTTAGCATAAAAATGGGCTCAACCTCGGAATGACAGATAATAAGCTGAATTTTCGTATGTAGCTTCATTTAGGCGTCCTAAAAGTTGTCTCAAAAGTCTCATAAAATCCCGTGTCTGCGTCTTAAGTTATTCAAGGTCAAAGGTAAAAAAAATAGTTTTTCGCGAATATCTCGGTTGCTATTGGTCCAATGATGTTAACATGTATTATAAAGTTGTAGAGCATACAATTTGCGACAAATTTTGTTTAAAACATTCTTTCATGCGCTCAACCGTTTTCGCGATAGAGGAGGGTGAGTGCGCAGCGCTCAGCCATATGCGTAGGTACTGTAACGCAAAGTCAAACGTGAATATCTGTGAATACCTTAAATTTTGAATAATTTGTTTTATTTATCAGTTAATTATCGACCAAGCGAGCAAAGCGAGCTAAGATCTTACGATTTTGCTTTGTATGTTTGTATGTGTAATTTTTATGTTATCGCATAACTATCGAACCGTTAATCCGATCTGCATGAAACTTGGTAGATAACTAGGTTGTGCTATGGAAATTTTATATATGACATATCGCACCTCACAAGTAATATAGTTGCAACTCAAAAACAATGATTTTGAGATATCGCGTTTTGAAGTTTTAAAAAATCGTACCGTCTAAAATATTAACAGTAATGTCTTAACTTAAATGCAAAAATATAGGTATATCGCTTGGCTATGAATATTTCCTATTCTAGTAAGTTTATAGTAAATAGTTTTCGTAAAATGAATATTATTGTAGTAGCACTCAGAGTTACAACTGTATTGCTTATCTATTCAGGTGCTTTTTTGAAATATAACTATATTGCCTGTTTTAAAAACTAACTTATGTGCGTTTCGACGGTTATAATTAACGTTTTAATGTACATTTTCCTAGTGTTTGAGAAGTTAAAATGCGTTTTATGAAGGTAACTTGTATTTCTCGTAAATTAAATTCAAAAAATGTTAATACAAAAAACTATATTTAAAAATCAACAGTAGCTAAACAAAAAATAAGAAACCGAAGAGAAATAGTAAGTACTTTACCACAGTTTAGGTACCTAATTATCAAAAATGTAGAAGAGCAAAATACAACTACTAAACTATCATCATCATCATCATCTCTGGCGTTGAACGTCCACTGTCGGACATAGGCCTCCTTCAAAGATTTCCATGTGTTGTGGTTGGAGGTGGCCTGCATCTACTACTACTACTACCTGTAGTTCTGCAGATCTGCAGTTTTTACAAGGTCGTATGTATAGTGTCGGTGGACATCCAACGCTGCGCTTGCCAGTCCATGGCCTCCTCTTGAGAACTTTTTGGCCCCATCAGCTATCTGTTCTGCGTGCTATATGGCCTGCCCATTGCCGCTTCAACGTGCCAATCCGTTTGGCTTTGTCGGTAACCCGAGTTCTACGTATCTCCTAATTTCTGATTCAATTCCGCAGTGAAACCCCAAGCACAGCCCTCTCCATTGCTCGTTGAGCTACTCTGAGGCCAATAGTGAAGAACCACGTATTGATTGAAGACTTTTGTCTTAATGAATTGACGTATTTTGGATGAGAAGCTGTTACGAAGTGGCATTTTTAAACAAACACTTCAAAACTTCGATGTACCGATAGTCAATTCTGCATCGCTGGAGAGACTCGAGCTCCTCCCATGTTTCAATCGAATCGAAGGCTTTCTCATAGTCCACAAACGCGAAACAAAGCGTCAAGTTATATTCTTCGGTCTTCTGTATGACTTGCCGCAGCGTGTGTGTGTTTGGGAGGCTAAAAGTCATCAAACCTGCGATCGAGACAATTTGTGATAATTCTTGAAAACAGCTTATAAACAGGGCTCAACAACAAGAACAGCAACACCACGCTCTTGTTCCATGCTTCTGCTGTAGTACCTTCGAGCAAGACGGAGTTGAAGAGCTTTTGATGGACTTTAATTACCGGTGATACACCCGCTTTCAAAAGCTCTTGAAGTTATTCCGTCTTCGCCCGGCGCCTTGTTGAGAACAACAGTTCTTAAGCTGCTTCAGGGCCACCCTGATCTTGTACTTTACTGATTCTTGAACTTTGGTATCAAGTTGATACCCGTTTTGAAAGCGGGTGTTATCACCTAGGATATCCTCGGTGCGGTTTAGTGTCGGGCCAGTTTGGCTCTCGGGTCTTCTTTAGCCGCACTGCAAACAGTTTTAGTGACTGAATCCTAGACCTGTTCTTAGAACCTTTCGACTTCCCATAACACTTCTGCTTTACTTGACGCTACACTGCCATCTTCTCATCTCCTCAGCTTCTAATATATAATTTCTTTTAAATTTAAATACATACCTAATTTCTTGGCGAATTATTGGAAAAAGGCTAGGTCAAGAGTATCATAAACCGACGAGCTTGCATGAAGAATGTGATGAGAGTGAATGAAGCCAAGGAAGTGTGTCAGGATCGTAGTAAGTGGAGATCTGTGGTCTCTGCTTACCCCTATGATGGGAAAAAGGCGTGAGTTTATGTATGTATGTACCTAATTTCTTTTGAAAAAAACAATTAGCTGTCACTGTTTTATTGCATCAGTAATGTATGCTGAATTTCAGCTCAATCGGACACAGGAAAATGACAGAAAGACATCAGACAGACACTGAAACAGGTGAAGCTAAATAAAAACTTGTAAAAATATGCACAGGCAATAGAGTCACATTTAGAAATAAGCAACACCTCGAAGAACTTATGCGATAATCTTAACAAGTCATATAGTGTTAACTCAAACAAAATAGCGGCAATATAGTTGTAAGTTGAAATGTTTTTCGTAAAAATCTATTTAAAGGAAATTACTAACAAGCAATACAGTTACAACTCTTAATGTGAACCTCATGGCTTATTTTTATTGACAGGCAATACAGTTACAACTAGATAATACAACTATATTGATTACTTTTAAACTATGTTTTTGTATCCAAGCTAACATTCCAATGTTTTATTTTGAGATGTAACAGGCAAAACACGTCTGGCACGAGTTGTGACTTATTCAACAGTGGTTCAACTTAGATGTAACTATGCTACTTGACAAATTAATGAACGAGATGGATAGTCAATAAAGAGTTTTAGTGCTACCATTTAGCGATAAAAAGAGGTAGAAATATAAGGGTCTCACCAGTCGATAGAGAAAAAAAAACTGTATTTAATGGCATACTTAACTCAATATTGCAAAATTTTGAGTTGCAACTATATTACTTGTGAGGTGCGATATGAGCGTAATCGATGGAGCGGTTGTAAAGATATTGGGATCTAAAGGGGGTAAAAAAGATAAAAGTTACACAGATATATTGAGTGGGGTGTCATATGAAAGGACTTAATTTGTACATTCCGAAATAGTTTTTATTTTTGTTCTAGGAAGTATAGTTTTTGAATTACACATACTGAACGCTTTGCGCTCACGGCCCTGTATCGCAAAAACGGTTGAGCGCATGGAATTTTTTTTCAATGAATTGGTCGCAAATTTTAAGCTCTACAACTTCATAATAGATGTTAACATCACTGGACCAATAGCAACCGAGATATTCGCGAAAAACTATTTTTTTTACCTTTGACCTTGAATAACTTAAGACGCAGACACGAGATTTTATGAGACTTTTGAGACAACTTTTAGGGCGCCTAAATGAAGGTATATACGAAAATTCAGCTTATTATCTCTTATTCCGAGGTTAATTCCTAATTTGACTGGGCTATTAAGTATTTAATTCGAACACTTGATACATTCAGTAATTGATATTGCTGAATTGTTTATTTATGATAAATACCTACGTTTTTAAAAATCAGATACACGGCTAAACGTCACAGGTATTCACGGCAATAGTACCTTGTATTGAAAAGGCACTAAGAGTTTTTTCATTTTTATAAAATTAAAACTCGATTATCTTAAATTTTAAGACTTAAAACAAAGGAAAAAGGACACTTACCATTATTGTAGTGGACAATTTGTATGTAAATCGCTGTCGCTTGCTCCTTGCGTTGGCTGCGCTCGCGTCAGGGTGACCGGTGAGAAGGTAAGGGTTGTTTGTGTGTTTGTCGATCGTTATAACTCGACAACTTTATTTGTATTTGTTTTTTTCTACTTAGCTTTGTTTAAAAACAATAAGCTTTGATTTGACGTGAATCGCCGCCGTAATTGCTTGGCATGGATGTTTTTTCTGAAATTTGCAATGGAGTATCACTCACTTCAGTAGTTTTTAGCGTTCTAAAAATGTTTTAGTTTTGCTACCATTCCAAGTTGTAACATCACAAAATGACAAACGTAATGTTTGACTATTTTCATTTCTTAGAGGGCCAAAATACTCACAAAAAATATTGCTATAATTTATAGGTCTTTTAAAAATTTAAAAAAGTGATCGAAACCCTATTTGCCCTATTTCACGACTAGCTTTCTTAACCTTAGCAAAACGTCAACTTTTCGTTTTGTTTCATAATCTACTAATGATCAATGAGGTTAGATTACTCTGTTGTGATGACGTTTTCAATCAAATTACCAATGAGGTTTTGAAAATTACTGTCATTTTGGAGAACGAAATAAAACGCAGCAGTAATATTTAATACCGGAACGGATGACGTTGTAAATTAGAAGAATTGTGCTTCCTCAGCAGCTAAAAAAACAGCAAGTGAAAATATCCAATAGGTAGGTATTAAAAATTTCGAATTTTTTAGGGAGTGGCCACATTGCGTTTTCTGCAGCGCGTTTTTGAGCTGTATCGATACAAACGCGCAGCACGCAGTGTGGCCACTCCCTTGTATTGAATTTAAATCAATATTAATCAATTAACATCGCAGTGGTGTCCATTTCGCTCTTACTACTCAGTATGCAACATTGAATCTGCTAAGCTAACTATTTAATTTTATCTTGATCCATAATGATCGCGGCAATTTTATCAATTTTACCGTTTCGTAGGTTGTTCCCTCGTTGCAGTAATTGGCGAAGGGTGGCCGTGCGCATCGTGGCATATGTCCCACCCTCAGACACTCATTATCTGCAATCAAACGGAATGTGAGTCTGTCAAATATATTTTTTTTCATGCTTGTTATTTTTGTGCGCGTGTGCGATCCTCCAAGGAGTTGTGTGAGGAATTAATACCACTATTTGTGGGCTCGACGGGTTTCTATAATTTATTTGTGACGTTTTATAAGATGCAGCCCCGGTAGGGTTTAGAGAGATTTGTTGGACATGCGATAGAATTGCACGGATGCGTGGTATGAGACTATTTCTACTATTTTCTGTATCGCGACATGATTTCGACATTCAGTGAGGTCTAATAGGTCTAGAGTTCGATTTGCTTATGAGAAAAATGCATACAATTGCACGATACCATATTGTATATATCATAAAAATTATTACTGTAAGGCTCGTCCTCACTGTTGCACATTTGCCTACCACTTGATGTACCGACGATATAATTTAGATATTGATGGTTAATTAATGAAGACGGGACAAATCCTAGCATAATGCTTTATTTGTGCTAGTATTGGCGAGCCTCATAAGTGGATCTCTTATGAATAGCAGCTCTTATGAAAGCAAAGTAGATTTTTGCTGCAAGTGCTGATTTTAATTCGAGCAAGCGAAAGACTAGAATTGAATAAGCGTAGCGAACGCAGCGCGAGGCATTCAAAGGCACGAGATAGAAATAACTTTGGTCCGTGTGGCACATACAACTTTTAATCTAAGCAATGAGAGCATTATTAGAGGTAAAAAATCCCTTGATGCACGACTGGGTTTCTAACTTACATCTCTCGGATCAAAAGTCAAGGTATAGGTAATCCCATTAACACGGCTACTACCTAGAATAACAATAACACCTGATTAAATTACACGAATTGGTGTGATCGCATCACACTTTCGAAACCCACAATAGCTGAGTGCTAATGTTAGTTACCACCAGGCGACGGAAGCGAATCATAAACCTAACTACACAGCTGAGCTCCTAAATTGACAAGTAATAATTTTAACTCGATGATTATCATATCGTGCGGCGAAAACCATAAAATTAAGGATAGGGTTGGGACCACTGAACGGAACAATTGCCCAACATTGGATGCGCTGTGTGACAATGACTTCATTAGTCGCAAATTGCGTGGTGTGCAGCGAGCCTTATGCCACTTGACAAAGTTGTTGGACCGGGGAGTTTTTTGATATATTGTGGTTGTTGTTTAAATGACGCTTGTTTGCTGTCATTGTATTTTTTTTATTGAATCAATGAGGGGATTCAGTGACGTGTTCATAAAGTAGGTAATTCATAGTTCCGCGCACAACGGAATCAGAACGAACGGAACGGAAGAAGAATGACATTCAAACATCAAGTATGTTTGAATGTCATTCTTCTTCCGTTCGTACGTTTACATTCGTAGGTATTCGTTCAGTTGAATTCTTGATTTTTGTTCTACTTGACGCAGCTTTATTATGCTACATGTAAAACACCTAATTATGCGTATTTATGAGTACTTTAACTTCCAAACTAAAAGTAACATATTGCTGATCGTTATACGCACCTCAGTGAATTAACATTAGCATTAGGCTAATTAAGTTGTATAATTTAAAATATATTTTATCTGAGACTCAACTCTTTACGAAAATTCAAACGGTTGGTACCCTCTGATAATAAATCAATGTGCACAGGTGGGTAAGCTATCTTGGGGGCAATAGTGGGGTGAATCTATTGTTGCCACCCTTCTGTAACAGTCAAGCGTCACTCGGAGCAGATTTTGCGGATTAGCCTGTAAGGGTCGCCTCTTGATGATAAGCCTCGGGTAGATATAGGTATGTTGTAATGTTTGGTATGACATGATTTTAGATTGACTTTTGTAAGAGTAGGTTCATTTTCATGTTGAGCCGGTACCGTGAGCCGGTCATTTTCAATTGTTTTAATAATTATTAAAACAATTGAAAATGACCGGCTCACGGTACCGGCTCAAAATGAAAAAATAATGAACAGTAAATTATAATTTACTGTTCATTATTTTTTCATTTTGAGCCCGTATAGTGAGCCGGTCATTTTCAATTGTTTTATTAATTGACTGTTCATTATTTTGGCGGACTACTCACTCATTCTCATATGACAATCTGTCCGGTCAGTTCATTCTTTCTTGTCATTGTCAAGCGAAGAGTGATTGAAGCTGGAGGAAAGAGTAACGTCATGTTTTCTGATTTTGTCATATTGTGTACGGTCACATGACATTTGAATTGAAGTTGACATTATAGAAGTTGAGCTGATCTTACAAAGTTGAATTTTGTACGGGACAAAAGAGCCGCGTCCGTCACGTCATACTCAACAAAAATATGTTGTCTGATGGGATTCGGGAACTTTACTCTACCCCTCCACTTTTACCGGACTTGTATTAAATTGATCTCATCAACTCTTTGAGTTATTTCTATAATATAAGATGCGTTGGTTTACATACAATCGGAAATGTAGCGCAAAATTCATCATTTTGATAAATGACGCGTGGTTCTCTATTCAAAATCAGCTAGCTTTGAATATGTCTGCCATTTTCCTACGGATTGTCTAACTTCTTTATTCTTTATTCTTTATTCTTTATTGTACACAGAGTAAACACAAAACAATAAACTTACACAATGAAAGGACATGTACAAAGGCGAGCTTAACCCTAAAAAGAGTTTTCCTCCAGCAAACCTTTGAGGCTAGAGAGAGATGATTAGAAGCGCAGGGTCGTGTACACAAGAAAAATTAGGCGTAAAGGAATAATGATAATAATTATGTATATAAAACTAAAACAAAGGCATAAATAAATATATCCATATATAAGTACCTATATTAAATGCATATCTAGTATTTATAAATACATAAACTAGGCCAATAACTACATGAATACATAAACTACCATACAATAATGATGCTATCTACATAAATATAAATGATATATATATATACCTACATACAATCTACAAAATAATAATTTTATAGCGATAGGTAGTGCTCTTTAACTTTACTTTTAAATATATTTAGAGATTTAGTGTCTCGTATGATGTGGGGAAGGTCATTCCAAAGTCTTACCGCCTGAACAGTGAACGAGTCACTGTAGCAGCTGGAGGAGTGAGAAGGAGTTTTGAGAAGAAGTGATTTAGAGGGCCTACACGGTACCCCACGTGGGACAAGGAATTCAAAACGTTCACGGAGGTAGGGGGGAGAAAGAGGACTATGAAGAGTATTGTAAAGAAGTGACAACACGTGAAGGTCACGTCTGCGACGTATAGGGAGCCACTTTAGTTGAGATCTGAACTCCGAAACATGATCGAACTTGCGCAGCCCAAAAATGAATCTGATACACAAGTTTTGGAGACGCTCGAGTTTGTTCAGGAGAGAACTTCATAATGAACATGTGAATAATTTTCCTTTATTTGTTCGAAAAGACAAATTATACATGTTTTAAGAGAGTTCCTCCCCAGTCTTTCATTGCTACCCTCCTTTTGCTCTGATCTGACACCCGTAAAACGACCGAATAATTGGGTGAAGTTTCAATCATGCTTTTTAGATAAGGTACCCAGTATTAAATGTTGCTATTTGGTGATTCGTCTCGATTGAACGGTTGTTTCTGTAATAGATATTGTAATAAGCTGTATTTTGTAGATGTAGGTGTAGATGTAGTTCCAGGTCCCAGGTATTACAGTAACGTATAGCATAGATATTTTCCTGACGCCTGTATCGATACTAATAAAGCGGAAGAGTTTGTTTGAACACGCTAATCTCAGAAACTACCAATCGGATTTGAAAAATTGTTTCTGCATGTGGTAGCTAAACTCTTGAGGAATATACTTACTTAATTTAAATATAATCAGTTGTAAATATTTTTGGTATAATTACGTGCATCGCTAGAGTTCTAACGATGATTTTATTGTATACATAATTATGATTTGCACCTAAATCAAATCAAACTCTGGGCCTTTTGTACCTTCTTACCTCGTATTGGCTCGTCAAAAGGTTGTACATAACACAAGTACCTGTCTGCCACCTGCCTACTTCGATCCGACGTCAACATTTACAAAGGCTACCGACTCGGTCCCTATTCTCAAATTTATTGTTGCTCCTATAAATAGTGGATGAAGTTCTTCCGATTTTTAGTTCGTGATAACTCGTTTAAAACCGGCGAGCTTGTATGAAAAATGTGATGAGTAAAGTTAATGAGGCGAAAGTGGTGTGTCAGGATCGTAGCAAGTGGAAGTCCGTGGAAAGAGGCGTGATTTTATGTATGTATGTATGTATAAGTCGTTTTTTTACAGCAACTTGTATGACTTCTATTGTTTAATGTATCCATAGACCTGTAACCTAACTTTAGAAAAAAAAAGAATTTGTTTTTGTAGCAATCGTTATTAATTAGGTAGGTAGGTACCTATTAGTAAATTATTAAATTATAATTATTTAGCGGGGCAAAGATAATTTTGAAATTTGAAGGAAAAGTACTATAAAGAGCCCGATGTATTTAGTCTCTTTTTATAACTACAAAGACAATGAAAATCCTCCCACTCGCGGGCATTACTTTACCTGCTTAATTTATTTTGTAGTAGTTACACTTAAAGAACGCAATAATAGCACCGTCGGGTATTTAGTCCCATTCAAGTTGCCTTCAGAATAGCTCCCTGTTAAAATGTTGCACCGTCACCCACCAACCTGCAATCATGCCTCCTCAAAATAATTTCACTCGTTCATAATTTGTAGGTAACAAAAAACTTCTGACTGTCGAATAATGTAATTATGTGTGTTTTCCACGAGTGTGAAATGACTAGTTCAATAGGAGCTATCCGGGGCGGGTCAGGCCAGAAAGATACGATTCATTTTATAAAAAAACAATAGTCTCTTATTGAATTAGGGAAGCGTCAGTAATTGTTTGAATTGTTTTTATAATAGTGGAGTTGTATAGAATATTTTTTTTACTCTATTCTAAAGACATGGCAAAATAAGACCTGTATGCGGTGAGCATTTTGTACAATTGTCACAATGGATCTAGGCATTCGTGAAGTTAGGCTTTTGGCTGAGCAGTAGAAAATTTTGTATGACAAAGTTGCACTGCGCATTGAAACGGAAACTAACTTCACGAATGCCAAGATCCGTTGGAAGAAGTGTACAATACGCCATTCATAGGCAAAAGAGTGAGGTTTCCTAAAAATTGGATAGTGTAATTATTAATAACCACTTTATGTTTTACGAGTATAAAGAAACCACGTAAGTAAGCTATTAATTTAAGTAAAAGCCAAGTCAGTCAAAAAGGCAAAGATTTCCCTCTTATTTTACTGATCCTGTGACAATCCTGCAATTTTTATGAAATCTATTCTTTTCCCTTTACGAAACCATTATTCGTGTTAGCAAATTGTCATGAAAGTGTGATGCGTTTTCACAACAAAGGCGTTGTATTGCACCTTCACATAAATTAAAATTTTTCTCGGATAAAATATTTCCGATAGAAGGCTCTATGTAACCTATTGTTCTCTCGCTATAAAACGGAGTAAATATAAAAAGCTAGTGTTCAATCACTATTTATTACTAAACTAGCTCCTATCAGTAATCATAATAAGTAGATTATCTTATTATGACGACACCGTGCTTTTTCTACTTGTCAGTTTTTGTCCATCCAAAAGTTGACTGTAAGAGATCGCTTATATAATAAGGCCGCCCATTGTACCTTCTGTTTTTAGTTTTTCACTTCACTAGTTAGATACAATAAAGAGCTATCTATCTATCTAAATAAGTTGGTATGAGCTAATAGGCGGGTCCACACAGAGCGAGCAGCCTCGCGAGGCATTTGCCGCGCGAAGCAGCGCGTTTAGTGTGGACGTGTGGCTCAAGCGCGCGCTACCGCGGGCGAGCGTCCGAGCGCCCGAGCCACACGTCCACACTAACCGAGCTGCTTCGCGCGGCAAATGCCTCGCGAGGCTGCTCGCTCTGTGTGGACCCGGCTGGCCAACTCTGGTGCCAAAGTTTTAACGGGAAGTGAAGGGAGTTTTCGAAGAAAGTATTATTCTGACCAAAATATCATACATTATAAACTATATAAACACAGATTCTGGTTATCATTGAAAGCAGAAGTGGCGTCAGCGTCCTCGGTCATTATTGTTTTTGTCAGGTCAGACAAGTATAGAAGCGTTGGCTGCAAGCTCACAAAGACAGTCGGCCTCACTACTAGTGTTACTTCAACAAAGCATTCGGAATCAAAACGCTCCGTGATTGCTCCTTGTTCTAATCGGTATTGTATAGTCTACCAAAGGTATGGTACGATATTCAGCGTCATACTGTGGTACAAAAAACGAGTAAAGCGTTAATCCAAAAATATAATGATAATTATTATTACGGGATTTTATCGCGTACCTTTTATTTATTTTGTTTCCCGACGTTTCGAACACGTTGCAGCGTTCGTGGTCACGGGATGACTGAAGTACTGGAGCTACCGCCGAGAATTGAGGGTAGTCGTGGATCCTACTCTCAATTCTCGGCGGTAGCTCCAGTACTTCAGTCATCCCGTGACCACGAACGCTGCAACGTGTTCGAAACGTCGGGAAACAAAATAAATAAAAGGTACGCAATAAAATCCCGTAATAATAATTATCATTATGTTAACAAATCGCGAAAGTTTAACAAATCCAAAAATAATCAAAGAGAAGGCAAAATATTTACTGATAAACTCGGAATAACTTTACCTCGTCGTAACTTTCTCAATTTATAGGTACAAATAAGTGTTATTTGTATACTAGCTGCGCTCCGCGGTTCAATGGTTATCTAGAAAATAGTTGTTACGGAAACTGACTACGGAGTTATATGTATACTTTAGCAAATATCTGGGTACATACATACATAAACTCACGCCTGTTTCCATCATCCTAGGGGTAGACAGATACCATAGATCTCCACTGCGATATAAATCTGGGTCTGCATGTTTTTCTATGAATAACATATAGGTATGTATTTACAAACAAAAAAGTAAAGTTTATCAGTCATTTAGTTCCTATAAGTCCTATAACACAAGATTAGCTTACGCCTCTCTATTGCAACACCGACAGACCGACCAACACGAAGAATTTGAATTTGAGTACCTAAAGAAAACAATCTCGACTCTCATGAATTGCACCATCAGTTGTATATGAATGGAATCAGTTGAATATCTCAAACGAAGATATGTTGAGCTAAAATGAAGCCTCCGGCTCATCTATCAAGCTGAAGCGTCATATTTATGATGAAATCGCAAAGATTTATAAATCTATGGATAGGACATAGGCGCTGCTTTGATATTAGGTTAATATAAGAAAATAATAGAGGTTTTGAATCTGAAAATTATTTCATTACAAGATGCTGCCCGCGGCTTCGCTCGCTTGCTACCCGGATAAAAAGTAGCCTATGTAACTCTCCAACCCTCCAACTATCTCCATACAAAAAATCACGTCAATCCGTCGCTCTGTTTTGACGTAAAAGCAGGACAAATAAACACACTCACTTTTATAATATGGGTACGGATACGGCCTGGAAGCTGCATTATCCCTACTACTAAATAGAAAACCTACGTTTAATAAAGGTTCTGTGTGCGAAGACGCAGAAAAACATCATCTTGCTGAATTGATTGGTTTTTATGAGACAGACCAAATACATAGTAATAAATCTATAGAGGTAATAAATCTCTTTCTATATTTCAATCTAATAGACGAACATCTTGGATGCACAGATTAATTGAAATTTGAACACAGTCTTAACAAAAACTGAGATACAAGCGACAATCACACAAACAAGCTACAACTGATCTGCGATTCAAAGTAAATCGGCACTCAAACTCAAAATTTAGTTTTTCGTAATTTTTTTAAATAAGAATATCGAATGAATGAATCTATTTTTTGTGGATAATGATGATGGATTAAATTCCATATCCAGCGGTAAGCCAACATGACTCAGCAATAGAGAGCATTGATTGAAACGTTACGTGCTGACCACTTGTTACGGCTCCGACGATGTCATTGTGCGTCTACAGTACTACAGTAATGAATGCACTGTTCACTTTAGTACAGTCATCTCAATTCTAAACATATCAGGTACTCATGGTATTAGCTTGATTGTCGGTCTTTATAGATCGACGAAGTTACGCGTACTACTACGGCACGTTGTCTGTCCCGGCTATAAATTCGTTAACGTTTTAATGCATTATGGCAGCCGTATGCAGTTTCTCCTGCGGCCCTCTCATTCGGGGAAGACCTCATGACTCAAATAATGCCGTGGATGGCCACTTATTGGTCTAAATAGCTCTAATTGAAGATACCTCGACTCGAAAGAAGCAGAAGAATAAAAGTGCTATACTGGACCATGACGAAAGTCCCCAGGCGATTATGTGCCAAATACTATATACATTTAGACGTCTCTACCTCTGACTGTTTGATCTGAGAAAATACACCATGACTTGGGGCTCTAACTCACTAGGATGCCATGGTAGCGCCTCCACAGTTCCGCCACCAACAAAATTTACGTAAATGTCACCTGGTGTCTGGTGTGTAAGATTTTGCTTAATTTCTTGTGAGGACAGATATAGTTAAGTATGAATGTTATGATAAATATAATATAAATATATAGGATCGCTATCCTGCGTGATTGAATAAAATTAAATTGACCTATCGATATACCTACTATTTTTGTTGCAATCAGATTTTTTCGATACGCGCGCTGTTGAAATAGTCAGCCCAGAACCAAATTTTGCCAAATGCTGCGAACAGAGTGAGTTCTAGTAGCACTGAACACGCTACAATAGATTTATTTGACTTCTTTTTTTATGTTGATCTATGTCCCTTGTTCATCATGATTCCAATCATGAACAAAGACGTCTGCGTCGTTGAAAAGATGTGCCAACTCATTGCGGCACCGGCAGTCATTTCTTGCATTCTCCACAATGAAGGTTTAACGTGTTGGTTTGATTGAGCAATTCACCTTCATCATATCCGGAGTCGGTGGCTGGTAGTCGAGATGATGCCGCTAAATTCCAACTATAGAAATAAAACGATAGTTTGACTAGTTTTATAAAAAACTGAATAGGTAACGACTGTATCCCTAAGACAAGTAGACATTCTCTCGGATCATAGGGACATTCAAGTATGAAGGTTTAAGAGATATTAGGTTTGCTTACTCTAGTAAGATTTTTGTTATATTTACTGTATCGGATTTTGGATTTCAAACGGAGCTTAACAGGACACAAGTGAGGCGAGGTGATGGCACGTGGATTAAAGCCATAACTGAATAGTGGCCTAGACTAAGGAATACAGAAATGTTGGACGTCCGGAAGCAATATGGACAGACGACATTATTAAGTCGCAAGCAAACGATGGATTGAACTGCGAGCTGATTGTCTAACTTGTCTCAAACCTCAAATTGGTCTCAAACTGTCAAAACGATCGCGTACCTTTTGTCGCGTTCGGTCTCGTTGAGATGATAATGACAGAGCTACTTGCGTGGTCATTGAAATTGTCTATATTTGACAGTTTGAGACCGATTTTGGTCGCTATCAGAGATAGACAATCAGGGGGCTGGTGTAGGATTGTGGCGGATAGCACAAACTAAGGGAGACCTATACCCAGCAGTAGGTGAAGTTGAGCTGTGGATAATGATGATGATGATGATTACTATAGAAGTTATGTCAAATATCTAGTCACAGGAAGCAAAATCACAGACATAATTGAAACTGGTCGTTAGAGAATTAAAAGTTATTTAGTTTGTTGAGCTAACTCATACTAATAAAAGAGTAATCAAAGCACATTTTGCAGTGGCTACGTGGCTGCAAGCACATTGTTTTGGCATTTTTCTTTTGTTTTGGAATGAGACTATAGTCGTATTGCTCATTATACGGACTAAAATTGAAGGAAAAAATGTCATTTTTCCTTCAATTTTGATTAGTTTTGATACGTTTTATGTCAAAATTGAAGGAAAAATGACATTTTTTCCTTCACTTTAGTCCGTATAATGAGCAATACGACTATAGTCAATTTTAAATAATTTATTTTTTGAGGTTACAAAGTTTTTCTGCGGGGACAAAGTTTGCAATTGATTTTATCAAAATTGATTACCGTGTCATAAAATCACAGATTATTTAAAGTTATGAACCGTTATCTGAATGCAAAATCTTTGAACATATATGTTTAAAATCTTACCCAAACTTGCTAGCTTCCTATTGCAATCCATCAAATGTCGTACTTAAAAAATGGAAGAAGGGTCTTTCACGGTCTAATGAATTGCGGGCGAACAAACTTACAACTTGCTGGCTTTAATAAAACCGACAGACTTAACACTGGGAAATTAAAGCTCATATTTCAATAACAATTTTTTTTTATCGCTGTAGAACTTTGTATTTGAGCTTCTCAAGAAGGTAACTAAATCTTCAGTTTACCGTTTAGTCTCTTAATGGTTTATTTTTTTGTTTCTAGAGCGAATAAATCATAAATTATGACACAAATACTCTTTGAGGTAAATATGCGGCATCGAGGATTGGTTTCACTGTTTCTAATGCCCTACCAAAGTTACTAGAAATGTACTCATAATTTAGATTATTGATTTTACTGAGGCCTTTATTACTTGATACTTGTTAAAAGAGCTTAGGATAGGATATTTCATTACAATTTGTTATTTGTACCTAATTATGGAAACCACACACGGTAACGTAACAATCGACATAAATAATTAAAATAAATTATTCAAATCAGAGTCGTTGGATATAGCATAATTTGAGAATTAAATTCAAGTTAAACCTTATAAAAAAAAAATTGCATGGGTTAATCTTCAGAATCAGCGCACCTGGTAGATCGCTATGGCGCCCCTTAAATATCGATATTATTGCTTTTTGCCCCTTCAGGGGCCAATATAAAAATATGCTTATTTAGACACCTCCTTCTCGAAATAAAAATACAGAAAAGCAATAATATCGATATTTATTAAAAAGCACCATAGCGATCAACCAAACAAGCTGATTCTGAAGATTGACCCTCATTCAAAAAACTTTATAAACAACAACATCGACCTCTCGCCACAGTCTCCATTTCGAATATCAATAGTAGGATCGCAAAATAGCTTTGTAACCCGACTCCACCCGCCGGCGCCGTCGCCGCGACTCCACTCATGCGCAAATCGACAAAAACAAGGCACATCCTCAAAATAATCGCTTAGATTTGGGGTTCCGTATACGCAAAAATATAAAATTAATGTAAAGTCTACTACTATAACACGTGCCGATATGGGAAGGAAAACAGTGTGGAAATCTGAGTCACGTCTTTCCTTCTTGATTAAGGAACAGGAACTTCTGACAGGAAGGTTTAGGGCCTAACTAAACCCTGCCCAGATCTAGAATAAACTTTAAACGCTGAACAAGTTTAGTTTACTCCATACTTATAGTCAGGGTGTAGGCAGAAGTTTCTTTCCGAATCAAAGTGACATCACTTCACAAGGTCAAGTCATTTTACAACTGATTTATGCACTTTTCTGAACTCTTTTACATCCTACCCACAAGACTAGGATAGAATTTAGAAGATACGACAAATTAAAGAAGAAAAGGTAAGTAAGGTATGTACCTATACTTTGCCCTAATCCATATTGATTTAAAACTCCGCACTTAGTTTTTGCTTAAAAAATTACCCATCCTAAAATTATACGGAACTAATGTGTCACAAATATCATTTTTTTTGTACCGCCAACTCTTTTTGCGCATAATATTTTCAACGCGCGGTTCTATGTACTTTATGAGTGATGGTTTTAGGAAGATTTGGACATTTGGCATTTATGTCCAAACATTATAAAAGTATATAGATTCAAAGCAAAGATTCACTGAGATTTATCAGCGTCTAATGCCAGCCATACACAACACAATCAAGTTCACCGTCAAGTTTGCAGCGGACTTGATGCGGCGCATTAGAATTTGTCCGGGACATTGCTTTTATAAACCTGAAAAAACTTACTTTTCAAATGGTGAAAGAATGTTGGTGGTTACAGAGATTACACTCCACATACACACATACTCGTAAAATTATGTTATTATAAATATAGATGGTATCGACAGGTTTTAGGAGGATCAGACTCTGCGTGGGTGTTATTGTAATTCATTCACGTCAAAACAAAAAGGTAGATGACTAATAACGTAGGTGTAGGTCATGTTTGGAGTATTATTTGCGTATAAATTTAATGATAAACAGTTTTGTACAGACTTCTTAGATTTCTCTGTTTTTCCCGAAAATACGAGTATTATCAAATTTTTATTAATTTTACCCGGCTTATGTTTGTGGTGAAAAGTTTTATTTGCGATTTCAGAGCCTCATATTACTAATGGCTACCTACATTATAAAAACTTTTTAAGTAGGTAGGTAACTGAGTGTTTTTTTCTAATTACGATTAAATAAAACTAAAAAAATATAAAACACGTGATTTGAAAAAAATATACAGATTGTATGAAAAATGTCATTATAAGGAAGTGGGATAAGGAAACGAACATGATAATGATAATTTTATTAAATAAAACAATAAAATAATATGATAATTTAGTTAAATATCTTACAATAGGAGAAGGAATCCCTATATTTTTCTACATCTTCCATCAAAGTAAGTAATCATATTTTTTTCATATTTCCATTTTACGAATAAGAAATAAAACTTAAAATATTTCAACTTTCTTGTACCTGCTAGACTTACTAAAGATTCTTCAGACAAATGGGGCTCATTTCGTCGTTCCCGAGGCTAACATTTGATACTAGTCTGTCGACGGGAACAAATGGGCACTGGGTTCATTTACTGCTAGTAACGTGAGTGGTCCTTTGAGGCCACGGTATAAAGGAAATAATGTAAGTATTAAAAAGTATGGTCTCGCTTGAGGCTAAAACGGTAAGGTCAATAGACATTTAGTAATTTCGTAACCGCGATCGCGACAGTATCCCCAAGGCACGGTAGACATCCTCTCAGATCTTTAGGCATTAAGATCCTTAGAAATATGTCTAAGGGGGTAGTCAGAGGTAATGTCCAAATCCTTATTAGATAAATCAGGTAACATAGTTTGGGAAAACTAGCTACGGCCTACTAGGTAGTTTTATCAGTACCTATGGAGATTCCCACAGAACGGTTTTTTTTTTAATAAACCAACCAACCAATACTTTTAAGAATACTATAGATTTATATCAGTAGGTATTTTTTTAGGGATTTCCTAGTAGATTGAAAAGAGCTTTACTTCAGAAGTAACTGTTTAGTAATCTTTGCGACGATTACGCATTTTGAATAAAATCTCAAAAACCGAAAATTAAAATAAGTGCTAAAAAAATCTGTGAAAGTCAACGAACTCTACTTTCATAATTATTTTAACCCAAAATCTTAACGCAAAACTAATCCAAAGTGTTGAAGCAACGCTAAAACAAGGCATGTTTAGCAACCGTTAACAAATAACCACAGCAAAACATAGCTTCTACGCTATAAAGTGAATACCTAATCATAATTGAGGTGCAGACGCGAAACGGCGGGAGTTGAGTGAAAAAATATAAAAACAGTAAACAAAACGTTCTCGGCTGGTCCAGTTTGGAGTTTTTTTCGTTTTCCATCCAACATGGCTCGTTAACTTCCTGTTATTCGCGCTTTTTTGGTGAAAAAAAATGCTTACTATACAAAATGTAGAGATCAGTCTCTATAGAATTGTCTCTTGTTATATTGACTCTTGTCTTTTTTTGTTACATTTTAAGCAAGTTACTTTTATTACTTTTATTTTAGGCACTATAGTGTCCCGTTAAGTGTAGGCAAAGATTGCCTCCTGACACTGTATAAATCATCTAGTAAAAGATGTAAAGGCCTGAGTTTTTTTATGCAAGTAGATGGCATGGCATACGTGAAGGATAAAAGCGAGCATCCTTTTTTTTTCCTTTTTAACTTTTCTTTTTTCTTTCTTTCTATTTAGGTCACAAATTAGAAATAATCAAAAAAAATATATAATAATAAGTAATATATCTAGAGATGGGCACTAAGTCATGTTATTATTAACCTACTAGCGGACGCCCGTGGCTTTGCCCGCGTGGACTACTACTACTTTTTATCCCACGGAAAACATGCATTTCTTCGGGATAAAAAGTAGTCTAATTCACTCTCCAGCCCTCCAACTATCTCCACACAAAAATAACGTCAGTCCGTCCCTCTGTTTTGACGTGAAAGCAGGACAAACAAACAAACACACTTTCACATTTATAATATGGGTAATTGGTTATGGATTACATCCCACTTCTGAGCAAAGGTCCCTGACATCTCTCCAACCACCTCTGTCCTTCGAGTCACAAAATCATATCAACTTACTTTTTTTTATAGGATTGTCTAAATTTACCTACTTAACTCTACTGCAAAACCAACGCTGAAAAAAGTAAAACGCATTACCTAGACAGCATGACTATATTGCTGGCCTCTTATTGCCAGTAAATAAACTTTCGTTACAATCATACAGTTTCAATTAAACTTTTTTACCAATATCACTAACTCATGAAACGGAGTTGAAATTACATAAACCTTATTTCTTGTACAGACAACAAGAAAAGTTGATGAGTAGATGCTTCATGCTTACAAATAGGAATATTAATATATTTTTTTTATTTATATTTTTTATTATTTAATTGAATTTATTCGATATTATTAAGAGCCTGTAGTGTCCCATTGCAGACCTTTCCTTCTCTTCCATTGGCGCCATCTAGCCCCAAACAAAGCAAAGTTTGTACTATAGGAACCAGATAATTGATCGAATAATATGTTTCTTAAATAAATAATTTATAAATACATACTTATTATACAACCAAACACAGAACAAACATCTATTCATCACACAAATGTTTGTCCTGGGTGGGAATCGAACCCACGACCTACAGCGCAGAAGGCAGAGCTACTACCAACAGAGCTAAGAGGCTAGTCTAGTCTTTCGTGCCAGCTTCTGCGCTCTAAAAATGCTGTATCTTAACAGGAATCAAAATTCCTGCCTGTCCCCGATATTAAATTCGGAGACAAACAGGAATCCAGGATTCAGGACCTGACAGTAAAATGGAAACTGATCTAGAACTGGATTCTAGACGGATCATTTATTCGCCTCCACAAAATTTATTGGTTCTTTGGTCATCATTAAGTTAATCTTCATCATTTAGTTTAGAGAGTAGTCAACTACACTCTTCGGTTTAAAATATCTTTAATTTTTATTGCTTAGTTAGAGGAACAGCTTCGCCGAAACCAATAGGTATTTTTGATTATGTATTTGGCGAGGTTGTTATCTGGCGGGCTGTTAACTGGAACATTATAATTAGCACCACATGATGATAATTATGATTTTTCGGTAGCGAAAGTAAATTATTAGCTCGCAACGCCCGCGCACACGGACCGATTTGCATCAGACGAAAATTTCAATGAATTTATTGAACATAAAGTTTTATTGATAGTAATTGTAGACGAAATTTTAATTAGACTGCTTAATGCGGTGTCGACGAACTTTGCAAGGTCACCGTGCTAATGAACATTTTAATTACAAAACTTAGGTCTTTATATCCTTTTGTCTATGATTCATTATAATAAAACAAAGAGTCAGAAAATCTATGGCTACATTCAAGTGAACGCTGAAGTACCTGGGACAAACTGACACTTAAAGACCCTACCCTGAAGCACTGCATTTTTCTATACCCTCGATAAATAAAGGAAGTGGAAATTAACTGAAAAGCCAACATGATTTTTTAGTAATCTAAGACTGGAGTCTCCAGAACATATGACTGGAAAAAAGTTCACGTAGTCCGATTGATCGAACCATGCGGTCGAACCACGTGGCCAGAAGCTCTATATCATCACACTACAGATTTTGACCTCTGTGGCGCAGTGAGTAAAGGCCAGCAAGAACGTCTAACGGTGCATCCACACCGCAGTTATTTTTTGTTGATAAACGTTACCAAATGTTACTCAGCAAAATCCGACAGCAAAAAGTTATTTAATGTTACTAAATGTTGCCGTGTTAGTAAATGTTAAGCAACGTTGCCTAACTTTTAAAAACAATTAACATTCTCTAACAATAGATAACAATGTTAAAGAATGTTATCTCAACACGCCTAAAATATATGGGGCTCAAGAGCGGAGCTTAACTTTCGGCAACAAAAAAATTGTTGCCGAAAGTTATTCTTTGTTATCTTTTATAATTATATAATTTGTTATATTTTATAATTTGTTAATTTATGTTATTGGCGGTATGGTTAGGTGACATTCAACATAGTAAGACGTAGCCACAAAAGTTACAGAAAGTTACCTAATGTTACCGTGTTCCACAGTGTTGCTCAACAAAAAATAACTGCGGTGTGGATGCACCGTAATAAGCTACGAAACGAACAAAGGCTCCTCTGATCTGACTACTATCGGCTGCTCTAGTAACAATAGAATCAGTTACTTATTTGTATAAATATGAATTAACGAATAGTAAATCTATTAGAGAGTTTAATCTACAGACATTTCTAATAATGACTCCCGTTGCTTAATACTCAAACTAGCTAAGCAAACTAGCTGCTAGGCATCAAGCCACCATTACGTAAATCTTGTCGCGAACCCCCTGCCGTCCAATGGCGAACCCCTAGGGGTTCGCGTACCCCACTTTGAATAACCCTGGCCTAGGTCCACAGCTTACCAATTACTATATCTGTAAACATCAAACACGTTACAAGCATTTCCTTGCTGTATGAATAGTAATCGCCTGTTATCTTAGTTTTTTTATACAGGGTGAATTTTTGATATGGGGTAGTAAGGGCAGCTACCTTAACCGTTGTAGCTAGAGGAAAACGTTCTTAGGAGACTATCCTTAATTTTTGAAGGTATTAAGACTTGCATTCACAGATTTTGAAAAAAATGTACAGTCAGCGAGAAAATGGGCACTTTACACAAAAACTTTTTTTGATGCCAATCGATCCTGTTTCATCTAAGGATTAAAAGGCTCTTTCAGACCAACTGGGGTTAGAGTACTAGAAAAGTCAGAAAACGCTAAAATGTATTTCTGATACAAGACAGTAAGGGCTACCTTAACCGTTGTAGGTAGAGGAAAACGTTCTTAGGATACTGTCCTTAACTTTTGAAGATGTTTTGACCTGTTTCCACAGATTTTGAAAAAAATGTACAGTCAGCGAGAAAATGGGCAATTTACACAAAAACTTTTTTGATGCCAATCGATCCTGTTTCATCTAAGGATTAAAAGACTCTATGGGACCAACTGAGGCAAGAGTACTAAAAAAGTCAGAAAACGCAAAAAACCTTGATTATACATTTCGTACGAAATCATTTTGTAATTTTTCATCATTTTTCATCATTTTGTCGAAATATCTTCAAAAGTAAGGGTAGTCTCCTAAGAACGTTTTCCTGTAGCTACAACGGTTAAGGTAGCTGCCCTTACTCCTCCGTCTCAAAAATACATTTTACCAATTTCTGACTTTTCTAGTACTCTTACCTGAGTTGGTCCGATAGAGCCTTTTAATCCTTAGATGAAACAGGATCGATTGGCATCAAAAAAAGTTTTTGTGTAAATTACCCATTTTGTCGCTGACTGTACATTTTTTTCAAAATCTGTGAATGCAAGTCTTAATACCTTCAAAAATTAAGGATAGTCTTCTAAGAACGTTTTCCTCTAGCTACAACGGTTAAGGTATCCCTTACTGTCTTGTATCAGAAATACATTTTAGCGTTTTCTGACTTTTCTAGTACTCTAACCCCAGTTGGTCTGAAAGAGCCTTTTAATCCTTAGATGAAACAGGATCGATTGGCATCAAAAAAAGTTTTTGTGTAAAGTGCCCATTTTCTTGCTGACTGTACAATTTTTTCAAAATCTGTGAATGCAAGTCTTAATACCTTCAAAAATTAAGGATAGTCTCCTAAGAACGTTTTCATCTAGCTACAACGGTTAAGGTAGCTGCCCTTACTGCCCCATCTCAAAAATTCACCCTGTATAGTTACTTATAAATTCAAAAATATTTAGTAGATAATTGGAAAATAATTTGTTTGCTTGGTGATTTCTACACAGTACATTTCTTTGCTTGATTGTCTTAACCATTTAGAAAAACACTAGCAATAAATTATGGAAATGAAATATTCTCGAAAAGAAATTGCAAAACATAAAATTCATATTTTGTTTGAATACAAACCCTCCACTCTTAGCGTCGTAAAACATCCAAAGATAATGAAAATCGGTTTCCACGGTTGCGTTTCGAAATCGATTGCGATTTTAGTGGATATTATTCACAGATGTGTAATTATAATAATTAACAACATATAATAAACTTGTCTCGTAAAAGTCAGTTAAAATGATAGGCTATTTCTTCTAGATTTGTTTAAAAAATCTACAAATACAGTATTACAGTATTCTACTAATAAGGCATAAAACAGTAGCTATGGTTACCTCTCATTCATAAAGTTATAATAATAAACGTTTTTTTTTGTAAAATCCATTATTTTGATCCAAGAGACCAAGACCTTCCCGACCTTTAAATGCATATTTTACAATACTTACCTAATAAAATAAATGAAATATGGTCACGGCTGTGTCCCAAGGTGCGGCAGACATTTTCTCAGATCTAGGCATTCTAGAGCTTTGAAGATGTCTAAAGTTGTATACAGTGGCATGTCCAAATACATATTTGGTACATGCCCACTTTTTGCAGAAGATTGCATTCCATACGTAACAAGTTGCAAGCCCATCGCCGCTATTAGAAAGCTAACTGGTTTTCTCACGATGTTTTCCTTCACCGTCTAGAACTCGTGTCGTTTATGTTTTTCGTTGTGTGTCTTACGACCTAATCTCAATTCACCTAATACAAAAGTTCGCCCGAAGGCAACGTAATAAACTCCCAAACTGAAGTCATATCGATCCCTTGTCGAGGATCAGGCAGTCCAGGCACCTCACTAAAGTAATTAACCATCAAACAATCAAGTTTTACTGCATAACAAAATCCCGATCGGATAGGTGCGCGCCGGTCGACTGTAAATTCCCCTACTATAAAAAGTCCACCATAATTTGTGCAGTCATAAAAACGGGACGAGTTTCTGTAGGTCGGTAATCGGTATCGCTCAACTGCTCAATGTGTTTGTGGATTTTTATTTCGATACCCAGCAGTGGACTTTAGTTAAAAAATAAATGATGCTGTACATTTATGGATCTAGCTAGGCATTCGTGAAGTTAGACTTTTCGCTGCGCAGTAGAACATTTTGTATGAAAAAGTTACACTGCGCATCGAAACGGCCTAACTTCACGAATGCCAAGATCCGATGGAAGAAGTGTAAGTATGTGTTTTTGTTATTGATGTAAATATGTGTTTGTGTAATGCAGTAAATAAAGAAATGTCTATGTCTATGTGTAATTTGTGACATGAAAAAAACTGTTATTATTATTTTATTTATTAATTATTATTAATTATGTTATTATTAATTATTTTAGTTATTAATTATAGGATGTAAGGTTTTTTTTTTATTTGCGATTACTGCATAATGAGTCTCACTATAGCGTACGTATAAAAAAAAACAATACAATATTATATTTCGTACGAAGCGAGTCCGTCCAACAGACACTTGCATATTTGTCTTCGATATTCCATTAGGTACTATATTGTTAACATGCACAAGAATAATTTATCGACCAACAACGAAGATCTCAAAGGCATAAATACACTAAAACAAAAACATTACATTCAAAAAGAGATTAACGGTGAAATGAAGTGTTAATTACTTGGAAGCATTGAAAAATGGTCAACATATGTTATATAAATAGTCATAAATAATGCCTCGAAATTCAGTTTAAATAATAATAAGTGCAAGAACAAAAATTAAAAAAGAATAACCACGTGTTATTAATTTCGTGGCCGGCTGAGGTGTGAGATGAGCTCACTGGAGATGGCGTGGAGTCGACACTACATAAAATTATGTTTAAATATTCATTTTATTTTCCGATCTAGTGATAAAGGTGGACATTATAGTTACAAGGTAAGTAATTATTTTAAATTTTTTTTATTTTTATGTTTTACTAGCACCTGCCAATTAATAAATTATTAATTTAATTATTAATTAATAAATTATTATTACTTTCGCGATCTTAGATCGCGAAAGTTTAAAATGTGCTAATAAATTATTGTTTAAAATCATTATTTCATATGTTTTACATTTGACAAGTTATATTCTGTACTCTTATGGAGTACAAATTTTTTAATTTAATTGGAATTCAATTCAAAATAATACCTATATTTATTTAAAAGAAACTAATCAACTACTTAACTTAACTAAATTCATTATTAGAACTAGTTAAGCCATTCCAATATTCACCAAATGGCTAACATTTAAGAGATCGAAACAAAACGCAGCGGAATGATTGACGTTGTCATTTAGTAGAATTGCCCTGCTAAGAGTCGTTGCACGATCTAAAGGTAGCTCAACTGATCCAGGTTACAGTGGAAAGCGTGCCCATGACGCTGTGGCAGGAATAGATCTTCCTTCGCACCATTGTTCTCGATTCATGACTATCTTAGTCAGGCTTATTCATACCCAATAAACAATTTGAGTGCCATCGACATTATTGCTGCAACACCTTCAGAGAGCAGCAAGAAAGTGAACACGTTTATTTAAAAAAAAACATCTTTATTTAGAAATAAATAGAAACGGTATTATAATATGTATTACTATAGTTATATCCCAATGTTTCGGGTATGTTACAACAGCTGTGATCACGGGCAAACTGGAGTAAGTATTTATCCGAGTTACTTTGAGAAGCTGTGAAAGTTTTAAATAAAATCCCTTAGCCATGTATTTTTAAAAATGATTTGTGATTGCGACAGTTTAAAAAATGAGTGTAGTTTAGACCACACGACTAAACTAAAACTTCCGTTCGCCTCGCCCGAGCCGACCTTACTCCCAAGTCAAGCGTGCGTAAAATCGTTAGTTTAAAAATATTTACATCCAGGTAGAGTGCTACTCCATTGCGCTCCTAGTCCATCCTCATATCCCAAAGCAGCATTTGACTTACGGCGTGGTTTTAAATAACTGCCGAACACTCATTACATTTCCAATCGGATATTTGCATAACTATTGGAAACGAAGTTCTTGCTCCGGACTGTGTGTTTTGTCTGATGTATGAGCTTGCACGTTAAATGAATTCGCATTGACTTTTTTACTGGCCGAGCTTATAAAGTACAAACGTTTGCGATATAATTCATGTCAACTTTGGGCTTTACTTTTACAAAAATTAGATAAGTAGAACATAAGTTTATACCGCTTATGTTTAGACAAACCTCATACAAAAAAAAATTAGGTCTTTACATCTTTACCTACTAGATGATTTATACAGTGTCAGGGGGCAATCTTTGCCTACACTTAACGGGACACTTCTGTAGTGCCTGCAGTGGGATGATGTTGGCTATAAAAATACATTTTTACAGAATAATTATTTTACTAAGTTCTAGAATCTTTGCTCGGGTTGACTACTGATTTGAATCGTTCGGATAAGTTATATCAATAAAATAATTTATTACATGATTTTTAGAAAAATAATTAATATGATTTAATAAATATATGTTTTATTATTACCTACGTTAACGAAAATATTTAAAAACACTGAATTGAAAAGTTTTAAAAAATTTTAATGTAAAAAAAAAATAGGCATAATACCTGAGTGCATTTTTTTCCATACCTACTTAACTATCTTCGGAATTCTAAATATAAAGCGTAAGTACAGACATTTCATTCGAACAGTTTTTATTAATATGGATTACGGTTGCAAATCTATCATAAATATTGTATTGTTAATTTTTACGGTTCTTCAACCTAGTATAACACTCCGGCTTTTTTGTCTAAAACAGAGATCCGTGGATGCTACAAGAAACCGTGTAAGCGACTACGATTTTAAACTCGTCAAAATAGCTGCACAGGTAATACATACATTAATTTGTAGTCAAGAAATATCGAAATGTTTAGAAAATAGTAATTACTTAGGTATAATTTTCTAAATATTAAAGAGTTCTAAATATTGTTAAGCTTATATCTTTATAATAATTAAACTAATATAAAAAGGACGTTTTATGTTTGTCTGTATAGTTCGGCGAAGCTGCATGCAGCGGTCACAGTGACCTACACCATAAAAATCCACCCGAAAAAAAAAAGAGTGTAGTACTCTTAATCGTAAAACACAACATCAATACGCGCCAGTTCAATATAAGTTTAATTTACATTATTTAACACACGGGAATTACTCACGTAAAAATATCTCGTAATTCCCGGGTGTTATTTATATAGATAGATATTTATTTTCTTAAAATTGTAACAGATTTTGGTTAATAGTGTTTTTAAGCGTATGTTAGGTTTGTGTAAACACCATGTTCTCGTATATAGAAGTTAAGTTTAAGTTAAATAATGTCTAGTACAACTCACGAAAGTTTTGAAAGTGAAATAAGTTGAATTTGTTTCGTATACGGAACCCATATAATCTGACGAACACATCACAGCATTTTTTATGCTGACGCTACTGTGAATTTCTGAGACGGCCACAAACGTGCCGATGAGATGCCCCATAACACTTGAAACTCAAAAAATAACCATTTTATTGGACACTCGAGCGACCTCTATTATTCCAAGTAGCAAAAAAAATACAACATCAATAGACCAATAAAAGTGGGATTTCGTCTTTATTTCTGAAATTAAAACTGTAGGTTTCTCGGAATGGTGAGTTTGGTTTCTCACGATGCTGTACGAATGCTCGACTCGATAGAGTTTCTACGCCTCTAATAAATAGTTGATTACAGACTACGCCGTAAGATTGTAAAAGGTAGGTATATAATATGTTTTATAACAATCGTAAATGTGTATGTTTTTGTGTGTGATTTTTTGAACTTATTTGCTATATAGTTTTTATATCAAGCATTTTTAGAATTGTTTAATGTTTTAAATGATGTAATAATACTTTTATTGCTGACATGGACGTATGAAAAATATGATTTATTATTAAATGGTCCTGTCCCACTAGTATTATGAATCTCTTTTTTAAGACTAAACTTAGCTTAACTCTACTGAGGTTAGTTGAGAGATTACGTAATAGGGTTCCTTTGTTGAGTTGGCTCGCTCCAGCTTTAAGTGAATCGGTTTGTTGAATGCGGGATCTAATCCTATCGGAGTCAAAAATTTTGATTAATCTAAACAGCTATGACCTTAAAGTTAGGTACATCGATTGTATTTATAACAAAAAAATTGAAAACACAAGATAGAGATGCTCTTAATACAAGATAAAAAGCATGTTGCTTGAGTCAGGGGTTACATCTTAATCGCATACACCATCATTCCCGATGTAGCCACTCAAAATATGTCCATTAAAATCTATAACAAAAATACTTACAACGTATAAAGTGTAATAATAATTATTGTATGATAAACGACCTCTCATATCATACTGTTACTGAAGGATCTTTTCATTTTAAGATGGTAGAACGAATGCTGCGATACCAACTCATGTTCGTATATTTTTATTATGACAGGGTTGCACGAGAAATGTAAGGGCTTCCATCGTTGTACTGTAGCATACCTAGCATTAATATTCTGCTAACGTGATCTGTGCTGTATTCATTACAAGTTGTCATCGACATCATAATAAGACTTTTTCTTAGACGTCCTGTACAAGACATTAATAAGTTTTTGTAATAAAGCTTTAATGATCATATTATGGTAGTGTAATGGTCTCCAGGCACTCACCAGTGCGTCGCCTTAATTGCAATTGAAATTGTTATGTATTAAAGAATATTGTTATTAATATGAAGTAAAAACAAGGCTCCCCAACTTTACTGTCACTGTTTTTTCTTCTTTAGTATTTTTTTTAGATGTCGAAACATATAGATTTTGGATAAAAAATTCAAAAACATGATACTTACACAACATAGGTATGAAAGCACTACGTAAGTAAACGATAGTTTTGCTTTTTATTGTGAGCTTGCAACTTACCAGCAGACTACCGAAAATGCATCCCATTCGATGATTTTCCTCGGAAAGTCGACGTTTATGCAGCGAGGACCCGTCACTTTCCGAATTCGAAACACATTCCGAGAAAGTCCGAATCACACTGCAGACCTGAAATATCGCTATTTTTATAGGGGTACCACGCGTCGTCGTAAATTGCTTTATACACGGCTGATCTACATAAAAAGCAACCAACAGTGTTAATTTCATAAAGCGCTTTTAAAATCAATAGTCTGGTCAGACAAAGGGCATTTACGTAACAAAACACACTGCCCAATTAGCAGCTATGAACCGCGGCCTTCGGCTCAACCCCATCGCTCTGCGGAAACCAAAAACAATTTATTGAACAATAACACCTTTTGTCTACCCAATTGTGACCTTTACAATCAAATTGGAACCTGCATGTTATACCTCATTTTCGTGCCTACGTATCGAGGAAAATCACAGCTTATCGCAGTGCAAGTACCGTTCTTATCGATCTCTAAATTTGACATTTAAAAACGACAAAATTCGGTAAAATCAGATTTTTTATTTATAATTCAATTTTATCGAATTTTGTCTATAATCTATCAACTTAGGAGACCTACCATAAAACTTTGTTTTATTTATTAAAATTGTAATGAAAACCGTGCTTTAGTGAGCTTTACTCGTCTTGACCATGCCTTTTGCATAAGATTTTATTGTTGGGAAAGATTAGGCTTAGGCTAAATACGAGGAACCTAAAACTCATTTTGCTCTTGCTCTACTCAAGGCCAAATTGTCGTCAATTAGATTGCAAGTAAAGCTGATTTCACCCTGTATACAAATCGCTGCTAAAACGGGAAGCAATGTAGGGTGACATCTGAGCTTCAGATCAAGCGCTTTCGGCTTCTTTGTAACTGGAGCCACGCCTGTGACCGTTCAACGTGACACCTGAACCGGCACGTGGCGACAGAGAGGACACTTTTCTGTAATTACAGTGTATTTTGAGAGTTCCTAAAATTTGCATGTGGAACTGAATATTGGGGATGGTTGTCGTTTTTAGGTATCGATAGATAGATAGATTAACACTTTATTGTACCTACACCACATGAACATTAAAACAAATTACAGACACACAGAATTTAGGGAGCGAAGTACAATAGGCGGTCTTATCGCTATGAGGGTACAGGTTCTAAAAAATGTTTTAGACTGTTTGTCTTGTAAATCTTTGAATCCTACAAAGTGAAAGTAAACATTAGGATAAATAAATTACTACAACTAATTAACATCCTTTGATCTGTTTTAAGTACCTACAACAAACTAAAGTCATTTTTCCATTCTGGTTTTGAAATAATTCGTACTGAAATGTTACAGATCAATCCCAAAAAATCATAATCGGAGTTTATTGAAAGCGGTCGATCTTTGGATTTCTAAATTGTGAACTAAAAATCATTCTGAAGAAAATTTTGTTTGAATAAGCCGAAATCTTGTGATGTAGTCTGCTAACAGATATTCAACCTTATACCTTTGTGTTAGAGGATATAAGTGACGTCGTCAATCAACGATATTGTAATTGTCGCTGCATAACGAGATGAAAGCTACCAGCGTCTATTTTCGGGAGCTGCTCGTAATACTCACAGCTTTAAAGTTTTTCGAACAAATAATCACAAAAAGTTTCATTTAGAAATACGTAAATTGACTAAGTTACTTATTTAAATTTTAATAATTTTTACATCTACGTCGTCTATTTCAAACATTATATTATTATTATTTTTTATACGAACTATGCCTTAGATTGGTACCTACTTATCTTGGACAAAAAATCAGTATAGCGATGCAACAATGCATCGCTCTGCAAGCCTTTTGGGCCGTTATTCTTTGTTTTCTATTTTTAGTCAAACTTATATAAATAACATATTTAAATAATTAGTTCATTAATGTATTTAATTCTGAGCGGTATTTTGTATGTTTATGAAAATAATTCTTCTTCTGAGCTTAAAAGCTCAGAAAAACTTTTCGAATAATTATAATCATTTATTTCAGACGTAATTGTGGTAATATGTCGAATAATGTTAGTAAAAATATATTTTATTGAATTTAATGAATTTAGTAAGTAAATTAATTTAATGAATCTAAATACTTAAATGGTTTTGTATCAAAATATTTTAGACAAGAAACAACGAAAAACGTTTTCGAATATTCCAAGTCACCTCTTTGTTTCATACTGAATGAAAAAAACCCTCGAAAATTCGGTTTAGACATCTCTTTGTTTTAAGTAGATATACGAAAAACTTATTCTCTAACTTAGTTTCACGTGTGTAATACGCAGTTAGGTATTCTTAATTATTATAAATCTGTCGTCGGCAATCTGAGACAACACTATGTAGCTTTTTTTTAAACACAATTCACACGAACTAGTGTTAGGGCTGTTAATTATAAGTTCCGATTTTATATCACGCTCCGCTTAACCAAGACTTTTTATTTTAACAGTATTTTCTTACAAAATAGATTTCACACTTTTTTAATTTGCTGAACTTAATTTTCTCACGATGAAAATCTCCTTGTTGCCTTTTATCCGCGTGTCACTAGGTTGTTTCTTTAGACGTCGGGACATCGGGTGCACACTTATTAAGTCAATTACAACAGTTCAGCGGTAGTTACAGGTCATGTGAGTAGAAGCTTTCGTGTTGTAGGTAGGTAGGTATCTTTTTTTTTTAGTTTCATCTTAGTTTTCTTTCTTTTATCGTGTCAATATGCTCATACTAATATGCGGTATTTATATTCGGTTGCTCTAATATGATGCCACCCCTATGGCCCTATCTGAAGCCGCAACAAGATCTTCGCGGGTGCAGTTGTTTGGGCACAGAGGGCAGGACAGCAAGTGTGACATGTTTCATCTTAGTTGCTCTAGATTATCGATTGTCGGTCATAAAATGGATGGGTGACCACGAATGAACAGCAGCTGAGAAGTTGTCGGTCCCGGCTGCAAAGGCGTTAAGCTTTGTCAGGGTTTTTAGTACGTATCTACAGTATAAGAAAGAACTAAACAAAATTTTACTTGGATAAAGTGAAGCCAGCCTTTTTTCATTCACGCCGTTCTCACAACCTTTTGCTTTTCGCAAGCGGTGTTTTTCAATTTTCTTATGCCGCGTATACACGCTGGGCCAGCCTAGGCGAGCCTAGGCGAGCGCGAGCAAGAAGGCGAATCGATGCAAGGCAAGAGCGAGAGAGAGGCAATGCGAGCCTGGGCATTTATTTGTTACTAGCTGCTGCCCGCGGCTTAAAAAGGTACCCGGATAAAAAGTAGCCTATGTTACTCTCCAGCCCTCCAACTATCTCCACACAAAAATCACGTCAATCCGTCGCTCTGTTTTGACGTGAAAGCAGGACAAATGAACAAACAAATAAACGCACTTTCACATTTATAATATGGGTACGGATTGTAATCCATCCACTTCTAATATCCAGAGGTAAATCCTGTCGAAATTAACGCGCATTTCGCATCGAGTCTAACTGAAAGGTAGTTTTGTAGTGGATGTACAATTGTATAGGTCACTGCTTCTCGCTTTTGAAACGACCGCCTCTTCGTCCACTTAACTTTTACTACCAGCAGAGTACGTTTTCACCCCTTCTCGTAAAGGCTGAAATAGGACACGAAAGAACATTACTGTGTCTGTGATTTGTGAAACTGGCAGCAAGATCTTTGAAGCACCAAATGCATGGGCGTAGCTATAGCTTTGTAATTGGGGGGGGGGGGGGGGTCCAAGGGCTCTAAAACACAAAGATTGACTAGATTTTCCCCGAAATCAAAGGGTTTCAACTGTTCAAGGGTCTAAGGGGGGTCCGGACCCCCTAACAGCCCCCCCCCCCCTTATATACGCCCATGACCAAATGTAAATGAAAAGTTGCAAGATTTGATTACCTACTTCATCTATTTTCTTAGGGAGTGTCCACATTGCGTTTTCTGAAGCGCGTTTTTGCTACGCGTTGCGAACGCGCGTTTGTATCGATACAAACGCGCGTTCGCAACGCGTATTTTTCCATACAAAAGCGAACCGGGAGGGGCTGCGCGGGGGGCTGCGCGTTCGCATCGCGTTCGAATCGCGTTTGTATCGATACAAACGCGCTGCAAAAAACGCAATGTGGACACTCCCTTAGGTATAAGTTAAGGAACTCTAACTATACAAATTTCTGAAGTGCTGACCAAAGAATCCTGAGAAATGTGCAGTTAAATTGGAGAGTTGGGTGATCTCGCTTTTTTTAAAGATCGTTAGCTTTAAAACAAAACTACTGTACAAGTATAACTTTTAAATTAATATATAGTTTCGTATTAAAAAGTAAGTAAGTTCGTATGAGCGAGTGGAATCTCTGGGGTTGTAATACCTATCTGTGTAGGTATGTGTGCTGAACGGATGAACCGATTTTATTATTTTTTTGTTTAAAAGGTGTCTCTATCGAGAGTGTTCTAAGCTATATTTCAGGTTCAGCCGTTTGAAGATCAGCTCTTTTCTAGTTGTCTAGTTGATGAAGGGATATGTCGGGTCGGAGGTTTATTGATTTTGAAATTGTTATTGTTATATTGAATTTTTATAATCGCACTATGTTGTCTCTCTCTCTGTAGTCGGCCCCTCATGACTGAGGATCGTGGTCATCATTGGGTGGTCTGCATCTGGCTTGGATGATCTGTCTCCATCGGCTTCTGTTCATAGCATCTCGCACAACGTTGTGGAACCTGACGGCTGATGACTCCTTGATTTGGTCTGTCCATCGAGTTGGGGATCGACCACGCGAGCGTTTTCCGTCTGTGTTCCCAACCACGATGAGTTTCTCCAAGTTGTCATCCCCTTTCCTCACTACGTGACCAAAGTATGCGAGTATGCGTTGATGGCAAATCGTGGATAAGCGTGTTTTCACTTTGAGCTGCGAGAGGATCGACACGTTTGTGCGTTTGGCGGTCCATGGTAATCTCAGCATCCGCCTCCAGCACCACATTTCGAACGCGTCGATCCTTGCTCTTTCTTGTTGTAATCTCTGTTTAATAAATCATGACTAACTTGTAGTATTCATTTATAATTATTATTACCATTACATTTCTTGTGTATTTGTAATTCATAAAATACTTGGTATTAGTTGTATTCTTTCTGTAAATAAATGTGTAATTAAAAAGTCGATAGTTTTTATTATTTTGTTTATCAGCGGAAGCTGGTCGATAAGTTATCGTGGCAATCGCAGTACTTTGAATGCATTTTTGTCATAAATTAATTCTACTTTGTTTCATTTGTTGCCTGTTAAAAATATTTATTACTTTAGCTGGACTACCGTATCACTAATGGTTTGACGCAACTGTGTCCTCATTCGTTTCTATTGAGTTGTTGACACCACTTTTTTAAATAAAACATTTAGCGTGTTGTATTTGAAGTAGCAACTCGTATAATAGAATATTACAATTGAAATAAGAAAATAATAATACTTATATTTCTCAAGCATTATTAGTTATTATACCTACAAGGAAAATAGTAAACTCATTGACATTCAAAATTTGTAAATAATACAACACAAAAATTTATACTTAAGGGGTCTTACTTATGAAAGATGTTTAAAGTTAAACACTGGTTAAACAACGTCCTGTCTTTATTTGTGGATAGTGACGAAAAGAGACAGGACGTTGTTTAACCAGTGTTCAACTTTAAACATCTTTCATAAGTAAGGGGGAAGGTGTTTTACTTTTGCTACACATCGTTACTTAGACAATTATATCAATCATTTGCAATAGTGAAAAACCGTTTGGAAAATTTTCTAACAAATTGACATTTTATGGAATAAATTTCGCAGGTTATCGTTTACTTCTGAAGATACCAAACCATCTGCAATTTGTGCTGTTAGGCCAAAACGTTTCGAAAGACAAATTCAACTTTTTTTAATTACAATTTTATATCTCTTGTTCAAGTTATGTTATTAATATTCATTTGGGTAAACATTTGTTTTCCTTAAGGCAAACGTGGCGACACGCGTCTCGCCGTGGGTGGTGGTTGCAGCTGCTCTATACATTTCTTATTTTTTGTTACCTAAAACATTATGTTCATTTCATATTTACAATACATTAATTAGCTTTATCTGCACATCGACTGTTTGTTTTCCCGAATGTCTTGGAAGGAAGGCAAGTGGCGGTTTGTTGGTAGAAATAATGATTTATTTTATAAGCATTATCATCATCAACAATATTTCAGCATGTTTACATTTACTGTGTAGTAATAGGCCTAATTGTTACGCCCCGGTTACGCGCCGTTCAGTAGCATATTTGGACGTGTTTTCAATAGGTCTGTTTTGTTTCGGTATTTTCTTGCAAATTTCGGCTCTAAACTCTAAAGTACTTACCTAATTAGTCCTAATAAAATTGGGCCGCAGGGTCTATCCCTACAGTCAACTGGACGTAATTCCTATAAAATTGTAACAAGCTTGCCCATGCAGCACAGTACAATTTTTTTTTCAAAGTTATCATCGCTCTTCAGGGTATTAGTAAAGGTTTTGCAAGAAATAAAACAGGGTTAGGACAACCCCTTTGTAAAAAAGAGCTGCACAATATCTGTCAGACAAGTGGGTAGGGTACATATTGTATGTCTACATTATATTTAATTACTTATATAAAAAAACCGAAAAGTGAAAATGATCACGAAAAACCACCTATATGACTCACAAGATCTTAATCTTTTGAAGTCATCTAAAAGGGTAGTCACAGAAAATTTATATCAATATTAACTTAAATTGATCTTTGTCAATATTTAAATAATAACAAGCAATTTACTGATTTTAAAAATAATCCAAGTTTTAAAAGTAGTTTAGTTTCTGTAAAAGTTTTAAAATATCACAATTGTAGTGCGTTTATCGCTCGCTTTGGCGCGAGAAGTCGTATGCTGTTATCGTAGGCGATAATCTTTATACCGCGTTCACACGCTTCCGAGCTAACAGACATTCAACAAGACAGGTATATAATCAAAGCGAGCAAGAATAAACTCTGTCACTCTCATCTCAAGAAGACCGAACGTGACCAAATATAACATGCTCGTAGAATGTCTGCTCGCAAGCGTGTAAACGCACCATTATGCCAGCCATACACGATCAAGTTCACCGTCAAGTTTGCAGCGGACTTGATGCGGCGTCCAGTAAACTTGACGGTGTATGGCTATGGGTGTGCATGACAAGTCTACTTGAAGCGAAAATAGAATTTCGTTCTGCCGACTTGATCAAGTTTGCAGCGTCATGTAAACTTGAAGATGTGTGTGAGCGTTCAAGTATGCATGACATTAGTTGGTTAATTTTTTTCGCTTCAAGTAGACTTGTCATGCACACCCATAGCCATATACCGTCAAGTTTACTGGACGACGCATCAAGTTCGCTGCAAACTTGACGGTGAACTTGATGGTGTGTGCTTCTATATGGACGAATTGCAAACTGGACACCGCCTCAAGTCCGCTGCAAACTTGACGGTGAACTTGATCATGTGTGGCTGGCATTAGATTATAATCGCATTCACATTGTTTTCATTCAACCAAATAACAAAAACTCGCCTACGAGTAGGTATGTCATACGATATTCGTAAGGTAATTATCGCCAAGAGTTTTGTTTACACTACGACACAAATTGCAATGAGATATTAGCCATACGATTTCTCGACTTGTCTAACCTCATAGAGGAGCAAAATATTATTAGCTCAAATAAAAACAATCTTAGAGCTCAGTGTTATGTTTAAAAAAAATGTCGTGTTCTGAAAAATAAGAAAACAAAAACACTAATGATACACTGCTGGGAATCGAACCCCCGACCTTCAGAGTGAAAGTTAGTTAGTACCTACCCTAATATATATTTTTCTACTTATATATAAAAAAAATTAAGCTATTGTAAACAAGCAATGCAGAAAAGTTGTGAGATGAAAATGACATTACTGCGTCCCCAACAGCGGAGTGCGGACAGAGTACTGATCAACGAGTCATCATTTTTTAATGTAGAGCATTGTCACGCCACGACAGATTCGTTGTCTCTCTCCCCGCAACTGGACATTTTGATATTAGAGCGAGATAGCCGTTCAACGTGGCCGTCGCGCGCTAAAAGCATGCCCGATGAATACCGAATTCTTATTCGCGATCGGCGAGCGTAGGCGTGGCAACGTTGCAGACACGTCGCCCCTCAGATGTCCGCGTAGCTCGAGCAGTGCCGCGTTTAGATTTCCAACAGTTGAATGCGTATTTGTAAACTGTTTGACAGCGTATTTTACCGCGCACCGAACCCAGTTCTCGCTAGGAGTTAGGAGGTAATAATCAAATTAAGAACGTGTATGAAGTGATGGCTGGTTGTTTTGTGGACTAGTATTAAACGATGCTTAAGTATTTAGAATTCTAAATGACACGTGATTTATTTTTAAGTAGATAGAAATAAAATCAGATTAATCGAGCTTTTTTCATCATACGAATTTCTGAGCAAATTCACCGATGTAGAATATAGATTAAGCTGTGAGAAGCTGTGTTTACTATCTTGCTAGTTTTGCCAAGATAAATTAGGAAATGTGATGAGAGTAGGTAGGTACCTACCTAGGTAGGTGCCTAGTAAGTAATGGGTCTCAAAGGACCCTTAGTAGATACTTAGTAGGTCCGAGTTGTTGACTTGATCAATACAACCCTTGTGACTTGACAGTCAGCCAGGTAAAAATAAAAGTGAATAAAAAGCTTTCAAATAATGAATACTGCATGTATTTACTGTTTGTATTTTATAGTATTTATTACTACCTTTATTTCTGCTTCACATTAAATTAAAGGATTTAGGTATGTGGCATGAATAGATGTTTTAATATCAGAGCTATTAAGTACTGATGTAGAGTTGTTGAATCGTAGCAAGCTTTATAAAATACTAGCGACGCCCTCGCGGCTTTACCCTCGTGGTGATGGTTTATGATGATGATGAAAAGTAGCCTAAAACCTTCCTCCAGATTGTAACTATCAAATGCAGAAAGATTTTTTCTAACCCGACCGGTAGTTCCTGAGATTAGCGCGTTCAAACAAAAAACTCTTCCGCTTTATATAAATAGTAAAGATAAAAATAGTAAAGATAGCAATATTAGGTTGGCGTTGGTATCGTTTTCCAGGTACCCAGTGTTTTGTACCTATTGGGTTTTTATCCACTCGATGACACGGCACGACAACGATAACGGCATCGACAACGACACGGCACGATGTCGTGGCTTCGTTTTCCTCTGGCATGTCGTTGTCGTTGTCTTTGCCGTCGGCGCTCGTCACTTAAGTTTTTAATTCAATTTCACTTATTTATTTGCAATTAAAAATATATATTAAATCTTAATTAAGCCCATCACACACAGCAGATAATATATCTTATGAAATATAAATTTTGAAATCGCGCCCATACAATTTCTATGGAGGACCACACACAGCGAATATAAATTACAAAATATATTTGGTGCGATCTGTCAAGATTTATAAACATAAATCTTGACAGATCGCACCAAATATATTTAATATAATATTTAATATAATATATATTTAAAATATATATTATCTGCTGTGTGTGTGGTACGCTTTACAATCATTCTAGCACATGTAAAAAAAATGAAAAAAAAAAACAAATTATTATAGCTCAGTTGAAATTTGGAGGAGACCTTTGCCCAGCAGTGGGACGAAACAGGTTGAGGAAAAAAAATAACTAAACTAGACAATAAAATCAATGTAAAAAATCTTCTAAGCTTTATAAAACATTTTGTCAAGCAGATTTAATATATATAAAAATATATATTAAATCTTAATTAAGCCCATCACACACAGCAGATAATATATCTTATGAAATATAAATTTTGAAATCGCGCCCATACAATTTCTATGGAGGACCACACACAGCGAATATAAATTACAAAATATATTTAAAAGATATATTATCTGCTGTGTGTGTGGTACGCTTTACAATCATTCTAGCACATGTAAAAAAAATGAAAAAAAAAACAAATTATTATAGCTCAGTTGAAATTTGGAGGAGACCTTTGCCCAGCAGTGGGACGAAACAGGTTGAGGAAAAAAAATAACTAAACTAGACAATAAAATCAATGTAAAAAATCTTCTAAGCTTTATAAAACATTTTGTCAAGCAGCCAGTGTCGTTTTTCGCACGCACACACGCACTCGACTACAATACGAACACAATACACATGCAATCGGCCACGACACGACACGGCGAGTCATGTCGTGGCCGTTGTCATCAAGTGGAAAAACCATGCCAAATTATTTTATACATTTTTGCGTCCCTGTCATCGTCGTTGCCGTTGTCGTTGTCGTGCCGTATCGTCAAGTGGAAAAACACCCAACTGGATTTGTATTATTTTATTAGCTGTACATTCTTCTCATAGATGGAGTTGCTCTTTTTCATGTTAATTAGATTACAGTAACCTGGTTGAATACGTAAAAAAACACTTGTCAGGATGGCCTGTATATACATATGGATGTATATACATATGTATGTATACATATGGATGTATGTACATATGGATGTAACAACTGTTGTTTTGCCAGTGTGGATTTTCATCAAAAGAAACTATAAATTAGGTAATATATCAACAGTAACACTATACTGAAACTATACACATAATACATAAATGGTTTTCTTTTAGTAGTATACTACTGAAACATAAGTGTAAAACAGGCATTTTATTAAGGCCTCGCCGAGGGAGCAATAATGTACAGTAACTCGTATTAATTAATTCATGAAAATTGATGTTTTATTTCTTTCTGGTCGAATCTGTTTCAAATAGGTTTTAATTTCGGATTATCATCAGTCTGTTTCAGATTAATTTCAACAATCCAAATTAAACTTCATTATTTCAACAACCAACTCAATATTTTAATTAGTAATAGTTTAATATTGTTTCCAAAATCAGTTCTGGTTAAAACAAAAAAATTAATGCACGCGAAAAAATTGTAAATTTGAGGTATGTCCTTACTCTAAAAAAACCTGATTTGATGTATGTAGGTATCTATGTACCTACCTACCTATGTATTTTTATCTGAAATCAATTTCAGAAAGCAGGGAAGAATTCTCAGAAATCATCAAGAAAATAAGTTGAGTTCTTAATTCAATGTAGACTATGATGTTTTAACAAGTATTCAAAATACTGTTACAATAAACAAAATGAATTATATAAATAAAGAAATAATTAAGGAGAAAGGGCGAAAGTAGTCTTGTCCCTACGGTAGCAAAAGTTATATGAATATGACCCAACCAAACAAAATAACCATGTACTCTTTAGACAATTAAAACCTAATCGACCCGGAAAACTTAATATACTTAAGTATTTTGAGAGATAAAAATTTAAAAACCCGTACAAAAAAATAAACAGTCGAGATAACGCAACGATAACACTGTCATCATCAACACATTGACGGAAAACATTAATAAATATTCAACGAACTAGGTACTTACTTATTACAAATATGCTTTAGTGGTGCTTGCCAGTTCTAGTTTTAGAATATGGAATAGAATAGAATAGAATAGGTATTTATTTATTTCCAACAAAAATACAATTTTCACGGTGCTTAAACTAGAGGTCACAAATGTAACTTAGTGCCTAAGAAAGAGAGAGCACAAGATGAGACAGAAAAGAAAAGAAATGTAGTTGCACAAATATTGGTCTTAGCACAAATATTTAGTGAAAAAATCCCAATTATAAAAATTGATAAGATTAAACATATATTATTAAACAAAAAAATTGATAAGACGAGATTGTGACATATAAATGTCACAATCGTCTTATCGTCTTATCAATCGTCTTATCAATTTTTTTGTTTTCGTCTCCAATTTTTTACCACTTCTGCCTAAATTTGCCCAGTCTCCTTCGCACAGAAAGTTACATATTGTAATTGCAACGGCTAGACGCTGCGTTGCGTTAATTAATTTGTGACCCACGTATCCTGTCTAGTGTAATTAACTGTTCCTTGTAATTCCACGTTCGGTTTAGCGATCTGTTTATCAGTTTTCAATTTGTTTCCCTTATTTTATCGGAGTTATTTAACATTTTTGTGTAATGAATTTTATCTGGTTCACACACGACCATCAAAGTAAATATACACTATCAGATCTTTAGGTCTTTATTTTGTTGTGCCAGTTACATTTTATTCTTGACTCGTAACCCCTACAGCTTCAGATATGTTTTCAGAACTCTCAAAAAAACCTATAAATATCTGTTTCCGTCTCTATCAAAACCATTTTTCTCAGAAAAACTTGCGCAAATATTTATTTTGATTTGGTTTACTCATGTTTCTTGATGCAGAAATAATCTACTAAGGCTTGTTTCACTCTTCAGCGTGTCGCCGGTCGCGTCCTCGAGTTGACCATTCACAGCAAAGAGAAATTAATTTTGACCATTCACAGCACAGAGAAATGTGCTGTGAATGGTCAACTCGCGGACGCGACCGGCGACACGCTGAAGAGTGAAACAAGCCTAAAGCCACAACAAATCCATATCATGCATCCGTAACATCTTTCCTCATTAAAAAGCATTAATCATTTAAATTCTTCCTCTTTCTAAATCAGGCATTCAAATACAACATGCAGATTCAATAGGTAATGTATCGGGTTCATAAAAACTGGATACATCCAGAACAGGATAGATCCAAATAAGGTACTTATCTATTTACTAACAGCAAAATTGTAGATACTAAAAAGACAGAAAAGAGCCACTGCCTTTCATGAAAGACTTGCTTTTCTCCATTGCAAGCTTACAAAATTCACAGAAAAACCTGCAAAATTTATTCAACCGCAAATATCGACACATTTCTCGTACTTTTTTAAAGGTTTTCTATATTTTTACTAATAGTGTGCCCGAGTGGGATCATTTTGTATTTTGCCAACACATAAGCTGTTGCTATGGTTTTAGATACCTTTTTGCAATTAGTAAGCTCAGCGATGTTTTCAATGAGCTCCAAATCCCTTCCAAATATCAGGTTTATCCGTAATGAAGCGCTAAGGGTTCCTTTGTTATCTGGTAGCCCTGACATGAAAGTTTATTCAAATAACTATTGTTCACTTCCTTAAATCGTTTTATCCAAACATAATTTAAATAAGAAACAAGCTCCGATTTTAACCCTCTGCGAACATAATAAGTCGAAAGACATATCCACCTACCTATTCCGCGACGAGATGGCTCTCTTATATCATCATCATCTTCCTGCCCTTTTCCCACTTACGTGGGGTCCAACATGTATTCTTCTTCCATATCCCTCTATCAGCCATCATCTCAGCATTCACCCCTTTCTTACTCATGTCGACCACAAAAATATATCAGCAGTGCGATTCAGACTTCCGAATATGCATCCGATTCGATGATTTTCTTCAAAAAGTTGACGTTTTTCTGCGAAAAAACGTTACTTTCCGAATTCGGAATACATTCCAAGAAGGTCTGAATCGCACTGCATAAATTCCTTATTGAAACTCGTGACATTTGCGATACTGAAGGTGAGCCTTTCTCTTCAGAAACTAATATCTAATCTTTAACCATCGTATCATGGATCTTCTGTTCTTCTGCCGATACTTATGATTGAAGCAAGTTATTTTTGAAGTTCATTGTGTTGTCCGTTTATTTGACCTGCTCATTAATTATCAGGTAGAGCCTTTTAAAAACGAAAAGTCAACACCTTGTATTGTTATTACGTTAACCGATTCTCATATATTTTCATACTCGCATTGTTAGTTTACATAAGTAGTTGTTTTGAAAGGAGTTTTGATGTTTTCATCATTTTGCATCATGTGCATATTTTTTTGGAATATCAAATTCCTAAAAAAATAACATACGAGTACCATTAAGCTCACGTGGAATAAGTTTCTCGGTAATCTCTCGTGAAACCCTCGTTTGAAGACGTTAGCAACAAATCCCGTTCCCTCGGACAAATCGACCTCTCATATTTCGGGGAGTGCCTTTAGGAGGGTTGGGGAGACGGAGGGATGGAGGTCGTGCGCCTCGGTCGCTTTGCAGTTGCAATTTGTTATAGTTTTCGGTGTACGGAGCTACTCGTACGTAGCTTGGAAAAGGCAGGGGTTTTGGGGATAGGACCCCAATCAGAATTCCGAAACTTTAAGGAGGCAAGCAGAGCAAATTTTGGGACATGTTTTTTGCCTAATTTGACTTTTTTGCACGGAAAGATTTCCCACACATAGGCATGGAAATCCATAATACAACAGAATCACTCAAGCAAACTCATACACGGTTTTCCACGCCTGTGTGGTTTTATATCTAAAGCACCGAAATATGTTATGATAATGATATTCGCACCGAAAAGTGTCTGGTTACACTGAGAAGCTCCACGAGGATGTGATGTGGTTACAGAAGGGTTTGTATTCTGTTGTTTGTCGGCAACTGTAGTACATACATACAAAACCGAGAAACAAAAAAGAATAGATATTACTAGATAATTTGTACAACACAGAGTAGGACAGCCGTCCTTAGGCTAAGCGCAGACCTGAGTTACGACAGTCTTAAAACAGACTTGTCTTACATAGACAAACAAAACTGTTTTGCCTACGACACGAGGCACTTTTGTCTGTGAGAGAAAATTTTGTCTTTGAGATGTTTTTTTTTAAGTGTGCGCGTCTTTATACTTTTTGTACAGCAATAGTCTGTCTTAAGACTGTCGTGTCTCTGGTCTACGCTCAGCTTTAGAGCTTTTAAAGCTTCAGGCTTCAGTTTCAGCTTTTACTCCCAAAGCTAAAAACGATATGGTATCGTGCCAATTTTCTTAGTTCAGTTTTTTTTTTGGTGGAAACTTAATTCGGAACATTTGACCAACCTAAGCTGAACGACGATAATTGGCACGATGTATCGTTTTCGGTTTTAGGAGTAACTCCTGTATCCGTTGTTTTTATGTATGTAGTAGTGACAACCGATAAGTTTACATTTCCACGAGCTATGCGATGCTACCAATGATGCATTAGTCTTGGTCCTCCAATTTACCCTTACAGGTTTTGCCTTGGCCTATCGACTGAGGTTTATGACTTGTGTATTACGCGGTTTTACTAACGAACCAGCTAGCTGCATTTTATTACACTCCTACAATAAAACTTTAGCTTTTTGAGCCTTATCAAAACTAACGGCCCTCATAAAATAATATACTGTTGTAGTTAAACGTATTTGATAACAAAAAGTTGTTATGTTATCCGATAAGATACAAAGAATGGAAGTAGGTTCTTACGAAAAACCCCTGTTTGATTCTATTCATTAATAATCTTTGATAAGTATGCATTGTTAATTATGTTCGTACGCTTCACTGGAATCACTGGTATTCTAAACTGGTAATCAAACTGAGTCTGAGAGGGCAAAACGCATCTCAAGTTCGGAAGTAAAATTAATAATGTCTTTTTTTACTCTCTTAACATTCAATTAACTTGCTATGGAGACCGCCAGATTTGCCGGGCCGGCAAAACTGCCGGAAAGGCTAGTAGCTGTACAATTTATACGATATTCACATTATGCCGAGCTCTGCATTCTTGCCCGGCAAACCGCCGGTCCGGCACAATTTGAATGTGGGCTAACTAGTTCACCTAAAGTTCAGTGGTTTGGCTGAATTTATAACGTAGGTGATTTACAGCAGCGCTTTCCCATTATGCCGGACCGGCAAATTTGGCGGAAACCGGCGCCCGGACATAGGTGTACGCACAACACTTTAATCAATGAATAGCGTCATATAAATTGTACAGCCACTAGCCTTTCCAGCAGTTTTGCCGGCCCGGTAAATCTGCCGGTCCAGCATAGTGGGAATGTGCACTTAGATTTTCAGAACACAATCTCACCGACTGAAAATATTTTAGCGTGTAAGGAAAAACGGAAGGTTAAAGTAATTCAAATGCACATTAAAATTGGAACAATTACTAAAAATGGAACACCAAACTAGTAATTAAATTAAAAATGCTTTTTATTCACTGCTTTCAGTGAGTAAGCTTTTGGAGAGGGAATGGTTTAAAGATTTTTTTACTACAAACTAGTGATTTAACTTACAAAAGTCAAAATAAAAAAATAAATGAACAGTCGGGTAAAAAAAGTCTTTTTTGGCTTAGTAGGATCCTACTATTACTACAGCCAAAAATTGACGTCGATAAAAATTGAACTTAATGGCTGATGTTGAACGGGCCTACTAAATCAATTTAGTGTGTACCTAGTAGGTATAAACATTTAAATATAGATCGGGATGGAAATCAAAGTACTACAGTAGTCTTATAAAAGCAGTAGGTAAGAGTTTTTATAAGATCAAGTCCTTATTCGCGCTTAGGTACCAAGTCCACAAAAATGGGCCACATCTGTGCAAAGTATCGAAATTAATAGTTTACTCACTTTATAGGTAAACTATAAACCTAGTTGATTGGCTATCAAAATCTTAGTACAAATAAAATTTACTTTCCTGTATATTGCATGTTAATTGAGCTTTATGCGTTGATTGTTACACGGGTGTAAAATATAAGTTCATTTTACAAGTGAAAAAATAAGTGAATTTGCATGAGCATAGTGGCGTGAATTGTATATACATAGTCTCACTTATGAAAGCAATCTTAATCTGTGAAAAACGTAAATATACTTGTACATAATATAAGTCATTTTCGAATTTGGAAATATGGCAGAATAATAAAGGTCTTATACCAACTAACATCATTTACCTGTTTACATAAACAATAGCTTATTTTGAACTATTTTTTTTTATTTTGTGTTAAAAATATCACATAAGTTTTAAAAATACTACTCATGCCAATAAATACAAAATTTGCATAGACACAGAAATTTCCTTAAACTTTTTTGCCAAACCCTAAAAAGATATGTCTGCCTACAGAATAAAATAAGACAAAATAACAGACAAAATCAAAGAAAGACCATTGTCTCCTGGTATACGCCATATAACTTCTATATCTCTCCCATTGTATGCGGTTGCAGATTTGTGAACGTCGCGAGAATAATAAATGATATGCTAAGAAGGAGCTTTTGTTTGGACGAACTTTGTTGCTTGTTTTGTAACATTTCATTTACTATTTTGTTCCTTTTATTCGTTTAATGTGCCTTTATTCGCAGACTAGCTATGTTTTATTGCATGCCTAGGTATAATTTACGTCCAGATTTTATGTTTTTTTTATTTTATGCAGCTATCTTTGAAAAGAAGTAGACAGGGTTGGAATCGAGATGATTCAAGGTCGTTTTTGGATTTGGGTCGGTCGTGAACAAAACATACCTTTACACTTCCCATGTCATACGTCACCTGTCTTAACCAATTTTTTTTTTCTCTAAAACCTATGTGCCGCATAGATTTATTTATTAATGTAATTCGTTGTCACCAGATACCTGAATCAAAATTACGACCGCCGAGCAAAAAGTCGAAAGCCACGGAATGGCTGTGCCAACCGAAGTGAACTGCGAGACGGGGGCGAGTGGGGAATTGAACCTTGTTATTTGAGATAGAGAGTCGTCTTCCGGTAGCAGGAGCGACCAGGAAGCGATGCTGAAGGAACGGGAGAGCTCGGAAGGCTCCCCCGCGACTCCGGACGAGTGCGCCGGCTGCGGGGGGAGGATTCAGGACAGGTATGACTTTTCTATTTGCAGTAACCTGAAAAAATTACGCTATCGTATCTCCACGGTAGTGTTAGAAGACAATAAATTTAGATCAAAACTTATATAAAATCATACATAGGAAGGTACTCTCATCAATCGCAACATGGTTTCGGTACAAGTTGAGAATAAGCTTAGTGATATAAACTTTCTGAATTTCTAAATGTACACGATACAAGGTAGTTGTCTTGTCGCGATACATAATATTGCGACTTATGCCCCAGTGCAGAAAAAACTTTTTACGACCTAACCTAACCACACCTATCAGTCACACATCGGGAAACATACAGTGATGGATATCAATTTCTCTCGGTGAAATCAAAATTATATTCAATGTTATTAGAAAATCCGTGTCACAGTCACAAAATTCCAGCCAAAATAGTCTTAATTAGGTACGTCAACTAAAATATAAAATTAAAAAACAAACAGTATTCTAAGTATTATATTATTATTTTGGCACTCTATTGTAAATAAAGAAAAAAAAATTTTAAAGAACTCGTTGAAGTCTTTTACACTAACATAAAAATATTTGACGAATACATATCAAAACTATTACTAAACCAAACAAAAGTGAGGGCAAGGCATGTGGTACCCACATAACTGGCGTCCAAGAACGGGACACAGAAATGTCGGTCGTCCAGCGCGGTGGGATGACGACATAGCCTCCGTTGCGGGTCGGACTTGGTTTGAAGTTTGGTCAGAATAGACATGGGTGGACCATGCAAAAATTCCCAGAAAGCTGAAAATTGGTTGGAATGTTTGGACCACCATTATCAACAAACTGTGAAAAGTCCCCATCGATCCCATATGACAACAGTTACGAAAATGGACCAAAGGACTTTTTTTATTCAAGGTCAAAGTTGTCAAAACTCGGGTTCTGGATTTTTCAGCCAAACGGTTAGTTAGTTTTATCGTAGAGCTTAGACCGAAATCTAGATAGGTAATTATATGTAGATATTGGGTGAGGCGAGCTGCGGTCTGGCACGAAGATTGGCACACGCAAAGCTCCCTTGAAGCTTAAAGCTGGTAAACCGCCTTTACCTTGCCTTTAGTGGTTGAAGTCAGGCTAATGATGACCCTCATAACTTACCATGGCTTCCATTGTCATCCACATAACCGTTGGCTAGACGATATTTCTGCCTTCGAAGAGGATGGTGGGAGTTCACGAGGGATAGATGAATTAAAAAGATTGGGAGACCTTTATATGTAGGGAATACTCCTCCCATCCTTCCACTCCTCTCTTTTGTGAGAAAATGTGGTCTATTGTGAAGAGTATAAGTCAATCTCGTCGAGATAAGTTGAATAAGTAAAGGAAATTTAAAATTAAATAAGTAAACTTGGGGGAGACCTCTGTTCAGAAGTGAGACCAGATAGCTTGAATAAATAAAAGTGAAAAATTTGCTGAGAGTTAGTACTAAGTAAAAGCACAGAATATTAATAATACTACGGTAAAAGGGTTAATTTGTCTGTAGGTACTACCTGCTGGCGGTAGACCGTCAGTGGCACGGCGCTTGCCTCCGATGCTGCGAATGCCGTCTACCCCTGGACTCCGAGCTCACCTGCTTCTCGAGAGACGGCAATATCTACTGCAAAGAAGACTATTACAGGTGCGTTTGTTCAAGCTGAATAACAGTGTTTAAAGGCCTTTTCAGATGTATATGTGGGTCCGTTGTGGGTAGCGAAAAATAGCAGTATTCCACCGCGCGCTGGGGGAAGATCCGCGATTAGATAGAAACCAGAATACCGCGGCATACTCGTATTGTGTAAGATATCCGCTTGGGTTTGAACAGTAAGAATATATTCACACAGATTTCGCTATTCAGAGCGATTGGAGCTTATTTCTGATTAGGTATTATCAGTTTACGTCATTTTCTTTTGTTTTATGGGTGTATCTTTGGCCATTCCGAGGACCATTCAAATTCAATATGATTCATGGAGGGGGCCAGAGATAATAGTGCGTTTGCCAAGACTTCCTTTGCCTCACAGTGCTACCCGTGTTTCTGAAAGAAGCTTTACCACCGAGCCGTTTAGACTACAGTGTGCATGCGAAAAGTCACAAGCAAGGTATGTAGGCCCACTTTCACCTCGATCCCACACATGCGCAAACCCGTGTGTAGGACGATATTCGCGAATGCCTATGCGAAGTTTTTCCATATTTAATGGAAAATATTCGTACAATGCATGAAGGTTTGTGCGAGTACGTGGGACTGGCATAGTTAGCACGCGAAATGTTTAATGATTTGCAAAGCGAGCGTTGTATTTTGAAACAAAGTGATGTATGTGCGAATATTATAGATAAAGGTATAATATTATTAGCCCATCATAACATAACAGTGCATGTTTCTTCAATGGTCATCGCTTGTTCCTATAAGTTTGGAACAAGTAGGTAATTTATTAAAGTCGATTTTGAGGTGTTACTTACTTGTATTTATATTATGGTTTTTTAATTTCTGCCCCACAGGTTGATGAGGAAAATTGTGTTTTTTTGACTGAAGCGTTACTTCAAATACGAGTATAAGGTCTTTGCTTCAAATCTTCAAAGTACAAGTGTCAAGATTTTCAAATTTTTTGTAAACTTATTACAGCCAAGAACCTTCTATATCGGGACGCGCGACGCTTATAATTCTTCAAACAAAATGGTCAAAATATGTCTGTGACTTGCTGAGGGGGAAGGGACCCAACTGTCACACATGACATTATTTCTGACATATTTCTGCCATACATGAAAACTTATAGTGATACCACTATCATAATTTTATGTTCCCCCATGTGAAAATATTTTGTTGAGACGTGTAGCACACTTTGTCTTTGATCAATAAATCTTAAAATTGTAACGATTTTATTTACAGAAAGTGATCTCTCCCCAATTCTACTAGATGACAACGTCAATCATTCCGCTGCGTTTTGGTTCGATCTCATAAATGTCAGCCATTTGGTGAATAGTAGAATAGCTTTTCAAAAATGTGTTCTGCAAAGTCCAAACTTTAGCTAAAACCTTACCACAACTGAGTCGTTTGTCATTAGTAGAATGGGCGTTTTTCGACTGGCCCGGCACGGCACCGGCACCGGCGACGCAAAAATGTATGAAAATGTACTGCTCGTTTTTCCACTTCCAATGCAATGACAGTGACTTGGACCAGTCCAGCTGTTCCTTTACAACATCTTTAGATTTCTCAACATGTTCTTACATTTATATAAATATACCTACCTAATATATTTTACTGCCACGCCCTCGCGGCGGCTTAGTTTTTGTGTGAGATAAATGATGTTGCCTGTCACAATTTTTACATTATAAACATTTAGTTAATCTTAAAATAAAGCTCTATGTACTCACCTACTCTTAAAATCTGTACTACTATAAATATTGCGAGAAAATATACTGGTATCACTACTACGAAAAATTGCTTTGACACGACTTTCATAGGGATTGATATATATCGATATTGAAGATGTCGATGTTTTTTACACTAACAGTAGAAAATGTGTATAAAAGTACTCGTAGGTTACATGTTTTTTTACCATTTCTATCCAAAAAAATACTTGTAATAAAAGACTAGGTAAATGATTTAGGATTATCAATAAATCTTCATTATAATTGTAAAATATATTTATTTACAAAACTAATAATCTAAAGGTACTTACAAATATTTACAACTAGCGACCCGCCCCGGCTTCGCACGGGTCACATCACACTAGAAACCTCTAAACTTATAAGTGTTTCTCTACTATATTATGCATGTATTGCACATACGAATATAAACCTTCCTCTTGAATCAATCTATCTATTAAAAAAACCGCATCAAAATCAGTTGCGTAGTTTTAAGGATCTAAGCATACATAGGAAGATGATGATTACAAATTTTTATTTTAAAATTTTTTAAAATTACATTCAAACTTTTATGAATGTTATCTTTAAAAGTAAGCTTCTCATTTTTAAAATCGTAATATTATGTGAAAATACTGCGCATTCATACATTTTTTTTAAAGAAATATCGTATATTGTTTCATCACTTAGGCCACATGCTTTTTGTATGGAGAGTGCTTACGTTCAGCTGAGTAAACTAATAAACTATGAAACTTCCGTGTTAGCAAAGCATCTAATTTTACGTCGACATGTTTTAAACTGAAATGCAGATTATATTGCAACTTTCATGTCTGGGACAAAAAAGAGTGCCTTAAAAGTTGATTCACCCACTTACATAATATTATGTAACTTTTTGGTCCTAGACCCTGTTTTAAAATATAACGAAAATATTTTTATCGATATCGATAAGGAGTAGGTAAGTATTATTTTTCATTACCTCATCCTTATGCATAGTCTCGCCACGCAAATTTTGTACCTTTGTAAACCTAAATTATTCAAAATTCGAACCATTGCTAATCGCAATAAGGCCTAAACATTATTTTAAAAACCGCATTAGTATCGTGGCACTGTCACTCAAGACAGTTGTCATTAGACAGTCGTGCATGAGTGATGTCCAAAACATAGTAATTAAAAGACATTGCTAGGCAATTAAAGACCGTATTCACCGTATCCGTTACGATTGAAAATTAAACAGAGACGTGACGGCAGGCGATGCGATCTTTTTCATTTTAGTCGTAATGTTTTTGAATCGATGTTTTAACCTCAGTTAAAATAAAATAATGTATATTGAAGTAGAAAATCAGCTAAAACACAAAAAAATATATACATAATGAAATGTCACACCATATTTTAAAGATTTGAGGTGTAGTGGTTTTTTATTGCACTGGTATAACACCATAAATTGGCATTTTCATGGAGCACCTTCCACGGTGATAACGATACGGAGACTGATAAGAATCGATTATTAAGGTAGATTTTAGTGACGGTATTGGATTTGATTTTCAAATTAATCTTATACCGTTTCGCTAGAGGGGTAAGATCATAAAGGCTAGTCCCGATATAGAAGGTTCTTGATTACAGCCCACTGATTGTCATCTTTGATAGCGACCAAAATCAGTCTCAAACTGACAGTTTAGTGACCACGCAAGTGGCTTTGTCACTCACCTCAACGAGACCGATCTCGATTAAGTACCTACCTATGGAAACATCAGGAGCTTTTACTGAAATTAGAACAATGAACATTAATATAGCATTCGTATAAATAAAATATTTTGGAAGAATAAACTTGCTCGTTTATATTTAAATACTTTTTATGACAAAAATAACGACTAAACAGTTGAACACTAGTTTCAATATTTAGTAGTCAAAGTGGAGGTAGTGCCAACAAGTCGATAAAGACGTAGTTGGGGCTGTCACTCAAAGTCACACGCACTTGCCTACTTCCCACATGTCTAATTGTATGAGCTTAGGTTCCCATAACTACTCTTGACCACATTGAGGAGTTTCGAATTTAGACAAAAGTGTTCCACTGCTCAGTTTTTTGTTGCCAGTATAAGAAATGTTACTGTCTTTTGTACTCAAAATATTATACCTAAATTATTTATAAGATATATAACTTTGCAATTTTTAACGTAAAAATAATAAATGCGAAGAAAAAAATCCATATAGAGTCATTTCGATCAGCAACGATCTTTCCAAAACAAATCTGGTTGAAGAACCGTTTTAAGTCAATCTTCCATTTCGCAGACTTCAAACTCGTGATGTTTGACGTATCGAGTTTCTCGTCTTGTCTCTCTCCCACACTCTTCACTACGAGATTAAGTAAAGAGGATGAAAATGTGTAAAGGCGGCTATTAAGTACGAGCGTCTACCTTTTTAACCTTATCGTCTTTTTCAGAACCCTCTTTGCAATTGATGAATTTATCAAATAAACAACCTCATACAGTACCAGGGAATTTATTTGTGTATCTATCAGTAATCTCAGTACTTATCTCGATTTGGATTGTTGACTGCTCTTATTGGGATAATTGATCATCAACGGTACCCTACCCCGTTTGAATAGTCAAGGGTCAAATCGGCGTGATGATATAAGCCCCTGCAATACTAACATATGCTATAATTGTTTGTGTGGGTTACTATGACATTACACAAATAGTGTCAAGATTGTTTTGACGATTATGCGTGATTGATTTTGCGGGGGCGCTCCCTATATTATGTTGACAAGTTTACGTTGGTTTAATGTTGGTGTGAGGTATGTTATAAAGTACTTTAGATATTCAGTACCATCATCTGTAGACAACTGCTAAGCATAAAGATTTTTGCTAGGTAAGTAAGTTTGAAAAGGTTTAATCTCACCATAAATCATATGCTATCGTATCACTGATAAATTCTTCCACAGTCTTCAGGATATCGTGCAGGAGATCTGCCTTGACATTCATTGGCTGATTTTAACCATCAGTAGGTAATCTTCCCTGCCCTTCTCTACATATTATGATGATTCCTGTAATCTCCAATTTATCCCAACTAGGACCTTTGAATTTGAATTCTTTGTGTTATCGTTACTATACAAACAATTGTTGTTTGTATATCAATCTAGAGTTTGAAATCTATTCTCGTTGTCGCAGATTGTTCTGCGTGAAGCGTTGCGCCCGCTGCGGCAACGGCATCACAGCTAACGAGCTGGTGATGAGAGCACGGGATCTGGTCTACCACCTGGCCTGCTTCTCCTGTGCTGCGTGCGGGGTCCAGCTGACCAAGGGTGATGTGTTTGGGATGAGAGACGGTATCGTCTACTGCCGGCCGCACTACGACAACGCTTGTATGGACGAGTACTGCGAAGATGATGTTAACAATGTGTACAGGTAATTTGTCTAGTAGTACTTTGTAACTGGCATAAATTGATGGCAAAAGTATGAGCTGCTATGTTATCTTACTTATTTCATAACTTTTCTCTCTCATAATAATCCGTAAAACCATAAACATCAAAGCATATAGAGACATCTTCAAAAAAATCGAGAGAAAGAAGACAACGGAGAATGTGTACAAAACTTGGCTCTTGGACACGTGGTTCGATCCATTTGACTATGTGAACTTTTTTTTCCATTTGGTTCGATTTTAGAATCTGACCAAGTGAACTACTAAACCCCAGGACCACGTACAGTTCGAGTCTATTGACGATCATTTCACTTGGTTCGATTTATCGAAACATAAGGAATCCACAAGTTTTCATAGTCCGATTGCCGCCCTCTATGGTTATCAAATCTCAAATCGGTTACCTATCAGAACACCTAAACAGGATAATATTATACTATACTACAAGACTATACTATGATGTACCTAAGGTTAAAATTTTAAGATTAAAAAAAAAGGAAATCCAACCAAAGTCATCGCTGATTATCGGTATTCTATTGGTATTTCCCAATGCTTCCTATAATTAGGCCCCGACCCGAATCTGATATGAAATTTCTGCTTAGTCGAAGCATTCCTATCTGATAGGATTTATGAATGGTCAAATTCAAAATCTTTTTTCAAAATTACATCTGGAATCACTTAATTATCTACGTCATAAGAGGTAGGTAATTCTACTCCTGTTCTTTCGCGACCAACACCAAGAAAAATAAGGCAATAAACAGCGTATGGGGCCTAGCTTTCTTTTCGGTGATCCATCTTAAATAAATCTAAATAGTCAAGCCAGTCCAACATAGTGAGGATGTGGTGTATTTAATCCCTTATAAAATTCTGTTAAAATTATAATTGCCATCCTTTTTTGTTCGATAGTGGCAAATAGAGACAGGGCGAATCTTGAGCATTATTTAACCAGTGTTCAAGTTTAATAAGTCCTATTCTATTAAACGAGCAATATTTGTTTGTTTGTCTGTCTTTACTCACGTTCTCGAAAACGGCTCTAACGATTTCGATGAAATTTGCGGTTCGGGGGTTTAAGGGGGCGAAAAATCGATCTAGCTAGGTCTCATATCTGGGAAAATTCGTTTTCTCGGCATTTTCACTCAAAAAGATTTACCAGTGCAATGTAGTTCGTAATGGCCGTGGCCGAGTGAATTGGGTGTCCGCCTTTCATACGAAGGCTTCGAGTTCTAATCTCAGCCAGTTACAGTTTCTTTTTCTTTTTTTAATTTTTCTCTATTTGCATCCGAGCATAGCTCGGTCGCCCAGATATTAAGGCCTAATGTCGCTAAAGCTTGTTCACACATGCAGGTGTCAAGTCCACAGTGAAGGGGACTCGCCTTCACAATACTACCCCGGACCGAGTACAAAAGGACGACCGAGGAAGAGAAAACTCACGCAAGGGTCACCTGAGGATATGCAAGTTCAGACTATGAGGATGGCTAGCACAGCATTAGGTAAGCGATAATATTTTTTATAAAATTATGACTAAATATTTTATAATAATATTTTTTTTTTATAATTTTTTTTTAGCGAATGTATGTTGCTCTCAGCGAACTGAAATATTATTACTATTTCTTGTATCTATAATGATTGCTCTAGTATTTATTTATAGTTCTTAGGCTGGATCCGACACTGGATTAAGTTTTTACACGAGAGTAAACTACTGTTCGTTTGAATACTTTGACATTGTAAAGTTGAAACCTTATACCTAACCAGGATAATTTGTAGGCACTTAATAATGTTCAGTTGCGCTTTCTAAACAATTGTATTTCCAATTATGTCGGCTAGTTACTCTGGAGTAAGATGACTTTTGGTCGAATCCAGCCTTGAGAGTGTGTGTTGTAGTTGTGTGCGCGCCTTAAAGTCTCCTGCATACTACCTTATACATATTTTATCGAACCCTAGCTTAAAATTTAGCTGAAACCTTCCGTCTCTCACAAGGGAAGCCAAGCGGGCCTACCCTCAAGCCGATGTCCCAGATGTCAATTCATCCCGTGCCGTAATCACGACTAATGAATAGACGTCGCACTGTTAAAATACTTTTCGTCTCGCTCCGTCGCGGCTGAATTTCGTAGGGTTGAGCGAGAGGCTCGTGATTCAGTGCGTTGGACCGGCACCCGGGGTCGGCAGTCTGGATTATTCTTTATAGAGTCGAAATGCGAAGCACTCATTTGAGGTGAATTCAGGCTGTGACTTCTCGACCCGATTAATCATGGCGCTATATTGAATGAGCCGCAAAGGCTTAGACTGTCTAATTATATTTCGGATTGACAGCCACAGATTTTTTTAGTTTTTGCTAATGGATCGCTATTCTTCAGTTTTGTACAAAGTCAGTCCAAATAATTACTAAAGTTTGGGAAACTTTATGACACCGAATTAATACACCTTTTACGGGCAGTGCTTCCAATTTGAATAGGGGAGTTGAAACTTTAATTTACTTATCAGTAGAAAGTTTATTCTGAGCGATTAATTATACCTACGTCTTTAATTTATTAATTTAAATACTTTACGTTTTTATGAAATTGTTTTGAAAAGGGCTTTTGTAGTTAACTAAGCAGCCTTCATTATCCTAGCAGCCCTAGTAGGGCATGTATTAGCATACTAAATATATTTTTTTTTTACATGTTAAATAAAAAAAAAACTGAAAAAATACGAGTAGGTATGTTCTATTTTTAGGGTAACGTACCCCTAAGAAAAAGAGATTTCGACAAATTCAGAACCTCCTCATTTTACAAGTCGGTTAAAAAAGAGTCACGGGCCCTAGCCATATTACACGATCTATCGTCGCTGTAGGACGATCTATCGTCGCTGTAGAATAGAACACTTCAAAATGTATAGGAATTGACGTTCTGACCACGTGACTCATCTACTTGAAACGTCAAATCCTATACATTTTGAAGTGTTTCTATTCTACAGCGACGATAGATAGTGTAATATGGCTAGGGGGGCAGGATCACTAGGTTGTCCGTCTGTCTGTCTTTTCGTCTGTCCGTCGTCCGTCGGCTTGACCTCTTGTAAAAAGTCTATTTTTCTCAGGGACTGGTTAAGGTGTCAAGTTGAAATTACCTACACAACAAACAGAACCAATGCGTGAATCTCGTCTCGCACTTGGTCGGTTTCTATTTTATTTCTAAAAATGAAAACACACTCCATTCTATTGAAATTGTATTTAAATTGCACGAACATTTTTAATAATAAAAGACTGAAAAATGAAAGCGTGCTCAAATACAGAAAACGCGGAATATGGTACCTATTCCAAAACTCTTTGTCCTATTTTTGTCGCAGTGTTAAAATATGTGTACCTACCTATCGAACCTTATAATATTATATCAAGCGCGAAAAAATATTAGGTATAAACAACTGGGCTTGCTACCTGTCACGTATGGAATGTTAACTTCTGCAAAATGTGAGCATGTACCAATATTTATTTGGACATTCCTCTGATTACCCTCTTAGACATCTTCAAAGAAATGCCTAAAATCTGAAAGAAAGCGTCTACCGCACCTTGGGAATTCAGTCATGACCGAAGAAAAATATTTAACAGCACCTCTATTTAATTTAAAACTTAGCCCACGAGGTGTCAAAATAAACTAGGTAATTCATTATCTAACTAAAGTACTAACTTTAGCACCAAAAATACCGACTTACACAATATAAATGACATTACAGGGTGGAGGAGGGATGTAGGGGAGACGCTCCCCTGTCTGGGGTAGGGGCGCCCCCGCAATAAAAAAACTTATAGATTCTGTTACTGAAAGCTAGGCTAGGTTTGGTAAAAACTTAGGCATTTACATCTTTTACTAGATGATTTATACATTGTCAGGAGGCAATCTTTGCCTACACTTAACGGGACACTGTAGTGTGACAATGTTGAGATGGATTAGGCTTGCCCAGCACCTCTAAACAATCCTCTCAGCTTACCGGCCATATCCACAGGAAAGACCATGGTCAATACGTGTGGGGCTGACTAAGCCGCGGGTTTCATCACGATGTTTTCCTTCAACGTTTAGAGCTCGTGTGAATGTGCATATAAATTTTTCGATTTATATGCGTTTGGTAAGACCACGCATAAAGCGAGCGGCACATAGAGTCATTCGGGGTAAGTGATCGCAGTGGGTAAGTGGGCGCAGTGCCATTATCTCCGAAACGGGGCACGGGGGGTATACAGTTTGTTTTGGTAGGTTGGCAACGTTTATGCAGACAACTAGTAGCGACACATAGTTTGACCGCGCTGTGCGTGTACCAGTTGGTAAGGAGCGAACTACAATTTTGACAATTTAAAGTTAGTTTTGGGTTATTTTACGAAGCGTGTAGCATATACGTTCTAAGGCCGATAGTGGTAAGGCTTTTGCTATAGATTTGGAACTTATCTGAGCGTATTTTGCAAAAAAAAGTTCTTGGCTGAATGAATAATTTTCTGTGCATTCATTCGTAATTTGTCCGTTTGGGGTAAGTGGGCGCGGGTAAGTGTTCTCACTTTTACGCTAAGCAAATAATTAATAATAATTATTTTTTTTTTGGTTTATAAATTTTATAATTATTAATTATTTCATTTGCCAACTTACTTAAGATAAGTTCTAGGTTTTTTTTAACTTGATGTCAAATTCGATATACTAATTATGATTAACTGATCTCTAAATAGGTAAAATCTATGCAAACATAAAAGTTAAAATTTGGTTTAAATATACAGGGTGTGGCAAATTCTTGGTCACTGAAGGGTAGCTACCTTTTCTCTTGTAGTTAGAAAGTTTTGTTCTTAGAAAACTTCGGTTTTATTTTGAAGAAAAAAATAATTGCATTTTTAGATTTTTGAAAAAAAGTACAGTTAGCCTAAAAAATTACATTTGTCAAAAAAAACAAGTTGGTCTTAATCGACTCTATTTCCCACCAGGAACACTTCTCCCAAAGTAACTTATCAAATCAAATCGTAAGTTTTTGCAATAATTCAAAAAAACACATCTCATACATTTTCTATGAAATTAGTAGTTGTAAACATTATAGTGCCACTTATTCAGTGGTCATTAATTTAAATCCGGAACTGCTTCGGCATGCTGGGAGGCTATTGTAAAGCCTTAGGCGCCTCAGACAGAGCCGCAAGAGAGAATGGTGTGCATCAAGCATACCATTTGTACATCTGCAGGGAAGCACTTTGTTCTAAATTTAAATACGCGCTTTACAATAGCCTCCCAGCTTGCCGGAGCAGTTATGAAATTAAATTACGAACGATCGAATAGCTGGCACTGTACTGTTAACAACTCCTAATTTCATAGAAAATGTATGGGATGTGTTTTTATGAATTCTTGCAAAAACTTACGATTTGATTTGATAAGTTACTTTGGGAGAAGTGTTCCTGGTGGGAAATAGAGTCGATTAAGACCAACTTGTTTTTTTTGACAAATGTAATTTTTTAGGTTAACTGTACTTATTTTCAAAAATCTAAAAATGCAATTATTTTTTTCTTCAAAATAAAACCGAAGTTTCCTAAGAACAAAACTTTCTAACTACAAGAGAAAAGGTAGCTACCCTTCAGTGACCAAGAATTTGCCACACCCTGTATAGGTACATAACATAACGTTTTATTAGGTATATAAATTTTATGATGATTGATTATTTCATTTGCCAACATGCTGGTATAATATTTAAAGTGATTCTTTCTTATGTGTTTTCTAAGTGTATTTTATACTTGCAATCGGAATAAATAATGCTTGATTTACTTTTATTTTGCAACGCGAACACTTACACCACATGCAATCACTTACCCCGTAAGGGTGCGCACACTTACCCGCAAGTCGGGGCAAGTGTTCGCATTCCGATTTTTCGTCTTAAAATGCATTTATTTCAAAAACTGAAATAAATGACAGTACAAATTTCATTTATTTTAATTGACAGATAATTTTTCTAACTAAAAACAATACTTTAGGTGCTCTAAATACTAGATCTTGAGCACAGTGAAGTGTCAAAGTGGAAAGTGCGCCCACTTGCCCCGAATGACCCCTTTAAGTTCGGGGGAAACCTAGTCAATCTTTGTATTTTTGAACCTTTGGACCACTCCCATAACAAAGCTATAGCTACGCCCATGAATGCTACCCATAAATCTTACGTGATGATAAAGTTCACCGGGTCATCTAGTTCTAGATAGAAGTTAATACAATTTTAGTCTTCTCCGCCAAGTAGCAGTGTTGGCAACACAGCGCCACTTGAAGTGTGCGCGTGACGAAAATGAAAGGGATTAAGTGGCTACTTCTAGCCTCACCGTGCTCTATCTGTATGAGATTATTGATAAACCACGCAAAATGTGCAATGTACATAAAGTATGTAGCTGTTACTTGTTTAAAGTAGTAGTGACACATAATAGGGAATAGGCACAATTTTTTTTTATATTTTTATACGATAGGTTATATCGTTATATCATCATCATCAGCCATGTTGAACCCACTGCTGGGCATAGGCCTCCCTGCGTGTATAACGTTATTAACCGTAAAAAAACATCCAGCACCTAAAAACTAAAATTAAAAAAAAAAATGTTGAAACTTACCAACAGCTATGGACATAATCGCTCGTGATGTCACAGTGTAAGTATAACAACTTCACGCGCTTGTAGGTAGGTACTTTCAGTCATAGAGTTTGAAGGAGTGTGACGTCACAATCTATCAGACAAAATAGCGTTGCGTTTTAAGTAATAGAGTAAATACCTATAATCATTTACTAAAATCAAAACCCATCCGGGTAGTACTAAAAGAAGGCAAGCTGATTCACCCCACCCCTCAGTTGTAGACAACCTTTTTGTCCCATAAACAGACAGGTGATCTGAGGTTTTATGTTTAACGGAAGTTTTTTTTATTGCGGTCAAACTGTTAATATGCTATTGTTTATTGATAATCATTTGAGTTAATTTTGGGGTTCGTTATAGATTTTAATTAGGAGTAATCAAGATAGATTTGATCATCGTTTCTTGTTTTATTTTTTGAAATGTGGAGTTGTTTGTTTCGGCGTGTCTTTGTGAGTGAGGGTTCAAATAACAAGAACATTTTTATGAGTACTAATAATCATTTCTTGATTGAATATATTTTTGATTTAAACATGTTGAAATAGACAAGTTTTTAAATACCTACGTCTTTGTCCAAAAAGGAGACAGCATTTATGTTAAAAATATAAATTAATATAAATATAAATTAATAAATGAATACATTTCACACAGCATCATATAGCAACAAAGTAAGCAAAGCTTGTGTTATCTATATGTTAGCCACTTGAAAACAAGCTTTTAAACTCACATAGGTACTTAGGTAAGTAGGTACTTACTTAATTTTTTTTTTAAATAAGTACCTACATACAAATTATACATAGCAAATACCCAGACCCGACACAAATATTTGCAGATCATACAAACATTTGTCCCGCAACCTCATGCGTCTCAGGCGGGCTTTCACCTACTGCGCCACAGAAGTAGGATTATTGCTAGAGTTAGAATATAACTTTATATAAACAAATAAAGCCGTCATTAAAATAATAAAATATATTGTAACAATGAGTGAGTTTATCGATGAAAGCGATCGTTCTCAAATAACCAAATACCTATTAATTAATGGACCTGACCAAATTAAGTAGGTAATAATAATAACTTACTTATTTTTAAACTAGGTACCTAATACATTTAACTGTGCTAACCAGTAAATAATTTACTATTTACTAGTTTTTTTTTCTTTGATTACAAAAATACCTACTTATGTTGTATTCCAAAGATCTGAATTGATTGTGACAAATATATCAACACATCAAGATAGCAGCTTTCCTTTCCATACGTATTATTTTACAGCGTCCAAGATTTCATTGATCTTTACAGCTACCAATTATAAGCGTTAGCGTTTTACAAAAAAAATTGAAAACAGAGTATGTCTTGTTTTTAAAATAAGCATAAGTGAAAAATAAAATAGAATAACCCATTCTCAAAAATCATTTTATTTCAATAAAAAGAAATTACAAATATGCATATATAATTGTAGAATTGTAGACATAACACGTATTAAATAACGCCTAAAATGAATATCAGTTTTACCTATTTTCAAACAAGGAAAAAAATTCAAATTAGGCAGAGAAAGTTTGCAGTGGGCTCTCTTCCTAAAATGACTGCCCAAAAAGATCCCATTTTAGAGTAGAGACCCCCATTTCATTATAATGTATTTCATATAATTTATATAATTATATCCTTTGGTTGCTCAACTGGTTCTTATTGTATTTTATAATGTTATGTAAATATGTAGTTTAGTTTCTGTAAATAAATTTTACATTCATTATAAAGTCTTTATAAGTATCATATATCTGATATTTATCCATATTTAACATATTTCATTATGACTTATATAAATATAATACCTATTTGAGAGAAACTATACGAAAGATGTACGGGTATACAAACACTTCATCAGGCATTCGTCACTATTCTAAGGAACGTCGACCCAGATCTGAAGACTTCAGACATTCAGTCCCATTTCTTTGTCAACCTGGAAGAAACAAAGCACGTTATCTATACTTAATTATATAAAGCGGAAGAGTTTGTTTGTTTGAACGCGCTAATCTCAGGAACTACTACTTAGTCAGATTTGAAAAATTATTTCTGCATTTGATAGCTAAACTCTTGGGCAATGTTATAGACTACCTTTCATCATCATCATCATCACCATATACCGTCACTACGTGAGCAACGCCGCGAGGGCGCTGCTAGTGTTTGATACATCCCCGCTTCCGCTTGTGTCGCAAGGCAAGGCTAAGGCGGCGCCTGCGCAATAAAACACGTATAGCCGCATAGCTCCTTTATTTTTTTTATAACCGATCGTTAATATCGAAGCCTTTACAGCCCAGATGCTTTATTACAGAGTTTTTAAGAGAAAAAAACATTTCCGACTCCCTAACATGTTAATTTCGACTATAAAATAAAACATTTACTTACGGTAGATTCGTTGTGGTGTATTTTATTGAGGGAAATACATAAGGTTTTACCGACATCGTTTTGGCTGGACGATCACCTCCTTTGTGTTGAACTATCCATCAATTCTAACTTAAGTATATTATTCAACAAATTAACGTAAATGTCTAGACAGATAGAATAAAAGACGAAATGTAGCAGACACTTCAGTTGGTACTTTAGTAGTTCTTTCGCAATATATAAGTAAATTGTTTTTCCGTTACGTCCTGAAAAATCTAATCATAACAATATAGTAAAATTGAATGAGTTCAATGTCCACCCGATTTCCATCTTCATGGAATAACGTCTTCAAATAATATATAATTATTGGATAATAATTTTCCAAATCGGTCCAGGCCTCTTCGAGCAATCAGTAAACATTTATTTAAAAAAATATTCCGACGAATTGAGAACCTCCTCCTTTTTTGAAGTCGGTTAAAAACAAGTTAAAATCCTCTCATGGCAAAATTAGATAAATTGTGAAACCAAATTCAATAAAAAACTATCGCTTGGGTGACCACATCCGATTCTTGCAATCTGATGGAACTGATAAGCTTCCTGTCAACAATGGAATCTAGGGACGTCTGTAAAAACTCTAGGATGTGGCTTCTCGGTGTGCAGTCAAATTGATGGAGATATGCACCAAATACCCCCGGCCATAAACTGCATTGGCCAATTTGGAAGTCGCTTAGCAGACTCCTTACACAAGTTGGTCGATGTAATAGCAACTTAGCCAAATGGGGCTTAGGAGACTCTTCCCAAGTACAATGTGAGTGCGAAGTCTAAACAAACAAGAAAGTGATCTTATAAGGGTTCCTTTTTTTACCTTTTAAGGTACGGAACCCTAAAAACACCTCACTTGCTGCCCTGCCAAAAAATCTATCACTTGCTGTCCTGCCCTGTATGCCCAAACAACAGCACCCGCGAAGTCTTGTTGCGGCTTCAGATAGGGCCATAGAGGTGGCATCATATTGGAGCAATCAGATTTAAATACCGAATATTTTGTATGAGCTGATTGACACGATGAATGTATGAATGCACCAAATGTTGAGAAAATAATGACACAGTTACTTGACTTGGAAAGTAGGTAGCTAAATATTTTTTTTTTCAAAATAGATACTAAATTGAGCCTTGTTGGCTGATTAAAGGCGCTAAAACACGCTGGCACAGGCTCGCTCTCGCCTTGCATCGATTCGCCACTCGCCCAGGCTCGCCTAGAGAAAACACAAATTAAAAAAAAAAAAAAATTGTATGGGAATCGCATCTTTGAATAATGGATGTCATTCTTTCCGCGCGGTTGTGTAAAATTCGTTATTTCAGTAATACCTAAAACAAATTGTAAGTTCTATGGGTCTCTAGAAAATGTATTCATTTTGTATGGAACGACTTTTTTGATGATTTCTCGGATTCTGAATCGGTATGAAGTTCGTCTGGTCATCTAGTGTTTATTATAAACAAAAGCAACTGTCAGTGACTGGGCAATGGGCATCGTGTGCACCCATTACAAGGATGTCAAAACAAATAATTCGAAATGATAAATGTTCCGATAATTGTACATATTTTGATCTGACGATAACTAATAATGGACGGGCTGTTTCGGGTAATAGAGGAAAGTGAATACAAGGGGGTGTCTCCATATTTAATACATTGGGTTCCGTAAGTTCAGTCATCCAACTAATGCATTAATTAAGGACAGTGCGAAGTGCTTTGGAGTTCGATAGTTTTATTCGAACGAACTGATAAGTTTTATTGGTAATTTAGAATTTGATTAAAAAAATAAGTTTTTGATCCATGCTCTGTCAACGCCGAGCATCGCGGCGAACCGCGATTATGTCGGTTTTATGAGCACGCATCAAAGGGAATACGCCTTATAGTTGTCTGCGTGTACCATCATCGTATAATGGAGAGGAGCCATGAGATTTTCAGGATAGCTAAAAGCACTTCTAAATACACATTCGGTACATGAAAACAATTTAATATAATTGTTTTGTTCATCAACATAAAACACTAAAAATATGCATATGATGACTATTCTACCAGTACATACATACATACATACATAAAATCACGCCTCTTTCCCACAGGGGTAGGCAGAGACCACGAATTTCCACTTGCTACAATCCTGACACACCTCTTTCACCTCATTTACTCACATCACATTTTTCATACAAGCTCGCCGTATAGCTCTACCAGTAAGCTATCATCATCTCCCTGCCCTTATCCCACTAGGTGGGGTCGGCACAACATTTTTCCCTCTTCCACTTCATTCTATCACTCGTCATCTCAGTGCTCACTCCTTTCACATACATATCTGCATTCACACAGTCCATCCATCTTTTTTTAGGCCTACCCCTGCCGGTGTATCCCTCCACATTCATATTCATCGCTCTCCGTGTAACGTGGCTATCATTCCTCTCTACCAGTAAGCTATACGGAACCCTATTACAGGAAATGCATTAATTCTCGCTCCGAAAGCCTGGGTGGTTGGTAAACTAGCACCGCAAATGCAGCGATGCAAAACGAGCTAATTATCAAATTTATAATTAAATATATTAGACGGTTTGGATACCAAGGGTTACTTGTGAGAATCAATTTACCTTTTTTGTTTCTCATTTTCGGAAAGGTGTTACGTGGTTCTTGATAATTTATTGTAAATTAATAGGTAGGTAAACTTTCTTAATAGCAGCAGTTTTTTATTCAATTGGGATAGCAGGTGGTATTAAGGCGCTTTTATGATTTGAGGTGGGATTTGGGATTAAAGAAACGGTTGTTACCACATTTGGACTGGCTTCTCAGTTTTCAGTTCAGTTTTACTACGTAGTATTACAGTTTCAATTCAGTTTCTCAGGTCTGCCTTCTGCGCTGGATTCAATTCTCCAGGACGGACATTTGTGTCATGAATATTGATTTTTGATTTGTGTCTGGAATTCTAGCCATGCATCAATGGACTTTTTGTTTCGAAAAATGTATAAGATAGTTAGATAGTTTAGGTGCTGGGCAAGCCAACTCCATCTCAACAATGTCCCAGGCACAAGTGTCCCGTTAAGTGTAGGCAAAAATTGCCTCCTGACTCTGTATTAATCATCTAGTAAAGCACATCATAGAATTTTCCAATCACAATGAAAAAGAAGTATGAAAAATGTACAGCGACTGTAGTATTTTACATTTTGGGTACCTAGGTAGGTACGCTAATTTGAAGTTTGATGCCAACTCTGCATCTTTCAACAGAACTTCTACACCGTGGCGACCTCTCCTCATCCATGGAGTCTCTCGCCTACGACTCTTCAGTAGCGTCCCCTGGCAGCGTCAGCGGACACGCGGCGCGCACCAAACGAATGAGGACCAGCTTTAAACACCACCAGCTCAGGACTATGAAGTCCTACTTCGCGATAAACCAGAACCCCGACGCTAAGGACCTCAAACAGCTGGCGCAGAAGACTGGGCTTTCGAAGAGAGTGCTGCAGGTTTGTTGAGTTATAAAATGGAATTTTCCACCAGGTTCTGCCTTTCGTCTTGTGGTTTTAACGTTATCAACCTCACATTTAGGAATTCGTAGTTTTTTTTTAATGAAATGAAAATGATCACGACTATGTCCTCGGGCGCGGTAGACATTCTCTCAAATCTTTTTAGGATCTTTACCTTTGAAGATGTCTAAGAGGGTAGTCAGAGGTATGTCCAAATCCAAATACAAATTTGGTACATGCCCACATTTTGCAGAAGTAAGCATTCCATAAGTGACAGGTTGGAAGCCCATCGACGCTATTAGAAAGCTAGTTGGTTTCCTCTCGATGTTTTCCTTCACCGTTTAGAGTTCGTGCTAATGCGCATATAAATTTTTCGAAACGAAAAATACATTGATGCACGCCCGGGCTCGAACCTGCGACCTTCGGATCGAAAGTCGAGGCACTTACTAACTCGGCCAACATTTTTTTTAAACAAACCAATCGTTGGATAAATTCGAAAACCTCGTAACTCCGTCTTTTTCACGATAATGATTTTTTGATGCAGTAGGGTAGAAAATCTAATTCTCTACCAAACTGCGTCAAATATAATTTAAGTAAAAAAGACGGAGTTACAAGGTATTTGAATTCAGCCGACGACGCTTAATATCAAACGTAGAAGGTCGATAGTCGCTTGTCACTTAATTGTCATGGAGCGAGTTTCGAGAAACTTGCACCGTGTAAACGGTGCTTAAATTTTGTAATTTTCAAATAAATCTTCGCACGCCCGTTGACTGGTAGAGAAAGCTTTAACATTAAGTCCTCCTTACACAATTTGTTATGAGTGAAAGTGTTAAATAAAGGAAATACAATATAAACTGAGCACTCTCTAAAACCACTTAGTTTTCATTTCTCTTAAACAGAATAGCTCTACAAAGTACGATTCACAATTGACCCATTTCAGTCAAGTAGTTCACAATAACTGCAGTTCGTTTATATTTTCTCTGAAGTTGCGTTGAATTGTATTCTGCATTTCTAGCGGCCAGCTTGGTATTCAAGTTGGACTGGAGATTTCCTATATGCTAGCTTTTCTATTTTTCTTTAATGGCCTCCTCTTTTCTTTGTATTTAAAGACCCGCCTCGACTTCATTGTTTACTTTGTCCATATTTATCTGGATTAATATTATGTATGTACCATGTACACTTTTCGAAAGATGATAGAAAATTTTAAATAGGTGTAATAAGTAGTTTCTAAGTTAACTCTCCAAACACACTCGCAAAATTTGCAATTATATTTTTTTTACATATAAAAATTCCGTTCCTTCGTCTGGAATAAAAAAAAGTAAGTTTGTATGAGCAAGTGGCCAACTCTGGTGACGGAGTTTATAGGCCGCCTAAAGGCCTCCGTCATGGCTTAACGATTTACACGCCGGTACAACGATTTAACGTGCCCTCCGAAGCACGGAAGAGCTCAGCTCGTAATACCACTTGCGGTCACCCATCCAAATTGTGACCGCGCACAACGTTGCTTAACTTCAACGATCAATCAAGTACGTCTAAGCGAGCTACGTCACGAGCGCTTCCGTGACGTAACAGTAATAATATTCCTTTTTCAGGTCTGGTTTCAGAACGCGCGAGCGAAGTGGCGTCGTAACATAATGCGGCAGGAGACGAATGGATCCTCAGGTCACGCAAATGGATCTCTTCTCTCTGGATCTGCTACCGGCGCTCCTGGATCCATGCTGCTTTCTGACGCCTTACAGACCATGGATGAAATGCGTCATACACCACACCCGCATACAATGGTGTTCAGCGAAATGTACTAAGGCATGCTAGACTGATGCTTGAATCGTCTACTTTGCTGCCGTCTGCTAGCTAAAGCGCCGTTAAGTGATATTTGGTCTTTCACTTTTAAATTCCATGTTATAAAGCTCAAAATTCTTTATCGATCGGTCTAGGAACTGGGTTCCTATCGTTTATAGTTTTCGAATTAGAGATAGTAAGAAAGCGGCAAGCGCTAAGCAAGATAGTAAAGAAGCGGCGCGTTTTTAGGGAGTGTCCACATTGCGTTTTTTGCAGCGCGTTTGTATCGATACAAACGCGATTCGAACGCGATGCGAACGCGCAGCCCCCCGCGCAGCCCCTCCCGGTTCGCTTTTGTATGGAAAAATACGCGTTGCGAACGCGCGTTTGTATCGATACAAACGCGCAGCTCAAAAACGCGCTGCAGAAAACGCAATGTGGACACTCCCTTAGCGATATCTCAAAAAATGGTTTTGTCACTTAACGGCGGTTTAGTTAGCGGACGGCAGTTTGGTGGTTATATCTATGTATTTATATCTACTGTAACATTCCGGAACCTTTCATTGCAGAAGTTTTATTTAATTTCATTTTTATTGTTTTGTTTTAAAAATCATTGAAAAAAGCGGCTTTATAAATATACAGCTAAAGTAAACTGTACACACGAATTACAAACCGTTTTTTTACAATCGATTAGCACAAAAATAGGTTTTTTAAGTCGGCTGTATTTGCATGTTTCATATGAAATATCTCCGTAAGTAGGTAATTGGTTCCAAATGTACTAATGTTTTTTCCGTTCCAAATATATTTTCATATTTTCCATTATTATCGATCGAGCGAGCGAAGCGAGCGAAGATCTTAGTGGCAAGTTAGGCGATTTTGCTTTGTATGTTTGTATGTTTGTATGTTTGTATGTTTGTATGTTTGTATGTTTGTATGTTTGTATGTTTGTATGTTTGTATGTTTGTATGTTTGTATGTTTCATTTTTATGTTCTCGCATAACTATCGAACCGCTTATCCAATCTGTATGAAACTTGATAGGTCAATAGGTTGTGCTATGGAAATTTGCTGTGGAGCGTATGAGCGTAATCGATGAAGGGGTTGTAAAGATATGGGGTTCCCAAGGGGGTAAATTTTTTTCAAAGTTACCCAAATATATTGAGTGGGGTGTCATATGAAAGTACTCAACTTATACATTCCAAAATGGTTTTTAGTTTTCTTCTAGGTTCTATAGTTTTTGAAATACAGTCAAAAAGAAAAATTATGCAAACCAATTAACGGAAGTATGGAGAGAGCTCCCGTTTCATAGAGTTTCGATGTATTCGTAGGTCTGGTTAACGGACAAGGAGTGTGGCATCGTTGTGGTTTGGTTTGCAATGATTTTAGTTGCTAAGTACCTACTTGATATTTTTTCTTGAGATTGAAAATAAAAGCCGTGTTGGCCGATTGGAAGAGTGCTCGACTTTAGATTAATAGGTCGTAAGTTCGAACCCTGGCCGTGCTCATCAATGGATTTTTCGATTAGAAAAATTTAAATGCGCATTAACACGAGCTCTAAACGGTGAAAGAAAACATCGTGAGGAAACCAGTTAACGTTCTAATAGCGGCGAAGCGGCGATGGGCTTGCAACCTGTCACGTATGCAAATGCTAACTCCTGCAAATAGTGGGCTGGGCATGTACCAAAATTATAGAGGGAGGGGGAGGGTAGGGGGAGGGGGAGGGGAGGGGAGGGGAGGGGAAGGGGAGGGGAGGGGGAGGGGGAGGGAAGGGAGGGGGAGGGAGGGGGAGGGGGAGGGGAGGGGATGGGAGGGGATGGGAGGGGAGGGAGGGGAGGGGGAGGGAATTGATTTTCTCATACATTTCGTATTGAACTGCTATTTTAATAATTTCTCGAACTAAGAGGCCTTCCCTGAGGCGCGGTACGAAGTTCGCGGGGTCAACTATTGAATACAAACACGACACGACTTAATGTATTGCATGCATGCCTATAATCTTTACTATACTGAGGTAGCGCATTAGATGTCATTCTGTGGTAAACACTAGAAGGAGCACTTAACATAGGTATAGGGGTAGTCAGAAACAAGCCCAAATCTAGGCTACCAATACAACGGTGCGCGAGATCTCAGTTCGGGGCGAACTACTAGTAAATAATTTACGATAACCTCACAGTACATTGGTGAACTTCGGCAAAATGTACGCCGCGGGACAAATGTTTGTATTATCTGCAAACATTAGCCTCGGGTCTGGGTGTTTTCTATGTATAATATGTATGACTTTACAAAAAAAGTATGTAAGTAGTACATTATATCAGTCATGTGGTTCCCATAACACAAGCTCTGCTTTCTTGGGGCTACATGATGTCCAGCATTATTTATTTAATGTTAGTTTATCATTTCATCAAACTATTTTTACAACTGACCTAACAAACTTATAAATATAGGTACTAACTTTTAATCCTATCAGATAAAGTCTCTTCGAAATAGTTAAGAGGCCGGCGACAGACGAATGTCCATACAAACGTAATACCAAAAAAAAATAAAGTTTAAGTATATTTTTATCACTTTAGGGTATTATTTAGATAAGGGCAGTATTTATTTAGGTTCCTGTTACACTTTTGTTCCAAAAAAACTTACCTAATACGAAATGCAAGCAAATTTAATTTTAAACTGTTTACAGCAAAAAGTCATGTTTTCTTTTCATTTTTTCTGTAGTAGTGTTTTTTGGAACAAAAGTTCAACAGGGACCTCAATAAATACTACCTTAGTCTCAATAATAACATGAAGTGATAAAAATATGCCTAAATTTTAAATTATTTAAGTTACGTTTGTATGGACATTCCGTTAGGCGAATTTCCATAAAAACGTAATACCGAAATCATTTAAAGTTTAAGCATATTTTTATCAGTTTATGTTGTTAGATAAAGACAGTAGGTAATTATCTAGGTTCCAGTTATATTTTTTTCCGAAAAACTTGCCAAAAAAGAAATGTAAATTGAATTGAAATCTTTGTAGATACACCACAAATGGCATATTTTCTTTTCATTTGTTCTGTACCTAGTAAGTTTTTTGGAACAAAAGTGTAACAGGAACCTAAATAAATACTGACATGATCCAAATAATAACATAAAGTGATAAAAATATGCTCACATTTTAAATTATTTTGGTATTACGTTCGTATGGACAATTCGCCTGTCGCCGGTCTCTTAAAAGTAGATCTTGTCAGTTCCAATATCATAGCATTCCATTTTATTTAAGTTGTAATGGTACTAGTCATTTTAAGCAGTGTAGTATTATAGTGTTTAAGGTAGTGGTTTATTTATTTACCTACTTGTACAAATAGGGTTAGTTAGGCAGGGGATATACATAATATTAAGTACCTATAAGAGTTTCTTTAGATGATCTTAATACCCTGTAATATTTAACGAGTCTCAACGGTTAGTCATTATTTTATTAAAGACTTAGTGCCTTTTCACACGTCCCGGTTTCCGGGTAGCCGGTGCTATACCTACGTGTGATGGTGTGAATACACGCTGGGCCAGCCTAGGTTAGCCTAGGCGAGCGCAAGCGTGAAGGCGAATCGATGCAAGGCGAGAGAGATAGAGAGGCAAAGCGAGACTCCAGCGTGTATTCGCGTCTTGAAAGCTACTGTACATGCCCACACACTTCACCGCCGACCAGCTACCCGGCAACCGGGACATATGAAAAGGCACTAACTCTTCATAACATGTTTCATTTCAAGAAAAGAGGTGGCTATAAACTATCAAAGGTCTATGCAAGTTTTATGAATACGAATGTGTTTATGTTTTTATAGAAAACATTATTGTGTTTATTGATGATCTTTTTCTCTACTCTAGAAATACATATTACTCAATCGTGACAATTTATTTTAGTTGTAAATAAATATATGAACTGTAGAAAACTGAGAATCTTACAGTTACTAGAACTTACAGTTCATACAGTTATTTACAACTGTGTGTTTTACAGTGTTTTAATCAGTATATATGAACTAATGCGATACATATTTTTTGTTTTTTAATTTTAAATAATATAATAAAAGAACATAAAATTCAAAATATTCATAAGTATCTGTTATAATATAAGCTTACCTAATGTAGATATACCTACATGGAATGTAAATATCTTATTTTAAAAAGTACATACCCGTTTAAAGTTTCCATCGCGTCATTATTATTCAGTCAAAGTAGGGTCGGTGTGTATAAGCCTTTAATCTAAATTATTTTAGTAGGTATTATTAATATTGGGTATAAACACCTACTAGAAAGTTTTTTAACATTTTACTTTATATACTAACATTATATCAATGTATAATCCTCAAAATATCTAAAAGAATATTGTCGGTGATTCTATTGATCACCGGACCAACTAAATTATCGTTAAATTCGAAAGCTTTTATTTAGTTTACATTATGTATATATTTTAATGTTATAACAGTTTTTAGAGAATCAGGGACAGAAGACGACCTTTGCCTACACTAACGGTACAGGGTGTGTCCAGCCAAAGGCCTTACTGGCTTATGGCACTATACCTACGCGCATTTTGCAGGTTTAGCTGAGAGCTCTGCGGAGCTAAAAAGGTCGCTATTGCAGAATCGTCATAAAGGAATTGAACTATTGCCATCTCTTTTCATTGACTGAGAGTGAAAAGAGATGGCAATAGTTCAATTCCTTCATGACGATTCTGCAATAGCCGTGTCCACACAGAGCGAGCAGCCTCGCGAGGCATTTGCCGCGCGAAGCAGCTCGGTTAGTGTGGACGTGTGGCTCGGGCGCTCGTCCACACTAACCGAGCTGCTTCGCTCGGCAAATGCCTCGCGAGGCTGCTCGCTTTGTGCTGACCCGCCTAATAGCGACCTTTTTAGCTCCGCTGAGCTCAGGTAGGTAATTAATATCCAGATAAATTGTATACACAGAATGGGTAGCTACTGTTGAAACTATTCTCTTGTAACATTTTTTACACACTGTTTTACAACAAATTATTCTTATTCTAGTGTGTATTGTGTACAAGTAACATGAAAGCTTCATACAAATAGAAACATGCTATATTTTAACTACCCCTAACGCTTTACCTCGCATCCACACGTTGGGGCCAACGTTGGCCCCAATGCCTCTCACCAACGTGTGGAGCTGACAAAATTGCATTGGCCCCAATTGGGGCCAACGTTGGGGCTGATTTTGCTAGATTCACACGTTGGCGAGTGACATTGGGACCAACGTTGGCCCCAACGTGTGGATGCGAGGTTACTGAGGTCGCATAGCCGGAGAGCTCATACCCTTAGGTATATTATGTTGACAGTTTTTTTATAAAATACATATTTATATAATTTTAAAAGTAAATAAGTTTTAAAGTAAGTTATTCTTCAAAATAGCTACTGGGCCTACTGGCAAATGAATGTAACTCGTAGTTGTAGATGTAGTTATATAGGTAGATATTATTTATTGGAAACATATTTATACGAAAGCAGTAATATAATGTTGATATTAGAATGTCAGTGTTATTTTATTTTACCCCTTTTACTTATCTTAATCAATATATAAAAATAAATAGACTTACGTTACGACTCTATCTCAAGCCTTAGCTTTGTACCTATACCTACATTCGTTTATATAGGTACCTACTTTATTGATAATTTAGGTAACAAAATTATTACACTACTTTTAATGATCTCGTCGAGTGGAATATCTGAGTAGGCTTCGCTTCTACTTAAAACGGTCTATTTTATTTTGATTTTATTATAACAGAGGTCTATCTATTTTATCTATTATAACAGAGATGTTTCGTTATAAATCTATTTGAGCTATTTTAACAAGACACTAGCGATTTCGGCAGTTTTTGACAAATCTGTGAATAAATCAGCATCGAGTTAAGAAAACATAGTATGGGAATCACAAATTGACAGTTTCACTACTGTCCCACATAGTTTCCTAGGAATTTGTCAAGTTAATTGGATTGGTAGGCCTCAAAACAAAAACATGTGATAAAAAGGCAAATAAGTCTACACAGATTCGTGACAAAGGTTGGATGATCAATGATCATAATCTTGTTTTATTTTACAGCATTTTTAGATATCTATGCATGAGAATTATAGATATAACTTTATCGTAAGATTTCCATGAAAAAGCTTATTATTAACGTGTCTTATGCTATGGGTGACGTAAAGTCTAGAGAGCTGATCATTTCAACTGATGGTTCAAATTCAGATGTATTTAGGTATAAAATATATATTTAAATAATCTTATAATAAGTACTTACTAGTTTCCTATCTTGCCTGGATCATCTTTTGAATCATAGACCTGAGAATAAATGGTCCAAGCTTAGATTATGACACAGGGATATGATCGAAGGGTCCAAGTAGACAAGTGCCTGTTTTTTACCAAGGTTTTTATTAGGTTTTATAATACACTGGGCCTGCAAAACTAAGTATCACACTTTTAAAATTGCAAAAGACTTTTATGTAAGTACACAAGATATCGAAATAAAAAGGACTCGAAAAAGAGTATGTATAGTTTACCATGGTTTCAAAGAAAGCAAGAAAGCTGATAAAGGTATGAAAAGTTTTTTGAATTTTAAATCTCTAACGTCTATTGTTTAGAAAAAAATATTAATTTAAAAGTGTACCTAGTAAGTACTTAGTTTTGCAGGCCAGTGTAGTTTAATAGTTAAATACGTGGAAATATCATAAAGTTGTGAAAGTAATAACTCTTTGCAATATTTCTTTAATTTCTTTTGGAGCACAAGTAGCCTGTCTTTGCTTGTCATCTAATATGTCATCAAAAAATAAACGATATTACCAGTCAAGAAATATTTTATGATATTGGAGTTATTATTACCTTAATTAAATCTAGTTATATAATAATAAAACACTAGATTTTATAATATATAAGCTTAATAATAAGCTTATTAAGCACTGGAGCTTAAAAATAAGACAATGCGCACAATGCGCACCACCAAGTTACCAAGCAAAAAATGTCGGCAAAAACTGAAGCAGAGAATCCAGGACGTGAACCCGGAAGCCTCACTGGAATATTTTCAGGTTGTATTCAATAGCACACTCATGCATTATTTATTTCACGGCCTTATTGGTAGCCGCAGAAGCCGACGTTGCCGACCGTTTTTGCAATACAATGCGCGCCTGTCATGCTCCATCGTGAAAGGGGCAGGTTTGGATAACTGCTTCCCAAATTGTTTGTAAATTATCAAGAACTCACCAACTGCTTTCGTGTCGTTTGCTCTTTCGGACCCACCCGCCTTCAGGTCATTGACCAGTGCGATTCAGACTTCCGAAAATGCATCCGATTCGATGATTTTCTTTTGAAAGATGACGTTTTTTCAACGAAGAACGTCACTTTCCGAATTCGGAATAGGTAGGTACCTACATTCCGAGAAGGCATCGCAGCAAGGCTGAATCGCACTACTGGTACCGGGGACAACGGGAACTATTTTTAATAAAAATAATGTAGTCCCGTTGTCCCCGTTCACCGGGGACAAGCTCACCGGGGACAACGGGAATACATCCTTATTTTAACTGATCAACCATATAGGTACAGGTAAGTACCTACCTACTATACTGTATGCAGTTCAAATAATAATTACTTATATAAGTAAGTGTAACTTGTACTCTTCATACCAACCCCCTCCATTCAGCTAAATAAAAACAAAATAATCATCACGACGTACCTATTAAACGCCTATAAGACATAATTACATGTTAGACGTGCATATTGTTATCATAAAGGGAGCAATATTGAGCCTAAATACTTAACAGCCAATTATCTCTTGACTCCGTCTTCAAATCAGTTAATAATATTGCATTGAAATCGAGGGTTGGTAGGTTGTGGCCTGGAATAGGTTTATACCGATATTATTAGATATAAGCTTATTTGTATATGTAGGTATACTTACCTATATGTAAGCTTTTGAGTCGTGTTAACACGAGCTCTAAACGGTGAAGAAAAGCGTAGGAAAACCCACGTACCTACTTACTTAATACCACGTATTACCATGTCTTTCCTGTGGTTATGGCCGGTTTTACTGAGAGGATGGTCTAGGACTCTAGGTGCTGGGTAAGCCTACTCTATCTCAACAATGTACCAGGCACTACCGTGTTCCGTCAAGTGTAGGCAAATATTAGCAGCCTTTACACGGTAGAGTTTTTACCACGGATCTGGACTGTACAGATATCTGTACAGATATTTGTACAGATAACCGCGGATAAAACTGTCAAAGGTTGGAATGGCGCGTGCTATTTCCCGCGGCATCTGTACTGTACAGATATCTCTGCGTGTAAATGCTGCTATTGCCTCCTGAAACTGTATAAATCATCTAGTAAAGATGTACCTACCTACACTGTACAGGCCTAAGTTGTAAGCTTATTTATATTGCTGAGGTAGTACCACGCGAACGAAACCGCGGACGAAAGCTGGTAGGTAAAAAGAGATCTGAGCAAAACGTTTATAGTAACGATAATTTTTGTTACATTAGATATCAGTAAATGTGCTGGAAGCCAGAAAACTTGCGTGGGTCAGCCCACATTCTACGAGCTCGTATGTTGTCGTCATGCTAGGGAAAGAGAAACACAGGACCAGTATCAGGAAAAACGACGAACCTTGTTATAGAGAGGTACCTATGACAATAATGTAACTTATCCTATGTTTTTTTCACATTTGTTAATTTTATGTTTTACAATCACAGAGAAGTTTTTCAAAACTCTTTATCCGGGTAGGTACCACGGGAGTGAAGCCGCGGGCTAGTACAAAATAAAAGATATCGGGATCACAACTTCATCCCCTGGGCACGGTAGTCACGTACCCAGATCTTGAAAGATATACGAGCACATCACTTCCTCACGATGTTTTCCTTCACCTTTTAGAACTTGTGTAAATGTCCATTTTGTAATAAGCACATTGTGTCCCACTTCGAGGCAAAGGCAAGACTTTCAGCTCCGGTATTAAATCACAACAACATAATAGATTTTTACAGTGTTTTATATTCGAATGGTACGCGTCAGTTGGTGCAGTGCAACACACGAGTTTGTGGTTAGCTGTCATGGAGCCCAAATGCTGCTCCCCGCCGCGCTTGTTGGGCGAAACAAATATCGGCTTGGCAGCAGTTTGGGAACAACCCAGTAAGCAACTGTCTTTATTTCATTGACTCGTGTTATAGTCGTCAATGATCAAGGGCGTCGCCAGGGGGGAGCAGGGAGGGGCAGTTGCCCCCCCCCCCCCCCCCTAGAGATGAAAAAATGTAGCCAAATGCAAAGAAATCAAAGCCCTAAGTCCACTCACATGACTTGCTTAACCAATCAAGCAATAGGACATGGTCAAGGCCTCGCAGCACATTAAACGCATTTTGCAATAATTAAAACTCATACTTTTCCCATCCTCCATTATTATACTTGCCCCCCTTAGGCCATCGGCTGGCGTGGCGACGCTCTTGTCAATGATCGTTGTATGTAGGTACTGTACTGGCTTGTCCTCAGATCACCAAGTGTTTCACAAATGGGCACAGCTGTGCTTGCCACGGGAGCCAGAAGCCGGTGCTGTAGGCTTTCTCAAAGTGGACATATCAATCGTATGCCGAGGGGATGTTCAGGCTATACCGATGATCGTCAGTCAAGATAGAGCCGAAGGGTAAGTAACATCAGTCTATTATGGTAGGATTTAGGCTACTACTCTGTTTTTTAAGCTCAACGTGAGCAAATGGGTTTTATCTCGGAGACCGCGACGCGCTGTGGAAGTAGCGTCGATCCGCAAAGCATGCTAGCTACGTCTTATGCTGACCTGCTCATTGTACCCTAACAGCTGCACTTTACGCTGCACTGAGAACGCAGTAGAAGTTGCCACTGGCCATATTGGGAGCACGTCGTCTAACATCTCTTAATGTATTTTGTATCATTGACACGAAGAAGAAGAGTAAAGAAGGTTGTTTTCTTTTCTATATTTTTAATAGCAAAACTGAACATTTTATGTTGTCTAAGATGTACAGCTTTAGAAGGTAACTTTTGTTAACGCTTTAAAGTCTGCTCTGTATCTGAAAATATATACAATAATCATTTATTGTTCTACGACCCGCAACTGAAATAAGGAGAGTGAGTAACTTAGGTAATACTTACTACTATTTTATTGTTCCAGGACTATTTCACCTAGAGCTCGTTTAGAAGGTTCAGAGCAGCAACCAGCAAATTACCTGATAACTGTCTATGGAGCGTTTTCTCTTCCTGTTGGTCTTCAGGGTCAAGGAGACCGTCGCTACGGGAAGCCTCCAAGCACTTACGTTAAAGCCTCTTTCTGTGGCCTGTCGGTAAAATTACTCACAAAATTCTCATGCAACATGCACATAAACTTACTTCGATCATTTAAATCTTCTTACAAAGGTCTGATGACAAAGATGTCAAAGATGACAAAACGTATTCTCAAAAAGGATTCCGCAATACATCTACTTTTTGTCATTCAGCCATAAAATTTTGTCAATTTCGTAGACATCTACGACCGTGTGTATGTTTGTATGTTCATATGAGCTCTGATGACGGAGTTTGTAATACGTCTAAAGGCCTCCGTTGTGCCTTGGATCTTAAGTGTCTGAAGGTGTGAGCTCTACCGTCCCTGTAGAATCTGCAGATACAGTTGTGGCCCCGTTTTTTATCACAGGGAAAAACAGCAGTTCAGTATCGCAATAATAACCCAGCATATTGCGAGCAGATTTCGATAGTGGAAACCTTCCCCAATCAGTGCCAGCTCATCCGGCTTGAAGTATGCTCCGCAGAGGCTTCCTTCAGCAAAGTGCTGGCCAGTGCTGATTTGCGCCTTGGATTGATATCACACGACGGGGAAAAAGGTTTGGTTTAACATTAAATATTATAAGGGGTTGTTCATTCCTTTAAAACATTATTTGGCAAGTAAAAGTAACCATTACCTCATACAAATGGCAGCTTATTATTGCTACTAAGCGATGGTGAAAGACGATGATGAGCAGAAGTTCATATTTACTGCTAGCTTTCTTGGGCCTTACTCTGAGATGATGAAACAAGAGTTATCTTATACTTTGTACAGTAGAGCAGCGTTCACGCAATCGATGTGCTTACTTACATTATAATAACAAATAGACTAGGACTGTTGAGTGCTAATTTTTACGGAAACATCAATCAAAGCTGAAATGAACGAAGTTACTTGGTCCTTGCCAATGAGGCATTGAGGCGAGATGCTTTATTAAATTAAATTAAATTAAATTAAATTAATCTTTATTTTCTCTTCACAAAAGGTTATTTTACATGGTGAGATTTACATCTAGGTGGAACAAATAAAATTGGTTTAAAACGTAATTAACCTGCTTTGTGAGAGACTGGTGCCTGAGATAGGTTAAAAACCTATCTCAGGGTTATTAAATAACTAGCTTCAGCTACGCGGCTTCGCTCGCGTGGTACCCGGATAAAAAGTAGCCTATGTCCCATTCCCAGTTATTACCTATCTATCTTTGTTTTAAATTTCAAAATCGGTTCAGTGGTTGTCGAGTTATAGAGGAAAAAACATTCATTCATCCAAACTTTCGCCTATATAATATTAGTGTGATTTGTGTGTTTAATAATTAGCCATATTTATTTCTATCTGCAGGATTTGTCCCCACGTTCGGGCCATCACTATTGCATATGTATGGTACCGCCTCAGGCATTGGGACTTCAAGCGAAAACGGGCCTTTCCATAAAGGAGCTCTTCTTGTGGCTCTCAAAACTGTGGTTCCATGCTACAAACTAGGGCTGAGAAGTACTAATGTGGAGCCAGTAACCCCCGTGCAAATGGTTATATTTTTTTCCCATAGGATTTTAGTTTTGAACTTAGCTTTAGTGTGTTGTAAACAGAACGGGAAAACTGAGCAAAGACATTAAATTTAAAAAAAAAGGAGGTTCTCAATTCGTCAGAATTTTTTTTTGTGCTTTTTATTACGTTCACCGATTACTCGACGACGCCTGGACCGATTTGGAAATATTATTTATTTTAGATGGGTATACCTACTTTCCGATTGGTGACACAAAAATTTGGTGAAGGTCTGTCGAGGATCTTCAGAATGCACCTTGAGAGTGCAGAAATTTGCTCAGCTTGTAACAGTGAAGTCGGTTTTTAAGTTTTAATTTATCCACCTGTTTATAAACATTACTATAGGTTATGTCCTAGGTCGTATTCGTAGAGACGAAAAACTATCTACAGACTAAGACTTGTAATAGAATTAAAATTTTGAATGTGACTGTTATTAAAAACGTCGCTTACTATTTTATTTGATTTGACGAAACTATTTTTCCGCTTAGAAAATAATGCAAAAAAAACTATTAGTATTTACTTTTTTGTGGTGTACACTGAAGATTTTGTTTCAGGACAATCTGTGGATGTGGGAAAACTTTTCAATTTACTGTACCATTTTAGAAGTGTCTATGTTGGATAAACGTATTATTAGTAAGCATTGCGGAGTGGCTTTGAATGTTTGTGAAATGCCTTGTTCATACCAGACAGATAGAGGTAAACTATACTACCAATCTTTTAATATTACATACATACATAAAATCACGCCTTTTTCCCACAGGGGCAGGCAGAGACCACGGATTTCCACTTGCTACGGTCCTGACACATCTCTTTTGCCTCATTCACTCTCATCACATTTTTCATACAGCTTGCCGGTTTAGGGTGCTTTTGACCTGGCCTTTTAATATTAATATAATTTTAATACGTATACGTAGGTAGGTACCTATTACAGTCCTTAATATAATATCCTTATTTTTGCAGACTTCACACTGATGTTCAATGAAATAAGTAAGTTTGCTTGCTACACAATTACCTTGAATTGTTTGATTTTCTGGGTCATTCTTACTATTTTATATTTTATAAACAGAATCCAGAAAACTATACTACACTGGATCTCTTGATGTCAACGTGACCACTTCTGATTACGGTCACTTGGATTTCTTGAACGAGTTTCCAGTGCTGCAGTTAGCCGCGTGCCTTCCTGACTTCCGATTTAGGTTCTTCATGAACAACATGGTTCGTGTTATTGCTACTGAGCTGGTAAGTCATTGACTTATAATTTTTCACTTTTGGAATTCTTGTAATTTCATATACTAGGTACTTAATCAATCAATTAAATAAAAGTTCCAAAGCTTCGAAAACTAGCGGCTTCCCATCTCCTTTTATAAGAATGTTAGGACCACGTTTGTTGCCCAGATTCTTTGCGGTATTTATTGCGAAAGAACCAGGAGTAGAATACCCTAGTTCTTCAGATTCAGATGTGCCAAAGAGATCTCCGATTAAGATTAAGTACTTAAGATAAGGATACATGGTCCTATTGTATTTAATTGCTTTTTGACTTTGACTAACTACTTAATCTTTATATCACTGTGTTTACAGAAAAATGGCTTGACATCTATTGAAAGAAAGTTTACAAGCTCAGAGTACACTATTTTAAGTGATTTGGTCGATGAACTCTCGAGTTCACTTGAAAATACAGCAACGAGTATACGGAATTTCCTTCAAATAGCAGATTGTACTGATCAAAAACCTGAAAACCACGGTGATTTCAAATACATTGAAACTGAACTGGATCAAAAGCAACTTGCATTACAAAAAGAAGAGCTTGTTAGTAACATTTGTAATGAAAACATTTATATTTTCGTATTGTTTGAAACTAATTATTCACTTTCAAAACTTTCTTGTTTGTACTAGACAATATAATAAACACAAAAGAATTACTCACGAAAGAATGTAGCAATTTTAGATATACCGACCATGTTTTGATTCTTAAGGAGAATCTTCAACAATGATAATTGTAAAACTAATTGTAAAATTTTCGATAGAGCAAGATTTACCACCAAATATCTAAAAAAGGAAAGGGTAATTCTACGATGAACTTGGTCAGCATAATGAGCAAAACTTCAGGAGACAGCCTCTGCGTCAATAAAAAGGAAATGAAATCCATGTTAGCTGAAGTACATACGCTAGAAAAGAAAATAAGCAGTCTTGTTTTTGTGGTAAGCTTACTGCTGTTTCAATTATTAATTACAAACTGCATGCAAATCCTTCCGCATAAATGCAGATAGGTCCAGGACATGTCTTTTGACGAGACTCGCATTTTTCGACTGGCTCCCTACTGGCACCGAGCTATTGGTGCCTGAATATTTAGATTTAAGCGGATGGATCACCGAAAAGGAAGCTAGGCCCCATGCCGTCTTTGTTGCCCTGATTCTTCACGTTGTTGGTCGCGAAAGAACAGGAGTAGAATCACCTAGCCCTTAAGACGTTTCAAAGTGGTCATAGCGGTCCTACTTAATAAATGATAGGTATTTGAATTGAATTGAATTGAGTTCTCCATTGTGTTAGCCCTGAGACAGCATGCAGAAAAATAAAGTAGGTAAACTTATAACTAAATCTTTATGTAAGTTCGTATGAGCAAGTGGCCAACTCTGGTGACGGAGTTTTTAGGCCGCCTAAAGGCCTCTGTCATGGCTTAACGACTTAAAAGCCGGGACCGACAATTAACGTGCCCTCCGAAGCACGGAAGCGCTCAGCTCTTAATACCACTTCCGGTCACCCGTCCTAAAAGTGACCGCGCACAACACTGCTTAACTTCAACGATCAATCAAGAACGTCCAAGCAAGCTACGCCACGAGCGCTTCTAAATCTCTTATTTCTGTAGATATTAGAAAGTAACTGGGCATATGAGACCCCTAGTTTCCTAGTTTCCCTAGTATAATTAAGTACATAAAGAATCCCCTTTTTCAAAAGTATTTTAAGGTCACATTTTAATGTATTTTCAGTCTCTTAAAGGATGGCCAGATCTTGTAATATGGTTATTGAGCGGTACATCTAGAGTGGCATACTATAAGCTGTCTCTTGCCGATATAACTTTTGCTGATATGCCAGATCAATGTGGAAAATTTTGTGGACGAATACAAACCATTTATTTTAAGGTTATTAGACAAGTTGTCAAAGTTATAGGTACAAGATCTTAGCAAAAAGCCCCTTGTCTTTTGTTTTTCACTAGTTATAATAAATTAGCAGGTACATTAAAGTTCTCACATATCAAGGATCAAGAAGTTCGATTCTAATAAATTGAAGTTTCAATTTAGATTTTCCTCCAATCGAATACACCTGTGCGCTACCACGATAATATAGAGTTGGAATCAACCGTTTTCGACCCTTATAGTGTGATCTGATTATAGTAGTGCAAATTCTTACCGTTGAAAATTTGAAATGAAGTACCTAGGTTGAGTAGAATTTAGTTGACAACAGAACCAGTATGCGCTTTCTCGCAAGCCCTTGTCCAAAATCCTAAACGTCTAGGTACCTACCTCGTGTGTGACTAGATAGTTCTTACAGCCACTGAAATGTTCTAAGCACTTGAATACTTTGTCAACAAGCTGCACATGCATTGCCGGTAAGATGGAGATGTTGGCATGGATGGCGCCTTTCAAACAAAGTGAAATGTTCCACCGCGGTTTGCCGAAAGGGTATAAACTCAAGACAAAAGAACTGGATATGTATGTGAAGACTTCGTCTATGGTGAGTGTCACAATTAGAGCACCATGTGCAGCTTCACTTTGTTTTATGGGTTCATGATTTACCTATAGATTCAAGAAGAAAGAAAATATGAACAGTAGGTACCTACCTAGGCAAATAATGATGCTAATAATAATGATGATAATTATGATAATAATGATAGGTAATGATGATCACGACGGTAGACGCTTTTATTAGTTTCAATTTAGGTAAGTTAACGGAATTTTTGTTTTGTGTTGACCAACTTCAAACAATGCAATATTGAGAAAATGTAGATTCGAAAATCTAAGTTTTTATTTTACCTACCTACTTACTCATATTTTTTTTAGAATGAATTTCCATCGAGTTGCGAGCTACCCTGAAAATTTCAACCTATTAACTAAAATAAAAAAACTTCAGTTTTTTGTTCGATCTGCTACGAAAGCGTGTTTTTTAGTTTTTTATACCTAAGTAGGTATGTCGTAGTATTATTATCTGTTCTGTGCCTATGTACTAATATTTACTATTTTTATCAGATGTTGCAATGCCGTGTATTCATAAACTGCGCAAAACTAATTGTGAGCTCTGAAATTTCGAGTCTCCCAAATTCATGTGTCAGAGTTCATGCTTTGAACTCCGTCATCGAAACTAAGGTTAGGATTTTCATCTATTTTAATAGAATTTGGAATTAGAAGTAGGTACAGTCAGCGTCAAATTAATATGAGCGTCTAGAGTAGTCAAAATGATCTGAAAAACATGAAAGCAATTTGATATACGCAGTTCGAATCATTATATTGTTGCAAGCACCTAAGGTGTTCAAAATATCTTACTACTCATTGTTTCATATTTATATGAGCAGTCAGGGTGTTCAAAATTATCTTAGTAAACAAAGCTCTCAAAGTTATCTGTGCATAAACAAAGCTCTCAAAGGTAACAAATAACTTTGAGAGCTTTGTTTACTAAGATAATTTTGAACACCCTGACTGCTCATATAAATAATAAATATGAAACAATGAGTAGTAAAATATTTTGAACACCTTAGGTGCTTGCAACAATATAATGATTCGAACTGCGTATATCAAATTGCTTTCATGTTTTTCAGATCATTTTGACTACTTACTCTAGACGCTCATATCAATTTGACGCTGACTGTACCTACCTACATCTTGGTGCCTATATGAAATTAACTTCCAGGTGAAACAGAACACGTCCACTCCTATTTGGAATGTGGTGCTCAAAATACAAAGCATGACGTTTATATCTCATAGTCGACTGAAAGCTAACCCTCAGATAATTATCGTCGAGCTTTATGATAATGATGATTTATCGGTAAGCTTTTACTGTTATTGGAACCTACGGGTACCAACTAGGGCTTGCATTCGAATATTCGAATATTCGAATAATTCGAATATTAAATTCGTTCGAATATTCGAATACTGAAGTCGAATATTCGAATATTCGATTAAAATTAATAACACCAAACTCAGAACTCTGATGTGCATAAAATGCCACTTATAAAGGATTCGGAAACACTCGAGAGAGCCGCGCGTGATTGCGTAGTGCTTTCGCTTAATTGCCGGCAACCCAGTGGAGGTGTTTTTTCAGAAAAATGCAAATCTACACAAAGAGTTTTTTTTAATCTACATGTTTGATTCCTGGCCAGGAGAATTATTATTTTAAAATCTAATGATGCAGTTTTACCTTTTTATCATAATTGGTTACCCAAGACTCTTTTGAGTGTTTTGTCGCTATTGCCACCTGCCATCACCTCGTCTAACCGAATGTCCAGCCCAATTCCATTTAAGATTTGTAACCCTAACTCTGACGTCCTGGACTTTATTCCGGCGCCGGATCTCGGTGTTACGAATTCGTTCTTTGAGTTTAATGCCGAGCATGGCCCGCTCCATGGCACTCTGTGTAGCTTATACTTTGAACACAGTCTCCTTATTAAGCGTCCACGTCAAGTCAAAGTTGGGAAGACACATTGGTTAAAGAGACGGGTTTTCAGACACTGTGGAACTTTCTTCGACTGAAGCACATCTGCCAGTTTTCCGAACGCGGCCCAGCCGAGTTGTATCCTTCTGAAGATCTCCTTACTCTGATGCTCTTTACCAAAAGATAGAATATGCCCAAGATAAAGATACTTGTCAACTACCTCCAGTCTCTCGTTTCACCGTTACGGTAAAATTCGAGGTTCCAGAAGCATTCGCTATAATCTTCGTCTTGGACATATTCATGTTAAGGCCAACGGCTAAAGAGGCATCAAGAAGTTGTTGGATCATGAGTTGGAGATCTTCCAGGTTGTGGGCAAACAATACGAGGTCATCGGCAAACTTGAGATGTGACAGGAAGGCACTGTTGATGTTTATTCCGCAAGATCCCATCCTATGCAAGCATCTTCCTAACGTATTCAAAAGCCGCCGTGAAGAGCTTGGGTCACATTGTCTTCCTGCCGCACTCCCCTCTTGATGTCAATAGGGTTGGCAGTGTCGTGAAGGCGAATTTGCATGGTTGCCGTGCCGTATAACTTCCGCACCACATCCACGTATCGTGCGTCAATCTGGCAGCGATAGAGAGCGTTAAACACAGCCCAGTGCTCGACGCTGACGAATGCTTTCTCGTAATCGGCGAAAGCTATGCACAGGGGCCGGTTATATTCTGAACTCTTCTCCATCAGCTGCTTCATGGTGTGGATGTGGTCGATCGTGGAATAACCACTACGGAAGCCGGCTTGCTCGACGGGCTGGTACTCATCTAACTGGCGAGTGAGCTGATTGCATACCACCTTGGCAAATAGCTTGTACACCTGAGATAAGAGACTTATGGGCCTGTAATTGCTCAGTTTCGAGCAGTATCCCTTTTTGTGCAAAATGGTGACAGTTGCATTCTTCCAAGCATTAGGTGATTTTTGTTTGGTTGAAGACTGCGCGAAAAAAAAAAAGGCACCAACCTTTCATACAAAATCAGCATAGTCATTTTATTGTAGACTAGCTTCCGACTGGCTTTGCCCGCTAGGTACCTACATAACTTAATAGCCTTTGTTCATCCTGAAAGTTCATTTTTGAAATCGGATGAGTAGTTTCGGAGATTATCTCCTACATACAAACAAATTTTACCTCTTTATAATATTAAGTACAGATATTGTTGACTGATTTTACTGAGAATTTGTGGTTGATTATGCGTGTAATAATCGCCAATGTCTCGTTACGGCGACACAATCTTTTGTTTATGCAAATAACACTTGAAAGGATAAAAGAAGATGTGACTTTAGTAAAAACAAAGATTTTTGTTTATTATTCGAATAATATTCGAATAATTCGAATATTACCCGAAAAAAAATCGAATATTCGAATATCAAAATTTTCGAATATTTGCAAGCCCTAGTACCAACACACGAAATATTTGAAAGTTAAGTAATGAAGTACTTTTTACAATAATTTAATTAAATTGCTATGCATCGGGTGGATTCTTGCAACTGAATTTTAAAGTTTTGTGAAAGACACTGTGTCGCGGGACATTTAGCCCCTACCGGCTACCTACAAACTGCTCCTAGTGAACTGAAACTGAAACCTACACAATAATTTTGAATTATGACTAGGTAGCTATGATCTACAGTAGGTAGAGCCTCTACTAACAAGTAGATAGGTACCTACCACAGAAGTAGGAAGTTTATTCCTACTTCTGTGGTACCTACCTACATAATAATAAACGATGACCCTTTTGGTTAGAGGGGCAACTTGTCTCTGTTTAGGTAGGTAGGTACCTACCTACTTATAGATACCTACCACCAGGACGTACCTACTACACTAGTGGTAGGTACGTCCACAATAGATGGTTGAACCGATCCAATTTTTTACACATTTTTTTATAAATTGTAGGGTAAAGTCGAGTTCATAGGCCGCGCTGAGGTCCAACCAGTGGTTGATGATAGACCTGGCTACCAATTCGCACCGAAGTTGCAATGGTACGAGATTTTCAGTGGAGTCGAGAGAACAGGACAGATATTGATGTCTGCTCAGTTTTTACAAGTAAGTAGAAATAGGTACCTAAGTAGGGGAGAGCAGGTAGGATTCGTACACTTTTTACTCTGAGGCCTGTAAAAAAAAGTTAACACCTATTGTAAAATTATTTCAATGCTGCTTTAATACCTAGGTAGGTAAGGTAAATGTACCATATTACGTGATATTAAGGCATTTTCAACTTTGAGGATGATTTTTAGAAGAAGTAGGAAGGTGCTAGGATTGAAAACTGTTTTATTCTGTAGATTTATATTATAAGATAAATGTAGAACATTATTTTGCGTCGTAGCCTTTCATTTATAGAAATAATTGGTATTTTGCAGAACCTCTAGTTTGTCTCTAATTCCGTGATAAAATTTGGCTTCTTACCTAATCCCGTGAATCGTTGTACGTAATTCCGGGATATCTTCGAAGCATACGTTATTTAGCTACTTTGAGGCAAAAAAATGGTTCATAAGTACCTTTATTAACAAACTTATGGATTAAAATAATTATAATTGGTAGGCACCTACCTATTAAAATAAAAATACTTTAAAACAATCTTATACCTACCTACATTTAGTTAGATATCAAACTTTTATTAAAAAATGAGTGAGCTAATTAAAATGGGCCAAAACGCGGATTTTCTACTGTTATTCACTGAGAAGTACTGAACAGTCCTGACCTGACTCCATCATCAGATAAGCTCGCTGTTACCATAATAAAATATTGTACTTAGTCGGAACTTGCCAGATACCTATGCCGAGTTTAAACTTAATCGGCCTTTTTTAATGAGGAGTTCTGTTTTAGGTACAGCTCCTGAGTCTCTCATCAGATCAGAGTTGGGGGTAACAGCGAGCTGATCTGATGAGGGTCCCCCCACTTATTTTTTATTATTTGCAAAATAAAACACAGAAAATGTTTCTTCTTCTCTCCTAACTTACTACTAGTAGTATACACTCCGGGTATACCGGAATAAAGGACATGAGTAAAAATCTCGTGTGCTTTATTACGGGAGTCAAAAAAATGGTTTAAATTAAACTTTTTTATGAGGTGAAATTAATGAAAAACATATCCCGTAATTACCTCACGATAATCTGCGGTCATTACTAAATTTAATTGCATTAAAGGAATCCATTAATTTAACCCCAGTTAGAAATAAAACACAAAAACACTTGGGACCTACTTTCTCTTATTGCATGATACTCCCGCAATTATGTTCACCGCCTCAGATTGTATGAACATAATTGCGGGAATCATAAAATAGTTAATTTCTCTGAAAATAATGCTTCATATCCTCCGAATTAGCTATTAAACCATCTGTTGATAACAACTAATCAATATTTTCACAATTTTTTATTAAATAAACTTACCGGTATCACATTATATCCTTAAGAAAATCGCACTGTCACCTTATGCTCACTGACAACAGGGCCCTAAGAGACTGCAATGTGGTCGCGACTGGCGCGTTTGGAAGCTCGAAACGGATATTAGAACTATTATTTTTATTTTAAAATCGTGTTATTTTGGTTGTATTTAAACCGTAGTTGATGTGGTATTGTCTAAAATCATGATTATCCTGACTGTTTTCTTATTTTGCGGCAAAAATCAAAATGCCACGGCATAACGTACTATCCCGGCATATGGTACTTTTACCTTACTTATCTGGCTTTAAAAAAATTGTAGTTCAGTGTTGATACAATGACGCACAGTCGAGCTTTGATGGTTTTTCTAAAAAAAGGGAAACGTACGAAAGCACCCCACACGCGTGGTGGCTTCGTACACAGTGATTATACATAATAAAAACATTTATTAAGATCAAAATTAACTCAGAATCAGCCTTAAATGCAGTAATAATTAACCATATTGGTTTTACACAGTCTAGTTATAAAAATTAACAATTATCATAAAATTTTCTTCTTAGGTCCTTAAAGGAACCAATCAACATTATAACTTTTTAATATTGGACCTACTATTGCACATAATGAACATAGACAGATCTTTTCCAAAGATAAAGATGTTTGCTGTTCTTGCTGTAAGAGCAGATTTGTGTTACGGCAGTATTAACACCACATCTGCTAAGTAAACTGTTCCATTCATACTGTACGAATCTACCCCACACATAACTGTATGTAGGTACCTACCCCAACCCAAATAATCCACAAATAAATTCAAAATAAAAATATCTGTCACGGTTATCTCAAAATATATGTTAACAAAACAAGATAGGGCATCAATCCCTAAACAACAATAAATAACCTTAACATTTAGAGCAAAACATATTAGAGATAAACGCGTTCAAAAGTGCATTCAAAAATTACTTAAGCGGCGCAAAAACACATATCGACTTGATCCAACCAAGCTGGCAGCCGCACTGCCACCCCATCTCGTGGTTAGGCTTAGGGTATGATGGTATGTCACGCACACAAACATGAACGCGTCAACGTATTGGATTGTGTAGAAATGACCACTGTACGAATGCTCCCTCTGTACGAATCCTACCTGCTCTCCCCTACCTAGGTAGGTAGGGAAGAGTACCTATCTACCTATACCTACTTACCGTGCGAAGCTGTAGCACAGAATAGGTAGGTGCTTACCTACTAGGTAAGTACTTCAAAACAAAAATAGTAGGTAGGTAAGTACTTACATAACTTGTCATTAGCTTGTAACTACCTACTAACCACACTTGTCTTGTACCTACTAGGTAGGTAGGTATAAGTACCCATAAGTACCTACCTACCTAAATATTTTCTCTGTGGCTGTGGCCGAAAATTAGATTACCGCTAAACTTCCGTAGACCTAGGTACCCAAAGTTAATAGTAAGTACCTACTTACCTTAGGAAAAAGTAATTTGATGTTATTTTAACATCATACTTTTTTCTCTATTATACCTACTAGTCATGCCATCTAGCGGTGGTAGTGTAAACTAATTGCAGTTGCAATGCAAGCGATTTGATAGCTTGTGGAACATTTAAGTTTTATAACCACAACCACCACCCATTGTACCACTAAAAAAGACGTTCTCGAAAACTGCTCTAACGATTTCGATGAAATTTGCAGTATGGGTGTCTAAGGGGGCGAAAAATCGATCTAGCTAGGTCTCATATCTGGGAAAAGCCGTTTTCTCGGCATTTTCACGCAAAAAGTGCAATGTGGTTAGTAATTGAACCACTAGATGGCGTTGGTTGGTGGCCAACGAGCAGAGCTCGGTCGCCCAGATATTTTAAATTACATGCCATGCCATTTACAAGACTGGTTACGCTATTTCATTACAATATTTTAATTTTGAATTTTTATGGTAAGAGATATCTTAATAAGGCCTGCAAGGTAAAAATTAATGATTAGGTAGGTATTGGTGTTTTGGTAAAATAATAAAACATGAAATCAAATCACAATTTTAATAATAGGTACGTTTTTATCACATTAACAAATCGTTCTTTGAACTAGGCACTGTAGACACATGCATGACTAAAAACCTATGACTAAAACATTATTAAGTATACTTATTCAATATTTTTATATAAAACAATATTACCATTTCATGATAACATTTTCTTGATTTCATGCAGAAAAATAAGAGAATTAATTGGTAAGAGCATGTATTTGATTTTATCAGAGTTAAAATAGGTAGGTACATTAATTATTTAACTAGATGTCGCCCGCGTGGAAACACATTATCGCGGTATAATTGGATTTTTTTTGGGATACAAGTATAGCCTACTATATCCATCTCAGAGGTCCAATCTATCCCTATATCAAAATGGTTTAGTTAGTGGTATAAGCGAGAAATGGTAACAGACGCGAGAGTTACTTTCGCATTTTATATTAGCGTGGAGTCATAATCTCCTAGGTAATTAATTTTATTTATTTACTAAAAATAATCATAAATAATAATAAATATTGCTGGACATTTCACACAGCATCATGTAGTCCCAAGCTAAGCAGAGCTTGTGTTATGGCAACCACATGACTGATATACTACTTATATACATTTTTTTTGTAAATACATACATAATATACATAGAAAACACCCAGACCCGAGACAAATATTTGCAGATCATAAAAACATTTGTCCCGCGGCGGGGATCGAACCCGCAACCTCCTGCGTCACAGGCGGGCCTTCACCCACTGCGCCACAGGTTGTCGTGTTAGAGAGGAACAAACATACATCCAAACATCCAAACTTTCGCTTTTATAATATAGTGTGTTGTGTGAAGTGTGATAGTGACATGATGTGATGTGATTGTGATAAAATTGGTATTCAGTAATGTAAAATCACTTAGAGAAATTTCAATTTCTGTATCGGACGCGCAGACATCGGACGTCTGCACGTTGGCTCTGACGGAACAAGACTGGTGTATCGCCAACGTGTGGATGGTTCACGAAATCTTGGCCCCAACGTTGGGACCAACGTTGGCCCCAACGTATGGAGCCGGCGTTAGATGCCTGAACCTAAATGCTTTGATAAATTCTTTCTTATTCAACAGAAAATTCTCCTATCATTAAATTAGTATTTCTGTTATCAAGTGCTACGATTGGAAATGTTTTTGGCAGGCTTCTTAGGCAGCAGTTCGGCTTGGATGTGCGGCATGACACCTCCCTGTGATATTGTGACTCCATTTAGCATCTGGTCTATTTCATAATCATTTTTGATGGCCAGGTAAATATGACGGGGAGATATTCTGAAATAACAAAAAATAATTTTAGGTAGGACTTGGGCCAAGCAAGAATCAAGAGATTCATACGATATACTGATGACATTGTAGGTGTCTGGGTCATGTTCATTTGTAGATTGGATACAGGTGTCATAAAATTCAAGAGATGATAAAGCTCTTATTAATTAGTGTCGCAACACTATATTTGGATGTTGGGGGTATTGTTTGATTTTAAAAGACCCTCAATACCACCAGGGGTATCGCCAAGGGTATCGTGGGTCCGTAGTGATATAATTCAACTAGAACAACATTAAACCACTTTTCTGATTTGTTTTATATGTATCATTGTGGTGAAAATGAAAATAAAACTTTTTTTCTTTTCTATTTTATATTTTTCAGGAATGTTATTTTATTCATTTTAAACTAAGTTGTTGAATTGGCAAAAGTCAAAAGTCAAATTAATAAATTCAATAAGATCACTTCGTGTACCACTTTGAAACATCTTAAGAGCTAGGTGATTTTAATCCTGTACTTTCGCGACCAAGACCGTGAAAAACCAGGGCAACAAACACGATTTGGGGCCTAACTTTCTATACTTATCTAATTTATAATTCTTTTAATTTTTTTTTATTACTTAGTTCATTTTTTTTATAAATGTAAGTAATTATTATACCTACCTACATGTTATTTAATGATTACAAGTATTTATGCATGGCAGTTTTGATGAATAGAATAGAAAAGGAGGTATTTGGTGGTCATAAAGGGGATGCTGATTGTCATTTTCTTGTTTGCTTTTTTTCTACGCTGCACGCAACCTCACTGTGGACGCTTGGAGGTGCAATGCCTGATAGCTGATAGTTTTGAGAGCGGGGTGGGTTTTAGGCAGCTTGTAATAATTCTGCATATGTTGTTAAGGGCAGCGTCTACCTGTTTTGCATGAGCTGACCGGTGCCACACTGGGCACGCCAATTAACTTGCTGAAAAAGAGAAGGCCAGCCCAGTTGTGCGGAGCATGTGTGTTTCAGGAACATACAGAGCAATAAGTAACCCTTTGATTTATCAGAGCACTAACCTTGTGCGTTTCTGATCAGTCGCTGCCTTTGCCGCCAATTCAAGAATTTCTGCCGCTAGGTACTCCAGCGCTCCGGCCAAGAACACAGCGGCCCCAAAACCTACTCGAGGCGAGTAATAAGCATCTTTCAAGATTCTATGAATCCTTCCAACAGGTAACTTTAGTCCGGCGCGGGCACTCCGGCTGGTTCTCTTTGCTCGTTTAATTTTGAATGACGTGGGCGACTTGGGCATATATGGCCTCCATTCTGGAACAGGGCTCAACAAGCAAACAGGGGCTGAAAGCAAAGTTTTTCTTAATAAGATGTGTTTCAAACAGTTTCAAATGAGAATGTAAGGTCGGCAATCACCGTAATTGGCAAATTGAATTGAGTTTGTACCTTTATCTTTTTTGGTTATAGCAGACATGATGCAGAATAAGATCACAACAGTTTTAAGCGAATAACAACACAACAACAGCTTTTAAATTGTAATTGGATTATAATAGCATAAAAAGGACAATACAAATATATAACGATTTTATAGGATAATGAGAACTATTTTTCCAGAAAAAACAAACGGTTGGTCGATTCGATTTGATATTTTTTTTTTCTTTATTTTGGCTTCGCACGGTTGTGCATTCAGCCAGTGTCAAGTATTTAAATAAACTTCAAGTTTAAAATAGTTATATAAGATATATAAATACATATTACAATACATAAATATAATATCCCACCCCTCCCCTTGTGCCTCAGTAAAGATGTGGGGCTTTACTGAAACATCAACACGGACTTTTTGGGAGAACTTGAAAAGCAATGTTATCCAATTTTGTTTCACTTCCCTACACTTATGCACGTTCATGAACACTTAACGGTTAATAATCCACCAATATTACACATTAACATTCGAAGAAACACAAGTTTTGAAAAATAAAACAAAAATGAAACTTGACTTCTCAAATTCCCGCCAAAAAGCTCCCGATTTGATTTGATTTTGCAAATTTAAAACTTTTTAGGGATGTTCGATACGTTAAGTACGATACTTGCGTGTATCGATGCAATAGCATATTCTACGATACATCCGATATTTGTATCGATACAATTCTATAGTTCTATAAAAAGCAAGGAATTTCTATACTACGTACCTGGAACACTGACTGAGACAGAAAACAAGGTCCGCTTGAGAAAGAAAACTTGGGCGGTGTGTCTCTTTCTAAAGGGTGACCATAAACTAAACATTCCTAGTCCCTAAGGGGCCTTTTCCATCATTTTCTGATTTACGTGATGTTTCAGGGCATGATTTTTGAATTAAAATACTGATACAATTTTGATCCTTCATTTTGATTCTTGAATCTTGAATCTTGATTCTTGAATCTGAAAACTGAAATTTTGAATCTTGAATCTTTGAAGTGACAGCTGTCAAACTTAAAACCGCCATATCTCGGGAACTACTCGTCCTAGACTCCCCGTTCTCAGTTCAAATGAAAGCTAAGACCAAGATCTTCATTTGAAGTGACAGCTGTCAAACTTCAAATGGCCATATCTCGGGAACTACTCGTCCTAGACTCCCCGTTCTCAGTTCAAATGAAAGCTATGACCAAGATCTTCATTTGAAGTGACAGCTGTCAAACTTCAAACGGCCATATCTTGGAAACTACTCGTCCTAGACTCCCCGTTCAAAGTTTAAATGAAAGCTATGACCAAGATCTTCATTTGAAGTGACAGCTGTCAAACTTCAAATGGCCATATCTCGGGAACTACTCATCCTAGACTCCCCGTTCTCAGTTCAAATGAAAGCTATGACCAAGATCTTCATTTGAAGTGACAGCTGTCAAACTTCAAACGGCCATATCTTGGAAACTACTCGTCCTAGACTCCCCGTTCTCAGTTCAAATGAAAGCTATGACCAAGATCTTCATTTGAAGTGACAGCTGTCAAACTTCAAATGGCCATATCTCGGGAACTACTCGTCCTAGACTCCCCGTTCCCAGTTCAAATGAAAGCTATGACCAAGATCTTCATTTGAAGTGACAGCTGTCAAACTTCAAACGGCCATATCTTGGAAACTACTCGTCCTAGACTCCCCGTTCAAAGTTTAAATGAAAGCTATGACCAAGATCTTCATTTGAAGTGACAGCTGTCAAACTTCAAATGGCCATATCTCGGGAACTACTCATCCTAGACTCCCCGTTCTCAGTTCAAATGAAAGCTATGACCAAGATCTTCATTTGAAGTGACAGCTGTCAAACTTCAAACGGCCATATCTTGGAAACTACTCGTCCTAGACTCCCCGTTCTCAGTTCAAATGAAAGCTATGACCAAGATCTTCATTTGAAGTGACAGCTGTCAAACTTCAAATGGCCATATCTCGGGAACTACTCATCCTAGACTCCCCGTTCTCAGTTCAAATGAAAGCTATGACCAAGATCTTCATTTGAAGTGACAGCTGTCAAACTTCAAACGGCCATATCTTGGAAACTACTCGTCCTAGACTCCCCGTTCCCAGTTCAAATGAAAGCTATGACCAAGATCTTCATTTGAAGTGACAGCTGTCAAACTTCAAATGGCCATATCTCGGGAACTACTCATCCTAGACTCTTCCTTTTTAGCTCAAATGAAAGCTATGACCAAGATCTACATTTTCAATAACAGCTGTCAAAATGACATCTGTCATCTGAAATGTAGGTCTTGGTCATAGCTTTCATTTGAACTGAGAACGGGGAGTCTAGGACGAGTAGTTCCCGAGATATGGCCATTTGAAGTTTGACAGCTGTCACTTCAAATGAAGATCTTGGTCATAGCTTTCATTTGAACTGGGAACGGGGAGTCTAGGACGAGTAGTTTCCAAGATATGGCCGTTTGAAGTTTGACAGCTGTCACTTCAAATGAAGATCTTGGTCTTAGCTTTCATTTGAACTGGGAACGGGGAGTCTAGGACGAGTAGTTTCCAAGATATGGCCGTTTGAAGTTTGACAGCTGTCACTTCAAATGAAGATCTTGGTCATAGCTTTCATTTGAACTGAGAACGGGGAGTCTAGGACGAGTAGTTCCCGAGATATGGCCATTTGAAGTTTGACAGCTGTCACTTCAAATGAAGATCTTGGTCATAGCTTTCATTTGAACTGGGAACGGGGAGTCTAGGACGAGTAGTTTCCAAGATATGGCCGTTTGAAGTTTGACAGCTGTCACTTCAAATGAAGATCTTGGTCTTAGCTTTCATTTGAACTGGGAACGGGGAGTCTAGGACGAGTAGTTTCCAAGATATGGCCGTTTGAAGTTTGACAGCTGTCACTTCAAATAAAGATCTTGGTCTTAGCTTTCATTTGAACTGGGAACGGGGAGTCTAGGACGAGTAGTTTCCAAGATATGGCCGTTTGAAGTTTGACAGCTGTCACTTCAAATGAAGATCTTGGTCATAGCTTTCATTTGAACTGGGAACGGGGAGTCTAGGACGAGTAGTTTCCAAGATATGGCCGTTTGAAGTTTGACAGCTGTCACTTCAAATGAAGATCTTGGTCATAGCTTTCATTTGAACTGGGAACGGGGAGTCTAGGACGAGTAGTTTCCAAGATATGGCCGTTTGAAGTTTGACAGCTGTCACTTCAAATGAAGATCTTGGTCTTAGCTTTCATTTGAACTGGGAACGGGGAGTCTAGGACGAGTAGTTTCCAAGATATGGCCGTTTGAAGTTTGACAGCTGTCACTTCAAATGAAGATCTTGGTCTTAGCTTTCATTTGAACTGGGAACGGGGAGTCTAGGACGAGTAGTTTCCAAGATATGGCCGTTTGAAGTTTGACAGCTGTCACTTCAAATGAAGATCTTGGTCATAGCTTTCATTTGAACTGGGAACGGGGAGTCTAGGACGAGTAGTTTCCAAGATATGGCCGTTTGAAGTTTGACAGCTGTCACTTCAAATGAAGATCTTGGTCATAGCTTTCATTTGAACTGGGAACGGGGAGTCTAGGACGAGTAGTTCCTGAGATATGGTCATTTGAAGTTTGACAGCTGTCACTTCAAAGATTCAAGATTCAAGATTTCAGATTCAAGGTTCAAAATTCAAGAATCAAGGATCGAAATCCAGGATTGAAATCCAAGATCGAAACCAAGGATCGAAATCAAAATCAAGGATCAAAATCAAGGATCTAATTCAAGGATCTAATTCAAGGATCGAAACCATGGATCGAAATCAAGCGCTGATTTTGTCGAGCGCGATAAGGTAAAAATATCCTGAAATTTAAATGACATGGGCACACTACTAATCCAACAACGAGTGTGAAAGAGACAAAGCACCCAAGAAAGCCTCTCAACAAGACCAACAATCCTTATAACCAAGATTAAATGATAATAGATCGTTGTGTAGTCGTGATAAGGTTCAAAATCCTTTGTACATTAAATGTCAGTCATCACTCCAGTTACGTAGTTTAGAATCTTCTTGATAAAAAGTTATAAAGTTATTTAATTAAAGAAGTATAGCAGGGTTTGTTAATAGGTACCTAGCTACAATGTTATATCCAGTAGGTATTTATATAAATAGTGTTGAATAATAAAGGTTTCGGTTTACTAAATAGGTACTTCTTTATTTATTAAAGTACCGAAGTATACCTACATACTTGACTTGATTCGATACTGTATCGATACAAAATATCAAATCCTCTCATGCATTGTATTGATACCTGTATCGATACAATGCATTACGATCCATTGCGATACGATACGAAATATCGACACAATCCAAAATATCAAACATCCTTAAAACTTTTGACATTGAGTGAATGAAATGACAAGCTGACGGACAACCAATATGCAGTGATGCCAGATGGGACAGTGTTGCCAATGTAGCGACTTTGTCGCTAGAAATAGCGACTTTTGCCTATGTGTTAGCGATTTAAAATAAGTTACCTAAATACTTTTAGCGACTTATCTAGCGACTTATCTAGCGACTTTTTGACTTCAACCCACAGATCAAAACAGTTCTAAGGCAAGTAATGGAAAGGTAGAAAGGACAAAAAGTCAACTTGAAAAAATAAATAGAGAGTCCTATCTGTACCTATGATTTTCATTTTATCTAAGGCTCGGTGCAAACGGGCCACTGACTACAGCCAACGGGGTGGCCAGCGATAGCGACTAACACACTTTTTCGTAATTATATTTTGTAGCTTTAACGACGCGTCTAATATCCAAAATACGTGGATGTGGCCATTTGCGCCGAGCCATATAAAATTAAAATTAAACATCATCTTTAATTGTCATTTTATTTTTTGTGGCATAATTACCTAATTTTTGTACTGAACAAACCCGCTCCTCGTTAGAATCACATTTTAACGACTTTCTAGCGACTTTTCAGATTGAATCTAGCGACTCGGATTTATTGGAGTTGGCAACAGTGCCCTCTTTTCCTTCCTTCCTGTTAAAAAGATTGTTACGAGCGGATATGTTCTCTGACTGTAAAATTTGTAATAAAAGTTTTGCAACGTTTCCCAGCATGATTAATTCCATAAATACGTGCGATGGTCTTTCGAGAAGTGTTAGAATCAGTGCCGAGCAGTTTTCGCGAGCTATATCGTGAAGTGTTATGTTCGTCGTAGTCTGTTTATCATACAAAGTCGCCATTGCCGGGCTGTTATGCCGGGGTAGTACGAGGCCCGCAACTTCGTTCTAAGCGATAATAGAACGAGAAACAAAGAAGCAACTTCGTTTTATGGGCGGTTTCGTCAAAAAAAGCCCGTGCACAAACCGCCAAAAAACGATGTCCTACAACTTTAGAATTTAATTGTAAAGCCATAGGACCACAATAACCCTCACATAGAGGTTCCATTGAAAGATTACCTATTTTTTTGCTACGTAAACAGAATATTTTAATACGATTAAGGAATTAACATATGTAAATAAGTAATTGTAAGTTCCAGGGGTGCAATTTTCTCGATGTCCTACTCGTTATTTCAAAATTTAAAAGTACGGTATTTTCCTTTGGATATCATAAATACTTACCGAAAATGGATTTATATTAGTAAAAATTTGTCTTTTATCCGAAATAATGACTGTTTAAAGCCAATTCCTCGTATAATTTAAAATATTATATTTTTTAGCTGGGTAATGGAATCAGCAAAAAGAGGAAATTCCCGTTAGTCACGATGTAAATTAGGTCAAACGGAGGCTTTACTCAACAAAAAACGACTATTATGGTATCTTTTTCAATTTCTGGCGACAGTAGCTGTGTATGGAAACCGCCATTTCGTTGATTTAATAGCAGCATTTACACGCAGAGATCGGCCTGCGGATTTTCCCGCGGATCGATCTCTGCCATTCCAACCTTTGACAGTTTTATCCGCGGATATCCGTAAAGATATCTTTACAGATATCTTTACAGATATCTGTACAGTCGATCCGTGCTAAAAACTCTACCGTTTAAAGGCCGCTAGTTTTATCCGCGGATATCTTTACAGATATCTGTACAGTCCACACAACGATCTATTATCATTTAATCTTGGTTATAAGGATTATTGGTCTTGTTGAGAGGCTTTCTTGGTAGCTTTGTCTCTTTCACACTCGTTGTTGGATTAGTAGTGTGCCCATGTCATTTAAATTTCAGGATATTTTAACTTTATCGCGCTCGACAAAATCAGCGCTTGATTTCGATCCATGGTTTCGATCCTTGAATTCGATCCTTGATTTTGATCCTTGATTTTGATTTCGATCCTTGATTTCGATCCTTGGTTTCGATCTTGGATTTCGATCCTTGATTCTTGAATTTTGAACCTTGAATCTGAAATTTTGAATCTTGAATCTTTGAAGTGACAGCTGTCAAACTTCAAATGACCATATCTCGGGAACTACTCGTCCTAGACTCCCCGTTCTCAGTTCAAATGAAAGCTATGACCAAGATCTTCATTTGAAGTGACAGCTGTCAAACTTCAAATGGCCATATCTCGGGAACTACTCGTCCTAGACTCCCCGTTCCCAGTTCAAATGAAAGCTATGACCAAGATCTTCATTTGAAGTGACAGCTGTCAAACTTCAAATGGCCATATCTCGGGAACTACTCGTCCTAGACTCCCCGTTCTCAGTTCAAATGAAAGCTATGACCAAGATCTACATTTTCAATAACAGCTGTCAAAATGACATCTGTCATCTGAAATGTAGATCTTGGTCATAGCTTTCATTTGAACTGAGAACGGGGAGTCTAGGACGAGTAGTTCCCGAGATATGGCCATTTGAAGTTTGACAGCTGTCACTTCAAATGAAGATCTTGGTCATAGCTTTCATTTGAACTGGGAACGGGGAGTCTAGGACGAGTAGTTTCCGAGATATGGTGCTTTGAAGTTTGACAGCTGTCACTTGAAATGAAGATCTTGGTCATAGCTTTCATTTGAACTGAGAACGGGGAGTCTAGGACGAGTAGTTCCCGAGATATGGCCATTTGAAGTTTGACAGCTGTCACTTCAAAGATTCAAGATTCAAAATTTGATAGGGCCTCCAGACTCTCTGCGAGAACCCCCGAGAACACCCGAGAAGCGTGAGTGTGAGGAGCTTTTCGCCTTCTCGTTCTCTGGCTCGCCTGTTCTCCGATCGGTGTCGGTATTTTTGGCCGAGACAAAGGATTTCAAACATCACGACGGAGAAAAATTGAGAGTGTGGATAGCTTGTTTGTTCTTCGAGAAATCTCGGCGAGACTTCTCGCCGAGCTTTCTCTCGAGAGTCTGGAGGGGCTATCAGATTCAAGGTTCAAAATTCAAGAATCAAGAAAAAAACTTTGTAAATTTATACCGTTCCACGCGCCAGTCCAAAATCTGCGGTTATCTGTACAGATATCTTTAAAGATATCTTTACAGATATCTTTACAGTCCGGATCCGTGGGAAAATCTTTAGCGTTTAAAGGCCGCTAGTTTTATCCGCAGTTATCTTTAAAGATATCTTTACAGATATCTTTACAGATATCTTTACAGTCCGGATCCGTGGGATAATCTCTATCGTGTAAATGCCGCTAATGTCTTTTAATTAGCGAAATCCGTGACGTTTGTTTGTTGCTTCGTGAAAGCCAAATTTAATTTTCCTGTCTTGTCACGTCATTTATGAAAAACGGTAAGACTTTTGTATTATTAAAAACAAATACTCTATAGAACAAGTATGTGACCAACAGATTTTGCAATTAAATATCTTATAACATTGTTGAATATCGTGTTATAAATAAAATTACGGTCGAAGTTGGTCGACGTCACATCCCCGCCGTCACGTTAACTGTAAAGGCGTGTTATATCATTAACTAATGTATGTCCGGCAGTTTGTTGATTTTATCTATATATTTGTGAACATGTCAAGTGTTATAGCTTTTTTGCTTATGTGCTGTTTTTAGAAGCCCACTCATGGCCGTTTTTCCATTAGCCCGGCACGGCACCGGCGCCGGGCAAGCAAAAATGTATAAAAATGTACGGCTTGCCTTTCCAGCAGCTTTTTTTTTTTTTTTTTTGCCGGCGCTGGTGCCGGTGCCGTGCTGGCTAATGGAAAAACGCCCAATGTCTGTGGGCTATATTTTTGACCCAACATGGAAATATGTAGGTACTACCTAAATACTTTTTTGTAAATACTTACAATACTAGTAGTTCGCCCCGAACTGAGATCTCGCGCACCGTAGATGGCCAACATTTGGACTTTCTTCTGACTACCCCTATAATTTCAAGTGCTACTACTGCCGGGTATGCCTATTGCGCTAGCTCTTCATGGTAAAAAATACTAGCATGCATGCAATACATAATGTCGTGTCTAATTTTTCATTTATTTCATATTTATGAATTCTCGTCGTATTTTTAAAAGTATACGTCCTAGAATAAAAATAATAACTATTTTAGAATGTACAAATAAAGACCTTTCATTTGACACCGCACTCAATATATTTGTTTACTTAACTTTTTTTACCCCAATTATTTTCATTTTTTATCAAAATTTTTTTTATCATGAAAATAAATCAAGTAGCATCTAAAATCATTGCAAACCAAACCGCAACGATGCCACTCTCTTTTTAAGACCGACCAGTCAATGAGCTACGAAGACATCGAAACTCTATGAAACGGGAGCTCTTGCAGCTCTGGTTTCGTAGTTTTTGGTCTTTGGTCGTATTTCAAAAACTATACATCCTAGATTAAAAATAAAAACCATTTTGGAATGTACAAAATAAGCCCTTTCGTATGACACCCCACTCAATATATTTGTGTAACTTTCATAATTTTTTACCCCCTTGGGAACCCAATATCTTCACAACCCGTTCATCGATTAAGCTCATATGCTCCACCGTAAATTTCCTTACCATAACCTATTGACCTACCAAGTTTCATGCAGATTGGATGAACGGTTCGACAGTTATGCTCGAACAACAATTCGTGAAACATACAAACATACAAACATACAAACATACAAAGCAAAATCGCCCAACTTACCACTAAGATCTTCGCTCGCTTCGCTCGCTCGATCGATTATACATACCTAGTATATTATACATAGGCATAATATTTATTAATAGGTTTCATAAGAATTACTAAAACTATCAGTCTAATGTGGTCACACTGCACGACTTTCAACGAGCGCGTTTGAACCTACACAAACATTGCAAGAAATAAAACCTTGCTGCAAACAGCTCATCTAAATCACTAAGTACCTACCTATGTAGGTATGGTGCAACTCAACGACTCCTACCTAAGTAGGTAGCAGTCCAAAAATTTGAACCCCCTGCCAAGGTACTTAGGTACCTATTTTCTATAGGTAGGTAGTATAATCCTATCGACTTAGGTACTTACCTACATCAAAATTTAGGTGAAGGTACAGGTACCTACCTACCTACCTCCTCTCATCAAATCCCTCTGACTACCTTTCAGACATCTTCAAAACATCTAAAAAATGCCTAAAGATCTGACATAATACCTACCTACATTATATCTACCGACAGCAGTAGTGCACGCGGGCGAAGACGCGGGTGTTCGCTAGTTTACGCTATAAAATTGCATGTTGTGAACGATGATTTACTTGTTCAAGTTAGTAACGTCGAGTTCCCACATTGTCACTGTCTCACCATTTTTATGAGAGAAAAGTTGATTTATTTTGTAAATGTAGGACTAAATTGTGATATTAAAATACTACAAGTTATAAAACACAGATTCGACTTACCGTTACAGGTGCTAGTTTGCCTAATAAGTAAGAACATTTCCTTTAAATGAAAAAATACTTGATCAAAAATCCCTGATAGTGACTAACTTGAAATAAATATTTGATTTACTTGTGCTATGTGATATTAAGACTATGATTGTTCTTTTCATTATGAAAAACAAACAGTTTTACATTGATTCTAGTAAAAAAAAATTAAATAAAACAGCGCATTATAGTTTAATAACAGGAAGAAAGTTGTGACTAACAGGAACTTTTTCTACTACCTTGCTCCAAAAATGTTGAGATTACTCTTAAAATATTCGGTAGATAAAGATTTCCTTTAGTTTTTTGATATTTCTAATACTTTTCTGATTTAATTAAATCAAATAGATAAAGAAATAATAAGGTTGGAAAATTATTTTCAAGTTAGTCACTGTGGCATTTTCTTACGAAAATCCTCTTATGCAATAAAAGAGCGAAAAATAAAGAAACAACTTCAAGAAACAGCATCATATTATCATCGAAAAATTGTGTGATTTGCGATTTCGTGAACGTAAAATTTGCCATCTTTGAACACCGTCATTTCAAACGAAATTGGAATCGAAATTGGATTGGCACGGTTGGTATATAGAGTCTGCGCCAGCACTCAAGTCCTACGGCAAAAGCGGTAACTTAAAAAAAAAAAAAAATTTTTTTTTGAGATATTTTGACCTTGAAATACCTATCTACCATCTTCAATAAAAAAAAATACTTGCTGGTTTGCCATAGAAAAAAAAAATCAAAAAAGGCGGGAAAGAACCAATTCGATTTTTAGCTGTTTCGTTGGTCGAGAGCAGATTTTTTTTTTTTAAATGAGCTAATCAGGTTTTTATTTATTTTCCTCATATTCGAAATGAAAAGAAGAGTGGTTACCTCAGGTGAAAGACCTACTATGGCACTCGAACTATTAGCGCCCTCGCTATGCTCAGGCACCAAACCAACTCGTGCCTCGATTGGTTATTTTCAACCCTTGTGCAACAATCTACTATTCATTTTTTTTATTTGTTTGCACTTACTGTTATAGTATAAGGCTTCCCTTCGCACCATTCATTCCTTTGTGATTAGAGAGTAAAATGATTGTGAAAGAAACTTTTTTGTGATTACAGGTTCCAGAAACTCTAGTCAAGTCCACTCTCTACAATGTGGATGAGACCTGCAATGAAGGCGATACAGAAGTGGTGATTGAAGATTTGATTAATGAAAAGCTGCCTTCTTGTCTCATGCCCAAATCAAGCATTTACAAGTAAGATCAATTTTAATGGTCCGCCCATTAAAATGCAATACATCTACCCACTTTAGTTAATTTAATGATATCTCTCGAAAAATTTGGTTATGGTCCAATCATACCCATATTACAAAATAATGTGAAAGTGTATTTATTTGTCCTGCTTTCACGTCAAAGCAGAGCTATGGATTGACGTGATTTTTTGTGTGGAGATAGTTGGAGGGCTGGAGAGTAACATAGACTACATTTTATCCGGGTACCACGCGAGCGAGGCCGCGGGCAGCAGCATTTATATAATCACTTATAATAAGGTCTTACATGGGAATATTGATGCTGATTTGGTATCCAGGAATATTAAATTAAGTGGGAATGTACCAAATATGTTTGGACATACCTCTGACTATCCCCTCAGATGTCTTCAAATTATCTTAAAGATGCCTTAAAAAAAGATCTGAGAGAATGTCTACTGCGCCTTGGGGATACAGTCGTGATCGTATCTCATTTTTCGCTTCATTTCATAAACTTTATTAGTGATCATTTCTATGACAACCTCTGTGGCGCAGTGGGCGAAGGCCCGCCTGAGATACAGAAGGTTGCGGGTTCGAATCCCTCCTCGGGGCAAATTTGTATGATCTGCAAAGGTTTGGGTTCGAATCCCGGCCGTGCATCAATGGATTTTTCGTTTAAAAATATACGAAGAATGAAAATATCGTGAGGAAACCAGGTCAGCTTCTTGAATAGTGATGATTGGCGTAATTGGCCTAAAATGTTAACATCTGCCAAATATTTATTTATTTATAGCTTTTAAAAACATCTTTAAGCAAGTAAATCTTTTAACTTAAAATAATGAAAGGTTCTTAATCTAAAATCTTAATTATTTACTTAACTAACAGCAATGAATTATTTGACACTGGTGGTGGGATTGTCTTGCGTTTCCGCATAAGCCTCCCATGTTCTCCTGTCTTGGGTCATCCTACCAAGTTATACCGGCTGTTTGCCAGATATCGTCTTCCCATCTTATGCGCGGCACTAATGGTGTCCTAGACAAAATAAAAGGAAGAGAGTGATCTTCCTTTTATTTTGTCTTGGACACCATTCGGTTACATCCTTCGCCCATTTTTCTCTCTTACTCTGCCACATATTGTTGTGTACAAAATATGTATTTGGATTGGACATACCTCTGACTGTCCCTTTTATTATCTTACCGCGCCTTATGAATACAGTTGTGTACATGTTTTGTTTTCTAATGTTTCAGAGTTGATATTTACTGGTGGGGCCTGCGGAATGTTTCAATAACCAGAAAACCATGTGCCATCCTGGAAATTGATGACCTGGTCATCAAATCGGACATAATAACTGAAGGAAAGCCTAACTGCAACTTCCCGAATGGGCGCACATCACAAATCTTCGAGGCACCGTTAAATGAAGTGTATTGTCCACCTCTAGTGATAAGGCTGTGTGATAGCAACACATTTGGTAGAACACTGTTTATGGGAACTAATGTGGTGAAGAATCCTACTAAGTACATGGTTGACTGGCTGCCAAAGTATGCGAGGGAGGCTTCCTTGAAGAGTGTTTCTATAATGTCCTCCAACTTTATACGAGGTATTCAACAAGTCCATAGAATACAATAGAAAATACACACTTTCCACACCATTATCAAAAAATAAACAATAAAAAAACATTAATAAGTTCACTGTGATACAATCAGCGGTCTTATCGCTAATCGAGCTAGTTTTTCAAAATTTCTTGCTGCAATTGTATGGCCGCCAAGTTGTCTATTATATTCGTCACTTAAAAGAGTGCAGCAATTTCTGTAATCTTGCAGTGTAGCCCGAGAATATTGCCAAGATATTTCATAGTAGTCGCAAGTATTCAATGTCTAGCCGGCTAGATTGCAAATAATTTATAACACAATGAAATTGCATGGTTGCAAATGTACTGAGCTATATTGGTCAGTAAAATTGTCAATAAGGTGGAATTTTATAAGCCCGTTTACAGGCCTATTAAAAAGCGTCCTCTACCAGGCGACATTTGGATGGATACTAAACAATCTAATGCTAACTAATTTTATGTGGGTGCCAAAATGTGTTATTAGATGTGTATGTGCTCTTCTTATACAACAAAGGGTCTTAGGAACAAAGGGTCTCGAATTCTCTTGAATCTATTGTATGTCTCTTGTTTTGATTGTCTTGTCTTGTATTATTTTTTCTAAATTCCATGTATGAATAATCAGATCTAATTTCCCTAAAACTTTGTTTGGAGTATTACAAAAATTTCAAGCAGGGTTTTAAACTATAAAGAAAAAATAATAATATGTTACTGGGACTATTGGAAAATTTGGGATAAACTGAAAGTCCTTTTTTCTGTGGAATTATTGTATGAACTTCGGAAAGGCTACGTCTTACTGGTTAGCTAGGAAATATTAGCATAGCTAAAATATTGCGCTGTGCCAGTATTTTTGCTAAATTGTTTATTGGGTCATCATTTTTTTTAACTGGATCATTCTAATGGTCATTGTCCGTTGTTTTTATTTGTGTTTTTTGAAATTTAAATATCATTTAAAAAAAAAGAGTTTTTCCAATTTAATTTGGGTGTCATAATATGTGTTATTAGATGTGTATGTGATCTTCTTTATACATCTACAAAGGGTCTAGAATACTCTTAAATCTATTGAATGTCTCTCAATAGATTCAAGAGAATTAATACAAAAAAATATATATAATAACAATAAATAATAATATAGAAAAAATAATACAAGACAATCATGTCTTGTAGTATTTTTTTAAATTCCAAGTACGAATAATCAGATCTTAGTTTTCCAAATTTTGTTTGGAGTATTACAAATACTTCAAGCAAGGTTTTAAACTTAAAAAAAATGGAATACGTGACTGGGAATATTGGAAAATTTGGGATAAACTGAAAGTTTTTTCTGTGGAATTATTGTATGAACTTCGGAAAGGCTACGTCTTACTGGTTCGGGGTTAGCTAGGAAATATTAGCACAGCTAAAGTATTGCTCTGTGCCAGTATTTTTGCTAAATTGTTTATTGGGTCATCATTTTTTTTAACTGGATCATTCTAATGGTCATTGTCCGTTGTTTTTCTTTGTGTTTTTTGAAATTTAAATATCATTTAAAAAAAAAGAGTTTTTCCAATTTAATTTGGGTGTCATAATATGTGTTATTAGATGTGTATGTGATCTTCTTTATACATCTACAAAGGGTCTAGAATACTCTTAAATCTATTGAATGTCTCTCAATAGATTCAAGAGAATTAATACAAAAAAAATATAATAACAACAATATATAATAATATAGAAAAAATAATACAAGACAATCATGTCTTGTAGTATTTTTTTAAATTCCAAGTACGAATAATCAGATCTTAGTTTTCAAAATTTTGTTTGGAGTATTACAAATACTTCAAGCAAGGTTTTAAACTTAAAAAAAATGGAATACGTGACTGGGAATATTGGAAAATTTGGGATAAACTGAAAGTTTTTTCTGTGGAATTATTGTATGAACTTCGGAAAGGCTACGTCTTACTGGTTCGGGGTTAGCTAGGAAATATTAGCACAGCTAAAATATTGCGCTGTGCCAGTATTTTTGCTAAATTGTTTATTGGGTCATCATTTTTTTTAACTGGATCATTCTAATGGTCAGTGTCCGTTGTTTTTGTTCGTGTTTTTTGATTTTTGAAAATCATTTTAAAAAAGAGTTTTGACAAGTGTTCCAATTTAATTTGGGTGTCCTAATATGTGTTACTAGATGTGTATGTGATCTTCTTTTTACATCTACAAAGGGTCTCGAATTCTCTTAAATTTATTGAATGTCTCTCAATAGATCCAAGAGAATTAAAAAAAAAAATAACAATAAATAATAATATAGAAAAAATAATACAAGACAATAATGTCTTGTAGTATTTTTTTAAATTCCAAGTACGAATAATCAGATCTTAGTTTTCAAAATTTTGTTTGGAGTATTACAAATACTTCAAGCAAGGTTTTAAACTTAAAAAAAATGAAATACGTGACTGGGAATATTGGAAAATTTGGGATAAACCGAAAGTTTTTTCTGTGGAATTATTGTATGAACTTCGGAAAGGCTACGTCTTACTGGTTCGGGGTTAGCTAGGAAATATTAGCACAGCTAAAATATTGCGCTGTGCCAGTATTTTTGCTAAATTGTTTATTGGGTCATCATTTTTTTTAACTGGATCATTATAATGGTCATTGTCCGTTGTTTTTCTTTGTGTTTTTTGAAATTTAAATATCATTTTAAAAAAGAGTTTTGACAAGTGTTCCAATTTAATTTGGGTGTCATAATATGTGTTACTAGATGTGTATGTGATCTTCTTTATACATCTACAAAGGGTCTCGAATTCTCTTAAATCTACATATTGAATGTCTCTCAATAGATTCAAGAGAATTAATACAAAAAAAAATATAATAACAATAAATAATAATATAGAAAAAATAATACAAGACAATCATGTCTTGTAGTATTTTTTTTAATTCCAAGTGCGAATAATCAGATCTTATTTTTCAAAATTTTGTTTGGAGTATTACACATACTTCAAGCAAGGTTTTAAACTTAAAAAAAATGGAATATGTGACTGGGAATATTGGAAAATTTGGGATAAAGTGAAAGTCCTTTTTTCTGTGGAATTATCGTATGAACTTCGGAAAGGCTACGTCTTACTGGTTCGGGGTTAGCTAAGAAATATTAGCATAGCTAAAATATTGCGCTGTGCCAGTATTTTTGCTAAATTGTTTATTGTGTCATCATTTTTTTTTAACTGGATCATTCTAATGGTCATTGTCCGTTGTTTTACTTCGTCTTTTTTGATTTTTGAATATCATTGTAAAAAAGTGTTTTGTAAGTTGTTTTTCTAGTTGTGTACATTTTACGATTGAAAGTTTTTTGGATTAGACCAGTGTTCCAGCACCTTACATGGTCTCTTGCCAGCTAGTATTGCCAAAGTCTTTTTGATCGTTTCTTAATGTATGTCAGGATTTAACTAATCTCTGTTCAATCGTTTTAGTTTACTAAACTTTCCCAAATGACTTTGGATACTTACTGCGTCGCAGTTTTTTGTGGGCATTCGGTGTACGTATTTGTTCGGCTGCATAAAACAACAAAAGTATGTGAAATCATGACATACCTTCACAAAAGGCTAAGCTAAGCGTTACTTCGAGTATGTCGTGGTTTCACAAATCATTGACATACCGTTGCATAAACTAAGGCACATCATGCCTTCTTTCTGATCTTCTAATCTATAATGATGTCTTATGTATTGCGAGGCTCGTTCAAATACACATTTGGCACACACATCACAGTAGTTATCATTCCATACGTTAAGGCACACACGCTGGGCCAACCTAAGCCAGCGCGAGCGAAGGAAGCCAGAGAGAGTTTAAAATAACTTCTTTATTTTAGTAAGCAACACGATTTATATCAAGAATAATAAGACATCCTCTGAAGACAACACCGAAAGTAGTAAAGTGACTGTGAGTAGCAGTTTTTTCCAAACACGCAAGACACAACCGGCTTGGAAAAGGCTGTTTTGTACAAAAGAGCCTGATGAAGAGGAATTTGTGTTACTACCTATGTTATCTACGAGGGGAAAAGAAACTATTGATTTGCCTAAGAGAACCCCTGTGCCTGAAAATCAAGATTGGTGGTTACGTTTCTTTGACTCATTGAAGGTGGGAATAATTACATCGTTTATAGTTGAATTAGAAGTTAGGCTGATTTTAGTCTCACGCTCACCGTCAGCGCTGATAGGCGAGTGATCTTTATTACCTACAATGAAATAAGGATACTGATTGTTTAGCAGAAATGGCTACGCTGATTGCTCTCGTCAGTGCTGGACAATCAGTATCCTTATTTCATTGTAATAAAGATCACTAGCCTATCAGCGCCGACGGTGAGCGTGAGACTAAAATCAGCCTTAGACTTGAGTTCTAGCATGATGGACCGTTTCCGTTTCACTCATGACGATAGACTTTATAATAATTTTAGAGAGTAAAGTGAATAACGATTTCTCTTTGAAAGCATACTATTAGGAACTAGGCGGAAACTAGGTCCTAATAGTTTGTAATCATCATCAAAAACCATAAGATGCTCATGTCACAGTATACCTACATTATTTTTCTATTTTAGGGCCGCTCGTCAGATGAGAACATAGGTAAAATAAAAGTAAGTGTAATGTCTTTCTTCTGCACCATTTTTTCCTAAGGCTCTAAAATCGTTAAAGGCATTACTATGACGATTGCAGAATCTTCTTTTTTCGAAGTCGGTTACATAAATATGGTAAAAAACACCGGGTGGATGTTTGAGACGGAGCAGGTACCCTAACCGATATTGATACCAAAGAAAATGTAACTGCCCCGACTCCACCACCCTGTGTAGAGATTTTCATCGTACACATATTGTAGAAAACGCTTCTTAAACAAACTAAGAAATGCTTAGATTATTTGAAATGATGATAATCCATTAAAATCTATGCTTGTCTAAGTCTTCATTCATTCATTTTAAATCTTGATACGGGTATCCGGTGAGCGAGTAAAAGGCTTGATAGACTATTTTTTGTACCAATTGTGTCACGTGCATTCTTAACTAAAGTTGGATCCTGTAGTTGGCGAAGGGTGTTACCACACCAATCGATCGATAGTTGAAGTTGATCGATTGGTGTGGTAGCTTTAATTGATCGAAGGATACCGTTCAACAATAGATAGAGTTGTTTTATTTGTTTGTTCCGTTTCCCGCTAACCTGTTTTAAATAACTCATGGAAAATTTCAGATATACCAATCAGAGTTGGAAGTTCAACCAGAGTTTTGCAAATTCGAAGACTGGTGCAAAACTTTAAAGCTTTATAGCGCTAAGAAATCGGGCATTGCGGAAATGGACGAAAAACTGCAATGTGGTTTTATGAAAGTTGGTATAGCGATTTATAAATGGCCCCCTCCTGCCGATACTGAGCCAGTAAACTCGAGTGGTGTTGAATTAGGCCAGGGGTAATTATCCAGTTTTTCGTCTCACTTAGCCCCTTTCACGGTAAACATTATTAAACGTAAAAATAAACTTTATTTAAATTTAATTAAAACAATCAAAGCAAATCAAATTTAAAACATTAAAGTTGAATTCAATATCTTCATTGCTTCAAGTTGGTGGTAACATCTATACGTCTTCTGTCGTGTCGATGACTAATTTTAAACTTAGATGGTGTTCTTCCAGTAACTGGCCACTTCTATGGCCCCATTCGTGCACTCAATGTCTTGTAGAGTGCATGACCTGGGACCGGATGGGCATTCTAACAAGTGTGGCATGGTTTGTTCCGACGTACCACATTTACACTGCGTGTCCAACTCGCTAACCATACCCCATTTAGCCAGATTACACCTGCAACGGCCCACCTGAGTCCTTAGCCTATTTACCGACTTCCAGACCGGCCAGGGTAAATCATGGCCAGGGGGTAGTTCTGCAGGTGTAACAAAGTCAGGAGGTGGTGCATACATTTTGTTCCGCAAACTTAGGCGAGCGTCACTTGGATTTTCCGGAGACGCTACTGTGGAACGCATGAAGCTTGCGACTTTTAAGGCGGCTTCTAGTTGTCACTCTTGCATTAAACAGAGGGTGTCTGCTATCTGTGTCCTGCCTGAGTTTTTCGACACTGCATACAACCTCTCGCCGTACGTTTGTCAATTTTTCGTAGTCCTTCGACGGAAGCATAAATCTTGATTTGGTGCCTTTATTATTGCTATACTTAGTGCATTCAAGCCATGGTTTCACATAGGCTACCTACAATAAACAACATTATTGGGCTTACATTACAATCTGTAAGTGCCAAAAGTGGTCATGTACCACATGTTTATTTGTTATTTGTGCTCTGGCTACATACGCATAAAGATACGAACGTCTCTGGTGACACAGTCGTAAGCCTTTTTTTGTTTGTTCCAACCCTTCCCAATCTTCCAGTTTCTTCGACGACCATCCTGTGAATGAACCCTTGAAATTCCTTGTCAGAGTCTACGTAATCAGAGGAATGAACCTAGTACCTCGGAGTTTCACTGGTCAATCTGATCCCCATGTGGTTATTAACTGCGGTAGTAAGCACTATGAAGATAACCACAGCTATACCATAAATACTTTTAACCCTGTATTTGGAAAGTGAGTACCTATTTGTTCGGTTTACATTGAAACATTTAATTAACATTTATAGCTCGCAAACGGGCCACCACAGCCACAAGTGGCCAGCGACAGCGACTTTTCATATATTTTGTAGCTTTAGCGAGTGGTCGCCAGCGGCTAAACGCGTGCGGCGCGTCTATACATCCGTGGCTCGCGTGAATACGTTGATATGTCGAGCGAGATGTCAAATTTTTTTTTTATTGGCTTAAACGATATCTACGCCTATGAAGTATCTATAAAAAAATTGACAGCTCCCTAGCTAGACAAGTTTTTGAGTTATGGCCTTGCCAACTCCTCCATTTTTCGTATTTTAGTTGACATAACTACTTGTCAATTTTTCAAGCCACTAACACACACATGTTTTTGTAGATATTTCGATTTATCAACCTACTCATTCGCCAAAATTATATTTGTTACATGATATCTCGACATATACATATGATATTTTTGATTAACTTTTAACAAATTAAAATGTCAGGTTATGGCTAACCAAAGTATTCCGTTTAAATTGTGATACATTGAGTTGTTCAGTTATGCCCGCGCGCTCTCGCGCTGGCATAACCGAACATGTCACTCGTATTGGTAAACAAAACGTCAGTTCAGAAATCTTTTTTTTTTAAGTATTGCTTTTACATGGAAAACTGATAGATTTTAATTATTTGTTAAACTATAATGACATTGCTTGATTTTTACAAGCTTTTATTATTAACTTGCGATTTTTGTTCGGGTCTACTTTTGAAAATTAAATTTGACTGACTTCCCAGTGTCTGATTAAGCTGAAATTTGGAATACCTATAGGTTCTTGGTGACAATGCAATATTATTTTAACAACGAGCTGATCTGATGATGGAACCAGGAGCTGTTCAACAGAACTCACTTTTTTTTTAGTGAAATGTTGCAAGTTCAATTTGACCCACTTTCCAGTGTTTGATTGAGCTAAAATTTGGCACACTTATAGATTCTAGATAACAATGTAATATTATGTTAACAGTAAGCTGATCTGATGCTGGTGTCAGGAGCTGTTCAACAAAACTCAATATTGTGTTCGGGTCAAATCTTTCAAGTTTAATTTGACCCACTTCCCAGTGTCTAATTGAGCTGAAATTTGGCACACTTATGGATTCTTGGTGACAATGCAATATTATTGTAACAACGAGCTGATCTGATGATGGAGCCAGGACCTGTTCAACAAAACTCATATTTTTTTTAGTGAATTCTTGCAAATTTAATTTGACCCACTTTCCAGTGTCTCATTGAGCTAAAATTTGGCACACTTATAGACTCTAGATAAGAATGTAATATTATGATAACAACAAGCTGATCTGTTGCTGGAGTCAGGAGTTATTCAACAAAACTCCTCAGTAAATTTTTCGATTGAGGTGAAACTTTGCATTTTTTTCTAGTTCCGAATACATTGTAATAATATGGTGACAATGAGCAGATGTGCTGATAAAATCTGGTTGTATTCCATTCAAACTCTCAGTGATTAACAGTAGAGCATCCGTGTTTGGGCTCATTTAAAATCAGCTTACCCTTACTATGTTAAATCTCATTTCTAAACGGTATGAATGGTTCTGAGTAATAAGTAGGTACTTCAGCAACTCAAAAAACCGGTTTTATAGTCTCTATGTGTTTGCAATCCGATAATATAGCATTGTTTACCTACCAATATTCCATACATTAAAGGTGAATAAGTTGATATCTTTTGCGGCATAACTGGACATCTCGAGACGTAACCTAAATCTCATCAATTTTTTTGTTGACATGTCTTATATCATGGAAACTATGGGGAATTTTGGTTATTTATTGTCATCATTCGAAAGAGGGTATAAAATAACCATAGAAACAATTAACACAAATACTGTAAACTAATTTACCGAGAAACCAGAAGAGGTCAAACTTTCAAACGGCCGCCCTGAAAAGTTGGTGTTTTATACATGTCAACGTATTCACGCGTGCCACGGACATAATATATGAAAACTACAGGAAATAGGTCGGTAGTCGGCGTTTTGTGGTTGCGTTTTGTGGCTCGTATGCGACCAGGCTACAAATATATATGTTACGGGCAATGTGATAAATCCGGTCATTATGAATAATGACCGGTCCGTATGCATAATGACCGGGTTAATTGGGCAATGTGATAAAAACGGCATGATTAATCACTTTGCCCGGTCATTATGAATAATGACCACCCTATCTTGGGCAATGTAATAAATTAGATGAATTGCAGTGTTTTAATTGATTTACTATATTTCTGGCGCTTCGGCGGCCGCTACCGCGGCACGCTTCGCTCGCCTCGCGCGTAGTTTTTTTACTAACCTAACATAACCTAACCTACAGATTTTAATCCAATTTATCACATTGCTCGGCTAGAAGTAGGGCACTATTCATACTGCCCGGTCTAAGTGATAAATTCAAGCCTTGATTTATTAAATGGACCACGGGCCGTCGGGCATTATGAATATGGACCGGTCAAAGTAATAAATTTATCAAACTGCCCGACGCTCTTGGTCATTATGCATAATGACCGGTCCATATGAATACTGCCCGATTAATCAAGTTGCCCGTAACATATATTGTCTTCAAACAAATAGGTTTTGTCTATTAGGATGTACGAATTCCAATGCTGTTTACCTGAAGACTATCTCTTAACTGTCTCAATTTACGACAACGAGGTCCTGTCTCCAGACGATCTAATTGGTAGCACTGACATTGATTTGGAAGACCGAATCTATTCGAGACATAGAGCACGCGTTGGATTGGCCACGGATTATAAAGCGTAAGTCTTGAAGTATGAGTATTTAGATACAAATTGCCCCTATTTACTGTTGAAAAAATAATTTCCCTACACTCCGCGGTGCGACGCACACAGGTGAAATATACCAAAAAGTTGGCCAATATTATATGAAGTGTGTTTATGCATATATAAAGGTACTTACTGCTTTAGTTGGTCTAAAATAATAGTTTAAATGATTATTATGAAAAATAAAGCCTTAGGTATTGATTATTACGAAAATAAAAAAATATTAGGTACAATTTTAAATCATGGATTTTGGTTTTTAAGATAGCTATAACATCTTGCGGATATGACTTATATAAATACGTATTTATTGCTATCCCACTAGACATTGTAATCAAAATTATTGGAATGGTATGCTGGATACTGCCTGAAAAACGATTATGAATAGAGGAAAGTAACCAAATATGGAATACATGTTTGTTTTTCAGGCATAAATAAAACAAATACTTATAAAAAATGAAAAACTTATAAAGTACCTACTATAATTCCTCAAAAAAAAATACTTAAACATAAATGGTTTCAATAATGGAATTTGCTGCCAGACAGCCAACTACGCTGAGGGAGCGTAGTTGGGGTATGTGGGGTTGTCGAACTCCGACGACCCACTAAAAACCTCTGTCCGAGGTATGCACCAGCCCTTTGGTCATTGGTCATATCCACTAACCTCTTGGAAATTTCTCTGTAAAAGAGCCACGCTTCTAAGCCCCATGGTCCTAATGTCTCTACTCCAAAAGGCAGAAATATATACCTACCTATCTCCGATAGATGTATATTTCCGCCTTTTTAAGTTTTCTGCTGCTGTCGCCTTGTCGCACCTGCCGTCCTGTGCCTCGAGCACGAGTATGCACAAGTTTACTATTCTATCCGTGACTGTAGTAAAGTATCTCAATTGTACGACATTCAGTGCAGCGCCTCTAGAGAGCGCCTGGAGGTAGCCGATACGTGAGAAGGCGCCAGCGTGTCCACGCAAGTAGCGTCCCATACCAGCGGCCTTCCCCGACTCCAAGGAATCAAAGAAAGACATACCGTATAAATACCTACTTATTCTTAAATCTATAAAACAACGGTCATACATTGTAAAAAAAAAAAATCGGTCTCGTCAATTACAGCAAAAATTCGTAAATCGTCGCATCAATCAATGTTGGTCAGAAGAAATCATCATCTCAGTCACTGCTGGTTGTAATAGGCCTTCCCTGAGAGATTTCGCAGAATAATCCACCATTTTCAAATTTAACCTTGGATATCTTATTTGACACGGCATCCATTTTTTCACAGCGATTGGCACCATCTTGCCCCTCTTCCAGAAAATCATCAACAATAGCGCGTACAGCGCAGTCAATTTTAAGTTGGCGCTTCGTGGTTTTGCTCCAATCAATCTTCGCTGCTGTCTGCGCTTTTTTAAAATCAGCATCCGCAGCTTCCGATTTTAAAATATCTATTGTGCGGTGTATTGTTGGACAATTGTCTACATTTCTATTGAGGTGGTTGTGCCAGCCTTCTACAGAATTTGTCGTCCGATTTTTTTGGGTAATCGTTGAAATCAGGCTGGGATTTTGTAGACATTGGTTTGTCTTATATCCCTCGAGGTTTTTGTAGAGCGAGGGTCTGAACACGATTCACAATGGTAAATATTTACAAAATTAATGTGAAATTATTTGAAAGTGAAAAATTAATGTGGTGACAAATCTATATCTAAGAGTACTGATATAATAAAGCGGAAGAGTTTGTTTGTTTCTTTGTTTGAACGCGCTTATCTCAGGAACTAGGTACCAGTCGGATTTAAAAAAATCTTTCTGCATGTGATGCTAAACTCACAACAAAGTTATTAATAACATTATATTTTGTAACAACAAACAACAAATTTAGTTTCCATTATAGGTTATTTTCGAGATTAATACCTAAGTAGAAGGTAGGTATGAAAAAATCTTTATTGTGCTTTTAAATTGATTTTATGGGAAAAACTTTTCTTATTATGTATTATTATAATATGTCTATTTACGCGGAAGTCTTCACATTTCTGAATTCTGCCGAACAAAAATCACCGTTTGTTCCCAGAAACTCTCCCAACATTAGAACATCTTTAACGAATGCCCGGCTAGCTAGCTCCAAGGGGGTTTGTAGGTATGAGTCCAAACGCACAGATGTGAATTTAAAAAAGTATAATAAAACAGTAGGACAACATAAAACACAAAAAAAACAATCAATTAAAGTCACAAAACTGTAAAAAAAACCACTGAAATAACTCGTAAACCGTAAAAAGTCTGTGAGCGTCACGAAGCGTCCCTTCGAATTGTCTCCTTTCTTATTCGTCCCGAAAACGCGCGGGCCGTTGTATTCTCCGCGCGTGCCGCGAGGTGGCGCTGGTTGCCGTGGGATTTGGGCGCGATACGGAAGTGACGTTTGGTTTGGGATCGTCGCGGCGTGGTCTATTTAATTTCAAATACCGCGAACCAGTACCGCGCGTTATATACTCCCCTTCCAAGTTAGGAGCTCGTCCCGAGTCTAACTTGGGACTAAAATGACGATAACGGGGTCTCCCTCTGCGCCTTTTAGGTCTAATTGGGACAGAAGAGTTCAACGGAGAAGTAAATGGAGTCAAGTCCATGCAATGATACCTTCCTATGACATTGCCCGAGAGAGATGATGTCGTCGCAGCTATCGTGGTGCACGCAGCACTATTGGTCATAAGTGGTTGAGCCTGGGTGAACCTACACGAAGGAACTGAAGGTGATTGATCACCCACGAGGCAGTGCTCAGTGAAAGGTGTAGGCTCCTCTTGCATTTTAACGTGGCCTCTCGAAGAAGAAATTTTACTATGGCCATGGCACAGCAAATCAGCCGTGGAAAAAGTCATAATTGGCAGAGTTGAGTCTTCGTACTCGAATGGGTATGTGACGTGGTTACCTGAAAAGTGCCAGGTTGATAAGCCAAAATCAAGCACAATACCTGCTGCCATTAGGAAATCCATCCCGAATAAGGTCTCATTATTTTGAGCGTCAGGGAAGATAGTGAACTCAAGGGTCACTGACCTATCGGGGGTGATTCTCACTTCTAGGGTAGTGAGAAGAACGTTTCGGGTGCTTTGAGAACCGTCTGCAAACCTCACCTGTCGAGTAGCTTCCACGCAAGGGTGGTTGTGTTTTTGCAGCAGTTCGAAGAGCGAAGCACCAACAATACTGCTCTTAGCACCGGAATCTAACATTCCCCTACCTCTAATTCCCAATATTTGAACACTTAAAATAGGCCTTAACCTAGCCTGGTGCTCAACAGAGTCACTCAGGGAAACATTTTTGTCATCACCATGCAATGGAGAAAAATGTCCTAAATTTTTCATTGTCACCCTACTTTTCGTTGACTTGGTCATCCTACTTTTATTAGTAGGCATTGCGGGTGCGGCGTCTTTTGAAATAAGATTCGCATGATCAAAATAACGCGACGTAGGCATAACGTAGGTATCATTGCAAGCACTGGACCCCACGCGGCTATAAATAGAACCGAAATTAGACTCGCGTTCGCGACACAAGTAGGTATTATCGCGTGAACGGGTTTGTTTGTGTTTACGATGAGTAAGAGTATGCAACGATGAATCTGCGCTTGGAAGGGAAGCAATAGGTATCGAGACATCGCGTTTAGTACATCTTGGCGTACTTACCTGAGGGGCTATCTCACCGGTAAATGGATCGGGTGCGGGAATGGACCATGTCGCGTCGACGGCGTAGTAATCGGCGTTGCACTTTGTACACTGAGACCGCGTTACACCTTTCGCGTTGCAACCGTAGCAAGTAGGTACGAATTGCATATCGACATTGTCCGGTTTTCCTTTTATTCGAAGGCACTCGTCACGCAGATGTCCATGTCTTTTGCAGTAAACGCAATATTGGCTTCTATTTCCGTCGGCCGCTGCAGGCCGCGTCGCAGGAACGTCGCACGAAGCGCCGGCGCCTGCGCTGTTGCTAGGCGCGGCGGAGTCGCTGGTGCTCGGCGCGGGTGGCGCGGGCAAGACGCTGGGGGCGCTTGACGTAGGGGGTCCGCGTCTGACAGGCGGCGTCGTCGGCGCGAACCGATTAGGTTGCGGCAGCGTTGAGTTTAGGGCGGGGGCTCCCCCCGCAGTAGAAGATGATGGAACGGTGGGGTACGGGAACTCGTTGATGGCTTCGTCGGTTGCATCTTCGACATGTCTCGCTTTCCGGAGTAGCATATCGAAGGAAGTCACTTCGTCTCGACGAAGGCGCTCACGAACTCGACGATCAGTGTTGCCAGTCGGGTCTTGTCAGAAATTACCTGAAATCTTCAAAATGTAACCTTTTTGTATAAAAAGTAACCTTTCATATTTTATTACTGGAAAGGTATTAAAAGTTGATAGAGAATGGATATTAGTTGTTTGACTTACAGAAACATCGATGAGTATTTGAGCACTTGCCCGCATTTCTTGATTTATATTGATACCTACATTTAATTATACCTACTAAATATGAATTTCAATTTCTATAATAGTTGATCGAATTCCAAAATATATATTTTATATACCTTATTAGGTATTTTTTTTATACCTGCACTAGTGATCCTGAAAAATATTTTTTTTAATAATTTTTTTATATTTTTTTTTAATTAATTGGCACACGTCTTGGATTTTACCAAGGAAGTTGTATACTAAACGTAACTGGAAGGTTCACTGAGCCAAAAAACACGGTCTGCTTGAGAGATACAACTTGGGCAGTGTGTCTCTTTCTAAAGGGCGACCATAATTTATGAACTAAACATTCTTAATGCTTAGTGAATATCCTGAAATTTTAATGTCGTGGGCACACTACTAATCCAACAAATATAAATAAATAAATAAATAAATAATGCTGGACGTGTCACACAGCATCATGTAGCCCCAAGCTAAGCAGAGCTTGTGTTATGGGAACCACATGACTGATATACTACTTATATACCTTTTTTTTGTAAATATATACATACCTATTATACATAGAAAACACCCAGACCAGAGACAAATATTTGTAGATAATACAAACATTTGTCCCACGGCGGGGATCGAACCCGCAACCTCTTGCGTCACAGGCGGGCCTTCACCCACTGCGCCACAGAGGTCGTTGAACAACGAGTGTGAAAGGGACAAAGCTACCACGAAGTCCTGTCAACGAGACCGGCAATCCTTATAACCCAGATTGAATTTTATAGAACCAACGTTGAAAAGTCGTAATAAGGTTCAAAATCCCTTTTACATTAAAGTCGAGTTAACCATCCAGTTACGTAGTAGGTACATAAAATCCTTGAGTAGATCTTAATCCTTGAGTTCTACTGCTAACCCCGCGTTTTCACTAACGACAAGACATGTTGCAAACATCTATCTATCTTTATTAACTCTCAAAGAATGAGTGCGATAGGTAGCTGTTTACAACATGTTTGGTCCTTGGTGAAAACGCGGGGTAACGATGCGATGCTTACTATCATGAAAAATTCTAAAACGAGCGATCCGTTTCACGTTGCTTAGAGGTAAGAAATAAAAAGTTAATTCTACAAATTCCGAAAAATCACCTAAAAGTAACCTTTTCATTAGTGTAACCTAAAAGTAACCAATGCAGCTCAAAAATCACCTAAAAGGTTACAAAAGTAACCTTCTGGCAACACTGTCGACGATGTAAAAGGCCGTAGAGCATGTCTAGCTGTACCTTCTCGGTGACGTCGCTGGGAGGAAGGCGGGCGAGTAGCGCTCGCGCCTTAGCGACGAACAGCTCGGTCTTCTCTGAGGGACCTTGAGACATGCTGAAAAGTTCCATGTAGATACGGTGAGGCGGACGGCTGTCTCCGAAGGCACTTCGTAGGGAGGTGACAGCTTCGGTCCAGGAGGTGATGGTGAACTTGATGCCCTGCCACCACACGGCTGCATCTCCTGTGACCAGCATTGATAATCCGCGTAGGGCGTTGTCGTCTCCTACGCAGGCGCATTCTTTATAAGCTTCCACAGCATCTATGAAACCATCAAGCGAGTCGCCACCGGGCGCTCCGCTGAACCGCGCGGTACACAGCGCGAAGGTTCCCAAGTGGTGAGCGGGCGCGTACGCCGAGCTGGCGGGCGATGGCGCCGCCGCCGCTGGCGTCGGTGATGATGACTCGCGACGAGCTTCATGAGTGAGAACGCGGTCGAGGAGGCGTTCGAATGCTGCAGTTTGCGATGCCATGATGGACGCCACATCGGCGGCATTGATGTTTTGCGACGCTGTTGTCGGAGGCGTCGGCGGCGTCGGCATCGTAGCGGAGTCAGTTTCAACTGCGTCCTCGAAGTCAGACTGACGACGCGGCTGTCGGCGAGTTCGTGGCATATTGAAAGTCTGAATTATTGTCCCGGAATTCACTTTTGCACTGTGTAAAAGCCCCACGTTGGGCGCCAGTTTAACGAATGCCCGGCTAGCTAGCTCCAAGGGGGTTTGTAGGTATGAGTCCAAACGCACAGATGTGAATTTAAAAAAGTATAATAAAACAGTAGGACAACATAAAACACAAAAAAAACAATCAATTAAAGTCACAAAACTGTAAAAAAAACCACTGAAATAACTCGTAAACCGTAAAAAGTCTGTGAGCGTCACGAAGCGTCCCTTCGAATTGTCTCCTTTCTTATTCGTCCCGAAAACGCGCGGGCCGTTGTATTCTCCGCGCGTGCCGCGAGGTGGCGCTGGTCGCCGTGGGATTTGGGCGCGATACGGAAGTGACGTTTGGTTTGGGATCGTCGCGGCGTGGTCTATTTAATTTCAAATACCGCGAACCAGTACCGCGCGTTATACATCCACTTTAGGCAAATTAGAGGAATTTGCTTTGGTAAATCCTGGTTCCACCATTGTTGTATCTTTTGAGAAAACGGCGGACGATAAAATAGATGTAAATTAAGCACTAAGAACAAATTAAAACCTTAACTGCGTCTATTTCAGAAAATAGACGAGTAAGACCACAATCCCCATACCCAACCCTCCCAATCCTACCCCACCGACACGTCCTGAAAAGGACGATGTCGGCGCCTGTGGTTTCTGTTACGTCTATTTCCGAATGAAATAGACCAATAACAGGCGGCACCTCGTGAAGGAAGTAACCACAGACTTGCCTTAGGGATCAACACGACTGTTGCGCTCTCCCCCCAAGACCAAACGCCTCCTTACCCGCGAACCCCTGCGGAGTAAGGAGGGCCCTGCGTTTATCCAAGACCGGAGCTAGGCAAAACCAACTATTAATGGATAAACCCAGGACCCGCCCACATATTATGTTGCCTTATCTTGTAAATAAATAATGCACAATATCACCATCACCATTCTTCTTCTTCTTCTTCTAAATTAAAGGCAAATAGACTTGAGCTAATGGAAATATAAAATTTTCGGTTGCCACCATTGACGGCATTAACGGTTTTTTTCTCGATTGCCACCAGTGGCGGAAATGGCTTTTGGTATTGAACGTGTTAAGTAAGGGCAGTTTAAAGAAGCATTTAACTATTTTAAAATAACTAAACCTAACCTATCGATAGTATTTTGGACCGGATTTTGAGATACACCGGTTTGGTCACTCACTAGTTAGACCAGTGTTCCGCGAAGGGTGTGCCGCGGCACACTGGTGTACATTAGTTGGTGTGCCTCAGAAAAATAAGGTTACCTATCTCAGAGGCTACTCCAAATTTGGACCGCACAATGCTCAACTAAAGAAGGTCACGTTTCCCATAATGATTTTTCATTTATGGTGTAGGTACATCCAATTTTTTTCGATTTCCTAGATGTACCTTGAACACAAAAAGTTTGCTGAACTAGCTGAGCTAGACTATTAAATGTCTAAGCAATACCACTTTTCGTCCCTTGACCGTTGTATGTTGATTTAAGAACGGGCTCTGCGAAATGGAGGGACTGCGTTAAACCTTCTGCCATTTTAGAAGAAGTTTGTTTAAAGAATCATCTTCCTGCTCCAATTTTTCTGGATACCGATACTGTTGTTGTCAATAATGTTCAATACAAGGACAATGATCAAACAAGTGAGCATTATTTACTTTATACGAAAAACTATACAACATAATGGAAATATGTAATCTATTCATTATTGTCAATAATATCGATCATAGACTAGACAAAACAATCTAAGAGAGGGGGCACACGACGTTTTCTACGCGTTCGCATTGCGTTTGTATCGATACAAACGCGCGTTCCCAGTGCACGTGCCCATACACGCGTTCGCATCGCGCTGCAAAAAACGCAGTGTGCCCACTTCCTAACTAGTCTTATTTTTTATTTATTAAAGGCAAAACATACATATCGGCTTCGGAGCGCAAAGAAAATATTTGCTTGGAACTCCTACACAAGTGGCAGACACTACCTTTATGTGGTTACCAACTGGTGCCCGAACATGTAGAGACTAGAAAGCTCATCAATCCTGATAAACCTGGAGTCGATCAGGTAGTTTCAGCATTCTACTCTCAAGTAGGAAGAATATTTTTATCACAACACAATATCTATAAAATTTTTTCAAATCCAAACAACCCAAGAACTAGTATTTCAAACTTATCACGTTTTAACCCCAGCAATCCATTAAAATCACTATCATTGTTATTCTTACATTTTACTTGCATTGAATATGAAAGACACAATATAAAACAGTAAGAAAAGAAAATACTATTTCAATAATAGCTTTTGCCGCTTCTTGTATTTCGGTGGTGTTAAAATATCTTCATCACTCGATGAACTCATTTTGCTTAATTAAAGTAGGTAAAATCAACATAAACTAATTATAGGGACAATAAAAATAGCCGCGGTCAAATATGGCTTTCTTTTTTTACATTTCTTTTTTGTAGGGCGCATTCCTTTTTGCGTACCAGTTCGAAATTTAAATACAACTTAGGTGAGTTACCTCCTTAGTCAACATGTTCTGGTTTAAAAAAGTTTGTTTCTTTATCAAATTATGTATATTGCTGGCCGCTCGAGCATGCCAGATAAATTGCTATGCTAGACACTTTATAACCCAGTACTGCAAGAACGATTTGTCCCAAAGAAGGTTGTGTTATAAATGGTATCTTAGCATATTTGAGAAAAAGTATTTTCTGTTTTTAATACATATTTCTTTAGGGTAAGATTCAAATGTGGGTGGATGTATTTCCTCTGGACACCGGCAAATGTATTCCTTTACCAGTCGATATAGCTCCTCGTAAGATGGAAGACTATGAGCTGAGGTTAATTGTCTGGAGTGTACAGGGAATGCGCAGTGCGTACCAGACAGAAAACAAAGGGAAAGACATTTATGTGAAGTCGTAAGCATTGCCATTTATTGCGAAACGATGCGGCCTGCATCTTACACAAGATGTAAACAATATGAAGGCCGCATCCTTACGCACTAAGGGCCTTACTTATGAAAGATGTTTAAAGTGAAACACTGGTTAAACAACGCCCTGTCTTTATTTGTGGATAGTGACAAACAGAGACAGGACGTTGTTCAACCAGTGTTCAACTTTAAACATCTTTCATAAGTAAGGGGGTAAATACTAACCTACCTAGGTACGAAATTTTATTTTGGTATGATAAACTTCTAGTACAAACGTGAAAAATTTTTTAATTGGTTGGTTTAACTCTTGTGTATTTTGCACATTAAGTTGCCATGAAGTTTTTATTGAAATAAAATTGAATAAAGACTGGATGAATGTGAAATTTGTCATAGCCTCTTTAAGAAAAAAAAAAAAGAAATGTTTGTTTCCCTTTTACATCGGCAGATGTCGCCACAATATTGGAATAGAACTTTGACCTGTGCAAATGTTGAAACGTGTCTTGGTTTATTTTCGTAAACCTAAAATAAAACTACAAAAGTGAATAGAAGTCTTGTTTATTATTATAATTCGAATTATAATATTAGTTAAGCAGCGTTGTGCGCGGTCACTTTTAGGATGGGTGACCGCAAGTGGTATTACGAGCTTGAGCGCTTCCGTGCTTCGAAGGGCACGTTAATTGTCGGTCCCGACTTTTAAGTCGTTAAGCCATGACGGAGGCCTTTAGGCGGCCTAAAAACTCCGTCAACAGAGTTGGCCACTTGCTCATACGAAAGAAGAAGAAGAAGAAGATTATAATCCGAATTGTTTTCCTCCTTAAACAAATACAAAGTGTCTAATAGTTTTCAATAGTTCAATAATGTTTTAGTATAGTTGTTCTATCTCACGAAGTCCGTTTGGTCTTACTTGTGTGTGTGTGTGTTCACATGCACGTTGTTTCTGTGTGCGTAAGCTCGGTAGCGCTCAGAATCGTTCCACGCACACAGAAACAACGTGCATGTGCATCTCTACACACACAATTAAGACCGAACGGACTTCGTGAAATAGAACAACTATTAGCACAATGTTATTTTTTCTTGTAGTTGGATGTGTAGCGAGGAGCAAGCTCAGTATACTGACATTCACTACCAAAGTATGTACGGTGAAGGCATTTTTAACTGGCGAATGATTTTTCACTTCCAATATCAGCACGCCGAAAAAACAGTCAGTATTGATATGATTAATGATTATAAAATAAATAACAAAAAAAAATAATTTAAAAGAACATTTCTTAGATGATCCTGAAAGAAAAAAGACCATTCACAGAAGTGGAGGAACATTTACCACCTGTTTTGATAATACAAGTCATAGACAGTGATGCTGTTTCCGACGTTGATTGTCTGGGTATCGGCTTTGCATATATTTTTGTAGCAAAACAACCTGTTTCTGTCCATTGGGCTACCTTTCCACCAGAGATGTGAGAGCAATTCACGCGCGTAATTCACGTGCGCGGGAGCTTCTTCGTATCTTACAAAGCAAACAAAACTGAATCCTCGGTGCGCGAGTTTAAAAGTGTATACTTTTAAACTCGCGCGGTCTTGACACCATTTGACCAACAACTAATACATTATTTACAGGAATGCTTACTCTCGATTTAAATTCCATTCCAAAGGGATCAAGACTCGCTAAAGAATGCAAACTGTGTCCTTTGGATACCATCAAGAGGAATAACTTATTTTCTGTGAGGAATATCCGAGGATGGTGGTCGTTGAAAAGTATCGATATTAATACTGGAACTACAAAATTTGCCGTAAATGACTTGTTGACAGTTTTAAAATGATAGAAGTTTGATCTTCTTCTTAGTTCGTCTTAATTTTTTCTAGGGAGTGATTGACCTGGAATTGAATCTTATGCCAAAGGAAATGGCTTTAATTATGCCAGTTGGGTTGGGTCGGGATCCACCATTTCCACTTCCAGAACCTGCGTTAGTAAGATAATTGTTAAAAGATGAAGTAGTTTATTACAAGCTTACTCATTTTCCCCTTAGTTATAGTGTTGAGTATGACGTGACTGACGCGGCTATTTTGTCCAGTACATAATTCAACTTTGTGTGATCGGCTTAACTTCTACAAATGTCATACTTCAATTAAAATGTCATGTGACCGTAGGTACACAATATGACAAAATCAGAAAATGACGTTACCAAGAAGATTCTAAACTACGTAACTGGAGTGCGAACTGACATTTAATGTACAAAGGATTTTGAACCTTATCGCGACTGAACAACGATCTATTATCATTTAATCTTGGTTATAAGGATTGTTGGTCTTGTTGAGAGGCTTTCTTGGGTGCTTTGTCTCTTTCACATAGTTGCAAAAAGAAAGAGACTTACCGCCCAAGTTTTATTTCAAGCGGACCTTGTTTTCTGTCTCAGTCAGTGTTCCAGGTACGTAGTATAGAAATTCCTTGGACGTTACTCTTTCCTCAAGCTTCATTCAATCTTCAATCACTCCTCGCTTGACAATGACAAGAAAGAATTCAGAATTGTCATATGAGAATGAGTGAGTAATCCGCCAAAATAATGAAAGTCAATTGAAATTGACCGGCTCAAATGAACCGGGCTCAAAATGAAAATGAACCTACTCTTACAATACTTATTTAAGATTGAACTTCTTTACACATAAAATTAAAGTTAAATAATTTATTTCAGCCGTCTTGACTCGTATCAAGGAGTAGCAAGACCTTTTCTGGAAACGATATTTAGCAATGGCGGAACGGAATACCTAGTGATCGGGATGATACTTCTAGCGACGTTTGCTTTTGCGTTCTATTGGGAGTTTCCTAATATTTTGATTGGTACTCTGCTTGGTTGACATACATCACACAGAGGCCGATTTCAGATTAGTTTTATTTCTGCGCGTGTAAGTCCGTTTTGTACTTTCGTAAACGCGTTTGTTAAATTCGTTTATTATGCGCGAGATTACGTGAAACTTAAGGCGCTACCCAGAGACAAATACTGTATTTCCTAGTCTTAATAATAATAATTTATATATTTAATGAATGATGAGCTACTTACTATACCTGTGTTCACAAACTAATCTACATTTATTTTATTAGCAGCCAAAAAAATAATACACATTTCAGCAACACAACTGTTCCAAGAAATATAATATATAATATTATTATATTTCTTGGAATTGTTCCAAGAAATAGAACAGTTGTTGTTTAAAAACGAGAAATATCTTCAAAATTTTACTACAAACTACAAACTAATCTACATTTATTTTATTAGCAGCCAAAAAAATAATACACATTTCAGCAACACAACTGTTCCAAGAAATATAATATTATTATATTTCTTCCAGTAAATAAAGCAGATAAATGGTACAATGCAAATAAAATAACCGTACTTACTTTACTTAGTTCCTATAGACATTTCAGCTGTCTATCAGTTTTTTCAGTAATAGTTTTCTGATCTTTCTTATTCTTGATTGCTGATTTGGTTCTTTTGGAGACATTCTAGTTAAAAAAAAAGTTAAATTAAAACTTGTTTGCTGCTGAGTACTCGCTGCTAAAGATAACTTTACTTTCGTTCATAGTTTTTTAGCCTTAGTTTATAGTAGTAGTTTGTCTGCTTGTTAATATTATTAAAGGTGTAATGCTAAACAAACTTGTTTTTATTTTTGACTAAGGGCTGATTTTTCAATACCTAGATAACTTTTACCTGAGGAAATAAATATGCGATTTGACAGATATTGTATTGAAAATATGTCATAACGCCATATTTATTCCTCAGATAAAAGTTATTTATCGATTGAAAAATCAGCCCTAAGTATGATAAAACTGAAAAATCCAGAGAGACTCGATATCGATAAACGCATGGCGAATCTGTTTTTAACTGAATCCCTAATTGGTATTCGTGTTCCATCTAACATTATGGGCGGAAGAAGTGAAAAATCTAATTTAGGAATTTGTTTCTAGCTACCAATCACAGTAACTTGTGTTTTGTTATTCCAATCCCATCTTTGTCTAGCGATTCTGTCAAGCAATAAGGCCATGTTTTGTTGAAAGAATCTTATTTTCCTTCTCAGCAATTTTGTTGGATAGAGAGAGTCCATGAGCAAAGGACTTAATGAGTCTACTATGGCTGGTAGAGGAGGCAAATCTCTTGGGATAGGTGGTATCGTTATCATTTGGCCAGTGTATCTATTTGTTAAGCATTCCCAGTTTTGCCTCCTAATGCATGGTAATCGAGTAAAAAAGTTCTCATTTTCAAGAATGAATCCGATTTCCAAATGGATCCTCATGATAAGAAGGTAATAAAACCCCATCCTACACACTTATTCGAAAGTAAGTTGATTATCTGTTACAGGAGGCAAATTATTCTTTAATCGAATCGAAGGGAACAGCATTTGTGAACCAGCGCAAATAGTAAGGGATTTAAACATTCGTTACGTTTCGTTGCGTTTCTGTCGCTTGGAGACTGTAACTGTTATTGAAGATTTTTTTTAACGATAATATTTGTGCGAAATTCAATTTGGCAATAACAGTAGATCTGTAGACTTTATTGGATTCCAATGCTAACAATCTCTTTTCTAAAAATATCTATCAAACCATTCCTATTCCTCCAAAAGGACCTTACCGCTCTTTTCATAATCGATCATCCATCTAAATTGAAATTAAGCACGTAGTAAATGATGGCACGCGCAAATCAAATGATAAAAAATCATGCTGAAAAGTCTCGAGTAACCGATCGCAACACGCATGTCTAAAACAAAGCCAGCCGATGCTCCCGTAGTGGCACTGCTCCCATTCGCGCTGCGATGACCACGACAATATAGACGCGGGAAAACGTGAAAAATAAGTGTTGATAGCGCTCTGAAATTTATTTCCACCATGTTTTTCGTTTGAATAATCAAGTAAAAAGTAGTAGTGTTTTTTCTTCAATTGAAGGCATTTTTGTAAGTATATTTAAATGTATAAATTGTAAGGACAGTCAGGTTGATAGTTTTATTACATAAAGTAAATTTTTTATTCGATTTTTTTGTAAATCGCTATTTCTAGTAAAACCAGATATTTATTTCGCTCTACGATATTTTGTTAAAATTAGTTTTAAGTAGGTAAGTATTTCCTTAAGAGCCAAAAATATGCTTAAGTATCATTTTTAATTATAGTTGCGTTATTTGACCATGTCGCTGGTCCAACAGATGGAAGATGCTGTTATAAAATTTAATAAAAACCCAGAACGTAATTTTGATAGCATGTTTTATTAGTTTTACAATGTGAATATTACGGCCGAGAGGAAATATTCTTCAATTCTCTTCACTGCTTTTTATTTAAATTAACTCTCCTTCTGTATAAGAAAAGCATTGTTGGCCTAGAAGGAAATACCACGGCTTTCGATCGAAAGGTTGTGAGTTGATTCACTCACGGCCAATAAATCAATGCATAATTAGTTTCGGAAAATTCATATGCGCATAAACCAAACCTCGAAAAGTGTAGAATATCGTTATTTGTGATGCTCCAATTCGTAAGTATGAATAAGCGGCGATGAGCTTCCAACCTATGAAAAAGTCCAAGGTGGCTGCTGTCAAAGAATAGAGTTGAGACGTAAAAAATGTTTAAGCTATTGGCAAAATTAAGTGGTACCACCGGAGCTTATCAGTAATTCAAAACATCTGTTGCTAACAAGAAAGAGGATATGTCTACACTTCTACAGGTATCCTGGAACTAATCAAAAGGCCTCACCTCTCCTGCGAAATATGTATTTGTGTTTGTGTGGAGTACTTATGCTGTAATGTGATTTTTGATTCGCCAGATCTTCAGTTTGATTTTTTCATACTTTGATTTCCTTTACTGAATTTTCGTCTCTACTCTTTTTGTCTTTTTTTATAATGGATTTGACCGGGAGAAAGCGCTTGTGTAGCATCATTGATTTGTGCGTTGTTCAGTTTCTTAACTCCGTTTTTGGTGGTGGTATATTACGAGTATCTGTAATATGTGCCATGGTTGCGCACGTTTCTGTGTGAACATGGCTTTTAACGCTGTTCTACAATGGACAGCAGGACTTATGCCTACTCCAGTCAGAGGATCTGCTACGTCAATAGTTCACATTTGTGGATACATAGCAACACTAATTTCTCCATTTATAGCATATTTAGATACATATACAAACTGGCTATCTCTAGTAGTCATAGGTTGTATAGCTGTAGTTGCTGGAATTCTGCCATTATACTTACCTGAGACAGCTAAAAAGGAAACGCCCCAGACATTGATGACGCTGAATAAATGATTAAAAATAAAATGTTGTTGCAGATGCTAAAAATGTACCTAAACAAGTTATAAATACATCGAACTCTGATAAATCCAACATTGTCGAGATGCATTGATTGAATGAAATGCGTAGTTAGAAAACCTTTTAAAACGCCGCTACCGACATATTTCCTGTAGTTTTCATATATTTTGTATAGACGCGCCACGTGACGGCCACTCCCTGTAGCTACAAAATATATGAAATGAAAAGTCGCTGCCGCTAGCGTTTGTGGCTGCGGTCGGTGGTGGCCGTTTGCGCCGAGCTTAAGTTTCTCGATAGGAATGGATCTTCCCGTCGTCGCTGCCATGACTAATTCTTGCGATAAATTTGTGGCGAAAAGTGTGTTTTTTTTTTTTTTGTGATTTCAAGGAGGTATAAAATGGTCCAATAAGACCTTACCTGATTGATTAAAGGCAAAAAAACATCGATTAGGTAAAATATTATGACATTATAACTTAAATATTTAACATCTGATTCAGTCAGCATCTGATATTCAATTTGTTTAAAAAATCTGTAGGTATACAATGTTTGAAGTTGCAGATTTTGAGCAACATATTAAATTGAAAATAATAATTATTGAGTTTAAACAACACAACTCAAGGTTGTCATTTAAATTAACTTGGATTCTGAATATTCTGATTAATGTCACATGGCTGATCACGTGCTCATAGTTAAATCCATATAATATGTATCGGATAAAGTGGTTATTACACTACTCAATTTTTAGGAAATTCAATTTAGGATTCTATAGAGATCTCTAGATAATTAGATTTCCTAAAAATTAGATGGTGTAAATAACTACTTAAGTTACAAGGCGGTATAGTAGAGGTGTATGTTTATACAGTGACACTTTCAGTACTTGGTTATTACATTCTAATGTTATAAAATATCGGTAAACCCGAACATGTTGACTAAAGAGGTTATTCACCTGAGTTTTGATGTTTTATGTATATTTCAAACTGGTACGACAAAAAGAATGTTCTATTGTTATGAACTAGAAAGAAAGTAAAAAAAAAAACAGAAATCCATATTTGAGCGTGGCCCTTCTAATTGCCCTTATAATTTAATAAGTTTATCTTGACTTTACCTATTTTAATTTACCCGGATTTTTGAGAAAAGCACTATACAAGCCTTTGGCACAACTGGGCATTGGTTGGTTTTATTGTTTTCGTAACCTTCGCTAGCGATGTTACGAGTTGATTTTATTCCAACTCGGATAACTCGAGTTGACTCGGCCGCTAACTCGAATCGCAACGCGAGTTGACTCGACTCGCATCAACCGGATGGGATCCGCTTCGCGGCAGCAGCCAAACGGATCGGCGCGGCGAGTCGAGTCGAATGCACCGTATTCGTATTCTTATTCTTGAGTCGCGTTTCGGTTTCGAGTTGGCGAATCGCTGACTCGCGACCTCGCGTGCACTCGCATTCGCATAACTCGCATTCGTTATCCGCATTCTAGTAGATAGGTAGGTAAGCGAGTTGATTCGAGTTGCGAATGAACTTGATTCGAATCAACTCGCTTAGACTCTGATTCGAGTTATTCGAATCAGCCAACTCGACTCGCCCATCGCTAACCTTCGCCAAAACTTCGGGCGGCAAAACATAATTATGGCAAGTTTTTTCATATTTTCAGTTGGTTTCTAATCATAAAGATAGAATTCAGCGTTAATGCTCACAGCCTGTAAAAAATAGAATTTACTAGAAGTAGCTAGATTTTTTGGTGGCTAAATTAGATTAATTTTCGAATTGAATGGGAGTACCCAATAATAACGCTGTTTCTTCCTACGTTTCCGTTGTTTTAGACACAGTTCAAGGTTAGTGTAATTAGAGTGGTTTCAAGCGACGCTAAAGTAATACTGTAAACTCAAATGATGGGAAGGGAGGTATCGATACAAACGCGCGCTCGCAGCGCTTCTGTATCGATACAAACGCGCTGCAAAAAACAGTGTGCCCACTCCCTTAGAGCTGAAATAACTATGACCCTGTTTATCACAAAGTGGACACTTGATACTCACACCAATTCCGAACCCCGTAATTAACAACCTGCCTTCCGGACGCCACCACGCAATGTTCTCATTCATTGATAAAATGGCTTGATTACATGAGTAGCGTACCATGTCCACTTGTTGCTTCGAAAGTGAATAAGCTCGCAAGTTCACTTCTTTATCCCGAATTTGGACGTACAATAGGCTGATTAGGAATTTTGATAATCAAGTACTTACCTAAGTGTTATCACATCACATATCACACTAATATTATAAATGCGAGAGTTTGGATGGATGATGTTGGTTCCAACTCGACAACCACTGAACTTTGGCTGAAATTTAAGATATAGATAAGTTTAATTAAAATCCGTTCAGTAGTTTTTGCGTGTAGGAGTAACAAACATTCAGACATACATCCTCACAAACTTTCGCATTTACTAATATTAGTACGATTATAATTACATACTGTATTGCTTTTGAGCTAGAAACTAATTAATATTTGGTAATTTATTTGCATCGCGAAATCTTCGTATTACGGTATACGTATATATCCCTCTAATTTCGAAATGAATTCGAATGTTAAATACAATATTCTAATGATTAATAAATAACCAAATATCAAGCTGCGATTGCGAGCTTGAAAGGTATTTTCTATCATAGTTTCGATAGGGACATGACCGAATCTATATCTATTCTATACCGATATAATCTCAGGAACTACCTTGTATTTAAAAATATTTCTTGAGGAAGGTGTCTAGCTTTAGGCTACTTTTCATCATGGGGCAACACCGCAAGGCGCTGCTAGTAATTTATATACGGCTTCTCTCATTTTCGGCTATGATATGGTATGGTGGCGCTGCACGATGCAGATGAAAGATAAAACTGCCTTTGAAAGATAAAACTTAAAATAATCCTAATTTTTAAGATAAAATGAGCTGTTTCAAAGCTTAAAGTAAAATCAATGCACATATGATGAAACACACAAAAAATTAAATGTTTTTTTTTACAGGTAAACTAAAATTGCTGAATTCTTCTCCTTTGTTGTCGATTGACTAATTCCAATTATATTTCGAATGGTGTTTTTTTTAGTAACTGGCCACTTTAATTGACCCGGCCGAGAACTGCATGAGGTCTTGTTGAATTTTTGTGTTTTCTTTGTCGTTTTACCTTTACCACTTTTTTGTCTTTTTACCTTTATAATTATGATGATAGAAACATAAACACATAAAAAATTAAAGGTTTTTTTTTTGCAGGTAAACTAAAATTGCTGGAATCTTCTCCTTAGTTGTCGATTGACTAATTCCAATTATATTTCGAATGGTGTTTTTTAGGGTTCCGTACCTTAAAAGGTAAAAAAAGGAACCCTTATAAGATCACTTTCTTGTCCGTCTGTCCGTCTGTCCGTCTGTCTGTCTGTCCGTCTGTCCGTCTGTCCGTGTGTCACCATCGATTATCTCAGGAACGGGTAGAGCTAGCAAGTTGAAATTTATACCATATACTAAGGTCTATAGTCCCTATTGTGAGTATAAAAATCAAGGTCCTGAGTCAACACTATAAAAAGATATAGGCAAATTTAGGTTTTCGTGTAAACTTGTGAGTACCAAAACTTACCTTAATTATCAACTTTTTTTATTTTTCGGAATTTTTCCTTTGTGCTGTAAGGCCTTGCTTGTAACCAAAATTGACAATTCTAGGTCAACCGGAAGTTTTGGGTCGAAAACCTAAATGGTAGTTCCCGTTGACCTAGAATAACGAAATTTGGCAAAAAGCAAGGTCTTATAGAACAAATAAAGGAAAAATTCCAAAAAGTTGAAAACTAAAGGGTGTTCCCATACAGACATAGTTGACGCCAATTAAAATTGTCCTCCGAGTTGTATGGGCGCTCATACAATTAAGCGGACTAGCTTAATTGGCACCATGGCTAGGTACGGAACCTTCGGCGTACGAGTTCGACTCGCACTTGACCGGTTTTTATTTAGTAACTGGCCACTTTAATTGACCCGGCTTTTTTTTGTCTTTTTACCTTTCTAAAGGCAATCGCCGATATATATGATGGGGTGATGTATAAACCAACTTCATCCGAGTGTAAACACTCTGTATAAACACTCCATCACTGTGTTGACGCAATTAAAATAACTTATGTGCACCTACCTACTATAGTTGCTAATATAGACCTAAGTCTTATAACTAACATTTATGGATCTGTGTTGTCTGAAAAATAAACGAGTTATTATTATATTTTTACTAGCTGCTTCCCGCGGCTTCGCTCGCGTGGTACCCGTGGTATAAAAAGTAGCCTATGTTACTCTCCAGCCCTCCAACTATCTCCACACAAAAAATCACGTCAATCCGTCGCTCTGTTTTGATGTGAAAGCAGGACAAATAAACAAACAAATAAACACACTTTCACATATATAATATGGGTGCGGATTTACAGTAAGTAAAACTATACATCGCGGTACATTATTAATAAGCGTTGCATTATCAATAAATGTACCGCATCCAAATTAACAGTTATTTGTTGGCCAAGTAGGTACTCTCCGTGATTGAGTCCGTTCAATCAAGGACTGAAGCCGTAGCTCCTTCGTTTATCAATATGTTTGTAGTCTACGAAAGGACTGCGAATTGCAATGTAACTTAGGTTAGATTTTATTCTATAAAAGGACAAGTTTAGGTACCTACTTATGTAACAATTTAAGGGCTAGTAATTTCAAAGCGACGACCGTTCGAACTTTACCGAAGGCGTGGCTCCATTTGCTAGATGAACGATGCTACTGGTGATAGTGACATCAAATTACCGTAACAGCAAATTGATTACCCGCCCTTTTAAAGAGTTCAAATTCACAAGCAATTTATTTACGAAAAAAACACATACACGTGAGGTTGAAATATTAGTTACGGTCTTCTAGGATTTTTAAATATTCTATTTTTATGAATATTCGTGAAAACTTACATAGTTTCCTTTTCAATGAAAACATTTTAGTGTAGAAGCGTTTGTGCGAAATAGTGCGAATGCAGGAAACCAGCATGAAGTAACCATATCGATGGTTAACAGCCAAAAGGTCTTTGTGCAAAATGTCGCTTATGCCCTTTTGGCTGTTAACCATTGATATTATGTACTTAAATAATAATTGAAAATCCGTTTCCTAGTAGTAGTACCATCTAGTAGGTAGGTACTAGTATTATATTATCTGTGGTAGGTACCTACTTACAAGATTTTTTTTTAGTAGGTACGAGATGGGAACTACTCGATCAAGGAATGTACAGTCACACAGACAGATTTATACTCACTCAATCTCCAGAACTCTCTTGGAGATGGGTCCCTTAGGAGTGCTGAAGGTAGCCATGAAGATACCAGCGTACATCAGCGAGAAGAACGGGAATCTACAGTTCTACAGTTAACGTTATGTTTATATTCGCTTATTTCATTTTGCTAATAATATAGATAATAGATTGACCAATCTCCGTTTTGCCGACGACATCGTGTTATTCTCCTCTTCTGCAGCAGAGCTAGGTGAAATGATCAACCAACTTAACAGCGCCAGCCTTGAAGTCGGACTGAAGATGAATATGTCGAAGACCAAACTCATGACTAACAGCACGCAACACAGCGTGAATGTGGGGGGCGTGGGGGTTGAGTACGTCCAAGAGTATCTTTATCTTGGCCAAATAGTTTCTCTTCAGCAAGCAAGGCAAGTAAAAGAGGTTGCCCGGCGTACAGAAAATGCTTGGAGAAGCTTTTGGTCAATGAAAGACCTAATGAAGGGAAAATTACCACTATCCCTCAAAAAGAGACTCATGGACGTGCGCATCCTCCCCGTCCTTACATATGGTGCTCAGACTTGGTCTTTGACTAATCATCAGAAGTTCGCACTCGGGGTTTGTCAGCGAGGCATGGAGCGCAGTATCTTGGGAGTAAAACTGTCAGACCGCGTGCGGAACAGTACTCTCCGCTCCAAAACAAAAATCGTTGATGTTGGTCATAAAGCCGCTAGCCTCAAATGGAACTGGGCTGGACACGTCTGCCGCATGTCAAGCGACTTGTGGGCAAGAAGAGCCACAGAGTGGATCCCACCCAACGCAAGACGGAGGCGTGGAAGGCCCAGAAGGAGATGGCGTGACGAGTTGGATGCCCATTTAAGATCTTGGCCTGTAACGGCGTTAAATCGCGAAGAGTGGAAGGAGGGAAGGGAGGCCTTTGCCCTGCAGTGGGACGGGAATGGCTGAAAAATGAAAATTTCATTTTGCTAGGTATACGCTATTTTTGTAATGCGTATCTAGGATTTCTCTTCCCAGTCCAAAAGATTCGTGCAATCGTGCCCATAAAATCGTTTTGGTTACCTGTTGATCAAACATGTGCTTGATTGATTCGTTTAGTTTCAAATTAACCCATTCATTGTATAGTAAACACCGGTTAACTTTTATAATGGTTCCTCGTAAAGTTGGGCAGTAACTAGGCTATCCTATGAGGGTTGGTAATGGATTTACACACTCCAACATCGTCTAGGGATATTGCATACTTTTATAAATTATATAAAGTGTTTTTATGAAATGTTGATGTGCTTAAACTATTTATTGCATAGAAATAAACACAGAAATAGTCATATCTATAGTCGTATTGCTAATTATACGGACTAAAAACATATCAAAATTGAAGGAAAAATTTCAATTTTAGTCCGTATAATGAGCAATTCGACAATATGTTTTCGGTGTTTATATAATATGGCTGTGCTACACTACAAAGTCTAGGGAACAAGGGTATTTTAGTGTATATTTTTAATTCAACTTTTTTTTTGTCCTAGAACTAAAAGTTTATAAAAAAAAGAATTAAAAGCTTAAACATCAATAGAAGCCTAATTTATTCATGATTTTAATTATGTTAGGGCTGATTTTTCAATACCTAGATAACTTTTATCTGAGGAAATAAATACCGTGATATGGTGCTCGCTGAACACATTCATCACCTGCCTTGCGGTGTGTGTGTGCGCTGCGCGTGCTTTATGCTACATGGACACGAAATTTTAGTGGCCAGTACTTTTTTTTGTTGAGTAGGTAGATAGTGTATTTAATGAACTGGCGGCTACTTTTGATATTGCATAATATGAACACAATAATGTTTCATTTAGTAAAAAGTATGGTTATTGTAGTACCTAGTGGCGATCAACATTGCATTTTATATTATGAATCATATTTACAACACAAATCATATATTTTGACAGTTTCCTAGATACCTACGGTAATAGAACTAAGTTATACCCTCATCTGTTATTTGATGATTGCAACGGTTATAATGAGCAGTATCTACTGCAGCTCTCTGCATTTCCACTTGGGATAGAATTCTCTGAGCTAAGCTTCATCTATTGGTACCATAGGTCGAGCTAAAACATAATTATTAATTGCTCACTAGAATTAAATGAGTTGATAATAATTATTTTCATACATTTATAGGTATATTGGAGTTATATGGAATAGGGAGAGTGTGTCACTTATCCTAATTGAATGGTTACACAATAATGGTTTTTACTTTTTGCGATAGCGGGTGCGTCGTGCGTGTCGTGTTTGCTGAGGTATGGATGCAATATGATGCAAAAGAGAGCCACCAGCATGCAAGGGAGGGAGAAACTCTAAGGCGCGGGACACACAGAAAAGACGTAAGACACAGACGGGGCGCGGACATTTGTCTCTTCCGCGTCCCTTTCATGCAAAATGAGACGGAAGAGACGGGACGCGGACGCAACACTTCGCTGGCGCCCTGTCCGCGACGCGTCCTCATCTTACGTCTCTTCTGTCTGGCCCGCGCCTTATATTCGGAGACTGTCGATGTGCTGTGCAGTGCTGTTGTTGGCTGGCTATTTTTTCCTTGCAATTCGAGGAGGATCACATCCCTAAAATAGAAATGTCTATCATTACTACTATTCAATACAAACTGAGTAAATGGAATTCCAAATCAATGAAAAATGCGATTTTACGTACTGATTTTCTATATCGGGTGCTTCTATTTAAGATCCAACCTCTTGTGATGAACCATGTAGATCTTGTGCCTTGTGGTGGATCAAAAAAAAATGGATGAAGTCCACATTATCAAACAACAGTGTTTTCTATAAAATGTTAACCTAATTTCATACCACATTTGCAAAAGGGATCCCCTCGCACATCAGAAACGACTTTGCCAAATCCTGTTCCCATTATGGCTAGAACTCATAGTTCCAGCTCAGATAAATCGGATAAAGCTGGTTCTTCGCCAGTAGTGGTGGGTTACCTATTGAGGTCGACAACTGACATCTTTAACTTAGGTGCAAGCCAGACAGAAGAGACGTAAAGGACGTGTCACCGTCTTACGTCTCCAGCGAACAGTGTTGCGCCCGCGCCCCGTCTCCTGTATGTTTTGCGTCGCGACGCTTCTGTACATTTTGTATGAAAGGGACGCGGAAAAGACAAATGTCCGCGCCCCGTCTGCGTCTTACGTCTTTTCTGTGTGTCCAGCGCCTTAAATTTGAAATTATTGAATTAGGTATTGAAAAAATAGAACCGATTATAAATGATAAAACATAGTAAAAAAGAAATATTTAACTAACATTTACAGTTGTCATTGAGTTGGTAAGAATCTGTATTTAACTCACAGTTGCCCATTTTCTTTGATGTTTTCTGTGCACCAGAACCATCCACATTCAGCAACTGAGTAAGTTGGTGCCGCAGACGTTGTGATTGTTTTCTTCCCCGAGCACTGTTTTGGTAACCTCCCGCGAGACTGTTCTTCTCCAGAAATTATATTAAGGTTTCCCATTGTAATGATGATACGCGTCTCGTACGCCTTTCCATTTTCTACAATATAAAATCTTGATGTAAGTGGAGGTCGGATTATTAGATGAGCACCTCAAATTTGTAAACCCACGCACACGCCACCAATGCAGGGCACATTGGTGGCATGTGCACAACAAGATAAATACTGTCTCATATAAAATAAATATTTATTGGTTGGTGAGAGTTTGTTGTTTTATTTCAGGCCCTAATGTAATGTAGGGCACCAATGTAGGGCACATTGGTGGCATGTACACAACAAGATAAATACTGTCTCATATAAAATAAATATTTATTAGTTGGTGAGAGTTTGTTTTTTATTTCAGGCCCTAATGTAATGTAGGCACCAATGTAGGGCACATTGGTGGCATGTGCACAACAAGATAAATACTGTCTCATATAAAATAAATATTTATTGGTTGGTGAGAGTTTGTTTTTTTATTTCAGGCCTTTATGTAATGCCGATAATGTGGCTCCCAGGTGCTGGGCCTGATTCGTCGGATCCTCCGACCAGAGGCCCAGCTATTGTGGCCACGGCAGATAGTGGCATGCCAGCTGTACAAGTGATCAGTCACAATTACAGCCATACGCCAAGAAAGAGGCGGTTAGTTGTGAGTATTTTAGTGATATTTACAAACACTCAAAACTATGCTGGTATTTGGGGATCACAGATTTTCTCTTTTTATCATTTTGATTTTACCCTACGATATTCTTGCTTCTTGACTTGGAAAACCTAGCCTTTTTTGAAAAACTCACTCATTTGGTACAAATAAGCATGTTTGTCTAATCTCTATGTCCAAAAAATACTCTTTTACGGGTGATTTATTGCAATCATTTATTTTCACATTACGGTCACATCAAGAGTATTTGCTTGCACCTGCTTTTTTAAAGACGTTGACTTGTGTTATGTTAGTTTAAATAAAATAAAATACCTACATGTTTAATAAGTACCTTTTTTTAACTGTTATAGTTATACCCTTGTTATAGTTCGTCTTACAATATTCATCTGTGTTTTTCCAAATAAATGGTTATCTTATAAATAGTTTTTTGTCATATCCTAGTAAAATGACAAAGGACGTATAAGATAAAAAATACCCTTTTATTTTACCTTTCTGTTTATCTATATACCTATTTCACAACTTTTTCTTTCGTTGGCAAAACATACCCTTTTGCGTCCGAGCTACTCGTATTTCAGGTCACATCCCAACATATTGCTTGTTTTCAAATGGGAAAGACATTTTTAACTGTCAATGTAAGAACGAGAACGCACGTACATTTACAAACAATATTCTCGAGGGGGCATATAAATAAATAACGATGTATTCCCGTTGTCCCCGGTGGTCGTGTCCCCGGCCCGGGGACAACGAGACGTCATTTTGAATCATTCCCGTTGTCCCCGTTCAAGTTTTTTATTTTAAAATAAAAGTTTTGATGCGGTAGTATAACGCTAGTCTATCAAAAGCCTATGTCGGAAAGTGGTTCCTTTTTTATATCGCGTGGCCATCAACCAAACATCAAAATATAAACTCTTAGGAGTTTATATTTTGAAAGTAGAAACATTTATGAGAACGGTATAGGTACATCTACACTCAGTCGGAACCGAGTAATACAGGGTGAGTTTTTGAAGAGTGCCTCTAGGGCCAAATCTGAAACTATTAGCGATAGCGAAAAACACTCATAAGAGTCTCGAAACCGATTTTGATAGAAAATAAAACTGCATCATTAGATTTGAAAAATAATCATTTTCATGGCCAGGAATCGAACCTGTTAAAAAAAACCTTTCTTTCTATATTATTATACCATCCGATAGTGTAGATGATAAGAATCAATTTTCTTTGAATAAACTGCATATGCCAAACTAATGGCAAGTGTTGATATTTAATAAACTGATTAAAACTTTCAGTATTTCGTACATTGCCCATAACTTTTTTTATTGGTTTGCCGTATGTAGTATCTTCTCAGAAATTGATCCTTATCATCTATCTACCTATTACACTATCGGATGGTATAATAATACGAAATTATTATTTTGAACCAAATAGGTTTAATTCCTGGCCAGGAAAATTATATTATAAAAATCTAATGATGCAGTTTTACATTTTATCAAAATCGGTTACGAGATTCCTTTCAGTGTTTTTCGCTATCGCTAATAGTTTCAAAATCGGCCCTAGAGGCACTCTTGAAAAACTCACCCTGTGACTATAACTCGATTCTGACTGAGTGTAGATGTATACTGCTTTCACAAATATTGTTTGTTAACTCCTAAGAGTTTATATTTTGAACGTTGGTTGGTGGCCGCGCGATATAAAAACAGGCACCAACCTCCCTGTACGGTCCGCACACACTGGCAATAGGTTTATATTTCAAAAGACCAGAAAATCACCGCTAATAAATTTTAACTGATATATTAACGATCTTATGATACTAGTGATAATGATAAATGAGACGCGCTTCGATTGATTGCTAAACGCGAACTGATTGCTCAATGATTTTTAAGCTAATTATTTTAATGGCGTAAAATGCTGCAATGACAAAATTAATTAGGACAATGTATGATGCTCGTACACTCCCATACAAAATCGGCATGGCCATTTATCAAATTCGTGGACAAAGACTTTCTAGGGACTGGCTAACTAGAGCACTGAGTAAGCAGCAAACTATACTAATATCAATATTGAATAACAATCTAACCGATAGGTTAGGTATTTAAAATACTTTCATAGTAATATTCATTGAAGTTAGGTATAAAAACTTACTTATAAAAACTTTTTAATAGAAAAACTTTTAACGTCGACACAAAAAAAAAAAAAAAGTTGGCGACATTTCAAAACGAACATTTAATCTTTAATCATTTGAATCAATGGTGCTCACAGGTACAGCCGTCTATAGGTACAATAACACTTGTCCATAATTTTGCATCATATACGAGTACATTTACTGATTTTAAGTAGAAATCAAATGTAGGTACTTACATGAGCTTTCACACTTCCTTTTCACTACGTCATTAAAATACGTTACATCACAAAATTAAAATACGTCATCTCTTGATTCTGCTAACACCGGGGACACCGGGAATAATTTTTAATCTTTTTATTTCATTATTTCACCGGGGACAGAGACCGGGGACAACGGGAACTATTTTTAATAAAAATAATGTATTCCCGTTGTCCCCGTTCACCGGGGACAAGCTCACCGGGGACAACGGGAATACATCAAAATAACGACCTTGTTAAAGTAGAGTCGCAAAGAGTTTTGAAGACATCGTAATAGGAACCTATTATGTTGTGCATGCTTTCGGTTATTACATTACTAATATTTATTTATATAAAATTATACTTAAATCACTTTTTTTATCTTGCTAACACAAAAAAATAATAGGTAGGTACTAACTTATCTACCAAACCACAAAAAAATAAATCTTTTTAATGTACCTATTTCTTTTATATTTTAAACTTTTAAGTATTTATTTAGTTATTAATAAGGAATATTCTTTAAAAATCTATGATATCCACGTAATCTTTGTACGCTTGTAATGTTTTTTGTTATGATTGCTCTCAAGCTTTTTATTTTTCTTCGGAGCGGTATTCTTAGAATGTTTGCAACGATTCTTTCTATGCTATGTTGTCCATTTTTGTCCCTTTTTTATTATTTCTGAAATCGTTTTTCACAAACTTCATGTTATTTAAAAGTTGATTCTGCCTTCGATTCCAAGCATCTATTTGGTTTTTGGTTTACGGAATTACTAGAGAAGTATTCTCAAAAACTGACCATATGCTAGGAGAAAACAAAGAATCAGTTATTTTTGATGATGTTTTCCTTTTGCTTGTGGTGTGCTAAATTAAATAATGTTGTTTTTGTTTCTAAATTTTTAACTCAATCAGACTTTATTCTAACTAAGAAGTTCCGTTTCTCAACCCCTAACTTCTTAAAATCCGGGTTTTGTAACAATTTAACAACGTATGGACATTAAAATAGGGATTTTATTTATAACATAATAAATAAATCATCCAAAAAAGTTAATTTTTAAGTTTGGACTGGCTTTTTTTTCTTAATCTTTATTTATCAAAATGGGTTTGTAAATAAATACCCCGAGACTATACTTACTGTGGCCTCAAGAGAATGTCCTGGGCGGACTTAATTAATGGCTTTTACGGTTTATATTTGATGCTAATTAATTGTTATGAAGGGTTCACTGCTAACCGAATTTGGTAAATTAACTTTTAAGATATAATGTTTGTAGATTAATGAAATTCAAAGCTCGTACACATACCAAAGTATGTGTATAATAAAATGTGGTGGTAAAAGTTCATTACACTTGAATAAATTAATACAATGTAGTAGTTTAATTGAATAGCAAGTCAAGGTGCGGTATAAATGGTGATCGTAACATTCGTAACAGTACGTACCTAGGACATGACAGAGAAAATAAAGCTTCGCCCTTGTACCTTTATTGGGCGCTCTGCTATTCCACGCTTAATTTAACACAGTGGGTGGCAATAATAGACATATATTTTTCCCTATGTGGCCAACATATTTTGATGATTGACCAAAATAACATTGTTTCTGGTTTGGTATTGGTGGCTAATGTTTACTTACTAATAACATGGGTTGCCTAGAGATACTATTTACGTAGGTGCTTTCCACGCACATGTACACTCACGTGATTCTATTCGAGATGTTGAACTAGGGATAAACAAATATTTCGTTAATTAGGTTTACTCGCAAGCGCGGTTGATAGATATGTGGGTGAGTAAATTGACAAAACATTGTAATTGCAATTTTAATGTGCTTTTTCTTTTTTTTCATACATGTCTTGTGTCTGCCGTCCGTTCGATCTTTTAGAATATTTTGCTACTTTATCAATATGTACTATTCTCGTTACACGTAGCACCATATCTATCACAAAGGCTGGGGAGCCGTATGAAATCAGTTGAAATGAAGGGCTTGAATAGTGAAGAGGTTTGGTATTTCAGCATTTTTATATTTTTAGGAGTTGATGTGGACTTTAGCCGGTCGGGATCGACACAGAGAGAAGGTGGATGCTGGCGGTGAGTTGCAGATCATGCTGCACCCCGAGCCAGAGAGAATCAGCTCGGGGGATGTGTGTCTTCTTGCGGAAAGCCCGTTTCGAATACTAAGGGTAAGTCAAATAATTATTTTCTAACCCTATTATCCTATCTTATCCTTCCTAGTTCCTAGGTTCCTACTAATATAATAAATGTAAAAGTTTGTGAGGATGAATGTTTGTTGATCATGCGGGTCGCACATTTGTTGACACCACTCATCAATACACTTATTTTTCATGAGTTGTCAAAACGAAGCGAGCTCCAAACAAAGAGTAGGAAGCGAGATTCAAACCAAGCGAGCGGAGCGAGCTTACTCATAGCCGAAACTTTTTAAGAAAAATGCAACATGTGACATTTGATTTCTTGCAAAGTTCAAAGAAATAGCTCACTGCTTATCGGTTCCTATTCTGTGGTCAGACATAACTCACTTCGCTCGCAATATACCAACTCACTCATAAGGTTAAAATTCGAGCGAAGCAAGCTATTGAAGTTTAGCTTCAAATGCAAATATTTTATTCGTCATTTGTCCGATTATCATGTTAGGCCCTTGCAATTCTAGATTAAGATTGTTGAATTTCATAGTAATATCAGCCAAAAAAGCCGTCCGTGCCCACATATTTAGATAACTTAATATGCAAAAATATATTTTGATGTCTAGGTACTAAAATTGTTTGCTTTGTCGCGGGCCGCAGTTTGACGACCACTGCCTTTGAGAATGTTTTTTCTTGACATCCACCTAGCAGCCACCTGAGCTTTGGGAAGCTTTTAAGTCAATTATGAATTACAGGGTAAAGCTATAGGCCTCTATTAATAAACTCCGCTCAATTTCTGTCAAAGTTGCACCACGGATTTACCTAACTATTGCCATCCTTTTTTGTTAGACAGTGACAAATAAGGATGGCAATAGTCGTAGCAATCCGTCGACACAAGTTGAGCGGAGTTTATTAATAGAGGCCCTTGAAACTAAAACTAAACTAAATAATATAATGCTCCAGTAAATCTATCATATTCATTATGAGAACAGCAGTTGATATAGTCAGAAACAGAAACGTATGAATCAAAGTTTGTTGAATAGGCGTAATGATGTACCGCCTCTTTTAATTTTTGTAACGCTATTTCATCACTTAATGGGCACTCTAACATTTGTGATAAAGATAAGTTATCTACCGCGTATGAGTTTTCTCTATGAGTACTTAATCTGGGACGTAGATTACGCATTAATATGCATTAGCTTTTGTCGGCGATCACCTTCCTTATTGTATTAATCTAGAGGCCTGTTAAAATCCTAACGATAAATACTCAATATTTATGTACCCTTAAAATATTAAAGCATATTAATTTTATTCAACCTATCTCGTCCCACTGCTGGGCAAAGGTCTCCCCCAACTCCCTCCATCTATCTCTATCTCTCGCCGTCTCCCACCAGTCACTCTCAAAGGCATCGATATCGTCGCGCCAACGTTTCCGCGGTCGACCTCGACGCCGCCTTTCTTCTGGCATCCATGGTGTAATAATGTGGGCCCATTTTACAGGGTCCATCCGGCACACATGACCCGCCCAGTCCAATTTAAGTTTGGCAGTCTTGGTACCCACATCTGCAATGCCTGTTAATGAACGCAGCATGGTATTTCGCACTCGGTCAACGCGCTTAACCCCAAGAATGCTACGTTCCATGGCTTTTTGACAAATCTTGAGTTTGGACTTCTGTGCTTCTGTCAGTGACCATGTTTGAGCACCGTAAGTTAGGACGGGCAGAATACACATGTCGATGAGTTGGCGTTTAAGTGTTATATATAGGTAAGTCACCTTTCATGTACTCTTTCATGGACTAGTAGCTCTTCCAGGCATTCTCTATTCTGCGACCGATTTCTCGATCTTGCCTGTTATCGAAGCTCTGTAGCTAAAGCCCATTACATTATCCAATTTCCCGAATGCTAGTGCTAGTTCATCGCTGTCTGGCTATTTGGTCTAAGAAATGCGTATTATGCATCCTACTTTTACAGTGCTTTTCAGTCAGCACAGTAATAAAGTAGGATGCACAATACGCAATTCTTAGGCCAATGAGCGAGACAGAGCGCTAACAAACTTATGCTGCTAATCCAGTCTATAATATCAGTTAGACGTAAGACCAGCTGACCCGGCATTATTTAAAGGACAATGAGCATTTTTTGGGCCAGAATAGTATAGACTAGATGTGCCTCGAGTTTTAAGCTACCGCGTAGAAATGTTTTGTCATAAAAGGGTCAGCTCACACTTTATTAAAATAAAAAATCACGTGTGATAAAAAATTGTAGTCAACGAAGGCGAAACCGCGGAAATTCGCTATTTTATAATATCAATTAGACGTAAGACCAGCTGACCCGGCATTATTTAAAGGACAATGAGCATTTTTTGGACCAGAATAGTATAGACTAGATGTGCCTCGAGTTTTAAGCTACCGCGTAGAAATGTTTTGTCATAAAAGCAGTGCTGCCAGTCGGGTCTTGTCAGAAATTACCTAAAATATAAAAAATGTAACCTTATTGTATAAAAAGTAACCTTTCATATTTTTTTTACTGGAAAGGTATTAAAAGTTGATAGAATAAAATATTAGTAAATATGAATTTCAATTTCTTTGATCGTCCCTTCTCACTCACACAAAAACAAAGAAAGATTATCAAAATTCTTGTGAAAAAATGAGACAGAGCCTATGTAAGAAATTAAAAGTTAATTCTACAAATTCCGAAAAATTACCTTAGCTAAAAGTAACCTTTTCATTAGTGTAACCTAAAAGTAACCAATGCAGTTTAAAAATCACCTAAAAGGTTACAAAAGTAACCTTCTGGCAACACTGCATAAAAGGGTCAGCTCACACTTTATTAAAATAAAATAACGTTGCAATTGTAATCAGAAAAAAAATTGCGACACTGTTTTGGCATCAAGTCGTATCCATAATACCAATCGAACTACTACAGGCTGACTGAGCTGTAAGGCGAGTCAAAGTATCATGTTACTTTACTTGATTAGTCTCTGATGTCATTACCGGGTAATTACAAAAATATGTTATTCGCTAAAAACCCACGCAAAAGACAGAAATAATACATGTTTCACCATAATGGTGCAAACGCACACTGGGCCAGCCTAGGCGAGCGCGAGCGAGAAGGCGAATCGATGCAAAGCGAGAGCGATAGAGAGGCAATGCGAGCCTGGGCCAGCGTGTGTTTGCACCTTAATAGATTTGCATATCCACTATTCCACTGGTTGAACATCAAGTTCACTGAGCTTATAGCTAGCTAGTTTCTCTTTCTCCGAGTGAAGTGCCAAGTAAACTAGTTGTCAGTTAAATGAAAAGAGAAAAGAGAAGTACTCTTTTTAAAAAAAGTTGGTGACCATTGATCATCAACTTTTTATATCATCAATCATCAAGTTTTATAATTTTCCGGTCATTGTGGGTACGTTTTTTAATAGCACAGGCTTATGGATATAATCCGTAGCTATGAGTGGTAGAGTCGATGTTGTCCTATTCGAAATTTCGGTAACTTCAAAGTCATTACACCCCCGTTGACAGGAACCCTAGGTGCAACCTTATGTGTAGACATTGTAGGTACAGTCAGAGGCGTAGGCATTGACATTGACATCGGTCGTTATTTCATAAAATTCATTACATTGAAGTGCGATTGTATCGAACTTCTACATAATAACATTTATGAAAACGCCAACGTAACATGTTACCCAACCCCAGCTAGTACGCTAGCTGGGATGTCCGACACCGTGTTGATTGTGGGAAACAACGAGATTGACAACGAGATACGTTGACGAAACATCGTTGTCGTTGGCGCATCGTTGATGAAAAATACCAAAACCGCCCATCTACTTGCACACGGCTTTTACCATCGTTGTGTAGAAGTATCAAGTAACGTTGTACGTACAGGAAAGTAACTAATCAATCTTTACTTTGTTGATAACATAAATAAGACCTTGCTCAGCTCTTGTCGGTGCAAGGATGCAATTCTCTCCATCTAGGTATCTCTTTCCAATGCGATTTATTTTTTTCTTTACACGACATGACGCCGACCTTCTTCTTAATCTGACTCATGTAATTAATTCTTGGTTTTCTCTTTCCTCGTCTTCCTTCTAATTTTCATTCTATGATGTTCCTTATGAAACTGTTATGTCGTATAAGATGTCCAATCATTTCCCTCTTCTGTTTTGTATGGTGTTCATGAAAAGCCTTTTCTCCTCCACTCTTTTCAGTACTTCCTCGTTGGTAACTTTCTCCGTCCAGCAAATCTTTTCCGTCCTCCTCCAGCACCACATTTCAATCGCTTCCAACATCTCTCCGGTGTGTCATAATCGCATCTATAGAGGGCTATGCTCCAAACTAATGTTTTTATAATTTTTTTCTTAACTAATTTTGATAATATATTTTCGATGTACTTAAATATATATTTTTTGTTGTGACGCCTGTTTTGCCATGGCTATTCTAGCTTTGATATCAGGCGTGCATCTGGAGTCAGTTGTTATGATGGTAATTAAATTTTTTAGGTCTTCCTGGGCTTCCGCAACTGCCGCTATGCGCATAATTATCATCTGCGAATCTGATGAGCTTTATTGTCTCCCCATTAAACTGTACCCCAATGTTTGATTAATTTTCTTATGATTCGGCTTTGATTTTATATTCGTATTTAGCCGCCTGTGCCAACCTTCGAGTGCATTGTTTGTGCGAAAATTATAATCGCTAGGACAGTTTATATTTCAAAGTAATTTAAAAAAGCCACCAATTCTTTGCTTTCACTGGCTTTTTTAACAACGCTAGTCCAACATTCCGTAATGTTAAATATTTTTTTTACTCATTATCTTATGCTGCGAATACACGCTGGGCCAGCCTAGGCCAGCTTCGCATTGCCTGTCTATCGCTCTCGCCTTGAATCGATTCGCCTTCTCGCTCACACTCGCATAAGCTGGCCTAGGCTGGCCCAACGCCTTTAGTTAGCCGCTAGCTACCTAGGTAGGTAGCTAGCTAAACTAAGATAATGAGAGTTCATAGATTGCAGGACAAGTAAATGAAGGTTAATTTACTTGTCCTGCAATCTGCGAAACAATTTTTGAAATGATAAACACGGGAAACTTGTAATGAAAAATACGGAAAAATTATTTCTGATTTTGTGTTCTTTAGTTAATAATTCTTAAAATAACTTGCAGCCCCTTATTACTAACTATCATAGTGAAGGCATGCTTTTGCGCAGTTATTAGATATTGTTTCTTATGTGGCAGAATTACTCCAATATTTGGATGGACTTCTCAATATCTTATTACTCCAAGCTTTCCCGCATAAAAAAGCTAGCTCTAAGACCTGGGGGTCTAAAGTGGCCACTTTTGATGAAAAATTAGATGTTTCATAGATGCTTCATCTATGAAACATCTGAATTTTCATCAAATGCTTCATAAATGCTTCATATATGCTTCATATATGAAGCATCGATGCTTCATCGATGCTTCATAGATGCTTCATATATGAAGCATCTATGAAACATCTATGAAGCATCTCACAAAACATCTTTTTTGACAGATCTATGTGCGAGGTTTTTTCTTTTTTTCTTCTACTTTATTTTGGCTTCGCACGGCTTGTGCATTCAGCCAGTGTCAAGTAATTAATATTCTTCAAGTTTATAGATAAATAAGATATACAAATACCTACAAAATATACATAAATATAATATTCCACCCCTCCCCTTGGCCTCAGTAAAGATGGTGGGGCTTTACTGAAACATCAACACGGACTTTTTGCTAGAAGTCAAAAAGCTGTTTCACTTGCCCACACTTATGCACATTCACGAACACATAACGGTTAATAATCCACCATCATTACACATTAACATTCGAAGAAACACAAGTTTTGGAAAATAAAACAAAACGAAATCATGACTTCTCAAATTCCCGCCAAAAAGCCATGTGCGAGGTTAAATTTACTTTTAGAAAGTAAATATAGGTTGAATGGAAAACGGATGGCTGAATGCAAAACCCGTGCGAAGCCAAAATAAAGAAGAAAAAAAGAAAAAACCTCGCACATAGATCTGTCAAAAAAGATGTTTTGTGAGATGCTTCATAGATGTTTCATAGATGTTTCATAGATGCTTCATAGATGTTTCATAGATGAAGCATCTATGAAGCATTGATAAAGCATCGATGCTTCATATATGAAGCATATATGAAGCATTTATGAAGCATTTGATGTTTCATCAGATGTTTCATAGATGAAGCATCTATGAAACATCTGATTTTTCATCAAAAGTGGCCACTTTAGACCCCCTGATCTCTGTAGCGTTATATATGACACACTTTTGGCGCTAATAATGCAATAAATAAAACCAAAGCATGATTGATACATAGATTGCAAAGCTGTTAAATACAGGTAATGGGTATACCGTGTACGGATTAAAGTAGATAAGCTGAAAGTTTTATATCATAAAACCCTATATCATGTCGATACGATCACTATCATAGGACGTGGACTGACGCAAACTGATTTATTGTCAGAAATGTGGTTGTTTCGTCGAGCTAACACTGAGCCTATCTTGCGTGGGTCTCCGTCACTTCTTTATGCTGTAAGTTTTTCATATTTTACACACAAAACGTTTTCGAAGTTGTTTAATCAATTTACAAAAGCGGCTGAATGGATTGGGATACAATTTTGTAAAAAAAGATAGCATCCACAATAGACCATAAGTGATTTACGGTTAAAGCAAGTTTATACTTGATACTGGTAAATTCGCTTGTACTATCTTTCTTTTTTTATAATATCTAACTGCTGGGTAAAGGTATTCCCATATCTCTATAACATCTCTGTTCTTCGAGATTCAGTTCAAGAAATCTATACCTACTTATGTTTTTGCAAGCAACGATATTTTCCAAGATTAAAATCTGTCCATTGTTACAGTAGTGACTGAAACTCATTTATGCAAACTTTCAGAAGTAGATATAAGTTTCAGAATTAGAATTGTGATGTGAGAGAACTTTTCGGAAAACAGAGGTCAGCTGTTATTGCCACTAGCTGTCACCTATTTTATTTATTTGTAAACACGTTGTTCATTTATCAAGACCGTCTACACCACAAGCGCTTCGCTAGAGGGACAAAGAGGTATGTATTCTGTTTGAAAATAGCAAGAAACCTCTCTCTCTCTATCTGTCTTTTGTTTAATTCAGTTTGTGAGTGTAAACGAATGACGATATTTGTAATGAAATGTAATATTGCTTGTGAACAACATGATGATTTATTTTCATGTCCAAGCTACCTACTGTGCTTGCTCATTTCGACATACTAAGTTAAGTCTATCTTCTAACTGCGGAAGAGTTGTTTGAACGCGCTAATATAAGAAACTACCAGTCCAATTTGAAAAGAAAACCGAAAGTTCTTCATACAACACTGCGCCTGCAGATAAAATAATACTGCTTGAAAGTAAAGAGATAAAATTGTGTTAGTTAATAGGTTCATGCTTTTCAATCTCTCACTGCAAATTCTGTAACTTTTGGCGTTCTGAGAGCTGAGATAATGTTAGGTAATGTAGTAAGAGTGAGGTTATGTTGCTGGTTAGGCTATTTGTAACTATAATAATGATTCCTGAAGTGCAAAATACGTTTTTTATGCACTAGCATACTTTTAACATGTTTTATTATAATTCAGTAAATAATGTTTGAAAAGTCATATGAAGGAACGAAGACTTGAACTACCTATTTGTATAAGAAGGGTCTAGACTAGAATAATGTATGTAATAGAAGGTATGGAACGAGACAGGTAGAAGGACCGTGGAAGAATAAAACAAATCAATTTAATTTTTTATTTCATTATTCTTCTATTATGATTAAAATATTATCACGAAAATGTGCTGGCGTAACAATATCTCGGTACCAAGCCCAGCGAAGGTATCATATTCTTAAAGCACATGACGTGAGCACAGCAGCCTACAGTTCGTTTCCCTACAATGCAACTGCAATAATGCATAGCAACAGCTTCCCTTCCTTCGCAGCGGATATTGACTGATGGGGTATGAGATCTGGCTTAGGAAGGGATGCAGACCACAGTAAAAATTATCACAATATATTCTAAATTTCCTTTTAAACAATTTTTACAAAACAAACATAATTTAAGAACGAAAGAACACACGAATCAATTCAAATTAATGACAATTGGATAAACTATAAACCATGAAGGTTGTATAAGTGCTGCGTGAAGTTCCTATTCCTAACAATCTCCTCCTCACAGGCACTCTTATGTCTTTAGTGGAGTCCAAGGTCTGCTCTTAGTTGCTCCAACCTTGGGCCTGGGACGCCTTTTGTTAATATGTCAGCTGCCATTTCTTGTTATACAGGATGTTGATATCACAACGGCGTGATATATACACACACATTTCCTGATGAAGTGTTGCTTGAGGAATGTGTTTTGACTTTCCACTGATTAAAGGGTTTGACGACAGCTTTTCAGCGGCTTGATTGTCACTGTAAATAACAATAGTATCATTATCAATACCTAAATCTTTAAATAACATCTTAAGGTGAATCGCTTCTTTTGCAGCTTCTGTCAGTGCGATATATTCCGCTTCAGCTGTTGAAAGAGCCACACATTTCTGTTTCTTTGCCTCCCAACTTATACATCTAGTGGCATATTTAAAACAGTATCCAGAATAGGAATAAAACTTTCTATCTAACTGGCAACCTGCCCAGTCTGCGTCAGCCATGCCAGAAAAAGCCTTTCCAGTCTTTGTGAAACATATTCCCATCCCATATCCATAGTACCCTCCAGGCATCTCAGTATGCGTGTAGCACATTTAAAATGTTCTGTACTATACGCATTATTGAATTGTGATAAGTAGCTCCACAGCACAGCATAAGATATATCTGGTCGGCTTGCCACTGAAAAATTCATCAATGTGCCTCTAATGCTTTCTGTATGTGTTTCTTTTGACTTATTTTTATCCCTTTTTTATCATGTATTATTTCAAGACCAAGATAGAATTTCAAACTTCCCATGTCAAAAGCATTTTGTAAGCATTTCTTTATTTAAATCAGAGTTTTTTTCATTGGAATATGCTATTATAATGTCATCAACGTATATTCAATTAATGTATTTTCCTCACTCTTTTCGTTCATGTACATATACAGGGATTCGCATTTGACGCCCCAAAATCCACTTCCTTTGTCCCCTTTAGAAACCATTGACATCCAGATTTCTTTAATCCATAAAGATATTTCTTTAGTGAACAAACTTGTTCGCCTTTCACGTTGCGTATGTCTTGTAGCATATTTTTTGCCTTTTCAAATATTTCTATTTTCCTCACTCTTTTCGTTCATGTACATACAGGGATTCGCATTTAACGCCCCAAAATCCACTTCCTTTGTCCCCTTTAGAAAACCATTGACACGCAGATTTCTTTAATCCATAAAGATATTTCTTTAGTGAACAAACTTGTTCGCCTTTTACGTTGCGTATGTCTTGTAGCATATTTTTTGCCTTTTCAAATATTTCTATTTTCCTCAGTCTTTTCGTTCATGTACATACAGGGATTCGCATTTGACGCCCCAAAATCCATTTCCTTTGTCCCCTTTAGAAACCATTGACATCCAGATTTCTTTAATTCATAAAGATATTTCTTTAGTGAACAAACTTGTTCGCCTTTTACGATGCGTATGTCTTGTAGCATATTTTTTGCCTTTTCAAATATTTCTGAATTTTCATTTTTAGATTCCTCCACCATTATTTATCTGACATATTGCTCTAAGAAATGAGGTTTTTTAATTTTTATATTTTCATTCAACTCACCATTTAAATAGGCTGTTACGACGTCCATTTGATGAAGTTTTAGTTCCTTGACAGAATAAGCCAGTAGCGTTCTGATTAAGCTTAACTTAGCTCTGTAGCTAAGTTAAGCTTAATCAGAACGCTACTGGCTGTTGCTCCTGTGAGCATAATATGCTCCTAAAATCTAAGCATAATATGCTCTCTAAATACCAGGTGTCGATTATTATGACACATATTGTGTCATAATAATCGACACCTGGTTTTTGTATAAAACCTTGCGCTACTAACCGAGCTTTTTTATTAATGAGTTATCCAAACCGGTTTTGTCTCCTAAGATTATTTTGTAATTAATTACATTTTGATTCTCCGCCTTTTCTTTGATTTTCCATGTACCATTTTTTACATATGCTTTAATTTCCATTTTTATGGCATCATGCATGCCATTCATGACAATGGGTAAAATAAGAATTTTCACCGTCAGAAAACCAGAGGTCCGTGGATCGTAACCACGCTCTGCTACCAATTGATTGGGTATGAGATCTGGCTTAAGGGATGCAAACCACAGTAAAAATTATGACAATAAATTTTACTTTTCCTTTTGTTTTCCTCTAAATCTGCATTTGATAGCTAAACTCTTGAGGAAGTTTATAGGCTACTTTACATCATCATCATCATTACCATTATACCATCACTACTGGGGCTACGCTGCGAGGGCGCTGCTAGTCAAGTAATAAATGTAGAGAGAGACTTGAGTTTTCTGTACTGAACAGGTCTCTATTTATAGCTTAGAGATTGAAATATTAAGCAGGCTAGGCATATCCTTAATTTCAGTATCGTGTCGGTTATCAGGACACGTACCTGATTAAGTATGCGAAGTGGCCTCTAAGATTTATGAAGTAGCCTTATTCCCGTTATAAAAGGAGAGAATAACAATTCTGTCTCGGAATAGATTCATTTTATTCTTAGTGTGTGTATCCTTAATAAGATTATTTCTAAAATATTGTGGTCACCACGAGAAAAAAAAAATTGTTAAATCTGAAAAATTTATTGCTTGAAAATAATTTGGTAGACTAAGTACGTACTTAGTTATTTTTATTTTCCGCCAAATGCTAGTTTGTGGCCTGTAGCTCCGATATTTTGCTTTTTTAAAAATAAAGAAACTGAATTTTATTTTGTTATAGTGTTAATCCACACATTTGTTTTGTTATAGTGTTTTTCAGTTTAAAATGTAAAGAAACTGAACTTAAAAAACAAAAATACAAAAAGGATTATGTTCATAATTGCGTAAGACACTGACTGACCACAGCACACTGCTTCTCAATTTCGTAGCAGCATTATTAAAAACTTTTTGTATTGTATAGGCGTGTATTGGCATAAAAAACATAACATAGTCCCAGAAATATGTAGCTTTCTAACAATGAAAGAATTTTCAAAATCGGTTCAGTAGTTTCGGAGATAAAGTTATAACATTGGTATTAGATAAAATAAACACATTACGCTTCCTTTGCGTTGAGCAGTCGGGTAAAAATATTGGCTTCTAATATCCATGTCAGGTGACATGGAATGGGTTAAACCATGGTATCATTTATTTTGATATTCGCAGGAATTCAGGTAGCTTGGGGACACGAAAAATTATGGTAATTACGGCACCGCGCAATATGAAATAGATATTCTGTACTATCTGGTCCCACAGCTGGGCCATGGTCTCCCCAAAGTACTTTCGGTAAAAATTTAGTATTAAGAAGCAGGATTTTGGGGGGGCGGGGGGTGGGAGGGGGGAGGGGGGGGTTCCCCCACCTCCCTGGTACCACTCCCATTACAAGGTAATGCACCGTTCTGGAGATAATCAAATTATTGTTTTTACATACAAACTTGTAAAAATTGGTAAAAATTTAGTATTTGGTAACAGTATTTCGGGGGGGGGGGGGAGGGTGGGGGGATCCCCCGTCCCCCTGGTACCACTCCCATTACAAGGTAACGCACCGTTCTTGAGAAAATCAAATTATTGTAACCTAACCTAACCTTTTTTTTTTGAAAGTGTTTGCTTCGCTCGCTTTTTTATATACAAACCTAACCTAACCTACAGGGTGCCCCGTGTCGGATCTGATTTAGTTTCTCTTTTAGATGTTATGGGGGTTTGTGCGACCAGATTTTGTGGGTGGGCTCGCTTCGCTCGCTTTTTTATATACAAACCTAACCTAACCTACAGGGTGCCCCGTGTCGGATCTGATTTAGTTTCTCTTTTAGATGTTATGGGGGTTTGTGCGACCAGATTTTGTGGGTGGGCTCGCTTCGCTCGCTTTTTTATATACAAACCTAACCTAACCTACAGGGTGCCCCGTGTCGGATCTGATTTAGTTTCTCTTTTAGATGTTATGGGGGTTTGTGCGACCAGATTTTGTGGGTGGGCTCGCTTCGCTCGCTTTTTTATATACAAACCTAACCTAACCTACAAGGTGCCCCGTGTCGGATCTGATTTAGTTTCTCTTTTAGATGTTATGGGGGTTTGTGCGACCAGATTTTGTGGGTGGGCTCGCTTCGCTCGCTTTTTTATATACAAACCTAACCTAACCTACAAGGTGCTCCGTGTCGGTTGCCCCGTGTAGGTTAGGTTAGAAAAAAAAAAAGGTTAGGTTAGGTTAAAATAATTTTATTTTCTCAAGAACGGTGCGTTACTTTGTAACGGTGCGTTACTAACCTAACCTAACCTAACCTACAAGGTGCTCCGTGTCGGTTGCCCCGTGTAGGTTAGGTTAGAAAAAAAAAAAGGTTAGGTTAGGTTAAAATAATTTTATTTTCTCAAGAACGGTGCGTTACTTTGTAATGGGAGTGGTACCAGGGGGGCGGGGGATCCCTCCACCCTCCCCCCCACCAAAATACTATTACCGAATACTAAATTTTTACCAGTTTGTATATAAAACAATAATTTGATTATCTCCAGAACGGTGCGTTACCTTGTAATGGGAGTGGTACCAGGGGGGAGAGGGAACCCCCCCTCACCTCCCCCTCTCACCGCCCCCCTCGAAATCCTGCTTCTTAATACTAAATCCAACCCGTACTTTCATCTATAACCATTTCTACTTAAAAAAAAAAAGGAAAATAAACTGTCGAAAAAATATGGCTAGAAATAAATCGTAAAATGTAATTAAACTGGTAAGTACTGCAGGTTGAGTAATGAAACCCTAGTGCAGTTATTGGAGTATGAATATCGAATTCAAACGAAAAAATTTTTTACGGACTCTTTCGAATGGTTCATCACTTGATTTTATACTTTAACACCCACGTGTCAAAAATTTCAAATGCATAAAACCCCAGAGTTATATCATGCATCTCAAGCAACTTTTAAATTAACTTATTTAAAGGAATATACCATTTTTTGCGTCTTAAAGAACTGCCTACTCATTAAGCATTCAGACGAGATGGGGCAAACTTTCACCAGGGTTGTCAAGGCAACTGTGATCAGCCCCAACCCTCTCTCACTTGTAGTTCGGTCGCCAACAACGCCGGACGCAGCTTGAAATCCAGGCGCGCGTGTCACCCCTAGACATGAAGCTCGACTAAGCTTACCGTCAAAGTTCTCGTAGTTAACCGAGTTCAGTGAGTATGTCAGCGGTAAAAATAGAGACATTTTTGAAACCATTACAAACTATTAAAAATAGTGTTACCAAACTGCCTAGACACTTTTCGAAAATGTGGCGCGGAGCTGAAAACGAACCTTCTATTGATGAGTTGTTGGAAGTAAGTTTTATGTTAATAAATAGACACTGTTGGTGAATTCTAGTGTTCCCGCCATACGATTATAGAGTGTATTTTTAACTGGATGTTATGGTTACCAATGCATTCTATTTGCGGAATCTAATTGATTGTATGTGTCAGAGCTCTCTTTCGTTAAAACACATGCTGAATCTAATTGATCGTATCCAGAGCTCTCTTTCGGTAAAACACAACTTATCAGGTTATCAGAATATTCTAAAAAAGAAAACTAAATACGTATGACATCGTTTTAAGCTTCGTTTGTCATAAAATTCATCAACGAATTCAAACGTTTCTCTAAAAATAAGTTTTGTAAATAAACGTTAGTCATGGTCATCATTATTTTTGAAAATTTTCCATCAATAATGTTTAAAGAAAATGTTGTTTTAAAATAACATTACTTTAACATATTTGATAGAATTTTTAAAATACATTAATTAATAGACATACAACATTTAAGTTAGACTTTGAAGTCAAATATTAACATGAACTGCTTCAATTAATCAGTATTACTAATCCACTTACGGCCTTATGCATAAAAACTTGGTGCGCCTACCGGGCTCGCTAGAGCGTTCTTTTGTTTTTTGAAACAACGTTCTAGTGAGCTTGGTCGGCGCACTAAGAGCCTGTCCAGATGGAGGCGTTTTACGCGCGTAAACTATTGCCATCCTTATTTTTCACTGTCTAACAAAAGAGGATGGCAATAGCTTACGCGCGTAAAACGCCTACGTTCTGGACAGGCTCTAAGTTTCATGCTTGACAGTTAAAAAAAATCATAATTATGAAACAAGATACAGCACTAATACTAAATAACAACAATGTGTCATACAATACAACTAGCGATCCCGTAATCCCAGGCCGTAAGTGCCTTACATCTCGATTCTTCAGGAAACCTTTGGAACATTAGTAGTGTAGGTATAGAAGTTGGGTTGGGTGCAAAAAACCAATGCATGTTTAATTAGGTGGGTCTAAAATTCTAAATGGTTCATCAAATTAATTTGCTAAGAATGGACAATATGGACATTGATCACTCGACGTCTTACATATTGTTGCAACGAGAAACGGTTTTGAATCTGTTATATATCGGCTACGAGTATGTCGTCGATCCATAAAGTGGAGAGAGATTTGTTGCACCCGTTTCGGCGGTATAAGGCCACATATTAAAATGACCACTTATAATCATTTCCACTACTCATAATTATGTTGTAATAATTTCGAGAACCTAGTGTTTAGTCAAACTTAATCTATGTTTAAAAACACTATTAGCCAGAACCTAAGTTAGTATTCTGTGTTTTTGGAAATAAATAAATACCCTTTTTGCAAAATGTCCACTAGGTAGGTACATAAAATGTCTACTACTATTATTATCCATTTATAGCAATCTTCTCTTTGAAAAACCACAATTTCTGAAAATGACTACTTTCTAAAACAGCTGTTTCTTGAAACATACACTTTAAGAAATGCCCAGTTCTATAAGAACTGGGCATTTCTTCATCACCACTTCTGGAAATGCCCGATTGTTTAGTTTACTGTCTAGAAACGGTTTTTTTAAAGTCGGCATGGTTTTCGAGTAGGACAGTGAACCTATAAGATGTGCCGTTCTCCTTTATCTGAGAACGTTCTCGAGAACGGCCTCTGAAGCAAAAATGTATCATTACAAGATATCGTTACCATAGTAATTCAAAGCGTTACAACGAAGATTTAAATAATAAGGACGATTAATCTATTTAGATTAAGTTTTATTTAACAAAAAACATTCTTAATATTAAACTAAACGTAAAGTTCATATAATGACACCTACGAACACACACACGCGAAGTCAGTAATAACAATGAGTCAACTATTTCAACTATGTCAACTATTTTAAAAATTACTTGTTTGAGAAAGAATATCGGGGTAATCTTCTCAGAATCAACTTCTTCCACGAGTGCCTTGAGAGCTCGATCCAGGCGAAAATGACGATTCCGTCTTTTCGTTTTTGGCACGCTAAAATAGGATTTTATTATTCGGTGGTTTTGATGGACCGCTGCTTTCTTTAGATTCGAGAAAAATTTAAAGAAGGGCGGGCTCTTTTTGCCATATCTCTCATTGATACGATGGTGGAAACCCTCGACAGGATTTGTCGTCCTGTGACGTTGGTACGCACAGCTTAGAATGTTGTCTTTAATAACGGATATCCATTGTTTATTGTAATACTCTATAAATTTGAAAACATTATCTGTGATTTTGGCTGTTTTTTCAATTAACCTTTCGGGTAATAAAGGCTGGTAAGAGATCATTTTCATAATTTTTCGGTCTTGTTTTGATGTATTTAAGTTGTGTAATTTAGCTTTTCGCCATAAGGCTTTGTTGTAAAGGTAGAAGGAGCCGGAGATTTTACAATCTGGAATTACTTCTTTAATGGCGTTCATGACTGTCTAAGATATAGATTAAGATTATTCATTCAATAACTTGGTTTTTTCAAAAGTAATCAATTGACGGAACGGTCATTTCGGTAAGTGATCAATTTAAAATTTGATCGTTTAGAAAAGTGGTAATTTCCAGAAATGGTGATTTTTCAAGGTAGGTAATACCAGACCAAGGTATTGTTACAAATAAAAATGTTATGTTTAGAACGGGACATTGTAAGTAGTAGGACATAATTATAAGTGGTCATTTTAATTTGTGGTCAAATGCCACAAAAAACGGTTGCACCTTCTGTTTGGTTCAAGTCTATGCTTTCAACCCTGCAAATTGAGAATTATCTATTCTTGTTAGCAACTCACATTTTATAAAAGGCTTTGATAAAACATTTTCCTTTTAAGTGTCTCGTAAAACGTTCATAAAATATTCAAATAGTTGATATCATTACACAAACACTTTTCATTTTTCTCCGTGCCTTTGTGAAGTTATGATGGAAGATAAACTTATTTATGATAGCAAAGTATACACATGCCTACTTAAATGGATTTACTTTTTAAAAAGCTTGCATCTGTAAAAATGATAACTATAACTACCTACTTTAGATCATTCAGCAGGATAGTCATTTCGTCGTTTTATCAGTATCAATATATACTTTTATTTTTTAGTTTTCTCATCATCGAAATCATAACTGATTTTTATTAACTTTCGTAATATTGAATGAATGAACACTTTATATCACACCAAGAAAAGTAGAATATTACAATTACAACATTTAAGTCTAAATTAGTACAATGGGCGGCCTTGTCGCTGAGAGCGATTTCTTCCAGGTAACCTTTTTGTGGAAAACCTAAAAGAGTTTGTGGATGGCAGTGCACAGACATTTCAGTTGGTGTGTATTAAACATGCTTTTTTTTTGCAAAAAAATATCACAATCGTAAGCTTTATAGAATTTTTGGGAACATTATTTTATTTCTCTCTGAGATTCACCAATTTGGTATCTTAAACTACTGATGTTATCTTCAAACCGGCTTAGTAAAAGCTCGGAAGTTGTTTGCGAGTGTATCTTTAGTCACCATGCATTATTTAGTGTAGGTACCTAGACCGAGTAAAAAACAATTACTTATATCGTTTGTCAGATAGCAGTTGCTTAGACTAATTTAAGGTCATAGTACCTACTAGAAAGTCCTACACGTGCTGTCGCTCAATTAGACATGACACGTGAATGTCTTTATAGTTTCCATTTCAGTCTTCCACTGATGAAATGGATGAAAAGTGCACTCACAATAAACTATCTTTTAGCTTTCTACATTCTATACATCTCTAACTGCAACGTATGTGCAAGGATCCTAAACAATTTACTTTATTATCCTGAGCTAAGTGACTTTATTTTAGTTCTCTGACTTCAACAATAAAATAAAACGGTACTTCAGAGTGCAAACACGAGCATTCATGAAGATCTACTTTCTAGGAATGCAACGTAGAATGCACTCCTTGAACTATTTGTTGTAATCAGTGTCTTACAGCATCTGTCGAGTTCAGATGCGGTCAAACACTTAAATTTATATCACTTTTACAACTTAGTGTTATTCTCAAAGGTAATGGATTCTAGCATTTGTGGTTTACGTTCAATTTGGTAAGATTAAAGTTGAACGTCACTGATTGATGCAGATTTTGTATGAAACAGTTCTAAGTGTTCATGAAATCTATATTCAAAATGCTATCACTAGATAACTGGTTTTATTTCTCATGGCGAATATGATAGCCTGATAAAAAGGGAATTTTTCCCTACTCTATATTATCTATGTTTACACAAATGATCTTGTAAATAACAATATTTTTGGGCCTTTTCTACATTTTCTTACGAAACAAGCCTTTTTTAGTTTAGGCTTATTCTTGTGAAAAATGTCAAAGGTCACCACAATAAGCATAACCACTGAGAGATAGAAACTGGCCGTGAATCAACAGTGACCTTCAGGTTGAAAGTTGAGGCACTGTTCTGTACGGCTTAACGATTACCTATTGGTGACTTCACACTCTGTTGCAGGCTGCTGAAAGTGGCAACACAGAGGACTTTCGTCGGCTATACGTGAACGAGCCGTCCCGTCTGACGGTGAGGGACGGCCGCGGGAGGACGGCCGCGCACCAGGCAGCTGCACGAAACAACATCAACATACTGTCTCTTATCTTCAGCTTCTCAGGAGGTAACATACCTTAATCTTTAACTTCTCCCAACACAGTGAACTTTCGTCGTCTATATGTGAACGAGCCGTCCCGTCTGAAGGGACGGCCGCGCGCAGCAGGCAGCTGCACGAAACAACATCAACATACTGTCTCTTATCTTCAGCTTCTAAGGAGGTAACATACCTTAATCTTTAACTTCTCCCAACACAGTGAACTCTCGTCGTCTAAATGTGAACGTCTACCGTGAGGGACGGCCGCGCACCAGAAAGCTGCACGAAACAACATTAACATGCTCTCTCTTATCTTAAGCTTCTTATGAGGTAACATTCATCTTTAACTTCTCCATAAGTAAGTAGGTACTCATCTTCTTCTCAGGAGGTTACATACAAGGTGAGTATGTTACCTTCTACAACTTCTCAGTAGGTATCACTCCTTCATATTTAGCTTCTCGGGTTAAAACTTTTCATAATAACCTTTGTTAAAATGACTATTAAGCCTTCCGTCCTATCCTTGACATGAAAGGCACACTGATCCTTGATGCGTACTACAAATTAGGCTCGTAAGACATTGGCTTTGGCTTTTAGATTGTTTGTTAGACGATTATGCAACGTGTCAAGGCGTAAATTTTTCAATGCTTAAGAAATATTTTCATGTTTGGGAATATATTTATTTAAATTCAGTAGCTTGTTGCAAAGACTGAAATTTAAAATTTTGTAATGAACAATGCATGTGCATGATCCATCGTCTTATCTACTTATGGTTAAAAAAGGCAGGTTTGAATTTCGATACTGAATCAAAATTTCTCGAGGTTTTTTTGCTTTGAATACTCGTAAAATGACGGAATAAACTCTGGCGATCTACCCATTTATCTATACTTTTCTCACGAATTTCGACCTTACATCGAAACCATCTATCATAAGTTGCCGGGACAGATTGGCATGCGCTGAAATATGAGGAGTATTTTTAATATTATTACGCTAAAACTTGTGGCCTGGATCATTTCAAGGGCATGTCTTGACTATAACGGACAGACTGTTCTAGAAACGAATAGGATTCGTGTAGGAATCCTTCTTCTTCTTATAGTGCCTCTCCAGTTATTGAAGGTCGGCGGTCATCCTCTTAAACTCTTCCTTGTTTCTGGCTATTCTAAATAGGTCTTCAGCCTTTTTGATGCCTGTCCACTGCCTTATATTTCGCAGCCAAGACAGTTTTCTCCTACCAACAGATCTTTTGCCTTGTATCTTCCCCATCATGATGATTTGCAGCAGTTGATATCGGTCATGTCGTAGGATATGACCGAGGTAGCCAACTTTTCTCTGCTTGATGGTTCGTACAAGGTTGGTTTTATTGATTTGCATTCGCTGTAGTACTTCAACATTGGTGACTTTCTGTGTCCAGCTTATGCGGAGCATGCGACGGTATACCCACATTTCAAACGCCTCTATTCTTTTGCGAAGATCTTCTTTTATTGTCCATGCTTCGCAGCCATAAAGTACTACTGGCCACACATAGCATTGGACAAGTCTAGTGCGTAGCTTCAAAGTAAGCCTTTTAGAACACATTACTTTGCACATTCGCATGAACGATGCCCTGGCGATTTCGATTCGAACACGTATTTCAGTGTCGTATGTGTGTGTAGGAATCCTACTAAATAAATAATTGAAATCTTTACATGAGGATGACAATAGAAATACAAAGCATGTAAGATAATATTATTACAAAAAGTATTTATTGTATTTATATTTGTATTTTTTTTCGGTATGTCTCGGGTTCTTTCTCATTTTACCAAACTTTATTTTTACCAGCAAAGTTTATTGAACTTATTTTTTTAGTATGTTAAAAATTTAATACCTACTAGCTGAAGATTGATGTATTAAGGTAGATATGTAATAAACTGTTTCCCTGTTAAAATTACTTACATTATTAAATAGAAAATAGTAATCAATTAGTATTTTATACAAAGAATATTATCCTTAAAGACTTTTTTAAAATATTTACAGAAAACGAAAAATATTTTACTTTTAAAAGTAATCGCAATTTTTTATATGTATGCACGTTGGCCCTATTCTTTCAAGTTCATACAAAAAATTCCATAGAGTAAACTCTTTCAAAATTTTCCCGTATTTCCCAATTTTCCGGGCAACTGACAAAAGTGACCTTTGGCACTTCAGAGCTTCGAAAAATGCGGTGTTTCGCACACACAATAAGACTCTTACTAAAACAGTCATGAATAGAACATTCTTTGCGAGTTAACTAAATTAAGCTCGTTGAATAAGCAACTTTGTATTGATAGATAGTCAGTTCATGAGTTGTTTCTTAAATATTGAGAACAGACAATTTTTTATAAAATTTTATCTTGTATACGGTGGACATTTTCTTAGATTTTCATAAACTGAAAATTATTTAAAACTAGGGGACGCCCGCGGCTTCGCCCGATTGGACTACTGCTTTTTTATCCCACGGGAAACATGCATTTTTTCGGGATAAAAAGTGGCCTATGTCACTCTTCAGCCCTTCAACTATCTCCACACAAAAAATCACGTCAATCCGTCTCTCTGTTTTGACGTGTAAGCAGGACAAACAAACACACTTTTATAATATAGGTATGGATAATATTCAATACTTATAATAATCTTCAAATATAATTAATTAAAGCTAACCTAAATAGAATTACTGAATTAAATAGGTAACCTAAAGAAAACAGAAAACCAATTAAAGTTGAGCACGAATAAAATTGGAATTAAGATAGGAATTAAATGTGTGGAGAGGAATGCAAGAGAATGGAACACCTTCTGTGCTATAATAACGCCCTTACCTTACTTATTGGTATTCCTCGGTTCAGGATATTTGGAACCAATCAAGAGACTAGTGAACAACGACAAAGGGACATCATAGCATTCATAGCCCAATTCCTAGTAGCGCTTGTGAAAGATATAGTGTAGGCTGAAGAGAGGAAGACCACAAAAGATCCCACAAAGCCGAAGCATCTGAAAGGACACTGTCAAAGTACGGCTAATTGTAAAATATTGTTGCAGATTTAAATGCGCAAGATACATCACTGAATACGCCGCTTCACGTGGGTGTGGAAAACGATGCTCTTGAAGCTATAGAGTTTTTGTTACAAAGGTAATTTATGTTCCCTTTTGGCAATTCCATCTCGCTTATATTAAAATAACGTTTGTTGATCTGTACGTAGGTTTTGTCTGCATGTAGATTTGTTACTTCTGACTGAAAAAGACTTAAAACTTTTTCTAATGTTGTTCTTCAACTTTGCTTTAGACAGGTGGATACCAGCCGACTGAACAACAGGAAACAAGCGCCAATACACCTAGCTGTTGAGATGAATAAGGTAAGGATTGTATTATGATATTTATGATGTAACAATAAATAAACAATAATGTGACAATAAAGTGTTCTACTATCAAAGACGCGAGTGCAAACTGTGGCAAACCTGCCTGAAAATATTTTGATAAACATTCGTGTAAAGCTGGGTATCCACTTGCGCAGACTCGTGACGAGCTGCCTCATCCTGAGCGTGCCGCGGGCTGCGGAAAGAACATGCGTCTCCACTATAATATCGTATCGAGCGGCAAGCCTCAACCCGAGCCACGATTTTCTCAATTTCTCATTAACCACCATGGTTGACGCACGTAAAGTCGCTGCAGCATTCGTAGTAATTAGTCACTACAAAAGGAAGCAACATCAGAAACGGAAACATCGATGGTGGATTAAGGAAATATACTGTCAGCGAAAAGTTCATAAAACAATTTTGTTGTCAGATATGACCTTTGAAAGCGTAGAAGTGAAGTTGGATCCCACAAATGTCTGTGGTTTTCATATAACATAGTTCGATACATTTCTCATTATCTATTTTGCCGCGTACCGAGCACACGTCGCCGTCCCCGGGGAACAAAATGATAACTGCCATTATCTTAGTTTTAGTGTTATGCCATATTTGTAATCTTTGGGTGCTAATACATCTGCTCAATTTTTTTCGTAACTTTCATACAGTTATTCGCGAAGTTACAAAATATTACAATACTATTCCACGATTCGACCCATGCCTGAAGTTACAAGAATAAAGTTGTACTATAATCTTATCAAAATGTATTTACACCTGTTAATATGACAAACAATCATTATCATTATGTTCTCGTGAAAAATATTCGTCTAGCTAATGATAACCGCATGTTATCATTTTATTCTCGTCAAAACTCGTCCTTGCATTTCGTATAATACACTATTATCATAATCGCTTTCACCCTGGTAAAGCGTCGAATAACATGATAGAATAGTGGTACAATATTAGGTTTTGCCTAGAAAATACGAGGAATAAAATGATAATCGACATTATAGAAATTAGACGGTGATTGATTTTGACTAACTTCTTATTTTTTAAATATCTCTATTTTGGCATTTCTTACGCGTGTGTCATTAAAACATTCCGAATGCATAAACAATCAGCATTGCTTAAAGCTAACAATCATCTGTCTACGTCCAGTATTTGTGAAGTTATTAACGAAAACATGTTTTTTGCTCCTCCTGAAAAGTTACGTTTTTGTAGTTATCATTTTGATCTCCGGGGACGGCGACGTACGTACGTCCCCACTGAACGAACGGCTCACTGTGGCATCTTTGAGCATGGCCATTTACCGACACGATTTGGCTCGCTGCGCGGCCGCCTCGTTTGGTTCAAGTCGCGGCAAGCCTCGACTCGCGGCACGGTCTCCACTAGATCTGCCTCGGGTCAAGACAGCCGCTCGGCCCGAGGCTGCCTCAAATGGATACCCAGCTTAAGACTAAGAATGTATTCAAGTAAAGCGTGTCCAAACGCAAATATTTCAAAAATCGATTGATTCGATTGAAATGTATAGTATATTTTATATAACCACCTCTAAGGTAAAAGTACCATATGCCGGGATAGTACATTATGCCGTGGCATTTTGATTTTTGCCGCAAAATAAGAAAACAGTCAGGAAAATTATGATTTTATACAATACCACATCAACTACGGTTTGAATACAACCAAAATAACACGATTTTAAAATAAAAATTATAGTTCTAACATCCATTTCGAGCTTCCAAACGCGCCAGTCGCGACCACACTGCAGTCTCGTACGACCCTGTTGTCAGTGAGCATAAGGTGACAGTGCGATTTTCTTAAGGATATAATGTGATACCGGTAAGTTTATTTCATAAAAAATTGTGTAATTATTAATTAGTAGTTATCAACAGAGGGTTTAATAGCTAATTCGGAGGATATGAAGCATTATTTTCAGAGAAATTAACTATTTTATGATTCCCGCAATTATGTTCATACAATCTGAGGCGGTGAACATAATTGCGGGAGTATCATGCAATAAGGGAAAGTAGGTCCCAAGTGTTTTTGTGTTTTATTTGTAACTGGGGTTAAATTAATTGATTCCTTTAATGCAATTAAATTTAGTATTGACCGCAGATTATCGTGAGGTAATTACGGGATATGTTTTTCTTTAATTTTACCTCATAAAAAAGTAAAATTTAAACCATTTTTTTGACTCCCGTAATAAAGCACACGAGAGTTTTACTCATGTCCTTTATTCCGGTATACCCGGAGTGTATACTACTAGTAGTAAGTAAGGAGAGAAGAAGAAACATTTTCTAGGTTTTCTTTTGCAAATAATAAAAAATAAGTGGGGGGAGGGGGCGAGCACAGCGAGCTGATCTGATGATGGAGTCAGGAGCTGTAAAACAGAACTCCTCATTAAAAAAGGCCGATTGAATTTAAACTCGGCATAGGTATCTGGCAAGTTCCGACTAAGTACAATATTTTATTATGGTGACAGCGAGCTGATCTGATGATGGAGTCAGGTCAGGACCTTCTCAGTGAATAACAGTAGAACATACGCGTTTGGGCCCATTTGAATTAGCTCACTCATTTTTGAATAAAAGTTTGATATCTAACTAAATGCAGGTAGGTATAAGATTGTTTTAAAGTATTTTTATTTGAATAGGTAGGTACCTACCAATTATAATTATTTTAATCCATAAGTATATTAATAAAGACTCCTAGGCACCATTTTTTTTGCCTCAAAGTAACTAAATAACGTATGCTTCGAAGATATCCCGGAATTACGTACAACGATTCCCGGGATTAGGTAAGGAGCCAAATTTTATCACGGAATTAAGGACAAACTAGAGGTTCCGCAAAATACCAATTATTTCTATAAATGAAAAGCTACGACGCAAAATAATGTTCTACACTTATCTTATAATATCAATCTACAGAATAAAACAGTTTTCAATCCTAGCACCTTCCTATTTCTTCTAAAAATCATCCTCAAAGTTGAAAATGCCTTAATATCCCGTAATATGGTACATTTACCTTACTTAGCTGTTGGCATTTTTAATAAGAGCGCAAAAAACAGGTATTATAAACTTTTGCTACACTTTATTCTAAACTTTTCTAACATAAGTGGGCATAGTTCCTATGCAACAAAGAACCGTTCCAATTCACTTCAGAAATTATTTGAGCACATTTAATGTCCATCAGTGGACGGATAATGATAGAAAACAACTACTTTTCCTGATTATTATAACCTATTTTTTTTTTCTCTCATTCTCTCTCTTCCAAGCTATACGTCCCACATGGTGGTGGGGTCAGCATTCCTGATCTTTAGTTTTTTTTAGTTTATTTTTCTCATTCTTTTGGTAAAACCTCCATGCGTAAAAGAGGTTGTCAGAAGTTGTATAATTTAACTATTCTCAGGTTGCCGTTCTGAAAGTTTTCTCGAAATACAAGAGTTTGTTTAACGTGAACCTTGGCGGAGAGCATGGCCGCACGGCGCTTCATATAGCTGCGATACACGACCACGACCTCTGCGCTAAAATACTTGTAAGTTTATGTTTATTACTTAAGTCTTTGTCATTTGTTTAATTAGGGGGGCATAGTTGGTGCAAGCACGCCACTTGCAGACTGTGGCAAACCACGAAGCGGTTAATGGTTTTTTCTGGTTTCAAACCAGAGCGGGCCCTTCCAATCAATTCCTCTTAATACTATTTCTTCGATAGTCCTATCTTATGTTTTTAAAAAACAATTTTTGGCATCGGAGTATTCATCGCTTTCAGGTTTCTCACAAATTTCACCGTAGTAGGCATCTTTCGTCGTTACAGATTTGTAGATGATCTTTACCTTTTTAACATTTCTCCTTTTAAAGTGGTTTGCTTTACGTTCTTTTTCTAGCCGACATTATTTCTGAATTGGCATCAGTAATGTGCCATTGAATGATATAACAGCTGCTGCGCATCGACTTTAAGAACCTTTTGATGCGCAATTGACTCTCCCACAAATATCGCAATTCTTGCATTAAAACTTTCTACCAAGTTGTTAGTAACGATAACGTTATACCCAAAGCTTTGCAATAATTCCTCAGTAGATGATTCATGCATTCGACTTTACCAACTGTTGTTTGTCGATAAGGTCGAGCATTCCTAATACAAGCGTATATACTGGCATCACCATCAGCAATCAAATGCGAATAAATAAATTAGTTCGTGATCTGGCAAGGAACGTTTAAAACCTTAGGTTATTATTGCAGCTTACATCGCAGTCGAAGGACCACTAAAGTTCTTAAAGCATTCATATCTGGTAGCTTAACTTTGTTGGTGGATCAGCACCAGAAGACGCAGTTTGTATCGTATGAAAGTTTACACACATGCGTCTGTAATAACAGCAATCATCGGCGTTCCTTTCCTCTAATTTTTTTTATTTGAACCAAAAAGTCGCATTGATTAGTAGAGCTATAAAAATATAAGCAGTAGTATTCCATCGAAGGAAGACTACACTACACTTACTTTTGCGCAGATAACGGAATTAGAAGCGGAGTGGAAACGGCCTTGCAACAACGGGTATTACCCTATCCACGAGGCTGCTAAGAACGCCTCATCGAGAACTATGGAGGTGTTCCTTGAATGGGGGGAATCCCGTGGTTGTACGCGCGAGTCTATGATATCCCTTTACGATAATGAGGGTAATGTGCCGCTGCATTCGGCGGTCCATGGGGGTGATATTCGAGCTGTGGATTTGTGCCTGCGATCTGGTGCTAAGATCTCTACACAGCAGCACGATCTCTCTACGCCCGTACATCTTGCTTGTGCGCAGGTGAATCTTTTTTTTTTAACTTTTATACTCTTTGAACATTAAAATAACACAATGGAGTAAGGAAGATGTTGTTGATTTAGTTAATGAGAAGGTTTTAGACTTTTTGGTAGCACAAGACTATAAAGCAAGACACGAAAAGAGTCCTATACTCATAGATGTATAATAAATACTAGATTCACTGACAGCGTGCCGCCGAAAGGGACAAAAATTCATTGTTTCGTTGTACACATAAGGTCCATAATGGTACAAAATTTTAGAACATAGATGTTCTCTACCTACAAAGATGTTCTCTACAAAGAGCCGACAAATGATATTATGCTCCGTCTCATTGCACAAGAATTTTGTATATAACCTTCCTGGTTTTTTTGTGAGTGACAAGGGACGATCCAGCAGTCTATAGTTTTCTTTGTCTTAACTATGAAATCGGGCTGTAAGTTATAAATGTATTTTTCAACAGGGCGCCCTAGAAATAGTGAAGTTAATGTTCCGGATGCAGCCAGAAGAAAAACTAGCCTGTCTAACATCATGTGACGTGCAGAAAATGACGCCGATTCATTGCGCTGCGATGTTCGACCATCCGGATATAGTGACGTATCTTATTGTACAAGGATCGGATATAAATCCATTGGATAAGGAGCGAAGGTCACCTTTGCTGCTCGCTGCGGCAAGATCTGCTTGGAGGACTGTAGATGCTCTGGTATTGAATTTCATACAAGTTTTTATTTATATTTCTACTAGCAGCGCCTTTGCGGCGTTGCCCCGTAGTGATGGTATATGATGATGATGATGAAAAGTAACCTATAATCTTCCTCAACAGTTCAGCTATCAAACGCAGATATAATTTTTCAAATCGGACTGGTAGTTCCTGAGATTATCGCGTTCAAACAAAAAAACCCAAGGAATACGGACGAGAGTCAGAAATTTTTTCGAATATTTTCATTTCAAAAGTAAATGTTTTCTTAATGTCAAAATCTAAAATCCACATTTGTTTCTAATGAAACTTCGAAATTGTCTTAAAGTTCATTCTTTATATGGGTTTCGGTTAAGCTGGCTTTTCTCACACTTTTATTCGTAATTTTCCTCTGGAATTTGTTAATTGTTTTTTCATTACACAGGCATTCAAATCAAATGTTTTTGCAAAACGTTAAATTTTACAATTTCAAAATTGTGTAGGTACAACATGTACCTACCCATATGTACCCTGAGTCGGTTACCTACCAGAAAATAAACAAATAATTCCAATTCTACTAATAATATAAAGGCGAAAGTCCATGTGTGTGATGTTTGTTACCACGTATCTTCATAACTATTGAACAGATTTTGATGAAATTTCGAATGTAGATAATTTAGGTTCTGGAATAACACATAGGCTACTTTTTATCCCGGAAAAATGTATGTTCCCGTGGGATAAAAAAATGGTAGTCCACGCGGCGCGTTCGCTAGTAATAAAATAAGTGTAAACAAAAAATATTCATCCTTAGATGCCTACCCCCGTAGCTTGAGTCAATTATTCTTAATGAACGGTGTTTTCTAAGGAAAATTAGTCTATTCAATAGTAAATTCGAGTATTTTCGCAGATCTTCCACGGCGCAGATATTCTACAGAAGGACATCAACAAAAGAAATGTGCTACATCTCGTCGTCATTAATGGTGGACGCTTGCAAGAGTTTGCAGCGAGCTGTCAGGTACGTACATTAACATTAATAATCATCACATCATTATTGTTATCATTCCATTATCATTACTAAAGGCCCTGAGCCAAACTCAAGAACCTTGCCAAACTGTATCTCCGAGTCTATACCCTGGATAAAAAAAGTAAGTGGAAAGTAACTGAAAAGAAAACATGTATCTTTAACATTTTATCTTCTAATTCCTCGTTTAATATTTTTATTTAACGTCATTTGCTTGATGTGATGATAAATCAACGAAAACCACTAAAAATAAAATAAATCTTCATCTTCTTTTCTTGATTATCTGACTCTAAATCTTAAGTGGCTGCATTAACAGGCGATATAAGTAACACTAGTTAGGATAGAAGGATGGCTAGGATGTATGTGTCAAGCTGGAAACATACTGTCGGACGCGGCTTACGGACGCGGCAGACAGCCGCGACTGAATAGGTATCTGGATATAGAACGAACATAGAACTGTGCACATTATCTGACGAAAGTCGCGGACGCGTCCTTGGACCTTCAGACGTCCGAAGGCAATCTGGCCCGCTGGGTGTTCGGACGGTGTGCACACTTATCAGTCGCGTCTGTCAGCCGCGTCCGTCAGCCGCGTCCGATAATTTGTTCCCAGCTTTAATCTTCCATCGCTCCTCGCTTGACAATGACAAGAAAGAATTCAGAACTGACCGGACAGATTGTCATATGAGAATTAGTGAGTAGTCCGCCAAAATAATGAACAGTCAATTGAAAATGAACCGGCTCACAGTACCAGCTCAAAACGAAAATGAACCTACTCTTACAAAAGTCAATCTAAAATCCTGTCATACCCAACATTAAAATAGTGCCTGTATTCTCTCGGGAATTTATCTTCGACCTCGCCCCAAAATCCCTGATCTGACCGCCTCAACAATTTACTTAAGTATCTTCGTTTGTAATGTAAATCGTTTCGTAACCGCATCATTGATCAAAAGTTTTGTAATTCCGACTGGTTTCTTGGCACGATGAAATAACCTACTCCATCAAAATCGTTATCTATAGTCGAATTGCTCATTGTCCGAACTAAAAATATTTGAAAAATGACATTTTGACCGTCAATTTTAGTACGTATAATTAGAAATACGACTATAGAACAGTGTTCCGCTAACTTTTTGTGTTCAAGGTACATTTAGGAAATCGGAAAATTTTGGAGGGACACCATAAATGAAAATATTTTTTTTAATGCGAAACATGAGCTTGTTTAGTTGAGCATATGCGGTCCAAATTATTTTTCCAAGGCACACCAACTGATGACCACGGTACACCAGTGTGCCGCGGCACACCCTTCTTTGCGGAACACTGATCTAGAACAGTGTTCCGCAAAGGATGAGCCGCAGCACACTGGTGTACCGTGGTCACTGGTTGGTCTGCCTCGGAAAAATAAGGTTAGTTACTCTCCAACTAAACAAGCTCATGTTTCGCATTAGAAAAATGATTTTTATTTTATGGTGTACCTCAAAGGTTTTCCGATTTCTTAGATGTACCATGAACACAAAAAGTTTGCGGAACACTGATCTAGAACATCAACACAAAAACTCTGTTATAAAAGACTTATGTCGACTTCGTCTGATTTTCTCTTAATATGTTCTGGAAGCTTGCTTGAATTCTCGCAAAACTTCTATAACTTACGGGTTATTCCCGCTCGTCCCCACGCGTCGTCCCCATCGGGGACCAACGGGAAAAAAAATTCCCGCTCGTCCCCACTTATAATTTCGATGGGGACGAACGGGAACTCGACTTCCCGTTGGTCCCCACTGTACTAATGTTTTTGTTTTTACTTAAGTCAAAGCAAGTTAATTAATACATACATAGTTTAATTGATTTGAAATAATGGATTATAGCTTCCTTTAGATTGAAATTTTCTCGCGTTTTGTTGGTTTTTTTAATTATGTCATTTCGGTGGTGTTGTATATAATGAAGCCTAGATGTATTTAGAGTACCTAACAAATTTGAATACTTATAATTGGAATTGCTATACAACATAGAAGTTGACAGGCCTCTCAGTTAGTAGCTCTGCCTTCTGCACTGTAGGTCGTGGGTTCGATTTCCACCCAGGACAAACATGTGTGATGAACATAGATGTTCGTTCTATGACTGGTTGTAAAATAATAAAAGTATGTACCTACCTATTTACAAAATACCTATGTATTCTATCAGTTATTTAGTTCCCATATAGCAAGCTTTGCTTGTTACTTTTTTAATATTAATTATATTCTTGAATCAAATTATTAGAGCAACGATTATTTTTTCATATAACGATAATAAATAATCCTACTAATATTATAAAGGCAAAAGTCCGTGTGTGTGTGTGTGTGTGTGAATGTTTGTTACCACCTATCTCCATAACTACTGAACCAATTGTGATGAAATTTGGAATGTAGATAGATAATGACCGGGAATAGAACATAGGACATAGACTTTTTATCCAAAAAATGCACGGTTCCCGTGGGATAAACAAAATAGTAGTCCACGCGGGCGAAGCCGCGGGCAGCAGCTAGTAATAAATATAAATATTGCTGGACATTTCACACAGCGCCACATAGTACAAGCTTTGGGGCTAGAGCCCCAAACTAAGCAAAGCTTGTACTATGGGAACCAGATAACTGATAGAATACTTATAATTATGTTTTTTTTTAAATACATACATATAGTCTTTTTTAAACTTTCGCGATCACTATTCATATTCAAAAGTTTTATAGACACGGGATTTTCATAAAAATAAGGTAAATTACGCGATAAAATCCCGTGTCTATAAAACTTTTCAATACATACATATAATACTTTATAACACCCAGACACAGAACAAACATCTATGTTCATCGCACAAATGTTTGTCCTGGGTGGGATTCGAACCCACGACCTATAGCACAAAAGGCAGAGCTACTACCAACTGAGCTCTTAGCTCTTAGGCCAGTCTTACAAAATTCTGCCAGTGTCAAGTTGTAAGAAAAAAATACAAAATGTCAAATCATTAGTCTAATGGTCAAGTTAGCCAATTTTGAGGAACATGGTTATTTCTCTTCGAAACTCTCAACGGCTGTCTTCAGTCACGTAGAATGTTATCTAATTTTCCGTTCTATTTGCAATCACTCGTACTGTAAATCCAGGCTTCATTATATACAACGTCACCGAAATTACATAATAAACTATATATGTATTAATTAACTTACTTTGACTTCAGTAAAAACAAAAACATTATTACAGTGGGGACCAACGGGAATTCGAGTTCCCGTTCGTCCCCATCGAAATTATAAGTGGGGACGAGCGGGAATTTTTTTTCCCGTTGGTCCCCGATGGGGACGAAGCGTGGGGACGAGCGGGAATAACCCTAACTTACTTATAGGTTTCGATTCAATGACAAGTACCCTTTGTCTCTTTGTGTATACTAAGTATTTGTTGTTGTAAAGTATTAACCTTGGGAATACATCGTTATGAACTAGCAGACTGTCGCGTATGAAACGCATGCCGTGTGCCAAATACATATTTGGCACAAACATGCATTTCATTTAATTTCTTCATAGGACTTTGATTGCCTAAATATTACGCAATCAAATTGATCGTTTATTTTTCGCCTAATAGAAAAAAAATATAAAAACATTGATTCAGTTTCAGAAGGTACATCATATCACATGTACTATCGACTAAGCCAGTACAGTAAAACCAGAAATAAATGCGTTTACAAAAACCATTGACGAAAAGTCATTTGGAAATGAAAACTCATGTCAACTTTATCGCAAACAAATAAATATCAATGTCATTTGTAAGAAAAGCAAATTAGAGCTGCTGTCGCATTGTTTTATGGAATCATACACTGCTGTCGGACATATTCGGAAAACACGACAATAGTCTATCCTAAAGCTTGAAGTACTGTACGATTGGTTTATTTCAGAATCGCTGCGAAAAGAGTTTGTCGCTGCTCCTAAATGAGAAGGACGCTAGTGGCTGCTCCCCTTTGCATTACGCGAGTCGTGACGGTCACATCAGGTCTCTAGAAAATCTCATCCGACTCGGCGCTTGCATCAATCTCAAGAACAACAACAACGAAAGTCCTCTACATTTCGCAGCGAGGTGAGATTCATTTATGTAAATGTTTGCAATGTATAACACAATCTAAATCTAGTATAATAAAGCAGAAGAGTTTGTTTGTTTGCTTAGACGCGCTAATCTCAGAAACTACCAGTCAGATTTGAAAAATTATTTCTTGAGGAAGGTTATAGGCTACTTTTCATCTTACTTTTATACATTTCGGGGGCAACGCCGCGAGAGCGCTGCTAGTATTGAAATAAAGTTCATAAGTAGGTATTCTATGTAAACAAATTCCTAACTACTTGACAAGGCCTTTAAGGCTTTGTTATTTTTCCGTTTGCTCTTTCATTTTATCGTAAGTAAATTAATTTATGCATGCTGTGTTCTCATCAAGAAGGTCTTTCGCTAAATGATGTCATAAAGTGTATGCGACTTAAGTTTATATTCACTGTGAAAAGTCCATTTTTGAGAACCATTAGGTAATACTAGTAGTTCGCCCCGAACTGAGATCTCGCGCACCGTAGATGGCTTACATTTGGACTTTCTTCTGACTACCCCTATAATTTCAAGTGCTACTACTGCCGAGTATGCCTATTGCGCTAGCTCTTCATGGTAAAAAATACTAGCATGCATGCAATACAATAATGTCGTGTCTAATTTTTCATTTACTTATTTCATATTTATGAATTCTCTTCGTATTTCTAAAGTATACGTCCTAGAATGAAAATAATAACTATTTTGGAATGTACAAATTAAGACCTTTCATTTGACACCCCACTCAATATATTTGTTTATTTAACTTTTTTTAACCCAATTATTTTCATTCATTATCAAAAATTTTTTTATCCTGAAAATAAATCAAGTAGCATCTAAAATCATTGCAAACCAAACCGCAACGATGCCACTCTCTTTTTAAGACCGACCAGTCAATGAGCTACGAAGACATCGAAACTCTATGAAACGGGAGCTCTTGCAGCTCTGGTTTCGTAGTTTTTGTTTTGGTCGTATTTCAAAAACTATACATCCTAGATTAAAAATAAAAACCATTTTGGAATGTACAAAATAAGCCCTTTCGTATGACACCCCACTCAATATATTTGGGTAACTTTGAAAAAAATTTACCCCCTTGGGAACCCCATATCTTTACAACCCCTTCATCGATTACGCTCATACGCTCCACAGCAAATTTCCATAGCACTACCTATTGACCTATCAAGTTTCATACAGATTGGATTAGCGGTTCGATAGTTATGCGAGAACATAAAAATGAAACATACAAACATACAAACATACAAACATACAAACATACAAAGCAAAATCGCCTAACTTGCCACTAAGATCTTCGCTCGCTTCGCTCGCTCGATCGAAAAAAAAATAACTAGTATCACTTTGGCAACAGATACGGACGATACCACACCGCCTGCCAACTCCTCGATTCCGACAAAGGCACATTTATAATCAACGAGAGCGATGGTGAAGGACTAACTCCATTGCACATTGCATCTCGCGAGGGTCACACTCGTGTGGTCCAGTTGTTGCTGAACCGAGGGGCTTTACTACACCGGGACCATAATGGACGGAATCCGCTGCATCTCGCGGCTATGAGCGGATACACGCAGACAATTACGCTGCTGCATTCTGTGCATTCACATCTTCTTAATCAAGTTGACAAGGATTTGGTAAGAGCTTTTAAATAAATAAATAATGCTGGACACAGACACTAGACACGGCATCATGTAGCCCCAAGCAAAGCAGAGCTTGTGTTATGGGAACCACATGATTGATATACTACTTATATATAAATACATACATAATATACATAGAAAACACCCAGACCTGAGACAAATATCGATATATGAGTTATATGAGTCGCAATTGTACCGTCAGCTAGAATGGTCGCTCCGCAGCGGCTGTCTCAATGTTGACCTACATCTATTCGCGTTAAGTCTACTTGACAAAAATGGCGAACTCAAAACGCTCGGACATAGTAATCGTCCATGACGCTCTTGCCTTTATCCAATGCAGACTGGACACAATGGATCAAGCCAGCCTGACCCAGATCCTGACATCCAGTTTCACGGAGAAGGATATACTTGGAGCTAAGAAAGTGCTAGGCGATACCGCCTTAACCCCCGTCCCCCTCCTGACCAGCCAACGTGACGGAAGCGGGAAGCGAGACATCGAGGACATCTTTAGGGTGTTCTTGGAGACCGACCCTGATGACATCCCTACCTACGTAGACTGTGAACAACTCAAGCTACAGCACGTTGACGTCACACGGCTGCTAAAGGATATCATCCTGCTCAAGGCCGACGTCACCAGCATCCATACCATGCTGAAGGATTCGGAGAAAACTGTCTCCGAATTAAGAACTGAACTCGCTGCATTGCGAAACATAAATGCAATGCCAACCATTTCGCCGCAGTCAGCGCAAAATGTAAACGCGAAGCGCGGTGGTGCTACGCGAGCTCAAATATCACCTGTCAGCAAGATGAACAATGCGACTGTTGACACCGTTTCGCAGGCTAATGACCGCTCGGCACCGATAACCTCGGCCCCCGGGACGTCAAAGACGCAGCCTGCGACCACTGCACCCTCTCCTGCTCCCCGCGCTCCGGCTCGCCAGCAGAAGAGTTACGCGCAGGTGTCTCGTCAGTCTGTGTCGTCTCGCTCGGCGCCCAGCGCCGATACTCGGCGGCACAGACCGGAAACGACAACAGAGCCCACTGGCGACTTGAAGAATGTTGACACAGAAGGCTTCACAGTCGTGAAGAAAAAACGTCAAGCGAAAAAGTCGCGGAATCAGCGTGGTACCGCTCCACTCTCTAACGGGCTCTCTCTGCAGACAGTGGAGCCGACCATCCAGATCTACATTTCCCGCCTGGACCCGACCACAACTGGGGAAAGTATACTCCGTTACGTGGACGAGAGGGGCCGATGCCGGATCAGGGAGCCGCCCGTAGTACTCGTGCATGGCTTGAAGCGGTTGGAGACGAACAGGGAGACCAACTTCAAGTCGTATGTGCTGCGAGTGGCTGCCAAGCACAAGGATGTATTCCTCGCTCCGGACTTCTGGACTGCAGGAGTAGTTTACAGACGGTATAGGGAAGCACCGCCTACGAAGAAAAGCGCCCTAACTACATAGTTTTATTTATAATTTTTGTATGTACTTATATATTAGTAGTCTGTAAGGTATTTACTCTGACTCCCGCGATACAGGCTTGTCCTAGTGCGGGGTCTTGGTAAATTATTTGCCCTATTTGTTCAAACTATTTTTGTCCTATGTTTGTATGTAACAATGTATTTATGAAATAAATATATGATGAAATATATGATATATGATGAAATATTTGCAGATCATACAAACATTTGTCCCGCGGCGGGGATCGAACCCGCAACCTCCTGCGTCACAGGTGGGCCTTCACCCACTGCACCACAGAGGTCGTCAAATACACTTTTGTTATATTCACCATCATTTCCTTGCCCTTTTCCCATTAGGTGGGGTCGGCACAACATGTTCTCTTCCGTTCCCTCTTATCACTCGTCATCTCAGTAGTAACTCCCTTCAAATTTTGAAACCGTATTTAACTGTAGGTATACCTTCATAATCGCGCGGCATTGCAACGTAGATAAAGTTGCACTTATTGCCTTAGACCATAGTTTCTCAACCTTATTTTGTCCACCGTCCACTTTGAGAATTTATCTTTTTCAAGAGAATCTCCCCATATCTTAATGCGCCATCTCAATACCCCCTTATTTTCTCTGGGTCTTCTACTGTCCCCCTGAAAGCCTCAAACGCCAACAAGGGGGCGTTATCGCCCACGTTGAGAACCTATGCCTTTTAGACAATGGCTACACTATACAGCATATATTTTACAGAACACAGCACTTCACCTCGCCACAATGGAAAACAAGCCGAAATCAATTGCCCTTCTACTCTCTATGGGTTGTCATCTCACCTACAACAACTTGGATATGAGCGCGATTGACTACGCTATCTACTACAAGTTCCCGGAATCAGCATTGGCTATGGTCACACACGAAGAAAGGTAAAATCTTCATGCAATGATATTAAATCCTAGATATGTTAAGTTCATAGTTATTATTCGCGTCAAGTAAAAAGAACGCTGGCTGTCAAGCTGCGCAGTAAGCAATTTATAAAAAGTAAGCAAATTAATACCATCGCGCACAAAAGTTTTTAATTACAAAATGGTTTTCCACAGAAAAAAACAAACAATAAAAAAACCAATTAGCCTAATACTTTCCTGTGAAAGTGTACCCATGCGCAAACTTACCCCCTCCACTGTCTTTCAGCGTTCTTTTTACGTGACACGAACTATACCGACGATTAAAATATGGTGGATATAGTGCACACGTTGACAAGTTCCGCAAAATAGTACATACATATTAAAACACAATAGCATTTTATTGTTTTTGTAATTCACTACACGTGACAAACAGCGTCTGGATCGTCGCCCTGCTTGACGCAGACTAAAGATAAGACGTCCCAATTTGGACGTTTTCGAGTCTTCATTTTGCGCGCGCTAGAAACATATCTATTATTTTTAAATATCATAGTCATGAAGACTGATATTAATGAATTTTTTGAACAATGTGCCTCATTTAGAAAAATCTTGATAAATCGATGTACATTTCAGGGCCAAAGAAGTGATGGCGCTTCGTTCAGATCGGCACCCTTGTGTGACTTTAGCGCTAATCGCGTACATGCCACGGGTTTTCGAAGCGGTTCAGGACAAGTGTATCACTAAAGCAAACTGCAAAAAGGACTCTAAGAGCTTCTATGTAAGTATTCGTCTTTTATTGTCCACCCCTTTTTGCCTAAATCGGGAACAACAGTATGAGTTAATAAAAAACAAAAAACCTTGCAAATTTTCTTTCACCCAAAACCTAAGATATTTTTTTCCGTTATGAACTGTAAATTGTCTAAACAATTTTTATTTATTTGATTAATAATATAAATCTGAAAATTGTTTGTACATTTTGAGTATTCACAGGTTTTCACAGTATTCTAATGCTAAACTGATGCAGATGAAGTATAGAATCATAGTAGGTTTTGGGGGTTGTAGTTTATTTTTTTATGAGTCACACACACGTCGTAAGAATACGACTGTATGTTTATTACTACAATACAAGTTCTATTAGATAGCGATTAATTTACAGCTATTCATTGAAAAGTTCAAAAAACTGAATTACTGCAATACTGCATTCTCTTCATGTAGGCAATCATTTTGTTATCAGCGGGCTTAAAAAAGTCGCTAAAGTAGTATTACAATATGAAATGCACTATAATGCCGTCTCTTTTCACTCTCACTCAATGAAAAGAGATGGCAGTAGTTCAATTCCTTTATTGCGATTCTGCAATAGCGACCTTTTTAAGCCCGCTGAAATGAATCATTTTAGAGGAAGTGCTTAGTTACGATTTAAGCCCCATTTGTCAGGATGTTTTGTTAATATGTGATCTAACATTTACTTCTTCACTTAGATCAAATACAACTTCGAGACCCTAGGTCCTCTGCTAAAAAGCGAAGAGTGGAAAGGCGATTCGCCAAACATCCCTCTGCCGGCGCTCAACGTAAGTTTGCTAATTTTCTAAACTCTTTATTTTGTATGCAGATTAAATACTCTTTCAAATTCTACCAACAATCGAAGGATCAGGTCGAGGTGCTGAGACTGGCGCAGAACGATCCAAAGTTTCGTCCAGAACCGTTGAGAGTGATCAACGTGAGTCGATCCGTCCGTTTCGTATCGGTGGGATGGAAGCCTCGCTTTAGCCTTTACACACCTTCTTTACCAAATCTGCAGAATTCAGACTTTTTAATTAAAAAAAAATGCTCGAAAATAAAATAAAACGACTACTTTGCCTATCAGGACTCTAATAATAAAGAACTATCCAAGTGTTCCCGTAAGCATTAAAATCGGTTAAGTCTATATGAAATTTTAATTATAAACATTATATGAGCGCTTCCGTGCTTCGGAGGGCACGTTAAATTGACGGCCTTTAAGTCGTTAAGCCATGACGGAGGCCTTTAGGTGGCCTAAAAACTCCGTCACCAGAGTTGGCCAGTTGCTCATATGAACTTATATATTAGGCTGGTTTTACTGTCACGCGTATCGTCGGCGCTGATAGGCGAGTGAGCCTTATTCCAATGAAATAAGGATACTGATTATTTAGCAAAAATAGCAACGCTATTTTTGTACAGTATCCTTATTTCATTGTAATAAAGATCACTCGCCTATCAGCGCCGACGATACGCGTGACAGTAAAACCAGCCTTATAAACATTTTTTAATACAATAAACTCTTTAAACTATCTATACAAGAAGATATCGAAACGCTCTGGATGCGAGCTAAGCAGTTTTAACGAAATTTGATGATGAGTTAGAATTGTCAAGCTTTGAATTGGCTTTAAAATGCTCTTGATTCTTGACTGAGCAGGCGCAGTTACTGTACGATTTTTTTCGAATCAAATGATTAATAACACCTTAAAGATGTTTTTAATATGAGGGTGTGTAGAGGCTTTTATGTCTTTAGAATGCCATGGATATGTTGTTCGACATTGCATTCAGAAAGTAACCACATAACACACCACACAAGCGATGCTTTTTACACTGGGTGATGGATTTCCATGTTTTTGGGATTATTTTAGTTTAGATTGGATTTATATTTTTGTAAATAATTTTATTGTACATACCTAACTTATAATAAAGTTTTTTGTAACATAATATAATACTTACATTATATAATGTCGGGGAATCCATGGGCTTCGGGGAAAGTATTTTAATATTGCTGGACATTTGACACAGCGCCATCTAGCTCCAAACTAAGCAAAGCTTGTAATATGGGAACTAGATAACAGATAGAATACTTATATATTTGTAAATACATACTTATAATACTTTATAACACCCAGACACAGAACAAACATTCATGTTTTGATCACACAAATGTTTGTCCTGGGTGGGAATCGAACCACGGCCTATAGCGGAGAAGGCAGAGCTACTACCAACTGAGGTAGGAGGCCAGTCAAAGTGTTCTCTTTCTTTTGGTTGTTTGTTTGACTGCAGTGGTCACACAATCCGGGTTAACATTGAATCTTGATCTCGATCATACTGCCCCAGTTTAAAGGAAAAAAGCCGCTACTAAACGATGTCGCAGGCTCGCCGAGTGAACGCCAGTGCCAACGTGTGGACAGCAACATTTGCCTTGCCAACGCTCGCCTAGCTGGCCGAGTGAATACAAGCGCCAATTTGCATTGTTTTGCATAGACTCTCTAAACTTCTGGACGGTAGTACTTGCCTTGAATCAATTAGCCTTCGCTCGCGCTGGCTTAGGTTCGCCCAACATTATAGGCGGCATAAAACATATCACTCCAGTTGTGTTGCCGTCGTAAGGATGAAGAACGCATTTTTTTGAAACAATTATTAAAATAAATATATGTTTTCCAGTCAGTATAACAATTTGGCATATTTCTGTCCAAACAGATAATCGAACTACTAGTAGGACTGGATGGAATAAACCATCTGTTCGACATCTGTAAAGTAATCTGAACTTATAAATTGTTTTATTTGCTGTATATAGATAGATTTGTGAGATTGGGTCATTTTTCCTTAGTAGGTACCTATTATCTGTCACACAGAACTTTACACAAACTAACATTAACTGAAATGAAGTGAAACGTGACTATTTAAAGTACCCTAAACCGGCGAGCTTGTATGAAAAATGTGTTGAGAGTGAATGAGGCGAAAGAGGTGTGTCAGGATCGTAGCAAGTGGAAGTCCGTGATCTCTGCCTACCCCTGTGGCAAAGAGGCGTGATTTTTATGTATGTATGTATGGACTATTTCAGGCAATGGTAGTCCACGGACGCGTGGAATTGCTGGCTCACCCTCTCAGCCAAAAGTACTTGGAAATGAAATGGCATTCATACGGAAAATATTTCCACCTTGTGAATCTTCTATTCTACTGCATTTTCCTGGCTTTTGTGACTCTCTTCGCCTATCTCTTGATGGAACATGGGGATTTGAGTACGACTAGAAATGTGTACGCGCAAACAAGCAGGCCTGTGGTTAATGAGACGGAGGAATCTCGCAGTGGTGCAGGTAAGTCATGTTATCACATTGACTTGTCATTATTTTAAGGCTGTGTCCCCAGTAGGCAAACTGTGAGCGGCCGACTGAGTTTGCGGCGTATCGGTTTAGTACGCTCTTCCATATATTTGAAATGGAGTGTCCACAGTTTGCTAGTTTTGCGCTCACTGTACGCAGTTTGCAGCGTTACGCGCGAAACTAGCAAACTGTGGACACTCCATTTCAAATATATGGAAGGGCATACTAAACCGATACGCCGCAAACTCAGTCGGCCACTGACAGTTTGCCTACTGGGGACACAGCCTTACACACGGGAATTACTCACGTGAAACTATCGTCGATTTTGATACCGACAATGTTTCAAGAAAGAATTTCGATTCATACGGAAATGAATATTCTCCGGATGAATCGAAATTATTTCTTTCAAAAACTTCATTCATCATTTACACCGTAAATTTTTACTATCCAGATTATTTGAATTATTTTACCAATGAATCTAACCTTTCAGGTTCGCTGAGAGAAAATACGGACGACGGATTAGGTAAGGAATTCCAAATATGGACATAGGCCTCAACTCAATATGAAATTCTTTTTGCCTCATGCCACACGATACATTGCTGGTGCGGTATTATGCTTACCTAAATCTTACTATAATTCTACCTACACGGTGTGTATTTTTATGCAACGCAACTTTTAAAATTCATCGACGAATTTTATTTTATTCGGCATCATTTACACCAAAAATAGTTCCCTATTTTGTGGATGAAAATTTTTAATCTTTTCAGCTTTCGAAATGCACCTCACCTTATTCGCTAGCGGCGTAGTGGTGCTCGTTTATAACGGCTTTTGCGTGATTCGAGAGGCCTACAACTTGAAGCAACAGAAATGGCACTACATTGTTGATCCTTGGAACCTAGTCTCTTGGATGCTGTACATCAGTTCTACCATCACTGTGTACCCATCTGTCTTTGGACGACACCATATTCAAGATATGCAGGTAATTCAAATATTGGGATTTAGTTTAGGAGTCATTGAGGCCAGTCCCTCGATTCTAGTATAAAACGTTTTATGAACCAAAGCAAAACGTCAACTGTTTCGTTTGGTTTCATAACCTACTAATGACTAATGAGGTTAGGTTTACTTTGTTGTGATGACGTTTTCAAACAAATTACGAATGAGGTTTAGCATATTACTGTCACTTTGAAGAACGAAACAAAACGCAGCGGCAATAATACTTGAATGGTTGGGTTGACGTTGTAAATAGAGGAACCGACAACAATACTGTCGGCCGAAAGACCACGGGCAAGTGGGCCAGATGGGCCGGCCCATTGCAGAGGAACCACCTTACTCTGCCTTTGGGGAACGATTCCATCATGTTCCCCAAAATAGATAGATAATGACCGGGAATAGGCTTTTTATCCGGGTACCACGCGAGCGAAGCAGCGGGCGGAAGCTAGTGAAGTGAAAAAAAAAAATACTGAAATTTTAAATTATTTTGTTATTACGTTTGTGGACATCCCGTTTGTCGCCGGCCCCTTATTGACACGGGGCCTTACTTATGAAAGATGTTTAAAGTTGAACACTGGTTAAACAACGTCCTGTCCCTATTCGTCACTATCCACAAATAAAGACAGGACGTTTAACCAGTGTTCAACTTTAAACATCTTTCATGAGTTCTTACTCTCCGTTTGTCGCCGGCCCCTTATTGACACTATATTTATATATTCCAGTTCTCAGCAGCTTCCATCACCATATTCCTTGCCTGGGTGGAACTGCTGCTGCTGCTGCAAAGGTTCGACCAAGTCGGCATCTACGTGGTGATGTTCCTCGAGATCTTACAAACATTGATCCGAGTACTGATGGTCTTTTCGATCCTCTTCATCGCCTTCGGTCTATCCTTTTACATTCTATTGTCAAAAGTGCGTTTACAAATGGTATTTATATTTTATATTATGTGCTTGCTGTTCAGGTACGTGATTTGTGGCTTTTTTCTGATATCGAATAATTCACGCCCGACTAAGAGCCTGTCTAGATACCGCGTTTTACGCGCGTATCTACACGGGGAGAATTCGAGGGATTAGTAATGAATTACAAAAATTTTCGACTATTTCTTCCCAGTTCCTAAGTTTTAGGAGTCTATTGGAATAATCTGATGATTCGATATACCATATGGCTACTCTTTTTTCAACTTCGTCAGTAAAAAGTTCCGTAGCGAAGATATCATTATCACGCTCCATTTTTAACCAAATACGTTTTGCCGCGGATACGCGCGTAGTATTGGACGCAACAATGGCGCCAGAGTATCTCGACTCGCGCGTAAAACGCAAAGGTCGAGAGTCTCGCTCATTGCACGCGTTTTACGCGCGAGTAAGCAAACGCGCGTGTGCATCTGGACGGGATATTTGTAGCTTTAGTATCTCGAGAACGCGCGAGTGGACTCGCGCATAAATCGCCTCACCTGGCCAGGCTCTAACCTTCACACTGCTCTGTCACACTGGTGTTACGGTTAGGAAATATTTTTACTAACCACCACACTAGTATGAAGGATAATACGATTTCCTCACTTTAACACTGTATGGATTTTTGTGCCGTTTTACTAACATTCCTACCATTGATATGGACTAACCTACACATTGGTTTTATTTGTACTTGAAAGGGTTTCGGTGGACAATACCATAAACGTAGATTTCCCATTTTCACAGACATTATTTGTTCGATGACGCTCCCCGTAAGTACCTACGCCATTCATTTATAAAATTAAAGTTTTAAGCCAAGTTACATTCATATAGTGTACTTTGCTTATCTTTGGATTGCTGGGTTCACAAGCTGACAAAAAATAGTACCATCCATCTTGAATTTGATTTACCGACAGTAGTGATAATATTATATTTTGTTAATTGTTAATTTGTTAATTAATGAAACATAAATATTAATTTGTTAATCAAGGAAATACTCAAGTGAAGTGGCCAGGTATATGTAGAAAAGAGGTTTTAATTGTAAATTGTGTAAGTAGTGTTAAGACAAGGAAATTGGATCCTATAGTTCATACTGATGTGAAGATTAGGAATCAGTTTTCTCGCCTGTCACACTATCAGTGTGGTGGTTAGTAAAATTATTTCCTAACCGTAACACTAGTGGGACAGAGCAGTGTGAAGGTTAGTCGGGCGTGGAATTTGGTTTCAGAAAATAATCTGTAGTCTTAAACTATCACTATTCACATTTACTTACTTTTTTTACTTACTATTCTTATTGAAAATAAATGGATACGGGATTTTATCGCGTAATTTTACCTTATTCGGCTATGTTACAACAGCCATTTCTTCCCTTTTGAGTCTGCCCGCGACCATGCCTGTTGCAATATAGCCGAAACGTTCGGGATATAAGGTAATATTACGCGATAAAATCCCGTGTGCATACATTTTCATAATGAAAATAATCTATTATGTATGTACTTATTTATTTTTCTTTACAAAATTAAATCCAGTTGATCCATCTAAGGATCGTTACCCGATCTGTAGATAGCTCAACTGATCCAGGTCACTGTGTCGGAAGCGTGCATTATTATCTCGCTGAATGGCAATGCTAATCCGCTAATACAAATTCGTGAAAGTATATTGAGACTTCATTTCAATGAATCTACAATTGCTAAAATGTTTCAAATTCTTTAAACTACCAAATCGTATAGTTAATCTTCTCTCGGGGTATATTTAAATACTGCGTGAGAAAGATCCTATTGATAAGAGTTAGTAAGGATTATAATCTGTGATTCAGCCGAGGCATTGATTCAATTATTTTCTATGGAACTAATGCTTGACCACTGACCCTGACTAACGACTAAATAGCTCTAAGAACTTGATCATTGATCCATGTGTTTGCTAGCGTTCATGACGTCATGAAATTAATGTTTTGTGCTTATTATTTTATGAGATATACCGAATAATAAGTTCATGTTATTTAATAGGTAAGCCTAGATATAGAAGAAAGCCTATTTTACTATTGCCCCGGTCCCGAATATTCGCACGAATACGTGAATATCATCTTCCGCAAACGTGTGAAAGGTATTCACTATTATATTATACAATAGTTTGTGCGAATGTGGGGACCGGTATTGTTATATATTTGGACATTTTTGTTTTTGCTTTGCGACAGTGTTTGCCTCGCGAACGAGACATAAAGCTGATAAATTTCCAGGGCAACCACGTGTCCTTCAACAGCATACCCCTCTCTTTAATGAGGACATTCGCAATGATGCTGGGCGAGCTAGATTTCGTCGGTACATACATACAGCCGTACATAAAATCTGAGGATCAATGGCTGCCGTTTCCGACGCCCACTTTCCTAATCCTCTGCATGTTTATGGTGCTGATGCCGATTTTGTTGATGAATTTACTCATCGGTCTCGCGGTCGGCGATATTGAGAGCGTTCGACGGAATGCACAGTTGAAGAGACTGGCGATGCAGGTAAGCATGTTAATATGACGTCATTATTCAATAATAAAGAAAAACTAAGAGAAGAAAAAGAAACCTAAGCTTCAGAAAACGTCGTATGCCCACTGCGCACGAAGTTTTCTGTTTTAAATTGAATGGTTTTAGATTAAATGGTTTTAAGTTGAAGTTCTAAAAATTTATATTTTTTCGCATTAGAAGCACCTTCACTCACCGAAACTTTGGGAAATGATCGCCAGAATGTCAGTTTTGCCAACATAATAAAAACCACATTCACTACGTTCCAGTTTCCCGAGAAAATTTAAAATTACCTTAATATTTGAGTAATCATTAAATGTCGCCAAGGTTCTCAAAGACACCCCGTTTGACGGTAGATAGTGACAAATAAGTCGAATCATAAAATGAGGCGATTATAGGAAAGGCCGTAAGAGCTTAGGAAACTACTCAAATTAAATTATAGGAGGAAGGGCATAGTGGGTTTTTCTCATTCCATATTCGAGCAGCCCGACTATGGAAATACCTCCTTACTATCGTAGCCAAATAACATCATTCTTCTCGAATGGTGGTGTGTTCCTGCGCTGCGGTGAGTAAGGTTGCCAGTGATCTGCGAGGAAATGCTGCGGTGACAACTGGTGGGCCAGTCTTGTCTATTGTGTTGTGTTGTTATAGAAGAGACGGGGCGCAGACATTTGTCTCTTCCGCGTCCCTTTCATACAAAATGTGACGGCGCCCCGTCTCTTCTGTATGTTTTGCGGCTCGACGCTTCTATACATTTTCTATGAAAGGGACGCGGAAGAGACATAATTATGTCTGCGACGCGTCCTCGTCTTACGTCTTTTCTGTATGTCCCGCGCCTTACAATTCTGACAGGCGGGCTCACCCTGTGTAGAAACTTTATAATATTCTAATTGAATGCAAAAAATATGATCCTCGAGTATCTTAGCTGTTCGGCAATATCTTTCCACTAATTTATTTTCTTGTCGTGAGCAATATTTTGGCGGAATCGACCGAATAAAACATCTTTATTCTTATTATTGATATTTGATGTCACTGTTAAGAAGTGTTTTAGAATGTTGGGATTTCTGTTGCGCAGGTGGGCCGTATGCTTGTCTGCTACCTTGTTGTTACTATGAGTTGAATTTTCGATACTTCGCTCTGCCTGTAGGTACAACAGTTCCAGCTGGTTTTACTTTTCGATTACTTGTCCCCTGATTTCCTACTGATTTTTAGGTGTATGGGTGCCTGGCTGTGTCTTTAGGTTCAAGATCTATGACAAAAATTTTTGGAGATGTCTTTATTTAAAAAAATAATAATATTGACTGGAGACTGGCCAAGAAGTTAAGTAGCGCTAAAAAGTTGTGGTAATGAGTCTGGCTGTGTCTTTAGGTTCAAGATCTAAGTACCTACTTATGACAAAAATTTTTGGAGATGTCTTTATTTAAAAAAAAAAAATATTGACTGGAGACTGGCCAAGAAGTTAAGTTGCGCTAAAAAGTTGTGGTAATGAGTAGATCACCGATTTCATCATCTATATTGTGTTTGGAAGAATAAGTAAGTAATAAATATTGGTGGACATTTTTGTATAAAAAATTAAAAAGTAGTGTATTTTTAATAGAGAAGTATCTGAAATCATTGCAAGCAAGTTTAAGACAAGAAGGGAAGAAAAGGAGCAAATCTTTAGTTTAGTACTAGCTTTCGCCCTCGGCTTTGCACGGGTAGTATGTTGATAAAAAGTAAGCCACGGGCGGAAGCTAGTACATTACATACAACCCAAAATCATATCTGCTTTATAAACCACGTATATCGGCAATAATTGTCCATCTGCTGTGCCGGCGAACATGAGAGAAATTGCAGATTTGGAACTGTCGCAAACTCTTTCTGCATTCTGCATGTTTGGTATATACTATATACCTCTCTTGTAAATATATTTCTTACAACCAAGGCGCAACTCCCAAAAACAAAAAAGATATATCGTGCCAACTATCACAGCTTATGTTGGTCGAATGTTCCGAATTAAGCTTCCACCAGCTTAGGCTGAACTACGATAATTGGCACAATATATCGTTTTTAGTGCTAGGAGTAGGCCTACATAGTCATCAGTAAAATTGGTTTCGTCGTATTTTATTATGGTCAGGAGTCACACGTTCAACAGATTCCACATAATTTGAGAAGTAATTATCAATTCCGGTGTAATTTTGGCTCAATCGGTTGCAATATTTAAAGCTTTGCGGTTCGCTATTTCATTTATGTTCCTTTCTAGAAAGTTACTGGTTACGGGCCCAGTCAGGCCCCGGCGTCTTTGAGCTCATATACTGTTTTTCCAATTTTGTCTATGTGAACATAGACTCGCAAATCAGTGCCTCGATCGCCAGTATGCACAAGTTTACTATTCGATCCGTGACTGTAGTATAGTCTCTCAAATGTATGGGATTCCGGTGCAGCGCCTCCAGTGGTAACTTGACTGAACTAAAATCCCAATACATTTGAGAGACTATACTACAGTCACGGATCGAATAGTAGACTTTGTGCATACTCGTGCTCGAGGCCCAGTTTGGTGAAATGGAAACCCCCATTCACTTACAGTTAAGTAAGTACTAGGTTTTGGAGTTAATTTGGACGAAGGTCTTTTCCTGATCGGAAGAAAACAATGTGGTTTCCAGCCTTTTCCTGTGGGCAATTGGTTTTATGTACTTTCTGGACACCGTGCTTTTCGATGTATTATGTTTTTACCGCATCAGTAACTTTCATTGTTTTCTCCTGTACTGCTTTGATGGCCTTATCCAAATCTTCTTTGAGGTAACTTTGGCACGGTTTTCTTGCATTTGTGTATTTGCGTTGACATTATACGCATGTATTCAATACTTTAACAATAAAAATAATAACATAAGTACACATATAGTACAAATCTATTATACTTTATGTAGGTATTTTTTTAATTCATTATTTTTTTAAATCATACCAATATTCTTTGGCCATAGCCTCGGTCATCTTTAAAATAATTTCGAAGTCATAACAATTAGCGTCATTAAACAATCGTTTTGAATGTAATAGACTAGTGATTGATTCAGTAGAGAGCCTATTTCGCTGTTTTGTTTTTATAATATTGATGTGAGAAAATATTCGCTCAACATTGGCGGTTGTAGGTACTCGTACTCGGTTCTTCGTCTGACATTTTCACTCGGGAAATTTTCCATTATATTCTATGAAATTGTTGAATATTTAATTTTTTTAAATTCCAAATATCGATACAATTCCGTATTAAATAGCCTCGTTGTATAGTTACTATAGAATTAGGCTATATCATATGAAAAGTAGACATTTCGTATTTGACAATGTCTACTTTTCTTCTTTTCATAACCTTACCCTAGTACCCTCCCTGCAGACCCACGGTACCAACGACCATTCCCAGTGGTAGGGTAGGTATTTCAAAATTACCCACCGTACCACACCTTAACAAACAAACAAAACTTACTACAGTACGGCCAACGGATCTCGGCGTACGTGAAGTTAGCCGTTTCGATGCGCAGTGCAACTTTTTCATACAAAGTGTTCTACTGCGCAGCGAAAAGCCTAACTTCACGATCGCCGAGATCCGTCGGCCCAACTGTAATTCTGGAAGAAAGAATTAGGAAGTGTTGTCTGGGTTTCTTTCTTTCTTTCTTATAAATGAAAAGCAAGTACCTAAAGAGTAAATGTAAATGAAACGCAAGTAAAGAGTTTTAATTAACATAACGGTTTTAGAAAAGTGGTCAAACGAGCGAAGGCTTTATTAGGAAAGTTAGAATTATTTAATGAGCATTTGGCTGTCCAACACTTAATTGGCGTTTCAGTTCAGTACTTTGCTCTGGTGTTTATGAATTAATTATGTTGAGTTATTTCTTCAGTTTTCAACTGGGTTTGATCATTATTTATAAAGTTTCCCGGCGTCGATTGGTAGGTAATTTTAAATATCAGTATTCGGCTTATGCTTTATACCAAAACATTATTTTATACCATTCCCCCTCTAAAATCTTATTTTATTCACTGAAAACAGTGAATAAAAAGCACTTTTAATTATGTGAAAACGTACAATCAGTAAAAATATCGTTAGCTTTCGTTCGGCTAATCGAGCATTTTTCACATTCCATAGGTTGTTTTACACACGGAACTGGAACGCAAACTACCAGCGTTCCTTCTGGAGAAGGTGGACAAAAATGAGCTAATAGAGTATCCCAACAATAACAGCTGTAAACTGGGCTTTTTTGACCTTATCCTGCGCAAATGGTTCTTCAACCCTTTCTCTAATGATGGTAAGTTTGGGCTGTGATTGTTGCATTCGAACCTAATGATTAGACTACAAAAACCCCAGTAAGCTGGTGCTATTGTTTCTTTTACTCAACTGTGTGTATAACTGTGTGGCAATGGTAATGGAAGCGCTAGAAGCAATTTAAAAATGAAATGAAAAATTGCATCAAAACTTCTTTGTGTCAGCATGACAACTATTACCCGTGCGAGTTAGGTCAGGTCACAAGACCTGGCTTTTCGAAGTTTGTTTGTTCAAAAACCAAGGCAAAAACACAGTGTGCGATGCAAAAATACAATGCGCAATGTATCGCGCACTGTATTTTGGCACAAACATCAAAAAGCCAGGTCTCAAGTTAACTCGCGCGGGATATAACAACAATTTCAATCAAGATTTCAATTTGTCAAAGAATGTAAAGAAATCAAATAATTTATCTAAAGCAAAAATGGGCAACGTCTATCGTGTCGGCAAGTAAATAAATAAGTATGTTATCAGTTGGTTTGGACCTGGTGCTGGAGACCAGTGAAGACTACTTGGTAGCTGAGATGGAGATGAATAAGCGTCGCATTGAGAAGCTGGTCGTCGCAATGGAGCAGCAGCAACAACTCATGAGACTAATGGTTCAGGTCAGGGACTCATATGTCCTCATTGTTGCTTTGTGTTCCTGCTTTGTTCGCTTGTTGTTGTGTTCCTGTTTTTTTTTTGCTTGTTGCTTATATCAACCGTACTTGTTAACTTCTTTATAAAACTGGCTGTTTGTGGTTTATCTATGCATGTTATCAGCGGGGCTAAGGGCGGTGTTGGAAGAGAGACCCCTTCTTTCTTTTCTTAAATTGAAGTGCTACCTTACTTTTCTGAGGCTCCTCTCCTGCCAGAACTCTCGCGAAGTCGCCCCTGAGTGTCACTTCGCCCGCTTAACCTTCACTGCGGTTCGGCTGAGCTCGGTTTCGATGGCTTGCTCTATTCAAGACCTTCCACGCAAGCTTCTGGCTGGTTTTTTTTAAACACTCGCACACCAGGGGTGTCACGCACAAGACCACGTGGCGTCGGGGTGTCGGATCCATCACTCATTTTGAACCTAATCTACTCAAGTCGAGGTCCTCTGGCGGATCCGGAAATGTAAAATTTAAGTCTATAAATTAATAGGTACCATGATTTTTAAAAATGTTTATTCAGTTATATAAACTTACATATTTACAGTTTTCAGAATTTCTATGAAAGGGTCTTTCTTATTTTTACCCAATGATTTTGAAAAATCATTGGGTATGGGAGTCAAAGTTTTCATTTTTTTTAAATATTTTTACTGCTTTCCACTGAGGCTCAATCCTCTGTGTTTGAGTGCAGTCTTCTTAAATAAATGGGTTGTCTGGGTCAGAGTGGTTTACCTTCCTAGGAATATATTATCTAACCTAAGAACATATTCAGGGAGGCAATCGTATGTCCTCCAGCAGTCCGTATGTATAGCGGTTCCAACTTCAACATGTTTTTGGTTCAAGAGCACCAAAACCTCGGCAGACCTCACATTTCCTGGGCACACCTCTAGACGCAAATCCTCTGACCCATCTTCCATAAAGCCGATCCTTCCGTTAGGGAACTACCACAATTTTTTTTTTAATGATTTTATGCGATAGGTTATATTGTCAAATAACCGTAATAAAAATTCCAGCGCCAAAAAACTAAAATTGTATAACAAAAAAAAAATTTTTAAATTTACCAACATTTTCACGCACATGAAACACGTATTATTATTGTTGTTACAGATTACTGTTGTAGTATAAATTTTTGAACTGTGACGTCACGCATTACAGTTCACAAATTGATACTAAGTACAACAGTAATCTGTGACAACAATAAGTTTGAGATGCTTGAAAAAAGGCCATAGCTAAATGTCATTTCGAAGTGTCACGGAACCGTTCGTACCTATGTATCTAGGACCTACTAGGTGAAAACAACGTCATCATCATCCTAGCGCCTTCCCGGTTGCGTCCTTTCGGGGCCCGGGGTCCGCTTTCCTACTTTTTTGCCTCCACTTCGGACGGTCTTCTGCATCCCTTTTTGTGAGTCCGTTTGCACGCATATCATCCACTACGACGTCAAGCCAGCACTTCTTGGGTCTACCCCTTCTACCGGGGCCTGGCGGAGGCAACATAGCTAAGCATTTGTTCCCCACGTAGCTTGCCGGTACCGTAGGTGAAAACAACGTGATAAAGCATAATAATGCGCTCTGTGATTCAACAATATTTGATAAATAACTTAACATACCATGGACCAACAAAAGAAACCGACATATGCCATGTTGTAGAAATAACTAAGGAATGCACCCGAAAAAGTGATTTTTCTCGTCCCGAGAGGTGCGGACATAAGGAGGAAGTGTTGAGACTAAATAAGCATTATGTAAGACATAAATACCTTGCAGCTTTCACTCCTTTTATTTCAGCAGACGTAAAATCCGGGTTTGATGCAAAATATGTCGACATCATAAATACGTCAATTTTCGGCAAATTGTCTGATTGCGCCTTCACGTAGCCACAATCAGTCATTTTTATTCACAAAATCCTTTGCTTAGGTTACACAAAATCACACTATAGTTAGTCTTCACTCAATGGTTTTCTTGAAAGTTGAAAATCAAACAATCAATTCGCGCTTAGTATAAAAATTCCTTGATTCGCGCGCTATTGTTGACTGACAGAGAGCTGTCAGATTAGGAATTATAAAAATTAACAAAAATCTTATCTATGGATAGACTCGTCATCAGAAATTCTGACGTCACATCCCATCGCGTTGCGTTTTAAGTATTTTAAAATTTCTACTATTTTTTGCAATTTTTAAAATTTAATTTCTAAGCGAAAATGAAATAATATTAAAAAAATAATTACACACATAATTCTACAGCAACAATGTTCATAATAAAATACATTTAACCCGCTTTTGAATCAGACGCAAGTTCCCTATTACCTCTGTTGTACTTCCTTTTACCAAACTTCCGAATCATCAATTTGGACCACCTTTCCTGGCCCACCAATCCTTTCCTTTCATTCATTGTCACTTGCTTGTAGAGGACCACACACTCTACCGGAGGGAGGGGTGCTCAAACTTATAGTGTCGGCCAGGTAACTTAAAGGATCGACCAAAATCCTATGTAGGACTTACTTATGAATAATGTTTAAAGTTGAACACTGGTTGAACAACGTCCTATCTCTGTTTGTCACTATCCACAAATAAAGACAGGACGTTGTTTAACCAGTGTTTCACTTTAAACATCTTTCATAAGTAAGGCCCTATGTAGGTAGGTACTGAAAAACATTTTTTAAATATGATTTTACTGCACTTTAAAATTTAATATACTTACATAAAAATCAAGGAATCATAACTTTTGAATCTCAAATTTTGTCTTGATGATGATAGATGGCACTGCATAGTATCCGCGTGAATTGCTGGCGATCGACTGTTTGGGCACCCCTGCTCTACAGTAATTGTAGGTACTATTTGCACATTTGCAACTATTTCTGTATGCAAATTATTTTTTGAATATCTTCTTTCTTTTTGCTGGTGGTACAACAAACACTAGACAAAATATAACTTTCAGTTTTTAATAAAACCAATAGATTTTCGTCAAATCTGACAAAAGAATATAAGGAAAATGCATGTGCAGCCTGTATTATCCCATATAGTTGCTAAGCATAAGTCTTTTCGCTTTTGTACCAACTCAAATGGCATTTGCGCTAAAGTCAACCACGCACGACTCTTTCACGATGTCGTTAACCCATCACCTATATTTAGCTATATCATATAATTTTAGTTAAAAATGAATAATTATTGTAGAAAATGGAGATTCGCACAGAGGCGGATGACGTCGACGAAGGCGTTTCGCCGAGTGAGGCGCGCGTCGTGCCTCGCTGGAGTTCGCCGCGCATCCGTCGCCTGCGCACCGCCAACTCCTTCAATAAGGGCCACTAATACCAAACAACTTTATATTTATTTAATTTGATGTCAAAGGCGAATGGCCAATGTTCTTCTCTAGACAGTTTCAAACAACCTTGTACGTTTTCTCGGCAGATGACCTAGGTACCGTTCTCGGAGGTTTCTCTTTGGCTGATCTCATAAAATATGTATGTACGGTTCACGACTGTGCGTAAGAGTTTTTCTTTTTAGATTAGCCAATCTCGCTCGGCCTAGGTTAAAATCAATTCGTACGCGGTAGCCCTCAATAAACAATGATGTACACTTCTTCCAGCGGATCTTGGCCTTCGTGAAGTTAGCCGTTTCGATGCGCAGTCCTTTTTCATACACAATTTTCTACTGCGCAGCGAAAAGTATAACTTCACGAATGCCTAGATCCATCTGTACCGATATCGATTTCAAAAGACGCCGACAACGCGACGCGACGCATTGAATTTGATACATAAATATTATAATGCGTCATAATAATATGAAATAACATATGCTTGGGTTGGGTTATTTACGACATACATGATAAAAAATATATAAAAATGCGTTTATATACAGGATAGAAAGTAATCTTTCCAGGAACCTTCCATTCGTTCCTCATTATACCCATACTTACAAATTACTTAGTACTTGGTCAATTACCAGCGAGATATATTAAATTGTTTAAACACGATTTTCAAATTTATTTTTATTGTGTTCCCCGGTTTATGTAATTTAAAATGCTTTTTTTGTGTCCTAGTGAAAATTCTGAACAAATAAATTATTTGTTTATTATTTGAAAAATTTGAAACAATCTTCATAATAATAACCTTGTAGGTACATAGATATGTATATTTATTAAACTAAAGAATATCCGTATAGTATAAGAGTATGATAATTATATATATTAACAAATTATTTTGGAGATTTTATAAAAGACTTTACCTACTCATATTTTGGGATATAAAAACAGAAAATAAATTAACTTCAATACCTACAATATTTACGTAAATGATACGTTTTGTCACAGTATGTACTGTACTTAACTAATAAATGATGATGTGATACTTTATGTGAAGTTTTATTTGATTCTTCCAAAAATCTTCACTTTTTTATACTTTCAGCTCGTGGCGCACCGTTTTTCTGAAAAAGTCCATAGATAAAACACGGAAACTACGTTTTCCATTTACATTAAAGCATTTAGGGCAAAGTGCGAATCACAGATAAACTTTAGCTGATGCAATTTTTCATTTGGTACATAAACCAAATCATCTATGCCCGATGCTTTTACCCGCAATCGACATCTGAAAAATATCATCATCGTTGCCCTTTAAACACCTCTTTCAGATGATTTAGGTGGCGTCAGTCAAGTCACAGAAAAGTTCCATCCACGCATAGTACTACCTTCTCTATCCTGAGCTCCTTCCCTGACAGACCAATTCTGGCTTCAAGTTCTTTTCGTAGTTCTAGCGACGTGGATGCATATCCTGGATGAAATAGTTTTGATTTAAAGGACTTTAAAGTGATGACTAAGTACTTTTAGGAAGATACAAGTAAAAAAATGTATAGGTAAAGTGACAAAATGTCTTTGTCAATTTTTTGTCTCAGCTGAAAGTTTTTGGTTTAAGTCTTCTCAAATCTCGAAAAATATGCTTGATTAAACATTTGATTTTGTTTGAGGTGAGATGAGGTGAGATAAGTAATACAAACTAGCAGCGATGCGATCGCGCGTTTGTATCGATACAAACGCAAACCGGGAGTGTCTGTCTAAGTAGCAATAATCAATCATTAAATATTGATATTAAATATATCATTATCATAATCAATCAATCTGTCCACATTGCGTTTTCTGCAGCGCGTTTTTGAGCTGCGCGTTCGTATCGCGTTCGCAATGCAAAAAACGAAATGTGGACACTCCCTTAGGCAACTTTCGTTTACCACAAATGGTACACTTCCTGTAACGATGATTTTCCATCGCAGAGTTCTTTTAAATACTTTCCATGTTACAGAATGTTTGGTATATTTGTAAGTTCAAATGAAACTGTCAAGAGATCATTTTATTTATTTGCTGCGCCTAGGCGCCAACTTTAAAAAAAAACATGTTTTGTAAGATGCTTACATTTGAGACTACTAAGATGAGTTTGCTTACATTTCACGAAGAAACCCTTATTCCAATGTAGACTTTGTTAATCCTTCTATAAAGCTTTATTTGGAATAATTAAGGTTACTGTTCATATCTTCTCTAGGCAGTGTCGACCCACTGATCTTGATCACGAAACTTGTTTATTGTACCTACTTTTACAGATATAATTTAAAATCAAATAAATTAAAGTCACAGTAAAAATAAAAATAACAAATTAAAACACTTCTATAAATCACACTTTTATCATCACAGATCAGTTAACGAGAAGGAGAAGTTACTTAGAGGTTATGGCAGATACTTAAACTTACCTACCTACAAGTATCGTAGCAAGTGGCGATCTGTGGTCTCTGCCTACCCCTATGATGGGATACAGGCGTGAGTTTATGTATGTATGTATGTACCTACCTACTTCTTGCGGTCAATTTAAACCGGATATTGGACAGCCGCTTTAAACACGTTTCAATATCCAACCCGCCTTCCAAGTACTCTTCTACGATCATACAAATACTTTTGTCCCTTCTGGCTTGGGCCTTATTTGTTTTTCGCCACTCCAGATGTGACTCAGAACGAGATATTTTAAAATCAGCTTCCAAGGCCTCCGATTTTAAAATGTCGATCGTTCGATGCATTGTGGGGCAACTGCCGACCTTCCTGTTTAGGCGATTGTGCCAACCTTCCACGCAGTTGATTGTCCGGTTGAGCTGTTTATAACAGGAATTGAGAGAAAGATTTTTCCCCATCCACTGACTGCTCATATATTATTGGGACGCTGTCACAGCATCGCCCCCTAGGTTGGTATGCATCAAATGCAGCCACGCCTCCGGAATTCTGGAAGTCGGGAGATACGCCATCGCTGTACACATCCTCAGGATTTTTCTACCATTTACCACTTCGGTCGGTTTAATTGTCCCGCTTTTTTCCAAAGGGATTTTGAAAAATGGAAAAAACAACCTTTACAACCCGAAAACGTGTAGGTACAGCTGGAAACACAGTGCGTAACGCATTTGTAGCAGCTATTTACAGGAAAAATATCTGTGTGATGAACATAGATGTTTGTTCTGTGTCTGGGTGTTATAAAGTATAATAAGTATGTATTTATAAAAAGTATGTAAGTATTATATCAGTTATCTGGGTCCCATAGTACAAGCTTTGCTTAGTTTGGGGCTAGATGGCGCTGTGTCAAATGTCCAGCAATATTTTTTTTATATTTATTTCAAAATCTATTTTGAAATTGGTTGGCTCGAATTCGGGTAGGTACTTATTGTATATTTCAGTAGCCGAAATAACCTTTCGTACGTATTTTGGGTTTTGTTTGGCAACAAAAAAATACGAGTAGGTACTACTTCGTTGACTTTAGTTCCGTTGCTCAAGTCTCAACCGTCGCAACAATAGTGACTACTTTTCTCTCTGTAGGTACTTTTCTCCCTCATAATTATGATGAGAGTATGAAGAGTGTTAAACGATTGTTACGTAACATCAATAGTAATATGTTCGTTCCATACCGTTGCAGTTTGGAGCTCAACAAACAGGAATTATCGTAAAGTGGCCATTGTCACCATCGCTATGTAATAGGTGAAAATTCCGGCCTCCATTGTTCCCCTTCCCGTTAAAATGTTATATATTGAAATGACTATTGTATACGCATTTTATATTTCATATCTTCACTCAGGTTGACATCAAGAGCATTTTAAAATTGTTTTTTCTTTCTTAACTCTTATAGCAATGGAATTAAGGGTCATAGTTATATTAGTTTTTATTAAGCTGTGTACAACAAATGACTTAAAAGATTCATCTTTGGGAAAGCGTGCATATGGATTAATTTCGAAAGTAAACAGAGGACATGGTGCTGGCGGTATGAAGAGAATTCAGAACCAAGAGCCTAAGTTTTGGCCGACAAAAAAAGAAAGTCGATGTAAGTATTTTCGCTTCGTAGTTGTCATTAAACCGGAGAGTACCTATAGACAAAATGTATTACATTCTTGTCTGTTTAAACTTTACCGTAAAAGCGTGCAACACTAAATTATTTGTAAAAAAACTAGAAAGCAACTTCGAGGTTTTGGTCAAGTGTCGACTAATTCTGTTATGATAGCAAATGTTTGTTTTAATGAGAGCATTGCAATGTTTTGTATTTTTTATGGCTACTGTTTAGGTTCTGAAAGGGTTTCACGTAGCAAAAGCTTAATTTTTTTAATATTATTCGCCTGGCATGCTCAATATCTCCTCTAAAGAGTTCGGCATGTTCTTTCCCACTCGAAATCAACCCTGATTATCTTAGGAAATGGCCAAAATTCTAGACATTGATATTGTTTCCATTATACTCGTAGGTACTTTAATATACATTTTTTATCATTACAATCCCGAGTAATTGATTCTTTCCCGCACAATTTCATTCAGCATTTGCTGATAATTTCAGTCTTGTCGCTATTCACTGTTGTGACATTCCCTAATGGCGCATGCGCTGGTGCTTCTGGAGACAACGGCACTTGCATGACTGCGCGCGAGTGCTCAGCCCGATCTGGTTCTGCCAATGGCTATTGTGCCAACGGATTTGGCCTCTGCTGCATCTGTAAGTGAAATAACACCATAACACCACGTAAACACGGTAATGACTATCTGTATTGAGAGACAGACACTTCTAACTACGTCAAATGTTTGCCATATTTTTGGGAGTTTGCTTAATCCCGAGGCCTTACAGCTGACCACAGTGATAACTACCTAAATACGGTAAACATTGCCTATATTGTTAGGTTTTTGTGGCATTCAGGATCCTTTGCAAATGTTTGGGTAACGAGTGTTAACAAACTCTTGCTTTCAAAAAAGCTTTTCGAACGCTCGATAATAGTAATTTTCATTGCTTTCTCAGTCATGACATCATGTGGCAGCACTACGTCTGAGAATGGCACGTATTTCGTAAATTCTGGATATCCATCCTCGTACGATGGCACTGGGTCATGCGAGCTCACCGTGATGAAGTCACATCCAGATGTTTGCCAGATCAGGTACAAAATATTCCTTTGTTCGCATGAGTCCAACTTTTAAAACATCCATAGGTACAAGTCTTCAAGGAAAATATTATTCTAAAATATCACTTTCGATTCCTTTTTCTGAAGTAAAAGTTGATTACATACAAAAGCATATTCCTCAAGACCGGTATTTTTTATCGCCAACGGACATAGTCGATTTCATTGTTATTAGTTTTAGCGTATTGTTACGGCCTGGCGAGTTTTGAGAATGGAAGAAAACGTCAATACACCTGTGGCGAAGTTTTGTTTCACTTCTCCATTGTTAGTTACTTGTACTTAATAAAAAAACCGATTATTCAACCCAACCGTCTTAAAGTTTCTCGAAACCTTTCTTCGCAGGCTAGATTTCGACAGGTTTACATTATCAGGCCCCGAGACCATGAACCACGTTTGTAATCAAGATCAATTTATTGTGTCGGGAGGCAACCCGATATCAGCAATCTGCGGAGTCAACCAGGGAAGCCACAGTGAGTTCATGATACGAGTACTATTCAGTTTTCTACAAGATCTGACTTGGACTAGTGCTTACGCAGATCTTTTAAAGTTCATAGCTCTTTATTAACATGAATACTGTTTAACTGTTACAATATCTGTTTATTATTTCATCCTCTATCTGGATATACCTAGAGGTGAAGGTGACTGAATTCTATATTATGTCTCATAGTCTACTCTACTCGAAAATATTACTGTTGGAGATTTTTTGTGTCATAGGCATGTAAATTATTTCTCAGTGTATATTGATGCTGGGATTGGTACTACGAACCCGGTGAAACTGACATTCGTCACTAGCGGGAATTCCTTCGAGAGGATGTGGAAAGTCAAGGTGTCTCAGATACCTTGCAGCACCATTTACAAAGGTACAATAATCAACACCATAAATATATTTATAGTTTTCTTCAAATTTATACAAGAGAGTTTTCGACAAGGGTAAAAGGTGCTGATACTTTTCTGTAGAGCAATCACTGCACTAGAAAGTGCCTTAAGATGTTCGATTACCTCGAAAGTAAGTATATCTGGTAGTATCACTACACTCAAATATAAAATGAAAGAACAAAATTATGTGACTTTCCAGTAAGCTACGGTGTCTAGTTGTCTTATAGTTCTAGATTTACCGCATTTATATCTCTTGCACACCTTTTAGTAAGATACTTGCCAAAGTTTCCATCACGCCAGCCAACAAGTAATCTTTTCATTCATCCCAAATCTATCAAATGAAGTGAGTCACTGGCAGGAAAGTCTTGAACTATGTCGATTGGCAATTCTAACAAAGCAGAATCAATTTTATGGTGAGCTCCATAATTTTTCAGGCGAAAATCATCGTCTGTTTTTTCAGGACATTGGGTTTGAGGGACGATAGCTGTGTGAGTTTTATGGGAGTAATCACCAACTGTAGTGCATTTTATACATCCATGTTAACCGTTAAAATTACAAACCCCTGAAAAAAAAAGGAAAAATTTAAAAATAGATTTTGGAGTTTAATTTTTTTATACTTAACATCATCAGTGATTGTGATGATTCATTCTTCATCAGAGCCTTTACGTCGGCTTATTTCTAGCTACCTACTCGTTTTTGTTCCATTTACTGTAGTTATGGACTGAGGATTAGATTTCCTTGGTTTCAAAATTGAAAACCCTTGCCGTTCCTGTTCTGACTCAAATACAGTTCTAGCAATTATTAAAGCCTTACAACTAATTACTCACCTTTGGTTTATGGCATATCGTCGTCGTTACTGCAATAGCGCGGATCTACTATTTGCAATAGTGCGAGGTTGACAACTTTACAGGAGATAAAAAAAACTTTTTAATTTTAGTATTTCGAATGATAAGCGTATTTTAATGAAATAATAGGGTTTTTAGAGTATCAGGCCATCAGTCAGTGGTAGAAAATTTGCGATTTTCCTAGTAGTTTTCGAGTTTTATGTCACTTACGCGGTTTTTTTTGTATCAATGTCTGGTCTCAATATGGGCAGATACTGGCAGATACGCGTAATTGAAACTATGATAAAAAGTACAAAACAATTTATTCATATGAAACACAAACGGAAGGTACTTCTCAATCACAAAAATATGGAAAATAAACAGTTTTTTTACGGAGCGCAAAGTAATCACAACAATTTGTTTACGTTTTGATAACTTACTTCACTTCCAACTACAACCAGAGAGCTTCTGATGGCTTATTCAAAGTGGTGTCTTCACCAACTTGCGCCAATGACTGACTAGGACAGCGTGGCACGCAAATTTGAATTTCGCTACTTTTTGCAGTTTCGCGGTATTGCAGATGGTAGTTCAGCGCTATTGCAGTATCGTCGACGATATTACACCGTTGCATGGAAAATCTTTATAAACCTTCCCTCTTAGGTTTGAATCAGAGTACCCAGAGTAACCAGGTACCTTTGAGTTTGTTTCCCCAATCTAACTTTTCTCAGCGGTAAGCCGAGTACACAAAAAAAAACTAACATTAAAATTAAATTAGTAAAGCAATGGATGTGATTCCGCAACCGTTTGCCGATGACCGTTTCGTTATCATTTGAACAGCCGACGAAGGCTGCTTGCAGTATTACACGGGAGTGTCTGGACAGATGCGTTCGTTCAACTACGATCCTGTATCGGGTCTGCAGCTTAGCAATCAGGACTATGGCATCTGTGTCCGGATGGAGAGGAACTTCTGTGGAATTCAGTACACGGCTTGTCCAGATACAGGTAAGGGAGTGGGCACACTGCGTTTTTTGCAGCGATGCGAACGCGCTTTTCAAAAACGCGCTTCAAAAATCGCAGTGTGTCCCACTCCCGGCTCGCATCCGTCGCATTCATCCACATAACTGCTACTACGGCAACATGTATAGATACTATTGAAATTAAGTAAAAAATACAAATTCAGGTATGCGACAGCGATTTGCTAATCAAAGACCTTATACCTGTTGGTAATAGGCACCGGTGGCCAGCAAAAGTGACTTTTCATATATTTTGTAGCTGTAGCATAGCAAGTGACCGCCACCGGCTACACGTGTGCGGCGCATCTTTACAAAATAATATGACTACAGGAAATGGGTCGGTAGCGGCGTTTTGTGGTCGTGTTCGGTGGCTCGTATGCGGCCAGGCTTAACGAGGTTACGTCACAGAATAAATAAGTAAAATAGCCCTGCAGGTATTTGCGGTATCTGACATTTGGTATCAAAAACTGTAAAATCCAGATCAAACTTCAAAAATTTTGTAAAAGTCTCGTCAGTTCTGTTGCAACAACAATGCGTCTCAATCCACACTATTTTCCAGTAAATAACCGCTCACGTTCCTTTACTCTGAGCGGCAACAGCAACGGACCTGTGAACTCGATGACTGGTTCTGGCGCTGGGCCCAACAACTGCGCTTACGACTGGCTGTTAGTGCCATGCGCCACCAACGTGGGCCGTATTCAGCCTAACCAGGCGCTATGCACTGACAGGATCTGCGGAGGCACCTTCTCGGCCGACCTTTCAATGCAATCTTCTCCTGTCATCAGTAAGTTAACTTTGATGATGGCCGCCTGATGGCCTTCTACAACCGCCGGATATATCGGCGTCGTGGTGTTGCGAGTGGTGGAAAAGAATTAAGTAGAAAAATTTAGTAATTTCTCACAAAAAAAAACTATTGTAATAAACGAAATCTGTTGTATAGGTACTACAACTTATGCAACTATCAAGAGTATAAATCTAGGAGCATAACTTCGATGAAGAATTATTTGGAAAGTGGCTACTTACATCTTTTAAAAGAAATTGTCGAACCGTGATGCTGCACCACGTTTATCCTTGAATGTCTAGGTGGCGTAGAATCATGTAGTAGATCTTATTTAAAAATTTGTAAGGTACCTACTTAAAATGCATATTGTACATGCAACTGCATACCTTTTTTTAAATGGAAAAATATCTTAATTTAAATGTTTTCATTGTTGTCTGCTTATTGTGCAAGAGCACTCGAGTTCTTTTCCAATTTTACTACAGTCGATTAGTGACCCTAACTATTCATATTTTTGCTTTAGGTACGGTAAAACCTTTCCGGTTATGGTTCCACACGGACAACATTGAAGCACCCGTTGATGTCGGCAACCGGGGCTTCTGTCTCAACTACATCCAACAGCCGTGCACAAATAGTGTTATATAAACTGCAGTTACCTAGCTTTAAAACTCTTATTTCTTAGAATTCAGAAATTTTAAATTTTTTTGTATGGTTTTAATAAGTACTGACTTAATTCAGAAGGTGACCATAAAGCTTGTATTTATTTGAAGTCGTCTTTTACTGTAGTCTTTCATAAACTGGCTATTGTAACATAGCCGAAACGTCGGAATGGAAAAATTGGGCGTTTTTCCACTAGCCGGCACGGCACCGGCACGGTTTCATACATTTTTGCGTCGCCGGCGCCGGTGCCGGTGCCGGTGCCGTGCCGGGCTAGTGGAAAAACGCCCATTGTAAATAACGCGATAAAATCTACTAAGTAGAAATTATTTTTAATAGCAAAATATCTAAGTAGGATGCTACCTCACTAATAAAAAAATATTTAGATGTTCAAAGTGTGGACCGGACCGTTCACCTCGGCCGCCTAATCGTTCTTCGCCGAGTTTATGTAAAAAAAATACATTTGGTTTTTTCGGAATTTTCGAAGCGAGTTTCCTTTGCCAGCCTTCTAACAAATCATAATATGATAAACAGTGGCTGGTTTGTTAGAAGGCTGGCATAGGAGACTCGCTGCGAGAATTCCGAAAAAACCAATGAGATAATATTTTAAATACACACCACGGCAAAAATAGGGGAACCTCAACATCAACTACAAGCAGTAAAAAATACAGTGAAACAGGAACTTATAGGCTGGCGGAGATTTTCAAGTATTAATATAGGGGCTCCAACTGGTAAGTATACGCCGTGAAAGACCAGACGGATTTTAAACAAATCCAACATTTTATGGGGTAGTTAACGGCTTCATCGATTTGAACCACAGAATGAAATGATTTGTATTTTGTAACTGTTCTTTAAAAACATTTAACACTAACTCTTGCGACACAGCCTGTGGCAGTTTCCCCTCTCGAGCTAATCTTTGGGGAGAGCAGGCCATTCTATGCTGCAATTGCTGCAAACCACCCACATAGCGCCATTGACTAGACCACGCACGACCGAGACGTTTAAGTTATGCGACGCAACATTACTCGAGATCCTATAGCTATTTGCAGCGAGCTTAGTATACCGTTCGTTTTATTCAGATCTTCAGGAACATAGTCCCAGCATGGACGCTGCCGTACGTTTTTGCTTCCGGTGAAATGTCTATTGTATTTATAATATACACTTTTGTTAACTCCATTTCTGACGCAAGATTTGTGTTAAAGCGTCTAATTTGTGTGTATTTGTGTTAAATGTTTAGTTGTAGTAGGGGAATCCTTACTGCTTCCCATCTTGCGAATCGTCCAGTAAGAGGTACCCTAGGATCGTCTAGTACTTAAAGAGCCAATCTACACCTTTGTTTTGCTTTTGTATAACGTTCGTTTGAATGGGCACAAATCAACATTTTCTTTTAGTATTATTGATTATATTGCTGCGCTTCTCTTGTTGTTGGCCGTATAATCTTTAAATTTTATTTGCTGCTACTAGCTGTGCCCGTAACTTCGTTATACCGTAATATAAGCTCACTGGAAATTGGACTCGTTTTACTAAATGGATAATTATTTGGAATTAGAGGGATGCTGGGTATAAAAACACTGTCACCTGCGTCGTAACCTGTTAAAATATCTACTTCTATGACGTTTCGTTGCAAATTGGTTACAACTTTTAATCTGGTGCCATTACATAGCTTTGGTGAGCTTAAATTCCTAAGTAGCATTATCGGTACCGACTCCGATTTTTTAATTTATTTTATGAGCTTGTCATTCCAGTAGCGCTCTAGTAGTAAAGAGGGAATAGCTTAATTGAGGCCAAGTTAGTTTATGGACGACGTAGTAGATGACGCTAGCATCTTTTATAAAAAAAACTGTAGATTTGGCGGCATAAACTGAAAACTGTGGACATTTCCAAAAAACTGATTTCTGCTTCCGCGGGCATTATGTTGGTTTTGATGAAATTGAATGCCTCGCGGATTTGTGCTGGATCCAAAAACGTGAGTGCACAGATATGTCGGATCTTGTGAGCAAAATCATTACCATTTTTGTACCGGGACGCGAGACCAGCTGTTTGGATATGACGATATATACTTTGTTGCAAATGAAAAAAGCAAAGCTTATTCAAACATCGCGGGAATACATTTTTTAAAGCATTCATTGCCGCAACTTCAAAGTCTGTTACGACAATTTGAGGGTTTATTTGGACTTTCATGTTACACGCTTGACATTTTATTATCACACCAAAGACTTTGTAAAAGTCTTTGTATCACACTATATTCTTCGGGAATCTCAACCTAATAGTCTAATAATAATAATTGACATAGGTAATCTGTCATTTCGACATAAGCAGTCTTTTTGACGTAATCTGTCATTATTTTGGACCGAAGATACGAACTGTCTTTTTTGGAATTTACTGTCATTTTGTCAGTCAGTTTTTACATGAGCTGTCAGATTTGAAATAATTTGTCACTATTGAGTTAATCAGTCATTTTTGACATACTTAATCTGTCATTTTAGACATGGGCTGTCACTTTTGACATCAAGTTGTAGGTATTTGAAAGTGAAAAAGTTGTAGGTATATCTATTTTTGAAATATCACTAGTACCACAGAATACTAGATTTAGATTAACGGCGAAATGTGAATTCTCCGTAGATGGAAAGATCTGTAGTTAGAAGAGTTAAGTATAGTCGTGTCGGTGTTGTAGAGATGTATGAGGTTGGTTAACCAAGAAAACTTCATATGTATAAAGGTATGTACACTATATTACAAATTCACTCAAATTCATATTTACATTCATAAGAGGGAGAGAGGCACTGTAGTAGTGAAAATATACTTAAGAGAAATTATAATATTACACAACATCACCAAAAAAAACCAAACGTTCAAAATCCGAGTCAAATCAAACTGCCTTGAAGCTTCTGACAACTGTCAGCAATCGCACCGGGTCACAGTATTATAAATGACCCGAAAATCGGACATGCCTTTTTTATGATACTAATCGAAACATTAGGCTATTTCCAATACTAGAGTAGAACTCCCAAAAGTTAATTCAGCTTAGAACGTGAGTTATGATTTTTTTAATTTTTTTCTATGGTTACCAGAGAAAACCTAAAGAAATGCTGTAATTTTCTAAGTAAGCAATGTTTTTTAGTTTGAATGACAGTATGCTATGAAATCAACTAACTACTATTTTCGGAAACGTATAATTAATTTCTAGGTAAACAACAAAGAAAGTTATGAATTTTTTTGTAGTAATTTAGAAATTATTTTTTTTCACAGCTGTCTACAGAGATTAGCGCCAGATTTTCACAGTTTCGTATTCATTAGTATTATGTTAACCTGCCTGTAAAATATCAGACGCGTAACACGTAGGACTTCGGAGTTATTGAATTTTAAAATTTGGATGTTAGGGTTGGTACTTATTAAAAGTGAACTAATGAGAATCTAAATCAGATTTTTTTACAGAACTTGATTAAATTGATTGAATTTTGGTGATATTGAAAGTTGTTATCACTCAATTATCTGTCAAACATAGGTACCCAAAATAACAACATTGTACAGGGTGTGGCAAATTCTTGGTCACTGAAGGGTAGCTACCTTTTCTCTTGTAGTTAGAAAGTTTTGTTCTTAGGAAACTTTGGTTTTATTTTGAAGAAAAAAATAATTGCATTTTTACATTTTTCAAAAAAAGTACAGTTAGCCTAAAAAATTACATTTGTCAAAAAAAAAAACAAGTTGGTTTTAATCGACTCTATTTCCCACCAGGAACACTTCTCCCAAAGTAACTTATCAAATCAAATCGTAAGTTTTTGCAATAAAAATTAATTAAAATCATATTACATAAAAAGGAATGAAATCAGCATTGACAGAAATTGTTTATTTTGGGGCCATAGAATAATCATACCTAGTAATGTAAGAAATGATGTACTTCATGAACTCCATAAGAGCCATTTCGGTGGTAATAGGATGATTAGTATAGCTAAGTCTTACTTTTGGTGGCCAAAACTAAATGAAATAACTGAATTAACTAAAGATTGTATAAACTGTCTATCATACAGAAACAACCCACCAGCAACAGCTTTAAAAACGTGGCCAGTTCCACCATCACCTTGGTACCGCATTCATGCTGATTATTTAGGTCCACTATTTGGAAAAATGTTTTTGGTGGTAGTGGATAGTTTTAGTAAATGGCCAGAGGTTTTTCAAATGGCTAATATAGGAAGTAGTCTTACCATTCAAAAGTTCAAAGACCTATTTGTAAGATTTGGGTTTCCGATACATCTAGTAACAGATAATGGAACATCATTTACCAGTAATGAGTTTAAAATTTTTTGTAATAATATTCAATTAAAACATACCTTTACTCCAGTTCAACATCCAGCTACCAATGGTGCAGCGGAGAGATTTGTTGAAACTTTTAAAAATAATATTACAAAGATTGTGGACAGCAGTGTTCTCGAACGAAAATGAGTGAAATCGGTAGAGTTGCCCGCAAAAATCGGTATATTTGGATGATTTGGATCCAAAATCGGTAGATGAAAAAAAAATGTGTATTTTCATCGATAAAACAGATTGTGCTTGTGAAAAATTACGTTTCTAAAGCATCTTTCCCTGATCTAATGTTAGTATCCTTAGTACAACTCTTACAATAGGCATAATTAGTACCTAGTACCTACTTTACATAAGGCTTGCAATGAAAATTTATTGCAGCCAGCTTGAATTTTTTTACCCAATCTTTTCTCAATTTTTACTCAGAGAAACTTTTTATTCGAAGTTATTAAAATCAATGAAAAAATTGAAACTTGTTTTTTATAGACATTGTTCAGAAATCCTATAAAACATCGAGTTGTACAGGTACTTACCCTTTTGTCTTACAATTCGATGTTTTGATGATGTCTACATCCGAAATATATCGATAAACATAATAATGAATTATTTTTGAGGGTTTCCCCGAGGGTTGCTAACTTAAAACTATACAAAAATCTGTAAATTCTGTAAAAAATAGGATACTTTTCAAGTATTCCTGGAAATCATGAGAAAATCATCACGTTTCGGTATTTCGGTAGAACGGACCCAATATCGGTAGAAATACCGAAAAATCGGTAGGTTCGAGACCACTGGTGGACAGTGGCAAATCCCTTAACTATGCAGTAAACATATTTTTGTCAGATTATAGAGTCACACCGCACAAGGCTACTGGTATTTCTCCAGCTCGTTTAATGTTGGGAAGAGAAATACGTAATAGATTTTCATTATTAAGACCAACCCCGGTGTATCAGGACCTGATAGTGAAGCAGAGAAGAGTAGAGGAGGCGCATGGGGGTAACAGGAATGTAGTTTTTAAAGTAGGCCAAAAAGTGACAACCAAGGATTTTAGAAAAAGCCATAAGCCATGGGTGGTGGGAACTATTATAAAAGAATCTATTCCTGGAACTACCTATTTCATAGATGTTGATGGTCTAAGGTGGAAGAGACATGTAAGTCAAATAAACGCATGTGGGCAGTCATTGGATTAAATTCTAGACTGTAATTTAACCCTTAATTTAGCCAAGCATGTTTTTTTCGATTTTTTATGATTTCTATTGATTTTTGAGATGTTACATGATGAAATAAGAGGGAACAAGAAGAAAAAAAATTCTATGATTATTACTTTTTTAGAAAATGAGCGTCCAGTATACTGGACATTTCCCGGTTTGCGGAGAAGCAATAGTGATTTTAGACGTTCAGTATACTGGACATTTCTCGAGATGCGGAACTTTAGTACTGCTTAGAAATACAATGAAATAAATAGCAAAAATATGAATTTGCAAAATTTATTTATTAAAATTGTTATTTTCTGTCGTATTTCACAACAAATAATAAGCTGAACTCAAAAAATCTTACAAAACATCCTACTATAAGCACAAGGAGAGAACAAAATTGCAATAATTATGACCTATCTTCATAAATACAATAGGTACTTACAACATTTATAAACCATATGCTTAATAATTCTTTAAATAGAAGATAGCCGTACCTACTAGACATCAGTCTCAATCTCAACACATAGGAACTAGGAACCTAGGAACTGAGGACAGTAAGTACTAGGTGCTTACTTGAACTTAGGAAACATTACCTACAGTTAAAGTTTACTAAAATAAAGGTACCTTAGAAAACTTAATTGTTCAAGACTGCCATTATTTTTGAAATTTGCTGAAAAAAATCTCGAAATACCCTCATTTTATGCAGTAGACTTCCACTTTGCTATTTTCGCCAAACCTGCACCGTCCATAGCTTGTGAAGTCTTGTCAGTCACCTAGGCCATCGTACCCTACTGATTCAGGTAGTCTAGGTTTCATTTCACATGAGCTTGATTGACTCAACAGGTGAGTTGAGTTGCAGTAGGAGCTATCGGTTGTTCTGTTAGTTTGAAGCAGTTCTTGGGCCAGCAAGCTGCGGAAACGTTTTAGGTTCATAGGCTTCATTGTTTGGTGGTTACAGACCTGCTATAAAGTAACCAAGTGTTGAAATAACAAGCATTTGAGTAAACATGGCAGTATATCAATGACGAATCTCATATTAGTCCTGTAAAAAGCCATTATCACAACACACAGACCGATTTTGCTCCTAATGTTGGTTGCAGTGCGTCACTGCTGCAGCTCACAAATACCCTCCGTATTACTTTTATTTTTTATTTTTGTTGATTTTAACGACAGAATAAGCATGTTCTAAAAACAAAAAAAAAATAAAAAAACAAAATTTCGTAAGAATTTACTACTTTGTGCTGAAAAAAATAAAGGACGTCTATGTATGTACAGAAACAAAAAGTCACAAAAAATATAAGAAAAAATAATACTAATAAATAAGAATTTATTTGTCAATCAAAAAGACATACTGTATCATTTAATTTTTTATTTATTTATACCATAAACTTATATTTTGACTCTATTTTGAATCAAATGTTTGTTTCCGTGTATTTAATAATGTGAAGAATACTGGACGTTATGAAAGTTGGTCTGAACGCTACATCATTGGAAATGGGAAGAATACTGGACGTTGCGTTTTAAACTGCTGTAAAGTGAAAATTATAGTAAATTATTAATAAAAAATTACGTACATTGTTGCAACTATTCAAACACAGTAACATACTTAAATATCGTAGCTAGTTGTCTAAGAAAAACATGTAATAAAAAATTACTTACCAAGAGCGTCCGTGGCAGGTCTTCCCTCCTCAGTGTTGTGTAGGTCACCAACAGAGATTACGTTAGCGAATGGTCTTACCATTTCGCTGTATAAATCTACATTATTTACAAAACGTTTTTAACTAATAATAACATAGATAAAGTTATTATTTTAGACTCCAGATTTTTTTAAAGGTAATGTCCAGTATACTTCCCGAAATCAAATTAAGGGTTAAGTAAGTAGGTACATAATTAGAATAGTTTAGGCTTAGATAAATAGCCATAAGTTTCTGTAAGAGTAAATTCTATAGTTTTAAGGATAAGATAAAATTTCATTTTTTTGTAAGCGGGGAAGAGTGTTGTATTTCACCATTCACTCACTTTCCCTCTCTATCATCTGTGCTTCCCGTGGAGCAAGTTGTCAATAAACGTGGTGTGTTTTTTAATTAATAAACTGCTGTTTCACGGATAAATAATTGGATTTATTAATTAATCAAGTCCAGAATATAACAAATTCAAAAAAACACATCCCATACATTTTCTATGAAATTAGTAGTTGTAAATCATTCTCATAGATTCTCAGTGACTATACAATATTATGGTAACAGCGATCTGATGATGGAGTCAGGAGCTGTTCAACAGAACTCCTCAGTAAATAGGCCGATTGAGTTTAAACTCGGCATATCTGTCAAGTTCCGACTACAAGCCATCTAATGATGAAGTCAGGAGCTGTTCAATGCTTTCTGCCGAGAACATCCATGTTTTGGCTCATTAGAATCAGCTCAACATTACTCAATAAAAGCTTGTGATGAATGAAAATATTTTTTTTAATTAGAAAACTTATTTTTTTAAGCCCTTTAATTTATACATACCCCTATGTACTATGGATATTATAAATCGCCATTTTGTGGTGTCCACCATATTGGATTTACAATAACGTAACTTTACTTATTGTGTTTCGCTTGTCTAGTTTTTTCATTTGATACCCATATCATAGGGTTGCTGTGGTAATGATAATTCGCCATTTTGTAGCGTCCGCCATATTGGCTAATAATATAGAATAAGAATAAGAATAAGAATAAGAATCATTTATTGTAAAACTGTGTAAAGAAAGGTGTTACAGTATTTTAAGTTCCAACAGTCTACCCATTTTGGGCGTACAATATTTTAAAGGTTTTTAGGTATTACATACCTGTGTGAGTAACTATATTATGGCAGTTTTTAGAGACTAACTAATGCTAGGTGCATAATACTTATAGTAGGTAGCACATTCGCTTTATTTTTATGAATCAATCAGTCTTTATATACCTAAATTTATACTTACTATACTACTATTATTTATTAGTCAAGAATAGGTACTTCAATAGCCCAATTATTCATCAAAATATTCATCCAAACTATAGTAGACTTTATTAACAAGCCAGTTTCTTAATTTAAATTTAAATACATTTCCATTAAGTTGTTTTAGATCTGTAGGTAAGTGGTTAAATATTTTTATAGCTGTATAATATGTACTGTTATAGAACATTGTGTTGTTAATTTGTGGAATTGGAATATTATATTTATATTTACTACGTAAATTATTTGCTCGACTAGACTTTTTATTAAAATAGGTTATAATTATTCTTAACAAAGAGACAAATTTCTAAAATAAATATTTCAGTTAATGTTAATAAATTATTTTGTTTAAATACAGCGCGAAGGGATTCGGTACTCTTCATTCTAAATATTGCTCGGATACATTTTTTTTGCATTAGGAAAACAGATTTAGAGTTTACAGAGTTCCCCCAAAAAATCACTCCATAGCATAAATGAGGAAAAACGTGACCATAGTAGGTATTCTTGGCAACTGATTTAGAAGAAACATGACTCAGCATTGAAATGGCATAAATATATTTAGAAATTTTATTATTTAATCTATTGATATGGGACTTCCAATTTAAATTTGTATCAATTTTTATGCCCAGAAAATTAGTTTCATTGACTTCATCAACTTTAATACCGTTGTGAGAGATTTTTAAATTTAAAGAAGGTGTATTATAGTGTTTGAATCTTAAGATTTTAGTTTTTTCTATATTGACTCTAAGGTTGATAGCATCTAGCCAGGAAATTACATTACTAAGTGTGTTATTGATTTCAGACTCGAATTCGCAAGTGTCAAAACTATTTTTTGGTATAAAAATTGTTGCATCATCTGCAAACATAACACATGCATGTTTAGTTACCTGTGGTAAATTATTAATATAAATTAGGAATAATAATGGTCCAAGCACACTCCCTTGAGGTACTCCGAGCAAAATTCTTTCAAAACCGGATTCTATTTGTTCAATTGTTTTGGTTTGTTTGTTGTACACATCAATCACAGTAGACTGACTTCTCCCTTCTAAATATGATTGCATCAGTGACAATGCTACACCTCTAATACCAATTTCTTCAAGTTTATCCAAAAGTGTGTTGTGAAGAACACAATCAAATGCTTTGGATAAATCGATAAATAAAGCAATGCCAGGATTATTATTATTTATTTCCTCCCACACTTGTCTTAGAGTCTTAAAAACTGCTAATGTTGTACTTTTCCCTTTTTGAAAGCCATATTGATTTGGATTAATTATATTATTAGTTTCTAAGAAGGAAAATATTCTAATATATATAGCTTTTTCAAAAATTTTGGATATACTAGGCATAATGGCTATTGGTCTAAAGTTACCCATGTCAGTTTTAGAACCTTTTTTATGTAGCGGTCTAATAAGTGCTTTCTTTAAATCAGAGGGAAAAATGCCATGTTCAAGTGTTAAGTTAATTATATGTACTAGGGGATGTACCAATAGTGCAATGCTACTTTTAATAATTTGGATAGGAATATTATCATAGCCGGAGCTCTTAGTATTTTTCAGTTTTCTAACAATCTCTAGAATTTCCTCCGCATTTGTTGGGGTTAAGAATATACTATTACAATTGTTTATTTTAGTCTGATTTATTTGCTTATAAGTATTGGTATGCTTCTTATTTAGGTTTATAAAAAAATTGTTAAATGATTTTGCAATACAATGAGGATTAGTTACTTTACTATTTTTTAAGTTTATGCTATCTATAGTAGTTTGGATAGTATTATTATTATTCGTGTATTGTTTTATAATTCCCCAAGTAGCTTTACTTTTATTTTTATTATTATTATTATATAGAAATAGTAGATAAAAACATAACAATTAAATTAAACAATTAATTATATTTTGATTTTTTTTTTGTTTATTCTATTATTCATAAGAGTGTCGCTCTTGAAGTCTAGACGTATCAAAGTTTCATGCTTGGTTCACCCATCTGTTTACAATTTTCTCTGGTACATTTTATAAGATCTTATTATGACAACCCTAATATCATAGAAATTACTGAAAATCATAGAAACGTCATATCTTCGATGTCCTGATAGATTTTCGTGTGATTTTTTTTCACAAGTATAATACAGTTACGAGGTATATTTTCAGGAAGATTTCTAGCGCTAATCACTAATGGTTTATGAGAAAAAAAATAAAACGTGAAAATCACAAAATTAAACATAGAAACTTTACTGTTATCGGTAAATCTATTTCGTTTAGCTTATAAAGTGCCCTGTATATAATGCCATTTTGGCCTAGAAATAATTGTACAAATATGTTACGCAGTTCTTTTATTTTCGCCTTTTTCTGAAAATCCAGAATTTTCTAAAAAAAAATATTACTCAAGTTCTAAGCTGAATTAACTTCTGGGAGTTCTACTCTAGTATTGAAAATAGCATAATGTTTCGATTCGTATCATAAAAAGGGCATGTCCGATTTTCGGTTCATTTATAATACTGTGCGGGTGGGCCATGTGTATAAATAGAATTAATGATGCCTTCCAGCAAGGTTTGATTTACACATGGCGACACCCGCGACTCCGTCCGTCGACGAATGATAGATGTTATGGAATGTACCTAAGTATGTGTGAATAGATCCCCAGTGTAACATTCTGTAGCAGTAGGTAAAGGCCTGTTGTCGAAAGTGACAAAAGATGAAAGGTTCTGTCGGCGAAATGTCCGTACCTAGATGAAAGACTTCGCTGGTGGAATGAAAATAAATGAATCGTCCCGTCGACGAACAGTCCAATATTGAATCGGCCTTAGGCGAACGGTTGCGGAATCTGTGTGAAATGTCCAGCATTATTATTGTTATTATATTCAGACAAACGTTGAACTAAAAACCATAATGGTCCCCCCTTAGTATGGATGGACTTCCTGAGGGTGTTGCTGACGGCTCTTACGACCAGGAACTCGCCATACACGTACTCTTCGTGAATCTGGATGGAAACTGAATCGGAACTCATCGATACACAGCACTACAGACCACTGGTTATCTTCCCAGAGCAAATGTTCACGAGCAGCCCACTGTAATCTTCGTCCACGATTTCCTCGATTTCGAATTCGAATTCTGTCGGCTAACGGACTAACTACTCTGGGAGTAAGATGACTTTGGTCGAATCCAACCTTAGTCGCATAAATTCGAAATTAATCGATAACTTGTTTAAAAACTTCAATTTGACACAAAAAACTACCAAAAACCAAAAACTTCGACCTTCGCTATTTTTTTTCTTCTTTAATTTTGCTTCGCACGGTGTGCATTCAGCCAGTGTCAAGTAATATAGTTTATTTTGAAGTTAATATAAGTATACAAAAGATAATACAATACTAATACATAATATAATACTTAAATATAATATCCCATCCCTCCTCCCCTTGTGCGTCAGTAAAGATGTGGAGCTTAGGTTACTGAAACATCACTCGGACTTTTTGGGAGAACTCGAAATGCACTGCTTTCCAATTTTGTTTCATTTGCCCACATAAGTGTGGGCAAATGTGGGCAAATGAAACATAATTCACGAACACTCAAGGCTAATAAAGTAATAACCCACCATTATTATATTACACATAATTGTGTATTATTATTCGAAGAAATTAATGTTTTGGAAAATAAAACAAAACGAAATCATGACTTCTCGAATTCCCGCCAAAAAGCCCTTCGCTGTTTTTTTTTTTTTTTTTTTGTGGCGTCGCACTCTTTGTGCATTTGCCATTTTAGTTTTATTTTTTTAAGTAAAATTAGGGAAACAAGTTAAAATCAAAAATCGCGAACTAAGGACGGGGGAATAGGATAGGATAAGGAAAATTAAAGGATAAATAAAACTACTATGGTAGGTAGTTTAATTTTTTGTACAATGCCGAACTGTTTGTGGAAAACTCCCACACCTTTCCTGCTTCAGAGTGTTTGGATGCATCAGTATAAATTTGATGCCATCCATTCCACCGTTCTTCTACAATTGCCTTAAAAGCCCTTCGCTGTTGTAATACCTCGCAAATCTTTTTTTTTTTTTTTGGCATCGCACTCTTTGTGCACTTTCCATTTTTATTTTGTTTTTGATGTAAAATTAGGGAAACAAGGTAATTTAAAATCGCGAACTAAGGACGGGGGACTAGGATGGGATCAGAAAAATTAAAGGATAAATAAAACTACTTAAGTATATTATTTACAACACAAGACATTTTATAAAATAATTATATGTTGATCGCAAATCTTTAAGTTTTCTTCAAAAGATTACAAAACTGGCCAGTATTTTTAGAATTTAGGAACTTTATGACTCTAACTAAATGTATGACACAAAAAATGTTTTTCATCAAACCGTATCGATTGTGAAAAATTGTAAATTCTAATTTAAAATGACAAACCCTGGAAAAACTCATAGACCAATAATTAGTAGTAAATTTAAACGTGTAGGTCTTTGATTACCTTATTAGGCCTAGAAGACGCTGGCGTGACGATATAGATGCATTCAAGGAAGAGTGATGGAAGGCGGCCGGTGATCGCAAGAAGTGGAAAGATATAGAGGAGACCTTTGCCCAGCAGTGGTCGACACTTTATAGCTTAAGTATAAACATTTTTATTACCTCATTCTCGAATATGAAACCAATCTGATACAAAACTAATAAAATTTTCAAGTCGATAGCTTTATTATTATAGTTGTTTAAATATTCAGACGCGACGCCCGCACCACATGGAAAAAGTCTCACCATAGTTTTCAGTTTCCCTATTTTGAATAAAAGCACGCTAGATTTCGCATAAGCTCCGTAAGCCCATTCTAGCGTGGATAAATAAACAAATAAATTTAATTTGAATAAACGGCGTGTCTCATTCATTTAAGTCTATTAAGCACCACGGATTCGGATCCGGCCGAAGCTTCTTCGGCCGTCGATTAACATTGCTTTGTAGGACAGCAGTTTCGCCTAACTGGTCAAACAGAACAGTCAAGTTGATTATAGTCTGAATACAAAATGGCGCGTTATGCTGTTGGATCCGCAGAACCAGTAAACTTGGAGATCGAAGGGCCAGGTAAACGCGCATATAAAATTCTGAAAGTCATTATCAGGTTGATAATTTCTCACGTAAATATGAAATACCCCGTAAATGCTGACTTGGCGGTCAGTCGCGACAAACCATTAACTGTGGACGGTCACGCATACGTACAAGTCGTACAATTTAAAATCAATCAATCGTGTCGATGATGGTAGAAATGTCTAGCAGGCAGCAGTTGTATCCCACTATTACTAACTGTACGTTAACAAAACCCTATAAAAACAAAACAACCTAGATAAGCTTGTGGTTATTTTCGATGGCAGTGATTTGTGTGACTAATAATTTCATTTTGTTATAGCCAGTGAAGAAATCGATAAGCAACAAAGAATATGTTCAAAAATTCTAATCTGGATTTCATGGGTCCTCGTGGCTATAACAATGCCGTTTTCGCTGTTTATATGTTTCAAGGCAAGTTTAACCATCACAAGGCAAGTTTAACCATCATGTAGGTATTTTGTCACATAAGCTGAAGTTTTTAATTTAAATTTTCAATTAAGAGCCAAGGCGAGTTTATTTAAATATGTCAAAATTATGGTCAGTAAATAATAGTACAAGTACTAGTACATACTACTAATAGTATTCAACTTTAACAATTTCAAAATTAAAAATGTATAGAATCCGATTATCCGACTTCAATGATGGAATTTGCTGCATTTTCGGTGCATTGCTGGAGGTGCATTTCTGTTCATACTTCAACACTCCGAAGATCCTCGTCAGATCATCACCAAACTTTTATGGGACCATATTGGGAGTATACAAACCCTTTCAAACAAAAAAAAGAATTATCAAATCCACTATTGACGGAATAATCACGCAACAAACATACAAAATTACGACTTGAGTCGACCCGACTTGAGAACCTACTCCATTTTATTTATTTTTCACCAGGTTGTACAAGAATATGAAAGGGCTGTCATATTTCGTCTAGGCCGCTTGTTGTCAGGTGGAGCAAAAGGGCCAGGTAAGTTCTAGCTTAAACTTTTAGGCCTCTATTAATAAACTCGTATTAACTTCTGTCAAAGTTGCGCCACGGATTTAACTATTGCCAACATGAAAACATGAGCGAAACATGAGCTTGTTTAGTTGAGCATATGCGTCCTTTGGAGTAACTTAACCCATTTGGACCCAAATACAAACTAGTAGAAAAATTTAGAAACAAACTTTATTTATGTATTTATTGGTGGCTTAGTAAGATATTTTGAAAAAAAAAAAATTAAGAAAAATAATTCCTTATATATAAAAAATACACGTCCTCAAATGGGGCCAATGGGCTCATGTATGAAACTTTTCAGACCATACTTTTTTCGATGCACAATGTTTTGGTACAAATTTTTCAGTGCCAACAAGCTTTATTGTGGCAAACAGTGCATCTTAGTTGACACGGCAGTTTCTGGAGGAAGTGTCCATCACCATCTTGAGTCATACCGGGCACTGTTGAAGATGGTTTACGACGCTTTCTGTCGAGTCTTTCAAAGTAACTCCTCAAGTATGGTCGGGCTGCTTCTGCAAAATTGGAGCTGGTCTATTTTGGCTCCAGCGGCGGTCAGGACATGTAGATGCCAAGCATTAGCTACAGTCAGATCCAGCACATAGGTACCTAAACCAAACCCCTACCATTTCAGCGTAGGTACGAGAATATTACTGCGAATAGCGGTTCTGTATGCCATGCCTTTGTTATAGTTTTGGAAGACGAAAGGGATGTTTGTCCACGTCTACCTTTCTTCATTCTGCAGAGCTCCATTTTTTACCTTGGACAGAGGGTGAACAAAGTCGTAGTCACACTTACGCCAACGCGGTCCCTGGATTTCTACCCTCCTGTATCATTGTAACGGTTCATCATCGCTGCTGCATTCATCGTTATTCCTGGACTCAAACACTTCAATTTTACCTAGGATATCATGCTGAAGAATATTGTGTTGAACAACATCTTCATCGCCTTATCATTATCAATGAGAACACTTGGGTCTGGAGGGATGGCCACTATATCATAACTCAGCAGGATCATCTTCTTCATTCAAAATGCTTTTAAAAGCTTCATCCAGTTTACGATTATCATTGGAAGCATTGAATAATCATTTAGTCATTATTTACTCTGAAACTATACCTACAAATAAATAAATAAAAAATATATCAATCAGCCCATTGGACCCATTCGAGGACACCATACTAAAATACGTCGAATTATGGTTCAATCTTAGAAAATAACTGACATAACAGCATTATCTACTAGTTAACACTACTGCCGAGTGAAAAATACAAAAAACATACAATAAATAACTGTGCAAATAAAAAAATTATGACTTCCCTTTGGTCGAAAACTTTTTTGATCAATGAAGTAAATAAAGTCACTTGTTTTATTCAATTAGTCCAATAAATTGCAAAACCATAGGTTGCATCATAAAGCCACACTCTTTGGTACCACAAATTCACCTCTAAACAAAAGATAGCTAAAATATGCTAGAAAATGTAGGTACTTCAATAAGTGGACCCAAATGGGGACAGCAGGCGTAAATGGGTTAACTGAGATAGGTAACCGTATTTTTCGGAGGCACACCAACTAAGGCATACCAACTAATGACTAATGCGCTTACGGCACACCAGTGTGCCGCGGCACACTCTTTGCGGAACACTGCCTATTTGACGAGACTAACACTACTTCAACACAGGTATTTTCTTCATCTTGCCGTGCATTGACACCTACGCTCGCGTGGACCTGCGCACACGTACCTACGACGTGCCACCTCAGGAGGTAAGTGTTGGTAGACCAATTTTTTTTATAGGGCCTCCAGACTCTCGAGAGAAGGCTCGGCGAGAAGTCTCGCCCGAGACTTCGCGAAGAACAAACAAGCTATCCACACTCTCAATTGTTCTCAGTCGTGATCTGTTGCTTATCCGGTATGGACGTCGATATTGAAACTGCAGCCGGTTTGGCTCTGTGTGCCATTGCATACTGTAACTTTGTGAATGTTGTAACTAAAAATAATGTTAAAAAAAAAAAAACTTAATGTAAAAAACTTTTATCTTAGTAGTTTCGATATTTAGCATCCCATAAAATAGGCTCAGATTGAAAAAAATCGATAAATTTCAACTCTATTTATTATTCCACATTTTTACGAAAGAAAATTCTCGAAAAAAACAAACAATATGGATGTCTGCCCACCGCCGCTCATTAATTTGCAATGAGACAAAACGTGAGTGTAGGACCCTTCTCTTTTCTCGCCCGAGAAATCCTTTGGCTCGGCCAAAAATACCGACACCGATCGGAGAACAGGCGAGCCAGAGAACGAGAAGGCGAGAAGCTCTTCACACTCACGCTTCTCGGGTGTTCTCGGGGGTTCTCTACGAGAGTCTGGAGGCCCTTTTATACTTACACCTATAGTCGTATTGCTCATTATACGGACTAAAAACATCAAAATTGAAGGAAAAATGACATCTTTTCCTTCAATTTTAGTCCGTATGAACAATCCGACTATACAACTCTTCCAAAAGACGCAAACACTATCCTTGATAAATTTATAAATTTATCCTCGATAGATCCTCACCAAATTTTTGTGGCACTATTTAGAAAGTATACTTACCTTTATCAACAAAAAAAAATAATTTAGAAATCGGTCCAGGCGTCTTCGAGTAATCGGTGTACTTACATGCGTAAAAAAGCAAAAAAAAAATTCCTTGATTTTTTTTTTTTAAGTTGGTTAAAAAGTAGAGAAAGATGTAAGAAGCCCATTCTTTCAGGTACTAACAAAGGACAGTGTGACGGTTTCCGTCGACGCCGTGGTCTACTACCGGGTCCACAACGCCACAATATCGATTGCCAATGTGGAAAACGCACATCATTCCACCCGGCTCCTGGCTCAGACCACGCTCCGCAACACTATGGGTACGCGGCCACTGCACGAGATCCTTAGTGAGAGGGAGACCATCTCTGGGAACATGCAGATTTCGCTGGATGAGGCGACAGAGTGCTGGGGCATCAAAGTTGAACGCGTTGAAATGTAAGTACCTACTATTAGTTCTTATTAAAAAAAATTATGGGATAGACGTGATCAGAGGAAGATGATGGAGTAGAAAAGAGAGATAACGTTATTTTTTTTATTGATAATATAGGAAATGTAAAATAATACCTATTATTGTATTGTATTTGTATTGTATTTATTTATTTCAGATTAAATCCATAATATTCACAGAGTAATATTATTACCCAAAGAGATTTTACCAGTTTATAAGAAGATAGATTACTTATAACTAAAAACCACGTTGTTCGGGAAGTACTCGAGAGTTACATTCCACCCGGAACGACAGACAGACAGACAAACAAGAAAGTGACTAAAAATAGACACAGCATAATGTATTCCATGCATGCCATGATGAGCTAGCGCAGTAGACATAATTGTACAGTAACAACTATGCGTTTGAAACACTCAAAAGTATACAGGTACCTAGTCAGAAGCAAGTCGAAATATAAGCGATCAGCGGTGCGCGGAATCTTAGTTTGGCGGGGCGAACTAGGTTTATATTTGTTTAGAGATGTCATTTTCATACTCGTATTCAACGCGTACTGTTGCGGGGTAAGCATTTTTTGTCGCCTTCTCGAAACTATTTGCCTTATTGAGTTCACAGCCTTGTCCTGAAAAGCTCCGAACCTGTGTAAGTATAAAGGCTCGCACACGTTATGGCGGGCCGCACCGCACCGCATCGCATAACAAAAATCTTCCTACATTACTTCGTACATTTAAAGCCGCTACTACATGTTGGCGCAAGCTTGCCGAGTGAACGCCAATGCCAACGTGTAGACAGCACATTTATCTTGCCTTGCCATCGCTCGGTGTCGCGTGCCTAGCCTGTCCGAGTGAATACAAGCGCATGGTTTGCATTAGTTTGCATAGACTCGCCAAGCGTCTGGACTGGACGTTAGCAGTCGTCTTGCATCAATTTGCCTATGCTCGCGTTAGCCTAGACTCGCCAAACATGTATAAGCGGCATCTATTGGTACTAGTCCAAACCGGAGTCGGCAACTGGCTCACAAACAAACACAAATGAATACGAGTAAGTATCCCAAATCATAGAGTATCGTATCGGATATAGATGAATTATTTGTTAAGTCAGAATCGATACTTTAGTTGACATCGTTATAAATGTCGTTCATTCATGGTACCTACGTACCTACATAAATAAGTGTCAACCATTAGCAGTATTAGCACGTTATTGTGGTTATTGTGGGAAATTGTAACTGCGATAGTTTTACTGATACAACGATTGTTATTTGTTATTGACTCAAAACGTTGAAAAACACATTAAAAATAATTGATCGTAGGGTGTGAATTTACAGGCTTTCAGTAGGTGATCAACTTAACGATCGAAAAAACAGTTTTTACTCACGACAAAAGGGGGAAAGTTTATGCGTTTAGGGAGGGAGGTTTTTTGATTGTTCGTGTATGCAAGCAAATTGAGAGATATGGCTCATTCTGGGTTAGGTGTGTATAGAATCAAGGCCTGATGAAGAAGCAGAAAAGCGTAGTAAAATTTTTCTTTTTTTAACTAAACGTGTTTTTTGTGACGTAGGTAAAGTAAATGTTTTCTGTGACGAAGCAGTAAGTGCGACGAATATTAAAATAATCAATATCATGTGCCAGAAATAGATATTTCTATTCATTGTACTCGATAGCAACAACATAGATTTTCGTCATCGAATATACCACTAATATAAACTAGCTTCTGCGTACTGCTTCGCTTGCTCGGTCCCCGGTTAAATTCAGACTACTCGAGCTAAATAGATATAGTAACTCAACTCAAAAGTTTTTAAAATCCAATATAAATAAAAACCGGTCAAGTGCGAGTCGAACTCGTACGCCGAGGGTTCCGTACCTACCCATTATACCCATTAAGTTATTGGACAATTAGTAAGTAGTCCGCTTAATTGTATGAGCGCCCATTCAACTCAGAGGACAATCTTAATTGGCGTCAACTATGTATGTATGGGAACACCCTTTAATTTTCAACTTTTTTAATTTTTTGGAATTTTTCCTTTATTTGTGCTATATGACCTTGCTTTTTGCCAAATTTCGTGATTCTAGGTCAACGGGAACTACCATTTAGGTTTTCGAGCCAAAACCTCTAGGGTACTTCCGGTTGACCTAGAATCACGAAATTTGGCAAAAAGCAAGGTCATATAGCACAAATAAAGGAAAAATTCCAAAAAATTAAAAAAGTTGAAAATTAAGGTAAGTTTTGGTACTTTCAAGTTTTCACGAAAACCTAAATTTGCCTATATCTTTTTATAGTGTTGACTCAGGACCTTGATTTTTATACTCACAATAGGGACTATAGACTTCAGTATATGGTATTAATTTCAACTTGCTAGCTCCACCCGTTCCGGAGATAATCGATGGTGACACACGGACAGATGGACAGACGGACAGACAGACAGACGGACAGACGGACAAGAAAGTGATCTTATAAGGGTTCCTTTTTTACCTTTTAAGGTACGGAACCCTAAAAATGTACCTATCACTAGAACGTAATATGTTTGTTACAAGTGAAACCAGTAACATGATATTACCAAATAAATTACGTAGGTACATTCCTAGCTATACATGCTTCAAAGTATAATAAGTTATTAGTAAAAACTATTGTATTTTTGTATATCATATTTATGGTAGGTATATCACTAAGGCGCCGTCTCCACGAGCGTGAGAATCGCGGCGATATTATCGTCGTGCCACGTAGGTATTTATACAGGGTGTGGCAAATTCTTGGTCACTGAAGGGTAGCTACCTTTTCTCTTGTAGCTAGAAAGTTTTGTTCTTAGCAAACTTCAGTTTTATTTTGAAGAAAAAAATAATTGCATTTTTAGATTTTTGAAAAAAAGTACAGTTAGCCTAAAAAATTACATTTGTAAAAAAAAACAAGTTGCTCTTAATCGACTCTATTTCCCACCAGGAACACTTCTCCCAAAGTAACTTATCAAATCAAATCGTAAGTTTTTGCCATAATTCAAAAAAACACATCCCATACATTTTCTATGAAATTAGGAGTTGTAAACATTACAGTGCCACTTATTCGATCGTTCTTAACCCTTTCAGGCCCGCGCAACACGAAAGTGCACATATTTTTTTTTAATTCCTGCGCCACGCGGAATCTATTTTGTAGAGCGAGACCGGCGCTGAACGATCGTGCATGCATTTAGCTATCATAGTAACAAAAAATAATTGCGACTTTAGCTGGTCATTTGACCTTTGTGAGGTGACGAAGATGGCGGCGTCTTTCGACAGTGGTGAGGGTGGACGTAAGTGATGATTATTTTGTTGAAATTTTAATAAAATCATTATGATAGTGATTTTATTTTGTAGTCGTAATCTTTAGTTACCCATTCGATGCATTTTTTACGTAGATACTCGCAGTTTGTCGAACAAAATTACTCTTTGAAACCAAGTATGCACGATAGTGACGTTTGGGTCTATCTCCACTTTAGAAGGGTCAGGTATTGGATGTTATTTGTTGAATTAATTTAGTATTATTTTTATTTTTTGTAGGGGTGGAGCTTTCCAGTGGTTCGGTAATTCATTTACTTGGATACGACAACGATTCAGAGATAGAAGGCCTAGATGATGAAGCAGAATTACGTCTCCAAAGGTCCCCAAACCCTTCTGATCAAACCATTACTGCACCATCCCTGGTGCCACCTCCACCTGCACGAAGACGTCTTGGAAATGTGGTTCAATGACGGTCGAAGGTCAGAAAAATAATATGGAGACAGGGACCACTTAACCAAAAGGGACATGATAACCTACCACGGGCTCCTCCAGTAGCAACCAGAATACCCTTGGAATATTTCAATGACTACTTTGATGACGGATTTTACAAATTCTGTTGAACTGAAAGACCTTGCAGGCATTCAGTAGATCATGGGTGACAACCCATACCCACGGCTGTTCAAGTATTGGCGAGATGGAATGAGAATAGACCTGATTACGAACATCATGGCTAGAGCAAGGTTCAAAACTTTGCGTCAGCTTTACACGTCTTTGACAGCGACACTGCTCCACCAGGTGATATAAACGCACTCTGGGAAATCCAACCAATACTTGACCTGGTCAAACAAGCTTGTGGCCAATTGGAAGGACAGTCTGGATTTTTTTCCATCGATGAACAAATGCTGCCTCTCAGCCGTGTTTGTTCACGTCGCTCGTCTGCGACAGGTGATCAAAAGCAAGCCTCGATCCTCTTAAAGTTTTTGTTTACGACTCACAAAGGACTGATGATAGACTTTGAAGTGTACAGAGGTGCCAACACTCCTTTCAGTGACAGAGATTTGGGGGTAAGGGGCATCAGTAATCTTGAATGTCTCCAAGTCTAGCCCAAGAGGAAGCTGCATTTACTTTGATCGCTACTTTTCATCGATACCTTTGCTTTAAAAGTTGAACACCATTGGACTGGACGGCATTGGGATGCTGATGATGAACCGACTTCTAGAAGGCAAGAACATTGATTTAAAACCTGATCTTCGAATGCAGCGTGATGAATCACAGTAGTTCGTCTGAGACGATGTTGTTGTCATCAGGTGGATGGACAATTGGACAACAAGTAAGTGCTCGTCTGATCAAACTGCACTTCTGCGGATGGCACAACTTGTAAAACTCGGGGATCAGGATTTATTGATGTCTCCGCGCCAAAAACAATCACAATCTACAACAGGCACATGGGCGGTGTGCACATCCTTGACCAGTCAATGGAGTACTACCGCACCTTCATGAATACTAGAAAATGAACATTACATTTGTTAAAGAAATTGATAAAAGTATTTATTCTAAAATTATTGCTGTTTTTCTTACTAAAAAACAAAAGAAAAGTAAAAAACCCAATACCGTCACGATCGTGCACTAGTAACGTTGAAGCCCAAGCGTCACGATCGTGCAGGGGTAATTACGGTACCTAGGGGTGCTTTAGATTTTTTTTATCTAATGTAACATAAGCCTTTTGGACCCCTTAGCACGTCCCCGTGTAAAAAAAATATAAAATGTGAAATAAAAATTTTGGGCCTGAAAGGGTTAATTTAATTTCATAACTGCTCCGGCAAGCTGGGAGGTTATTGTAAAGCGCGTATTTAAATTTAGAACAAAGTGCTTCCCTGCAGATGTACAAATGGTATGCTCCATGCAAACCAACATCTCTTGTGGGTCTGTCTGAAGCGCCTAAGGCTTTACAATAACCTCCCAACATGCCAAAGCAGTTGCGAATTTAAATTAATAACCATCGATTATGTGGCACTATAATGTTTACAACTACTAATTTCATAGAAAATGTATGGGATGTGTTTTTTTGAATTATTGCAAAAACTTACGATTTTATTTGATAAGTTACTTTGGGAGAAGTGTTCCTGGTGGGAAATAGAGTCGATTAAGACCAACTTGTTTTTTTTGACAAATGTAATTTTTTAGGCTAACTGTACTTTTTTCCAAAAATCTAAAAATGCAATTATTTTTTTCTTCAAAATAAAACCGAAGTTTGCTAAGAACAAAACTTTCTAACTACAAGAGAAAAGGTAGCTACGCTTCAGTGACCAAGAATTTGCCACACCCTGTATACACTCTCTATGAACGTGTCTCCACACGGCGATAGAAACTACAGAAATACGTGGCACGACGACAATGCCGCGATTCTCACGCTCGTGGAGACAGCGCCTTAGTACTCTATAATTATTTTTTCATTCATGATAATCCGAAGGGAGTATAATATAAAAAGAGGGTTATTTTATTGGCATCATAAGTTTGAAAATATTAGGTTGGGGAAAAAGTCTTTTCGCATTATAGTATGTATGAACTTGTAATAAAATATCTTTGGCTATACTATATGTATCTGGCTGGTTTTGGTATCATTAAAAGTTTAAATTTTAAAGAACATAATTCCAAATTAAAATTAGGAAAATGTGTGATTTTCATTTGTTTTTCGTACCGTCAAGATGAGTGAATCTAATGAAGAAATTCGATACATTTTAAAATTTTACTACAAAAAAGGTAAAAATGCAACGCAAGCCGCGAAAAAAAATTTGTTATGTTTATGGACCTAGTGCAGTGTCTGTGAGAGTAGCACAAATTTGGTTTAGGCGTTTTCAATCCGGAAATTTTGATGTCAAAGATGCACGTCGCTCTGGTCGCCCTATTACGGATAAAATGGATGCCATTTTTGAAAAAGTGGAGCAAGATCAGCATATCAGTAGTTACAACGTAGCTGAAGAACTGGGAATTGACCACAAAACAGTTTTGGCGCATTTGAAAAAAACTGGGTACACAAAAAAGCTCGATATTTGGATACCTCACGAGCTCACTGTAAACCTAATGAACCCTGTACTCATTTGTGATTGTTTATTCATTACTAGCTGTGCCCGCGACTTCGTTCGCGTATGCTAATTCTACTAATATGAGAAATGTGAAAGTTTGTGAGGATGGATGTATCGATGGATGTTTGTTACTCTTTCACATCAAAACTACTAAACGGATTTTATTGAAACTTGGAATAATTACTTACATAGATTATGACCTGGAATAACACATAGGCTAGGTTCTTTTTATTCAAATTTTTTAAAACTCATTAGGTAGGGATTGCACTGGTAAATCTTTTTGCATGAAAATGCCGAGAAAACGAATTTTCCCAGATAAAAGACCTAGCTAGATCGGTTTTTCGCCTCCGTAAGCCCCCGTAAAATCGCATGTACTATGGGAACCAGATAACTGATAGAATAGGTACCTACTTCTATATTTTTTTGTAAATACTTTAGGTAGGTAGGTACTTAATACTTGAATATCTGGGCGACCGACCGAACTATGCTCGGGTGCAAATAGATAAAAATTAAAAAAGAAAAAGAAATAAAACTTACAAAAAGTAAACTTTTACTGGCTGAGATTCGAACTCGAAGCCTTCGGTTGAGAGGCGAACACCTATTTCACTTGGCCACTTTAGTCTCAACAGAAACTGTGAAATTACGAACCACATTGCACTGGTAAACCTTTTTGCGTAAAAATGTCGAGAAAACGAATTTTCCCAGATATGAGACCTAGCCTAGCTAGATCGATTTTTCGACCCCTGTACCGCAAATTTCATGGTCCCAACGTATGGTGCCGGCGTATACGTTGGGACCAATGTTGGTCCCAACGCTGGGGCCAAGATTCCGTGAACCATCCACACGTTGGCGATTACACCAGTCTTGTTCCGGAACTTCCGTCAGAGCCAACGCAACGTGAGGACGTCTGATGTCTGCGCGTCCGATACAGAAATTGAAATTTCTGTATCGTAATGTATCCTACAGTCAATTTAGGTAAATAGGTTTTGATTCTTTGGAGTTGGGTTTAATTAATGTAAGATAAATTAGACAAAGACATAGACACATCATTTATTTGCTACTAAACACAGAAACGTAATAATTATGAATAAAGTTATAAATAGACTGATAAACACATTACCCTTCCTTTGCTTTGCGCAGTCGGGTAAAAAGGTACAAGACCTAATCAACTACAAAATAGGTTGTTTTTTAAATTTTGAAATTGATTTTTGAAGACTTCTATGTTCAAATTACGATTTGAATACTTGGCTATAATTTACTTTGGCGCTGCGCTGAATTGGGGAATTTGTTTTCTAACATATTTAATTCATTTAAAGCTCTGATTTTTATATTTTCGAAAATTTAAGGAAGATTAATATTCAATTGAGGTTTTAATTATATAACATTTACAGATTTAAGTCTATTGCGCTGAAACAACATACGGTTTTGAAACGCTAAAATTTGTATATTCCTGCGTGTTTTCTAATAGCAAATCGCAAGAAGCTATTTCTGTTCCATAAAAATAGCTTAGGCGTGCTATCTAGTTACCTATTTTACCTATTTACAACTATCTACTTAGGGTTTGGGTGTTTTAATTTCTAATCTATCGTGATAAATACTTTTTAAATAAATACATAGGTATTTAACATAATAAATACACGGATAGAAAATTTGAATACTTGGAAATAATTTACTTTGCCGCTGCGCTGATTTGGGGAATTTGTTTTCTAAAATATTGAATTCATTTAAATCTCTGATTTTTATATTTTCGAAAATTTAAGGAAGATTAATATTCAATTGAGGTTTTAAATATATAACATTTACAGATTTGAGTCTATTGCGCTGAAACAACATACGGTTTTGAAACGCTAAAATTTGTATATTCCTGCGTGTTTTATAATAGCAAGTCGCAAGAAGCTATTTCTGTTCCGTAAAAATAGCTTAGGCGTGCTATCTAGTTACCTATTTTACCTATTTACAACTATCTACTTGGGGTTAGGGTGTTTTAATTTCTAATCTATCGTGATAAATACTTTTTAAATAAATACATAGGTATTTAACATGATATATACACGGATAGAAAATTTGAATACTTGGAAATAATTTACTTTGGCGCTGCGCTGATTTGGGGAATTTGTTTTCTAAAATATTGAATTCATTTAAAGCTCTGATTTTTATATTTTCGACAATTTAAGGAAGATTAATATTCTATTGAGGTTTTAAATATATAACAATTACAGATTTGAGTCTATTGCGCTGAAACAACATACGGTTTTGAAACGCTAAAATTTGTATATTCCTGCCTGTTTTATAATAGCAAATCGCAAGAAGCTATTTCTGTTTTACCTATTTACAACTACTACTTCATGGTCATCACCTACCTAAAACCAATTTAAGTAGGTAATTATCATTGAGTAATTTTGAAATTCGTAGGTAATAAAAAAATGTTTAAAAATTTCCATGAGTGCAAAAAGAGGAGGTCAGACGGTCACCCATCCCAACATTTTGTTCCCCATACAAACTTTCAACCCTTATTTTTTTATCTCAACCATGATAACATATGAAAAAAAAATTAGCCTACGTCCTTTCCTGGGATATAATCTATATCCATGCCAAATTTTATCGTAATCTTTTCTTTAGAAAAAAAAGTGTTTAGTAATTTAGATTGAATTCTTTAAATGTACATATCTTTTTTATTTGTGAACGGATTTTGAAAAAAAAACTCCTACTTTTTAATCCCAACTTACCATAATACAACAGTCAAAATTACATCCAATTCAGTAGAGCCGTTTTTGAGATTAGCAGCAATAAACACACAGAGAAACTAAAGTCACAGTAGAATTCTTTAAATAGATATATCTTTTTTATTTGTGAACGGATTTTGATAAAACAACCCCTATCTTTTAATCCCGTCTTACCATAATACAACAATGAAAACTGCATCCAAATCAGTTCAGTAGTTTCAGAGATCTTAGTGCTCAAACACACAGAGAAACGAAAATTTCAAAGTCACAGATTACCAACAGTTACTATGAAGTGTTTGCGTTCAAGGGCGTTCAAGGTCATTCTAGATCGCGCTAACGAAGTGTTTTGGTGCTCGAGGCTTATATAGATCAAAAACTGACTTCACTTAATTGAATTCTTATAAGTTTGAGCTTAGACTTCATTCTTATTATATGTATAGATGAGCTGTTACCACCAGGCAGGACCATCGATTCTGAACTCTACTGCGAATAACTGATGAGACTAAAGCAAGAAGTTGAGAGAAAGCGGCCGGAATTAATCAACAGAAGGGGTGTGGTTTTTCATCATGATAACGCTAGACCTCACACATCTTTAGCCACTCAGCAAAAATTAAGAGAGTTTGGCTGGGAGGTGTTAATGCATCCGCCGTATAGTCCTGACCTTGCACCTTAAGATTTCCACCTGTTTCGGTCTCTTCAGAATTCTTTAGGCAGTGTCAGGTTAACATCACGAGAGGACTGCCAATACCACTTGTCGCGGTATTTTGATCAGAAGTCCCAAAATTTATATAGCAATGGGATCATGTCCCTACCTACAAGATGGCAAAAAATTATCGAACAAAATGGTACCTACATACTTTAGTTAAATATAAATAAACTATATTAAAAAATGTTTTGAATTTTCTTAAAAAATGCGAAGAAACTTTTTCCCCAACCTATTATATTGAAAAATCTTATCACATCGACTCCACTCTACTAGCTGTTGTTGTAGGTTACTCTGAAATGGGCTTAAAATGGCCGTTAAGCCGTTATAGCAGAATCACAATAGGAATTGAACTTTATGCCGTCTCTTTTCTCTCTCAGTCAATGAAAAGAGACCGCATATAGTTCAATTCCTGTTCTAATTCTGCTATAGCGGCCTTTTTAAGCCCGCTGGTCAGTGAAGGTAAAAGAAGTGTGTGCGGCCTGCGGCCTCAACTATAAATGACAGCTACCTTATTTGAGATTCTACTCGAAAATGGTAAAACAAGCGCATATTATAGGATATTGATTCCTTGTTATTTAATTTTTAAATACTGTGCATGTGTTCAAGGCTAACCTTCAGTTTTGTTGACAAGTGGTAGAGCTTCCGTGCGTGTGAAAATAGTCGCCGAGGACAGCCTCATCGGTCGTATATAAAGTAATTAGTACTAATAACAATCATTCTATTATCTTTTATTGTTGTAACTATTATTACGAAAGAGATGGACTTTGAAATATGACATGGCCGAGAAACGTGTAGGTACAGCAGAGTCATTCTATAGACTCACTTCGAATTCACTCAAGTGACCGAGCTCACTAAATACGCAAGAATGTATTGTAAGTGTTTGTAGTAAGATTCAAAGGAGATTGACCATTTTTGTATGGACGTTGGACCAAGTGCTGCCCAACATTGAATCATAGTGCATAATGTTCCTTAGACTAATACTAGTCTGTAACAAAAAGCGCTTCAGAATCTATCCGAGGAGTATTGAGAAAAAAATATATAAGTATAGGGTGAATTTTTGAGACGGGACAGTAGGGCAGCTACCTTAACCGTTGTAGCTAGAGGAAAACGTTCTTAGGAGACTATCCTTAGTTTATGAAGATATTTCGACCTGCATCACAGATTACTAATTACTAACAGATGGCGCACTCCGCGCGTCAGGTACAAAGCTACAAGTACATTGGCGAGCCCACCGGGCGGGCCGAGCTCAGTGGAGTGTCACGTGCCGCCGCGCCACGCCGCGCCGCGCCACGCCGCGCTCGGCTGGCTCGGCCGGAATATTTATAAAATGAAACCAAAAAATTACTGTATAGTTTATGGCTGTGGAAATAATGACAGCAATCGGGATCTCTCGTTTTTCTCTCTTCCCAATGACATGGAAAGGTAAGAAGTACTTACTTACTTTTATCATTTATTATTACTTATTACCTACCTCGTATTATAGGTTATTATAGGTTATTATAGAGGTAGTAGGTATGTTTTTTAATAAGTACCTACTTTTGTGTTAGACATTATTTGACACACGGGAATTATCTACTCACGTAAAAATTTCGTCGATTTAGATACCGACAATGTTTCGATTCATCCGGATTCCGGAGAATCTTCATCTGGGTTAAATAATGTCTAGTACAACTCACGAAAGTTTTGAAAGTGAAATACTTTTGTGTTGTTTGGGTAGGTACCTAAGTACTAAAGTTACTAAAAAGATTGAAAGCTAATAGGTACCTACCTACCTACCTAGGTAGGTAATACGTCTTGATTTGCTCAGCGTCATTTTTTAGGAACACTGACTACCTACCTACCTACATTCACAAACTTAGGTATAGCAGGTACTCCTAATTCCGTACAAAGAGCAAGGATCCATTAGGTAGGTACCGACCTATTTTGCTTTCTTCGTAATCTACTCACCTAGTGTAGGTAGGTACCTACCTTTGAGATTGTGATACCACCTTTAGAATAGAGATAATTATGTAGGTACCTACCTGCATAACGGTAGATCAATTTTACTAAAAGATAATAATACCTAATAAATATTATGTCGCGAGAAGCAACCCTGAGTGCCACGCCAGATAGAAGACTGGGACAGAGTTACGCCGACAGACAGAGTTAGAATGAGGCGCCAAGTTTAGGTATAAAAACGAGTAGGCATGAAGTGCTTGTGCGAGCTGAATTGAACTTTGTAGTATTGATGATAGATTCGCTATTTAAATAAACGTTTTCCCGGAGTCAGGCATCTGTTAGTAATTAGTAATCTGTGCCTGCATCCTCTGATTTTGAAAAAAATGTACAGTCAGCGAGAAAATGGGCAATTTACTTTTAATCCATAGATGAAACAGGATCGATTGGAATCAAGAAATGTTTTTGTTTAAATTGCCCATTTTCTCGCTGACTGTACTTTTTTTTTAAATCTGTGAATGCAGGTCGAAATATCTTCAAAAACTAAGGATAGTCTCCTAAGAACGTTTTCCTCTAGCTACAGCGGTTAAGGTAGCCCTTACTGTCTTGTCTCAGAAATACATTTTAGCGTTTTTTGACTTTTCTAGTAATCTCACCTCAGTTGGTTCGATAGGGCCTTTTAATCCATAGATGAAACAGGATCGATTGGCATCAAAAAAAGTTTTTGTGTAAATTGTCCATTTTCTCGCTGACTGTACATTTTTTTCAAAATCAGAGGATGCAGGTCCAAATATCTTCAAAGGTTAGGGAAAGTCTTCTAAGAACGTTTTCCTCTAGCTACAACGGTTAAGGTAGCTGCCCTACTGCCCCGTCTCAAAAATTCACCCGTGGATGTTTTTTTTTAAATATTTATTTTTTTAATATCTCTTCATGTATGGAAAAAAATAAAGGTATACCCATGCCTGGGCAGCATTTGGTCCAAAATGGTCAATATCCTTTCGAATACGAAATTTGAAATCTCACAGCGGATTCAGCTCTTCGACGTTCGAAGTGAGTTTACAGAATAACTCTACAGGTACTGTGAAGAGTACCTAGTGATTGAATTCTTCTTCTGAAAAGTCTTACGCACTAAATCTTTTCTTATTGTAAACGAGATTACACAATCACCGGTTAAGGTGAACGCACACCTATCCGCACCGATCGCGTCGAACGAATCGAAAGAAAATAATTTTAGATTTCTTTCTTTATATGAAATCCTTTGTAACCTCGCACACCTGCCAGATTCAGACGAATCGACGCGGGAATGTGTGAGGTTTCATTCGGTTTCATAGAAAGGATTCTAAAATTCCTTTCTTTCGCTACGTTCGGCGCGGATATGTGTGCGTTCACCTTAACTAAACAGTGGATGTGTCTAAAATATGAATAACGGACTATTTACGGAGCGTTCTATAAGTGTGGCAAATCAAGATCGTAATCTTTTAGGCCTCTATTAATAAACTCGGCTCAACTTGTGTCTAAGTTGCACCACGGATTTAACTATTGCCATCCTTATTTGTCACTGTCCAACAAAAAAGGATGGCAATAGTTAAATCCGTGGTGTAACTTTGACAGAAGTTGAGTGGAGTTTATTAATAGAGGCCTTAGGCTGAAACTCCACTAAAGCGGAGAGGAGAGGAGATGTGTTTAAACAACCAATAGAACTTCGTTATTCACACGTCTCGTGATGACATTGTGTGAATAACGAAATTCTATTGGTTGTTTAAACACATCTCTTTGTGTGAATAACGAAATTCTATTGGTAGTTTAAACACATCTCTCCTCTCCGCTTTGGTGGAGTCTCAGCCTTATTCTTTCTACTCTCATTTATTTTCATAGCATCTGATTGTATCCACAGAAAGGATGTCCGCTTGCCGGTGCAGCTGCAGCGAGCTATGGCCGCTGAGGCGGAGGCCGCGAGGGAGGCTCGGGCCAAGGTCATCGCTGCCGAAGGGGAACAGAAGGCCTCACGAGCCCTGCGCGAGGCCTCAGAGGTCATTGGAGACAGCCCCGCTGCACTACAGCTGCGCTACCTTCAGGTATGTACGATCTCAACCAAGAGAGAACAAGGCCTCCCGATGCCTGCGTGATACCTTAGAGCAGAGTTCCGCAAAGGGTGTGCCGCGGCACACTGGTGTACCGTGGTCATTAGTTGGTGTGCCTCGGAAAAATACGGTTACCTATCTCAGTTAAGCCACTCCAGATATGGACCGCGTATGCTCAACTACAGCTCACGTTTCGCTTAAAAAACTGATTTTTCATTTATGGTGTAGGTACCTTCAAAATTACCTAGACCTTGAACACAAAAAATTTGCGGAACACTGCCTTAGAGGTCATCGCAGATAGACTTAGGATTATTTTTCAAGTAATTTCAATCCAGTTCACTTATATTACGCGATAGCGAGCTGATTATTATTATTGATCGGATGAGGAGTAGGTGCTATTTAAAGGAACTCCCAAAAAAATAGACCGATTGATTGAAATTAAGTTTCCGCTTGGAACTTGACGAAACTTCCGTTGACAATAAACATGTACGTTGAAACTGAAAAAGGTGACTCACGCTAGACCGTGTCGGGTCCGAGTCGAGCGTCGGCCGTAACACGGTTAACTAATGATTACTTATATTTTGTATGGACTCACGCTATACCGAGTGACGGCCGAGCAACGGACAACGCTGGCTCTGTGAAAGCGGCTCGGACCCGGCACGGTCTAGCGTGAGTCATCCTTTACTGTCGATGAAGTCAGGAGCTATATTCAATGAAACTCTTCAGTGATGCAAATAACTAAAATTAGGTTTTATTTTAAATAAAAAAATAAGCTTGCTTCAAAAATTATATTCTTTTTTTTTTACAGACTTTAAACACCATTTCTGCCGAGAAGAATTCTACAATTGTATTCCCGCTGCCTATTGATCTTATAACATATTTTATCAAGGCAAGAGAAGAAAATTGAAAACACCATAGATTACTCTACGTTTGTAGTTTCTATTAGACCAGCACAGGGCCGTATTATAGGGAAAGATCTCGATTTTTTTATTTAATTATTAATTTAAGTTAAGGGCGTTCCCTGAGCCAAACACTGTATTTCATTTCCCTGTCTATCTATACCCTCGATAAATAAAGTAAGTGGAAAGTAATTGAAAAGCCAACATGTATCTTTAACATTTTATCTTCGAATTCAATGTTTAATAGATATTTTTATTTAACATCGTATTTACTTGATCATAAACCACTAATAATAAGATAAATCTTCATCTTCTTCTAAAGTTGATGTTATTTTATGTTTTTGGATTGCACCATTGGATAGGTCATTTAATAATTGACATAATGGTATGATCACTTTTTCGATCGGTTGTGTATAGTGATGAGAAATCTCCAAAAAACTGCATTTTTGTCTTGTTTCCGAGCTAGCAGCTGTCATAAGCGCCGCGGCCGAACGCATTCTAAATTCATCTTTATTTTAACGAAGCTAAGACAAATATTGGAAGTTACTCATCGATGTGCTAATTTTATCTCTAGGCACGGCCTTAAGTAAAGCAGTGAATAAGAGAAGAAAATGAATCGACGTAAACTGGATCGCGAAAAACAACCGCAAACACACGGGTAGGTATTTAGACTGATTTTTAACTATTCATTGTAATAATTGTCACAATATTACCATAAGTCACTTACTACCTATTTTATTTAACCCACTTGTTTTTTATAGAATCTTCAAACGAAATTTTGTTGTTTTATGTCTTATCTTGCTTGACAACTATACCAATATAGCAATCACGTTACTTTTATTGCAATCTGTTTCTAATAAATTATAATTAAACTGGTACGAAATAAATCTAACTGTACCTAATGGCATTTATGTGAAAATACTTAGTTACTAATATGTATTGTCCTACAGGTATTTAATTAAAATAAATGGTAAGTTACGAAATACTGTTGTTTTATTTATTTACTTAATTAACAAAAAAAGAAAGTATAGCTAGGTACTTAAGTTAGCGACAGGATAATGAGTCACTGGAAAATGTAGGTAAGTAAATATACTTACCTATATTTTTAGGAAAATTAGAGGTGTGACATTATTTTGAAAATTTTAATGTGTAGGTAGATTAGAACTAGTTTAGATACCTAAGTATTTATATTATTGCAGGCGACTGTACATCTAAATTTATTCATTTCTACATTCCCAAATGTCGAAATTTAGAACGCTTCAGGTTCATTAAAATGGAAAGTCGAGTAAAAATTTACCTAACGGCATAAATGTATCCTGTAAGTAGATACAATCCTTTCTTAGGACTTAAGAACTCAAAGAAATCGGAGGTACCTAGGTTTATCTCTACTGCATAGTAAAATGTGATGCTTCAATTCAAAAGAACAAAATTGCTAATTACATAATAATAATAATAATTTTCATCACACCCCCATAGCCCGGTAGTAGTTTTCCATCATTTGCAATAGTCCTGCACAGACTGGAGGCTGCCCTTAAAAGCATTTTTATAGTGTCATACAGGGTAGTCGCTGGAATGTGTATCCATCACATAAGATCAAAATTGTCAAAAGGGCCTCTGTGTGTTGGCTTCGGCCCCATGCATGCCTGTCAAAGGTCCGGGACTCCATAGTCCCGAGATGTTCAAATTGACATACAAAATAATAATAATAAATAAATGTTTATTTCCAAAAGTACAATCTTAAATATACAGATTTCACATTGGGTGCCGCACTAGGTCTAGCCTGTGTCGCGGAAACCCTAACTAGATTTATCCAAAAGCTATAACAATTAGAACTTATGCGAGGCAGATGCACAACATAAATGACTTTACAAAAAATAAAATTACTTAAATACTTTTAGTTGCTTCTAACAAAATTAAATAGATACTAAGTACCTACATACTAAGCTTTAGAATAAAATAAGCAAAATCAATAGGTACCTAAAGATTCAGGCAGTTATTTCATAACATACATATTAAAGAATCAAAACAAATGTTAGACAATAGACATAAAACGACTAACATGTCATGTCTGCTGTGCTGACTTGCTGTCGTAGCTTAAAATTAGGTACCTAGGTATATGTTATACACTTAACTAAGTAGGTTCCTATATTAAAACCACTAGGTACTTAAGTGTAATATAAAACTTAAATTGAACTCCTAGACTTAATAGAGTTATTTTTAATAAGGTTAGCATCGCGCGCTCTACCTTCCCTCCTCGCCTTGTGCAAGGTATGTTGTATATCGGCTACACTCTGAGATTTCGGCGGAATCCGGTCGTAAGGAGTAGCAACATCCGCCACATCTGACGTGTCTGTGTCCACTATCTCAGAGTTAATCAACACCATGCCCAGATTCAACTTTAGCGAGACCTGGCCTTCTCTAAACAGAAGATAAATATTAGATTGGTCCAGGACCCTCAAAGAAAACTGATCGTTGAGTTTCAACGCCTTCATTCTTATCTGAAAAGGTTTAAATTTCTGCAGCAACTTATCTGCTTTCTCCTTGACGAAGTTCTCAAGCTCTATTGCCAGCATATCAGGGTTTTGCCCTTTGACCTGCATGCTGGTAGTCTCTGTTTTGTCCTGTCGCTTGAGGATTTCGTCTAAGCAGGAGTTACGATGTTTTACGTGGGTGTCAACGAACACCTGCTGCAGAATAGGAGGGTCATTGAGTGAGTGCCATTTCCAGCGGCCTGGAGGAGCGATCTTCTGGTCAACCACCATACCTTCCGACTGATTGTACTTTAACCTGAGAATATACATCAATTGGAAACTAGCTTGAAAATGTGAGTAAGGTCGATTTATTTTAAAAGAAATCAAGAAAGACTACTGTAGACTGCCAGCCACCTTAACATACCAGTCGTGAACAACGAATTATGATAGAGGAGTATTAACATTTCAAACAAGCGAAGTCACCTTGACCTAGAGATTGTTAGCCTTGATCGAAGTTTTCCGAAACTATACCAACCAAGTATCTTCTCGTTTCGATAAGTCTGCACATATACAGGGTGTGGCAAATTCTTGGTCACTGAAGGGTAGCTACCTTTTCTCTTGTAGTTAGAAAGTTTTGTTCTTAGGAAACTTCAGTTTTATTTTGAAGAAAAAAATAATTGCATTTTTAGATTTTTGAAAAAAAGTACAGTTAGCCTAAAAAATTACATTTGTCAAAAAAAACAAGTTGGTCTTAATCGACTCTATTTCCCACCAGGAACACTTCTCCCAAAGTAACTTATCAAATCAAATCGTAAGTTTTTGCAATAATTCAAAAAAACACATCCCATACATTTTCTATGAAATTAGTAGTTGTAAACATTATTGTGCCACTTATTCGATCGTTCTTAAATTAAATTCATAACTGCTCCGGCAAGCTGGGAGGCTATTGTAAAGCGCGTATTTAAATTTAGAACAAAGTGCTTCCCTGCAGATGTACTAATGGTATGCTCCATGCATACCATTCTCTCTTGAGGTTCTGTCTTAGGCTTTACAATAGCCTCCCAGCATGCCGAAGCAGTTACGAATTTAAATTAATAACCATCGAATAAGTGGCACTATAATGTTTACAACTACTAATTTCATAGAAAATGTATGGGATGTGTTTTTTGGAATTATTGCAAAAACTTACGATTTGATTTGATAAGTTACTTTGGGAGAAGTGTTCCTGGTGGGAAATAGAGTCGATTAAGACCAACTTGTTTTTTTTTGACAAATGTAATTTTTTAGGCTAACTGTACTTTTTTTCAAAAATCTAAAAATGCAATTATTTTTTTCTTCAAAATAAAACTGAAGTTTCCTAAGAACAAAACTTTCTAACTACAAGAGAAAAGGTAGCTACCCTTCAGTGACCAAGAATTTGCCACACCCTGTATATGTCATACATCTATGACTTGAAAGATACACCAATAATTAAATTACCTTACGTTACCATGATGATCGTAGACGACGCCGTTCCCAAGGAAATCGAAAGAAGCGAGTACAGTGACAGGTTTGTTCTTTCCATTTTCCATTTCGTCTCCGGAGCTGTATACCACATACCGCTGGCTGGCATTTAGATCTGAATAACACACAATAATTTATTCTTCCAGCAGGTACAGAAAACCTTAAACACCTAAAGGCTCAAACACGCTGGCCCAGGCTCGCCGAGTGAACGGGTTTCGTCTCTCTCGCTCTCGCCTTGCATCAATTCGCTTTCTCGCTCGCACTCGCACAGGCTCGCCTAGGCTCGGCTAGGCTGGCCCAGCGTGTGTTCGAGCCATAACAGAAAGACAAAAGGTGAGTATGAAAAGTAGTGATCCGAGTAAACTTTGTATCAAAATGTTCAGTAGGTAAATTAGTGTCATTATTTATGATTCATATTATTATGTTTTTCATTGCAGGGCAAAGGCCTCTCTTCCCTCCCTCTATTTTCAGAAAAGCTCCTGATAATAGGCAATATGCGTCTGATTCAAAAGCGGGTTAAATGTATTTTATTATGAACATTGTTGCTTTAGAGGTATGTGTGTGTAATTATTTTTTAATATTAAACCATTTTCGATTAGAAAATAAATTTTAAAAATTGCAAAAAATAGTAGGAATTTCAAAATACTTGAAAAGGATGTGAAAGGATGTGACGTCACGAGTTCATAAGAAAAGTCAAGGACGAGTCAGATATGACGATCCATAGATAAGTTTTTTTTTTAATTTTCACAATTCCTATACTCGAACTTATTGTTGTCACAGATTACTGTTGTACTTAGTATCAATTTGACGTCACACGTCAAAGTTCACAAATTGTTACTACAACAGTAATCTGTGACAACAATAATAATCGTGTTTCAGATGCGTGAAAATGTTGGTAAATTTCAAAAATTATTTTTGTTATAAAATTTTAGTATTTCGGCGCTGGAATTTTTATGACGGTTATTTGACGATATAACCTATCGTGTAAAACCATAAAAAAAATTGATGCATATTGCCTATTGCTGCGCTCCATTAATTTAATTAATCCGATGTAAGGCTTTACAGTTTACAGAAACGTCATCGGTCATCTGGCAGCAAGATAAGCAGAAGATTTAGGGAGCATCGCGGGTTGCACCTGGATGAAGCTAGCACAGGTGCGTGAAAAATGACAAACAAGGAGTGGCCTATACCCAGCAGAAAGCGAAGTCGGGCAGTGAATCTTGACGACGATAATAAGACCTGTATTGAACTTAAACTGCCAATCAACCTATTTTGCTGACCTACTTAGTTCAGCTATTCAGTTAAAAATAGCATAGCAGTTAGCATGCAATAACATAAAGGTAATATAATTTCGTTCAGCCCTTGAAGATTTTATAGTAGGTAAGTAGGTATTTATTTATTTATTGGTGTACAATAACTGTTACACTAATATTTACGATAACGTAGCTTAAAAATAATTAGGAACTAAATGCACAGTTTTCTACAGTTAACACTTCATGCATTGGTGACCAACATTGAGGTTTTGCAAAGAGTGGAGGAGGAAAGATCGTTGTTGCAAGTTGTCGAGAATAGAAGAGGGAAGATGATTGACCATCTTATACGAAATGACAATTTCATTTAGAACATCATTTAAGAACACAAGGAAAGGAAGAGGAAGACCGAGGATAGGCTACATGAGCCAAGTGAAAGAGAAGGTTGGCGTCATGTCGTATAGAAAGGTCAAGGAGACTGCCCTGGAAAGAGCTTCTTATAGAAAGAGGCATCAGTTATGCCGACAAGGGGCAACCCCTTAAATTGAAGAAGAAGAAGTGTTACTAACCTTGAGAAGTGTAACAATCCAAAGCTACTCTCCCATTCTTGTAGTACCATTTTCCTTCCTCAGTCTCTTCGATCTCAGCTAGTTTTTCAGAAGTTTCGTAAAACATTATTTTTCGATTCTTATGCCGCTTGAACCAATCGAATTTTGGATTTGCTGGTTCCATTTTGTAAATGTTCATCTAAACAGACAATTAACTTATGCCTTGATAGGTATCTTTACTAGATGATTTATACAGTGTCAGGAGGCAATCTTTTGCCTACACTTAACGGGAAACTGTAGTGCCTGGGCTGGGACAATGTTTTAGATGGAGTAGGCTTGCCCAGCACCTAAACCATCCTCTCAGCTTAACCGGCCGCATCTACAGGAAAGACATGGTCAATACGTGTGGAGCTGACTAAGCCGCGGGTTTCCTCACGATGTTAGCTCGTCGTGTTAATGCGCATATACATTTTTCGTAACGAAAAATCTATTGATGCACGGCCACGTTTCGCAACCACGACCTTCGGATCGGCTGGGATCAGAGTTTATTAAAAAACTAGTACCTACTACTAAGGTAGGTATTTTATTTGAGTTGAAACTTGAAACTTCTGTTGCTTACTTTACAGACTGAGAACTATATCAGCCGAGTGGGACAGTGCCTTGATTTTCAATCCGAAGATCGTGGGTTCGATTGGGGAACTTCGGAACCCCGCTCGTGGCCAGACACTCACTTGGCCGGTTTTATTATACACTAGCTTTCGCTCGCGGCTCAATCAATGTTTTAAACAGGTAAATCGGTTCAGTGGTTGTCGAGTTATAGAGGAACAAACATACATCCAAATATCCATCCTAACATCCAAACTTTCGCATTTATAATATTAGTGTGATTATTGTGGAATAACTGCAGTAGGTCTAGGTAGCAACTAGTAGGTAATAAATAACTTACTCGTCTCATAATTTTTGTCGTTGGCAAAACAGTAATTCCCTTTTCTATAAATTCTTTATTTGATAGCTCATACTTCAAAATGCCTTTCATTGATTTTACCTGAAAAAAAAAATTAAGTAATTTTTCAAACCAAAAATCCGACTGCGAGTATCGTTTTTGTTTTTTGTACAATTTTTATAATTATCTATAATAGGTACATCTATGTGCTACATTATGTTGGTTTAGCCAGCCTTAGCTGAAAACACAAAAAAATTAGGTACTTAAGTAGGTACTTAAAGCCTGGCATCCCCACAATCAAGAAAAACTAACCTAATAAAACCCAGTGAAATTTTAAGATCAAATCAATGATTAATAAAACTGAAATTACCCCTTGCAAAGGTATAAACAACGTTCGCTAAGTACAATAACTTAGTCAACTTATTATTTAATCTCAAATGTTTACCTCTTCAATAGATTTCTTTAATTTGTTTCTTTCTTTATCTTCAGTGGTAGTTGTTGTAGTAGTGGCAGGCTTAGGGGTTTCATTTTCTGGAATAGCTGTTTGTACATTGAATAACAATGGTGCTTTAGGATCAGGGGCAACATCTTTGTAATGAGAATTGAACGGGACCACTTTTATTCCTTTTATCATCTCATTTGGTAGATCGCCATTGTAAGCACACTCTATAACACTTTCTGACTTTTCTTCTACAATTTCGATTATCTCACGCACTTTTAACTCCGGCAGCGACTTTACTTTTGCAAGCTGTTTTATCTTTTCTGATTTCACTGCCTTTTCTTTTTGCTTCTTCTCTTTATCGTTATCTTTCATCATTTTCAGCATCATCTCTTCCTCAGGACTTAGCTTAGGCTTTGCGGTTTTGCCTCTTTTAGGAGTTTTTTCTTGAACTTTATCTTTGGAGGATTTCCTCTTTGCTTCTTTTCCCGGAGAAACATTTTCCTTTCCCAGGGTTTCTTTAGGTGATTTTAGTTTAGCTTTTTCTTTTGAAGGAGTTTCTTTTACTCTTTGATCTTTGTCTGCAGCCATAGCGATTTCTCCATTTGCTGTTGAAGCTTTAATTCTAGGTTCCAGTAAGGCTGGACCCTCTGATGGCAATACTTCTATGGACGGTCTTCCTTCAAATTTTTTATCCATGAAGTATTTGCATACGCAACTAGTTGCAGTCATCGGCGGGGTACCAAAAAGATTATCATCAGAAGATTTTCTCATACTCTCAGACTTGAGTTTGAACAGCAACTCTTCGAGCATTTCCTTGCTATGCGTCATTGATTTTAACGAGCCTGTTTTGGTCGGGAAAAAAGTAACGTCTGGTTGTCGCATTTCAAGAGGAGGTTTTAATTCCTGCAGCAGTTTTTCTAGCTCTAAGGCCGAGGAGTCTTTGTAAAGTTTATGCCTGCATACATTTTCAACTTCTAATATATTCTGAAGCAGTTGGTTTACTTTATTTATCCAAGTCTTGAAACGGTTCTGTCTGTCTTGGTACTGCTGGACTTTGTTGCATAAGAACTTGTTCACTATGAATTCACATCGCCTGCACTTTCCCGAGGGATTGGCGCGCTTGCAGTGCTCACATACTCCTAGTACCTCGTTCTTTTTTATGTCCGCTATTTCATCCAACAGGCTTCGCACTCGTTTTACGACGGTTTTACAATGAAGGCATTTTGTTCGGTACTGACCTAAAGACATAAAATCATTTCTAACACAGGTTGTATCCACATTTCACAGAATTTAGCATTCCATACGTGAAGGTTGCAAGCTCATCGCAAGCTATGGGCATAGGCGGGACTACCTAATCAGACCTAAAATAGTTTTCTCACGATATTTTCCATTAGCTGTAGGTATTATGCAATACAAACATAGCAAGCTAGCGTTCTGCAAATTGGATATAATGGGCATTTAGAGGATGCATAAATGATAAAACTTGAAATGGACGAGATACCTACGACACGTGTAGAATAACAAAGTCGATTTTTATTTTTCAGGGTACCTGCACGAGCTACCATGCATGAGTGGAAAAGCAGGTAAGTAAGGTATATTAATAATTACTTACACATTTCCATTATGTAGTCAGTTCGTTTCAGATCCTTATCACCAACATTATGCAGAATGTATGTTTCTTCTCTCTTGGGCTTAGTTGAATATTTTTCAACCTAGAAATAGAACAAAACTACCTAGTAATTTTATCACTGTTAATGTAATTTTATACTGTATTGTGTTATGGGAACTACATGACTGATTGTCACCCAGACCCGTGACAAAGTCAAAGTCAAAGTCAAATATCATTTATTCAGTAGGACCGTTATGACCACTTTGAAACGTCTTAAGAGCTAGGTGATTCTACTCCTGTTCTTTCGCGACCAACACCGTGAAGAATCAGGGCAACAAACACGGTATGGGGCCTAGCTTTCTTTTCGGTGATCCATCCGCTTAAAATCTAAATAGTCAAGTTCCAGTGTGGAGCCAGTCGAACAATGTGAGTGAGTGAGTGACAAATATTTGCAGATCATAATTACAACCATTTGACACGCGGCGGGTATTGAACCCGCAACCTTCTGTGGTTCAGGCGCGCTTCGCCCAATACCCACAGAGGTCGTCGAATATTAGAGTGCTTTTTTTAACTAGTGGCATTACGATAAAATCCTGGAAATACAAATAGTATAAGAAAAATATCGATACCACTAACGGTCACCCATCCAAATAAAATGAAATGAAGCGCTCGTGGCGTAGCTTGCTTAGACGTTCTTGATTGATCGTTGAAATTGAGCAGCGCTGGGCGCGGCAACTCTTACGCCCGGGTTACACGAGGCTAGTTTTTCAAGCTAGGATAACAAGCTAGTGTTAGTAAGCTAGCAAGCTAGTACTTCTAGCTTCGTGTAGACAAAACTAGCTTCATTTCTAAGCTAGTAAGCTAGTTTACAAGCCAGGATAGTTTTTAATAGGATGGAGTTCTATTTTTCAGGCTAGTAGCGCCCCCCACCACTGATTTTACTATCCTGGCTTCAAATCAGTGGTTGGGGGGCGCTACTAGCCTGAAAAATAGAACTCCATCCTATTAAAAACTATCCTGGCTTGTAAACTAGCTTACTAGCTTAGAAATGAAGCTAGTTTTGTCTACACGAAGCTAGAAGTACTAGCTTGCTAGCTTACTAACACTAGCTTGCTATCCTAGCTTGAAAAACTAGCCTCGTGTAACCCGGGCATTAGGATGGGTGCTTCGGAGGGCACGTTAAATTTGTCGGTCCCGGCTTTTAAATCGTTAAGCCATGAGGCCTTTAGGCGGCCTAACAACTCAGTCACCAGAGTTGGCCACTTATTCATACGAACTTACTTACCCATCCAAATTGCAATTACCTATCTACTTATAACGGAAAAGAGACTAGGCAAACGCTACCACGAAAGCTCACTTTGAACTAAGTTAAAAGTAACTCACCGTAGTTAGTTTTTCTCTGTGTAAAAATATTAGTAACTGCGAGTTTCGTAGACCAACTACTTTTTTGAATTCACCGACACATGGTGCATTGCATTCTTCACAAAGCTGATAACCCCTATTTAAACAAGATAGATAAATTGTACATTTCCAATAAATCATGCCAAAACTCATGGAGCTAGCTTAGCTTAGGTAGTTTTACAAGGTGTAGATCTAAAGGGCCATACCTAATTATGAAACATGTTTAAAGTTAAACACTGGTTAAACAACGTCCTGTCTTTATTTGTGGATAGTGACAAAGAGAGACAGGACGTTGTTTAACCAGTGTTCAACTTTAAACATCTTTCATAAGTAAGGGGGTAAGTACCTAGTTATATGGAAGTGCTATCCGTACCTATTATTATAAATGTGAAAGTGTGTTTATTTGTTTGTTTATTTGTCTTGGTTTCACGTCAAAACAGAGCGACGGACTGACGTGATTTTTTGTGTGGATATAGTTAGGGGCCGGAGAGTAACACACAGGCTACTTTTTATCCGGGTAGGGTGAGTGGGGGCAAGATCGAAAACGGGGTAAGACAAAAAGTAGTCAATAACTCCCGATTAGGTAATCTTTTTACAGTGCTGGTAACATTGTCAAGACCACCATTTTGTTACGTCTCATTCCTCATTCAACATTTGCTGCTTAGATCCAGGAGTTGTGTAAAAAGTGCAATTTTCTGACACAGTGACTTTTACACAAAGTGCTCAAGTCCTTTCATCTTACCCCGTGTCCAGTAACTTGAGCTACGATGTAAGTACGAGTGTTTTATTGATATATCTACTCATTATTTTTAATTCTTACTTGTGTTATTACGTCTAAATATGGCTACTTCTCGTAGTTTAGGATTTATTTCAACTTTTAGTCTTTCCCCATCTCAATTTTGCGGGGTAAGACGAACATATACAAGTACCAATCTTACCTCATTTTCAAAACTCATAGTAAGAGTCAGATGTTCTCAAACTTTTCCTGAACAGATGTTGGATGTATTAAATAGGTAGGTATGTAGGTACCCTCTTAGATTTCAAAGAGGTGCGAACATTTATGTATGGAGCCAGGCATACCTACTGTCCGCCATTTAAAAAAAAAATAGTTTTGGCAGCCAGAGATGAAACATTTGTGTCAATCGTTATAGGAAGTGATTACAATACAAACAAAAAGTATTGAATCTCGTAAGTATTAATTATAATTTCTGAGATATTTGGGTCAAGGTGTAGAAAACGCACCACTATGAAAAAAATATTTAGAAAATTTTACACAAAAAACAACGCTATATCATACTTCGGGAGAGGGGGCATGCGGGAGTATTAGGGTGGGGGAACGAAGACGGGTCAACTTGAGGTCATTGACCGTTGACCCTGGGGTAATTGACCTTTGACCTCGAGTGGAAAAGTTTGAGAACCTTTACTTCAATCTTCCCCCGGTGGGGTAAGATTGATATATTCTAAATATGAAAATCTGTTATAACTTTGTTAAAAACAGGAATTTTGGGACAAGAGTCAGTTTAGAGTTTTCAGGACAAAAAATGCTATAGACTAGGGGCCATCAACAACGTCCTAGTATTCATTTATTGTCTGATTTCACGATTTTAGAAAAACGTTCGATCTTTCCCCGCCACCTTTCCATCTTCCCCCACCTTTTTTTTCGTGAAAAAATATTTTAACTTATTTTTTTCTACTTTTGGAACAGATATAACAGGCAATTATTGATGTAATATAAAAGTAGACTCTTTCCTCTTTAAAGACAACTAATTAATTTTTATCATAAGTTAATATATTTTCTTTTACAAGGGATCAAACACAACACTGCTCATCTCATCAAAAAACCGTTCGATCTTGCCCCCACTCACCCTACCACGTGAGCGAAGCCGCGGGCAGCAGCTAGTATTCAATAAATTCCATTGTTGATATAACGACGCTTTGGCTATAAGCTGTTATGGTGTTATTTTAAATTGAATAAATAAATTTAAAAAATTAAACCTAGGTAGTAGGTACCAGTAGTACCTAGGTACTTTTATAGAGACGGCATCGGCATCGGCAAAGGCAAGGTAAGGTAGGTAAGTTATAAGTTTTTCGTTTTACTAAAAAACCAAACAATTATTTGCTCCGATCACGATTGGTCAATTCGAATTATTTCGATTTTGGCAGCATTGGTTCAATTCAATCCAATTCATTTACCTACTCATTAACAATTTACAACAATTGCGTCTGAAAGACATATGTAATTAAAGTAACAAAAATAAAATAACATTAAAAAATCACATTCCTAAATAAAAATTACTAAATAATAGCACAGATAATAGGTACCTAATTATAAAAAAATGCAATTCACTAAATCAATAAACTTCCGATTCCGGTATCATTTTGCAAAATGGATTCCGATCTAAGGTAAGTTTCTTTTTAAAATTTTAAAATATTACTTGTTCAAGGAAAATGGAGTGTTTTATTACATTTTATTGCACTTTTGCAATTGAGCACCAGAACAGCACAATGAGGAAGCGCCAGCGCCAGCCGCATCGGCGTTATACAAAACAAAAGATGACAATAATTTGTGACAGTGTTTTGTTATGTAGGTACCTACATATTTAATTAATTTGAGTGCGGTGCGGTGTGATAGAAATGCAAAGCCTCTGGTTTTTCGTGTCCGCTTACACCGTTTAGGTACCTACTTACCCAGATAACCCTACTTAGAGCGTGTGTGTAGGTACCTAGGTATCCTTGTGACAAAATAACCTGCGTGCCTGTTGAGAAGCTACCTACTACTTCTAGGGTTTGTTCTGTGTGAGCATAGTTCCTTACTTTTACCTGTACCTAACTATCTGCTGATTGCATGGTTTGCTGTCCACAGAAAACCTAAAGAACACGGCGCCGGCGGGCGGCGGTGCGGGCGGCGGCTGGCGGCAATGCCTGCGCGGCGTCTGCACATGTTGCGTGTATGTAAGTGTCGTTTATTACAAAAAACGAGCCTAGGTACAGTACGGCCAACGGATCTCGGCGTTCGTGAAGTTGGCCGTTTCGATGCGCAGTGCAACTTTTTATTACATAATACAAAATTTTCTACTGCGCAGCGAAAAGCCTAACTTCACGTACGCCGAGATCCGTCGGCCCAACTGTACCTATCTGCCGTTGTTGCAAACAGCTGGTCAACGGATTAGCACCTAAAAGTTCTTGGTGAAAATGCAATTATATCTAAGGTAACAGCGATCGATCTGATCTGATGATGGATTGATGGAGTCAAGAGCTGTCAACAGAACTCCTTGGTGAATAAGACGATTGAGTTAAAACTCGGAATAATCTGTCAAGTTATCTACAATGACCTACTACTAATATGGTGGCAGCCAGCTGATTTGGATGAGGAGTCAGGAGCTGTTCAATTGAACTTCTCAATGAACAACGGTACCTACCTACTTATAACATTCGTATTTAGGCTTATTTGAATCAGCTAAACCTTACCCAATAAAAACTTGAAAAACTTATTTGATTTCAGACTACCGCCGCCGACTCCGCCGCCGACGCCTCCGCCGATTCCGACGCCGCATCCGCCTTTGCCGACTACGGCGCTACCTCCGCGGACTACGGCGCCGTCTCCGCCAATGCCGCATCCAACGCCGCATCCGCCTCCGCCGACTATGGCACCACCTCCGCCGACGCCGGCGCCGGCCGCCTCAAGGAGAGGGCCCACTGAGGAAACTACCTAGAGTGGAGGCACGCGTGCTGAACGGCGGGCCGGGGGTGTCCTCTGTTTATCGATCGAGCGAGCGAAGATCTTAGTGGTAAGTTGGGCGATTTTGCTTTGTATGTTTGTATGTTTGTATGTTTGTATGTTTATATGTTTGTATGTTTATATGTTTGTATGTTTCACGAATTGTTATTCGCGCATAACTGTCGAACCGTTCATCCAATCTGCATGAAACTTGGTAGGTCAATAGGTTGTGGTAAGGAAATTTACGGTGGAGCATATGAGCTTAATCAATGAAGGGGTTGTGAAGATATTAGGTTCCCAAGGGGGTAAAAAATTATGAAAGTTACACAAATATATTGAGTGGGGTGTCATACGAAAGGGCTTATTTTGCACATTCCAAAATGGTTTTTATTTTTAATCTAGGATGTATAGTTTTTGAAATACGACCAAAGAACATAAACTACGCAACCAGAGCTGCAAGAGCTCCCGTTTCATAGAGTTTCGATGTCTTCGTAGCTCATTGACTGGTCGGTCTTAAAAAGAGAGTGGCATCGTTGCGGTTTGGTTTGCAATGATTTTAGATGCTACTTGGTTTATTTTCATGATAAAAAAAATTTTTGATAAAGAATGAAAATAATTGGGGTAAAAAAAGTTAAGAAAACAAATATATTGAGTGGGGTGTCAAATGAAAGGTATTTATTTGTACATTTCAAAATAGTTATTATTTTTATTCTAGGACGTATGCTTTTAGAAAGACGACGAGAATTCATAAATATGAAATAAATAAAAAACTAGACACGACATTATGTATTGCATGCATGCTAGTATTTTTTACCATGAAGAGCTAGCGCAATAGGCATACTCGGCAGTAGTAGCACTTGAAATTATAGGGGTAGTCAGAAGAAAGTCCAAATGTAAGCCATCTACGGTGCGCGAGATCTCAGTTCGGGGCGAACTACTAGTATTAAGTTTTGGTTCTAATTAAATACTTAGGTACATTATTTTGTTTAAGTAGGTACATTTCATTACTTTCCCACCAGTAGGTACCATACTTATCTATTGCTCCGAAATGGCAACCATAGGTACTAGACGTAAAATTCTTTCTGCATGTGATAGCTTGAGGATGGTTTATAGGCTACTTTTCATCATCATCATCACATATAGGTAGGTACCATCACTGCGGGGGCAACGCCGCGAGGGCGCTGTTAGTCTCACCTGATGGTAGGTAAGCATCCGACCACGCTGATGAAATCTGTACCGATGACCGAGGCGTCCCTTGGTGAGCATTCCGTCCATGATTTCCATCAGTAGGTACCTACAGTATTGGTATCTATCTGCAAAATAGGTAGGTAGGTACGAAGATAAGTGGACAATATAGGTATGATAACTAACCGTTGTTTCTTGTCCATTATCACTGGATCACAGGTTTAATGTCTCGGTACAATTTTAAGCATGTGTCCGAGTAGAACTCATGAAGAAATCCAATGTTTTAAGACTGAGTAGATAGGTAAATCTGTAATCAAAGGTTTTAGGACTTGAAACCAGTGAACCTGAACCCCTACCTACTCCTATAATTAGAATCAGATGGTAGATAGGTAGGTACCTACTATATTATGGTATTTGATAGATAAAGATAAAAAATTGCAGCATGAAAGCTAGAAAGGGAGGTGAAGGCGGTGAGGGCCGGGGCTAGGCGGGCGGGCTATGTAGATAAAGTTTACTCAATTCTATTGCGTTGACTGTACCTGCGCAAAGTCGAATCTGCCGCGCATTTCAGCCTTAAAGTTTGCGGCGCACTCTAAGTACCAATGCCGAATTCTTTTTCTCAAATCAAACAGCCAGGCTTTCACTGGCATTAAATGTAAAAAAAAGCCACCTTTGTAACTACTGTCTACCAAATTCACCAAATTACTAACAATAAAGCCTTGGAAAATATTTTATTTTTTCTAAAATGGCCAAAAAATGGCATTCCAGGCATTGGCAAAAAGGTTAGATCCAAACCTAAAACTTTTTATAAAAAATATTTTGACAGTGACAAACTCAAAAGATTGACGTCTGACGGTGACAGTAGGTTCCTTTGACTTTGACTTGATTTTGATTTGCTTATTTTGCTTGTTTGCGACTTGTCCAGGGGGGGTCGACTTTGTATGGAGACTTGAAATACCTACGGGGGTTGAGTTTCTGTGCTGCCATTGCAGAAAAAAACACAATTCTTGAAACGTTGTATGGCAACATCGAGAAAGAGTGTTCGAGTCAAAGACAAATAGACTTCTGAAAATGAAAAATCTTATCAAAATTTTCAATTCCGACGGGATTCGAACCCCGTCGGAATTGAAAATGTTGATAAGATTTTTCATTTTCGAATGTAAATACCCAAGTGTGGATTAACACTATAAAAAATAAAAAATAGATTTCATCTATGGTTCGAGTGTTCGGTCTTTGTATTATCCTACCGAATTAAGTTTGCGCTTCATAATATTTCTGTTTCTTTCGCGCGTACTCTAGGGTCGCCTGCACAGTAAGAGATGGAAACATTTTGATAGTCTTTGTAAGATTGTTGAGTCGTAGATAAACTCGCGCGCAAGCAAAATTGAAAATAAAAATGGCGTTTGTTGCTGTTGTATAAGTTTTTGGTGTTCGCCGGTTGCGGTTACAGTTTTTGTGCTACAATACTTACCTAATATTCCTCCTTTACAACGTCGAGTTGAGCTTCGGTTCCTCCGTTTATTTGTGTTGCTTGTGAAGAATCTTGTGTTTCGAGACAAGGACTCTGAGATAGTTACTCTTGTGAATTCAGTACCTACTACTTACTACTACTGCAAAGTTTTACGTAATCAGCCTGCAGTGCTATATCCAATCAGTCATTTCTCATCATGACTGAGAAAGAAAGCAGAAGAACTTGTTTTAAATGCGGGCGATCCCCAAATGCTGACAATGTTAAATTGTTTGGTTTCCAAAACCTGCTGTACGGAACCTAATTCGGTATGTACCTACCTACCTCGGTCTGTGGCACTGTAGGTAACCATTCCTACAGTCCTGACTGCTAAACACTTTATGAGCTTCTGTAAATATTTTATGTACTAAATATCTGGGCCTTTTATTTCAGGTGTGAATTATGGGCCAAATATATTTTCCCGGACAAAACCCCAACAATCGATCTGCAAAGAAAATTATTTTTCAGAGCATAGAATGCTGTGTCAAGAACATTTTAAAAATGAAGATTTCATCGACATCTCTAAGAAATATCTTGTCAGAAATCCTGTTCCATTTGATGTTTTGGAAGTTGTGAGTACCTACATTATAAACCTAGATTTTTATTGTACCTACCTAACTATACTATACTTAGGTAATAATTATAATAGGATCAAATCAAAACACAGTTTTTCATTCTTCCAGAATGAAAACATTGTCCAGCCTCCTGGTATGCCCCCCTTTAACAGGGAATCTGATGCTCTACAAAAGATGCCACTTATGGAAGTTACAAACACTCAATGTGTTGCCGATGCTCCAACCAAAAAAACTGAAGAGCCAATCTCAGCACCAAATGTTATAGATGCCACAATCACAGGAACAACCAACCAGGAAAAGATGTTTGCAAAATGCTCAAAATATATGAGAAAGGTGTGCGAACTGCAGCAAAGGATAAAAAAAATAAAAAAGCAAACTTGTAATATCAATAAATAGGTATTGAAAAATTGTATTTCGTCGTTTTATTTTTAATTCTTACTAGTAATAAAGAGTAGACCTACAATAAGATTCTGCTTACTGTAGTTTTATTCCTGCTCGGTACTTTAGTTTCAATATTCTATCTGTCTGTGGTTTTGCTTACTGTAGTCAAATTTTTAACATTATTTCTATACTAAAAATGTCAAAAATCCTACTACAGTAAGCAAAATCACAGATAGATAGAATATTGAAACTAAAGTACCGAGCGGGAATACCATACTACACTTTAAATTTACCGCTGTAATTTTTAAATTTCCCGCTGTTCAAAACTTCTTGGGGGTCGACGATAGATGGCGATAGTGAGCTTCCGTAGTTGTTATTTTGTACTGAGTCGGCGTTCTTCTCCTCGAGTAATTGTGTTCTGTGGACTTGTCTGTCTGTCGCGAGGTCCTCGCACTTTTTTCGATTTTGGAAACAAATAAAAAAACTGTGTTCGATTTATTTCGCTAAACAAAATGCCTATTTGTAGAATAATTTCCTTCTCTAGTTCAATGTTACAGTGCGGTCGTTCTAGCCCAATTTTAAGACAAAGGTTCCAGCAACCTCGATGCTATGGGTAAGTTTAAATTCATTTTATTCTACGCAATTATTAGCGTAAACAACCGCTGAAGCCAAAAACATTGTTGTTCAATTTGTATTACCAATTTAGTTCGGATGGCATCATTTGTTTTCAGTAGTCTTTGTGGTACCGAGGTCATTCATGAAATCTGGTGAAACATGAAACACAAAACATGAAACACTGTACCCACCTACATAAACAACTTAAGATAGTACCTACCTATTCTACCTAAAGTATAGCGTGAATAACTTAGTGTACCTTACCAAAATTCTCCAATGATTGCATCATTTTAATTTTCAGATTCACAAACTTAACTCGCTCGAAACATATGGCATTAAAAAAAGAAAAAGAAAAATTACGCACATACGTCGTACAAAGATACATAGACTATGTAAAAAATTACACAAAATTCCTAGAAGAAAGGTTTCCAACAGCTATGAACATGTACAGAGTTTTTAGTGTTGGCATTAAAGATTTCCTGCGAGACCTCAAAACATACATCTCTCTGCGGATCAAGCTATTAAAAGACAAAGGATTTACTAAAATGACTCGTCAAGAAATTGAGTTGTATCAAAAAATGCCATCAGATATGTTGAAGATAGCACCGGTACTAATTCTATCTGCAATCCCCTTTGGAAACTATGTCATATTTCCTCTTGCGTAAGTACTTACCTATTAAGTCAAAGAAGGTGTAGGCCTCTCTTATGGGCGGCCACCCACGATCAATTCTATCATCCAATTGATTGGATGCAGCCAGTTTGATCATACCAAATAGACTGTGCGTAGACATGGATTGGATGACCGTTCAATTGAAATTGAAAAATCACATTTAATTATTTGAATGATCATGCCCATAATGCAGAATGGACCATGCTGATTGGAATGTGTGTGGTGGTTGTTACTTTACATTACATCAACCTTTTGTTTTGCTTGTGCATTCAACATGGCCAGTGTCACTGTACCAAGCTCTTCACAGGTCCCAAAAGTGCCTAAATCATCCATAAAGTCTTAAAGGATAAGATGTTTAATGGATTCAAAATATTCACATTCAAATATTATTCACTCATTTTTTTATATTTTTTCTCTCACCATCTGTGAATGCCTTTTTAGCCATAATCAAATGGTGTCTGGAATTTTCTTTGGGTTTGGCTCCTTTGAGCCGTGCCAATTACTTTGATATGCACATAATACAAGTAGTTTTATTTACACTAAGTTTATTTACCCATATTGTAGAATGTGTGTTGTAAATTAAATCTATGCTTTCAGATTTTGGAAGCCAAAAACACTTCTGTGTTCCCATTTTTGGTCAATACAACAAAAAGCAGAGTTCTCTACACAAGACTTAAGAGAGAGGCTCAGAAATAACCGGCCAGTGTTCCGAGCTCTGCAGGCCAAACTGTTCACAATACCTGATGAAGATTTGAAAAAGAAATTTGGCAGAATAGTAGCCTTGTTGGGTTCCGGAGTTCATCCTTCACCAGAAGAAGTATTGGATTGTCAGGACCTGTTCAAAAACGGGCCATATCAGTTGAGCAGTCTAACCTACAAGCATAAGGTAAGAACCAGCTATACTGGCAATTATACGACGTCGCTGCATCCTCGATATTTTATAATTCACCATGTAGTCCATTGCTTAATGTACTGGGCACGAACACTATTTAGAGCTAGAAAAAAACTTTAAAAACATGATAACATAGATATAAAAACGACTCAAAGTCCGTAGAGGGCGCCTCGGAGCTGCCGAGCCGCCCCGACCTGCCGAACCGCCCCGACAGTTCCGCTGTATTACCCTCATTCGTTGTTTGTGTTCGGGCACGTTAACACGTCTTATTTTACTGTCTACAGTTTTAAGAAAAAATATTTTTTTTCTGTCGTTTTGATAAAAGTGAAGTGTTGTTAAAATGGTTTAACGAAAGACCCAAGAGAAGAAAATCCCTTACAGGAACAAACTGATGGCGAATACCGTGAGTACCTACCTACTTAATTTTAAGGTATTTTTTTCTTCTGACGACAATGCGCTTGTGATCGCCAAAAAGCGTTTGCAATAGCAAATACCTAAATGCGAACGATAAAAGTGCAACGCTTGCACCTTTTTTTTCCTAACCTAATGCTCAATGCTGACCTTACCGTCTAGATAGCTTTAGAATAACAATTATTCAGCTACATATTTTTTAATTTGACCTCTACCTGAAAATTTTCAAACGAAGTACGGTAGTTTATGTAGGTACCTACATTTTTGGATATTACTAAAGATAACCTTTCCATCTGTTCAATCTCGAATTGACAGTTTAGATACGTCTACTGTTTGTAGAATAACAGCCATCTAGTGCATAATTTTTATTTTTCAAGCAAGGTTGTTTAACCGTGTCTTTGGATACTATTTCCAATAGATAACTGTGTAGATTTTTCTACGAGTATTAACGATTATTATCTATTCGCCACCATTTTTAATTTTTATACCAAGAACTGTGTTGCGAATGCAGTCTGATTATCATAAGCTTTTATAAATGGATTCCGTATAAGTAACACATTTTGTGAATTGTTATATTCGAATGTGATCACACAATCGAATAATCGTATTACCCAACAATCGAATATTAAAAAAAACGATGTAGAATGACAAATATTAAGTGCCTAATTCTCATTTTTTACATACCTACCTGAATTTCTTTAAATGTTTTGATACTAATAATACTTCTATTTTACTGTTTTATAGAATAACAAATAATTATTGCACATTCTTTTTTTTTACCTACCTACCCCAAGTTTTTAACAAGGTCGTTTGGATCCATCTTAAGAGTACTACCTCCTTATAATAGCATGGTAGATTTTCGTAAGAGTAATTACGATATTTATTTGTGGCCCCTATCATTTTTATTTCAAGAACTGCGTTGCGAATGCAGTCTGGATGGCATAAATAAACAGTGACAAAATTGTAACTTTAACTCAAATAGACCACGGTCTTCTAGAGCTGTGATGCAATTACAGTCTGAATTGTGCAAAATACATTTGCCGCCCTTATCATCCTTATTTCAGGAACTGCGTTGCGAATGCAGTCTGGATGGCATAAATAAACAGTAACAAAACTGTAACTATAACTCAAATGGACCATGATCTCCTAGAACTGTGACGCGATTACAGTCTGAGTTGTGCAAAATACATTTGCCGCCCTTATCATTCTTATTTCAAGAACTGCGTTGCGAATGCAGTCTGGATGGCATAAATAAACAGTAACAAAACTGTAACTATAACTCAAATGGACCACGGTCTCCTAGAACTGTGACGCGATTACAGTCTGAGTTGTGCGAAATACATTTGCCACCCTTATCATTCTTATTTTAAGAACTGCGTTGCGAATGCAGTCTGGATGGCATAAATAAACAGTAACAAAACTGTAACTATACCTAACTCAAATGGACTACGGTCTCCTAGAACTGTGACGCGATTACAGTCTGAGTTGTGCAATATACATTTGCCGCCCTTATAAATTGCCGCCCCTATAAATTTGCCGCCCCTATAAACTTGCCGCCACTATAAATTTGCCGCCCCCATAAATTTGCCGCCCTTATAAATTTGCCGCCCTTATTTCAAGAACTGTGTTGCGAATACAGTCTGAGTTGTACAAATAATGTTTGCCACCGTTATCATTTTTATTTGAAGAACTGCGATGCGATTGCAGTCTGGCTGGTTAGCTCAAATTATAAAAGTATATTCTAAACAGCAGTTTGAATTGCACAATATACGTTTGCCGCCATTATCATTTTTATCTCAAGAACTGCGATGCGATTGCAGTCTGGCTGGTTAGCACTAATTATAAAGATAACTATTCCAAAATAAAAGAACCTATATACTTTTTTATTGTGATGCGAATACAACCACAGTAAATCTATTTATACAAATGTAAATACCTACATCCAGTAGGTACAGGGTTCGCCGATATATATCAGCGGATATATATCTTGATATATATCACGATATATATCAATTGATTTTTATGTTGATATATATCAATGGATTTTTTCCTGTCTTCTGAACAAAAAATTTTGGAGATTAATGTTAACCTGGCAACACGTACCGAAAAACTACAATTCCGAATAATTTAGATAGTCTTTTTAGAAGTTGTTTTTAAGTGTTCATTAAAAAATTTTTTTGAAAATGAAAAATCTTATGAAAATTTTCAATTCCGACGGGATCCAAACCCGTAATGATACATAAATGTAAATACCTAAGTGTGGTTTAACACTTTATCAAATAAAAAATTATAAAAAATTCTTTCTCAAATAAACACTAATTCTTGTGATATCTTTATTAAGTTTTTTAAATAAAAAATGTGGTAATTTGACACTTATTATTATTTTACAAATTACTTTCACATTTAAAAGTGTTTAATCCCCTTAGAGAATTAAATTCGCTTCTTTTTCTTAGCCTGGATATTTATCCGATATATATCGGATAAATATCAAAAAATCGGATTTTTGATATTTATTATAAAAATCGGATTTTTTCGAACCCTGAGTAGGTACATTTATAACCATAATGAGATTACGATCCTCAGTGCAGTCTGAGTTGTACAATATACGTTTCCTGTCGTTATCATTTTCATTTCAAGAACTGCGATGCGATTGCAGTCTGGCTAGTTAGCATACATTATAAAGACCGACCAACTATTATCGAATGGTGACATTATCACCACCTATGAATACTGAATATTATATCATTGCGGATTATGATTCCTAAACACTCTTTTTCTTCGAATTAAAGATGATGCGATCGATAATATCGATACCCCTAGTACCGGATAGACGGTTTGACCCAACCACGCAACCTATGGCTGATTCCACGGATGCAAATAATGCAAGCACTGCTACAATGATAATATTTTTAGGAGCCTTATGAACCTCAATAATAAACCTGAAGTATTCGTACCAAGATCTCTGAACGTTGCGGAGAATAATGGTGGGTTGGCCTGGCGAAGAATCATTATATAAATACCTAGCTGAAAATATTCACATTTTTGAAAATTTCAAAGCGCAACAGAGACAAGAGACACGAGAAGCTCAATTTCATTTTGAGAAAGAGTTTTTTGAGACACAGACCCAATTAGTCATCTATCTGACAAGGAAACCGGTGAAACCCACCCAAGCAACCTGCTAAGACGAACAGCAATAAACTCGATCTCAATAATTAAAAGTAATCCGGTACCCCCGGTAAATTTAAATGTTTCTCTTGTTTGGAAATCAAATCAAATGAAATCAAAGAACTTTATTTGTTAACATAACTTACAAGTTATTAGATACATTATTGTTATTAAACTAAATAAATTGATTTAACAAAAGGCCTCCACTCAGCATAAGCTACGGCAGATAGTCTACCATAGCGCTGGTCTTCCGTGGTAGCACAAAGTATACAGGCGAGCAGTGGCTTTCGCGATCAGTTAAGTTAATTATATGAAACCAAATCATAATATATATAATCATAATCATAATATATAAAATGATCCTTTTTAACTCTCAGTTAGAGTCTGGTACATAACTTACTTTAAGATACCGCGCGTTACATAACAAAATTAACCAATAGAATATTCGTTTCCTCTCTAGACTAGAACATTATCTATAATATTGAGTTGAAAAAATTACTACAATCAGCTACAATTACAACATATTTACTATGTACTATTTTACTATGTACCTTTAGTGCCTACTTTTGAAGGCTGTGACAAATGTTGACGATAAAATTAACTTGTTACAAAACCGAAGGTTTATAATAAACCACAAAAAGTGTCAACTTCTAATACTTAAGCGTATAATATTTCTAGGTAGACTCATGAAACTACCTTCTACGCAGGTACTTGAGATTTTGAAAAATTTGTTTGGTGCATTGATCCTTGTATGTCCAAGCACCTATAGATTAACATTGAGTTTATAATAAACTTTTCGAGATAGGAAAAATCCTGGCACACCAAACATCATAAAGATTAAGACATCTCAATGACGTTTATTTATTTGCATCGTACATCAAATCCAAAGAAAATGTAGATGCAGACAAAGTATTATATAGACGCTTTGTGTAAAAGACATTCTGATTCTGACAGTCCTTCACTGGTCTAGCCAGCCCTGGTATCTCTTACTTCCGGAATGTCAATTATAACGCGGCATTCCATATAGCGAAGCCTTTCTCCGGTGCCTTGCCACTTACCAAATCGTAAAACCAGACACCGTCTAAATTATGATCGCATTAATAAAATAATCATAATATTATATTGAAACATTATGACTATTATCTTAATATAAAAATTGTGGATTTTTTGTCAGAATAATAATATTTTCGACTATTTCGATTGTCTATCTCAAATTCGTAAATATATATATAAAAAGTAAATTACGTGATAAATATCCGGATACATATTAAAATAATATGTATTTAAAATATTTCAAATTCGTTTTGCTTTAAACTTTATCACTTATCACTCCAATTCTGGAGCTATTAACCATTCCACCGTCAACACAATCCCGTCAATTTCTCTAATACGTACTAGGAAATAAATTCAGCAAAGATGCTAAAATCTCTCGTCTCCTTAAAAGAGTTTACCGAACTCTGCCATCTTTCCCAAAATAGCAAAGTACTCGGGACACTAAAATTGCCCTTGTTTTGCTGATCATCTTACTCATCCTAATGAGCAATTACATTTGCCTATAATAACCACAAAGCTTGTGGCTCTGCTAGCACTGTTAACTGCACAATGTGTGCATTTTTGATTACCTACGTTATCTAAAATAAACATTATTAGTCCTCGATTACAAATTATAATTATTAATAGTCTAATAAAGAATTCGCCTCCTAGGAGAGCGTTACCATGTTAAGTCATCCCTCTGTTAATAGAGATAATGACCGACAAATACCTTATTAACCTACATGAATATGATTAGTTTATCCAACTGCAAAGATGGAGAAGTTATTCTCTGCACACTCAGCTCGCACGCTGCAACTGACCGACGTTAGCGGTAGATCATAGGGCCTTTGCTATTGAGGCAATAAAAAAGCTGCAGGATGATCTGGTAATTTCCCTATAGTTGTAAAACTTACAATAGGGCCTAGCCGATATAATTTTAATTACTATTTATTTATTAATAAACTAAACAGGCTAATTAACTACGCAGATTAGACAGCCGGCATAGCCTCCCTTTTTTCTTCTACACTCATTCCGATCTTGAGCCAAATTGCGCTAGTCATCGGTATGTCAATTATTGTTTATCCTATACTATTGAGTGAAGAATATTTGTATTGGCCTAAATATAATTATATTAAATTTTTGTAATTCTGTTCTCGAAAACGACTCTAACGATTTTAATGAAACAATTAACAAATATTGTGCCTAGTAAATTAATCCGATTTTGCAATGCAAATCATGGAGATAGTACCTAGTTAATTTTATAACAGTAAATCAAGGTTTTGTTTGTTCATCTAACTAAACCTTTCTATCCCAAAGGGGTTATTATAATACACGATTTCCCAAAAACTCTGAACATCTACATGGTGAATTATAAAATATCGAGGATGCAGCGACGTCGTATAATTGAAGGTTAAACAAACTTACCTAAAGTGAAGTTTGACCGTAATTATGCGACGTCGCTGCATCCGAAGCATATTTTAATCCCTCCCTCCCATAAGTTGTCTGAAACTTATCCCGTACTAAATCGATATAAAATATCGATTATGCTTTTGGGAAATCGTTTTATCCTCTGAAAAGAATGAGGGTAATACAGCGGAACTGTCGGGGCGGTTCGGCAGGTCGGGGCGGCTCGGCAGCTCCGAGGCGCCCTCTACGGACTTTGAGTCGTTTTTATATCTATGTTATCATGTTTTTAAAGTTTTTTTCTAGCTCTAAATAGTGTTCGTGCCCAGTACATTAAGCAATGGACTACATGGTGAATTATAAAATATCGAGGATGCAGCGACGTCGCATAATTACGGTCAAACTTCACTTTAGGTAAGTTTGTTTAACCTTCAATTATAGCTAGCAGCCAAAAACGAAGCGCTCGTGGCGTAGCTTGCCTTTGCAATCCTTTTGTAATGATACAAACGCGATGCGAACGCGCAGCTCAAAAACGCACTGCAGAAAACGCAGAGTGGCCTCTCCTTTAGTTGGTCTTATTGTTATACTTAAAAATATGTTTAATAAAATTTAAATAAGAATGGAGAAGTTTCTTAATTTTTTTTTTTTAATAAGTTACTTGAAAAATTACACAGTAATCAACTTTTACGGCAGCATAAAAATACTGAAATCGAGGCAATGGATTTAAAAAATTATTTCCTCTCTTATTTCTTGGCGAAAGTTATATGCTTATAGGGTATTCTTTCCAATTGGTGCCACAAAAATTTGGTGAGGATCTGTCGAGGATCTTCGGAGTTATGAACAGAAATGCACCTTGATAGTGCAAAAAATTGCTCAATTTATAATATCAAAGTCGGTTTTTTTTAATTTAAGGCCACTTGTTTTGATCTCGCAAATAAAAAAAGAAAAAAAGGATTCTGATGATTAGGAAATTTCTCCATTGAAATTACTATTATAACTGTATTAACTTACTTCACTTGTCCTTTTCAGGGTTACCTCATGAAGATGCACGGCTTGAGAAAATCAGTCTTCAGAACAAACAAACTCAAATACAAAGCTTTCCTGCTGTTAGAAATGGACAAAGCTATTATCCGGGAAGGCGGAGCTGAAAGTCTAAGCACAGAAGCTTTAAGGAACGCGTGTTGCTTGCGAGGTTTGAACGACACCCATCTATCAAACAAGGATATGATAATATGGATGGATCGCTGGTTGAATGTGACTAATCATATCGACAAGACGACTTATTCTCTTGTACTTCACTGTCCTATATTCTTTGGGTACAACCACCCACAAAACTGGGTACTGATATATTAGACTTAAGCGTACCACACACACAGCAGATAATATATCTTTTAAAATATAAATCTTGACAGATCGCTCCAAATATATTTTGTAATTTATATTCGCTGTGTGTTCCAAATATATTTTGTAATTTATATTCGCTGTGTGTGGTCCGCCATACAATTTGTAAGGGCGCTATCTCAAGATTTATATTTCATAAGATATTATTATCTGCTGTGTCTGTGATGGGCTCTATAATAATTATAAACACATCAATTATTGATGTGTTTCACATGACTTTGTATGACATGGTCTGGATTTTTGTGCTTTGATCTGTGGTTTTAGGTAAGATTACCTGTTTCAGCATTAAATGTTGCTTTTTTGATTAGTTCCTATTCTGTTAAAAGCAGATAGAGGTCTCTTAATTATTTATTAGGTTTTTTGACTTATTCTAATGTTTTTGGAACATTAAAAAACTTTTAAACAGTATTAACTGATTGTTCGCCATGTTGAAGCAGATTTTATTGCTTTTGTTACAATTTGAATTGTGATTTAAATAAATTGTTATTTATTTTGACTATTGAAGTTTTACTGTTTATACAGTGAAGATTTCCACTAAACAAATTACTTGCTTGGATCACTAGCCATTAATAAACCTGGGCATTGCAGACACGCTCACTGTTCTTCCGGTTAATTACACAGATAAATTAATACCTACTCTATAATGGCCTTTTGCACATAAGAAATGTTTCTGTGTCATAAAAGAAGTTCATTCCTATTAGTTGTTTTAGATAAAAAAAAGTATCTTGTACGTACCTATATGTATGTATGGTCGGTCTTAAATCACAACCAATGCGACTGGATATCAATATTTCTTTTAATGTTGCAAAAGGCCTACTATGTCTACAGGTAGGTAGGTAAGTCCAAAAATTGGCAGATTCCTCCTACATTTTGCAACCAGCTATACTCAAGAAATTCCTTGCATATTCCTTGGCTATACTTGATGACAGGTTACATTGCAATCTCAACATTGCGCCACGCCCCGCGCGCCGCGGCGCTATAGTCGTATTGCTCATTATACGGACTAAAAATATATGAAAAATGACATTTGTTCCTTCAATTTTAGTCCGATTTTAGTCCGTATAATGAGCAATACGACTATGAAGCTGGAAACAAACTATCGGACGCATCCATAAGTCGCAGCTGTTAGCCGCGACTGATAAGTGTGCACACCGTCCGAACACCCAGCGGGCCAGATTGCCTTCGGACGTCTGAAGGTCCAAGGACGCGTCCGCGACTTTCGTCAGATAAAGTGCACAGTTCTATGTTCGTTCTATATCCAGATACCTATTCAGTCGGCTGTCTGCCGCGTCCGTAAGCCGCGTCCGACAGTATGTTTCCAGCTTAATTGTTCTTTGGATGGATCATCCCCTTGTCTTCATAGACATAAAGTATCTAATTGTGTTGTGACGTTTGATTGTTTCTTGACAGTAATATTATTCTGTTCTTGACTATGACAGCATCAACGATGGAAGTAAGTAAAGTACCTACGTATTTTGAACTACATATTCGTATTCGTGTCGGGTAATGTTTTATTTTGTTGCCCTCAGTTATCTTCTATTTACTGTTGAAGCAAATAAACCAACCGGAAAAAACAAGCAAGTGGTATGGCGCCTCGAATGTGAACTTGGTATAATAACAGATACTGAGTGCCCAGTAGATGGAAGCTGGACACCGTGGAGCCCTTGGTCGGTTTGTCGCGGCTCCTGCGATGACGTCGGCCATCGCCGTAGAAATAGACTATGCGCCAACCCGCCCCCTTCACAAGATGGTCTGCCGTGCTCCGGCGTCGATCAAGAAATCGAACCGTGCTATCTTAAAAATTGCACTATTCAGGACTATCACAAAATCGTGGAAGGCGATGCCATCCGGACTGAAGCCTTACATCAACTAGAAGCCGTGCCCGCATTTATGGAACGCTGCCTGCTCATGCAGTGTCCTTATGAAGCGATCGAGGCGGCACTCGCAGCTGATAACACTTGGCAAATAAACCCAGAATTACTTTGGAATTCGTTGCTCTGCGTAAAACATAATTTGGGATGTCCAATCACAGGAGAATGGGGGGCGTGGGGATCATGGTCAGCGTGTGGCGCGCGATGCGGCTACGGCTTGAGATGGAGACTCCGAAGATGCGACACACCGCCACCATCGAACGCCCATCTCCTCTGCACAGGGACTCCGTTACAAGTTGATGAATGTCAAGGGGACCAATGTGCTATTAGTAAACGTGATTCTGGTGGAACATGGAGCACTTGGGGAAAATGGTCCCAGTGTTCAGAGAGTTGCGGCGCAGGAGTGAGGCGTCGCAAAAGAACTTGTTTCGAAATGAATACACCAAAATTGTTTGGTTCTTGGGGTACACACTGTCGTGGTCAGCACGATCAGCTAGAGGTCTGCGAAAGCCGAGAGTGTGACATGGACGGAGGTTGGTCGGGCTGGGGCACGTGGGGTCCGTGCTCGCAGACTTGTGGCGCTGGGAGACGTTCACGGTCTCGCTCCTGCACGCGGCCGGTGCCGGGAGGAAACGGCGCTGTTTGCTCTGGCCCCAGAACAGAAGTCGGCTCTTGTCATTTAAGCCCATGTGAAAGCTATTCCCATACTGTGGCCGTTTTCAACGGTGAATCATTTTTGCAATACAAATTCGACAACAAACGCTCTACCTTGTTCCATTTCTACGTGCGCTTTTTGCCGCTATCGCCTCATGGTACGTTAGTGCGACGGGGCTCGATACGTAACCCGCTAATTCGTCTCAGTTTGCAAAAATGGCATGTTTGTTTGGATGCAAGTGGATTATCACGATCATGTACTATCCCTCGCATCTGCTCGCACACCGCTGTAGAGCCTGCCGTCTGGCACACTGCATTGATAACTCTGACGAGTGAAGCTGCCACTTTGCAATTAGACGATGCCCCAGAAAGAATCAGAAGTTCATTCCTATGTGATCCAGAGCTTCCCAATGAAAGTATGAACATTTACGTTGGTGAGAGGCTACACGGAGAAATCCAAGAGCTAATTCTAAACTTTATTCCGTTGAGTACAATCATTGAAAGCAGCCGGTCCAGCAAATCTTTTAGCCCTAGTACGGGATTAAATGTAGCTTATGAAAAAGCCGGTTTGGAGGAAGCCTTTTTGTCATTAGACAACGATCAATATCTCCGTCTACCCTGTTACAGCAATGAGGACGAATGGAAAATGGAATTGACATTGAAGTCAAAGAGAGAATCAGGCACGATTTTATTTTTACAAGATGAGTCCAAATCCAGTTGGCTACATTTGTCCTTACAGAATATGAGGCTGAAAATAAAATTAGCATTCGAAGAGTTTCGGTCTGAAAGTAGCAGTACTACAGAGTGCCTTCCAGATCAGTGGTTTGACGTGAGCTTATCTAAAAAAGCTGAAACCAATACTATAGAGGTAGCAATAAACTCAAGGGAACGTTTGCATGTTTTGTACGAAGACATAAACATAAGAGAGATAAAAAATTTAATGAACGAATTTAGATTAAAAGGAAGTCAAGATAATACTACGTATAAATTATGTGCTGATGAATATTTCGTAGGTGGCGTACCAATCGAATTGAGAAATCGCGTTCCTGAAGATTTCAATGCCTTTTCTGGCGTTGTTGCATCCATGAGCGTAGGCGATGCTCTGCTAGATCTTCACGACTTTAACAAAGAACGTTATAAAGATGGCAAAATTCAAGTATCATCTCGAACCGCAAGTATATCAGGTTCTTATCATGAAACTGGTTGGGGAAACTCTAATCATTTGAATCTTACTTGCCTTCACGCAAGAACTGCACGTTCACCGAATACAGCTCACTGGCTGTTCCTAGACTTTGTCGTGAGTGACTCCCTCAAAGAAAAGACCGTCCGCTCCACTGACGACGGCAGAGTATTGAGGCTCGTGGCTACTGCAGATAATGACTTGCGAGGTTTTTACACCTGTAGAGCACGCAATAACAAGCAAACTAGAAACTTAGTCACCTACGGAGTTATAGGTAAAATTCAACACAAGCTGGCAGGCCCGGATTTGACGACGGCGATTGCTGTTATCATTTCTCTGACACTAGTTCTAGGCTCGCTGACTTGGCTCTTCGTTGAAGGGATCCACGACCTTCGCAACGGCTATGGATTTTTCAGAGATGCTCATTTATCTCCCGAAGAAGAGGCAGAAGCTGTTTGCAAGTATATAGATCTAAATATGCATCTTGTTGGCTCTGCAAGCGCTGTGAAGTTTGCTAAAGCGAGAGCGCGGCAAATAGGAAGGCAGTTAGCCAGTCGAGCTAGTTTTGCGGCCCAGGAGCCTCAAGGATTGATGCAGGTGGAGCATATGCCGAGCATCCAATCAGCGGCGAGTGAACCTGAAGTTTTACCAGCCCTGCCTGAAGTGAAGAGTTCCGAAGGAGAACCCTTGCATCATGTTTTTAGATGTGAGCAAAGTTACGTTAGTTCTCCTAGATCTGGGTGGCTTACGATTCCGAGAGCAGAACTGAATTCTATATCGTCCTTCGAAATGCTAACGCCAAGAGCTCTTTGCTCCAAGCTGCTTTTAGCCAAACAGCTATCTTCTTTTAGAGAAAACTCGACGAGAAGTAAACATATTTCAGGTATCCCGCGAAAGACGAGGTCCAAGTTGCCAACTTTTCGGTCTTCTTCCTACGGAAACCACTCAACAATAGCGCATAAGATTTTGCAGAAGTTCAAAGAGTTGAAGAGTGAAGATACCTAGTAACACCCCGAGTCCAGAATAAAATATTATAAGTACATAGGTAGGTACCTAACATACAAATAAAAAAATAAAGTCTCTATACTACCTAAGTTGATAGGTAAGTACTACCATAGATATTAATAATGTGGTTAACTGGTTATGTATTCCCGGCATTATAGTAGGTGGGTAGGTACTAAAAATGGGCGAAGTTAACCTTTAGGTACTTTAGAAATATTCAAAATGAAAGACATTTTTCCTCTACGATCTTTATTTAATGAATTCAGAAACTAAATCTAAATACACCTATTACATTATGTGTCCATATTTGGCACAGATAGGTAGATCTCTACTAAAGGTGTCTGTATAATGGCACAAAAACTATTCTAGGATAGTAACAAAGGAAAAATAATGAGTATGATAATGGTAAGGTATATCCCAAACATAGGGTAAAAGCGGGTATCCCCGGTCAGGTGACAATGCCGGTCACCTCATTATCTTCCAAAATATAACGTATATTCTCACATACGCATACATAAAGGGTGGCGTGAGTATTCCCTGCGCCTACGCTCCTGCCCCCGCTCAGTTCCGAGCACGCGTTTGGGAGTACCATACGTTAGTATGTTTCGCGAAGTATCGTTGTAACTTTTTGGTCGCGGAACATAAGAGGTGAGTGTTTTGATTTTCATGTTTCATTTATTTTCAGTAGTAATTATAGCCGAGTAGCTATTTATCTACCCATGTAATCACAAGATTCGAGCACTTTGCACCGGGTTTTCATTAAAAATATATTTAATCTGAAAAGTATACGTGCGGCTAATGCCGGTCATGCTGACCGGTATTTCCCGCAAGTTAAGTTTGCAAGTATCTAGATGATATATTTGACTTTTTTATATTTTGTACCTAATGTTATTATTACCCGACTGCACTCAGAAATGATGGTTATGTTTTTCGAATGTTTGTATGTATTTTAAGTAAGTATGTTCTTAGGTATGTATACATAAATGTCTATTTCTTTGTGCCACTCTACAGCCTAAAAAGTTCAATTAATTTAACGTATTGAGGTGTCATTAGATTTGGCTTGGTTGTGGGAGTGCTTTAAATAATGTTATTTAGGTTATAAAAAATACGTCAAATTTTGTTATGTTAGGTTTTTCGTTTCAATTAATAATTTTTGCTTGTTTTCTTTTACAGGATATCGGGAATTAAAGTAATACTTAAGTCTCGAAGGGGAAATGGAGCCAAAAAGCACAAAAGTGTGCGATTTGTACCGCTGAAAACCTTGACCGGCATTGCCAACCTACTGACCGGTATTACCCGCCATGTCGGGCAATGGCGGTCAAAGCCATTTTATTTTAAAAGTGTTTATTTTTGCCAAAATTTGAATAGTTCTGATCTTAATGGTTGTGATTATGTTAGAAGAATACCTAAAGTTACCTCTAAAAAGAGTTTTTTTAATAAACATCAATTTTTGAATGAATAGTAGTAATTCTTGCTTAAGTGACCGGCAATACCCGTTCTTACCCTAATACTTTGTACTGAATAGGTACTGTAATTTATACTCTTCACCATCGAGAGTCAAAGTAATTTAGGTTATAGGTAGTATCTAGAATAGCATCAAAAATATAATAATTTAAACCTAGTTATTATATAGACATAAAAGTAATTGAGACTTCTTTACTAAATCTAAAATAAACATGGAGATTGTGCGTTTATGATTATACGGATTAAAAACTAAGCAAACACACAGCACACTTGAATATAATAAACGAATTTACATTCAATTAGAACAAATACAATGTAACATACCTAATATTAATAGGAAAAAAGACAACATAAATATAAACAGCCTCACAACGTAGACTACATTTGACTAGAAAATAAACCGACTAAGGGCTGATTTTTCAATCGATAAATAACTTTTATCTGAGGAATAAACATGGCGTTATGACATATTTTTACACAGAATTGATTCTCAATTCTGTGTAAAAATATGTCATAACGCCATGTTTTTAATACAATTCTGCCTAATCGCATATTTATTTCCTCAGATAAAAGTTATATAGGTATTGAAAAATCAGCCTTAAATAAAATAATTACCTAGGTACATTAAACAGAGTAAGATATGCTTGAGTTGAGTACCTACCTAGTGATAAATAAATATTCACAACATTTATTATGTAGGTATCTAATTACCTACACCACTTGTTTTATTTAATTAAATTGCAACACATTTTAACTTGCTATTACCAAAAAGTGAAATATCAACAGGTAATCGTGTAGACATATGTAGACATATCTAAAACTATTGATTAAATATGTTATATAAAACTAACCAGACCATCTACACTTAGCCACTTCTTGTAAATACAGATTCATACACACGGACTTAAAGTCTGTTGTCAACGTTCACAGTTAATACCATCATAAACTCGATCAAAACCATTCTGTCTGTCTCTCATTCCAATAAATACCGTCATCCTTAAGCTATCTTTTTTTAAATATCGCGGGCTCTAACCGCGAATTGCCTTCCCATTACTCAGATAAAAACTAGTAACATTCTTTAGACTTGCTTTACATCTTTTTAATAACTCTTACAAAATACCAACAACTTAGAACTCCAACCAAAAATACAGTCAACTTTCTTCTACCAAACACCTCTTATCAAGTAGGCACCAGACTGCATGTCACATCTGGTAAAGCAAGCCAAAAGAGAAACCACATGGTAAAAATGCTAAATCAAAACGACCGCACACACTGTATACCGTTAATTTTTGCCTGTATGATGTCAAAGGCTTGATAATCCCAAAATCGTAACGCAGCACGCAAGAACGTTAAAAGAAAACCGACGCAAATTCACTAGTTTATTTCTAATTCTCGCAACATCTTTTGTACGCCGGTTTTAGTTCGTCAAAGGGCAAGTTAGTTCGTCGAATCGTTAGATTCGCTGTTGCTACGCCTCTTCTGCCTTCGCGTCTGCTTCTTAACGCGTTTCTTCTCCGCCTTGATCTCCTTCTGAATGGCTTGCAGTTGGGCTTGTTGGGCCAGCACCAGCTGCCGCTCTCGGCGGGACATAACAACAGTCCTCTTCTTATCTTTCTTGCCTCGCATGCGTTTGCCAGGATTCTTCTTGGGGACAACACTTTCGATGATAGGATCGAAGTTAAGCGGCTGGTCGTCCACCTCTGGGTTCAGATAGTCAAACGGTATATAAGTGACACGGTCCGAGTAATATTGGAAGGCAATTCGATTGTCGTTCTAGTCGTTATGACTGCGGCGACGTCCCGACTTTCGGCGGACGACGCGGTGCGCGGGGCAGACCATGGCTTGGTAGAAGATAGTTGTGCCGAGGACGCCAGAGCTCAGAACGGTGGACACGAAGAAATTGAACATCAGCTTGGGGTCGGCTGAGTCGACGTATACCGTAAACACGCGAGCTGTGGAATTGCTAGTATTAAAACATGAACTAAGAAATAAACAATAACGTTGGAACAGATTCGTTCCATTCAGATTCTTATAGCCTAAATTTTATAACTACTGAAGTAAACACATATTTTGTTGCTTTGCTTTGTATCCTTGGTATCCTAAAGCAAAATAACTTTGTTTGTAATTTTGTTTAAGTACCTAAAGCAAGGCAACAAAATTCTTTGTTTGATTTGGTAACCGTTTTAACGAAGCCTACAGGTACATTTTGAATAACTCGGTAAACTTATTTTTTAAGGGTTTCTGTTTCAAAGGTAGAGCCTTAAAAAGTTTATTGCGAAATGACTCACCAAGGTTGGTAAGCATAGAAATAATCCAGGTTGATATGGACATGTTGTCTGCATTGCCTGTCTTAATGATCCCATATATGTAGGTGATCTTCGCAAACCCACTCAGTGGGGTGCAAAGCGGCTGCAAGATAAAAGGCGAATTATTTCGGCCTTGGCTCCGACGTGACAGCTGGGGAACAAAAGACGCTTGCTATTCGTGAAGTCCCATTAGAATGACACACATGCAGACGCTACTGAAAAAGCAGACAATCGCAAAACTTACGATAATAAAATTACAACAATAGAAATGGAACTGCAAGGTTGAGCTTGAACTATCATTGAACTTTTGGTTCCAAAGAAGACATCAAGGTTGTTTTAAGAATCAAAAAAACTAGGACATTTGAAGTGGTGAGTGAGACTTAGGTAAAGCTAAACATTGAAACTTTCTTATAACTTTATAATTTCAATAATACCTAGGTAGGTACGAGTAGGTACTTATACAATTTTTTCCATTTACAAACAGCTCCATTTATATTGTCAGAAGCAATATTAACAAATAAAAACAAAGAAAACACTTATCTACCGGAACGGCTGATGAAAATAGCTAAGTCTGTAATTAATTATTTCGTTGTCTTTTTCACCTTCTGAAAAACCCAACTACAAAAGTTAAGTTGATTTGCTTTATAATTTTGTTAGTCACACAGCTCATGTGAAATTAAGCTCCTTTGATTCGGCATTTTGTTAAATTTTTCATTTATTACTAAATCGTGTATTTAATCTATCAACTTTTTCTTAGTTATTAGTTATAGACTATTAACCTATACAGAAAGTGCGAATTTTGTGAGTTTGTGTGTAATCTCCGAAATCACTTTACCTATTTGAAAAAAGGTTTCATTCGCCATTTTAAAGATAACTACCTCATTCTCTTTCGTCCGAGCTCATTCTAGCTAGCTAGTAAGTCAGAAATAGTGGCCAACTCTGGTGGAGGAGTTCTTAGGCTGCCTGTAGGTTTTACATGAAAATATGTTCTCTCTGTGTACGATCTGTGACTCCGAATATCCAATATCTTTTATATGCCATTCTAAAAAAAACTGAAAGAAGCAAAAGAAGACAAAATTACACATGTAAAAATCTATACGAAACTTACCACCAAATAGGAGAGGATATCTTTGGGCAGAATTTCCATCACAAATCCAGCGATGCCAGCGAAGTAAAAGGCCGTCATTAGTGGTACAATCGGCATATCCAGCATCCCCTTGTACTTGAGGACGTAGTACATTAGTACGTAGACTTGAAAGAGGATGATCGGGTACTCCAGGTATGTCATCAGACCGTAGTTATTCAGATAGTTGTAAAGCGTCATTATCGTAAACCTGGTAAGGAATAGTACATTACTGCCGCGGTTACAATTGCAGAATTGCCGGACGATAGTGAGTAGGCCAAGGCTTAAAATATAGTGCTTTTCTCAAACATGCGGGTAAATTAAAGAAGGTAAAGTCAATATTTAAACTAATTATTTCTAGTGGCCTTCGAATTCTGTAGACCAGGGCCTGTATTCTACTAGATGACAACCGCTTTGGTTTTGGTTCGATCTCTTAAATGTCAGCCATTTGGTGAAATAGTAGAATAGCTTTTCAAAAATTTGTTCTGCCAAAGTTCAAAACCTCACCACAACTGAGTCGTTTGTTATTAGCAAAGAAATTCTATACATACTAGAACGCTGACTGACATTTAATGTACAAAGGATTTTGAACCTTATCACGACTACACAACGATCTATTATCATTTAATCTTGGTTATAAGGATTGTTGGTCTTGTTAAGAGGCTTTCTTGGGTGCTTTGTCTCTTTCACACTCGTTGTTGGATTAGTAGTGTGCCCATGTCATTTAAATTTCAGGATATTTTTACCTTATCGCGCTCGACAAAATCAGCGCTTGATTTCGATCCATGGTTTCGATCCTTGAATTAGATCCTTGATTTTGATCCTTGATTTTGATTTCGATCCTTGATTTCGATCCTTGGTTTCGATCTTGGATTTCGATCCTGGATTTCGATCCTTGATTCTTGAATTTTGAACCTTGAATCTGAAATCTTGAATCTTGAATCTTTGAAGTGACAGCTGTCAAACTTCAAATGACCATATCTCGGGAACTACTCGTCCTAGACTCCCCGGTCCCAGTTCAAATGAAAGCTATGACCAAGATCTTCATTTGAAGTGACAGCTGTCAAACTTCAAACCGCCATATCTCGAAAACTACTTGTCCTAGACTCCCCGTTCTCAGTTCAAATGAAAGCTATGACCAAGATCTTCATTTGAAGTGACAGCTGTCAAACTTCAAACGGCCATATCTTGGAAACTGCTCGTCCTAGACTCCCCGTTCCCAGTTCAAATGAAAGCTATGACCAAGATCTTCATTTGAAGTGACAGCTGTCAAACTTCAAACGGCCATATCTTGGAAACTACTCGTCCTAGACTCCCCGTTCCCAGTTCAAATGAAAGCTAAGACCAAGATCTTCATTTGAAGTGACAGCTGTCAAACTTAAAACGGCCATATCTTGGAAACTGCTCGTCCTAGACTCCCCGTTCCCAGTTCAAATGAAAGCTATGACCAAGATCTTCATTTGAAGTGACAGCTGTCAAACTTAAAACGGCCATATCTTGGAAACTACTCGTCCTAGACTCCCCGTTCCCAGTTCAAATGAAAGCTATGACCAAGATCTTCATTTGAAGTGACAGCTGTCAAACTTCAAATGACCATATCTCGGGAACTACTCGTCCTAGACTCCCCGTTCTCAGTTCAAATGAAAGCTATGACCAAGACCTACATTTCAGATGACAGATGTCATTTTGACAGCTGTTATTGAAAATGTAGATCTTGGTCATAGCTTTCATTTGAACTGAGAACGGGGAGTCTAGGACAAGTAGTTTTCGAGATATGGCGGTTTGAAGTTTGACAGCTGTCACTTCAAATGAAGATCTTGGTCATAGCTTTCATTTGAACTTTGAACGGGGAGTCTAGGACAAGAAGATTCTAAACTATGTAACTGGAGTGCTAACTGACATTTAATGTACAAAGGATTTTGAACCTTATCACGACTGAACAACGATCTATTATCATTTAATCTTGGTTATAAGGATTGTTGGTCTTGTTGAGAGGCTTTCTTGGGTGCTTTGTCTCTTTCACACAGTTGCAAAAAGAAAGAGACACACCGCCCAAGTTTTATTTCTCAAGCGGACCTTGTTTTCTGTCTCAGTCAGCGTTCCAGGTACGTAGTATAGAAATTCCTTGGTCTAGGACGAGTAGTTTCCAAGATATGGCCATTTGAAGTTTGACAGCTGTCACTTCAAATGAAGATCTTGGTCATAGCTTTCATTTGAACTTTGAACGGGGAGTCTAGGACGAGTAGTTTCCAAGATATGGCCGTTTGAAGTTTGACAGCTGTCACTTCAAATGAAGATCTTGGTCATAGCTTTCATTTGAACTGAGAACGGGGAGTCTAGGACGAGTAGTTCCCGAGATATGGCCATTTGAAGTTTGACAGCTGTCACTTCAAATGAAGATCTTGGTCATAGCTTTCATTTGAACTTTGAACGGGGAGTCTAGGACGAGTAGTTTCCAAGATATGGCCGTTTGAAGTTTGACAGCTGTCACTTCAAATGAAGATCTTGGTCATAGCTTTCATTTGAACTTTGAACGGGGAGTCTAGGACGAGTAGTTTCCAAGATATGGCCGTTTGAAGTTTGACAGCTGTCACTTCAAATGAAGATCTTGGTCATAGCTTTCATTTGAACTGAGAACGGGGAGTCTAGGACGAGTAGTTCCCGAGATATGGCGGTTTTAAGTTTGACAGCTGTCACTTCAAAGATTCAAGATTCAAAATTTCAGTTTTCAGATTCAAGAATCAAGATTCAAGATTCAAGAATCAAAATGAAGGATCAAAATTGTATCAGTATTTTTATTCAAAAATCATGCCCTGAAACATCACGTAAATCAGAAAATGATGGAAAAGGCCCCTTAGGGACTAGGTATGTTTAGTTTATGGTCACCCTTTAGAAAGAGACACACCGCCCAAGTTTTCTTTCTCAAGCGGACCTTGTTTTCTGTCACAGTCAGTGTTCCAGGTACGTAGTATAGAAATTCCTTGGTTATTAGTAGTCATGGAAACAGTCGCTTTAGTTGAGGTTTTGGTTGAGGTTGATAAAAAGTTCGGTATCAGAATCGACGCCCTACATTTTAACATTCAGACCTAACCATCCGGAAACGTGTTTTTGAACTGATCACTGACTTTTTTGTAAAAGTTCGTGTACGAACTTAAAAGCGCATAAAAGCTCGTACCTATGTGCGCAAATCATCACAAGCCTCTTGTGGTTCATAGAGCGATCTCACAGAAATAACATCGTGCACCCGTGTATAAATGTAGCTCACATAAACTAAAACGACCGTAAAACGGTTATCGTCGCGTCCAAACAAAGAAAACAAACTCTTCCGCGTTATAATATTAGTAGACAAAGATAAAGATTATAGCAAATGAACAGGCTATTTCAAGACACTCACCCCACAATCTCCATAGCCATAGCCTGTATGTAAATCCCGTCGGCAGACTGCTTCTGCTTGATGGACAGGATCTGTGGGATCTTCATGAACAAGCAGGACATGATCGTCAGCGTGCTGAGAGAGTTGGCCACGATTGGCACGATCTTCTCCATGTCTAAGTCCTCCTCCATCCATCCTGCGAGCGCCATACTGGACCTACGAGAATTGAATTTTTTGAGCTAGTTCTTGTCGGTCTGTTTCATATATACCTAATGTTTTTTCCTGTGGTGTGGATGAGGCCGCTTAAGTACTTGAGAGGGTTGCTTAGATGCAAGTAAGCAATTCGTAGGCCAAAGAGCGAGACAGAGCGATGATTCTAGAGATCGGTTTCCAAAATCGGAAAGTCTAATCTAAACCAATTAACGCATATTTTTGGCACTGTACTTAGGCACACACCTATCTATAAATCAATGACCGTTTGACAGCTTTGACACGAGAATATCATCATCATCATAATCTTCCTACCCTTTTCCCACTTACCTAGGTGGTGTCGGCACAACATGTACCTTACCTATTGTTCTTCCCTCTATCAGCCGTCATCTCATCATTCACCCCTCATACTCATGTCAACTTTCACACAATCCATCAATCTTTTATTTGGTCTACCTCTTTTAAACTTTCGCGACTTGAACACATTTTTTAATTATTATTAACGGGACTTAATCGCGTAATGAAATTATTTTATTTACCTCGACGTTTCGGCGACATTACAGTAGCCGTGGTCACGAGTAGACTCAGACAGTCTACTCGTGACCACGGCTCCTGTAATGTCACGAGTAGACTCAGACAGTCTACTCGTGACCACGGCTACTGTAATGTCGCCGAAACGTCGAGGTAAATAAAATAATTTCATTACGCGATTAAGTCCCGTTAATAATAATTTAAAAATGGTCTACCTCTATTCGTATATCGTCCACTTTCATTATCAAGCACTCTTCTCGTCACATGTCACTCATCCCTTGTCATGACATGCCAATACCATGCCAACCTAATTGCTCCTCATATTTTCATTTATTGGCACCACTTTCAGACTTCCTCTTCTGTACCTACTCATTCCTTATTTTATCTTATTCACACATCCATCCATCTCAGCTTTCGAACATTTAAAAATACGAAGGCATACGACACGAGAATATGTTTGTCTGTTAATCTACTTCGACAAAGTCATATGATAGGTACATCGACTTATTTGTTATAATTTACATTATTATGTACCTAGTGGTTTATTTCAGTAGCCCGTAGTTTAGTTAACGTAGTACCCTGAACAATTGCAATCGCGTGACATACGAATGAACTCTGTACGACAGGATGTGAGCGATTTACCATAGTCGAACGAATGCAATTATACACATTGAGATCGCCAGTTATAGGTCTTTCTATATATATAGATACCTACCATACATGGTAACACGCGAAATGAACTTAGATACTAGCGAGAAAAGAAAAATCTAATCTAAGGTCTGCCAAAGAGCTATGGAGCGCAGCGTGATAGGGGTGAAGAGGATAGACAGTAGACAGTATTCGCAATACAATCTTGCGCGAAAGAACAGGGATCGCAGACAAAACCTCATCCGTATGGGTACGGAGAAAGTCGTCACACTCTGGGTGCCTGCAGATGGGCAACGCAGTCGGGGCAGGGCGAAGAAACGTTGGCGTGACGACCTCGACAACTTTCGGAAAGGTGGGAAGTGGCGGGTGATCGCGAGTATTAGAAGGAATTGTGGGAGACCTTTGCCCAGAGTAGGAGATAAAAAATAAAATGGCGGACGGAAATAATAAGACGGAATGGCGCTATCGTTTAGAAGGTTCTAGAACAAGAGGACCAATTTCGCCGGCCGGGTGGCCCACCCACCCTCACCCCATGAAATCGCGCATGCGCGCTGCCAACGACAACGACGCAATTCACCGCCACGCTCTTACGTTTCAAAAACTATGAGAAACCTAAGTAGGTACCTACATGCTTCGCAAGTTATGACAGAAACTTTTTCAACTTCAATAGTTTTCATATTCGTATCTCTTTAGGGTAAGCTTTAGGTAGTAGGTACCTAGGTCTTCGTCTTTTTCTCCTTTTCAAATGTTAAGAAAAATTTGAACTGGCTATCGTCCAAGAGCAAGTCACGTGAAAAACGTGCTTATAGCAACAACAATAGATAAATTATGCACGCATACAGCGTGATGAATTTTAGATAGGTAGGTAAGTAGTTTTTCACCTTAGACAACCTTGTTTAAATCGCATGTTGAAAAGCAGAAAACGTTTACTGAACATTTTATGCTAGCGTACCTTATCTAATCATTTAAGTCGTGTGGTTCGACAGCAGCGTATTTTAAAGCGGTAGGTTATGAGAGCAATCACTCACTGACCAGATATGATCCATTAGACTACATGAACGTAATAGCTCATCTCCTGAGGCCAGGAGCTCCCCGCGCTGCAGCAATGATCAGGACGCATGCGCCCTAAGTGTCGCTCTATACCTACAGGAACTTACTAGGTACCTACCTATAGGTATTAACTAATAACTTTAAGAAAGGTAACAGGAACACACCCTAGTAATTAAACTTATGAACACAATGAAAAACGTGAGCAAATTTAATTGGTATAAAATTAATTTAGCTTCGCAGCTCGATCGTGCAAATGCAGACAGCGCTAGCTGCTCGGTTTAACCTAGGCAAGATTCTGTTTTAACATTACAAAAATAAGAACACATTAGGTCTAATAAAAATAGGCGATGGTGAGCTTCCGCAGTGATAATTCAATTGTGCCGCCAATTCAGAGCATTTTTTCATCAAGGTCGCAAAGATTCAATAATAGTTCACTTACCGAACAATTGGGGATTTCGGCCCCGCCGATTGTTCACTTCACAGATCTGTCGCCAAATACAGGTTAAATATTAGATAACTCGATCATTTTAACTTATGATTTGGTAAAATTATGTGGATGTTCAGATTTACTTACTTCGGATCGGCTACTGTACTGGGAGATTTCATTCGTCAATACATGGGAGTGCTGAATGACATGACTGACGTTGACAGTTGAAAATGTTGACATTAGCTACGATCAGACAATTGAAAATGTCTGTACAAAATCAAGAACAAGTATTTAGGAATCACGTTTAAGTAATTTTGTTTCACAATAATAGGTTATCTGCTAAATAAATGTGAATATTGTAAGAAAGGAAAGCGAACATTTTTAAGTACCTATTATTACATTTTCTCTCAAACGTAATGCACGACATGTAGGTACTTCTTCTGTGACGTTAGTTACTTTTTTAATGTTTTACATAGGTACTCTTTCTTTTGATTATAAAAACGCAAGTTTGTTTGATGGTTGAGGGCTCCGCTAGGAGTAATAATATTCTGTGGTTGAGGGTTCTAGTATAAAATTTCCTTGGGGTTCTCACGTTTAGATATTTAGAACTGATAATAACAGATGGCGCTGCTTTGACATTATTTCCCAAACCCGTAGAGAGACTTTGCAAGTCTGAAACATACATTCATTATTTTGCATTATTTTGTCAGTTGGCCTTCCACGTGAAAGGCTGACGTAGGTACTACGTAATTCTAGGTTCATACTACTAGGGCACTGAACGCACAGGGTAAAGCAAAGTAAGTAAGTAAGTTCGTATGAGCAAGTGGCCAACTCTGGTGATGGAGTTTTCAGGCCGCCTAAAGGCCTCCGTTATGGCTTAACGACTTAAAAGCCGGGACCGACAATTTAACGTGCCCTCCGAAGCACGGAAGCGCTCAGCTCGTAATACCACCTGCGGTCACCCATCCAAATTGTGACCGCGCACAACGCTGTTTAACTTCAACGAAGTTCGCGTCATGTCAAAAGAATGCTAACTGTCTTTATTAAAAATAGGCGAATTAGGTAATACGATCGCGCACAAAAGTTTTTAATTGCGAAATGGTTTTCCATAGAAAGAAACAGGCAAAAAAAAAATAAGTTTAGTACTTTCGTGTGCAAGTGTAGGTACCCATGCGCAAACTTACTCCCTCCACTGTCTTTCAGGGTTCTTTTTACTTGACGCGACCTATACTTAGTTATACGTAGGTACCCATATTATAAATGTGAAAGTGTGTTTATTTGTTTGTTTATTTGTCCTGCTTTCACGTCAAAACAGAGCGACGGATTGACGTGATTTTTTGTGTGGAGATAGTTGGAGGGCTGGAGAGTAACATAGGCTACTTTTTATCTGAGTACTACGCGAGCGAAGCCGCCGGCAGCAGCTAGTATGAATATAATATGAATATGTAATAAAATGTAAGCTTCAGCCCACGCCGTACGTCAAAAACACGGAACAACAAAGAGAATTTCGATAGCTATGCGCAGTGGAGACAAAGAAGCCACGCGCAGCTTCCCCCAACGCCGCCGGTAAGCTCCCAGTCGAACCATAGCTATCAAATCACATTAATCTAATATTAAAAACTCATCCCAAAAATGTAAAATCATAGCCAAAACCAACCCAAGATTATATGTGATTCGCGATTGAAACTTACATCCCACAAAAAAACTTCAATCGCGTTAAAATGTGGATTATCATTAATATCGCGATTTATAGGCGTTTGATTTTCATTAGATTCCACTTTGTGTTTAACCGATGGGGCTATCTTTACTACTGAGGCAGCTGGCAGAGCCCTAAACCCAGTCTTCAAGTTTACCGGTGAGTAGGCAACTATTGTTTGTTTTCATTCGGCTTCATCTCGCAATCAAGGTCAACCCGCCGGAGACTTGGTATCAAAACGCCGGAAAATGCCCTAAAACCTACATTTAACTCGTTATAGCCGACTTCAAAAAAAGGTACGAGTAGTTCTCAATTCGTCGTAGGTAAAATTTTTTTGTGCTTTAATGTCACAGATTACTCGAAGACGCATGGACCGATTTGAAAAATTCTTTTTTTGTTTGAAAGGGTATGCTTTCTGATTGGTGCCACAAAAATTTAATGAGGATCTTCAGAGTTATGAACAGAAATGCACCTCGAGAGTGCAGAAAATTGGTAAGCTCCTAACATTGTCGTCAGTTTAAAAACTAAATATTTTAGCACTTGTAAGCCACTTATTTTGATATTTAAGATCCACTTAAACCCGCTGTCTATTGATTTCTAAGAAAATTTACGAGAAAAACTAAAGGTCAAGTTATTGCGCATTACGTAGGCATGAAGTCTATTAATAGTAAAGGCGGTTTAAAATCAATGGTGATTACTGATTACCTACCTGTTTGTTGCAATCAGTTATTTGAAAAACATCACTCTTATTATGTGCTAAATTAAAAAAATTAAGTAAAAAACTGAATCGTAAATTTTATGTCGTAAGTATTTTTATTTTTTTAAATCGTTAGTTTTATTTATAAAGTACAATGCAAAGAAAATAGGTACTTAAACTTTAAAAACCCATCGATTTATTACATTAGGTACAAAATTTATTAATTATAAAAACATGTCAAGTACTTTTAAATAAAATCTTGTTCTAAAAATGTGTTTTACTATTAATTTTATTTTTATTTTTTTGTTGTCGCTTTCTCGACTTTCGATCTGAAGGTCGCAGGTTCTAACCCGACCGTGCATCAATTCATTTTTTGTTTCGAAATTTAATGCGCATTAACACGAGCTCTAAACGGTGTAGGAAAACATCGTGAGAAAACCAGTTAGCTTTCTAATAGCGTCGTTAGGCTTGCAACCTGTCACGTATGGAATCCTTACTTCTGCAAAACGTGGGCATGTACTGAATATGTATTTGGACATACCTCTGACTACCCCCTTAGACTCGAAGGATCTTAAAAAATGCCTAAAAAGATCTGAGAGAATGTCTACCGCGCCTTGGGGATACAGTTGTGAATGTTGTGATCATATTTCATTTTTTTCGTTTGTTGTCGCTGGATATGTTTCTATATTTTTGTTTTAATTAGAATGACATCACTTTACTTTTTGTGTTTCGATCAACAAGCCCTTTCATTTGATACCCATATAACTAAAAAAAATCCATGGAACAGGTCACGACTCCATCATAAGATCAGCTCGCTGTCCTATTATTACATTGTAGTCGGAACTTCACAGATATGCTGAGTTCCGAGTTTCAACTCAATCGGCTTATTTATTGAGGAGTTCTGTTGAACAGCTCCTGACTCCATCATCAGATCAGCTTGCTATCACCATATTATTACATTGTAGTCGGAACTTGACACATGTGCCGAGTTTCAACTCAATCGGCCTATTTACTGAGGAGTTCTGTGGAACAGCTCCCGACTCCATCATCAGATCAGCTCGCTGATACCATAATATTGCATTGCCCCTAATAATCTTTAGGTGTGTAAAATTTCAGCTCAATCGGACATTGGGAAGTGGGTCAAAAAACTCGCAAGATTTGACCCTAACAAATAAACAAATATACATAGGTACATTGCAAGTTAAATAAAATCTTTCAAATAGATAAATAAAAAAAAACCGACTTCAATGCTACAAGTTGAGCACTCTCGCGGTGCATTTCTGTTCAAAACTCCGAAGATCCTCAACAGATTCTCACCAAAGTGGCACCTATCGGACCACTATATAGGACCCTTTCACACAAAAGAATACTGTTCTAAATCGTTCCAGGCGTCTTCGAGTAATCGGTGAAGAAACATAAAAAAAAAAGTAAAACAGGAATAAAATATTGTCACATGCTTTATAGAGACGGATAATGAAAAAATGAAAATGAAAAATATTTATTAACACAACATAGGAATCTTAATTACCTACTATTTTAACAATGTTTAACTACATAGATTGCCATAGATAAATAGCTTAGATTACTTCCTGTAAGATTATTTATCTTATTTTATATAAAAAACCGGTCAAGTGCGAGTAGAACTCGTACGCCGAGGGTTCCGTACCTACCCATTATACCCATTATGTTATTGTAGCCCGCTTATTTGTATGAGCGCCCATACAACTCAGAGGACAATCTTAATTGGCGTCAACTATGTATGTATGGGAATACCCTTTAATTTTCAACTTTTTTTAATTTTTTGGAATTTTCCCTTTATTTGTGCTATAAACCTTGCTTTTTGCCAAATTTCGTGATTCTCGGTCAACGGGAACTACCATTTAGGTTTTCAACCCAAAACCTCTAGGGTACTTCCGGTTGACCTAGAATTGTCAAATTTGGTTACAAGCAAGGTCTTACAGCACAAGTAAAGGAAAAATTCCGAAAAATAAAAAAAGTTGATAATTAAGGTAAGTTTTGGTACTTACAAGTTTTCACGAAAACCTAAATTTACCTATATCTTTTTATAGTGTTGACTCAGGACCTTTATTTTTATACTCACAATAGGGACTATAGACCTCAGTATATGATATAAATTTCAACTTGCTAGCTCCACCCGTTCCTGAGATAATCGATGGTGACACACGGACAGACGGACAGACAGACGGACAGACGGACAGACGGACAGACGGACAGACGGACAGACAGACGGACAGACGGACAGACAGACAGACAGACGGACAAGAAAGTGATCTTATAAGGGTTCCTTTTTTTACCTTTTAAGGTACGGAACCCTAAAAAGCACAAAAAAAGATTGCGACGTATTGAGAACCTCCTCATTTTTTGAAGTCGGTTAAAAAGTTAGCTGAACAGATTTTATTTCCTTACAATAATCAAGTTTACGAGAATCTACCTACATACAATTGGCATCTACGAGTATTTGCACTTACATTTTTTGCTGTATACCTAATTGTTCTTCAGGTATTCAAGGTGATGCTTAATGGGGTACATATGAAAAGTCCGAAAACCGAAATGCCGATGCTTGAAATAGCGAAATTCAATATATAAAACGGTTGAAATGTAGAAAGCTCAATTGATAGAAGTTTGTAAGGTCGAACCCGCATAATGTTAGAGCTGATTTACACAGGGTCAGTAACTGACTACAAATTCGATGCAAGTCAGTGCTGACCCGAAAAAAACCGTGTGTAAACTGATTGGAAGTCAGTACAGTGGCTTGAAGTCAGCGCTGACTTGAATATTCGAACACGAATATTTTAAAGTCAGTTGGCGCCCCCCTGCGACTGACTTGTCTACTGACCCTGTGTGTAAATCAGCCATTATAGACATAATTTTTGACATGTTCTTGTAGGTTCAATAACTAACTTGCAAATACTTTGCATTGTTTAGTAATTTCAATCTGTTTCCTTCATGTTTTCCTTTGCCGTCTTGAACACGTGTTGCGAACTAAATATTTCATGGGGCTTTACAGAGTAGGTACCTACGCGCAAGCGAAGCTATTGTTTCTTTGTAATTTTACAAAAAACTGAACTTAGGTTTAATTTATCAATTTTCAATTTCGAAAGTGTTCCAACATCGTTAGGTCTAGTCTAAGATGAACAGTCTTCATATGTTTATTAAAGAAGCCAAAAATGCCTAATTTTTTATAAGTAAACCCAACTTTTCACAATACTAGAAATATAATATAACTTTTCACAATACTAGAAAATAGTATAGAGGGGGAAAAATGAATGGGCCCTGGAGGGAAACTACTTTAAATATTTAAGATACAGTATTTTACTTAAAGGAAACATTCCTTTATTTTTAAAAAGAAACAATGTAAGTATTCAAATATTTTCTAAAATTCGTTTGCTTCATCCAGGAATCGAACCAGCTAAAATTTCAAAAAATAAACACTCGCTATTTTATTCCACTAGTCGATACATTCAAAGATAAAATTTCTCAAAGAAACATGAGGTCCACTCATCTTACGTACCTACAAGATATCCATGAAATCTCATATTTAGGACACAAGGACTTTAATTGCAATTTAGCTCTACAGTGGAATTGTGAGAGGTATCCAGCTGTGCGATTCAGACCTTCTCGGAATGTATTTCGAATTCTAAAAATAACGTTTCTTAACTGAAAAAACGTCATCTTTTTGAAGAAAATCATTGAATCGGATGCATTTTCGGAAGTTTGAATCGCACCTCAGTAGCCGTACCATGAACTCTAGCAATGTTAAAACAAGCTTGAAACATGACAACGAATGTCATTCCTAAAGCAGTAGGACTGTTTTAAGCTTGTTTTAACATTACTCTAGAGTTCGTACCATGAACAAAAACAATAGACAAAAACCGTCTAGAAAAGTTTTGTCGAGAATGATAAAACAATAAAATTGTGAAAATATTTCATGATCTACTGATTAATAGTATCTATACTTACTTATATAAATACACAAGCTGACCAGGCAAACTTCGTTTCGCTCTAAGCAGGAATGGAGAGAAACATGAAAGTAGAGAAGCATGTATAAACAGAAGCAGAGAAGCATGTAAGTAGAGAAGTAGAGAAGCAAGGAAGGAGAAAAATATGGGAGGAGAGAAGCACTGAACCCCTTCAGTGCTTCTCTCCTCCCATATTTAGAAGCATGTATGGAGAGAATAAGGGAAGCATGGAAGAGAGAAAACCCATAGTCATATCCATATCACTAAAAAGTTGCATGGAGGTCCTGACTCCATCATCAGATCAGCTTGCTGTCACCATATTATAACATTGTAGTCGGAACTTTACAGATATGCAGAGTTCCGAGTTTCAACTCAATCGGCCTATTTATTGAGGAGTTGTGTTGAACAGCTCCTGACTCCATCAGATCAGCACAATATGGTTTAGGAACGCATAGAGGACAAACGTACAAACATTTATTTTTTGTTATTACGTTTATAGGTGGTGTACCTACCTAACAAACCCGTAAGTTCAAAGATTCCTGTACATTCCGTATTTCAAGTTATTTGGTCTTAATACTGAGGAGGGTTGTGTGAAAGAGGATATGAATGTGAGAGGAGTGGATTCAGAGTTGACGAATGATAGAGGTGAGTGGAAGAGGAAAACATGTTGTGCCGACCCCACTTAGCGTGGGATAAGGGCAGGGGAATGATGATGATGAATGATGATGACTGAGGAGGGTTGCGATGTTTGTAACTTCTGAACTACAAAACCGATGACCTTGAAATTTTTACGGGACAATATAATTTAAAGTAAGTACCTACTTTCTAACAAAAAAAGAATCAAGATTTTAAGAAATAATAAATTAATTATGGGATATTTTTAACTCATTTTCGACAAAATGTCCCTTACGTTAATTGATACTTCCGGTGACGATATAATAAAACGAGCGAATAAAAAAAAACTTACCTAGTGACTATACTGTTTTAATAACTTGAGCGGTATAAACAGTAAGCGAAAAATTAACCAAACTGACGTTGACAATAAAATCCAGAACGAGCTTACAAAAAGTGGGTTGCGATTAATCCATTTCAGATATTAATATTCTATCCGTGCGACAACATTACCTACTAAGTGAGCGACTAGATTACTGAGTGAACAACTAGATTACTAATAGTCGCTCACTTAGTAGGTAATCTTAGTATATAATCTAGTCGCTCGTGAGCGACTAAAATAAAAATCAGAACCGACACGGGGCACCGTGTAGGTTAGGTTAGGTTTGTATATAAAAAAGCGAGCGAAGCGAGCCCACCCATAAAATCTGGTCGCACAAATGTATTCGAAACACTTCATATAAAATAAAATGCCGCTCAGTACCTATAAAAAAACATTTTCCAAATATTGAAAAAAATGCAGGACGTAACGTTGACACTCAAACAAAAATTAGGTCGGTCATTTACAGTCACTCGCTAACTTTCATTTACAGTCACTCGTTTAAATTCTACCCATTAATTATTCACATGTATTTTATCAAATGAAGCATCTGTTTTAAATTGGTTTTAAAAAACGATATTCAGTTTTTGACATCCTCATATTTGCAGCACACATTCTATCAATTCTATGTCAAACGTCATAAGATTACATTCTATGTCAAACGTCATAAGATTACATTTAAAAAAAATTTATTATCCAAAGCGCTAAAGTTAGATTAGAAATAATTTTATATGGTGGTTAAGTATTCTTGAATTTTCGAATGTTTTTCTTTCATAATATCCTTCTCCTGACAATAACAAACACAACAAAAAAAGAATTAGTGAAATCGGTCCAGCCGTTCAAGCGTGATGCCGTGACCAACTAAATAGGGATTCATTTATATATATATAGATATACATATAAATACCTACTACTATAGATGTAGATATTATACTTTTATACTTTTTTTTGCAAATACATAGGTATATGTATATCGTACATAGAAAAACACCCAGACCCGAGACAAAATATATTTGCAGATCATACAAACATTACCTCGTGCTGGGAATGGAACCCACTACCTTCTATGTTCGCCCACTACGCAACAAAGGTCGTCAAAAACTACTTAGTCCAACGCAGCCTTTTCCGAGCCTTTCCCGGAACATCTCATATTGTATGAACAGACAAATCCTACTAATATTATAAATGCGAAAGTTTGTGAGCATGTATGGATGTACCTATGGATGTTTGTTACTCATTTACTCAAAAACAACTAAACTTTAATGAGACTTGGAATATATATAGTTTATGACCTGGAATAGCACATAGGCTACTTTTTAACCCGGTACCACGCGGGCGAAGCCGCGGGCGGAAGCTAGTATTGTCATATAACTCTGTAAAAGGCTGCTATTTCCGGAAATGCATGCACAAAAGACTAAGCCGGGTATTCAGAACCAGCATTTACTAGAACCAGCATTTACTAGAACCTGGGTGCATTTTGTACAGGTTTACTAGGAAATATTTGCAGGATAAATCCGGTTATTGTGCAAATACTTACGTGTTTTAATAGTTTTTTGCCTGTCGGGTCCAAGAAAAAAATCCTGTATCTGCCCTTGTTCTCGCTGCAGGATGTCATAGATCTAGATTATTTAAGCTATCCACAGATCGTTTCAGAAATTTTTAAAGAACTTTATAAAGCGTTTGCAACACCTTGCTTTTGAAGCCCGGTTTTTCTGCCTCTTTAAATAAAACTTTTTTATTGATGACAATGAAATTAGACATGGAAAGAGATTAAAAAGAGCAGCAAACTGCATTACTTTTACAAGGGTTCTAGGCGGCATTTTTTAGTGACCTGGCGAACTTTGTCCGCCGGACGGCGCGCCGTCTCAATTTTTTATTTATTTAAATAGTTTTTTTGGGCCAGAAAACCTCGCGGGCGTCCTCAGAAAACTCTACCAAAGCATGCGCGGTCCGAGGGGGAGGGATGGGGGGTCATGGGGGTCGTGACCCCTCAAATTCCTTGAAAACATCCTGCAAAAAAATAGGTAGGTAGGTATGTACTAGCACAAAAAACATGACCCCCCCAAAAACAAAGTCTGCGACCGCCCCTGTCCAAAGTTTCATCACTATATCAAAGGATGGTCGAAGATCAAAGGCTTCGATCATACATTAAAGGTGTCAGGTCAAAGGTAGGATTCAGCAGTGCAATTCAGACCTTGAAATGTATTCCCAATTCGGAAAGTGACTTTAGGCGCTGGACACACATAAAAGACGTAAAACGCAGACGGGGCGCGGACATTTGTCTCTTCCGCGTCCTTTTCATACAAAATATTTAGAAGCGTCACGACGCAAAACATACAGAAGAGACGGGGCGCGGGCGCAACGCTGTTCACTGGCGCCCTGTCCGCGACGCATCCTCGTCTTAGGCGCGGGACACAGAAAAGACTAGGGCCTCCAGACTCTCGAGAGAAGGCTCGGCGAGAAGTCTCGCCCGAGACTTCGCGAAGAACAAACAAGCTATCCACACTCTCAATTGTTCTCAGTCGTGATCTGTTGCTTATCCGGTATGGACGTCGATTTTGAAACTGCACCCGGTTTGGCTCTGTGTGCCATTGCATACTGTAACTTTGTGAATGTTGTAACTAAAAATAATGTTAAAAAAAAAATACTTAATGTAAAAAACTTTTATCTTAGTAGTTTCGATATTTAGCATCCCATAAAATAGGCTCAGATTGAAAAAAATCGATAAATTTCAACTCTATTTATTATTCCATATTTTTACGAAAGAAAATTCTCGAAAAAAACAAACAATATTGATGTCTGCCCACCGCCGCTCATTAATCTGCAATGAGACAAAACGTGAGTGTAGGACCCTTCTCTTTTCTCGCCCGAGAAATCCTTTGGCTCGGCCAAAAATACCGACACCGGTCGGAGAACAGGCGAGCCAGAGAACGAGAAGGCGAGAAGCTCTTCACACTCACGCTTCTCGGGTGTTCTCGGGGGTTCTCTACGAGAGTCTGGAGGCCCTTAAGACGCAGACGGGGCGCGGCCATTTGTATGAAATATATTTTTTTTACATTTTGTATGAAAGGGACGCGAAAGAGACAAATGTCTGCGCCCCGTCTGCGTCTTTCTATCTGGCCCGCGCCTTACGTCTATTCTGTGTGTCCCGAGTCCAACGTCTCTTCTGTCTGGCTTGCACCTTACTTCGCTAAAAAACGTCAACTTTCCGAGGAAAATCATCGAATCGGATGCATTTTCGGAAGTCTGAATCGCACTGCAGAAACAATCGTCTAAAATTACAAAAACGATTAACAAAAAGTAATTTGGAAATGCAAATTGCTCACAATTTCAACTTTATCGCAAATAAATAAATATCAATGTAATTTTTAAGAAAAGCAAATTATGTAGTTGCAAGCCGTGCGAGTTGCGCATCTAACGACATGCACTTCTGTGACATTTTGTTTTATGGAATCATACAGAGCTTATATCAATACAGGGTGGAAAAAATGAATGGGCCCCGGAGGGAAACTACTTTAAATCCTTAAGATACAGTATTTTACTTAAAGGAAACATTCCTTTATTTTTAAAAAGAAACAAAACTGCATTCATAGATTTTCGAAAATTCACTTGCCTCACCCGGAAACGAACCAGCTAAAAATTAAAAAACAAACCATTTGGATTAAGAAATAAAAAAGATCATGAAATCTAATATTCATTTTCATAATTTTTTTCATTAATTTTTATTATTTCACCATTCGCGACCAAACTTTTCTAGACGGTATTTGTCTATCTGAGGTGAGATTCAGACTTCCGAAAATGCATCCGATTCGATGATTTCCTTCGAAATTTGACGGTTTTTCAGCGAAGAAACGTTATTTTCCGAATTCGGAATACATTACGAGATGGTCTCAATCACACTACTGGATACCTCTCACCATCCCACTATAGAGCTAAATTGCAATAAAAGCCCTTAGGTACTAAATATTAGATTTCATGGATTTCTTGTACGACAGACGAGTGTAAGACCTCATGTTACTTTGAGAAGTTTTATCTTTAGTATTGAATGTATCGACTAGTGGAATAAAATAGGGAGTGTTTAATTTTTGAATTTTTAGCTGGTTCGATTCCTGGGTGAAGCAAGCGAATTTTAGAAAATCTTTGAATGCAGTTATGTTTGTTTTTAAAAATAAAGGAATGTTTCCTTTACGTAAAATACTGTATCTTAAGGATTTAAAGTAGTTTCCCTCCAGGGCCCAATTTTTTTTCCACCCTGTATACTGCCTAGATACTGTTGGCCGTATTCGGAAAACAAGAAATTAACCGATGCCCATTATTTATCTGGAAGTAGTGTAATCAATTTATGTCAAAGAACGTTGCGACATTTTGGGCCCCCTTGTCCAACAGTGATGAAACATATGTCATACGAAAGCTCTTGGAATGTACTTTAATTCATTCTATTACAGCTAAGTTAAAATCGAGCGCGAAAATGGTGTTTTGGTGCAAAAATGGCGCGATGATGGTGATTTCTTGAACGAAACTAGAAAGCTGAAACTTGGAATGTAGCTTTCTTTTCTAGTAAAACCACCCACTAAGGCATTTTATTTTCGAATTTCAACCCCTAAAGGGGTGAAAAGTAGTGAAAACGTTTGTATGAAACTTTTTAACGCGTAGTATGATTTGCTTGAAACTCGGTTTGCATACTTAAAATGCAAAATAAATGGACATGTATTTCAGGATTATTCAAAACAACCCTTATAAAGGAGTGAAATGGGGTGTCAAAGTTTTTATGGGTACTTTTAATAGGTTGTGCGATTTGCTTGAATCTGGGTTTTTATACTATTGATGACAGATAAATAAACACATATTTCAGGATTTTTCGAAACAACCCTTAAAAAGGGGTAAAATGGGGTGTCAGAGTTTGAATTGAAACTTTTTAAGGGCGGTGCGATTGGCTTGAGACTCGGGTTGTATATTATAAATGCAAAATAAACGGACACGGTGTTTCAGGACTTTTCGAAACTACCCTTTAAATGGGGTGAAATGGTGTGTCGAAGTTTGTGCTGGAACTTTTTAAGGACAGGGCAGGCAAGTACCGGCGTCTCTTGCATACACTTCGCCAACGGCTACCCGGCACTGGTTACCCGGCCCTTTGGTCCATTTTCGTAACTATTTTTCACAACCAGTTACGAAAGAAGATTTTTTTTTCACTGATTCTTAACTAAAAAGGAATATTTATTCCATGTACGTAACCATGCCAGCTACGAATTTTATTAGTAAACTTTATACAGTACTTCCAGATAAATAATGGGTATCAAAAAACATCAGAAATAATCGCATAATCGGCCATTATTCGGAACACACGAAATTAGCCAATGCCTATTATTTATCTGGAACTAGTACATTATTTATTTTATTTTAGTTTTTCAATTTTAGGAAAACTTAAAAGAAGACAAAGATACTTAAGGCTAATAACAAGTTTCCACTTATAATTATTTGAATAGTATAAACAAAACAGTATCTATTATCGTAGACGGTGATCGAGTAAAGAAAAAAAAATAAACAAACTATAATTATATAGTACCTAGACCTACTAATAGATACAGTTCAACATCGACATCATAATATCAATCGTCCTAAATGTTATAAAAAGAAAAAAAGAAGCATCTCTTTTTGTAGCTAGATAACAGTTACGAACAAGCAATTTATTCAAAAATAAAAAAACCCGGCTGAACTGAAAAGTTGGAAACAGCATTATCTTATCAATCACAAAATTAAATTACAATTTTATTAATAGGTAGGTATCTAGGGTTCGATGCCGTGCGCATTTTCCTAAACGTTGTTGTGACAGTTGACACACAGATGGCTCTGTGTGTAAAATTAAAAGCGTGTAAGATATTTCTTAAATATGAGATATCTCCTAAATGGATGAACCAATTTCGATGCAGTTTGTTCTAAACGTTGCGTGTGACTAAATATAAAGTTTTAGTATGCATTTTGTTTAGCAATTCTGTTTAGGGCGAAAAATAGATTTTCAAAAATTTTGAGACTCGATTTAGTCTTCGAAGATGTCATGTTAGATTAAAAAAATATATATATTTGATATCAGTCCACCAACATCTTGATTTTGACATGGATTTTGATATGATGGCGTGATTTTCATTTTGAAAATTCACACATTGTTGCATTTTCTAGCCGCACTATTTGATTTATCGAAATAAAAAGTATCCTAGAGCACAATCGAGATGGAGACGATTCTAACGATACCTCATTCATCAAAATCCATCCAGCCGTTTAGGAGTAACGTGGTAATAAAGAATATTACTTACATACCCACGAACATACATAGAAACGCGCGATCTACATAACCCTGTCTGACTTGACAGTCAGCCGGGTAAAAAAGAAAACAAGGTTCCATTTTCGTAGCTAGTTACCAAAACATGAAAAAAAAAATCATATCTGGCTATGAAACATGGTTACGTAGATGGAATAAATATTCCTTTTTAATAACCAGTTAAGAATCAGTGAAAAAAATCTTCTTTCGTAACTGGTTGTGAAAAATAGTTACGAAAATGGACCAAAGGACCGGGTAACCAGTGCCGGGTAGCCGGTGGCGAAGTGTATGCAAGTGACGCCGGTACTTGCCTGCCCTGTCCTTAAAAAGTTCCAACACAAACTTCGACACACCATTTCACCCCTTTTTAAGGGTAGTTTCGAAAAGTCCTGAAACACCATGTCCGTTTATTTTGCATTTATAATATACAACCCGAGTCTCAAGACAATCGCACCGCCCTTAAAAAGTTTCAATTCAAACTCTGACACCCCATTTTACCCCTTTTTAAGGGTTGTTTCGAAAAATCCTAAAATATGTGTTTATTTCTTTGTCATCAATAGTATTCAAACCCAGATTCAAGCAAATCGCGCAACCTATTAAAAAGTAGGTACCCATAAAAACTTTGACACCCCATTTCACTCCTTTTTAAGGGTTGTTTTGAATAATCCTGAAATACGTGTCCATTTATTTTGCATTTTAAGTATGCAAACCGAGTTTCAAGCAAATCATACTACGCGTTAAAAAGTTTCATACAAACGTTTTCACTACTTTTCACCCCTTTAGGGGTTGAAATTCGAAAATAAAATGCCTTAGTGGGTGGTTTTACTAGAAAAGAAAGCTGCATTCCAAGTTTCAGCTTTCTAGTTTCGTTCAAGAAACCACCATCATCGCGCCATTTTTGCACCAAAACACCATTTTCGCGCTCGATTTTAACTTAGCTGTAATAGAATGAAATAAAGTACATTCCAAGAGCTTTCATATGACATATGTTTCATCGCTGTTGGACGAAGCGGGTCCAGTGTTCAAGCAATGATGCCCATGGTTCTTTAATTTCGTTAGTCACACTAATATTATAAATGTGAAAGTTTGGATGGATTTGTTCCTCTATAACTCGACAACCACTGAACCGATTTGGCTGAAAAATATAGATAGATAATGACCGGGAATAGGACATAGCCTGATTTTTATCCCGAAAATGCATGGTTCCCGTGGGATAAAATAGTAGTCCACGCGGGTGAAGCGTCTGCTAGTAAAAATATAAATAAAATAATGAAAACAATGCACATTATTTATCTGGAAGTAGTGTAATGAAGTTATATTAGAACATTACAAAAACTATTGACAAAAACTAGTTTGGTTTTAAAAAACACTCACAATTTCAACTTTATCGCAAACAATTAAATATCATTATCATTTCTAAGAAAAGCAAATTAGTTGCTAGCCGTGGGAGCTGCGCAGCTAATAACGTACACTTCTGTCACATTCTGTTTTGCCATATAAACTGCCTAGATGCTGTCGATGTCGGTCATATTCGGAAAACACGAAATTAGCCGATGCGTATTATTTATCTTGAAGTACTGTATATATCGCTCCAGCGTCTGACAACTTTCACGGGTTTCAAGCTAATATTTTAAGAATTCCGTGAATTGAATATAGAGAATTTTTTTGTTCCCTGTCAATAAACAAAAAATTAAATTTTCAAAACGGATATAGTACAAAGTTTGTTATTTCATTTTAAGTAGGCGGAGTCAGTAAGTTATATCCAATCTTAAGTTGCATTTGTGTAAGGGGCGGAGTCTTCGAATTTGACCTATTTCAAATGTAGGTGAAGCCTGACCTACGCCAGGTACCATCAAATTGCGCCCACCAGTCGTCCAGTCGTCAGTACCATCCAGGGGGAAAGTAGGAAAGGACGCCCCTAGTTGGGAGCTCACAGAGCATTGCGATCGGTCTTAAGTACTCCAAGTTTAAGTGAAATATAAAATCCACAAGGCACTTTTTAGTTTATAAATTAAGGAGTAAGTAAATTTTTAATTTTTTTTATAAAAAAATATTTGTGATATTTTCTTAAATTGTACGTCTCCTGTTCCTTTTTTTAATTTTTGTTTAAGTAATAAGTGTAAATATTTTACAAAAAGTTCGTACAAAGTTTCGTTCGAAACTTTTTGAGTTTTTATCTAAGCTTTGATTTTATGGAATGGGTAGCATAAAAAGTTCAAAGTAGATTTGTTGAAAAAGCCAGGCAATGTTTATTCCGTATAAAAATTCTGTATAACTTTTAGAAAAACTTTTGATTTATGAAGATTATTTGGTATGAAATAATCTGAATATTTTCTGAAACAAATCATTTTGTTTTACTTCGATAACTTTTTACAAAATGTTACTTACCTTACTAATTGACAAACGTGAACTTTGTCGATCATTTCTTTTTATTTATTTTTATTTTTACTTTGCCGTGGATTTTATTGCTGATAGCTAGGTTTTAACACTTGTAACAACACCTACATTGCTAAGCGAAATTAACTATTTTCATGTTCATGTTATGCAAATAAAATTAAGTAACTACGTAAAATTGTATAAAAAACATAGTGCTTACGATTTTACTTCAGATAATATTGTTTTTGTAAAACTAAAAAATAAAAAACATACTTACATAGAACCTCCTCCTTTTTGGAAGTCGGTTAAAAATTAGTTTACAATGTGCCAACTTGAAGGGGCGAGTTTAATTAGGTATGTATTGTTGCAGTTACTTCCAACTCAAGATAGAACCATGTTGCTCGCCGAAGCAGCCGCTGTCATCGGCATCGATGAGATCCCTCGCTCTTACTTCGGTTAGTTCAATTACATTACACGTCTACGCGTCCCTGGGGCTCGATTCCGGTACCGAACTTTTTATCAACCTCAACCAAAACCTCAACTAAAGCGACTGTTTCCATGAATACTAATAACAAACGACTCAGTTGTGGTGAGGTTTTGAACTTTGGCAGTACAAATTTTTGAAAAGCTATTCTACTATTCACCAAATGGCTGACATTTAAGAGTTCGAACCAAAACCAAAGCGGTTGTCATTTAATAGAATACAGGCCCTGGGTTAACTAAGTAACTAACCTGAAGTTTCTTTTTTTTCTAGAAGCATTACAAATGTCTGTGCACCAATACATTATACAAATAAACATTTACAAAGCAAATAATTTTTTTAGGGAAGGAAATAGCAGCCATGTCTTCCACTTTCAAGGCTATCGAAGACGAGGGGGGTCTCTCGGAGAATACCAGTGACTTCTCTCCGGTGACACTCAACAAAGAGTGGCCGTTGCTTTGGCGTCTCTTTTTTCTTATCCTCTTCACCGGACTAGGCACCGTTGCCAACGCCTTCTTCATCGCTACATTCTTCACTTCCGAGGAACTCAAGAAGAAGGGTAAATTTCGTGAATTATTTAAGTGTAAGCTAGTTTAAGTTTAAGTTAAAGCGACAGCTAAGCGACTGCGATTTCTCATACGAATAAGCGTGTAGCGTCAATTAAGTGATGCGATTTGTTGCATTTGTAGCACCCCTTGTAGCACAGTCAGCAACAAAAGCCGATCACCATTTTCTTTTGAACCGATTTTGTTAATGCTCCTGGCGTCAGACGCAACCAAAGCTGCTTTGTGCTCTTTCTGATACATTTCAGTACATTACAACTCGCTGAAGAATCAAAAACGCCTGACACCACGCGAACTCCGTTTTGTCTCCACATTCGTACCTATCAGTCATAAAAATAAAAGCTGGATTAAGAGAAAACTTTGACTTAAAAGTACGAATATCATATTGTTCAATTTCAGGCAATATTTTCCTCGCTTGTCTCGGCTTAGCAGACCTGATAATCACAGGGATGGTGGTGCCATCTGCGATCGTGGTCATGCTCTCGAAGATCAAAGAGAATATGAAGATATGCCATGTGATGCAGCTAATGACACAGTGGTCTACCTATGCTTATAGCGTGTGTTTCATGGTAAGTTTCTGCTCCTGCAATTGGAAAAATATTCAGATTTTCTGAATCTGGATAAATATAGCCTTTATTTTACTATCGTAACATTTACCTGCATTTGATTATGTGCTCCTGTGATTTCACCCTGCGTACAGTATGTCTCGATAACGACGTGCTTGTTAGTTCAACGTCAATGCATAAGAAGTCAAGGCGTTAATAATACTCTTCCACCCTTGATATCATTTAAGAATCCATACCCATATTATAAATGTGAAAGTGTGTTTATTTGTTTGTTTATTTGTCCTGCTTTCACGCCAAAACAAAGCGACGGATTGACGCGATTTTTTGTGTGGAGATAGTTGGAGGGCTGGAGAGTAACATAGGCTACTTTTTATCCGGGTACCACGCGAGCAAAGCCGCAAGCAGCAGCTAGTAATATATAAATAGGAATAATGTCTCAAATTGGATCCGAACATTACCGTTTTGTCCGCAGCTCGTCGCCGTAGATGTCTACGTTCGTCTGGTGTGCGGGTTTATGTGCTATCGTAAATGCCTCACCTACCCATTTAGCGCCGTGGCCGTTCTCAACTTCGGCGTGAGCCTGGCCACCGCCGGGGCCGGCGTCTACTTCGACCTCGACTACGACTACTGCAGCCGCCGACACTACGGCAATCACTCGTTCCGCGTAATCACCTCCGTCATCTTCTATGTGATCCCCGGCTTCGTCACTTTCTGCCTGCTTCTCCATACATCCTTTGTCATGAAGGACCGCGTAATCCGTCTCATTCGCTTCAAACGCCTCCCACAATTCGAGAAGGACAAGAATCTGACCAACCTTCACCTCGGATGCTTCTTGCTGTTCGTTGCGGCTTGGGTTCCGTACCTCGTGGTGGTGAACCTGTACCCTGACGCCGAGGACGCTAAATATTACATTTTGATCTGGTTCGGTATGCTGCGCTCCACCTTGACGAGCTTCATTTACAGCATTATGAATAATACCTTCCGCGTTGCATTCCATAACTTGTTCATTTACTTCTGCTGCAAGGGGCCCCTCGCTCTGTCTAATGGTGGGCGTCCTCGTAGGTTTTATGAGAACGCTCCGAACGGGGCCCGTATGCTGCGGAATACGAACAGTCCCCGGCGCGAGCCGCCCGTCATGTTTGTGATGTAGAGGCCGGCGGAAGGTTCGCACCAGCGACCCTTACGCGCGCGGCACTTCAGCGTGCCGTACTGCTGGAACGGAGAGTTGCCGCAGATTCGCAACAACGCTGCGCATTCCGGTAATTCTAAACGCCGTCCATATCAACGGCCTCGGTGGGTCTAAGTTTAGAGCTTGTGGAAAATTTACTTGTAGCAAATCTTGATGTGAATTGTATTGTGATCTTATAGTTAATTACTCATCTAAAAAAAAATCAACGAGTCTGAGATGTTTCTATAAATGTTTCGTAACTTATGTTGGGTGATTGGTGTATAACTAGTATTATAATAATGTGCTTTTGCCCCGTGATTTCCTTGTATTGCAAGACTAAAACATTTTTTCAAGCATCCACTTGAGGCGACGCACAAGTGGCATGTTAGCCATAATATTTAAGACTAGATTTTATTCAGTAATAGGCCACTGCTAACGACGTGACACGTGACAATATGAGTTGCATCGCTATTCACGATTGCAACGGTTAATTTTCATACATAAATAAAGTATTTCTGTGTGAAAATTAGCAAAGTTCGTTCAAAGTCGCGTCTCCATTAGAGCTAAACGGTTTGTTCTGATATGCCACAATCAAGTCTAAGTTTCCTAATAGCCGACTTTGACTATCATTTAAGAAACTAATGTTTGTGCAACAGTTTGGTACAAACAGAACGCACACGAACGAACGGACGTCTTCTGTGCGTCAAACTGGGCTTTGATGGGGATGCGATAAAATATCATTTTCTTATTAATGAGTAAGTAAATAATTAATTAAATATTGTTTTTTGTTGTTAGTTCTTGACCGAGATAAAGAGGATACTGTTAACAAGATCCTGTAATCCTGATATTGTATGCTTCTGTCTTCTTTCGGTATTTCTAAGGACCAATCGTTAACGAACTACTTACAATGTAAAATCTACTTATTGATGAACTGCGCCATAATTATGTACTGTACATATCTCTATAATCTAGAATTTTGGATCATAGTATTTTCGAAACCCTTTTAAGTAATTGGCTCAAAGTTTCTATGCCGTCGTTTGATGATTATAAAAACTTGTCATCGATAAATTTTTAAAATTCATTAATGTGGTGAAAAGAAAAAAGCTTGATGATATTAAGGAATAAATAGTCTGACTGAGGAGTCTGGCCCTTAAACTTAAGCTGATATTTTAGTGCAACGGTGTTTAAGGCCGCCTCTAGGCCTCCTAGGGCTACTCGACTGTTCGCCGGGTCCAAACTCTCACCGCTTTTTAGCGTTGGGTAAGCACAGCGAATTATTTAGTTCGAAAATAATGAAAAAAAAAGAAAAAAAAACTTTATTCGTTTAGTGTGAAGTTAATGATATGATTGGTCTATGTTTAGTTAGCTGTACTTAATTGTTCATGAAAAGCGCACTAATCACGAAATGTGTTCAGGAAGGTATTACTTCCTTGTTATTTTCTATGCCATTACTTTTTTGGTCATAAAAAAAAACACATAATTATCTTTGATATTCCACAGTTTGAAATCAAAGCGGTAAGCTTTTTTTTCGACTGCCTGCTTTAAATTGACCAAACCATAATGGCATATAATGTTATGTATTAAGATTTGCCAACTTAAAGTTTTAAGTTATTATTATAAAAAAATAAGTGATAATGAAAAAATGTAAGGAATGAAAACGCGGTGCTCGTATTAAGGACTTGAAGGTTTTGGAATGTAGGATGTGAAATCGGTAAAAAGGGAATAGGTAAGTATTTAATTATTCTATATTTATTTAAGTATTCTATATCTTTACAAAAATACTTTGTTTAATAATGTATGGAATCGTTTTGACGTAGGTTTAAATACGTATTCTTTGTAATGAAGTAATAAACATACGTTATACGTTTGCGAAACATACTGTGTTCTTCGGCGTCTACAAAAATGCCATCTATGTATTAAGTAGGAAATTTGGTAAACTGTAAAAGACTAACCCCTATCTATTTTCGAGGTATATAAAATCAAATTTTTAGAAAATATTTGTAGTATATTGTCTTTATAATACACTAAATATTTATCTTTGTTAAAATATAACTGTTGTCTGTATTAGGCTGAAATCATCTAGTCTTTTTATAGTTTCTAAGTTACTTAACATGGATAAAATGCAAGTTTAGTCATTTTCTGTCTTTTCTGTCATGGTGATTCTCAAAATAGAAAATATTTGTAGTACATTGTCTTTATAATACACTAAATATTATCTTTGTTAAAAATATAACTGGTGTCTGTACTAATTTAGTGAAATCATCTAGTCTTTTTATAGTTTCTAGGTTACTTAAGATGGATAACATGCAAGTTTGGTCGTTTTCTGTCTTTTCTGTCATGGTGATTCTCAAAATGTTGGAGTTGAGTCAAATATTGAGTTAGTCTAAGCTCACGGTTACGCAGTTCCGCCCGACTGTACGTATCTACAAGAGGCACCACAATTGCATCTGTTTATCCGTCTTACCAAATCACAACTTTATTTTGATTAGTTTTGATACGTTTTATGTCAAAATTGAAGGAAATATGACATTTTTTCCTTCACTTTTAGTCCGTATAATGAGCAATACGACTATAGTCTTTTTATAGTTTATAGGTTACTTAAGACGTATAACACGCAAGTTTAGTCATTTCTGTCATGTCTTCTGTCATAGTCTTTTCTGTCATGGTGTTTCTCAAAATAGAAAATATTTGTGGTATATTGTCTTTATAATACACTAAATATTATCTTTGTTTAAAAATATAACTGTTGTCTGTGTTAGGCTGAAATCATCTAGTCTTTTTATAGTTTCTAAGTTACTTAAGATGGATAAAATGCAAGTTTAGTCATTTTCTGTCTTTTCTGTCATGGTGTTTCTCAAAATAGAAAATATTTGTGGTATATTGTCTTTATAATACACTAAATATTATCTTTGTTAAAAATATACTTAACTGTTTTCTGTATTAGGTTAGTGAAATCATCTAGTCTTTTTATAGTTCATAATGGAGAAAATGCAAGTTTAGTCATTTTCTGTCTTTTCTGTCGTGGTGATTCTCAAAATAGAAAATATTGGTGGTAAGTATATTGTCTTTATAATGCACTAAATATTATCTTTGTTAAAAATATAACTGTTGTCTGTATTAGGCTGAAATCATCTAGTCTTTTTATAGTTTCTAAGTTACTTAAGATGGATAAAATGCAAGTTTAGTCATTTTCTGTCTTTTCTGTCATGGTGATTCTCAAAATAGACAATATTTGTAGTACATTGTCTTTATAATACACTAAATATTATCTTTGTTAAAAATATAACTGGTGTCTGTACTAATTTAGTGAAATCATCTAGTCTTTTTATAGTTTCTAGGTTACTTAAGATGGATAACATGCAAGTTTGGTCGTTTTCTGTCTTTTCTGTCATGGTGATTCTTAAAATGTTGAAGTTGAGTCAAATATTGAGTTAGTCTAAGCTCTCAGTTACGCAGTTCCGCCCGACTGTACGTATCTACAAGAGGCACCACAATTGCATCTGTTTATCCGTCTTACCAAATCACAACTTTATAAAACTGTTTTATCTTATTACTAACAACGCCCTCGCGGCGTTGCCCCCGTAGTGATAATTTATGGTGATGATGATGATGAAAAGAAGCCACATTCCTGAAGAGTTTAACTATTAGCAGAAATAAATTTTCAAAACCGGCTGGTAGTTCCTAAGATTAGCGCGTTGAAACAAAAAACTCTTCCGCTTTATTATAATAGTAGGTATAGATAGAATAGATGTTTATCTGTTAAGTGTCATTGTAAAGTAAAACTTCTCTAATTGTAACAATGTTGAAATAGTACCTATCTACTTACTACTTTCTGAAGTCCCAAACTCACAATGAAAACTACGTAGGTACATACTTTTCATCACTTGTACACATTGAATATTTATTGTAGCGTAGATGTTAATCGAATTATTTAGCAGTAGAACATTATCTTGATGTTTAAAAAAAACCTGTAGATTAGTGACCTATTGAATTTATATAGAATTTAATAAAGTTAAAGGACATTCAATTCAATAAAAAAATTCCCGTTGAAGTAGAAGATATTAAATATTTAGAAAACATTAAATTAATTTGTGAATAAACACATGAATAAATGTGTTTTTATTTCAACAACTCCTCCATCGATCCTATCTAGGTTTTGTTCCAATGTTCACCCCACAGAATTTTTCCCCCACATATAAAAATCCGCGTTCACCCTGTATTCTTTGTCTAACCCAAAAATATTTTTTTCCTTATTTTTAACCGACACTTCAAAAAAAGGAGGAGGTTCTCAATTCGCCGGAATCTTTTTTTTGTGCTTTTTTATGACCGATTATCTACTCGAAGACGTCTCGACCGATTTGGAAAATTATTTTTATTTGAAAGGGTATATAGGTACTTAGAATGTAATGCGCTTCATTTTTTGCCAAATAAGTTCACATTACAACCAGTAAAAAATAATAAACACAAAATAAAAATAATAAAAATAAATTGAAACTTATTGATTTTAATTTTATTAAATTATTTTTACTCAGAATTACATTAAAAAAACGGAATTTGGAATGTACACTACAAAACAACAATTCACAATGTCTTCTTATTTAAAAGAATATAAGAAAGAAGTGTTAAGTAAGTATGTGAAGATTACAAAAAGCTCAAATGCAAGCAAACTCTAGTTATTTTCGAGTCATATAAAGACTCGAAAATTGTGATGTGATTATCAGATTTAGTAGATTGTTCGATCGAGCGAGCGAAGCGAGCGAAGATCTTAGTGGTAAGTTGGGCGATTTTGCTTTGTATGTTTGTATGTTTCACGAATTGTTGTTCGAGCATAACTGTCGAACCGTTCATCCAATCTGCATGAAACTTGGTAGGTCAATAGGTTGTGGTAAGGAAATTTACGGTGGAGCATATGAGCTTAATCGATGAAGGGGTTGTGAAGATATTGGGTTCCCAAGGGGGTAAAAAATTATGAAAGTTACACAAATATATTGAGTGGGGTGTCATACGAAAGGGCTTATTTTGTACATTCCAAAATGGTTTTTATTTTTAATCTAGGATGTATAGTTTTTGAAATACGACCAAAGACCAAAAACTACGAAACCAGAGCTGCAAGAGCTCCCGTTTCATAGAGTTTCGATGTCTTCGTAGCTCATTGACTGGTCGGTCTTAAAAAGAGAGTGGCATCGTTGCGGTTTGGTTTGCAATGATTTTAGATGCTACTTGATTTATTTTCATGATAAAAAAATTTTTGATAAAAAATGAAAATAATTGGGGTAAAAAAAGTTAAGTAAACAAATATATTGAGTGCGGTGTCAAATGAAAGGTCTTTATTTGTACATTCTAAAATAGTTATTATTTTTATTCTAGGACGTATACTTTTAAAAATACGACGAGAATTCATAAATATGAAATAAATGAAAAATTAGACACGACATTATGTATTGCATGCATGCTAGTATTTTTTACCATGAAGAGCTAGCGCAATAGGCAGGCATACCCGGCAGTAGTAGCACTTGAAATTATAGGGGTAGTCAGAAGAAAGTCCAAATGTAAGCCATCTACGGTGCGCGAGATCTCAGTTCGGGGTGAACTACTAGTTAAGTCATGCTTCTTGAAGATGCCATACAAATCCACTTAGGTAAAAAGTTAGTTAACAGTGCAATTTTAGTGCGTTTATTGGAAACAATGGAGCCCGAATTCGAATCGGGTCAGTCCCAAGCACCGCTGTGATAAACACGCTATTTCCGTGCATGCCGTTTTTGTTGAATGTCAATCGTCATACAGCCTTGCTCAACGCAGTCTTTCGGGTTACGAATTGTAACGGTGAAAGGCGGCCACAACCACAAGAGGGGAGCGCGCGCCTCAGTCTGCAACCGCCTCACGTATAACTCGACGTTTCTTGCGTTGCCCGGGCGTCGCCAATTTACGTTCCTAACCAAATGTCAAACTTTTACTTTCGCGCGGATTTTTGAACTGTGAGTACCAAGTGTGTACATGTGCTGTGCGTGATGTCATTAACGTGTGAGGGTTCTGTATAAATAAAGTTTTGACAATTGCAAAATGTTGTGTGTTTGCCTTTTTATTTGGAGCGCTGTTCTCGCGCCGGCGCTGACCCAAGGTGAGTGGAACAATGAACAATTCTACAATATTACGCGAAAAATCGTGTGTAAGCGCCGCCCCGCGCCCTAGCGAGCCTGATATTGGATAGCTTTAACCTCCGTCTACTCTGTTGTGTTACCTATTCAAAGTATTTAATAACCTACCTAGTTATAGTGATTGCGAAACATTGTCCTCATTAAAAAATGAGCCTACTTGTTTATGGTACAAGTGAATGTAATGTAACTACGATGACCATGCCCTCGCGTTTGTTCATATAACTGAAAAGGTTGTTATCAATTTTATGATGCGTGAAACATTTGTGTAAAAACTAATTTTATCATTTCCTTTACTCAAAAATGCTAATTATTCGTTTTGACGATCAAAACTATTCTGATATTCATTACTTGATGTTAAAAATCAGTCTTACTTAGTCCTTTCTAATCAGTATTAGTATATCAATTCATATATTATCTATGGTTTTTCAATATTTCGAATAGTCTCAATCCAAAAACAGCAAACTATATTAAACTAGAAATGCATAATACTTGTTTATTCCAGTGGTCGAACAAGAATGTCCACTTACTTATGCTTGATTGAAAGTTTTTGTAGAAAAACTGTATTTTAATGGTCTAGTAAATTACCTAATAGGTTTACTAAGTTATTAAAATAGTCGTCAAGTTACTTTTGCACTTACATTCCTTTGACCTAAACATAAAAGTACATTAAATGTTACATTATAAGTATTATTTAAACTACGACAGAATGGAGCACATATTTTATACTTATGGTATTTTGGGTGAGAGGTTGTTTATTTGTTACCTATAGCACAAAATAGACAAGCTAAATCTATAGAAATAAAAACTCGGAATTTGAAAAATTGTTACGGAACCCTAATTATAAACAAGCACGCTATTTTTCTTGGTAAAGTTTCACTCTCATTGACGATGCAATTAATCAGTGAATTAGTTTGATACTTTACTCACACAATATTATTATCAACCTCTTATTACACTTTAGACTTTATTCATATTCAACTGTCAAATTAGTACGGCGTGTTTTTTCCTTGTCACTCAAATGTCATTGAAAAGATATGACAGCAGATTTAGAGGCAGTTAAAACTAACCATTATGAATAAGGCTATAAAGCTATAATGCCCGGGTTACACGAGGCTAGTTTTTCAAGCTAGGATAGCAAGCTAGTGTTAGTAAGCTAGCAAGCTAGTACTTCTAGCTTCGTGTAGACACAACTAGCTTCATTTCTAAGCTAGTACACGAACCTAGAAGTACTAGCTTGCTAGCTTACTAACACTAGTTTGCTATCCTAGCTTGAAAAACTAGCCTCGTGTAACCCGGGCATAAATGTCACTTAAAATTTCCAAAATTACCATGAAAGAAAAATGTTACTATAGATTTACTATTGAAATGTGAGTAGTTTTGCTAATATTTTGTCATTTTTATATGGATTTAAAAAAACAAATACTACATCCATGAGATCACGCCTTTTTGAAGGGTAAGTAAAAGTAGAGATCACAAAGTTCCTCTTCCTACAATCCAAAAATCTTTTGCCTCTCTCACATTACATTTTTATACAAGCTTACCGGTTTAGAGTACCTACGTTTGACCAAGTTTTTCTCCAAAATGTTATCAATACGGTCACAAAATGAATGTTTAAAATAATAATCCCAAACATAAAAGTTTTTTCAATTCTTTTTTCCTCATTCAAAGTTCAAGAGTTTAAAAAACCTTGAATCGATATTACAAAGAAAAGAGTTGAACGCGCTCGCATCAAGTTATTTAACTAAAATTCCTGTCTAAGTATTAAGTTCTAACAGACATACAGGCAACAAACTTGTTAACTGTTTCATACTTGTCTTGAACCAATGTTGAACATTAGTTCGTAAATTATACACAGTTCATAAAGAGATAAAGTTATACTGGAGTTTGGATGTCGGAAGTTCTGAAGAGCCGATTTTATAAATTACTGGCTTCCGCACGCGGCTTCGCTCGCGTGCTACCCGGATGAAGCTTATGTCCTATTCCCGGTCATTATCTATCTATATTACAAATTCTAGCCACATCGGTTCAGTCAGTGTTTGTCGAGTTATAGAGGAACAAACATACATCCAAACATCTTAACATCCAAATCCAAACTTTTGCATTTATAATCTGAGTGTGATGATATTGTGATGATTATTTACGGTTTTGTGTGCCGTGTTGGTCAGGCTATATCAACCCGGGTGTAAATCTCTTTGCCACTCCTTTCGGCGTTGGGCCGATCGCATCCAGGTCTTGTCGATGTCATCTACCCATCTAGCGTTGTCTACCAGCGCTGCGTTTACTCGATTGTCTGTATGTGTATTGACCATCCTTTCAGAGACGCTTCGCTCGCTCGGTCAATTATAGTTAAACTTGGCTAACTAAATATCACTGATTGATTTGTCGAGACGGCTTTGCTTTCACTTATCCTGTACTAAGTGTTTGTTTGTGTGTGTGCGTTCCACTGAACGATATTCTGACCGGTTTGCAGGGCTAGTAACTGTTGGCTAACCTGCGGTGCCACATGGCGCGTCGCCACTTGGGAAGAATGACCGGATTTGCACATGCGTGGAACTCTAAGGGGTCGTAAAGGTTCTTTGAAACAAAGTTTAAAGAATTAACGTTTTGTAACGCTTTGTATGAAGAACATTCTGATTGGTTCCACGTTCTCCCAACTTGTTCGCCAAACATTAAAAAAAAATCAAAATTCAAATATAATTTAATTGGTAGGACAACTAGGATAATTTTAAGCGAGAGCTCTTAAAATTCTGCTTCTGCCCCATTGTAAAAAATATTTCTTCTCTTTTCTCTATAGGTAGGTAGATAAGTACTCTTCTTGTGAAATTAATAATAGGTAGAATTAATATTTTGATATGTAATATAATAAATAAGTATCTACCTCGAAAATTACGTTTTATATACCTACTTAAAACAATGAATATAGTTTATTCTGTCTTTAACTCTCTACTCTAGACATTGAAAGTGACAATTCTAAAAACTTTAACTTTATTAGGCAAGTTACTTGTATGCAAGGAAATATACTACGTAGTATAAAATTTCCTTGCTTGTATGTAAGTTGCAAATGCAAGACGTGAATGTGACGTCATGCTTGCATACAATACTTGTAAGTAATTAATCTTAAAGCTATGAAATGTTTTGGAACGAGATGTTAAGGAATTTGGGATAGGTTTGTCTAGCTAGTCCAACTTTTGAAACTTGTTTGGCAGATTTCGAATGTGTTTCTTAGTAATTTACGGACCAGTTTTAATTATACAAAGTTTTGCGAACTTATAATGAAAAGACGTCCCTGTGCGCGCTAGCTTCTTATTTAGTTTATAGATATTAGTTATTTATATTTACATTGCTTATTTAGTTTATACTTACCTACCTAAACATTAAAAGAACGTGTGTCTGCTCATATTTTTACAATCTAGATTATATGTTAAGAGAGCCCTAGTGTCTAGTTAAACCTAACATAGGCTTTAAGACACTATTTAACAGACAAATGTATTGTGTTAATGAATAAAATATCTAAGTATCTATCTTAAAAAAAAAATCTTTTTTAGTTATGTATTTCGGATCTCTCATTAAAATGTAAAAAACCTACATCAAACCATCCTAGAATGATGATGAACTTCAATTAAGCTGGCCGCATATGAACGAATTTCTCATGTTTCCTGAGATGCGATTCAGACTTCTGAAAATGCATCCGATTCGATTATTTTCTTTGGAAAGTTGACGTTTTTTCAGCGAAGAACCGTCACTTTTCGAATTCGGAATAAATTCCGAGAAGTTCTGAATCGCACTGCTGATTAGGAATTTAGATTCGTAGACCAGAATGCTTGACTCTTGGAAATTGTTAAATTGGGCGCACACGTTTGTTTTCTTTCCGAAAAGAAAAAAAAACCTGACTTTCGTTTCGAAAACAAACCGTGTAATACATTTTTATTAAATACAAAAAAAATTACGTCTGCGCTAGTCTCACGGAATTCTGAACCAGAATTCCAAATCAGGAATCCGTATGCGGCCAGCCTTCATAAAATAAAAAAATAAAAATAAAAATTCTTTATTTCAGACTTTTATCCATACGTTGTAATAATTTAAATAATTAAATTAATAATAATAATAAGTAATTAAGTAATAATGATCAAAAAAATCTCAAAAAACCTCAATAATTTTATTTGCCCGCTATGTTCTGGCCGGTTATTTACATGTTGTAGATTAGATAGCAAATGCCAATCAACTAAAGGAAGTCGAAAGAAAGTTCGTCTCAAACCAGCTCTAAGATATTACATATACTATCTATATCTACTAGTTTTATGAAAACAGAAAATAGTTAGAATTTTATGTCATAGTTTCTTTGTGAACTCAACCCCCTTTCAGTAAGTACTTATACGGGTAGTAAATTCACTAATTCCTCCTTTGATTTCCTTCCTTCAAAGCTTAGTGTCTAGGCGACCGAGCTCTGCTCGTGTGTAAATAGAGTACTGAGAACACCCTATCCACTCAGCCCCTTTAGTCTCAACAAATTGCGTGAAATTACGAACTACATTGCACTGGTAAAATGTTTTTGAGTGAAAATGCCGAGAAAACGAATTTTCCCAGATATGAGACCTAGCTAGATCGATTTTTCACGTCCGTAAACCACCGTACCTCAAATTTTATCGAAATCATTAGAGCCGTTTTCGAGAACGTGAGTACAACCAAACAAACAAATATTGCTCGTTTAATAGAATAGGATTTAAAGCCTAGTATTAAAACATTGGAAAACATCATCAAGTTATCGAAGCGTATGAACATTAAACAGCTTTGTTTTTCACTGTCACAACCAATATTAGATATCAGGGCCTGAATTCTACTAGATGACAACCGCTTTGGTTTTGGTTCGATCTCTTAAATGTCAGCCATTTGGTGAAATAGTAGAATAGCTTTTCAAAAATTTGTTCTGCCAAAGTTCAAAACCTCACCACAACTGAGTCGTTTGTTATTAGTAGTCATGGAAACAGTCGCTTTAGTTGAGGTTTTGGTTGAGGTTGATAAAAAGTTTGGTACCAGAATCGACGCCCAGGGCCTGTATTCTATTAAATGACAACCGCTTTGGTTTTGGTTCGAACTCTTAAATGTCAGCCATTTGGTGAATAGTAGAATAGCTTTTCAAAAATTTGTACTGCCAAAGTTCAAAACCTCACCACAACTGAGTCGTTTGTTATTAGTAGTCATGGAAACAGTCGCTTTAGTTGAGGTTTTGGTTGAGGTTGATAAAAAGTTCGGTACCGGAATCGACGCCCAGGGCAATTCACGAAAAAGCAAAAAAAAAAAAAATACAAAGTAAAGGCTCTTTAAATTAAATTATTTATAGAGCATATACTATGTGAAAAAAAACTCTAAACAGATCTTCACCACTACTCTATCTTCAACTCTACCTTTGCCAGCACTTAACAGGGTACCTACAGAGTGAGAGTTTCTTGAAAAGGAGTAGGCTTGTCATCCTAAACCATGCCCTCATAATTAAGCTCATTAGGATCATGCGTCGCTTCGATCAGACGACCTGAAAGTATTTTGAAATACGCGATGGGCCCTGGTACCCCACGGACCCAGGGTTTCAACCCCAAAAGGTTCAAATATATAAACCCTACAAGATTTACATAATTTGCGCCTTTTTAGGTCGGTCGCTTCGATCAGTCAGACGCCCTGAAAGTATTTTGAATACGCGATGGGCCCCGGTACCCCACGGACCCAGGGTCTCAACCCCAAAAGATTCAAACATACCTACAAGATTTACATATTTGCGCCTTAGTATTTAGGTGTCAAATATGTTAGCACATTAAAGTAAAAACACAGATAGAATAATAAAACTGGCGAGTATGCCACAGCTTGTTGACCTTCCATTGGAGAAAGCTGTCCGCAAACTAAGTATAATTTAGAGGTACGACACAATTACCTAAGGCAACTTGCAAGTCGTTATAAAATTCTTTCTAAGTAACAAAATAAACAAAACAGTCAAGCGGGAGTTGGTTTCATTCAAAATTTAAAAAAACCGACTTCAATGTTCGAGCTGAGCAATTTTCTGCACTTTTGAGGTGCATTTATGTCCATAACTCCGAAGATCCTCGACAGATCCTCACCAAATTTTTGTGGCACTAATCGGAAAGTAAATTCTTTCAAACAAAAAAATAATTTTCCAAATCGGCCCAGGCGTCTTCGAGTTATCGGTATACATAAGGCTGTGTCCCCAGTAGGCAAACTGTGAGCGGCCGACTGAGTTTGCGGCGTTTTAGTACGCTCTTCCATATTTGAAATGGAGTGTCCTGTCCACAGTTTGCTAGTTTTGCGCTCACTGTACGCAGTTTGCAGCATTACGCGACAAACTAGCAAACTGTGGACACTCCATTTCAAATATAAGAAGAGCGTACTAAACCGATACGCCGCAAACTCAGTCGGCCGCTCACAGTTTGCCTACTGGGGACACAGCCTTAAAAAAAAGATTCCGACTAATTGAGAACCTCCTTTTCCTGAAGTCGGTTAAAAATTGCAATGCTATTGACGTAATTTACGAGACACCGTTTACTTTCACTGACGCAATGAGATCAATGAAAGTAATAACAAACGTGTGTACGATAAAAGCAAAAACAATGCGGCTGAAAGGATCCGATAAAGTCATAAGACAACTGAATCTTGTCCTTATCACATTCGAGTAGAGTTCAATATTGAAAAGCACATTACTTTATGGTGTATAACAATAGTGTCTAAAAACCGTAGTGTTTTGAAATAATTGTAGTACGTATCTAGACTGGCGATGCAGTGATGGTTACGTTATGAAAGTTTAATATATCTTTCTCTGTTTGTCATCAATCAAAATAAATGTAGAGAAATAGCGGACGCCCGCGGCTTCGCCCGCGTGAACTCCTACTTTTTTATTCCACGGGAAACATACATTTTTCCGGGATTAAAAGTAGCCTATGTCACTCTCCAGCCCTTCAACTATCTCCACACAAAAAAATCACGTCAAACCGTCTCTCCGTTTTGACGTGAAAGCAGGACAAATAAACAAACAAATAAACACACTTTCACATTTATAATATGGGTACGGATGTAGGCAAGAACTCTGTCTTCTATCCATAATAGATTTATTCTCAGTTATCAAGTTGGCAACGGTAGACCTTTGCATTATAAAGTTGTCTCCAACTATATTGTGAAATAAATATGAATATATCCATTTAGAGGAACGTCTAATCTAAACAAATACAAAACAGGTAGTGTATTAAGTCGTCTTGTTAGTTTTGATCTCAGCTCTACCTTTATTTAATAATATTGCATTGCTTAATAATAAGAAGTAAAACTGGTTGACTTTGTAATAACGACCACACCATATTTGTATTTGACATTAATATGGAAGCCTTCTTTGACCCTATAGAATAAAGAATATAAGAAACATGGCGACGTTTCTACTGACTAATAAATGTAATATATGGATAGATAATAATCTAGAATATTATCTAGATTATAGCCTATGTGCGGCTACATTTTATCCAGAAAAATGCACGGTTCCCGTCTGATTAAAAAAATAGTATAGTCGTATTGCTCATTATACGGACTAAAATTGAAGGAAAAAATGACATTTTTCCTTCAATTTTTATTAGTTTTGATACGTTTTATTTCAAAATTGAAGGAAAAATGACATTTTTTCCTTCACTTTTAGTCCGTATAATGAGCAATACGACTATAGTCCATGCCGACGAAGCTGCAATTGGTCGGTTACAATAATATAATGGCCTTTTCAGTTCAGACATGATTTTCTTTACATTGTATTGTTTATTTGTGTAAATAGTATAGGACAGAAGACCATTCAAAAATGTGGCGCGGTGACACTATAGCGAAATCATACTGGGTGACGTCATTGGCTCAGACCGGTTTGACAAATTATACTGCATTATGGTTTATGCAAACGAGACGGACACAGCTTGAAATGGCAATACCACGCATTGAAAAGCGAAGAATGACCCTCACAAGTTATGAAGTCAAGCATTTCGTAGTTACCTTTCTTGATTATTGAATTGTCTTTTTTAAACTTTCGCAATCAGACCATATTGTAAATACATATGTATCCGGGTATTTGTCACGAAAAGTATAAGTAATAATTATACCTTATTATTTTGCCCGACGTTTCGACTGGATTGCACCAGCCGTGGTCGCGGGAAGATTATTGAATATTATTGATTATTGAAGTTCTGTGTCATACAAGCAAGTGACTGAAATCAAAATTAATTATCCTTCCTTTGCTTTGCGCAGTCGAGTAAAAAAGACCGACTTCAATGTTATAAACTGAGCAATTTTCTGCACTCTCGAGATGCATTTCTGTTCATAACTCCGAAGATCCTTGACAGATCCTCACCAAATTTTTGTGGCACCAATCGGAAAGTATATTCTTTCAAACAAAAAAAGAATTTTCTAAATCGGTCCGCCTGTATTCTACTAGATGACAACCGCTTTGGTTTGATTCGATCTCTTAAATGTCAGCCATTTGGTGAAATAGTAGAATAGCTTTTCAAAAATTTGTTCTGCCAAAGTTCAAAACCTCACCACAACTGAGTCGTTTGTTATTAGTAGTCATGGAAACAGTCGCTTTAGTTGAGGTTTTGGTTGAGGTTGATAAAAAGTTCGGTACGAGAATCGACGCCCAGGCGTCTTCGAGTAATCGGTGAACATAAATAAAAAAGCACAAAAAAAAAGATTCCGACGAATTGAGAACCTCCTCCTTTCTATGTTCGGTTAAGTGATCGCTTGTGGCAATTTCCACTGTTTTGTTCCATTCTTGTGAAATGTCATTGGAATTACTAAATGCCCCTTACGGTCGATCAGACAGGATTTCCTTTATGTATACCTACATAGGCTATATAAGTAAAATAAGTGAGTAAGTAGGTAAGGGCTATCAATAGTATAGGACAGAACATTCTAAAATAAATAATAAATACATATATAAAACTGGATATTTCACACAGCATCATGTAGTCCCAAAGTAAGCAGAGCTTGTGTTATGGAAACCACATGACTGAAATACAATTTACATTCTATTTTTTTCTGTAAATAAATAAATATTATACATAGAAAACAAAAATAATATAGTGAATGTACTACGCAAAGCTCGAATGGCCTTGATTATCTATGTTTTTATGTTCCCGTTTATGAAAATTTAAACTTTTTTTATTGGAAAATATTGATTTACCAATTGTCTATTATCTCAATATTTTCAAATGAACTTTATTTTGTCGAGAAGCCTAAAATATTTATTTAATTTTTTGCCTTCTGAATTCGGAAAATGACGTTTCTTCGCTTAAAAAATGTAAACTTTCCGACTGAAATCCTCGAATCGGATGGTAATTTGGAAGTCTAAATCAGCATGCTGGTGGACTTTCTACGGCTATATTGACGGTGAAATGAAACAGACATCCTACTATAGTATAAATGTGAAAGTTTGTTGGGATGCATGTATGGGGCTCAACCACACTACTTCTGAACGGGTTATTGAACACATTCGGTTTTATAAACTAGCTGCTAGCTAGCTGCGGCTTTGCTCGCGTGGTACCCTGATAAAAAGTGATAAATTGACATTATTTTACGTTATTGATGTCACTTTTGAAATCTGTCAAAACTGCCTTCCCAGTGTGTCTCGACTAGAGCGTTTCCACATTATCCGATCCGATATCGGTATCGGACGCCGATACGATATCGGGGCAAGTAAAATGTATGAAAGATGTCCGCTCCGATATGCGATATAGGGTCGGACAATGTGAAAGGCAGGAACATATTCCATACATTTTACTTGCCCCGATATCGTATCGGCGTCCGATACCGATATCGGATCGGATAATGTGGAAACGCTCTAATAGTATTAAACGTTGGATGGTACCACGCGAGCGGAGCCGCGATTGAAAACTAGTCCGTACCCATATTATAAATGAGAAAGTGTGTTTATTTGTTTGTTTATTTGTCCTGCTTTCACGTCAAAACAGAGCGACGGATTGACGTGATTTTTTGTGTAGAGATAGTTGCAGGGGTGGAGAGTAACATAGTCTACTTTTTATACGGATACCGCGCGAGCGAAGCCGCGGGCAGCAGCTAGTTCTCTATAATTTATCAGCAGATGATGTTTTAAGACTTTTACAAATTTTATACTCAATAATATTATCAATCTATGAGTTTGTGTTTGTGTTGAGCTGATTTTGATGAACCTTGGTTTAAAATGCTAATTACGGGTATTAAGGTAGATTAAATAAGTGTAGTATGTACCAAACAAGAAAAACCGCAGGCAGTAGCTAGTGCAGGACAATTGTTTTTTTATATATCTTACAACAACAAGTTAGGTCATTTATGAATACATTAACGTGTAAATTGTTAAGAGATTGTGGATCTGGCTTTATGCAAACAGGTCTTTATTAAATAAGTGAGTATAAAGTGAACCGGATCATAAGTAGACTTGCGAATATATATAAACACTAGTGGATGCCCGCGGCTTCGCCCGCGTGGACTACTACTTTTTTATCCCACGGAAAACATATTTATTCGGGATAAAAAGTAGCCTATGTCACTCAATGAGATAATATAGAGACGTTATACTCATTAGAAAAAGCTCTAAAACGCGGCGAAATTTTGTAATCACTACAATGTAGAATATAGGCAGCTTTGTTTATATCACTCAAGAAAACTAAAAGATAGCAGTGATATTATAAAAGAAAGAGATATGTGAGATTATAAAGAATTATGTGCGTGCTGCGTGTAAATGCGTGTAACGCCGGAGCAAGACAGAGTGCGAGTTGAATCAAGCTAATTAGCTTGAGTTTGGTTCGCCACGCAGAGCGGGGTACAACGCATCTACCTCAGTTTATATAGAAGATCATTGATGTCACTTTCCAGCCCTACAACTATCTCCACGCAAAAAATCACGTCAATCCGTCTTTCTGTATTGATGTGAAAACAGGACAAACAAACAAACAAACCAACCCACTTTCACATTTATAATATGGGTATGGATTTATATCAAATTCATTAAGTTTTATGCCGCATATTTATATAAGGTATACTGTTCCTACATTTTAAAAAAATAAGTATTGTTTCTAGTTGCCTAAACATTATAAAAATGAATTAAAAAATTTTCCATCGTAACTTTATATAAGTGACTTGTCTAACTTGAAAGTAAACAATATCTAATTATTTCAAGTATTTCCCACGCAGGATAAAAAAGTACACGAAAAACACGCTAATTCTTAAATTAATTATACCTAACATTACATAAAGACGATTTCTATTTATGAATCTGATATTATCTAACTAATCTAAAACGCCACTAGTGTATGAATAAAAATATTTGTTCGTGTAACAGAAATTATACAGTAATGTGTCATCTACAAGTTTGTTGTTTCAACTACTCCTCAAACAAATTATTAAAATTATTTCAAGTTCACTTTCTATCCAAATACTACTTTTAGATACCGCACCTCCAGAATAGAAATGACTCAATTCAAAAAATTGGGAAAAGAATAGAATACGTAGAAAGACTCAGAAAAAAAAACTATCTGCTAGTTATTAAAAAACTGCTACTTTTGGTTAGAACGTGAAAAACATAATAGCTGCATCCTTTTCATTTCGGCAGTTTCTCCTCCCTCTCCTGTGGAAAACGGCCATTTATCTCAATTCCTAAAAATCATTATTTTTGAATTGAGTCACTTCTACATATTTTAAACTTTCGCGACTTGAACACATTTTTAAAATTATTATTATGGGGACTTAATCGCGTAATGAAATTATTTTATTTACCTCGAAGTTTCGGCGACATTTCATTACGCGATTAAGTCCCGATAATAATAATTTTAAAAATGAGTCACTTCTATTCTGGAGGTGCGATACGTTAAAACCGTAGGTTAGAGCTTACATGCTAAGCTTTGGTCTCATATAAGTAATACTTACATGAAAGAAAAGCTTAGCAAGGAAGCTGCTATAGAATTAAGTCCTGCTTTTAAGATGATGTGAAAAGAACTTGAAACAAAATCTTTATATTATCTTCATCTTATATGTTATTTAATCGGGGTTAATTAATGTCTTAAAGCGGTAATGCTTGAGATATACGAGCCTAGTTTTTCAAGCCAGGATAGCAAGATATATGAATACCAGAAAAACCAAAACTATTTAATTGGTATTTTATTTTTGTATGAACAGGTTCGAAATCTGTCGGGGCAGCTAGTCTATAAAAACGTAATGCCTAAGTAGGTCATCTGTTATTATTTATCCATAGGTTCAGTATATTGATGCTATAAATCGTGTGGTTTGAGCAAGGCTGCCCTAGCCACACATGTCAGAAAATGTACAAGCTGTTGACCTTCGTCACTGGTCGCCACGGTCGCCAAGCAAGGCACAACTCCGTTCATTATAGTTATTAAGTATTTAATATATAGCAGGTGAATAAATAAAATTACTATACAAAGCATAGTACAAAGTCAAAGCTTTGATTTCTTAAAAATTGAGTTAGCAAAGTTTTGTTCAAGTGCCTGGAAGTTCCTGGTTCGAACTTTGATTATATACCTGAGTTCGATGTGTTTCAGTTTGGTTAAGCGGCGAAGCGAAGAACGAAGTTTTGGTGAAGCGATTTTGATAAATTAAGTCGAATCGAATGATTTTATGTACCCAGATTTTTTAGAATTTTATGTAGGTACCTACCCGGTGACACCACTGGGTAGATAAAATTCTTAAACATCAAAATGGCGGATTTTATGCGCTTTAAAGTGCGAGCAGAAAAAAGTTCTCATAAGACTCGTGTGCGGTATCAAAAAATGGGGTAAGTATCAAAGTAATGGGCTCTAAAAGGCGAGTACGAAAATATGCAATATGCAAATATAAATGTTTCGAAACAGTTTGGAGTGACAAATCATAAACTTGGTATTTTTTAAACAGCAGTCGAGGTTTTTTGTTTTTTAAAAATTATAAACTTGCTTAATAAGTTGGTTTTTTTTAATGAATGTCGATGAGAGGGCGAAGAAGTTCTTTGTTGACATAAAATTCAATGTTGAAAGTCTTTAGAATCGACGATCATTTTTTTTATTTTTATTATTATTATTATAAGTCTATTGTGTCCCGCTGCTGGGCAAAGACCTCCCGCCATTCCCTCCACACATTTTTATTTATTTATTTTAATATTATTGCGTTATTTATTGATTTTGGATCAGTTGAGCTACCTATAGATCGTTTCCAACGATCCCTAGGTGGCTCAACTGATTCTTTTTGTATTTTATACTTTTATGTTAGTAGTTTAGTTTCTGTAAATAAAAGTTTACATTAAAAAAATTTAATATTATTGTTAAAGAAACGCAAGAAAGCAATTGTTTACTTTTACGCACAATTTTATAGTACTTCACAGCATCAACGCTAATGTTCCTTATGTAAGACATAGCATATTCAATATTCGCCTTTCGCGCCGGCGCCGAGGCCTTCCGTCTTCCGTCAGCGCAAGATTTTACTTCCTTCAACGAATACTTTATGTCATGTCAGGAACGAGTAATATTTTGCTTTTTGAGTCCGAAAATCCAGCTAACAGTGGCTATGGCGGTCATGACCCCCCCCCCCTCCCCTTCTGGGACCGAGCCTGCCTGGTGAGGTGATAGAAAAGTTAATGTAATAAATTAATTTTGATGACGAAAAGTCGTAGTCACGCACATAATTATAAAACAAAGTCCCCGCGTCTGTGGTGGTGGTGCATGTAGAAATAGGTATTGTAAGGCAGGGGAGCCCTCAAATATCAAGTGCCTAGGAGCCCTGGATCCCTTAATCCGGGCCTGATGACAATGTCAATGAAATAGATTTTACCCCCCAACTTTCGTAAATTGTATTTTTAGGTTCAAAATCTTTAACAAAAACACGTTTTTTGTCAGTAAAGATTTCGTTTCGTTCTATTACCCCCCAAAAAAGCTATTTTACCCACGGAGGGTAAAATAGCTTTTGAGGCCCGAAGGGGTAATTACACCTAGGTTCGGAACTAATGAGCTAGAGTCTAGCTCATAGCTCTAGCTGCTGGACTAATTGGGAAACAGCTAGGTGAGTGGGACTTACTTGAATACCTTCGCGTTGAAATTGATTAAAACACATACAATTATTTCTTCAGAAAACTTTGATTTTGACATTCAACATTCGGATCAGGTTTATCTATCGTCGCCCTTACGTGTCTGCATAACAAGTTTTCTGTTCCACTTAATATCAGCCGTTATCTCAGTTTATTGGTATTAATTTATTTATAGAAGAAACGTTCTTAGTAAGCTTGTTTTAAAACACCCTAAACTTTGTAATCTCTGTTTACCTGATTTTGTTTGTATGTATGATACAAGTTTAGTAATTTTGTGTGAAACGCTGTGGTGAAACACGTCATTTTGGTGTTGACCATAGGTCAGAAACATTGAACCCAAAAACTAAGCATAATCACGACTGTGTTTTGTGACTCAAGGCGGACATTTTCTCATCTCTTAGAATAGAATAGAAAGTTGCCTAAGGGGGTAGCCAGTTTGTCCAAATAAATTTGTTACATGCTTACATATTGCAAAAGTTAGTACACCATAACCTCGTCGCGTCGCAGTTAAAAAAAATATGCAATTTATTTATTATTATTAATATCATAATCGATCGAGCGAGCGAAGCGAGCGAAGATCTTAGTGGCAACTTAGGCGATTTTGCTTTGTATGTTTGTATGTTTGTATGTTTGTATGTTTGTATGTTTGTATGTTTGTATGTTTCATTTTTATGTTCTCGCATAACTATCGAACCGCTTATCCAATCTGTATGAAACTTGATAGGTCAATAGGTTGTGCTATGGAAATTTGCTGTGGAGCATATGAGCGTAATCGATGAAGGGGTTGTAAAGATATGGGGTTCCCAAGGGGGTAAATTTTTTTCAAAGTTACCCAAATATATTGAGTGGGGTGTCATATGAAAGTACTCAACTTATACATTCCAAAATGGTTTTTAGTTTTCTTCTAGGTTCTATAGTTTTTGAAATACAGTCAAAAAGAAAAATTATGAAAACCAATTAACGGAAGTATGGAGAGAGCTCCCGTTTCATAGAGTTTCGATGTATTCGTAGGTCTGGTTAACAGACAAGGAGTGTGGCATCGTTGTGGTTTGGTTTGCAATGATTTTAGTTGCTACTTGATATTTTTTCTTGAGATTGAAAATAAAAGCCGTGTTGGCCGATTGGAAGAGTCTCGACTTTCGATTCATAGGTCGTAAGTTCGAACCCTGGCTGTGCTCATCAATGGATTTTTCGATTAGAAAAATTTAAATGCGCTAATGCGCATTTAAATTTTTAATGTTAATACACGAGCTCTAAACGGTGAAAGAAAATATCGTGAGGAAACCAGTTAACGTTCTAATAGCGGCGATGGGCTTGCAACCTGTCACGTATGCAAATGCTAACTCCTGCAAGTAGTGGGCTGGGCATGTACCAAAATTATAGAGGGAGGGGGAGGGTAGGGAGAGGGGAGGGGAGGGGAGGGGAGGGGAGGGGAGGGGAGGGGAGGGGAGGGGGAGGGGACGGGTAGGGGAAGGGGAGGGGAGGGAAGGGGAAGGGGAGGGGGAGGGGAAGGGGAGGGGGAGGGAGAAGGGAGGGGGAGGGGAGGGGAGGGGTAGAGGAGGGGATGGGAGGGGAGGGAGAGGGGAGGGGGGAGGGGAGGGGGAGGGAATTGATTTTCTCATACATTTTGTATTGAACTGCTATTTTAATAATTTCTCGAACTAAGAGGCCTTCCCTGAGGCGCGGTACGAAGTTCGCGGGGTCAACTATTGAATATAAACACGACACGACTTAATGTATTGCATGCATGCCTATAATCTTTACTATACTGAGGTAGCGCATTAGATATCATTCTGTGGTAAACACTAGAAGGAGCACTTAACTTAGGTATAGGGGTACCTAGTCAGAAACAAGTCCAAATCTAGGCTATCAATAGGTACAACGGTGCGCGAGATCTCAGTTCGGGGCGAACTACTAGTTATTTATATTTTATTATATTTATATTTCTTGTGAGTAGTTATATCTTATAATAATTTATATATTAAAATATTATAATATAAAAAATAAATTGGCAAATATCACAAGCATAAAACAGATTGGCGGTATTAGGAATTAGTGTCATCCAAGTTATTTTTTAAAACCGTTTTGCCAATCAAACGGCGTGTGGACTGTGCCTCGAGCACGAGTATGCACAAGTTTAGGTACTATTCTATCCGTGACTCTATTAAAGTATCTCAATTGTATGGCATTCAGTGCAGCGCCTCTAGCGGTAACTTGACTAAACTAAGGTCAGTCTATCAATTGTCGATACTTTACTGTAGTCACGGATAGAATAGTAAACTTGTGCATACTCGTGCTCGAGGCACTGAAGCGTCGAAGTGTTAACAGCATCACTAGATGTAGTACCGCTATTCAACACCGATTAGTGTGCCAATGACCAACTCGCCTCGGTTTTACAATCATTTTGGCGATTTCCGAAATGATTGCTCGATTTATCTTGACATGAGCATTCTCGAAAACTATTTGTGCATTTTGTTGGATCGAAGGACTTGGTAGTACACAAAAGCTTTCTATAAAATGATTTGTGCAACTTCGTAGTATGAGTAATTTGAAACAGAAAAAACTAAAGGTAGATTTTATCAGATTGCCGTATTCAACTTTCTTTTAATAATGTCTTGATATCCAAATACACCTGTCCATTGAAAACAGATTATAAAGTAACTGTGTATATAAAAAAAATAATATTTTTATAGTGTGTTAAAATTAGCATAGTAGGTAATGAATATTCTGATTCCTATCATAGAGCTTTGCACTCAAACTAAACAGAAAACAATTCAGTTTGTCATTTACGAATATAGTCTCAAACCATCAGAGGCAAATAACTTTCACCACACTAGACCTTAAATCAGTCTTAGGCCATCGACCTCACACAATGTCGGTAAGAACAAGACAGTACTTGCGACTAGATTAGTCTAATATTTCGCAACTGCTCTGTTCAGTTTTGCTTTTTTTATTTCAGTGAAACTCTGTATGAAGGTTGTCTCAAAACTTGTTTCGGTGTTTTTTTGTTACTATTTTATTTTAATAGCTCCTATTAATCGGTTTAACATTCGTTGGGACAAACTACGAGTATTTTGAATTTTTATTAGTTCGAATTATGTGCCAAAGTCTGATTTTTCGTTGTTGTCAGCGACGTGAACACGTCGACGACATAGTTCACGTCGCGGGGCATCAGTGGTTGCGACTGGCACAGGATCGTGGTGGATGGCACAAACTTAGGGAGGCCTATACCCAGCAGTGGGTAAAATCAGGTTGTGGATGATGATGATGATTTTTCGTTTACGTCTTTTAGTTCTGAAAATTATTTCTGTCAATACTCTGTCACTGTTATCCAGAAGTACATAGGACAATGAATCCATAGTAAACGTAAACGTATAATTCTATCACCATACTATGCCATGTCCAGGAAAGAACAAGGTAAACAGTCGTGCTAAAATGAATTAACTGACTAAGAGGCTGCTTTTCACGAGCTTTTTCCTTGTAAAGGAACCGAGTTTTTGAACCTCTATACAAATTGTACAGAGCTCAAACAGAAAAACTTTGACAGGAGCGAATGAAGGTTTCCCAGCAATGGGCTAAAATTATGATGATTGTGATATAGCAATATTAAGGACATTAGGTACAAAATTTGTACCTAATGTCCTTAATATTGCTATATCACAATCATCTGTTCTTGTTCGGTAGGAATACTCAACAATTTTCCATACATAACAAATATTTTTAATATCTAATCTAAAGCAATAAGGTTGAAAGTTTTATGCAACCATGTAGCGTCTTCTCAACTTGAACTTGAAGTTACTGGTTTTGTTGGCAATTTAATGGTATTATGTCATGTTGGTATGCATCGTAGGCGATAATTAATAGCAGGAGCTTCCAAAACACCGAGTAACTATTTACAATTGCGTATTATTTAATTATCATTTGAATTTAACTTGGGACATAAGATTGACATCATAAGAAGTAAAAAAATTCTTAAAAAAATAACATTATTCCGTCATTGTTTTCAAATTGGTAGGCGTCACATTTCGAGTTATGCCTCGATTATTCCAAACGCACCTAGAGTAGGATTCAGCACTCAAGTCCTACGGAAAAAGCAGGAACTAATTGTTTTATTTACTTTATTATGCTCTTTTAGTCAAGGTCGTTCAGTTGTTCTGGTGTGTAGAGCTAACGAACGAACGTACAAACTAGCATAATTATTATTGTTCAAGCCTTATTTGGACAATTTGTATTTTTTTACATAACCTAGTTCTGCGATAGCAGCGCTGCGTCTATCGGACTTCAGTGCTGAATCCTACTCTACGTAATAAATATATCCATAAAAAAATAATGAAGTTCGCAGTTCAAGAGGTGACCTCATTTCATAGAAAAAATTGATAGTGCAGTTAGGACTAGTTTTTCGGAAGTCTTGATGAACACAGCAGATGTGACTAATTAGTTAGTGCTTATTCTATCATTGCGGATCTTGTGACGTTTACTAACAATAATTCAATGGTATTAAGGAACTGTGGCCCAAGTTATAAAAACTTCCGTCTAAGCTTACCTTGTCGTTTGTCATGGATTAAAATTGACTAACCGACTTTTTGTTTTAAAACCGTGGCATTTCTTGCTTTCGCTAACTACATAAACTAAGTCGTTGTTACATGAACTAAGAGTATTGTAATAGGTCAGTAAACTGCAAAACCGTCACCTCTGACCCAAACCACCACCTTGTGGAAAAAAAAACTTACAAGGTAGGTTAGGTATGTGCAGTGTGCAACCTGCTCGTGACTTGAAAGTGTGCGGTTTGTCAAGCATGTCAAAATCTCGTCAACCGTGTTTGTTAGCTTACTAACACACTATCACCAGGTACAAAGCTATGCTTGATCAAGGCTTGAGCTGAATCGTCTCTCAGCCACATGACGCCGAAGGCACAAAATAAAATTTACTTTTTAGTACGAATTGTGTTATCTACTAGCAATTGTTTATCCAAGAAAATCTGAAAAAAAAATGCCTAGAAATCTATGCCTGAGTTATAATTAAATTTTCATTAGTCATAAAATACGAAACTACTTAAAAGTTTCTTTCCGAACAGTTATCTGACAGGTTAAAAAGAAGGATTGAAACCGCTCAAAGCTTGTGTTCGGCACCAAGTAGCTGTCCGTACTGACCTCGATTCTACAGTTCTCATACTTATTCGTCTGTTTTAGAATTAACAAGGACATAAACAAAGGAATTAAAGCATTAATTTCAAGCGAAATGGCTCAGTTAATTAGTCGAATGAGTGTGTAAATTAAAAGTACAGAGACCATGTTACTTAACATGCAACTTTGTAGATCTACAATGATTACTCAGCTATTTCAACTACGAACGTACTTATACGAGTAAATACAAAAGCACTCTTTGTTAATAGAAAGTAGAGCAACCATTCTACAAAGAAGAAACACCGAAATATACAAATAAAATCAAATAAGATCCACTGATTTCTGTCAAAATATGACTTATTTAACGTAGCAACTGAGGGCTCAATGTTTCGATGTGTCATTTCTCCAAATGAGGTGCTGACTCAGAAACTGATATACAAAAGGTACTTTATGTTTTATAAAAATCTTGGTCTCTACCTATCTATACATAAAAGTGACAATTTATGTATTTAAACTAAAAATTCCTCTGCATATTCACAAAGTACCTGTAACCGTACTATGAGCTCTTAGAGCAATGTCAAAATAAGGTGAAATCCATTCCTGCCTTAAGCTTGATTTGACATTGTTTTCGTCCGAAAACAATCTTATTTTATTCCTGCCTTGGTCTTGACCGCTCTCTCTGCGCATGTCTTGCTCGATGACACCGAGCAGGACATGCGCAGTCCTGCATCTAGTCGATGTCATGTCCAAGGAAGTTATATACATACAGGAATGCTACCTGACATTTAATGTACAAAAGATTTTGAACCTTATCACGACTACACAACGATATATTAGGTATAATTTAATCTTGGTTATAAGGATTGTTGGTCTTGTTGAGAGGCTTTCTTGGTAGCTTTGTCTCTTTCACACTCGTTGTTGGATTAGTAGTGTGACCTTGTCATTTAAATTTCAGGATATTTTTACCTTATCGCGCTCGACAAAATCAGCGCTTGATTTCGATCCATGGTTTCGATCCTTTAATTAAATCCTTGATTTTGATCCTTGATTTTGATTTCGATCCTTGATTTCGATCCTTGGTTTCGATATTGGATTTCGATCCTGGATTTTGATCCTTGATTCTTGAATCTTGAATCTGAAATCTTGAATCTTGAATCTTTGAAGTGACAGCTGTCAAACTTCAAATGGACATATCTCGGGAACTACTCGTCCTAGACTCCCCGTTCAAAGTTCAAATGAAAGCTATGACCAAGATCTTCATTTGAAGTGACAGCTGTCAAACTTCAAACGGCCATATCTTGGAAACTACTCGTCCTAGACTCCCCGTTCAAAGTTCAAATGAAAGCTATGACCAAGATCTACATTTCAGATGACAGATGTCATTTTGACAGCTGTCACTTAAAAAGAAGATCTTGGTCATAGCTTTCATTTGAACTGAGAACGGGGAGTCTAGGACGAGTAGTTTCCGAGATATGGCCGTTTTAAGCTTTGAACTGACAGCTGTCAAACTTAAAACGGTCATATCTCGGAAACTACTTGTCCTAGACTCCCCGTTTTCAGTTCAAATGAAAGCTATGACCAAGATCTACATTTCAGATGACAGATGTCATTTTGACAGCTGTCACTTAAAAAGAAGATCTTGGTCATAGCTTTCATTTGAACTGAGAACGGGGAGTCTAGGACGAGTAGTTCCCGAGATATGGCGGTTTTAAGTTTGACAGCTGTCACTTCAAATGAAGATCTTGGTCATAGCTTTCATTTGAACTGAGAACGGGGAGTCTAGGACGAGTAGTTCCCGAGATATGGCGGTTTTAAGTTTGACAGCTGTCACTTCAAATGAAGATCTTGGTTATAGCTTTCATTTGAACTGAGAATGGGGAGTCTAGGACGAGTAGTTTCCGAGATATGGCGGTTTTAAGTTTGACAGCTGTCACTTCAAAGATTCAAGATTCAAGATTTCAGTTTTCAGATTCAAGAATCAAGATTCAAGATTCAAGAATCTAGGATCGAAATAAAGGATCGAAATCAAGGATCGAAACCAAGGATCGAAATCAAGGATCGAATTCAAGGATCGAAACCAAGGATCGAAATCAAAATCAAGGATCAAAATTGTATCAGTATTTTAATTGAAAAATCATGCTCTGAAACATCACGTAAATCAGAAAATGATGTAAAAGGCCCCTTAGGGACTTTAGGGATGTTTAGTTTATAAATTATGGTCACCCTTTAGAAAGAGACACACCGCCCAAGTTTTATCTCTCAAGCGGACCGCGTTTTCTGTCTCAATTAACCTTCCAGTTACGTAGGTATATAACTTCCTTGGTCATGTCACCAAAACATCCCTGCGTTAAGATTGTTTCCGTCCTAAGGCAGGATTAAAACAAGGTTGATTTAGGCCTGATTTATGCCTGCGTCAGTCTTACTTCAGTCTTATCTAAGTACGGACGAAAGTAATCTTACTTTGACATTGCTCTAAGACTTGGTAATACGACCGCTGGTTATTTCATTTCTTTATCATGTTTCTGCAGTCTTTCCAACTACAGAATTTATCATGCGATACAAATGGCTTTATGTTCAATAGAAGTTACTTCGCCTCTGCAAACCGCAAAACGAAATTAACCGCTTTGTTAGTCATACACAGTCGACATTTCTAATAGGTTTTTCTTTCTGTGGCTACAGTTACAGTGTGTGTTTGTACAGGTTTCTTTTCACAGAACCTTTAAGCTCCCAACTGGGTTGGTTTCAGTTTGTACCCAAAGGATTGTGTTATCAATTTTATTTGTTCCAAGAAAAATATTCTAATGCAGTATAGTGCACTAATTAGATGTGACGTCACAAGAGGATATTAAAAACTCTACGAAATGCGAATAATATTTACACAAGATGATTAAAAACATAACATAGATCAGCAGTGTGATTCAGTCTTCCGAAAATGCATCCGATTCGATTATTTTCTTCGGAATGTTGACGATTTTTCAACGAAGAAAAGTCACTATCCTTTGGAATTCATTCCACGAAGGTCTGAATCGCACTGCTGTAGAGCTATTCTGTAAACTCATTTCGAACGTTTTGTGTTTCAGTTAAAATATTATTTTATCTTTTCAAAGACTGTGATGCCTTTTCAAAGAATGTCATGCCTTAATACAGAGCCTTAATATGACAACCGTCTAATTGCTAAGAGCCTGTCCAGAACGTAGGCGTTTTACGCGCGTAAGCTATTGCCATCCTCTTTTGTTAGACAGTGAAAAATAAGGATGGCAATAGTTTACGCGCGTAAAACGCCTCCATCTGGACAGGGGCTAAATCGTGACAAAAATTACTTTGTCGCCGGCTATATCATAGATCAGCGAGCCTCAGATATGACATTATTGTTCAACTACCGGCTTTTTGCCTGTCAATGAACACGTATGCTCCTACGCATGACTATAATGAGAGGAGTGCTAAAATGCCGCCTTGGTTTTATCAGTAAATCGCGAATTAATGCTCTTGATTTTATTTTGTTGCTTCACTAGTTGGATCGCACGTAGATATCGCTCAAAAAAAGTCATAAATGGAGTTGTATTAAGTTTTGTCGTATCTGATCATAATACGATAATAACGACAATAACACGATTGAGTCATCTTTCATAGATGTACGTTGATGATTATTACCAATACATAGGTCATTATGTATGTATCAATAAATATATTATCAATAATAGGTTTATTTCGATACCGACAATGTTTCGATTCGTCGGGATCGTCTTCATCTGAGCAAGAGGAGAGTATCTATCTAAGCAAGCACCCTTTCCGTGCTTCGGAGGGCACGTTAAATTGTCGGTCCCAGTTTTTGAGTCGTTAAGCCATGTCGGAGGTCTTTAGACGGCCTAAAATCTCTGTCACCAGAGTTGGCCATACGAACTTACTTTGTGTCGCTAAGACACCATGGTGGCGCCACCAACAAAATGTATTAGTTGTATGATGGGTACCTCACTTGGTGTCCGCTTAGTTGCGCAACTATTGAGGTACCCTCCGTACAGATGTATCCATTTTAATGGTGGCGTGACTGTGGTGGCGCCACCATGGTATCCTAGTGAAATAGGGCCCCCCTTAATCAACGATTTTTAAGTAAGTTATTCCAGTGTGTTTTATAATGTTTCACACGAAAGTAAAAAAGTAAAAAGTTTTTTTTTTACTTATACGAAAGTAAAAAATAAAATACAAAAAAAGTGAAGTAAAAACATAAAGTGAAATACGAGTAGGTACATTTTCTATTATCAAGTTAAAGTAACATTTTAGGCACCAACCTAAGTATGGGGAACTTAACAAACACGCAGATGCGTAGGCGAACGAGCATTGCACTCCAAACACATCCTTGACTTTTCAATAAAAATGTCGAATACAGTTTACATTTTGACAGCTAGTGTCCGAATCCGCTATGCGTAGGCATAATGACGTAGCTAAGCTATAACAGCCTTTGGGTGACAAATCTACATCGAGCTATGCTGCGCTGTACTGCGCTGTGCTATGGTTGGTCAACTCGCTCGTCTAATATTTCAATGACGTTACAAACAAACCATGCTGTGCTGCGCTGTGTGAGGCTACGCTCTGTTTACGACGTTTTGTTTGACGAGTACACAGCATAGCGCAGTATAGCGCAGCATAGCTCGATGTTGATTTGTCACCCTTAGCTAAGCATACACGTACGGATATGCCCGTTGCTGACAGATTTGCCTGGCAGGCAAAGCTGCTGGTGTATGGTGAAAACAGACACGGATTTAAGTACTAAACTTGTTTTTGTATTTTGATCTCTATTGTTTTGACGTGGCTTACGCCAAGACTATCTTTATAGTTAGGTACTTATCTGTTGCTAAGTAAGGAATTGTTATGCATAAATAGGCAGCACGAAATGAAATTTAAATGTCCCTTTCTTTTTTTTGAACATTCAACAAATACCAGCGAGGTATGAAAAAACTATCTTCGAGTTCGAGATTCTTCCAAGAAGGTGACCACATGTTTCAAAAATCGATTCGGTCAAAGAAGAGTCATTTAAAAAAAATATCCTTTTTGAAAAGACAAAGACTGGTTTTTGGTGGAGATGAGTCCAGAAATTACCGTCAGATGGTCAAATCTGTATTTTTTCTGAGAAGAACACCAGTAGGGCGATTCAGACTTCCGAAAATGGATCTAATTCTAAGATTTTCTCCGGAATTTTCGGAAAATTAGATTTTAATTAGAACCGTTTAGAGCTCCAATTTTTTTTTTTTTTTTTTGAAACGAAAAATTCATTGATGCACGGCCACGATTCGAACCCACGACCTTCGGATCGAAAGTCGAGGTACTATACCCCTCGGCCAACACGGCACCATTAATGGCTACCATAATTATTTATCAGCAACATCTTTATGTTGCCACAAAACAGTGTTGTAATACAGTTACCGACATTACTCGTTTAAAATTCTTCGTGAGCTCTCAGCATTGTCCGTTGAAACTGACGAAAACATTACGACAGAGTTAACATCGACAATAAAAACAATCAATTGTTATAACAATATGCCTTGATATTGAGAAATGTATCATATCTAGAACATTTTGTTTGACTCTGTTCTTTGTAAATGTTTGGAAAACTAAAATTGTAAGTAGGTAAGTACTTCATAAATAGGTAGGTACCACAGAATTATATCGAGGTACAAGCAAAGAGTGTATAATGTACCTCGCGTGCCGAAAAGAAGGGCTGAGGACTTTTTTGCTCGCCGCGAAGTTCATTCCGAACTCATTCCATTGCGGCTTTAATTTGACGCCCCAGACTTGGCGAGCATTGAAAACCGGCAATGTAATCTAAACTGTCAACTGCGTTCGTCAAAGTACCTACGCTAAATGTTACACGGTCGGTTTCCATACAAATCAACGAACTTTTTGCTTCTAGGTACACAAAGCGTCACCATTAAGTACCTCCCCTGCTAAGACGTCAGTTCGCAACCCGTTGATCTCAACTTTTTGTAAAACATTTACCTTTTTTATTAGATTTGTCATTCTTACTTTCTTATTCTTACTTACGTATGGTTAAGTAATTTCACGCACTCTGCTGTGCGGCCGATTGGTGTAGCGGTAGCGACCCCCAATTCAAATGCTCCTGCGTGGGTCCGGGTTTGGTTTCAAATCCTGTCACGACTATGTATTTTTGTTTATTTTATTTTTATTTTTGCTTTCACAACGAACTACGTTGTGAGTATGTAGTAAGTTACCTAGTAAAGTTATAGTTAGATGAAACAACTTTTAGTAGGGTCTTAGTAAATTTATTTAAACACAAACCTAATATTAATCCAATAAAATTAACGAGTGAACAAACATGTCATGTTATCATTGGAACAGTTTATACTTATCGTATAAAATCCAGTGAAAAATAAACAATTTAGATCTCTCGCAAATCAGATCAGACTAAGTAATATTATCTACTTACAATTTAAAACAATATCAGTTATCTTTCAATTTTATAAAAGTTAGTAACAGCTCGCGAACGATGAAGCGCAGTTATCATGAACTAAATACACTAGGTATTCCTTCTCGATAAGCAACTCGCTGGGCCAATATTATGACATCTTTCCATCCCCAATAACCTGAAAATAAGAACATTATTACATAATGGCATAGGTTATAAGATAAAAAAAACAACCTCTGTAATACTTATCAATTATCATACCACTTACCTAACGTTATTCTGCAACTTGCTGGTATTAATAATAATGTTTGTGGCGTTCACATAGATCTGTTTAGACTTCTTAGTTCTTTCGGCCTGATTTGTGTGGCTTTAGGTATATGATTCATATCACCAGTCGATAGAACTGCACCGATTTAACCTACGAAAAGTAAAATAAGTGTTATACATTTATACTCAGGCAATTATTTATTCACAAAGATTCTTCTAATATTTACGACTTACCATTATTCCATGATGCCAAGCAATCTCTTTTATGCTTATATTTTGTTCGTAAAGAACAACTATCTTTGTCCTTTCAAAATTGATAAAATGCACCATTGCTATGCTACACGCACCGAAAATAAAACAAGTAACAAAACCAGTCAGTTAATTTTATTGTTCAATAGAATTTAGTGCACAACTACCTTCAATACAATTTTATTAGTTGATGGTAGTCGTGTAAAGAGTTACCTACTATTATTTTGTAAACGAATAATGTAACTTATAAATTCAGCGCTGTTGACAACTGGTGCGGTAGCTCAGTCGGAAAAGCGTGGACTCGCTCACGTTCAAATGGGGCATCGGTGGTTCGAATCCTAGCAAGCAAATAAGTTTTTGTAAGATTTTATTTATTTGAGTCGTTCAGGCAAACAATTTCGTTAGTGTAGCCTGCATACGGCAACTTTCCATTTACACTATAAAAGGGCCTCCAGACTCTCGTAGAGAACCCCCGAGAACACCCGAGAAGCGTGAGTGTGAAGAGCTTCTCGCCTTCTCGTTCTCTGGCTCGCCTGTTCTCCGATCGGTGTCGGTATTTTTGGCCGAGCCAAAGGATTTCTCGGGCGAGAAAAGAGAAGGGTCCTACACTCACGTTTTGTCTCATTGCAGATTAATGAGCGGCGGTGGGCAGACATCCATATTGTTTGTTTTTTTCGAGAATTTTCTTTCGTAAAAATATGGAATAATAAATAGAGTTGAAATTTATCGATTTTTTTCAATCTGAGCCTATTTTATGGGATGCTAAATATCGAAACTACTAAGATAAAAGTTTTTTACATTAAGTATTTTATTTTTTTAAACATTATTTTTAGTTACAACATTCACAAAGTTACAGTATGCAATGGCACACAGAGCCAAACCGGGTGCAGTTTCAAAATCGACGTCCATACCGGATAAGCAACAGATCACGACTGAGAACAATTGAGAGTGTGGATAGCTTGTTTGTTCTTCGCGAAGTCTCGGGCGAGACTTCTCGCCGAGCCTTCTCTCGAGAGTCTGGAGGCCCTATAAAGGGTTACCAATTGGTGACGCAGTGTGTACCTACATAAAAGATGTTCCGAAGTGAGACCCCACTATCCGCCAACCGATTGGGCTCAAATTCAAAACTGATTTCTGATTATTAGGTACCTACCTGGTATGATCTGGTAAGTAGTTGCACATTTGAAAGTTAAGTAATAATGTGTGAACTTAACGTGGTTCTATCACCTAAAATTAGCACATTAGCACATCAGTTCAAAACTAGTTTTTAAGTTTGTTAGAATAACATCATTTACAATTGGACAAACAGTGTGTGTCTTATATTGAGACAGACTTATGAACTACTAGCCGGCAAATAGTGAGGAAAATCAATACTTTCACTTATAATCAAGTCGTAATAATCGATCGAGCGAGCGAAGCGAGCGAAGATCTTAGTGGTAAGTTGGGCGATTTTGCTTTGTATGTTTGTATGTTTGTATGTTTGTATGTTTGTATGTTTGTATGTTTGTATGTTTGTATGTTTGTATGTTTCACGAATTGTTGTTCGAGCATAACTGTCGAACCGTTCATCCAATCTGCATGAAACTTGGTAGGTCAATAGGTTGTGGTAAGGAAATTTACGGTGGAGCATATGAGCTTAATCGATGAAGGGGTTGTGAAGATATTGGGTTCCCAAGGGGGTAAAAAATTATGAAAGTTACACAAATATATTGAGTGGGGTGTCATACGAAAGGGCTTATTTTGTACATTCCAAAATGGTTTTTATTTTTAATCTAGGATGTATAGTTTTTGAAATACGACCAAAGACCAAAAACTACGAAACCAGAGCTGCAAGAGCTCCCGTTTCATAGAGTTTCGATGTCTTCGTAGCTCATTGACTGGTCGGTCTTAAAAAGAGAGTGGCATCGTTGCGGTTTGGTTTGCAATGATTTTAGATGCTACTTGATTTATTTTCATGATAAAAAAAATTTGATAAAAAATGAAAATAATTGGGGTAAAAAAGTTAAGTAAACAAATATATTGAATGCGGTGTCAAATGAAAGGTCTTTATTTGTACATTCTAAAATAGTTATTATTTTTATTCTAGGACGTATACTTTTAAAAATAGGACGAAAATTCATAAATATGAAATAAATGAAAAATTAGACACGACATTATGTATTGCATGCATGCTAGTATTTTTTACCATGAAGAGCTAGCGCAATAGGCATACCCGGCAGTAGTAGCACTTGAAATTATAGGGGTAGTCAGAAGAAAGTCCAAATGTTGGCCATCTACGGTGCGCGAGATCTCAGTTCGGGGCGAACTACTAGTTTAAACCCTCTTTATTCTTTAAAATGTCCAAACCCCAAATGTTTTATTTTATTAGTAAGTAGGTATCTACTTTTCTCAATGATTTGGTCACAAAAGTTTTTTTTTTATATAAGTCACAAAACAAAATATTCACCAGCTTGCTGGTTTAGACCTTCTCGGAATGTATTGCGATTTTGGAAAGTAAACTCATTGACTGAAATCTCGTGAAATTATCGAATCGGATGTAATTTTTTTTTATTTTACTATGACTTTTATCAAACCAAATGCACACGCAGTGCGATTCAGAGTTCCGAAAAATTTTCTTCGGAATGTTGACGTTTTTTCAGCGAATAAACGTCACTTTTCGAATTAGCAATACATTCCGAGAAGGTCCGAATGGCACTACTGAAAACCAGTCACACCCGACTTTTGGATTTGTTAAAAGTAAGTAAAAAACTACGTTAGAAAAAGTATTGAAAAGAATATTGGATAGTCTTAAGCAAAATGCAAAAGTAAAACACATGTCACGTCTGTCTGTAAGTAGGTACCTACATGGAAGTAATCACAAGTTTCCTGTGTGGGGAACAAACGAAAGGGGAGATTCCACACGCAATTCTGTGAGTCGCGATAGTATTGCATTACCTATTATACATGGAAAGGGTGGAAATTGTGGGATATTGTCATGCGGCCCATTAAAATGTAAAAATAATTGTTGGAATCTTTGACAATAATACTGACAGAATAAAATTATTTTAGCTTGGTAGACGTGGATACTTGGGGCTACAGGGGCGTATACAGGGTGAATTTTTGAGATGGGGCAGTAAGGGCAGCTACCTTAACCGTTGTAGCTAGAGGAAAACGTTTTTAGGAGACCATCCTTAATTTTTGAAAATATTTCGACTTGCATTCACAGATTTTGAAAAAAATGTACAGTCAGCGAGAAAATGGGCCATTTACACAAAAACTTTTTTTGATGCCAATCGATCCTGTTTCATCTAAGGATAAAAAGGCTCTTTCAGACCAACTGAGGTTAGAGTACTAGAAAAGTCAGAAATCGCTAAAATGTATTTCTGAGACAAGACAGTAAGGGCTACCTTAACCGTTGTAGCTACAGGAAAACGTTTTTAGGAGACTATCCTTAACTTTTGAAGATATTTCAACCTGCATTCACAGATTTTGAAAAAAATGTACAGTCAGCGAGAAAATGGGCAATTTACACAAAAACTTTTTTTGATGCCAGTCGATCCTGTTTCATCTAAGGATTAAAAGGCTCTTTGGGACCAACTGAGGTAAGAGTACTAGAAAAGTCAGAAATTGCTAAAATGTATTTTTGAGACGGAGCAGTAAAGGCAGCTACTTTAACCGTTGTAGCTACAGGAAATCTTTCTTAGGAGACTACCCTTACTTTTGAAGATATTTCGACAAAATGATGAAAAATTATGACAAATGACAAATTGATTTCGTACGAAATGTATAATCAAAGTTATTTGCGTTTTCTGACTTTTCTAGTACTCTTGCCTCAGTTGGTCCGATAGAGTCTTTTAATCCTTAGATGAAACAGGATCGACTGGCATCAAAAAAAGTTTTTTTGTAAATTGCCCATTCTCTCGCTGACTGTACATTTTTTTCAAAATCTGTGAATGCAGGTTGAAAAATCTTCAAAAGTTAAGGATAGTCTCCTAAAAACGTTTTCCTGTAGCTACAACGGTTAAGGTAGCCCTTACTGTCTTGTCTCAGAAATACATTTTAGCGATTTCTGACTTTTCTAGTACTCTAACCTCAGTTGGTCTGAAAGAGCCTTTTTATCCTTAGATGAAACAGGATCGATTGGCATCAAAAAAAGTTTTTGTGTAAATGGCCCATTTTCTCGCTGACTGTACATTTTTTTCAAAATCTGTGAATGCAGGTCGAAATATTTTCAAAAATTAAGGATGGTCTCCTAAGAACGTTTTCCTCTAGCTACAACGGTTAAGGTAGCTGCCCTTACTGCCCCATCTCAAAAATTCACCCTGTATATAGCTTTGTTAAGGGGGGGGTCCAAAGGTTCCAATATACAAAGATCTTTGTTAAGGGGGGGTCCAAGGGTTCCAAAATACAAAAATTGACTAGGTTTCCTCCGAACTTAATGGGCTAAGGGGGGGGGGTCCGGACCCCCTAAACCCCCCCTTATATACGTCCATGGGCTATGCTTAGGGGAAAGTAGGTTCGGGATAAAAATAAGTGTATGTCCCATGGACGTATATAAGGGGGGGGTTTAGGGGGTCCGGACCCCCCCCTTAGCCCATTAAGTTCGGAGGAAACCTAGTCAATTTTTGTACTTTGGAACCCTTGGCCCCCCCTTAACAAAGATCTTTGGTATATTGGAACCTTTGGACCCCCCCCTTAACAAAGCTATAGCTACGCCCCTGGTATGTCCTATTCCCTGTCATCATCTATGTTTCAAATTTCAGCCAAATCGGTTCAGTGGTTGTCGAGTTATAGAGGAACAAACACACATCCATCCAAACATCGAAACTTTCGCATTTATAATATTTGTGTGATGTGATTAAACATGAATTAGACTGATGGGTCGTGGCAGATTTGAAATGAAGTCTTGGTGAAGAAGTCCCCCATCCTTGGTGATGAAGTCAGGTTAGGAGTCACCAAACGCTTTATTACAAATAGAAGTCAAATACAATATGTAAAAAAAAAAAATAGATTAGATTTATTAGTGTTTTACTAATTTGACTTCCTACTCAACTTTATAATTACCTAGGTACCTACTAAAAAAAATTTTTTTTGTTCCGACCCCACTTAGTGAGTAAGAGCAGGGAGATGATGATGATGATCAAGCAGTAAGTTTGTAATTGAGTACAAGGATCTATTGACCACACAGCCGCTCAGATCCTTCCGGCCATAAGACCAGGCCACAAAAACTGCCACCAGCCAACCCTATAAATCAGTCGGCGAACAATCTTTGACGACATCTGTACAACATGCGCTTGCGCCTGTTCGTAGGGTTCCCATGCTTTGGTGATAGTAAGGATTTTCTCTTTTTTCCTTGTAATATTAAGTATTTAAGTTTCGCTTTGGGAAAGTAAATCTGTATAAAAACTTATTTTTTTAGTTGCAGTCAGGGTTGCCAAGTGGCGAATTCAAAATCTCGTACCAGAGCTGCCAAAAATCTCGTAATTTCAATACAAATCTCGTAAAAGTATATATAAATACCTATTCAATTTTATTATGTACCTATATAAAGTCTCTTATATCTAATTTACACTGGGCCTTACTTATGAAAGGATACATCTAAACTACGACTTAAACTGTGCTCAATGGAACCACAGTGGAGCGGTCTCTCAGGTTTAAATCAGTCATGAAATTGGCTTCACTTTATGGCAAAAAAAAAAATCTCTGTTGTTCAGCCGAGAAACCCACAGATCCACGAAATTTGAACGATTGACACGATTTTACATGAATAGCCGACTTTAGACGAACGCAATCGGCAAAAACCACGATTTTTGCATCTGTGTGGTGACAAACAAGTGTCAATCTGTCAGTCAACTGATTTGTTTACAAAACTTGGGATTGTTTTTATTTCTTTTATTTGGTTTGACTTATATTTTTTTATAATGTTTTTGGTTTGTATACTTAAGTTATCGCACGCAGTCAACATTATTAAAATCTCGTAAAAAAGTTTACGAGATTTTTACTTATCTCGTTTCTCGTAAGAGACTGCTAAATCTCGTAAAAGTACGAGATTTCTCGTAAAAATGGCAACCCTGGTTGCAGTAGTTGATGAAGCTAATAAAATCTTCGAATTCAGTTATTAGTTAATGAGTAGGTCTTTTAGTAGACGTTTCGCATTGTTAGACTTTTAGCTACTTAGACCTTCTGATCAGGAGGGTTATGGATTTACAAAAAAAATCTCTGATAAGCCGCGAATGCACGCTGGCGCATTGCCTCTCTACCGCTCTCGTCTAGGCTCGTCTAGGCTGGCCCAGTGTGTATTCGCACCAATAGCGTTCATCAAGGATTACTAATATATAACCCGGATAGATCTACTTATTCTTATTCTGGGTATGTTTGATTCAATTTCTGTGAGAATTTCCGTACGAGTGAAACTGTTTTATTTACAAATATACAGAATAATTGGTTATCCTATTCGCAGGAGTTGAAAATGGTACTCTGTCTTAGCGATTAGTTTAAAGCGTGGCGTCATGGATCTCAATGACAAATAGTCAGTTTCAGTAAAATAGGTCGAGTAGTAAGAATAAGTAAGTCACTATGAATATATCACTATGACTAAGTTACTAAAAGCCGTGTTGGGCTGTTGGCCATGGGAGGGGTATAGTTCCTCGACTTTCGATTCGATTCAAAGCGAGAAAATGGGCAATTGACACATAACTTTTTGATGCCAATCGATCCTGTTTCATATGAGGATTAAAACATTCTATCGGACCAACTGAGGTTAGAGTACCTGCTAGAAAAGTCAGAGAATGTATTACTCCTATTAGTGGTTACCAGGAATTATCTGCAATGGGCATGCGTATAGGCAATGTCATGAGGAGGGAAGAATTGAATGTGACGAGATGGTAAAGGAATGTAGAGGGATGAAGTGTAGAGTCTACACTTCATTCATATTTTCTTGGGTCTACACCGTAAATATGAAAATACACGAAAATATGAATGGACTGTGTGAAATATAGGAGTTATAAAGGATTGAATGTTGTGATGATGAACAGTGCTGTATAGAAGAGAAACCTAATGTGTCAAGTGGGGAAGTGTAAAGCTGCGTATAGATATCGCGTACCCTGGGTACGCGTAGTCAGGTTACGCAGCTTTAGGGCAAGGAGATGATGATGTCACTTCACAGTAACTTGATCTCAGTCAAACTTCTAAAGCGCTTATTATCTATAATAAATGTGTATTTAGCGTGTTCCTATGATAAGAATCAAGCACGTCAAGGGCAACTGGTGGCCATTCGATTGCGCAACTCGTCGCTATTGTTGCGGAGTTCCCACACTTATACATCTTATGTTACTAGTATTCTAATCTCTGCAGGATATAATTTTTGCTTTGTTTTAAGTAAATGTTAATAATTGTTGTATAAGAAACACTTTGTTAAGGCGTCTTTAGTATAACTGGCCGATTGCTTGAGCGTGAGAACTCAGCTTTCAATCTGTTTGATTGAAGGACTTTTAGAAACTATTATGATTGCAACAACAAAATGAATAAACATGCGTATATTTACTACATGTTAAAATCTGATATAAAATGCCAACACCATAACTAAACATTTATCATCATCGTCACTGTCAGCTTGTAGTGAATACAGTGCATTAACTGCTTGTTCATTCGTAAATTAGTGCTCCGTCTCGCTCTTTGGCCTAAGGATTGCGCATTGTGTATCCTACTTTTACCATAGATGTATAATAGTAGGTATAGATTCACTGACAGCGTGCCGCCGAAAGGGACAAAAATTATGTGGATCCATTGTTTCGTAGTACACATAAGGTCCATATTAGTACAGAATTTTAGAACATAGATGTTCTCTACCAACAAAGAGCCGGCACACGATGAGGGACAAAAGGGACAAAAGATGCTATGCCTCATTTTTTCACAAGTATTTTGTATCGATATATCCTTCTTTGTTTTTGTGTGAGTGAGAAAGAACGATCCAGCAGTCTATGGTTTTCTTTGTCTTTGCACCAACGTCTCGTAGGTATACGCTGCGTATGCTCCGATTCCGCAGTAGACGAATTTAACTTATTTTCTTTAAAAGATGACTTCAATTGAACTTCTCGATACCTAATAACATCCTCAAGGATCGGACATGGCTTTTACTACACACTATCACGTATGCTTGTAACAATTCATGGTAACAATAGCCAATCCAAATTTCATTTTCCTTGACATACCTAAAACAAAGCAAATACATTTACATTTTAAAGTGGAATGACCGTTACTACTCTGAATGAATCAAAATTGCTGAGTCAATAGAGATGTTAACAACGTGTCATGCATTGACATCAGTATAACAATAGCCAAAATTAGGTCTTATTATCATATATACCAATGTGATTGTAATCTCAATCAAATTAGATTCTATCAATTATTTTCGATTTATTACCTATTCTACTCGTATATAATTATATCTATTGTTTGTAAGTTAATTCAGCTAGCATGTTAATTTTTATACATCATCATCCTAAGCAGCTTTATAAATATTTATATTGGATTACTTATTGAATTTGGCATTTGACACTCCAATTATAACATATTTTGATAAAAAAAATATAAGTAGGTATTTAGGTATTACTTAAATAATGACTTATCCTCAACTTCAAGGGTAGGTGGTACTAATTAAATATAATTTGGTAATTGTACTTTGGCAAATATACTTTCTGAGTTTTGTCAATTATTACGAGTATTATTACATTGATAGGTTATTCGATACGTCCTAACGGCCAGTTTTTATATTCTAATCTTTAGTTTTTCTTTATTGTACCTACTTACAGAAAGAATGTCAAATATCTAACTACAGCAACCAAAAGCATCGATTGATAATACACTGGCCTGCAAAACTAAGTGAGTACTACACTTTTAAATTATTTTTTTTTTCTAAACTATAGAAGTTAGAGATTTAGAATATAAAACGTTTCAATGCAAATTCTTTCAGCATTCTTGGAAACCATTGTAAACATTGTAACTCTTTTTCGAGTCCTTTTTATTTCGAAAGTATATTTTGTGTACATAAAAAGTTATTGCAATTTTAAAAGTGTGATACTTAGTTTTGCAGGCCAGTGTAATAGAATTCGAAAACTGACCGTAGACAGATGAATAAGATATTTGTGCCAATTCTCGTAGTTCTGCATTTATCGGTCAGAACTCAGTTCCGACTGTTAATCAATATAAGTTTACCCACGCAAAGTGTCACGATTATGTAGACCTACAAGGTTCCGAAGTCAGTCGCATTCTGTGTCAGACTAACAAGACAAGATGTACCTCCGTCACGTCGCATTTTGTGCCTACTGACCAGGGTAATCTTAAGGTTTAAGAGGTGAGCTTTTATGCGCTCTGCGTGCACTATGAATAGTTGAATATATCTTGAGATTCTGAGAATTGAGAAGGGTATGCTAAGATGGTTTGGTCATGTAGAGAGGATGAATGAAAGTAGATTGACGAAACAGATCCATAAGGCGAGTGTGAAGGGACCGTCGGAAGGAGAAGACCTAGGCGCACATTTAATTATGCATAAATATAATCACGTTCGCGTTCTCGAAAACGGCTATAACGATTTCGATGAAATTTTGCTTATCATTGACATAAACTGTCATCAACTGTAATTTTTGTATAAGATTTTGAAGAGTAAGAACGTTTCAAATAGATAAGTACCTACGTCTCAAATATTTAAGTTGCGTTTCACTATTCGGGCATGAGACCGTTAAAGAATGACCAATGACCAAAGGGCTGGTGCTTACCTCGGACAGAGGATAAGTCTAGCAATCCAACGGGGTAACGCTGCCAGCCTTTTGGGCACTTTACCTGCGGTCGGTGATCTGAACTCTCAGAGTTCAACTCTGTCTTCTATCTTTAGTCACTTAAAGATAGAAGACAGAGATCCTTTTAATTTAGTTGTAAGTTAGTTAAGGAGTGAATTTTTATGTTAATGAGTGTGTTTCTTTGTATTAAAGAATTGTAAAATTGTTATCTTAAACATCTTTATTGACTCTCACTTAAATCAAAGAGCAAAAACTAAAACAGCTTATGACTTGACCGCCAAAGCCAAAGGCCAAGTAGGGCGCACGTCTCCGCGTATAGGTTTTTGTGTTTAGAAAACAATCGGCCACCGTTACCGGAATCTAGGCCGCGGACATTCGGACCCTGCAGGCGTGCAGCCTGATACGTAATGCTTCTAGAATAATGTCTGGTCATTTCAATAGATTATGGCTGACACGGAAAATTTTAATTGTAGGTATTGATGTTTTTTTTTGGAGGAATATTTTTAGATTCAATAGAAATATAAAGTTCAAGTCACAAACATACTATATATGTACATAAAAGACAAACGCGTTAGTATTATCTACTACAGGCTGATTAAAAAAACTTAATGAAAATGAAAGTAGTTGATTTTAATCTTATTGCTTTTGTTTTGACTGTAGCTGCGAATTGAAGATAAATGATAACAGAAATCAGCTGCCACAGTACAGCTCATGATATTTATTACAAATCAATACGGTACAAGCAATGATCTTCTTATAAACTGAGGTAGATGCGTTATTCCCCGCTCTGCGTGGCGAATTTGTCTTGCTTCGTTGTTACACGCACTTACACGCATAAAATTTATCTCTTTTTGACAACGGGGTTTTATAAATCTCTTCTATTTTTTAGTTTTCTTGATTGGTATCAAACAAAGCTGCTTAATTCTACTAAGTAGCTATAGGTAACAAAATTTCGCAGCGTTTTAGAGCTTTTTCTAATGAGTATAACGTCTCTATGGGTAATATCTCATTGGGAAGAAGTAATATTCATAAAAACGATGGTGTGCTAGAAAATCGTAAAATAAGTAAAAATATGTGTTACTTGCACCATATTTAGATACAAATGCCTCGAAGTGACGGTTGATCGGATACGCTTCGCCGACTCTGAAGTGACTCTATCGCACTTTTTTAAAGACATTTACACTGGTACACCTATTTACAATGCAAATTTCTACCTTGTAATGAACAATAGCCGATGGAATTTTAGGATTTGAGCACTAAACAAAATTGTGTTCAAACCGCACAGTTTTTACATCATTTTTTTAAACTTTAGTAGCTGTTATAGGTAAGTAGGTAGGTACCTACAGTTTGAAAGAAGAACCAAAATCGTTGAGGGATAAGATATAAAAAGTTTAATAATGAATTAAAAGTTTATGGCTGAAAAAGGATAATGTTTCTTGTTTTAAAATGCATAAAAGTACTTACCAAGTTACCCAATAGTTAGGATAGTACCTCGTAAGGTGTATTGCTACACTGGACGCTAACAAAATATTAAACACTACCAATTTAAGGTGGTTACACACGTGGTGCTGTTGGGCAATGATAACGTAACTGGTTACATTCACGCGAGCTGCATTCTATCAATAGCTCGATAATGGGTCACGAGTTTTTTCATGAATAATAAAATACATTGTAATAAAAAATCGTTCCAGTTCCGATCATGTAGGTAGGTACCTCATATCTCAAAAATTATACTAGCTAGCTTAAATGAGGAAACTCAACCTTTGCTTTACCTTTGGTCGTCTAATATTAAAGCGGACGTGTTCAAAAACATGGGGTAATTTTACATCATGTTTTTCTTTCTAAGATGATGTCTAAGGGGGTAGTCAGAGGTATGTCCAAATACATATTTGGTACATGCCCACATTTTGCAGAGGTTAGCATTCCATACGTGACAGGTTGCAAGCCCATCGACGCTATTAGAAAGCTTAATTGGTTTCCTCACGATGTTTTCCTTCACCGTTTAGAGCTCGTGTTAATGCGCAAAAGATCTTAAAAGGCCTAAAAAAAAATCTGAGAGAATGTCTACCGTGCCTTGGGATACAGTTGTGATCATATTTCATTATTTTTTCATTTCATTTCATCGATGATGATGATGATTCTTTCTTCAGGTCTAAAGGCGCACAATTACACTGTATGCTTTGCATGAGCCATTTCTTATTGCAGTAGTTAGTGAGAGAGTCAATTATAGATAGCGATATGAAAAACTTGACTAAGACCCCGTCTGCAGCGAGATATCGCGACGACTCTAATGAAAATGTAAGCATTGATTTCCTTGGGAGAGCGTGCCTACAAGTGGCAATCAGGGAGAAATGCGGCTAACTGAGCCACAGCACTGCTCAGAAACCGCTAATCAATGCTTGTGTCTACCACCATCAATTGAGGAAAAATTTGTAAGACGCGGCGCGCATACCAAAGCTTTGGCACACAAACTCTTTAATTAAAGAAAAGTGAAAAGTTGCAAGCCCATCACCGTTTTTTAGAAAGCAAACTGGTTTCCTCGCGATGTTTTCCTTCGTAGTTTAGAGCTCGTGTAATTAGCAAATTATATTTTCCGTAATGATAAATCCGTTGAGACAGCCGGGATTTGTCGAGTTTTTATCTCACTCGACCAACGTGGCTCAGTTTAAAAAAATACATTGTCCCTCTGTGTAAGGATTTTAATCCGCGCCCGTTGAGAAAAAGTTTGTTAGTAGAATGGAGGAGCTTTGTTTTCTATAAAGCAATGATGAACTTGCAACTTTTCACGTGTGGAATGCTAACTACTGCTAAATGTGGACATGTACCAAATATGTATTTAGACGAGCTTCTGAATACCCCCTTAGACATTTTAAAAAATGTTGAATACAAGTGTAATATTAGGTTATATTTTTATTCATAGCCTAAAAATACCTTGCAATGCCGGCCGTCAATTTGCGCCGGGCCTAAGTGAACTGATGGAAAGTATACTGCTCCTTGGGGTTACTGCACGACTGCGTCACGATATGCGTTTTGGACACTGAACGTGTTCATAGCATAATTAAGGCAAATATATATGTAACGTGAGCTACGAAGTCACGTTGAAGAAATGATGAAATCTCTTTAAAAATACGTCTTATTATACACATTCATGAAAGTATGAAACTTTTACAAGTTTATTGCAAAACCAAAAAACACAAAAGGAATACTTAAGTATTTTAAAATTAAAAAGTTTGAAAAAGAAATCACGTTGAAGTATGTGGAAATCACTATATTTAGAAGCAAGGATATAAGGTTTGGTAGAAAGACAAAAAAATAGAAACCTTGGATGTTTTAAATTCGATATTTTAACACTAATAAAATGTAAATAAAGCAAATACATACAGTACTTCAAGCTATATAATGGACATCGGTTATTTTCGTGTTTTCCGAATATGTCCGACAGCAGTATAAGATTCCACAAAACAGAATGCGACAAAAGTACACATCGTTAGCAGCGCAGTTCGCTAGGCTTGCAACTAATTTGCTTTTCTTGTAAATGACATTGATATTTATTTGTTTGCGATAAAGTTGAAATTATGAGTACCTAACTTTCATTTCCAAATGACTTTTCGTCAATCGTTTTTGTAATTTTATGCGATTGTTTCCGAGGTTTTCCGAAACGTATTCTTTTTCTGGTTTTACTGTAACGTCATGATGACCACAGAGAAATTATTAACAACATGCACAAGACATGCGAAGCCAAAATAAAGAAGAAAAAAAAACAGCTAGTACTCTTTAATATAGTAGGTATTAAATCAGCTAGAACTATTTCTGTTTGACCATCGGCCAAGCAATGCTTATTGAGCAATGTTAGTCGTGCTGTCTACTTTGAAGGACAGACTGGCATTTTGCTCAAATTGTTGTTCATAAGTATCTATGGACCTTTTATTATATACCTGTATATAATCAAAGCTATGGACAATGATGTTGCGAAAGAAAATGTACCTACCAAAAGTTTCACAAGTTGGAATCATTTAGAATAGTGCAAAATACCTGTGAAGCCTCAGGTATATAAATCAATGCATAGATCATGCATAGAGTCGTGTAGGTCATGCAGTGGCGGATTATCCTTAAGGCAAACTAGGCAACTGCCTAGGGGCGCGAGGTTGCAGAGGGGCGCGCAAAGTTTTTAAGAAAAAAAAAATATAAGTAGGTACCTACCTATAGTTACAAAGCGCTAGGTACTTCCATAGCGCTTCCAAAGTGCGTCCCGTCTTCTTGATTACTCCGGGCGCAGGCCGGACAGAAGAGACGTAAGACGAGGACGCGTCGCGGACAGGACGCCAGCGAACAGCGTCGCGCCCGCGCCCCGTCTCTTCTGTATGATTTGCGTCGCGACGCTTCTATACATTTTGTATGAAAGGGGCGCGGAAGAGACAAATGTCCGCGCCCCGTCTGCGTCTTACATCTTTTCAGTGTGTCCAGCGCCCTACGTCACCCGATTCGATTCAAATAAGTAAGACAGATTTACGATGTTGGAGGTGCGGGCCGCGGGGGCGCCTACGGGTCGGAGCGGCACGGAGGGCGCGGGTCGGTCGTGTGCCGTGCGACAGGGATGATAATCGCGTCGCGATCATAGTCGTACGATCTGGCGATTTTTTGGATCGATCGAAAGTAATTAGTTTTTCGAGCGGATCGATTGAATTTAATTAGATATAGCCGGATAGAAATAAACCGACAAGCACTGAGCCTTTTCTTTGAGCACCGCAAACAAAATCAAATGTCACATGTTGCCATTGTCTTTAAAAAAACTGCTCGCTTCGCTCGCATTTAACTTCATAAGTAGGTGTGTTGCGAATTAAGTGAGTTATGTCTGACCACAGAATGAGAACTGACAAGCATCGAGCCTTATCTTTGATCACCAAAAATACTTAATGTTATAATATAAGTAGGAATATTGCGAGTAAAGTGAGTTATGTCTGACCACAGAATAAGAACCGACAAGCAGCGAGCTTTAACTTAGATCACCAAAAACAAAAAAGTGTCACGTTGCTCTAAAAAAAATCTGCTCGCTTCGCTCGCATTTAACTTTATGTTATGACTTATGAGTACATTTTATATTGTGAGTAAAGACAAGCAGCGAGCTTTTTCTTTGATCATCGAAAACAAAATCAAGTGCCACATGTTGCACTTGACTTACAAAAATTCGGTACTTAGATTGACATTTTCTCAGCACTTATTAGACATTCCAGATCCATTGCAAATGTCTTCTTAGGTGGTCAGAGCAGAGCTACCCCCTTGGGTAGTCAGAGGCTTGTCCAAATACGGTATTTGATGGTTTGTTACCAGAGGGGCGCCTATGAGGAGCTTGCCTAGGGCGCTCTTGAAGCTTAATCCGCCCCTGAGGTCATGCATAGACTTAGTAAAGCACATTATAGACTACTAGCTAGCATGCCGCCAAAAGGGATAAAAAATGAAAGGAATCCACAGTTTCGTGGTAGGTACTTACGTATTTATTACTCGACAAAAATTCACAATACGAATTTTTTTATTTGACTACTTTTGACACCGGGTTTTTTTAGCCTAATTTGACCCTTTTTTTAAAAATCATTGTAAACAGTGTGAAGAATATTTATATAGGTACTTACCTATATAATATACGAGTATATTTATGTATCGAACAATTTCCTATCCATCCACGTACAGCCTGTAACATTACCTAACAACTAGAACGCGGCACATTACGCAGCCTTAGGAGCACCGTTAAAAACTATTCTAACCTAGCACGCAATGGAACCGAAAGACACCAATAATTGCGCAATTTTGTATAGGATAGTGCAACAGTCTTCCGCGTTTCTTTTTGCATGCAATTAGTGTAATGTCTCTGGCTAGACTCGGCCACAAATTGTACAATAAAAGTAACGGTTGCCCCACAATCTGTTCAACAGTTTTTAGCATCTTTCTCTCAATCGAAAACATAATTATTTACGAGGAATAAAATTGCAGTGTCTTATATTATTAAGAATGAAACATAGAATTCAAACAATACAGTAACACCTTAGTTCCATTTCATACCCTGAAAGTGGCAAAAAGATAATATAGCATTTTTGAAACATAATATAAAACAAAAATTGAAACATAATTTACGAAAGACCAAAAATGCCCACTTTAGCCGCGAAGATATGGCAAATAAGGTGTCAGATGATGAATTGTGTCATGTTAATCTGGGTGACGTAAGCAATACGTCACTATTTAAGTCAAAGTCAAAGTCAAATTATTTATTGCACTTATGTTGTTTACATTATGGTGTTAACAAGAAGATTCTAAACTACGTAACTGGAGTGCGAACTGACATTTAATGTACAAAGGATTTTGAACCTTATCGCGACTGAGCAACGATCTATTATCAATTAATCTTGGTTATAAGGATTGTTGGTCTTGTTGAGAGGCTTTCTTGGGTGCTTTGTCTCTTTCACACAGTTGCAAAAAGAAAGAGACACACCGCCCAAGTTTGATTTCAAGCGGACCGTGTTTTCTGTCTCAGTCAGCGTTCCGGGTACGTAGTATAGAAATTCCTTGGGTGTTAATGTTACATTGAAAGTTTCAAACATAAACCCTGTAAGGGCGCCGCAATGTTGTTTGCCATAAGAGGCGCATTAATACTAAATACCTACAGATAGATATAAAAGTATTTTTGAAATTTACTTAATCTATTTTAAATTTTAAATCTACATAAATACCCACCTACTAAGTAGGTAACAACGATGTTCATGCAATTTAAACTAACTTTAAACTTACTTTAACTTTAAACTTAAACTAACTTTAGGGTCTTTATGACCTAAACAATAAACTTTAACTTTAAACTTAAACTAACCTTAGGGTCTTCATGACCATATATTGCCCAAAAACTCATGCAAAGAATAAAAACTGTTGTCTATGAGATCAAGACTAGATATAGACAAGACTAGATATTACTCACAGAGAATTTAATACTGCGTTTTAATATTACTTGCTCGGACGAAAGAACGGGACGCGCCTTTATGATCCTACCAATCTTACCCCTCTAGCCAACGGCTAGGATTACTTTGACAAATCAAAATCAGGTACCGTCAATAAAAACTACCCTAATAATCGATTCTTATCAGTCTCCGTATCGTTATCACCGAGGAAGGTGCTCCATGAAAATGCCAATTTATGGTGCTATACCAGTGCAATAAAAATCCACTACACCTCAAATCTTTAAAATATGGTGTAACATTTCATTATGTAAATGTTTTTTTGTGTTTTAGCTGATTTTCTACTTCAATAAACATTATTTTATTTTAACTGAGGTTAAAACATCGATTCAAAAAATATACGACTAAAATGAAAAAGATCGCATCGCCTGCCGTCACATCTCTGTTTAATTTTCAATCGTAACGGATACGGTGGATACGGTCTATAATTGCCTAGCAATGTCTATTAATTACTATATTTTGAACATCACTCATGCACTACTGTCTAATGACAACTGTCTTGAGAGACAGTACCACGATACTAATGCGGTTTTAAAAATTATGTTTAGCCTTATTGCGATTAGCAATAGTTCGAATTTTGAATAATTTAGGTTTACGAAGGTACAAAATTGACGTGGCGAGTATATGCATTACGATGAGGTAATGTACAATTATTACTCCTTATCGATATCGATAAAACCATTTACATTAAGTTTCTTGAAGTTACATAATATACTAAATTATGTTGTATTGTACCTAGGTAGTTGTGTAGTTGTGCAAATTGGCACATAACAACATAATTATAATTTTTATAGTATTAAATCACACCTAAGTATCTTATTAAGATTTTCAACGTTTTCGTGTGCCTACCTACTTTTTCTATAATTTATTTGTTGTAATTATATTGTAAGTAAAATGCGCCCGACAATGTCGTGCTGGTGCACGCAGTGGATGAGCCTAGCACAAAGCCGAGAACAAACACAGTGGCACGACCAAAAAGAGGCCTATATCCTGCAATGGGGGAAGTCGAGTTGTGCTGCGGATGATTATGATGAAGTACCTATAAACTTTTTGTTGACTTATTTCTAACCCCCCCCCTCCCCCCGCCCCTCGGCGCAAAAAGAGGTGTCTAAGTTTGACCGCTGTGTGTGTTTATGTTTTTATGTGTACACCGTAGTTCTTAAAAGGGTGAACCAATTTGAATGCGGTTTTTATTTATTTGAAAGCAGGTTTTTTATTAGTAATGGTTCATAGACATGCTTAATCAAAATCGGTTCAGCCGTTTGAACATTATAACAATAGGTAGAGTGCGCGCCCCCACTGAAGTCCGATAGACGCGGCGCTGCTATCACAGAGCTAGGTTAGGTTAAAAATTACTAACTGTCCAAATGCGGCTTGAACAATCATAATTATGCAAGTTTGTACGTTAGTTAATTCTACACATCAGAACAACTGAACGACCGTGACTAAAAGAGCTTATTAAAGTAAATAAAACTATTAGTTCCCGCTTTTGCCGTAGCACTTAGTGCTGACGCGGACTCTAGGTACAATTAGGTACAATTTGACTGGCCTCTTAGCTCAGTTGGTAGTAGCTCTGCCTTCTGCGCTGTAGGTCGTGGGTTCGATTCCCACTCAGGACAAACATTTGTGTGATGAACATAGATGTTTGTTCTGTGTCTGGGTGTTATAAAGTATTCTATGTAGGTATGTATTTACAAAAGATATATAAGTATTCTATCAGTTATCTGGTTCCCATTGTACAAGCTTTGCTTAGTTTGGGGCTAGATGGCGCTGTGTGAAATGTTCAGCAATATTTTTTTTATTTAATTTTATAATCAACAATTATAAGCTTTACAAGACATTAGATCAACTGGATTTTACCTAGTCTTTTATTACAAGTATTTTTTTGGATAGAAATGGTAAAAAACTTGTAACCTAATATAGGTACCTACACATTTTCTACTGTTAGTGTAAAAAACATCGACATCTCCAATATCGATATTTATCAATCCCTATGAAAGTCATGTCAAAAGTAAATTTGGTAGTAGTGATACCAGTATATTTTCTCGCAATATTTTATGGTAGGTACAGATTTTTAGAGTAAGTAGATAGAGCTTTATTTTAAGATTAACTAAAAGTTTATACTTAATGTAAAAATTGTGACAAGCAACATCATTTTTCTCTTTTTCTCACACAAAAACTAAGCCGCCGCGAGGACGCTGCTAGTAAAATATATTAGGTAGGTAGGTATATTTCTATAAATGTAAGAACATGTTGAGAAATCTAAAGATGTAGGTGATGTAGGTCCCTACTTTGTAAAGTTAACTACTTACTTAACTAATTAGCAGGGTGTCAATTCTAGTACCAAACTTTTTATCAACCTCAAGCAAAACCTCAACTAAACTTTAGATTTTCGACTGTTTCCTATTCTACTAATGACAAACGACTCAGTTGTGGTGAGGTTTTAGCTAAGGTTTGGACTTTGGCAGAACACATTTTTGAAAAGCTATTCTACTATTCACCAAATGGCTGACATTTATGAGATCGAACCAAAACGCAGCGGAATGATTGGCGTTGTCATCTAGTAGAATTGGGGGGAGATCACTTTCTGTAAATAAAATCGTTACAATTTTAAGATTTATTGATTACCTAAAGACAAAGTGTGCTACACGTCTCAACAAAATATTTTCAAATCGGGGAACATAAAATTATGATAGTGGTATCACTATAAGTTTTCATGTATGACAGAAATATTTCATCATTATGTCTAAAATATGTCATGTGTGACAGTTGGCTCCCTTCCCCCCCAGAAAGTGGGACATATGGCAATTCGCGTCCCGTGGTTACTTCGTCCGAGATTACTTGGGAACTTCGGTCTTGGGAAGCACATTCAATAAGTTTTCATATAAAAATTAATAACGGTGCGTACTCTTGAAAAAGGGCTTCGTGAAGTTTTTCGATTTGTCGACGCTTAGCAACGCTTTATCTCGGCTATTTCTTATCGAGTTCGAGATTTAATAGAAGAGAGAAATTTGTTTTTTTTTTACATGTACTTCTCAATGATCTTCTATATAAAGTGAGGTAGATGCGTTGTACCCCGCTCTGCGTGGCGAGCAAAAGTCAAGCTAATTAGCTTGAGCCAACTCAGTCGCACTTTGTCTTGCTCCGATGTTACACGCATTTACACGCAGCACAGCACGCACATCATTTATCTCTTTCTGACAAGCTATTTATAAATCTCTGCTATTTTTTAGTTTTCTGTGTATTAAACAAAACTGCATAGATTCTACCTAAGTAGCTATAACAAAATTTCGCCGCGTTTAAGAGCTTTTTTTAATGAGTCTCTATTGGTAGCAAGGAAATATACTACGTTACGTAACGTAGTATAACCTTGATTGGTAGTATTTCATCGGTATTTAATTGTACAAATTTTGTACCTTCGTGAACCTAAATTATTCAAAATTCGATCTATTGCAAATCGCAATAAGGCTAAATATGATTTTAAAAACCGCATTAGTATCGTGGTACTGTCACTCAAGACAGTTGTCATTAGACATGAGTGATGTCCAAAATATATCTATAGTCGTATTGCTCATTATACGGACTAAAATTGAAGGAAAAAATGTCATTTTTCCTTCAATTTTGATTAGTTTTGATACGTTTTATGTCAAAATTGAAGGAAAAATGACATTTTTTCCTTCACTTTTAGTCCGTATAATGAGCAATACGACTATAGTAATCTAGTAATTAATAGACATTGCTAGGCAATTATAGACCGTATCCACGGTATCAAAAAAATATTTTTAATATTTCAGTATTTATAATTGGCTTCTTTCTTATGTAAGTAAGTAGATACTTGTTTAAAGTGTCTTTCTTGTTGGACAGGTGAACGCCGGTGTGGGCATCCAGCGGTGCCGCCTAACGCCCGGGTCTCGCTGGCGAGTGGGAGCGAGATCGTGCCAGGAACCATCGCCACGTATGAATGTGATGATGGATACGAGCTGTTCGGGGCCCATCAGAGGGAGTGCACGCTGCGCGGCGACTGGACTGCAGATCCACCGTTTTGTGGTAAGAGATCTTTACAATTTTATTATATGTATAGATTATCGGGAAATCGTGTAATTACACCATTCTGGGTACCTAAAGTGACCTCTTTTGATGAAACATCAGATGTTTCATAAATGCTTCATATAATAATATATTCATAACAGTCTTATAGCATTGCTGTGATAGCAAATATACATGAATAAATAGGTATATAAATCTTTTCATAGGATATAAATTTTTCTTATAAATCTTATAAATGTTAAAAATAATGTCAGTTGATTCAAAACGGCTTTAAAATAACTTACTATCTATATTTGAAACATTAAAAAGAAGTGCCTGAGAGAAGGGCTCGCTTATCTAAGGAGCAACATTCAGAAAGTTCATCCGAACTTACACAGCAAAGTACTCAGTGGCCATTGTCTCAAGTCATGGTCAAAAGATCTTCAATGCCTAAAAATTCTGGAGGAATATCTTCCACGCCTCGGTGATACAGTGATCATGTTTCATTTTCTTTTAGGTACAAACGTTGCATTCCGAAAGCCAGCAAACCAGTCGACCACCGTCCGAGGCGGTGCCGCTGCCAACGGCAACGATGGAGAGAGAACCACGGAACACGACGGCAAGAGATGCACGGAGACACAGAGGGAGGCGTCGCCGTGGTGGCAGGTCGACCTGCTCAGGCATTATGCCGTCAAGGTCGTCAGGGTCACCACTAGAGGATGTTGTGGTAAGCATATTTGACTTACAACTCATGACTTTCACGAGACTCACATTGTTCGACTGGCTCCTCACTGGAGCTCGACTATTTGGATTTTAAGCGGATGGATCACCGAAAAGAAATTTAGGCCCCATACCGTGTTTGTTGCCCTGATTCTTCACGGTGTTGGTCGCGAATGAACAGGAGTAGGATCACCTAGCTCTTAAGACGTTTCAAGGTGGTCATAGCGGTCCTACTGAATATATATACAGGGTGAATTTTTGAGATGGGGCAGTAAGGGCAGCTACCTTAACCGTTGTAGCTAGAGGAAAACGTTCTTAAGAGACCATCCTTAATTTTTGAAAATATTTCGACCTGCATTCACAGATTTTGAAAAATATGTACAGTCAGCGAGAAAATGGGCCATTTACACAAAAACTTTTTTTTATGCTAATCGATCCTGTTTCATCTAAGGATAAAAAGGCTCTTTCAGACCAACTGAGGTTAGAGTACTAGAAAAGTCAGAAATCGCTAAAATGTATTTCTGAGACAAGACAGTAAGGGCTACCTTAACCGTTGTAGCTACAGGAAAACGTTTTTAGGAGACTACCCTTAACTTTTGAAAATATTTCAACCTGCTTTCACAGATTTTGAAAAATATGTACAGTCAGCGAGAAAATGGGCAATTTACATAAAAACTTTTTTTGATGCCAGTCGATCCTGTTTCATCTAAGGATTAAAAGACTCTATGGGACCAACTGAGGTAAAAGTACTAGAAAAGTCAGAAATTGCTAAAATGTATTTTTGAGACGGAGCAGTAAAGGCAGCTACTTTAACCGTTGTAGCTACAGGAAAACGTTCTTAGGAGACTACCCTTACTTTTGAAGATATTTCGACAAAATGATGAAAAATTATGACAAATGACAAAATGATTTCGGACGAAATGTATAATCAAAGTTATTTGCGTTTTCTGACTTTTCTAGTACTCTTGCCTCAGTTGGTCCGATAAAATCTTTTAATCCTTAGATGAAACAGGATCGACTGGCATCAAAAAAGTTTTTATGTAAATTGCCAATTTTCTCGCTGACTGTACATTTTTTTCAAAATCTGTGAATGCTGGTTGAAATATCTTCAAAAGTTAAGGGTAGTCTCCTAAAAACGTTTTCCTGTAGCTACAACGGTTAAGGTAGCCCTTATTGTCTTGTCTCAGAAATACATTTTAGCGATTCCTGACTTTTTTAGTACTCTAACCTCAGTTGGTCTGAAAGAGCCTTTTTATCCTTAGATGAAACAGGATCGATTGGCATCAAAAAAAGTTTTTGTGTAAATGGCCCATTTTCTCGCTGACTGTACATTTTTTTCAAAATCTGTGAATGCAGGTCAAAATATTTTCAAAAATTAAGGATGGTCTCTTAAGAACGTTTTCCTCTAGCTACAACGGTTAAGGTAGCTGCCCTTACTGCCCCGTCTCAAAAATTCACCCTGTATATTTAACTTTTGAATTTTTGAATTTTGTTTCACTTTCAAAAGTTCCTGAGTTTAATAATAATAATAATAATAATAAACTTTATTTCAGGCAACATTAGAATAAGTTACAAGATGTTATTTTACTTAGTCTACGGCCCATAGCAATAAATACCTTACAACTAACATACATATTTTATAAATAACACTACACTAAATTGTCACGTATTGTCTGTACGCACATAAATTTAAATCTGTTTATACTCAATCGCGTTTACGTTATCTCAGATTGTTTTGTTTTAAATTAGTATTATTATGAACTAGCTTCCGCCCGCGGCTTTGTGGTTTTTTTCAGAAACATGTCACAATACATATCTATATAAATAAATAATTACAAAAACAACATAGAAAAGCGAAATCTGTCGGGCCGTACATGCGGCAATACATTTTTGTCTAGATAGATATAGATATATTATTATCTATTCTTTACATATTAGGTACGACAGTCTATTGTACAAACTTACAATTGGCACGCGAGCCACAAACAACAAATTGCGCAATAAAACAGCGATTAAGGTAAAAGTTAGAGATATAATATCTCTGGGACATAACTGTTAGAAAGTGGATAGCACTCGTATCAATGTACTTGATAACTTGAGAGCTCGTAGTTTAGCTGACCTAGTAATTCTAGATACTCGTACTTACCGCTTTACTATAAAACTATGACTAAATACTAATTTAAGGTTACACAAAACAAAATACTTATATATCACACACATAGCAGATAATATATCTTATGAAATATAAATCTTGACAGATCGCACCAAATATATTTTGTAATTTATATTCGCTGTGTGTGTGGTCCTCCATAGAATTTGTATGGGCGCGATCTAAAGATTTATATTTCATAAGATATATTATCTGCTGTGTGTGATGGGCTTTATAATTATAGCTGACCAGAGTGACCAGTCGCCTCTGCCTGCACTGCATCGCCTTTTCGGGGCGTTCAGTTGTTCCTTCACTTTTGGATTGCGAAGCGGCGATGTGACGTTACGAAGTTGATGTAGTGAGCGTTGGTCCATAGGATTCCATATAAATAATACCGAGACAATGCGGTGAGGTTCGGGTGCGGAGGCGACTGGTCAGCTATAACCTTAAAGATTACGAGATGTTTGAGATACGACGACGCGAACTCTAAGCGGCCTTCACACGTAAAGTTCGGAACGCGGGAAACAGCACGCTCCGTTCCATCCCTCGCTCCGAAACGTACATGTAGATGTGCGGGGCTGACAGTTCGATCTGCCGTCAAAAAACTTGCCTAAATAAGTCAGATTCGCCCGCGTTCCAATCCGTGGACACATTTTTTATCGTAATTAGCACGATAGTTTGATCCGCGGTCCAAACTAAACAGATCCATCCGCGGTTTGGAACGCAGGACAGCCAGATGCGCGGTCCGAACTTTACCGTATGGGGGCCGCTAATGAAATGTTCTGGAACGTCAAACGTTGTTGAACAATGAACTATCAACATACAAATATCCGCTAATGTAATAACCTCCTCTCCTGCGGTCAATAAGCACGTCCTCCTATTGATTTTATGCAAAACTTGGTTCATGCATCCATAACGAGAATAGCATCTATCATCTCGAATATAGAAGTCTGACCTCAATCATATTTGGATACCGACATATTTGAAAATAAACAGAAATAAGCAACTAGAACATCTATTAGGATACCTATTCCGAAATAACTGTCTTGAACTCTGTAAAATCAATACTTAAACATTCACAATGAAGTTTAAACTTTGCAAGGTAGTCAGTACTTTTTTCCCGTGACCTTTTCAATGGAACGACAGAAGACAAAGTCTTTAACTCGTTTGGTGCCCGTGACGCTCATGTGCTCTGGGCTGCGGATGTCCTGCGGCCCTCTCCTTCGAAGAGCACCGAAGAAGTTGATGAAAATTTTATAAAAATAATCATGAAAAAATTACGTAAAAGCACGACTGTACCTATGGCATGTTAGATTTTTTTTTCAGATTATATTAGGCATTCAAGATTTTATTGAATTGAGTGAAAGAGGATATGAATGTGAGTTGCCGAATGATAGAGGTGAGTGGAAGAGGAAAACAACGTTCACTACACTGTTTTCCTTTCCACTTCCACACACTTCGCTAACTGGGGTCGACACTTAGCGTGGGATAAGGGCAGGAGGAATGATTCAAGATCTTTTGAAGGCGTTTAAGGGATGCGTCAGAGGCACGTTCAAATACATACCTACATGCACACAATTTGCATAATTTAACATTCCAACGTGACAGGTTGCAAGCCCATCACATAACACTTTTAGATTTTTTTTTTTAATTTAAAATTTACTGTTATACCGCGAGGAACACCACAGGGCGCGACTAGTAAGGAAATAAAATTGAAGAGCTCGGAAACAGGTTTATGATATATTCCGGGAAAATTGCCGACATGTTTAACTGCCACCGTGTGGCTCGTATTCGTCACAGATGGTCAGAGAGTGTTGCAAGCGGTGCAGAAGTCATTTGCTTACGACATACTTACCTGCACATGCAAAATACTAGCCTAGGTTTGTAATTCTAGATTATAGATGTGAAAGTTTGTGAGTTTGGATGTTTGGAGACTTTGGAGTACCTATCAGAATCAATATTATCAATGGATGCATCTCTTCTTTGCCTTATCACCCGTTATATCGAAACCCACATATTTTTGATGCATATCTCCACTCAAATAGGTATTTTAAGCCCGTCACAGACTTAGCTATAATATATATTAATATTTTTATAGCTAGGCATATTACTATATATTTTCTATACTAATTTTCGCGTGACCACACACTCAGCTATAATATATACGGTGTAATAGTACGGTATATTAATATATATTATAGCTAAGTCTGTGACGGGCTTTATCCAAACTTCTTCAAGCTAAAAACTCCAAAAACGTAAATAAACCAGTGACATTTTCATGAATGTCTATGTTAAACTAGGTCTTCAGCCAAACAGTTTGAACCACTCTCATTCATAATTTCTCGTTTTAATGTAAAATATTTTCTTTGCAGGCCACCAACCTCTTCAAGACCTGGAAATCAGAGTTGGAAACAGCAGTTCTGACCTTCAACGGAATCCATTGTGCGCCTGGTTTCCGGGCACTATAGGTACGTCTTTTAAAACAATTCAAGGTAAATACGGCATTTTTTTTATACTACTAAGGTAGCAGACAAGCATAACCACCTGATGATAAGCGGTTACTGTAGCCTATGGACGTTAGTGACACCAGAGGAGTCACACTCGCGCTGCTGACCCTTTAAAAGAGGAATCACTGCGCAGTCAACACAATGGACAAGACTGGTCCACCAGTTTTCACCGCAGCTCTGACAACCTTACTCACCACAGGAACACAACACCATTCGAGAAGAATGATGTTATTTGGCTGCGATATTCTTTAGGCCGAGGCACTTCCCCGACCGGGCTGCTCGAATATAGAGTGAAAAAAAAACCAGTATGCCCTGCCCCCTAAAACAGCATCAGCATCTGCATGCAGAACATACAGAACATACAGAATTAGAAGGCAAAATAAAGGTCTGGAAATTGAACGCAGAGATGAAAAATTTATAGTCACGTGTATCAAGAATAATGTCTATTTTGAATCGAAAGTCGGGAAGTCCCACTAGGAAGACGGCATAGAAAACTTCAGCGAGGTCATTGACAAATCACTAGATACACCCCTAACTTTGAGCAACCGTGAGGAAATATCTAAAAGCTCACAAGTGTAAGAAAATTAATGTTCTAATTAGGTGGTACAAGGGACAAAAATAGAGTTAGTTGTCACATTGGAAAAACCACAGGAAAAACAATGCCTAAGAATTTGGTATCTGCGGGTATCTTTGCTTCATATCAATTACTAAAGTTAACAGTTTCACTGCCTCTGCGGTGCCCTCAGGAAGAGGCGGCAACCCATTAGCAAGTACACTGAATGATGGCACTCAAAGTGTTAAATGTTATCTATGAGCTGAATGATTGATGATTTCGTAATGATGTAGCAACAACCTTGCCGATATATTATTCACACGGTGAGGAAACCGTGGGAAAACCTATAGACGAGTTTATATAATTTCTTTTTCAAGTGACGTTTAATCTGATTCTCAAGTTTCTGCTGCGGTAATTTACTTCAAAGAAACTTAGGCCTTTACATCTTTATTGGATGATTTATACAGTGTCAGGAGGCAATCTTTGCCTACACTTATCGGGACACTGTAGTGCCTGGTACAATGTTGAGATGGAGTAGGCTTGCCCAGCACCTACACCGTCCTCTCAGTTTAACCGGCCATACCTCCACGAAAGACATGGTCAATACGTGTGGGGCTGACTAAGCCGCGGGTTTCTTCGCGATGTTATCCTTCACCGTTTAGAGCTCTAGTTAATGCGCATATAGATTTTTCGAAACGAAAAAACCATTGTTGCACGGCCAGGATTCGAACCCACCCAACACGGCTCTTACAAACAAAGACAGCTCCATAAATACACCATAAATTGGCTAACAAGTCCGTGACCCGCTTTGGGATCCAGAGTAATCGCCATAGCATATTGAGATCAACTATTTAAAGGAAGACTGGAATCAGGGCGATGTAGCAAGTTTATTGTTTTGTAGTTTTTGTGATCCAATTTCAAAAGTTGGTAAATCTTATTCATACGAAAAGGTGCGTCGTTTTTATGTTTGGCATAAAATAGACTAGAAACTAGGTATGGGGTTACATAATGTACATATAGGCGTGGTAAGAGAGCTATATATCAAACAGCTAACCATATAGGTTATCATTAACCTATGAGGTTATCTAAGTAGGTTTCACATAACATATAGAATACTTGATTGTGAAGCTTGATTTTTCAATAAATAAAACACGCTAGTACTTTTGTTTACTAAGTGAGTACTGCCCTAGTTCTGATTACTCAAGATTACGAAGTAGTATCACGCCCACAAAACTAAGTGGCTATTATATCAATTAAAATGATCAATAATCGAGTTCTTACATGACGATGGAAAGAAAGTGGAAATCGTGTCATGTTGGTTTCGCATGCTCCGCTCTCGCCGTGAGAACCAGCCGGTTTTGTACCCTGCAGCGTCAGATTATAAAGGTACAATAACCCATTGATATCGCTTTACATAATCTTCATTTTAGACCGAGATCTTCTTTAAGTAATTATTTAAATATCAATTACTGTTAGTCCCACAAAACTCAAAAAGGGAGCTATTGGATATCTCCACCTTATAATTTTATTTTCGAACGTTCTTTTTTATGTGAAAGGTAGTACCTACCAACATACTTAGCTTTAAGTTGGTCTTAAAGTTAAAGTTCAAGTTGGTCGTAAAAATGATCTTCGGCATGATAGCACTTTAAACTGACATGGTTATTTTCAGTAATAGTTACCTACCTACTCGTATAATTTTTACAATGTTTTTAAAATCAAAATAACATGGTAAATACGTATCCCGTTTTAAGTTGTTGCTTGACTTCACGACCCCAGATTTTTTTATAACAAAAATATAAGTTTATCTTATAACTTTTCAATAATAGGATACATTATTACCTACTCGATGTCATAGGCTAAGTTTTAAAAGAAACCACTGGACGAAGATAGTTAGATACGAATTACGAAGAAGATACTACTAAAGCCAGTCAGGCAGTAATAATTATTTGAATTAAGTAATGTTACACAAAGAAATTATTTATTCAAACTCGAAGTACGTTACACTGCCTGAGTAAATAGACCAAGAACTTGCATTACTACTAACTAATTATCTATTCTGTGTCTACTGACTTTACTCCCCGAACTGAGATCTCGCGAACCGTTGCGTTGATAGCTTGATTTGAACTTGTTTCTAACTACCCCTATACGTTTACTATTTCTGCTAAGTTCACTACACAATGTTGTCTAATGCGCTAACTCATTATGGTAAAGATTGCAATACATTTCCCTTTATTTTTACATGTCCTTTTAGTTTTTTATTTCCAATTACTTTATTTTCAGGTTTCCGGACAATTATTTTCATTCTTTATTAAGAAAAAAATACTAAGTATTAACTAAAATCAATGCAAATCACAACGATACCACTCTCTTTCTAATTCTTACCATTTAACAAGCACTACGAAGTCATCAAAACTCTAACGAACGGGAGTTCAGGTTACAACGGTTTCTTAATTTACTTTTTTCGTTGTATTTCAAAAACTATACATCCTAGAATATAAATAAAAACCATTTATAAAAAAAAAGTTTCCCGGAAATTGAATTTTACATCTTATTTTTATGGCGAGAATAATGCATGAGAATTATTACATAAAAGAAAATTCCCAACATAGCTACATTGACTATTATGCCGGTGACAACGACGTAAACGTTGATAAAATCGCGAAAGTGTTATAAACTTGCGCTTTCCAAGCCACTGATAGTTTCCAAGATGTCTACAATTGGTGATTCAAATAATTCCCACATGTAATGTAGGCCTAATGAGTTTGTTACGAGTCACACCGATGCGGAATCGCGTTTAACTTCAGACGTACTAGTTTTTTTCATTGTTGTTTTGTGTGTCAAGTCACATATAAATTATATAAAATATTTACGTCCTTAGAACTCGAAATATAACGGACGTAATAGCTCTGGGACCTTTCGCAATGGCCCTTTGTGATAATTATGTAACATGCCTGAATTTGCGGTAATATTATGCAGTGACATGTACCTGTCGCTAGATGAACTACATAGACATGCTACGCACTACGAGCTTCAGCGAGGATGGCGCCACACAACATCATAAACTGTCTAGATCGCGCAAGCGGTAATTTCAGCAGAGATAGACATATATAAGTCCAACCAACAACAACTGTTGGTCGAAAGACCACGGGCAAGTGGGCCAGATGGGCCGGCCCGTTGAGAAACTACCTACTCTGCCTTTGGGGAACAACATCACCATGTTCCCCAAAATTGTGTTAGTGATATGTGATATGCCTGAATTTGTGAATAGAGAGAAATAAGTATAGAGCTTAAAACGAAGAGCCTTAGATACAAGATTTGTTAAATCATATTTAAGTGGCGTGTGATTGAAGCAAAATTGCGTGCGCTGACCACTTCAGCTGAAGAATTCATAAAATGCTGATATTAATAGAAAGATTGTTGTCTTCGTGTTTCGCGTAATTGGCCTTGTCTCAAAGGGGCAATAAGAATAATTGTCCGGTCTATGCTTATTGTGTAGATTGAGCACAAGGATTATACAATTTTGAACTACGAATGACCCAAACTGACCAGATTCAATGGGACTTTGTTTAGACAACTGATATGACTCTCGTAAGGAATTTATGCCTACTTAGGGCTGATTTTTCAATCGATAAATAACTTTAATCTGAGGAATAAATATGGCGTTATGACATATTTTCAATACAATATCTGTCAAATCGCATATTTATTTCCTCAGATAAAAGTTATCTAGGTATTGAAAAATCAGCCCTTAGTTGACAATTGTTCGGTCGCAGAAAGTAGGACTACTTATAGCATTAACTAAATTTAATCTTTGTATTATAAAAATTGTTAATAAGTACTTATTCACAGTTAATTGGATTTCTGTGTACTTTTAACAGGATCTAAACAGTCAGAATACGCTTCTGGCACCTCTAGTGGTTTAAGCGGTCCCCTTAGACATCTTCAAGGATGTTAAAATGCCTCCGAATCTGAGGTGATCTTAGCGCATTGCCGCTTTAAAACATAAATAGAAAATATTGGATCATTAACTGAAAAAGAACAGCCTACGAATCTGAGGTGATCAGAATATCTTAGCGCATTGCAGCTTTAGAACATAAATAGAAAATATTGGATCATTAACGGAAAAAGAACAGCTATAAAGTTCGTTTACAAAACTAGATTTTACTTTCAAAATCAATTTTTCTCTATAATTTTACAGAAATATCGGTGATAGGTTTTTATTACTCCGTGACATGATTATCGCGTGTATAGTAAACATCTCGCACTTTCCTACACGCTTTGGTGCACGAAGAGTTTTTTTTGCCAGAATCATGGTTTTAGAGTTGGTAAAATTTTTCACATAAGTACTTACTTCACCAAGTAAAATTAGATACTTACTTACTTACCTATTAAGTTTTTTTCTGAATTAAACACAAAAATTTAAACACTACGGTACCTCCTATAGACCCGAAGGTCGTGGGTCCTTTATAAGTTAAGGATTCGAACCCACGACCTTCGGATCGAAAGTCGAGATACAACACGGGCTCTACATGCAGTACATAAATTATCTAAGGTTTTTTTTGATATTTTCGCAAAATTATTTCGCGAAACAGACTTTTTAAGGTTTAAATATAGTCCACTCGTTGTTTTGCAGCGCGTTTTTGAGCTGCGCGTTTGTATCGATACAAACGCGCGTTCGCATCGAGTTTTTTTGGATACAATACCGATTTATTTTGTGGGAAGGGAGCTGTCTGCGTGTTTGTATGGATACAAACGTGCAGCTCAAAAACGCGCTGCAGACAACGCAGTGTGGCCATTCCCTAACAAAAAGTTTGTTTCAGACGAAGGTGTCACGAAGACATTTACATGCGCCCGCCCGCTGGTTGGCCAGCATGTGTTTCTTCAGCTGGTCGGAGTAGAGGGCTCCCTGTCTCTCTGTGAGGTTGAGGTCTTCACCACTGAGGGTAACTTTACAGCTTTACTAGATAATTTATACAGCGTCAGGAGGCAATCTTTGCCTACACTTATCGGGACACTGTAGTGCCTGGGACATTGTTGAGATGAAGTAGGCTTACCCAGCACCTGCACTATCCTCTCAGCTTAACCGGCCATATCCACAGGAAAGACATGGTCGATACTTGTAGGGCTGACTAAGCTGCGGGTTTCCTCACGATGTTTTTCTTCACCGTTTTCACCACTGAGGGTAAGAACTGCTAAAAACAGTAAAAAAGTCCTACTGCTTTAGAAATTACATTCGTTGTATGTTTCAAGCTTGTTTTAACATTGCTCTAAGAGTTCATGGTATGGCTACTGGATTCTGATCAAAATTATGTATACTGCGGGGTTTAAAAGTTATAGCACATCACAATAGGAATTGAACTACACGCCCCGTCTCTTTTCGTAGAGTGGCAAGAACGGCATATATTGCAATAATGCATACAACACGTATTTCAAGCAATACATTTTTACTTACTTACTTGCAATTCATATAGTGATTCTGCCATAGCAGCCTTTTTAGCCCCGCTGTACGCCAAACACTAGCTAGTCTAGCTAGTCACTAGACTGTGTTTTGATTTTCATAGACCGAGAGAGGTAAAACTCTGAAATGTTACTTTGTTTGTTCAATAGACTCCCCACTGGAGCTTGATTCTATAGATTTAAAGGGTGTACGTATCACCATAAATAAAGCTATTCCCCAAAGTTTGTTTGTTGCCCTGGTTCATGTTATTTTTCGGAAAGGAATAGGATTAGAATCACTTTCCTTTCAAGAATATGTGACCCAGAAGAAGCGACGACGTAAAGTCAAAATCTTTTATTAAATAAGCCCATTTAAAGTTGTCACAATGGATCTAGGCATTCGTGAAGTTAGGCGTTTCCCTGCGCAGTATATTGTATACAAAAGTTGCACTGCGCATCGAAACGGCTAACTTCACGAATGCCAAGATCCGTTGGAAGAAGTGTGATAAATGATTTTGAATACGTCCAGGCTGATTGAAACATTTCCCTATAGAGTTCTCGAACGACCGCTGCGCGCCAGCCAGCGCTCCTGCTGACATCGAGCTGGCTGCCTTCTCTAGAAACTGCTACGAGTTCAACGTGGCGAAAGGCGGTTCCTTCGAGGAAGCTCGCCGCCAGTGCCAGAACCACGGCGGCGATCTCATCCATGGCTTTATGGTGAGGTTCATCCTCTTATTTCCTTATTAATATACTTTGGTTAATGATTGTGTATCTACAGGTTGTCTCATAGAGATCGCTGCTTGCGATAATACCGCCAATGGTATTTCATAAGTAAGAGGGTGGTCGAAAGCGTTTTGCCATATTATATACCTACATACGTGTTCTCTTAATTTCTTTTAGTGTATATTTATAGATTATAATTATATTTCTAGAATATGTGTGCACTAGCACACATTTTTTGTAGCTCTGCTATTGGCATGTGCAATAAATACTTTGACTTTGTCTTTGACTAACTACATTGGTTCCTTATATTAGAAAACCTGAGTTATTTTAGCATAAATTAATGAATGAATGAAAATTCTTTATTGCACACCTTAAAATAAGCAAGAAACAGCAATGACAAAACGAAGTAGCAATGTACAATGGGCGGCCTTATCGCTAGAAAGCGATGTCTACCAGGCATTAAATGAGGCTGATCTATAGGTATTTTTTATCTAAGCATGAATTCTTTTGGACTAGGCAACGTCTGTAGTGTCAGTTTGTTACCTACAAAAATTCTCGAATGTACAAAAATGTAACAAAACCTCATAAACTCATCATCACCCAATGATAGGTTACAAGTAAATTGAATACTTAAGGGCTCGGCGAACGTATCTACTTACCTAGGAACGTAATACCAAAATAATTTAAAATTTGAGCATATTTTTATCACTTTTCGTTATTATTTGGATTAAGGTAGTATTTATCTAGGTTCCTGTTAAACTTTTGTTTCAAAAAACTTACTATACTTAGAACAAATGAAAAGAAAAAATGCCATTTTTGGTGTACCTACCTACAAAGATTTCAATTCAATTGGCTTACATTTCTTTTTAGGTAAGTTTTTCGGAACAAAAGTTTAACAGGAACCTAGATAAATACCTACTCTCCTAATCTAACAACATAAACTGATATAAACATGTTACATTTTAAATGATTTCGGTATTACGTTTTTATGGAAATTCGCCGGTCGCAGCCCTCTTAAGTTTGCACACTTAGCACCATTACGGCCCACACAAATAAAACGGAATTCCAAACACTGACTTCTCACTCCAAATTGGTTCTCAACCTAATAACGACCTTTATTTTCTTAGACACTACCGCTTGGGACTACTAGTAAGTAAGTAAGTGCGCAGGGGCGGCTTAACCTATAGTGCAGGGGGTGCAGTGCACCCGGGCGCCGGGTGTAAAGGGGCGCCTAGAGCGCTCGCGACCGACATAAAGAACCTCCGCAGGTCTTTTTTAGGAGTTTTTCTTGTAAAATAATCTTACTTGTACAGTCAACATGACTCATTTTCATTCAATCTAAAAAAACCATATGCCATGGTTTCTGTTACAATAAATTGGATTTAGGGAATAAGGCGATATTAGGCAAACATTTGCTTAGTGTCACATCTTGTGCCTTAAAAAAATTCGGCTCGCTTCGCTCGCATAAGGGTTTTGCGAGCAATGTGAGTTATATCTGACTGCAGAATAGGAACCGACTAATAGCCAGCCTTTTCTTTGAGCACGTAAGCAAAATCATTGCATTTGTTATAAAAAATTCGGCTCGCTTCGCTCGCCTAAAGAATAGGTACCGACAAGTAGCCAGCCTTTTCATTGAGCACCTTTAAAATAATCAACCGTCACAATATGTTGCATTTGTAGTAAAAAATTCGGCTCGCTTCGCTCGCATAAGGGTTTTGCGAGCAACGTGAGTTATATCTCACTGCAGAATAGGAACCGACAAATAGTCAGCCTTTTCTTTAAGCACGTAAGCAAAATCAAGTGTCACTTGTTGCATTTGTCTTAAAAAATTCGGCTCGCTTTGCTCGCCTAAAGAATAGGTACCGACAAGTAGCCAGCCTTTTCATTGAGCACCTTTAAAAAAATCAACCGTCACATGTTGCATTTGTTGTAAAAAATTCGGCTCGCTTCGCTCGCATAAGGGTTTGCGAGTAACGTGAGTTATATCTCACTGCAGAATAGGCACCGACAAATAGTCAGCCTTTTCTTTATGCACATAAGCAAAATCAAGTGTCACTTGTTGCATTTGTCTTAAAAAAATCGGCTCGCTTCGCTCGCATGAAAGCTTCATTAATATTTTGCCACCACGCTAACCAAGTTTCAAGCCCGAGACAAATATTTGCAGATCATGAATAAATCTTTGTACATTTTGGAGTCCTTATAATACATTTTGGAACCCTTGAAAAAAGCTATAGATATCTACGCCCATGGGGCCGCGTAACCGTTTGTATTGTGAACTCGACCTTATTCGAATATTATAAAGTTTAGTCGATCGTGTTGCATGTAAGTACCTACTATACCTACCTTATTCATTTTGACCGCGCATTTTGATACAAGAAGGCGCCAGGGGAAAGATTGCACCCGGGCGCTACATATGCTAGAGCCGCCCCTGTAAGTGCGTATGAGCAAGTGGCCAACTCTGGTGACGGAGTTTTTAGACTACTAGTAGAGTGAAGGGAAACGTAATGTGGTTGATGATGACATGACTCTCCTCAAACATTTTCATTTGTTACAATAATGCCCACAATTTGTTTGTCGTCTCATATCCTAAAAGGGTGGTCTTGATTTTGCGTCGATTTAAAAGCAAGGCAATAATTATACCAAAATAAAGTTTGAAGTATTAGGTAGGTACTTACATTCACACCTTGTAAAACGAGTTGTGCCGATTTCGATTCAAGGTTAGAGTGCGGTGCAGCTTTGACATTCAAAAATACTTCGCGAGCCAAAACTAGTAACTTATCTGCCTAAAAAAACCTACGTGTAAAAAAACTGACCTATAGGCTGGTTTCACCTTTTCCAACTTTGATTTGTGTAACTAAATAACGTGACTCGGTAACTAAAAGTAAGCAATTACTTCGAAAATGACAACTGAAGAATGCTACTCAGCGATAGTGAAAGTGTGCGCGGTATTCTTCACTTTAACCGACAACTAGATTACTTGGAACCTTACTCAGAGATGGTAAAGTAGGAAATCCCTATATATCAAACATTTTATGAATCACTAGCTTCCGCCCGCGGCGTTGCCCATGAGGTACCTACCTTACATAACATTAGCTTATGTCCATCCTGAAAGATCATTCTAAAAATTGGTGAAAGAATTTTTGAAATCGAATGAGTAGGTTCGGAAATTACCTTCTACATACAAACAAACTTTACCTGTTTATAATATTATAATTATAAGTATAGAAGTATAGTTATAAATAAATGAAACATAATTATAAAACACCAAAAGGGTCCACTTTATCCCCGTAGGTCGATAAAACAAGCTGAGCTTATAAGGTCAAATAACCTAAACATCTGGTATTTGTAAGTCACTTTTACTTGCTAAACTTTATAAAAGGACTTTATAAAACTTTATAAAACTAATCAAAACTTGAATGGTGAAACCAGACGTGTTATAAAAAAAAGTACGCAAAAACATAAGCATTTTCTAAAATTCCCTGATACATTTGGCATTTGTGGCACAAATCTACCTTTCACTCGATCTATGTTATTGGGTGGTCACTGTTTGAAGCTACTGGCCTTGAGGCTTGGCCTATAGAGGCGTGGAAATCAATGGTAAAAGAACCACTATGACAAGTCACGTAGGTATCCGTTTTGTGGTTTTGTAAGCAGTTTAAAAAAAAAACCGTTAGTACGAACAATATTCACATGAAAAAGGTGACGTCTTTTGTAAAATGCGCCAGATTTTGACTTCGATATTACTGTTTTGTTTTGTATCAAAAAATAGAATTTCGGAAATGTTAAGGTGGAATCAGAAGAGTAGGTATTTATTCTATGTCAGAAGGTTAATTTTTTGTTCGTTTGCCTCATTCATTTTGCATATTTCGCTCAAAGTGACACATCTGAACAGAAAATGAAAGAAAAGTGTCTTAGAATACCCCAGCATTCGTGTGATCTTTCACTGTCTGATTCCACCTTTAGAATTTTTTTTTCTTAATATTAGTTCTTATGACAATACTATCTCAATATTTTCTGACTGCTATACTTACTCGTAGTTATCTATTACTTATTTGTCTCAATCCCAGAAAAATATGCCCTATTTAGTATTCCAACCTTGTGTCGATATCTCTTATTTGTCTCAATTCCAGAAAAATATGCCCTATTTAGTATTCCAACCTTGTGTCGATATCTCTTTGCTATTATGTAGATACTACGTATGTTTGTCTATGTACTGATACTAATGCATTTACATTCATCATAATAATTAATACAGCTTTAGGAGACACCTTAAATTTAAATTCAAAGGAATGCTCTGTGCCTGCCAGCCTTCAAAACTATACCTTCACCATTTCTCAAGCCTTTTATTGTCGCATTTAAAGTATGAGGTTATTCAAACACAAACATATACACGGACGACATGGTAGTGCAAAAGTCATCCTTCCATAGTAAGGAATAAGGCATAATGATACTCAGTAGCTAATCGTCAATTGCCATTCAGCAGTTAAACCTAGTTGAAATTGGAAATGCGTTTTCTCTCCAGCATCAGATCTAAAAGCAATTAACCTAGCAATGGAGCTGGTCAATTACAATACGTCTCGTATAGCTGATGTCATGCAACTAGGCCATTCACACGGAGACATCACCTACATACCTTGTACTGTGCTGTTTCTAATTCGATGCATTAGGAACGCTTCAGTAGTTCGAATGAGTGCCCAAATATAACAGATGCTTTATGTTTATGCATCCAAGTCGCGTATCCTCTAATACACAGAAACACCACGATAATGCCATTTCTCCGATCAATTTGGCGCCATTTCTCCGATCAATTTGGCAACCGCTAAGTAATTTATTTAAGTAACTATTGTTCCACAAACATGGTCAAGCTTTAAGAGCTGGTCATATCAATAACTTTTAAACTTATGCAATACTTATTATTTCCAATAATTTTGAAGTTATGGGCTTGTTTTACTATTTATTTATAAAATTCCATACATATTGTGGGCATTGTGGAAATTGCCATAAATTGTAAAAAATTGGTACCTAATAATAATTGGTCAAAAACACCAAAAGATAGAAGTGTTTGTAAAAACTTGGAGACTTTTACCGCTAAAGGTGGTCCGGTAGTAAGTTTGCGGAACACTGTATTAAACCACACTTAGGTGTTATTTCATTTAAAATGAAATATTTTTTTTATTTTTATTTATCAAACTTGCGATTCCGACGGGACTCAAACCCGCACTGATACAAGCGATCCTCCTTAAGCCGGTCTTTACCAACTCGGCCACGGAGTCCATATTCGTCGGTTAACTTCTGGTTATTCTTCAGGGAGCCACGTCGAGCTTTCTAATCCAAGAGTTGGAGCGTCGCAAGTCACAACTGAAAACTCAGATGGTTTGGATCGGCGCGCAGAAAGAACCAGGACTTACATCAAGGACTTGGACGTGGGTGGATGGTGAGTGATTTTACTTTGTTGAGCCGTGTTGACCGAGGCAATAGTACCTCGACTTTCGATCTTAAAGTCGTGGATTCGAAACCTGGCCGTTCTGAAAAACTCTGAAGATGGACTTCCGCAAAGCCACGCCTGAACTAACTACTCATACCATCTCTTACAGGCGAAGTGGTATCAAGACCGACATGGGGCAAAGACCAACCTAACAACTACAACGGCGAACAAAACTGTGTGGTGTTGGACGGCGGTCGCGGTTGGTTGTGGAACGATGTCGGATGCAACCTCGACTATCTACACTGGATCTGCCAGTACCGTGAGTGTCGCATGTCTGATAGGTACATATCCATCTTTTGTTTCGCCTGGCGAATCGAACAATGCGAAATTTTTGGGGTAATTGTATAAACTGGTTCATTTAGTTTAAGTTATATTTAGCTGTCGGTTTTCCTTAAAGACAAATAAATAAATATCTTTTTTCCTTTATTTTCTTAGGCACTACTAGTTTTGACTTAACTTGACTTAAGTTCCTATGTCCCCTCGATGGGGCAGAGGGCGCCCACAGTGACTCTCCATTCTCGTTCTGTCTTGAACTTCGCGCTTGATTTCACTCAAAGACTTCCCGGCACTACTTTAAATAAAATAGACTTAAATTTAAATTTAATCATCACTACTTTTATTTATTAGTGAATGTATTGTCAATTCATCATCATCATCATCATCAGCCATTTTGAACCCACTGCTGGGCATAGGCCTCCCTTCGTGTCTGCCATTCGCCTCGATCCTGCGCTAGCCTCAGCCACGTACAACCCACGGTCTTGCGGATGTCATCGACCCATCGTGCCGGTGGACGTCCCCTATTTCGGTGTCCTTGTCTCGGCCACCACTCGGTCAACTTCTTGGTCCATCTGTCATCGCTCCGTCTCGCCAGGTGACCTGCCCAACTCCACTTAAGTCCCAATATCCGCTCGGTTATGTCCTGGACTTTAGTCCGTTTGCGGATTTCGGTGTTGGGGACTTTGTCTAAAAGCGTAACACCGAGCATGGCGCGCTCCATGGCTCTCTGTGCAACGCTGATTTTGTGCACAGCCTCCTTAGTGAGCCGCCATGTCTCAGTAGCGTAGGTCATGGTTGGCAGGACACACTGGTTAAAAAGCCGTGTTTTAAGGCATTGCGGTATGTGGGTGGACTTAAAAACATCGTCTAACTTCCCAAAAGCTGCCCATCCTAGCTGCACTCTCCTGGTGACTTCCTTCATTTGATACTCTCAGCCAAAAGATAGAACATGGCCAAGATACACGTATGAGTCAACTATCTCTAGAATCTCGCCCCCAACTTTGACGTCAGGAACCGAGGTTCCAGAAATACCCGACATAACCTTGGTCTTGCTCATGTTCATCTTGAGGCCTACCGCTAGAGAAGCATCATATAGGTCTTTTAGCATAGTCTCCAGGTTTTCCATCGATTCAGCAAACAATACAAGATCATCGGCAAAACGTAGATGCGACAGGTAGACACCACTTACATTTACACCACATTGGTCCCAGGAAAGCGTTTTTACGACGTCTTCTAAAACAGCCGTAAAAAGCTTGGGTGAAATAGTGTCTCCCTGTCGCACACCCCTTTTGATCGGAATAGGGTCGGTCAAGCTGTGTAGCCGAGCCTGTAATGTCGCCGAACGATATATTTCCCGAAGTAGGTCCACGTACCGAGAGTCGATGTGGCAGCGGTGGAGAGAGTCAAACACGGCCCAATGCTCGACACTGTCGAAGGCCTTCTCGTAGTCGACGAAGGCCATGCAAAGGGGCCGGTTGAACTCGTGACTCTTCTCCATTAGCTGTTTGACTGAATGGATATGGTCGATGGTAGAGAACCCACTTCGGAAGCCAGCTTGTTCTGATGACTGATACTCATCCAGTTTTCGGGTAAGTCGATTACACAGAATCTTAGCAAACAGTTTATAGGTTTGGGAGAGCAAACTTATAGGCCTATAGTTAGTCAATTTTGAGATATCTCCTTTTTTATGGATTAATGTTACTACAGCATTTTTCCAAGACTCTGGTGTTCGAGCTTGATACATGGCTTGGTTAAAAAGTTTAACTAGTACGCTTATCACTGGTGGTCCACCTGCTCGAAGCAGTTCCACAGTAATGCCATCTTGGCCAGGAGATCGTTCACTCTTCATCTGACCAAGAGCATATTCCACCTCACAAGGTATAATCGGTGGTAATTCATCGCTTTCCAGGTTTCCTGCAGGTGGTGCCTCGTGGGTTCTTGTTGAATGTGAGGAGTACAATTCTTCATAAAACTCTTCTACTATATTTAGTATCTGCTGTCTATCTGTCACAATGTTGTTATTTTTATTTTTAAGTTTTAAAATTTGCGAGTTTCCTATTTTTGTTTTTCTCCTGAAAATTTTTGGCCCTCTAAATTGTTTAATCGTATTATTTATAATATTTGTATTGTAAGCTCTTAGGTCTTTTTTGATGGATTTGTGAATGATTTTATTAATAGCTATTAATTCCTGATGGTCAGCTGTTGTGTTCTGCTTCATTAGGCGTCTACGCTCAATCATATCTATGGTTTCTAATGAGAGCTTTTTGACTTTTCTCGGGGATTGTCAATTAAGTACGAAGAAATCTTAATTCCTAAGTGCTTTTAGATATGCTATAATACAGATTTCAGTTACAAAAGCTACAAGAGCATCGCAGGAAATTAAAATGTATTTTTTGGCAAAATACGAGTAGGTATGCATCATTTATTCAGACCAAAAATGTAGGCTAACAATGTAGATACTTATGATTAATTAATTTAATTACTTATCTAATTATAAACTTAGGTATTATTTAATATGTTAGCCTTGCCCTCGTACTGCATTATTTAAATACTGTCTACGGCCTAGCGAACATTGAAATTAAAATATGCAATGCTCTTTCAACCATGATCGTTACTGCCAATGAACACATCAACATAATAATATCGCCAGTGCAAGCGTTGCTTGCGTAATGATAAAGGTTACAGCTGACACGTCAACTCCGCAACTGAACCGCACCGCATCGCCTTTCGGCGTTCATTCGTTGTAGACTGGTGATCCACGGGTGGAATCCGCGTGGTCAACGTCCCACTCGCCGTCCGCGCTTTGACAGCTTGCGTTGCGGCGATTCGATGACGCTACGGAGTTGATGTAGTGAGCGTTGGTTTATAGAATTCCATACAAAGAATACCTAAACCGCACAAGGCGTGGCGGTGAGCTTCGGGTGCGGAGATATCATGTCAGCTATAACCTTAATCATTTAGATTGTAATCAAGAATGCATTGTACATTTTGTGTGAACATTTTGCGAATTTTTGTATTATAAACAGGTAGGTACTTACCTAGATTTGAAGTTCGCAAAAGTTTTCTCGAACCATTGATTTGAGATCTCATTCTAAAAAAATATTTAATTATAGGTGGAGCTTTTTTTAAAATTGTGCGACAATTTTGTTACTGCACTTTGCATTGCGAATAAAAAAGCGTTTCAGTTCCCTACTGAACAAATAAATGTCTCCCACAGTTCCCCCTACATGCGGTAGCCCGGACAAACAGCTGAACACAACGATCGAAGGAAAGGACTACCGTGTTGGTGCCGCCATCGCCTACCAATGTCCACAAGGGCAGATGCTCACGGGGCACAAAACTCGGGAGTGTTTGAAAGATGGTTTCTGGTCAGGCGTCGCGCCTAGCTGTAAATGTAAGTAGTCCTCTTTCAGCCCCTTGATTGTCTATCTTTGTAGATCAGGTCTTAAGACGCGCAATCTGGGTTTGATGTGGCTTGTACTTGCTGAACTTCCTAGAATTGATTTTGGTAGAGACCTCGCGATAAAGAGAATCAAGAAACTAGGAAATGAAATAAAACAGGATCTCAACTGTTTCCCATGGCACCATAACTTCTAACATTCAATTCAATTTAGGATTTTGTGTAATTTTGCATGTCAATGTTTTTTGGTGAAGTATGTGACACTCTATCATATTAAAATCTTGTTATGTTTCTTGCAATAAATTAATGATTGATTGATTGAACATTCTGTAAAATATTATGGAAATCCATGATTTTTCGAAGATGTCTACCAGGGCATAAATCAGGAAACAGTGATTCCTAAGATGGATTAACAATTCTTTTGAATGATTATCATTGCAGATTGTATTATGTTGACTGCAGGTCTAAAATGGCCGTTAAGTGATGGTTATTTCGATCCATTTTGGGAAGTTTAGTCCTCCAACAAGACCGTAAAAGGAAGGGGTATAGTAGGCCTTTACTTTTGAACAATTACAAGTTAGTAATCATAATGTAGCGTAATTATTAAGATAATTTTTCTGTTCAGATGTCGACTGCGGCAGCATTGCAGCCATCCAAGATGGCGACGTGACACTAATCGACAGTCGAACGACCCACGGCGCTCGAGCACTTTACTCCTGCAAAGAGAACTATACCCTCGTCGGTGAAGCAGAGAGATTATGTGGGGATGATGGAAGCTGGGAGGGCGAAGCACCAAAGTGTCTGTTCGACTGGTGTCCGGAGCCCCCGCCGGTTTCCGGGGCTCTGGTGGCTGTTAGCGGACGGACGGCTGGATCCCTCGCTACATATTCTTGCCAGAATGGATTTATTCTGTTCGGATCGCCGGTAAGTTTCTTTTGAACAATATCACATAAGTACATTCAGTATAGCCAACAGCACAGTTTTAACTGTAGATTTACAGTTTTTTGGAAATGTCCACAGTTTTCAGTTTAAGCCTACAAGCAAATCTACAGTTTTTTATGAAGATGCTACGAGCAAAAATTTATTGATTCTTGGATTTTCACAGTTTTCTACAGTTTTGTTAAGCATTTTTGTAGTTTTTCACGAAGTTGGGGTTGGCAACACTGCATACATTCCCCCTTACTTATGAAAGATGTTGAAAGTTGAACACTGGTTAGACAACGTCATGTCTCTATTCGTCACTATCCATAATTTCAACTTTATCGCAAACAAATAAATATCAATATCATTTTTAAGAAAAGCTAATTATAAAAGCCTTGCGAGCTGCGCTGATGATGACGTGCGCTTTGTTGCATTCTGTTTTGTGGAATCATACACTGCTGTCGGACATATTCAGAAAACAAGAACATAACCGATGTCCTTTCTAAAGCTTGAATTACTGCATGTTTTCTTCAGAGCTTGACGTGTACACTCGGAGGGAGCTGGTCTGGCACACCGCCGTCCTGTAAATACGTGGACTGTGGCACACCAGCGATCGTCCATAAGGGCTCGTTCAGACTGCTGAACGGGACGACCACGTTTGGTTCCGTGGCTCAGTTCACATGTGAACCTGACTACTGGCTGGCCGGGGCCGAGGAGCTGCTATGCAATAGAGATGGAAAGTGGTCGCACGATATGCCTACCTGTGAATGTAAGTCACACTTTTTAATCGTATGACAAGTTTAAAAAAGACGTAGGTAACAAAATATAAAAATTTACAAAATTAAAAATCTTCTAAAACTAAGTCACACTAATAATTATAAATGCAAAAGTTTGGATGTTTGGATGTATGTTTGTTCCTCTATAACTCGACAACCACTGAACCGATTAGGTTGAAATTTAAAATGTAGATAGATCGTGATTTATAAGACGTTAACACGTCAAAAATAGTTCCTTACCTTAATTCATCTGATGATTCTTTTCACTAACATCTTTGTGCAAGGAAATATATATTTTGGACATTTAGGTTTTTACGTTTAGATACAACAAAATATCCTCCAAGAATAGAATTACCATAACATAATTATGAGACAGAATATCGGCCTGTCCTTGAGAGTCGAAAAGTTGGAGTCTCGTCGTAACGTGAACTTGGGCTCATTTATGGTGAGAGTGCCGACGGATTGTCTCTCCACATTCATGGACAGTGGGTTTTGGCCGAAGGGCGTCGTCTTCAGGAAATTCGTTGGAAAGGCGACGTTTCACTCTCGATCGGTTCATGCGACGCGCACGTCGTTGATTGAGCGTCGATGACTCGTTTAAATTAAATAAAATTAGGTTTTTTATTTTTATATATGTAGTCTATAAGTCTATCTATGGGCCATACATAAGGAACTATTCTTTGTGTTTGTTGCATGGTATTAAAAGTTATTATTATTATCTGTTCCAGTGATATCATGCGCTGATCCAGAGGTGCCAGCCGGAGGGTACATGGAAGCATTCGACTACAACGTGCATTCGACGATAGAGTTCCATTGTGAACGAGGGCACAAACTGGTGGGCGAAACCAGTCTTGTCTGCGGCCCGGATGGGGAGTGGTCTGGGGAGTCACCCAAATGCGAATGTGAGTAAAGCTGTAATCCTATTTTTTTTGTCGAAGAGTATACATACATACATAAACTCACGCCTGTATCCCATCATAGGGGTAGGCAGAGACCACAGATCGCCACTTGCTACGATCCTGACACACTTCTTTCGCTTCATTCACTCTCATCACATTCTTCATGCAAGCTCGTCGGTTTAGGGTAGGTACTCTTGCCCTGGCCTTTTTCTAATAATTCGCCAATTTGGTCTAGGAATGTGCGCCTAGGTCTTCCCCTTCCGACGGTCCCATTCACACTCGCCTTATGGACCTGTTTCGTCAATCTGCTTTCATTCATCCTCTCAACATGACCGAACCATCTTAGCATACCCTTCTCAATCGAAGAGTATTGCTAGGGTAAAAAGCAAGCCGACCCTGAATTTAGATTCATTGCCATTCAGCGAGCGAGGTGTGTCTTGGGCACGCTTCTGACTAGTAGTAGCTTGGATCAGCAGGGCAGGCTGATTGTCTAACTTGTCTCAAAACTCAAATTGGTCTCAAACTGTCGAAACGATTGCGTAGGTAATTTAAATAGTACCTAAATGATTATTACTGATTTGATTCCTACTATTAGATGTGTGTGTAAAGAACAGGAGTAGAATCACCTAGCTTTTAAGAGGCCTGCAACAGGCGAATATCTATAAAAACCTAATACCGAAATCATTTAAAATTTAAGCATATTTTTATCAGTTTATGTTGTTTATCAGTTTAAGAGAGTAGGTATTAATCTAGGTTCCTGTTACACTTTTGTTCCGAAAAACTTACCTAAAAAGAAATGTAAGCAAATTGAATTGAAATCTTTGTAGGTACACCAAAACTGGCGTTTTTTCTTTTCATTTGTTCTATAGTAAGTTTTTTGGAACAAAAGTGTAACAGGAACCTAGATAAATACTGCCTTTATCCAAATAATAACATAAAGTGATAAAAATGTGCTCATATTTTAAATTATTTTTTTATTACGTTCCTAGGTACGTAGGTACGTTCGCCGGTCCCTTAAAACGTTTCAAAAATTCAAAATGATTCTGGTCCTACTGAATAAATTGGATTTGAATTTGTAAATCATTCACAATACTATATATTTTAAATGTCCTTCCGACCAGACGTGGACTGCGGCAAGCTACCCCCTCTGCCTTACGGGTCGACAGTTCTTCTGAACGACAGCACCCATCTCGGCAGCGTGCTTCAGTACTCTTGCGCGGCCAACTACCGCCTCGTAGGGGCAGTTAGGAGGGTCTGCACGGATCAGTATACTTGGAGCGACGCCTCGCCTAGATGTGAAGGTAAGGAAACATTCCACTCTAACATCTTTAAATGTAAGTATTTAAGTATAAGTAAACAATCTATGCGCGGTGCGATGGGACAAACCTCTAACATTCTGCAAAAAAATAGGAAGGTACGTGCAAAACGTGTACTAACAGAAAACGTGACCCCCCCCCCCCCCCCCCCTTCCCAAAATCGAAGTCTGAACGACCGCCCCTGACACAAGCAGCGGCAGTGTTGCCCCCTTAATGATATTATATGGTGATGATGATGATGATGAAAAGTAGCATATAACCTTCCTCAAGAGTTTAGCTATCACATGCAGAAATAATTTTTCAAATCCGACTGGTAGTTTCTGAGATTAGCGAGTTCAACAAACAAACAAACTCTGCCGCTTTATATATTGGTCTCAGATTCTTGTATTCTGAGATATGGTGTAGATAGATAGATTTCGTTCGCTCTATTAATGCCACTAGAGGTCACCGATGATCTATCACCAATCTATTTATCTATCACCAAGGACCTATCAGAAACACAAACCACAAGTATTTCAATGCAGTGTGTTTCTTCCAGAGATCCGCTGCCCCGATCCAATCGTACCAGAGAACAGCATAGTCTCAGTGACTGGTAACGACCGCATGCACGGCCGTACGCTCATACGAACGGCCGTCAGCACCCACTCGGGGACTTACCGTATCGGAGCGCTCGTCAAGTATCGATGTGAACGAGGGTACAAAGTCGTGGGAGAGAGCCTTTCTACATGCGAGGATAATGGACAATGGGGTGGAGCCACACCTAAATGTCAATGTAAGTGTCTACTGTCTAGAACCATTGCTCAATTTTTTGAGAGGTACCGACCGTATCGGCGCGCCATCAAGTATAGATGTGAACGAAGGTATAGGTCGTCGCATGTAGTAAGCTACATGCGAGAATAACGGACAATGTGGAGGAGCCACACCTAAATGCCAATGTAAGTGTCTAGAATCATTGCTCAATTTTTTGAGAGGCAACAGGTGGTGGATACAGTGCAGTAGAATCTCTCCATCTGCGAGGGTAAGGGTAAAACTCCAATGTCAGTATAAGCCTCCAGTCGTTTTACTAGAATCTTCCCTAGGCACGCTAGAATCACACCTAAATGCCAATGTGTCTAGAATCATTGCTCAATTTTTTGAGAGGCAACTGGTAGTGGAAAATACAGTGCAGTAGAATCTTTCCATCTGCGAGGGTAAGGGTAAAACTCCAATGTTAGTGTAAGCCTCCAGTCGTTATACTAGAATCTTCCCTAGGTACTCTACCTCGGTAGAGCCACACGTAAATGCCAATGTGTCTAGAATCATTGCTCAATTTTTGAGAGGCAACGTGGTGGAAAAGTGCAGTAGAATCTTTGGTTTCTCCAAGGAAAAGCAATTGGCTATATTTCCTTCAGAACAAGGTGCAACTATATTAACTATTGATTCATTTCAGACGTGGATTGCGGCAACCCCGGTCGCATCGAGAACGGTGTAGTAACATTAGCGACGAATGCCACCTACTACGGGGCAGCGGCGCTTTATGAATGCGAACCAAACTGGCAACTGGATGGAGTGTCGCGCCGGTTATGCCAGGACAATGGCACTTGGAGCTCAGAGTCACCCGTTTGCAAAGGTATAGTCATTATACGAAATATACTTGACTGGCCTCTTAGCTCAGTTGGTAGTAACTCTACCTCCTGCGCTGTAGGTCGTGGGTTCGATTCCCACTCAGGACAAACATCAAAATGTCAAAACGATCGCGTAGGTACCTAGGTATCTTTTGTCGCGTTAGGTCTCGTTGAGATGAGAGTGACAGCAACTTGCGTGGTCACTGAACTGTCATATTTGACAGTTTGAAACAGATTTAGGTCGCTAATAAAGATAGGGGGCAGTTGTGATCATTATGTAACACACGGGAATTACTCACGTAAAAATATCGTCGATTTAGAGACAATGTTTCGATTCATCCGGAGAATCTTCATCTAGGTAAGGAGGGAGTTGCGGCAAGGTTACACCTCGTGTGTGTTAAATAATGTCTAGTACCTACAACTCACGAAAGTTTTGAAAGTTGTGATCATGTTTCGTTGTTTTTTCTGTGTTGTTGCAAAAACTATTCTATTTTCTTTCTGACAGAGATCACGTGCCCAGACCCATCGATCCAGATCAAGGGTAGCGTGGGCTTGCAAGTGGCCACTTCAACACTAAGTATCGGCGGTGAAGCGCACTACCGCTGCGAACGAGGGTACACCATCAAGGGAAACCAGACGAGGACCTGCCTCAAGAAGGGACAGTGGAATGGCGCTCCTGCTGTCTGCATTCGTAAGTTTTATTTATTTATAGCTCGCTCGCGTGGTGCCCCGATAAAAAGTAGCCTATGTTACTCTCCAGCCCTCCAACTATCTCCACACAAAAAATCACGTCAATCCGTCGCTCTGTTTTGATGTGAAAGCAGGACAAATAAACAAACAAATAAACACACTTTCACATTTAATTTTATAAAATGGGTATTTATAATATGGGTACTGATTTACAACGTAGGTATCTAGTACGTTGTATTCTGTATTGTATAAAAACTTACTCGAACTTCCGCGATACATGCTTTGCCTAGTGCGGGGTTCATTGTAAATTATTTGCCCTATATTATTATTTTGTCCTATGTGTGTGTGTGTATTTTAATGTTATTTATACTTACCCATATTATAAATGTGAAAGTGTGTTTGTTTGTTCGTCCTGCTTTCACGTCACAACAGAGAGACGGATTGACGTGAGATAGCTGGAGAGTTTTTAGGCTACTTTTTATCCCGAAAAAACGCATGTTCCCGTGGGATAAAAAAGTAGGTAGGTACTTAGTAGTCCACGCGAGCGAAGCCGCGGGCGTCCGCTTGTAAGAAATAAATGTTTACTTGTTCGTATGATCAAGTGGCCCATTCTGGTGACGGAGTTTTTAGGCCGTCTAAAGTCCTCCATGGGTCTAAGCCACTGTTTGGTTTCGATATATCAAAACGATACCTTCGATACCTTGATTTCGATACCTTGATTTGCTTTCTCTCCCCAGCAATCGACTGCAAATCCCCGGGCACCATCGAGAACGGCCGCATCATCATCGCCAACACCACCCTCTTCGGCAGTTCAGTGGAGTACCACTGCCTGCCGCAGTTCACCCGAGTCGGCCCCTTCCTGCGGAAGTGCGCCGACGACGGTCGCTGGTCGGGGGTCGAGCCGAGCTGTGAGATTGCTGTCAATGAGGCGTCGGATGGAGGCGCCTTGCCTTTGAGCGTGGGCGTTGGATGCGGAGTTGTTTTATTCCTGCTGATGCTTTTGGGAGTCATCTATTTGAGGCTGTAAGTTTCTATGCTACAAATCTTCGTTCTTCTTCTAGAATTCTTCTTCTTTTGGGTTCGATTCCCACCCAGGACAAACATTTGTGTGACATACCTCTGACTACCCCCTTATTAGACATCTTCAAAGGATCTCTAAATGCCTAAGTAGTAAGTAAGTTCGTATGAGTAGAGTAAGTGGCCAACTCTGGTGACGGAGTTTTTAGGCCGCCTAAAGGCCTCCGTCATGGCTTAACGACTTAAAAGCCGGGACCGACAATTTAACGTGCCCTCCTAAGCACTGAAGCGCTCAGCTCGTAATGCCACTTGCGGTCACCCATCCTAAGAGTGGCCGCGCCCAACGCTGCTTAACTTCAACGATCAATCAAGAACGTCTAAGCAAGCTACGCCACGAAAGCTTCTAAATGCCTAAAAAAAAAGATCTGAGAGAAAATCTATCGCGCCTTGGGATACCGTGATCATTGATTTTATTTCATTAATTTCTCAGCCGTAAAGCGACTCCAGTTAAGAACACAGAGAACATAGAGGGCGCTGAGCGCAAGGAAGACCAGAACGCCGCTGTTATGAGCTACGCGACTTTACACGACGCGACCGGACGACATTTATACGACCATGTCACTGACAACGTGTACGACTCGCCTTACAGGTAAAACTTATCTCGTTTTTCATGCAACTATCAATTTCACTTTCAAATCTTTTGTGAATTGATATTATACAATGATGTATCATTGATGTTACAATAACCTTTACTTATCTTTGATAATAAAAGTAAGTAAGTTCGTATGAGTAAGTGGCCAACTCTGGTGACATTTGTTACAAATGTACCTACCGCAAAACTATTTATCTGTTGGAACAGATACACTAAATTAAACAGCAAAATGTTATTTGAAAATCATGATGTAAGTACCTAAATACCAATTACTTACAATACAGGGTGCACGGTCAATAATTCATGGGTTGCTCGGTAAATAAACACGGAAACTACTTCCGCCAAAAATTTCTCAAATCCAATCCAATCAATACGTTGTAACTTTCAGCTGTTCTTTTAGCGAGCACCTAGCTGACAACGCAGTTTATGTTCTTACATTGTAACTTTTTTGTCCCTTTATCGACATACCAATCTTAAATTTTAATTTTCTTGTTCTCTCAGTGAGCACTTAGCTGACAACGCAGCTTACGGTCGTCGCAGCGACACGGACTCGGCCTACGAGCCCGAACCCACTGGACCCAACGCCGTGGTCACTATCAACGGAGTTGCCGTGCGTTGAACATCCTTGTGATATTTGTTACAAATGTACCGCAAAACTATTTATCTGTTGGAACAAATATACTAGATTAAACTGCAAAATGTTATTAGAAAATCATGGTGTAAATACAAATTACTTACAATAGGGTGTTCGGTCAATAATTCATGGGTTGTTCGGGTATTTTTTTATGAATTTACTGCTCTATTGAGTCAAAGGCAATATGCATTTAAGAAATTAAAAATGCATGCGAGATGTTTTCCTAATTTCAATGTGCCACGGACTTAGGAAATACAAAAGGTCTCGAAAACCTGACGAAATGAATGATCGATGTCATTGTATGAATCTATTTTGTTTTTTATCATCGGTATTTGCATCCAATATTATGATGTTATGAACAAGTGAATGTTATATCCTAAACTGAATGTTCTAAATGTTACCACAGTACTTACACAAAAACAAACTTATAGAATTTGTCATCATTTGAACATCAGCTACTTCCCTGAAGAATTTTTTTAATAATTGAAGATAAATTTTATCACACATGGTAACAAGCATGTAAATTTTGTCACAATTGTAACAAGCAGGCATCTAGTGTGATAGACAGACAGTAAATTTTCTAGGAATTTTTAAGGCAAGTTACACATTTGTAACAAAAAATATGCAAGTATGTAACATGCATGATAGAATTCCGCTTTGTAGTAATTTAAGGCTATTATTCAAAGTTCACACTCACAGTCAAAGCTAAATTGTTATGTGAGATGCATCTCGCGCTTTAGTAGGTACTGACTCTGGGTGCCTACTCCCGAAACTAAAAAAGTTTTATTGTACCAATTTTCGTAGTTCAGCCCATGTTGGTCAAGTGTTCCGAATTCAGTTTCTACCAGCATATGCTGAACTACAAAAGGCATGATATATCGTATTTAGTTTTAAGAGTATGGTGTCGGAATCTGGCCAATGTTGCATTAATGATAAGGAGTCAGTAAAATTTACTAAATAAAGACCATTTTCGAGTTCTCTCAGATTTTTTCTGCGGTTACCACAAAACACGAGTGTTCAAATGGATTTAGTGTAAGTTTAACACGTTCAACGTCCAGTGCCCCATATATGGGTCACTATGAACTGGCTCTACACGTCCGTGTCCCACATATGGGTCACTACGGAACGGCCAGGTACGCACTAAGGGTAACTTAACACTAGAGCGCTCTACTAGTAGAGCGCGCGTGCGACACGTACAACGCGTGGGACACGGACGTGTAGAGCCAGTTCATAGTGACCCATATGTGGGACACGGACGTGTAGAGTCAGTTCATAGTGACCCATATATGGGGCACTGGACGTTGAACGTGTTTAAGTATGTGTTCGTTGCGATCACCTACGTACTAGGTATCGTACCAAAGATGTAAATGTTGGGGTGAATGGGGTGTGTAGGTAGATTGTGGCTTTTTTTTTAGGGATGCCCATTTTATCTTGACTTTATGCTAAGAGCGCTTGTAGACGTCCGTTTTTTTCGTCGGACAACGGACCTTGTTATTCACTCGGATTCGCGGTGGTGTATGGCGCGTAATGAATGTGTGTACACGCACTGGATATCGGTCCGGCGAAATATTTATGCCGGATAAATGGATTTCGTTTATAGACGGTCCGTTGTCCGGCGAAAAAAACGGACGTCTATAAGCGCGCTAATGATTACTAATATTTTTCGAAAAATACGCGTTTGGATGTTTGTACCTAACAAAATATGTCATCGTTACAATTTTTTGATAAGTAAGGAGTCGTGTTTTTTGTTTAAAATAGGTACTTACTTAAAGGCCTAGATTGAAACCACTTTTTACTTTCAAACTGTGGATGAAATATTGTTTCTAAAAATGTATCAACGTTTTCCGTAAATTGGCTTGCAAATATGGGGTAAAAGAAGGTAAGTTGGTACCTGAGTAATACGGGGTGGTGTTATCAGTTATTTTTTTATTTAAATTTGCTTTCATCGACTTGTCAAAAAACAAGACTTTTTAAATTGGATTTGCCCTATCAGCAGTGCGATTCACACTTCTCGGAAGGCACCCAATTCGATGATTTTCTTCGGAAAGTTGACGTTTTTTTAGCGAAGAAACGTCACTTTCCGAATTCGGAATACTACATTAGAAGACGTTTCGAATCGCGAGCAGAGGGCTAGAATGATATTTTATTTTATAAAATAGGAAGAAAGCTTGGGGCTGTTAGGAGGATTTCTGGCTTCACAGGCATTTTATTAAAATAGGATTTTTTTAATCTAATTGTTCTCTCAAATCATCCGAACAGCACCAAGCTAAAATAGTAGATATTTATTATTGTAAATGGTTAAAATAGTTGATGCCAAAATAATTGCTTGAAATGTATCTGTTTACCTTAACATGTGGCAAAGATTATGGTTCCTTTTAAAATCTTTTAGTCAAACGCATAGTTATTTGACTAATTTATTTGTAGAATTTTAACGCATTCCTCGTAAATCTTTACATAAGTACATTTTTGTTGGCTGACCCTCTATGTTAGTTAGTTTCAGTTTAAAACGGGTTAGTCAAATCCACGTCTAAACCTTAAATTCGATCTTACATAATTTTCAAGAAGAGCTATATGCGTAGGTATGTGTTAAATAATTGATTTAAATTATAGTTTGGTGATATTCTATTTGTTACATTTAGCTTAGTTTTATTTTTCGTCTTAAGTGCGATATTTATATAGTTTTGCGAAATTTCAATGCACTTCAGCATTTAAACTACTAGGTAATCGCCTGCTATTGATTTTATTTACATTTACCTAAGTAAACGATTTAGGGCTGATTTTTCAATACCTAGATAACTTTTATCTGAGGAATAAATGTGGCGTTATGACATATTTTCAATACAATATCTGTCAAATCGCATATTTATTTCCTCAGATAAAAGTTATCTAGGTATTGAAAAATCAGCCCTTAGTAAAAAAACACATTCATAAAGATACTTAAAGATAACATTCAACACTAACAATGTATCTGTATTGCCATCTCTTACCTTTATATAATTAGACAGTGGCATTATGCACTCACTAGTTTTAAATGGCGTTTGTAAAATGGGCATTGCTGCTCTTAAATTAAAATAGCCAATAGATTGTAAAAAATATGCAGGCGGTTATTTTCATTTGGGTATATTTAAGCCAGCATTGTATAAATGCATTACAAAACCACTTATAAATATAATTATTTTATTAACCATATCCATTTTTTCTTTTGTATCTAAATTTCTATGTTTCTGGTTAAGTTTTCGTTTTGTAAATATAATGATAACATGTAGATTTATAATTTATTTTATGGATTAGATTAAGATGTAATGAGCAATCGAATCGCCACTGCCTTTAAAAGATTGTGATTAGACTCTATTGGTATAATATTAGTGCTGGAAGTATGTCTTAATATAAGGAATTGGAAAACTGTACGTAATAAAAGTAGTGAATATAAATTGAAAAAACTTAAGTTTTTAAACATCGTGTCTAATATTTAAATTCTATTTCAGAAATTCTAGATACTAACCTATTCCTTTTGATTTTTGAATTGATTCTGTATAATATTGGTCTTAGGATTTTAATATTGTGTTACCAACAAAAGAATATTATTGTTAAATTTTAAAAGTCCACGATTCATAAAATACAGATACAGTCAGTGACAAAAATCGATGAACATTTTGTGTTTTTCAAGTCACTTTATCTTCACGATATGTGCAAACTTGGTAACTTTTAAAACAAGTACCTAATAGAGCCGGGCAAAGCATCTAATATTAGCTTAAATTTTGATTATAACTCCACGGGGTCATAGATGTATAAAAATCGATTCATCGAGCATCGATTTTTGTCGCTGGCTGTACATTGTTATTATTGTAGGTATTAGTGTCAGTATTTGAATTTCTATTCATTTCGACCTTAGTCCTAAAGGTCACGTCTTTATAGACAATTTTTAATAAGTTGTGTTACATACAACTACCTACATAAACTTTACATAAAATACCTGTTCATGAACGTAACGTCCTAGGAAAATATTTTGTTTTCAGAGGTTTTCATTTAGTTTTTATTTCGTAGGTAGTTTATAGGTATTAATAAAATGATCTGATTGACAATACGTACATTTAAAAAAAAATCCCTGCTGACGGAAAAAAATTACAAAAATGGCTAACGCCTAACTACAACTTTCTTCTGTAAACGAATAAATTCTAAGGGTTTTCGAAAAAAAAAATTAGGTATTATAAATATTTATTTTATTCAATAGAAATTCTTTTTCTACATGCCTCTAGTTTTTATTTCACTTTATCTTGTATTTTTACTTTTTTTACTTCAATCTTTAACAAATTAGTAGCAGTAAGCGAAGGTACGTATACCTACTTCCGTAATCGGTTTTTTAATAAAATCCTTGAATGAATTCTATCGTTTTATTTTTATTTTATACCACTACAATGAAGCAAAAGTAAAGCTATGTAGGTATTGTATTTATGTCTTTGTATGCTTAACTACACCTACAGGGTGAATTTTTGAGACGGGGTAGTAAGGGCAGCTACCTTAACCGTTGTAGCTAGAGGAAAACGTTCTTAAAAGACTATCCTTAACTTTTGGAGATATTTCGACCTGCATTCACAGATTTTGAAAAAAATGTACAGTCAGCGAGAAAATGGGCAATTCACACAAAAACTTTTTTGATGCCAATCGATCCTGTTTCATCTAAGGAATGGCTCGATCGGACCAACTGAGGTTAGAGTACTAGAAAAGTCAGAAAACGTATTATTTAGGTAAGTAGGTACCTATTTAGACTTACACAAATAAAATAAGTTAAATCTTAAAACTCGTTGTTTGATACCAACACATGGTATTAGGGATTCCTCCTTTGAAATATTTTTGTTTTTAGGATGAACTTTCGGAGAGATTAATCCTACATCTAAATGTGTCTTCTCTTTAAAATATTAGTACAAATTATTCTAATATTTAAGGGACCCGCTTAGACAGACGAATGTCCATACAAACGTATTAGGTACCAAAATATTTTAAAAAATCATATTTTTATCACTTTGTGTTATTATTTAGATTTTAACATAAAGTAAGTAAAAATATTCTCTGTAATAAATTACACTTCACACAATGGGTCTAGGCATTCGTGAAGTTATCCGTTTCGATGCGCAGTGCAGCTTTTTCATACAAAATTTTTTACTGCGCAGCAAAAAGACTAACTTCACGGAAAGTCCATCCAAACGTAATGTACGTTTGTTTGTATGGACATTCCGTCTGTCGCCGGCCCCTTAAGTATGCACCAGCGACAAGGGTCAAGTTCATTAAAACTAAAAAACATTGAGTAGGTAGGTATGTATTATTTTTCTTTTGGAATACAATTCTATAAAACAATTGAGTACGTAATTTAAACAAACTAACGGGACTTTATCGCGTGATTACCTTTGTTTATTATTTCCCGACGTTATACAAAGGTAATCACGCGATAAAGTCCTGTCAGGTACTTTGTTTAAATTATGTTTACAGAATCGTGAAAGTTTAAAATGTACAATCGATTACTTAATTGCGTAAATAATTCAATTTCGAGATAGGTTATTATTACTCTACATTATAAACTCCTCAACTTCTATCAGAAGTAATTCACCGGTCAAAATATGCCATCCTTTCATGTTATATAGTGACAAATAGAGACAGCGCGAATCTTAAGCAGTGTTTGAGTTGAAAGGCGATTATAGGTAAGGCCGATTATACCTACTTAACAAATAGTAATAAATAGGTACCTACAATATGAAATAATGTAGGTATGTAGTTGAATAATCTCTCGTTTCCGATATGTTGAAAATATTCATATTTTAACTTTTGAAGAACACGTTTTGAAATACATTGAACACTGTGGACACTACTTATCTCAGAAATATCAGACATTTGTCGCGAAAGATCAGTAGAACCATCTGCCTAGTTCTTAAGATATTCTTCTGATCACAGTGGTTCTTCTGAATAAATGCTGATTACCCTCTCAGTTTCGTCAACTTTGTATTACCCTCTCAGTTTATACACACTATAACAATGGCCCCTTAGGCTTATAAAAATAATAAGTATGATAAATAAGAAACAAAGTAATTTAATAGAAGTATAGCGATGCTAAAATTAAACAAACAAACATTAGTTTGTTTGATAATTATTTATGATTTATGATTTGTGGTGATAATTTATTATCACCGAATTACGATTGTTTGGACTTATCAACATATTTTTTTCGACAGTTGAAGGTTTTAAAAATAAACACCTAACAAATAAAACGAAACAAAATATAATGAAGAAATGTATTTTATTCAACTCTTAGTTCATGAAATAAATAAAAATTGTAATGAATTAAAGTTTCAAATAGCTAAAGTGAATACAAATTTATACAATCACGTCGTTTAACAATTTCATTAAACGACATCTGCCAATTATACAATACAACAAACTTACACAAATGCTAGGTTTACACTATGTTTTTATTAATATACTCCTTTATAATAGTGTGAGATTATACCATACAAAAAGATAAACTCTTGTATCCATTAATAACGAGACATTTCACAGGATGACAACAAAATTAAAAGCTTTAAACTAACACGCATTTCAAAACTTACAAGTTCAGAGGCATTGTTAAAATTCTTTACAATAAAATAACAGATTTTATATATTGATTAAGATACATCAAAATTGTAAAACCTGGCTTAACTAGTAAGCATGGGTAGGATACATACACATTCTTACGATACCTACACAGACGTATATCCTGTCCATAGTGATTACGGAGCTACGGCGGCGGGCGAACCAACCCATACGGTCTAACTCTACATTTAAAAATAACTAAACCTACTTTACACTTACTTCATTTAGGAATATTAGAGTAACAACATCATGCTTTGTATACCTATACAATATTACGTGGATTATTCGATTCCATTAATAAGAATGTGTAGCAAGGTAAGGTACATAGCATGACATTTGCCATAAACACAGTGTCGAGTAGATTGTAATAATTACTGATTAAAGTTAAAATTTTCAACTGAATTTTTGATATATCATACAGACCATATAAAATGCAACTACGAGAAGGCTGATAAGTGATTTAAATAAATACATATTTATCGTAGCGGTAATCAGAACAATTATTTTACTACCTCTGCTGAAATTACCTCTGTTTCAGAAAAAAGACTATAGAGGACATTTCCTACAATCTATTTTTCTTCTACGACTCGTAGAGTTGTCCCTTTATAAATACAGTATTACGTACCTACAGACGTTTATCAAAAACAATTGGAAGTTAAAAGTGAATGAATATGAATCACTACGAATGTTGAATTTCGATAAAAACGACGTCTTATAAATAAATGACTATTTAGACAACGTATCAATTTCCGGTGGTACTCTGTTTACATCCAGAATTACTCGATATGTCCAACAGAGGTTTAGTTTGATACCCCCTTGCTACACACATGACTTCTAAGTACACGAAACGGTAAAATTTGCAAAATAAGTACACTAATACGTCATTATCAAAACAGAATACTTTGTTAAAGGCACTTTCAATAAATAAAATGTTTTAATCGCGGAATACTTCATTACACCTAAACTATACAAACAAAAAACATCGGGAAATCACAAACTAAAAATACAATTGCAACGGGATTAAAGCAGGCACATCAGTTTATTAGGAAATGTAATGTCAATATATTCTGTTTCAACATCACCGTTACTTGAGAGTCCTTGCAGACTGTAGATTTTCTATCGGCCGATTTGTCTGTATGAAGATGTATGCAAGTGCACACTGCAACGATTCATTATCAGCCATGTATGCACTAGTACAGTGTTCCGCAAACTTTTTGTGTTCAAGGTACATCAAAGAAATCGGAAAATCTTTGAGGTAGACCATAACAGAAAAACCATTTTCTTAATGTAAAACATGAGCTTGTTTGGTTGAGTAAATGCGTCCAAATTTGGAGTAACTTAACTGAGATAGTAACATTATTTTTCCGAGGCACACCAACCAATGACCACGGTACACCAGTGTGCCGTGGCACACCCTTTGCGGAACACTGCACTGCACAGTTGGCCAGCAGCCAAACCCGACCAAACTATTGGCCGATAGAAATGTCTGCCTGCACTGCAAGGGCTTTAAAAGTAACTATTATGGGAGTGGGCACACTGCGTTTTTTGCAGCGCGTTTGTTGCGATACAAACGCGATGCGAACGCGCTTCAGAAAACGTCGTGTACCCACTCCCTAACTCGTGCTACTCAGTGGTGGTGAAAGCCGTGTGCGATACTGCTCATTTTACCTAGCAGCTGCTTACTGGGCACCTTACTCGGAGTTCCTAAGCAAGTGCTAAACATCATTGTAAAATAGGCCGTACGTGCCAATAACCCAAATCGAAATCACTGTTAATATAACTAATTTGCCTTGCCATATCTAAATCGTGAATTTATAAATTACATCATGTGTAGTAAATGTATGAGTAGTAAGTACTAGTATTCTGTGGTATGAGTCAAAACAAAATAATTGAATGCTGTAGATCAAGGTAATATAAAATGTGCGTTTACCTCGACATACAAATAATTTAACACATTTTTGCGTGATGTTTCCTGGTACTTTTGAATCATCTTAAAATTCTGCGCATTAAAGGATTTGAATTCCCTCGTTTACTGTTTGGCCCCACACGCGTACGTAAACACAACACGCAAACGTTACACAAACAAAAAAATATTTGAATTATGTAACTGAGCTGCAAAATTATATCGTTTTTGAAATTTACATAGAACAAATATCGAGTACATTGCGCATGCGTCACTTTTAACTTAAAATGTGACTTTTTACGTTTAATATACCAACTAAAATTACTGCATGTGTATGTAAGCTTCAATGAGGTTTAAAATGCTGCACAATGGCAAGTTCCTTTAACAAATCCATCAAAATATCAATAATACTATAGAACAAGGCATGTTTGTGACTAATTATTCAAGAACAGAACACGTGAACAATAATTATAACTATAATAAACATATAATATACAAGGAACCTTATTAGGCACGACATTATGACAAGAATGATGGAGGAAACTAGCTCTTATGTCAAAGTAAACTTTCCCTGATAATTTGCACGTTTACAAATTCAGTGGTATTTATTTGAAGTCCAATTCGTTTCTAAGCTACTTACGTATTACAGGTACAATTCGGACATTGCGATTAGATGTGGATATGCGTTTTAGGAGCGGGTTCTCAAGACTAAAAATTTGTCTTCATAGGCCAAGATTTCCTACATCAGCGTCAAATTCACAAATCACCTTTCGAACGACCAATGTCGTAAATGAATACTTCAATTAGTAAACTCCGTCGATTTACACATTAATTCATATATATCACTAGTTACAAAAAGACAAAATACAACATTAAATACTCATCAAAAATTCAATAACATTAAATTTTATTAACGACTCAAGTGGCCCAGCAATTGCGCTTCCATTAAAAAAATTCATTACATTTCGTTCGCGCCAATCACAATAATATCCTCACTAAAGTAACGAGACATTGTAAAATGCTCCTAAAACGCGGGACGTAGAGTACAATATCGTAACAAGTGGTGGCACGAATGCTCCCGATGACTACAGAGCACGGTACGACTCACGTGCTTAAACTGTTCGTATTCATTTCGACAATTTGCTGATCACACGGATAAGTGCTCCATTTTCGTCCTTCAGCCGCTGGTTCTCGGCTTGAAGCGCTTGTTGGTACTGGAAAATGCGATTACAATGTTATTATTACGTACTCTCTACTCCAGCGACTCAGGATAGAAGTTGCATCAGAAAATTCCAAAAAAGCCCCGACAAATTTAAAGATTAGTTTAGATTCACACTAGTCTTGACTGGGTCCAAGTTCAGACAAAGTAATTATATTAACACTTCAAGTGCATTCTCTTTCAGAGGGCACCGCAGAGGGTGACATTGAAAGTGTTAACACTAAACACTAACACATTATATGCTGCGGCCCCCTCCTTCAAAGGGTAGCAGGAAACTTTTAACAGAGCTCGTTGTAGCAATTCAAGCAAACACAGTGAAACAAAAAAGCACTGCGTTCTTGCAAGGAGCAATTAAACCAGCCCCCGGATTGTCTATATTTGATAGCGACCAAAATCAGTCTCAAACTGTCAAATATGACAGTGCAGTGACCACGCAAGTAGCTCTGTCACTCTCATCTCAACGAGACCAAACAAAAGATACCTACGCGATCGTTTTAACAGTTTGAGACCAATCCGAGGTTTGAGACAAGTTAGACAATCAAACCGCTCTCGACTCAGTCTAAAACTAATCATCCTTTAAATATGATCGAAACGAATCGAAAATTTGAAAGAATTGGATGTAATTGTTTGTTCGACGTGATGTAACTTCAATCCGTAGTCAACGCCAGTGGCTATAGGAATTCTTTGAACTATTCGCGTTGTGATCTGTTATGGGACAGACAGAGATGCACAATTCAAATTTTCGATAAATCCCGATGTAATTGTAACCACAGTAAGAAATAACGGCAGATAAATTGTCATGCCTGTTTTTACAGAGACTACACTATCGGGATTCAATAGAGGTCCGTGTGGCGAACATAATCACAACACGTATGTGCTCAAAGCTTTGAAAACGGCACCGCGATAGTTTAGTTCGACAATTTTTTTTTACATTCCTTTGGTAAAACCATTCATCAGATAACAGAGCATCTAAGAATTGTGTGTAACATCAAAGACAATTTATTTCTTATCTTTGTATCATACCAGTGGGGATATAAATTGTATAATAGTCATTATAACCACTATAGTATAATTCCAAATTTAGAATGTTTACTGATTAGGAATGCAGTCTATTAATATCCTGTGATGCCTTATTTCTCTGAAATTGGTTTACAGTAATCACAATATCTGTACAAGGGTCATCGCTATGACATTTACATGCTAGGAATAGTAAGATTGGACTCAAATCGAATAGATGAGCAACATTTAATTATGTTTAAAACAAAATAGGATGAAGCCCCGAGGTTACGTTTGCGCCATTGATTTGCCCCATCAATGGTGGAAACGTAACTGATTAGTTATGTTTGCGCCATGAAGCTTCGATATTGAAAAATGTCAGCTAAAATTCTAATGAGACTAGCTAAAAAGTGAGTACGTACAGTTGGATCTAGGCGTTCGTGAAGTCAGGCTTTTCGCTGCGCAGTAGAAAATTTTGTATGAAAAAGTTACACTGCGCATCGAAACGGCTAACTTCACGAACGCCGAGATCCGTTGGCCCTACTGTAAGTTACTTACTTTTTACTAGTATTTTATCCTCTTTCAATTGACGTATAAGCAAATATATTTTTGAGTAAGTTTGCTTAGAGTTAAGAGTTACGGCAAAGCTAAGTTGGTAGTAAACTTATGTTGAATTAAATTTACAAGAATTATACTGGGATAAATAATTATTGAGATTTTATTTTAAACCAGAAAGTTCTAATGATAGCAGAGTCCAATCTTACTCCATCTCTAGATCTAAGGGACGTTACAAACATATTCACCTTACATTTCTACTAGTACTTGTTGTGTGGTAAACTTAAACACTCGGTCACAGTTGAATAACAAAGAATATAAATGCTCCAAAACCAAGTAGAGTATACAGGGTGTGGCAAATTCTTGGTCACTGAAGGGTAGCTACCTTTTCTCTTGTAGTTAGAAAGTTTTGTTCTTAGGAAACTTCGGTTTTATTTTGAAGAAAAAAATAATTGCGTTTTTAGATTTTTGAAAAAAAGTACAGTTAGCCTAAAAAATTACATTTGTCAAAAAAAACAAGTTGGTCTTAATCGACTCTATTTCCCACCAGAAACACTTCTCCCAAAGTAACTTATCAAATCAAATCGTAAGTTTTTACAATAATTCAAAAAAACACATCCCATACATTTTCTATGAAATTAGGAGTTGTAAACATTACAGTGCCACTTATTCGATCGTTCTTAATTTAATTTCATAACTGCTCCGGCAAGCTGGGAGGCTATTGTAAAGCGCGTATTTAAATTTAGAACAAAGTGCTTCCCTGCAGATGTACAAATGGTATGCTCCATGCATACCATTCTCTCTTGCGGCTCTGTCTGAGGCGCCTAAGGCTTTACAATAGCCTCCCAGCATGCCGAAGCAGCTACGAATTTAAATTAATAACCATCGAATAAGTGGCACTATAATGTTTACAACTACTAATTTCATAGAAAATGTATGGGATGTGTTTTTTTGAATTATTGTAAAAACTTACGATTTGATTTGATAAGTTACTTTGGGAGAAGTGTTCCTAGTGGGAAATAGAGTCGATTAAGACCAACTTGTTTTTTTTGACAAATGTAATTTTTTAGGCTAACTGTACTTTTTTTCAAAAATCTAAAAATGCAATTATTTTTTTCTTCAAAATAAAACCGAAGTTTCCTAAGAACAAAACTTTCTAACTACAAGAGAAAAGGTAGCTACCCTTCAGTGACCAAGAATTTGCCACACCCTGTATAGTTACACCAATGTTCTATGGGTTGATTTTATACATTCCATATTTTAACATCAATAGCGCAAACCAAACAATAAATTACTGATTATTCACAATCGTAACAAGCGGCTGAATTAAAAATTAAAAAAACCGTAATCCTAAGATTCTAAGTGAATTCATTGATATAGTTAAGGAAACTTTCTCAAAATTGAACATACAAGTATTTATATACTTGGTGGTTCTGTAAAAGTTTAAAGTACTATTTCACTTGAATATGAAAAGGTTGAAGTTCCGAATCAGTAATTTTTTGTGACGTGTGGCTTTGCATGGACTCTACACGTACAATTTCAAAATGCATGTGAACACGAAACTAAACAGTATCTACGGGGTTTGACCGAGGATTTATCCTAAGGGCGACAGATTAACGATTTTTCAGCGCATTTTAAGTTTTTTGTCACACATTCACGCTACACTTTGCACGTGTGCTACTTATTCCGACGTATAGCTTAACAAAGCGCAAGGGGAATCGCTTGTATACGAGCTTGAAAGCCCGTCTACGCTCTTTTGAGCTGCAGGTAGCGTTTATGTTTTTGAAAAGAGCTTAACACGCAGAAAAGACGCTGATCCAAAATTGCACTAAAGCTTTTATGTACATGTGCGAAAATTGTGTGTTAGACAAATTCAAACCTAAAAACTGTTAGATTTGTGTCATGTGTATTCTCTGGCAGATTCACGGGACAAAAGCTATATCTGCGTTTCTGTATGAAAAGCCAACAAAATGTCGTATTCTCCACACAAACTGATGAGATACTTGTGTTTTGAATCGAAGAGATTAAATATCTTGATGTGCATCTTTGTATGATAGACGAACGTTGCATGCAACACACTCTAGCGAACATTTTGTTTGCACGCATTGTGTTTTACTCAGATAAGAATAACAATTTTGATTGTAGTTTTAGAACCCAGGTGTGTTATTATTGCATTTCATTGAATGGTAAGAAAACTTTACATTTTTGTTTCAAAAACTTGAATGAATATTGTGAAATCATAAACTCCATCTTTAAGATTTAGTCAATTTGAAATAAGTTGAACTAGATATTCAAAATGCTCGTGTTTTACTCAGATAAGAATAACAATTTTGATTGTTGTATTAGAACCCAGGTGTGTTATTATTGCATTTCATTGAATGGTAAGAAAAAAATACATTTTTGGTTTAAAAACCTGAATGAATATTAAGAAATCATAAACTCCCATCTTTAAGATTTAGTCAATTTTAAATAAGTTGAACTAGATCTTCATAATGCTCGAAGCACTACCTATTTAAATTCAAGAAGTCTGATAAAACACAACGTTTAGGTATCGCCTTCACAAAGTCACATACAATCTCCGTTTTGGTACTGTAATCCCATACTAATAGTACTGTATAGTTAGTGCAGTGGATGCATAGAATTAGACAATTCAATCTTCTTCTTCTTTTCACTTTGAACGATATCAAGATAATTATATCGGTCAAGCTACATGTGGTAGCGAAACTGAATAAAAACTTTCCAAAAGCGATTTTTCGACCCCCCCTTGGTGAGATGTCGTGAGATTTGGCTGGACCCCCTCCCTCGCCCCCTAATCTCACGTGAGATTGAAAATTGAACAAACAAGTATTAAATCAAATTCATAAATTAATATTCATTCTAAATCAGTGTACGGGGATTTCTATGTGGTCTCAAGAGTGATTAGAAGCAACATGTCTATGTGATTTTAAATAAAATCATCGGCATTTCACGTTTCTTGCAGAAAAAAAAATTACGTGATATTTGCTGAGACCCCCTCCCTCCCCCACGTGAGATTCGGTGAGATTTGGCTAGACCCCCTTCCCCTAAAAGCCTCACGTAATTAATGCCCCCTTACAGTCGTACAATGAAGATTGTATGTGAGTATGTGAAGGTGGACCCTTGTGCGTCTACATAGCGTATGGACGCTATAAGACATGCCGCTGTTAACACGATCCAAAACATGCTCGTCGGCACACGGTTAATGAGGGATCGCGACATACAGTGACGCCGGCCAGCTTTGTTTGAACTCGCTTACATTATTATACTTATATTTACTTGTTATTTATAGATACTTATATTACACTTGTGATCGAAGTAAAATATTACTTTCGTGTTTTTATTGTAGCTTCAATTTGTAAAAAGGTTCGGATTAAGTCTTAGGATTGAACTACTTAGTGTGTATTAAAAGTCAATACATTTTAGTAGTTTAGTACAATTTGTAAACAGTGATGCGAGAAAAAAATAATTGGCAAGAAAAAAATTGTTTTGTATTTCATTTTTACTTGTTTATCAAGTTATTTTCGTTCAACAAAATGTCAAATTCATTTTTGCAAGCATAGTGCGAAAATCCAAAGCATGTTTGTACGTTAATAATAAAAACGTAATTACTCCAAATTAGTAGAAGTTATTTCAAAATCTTGTAAGCGAGAACAAATTTTTGTTACACATAATACTGTATCGATAGAACGAAAAATGCGCAGTGGCAGCTCGATTTACCGATACAAGGTATTACGCGACATAGTTGGCTCAACTCAACCACCGCACTTTGTAGCTGTCATCAACAGATTAGATACCTTTTGGACAAGATGTTGACAGTACACGAGCCCACGTGGGAGCGTGCATTGAAAACGTCAATGTTGCTCAAGTTATATAACGTTTTATAGAACATAACAAATGAATTATACATATTATACGTAATATAACATTATAAAACGTCATGTAACCGTGTGGTATAGATGATAGTTATAAGAAATGCGGGCTAAGTTGAGAACTTTGCGGGTCTGACGTCACAGGGCAGGTGAACAGTTACCTATTTGGCCGCAGAGTTGGTGAGCTTGCTCACGACCCGTGTTAGGGCTCGATTCTCGGCCCTCAGCCTTTCGTTCTCAGCTTTTAGTTTTTGCAATTGCTATAAAACGAACACCACTTTATTATCGTGTATTTGGCGGCGGGAGCCATCTTGACGTCCACCATAAACAAGCAAGGCTCACGGTTACTATGAATTGTCTATCGTTTCACTAATGTATGTTCATAATAGTGTTGTGTCGTGTATGTTAGATATGTCTATACTACAAAACGATACCTTTAGCTCCTCTTCCATCTCGGAAAGTTTCCTCTCCATGGCCCTTTTTTCTCGTTTTTCGATTTCAGATAAGGAATTCTGATTCTGGAAAAAGAAATGTTTTGAATGAAAATGTGCTAATCATAAAATTTTGTATACATCAGTCTTCATTAAACTTTCGCAATAATATTTATATTTTAAAATACATGGACAAGGTATTTTATCGCATTATTACCTTATTTTTAACCTGACGTTTCGGCTACGTTACAATACAACAGCCATGGTCGAAAGCAGACTCAATTCTGTGTCCATGTATTAATATATATATATGTAGAAATAAATATGATAGAGCTGGACGTATATTTGCTGCAGCAAATCTTTACATCGTAAGACAACGCGAGCCAATCTATCAGCTGCCTAGTGCGACTTAATTAGTATTTTTCAGTAGGCGTGGATTGATCAATCGCACTGCTGTGTTAGCATATGCGTCATAAGCATAAGTCGGTAAAATATGATTATTAAACACAGAGAAAAGCTAAATCATGTTTTTACGCAGCAAATATAATGACAAAATAGCGAACGCCCGCAGCTTCACCCGCGTGGACTATTATTTTTTATCCCACGTGCATTTTCCGGGATAAAAAGTAGCCTATTTGTTATTCCAGGACATAAACTATGCATATTCCAAGTTTCAACCAAATCTGTTAAGTAGTCTTTGCGTGATTGAGTAACAAATATCCAAACATCCAAACATCTAAACTTTCTTTATAATATTAGTAGGAAGGATTAATACAACATTTTGTGAGGCACACAAAATAACACATTTATAATTTTACGTAAGCACACACATTACTGACTCATTATACGTCATAGTTTTTCTTTATTCGTGACACTTCAAATGAACAATTTTTTTTTTGAAGTTATCCAGTTTTAGTATACAAAAAATATTACATCAGATTTCATCATCATCATCATCATCAGCCCATAGCAGTCCATGGCTGGACATAGGCCTCCCCTAATGAGCGCCATCGCGCCCTGTCTTCAGCTTGACGCATCCAACTTGTGCCGGCAGCCTTTCGCAGATCGTCACTCCACCTGGCAGGCGGGCGTCCTACACTACGTTTGCCAATATCAGATTTGTACCTACTAAATTATTTATAGTTTTATAAATAAGGATGTAAATCACAAGGACTATATAAAGCTTCTTGGCTTTATGCTGTACATTCTATTTCAAGTCTCATTAGCGAACATGATTATATACTATGATATGATTATAGTGACATTCGCCCATGAATACATAATTTTATTGCATAAAGGAATTCGCTAGCAGTAAAACATAATAATTTGCAACATAGTATCATTTTAGAAGCCAATGATCTTTAAAGTAATAGACAGATCTATGGGTAAAATTTAACAATTCAAAAGTAATCAGGGCTTTAACTGATTTAGAGCTTATCAAGATTTTCGACCCGACGAATATAAATTCCGTGGCCGAGTTGACACTCCGGCTTAAGAAGGATCGCTTGTATCAGTGCAGGTTCGAATCCAGACGGAATCGCATATTCTGATAAGACTTCTCATTTCAAAAGTACACTTACAGACAAAATTGTGAAGGAAAACATTATGAAAAAACAGGCAAAAAAACTCTTTCACCGGAGTTTGGTTAATCATCAAAGTTATAGGGATGTAAAATAATTTCCAATGAGAGATCTCGGCTTTGAGAAGATATCTCGTTTACATTTCTTAGTACACTTTTTTTTATAGATCGCAGATGCATATATGATTAGGTAGCGAATAAAATCTAATCTCAACTTTTATGATGAAAAAGAGTGACTAATTGGCATTGAGCCAAATGTTTTGATAGTAATCTGTCTATTACAAATTTTGGAAAAAACGCAATGCACATCAAGCTTCTTACAAAATACATGTAAGATTGTATGAACTAGTGACCTTTATGATTTTTTAGCAGGGAGCTTTAAGATGAAGAAAAACATCATGAGGTAGTATTCCAATAAATGGAGAGGACTTGACGGTGAAGGAAAACACTGTGGAAGTTAGAGTTGCTGTAAGCGACGGCTGTATTAACGGTTGTATTAATAACTAACTGCTGCCCGCGGCTTCGCTCGCGTGGTACCCGGATAAAAAGTAGCCTATGTTACTCTCCAGCCCTCCAACTATCTCCACACAAAAAGTCACGTCAATCCGTCGCTCTGTTTTGACGTGAAAGCAGGACAAATAAACAAACAAATAAACACACTTTCACATTTATAATATGGGTACGGATGTGTGAAAGTCCTTTCACATATTATTAATCGCTTTAGGCTGATTTTAGTCTCACGCTTACCGTCAGCGCTGATAGGCGAGTGATCTTTATTCCAATGAAATAAGGATACTGTCGGTTCAGCACTGACGAGAGCAATCAGCGTAGCCATTTCTGCTATACAATCAGTATCCTTATTTAATTGTAATAAAGATCACTCGCGTGACAGTAAAACCAGCCTTAGTCTAGGTATCATAAAACAAACAACTAATTTCTACAAAAATCGCAAAAGCTTTTCGACAGGGCAATGCATGGGGATCGATATAAGGATATTTCACACAGGGCGATCTAAATTATATAAACTACTATTATAAGAAATCAGTTAAACTTGCAGTCTACAAATGTATTTTGGGCAGTTATCTAACATGCTTGGGCACTTAGGGACAACGATCATCGATTCGCCTTCTCGCTCGCGCTCGCCTAAGCCGGCCTAGGCTGGCCCAACATGTGTTTGAGCCTTTAAAGTAACAGATTATTTTTCTTTCATATCTTTCCTTACCCAGATGAAGATTCTCCGGATGAATCGAAACTTTGTCGGTATCTAAATCGACGATATTTTCACGTGAGTAATTCCCGTGTGTTAAAATAATGTCTAGATTATCTCTCGTTAATTTTTAATTTTTATAGTGTTAAACCACACTTTGGTATTATTTCATTAGAAATGAAAAATCTTATCAAAAATTTTCAATTATTTCAATAATCGATGCTTAAATCGATCAATATGCGCTTATCAAGATTTTCAACCTGACGTAAGGATTCTGTGGCCGAATTGGTAAGGCACTCCGGCTTAAGGAGGATCGCTTGTATCATTGCGGGTTTGAATCCCGTCGGAATTGAAAATTTTGATAAGATTTTTCATTTTTATCTCTCGTTAATAGGACGTACCACTTGCGTGAGCCTGGTGATGGTGGACCGCGCGTCTCGCAGTTGTGTCTCGGAGGTGGCGAGTAACGCGCGGAGACGCCTGACTTCGCTCTGCGACGCCTCATACCGAGCTTTGTACGAACACTCCTCTCCTTCTTCTGTGCGCTCGCTGCCAGACTGGAAAAAAAGATGGTTGCTTTTTAGACAATGGTGACAATAAAACTAGTTCGGGGGCTGGTGAATACCAAACGCGCTGGACATCGTTCTCTGTTGTTTGACACCCCATCTAGTTTTAGTATTTAGTATAGTTTTACGGTTGTCTGGAAGAAATCGCCAAGAGTGATAAGACCGCCGATTGTAGGACATTGTATTTCTAAAAATAGCCTAACTAGATAATACTTTGAAATTGTGTCCTCAATAAAGTTCTTATTTATTTATTTAATGGACCTTAATCGTCTCCCAACTTGAACACTGCTTAAAGTTTATGCGGGCAAATTTTGAGCATCGATTAAGTTAAACATTGCTCAAAATTCGCCCTGTCACTTTCTAACAAAAAAGGATGGAGAATAGTATAAACGGTGTTTCAATTTTGACAGAGGTTGAGTGGAGTTTATAAGTATAGTCAAGCGAACGCAAGACAGTCGGCAAGTTATGGAAGAGTGTACACGTTTTTCTTACGCGCGTTTGTATCGAAACAAACTCGCTGCGAACGCGTTGCTCTAATACGCGCGTATTTGCGCGAAAAACGTACAGTACGTAAGTGTGCACACTCCGTAACCAATTGAGCTACTGGACTTTTTTAACAGTGCTTTCGTCGTATTTTTTAAACTATCATTAGCACCGAGTCGATTAAAACAAGTACCTAACAAGCATAAACATGATTGTTTAATTGATTTTTACAACAATAGATCTCTACAACACTACTTCTTTACTACCTAAATATAAACTAAGGTATTTACGTATCGTAAACCACAAGGTTTAATGAATGCAAGGTTTATTACGCTTTATCTGTATAACACAATATTAATTACAATTAATTGCTACTAAACACGAAATATCGCGAAGTGTAAAAGAAAAGGTTGTCCTACATAGGTGTCCTATTATTGCATCATCATCATCATCTCCCTGCCCTTATCCCACTAGGTGGGGTCGGCACAACATGTTTCCCTCTTCCACTTCATTCTATCACTCGTCATCTCAGTGCTCACACCTTTCACACACATATCTGCATTCACACAGTCCATCCATCTATAATAGTCCTATTATTTGGTTTTCATTTATCGCCGTGTTGCCTTAGTGGGATAATGCCTTGACGTTTAAATCCCGGCAAGGATCAAAGGATTTCACATTTAGAAAAAATATTATGCGCAGTCCTGACACAGTGACCCGGCAGCGCGGCAGACCACGAATGCGATGGCGGGACGAGCTAGACGCCTATGAGAGGGACTGGCAGACGAAGGCACTAGATCGTGGTGACTGGCGAAAGTGGGGGGAGGCCTTTGCCCAACAATGGGACAGCATGGGCTAATGGAATCTGGAATTATGCGCATTAACCCGAGCTCTAAACGGTGAACATCGTAAGGAAAACAGTTAGCTATCTAATAGCGTCGATGTGCTTGCAACATGTCACGTATAGAATGATATCTTCTGCAACATGAATGTATCACATCTCTAGTAGGTACCTAATAGATTGGCCTCTATTGTAATGTATTGTAATTAGGTTATGATATTTTAAACGATGTCGTAATGACAAATTAGTTACAACGTATCCATTATCGCATAATTCGTCTATGTCAATGGTACGGAGAGTGCTACTAGCCTGTCTGCTTAGTTGACAGTGTCGAGAAGACTATTCTTCTTACTACAGTGCCGTGTATCGTTCGCGAGTCAATCTTTCAAATGAACTACAGTGAATTTCTCTGAAAAGTATTTCAGTATTTTTTATTTTGTTAAAATAAACATGTTAGCCGAGCAGTGCCGCTCAATGTGGAGATCGATGGTTCAAATTAACACGTGCTCTAAACGTGAAAAGAAAACATCGTGAGTTAACCCGTTCCTATTCTTATAGTCGGTAATGGGTTTGCAACCTGATACAGATCAATGCTATCTGCAAATTGTGAGCATGGTGCTATATGGATTTGCAAGGACGTTCCATTTTTTCTATTAAACAGATAAGCTGGCATGATATGTCTTAATTGTGTTTGTTTCTCACGCTTGATCTTTTACAAAAAGACAATGAATGAAAAATGTTTATAGGTACTTAGTTTGTATGATCTTGAGGCTAACTATGGTGTCATTTTTTGACGACCTTTGTGGCGCAGCGCAGTGAGTGAAGGCTTGAGATGCAGGAGGTTGCGGGTTCGATCCCCGCTGCGGAACAAATGTTTGTATGATCTGCAAATATTTGTTTCGAGTCTGGGTGTTTTCTGTATGTATAAATGTATTTACAAAACAGTATGAAAGTTACTACTTTCATAAGTAACTACTATTATGTATACTTGGGTATATCAATCATGGTGCTGTGTGAAATGTCCAGCATCATTTATTTTATTTATTTTTAAGAAGTCTGAAGGCCACAATAGCTTAACAGCCGAGGTCGGCAATAAAATATGCTCTCCGAAGCACGAAAGCGCTATCACTAACGGTCACTTATAAACATTAGCGTAAACTAACCGTGAAATTTTAGTTTAAGCTACAAGACTGGCTAATTAGGCAAGTCCGCTAGCAAATCCTACTAATATTATGAGTATGAAAGTTTGTGTTTTAATCACGCCTTAATAGCTGAACACCGAAATATCATGACCTAAAATGTATTATTTTTGTAAAAATATATCTAAACTTTGATATTGTGAATGAGGCTAAAGATTTTGTAACTTTTTATAATAGTGAAATTCTACGATAGTAAATACTTCGCAAGACGCGAGTTTATCGTAGGAATACACAATGATGTAATGGAAATGCGAATTGTTTCTTCGAGAATCGAGATTATTTTAGTTACGCACCTATTGCAATGTGCATTCAAATCGCGCGTTGAAATAACTTGGTTTTATCGAAAGCTTGTTAAAACTGTTCAGTATAACGTTCAGTATAATTTCTACACATTCAGCCTATCGTATCATCTTATTAAAAAGGTTAATCATTGTGATATCAATAATAACATACACAATATCCATCTGAAGCTAGCGAGTTGAGGCTAAGCGAGCGAGAGTTGAGTCCTCCCGCGGTATCGAGAGCATTGAGAGATCGCGAGCGTTCCTTGCTCAAGTTTCCGGCTTTGTTCGCGCGGGACTTCCTTTCAGGTCGCACCGGGGGCTCTTCGGGCTCCGGCTCCGACCCCACCGGCCCCTGCGCCGCCTCAACCGGAGCCGCGACAGCCTCCTCCGGCGGAGGTTCCTGAACCTTCGCAGGAGGCACCGGCTTCGGCTTAAAATTCTTCTGACTAGCCAACAGTCTTTTGTCCAACTTTTTCAACACTGGCGTCATCAAATTCAAGGATCCCAAGGACGAACCGCCCAGGTATACCCCTCCGTAGCCGGAGCTCGTCCCCCCGTATATTCCGAGGTTGGAGGAGGGGCGTCCGAAGCCCGCGCTGTACGGATTATAGTTCCTGTACTTAGTGGGGCTGTAGGAGGAGTAGCTGGAGTTGCCGTAGGAGCCGTACTGGCTGCCGAGCACGGAGCCCAGCATGCTCGGCGAAGAACCATAGTTCGAGGTGAGGCTGCGAGGCCGCGAAGTATACCTATCTTGTTTCCGACTCATTTCCTATCACATCTCACTTATGATTTCATCGAGAGCGGGCGGGCGGGCGCCGCGCGTTGCGAAAACACACTGACTGTTTCCCCGAGTTTTAATTCTAGTAAAAATATTGTTGACGCCTACGCTAAACACCGGTGGTAACGCGCGTGTGAGATGCCGGTGACGCACTGCGATGTTGAGACTGGGAGCTGGTGTCTGCGCGGCCACGCGAGGGTGCGCCACACCTGTAAATATATCGGACGGCATCGCCATCGGGATCGACGGCCCTTTTCTAGGAGCGATGTAAAATTGTCGGTCCAAGGACATGTCAGTAGCGAGCGGCGATTACTAGCACCCTATTATCGTCGGCGACGCCTCATCGATCAGTTAACAGCTTCCCCAGGAGTTGGCAGATAGGCCGAGGGCTGACGCGTCCGTATCCACCCGCCAGGTAAGTAAGCGCGCTTCCTATAAATAAGCTTTTGCGTCGACAGTAAACATCGTTTTAAACAAATAAAACAAAAATAAAACGCGCCGGTCTGATTGAAACTGTTGCATCGATGGATTTATAAAAATAGATTGACTTATGAAACCGAAAGTAACAATGGATGAACTGATTCATAAAAAGGCGGTTAGTTTTTGTCTATGCGCTAAATATAAAATCTATTTTCAAGTTTACGCGTCTACAGTACTGTGTGACCTAAATTCTGTCATGTTTGGAGCTTTCTAATGTTTTAACGTGGAATTCTCTGAGGCGGCCTCAATCTGTGTTGCGCACAATATTACAAAATCATTTATTTTTGTGAATATGTTCCGACATCCGGTAGATAAATTATCATGTAGCTTTGAGAAGAAACAATATAAATAATGTAAGTATACTGACTTTTACCCGCTGCTTCGATCGTTCAACATTAAGATTATGTTACAATCATATAATTAAAACCTAAAAACAGGATTCTTAATATCAACATATATAAAGATAAGTAGTTTGTTTCTGATAGGACGTCGTTCGTCTTTAACTGTCTCAAAACACTTGTCCATTTGATTCTTTATCATTATCAGATCGTCCTGACCCAATGCTGGGCATAATCCCATTCGATAACTGTCTATTAAACTAGTAGTTTATGTATTGATGTTGAAATCTAATTTCAATGACATTTCGCTTGTAAACACATTTAAATTATTGCCAATATTTTGATCATAACAAGCATAATCTTTACCGATGATTTGGACTGCTATTTTTTACTATTGTTATAGTGCCAATAGTATTGGGTGTCTACTGAAAAACAGGGTCACAATGAATTGCAATTAATTTACTTGAGTGATTACTACGTATTTTTTATAATCAGTCTTTAGTTATTCAAAAAGCCGTTTTAACCCTACCGTATATTTGAGTTTTATCCATGCTTTAATATAACAACGGATTTTTTTATACTTTATAATTGACAACGTAACTTGGAATATATTTTGATTGGATTCGGATTTTATTCAGATTTTTTTACAGATGAAGTCAAGCAGAAAATGAACGTAGTTTCTTTTAAAAATATGTTTTCCTTCGCATTTAAATTTAGTCGTCACATGTTCCTCTCAACACAAATATTACATTTTCATGAACATTTATCATAAGACTGTAAAAGCGTTTTAAACCGCGATCTACAATATAAACGAGTGGTATGACGTCATTTGGCCATGTGTGCACTCGAACACGCCCGTCATCGTGGAACTGGCCAAAAATAATAATTTCCTAAACGCACAACACACCATTACTCTCTGGTGTCAGTTACAATACGATACATGGAGTTTCTCGCTATCACACGCACCAATGATATTGACTTATATATTTCGTTTACTGATTGTTTTCTATGCCGCTGTGGCGTCCACGTCCACGACTTTTTGTGAGACGTGGACAGTGACAAAAAAGGACAAAAATATATTGGAGGCTTTTGAGATGTAGTGTTGGCGTAGAATGGAGAGGATCAGCAACGGAAAGAGTGACCAACATTGAGGTTTTGCAAAGAGTGGAGGAGGAAAGATCGTTGTTGCAAGTTGTCGAGAATAGAAGAGGGAAGATGATTGGCCATCTTATACGACATGACAGTTTCATTAAGAACATCATTGAAGGAAAAGTTTAGGGAGGGAGAGGAAGTGGAAGACCAAGGATAAGCTATATGAGCCAAGTGAAGGAAAAGGTTGCTGTCATGTCGTATAAGGAAGACAAGGAGGCTTCCCTGAAGAGCTTCGTGGAGAAAGAGGCATCAGTTATGCCGACAAGGGGCAACCCCTGAAATTGAAGAAGAGTGTGGTCGGCTCAAAATGTTTCTTTTCTCAATTTTCCGCTATCACTCATCATCAATTCTCACTCGTTTCACACATGGCATACATAATGAGGAACAATACATTATTGCGACAATCAATTATCAAAAAAAAATACGATAGCAATAAAAAGCATTCCCCTATAACTGGCCTCAATGTGTTAATTTTGAAGGTAAATGATTTAGATTCTGTATGAAAAAGGTCGATGTACCAGGAAATATAATGAAACGGTCGTAATAAAGTGAATAGAACAAAAGCAGTAATGTATATGTCTGTAGCGATCACTCAGCCTCAATTTATGTGTGTTTTTAGGACTGGATTAACGCCAATGTTGTCGTAGTAAATAAGATTCATTGCTTCGCTTCGAACAATCGAAAGTGTATCGTTTGTTATAACGCGATTTTGCAGAAATTAGGAATAAGACTAATTCAGTATAGCAGCATGTGGGTGGATATGGACCGAAGCTTGTTATAGAGGTTCTCAGAGATAGAATACGGCAGATTTTATTTTTAATACTGCCGAAATTTTCTATTAAAATAACGGTTTTACGATTTCCATTCAACAAACTAACACCTTCTTCTTAAAAAGTAAGAACAGTGTTTTTGGAAAAACATTTTGAGCTTTTATTCTTATGTTTTCTCAATCCGCGAAGCTTTAACACGATTCTCGAACGGAAGCATAGAAAAATTTTAACCCAGTATAATCCCCAGCTTTGCAAATTCGCTAAATCCATTAAGGGGAGAGCGAGGAGTGTGACTCAAAATGCCCGTTTTCGACTCCACGGTCGACCTTGCACGCGTCCACATAAATAAACCACGCGTGTCATTCAAATCGCCTGTGAATCACTCACTGCCGAGGCCTGCATAGTGCTGGGTAGTTTAATGTACTCAAAGACGGTCACTGCGACATAAAGACACGCAAACGCACGTCAAAGAACGGGGACCTTTTGAGCAGCACTTTATTGGGTGCTAATTTGACAGCGGAGTTATACAGCCATTCAGTATGTCAACTAACCAGAATTCATTTTCATTCAAGCAGGACGAGAGCAATATGAATCACAAAATACTCCTGTTCGAATTGCAACATCGAAAATAAGCTATTTCTATATTGATTTGTGAGCTCGTCTTGGCAGTTTTATATTGCTTTGGAAATGTTTGCTTGAGAAATCTCCGGCCCACCCTATAGTTCTGGCTCGCGCGAGAATGCTAAAATTAAATCTTAGTAATACACAATATGACTCCAATGTACGAGTACATCACTAAAAAGCATAATATACAAGATGTTTCTGCTTTTAGAAATATATATTTGTACTTCATGAAGTCATGAATTCATTTTGAAAAGGATAATTATTTTGTCGGTGAATTAAACCATCAGGAATCATATTTTAAGTACTTATATCAAACATAACATAAGGGTCAAAATACGCCAGCATTCGTCCTGTCTTAGTGCCACATTGCGGGAACTGTACAACGGGCCTGTCAAAGCTGAGCGGTTCGACGGATCGACCGACCGAAATACACTAGTATTTCTGTTCCTCTATTGTTTGTGTTTGCTTACGTCAATGCGCGAGCGCTGAAACACCGCTGGTTATTTTAAAACATGATAGTTAGATCACAAATTATCACGGATTAATACACATTGATGGATGAGGCTCGTTTTCAAGGTGTGCGAAGTAAAAATACGACTTTACATTTATCTGACAGACTCTGATGAACAAAGCTGGGTTGAATTTACGCAGATAATAGATTTTCCGAAGCATTTTTCTAATGGATTTTACTACTACTACTCGACCGCTTATTTCGACAAATACATTCACTTTCTTTGTTTTACTACGTACACGACAATAGAGACTAAAATGTAAAAAAAAAAACCGGTCAAGTGCGAGTCGAACTCGTACGCCGAGGGTTCCGTACCTAGCCATGGTGCCAATTAAGCTAGTCCGCTTAATTGTATGAGCGCCCATACAACTCGGAGCACAATTTTAATTGGCGTCAACTATGTATGTATGGGAACACCCTTTAGTTTTCAACTTTTTTAACTTTTTGGAATTTTTCCTTTATTTGTGCTATAAGACCTTGCTTTTTGCCAAATTTCGTTATTCTAGGTCAACGGGAACTACCATTTAGGTTTTCGACCCAAAACCTCTAGGGTACTTCCGGTTGACCTAGAATTGTCAATTTTGGTTACAAGCAAGGCCTTACAGCACAAGTAAAGGGAAAATTCCGAAAAATAAAAAAAGTTGATAATTAAGGTAAGTTTTGGTACTCACAAGTTTTCACGAAAACCTAAATTTGCCTATATCTTTTTATAGTGTTGACTCAGGACCTTGATTTTTATACTCACAATAGGGACTATAGACTTTAGTATATACTATAAATTTCAACTTGCTAGCTCTACCCGTTCCTGAGATAATCGATGGTGACACACGGACAGACGGACGGACAGACGGACGGACAGACGGACGGACAGACGGACAGACGGACAGACGGACAGACGGACAGACGGACAGACGGACAAGAAAGTGATCTTATAAGGGTTCCTTTTTTTACCTTTTAAGGTACGGAACCCTAAAAATAGTGTTCCAGATCTTTGCTTTGTTTTATTTTTACTTTGCGTTTTATTTATCCAGCCTTTTGTTTAAATAATGTTACAGAACACACGAGTGGGCGAAGACCCGCATGAAACGCAGAAGGTTGCAGGTTCGATTCCCACCGCGAGGCAAATGTTTGTACGGTCTTTAAAAAAGTAAATTTTACTTATTTATTCTTATCCAGTGAACTCAAATGTAACATTGATGGAAGCTTTCCTTCAAAGTAATTAGCCTTGCATTTTCGTACAGATTCGAACAAACTCATACATTGGAAATCTGTTACTGATTTGTCAACACTTAAACACATTAAAAAAATTACTATAAGGGTGCGTTTCCCCTGAGACGGAGCTGAGCGGAGTGGAGCTTAGCGACGCAAAAATTGACCAATCACATATGTCACATATATAATAATACGGTAAGTACCTACAGAATTAATAATAAGAATTAAAACTAGGTTTTTTCAAAAGGTTTTTCATGGGAATGAGAGTTTCATGAAATATCAACCCTACATTTTTAATTTCCTCGTTTTGAAAATACGATTGGTATAAATCTCCCTAGAATATTCTTGATAAGATATTTTATTTGTCGAGAAGCCTAAAAGTGTTTCTTTTACATAATACGGTTTACTTTTTTCATAGGTTATTTATTTATTTATATAAGCCTGATGTTTCCTACTGCAGGGCAAAGGCCTGGAAGGGAAGGGAAGGGTCCCTCCCATAGGTTACTTCATTAATTTTAAAACAGTATGTTTATTTTCATGAATGAAAAGCCGAGAAAAGAGAAAAAGAGATAGTTATAAAGAGCACGCACGTCCCTAGCGCTGTTTTGTATAGACTAGTCTTAATCATCGTCGCCGTCGTTGTAATTAAAGGAAGAAGGTCCATTGCGTCATCAGTGCTAAGCGACAAGCCACAAATTAATAATGGTGATTTTAAACTAAATTTCGAGACCTTCAGCAGTTATTTTGGTTTATTTTTCGTAAGATTTTTGTTGGAAAATTATGTGGAGAAGATTCATGTTGCATATTAATTGGTTAGATTAGAACTATTTCGGTAGGCAGCCTTGTTCTTTTTACCTACTAACATTTATTAGTTTTACCTATGAAGGTTACGAAAGAAAAATGCTTTAGATTTTCATACATTCATACTTTTTAGCGTGGAAGGCGGAGACTCCTCTCTTTTCGTCTCTTTTAGTATGGAACAGGCCCTTATCGCTCAAAACAGAGAGGAGTGGAAAATAGGGAGGCCTTTGCCTCAAAAAGTATCTATACTAATGTAATAAGGCGGAAGAGTGTTTGTTTGTTTGAACACGCTAATATCAGAAACTACAGTCCGATTTGAAAAATTACTTCTGCATTTGATAGCTAAACTCTTGAGGAAGGTTATAGGCTACTTTTCATCCTCATCATCATTACCATTATACCATCACTACTTCTAGTTATTAATAAGAGCCCGTTGTGTGTCCCACTATACAATCTTTTAATAATAATACGTTTTAAACATTGAATTTGTTCGGTAAAAACAAGTGATAAACAACATTCAGCTTACAAATAATGACAAGGAATTGCAAGAAACGCTTCTTCGGAGAAATAATTACATCCTTATTTATATTTTTTGTACAATAAATAAATTTTGAATGCTTTGTATGGCTCAGCGGGCTTTCGGATTTACAATAAATATTGTGCATGCACGAAATCTGGCAGAGTGGAGCCAAAATAAAATACAATGTTCTTTTATTCTAGCCATTACAAAAGTGTCAAATCCGGTCAGTGACCGTGGCGCATCAAAACACTTTTCCGATTTTTCATTCTTATTTCTCAGGTTAGTGATCTCGTCTTGTCATATTTTTATTATTCATAGCACGCTCTGTTTTCTAAGATCATTGTCATTTTGTTCACACTCTCAGGTAATTTTTGCGAGGAGTAAGTGTTGGGAACTCGCTTTCTCTCCGATAATAACAAGTTCCGAGACTATGTGATTAATTTGAAAGGTAGAAAAATGGTCCATTGTCTTATTTTGAGAGTTTGTATAGTAAAAAGATAATCTCTGCTAGTTCGTGCTTTTTAAATTTTTTTTTTTTCTAGATAAATGGAAAATAATCATAAATTCCTATAGAACTTAGAATTTATCAGTTTTTTCAGTTTACCGTGACCATGGCGCATGCAACAGTGCCGAAATATCGGAAAACTCGAGAATCCAAAAATCATGGTAAATATCCCGTTTACAGTCCTTATAAAGATCATTATAACGGATAGTTCTACTTTTCAAACTTTAATTTACCCAAGATACCAAACAAAGTGGTCATATATCATGATTAGCCTACATAATGGCCGAGATAAAGCAATTTAACTCGCTATGTGGGCTCGATATATGGAGTCTTCTGCCGAGGATTGACAAAACGACTGTAGAGCAGTGTGCAAAATGAAATATGGTGGGAAATCTTAGAGATTGCGCACACTGAGCGACAAGCGACAGCGACAGCTCGGCGACAAACCAGCCAAGTCAGCCAAATGTAGCGTGTGATGCCAGGCGAATTTTGGTTGAGGTAATATTTCTCTTTTTTTCTTTTGACGACTTTGACGAGACTCACATTGTTCGACTGGCTCCCCACTGGAGCTTGACTATTTAGATTTAAGTGGATGGATCACCGAAAAGAAAGCTAGGCCCCATACTGTGTTTGTTGCCCTGATTTTTCACGGTGTTGGTCGCGAAAGAACAGGAGTAGAATCATCTAACTCTTAAGACGATTCAAAGTGGTCATAGCGGTCCTACTGAATAAATGATATTTGAATTTTGAAAACGCGACGACAGGCTGTGGCGGACAATTCCCATACATTTTCAAAGCTTCACACATTTGAAGTTTTTGTTCGAAACTTGTTTGAGACAGGTAGGTGAGTCAGACGAGACGACGCGGCGACATCACGACTATACGCAAACCAACGCAAACTATGCGTCATGTCGCAGAGACTAGACGCCCAGTTTACGAGGTCACTTAACTATGCGTTCTTGCTACACCAATTTAATTCAACTTCTGCAAAATGTGGTCCTAACCAAATATGTATTTGTACGTGCCTTTGATTACGCTCTTTGACATCTTTAAAGAATTTTGAATACTTTAAACTTAAAGTTAGTTCTGATATGTAGAATTAACGAACGTACAAACTTGCATCAATATTGTTGTTCAAGCCTTATTTGGACAATTAGTAATTTTTTACCTAACCTAGTTCTGCGATAGCAGCGCCGCGTCTATAGGACTTCAGTGGTGGCGCGTACTCTATCTATTAAACTGGACGTAGTCGTTGTGAGCTGTTATGTTAGTAAATAAAAATAAAGACTTACTTGTGGAGTATCAGTGTCTGCGTCACCTTCGCCGCCTCCTCCGCGGTCGTTTACGATATCCTACAAACAAACAAACAAATTCAGTTTATTCCGACTAAGATTAAGTAGACAAGGACACAGAAATGTTGGTCGTCCGGCGGCAAGATGGGCAGACGACATCGACAAAGTCGCGGGCAAAAGATGGATTGGACTGGCGCAGGATCGTGACGAATGGCACAAACTAAGGGAGGCCTATACCCAGCAGTGGGTGAAGTCGGGCTGTGGATGATGATGATGAAGATTAAGTAAGTTCGTATGAGCTACTGGCCAGAGGCCGAGTTTTCAGGCCGCTCGAAAGCTTTTGCCATGGCTTATCATAGAGGGGACCGATAATTTAAAGTTTCCTCCGCAGCACGGAAGCGCTCAAAGTAAAGTGTGTCAGGATCGCTGGTAGAAATCTGAAGTACTTAATGTAAAAAAAAACAATGTAATATGCTCACCACTGTATTTCTAAGGTGCGGTAGACATATTTTTTCGGATTTTTAGGCATTTTTTCAGGCACAACGTTGCTTAACTTCAACGATCAATCAAGAACGTCTAAGCACGCTGGGACCTATCATACAGAGAGCGTTCACGCGGCCAAGCGTTCAAGCGGTCAGTTTTGCGTTCTTATTACGTTACATAGATATACTCACACAGGAGGCATTCTGACCGCGGCGGTCAAGTAGAACAGCGGGGTTCGTGAGCAATTGCACGCTCGAACGCAGAACGCTTGACCGCGTGACCGCTCTCTGTATGATAGGTTTCTAAATAGGTAGGTATTTTCATTTAGTGACAAGCTAGAGTGCAGGCTATAGTGTGTGGGTTACTCACGTCCATATCGACTTGTCCGACGCTGGTGGAGCGATGTTTGGGCTGGGTCGATCTACTCGTCTTGCTCACTCATTCAGTCTGTGCTGCCTTCTCTTTCTCGCCTGAGGGCCTAGCCAACCGGCCTTCGCTATGAAGCGATTCGATTTCTAACTTCGCTAACACTCGAACGTGAGGTTTTCATTGGTCGAACCAAGGTCGAACGTAAGGTCACGTGGTCTTCCACCAATGAAACATCAGCGATAGCGAAGCGAATTGTAGAATAGAAAAGATTGATGCCACTTGGCTAGAGGCCCTGGTGACAAGCTAGAGTGCTATAGGCAAGTGTGTCGGTTACTCTGATCCATGTCGTGTCCGACGACAGCTGAGCGACGATTGGGCCGAAGATGATCTATTCGAAGTCTCACTCACTCATCCTTCCTAGGTCAGAAGCTAGAGTGCAACAGACTAGTGTGTCGGGTACTCACGTCCATATCGACGTGTCCGACGCCGGTGGAGCAACGTTTCGGCTAAAGACGATCGATTCAACGTCTTCCTCACTCATTCTTCCTAGGTCACAAGCTAGAGTGCAACAGACTGATATGTCGGGTACTTACGTCCATATCGACGTGCGACGTGCGATGTTTCGGCTAAAGACGATCTATTAAACGTCTCGCTCACTCATCCTTGCTAGGTCACAAGCTAGAGTGCAACAGACTGGTATGTCGGGTACTTACGTCCATATCGACGTGCGACGTGCGATGTTTCGGCTAAAGACGATCTATTCAACGTCTTGCTCACTCATCATTCTTAGGTCACAAGCTAAAGTGCAACAGACTGGTATGTCGGGTACTTACGTCCATATCGACGCCGGTGGAGCAACGTTTCAGCTAAAGACGATCTATTCAACGTCTTGCTCACTCATCCTTCCTAGGTCACAAGCTAGAGTGCAACAGACTGGTATGTCGGGTACTTACGTCCATATCGACGTGCGACGTGCGATGTTTCGGCTAAAGACGATCTATTCAACGTCTTGCTCACTCATCATTCTTAGGTCACAAGCTAAAGTGCAACAGACTGGTATGTCGGGTACTTACGTCCATATCGACGCCGGTGGAGCAACGTTTCAGCTAAAGACGATCTATTCAACGTCTTGCTCACTCATCCTTCCTAGGTCACAAGCTAGAGTGCAACAGACTGGTATGTCGGGTACTTACGTCCATATCGACGTGCGACGTGCGATGTTTCGGCTAAAGACGATCTATTAAACGTCTCGCTCACTCATCCTTGCTAGGTCACAAGCTAGAGTGCAACAGACTAGTCTGTCAGGTACTTACATATCGACGTATCCGATGCCGGTGGAGCGACGTTTCAGCTAAAGACAATCTATTCAACGTTTCGCTCCCTCATCCTTCCTAGGTCACAAGCTAGAGTGCAACAGATTATAGTTTGGCCGAAACCGCTGTACCGCTCCTTGTGAAGTGCGGCGAGGTGGGGGCCGAGGAAAAGTGAGGAAAAGTAAGCGTTGACAGCAGACTGATGGCATAGAATAGTAATATATAGTACTATATACTGATGGATCGGAGCGGCCGATATTTCCCCCCCGTCTCGCCGCGCGCATACCTAAGGCGCGGTACAGCGGTTTCGGTCAAACTATAGTGTGTCAGGTACTCACGTCCATATCGACGTGTCCGACGCCGGTGGATCGACGTTTGGGCCGACGTCGACGTTGGATCACGTTGAGCGCGGCCTGCGTGCTCGCTGGAGACGAACTACTCGATGTCTTGCTCTCTGTGCTGCCTTCTCGTTCTTTTTCATCTTCGCCTGGTGAATAAACTTGTTTAAGCCAGCTTTTTAGTAGACAGAACTGGGTTTGAGTTGATTCGATTTGAAAATTCGTTTTTGGATTAGTGTCCTTAAAATTAAGAGCTACGCTGTAAAATAGGTGGTTACATTTCTTGATAGAATATACAACTCATCGCTCTTCGTTCTGCACTATTATGTGTACAGCTATTTCGCCTCCTATTAAAAAAGTGTGCATTGAAGCAGAGAGAATCAATAATATCGCTTTAGGCATAGCTCTGCCTCAGAGATTCTTATCACTTGTAGCCTAAATCTGTGGCCAATCGGGCTATATATACTTAGAGTGAGTTTAAAGACCTATGTAGTGGATATTAATACCAACCTGCCCTGGTCTCCTCCTTGGTCGGCGGTGAAGTGGTATTGGCCGTGGATCCAGCCGGCGGGCGACGTAAAGGCAACGTGACCGAGGTCTCAGTCCCCGTCCCCGCCCCCGCCCCCGCGCCCGTCCCCGCGCCACCCCGCGGCGACGCGCGCCCCGCGTCTTCCAACTCAAACTGCAACGATGTGCCCATCAGCGAACGAACATGCGCTTCGGCAATCTTCGACAATTATTAAAAACATTTTCGGGAAAATCATGTTGATTTTATTGCGCGATCAAATCCCGATGATATTTTTAATAATGTGTTCAAGTCGTGAGTTTTAAATCTTCGGCAATCTTCGGTAATCTAAACTAGATTGCGGAAGGAGAATGGACTGTATGGAGCTTTGACCATGGTTGAAAAACGAATACCTAAGCAGTTATTACCACATCGTTAATTTGAAAAGTCTTTGGAAACGCTTTATTTTCTTGTATGACAGCTACATCCATCCTACAGGAATTGAACTGATTCTAATCAAGTAAAACTCACTCAAAAAAAATGTCAAACAGATTTGGCGTTTTTACTGGAATTGGCTCGATTTAGCAGTGGCAACTACGTGACCTGGGAGTATTTGTTTTTAACTTTGGTTGAGATTGCCCATTTAACTGTTCATTTATCGAAACATCGATGGCAAATGGTTCCGATATTCTAGCAATTGGCGAATTGATTCGAAGTTCGTTCCTTCGTACATAATCAGAAACACGAAGATTGCTGAAGCGTATTAATTAGACAGTGGAATTGGAGAATTCATTTACTACGTAAGACCTTTGTATTAAAACTCAGAATCAAACCATTTTAAACTGAGAATGGTATGGACAAAATAGTATCCACAAAATTTTGCATCAAGCAATTTCATAATTATAATATGTATTACATTTGTGACCATAGCAATTGTTATAGTTATGATTTCTTCAAAGTTCCAATTTTTGACAATACCACTAATATTTCTTTGGATTTCTCGTTGGTATTATGTAAATACAATCTCTTTCGATCTGTGGCTGTAATAGGCATGAATCCTAATTTTCAAAATCTCTTCTATGATATTCAGAAGGATCTATTATGTCTAAAATATATCATATTTCTGTAGAAAATTAAGGTTTTTGTGCAATAAAAGTACATTTAAATATAAATTTTCAAATTCACGCCAAAACGCTCGCCGGTGTCATGGCGTCTGTTTTTACGTCACGAATCGGTATATCAACCAGTGATGCCTACATAGTTACTATAGAAACAAAAGGATGTTTACCGAGACGAGACGCAATGACAGACGCCATGACACCGGCGAGCGTTTTGGCTATCATGGCGGATTGTTGTATTTTGTAGATTTATTTTAGCAAATAAATTAGTAATCTCGACATTAATAAGAGAATAAATACATTTTTCAAAATCTTTGAATCCTATTTCATTAGATCAGATAAATATTTTGGCGATACTTGATTACTGTCATCATGCCTATTGATCATGTCTTATCTAGTAAATGAACATCTCTCAGTCAACATACAATAATCATGATAAACGTTTTGATAAAGCAACTTTTATGCGTTAAACACATGAATAAAATACACAATAAGCTGTCAGACACATCAGCAACACTGCTATTGTACAATGGAGCATATGTTAATTTACTTGAAGCTCAAATTTCTTCAAAGGAATTCATGAGATGTATGTGACACAAGCATGACAAATATACATCGATGAATGTTTTAATGGAGTTGTTATCGACAAGCTTTTGAAAAAGGACAAAACATTTCGGATTCTAACTAATCACTAGCAAACTATAAAAGTAACGTATTCTAAAATAAGCTCAAATTGAATTTAAGAACTGTCTCACGTCTTTATCAAGCATGAATAGTCATCATGTCATTATTTATGTTTTTATTCAGTTTGAGAACATTTCTAGAATAAGTCTATTCAGTATTATTCATACTACACGAAATTCGAAAAAACGGTCCCGTGACAAATCATTTCATGACATGTCATACCTGTCATGCTGGGGCCACACTGCGGGGATATGGCAAATTATTTGCCGGTATTCTGTATTGTGGCTATACGAAATTTGGCAAATAATTTGCCATATCCCCGTAGTGTGGCCCCAGCATTACGGAGATTTGAAGAAATTTTTATTGTAATATATTACAATAAAAATTATATCTATATTATTCAAGAGTCATCAGTACCGTGTTCCTTCAAACATCGTTTCAAATAACCGTAGTGCTTTATTAACAATCAGTAATATTAGACACAAAAAAAACAAGTGCAAACTATGAACCAAACATGCTACGAAGTGAGTGATACGTGGCACTAAAACATAATCCTATCGTTATTTAATCGTTTTCAGTATCCGATTTTCAAATTCGTATCTCGGATTCGAAATCCAATTTCACAATTTTATATTTTTATAGAGTGCCAATGGGCAGGTCATATAGCACGCAGAACGGATGGCCGATGGGGCCGAAAAGTTCTCGAATTGAGACCACGGACCGGCAAGCGCAACTTTGGACGTCCACCGACAAGATGGACAGACCTTGTAAAATTGGGATTGCAATTTTACAAGGTCTATTCCATCTTGTGGATGCAGGCCGATTCCAACCGCAATACATGAAAATCTTTGAGGGAAGCCTATGTCCAACATCGAACGTCCTACGGTTGAGATGATGATAAAGATGATTATGGATTCAATTTCGAACCGAATTCTTATTTCGGATTTGAAATTCGAATATGGAAACTGTAGTGTTGTTTAACTTCATTCGATATAAGTCGGGATTTGGATATTGTTTAAACGAGTGAACGATAACATGCTGAATGCATCGAATAATTTTGATAAACACGTGGAATGACCTAGCACACCATGCGTTGGTCCGAACACCGAGAGAGATTGTCGAGGGAATGTTCAATGTTCATGAATTATGTTCTATGGCTGATATTGTCATAATCTTCATTGAAATGGTCGATGTCTTAATAGGGTAATACCTATGGCAAGATTGGTGTAATAAAATTGTACAAATGTACTAATACGAAGTCATCAAAATAATGTGTATATGCATGTCGCGTCGTAGTCGCAATATCTCGCTGCAGGCGGACTCATCTTTTTTAGCATAATGCTGTGTGTGCATGAGCGCTAACGATAAATGAGTCTCCCACATATTTTTTTACTATCTGCAATAACAAATGGCTCGTGAAAAGCGCATAGTGCAATTGTTTTATTTTTGACTAGTGCGCTGTGCAACATTGCCATTAGACCTGTGGAGCGCAAGTGAGCACGCAATCTGCTCTGCTCTGCTCACTACTATTATTTTATTTAATTTCACATAATTCAATCGACAATCTGTCCCGGTCGGTGTGAGCACAGAGTAGAAAAAAGTAGAAGTAGCATGAGAGTATCAGCCGTCATCATAAAATAGTTTCTTTTTTGAGACATTTTCAACTTTAACGACTTGAAACACATTTTAAAAATATTATCGGGTTTTAATCGCGTAGGTAAGTCTACTCGTGAACACGGTGCCTGTTTTGTCATCCGAACCGTTCAGTCCATTAAGTCCTGACGATAATTTAAAAACTTCCTTTTCTGTCGGTTAAAAGCCACCAGTCTCTCTACCATCCGTCATGTTAAAATAAAATCATTAAAAAATATAATATCGCTGAATCGAGAACCTCCTTTTTTGTAACCGGTATCGCCAAAACCTGCTACTTCTACATTTTCCCGTGCTATATTCGGTCCTTTTTTGTCGGTTAGGGTCGGCCCACATTAGACGGAAGATGCGTCGCGTTTCGTTGATCGCGTACCGGCAGAACGGACAAGTAAATAATAAAACATACTCAACCGATGAGACGTCAGCGCGCGTACTAAACTCGGTATGCCAAACGCATCTTCCGTCCGATGTGGGCCGACACCAAGGGCCTGCGCACACGACGTTTTTCAAACGAGCTGACGACGCCCGTCAAACGCGATTGAGACGCGCAGCAAACGCAAGCCAGTCGGAAAATATGACCTTTGCACACGATCGTCGCGTTTGTATCGCAACAAACGTGAAGATACTTCGATGCAAAAGAGATGTAAAAGCGCGTTTCACATCCCTTTCTCCACCGCACGGTGCTTCGGCTGTTTGAAGCACGATCCACTCGAGTTTGTATCGACACGAAAGCGCGTCTAAAGTATTAGCGTTCGTAACCGTACAAACGCATCCAATCAGCTAAAACGCGCTGACGCGTAAAACGCGCGTGGTGAGCTCGTTTAATTAACGTGTATTGGCCCTATATCACCGGTATCGCTCATGCTACTTCTATTTCCCGTGGTATATGAGACCTTATTAGCGGGATCGAGCCGCAGCCGCCAGGAGGGCCGGCGCTCGCCCGCCGCGGCGATGGTGGCCGTGGCTGTGGCGGTGGCACACGCCAGCGCTAGCGGCACCGCCACCTCGCCGCTATTCACGCTGCGTGCCTTTACAACACCACACTATTTAGAGCCTGTCCATAAGAGGCGATCTGCGCGCGAGACTTATATTCTTCTTCAATTTATATAGCGTCCAGATACCGCGTTTTAAGCTCGTTTCTACGCTAAGCTATTCGAGAACATGAACTCGGATACAGCGGCAACTCCTGCGTAGTACAGCGGGCTTAAAAAGGCCGCTATAGCAGAATCGCAATATGAAATGAACTATAATGCCATCTCTTTTCATTGACTGAGATTGAAAAGAGACGGCAATATAGTTCATTTCATTTGTGATTCAGTTTTAACGACCTTTTTAAGTCCGCTGCTCATTGCACGCGTTTTACGCGCGAGTGAGGCAGCATCTGGACGGGATATATGGAGCTCCAGTAACTCGAGATTGCGCGAGTGGACTCGCGCGCAAAACGCCTCATCTAGACAGGCTCTTAGATCGTACACGGAGAAACCCATAAACTGCTGGCTTGCGAAAGGGACGAAGCACAACAACGCATTCAATGCCTGCGACACGCATGTGTTGCTCTGTCTTTTGTCACTCCTTTGGAGAGAACGGGGCCGGGAATGAGTTATTGTGCTGAACAGTGAAATTGTCGGCACGCGATAATGGACAAAAATTTTATGCTTTCTCTTTTTTTCACATATAAGTATCTTTATTTGTGTTGAGCGTCTGAAAAAAAAACATGTCCAGCAGTCTATAGTATTCTCTGTCTACGAATAGATACTATCCGGTACCTGGCCATATAATTTCTAGCGCTTCGGCCAAAGCCTACTCCGGTATCCTAATTCTGATTTCAGCAAACTACTCATCGTTGCATCCCTACTTATTCCGGTACTTATTTAGGAATAATAAATGCTACTTTCTTCTATAGAGCTTTTTTTTCTTCATCTAATCGCGACACTAGTTGGCCTTTATCTAAGCGCTCATCGAATTTGGTCGTACTAAGAAAACGAGCATTTATTTCTAGTTTATAACTTAGTCTACTAACTGATTGAAAGAATAAACTTCAAAACTCTACAATAAAAAAAAATGTATATTCATTCCCGTTAATGAAATGGTCATGTAATGACTATCAGACTAATCTACATCTATTCATACAGATTACAGTTAATACATGTTATCGGGTAAACCGAAACACGTTAACAAGCCAGTCACAACGTATGTACAATGTAACTAAATCTAACGCTAACTAACCAAAATATGAATTTCCTTGTGCCCAACTTTATCAAGTAATTTTGCCAACCCCCAATGAGTATTATTTACAAATAAAGTCACTTTAAAACCATAATTTCCTTCACCAATTAGTAATTTGAAATAGTAAGACACAATAAGAGCGACATATAAATATACAGCTTGGAAGCTTGTATTTATAAGGCCTTTCTCCCACGGATTTTTCACAAGCGTTTTGTACGCTAGTTTTTCTACCAGTTTTTTTAACGTAACTATAAAAATTCGCACTTAAATTATGTAGGTACTCACGACGTGACCTCTTAGAAATAATTTTCATAGAGTGGTACACTATAGTCGTAATATTTCGCTGCAGGTGGGATCACAAATCATCCCGACCGGCACGCGCGTCTATCGATAAATATGCCTTATGCCTCACTATCGAGCTCTTACTTTATGTAATAACAAATGATTCGTGTAAAGCGCATAGAGCAAGTTTTTTTTCGAGTGTAGCGCGACATCGCTACGCATTGTAAAGACCTGTCAGTGCGAGGGATCACGCAATATACATGCATGTCTCAAAGTGCAGCGAGGAATTGAATTTATTATAGTTTTATTTTCATTTCAGTCGCGTATCTTGTAAATTCCATGGGAGAAAGGCTGAACCAGTCACCGAGTATGGGTTTCTATGACAAGTTCGTAGCTTACCGCTCCATTGTCGTTGGTAAGTTGTGCTGAGATCTCATCAGATTTCTTGACGCTACCGGGCGAAGGGCTCTCTGTGGTGCCGTTGCCAGTTTTCTTCTTCACCAGTTGTTCAGCTGATTTGATCTCGTCAAGTGTGACACCTTGTGTAGATCGTCGCGTTTCACGAACGCGTTTTGCGTGAGCCTTCCTCTGAGTCTCACTCTCTTCATCCCTCACAGGTGGAACAAACGACCTGCGAACGTAAATTTTGTATCACAATCCTTGCAGAAATAGGTTAAACCAAATAAGCACGGCAAACGCAACTTAAATATCAGTGTCAATAATGCCGCAAAAACACATATTAAAAATAAAAAACATGCACATTTGAATGAGTGCTAAACATGCCTGGCACGACGGTTAATGCGCGAAATCAAATCGTCCAGGCAAAAACATAGACGAAGCGCAAATCAAAACATACTGGAACACTCAGTTTCTTTACTTGAACACTTTATGAGCTCACCTTTAAAAGTTATATTTGTATTGCAATCATGCACTTCAGGTGTGAATTTTAACATTTAGTAACAAAATAAAGGTTTCATCTTAATGATACTGATTCCAAAGGTTTTTGCGAACATTCAATATATAAATGTGATGAAAATTTTGAAAGCTTATTGGCGAACCATATTTTTGTGTAAATTTTAGACCGTAATAACACAAACCCATTCTACGTTTTAAAGGGGTTGAGACTCTGTCCATCATTTCTTCGTTTATAATACATTTTTGTCTTATGTTACTAAATCTAAGCTGTTTAAAAGGCATGTACAAAAGAAAATTGCCGCCACATTATATCTTTTATGTGAAAAACTAGCGCACACCCACGGCTTCGCCCGCGTGGACTACTATTTTTATCCCATGGACACCATACATTTTTCCGGGATAAAAGTAGCCTATGTGTTATTCCAGAACCTAAACTATCTACAAAATTTCATCAAAATCGGTTTAGTAGTTATGTAACTAACATTCACATCCACACACGGACTTTCGTCTTTATAATATTAGTAAGATGTCACAACCCCTTTAATATAATTTAAGTGAAGACAAGTGTTCAAGTAAAGAGATGTAACAAGATGTTTGTACTTGAAGAAGTTCTTGAATATGTTCCCGGGAGAGAGCCGAACCGGTGTGGCGGCGCTCGGCGTGGAATTCGTACTGTTGGACTCACTGTCTGTCGAGCTGCCGCCAACAGTCACCATTAAGTCCCGTATGGTAAACACTAGCTGCCGCTCGCGGCTTTACTCGCGTGGTTCCCGGATAAAAAGTAACTTATGTCCTATTCCCGGTCATTATCAATCTATATTTTAAGTTCAGGCAAATCGGTTCAGTGGTTGTCGAGTTATAGATGAACAAACATACATCCAAATATCGAATGAGTTACCTATTCGCAAACATGAGTCAAACAGACCCTCCACTTTCTTCCAGCGTTCTGTTTACATCACGCGATCTATATCACACGAGAAATGGAGGATATCGGCAAGTCACTAAAAACTTAGGCCTTTACATCTTTTACTAGGTGATTTATACAGTGTCAGGAGGCAATCTTTGCCTACACTTAACGGGACACTGTAGTGCCTGGGACATAGTGATGGATTAGGCTTGCCCAGCACCTAAACCTCTCAGCTTAACCGGCCATATCCACAGGAAAGTCATGGTCAATACGTCACTAGCACCATAGATAATGTCACATACCTTCTAACCGTGGTCTGCGTGGTAGTGTTAGTTGGGCTCGTTGGAGAACCAGTGGTGGTAGGCGTCCAGGTATTGGCCTCGCGTGGCTTCTCTGTCGGGCTGACTCTGTGTATACAATTTAGTATTATATCAGCCGCCATTCTAATTTGAATTTCTCATTTGGTTGCGAAATTTTTGTAATTTTTTCTTGAAAAAGAAAATAGTTTTCTATGTGTTTATTTACAGTGTGAATGAAAAATTGTAGGTATATCATGATATACAAAGGGTTCTTTTAATAAAGTTTTTGGTTGGAGTTGAAAGCAGGTACATCATTTGAATTGAATTAAATTGTTTAGTTAGACAATAAAGTTACGATTTTTAATTTTATAAAGACTTTCAAGACAATAGGGTTACTACTACTTCCTGTATATTATAGCTGTTTTTTAATAATCAAAAGAAGTATAATTATATCGTCCATATCTTTCATTTGGGAAATAAACTGTTTTTGAAATATAGGATAGTTTTAAACAAACATGAAACATTTAATCTAAAACCAATACTACTAGACAAACGTTTGATAATCAAGAACACATATAAAGGGTATTACTTATGAAAGATGTTTAAAGTTGAACACTGGTTTAACAACGTCCTGTCTTTATTTGTGGATAGTGACGAATAGAGGCAGGACGTTGTTTAACCAGTGTTCAACTTTAAACATCTTTCATAAATAAGGGGGAAAACGTATATACATATATACACAGACATAATAATCATAGTGAATATGGATAAGCAGACGCGAAGTGTTTAATTGGTTTATTATTGAGAACATTAGCAGCGATACCGGTTTACCCTCATCTTAATATGAATGATGAATTAAGGTGCTGCGTAGCGAAAAACAAGCCGGGTCCAGATTTGTATCATTTGCCCGATCCGATCACCGTATCCGTATCGCGGACGCGTATCATGATCGCATATGTGGACGGGAACGCCGTTATGATACGGCCCGACCCATGTCGTGTCGGTTTTTGTCCGATCATCAAAAACTATTGTGAAAATACGGATACGGAGCAAATCGAGGCGTCCACAACTTGATACGGGGCTTGATAAGTGATACGCCGATACGGATACGGTGATCGGATCGGGCAAATGATACAAATCTGGACCCGGCTTACACGTTTTATTACCGACACGGGACACTTTTAAGCCGCTACTACATGCTGGCGCAGGCTTGCCGAGTGAACGCCAATGCCAAGTGGACTGCACCATTTGCCTTACCTTGCCATCGCTCGCCTAGCTGGCCGAGTGAATACAAGCGCCAATTCTTTGTTTTGCATAGACTCGACAAACGTGTGAACGGTAGCACTCGCCTTGCATCAATTCGCCTTCGCTCGCGCTGGCTAAGGCTCGCCCAGCATAGGCGGTATTATAGAAAATCGTAGATGCGGTAAACATATTAAAATGTAAATGTGGGGGTAATAAGGTTGATATTTGGGTCATCCATATCAGTTCGAAAGTCATGGAATGCTATCAAACCCTACTCGATTAAGACATAAGAAATATATCGGCTGATATATTTCTCGTTGTGTCCCCAACATTCATGTTTTTCTATGAAAGTGTCCCGTGTCGGTAACGAAATGTGTCCACGTTTGCACAGCGCCTTATTTGATAATTCGTCCGGTTTTATTAATAGTTTTGTTTGGATTAAACAGATACTGCTGTTAATTTGCCCAAAGCTGTGTTGAATCAGAATTAAATTGAAAATACCTTGTTTTCAGACTGAATAGTACGATATTCAAGGGTTTTCAATTTCATTCATTAGCCCTCAGAGGTAATTTAGCTGGAATAGCCTATTTGGTAGATTCTGTGTTACATTATTTTTCATCTTTATATTTCAACTCAAAAATACAAGATAAATCCACGCGAAAATTCAATTTTCAAAGCGTCAATGCAAAAATTCTATTTTTAACTGTATGAAAACAAACAGGTAACAAATATTTAGATATCAATGATACCTACATATTCTGTGCGTTAACCCTTGCTCAAGAAACGAGTAAATCTAGTAAACGTCATGTGTAAAAAATTCAACATTAGTCTTAGGCAAGGTGTAATTTTTAAATGACTTCGAGAAAAGGAGTAGATTCTTAATGTTCTTAATTACCCTGTCCTTTTTATATCTTGTATTGATACAACCTAGATAGAATACAACTATGGTAATGTCATCGGGAACGTCAAAGCACACTTCTCAATGGATCTAGGCGTTCGTGAAGTTAGACGTTTCGCTGCTCAGTAGAAAATTTTGTATGAAAAATTGCACTGCGCATCGAAACGGCTAACTTCACGAATGCCCAAGATCCATTGGAAGAAGTGTAAATAAAATTTCAAGAGTCCCATTCCTCGAGGACATACCAAAAATCCGTATAAGGTTTGGTTCCACATACATCATACGTACTGCCCATGAGTGGAATTCCCTGCCGCCCTACTTGTTTCCTGAATATTATAATCTAGGTGCTTTCAAGGCTAGAGTGAATAGATTTCTTATAGATCGATGTGATTCATCTTCGGCCACACCGTCGCTTAACATCAGGCCAGTTGGTGGCCAAACATAAGATCTATTTTCTATTAAAAAAAAGTACTCTAGTGATTTCCAGCTATATTCCCTCCGAGGCATAAGACCGTGATGTACAACAACCTCGTCTGTGTGTCCTCGTTAGTGTCTGTCGACTGCTTTTTCCTTAGCTCGATCCCGGCGAGGGTAGTCTGCGGCAGCGGCGGTATGGAGGGGCAAGACGACGCCTTAATACGCGCTGTCACGTCACGATAACGTTGGTAGAAGCTGTGCACACACAAGCATGCCATGACGGGTGAAGACGCGAATGTATGCATGTTTGCATCGCAACGAGATGGATTTAGAACATACATGTATAGATTCACTGACAGCGTGCCGCCGAAAGGGACAAAAATTAAGTGGATTCATTGTTTCGTAGTACACATTAAGTTAAGATTAGTACAGAATTTTAGAACATAGATGTTCTCTACCTACAAAGAGCCGGCACACGATGGGGGACAAAAGATAATAAGCTCTGTTTCATTTTTTCACATGAATATTATATATATCCTTCTTTGTTTTTGTGTAAGTGAGAAGGTACGATCCAGCAGTCTATGGTTTTCTTTGTCTTTGATTTAGAATTAGTACCACGGATTTTGACAAGTTTGGTTACAAGGTTTATTCAGATAAAGAAAACTAAAAAACCTTCAAGGCACAGTCACTCCAAAAAAGTAGTTCTATTTGGAATAAATCTGCGTATACAAAATGTTCGATTACTCAGTCTAACAATTAGGAATATTTCTGTCGAAACAGTTAGACTATCGAACTACTAGTAGGACTGGATCGAATAAGCCCTTTGATTTTGCAAAGCTCTAAAGTAGTAGGTGCGCTCAGTAATTTGGCAAATCGTTCAATTGCCGCTTATAAGTAAGACCGAGATGTTACCGGTAAAGTGCTCTGAAAGTGTGAATTATGTGCTTCCAAAACTGACTTCACTTCAGATACTGAAACGATTTCAAAACAGCAGATGGCTTTAGTCTAGCTAGAGCTTTATCTACTATAAGAAGTAGCATTAAGTTTGATAGTTTACATAAAACTGTTATGTTACAAAGAATTTTTTACTTTTGAATTTTAAATAAAAATATCTTTATCTTTATCTTTAGCACCTGAATCCATCTCGTTCTTCAGCTTAAAACTAGATGCAAACATTTATCCCAAAGTTAAGTATTAACTTGAATTTTTATTCATTAGTAAATTAGCCGATGAGTTGTTAAACAATAAGTAGGACAAAAACGTAACTTCCTTCTTAAGGTGGCCGCACACCTATCCGAACGGATCGAATTTCAGAATTCATTATATGAAATCGTATGAAACTTCGCACATCTGCCTGCGGTCGAATCGTTCAATTCGAATCTGGCAGTACTTCGAGAATTCGGCGCAGATAGGTCTGCGCTCAGCCTTAGTAAGGTGCACAATCGCTCTTCACCCACATTACAACATATTGCGCCCCGCAACCTACGTCACAAGACATCACAACTAATTCCCAGAACGTTACAATCTAACGAGTAACACAAAACTATGTAATGACTAACTGATTTCTATTGATATCCTGATTAGCCCTTGAAGAACGATGTTTATCGAATCTGCTTATTAGAAAGCCGACAATGTTGTCTTTTTGTCTGAAAACAGCATTACAATGAATGGTAGTTAGCACATTGTTATTCGATTATCTCAGTAGGCTGGGTGATAGAAGAAAATTGTACAGATATGAAGTCACAATGAGACCGGGTGAGTACAAAACATTTTGTAAAAACCTTTGTCATTTGAAAACAGTGTGAAACATTTTTTTTTTCTCAATTCTGTTAACGACAACATGTCATTATTAGTCATAAACTGTCATGCTAAATTGTTACATTTTTAATATTGTATATTTTTATGAAAATGTTTTGTAATAGTCCTTTTACTATCATTTACCTTTTCTACTAGAGGTATAATGAGGACTTCATTAGTTTAATTATCACATTTTACAATAGTAATATTTTTTAAAACTTGTTGCACGTTTTCCTGTTTTACATAAACATTACTAATTAATATCACACAGGCCTTGATTTGCAAAATATTAACTTTGCTTGATACAACAAATATGATTCTTTATTTTAATTTGAATCGTAAAATAACTCGAACTTTATGTTAAAAATAAAAATCGAAGAAAATAAGTCTAAAACATGAAGTAATTTTTTCGAACATCGGACACAAAACATATTCATATTATCTCAACTAACAATGACATAGTCAGTTCAATGGAAGGCAGAAAAACGTAAAAACGTTTTTATTAGATAAAAAAACAAAGACCGTGTAAATAGAACTCACGTCTTGTCATTCTCAAAGCTATGCGTCCTCCGTAGGATGGTGTCGTTGTCAACTGCGTTGTTGGCTGGCTTGGTGTCTCCTAAAACATGAGAAAAAAATCTATCTTTATGTTCCACCAGTGAACGCAAAATACATGAAAACATTCCTTCAAGGTAGGATTCCTCTGATATACCAGCTTGGCTTAACTGGTCTCCCTCGCTAACTTCTGCACAATGTGGGCATGTATAGGTCGCGTCACGTAAAAGAACGCTGGAAGACAGTGGAGGAGTATGTTTGCGCATGGGTACACTTGCACATGAAAGTACTAGGCCTATTGTTTTTTTTTTCTATGGAAACCATCATCACCCTAGCGCTTTCCCGGTTGCGTCCTTTCGGAGCCCGGGGTCCGCTTTCCTACTTTTTGCCTCCACTTCGGACGGTCTTCTGTATCCTTTTCGGTGAGTCCATTTGCACGCATGTCATCCACTGCACGGCGTCAAGCCAACACTTCTTGGGTCTACCCCTTCTACCGGGGCCAGGGAAACCATTTCGTAATTAAAAACATTTGTGCGCGATGGTATTATTTTGCCTAATTTTTATAAATTGCTTACTGCGCAGCTTGACAGCCAGCGTTCTTTTTACATGACGCGAACTATACCAAACATGTATTTGGACATACTACCCCCTTAGACATCGTTAAAGGATCTTACATGCCTAAAGATATGAGATACAGTCGTAATAATTAATTTCAATGCCCAAGGGCTGACCCCGTTAGTACGGATGCATGTTGATGGCATGAAAAGAATAAGATTTAAGAGGATGGATCAGCTAAAAGCTAGGCCCATACCGTGTTTGTTGCCCTGATTCTGCACAGTCAGGGTCAGGAGTAGAATCACCTAGCTAAGACGTTCCAAAGAGATCATACTGAATAAATAAAAGTAAGTTCGTATGAGCAAGTGGCCAACTCTGGTGAGTTTTTGGCCGCCTAAAGGCCTCGTCATGGCTTAACGACAAAAGCCTAGACCGACAATTTAACGTGCCCTCCGAATCACGGAAGCGCTCAGCTCGTAATACCACTTGCGGTCCATCCAAATTATGACCGCGCACAACGCTGCTTAACTTCAAAGATCAATCAAGAACGTCTGAGCAAGCTTCGCCACGAGTGCTTTTGGTTTTGAATTTGTTATGATTACTCACTGGGCGCATCAGGTTGTCTGTTTCTGAAAGAGGCGGATCGTCGCCAAGACGGCGACTCGTCTGTTGGAGGCTCTGCCTCGTCAGCGGTTGGGGAGGGCGCGCGGCCCTTTGGCGGCTTCACGTCGAGCTTGAGAATCTCGGGCGCCGCTGGCTTGTCTGGGTTAGATGGTGGCGGGTCAGTATGGCTTTGAGCAACATCAAGATACACCGTTCTACTTATTAAATCCACTCAACTTCTATCAAAATTGAAACACCGTTTAAACTATTGCCATCATTTTTTGTTAGATAGTGACAGGGCGAATTTTGAGCATTTTTTTAAACAGTGTTCAAGTACAGAGGCGTTTATAAGGCCTTTAATGTTTTACAGTTTTACATACATACAGTATAAAAATTCCTAGCTTGGATGTCTAAAGATTTGAGCTAATGTGAATATCATAAGGTGAAAAAAAGATTTTTAAAAGTAACTTTAATACACCCAGGTGTAAAAATTAAAAGTGTATTTAATGCACGTAGGACAATAAGCTTAGGTGAACTAAGTTTACGAAGCCGTCGAGTAGTGCAACTGCTTTTTTTTTAGGCAAGTGTAAGGTAACTTTTGATTTATTCCGTGATGTTGCTCAAAAAGTTGTGAAGTGAAAGTTACGTCGACAGTGAAATCTGCAGTCCCAATGCAGACTTAGATTATCAAATGATGATTTACAGTGAGATTGTGATTCATGCTGTCATCTACCACACAAACAGTACTGCGAAGACTGATAGAAATAACTAGTATTTTTCATGTTTCTAATTTATATCATTACTTTCAAATATGAGTAAAGATATTTACATGTAAAGGCCAAAAGGCGGGACCGACTACAAAGCATGCGCGCTTAGTTAATAATGCCACAGAGGCACAGAATTGGTACAGAAGGCGCACTCCGAACTTTAGGTATAAAGCTACAAAGTACATTGGCGGGCCCGCCCGGGCGGGCTTTGGTAGGTAGGGTTCCCACTTGCCGCTCTGCTCGCACGCTAGCCGCGTCGCGCGTAATACCTTTCACGCGACAACTCGACAACCCTTCCGCTTCACTCCGCGCCAGACAGTGACAGAGTTATGCGTTAGAGATGTTTTGTTTAGGTGAATATTGCGTTAGGCGATAAGCGCTTACGCGAGCTGAATTGCACTTTGTTGCGTCGCAGCAAGAGTCGCTATTTAAGTCAGGCTTCTGTACTAATTTATTTGTACACTCACCATTAGTGATTTTGTTGTCAACATGTGGCGTGATTTCGATATCAACGCGTTTGACGTCATGTCGCGGCGGGCTGCGTTTGCGTTTGTTGTTATTGTTATTGTTGTTTGTTGTGTTGCGACGCGGAGCCTTCAGCATCGCGTCCGACAGCCAGGATGATATCGAAGAGTCAACAAGATCCAGACACGTTTGACCCTGGGGAAATTTAATAACAAATTAGTATAATAAAGAAATAAATAATGCTGGACATTTTACACAACATCATGTAGCCCCAGAGTTAGCAGAGCTTATGTCATGGGAACTATATGACTGATATTTTACTTATAAAGGTACTTTTCTTATACATACATACATGTTTTACATAGAAAAACACCCAGACCAGAGAAATTGCACATCATACAAACATACGAACGCCTGTGGCTACGCCCGCGTGGACTACTATTTTTGTTACATGTGCATTTTTTCGTGATAAAAGAAGCCTGTGTTATTCCAGACTACAATCTATCTCTATGTCAAATTTCATCTATATCCGTTCAGCCTTTCTGGCGTGTTTGAGCACAGTTTGAGGTAACTCAATAGTTAAAGTTAGTAGTTTCAACTTTCACTTTCACTAGTAAGACTATGTAGAGATAATTGCATATTACCGAGTAGTTCTTGAGATAGGGATCCGCGCCGTATTTCAGTAAAAGCGCGGCGGCCTCCTTCTGTCCCCAAAGCGCGGCGGCGTGCAGAGGCGTCCAGCCTTCGTAGTCCATACAGTCGGGCTCTGCGTTGCAATCTTCTAACAGAGTTTTCGCCACCTGATACAATACATTACAATTACATGCATTATAATATCATGCCAGAAGCACACCCCGGACACTAGACGAAATCTCTATGCATAAGCGGCGTCTAACTACCTGTATTTACACTACACAATGTCAGTTTTGTACACAGTAAGGTTGTCACCGTATGAATAATGTACACTGTGGTCTCGTCTATGCGTCTGCGCGTGTGGCGCGTTCCGTGCTCAAAGTCAGTTCCTCGCCAGCTCAAACTCACAGTGCACTGTGAGTTTGAGCTCAGGTTTGAGAACAGGTAATAATACTACGTATAGAATGAACACTGCAGTGTTCATTCTATACGTAGTATTATTACCTGTTCTGTGCCAGAAGTCAATAAGTCAAATTATAAAAATTAAAATGAAAAGCTGTTTAATCAACAGGAGTAGAATCACCTAGCTCTTAAGACGTTTCAAAGTGATCATAACGGTCCTACTGAATAAATAATATTTGATTTTTATTTTTGAATGTCAAGCGCTTGCCCTTATGAACGGCTGGAAGGATTAAGCGATTTTTTATGTTCATTATTAAACCACCATAGGTTTTAAGGTTTTATTTCAAAAGGACAGAACGTCTGTCGGGTAAGGTAGTTGCAAATACAATCGAATTCAATGACGTAGAAGTGTGTCCAACTATTTACTAGAAATATCGATTATTAAACAATTTATTACATTTACCGTTTTCTTACTAATGATCAATATCTTCGTGCAAAAATCGATACACCTAATCGTTATGACGTTACGACAATTACTAATTGCGCGCTAGCTGCTTATTTATTTAGTATATACATATACCTACATAAACATTAAAAGAACGTGCGTCTGCTCATATTTTTACAATCTAGATTATAATGTTAAGAGAACCCTTGTGCCTAGTTAAACCTAACTTAGGCTTTAAGACACTATTTAACAGACAAATGTATTGTGTTGATGAATAAAATATCTATCTATCTATCTAATAGTTAGTACGAATCTCGAGAACGCAAGCGCAGATCTCAAAAGTTGGTAGATTAAACAGGAAAACAGATTTCCCTACTCCGAACAAAACAAGTCGATGAAGAATGCACGCTTCACAACAATAAAATTTGATAAACGACCTCATTCCCAGCATTATTTACTATCCAAACTGACGGCGCAACTGACATCGATCCAAATTCATGTCGGATAAATCTATTTTTGTATTGGTCTAGATTTTTTCAATGTAAAACTGGGACATTCGGTATCGGGCGTGCAAAAATCAGTTACAGTTATGATGGTCAAAACTTTGAACTCTGAAATTTTAGATTTTCGTAACTAATAAACTTATCAAACAATAACTGATGCTAAATGCTAATGCATTGATTTCTTCTCGACTTGTGTATACTAGGCGAACACACAAAGGCACCCTGAACCGGCGAGCTTGTATGAAAAATGTGATGAGAGTGAATGAAGCGAAAGAGGTGTGTCAGGATCGTAGCAAGTGGAAATCCGTGGACTAAGCATACCCCTGTGGGCGTGATTTTATGTACGTACACTTCTTCCAACGGATTCGTGAAGTTAGCCGTTTCGATGCGCAGTGCAACTTTTTCATACAAGATTTTCTACTGCGCAGCGAAAAGCCTAAATAAACGAATGCCTAGATGCATTGTGACATATTAATATTGTGTTTACTCACGTCGATATATCCTTTAGCTGCGGCGACGTGGAGTGGAGTTCCACCAGTCTTCATATCACGTACTTCCACGTAACCATTCGCAGCCCAGTTTTTAGCGTCATTCAGCAAAGTATCCACCTCGGCGTTCCGTGACTTCTCACAGTCAATACCTGTAACACATTCGATCGATGTAAATTAGGTATTTGAACCAAAACACACAGAATTAAATTACGAAACAACGGAAGACCAGCGCTATGGTAGACTATCTACTGTAGCTTATGCTGAGTGGAGGCCTTTTTTAATTCATTTAGCTTAAAAACACCTTATAACTTTTATACTAGTTAACAAATTAAGTTATTTTGATTTGATTTGAAACTTTTTTCAGAGTAAGAATTTCAGACCGAGTACTATTTTGTTTTCGAATTCAACTGAGCGATATTATACTTTTAGTATAGCTAGTTATTTTATATTATTTTAAATCTTATACGGTTGGAAGCGAACAAGATCTCGAAGCACAGTTGAACCAACAGAATAAAAAAGCAATGCATGTGCCTATCGCCTATATAATTGTTTTAAAACAGTGAGACTGATTGACCGAGACCTTGTGATTTATTGAAAACAATTCAGTGCAATTGACTGCGTCGCGCAAGCAATCAATCATTGATTGGGTTGACCGCGCTGTCTCCGGTATAACGTTGTCAAGAGGGAAATGCATTATCGGGCTGACTTCGCTCAGTACTGATGATGACGGCATATGGCCAAAGTTAATAGACATTTATTTAATGCAGGTTGTACTATTGTAGCATACGTAGAAAATTATAGGAATTGTAGATATTTAATCGGTTCTTCGATAAAGATGGAGCTTCGGTTACTTTACATTAGTTATAACAAAAATAACACGAAAAACGAAAAACAAATCACCAATGATAGAGTTGCATTGAGCGAGGGTAAGAAAATGTGATTCTATTGGTGGATGGATATATTCTCGCATATCACTCTACTTCCTAGGACACCTAACTTTCGAAGGATTTAGGCAGCTTCAAGTCAAGTCTGTCATAGCTTAACAAGCAGCTATTAGCATCTTGGACCGAAGATTTATAGTGCTCTTTGTACAGACGTACTTATTTGTTAACGCTGTTTCAGTAGCATGAGCTTTGAAGGGTCGAACTAGAGCACATTTTTATAGCAACATAGTTTCGGCACAATTATATAACTTAAAAGAATTACTACGCTTGTGCCCTAGTGCCGAGTGGCCTTAGCTCATACAAACTTGAGACTTGAGAACTAAGGGTGAGCTTACCTTTTTCATCAATTGCTTTTTGCAGCATATCACCCATTGCGTCGCTCTCGGCGATATCCACGGGCAGTTCACCGTCATAGTTCACAGCTGCTACATCAGCCCCATTCTCCAGGAGATACCTGGAATTAGAGGATAGGGGGTTGAAGATTTCATATGAAACTTTGATTTCGACTTTGAAACTTTGATTTGTTGAGATTTTTTCTGATTTTGACAACTGTGACGGGCATGAGCCCGGTTGAAACAAACTTAATTCTCGGACATGGCGTTTGCATGGTCTGATGGTGGGTTCAGACGCACGCGTGCAAACAGATATTCAACGAGGAAATTATCTTCTGTCGCGTTCGGTCTCTTTGAAATTAGAGTGACAGAGCTACTTAGTGCTCGCTCTAATCATATCTCGCCGTATGAACGCCGCATGATAATATTTGTTCGTGGTCTGACTCTCTCTCTTCTTGTAGTAGGCCTCATAGTACGCGTAATTTTTGATACCTACGATGCAGAGATTTTTTGTGATCAGTGATTCCTGCTATTGTGTCACAACAAATATTCTACTCCCATTTCCTCCTATCAGCCGTCTTCTCAGCACTTATCCTTTTCTTACTCATAAAGAACTCAAGCTCAGTCTATTATTCGATCCATATTTATTCTTCTAGTAAATAATGAAATTGTAGAATTAGGACGTTTTATAATGTTTCAAATAATAGAGTTTGAACCTCAGCAATAGAGCAGCTTCTTTGGCTAACATTATCATATTCATGACTTGTCTAGCTAGACAGCCGTCATAAGATGAAGATGAAAATCAACTGCCGTCTGGTTGGCATCTATTGAATTTATTATCTAAGAGAATTATCGAAATGTTAAGAGTCTATTTTAAACTACAATATTTTGTTCCTGGCATTTGACTTAAACACATGCCACTGAACAGATTGTAAATCTCGAAACCTATCTATACATATAATAAGAATGAAGTCTAAGAACAAACTTATAAGTATTCAATTAAGTGATGTCAGTTTTTGATCCATATAACCTTTTCACGTCCAAAAATGTCATAAGCGCGATCTACGTTGACCTTGAACGCAAACACTTCATAGTAACTGTTGGTAATCTGTGACTTTGAAATTTTCGTTTCTCTGTGTGTTTGAGCACTAAGATCTCTGAAACTACTGAACTGATTTGGTTGCAGTTTTCATTGTTGTATTATGGTAAGCCGGGATTAAAAGATAGGGGTTGTTTTATCAAAATCCGTTCACAAATAAAAAATATATATCTATTTAAAGAATTCTACTGTGACTTTAGTTTCTCTGTGTGTTTATTGCTGCTAATCTCAAAAACGGCTCTACTGAATTGGATGTAGTTTTGACTGTTGTATTATGGTAAGTTGGGATTAAAATATAGAAGTTTTTTTATCAAAATCCGTTCACAAATAAAAAAGATATGTACATTTAAAGAATTCAATCTAAATTTCTAAACACTTTGTTTTCTAAAGAAAAGATTACGATAAAATTTGGCATGGATATAGATTATATCCCAGGAAAGGACGTAGGCTACTTTTTTTCATATGTTATCATGGTTGAGATAAAAAAATAAGGGTTGAAAGTTTGTATGGGGAACAAAATGTTGGGATGGGTGACCGTCTGACCTCCTCTTTTTGCACTCATGGAAATTTTTAAACATTTTTTTATTACCTACGAATTTCAAAATTACTTAATGATAATTACTTAAATTGGTTTTAGGTAGGTGATGACCATGAAGTAGTAGTTGTAAATAGGAAAAATAGGTAACTAGATAGCACGCCTAAGCTATTTTTACGAAACAGAGATAGCTTCTTGCGATTTGCTATTAGAAAACACGCAGGAATATACAAATTTTAGCGTTTTAAAACCGTATGTTGTTTCAGCGCAATAGATTCAAATCTGTAAATGTTATATAATTAAAACCTCAATTGAATATTAATCTTCCTTAAATTGTTAAAAATATAAAAATCAGAGCTTTAAATGAATTCAATATTTTAGAAAACAAATTCCCCAAATCAGCGCAGCGCCAAAGTAAATTATTTCCAAGTATTCAAATTTTCTATCCGTGTATTTATTATGTTAAATACCTATGTATTTATTTAAAAAGTATTTATCACGATAGATTAGAAATTAAAACACCCAAACCCCAAGTAGATAGTTGTAAATAGGAAAAATAGGTAACTAGATAGCACGCCTAAGCTATTTTTACGAAACAGAGATAGCTTCTTGCGATTTGCTATTAGAAAACACGCAGGAATATACAAATTTTAGCGTTTCAAAACCGTATGTTGTTTCAGCGCAATAGACTCAAATCTGTAAATGTTATATAATTAAAACCTCAATTGAATATTAATCTTCCTTAAATTGTCGAAAATATAAAAATCAGAGCTTTAAATGAATTCAATATTTTAGAAAACAAATTCCCCAAATCAGCGCAGCGCCAAAGTAAATTATTTCCAAGTACTTATTCAAATTTTCTATCCGTGTATTTATTATATTAAATACCTATGTATTTATTTAAAAAGTATTTATCACGATAGATTAGAAATTAAAACACCCAAACCCCAAGTAGATAGTTGTAAATAGGAAAAATAGGTAACTAGATAGCACGCCTAAGCTATTTTTACGAAACAGAAATAGCTTCTTGCGATTTGCTATTAGAAAACAAGCAGGAATATACAAATTTTTGCGTTTCAAAACCGTATGTTGTTTCAGCGCAATAGACTTAAATCTGTAAATGTTATATAATTAAAACCTCAATTGAATATTAATCTTCCTTAAATTTTCGAAAATATAAAAATCAGAGCTTTAAATGAATTCAATATTTTAGAAAACAAATTCCCCAATTCAGCGCAGCGCCAAAGTAAATTATAGCCAAGTATTTAAATCGTAATTTGAACATAGAAGTCTTCAAAAATGTATTTCATATACATCCGATACAAAAATTTCAATTTCTGTATCGGACGCGCAGACATCAGACGTCCTCACGTTGCGTTGGCTCTGACGGAAGTTCCGTCACGGAACAAGACTGGTGTAATCGCCAACGTGTGGATGGTTCACGAAATCTTGGCCCCAACGTTGGGACCAACGTTGGTCCCAACGTATACGCCGGCACCATACGTTGGGACCATGAAATTTGCGGTACGGGGGTTAAAGGGGACGAAAAATCGATCTACCTAGGCTAGGTCTCATATCTGGGAAAATTCGTTTTCTCGACATTTTTACGCAAAAAGGTTTACCTACCAGTGCAATGTGGTTCGTAATTTTACAATTTCTGTTGAAACTAAAGTGGCCAAGTGAAATAGGTGTCCGCCTCTCAACTCAACCGATGGCTTCGAGTTCGAATCTCAGCCAGTAAAAGTTTACTTTTTGTAAGTTTTATTTCTTTTTCTTTTTTAATTTTTATCTATTTGCACCCGAGCATAGTTCGGTCGCCCAGATATTCAAGTATTAAGTCCCTACCTACCTAAAGTATTTACAAAAAAATATAGAAGTAGGTAAGTACCTATTCTATCAGTTATCTGGTTCCCATAGTACAAGCTATGCGATTTTGATGAAATTTGCGGTAGGTACGGGGGCTTACGGAGGCGAAAAGCCGATCTAGCTAGGTCTTTTATCTGGGAAAATTCGTTTTCTCAACATTTTCATGCAAAAAGATTTACCAGTGCAATACCTACCTAATGAGTTTTAAAAAATTTGAATAAAAAGAACCTAGCCTATGTGTTATTCCAGGTCATAATCTATGTAAGTAATTATTCCAAGTTTCAATAAAATCCGTTTAGTAGTTTTGGTGTGAAAGAGTAACAAACATCCATCGATACATCCATCCTCACAAACTTTCACATTTCGCAAATTAGTAGAATTAGCATACGCGAACGAAGTCGCGGGCACAGCTAGTGAACTAATAAGTTCTTTACATAACAATATGTCTGAGTTTTGGCAAGAGCATCGCGATACACTATCTTGCATCTTATTTAGATTATAGATACTCGGAGTGTTAATAATAGTTTTGCCAATACGATATTATATAATACAGTTTTAGTAATACATTCATTTACTTTGTCGTTTTCCAACCATACTTTGTGAAAAGACGCAGTAACAACAGTAAATTGAAGTGTTCAGAACTCAACCTTGCAGTGACAATTTTTTTGTAAAGCGTTTTCTCAACGTCTTTTATGAGAGGACTGGGGATTTTCAAGAGCCTTTAAAATTAGCTCCATCAAACGTATGCTTTGACATGTTGCATGCGAACACACGACACGTCAAAATGTCGCTGTAGCCTTGACGACCAATCACGAGCCATTCGAATACTTACGACGTCTCATATCGCGTTTTCACGCTTCCGAGCAAACAGACAAACGAGCACGTTATCTTTTGTCGCGTTCGGTCTCGTTCAGATGAGAGTGACAGAGCTACTTGCGCTGTCACTGAATTGGTCGAATGTCTATTTACTCGGAAGCGTATAAATGCAACATCATAATGGACTAAAGTTCGTATGAGTCAGTGGCCAACTCTGATGATGAAGTTTTTAGGCCGCGGGAAGAATTTTTCATGGCTTACTTTATAGCCAGGACCGACAATTTAACGTGCCCTCTGAAGCACGGAAGATGGTATTGCTACTAGCGGTCCGTGTTCGTACAGAACCTTGCTAAACTTCAACGATCTACCCAGAACTTAGCCAGTTTTTTTTTTTAATTTTCAATTCTACTAGCTACCCAGCGAAGGCTTCCTATCGTGGACTAATCGGCTTTGTCGCTTAGACGGCTGCAATAATTACTGTCATTACTTTTCATTAGCATGAGAGCATCTCTCATGTAAAGCATTGTACTCTCAATCAACAGATCAGTATGAATAAAAGAGTCTGCGTATGAGTTACGCATTACAAGTACCTATTGTATCCGCTAACGCTTTTAAGAACAATATGATTAACCTAAATTCAAAACACTACGAAAACTTCGTTCATTCTCAATACAAAGCCCGTAGCCGCAGATATTAGGGTGTAGCATTACAATGCCTATCCACAACACAATAGTGTAGTTCAAAGAAACCCTTCCATTAGGTCACAATGATTCAACATTTTGTTTACAGAACCATAGTATGTGCGTATACGTCACTGCGCAATGTGGTTACTCGGTTACTCAGATAGAAAAAACAAAATGCGAATTAACATTCTCAAATAACAGGGAACTCCAAACATTGTACGTAAAACAGAAGTATGGGTATAGTGGCCCAGTGGCCCACTTCTGGGCTGATTTGATTTGTTTACATAGTATTTCATTGTGAAATTCCGACTCTTACGCTATGTTTTATTGATTATGTTTTCCTTAAAAAATCGTCACAGATTCTGTGTGTTTTCCGCGTTTACTCAACGATTCGTGTTTAGTTCACACGACTAGTCTAATATTCTACACATAGATTCGGTGAGGCTTAAAAATGTTTAGCACTGGCAGATTATAACAGATAACTATACGACTACAGCCAGACTGCATTATATCTACAATATTCAACATTAATGTACGTTGTGTGTCTGGGTGTTATTAAGTATTATAAGTACATATGTATTTACCAAAAAAGTATATTAAAGTATAAACATTCACACACACGGACTTTCGCCTTTATAATATTAGTAGGATTTATATTCATTTGAGGTAAACAATAAATGTTCACAATTCTCTAGTTTTGTGATGAGAAGGTGGTCCCAGGTGCTCCTTCAATCCCTAACCTAGTATTTAAGGCACCGATTCCACTGGTAGAGATCTAAAAGTGAGCAATTTACTACATTTTGAGAAGCTATTCTGCTCATCACGCTGAAGATTTTCATCAGATCTTCACCAAATTTTTATGACACTATTTTAAAGTTACAATCTATCAAAAAAAGAACCATCGAAATTAGATGTCATAAGGCGGAGATAAGTCTCCTTTCAGCCTCATTTTGGGAGAAGTGCCCCTCCAATCAAAAAAGCCCGATGACAAAAAAAATCTATAAATTAATCATCGAAGCTGCTCACAAAGTTTCAAGAGAATCGGTTGAGAAATGCGACCTGTAGAGGAAAACAGACAGACGGACAAAAGGCATTTTTTTCCTAATCTCGAAACTGAGACGCTTCGCTTGTTCGGTAAGTAAGTTCATATGAGTAAGTGGCCAACTCTGATGACGGAGTTTTTTGGCCGCCTAAAGACCTCTGTTATGGCTTTACGACTTAAAAGCCGGGACCGAAGCACGGAAGCTCTCAGTTCGTAATACCACTTGCGGTCACCCATCCAAATTGTGATCGCGCACAACGCTGCTTAACTTCAACGATCAGTCAAGAACGTCTAAGCAAGCTACGCCACGAGCGCTCGCTTGGTTAATTAGTATGTTTACCTGGCTATGCTGATGAAGCCGCAAGAAGCCGTGGCGTGCAGGGGAGTCCAGCCCTCATTGTCTCCGCGGTTCACATCAGCACCGTGAGCCACCAGGTATTCCACCATGTCTAGGTTGTCATCTATGCAAGCCTGGAACCAAAACGAATCATTCAGTTCAATTTACAAGTAATTCTACGTATCCAGCACTTTATCCACCTTAGAGCTAATTTAAATTCAATTAATGATAAGGCAAACATTTGAGACAAAAAGTTCAGTAACCTTTTATGTAAGTCTACCTTACTTTAAATACAAAAGCCACGACTCTAATCAACTGCATAGCATTAATTTATCAATAGCTCGGTGCGACCGTGTTTGGGCATACTGATAACAGGCGAAAAATTTGGTTCAGTGTAGGACCATTTAGTTAGAACATGATTAGACCATAATATACATAATGGAGCGTATTAGAACCATGTCTCTGTATTTGTCTTTAAACGCGTATCAAAGAGAGCAAAAGCAGCATGTCTACCAAGAGCAACGCAACTTACGAATACCAACAATTAATTTATTTCTTCATTAAAATCACATCGCCCATAAGAAAAATAACCTTCGCTATATTTAAGATTAGTATACGAGGATTATAGGTATTCTATTCAAAGTAAATCTAAATTAGGCAAATAATATATTTGAGTCCATCTATATTCTTTAAGATACTAGCTGTACCCGGCACGCGTATTTGGTTGTCATTTTTTTTATTTATGATTTTTTGGGGCAGAAGACCTTCGTCCTCAAGACCCTACCAAAGTTTCATCACAATCAGATCAATGCTTTAGGAATGCATAGAAGACAAACATACAAACGTTCATTTTTATTTACATAGAAGATTTGTATAATGCGTGCGCTACAACTCATTCAGAAACCACGCCAGTGGATTTTTGCCCACACGGTGAGTGTAAAGTGAGTCATACGAACACGGGTGAGTCCAAAGTACCAAGTTGAATCGGCAGTAAAATGGAAATTATCAATATACTAACAGAAACAATGCAAACATCTTCGTAGGCGATGATTATTAGTTGCAACTTACAAACGCGCGCCATATCACGCGTTAGTTCGAGAAACAAATACATAGCTATGAATAATTATGGAAATGGTTACCGTAAACTGGCTATGCACTTCACGCTAAGCAACGGTTCCTGTCCGCTAATATCAGTGCATTTACATATGTAATGCATATTTATTAAAATTACATAAATTTTAATAATTATACTATTCAGATCATTTGATAAACAAAGATAGTCGTGTCCTTAGTTTTGATATACATATTCATTTATTGTAGAAAATCCAATTATAAAATTATATAATATACTTAATATGTTTTTACTAGAGATTAGGATGAAAGTTTGTTTGCGTTTGTTTTCTACCAAAATCTAGGCTAAGAAAAGCTTAAAAAAGAGAGTTCCAAAAAAATATTCACTTCAATAGGTACGTAGGTATTTACTTCGCTGAAGGAAACTAATTAAACTCGAACTCTATATTTTTTTGCAACTTTCGATTAATATCGCAAAACTTGTAACAACAAAACAGAATCACAATACAAGTCGAATTAGATTTGCATATAAATACGAAAAACTAAACATGATAACGATTGTATTCAGATCTTTTTAAGCATTCCTTTAAAGATGTAGAGGCAGTCAGAGGCACGTCCGTATACATAATTTGGTACACGCCCACATTTTTCAGAAGTCTACTGCAAAATTAGTAAAAATACGTGGTATAACAGTTAAACAAAACGTATAACAGTGCCTCAGATGCATTGTGCAACAGCTTAGAACTGCAGGGTCAGTGCCATGACCGTTGTCGTTGGCGCGTGCCCACCAGACCGACACGCTATTCCGCCTTGAGGTAAACGTTATGCTTAGCTCCAATCTTGAGATACGTGGCGCTTGCGGACTTCCGAAGTCGTGTGCGGGACACGGAACACGGCGATTTTGATCGTACTAACCCATATATAAAAATAAATTGTATTTTGGATGCGTGAGGCACAGGATCGGATGAGTGAACTACGGGAGGACAACACCCAGCAGTGGGATATTATTGGATGTGGATGATGATGATGAACCCATATTATCTAACGACCCAAAAATAATGTTTTAATGCGATTTTTTTAGGTTTAGAATTACTTTCAAATGTCAAAATATGCTACAAAAATAATTCGTTTCTGGGGAATGTCTATGCAAGTGCAACAGCAGGCCACAGCTGTTACGTTTTGTAAATGAGTACTACTTTTTTAAAATGATGAACACTATTAGGGATTTCCCAAAACACGAAAATAACGTTTACATTTAAACTTAGACGATTAATATACTTCCTATCCTTAGAAAAAGGGTACAGTACATCTTTATTTGATAAAATAATTACACTGAATTAGTTATTTGAAAGAATTAGATAAAGCAGCTGTTTCGTTCATAAACAAAGTAAAAAGAGAATGTCAACCAAAATTAAACAAAAAATTCAATAGAATGTTGAGATGAACATCAGTAGTAAACTAATCCGTTGATACCTAACATTAGGAGATAAGAAAATCGTTTTTGCGTAGACATTCTTGAGTGACTGACATTCGCATGAATCATGACTTTCGCCGAGGCTCGCTAATAAATTCCCTGAAATCGTCAAACATTATGTAACTTTCGCGATAGCAATGCATAACTATATCATAACATGTTGTTTTTTGTCATATTCTTGAGCTTCCGACAGTCTTCCAAATTTGTCTTTAGGGGGACAAGCAAGAATAGTTTTCCACCTGTTCCTCAGCTAGTTAATATTATATCTCTTTGTGAGTTCAAACATTAGAATATCATCAAACTAAAGTAAAAGTAAAACTACATGTAAAAGTAAGAATCAATAAACCCTATTTATTGGAGAATTTGGAGTTCCCGTCATTTCAAAGCCCAGGAAGAAGCCCATATTCCCAACACAGGACCTGTACCATGACCTCTTAGTAAACAATTCAGTTTAGGAGCTATCCATTTTGGGTTCCTAATCTGGATCGCAAACTATTCGTACCATGACCTGTTTTAAAAGTGACACTTTTGACACAAAAGTGAACCAAATCAACGCGTATTAAACGGTCATCGTACGAATTGGGTGAACAAAGCTCATGGTAGGCAGCCAGGTCACACCCAGGCATAACCTTAAACTATTAAATAAACGCAAGCAATGTGATAGTTACTTTCTTAACAATTTACTAAGTTGCTAAGATCCAGCCATCCCAGGGGTAATCACCGAACAAGTTCTCGCAGAACCCTATATCACTTTCGAACACTACATCGCATTTGCAATTCATGAAGGATGACGCGAGTAACATCACCGATACATTGTCTGGTCGCCTCGGCTCTCCTATGCTATCTCTCAACCTGAATTGCGAAGGCAAACATGACCTCATTTCGGTCTATAGGTATTATGTTTGAATCATTTTACTTCACAGAATAGAAAGAAACCTACTAGGTATTCATACAATGCAGTGACGATCTACCTGAATCGACATGCTTTTCAAAACATGTACCCAAGCAGTCATTCATAAACGTATCTCTTTCTCTTGATAATATATCAACACGTCGGTGAACGGTGATACGTAAGTGAAAGATACACGAGTATAAACAAGGTAAGTGGTCACAAAACTAATCGTGAGAGTAATCAAGAAACATCAAAGTAAAGTTTAAAAATTCGCATGAGAACTTATCACACCAGGCAACAGTAGACAAAATGGACAATGGACAATACAACTGTATCAGGGTTAGTATTATCAGGGAACTCCGGATGCGACCGCCATTAGCGTCGTGGAAACACAAATGACATGCAATTACGACATTTCATTATGTAATTATATTATGTTTACTGGCAAGGGTACGGCTAATCAATACAAATCGTTTGATGAGGTACTTGCTAAGTAAGGATAGTCAAGTCAATCATCATCAAGTCTAGTCGAATAAATTTTAGAAATTGTCGGTCACTCAAAAGGACTTTCATTATACTTATTTACTGGCTTTTAGAGCAAGGGTTAAAAGGGTATAAGGGGATTTTAAGGGTTGTTTTGACGTGCTTTCAGATTTTCGTCTGTTGACTGAGGTTTAGTTGACGTTTAGCTTGGGGTTGGTAAAAAGTTTGTTAGTAGAATCGGCACCAAGAAGTACGGAAGCCCACTCATGAATACTATTATTCTTTAGCAGCAGAATTTTGCATGTAATAAATCTTTCAAAAACAACATTCCAACTACACTACGTTCAAATTAAATAGTTTATTTCTGTTATAATCAAAATCCACATATTTTTAATATCATAACTCTCACTATAAAAACAATTTATTCAATAAGAATTTGTCTGACACCAATAACCTGGTGAAGGTTGTTGGAGACACCAGTTCAAGATCATATGCTTTTTGAAGGACACAGATTTACTTTTACTGGCACTTTTCGTTAGTAAAAATTTGATAACCATCTCATGAATATCATATTATGTGTCTCATTGCTTGATCACGATCTAGGTTCAAAGTCACAGTTTTGATCGATATTGCTGTGACTGTCATTGAAAAATACTGCAATTACGTTGTTTTCTGCTTTAGATTGATAGATGCTACAAAGTTTTTTTCTAAATTGTGTTTCGCACTTACCTTGTAAAATTGGGCAATGTTAGGCCTAATTTTGAATCGCCTTAGTAACTGGGTTTTACGCATCTTCGCGACCAAACCCAATGTCCATGGACCAAAGAAGACTTGAATTTTGCTTGTCTAGCTTTTTTTTATGGGCCGTCTTTTTACCTACTCATAATTACGTGAACCGGATTTGTATGCTCTGAATACAGTTGGGTAAGATTTATTGAATCACCTTATTTCTGTTTTGTAATCAATGAAAAAGCTGCATAGAAGAGAGCAGGTGACACATCTGTTTTTTAACGTTTGAATGTGTAGAATGAATGGATCTATTATTAAATGTTTGTGTTAACCGAAATAATGAATAGAGGTGAATACAATTCAACAACACTGACATCACCTTAAGTCGTCCACAGTCAGAGAAGTATGCGCATGTAAATATAGACCTGAATCATCGCATAACAAGATTTAGTCCAATTTCGTATTAAATAATATAAAATTCCTGAATATTTTCTCTTACTTTTAGTTTTAAATTTTTGAATTTCTAACAAATAACAGTTTGCACTGCGCGTTTTTACTTTACTACGAGCCCTACGAGGATTTTGGTTAAATAAAATTAATCGCTACCAATATTTAAGATGCTCTTATGTTAAGATCATAGTAATCCGTGCTCTCGCACGTAAAATGTAATCCTAATCTACAGGATTCTCTAGCTTTGACATGACCTCGAAATTAATATATTCTCTTCCGATTCGAAAATAACGCAGCATTAGCCACTGTATCACTCGGTAGCATACGTCATACTAACGGAATATTTGGGTCGGTCAATGACAGCGCCCAAAATCAAATCTAGACTAGTATTTATTTGTATTACGTAAATAATACATTGCCCTAAATATACTCTCAGACCTCTGCTTTAGTATCGCTAGAAAAAAGTAACGCGCACTAACTATGGTCACACGCTAATAATTTAGTTTTAAACGCAATTTGACCTCAAAATCCTTCAAATAGTAATGAAAGCTATGAAAAGGCAACAAGTCATCGACCTAATTTACTGAACGAACAAACGGCATGACTGACTATCGCACACTATAAATACAAGTTAACCTGATGCGATTAGCTAAGATAAAACACATCCGCAGTCAAACGTTGCCAAAATTATAACTGATGGTTAAAAGCACTATTTACAATTTAGGTTCAATAAATAAGGCCACCACCGTTGTATCGATAGTAAAATAAGCACAAAGACCAAAATAAACTCATTACGTGTAAGAATTTCGAAACTGTATTACAAAGTCACATTATCATTGAATAGGTTTAAACGTTAGCAAATAGGATTATTCGATGTGATTTCAAACCCAAGGCCAACAAACCGAAATGTTCTCAAAATGCCCGGGTCAAATGTTTTCTTAAAATAATCGTACAGTTCACCAATTAATGTAATCAGTCCAAGCTTTCGAAGAGTCAACGACACTTTTTTAATTGATTTGGTCATAAAGTGTAACGGAATAGCATAATGTCAAAGCGAAATCGTGCCAAATGGCTACAAACGTCCCAGACTAGCAGCAGACGCGCCCGTCGTTCGGTCGCTCCGTATGATGAAGCCGAAACGCTCACAAACGGCACCTCAGACAATAATAACCCATAAGCCAGTGCCGGAATGAACTGACATAACATTGTGGCCAACTGCGCTCGTGCAATCGCAAGATTACGGAGAAGCTAGGACCAAATCTTATGAATCGATTGCGCATTTGTTTGACACGTCAACATTGATACGTAATCTGCCCAGAGACTTCGACCGGTGCTGATGTGAAGCCAGCGAGAGCATTGACACAGCGTAATTCATCAATATAGATTATTGTTGTAGACATTACAATACATATCGATAGGATATTGTCCTATCTTTCGTATGTGCTTTTGTCATGTATGATCTTATCTGATCTAAGGTAACTAACCGCACTTTATAAATAGGGCAAGCGCACACGCCAGATGCGGTACATAAATGTAAAAATATATAGCAATCGATAAAATGATCTGTGCTGCGCGGTTACGATGATGTAAACAGAGATGAATGCGTGCACGCAGAGTACACGCCCAAATCGTGTTCGATATAGGCCACCACTAGTCCGCTACTTGCGCGAATTGTTCAATTGCCAAAAACATTCATATCGTAAAGCGAGCATAGATTTTAACGATACCTTTTCATCTTTGTAATGAATGTACAATGAGAAATTGCAGTATGAATCTTCCGTCAGTACGATTTTGGCAAAGAATCAGGCGATAAGCAGATTATCAAGCAATTGCAACTCAATACCTGCAGCACCTGAAGGTTCGTCACGTGATACTATATTGCGAATGCCAAGCTTTACGCCTCTTTTCATTGTGCAATTAAATTTCTATGCAATTATTATTTATAACGTAGCAGAGTTAATGTAATTATAAACCATTGCAGCAAAAAGTTATAAAATCTGTACATCAACTTTCTACCCAGCATGTAGCAATTTGTGTCAGTTCAGATTTGATCTTTCCTTCACATTTCCAATAGTTTACCTCCTCGTCTACTTTCTATGATATTTCTCTCTAAAGAGAAAAATAAGAGAAGCACTCGTACCTTATGTAATAGTAGATTCTCATTTGAATCAACTAGTACTAGATTTTATATTTTTCTCTTTATTTACACAATATAAAAAGTCCATTGAAGTAGTGTAAAATCTCCAAGCTACCTCTCCATGTTTCCGTTCATATCCATTCGTCCTCTGCGAACATTTAACACAACTCTTTTATTTTTAAACGCAAGGTTGCTACAATATATTTAAATCTGTGTCGAACAGATTTACAGTTATCGTTTAGTCAGTTATACACTTGTCGTAAATCAAGACAAACTTATGTTCATTATGAGAGACAGATTTATAGACAATCTATAATAGATATATTTATCTATCTTTTCAGAGCTAATCAGAAGACTCATAACATTAGCAGATTTAGATCGTGTGACCAAATTAGAGGCGAAATTAGAGGTTGTATTGTAGTTTTAGAAACTCGTTGAGAGTTTGTTATCGATAACATCGCACGGCTTTTATAAACATGGGATTTGTGTGATCGGTCAGCTGTCATATTTAGGTGTCGTTCGGTTATAACATTGGAGGCTGGTTTCCTCGGACTCGTGACGATGGATGGGCGACGTGCGGCGACGGCGTCGTGGCGACTGCCAACCCGGCAACAGAGACTGAATCGTAAATCTTACGATTAACTGCCAGAGCGCGACGGACTCTGACACTGTTCAAAGGCCTATTGGCTACCAATTAAACAAAAATTGAAATCTAGTTACTAGACGTTTTATTCGGATAGTGAAGTTTCTCACTGTTCCGAGGTAATTATGTAGCGCATTTTATAATTACAAATCAGAACGATTCATTCATCAACGCTTCATTGCTTATTCCATACAAATAAGTTGAGGAAAGGATGAGTTATTCTCAATCATTCAATGGCAAGAAAGAACTTTGCAACAAGCTGACACGAAAATTTTAAGGCCATCCAAATTATGGTTTGTCACGTGAATAACACCAAGACTCCTAAGACGCAACGCAACAAACGCATTTAGACAGAAAAACGGATGCTTTCATTAGCACTGGCACTGAGTCCCTGCTCTTGATCCATTCTTGGCTCAAAAGGTGCTAACACTGAAAGGTTAGAGACAAAAGGGAATCTCTTAGCAACATTATACACTCGGTGAAGTCAATAACAAAAAGTGTTTTTATTTTTATAAGTATCTATAAAAAAATATCTGTTAAATAACGAACAATCATAACAGTGACTACATATATTATATTTTCAGGGTAACGGTAGATAGACTTTCGTTTAGATAGGTATTCAGAGTTGAACTCTGCATCCAAGTCAAATTATAAAGTACCTAATTCGATAGAAACATAGAAACATAAATATTTGTAAAAATATTTTCCTTACCTGAGACTGTTTCAAATGAAGTTAATGAAATGGTTTTTATTTATAGTTCAACCGTAAAAAAACCCTTTATATCCATTAAAAGCAAATATAATACTAAGTGCATTATTAACAATAGAGAGGGCATTTGCGCGTACTGTTACATGCGCGAGCACGCCGGGTACCCGTATCGAGTTCCTATGCGTCATCGGAGACGTGATGCAATCACTACGGGCTACGGACGCAAATCGGAGCAAATGGAATGAACATTCGCTCCACGTTTGTAGGAAAGTCTGAAAATAGTCGCTTGGCGTGTATGTACGCTCTGCAAAACCTTTGCGACTCCTGTACCCACTCCTAAGATTTGTGCAATAGAATTTGTGTGAAAGAGTTGGCCACGAATGCATTTAGACAGTCTAGCCAACATAAAATTTCGAGTTAGGAAGTTATTGTCTTTTTAGTTTATTATCTAGCTTTACTTATTTTCCTTTTTTTTGTCACTTTTTTTGATTTCTGAAGTTTCATCTTATAACCGACTTAAAAAAAGGAAAGGTTTTATGTTTGACAGTATTTTTTACAAATCAACTCAAATCATTTATTTTCATTAACTGCAATTTATGGATGTTCTCTGATTTCTCTATCAAAATTGTAGACCGATTTTAATTTTTTTTTTTTTTGTTTGAAAGAGTATATGTCTCTGGATTATCAAATATCAAGTAAGTGAAGTCGGTTTTTAGTTTTGAAAAAATATCTTGTTATGTTATAGCTACATAAAAGTAGGTAGGTTCTAGGCAATCATAGAATAAATACTCGATTTAACATTTGATTCGAACAAGCGTAGTCATTATCCTAGAAAACTTCAATGCTTTCGCCGCCTTTTCGAAGAACATTTCATCTATGACCATATAATATAGGTTTGTTGTAAGGTAGCTGAAAAATCAGCAACGTTAATATGCACAGGATGCACATTACATAGCAAAACACATGCCAGATCGTCTTGCTTGTAAATGTCGCAAAGTTTATTATATCGACGGCTCTAAAAGTTTCTACGTCACTCGAATATCTTTGAGGTCAATCACCGAAAGAATGTGCTTGCGAGTTGTTTATCCCAATCTATTGTGGACTTCGAAGGATTTCACAACACGTATTCATGGTATTGACTGAAGGATGAGCGAAAGAATTCAACGTACGTAATATATTCAAGAATAATGGCAATGCTTTCCGACCAAGCTGAAACAGCTACTCGTAGATGAAAATGGACAAGATGGAAAGCTACTTTTAGTAGTATATAGATTTATTCATTAATGGTTAAGTGAATGTGTTACACGCAAAGAGTTACACACACTTTGAATTACCTATTGAGGAAATTGCTATTAGTTACTATCCACATATTGAGATACTTTATAGTTACCTACGATCAATTATATATAATATAGTAATCCCTCAAGAAGGGTTAACGAACTCGGTCGGGTTTGAAAATACTGGTGCATGTAACTTCATCATAAAGAAATTGATATATTATGTACCTAGTTCTCCAACATGTGATCTTCTGACAGTTAATGTCTTCTGTAATCCTAGATCTGGCGAACAGTACCTAAAATACGACGGTGTAAAATTGTTAGGAATTAATTTTAAATGGTTGCCAATCATTTACTTTACTGATAGTAAAATCAGATTTGATATTTTAGTCTCAACTATTTTGATGGTGAGCTATGGAGCGAGCTATGCTCGGAGTTTCTCTGAAGGATGGGATCCGCAATGAGACTATTCGGCAGAGAATCAGTCATTGACATAACTCTGAGAATTAGCAAGCTGAAGTGGTAGTGGCCCGGCCATATCTGCCGAAGAACTGACAACCGCTGGGGTAAACTAGTTCTCGAGTGGAGACCACGACTCGACATACGTAGCGTAGGATGCCTCCTGCCAGGTGGAGTGACGATCTGTGAAAGGCTGCCGGTACAAGTTGGATGCGTCAAGCTGAAGACAGGGAGCGATGGCGTTCATTAGGGGAGGCCTATGTCCAGCATTGGACTGCTGTAGGCTGATTATGATGATGATTTTGATGGAATTAAAAGTGATTTTGATATTCGTCAGAATAAAAAAAACTTTTTTTAAATGCTTTTTTCCGCTTCTGATGATACTTACTAAAATAAAAGAATACTATTCTTCAACAAACTCCGTATAGGTATGTATGGCGTCGGCGTTTATCGCATTCTCAATACATCTAAAGCATAAAGCGGAAAAGTTTGTTTGTTTGATTGAACGCGCTAATCTCAGGAACTACCAGTCGAATTTGAGTTATACATTTGATAGCTAAACTCTTGAGGCAGGTTATTAGGCTACTTTTCATCATCATCACTACGGGGGAAACGCCGCGAGTGCGCTCCTAGTTCAATTCTAAATAAAACGAACCACCTTTATAGGTCCACGAAACGGACAATCATGTTTACAAGAGCGTTTGATTTCTTTGTCAACGTTGTTTTTGAAACGTTGTCTTTGAAAAGCAACAGTATTTTTACGGCGTAACATTTCGATGGAAGGTCACTTACCAGTATTGAAACTAACTTCCTTGGTATTAATAATAAATCAGGTTGTTCTTGACTGCAACTTGAAAATCAATAGATATAAAATTATAATAATGTCACACTTGTGAAATATCACCGTCTACCTGGCCTTGTCGGGAATATTTAGAATATTTTGTGATCTTGACACAAACTTAGGCCTTTACATCTTTACTAGATGATTTAAACAGTGTCAGGAGGCAATCTTTGCCTACTCTTAACGGGATACCGTAGTGCCTGGGATAACGTTGAGATGGAGTAGGCTTGCCCAGCACCTACACCATCCTCTCAGCTTAACCGGCCATTTCCACAGGAAAGACATGGTCAATACGTGTGGGGCTGACTAAGGCGCGGGTTTCCTCACGATGTTTTCCTTCACCGTTTAGAGCTCGTGTTAATGTGCATATAAATTTTTCGAAACGAAAAATCCATTGATGCATGGCCAGGATTCGAACCCATGACCTTCGGATCGAAAGTCGAGGTAACACGGCTCTTGACACAAGGCGCATAATAAATGTATTGATTGTGCACTCCATAGGTGGGTCTTTGTGATACAGCGGTTAAGTTTACGTATTTGGAAATCTGCTTTTTAACGATACGAAATATGACGTATAAGATACAAACGTAATAGACGGATTGTGTGAAAGATGATACTAATGAGTGCTGAGATGACTACTGATAGAGGGAAATTAAAAAAAAAACGACCCCACATCATGTGGAACCAGGGCAGAAAAATTATGATGGCTAATACTCCCGGTGTGCATTATTTTAAGCAATCAAAACTTCTGTGTTTAGCAGGTGTTTTAAAGATTCTCCAGAAATATTTTATATACTTCTATGGTACCAGACAAGCATACGGCCCACGTGATGGCAAGCAGTTACCTAGCAGCAGTAGCCTGGTATGGACGCCTGCGACACCAGAGGAATCACACTCGCGCTGCTGACCCTTTAAAAGAGGAATCACTGCGCCGACAACACAATGGACACGGCGCGCGGGGCGGCAGGAACACACAACCATTCGAGAAGAATGATGTTATTTGGCTGCGATATTCTGTAAGGCGGAGGTGCTTCCCCAGCCGGACTGCTCGAATAGAGTGAGAAAAACCCACTATGCCCTTCCTCCTATTTTAAATTAAATTTTTTATAGTAGTAATTTCTTCGACTCATTTAAAATCGTCGTTTCTAGCGGAGCTAGGCCTAATAGGCTGACGTTTGAACTTTTAAGCGTCACCGAATCTTCGATTAGGTACCTAGATACTTACAGATGACTCGCATTTACGGTGGTTATTGCTACATCGACAAGGAATAGTGTCTTTTCCGAAGTACAGAATAAAAACTTTACGTCCATTTTTTTTAAAAAAAGCTCTATTAAGGTAGGTTGATACAATTCAAACTACTAAGTAGTTATTGTGAACTCTGGTGACGGATTTTTTGGGCCGCCTAAAGGCCTCCGTCATGGCTTATAAAAGGGTAAACAAGTCAAATCCCACGACCTTGATTTAGTCCAGTCCCGGCTTGTAATAGTATGAGACATCCCTGATACTTTCGCTAACATAGTTTATAAGTCTGTTGACCCCATCACTCGGTATTTAGTCGATAAACGTGAATCACAAGTACTTAGATATTTGCCCGTAGTGTAGTGTACGCATCACTCAGATGATTAATACCCATAAATGGTAACTACGTAAATAAATATAAATAAATATTGCTGTACATTTTTACACAGCGCCATCTAGCCCCAAACTAAGCCTAGCTTGTATGGGAACCAGATAACTGATAGAATACTTATAATACTTTTTTGTCGTAAATACATGCATAGAATACTTTATGACACCCAGACACAGAACAAACATCAATGTACATTACACAAATGTTTGTCCTAGGTGGGAATCGAACCCACGACCTATAGTGCAGAAGGCAGAGCTACTATCAACTGAGCTAAGAGGCCAGTCCAAATACTGTCTTATAGTACACATAACAAATGAAGAAATTTAAAGGGGGATACAAATTGTTGCATTTCAAGCGTCGGATACACTAGGGGACATTTTGTCCCGCAACATGACGGGCAACACATAATTTACGTGACGCTCCAACGTTGCATATTGTCCCGCAACATGCCCCGCAACATTGTACGTGACGCGGGGCATGTTGCTTGCTCCAAAATGTTCGGCAAAATGTTCCATGACAATTGTCGCGGGACACTTCACGTAGTTGTTGAGGGACATGTTCCGCAACATGTCCCCTAGTGTATCCCAGGCTTTACGTGACGCTGCAACGTTGCATATTGTCCCGCAACATGCCCCGCAACATTATACGTGACGCGGGGCATGTTGCTTGCTCCAAAATGTTCGGCAAAATGTTCCATGACAATTGTCGCGGGACACTTCACGTAGTTGTTGAGGGACATGTTCCGCAACATGTCCCCTAGTGTATCCCAGGCTTCAATCCAACAGACAATTTCCTTAAATGACAGGTTGACGAGATATCTTATAGCAAACTTAATGCAAGTGGGGTCATATTAATTGCATCTATTAAGCTTCGTTAATAATATCCTGTGGGTTAGTTAACTGTCCGATCATTTAACAAATCTCGCGCATCGCCGAGGATCGAGTCGATTAAACCTTGTATCATCACATCAATGACTTGATAAATGTCACATTACATTATACATAAGGTACTTATGAGTGTGTGTTATGTACTGTATGTTTCTCAAGATTAGAACTAGCATTTACCTACGGCTTCGCTGATGTAGAACAGTTATCTCATATTCTATTCCAGACCAATTTGTCTTTTAAGACAGCGCGATCGAATCACAAACACGCTTACGTTTAAGTAAGATTTTCGCTAACAAGAAAAATTATGTCCATTTCGCATTTCAAATGAAGATTAATTCGAGTTCAACATAGATAGAAAAGCAGCGAGCAACAACGGTATGGTATTTCATAGTCCATGGCGTTTCTTCTTGGGTATTAATCATAGAGGCGCATAGGGAAGCGGCGATGTACCGTCATAGGCCGTCGGACAGTGTCAGAGTCTAAATCTGTCCGAGTGACGTTTGCGGCAAGACAGAAACAATCGAAAGTTATTCCGAGCTAACTCCCGACGCACGTGATACCGTGCCGCATTCTAGCCGAAACTGCGATTCGCGGAAGTTTATTTTACAAATGATTTTATATGGAGCAGAATTTTAGTAATAGGTTGACGGAAAATTCGAACGTCATCTACGTTATCGTCTCTATGTAAAAGGAAAGATGTACAAAATCATAGAATAGATAATAATACTCGTACTACACAAAATGTAAAAATGTACCAAATATTCTTGGGCCCTTAAGGGTTAACATTACAGCGCCACTTATTATTTTTTACGCTTACTCTACTTCTTTCAAAAATATGCAATTATTGTTTTTTTTTTTCAAAATAAACCTATAGTTTCCTAAGAACAAAACATTCAAAAAACAAAAGAAAAGGTTAAACCTAAGTTAAAACTCTTAAAGGCCCAAGAATTTGCTACACCCTGTATATGACGTGTTGCTAACTACCCCTAACATATCTTAAAGGATTTCGAATTTATGAAAATCTAAGCTAATTCTGTCTTTAATGGATAACATTTTTTTTTAATTCTTGCTATAGCTATAATATGGTAAGTATGGCTGTTATTCAATAGCAGTTAGTACCATATCTTTTGTTAATTGAAGACTGGATATCAATTGGTGCATTCAAATGCAATCTACAACCAACACACATCAGAAGATCTGGCATTTAATATTTTAATGATGCATTTTGAAAATCAAAGACCCCAAAGTTTGAGGGTAACACTATCAGAATCAGAATCACTATCTATCTACTATACTATATCCTCAACAATCCGAGGTCGCTCCTCGAGGCCTGTGACTGAAGACCCCAGGAATCTTCTGCGCTTCTGGGAGGAGCTAGGCTGGCTCCATATCTAGTGAGCCAGGTCATCCTCATGCAAAAAGGACCACCTCTGAGTCCAATTGCGGAAAAGGGAGTCCCCCATACATACATGTATGTTTGTCTGTTTGTTCGAACGCGCTAATCTCAGGAACTACTAGACCAATTTGAAAAATTCTTTCTGCATTTGATAGCTAAACTCTTGAGAAAGGTCATCATATATCATAGGACCACACAGTGAATATAAATTACAAAATATATTTGGTGCGATCTGTCAAGATTTATATTTCATAAGATAGATTTATCTAATGCGTGTGTGGTGCACTTTACCTACACTTACCGGGACACTGTAGAGCCTGGGGGCAAAGTTGAAATGGAGTAGGCTTCCCCAGCGTGATATAAATAAGACGATTTTAAAATCTATATAACAAGATGAAGGCATTTCGATTGCCTAATAAACAATCTATGATAATATTTGATATGCATCTCACTCTTAAATATGTAAATACCATCAATTAAAAAAAGATTACGTGCGATATTTAAAGATTTTAAAAAAGAGGGCGCGACCTGTCGACAACCCTTCCGCGTCACTCCGCGCCAGACAGAGACAGAGTTATGCGTTAGAAAGAGAGGCAATGTTTAGTTGAATATCGCGTTAGACACTAACCCCCTCTACTTATAAAAGATGTTTAAAGTTGAACACTGGTTAAACAACGTCCTGTCTCTGTTTGACACTATCCACAAATAAAGACAGGACGTTGTTTAACCAGTGTTCAACTTTAAACGTATTTAATAACTAAGGCCCTAAGTGATTAAGCGAGTTGAATTGCCCTGTGTTGCGTTGCAGCAAGAGTCGCTATTTAAATAAATGTTTCGCGAAGTCAGGCTTTTGTCCTTATTCTGTGCTATAGCTTACTCAGAATGGCTAGATGAAATTCATAGCCACATGATTTTACCATATATTATGTTTGACCATATTTACAATATTGGAACATAAAACCCATATGAGACTATGCAATATGTACTTAAATATTGACTCATAATACTTGTACTTAACTTGCTGGTTTCTCCAATTTATTGAAAATCAAGTATATACTACAAGGCTTCATAGTATATACTATAGATGTACATGTACTATAGATTTTAGTCAGAATCATAGCAAGTGGAAATTTGTGATCTCTGCCTAATAGTAATGCCCTATAGGAAAGAGGTATCGAGTAGTTTAAGTACATAATGTATTAAAGGTATGTTGTAAAAACGAGCACTACACTACAGTTGAAGTAAATGTCCTGGTACTATCCTTTAAAAACTAAGTTTTTGGCTAATTAAAAAATCTAAGAGAACTGCAGGCTTAAAAGGCCATTACAGCAGAATCAAAATAGGAATTGATCTATATTATGCCATCTCTTTTCACTCTTTTCTCAGCCAATGAAATGTAGTTCAATTCCTATATATTGATATATAGTGATTCTCCTATAGCGGCCTTTTTAAGCCTGCCGAGCTCAACGAAGCATACACTTGTTGATAGTTTAAACAGAAAATAAGTAATGGTCTATGCACAGCACAGCACACAATACATGCTTGAGTGGTTCTTGAATACGGACTTAGTTCAAACATTTCTAACATCATTGTGAATCAATTTTGTTATTGAATCTAAACTCTACTAATAGAATAGTTTAGTTTATGAGCACAAGCTAAGCAAGTAACTTTAGTACACTAGGTACTTATGAAAAAACTATGTGCTTTAACTTTGTTCAAATAGATTCAAACTTTTATGTTGAAAATTGAGTAAGAATTGAAGCTTTTGGTTCTTGTGAGTTCTAGCAGGTCCTAAAATGATAAGAATATGGTACTCTAAGAAAAGAGTCATAGAATGCAGTAGCACTAACCTGGTGCAAAGCAGTGAGGCCGTCTACGTTGGCGGTGTTGATATCGGCCCCCATCTTCAAGAGGCGCTGGACTTCCTCCTTGTCTCCGGACGTGCACGCCGCTAGAAACACAATACCCGACGAGAACTGGATCCGAGAGGCGCGCTTCGGCGCCGGACTCTGCTTGTTCGTATCGGACTCCTCCCATCGCTTCAGCTGCTCCGCCCGCTTGAACAGCGCGGAAGACGACCTGTTATCCGTCATCTTGTCTGTCGACTGACGACTTGGCACTCAATATGGAACGTCTCCGCACTTTTCACCCAGCATAGATTATGTTTTTATTACTAATAGTACACAAACGTTGAGTCCTTAACTTAATTGCCAAAAAAGGAAACATGAAAGAGGAAACGTTCCAGGGAGATTGATATTAGACAGCTTTCATGTGAACATCGTCCTGTGCACTTGTTGATCGCGAACGCCACATACGAACACTAATTCTAAGTACATGACATAACCAATGAGCTACACATTTAGCGTGGCAGCCATTACGAGAATAAAGTTTTACAGCCAACTAAACTAAAGTATCCACATACCGAATGCAAAGTAAAAAGAAAAACTAGGCAGCGAGCGAGCGAATGAGAATGACGGAAGACGAAATAAATGCGCGCAGCGACACCTAGCGAATGATTAGTAAAATTTCGTTTCTCTGAATGTCAGAATGATGTCAGTAGACGCCAAACTCTTTTTTGTCTATGAATAGTGACGGGAAAAGTCTATTGATGCCATTCTCGTGTAACTGATCATCTCATTAATTTCTTTAATTTTTATTATTATTACGAGAAATTATTGCTCGAAAAGCAGAAAAAGGGAAAAAAAAAAGTAATTTTAACCTGCCTGAATAGAAATTACTTTTCTCCAGTACTAAAAATAGGTGAGGTATCGAGATCGACTGCCAGTGTAACAGCTGAAATCGTCGCTCGTGTGAAAACGTCCAAACGATCGTGTGCCGTGCGTCGTGTCGTGTATAAATCGTGCGGTGCAGTGGCTCGGCAACATTTGGCGCGCAATACGTGACGCTCAACACACGGGTAGAAATGTTCCTAGTCAGAAGCTTGGACTTGTATATAATCTGTGCTTTGATTGGAAATTGATTGGAAAACGATGTATGACATTTCGTTCTCCGCTCCTCAACTCTTCCGATTCCGAATGAGTTGCTATTTTGATGACAATGTCAATGTCAATGAATGATTGAGATCTTTGAGGGTAGGTATCTCTGTGGATGTGGGTAGTCTGTGCTCTGCGGTCTAATGTCTAACGATCATTGTGTATTTAGTTTGTTGATTTTCCCCGCCTATTTCTGTTCCTTATTAGCTGCAAACGGTTTGTACCTTCAGTACCTACGATGTATTTTATGTGTTTTGTTAACTTGTGTTGTACCAGGTTGTACAAATTTGCGAAAGGCCGCTGTATTCCATATTCCCAGTGTGTAGTGTAATCAGACTCAAAAAGTGGCTCGATTTTTTATGCAGTGATTTGTTGAGAAACGTGAGTTTGAACGAGATTTCGAGAACGAGACGCACTGGTCACATCACACATCACAGAAACCTAAGATTTATCAGTGTTTCTCTAGGTACTATATTATGCATGTATTATACATAAAAACCTTCCTGTTGAATCACTCTATCTATTAAAAAAACCGCATCAAAATCTGTTGCGTAGTTTTAAAGATCTAAGCATTGCTTAAGGTTGCGGTACGTGGAGCTCGGAACTTCTCTTCCAACGTATCTATCTAAATTTTTCGTCCTTGTCACGCAAAAAACTCTATGTAGTATAGTATAGGTGTACTACTCAGTCTACTATGAGCAATCACAGCCCCGATTGGCAGTATTACCTCTACCTAATCTGTGATTGGCAGATATGAGTCTGACATGAGGCCCGCCCTTTTTTGTGCGATTCAGGACGCATTACGCGCAGCTACTGTTCAATAATTTCAAATACAAATGCATCAGGACGTTTGGCTCAGTGGTTGTGAGCTCCGCTTGCAGCGCGGTAAGTACTTGCGGAATGGAGATCAATTCCTGTTGATATTGAGTTTTTGCATCTTTGGAGAGGCCAAAAATGTTATATTGTCAGTCACTAATGAATAATGTTCATTTTATTTCATGGAATCGTTAGATAAATGTATGGTAAAAATGCTTTTTTTGGAAATTTATCTACAATATCTAGGTAATTACCTACCCATCTTACTCTCAAGATTTTTAGGGAGGGATGAGATCGATATTATGACGCTAGACAGAATATGTGGGTTGTTACCTATATAAGTAGGTACACAATTACCTAAATTTTCAAAGGGAAGTAGGTACCTAAGTAGGTACTTACCTATGTTTTTTTCTGTCCAATGTCTATAGGTAAGTAGGTACTTACCTAACCTACCTAACTACTGAAGTCACAACGGATGTTTGTCCCTCTGAAATTAGGGGCGTCCATTAATTAAAATTAAAGAATAAAAATTGAAGGTGATTTTTGCGATTTTTCAACCCCCGCACCCCCTCCCCCCTTGGTGAGATGTCCTGAGATTTGGCTCGATCCCCTCCCCCACCCCCTAATCTCACGTGAGGATAAAAAAAATAATCTTAAACAGGTACCTACCTAGATTTGCCGAGACCTCCCTTTAATTTTTAATCCCACATGGGATTAGGTGCGATTTGGCTCAACCCCCTCCCGCCCCCTAAAAGCCTGACGTAATTAATGGATGCCCCCATAAGTGCAACAAAGGATAACGCATATTTAGGTACTTATGACGTGGCGAATCAATTGGTGGTACCAATAGGCTGAGAAGGCTGGAGCCTAGGGCGGCAGATTTTAGGGGCGGCAAATAGGGAACAATTTTATTTTTTTTGTGTTACAGAAAAATAATATTTACCTATATTTATTGATAATGCTATGTTATTATGTACACACAAACAATTCAACATGTAAGTAATGTTTTAAAAATTGTTAGAGTGAGAGCTTTTCTTGCTTAAAACTTTTTTCCATAATTGGATTTGAAACGAGCGATAAAGGCGGTGCGTTTAGATGGGCCCGCGAATTACAGTAGTATCCCGAAAATTTCCAACAGTTTACCTGTTGATCATGTTTGTTTCTGTAGCTGTAATCAGCACGTGTAAGGTCGTCATGTACGAAAAATCCCTATGTGTACCGAAGAATTTTTATTTTCATTAATCATTAAATTTCACATTATCAATCATCAACCAATCAAACATCAATAGGTATCCGTACCCCTATTATAAATGTGAAAGTGTGTTTGTTTGTTTGTTTATTTGTAGTTGAATCACGTCAAAACGGAGCGACGGATTGACGTGATTTTTTGTGTGGAGATAGTTGGAGGGCTGGAGAGTAACATAGGCTACTTTTTATCCGGGTACAACTCGAGCGAAGCCGCGGGCAGCAGCTAGTTTATAATAAAACTGTAACAGGTCAAATTCTGTACATTGAAGATATTTTGAAATTTTTTTTGGAGGGCTCTCTATTGTCGATACTGAAGCCAAAACTGTAATTTTTTTCATTCATGTCTGTCTGTCCGTATCATGGCCGCGCATTACGTCGAAACTACTGGTTGGATTTAAATGAAACCTGGTATTATTTGAGTGCATACTACGAGGTCTAATATAAAATACTTTTAATCCTGAAATTCAGCACGGTTCCCTAGGGAGAGGGGATGAAAGTCAAAATAAGTATCTGGTTGTAATTCATGAGCGCGTAGTCCGATTTCATTGATTCTTTTTAGGGTTCCGTACCTTAAAAGGTAAAAAAAGGAACCCTTATAAGGTCACTTTCTTGTCCGTCTGTCTGTCTGTCTGTCACCATCGATTATCTCAGGAACGGGTGGAGCTAGCAAGTTGAAATTCATACCATATACTGAGGTCTATAGTCCCTATTGTGAGTATAAAAATCAAGGTCCTGAGTCAACACTATAAAAAGATATAGGCAAATTTAGGTTTTCGTGAAAACTTGTAAGTACCAAAACTTACCTTAATTATCAACTTTTTTTATTTTTCGGAATTTTTCCTTTACTTGTGCTGTAAGGCCTTGCTTGTAACCAAAATTGACAATTCTAGGTCAACCGGAAGTACCCTAGAGGTTTTGGGTCGAAAACCTAAATGGTAGTTCCCGTTGACCTAGAATCACGAAATTTGGCAAAAAGCAAGGCCTTATAGCAGAAATAAAGGAAAAATTCCAAAAAATTAAAAAAGTTGAAAGTTAAAGGGTGTTCCCATACATACATACATACATAGTTGACGCCAATTAAGATTGTCTTCTGAGTTGTATGAGCGCTCATACAATTAAGCGAACTAGCTTAATTGGCACCATCCTCAAATAAGGTAAATAAATAAAATTGTGCTATTGTGTAAAGTAAATAAAAGAAAATATTTATTGCAATATTATGCTCGTGTGCGCAGAACATTTGCGGCGCTGCTATCGCAGAACTAGGATATGTACAAAAAAATTACTAATTGTTCAATAACTTAATGGGCATAATGGGTAGGTACGGAACCCTCGGTGTACGAGTTCGACTCGCACTTGACCGGTTTTTACTTTGTTTGAAAGTAAGTTCTTTATATATTGTTCCGTAAAAATTTCAAGGTCATCGGTTTTGTAGTTCCGAAATTACAAACAGCCGGAATCCTTGACACCCGGAATGCACAGGAACCGTTGAATGTACGGCTCATCTTAAGCTGGTGTGCAAACAACTCCAAACGAGTTGTCGGTGCTGGTTGTTGTTGGTGGTGCTGGTTGTTGTTGTTGGTGCTGAGGTAATTGTCTGGGGGTCTAAAGTGGCCACTTTTGATGAAAAATCAGATGTTTCATAGATGCTTCATCTATGAAACATCTGATGAAACATCAAATGCTTCATAAATGCTTCATATATTGCTTCTTAAATGAAGCATCGATGCTTCATCAATGCTTCATCGATGCTTTATAGATGCTTCATATTATGAAGCATCGATGAAGCATCTATGAAGCATTTCACAAAACATCTTTTTTGACAGATCTATGTGCGAGGTTAAATTTATTTTTAGAAAGTAAATAGGTTGAATGGAAAACGGATGGCTGAATGCAAAACCCATGCGAAGCCAAATTTAAGAAAAAAAAAAACCTCAGACCCGCTCCCGCGACAATTTACCTTTTTTATTTATTCGTGTGCCTCAAAAATATTTCCATATGTCCATCAGGGTGGCGCAGTGCAATCATTTCTATAAAAAAACTAAGTAGGTACCTACCTATTTAATTTATAAAAATAAATTTAACCTCGCACATAGATCTGTCAAAAAAGATGTTTTGTGAAATGCTTCATAGATGCTTCATATACTAGTAGTTCGCCCCGAACTGAGATCTCGCGCACCGTAGATGGCTTACATTTGGACTTTCTTCTGACTACCCCTATAATTTCAAGTGCTACTACTGCCGAGTATGCCTATTGCGCTAGCTCTTCATGGTAAAAAATACTAGCATGCATGCAATACAATAATGTCGTGTCTAATTTTTCATTTACTTATTTCATATTTATGAATTCTCTTCGTATTTCTAAAGTATACGTCCTAGAATGAAAATAAGAACTATTTTAGAATGTACAAATTAAGACCTTTCATTTGACACCCCACTCAATATATTTGTTTACTTAACTTTTTTTACCCCAATTATTTTAATTTTTTATCAAAAATTTTTTTATCATGAAAATAAATCAAGTAGCATCTAAAATCATTGCAAACCAAACCGCAACGATGCCACTCTCTTTTTAAGACCGACCAGTCAATGAGCTACGAAGACATCGAAACTCTATGAAACGGGAGCTCTTGCAGCTCTGGTTTCGTAGTTTTTGTTTTGGTCGTATTTCAAAAACTATACATCCTAGATTAAAAATAAAAACCATTTTGGAATGTACAAAATAAGCCCTTTCGTATGACACCCCACTCAATATATTTGGGTAACTTTGAAAAAAATTTACCCCCTTGGGAACCCCATATCTTTACAACCCCTTCATCGATTACGCTCATACGCTCCACAGCAAATTTCCATAGCACTACCTATTGACCTATCAAGTTTCATACAGATTGGATTAGCGGTTCGATAGTTATGCGAGAACATAAAAATGAAACATACAAACATACAAACATACAAACATACAAACATACAAACATACAAACATACAAACATACAAAGCAAAATCGCCTAACTTGCCACTAAGATCTTCGCTCGCTTCGCTCGCTCGATCGATGAAGCATTTATGAAACATCTATGAAACATCTATGAAGCATCGATGCTTCATAGATGAAGCATATGAAGCATTTATGAAGCATTTGATGAAAAGTCAGATGTTTCATAGATGAAGCATCTATGAAACATCTGATTTTTCATCAAAAGTGGCCACTTTAGACCCCCTGTATTTGGTAGGATCAGAAGAATCTCATCTATTTTGAACTGTTAAAACCTAGTGAAACGATCACGGGAGGCCGAAAACAGCCACAATATGCGACATGTTATGAATCCATTATTATTCATCATGACAACAATGTTCTGTGGTGCTGAGGGCGAAGGCCCGCCTGAAACACAGAAGGTTGCAAATTTAATTCCCTTTGCCTGCCTGTGAGACAAATGTATGTGTGATCTACGAATCTCTGTCTCAAAATGATTCTCTCAAGAAGGCAAAAAGTCGTAGATTCTGACGAAAACTTTGAATAAAATACCTACGTTGTAGCACAGAATTATGCGACAAAGTTCAATTCAGCTCGCGTAAGCGTTCTTTGCCTAGTGCAATATGCACTGACACGTGCCTACACAAATTCTCTCTTTCTAACGCATAACTCTGTCACTGTCTGGCGCGGAGTGACGCGGAAGGGTTGTCGAGTTGTCACGCGATAGGTATTAGAGCCGAGTGGCAAGTGGGAACCCTGCCAAGGCCCGCCCGGGCGGGCCCACCAATGTACTTGTAGCTTCGTACCTAAAGTGCGGAGTGCGCGTAATTAGTAATTAGGTAAATAAATCTGTTTATATTCTTATGTTTTGCTTTTTAGTGCAAGTATGTTTTAAAGTCGGTTAAGTATTTTATTTTTTATTTTTTCATTTTAGTGTTTATTTTTTATTAAGAATGATGTCATCTTACCTACTTATTGTGTTTCGCTCATCAAGCCCTTTCATTTGATATCCATGTCACTACTACTATACTACTAAAAACTAAGATACTGAAAACCAGCGCTCTAACAGCCACGGCGCTGCTGGAGCAAATGCTGAGGGGTAACCTTATTTTCTTGTCACTGTAATGTAGCATTTCTGATTTGTGTTGTATGTATCGTAGTGGCGAAAATAAAACTTATTTCTATTTCTATTTTACTAAAAAGTTCCATGGAACAGGTCCTGACTCCATCATCAGATCAGATCGCTGTCACCATATTATTATATTACATTGTGTCGGAACTTCACAGATATGCTCTGTTTTTACTCAATCGGCCAATTTATTGAGGAGTTCTGTTGAGCAGCTCTTGACTCCATCATCAAATCAGCTCGTTGTCACCATATTATTAAATTGTAATTGAAACTTGATAGATATACCGAGTTTCGACTCAATCGGCCTATTCACTGAAGAGTTCTGTTGAACAGCTCTTGACTCCATCATCAGATAAGCTTGATTGATACCATAATATTTCATTGTCACCGAGAATATATAAGTGTGCAAAATTTCAGCCCGATAGTTCTACAAACACAATAAATAACCATAAAATTTGAGAGTTCCCCTCGATTTCCATGGGATCCCCTCATCAGATCCTCCACTTCTGGAGTATATCCTTTGTAACAAAAAAAAAATAATTGTCAAAATCGGTCCACAATTGACGGAGAAATGGCGTAACACACACACAAAAAACTAAAAAAAATATATACCTAAAATAAAAAAAAACACACAGTCGACTTGAGAGCCTCCTCCTTTTCGAAGTCGGTTAAAAATAATATTACACAAATCATAAAAGTTACAATTTCATTAACAAAAAAAATGTAATTAATATGATTGTGATGTGGTATCGAGTGTAGGGGCGGCAAAAGTTGAATAGCCTACTGGCGGCAAATTTGGAAATCCCAAGTTTCATTAAAATCCGTTCAGTAGCACTGGCGGTCGCAGACTTTGATCTTGGGGGGGGGGGGGGGGGGGTCACTAGTTTTGGTAGTGCGTACCTACCTCTCTTTTTGCTGGATGTTACAGGTTTCTCAAGGATTTTGAGGGGACCCCCATGACCCCCCATGACCCCCATGACCCCCCCCCCCTCGAACCGCGCGTGTATCAGTAGTTTTTGCTTAAAAGAGTAACAAACATACAAACATCCCTAGATCGCGGTACATCTATACATCCATACATCCTCACAAACTTTCACACTGTAAAATTATTAGTAGGATGGAAAAGCCCCTCTTGGCAGATTCAAATGGCCCGCCGTCATTTTGTGACGTCATTACAAAACTACTACTGTTCTATTTATAGACTTTGAAGTTTAAAAACATAACTTCAACTTCTTTCATAACTTCAACTTCATAACTTTAGTAGGTATGAAAATTACTTTCTTTTTAACCGACTTCAAAAACAGGAGGAGATTCTCAATTCATAGGAATATTTTTTTATGTAGGTAGGTATGTTTTTGGAATTTTTTTGATTTGGAAAATTCTTTTTTGTTTGAAAGGGTCCCAGGTGGTGCCATGGTCATCAGATCAGGTCAGGATCTGATGATGGCGTCAGGAGCTGTTCAACAGAACACATCAGTACCTACCTAAATCTAAATAGGCCGATGGAGCTGAAACTCGTCATCATCATCACCAGCACCATTTTTTGAACAGCTTCTGATTCCATCATCAGGTCAGCTCGCAGTCACCATAGGTACGCATAGGTATTACATATTACATGACATTGTAGTCGGAACGAAACGGAACAAGACAGCTTACATTATGCCGAGTTTAAACTCAATCAGCCTATTTACTGAGGAGTTCTGTTGAACAGTTCCTGACTCCATTATCAGATCCTGACCTGATCTGATGACCATAGCTCCACCTGGTACCCTTTCAAACAAAAAAATAATTTTCCAAATCGGTCCAGGCTCACCTATTCAAGTAGATACTCGAGAAACATACCTACCTACATAAAAAAATATTCCTATGACTTGAGAATCTCCTCCTTTTTTTGAAGTCGGTTAAAAAGAAAGTAATTTTCATAAAAGGGTCTACAAAACCTACCTACCTACATACCATTTAAAATTGAAATAATTGTTCAAAGTAAAAATCAATTCTAATCTACGCTAGGTAGTTAGTGTGTATACTACCTACACCTATACCTACATACCTATACATCGAGCGAGCTAAAAATGCTAAAAATTATAAAAAGCGGTGGTCGTTGCAAACCAATTTTGCGTTAGTGTGAGTGTCGAAACTCCGCCTCCGGGACTATACACACACATTGAAGACATCCGAGCAACGCGTACGGCAATACTCGAGTTCAGAATTTACAAGAATTTACGATGTATTCCGTAATACCAAAAATGATGAATGAAAAGTTAATGATTTCGCAATTTTTTTTGTATGGCCTGTAACTAGACACTCTAAGCTGTGTTCCTATTAAAAGGATATTACAATCATTGTTGTTTATCATACAGAACAAATGCAACGAAAACACGATATTTTTGCTGTAAAAATGTTAGAAATACAATTTGGTTACATTTTGTTTCAGGTAAGTTTTTTAGATCAAAAGTTTAACAGGAACCTAGATTAATACTTCCTTAATCTAAATAAGTGCATAAAGTGGTGAAAATACGCTCAAATTTTAAATGATTTCGGTAGTACGTTTGTATGGAGAATTCGTTCGTCGCCGCCCTCTTAAATCTTTAAAACTACGCAACGGATTTTGATGATGTTTTTTTTTACATAGGGACAGACAGCGGGAAGCAACTTTGTTTATTATACAATACCTATACCTACTATGTAGTGTTAAGAAAAAATTTAAAAAATAATAATAAATGATTAACTATGTTTCGTTGTTTTCTATCAACAACACCTTCTTTCCCTTAGGCCACTGACCTCTACTATGGCATTGATCTCAATAGTACACATTGAGATCAATGCCTTAGAAATATTGAATGAAAAAAGCAATCCTACCAAATTAATTTGTTTGGTAGAATGACAATTCTGCTCGGTGCCGGTGTAGCAGAAAAAAAAAAGAAACGTCATACATCGTTTTCTGATAGCCAATCAGGAGCAAGTAACATCTATATAATCTGTGAACACAAGTCCACACTAAAATGTTCCCGACATTTCCATCTGATACGTAGTATCTCTACCTAATCTGTGGCTCAACATGTACCTACGGCAACGTTGCACAACAGCGCGCAACGTTGCCAGCTGGCGCGCAATATGACGCGTAGCTTGTCGACTACACATATTAGTACGAGTAGATGCGTAGACAGACAACGTTTTTAGACAAAAGTTCTGGGCTATCTTTCAACATGTTGTGCAACGTGTTGCGTGCCAAATGTTTCATAGTAGAAACACGGCTTTACTATTCGTGATAACAACTGTTAACTGTGTTAGCAACAGTTCTCAACAAATAAAAATAAATAAGATCCAGCCTAATGGGTGTTTTCACATTGGACGATAACGTTACCTACACGATACCGTCGCACGGTGGGCTGATATTAAAAAGTAGGGCCTTAAGGGCTGAAATGGTTGGGATTCGATTGTACGTGTCAATATGAGTATTTTATGTTCTATAACTTTTTTCGTAAAGTTCATAGTTTTGGAGTTATGGCACTTTCAAAAATGTATGAAAATTTCGATAAATTTGTATTATATGCAATTTTTTTTTATATATTTCTTGTTTAATTCATTCTAAACAAGAAGTGGAACCATACCTACTTATTTATGAGACCACTCTAAAAAACTAACGAAAAAACTTTCTTCACAGAAGCATTTCTCAGACCAAATGGCATTAGTGTAAACTAATAATAACCCATCTGCGATTAAATTAAAAATTTCAAAGTGTTGTAACTTTTAAACTACTAGGTCAATTCAAAATATTTATGGAATAGTTTATAATTGTATTTATTAGTAGAATCTAAATCCATCATTAATTATTTTTTTACTCAGATATTTTTTTAAAGTCCGAATTGCCGCGAAATCGGCCAAAATCGAGGGTTGGCACATTGTTTTTATTGATCTCCGTAACCCTTTCCATAAGTAGTATTTAAAATTATTTGGACGAAATGAGACGAACAGGAGATATATGCCAATTTATCTTTTACTCCATACAAAAAAAACTTCAAAGTGCCATAACTCATAAAATTTTCAGGTAATCGATTTTTTTTTGTAGAATAATTTATGATTATACTGGTTGGTAGAATCCATATCCATCAAAATATTTTCGAAAAAACAAGTTTCATTTTTAAATAGCCCTAAGTCCTCTACGAGCCAATTTCGTTCCAACGTGCGTCGCCGTCGGACTGGTAGTTTGATACATCTTCTACTAGATTTGATGTTTTTACACTGTGTCGTTGTTTATCTAGTCAATGTTAAATCGTCGCCAACCAACAGTCGTAGTCGTGCCGATATCGGGTGACAACACAGTGCGGGGTGAAGCAGAAAGTTAGAAGATAAAGCAAATAATTTGTTCACTGCTGCCATTATTACCTCGAATATTCTATTACCTACAGTTTTGGAATCGCGCGGTTACTTTTGCTGGCGCAATGCGACTAACAACCGCACCACAAGCTGTTGGTTATATCGTGGCACATAAGTACCGATAACGTTAAGATATCGTCGGACGATATCGTTGTCGTCCGAGCTGTTATTGTAGGCTGATATTTAATGTGCAAAAGAGAAAAAACTATTGTTTATTGTCATTCCCTTCGCTCAATGTGACAATCACGCCATCTAGTAGTACTATCATGCAACTCTCGCAATACCAACATTGACATTGACATCTCTCGCTTCATCGCTTGCCTTGCCTCTATCCGTCAGTTTCGTGCGGAGCAGGGAACCAGGCAGATTATTATTTTCTGATTCAAGATGGCTATGTGTCATGATGATTTCTTGAATTGTTGTCGTTAAAAACTTTATTTAATTTGTGTGAGAGAAAAGTGTTTTTTCACAATGGCTGACTTTAGTGTTGATGTTTCGAAGTTGCCGGATGATGTACGGGACAAACTGGCAGAGCTCGACTTAGAGTTATCCGAAGGTAAGTTTACCTCCTGTGTAGCCAAGTATGCGTTTATAATCGATATTTTGTTATTTCTAATTGTTTTGTTTTATTTTTCTTATTTATTTGCTTGAAATTTATTGTGCGTGATTGGTTAATTTAGTTAGAAGATAATGAGTTTTGACGTAATGAGTTGGGCGCTACAGTGTCCAGCTGATAGTTTAGGTAAATAGTAGGGTGTACAGTTTAGACTAGGTTTAAGTGCCGCTATGTTTTGATGCAGGTAATGCCCGTTTCGCTCGACTCGTTGCGTTGTCTCATCGCGTGTCGAGCATTTGATTAGAGAACGAAGGTTGAAAAATACACTACCAGCTACTTATCTATATAAGAAATTTACGATTCTTCTCTTTCCTTCGAAAAAGTCCAATAAGAATTTTCTCTTACACAGCAAATACCTACCTATCTAATTTGTATAAAGCATCTAGCTAGACTCATCAAAAAATTCTATTAATAAATAAGCAAAGAGAATTAAAATTCTTTTATATAAAGAACAAACCACAAACTGCCTCTCTTGGCAATATATTTGAGAATGTAATCAAAATTACAACAAATTTATATTCATTCTTGATCCAATTAGAGTCAAAGTGTGGTACTGGATATCAAAAACAACTGATATTAACAGTGGTATCAAAATAAAATAATTGTAGAATACTACCTACAATAATTAATATAATATGGGGTAAATAAAATTTCATAAATAGATACCTAACAACAAACAGTTATGTCAATTAAATGACGATTTCTTTTTCTTCTTCACTGTACCTAGGTATTTGTAATTTTGCATACACTTTTGTGTCTCAAAAGCAAAGCGCTTTTCAAGCATATAGTTGGACTTCTCCGACAGGAATTTTATTGTACAACGGTGAATGACTGCATCCCATGTATGCTTGCCAGTAATCTTTACCATAACGAGCTAGCGCATTAGACATTGTGTAGGGGACTCAGCAGATGTAGCACTTAAAAGTATAAGGGTAGTTAGAATTTCAGAAACAAGTCCAGCAATGTGATTCAGCGGACTTAAAAAGGTCGCTAAAACTAAATCACAATATGAAATGAACTATAATTCCGTCTCTTTTCACTCTCAGTCAATGAAAAGAGATGGCAATAGTTTAATTCCTGTTGCGATTCTGCAATAGTGACTTTTATAGGCCTGCAGATGTCTGAAAATGCATCCGATTCGATGATTTTCTTCAGAAAGTTGACGTCTTTTCAGTGAAGAAACATCACTTTTCAAATTCGGATTACATTCTGAGAAGGCCTGAATCGCACTGCAGTTCTATGCTATCAACGCAACATGTATGGCGTGCCTATCAAAGTCTAAGACTCCATAGTCCTAAGATGTTACTCTTTGACAAGCTTCGCCAATATTTACAATCTTTGGCAATATTATGTATGTATGTGGACTCCCTTTTCCGCAATTAGACTCAAAGGCGGTCCTTTTTGCGTGGGGACGACCTGGCTCACTAAATCTGAAGCCAGCCTAGCTCCTCCCAGAAGCAATATTACTTTGGTTATACTATTTTGTAGCTGCATATCATCACACTAATCACACTAATATTATAAATGCGAAAGTTTGGATGTTTGGATGGATGGATTTTTGGATGGATGTTTGGATGTATGTTTGTTTCTCTATAACTCGACAACCACTGAACTGAAAATTAGGCTGAAATTTGAAACATAGATAATAACTGGGAATAGGACATAGGCTACTCTTTATCCCGAAAAAATGCACGGTTCCCGTGGGATAAACAAAATAGTAGTCCACGCGGGTGAAGCCGCGGGCGTCAGCTAGTTAGGTATATAGTAAAGATCTGAGTTTACACAGGTAGAGATCTTTACAAATTACGATTATTTACACAACCTTATCCAAACAATCTTAGCTGCAGTTTTCATCTTGAATATATTAATAAAACACCCTTTGGCCAAGAAATCCTTACCTGTGAAGTGGATACAATAATAATAATAATATGTATAAATAGACACATCTACATCTATCTATATATGCATATGAGGCAGCTAAGCTATGAATCGGTCCGGGTAGTATAGGGGTTACTGCTCGGCTGAAACATAGGGAGGGTTCATTGAAATGTGTAATTGATATTGGACACTACTGCAGTCTGTTTTATGGACTAGTTTATAGGCTTAATATCGTCGGTCCAGTGCACAAGTCGCCAAACTGTAAATTCGTGATTGTTCAGGAGAGTGATAACAAAGTTCAATTCGTTGCTACAAATCAGAGGTTATTTATAGGTATTAGAGGTTATTTAATCATGACAATAAAATTACTTTAGGTAAAGTACTAAAGGTCTCCAGGGCAGTATATAATGAATTGCTAAAATATTAATAAAAACAAAAACAGTTGACAATATTTAGTAAAAAGCAAATTGTGAGGAGATAGCTGAAAAAGAAATTGGTGATATCTTTGTCATTTTTTATGCTACAGCTGTGAAACTTTGCCACAATGTGCTCTTGGCCTAACCAATACTATGCCCATCAAAAAGTGAAAAACGCCAAAATGCTAGTTTCGCGACTTGTGCATTGGACCGACGATAATAATCTTAAATAGCCGGGTGGGATGATCCCGGAATTTTAATTATTGTTATGGGTTCCAATCCCACAGTTGTGCATCAATAATTTTTCTGTTCCATACTTGGTCTCATAGTAGACTTCTTTCAGCAGTGCGATTCAGACATCCGAAAATGCATCCAATTCGATGATTTTCTTCGGAATGTTGACGTTATTTCAGCGAAGAAACGACACTTTCCGAATTCGGAATACCTACATTTCGAGAAGGTCTGAATCGCACTTCAGATCTCTAATTAATTATCAAGACTCAATGTTGTTTTATGTGACCTAGAACAGACAACTACCAACGGCAAATACCTTCCTATTTTATGTTTGTTTCTATCGAGCAAAATCCACACTCGAGCGTTAAAATATCCATCGTTTTATGGTTGACTCACTGTAAAAGCAAATAAGATTACTTACCAATGAAATATATTCTAACACAGTTTAAATGTTGGAAGTTCTCGAAGTGGCGTCAATAATAAAAAATAAAGAAACGCTCGCCGCCTCGGCGCCACAGGGCCATCATCCCAAGTATATACTGTTTCCAGCTATTCAGTTTAGTATGAATTGGTATAAAGGCGTACAATACACAAGTATTATAATGGATTTATACCTAGGTTGCATATTATGAAGCTCTAACGGCTAAATCTACTATCATCTCATTTCATTTGCCTTCATGAGTGTGTCAACTAAATCACATTCTCTAAAGCTTTGCAGACCTTCACTGTTCAGTTTTTTCAATGTGATTCTTATCCTACTTATCATGTAGTGCAATAAAATTATGTAGTTACCTAAATATCGGTTATGATGGAAATTGTATATATATTGTGTCACTCACAATAAATGCAAAAAGTACTATACTGAAGGTTATATTTGACCAAGAATTTCGTTGCAGGCTTTCGCAATGTTATTTCTCAATGCCAATGCCCTAAATAAATACCTGGCCAAGTGTGTGTTCCACTCATAAGTACTGTAGGGTTCCGTGGCTACCCAGTTTATATGAATGATCGGGGCAACAGTTGAGAAATGAGAACGGGAACAAGATTTAAACATATTTATTAAATTCTACCGGCGACGCACATGAACTTATGACATTACATTTTTTAAACTCCTTCAACAATCTTGCCACGATGTTGTAGAAACGCCGAGTTAACCTTTTAGCGACATATTAAATTTAGATTTTTGTTTATTTATTTTGGTTAAAGGCTACGCAGCCACACGAAACGGATACTTTATCAGTTCTTGAAGGAATGGGTAACTACAGTCCAAGACCACTGTGATGTGTGGAGGGAATGAGGATAAGTCAAGTCATTTGTGTCCCAATGCTGAGCCACATTGTAACCAGTAACATTGGGTAATAATTAATAAGTCGGTAATGCCTTGCCATCCTCTTTTAGAAGGTCCTGTGGTGAGTTGGCTGGTCTCTACCCGCCATTTTGTACAAGTTAATCGGCTGGTGCCAATAGGCCCCATAGTTTCCCCGGTATTCTTCACAATACAATCCCACTCTCATAGTTTTCCATAATCGTCATAGTTCTGCACAAAATGTATTTCTATTGTGTTACACAGGGTTCTATTTGTCTTCAACACATTAAAATCAAAATTGTCAAAAACGCCTCTGTATGTTAATGGCTTTGAAGCCATGCATGTCTATCAGAAGGCCGTTACTCCATAGTCTTAAGATGTTTATTTTTGACAGACAAATGATAATATTACTTGGTTGGATCATGGATCACCGAAAAGAAAGCTAGGTCCCATACCGTGTTTGTTGCCCTGATTCTTCACGGTGTTGGTCGCGAAAGAACAGGAGTAGAATCACCTAGCTCTTAAGACGTTTCAAAGTGGTCATAACGGTCCTACTGAATAAATGATATTTGATTTTGATTTTGATTTTTGGTTATATTTGGTAGCTGCTCGCCATTAGATGTGTACGAGTGTATGAGAACTAAATTATTATATTCCTTGTTTGTTTAGAGAACCCTAAAATGTAGTCGCAGATATGGTGAGTAAATGGAAATATATATCAATATATTGTATCCCATTGTCCTTTGTTTCCAATGTAATGAAAAGACAAAGGCAGAATTAAGGTGATGCTCAAGATTTACTTCAAAAACGTATTACCTATATAGCTCGTTAAATCGTAAGATTGCGTAATTACCTTCTATTTATCTGAACAAAATATTATTGAAATTATATTGTTTTACTGTGTACAGAAATTGAAGTATGTAACAATTTGATGTAGGTACGTGCTTACAGATATTTCAACTGCTCAAAAACTTCTCTTTTTGTATCATGTAAAAAAAGTTATACATTCGAATCTATACTTCTATAACTAAACTAATATTTTAAAGCCGAAAAATTTCGTTGTTTATTTGCACGCGCTAATCTCAGGAACTACCAGTCCGATTTGAAAAAATCTTTCTGAATTTGATAGCTAAACTCTTGAGGAAGGTTATAGGCTACTTTTAATCATCATCATCATTACCAATGTACAGTCAGCGTCATCAATCGGTATCCCCCTATTGATTTTAACAAGGACCCTTTTCATTTCAACTTTGGATTTCAGTCGGATTTGCTAGTATACTTATGGATATCTAATTTAGCTCGAGTTCCTATACTAGCAAATCCGACTGAAATCCAAAGTTGAAATGAAAAGGGTCCTTGTTAAAATAAATAGGGGGATACCGATTGATGACGCTGACTGTACCATCACTACGGGGCAACACCGCAAGGGCGCTGCTAGTTTATCTAAAAATTAGTATGTCTTCGCGGTGTTTTGACATGTACTTGCTTCGGACGCTCAAGAGACGTACAAAAAAATATTGGTTGACTTTGCTCACACACATTAACTTAAATTACCAAGGTTTTTTCCAAACAAAATACGGAAATGTATACGATTCGCTTTACTAGCTGGTATGGTATTTTAAAATAGACTTATTTAATCTGTATCTATGATTATTAAAATTAATTTCAAAACTTATCCTTAGAAAGAAGATTTTGACACCATGTTTGATTTTCTCGAACTTTTGCTTTCCTATTATACCTACTTACACGCGATTTCGACTAATACAACAGCTGAAACTTCGGCAAATAGAATAACAGTGTTCACTTTCTGATAGACTCTAATTTGATGTTAAATTACTCTATAGTCAAATTCTTCAAGTTTTAACTATAATTAAATTAAAACGAAGGTAGTTAAATTCAAAAACAGCAAGGAGATCATCAATTTTTTGCTGACTACTGTACACACTGTATTAGGTATTGAAAGTACCTCCGAAGAATCACTATACTATAACTGTCACTTCATTAATGTTTCCGGCATAATTTAATTTTTCAATTAAAATAACTTGAACTCGTTCATATTATGTAAGGAACTACCTAATTTTCAAAACGAGAAATACGTAGTTGAAGTGGTTTGTTATTGTTGATTTTAAATTTAGTTCGAACTTCGAAGTCAGTTTTAACCCTTTAATTATTTTTATTTAACAGAAACTCTAAAATAAAGAAATGGACATTCGATAGTCAATTATCTTTCCTAGCTCCATATCCTTGTATCACTTTACACGTATTCTATCCCCTACCTGTTTTATGAAAAGAGAGATATTGCTTCGGCGTGCTTCGACCGTCGTCGTTGGTCGTGCGCTTACGCCCTTCTAGCGCGCTCGGTGAGCATGACGCATCATCACAAACCCGTTTTGTCTTCGTGACGGCTGTTCTGACTAACGCGGCCGAACCGCGGCCTCAATCATGTTTTAATTTAATACCTAATTGTTTATAGTGTAAAATTTTGTACCCACTAATCTCAAATACTACTATGGTGCAATAAGAAATTACTAGTCGAGGGTTACTATAGTTATTATTACTAGTTATTACGAGCTGAGCGCTTCCGTGCTTCGGATGGCACGTAAAATAGTCGGTCCCGGCTTTTAAGTCGTCAAGCCATGACGGAGACCTTAAGGCGGCCTAAAAGCTCCGTCACCAGAGTTGGCCACTTGCTCATACGAACTTACTTACTTACTAGTTATAAATTCGTAAATAGAAACAATGTTTGTTTCGTTCAGTCTCATCTTAACTTATAAGAAATAGAACCTTCAAAACCTTACGTAGAATTTCATTTCAATATTGTTTTCTAGTTTGATTTAAAAGTACCTAGGTATGTACTATCCGATAGTACATACCTAGGTACTAGGATAGTAACTATCGCAATATAGATCGTTCCGATAATAGTTTTGCATTGGTATGTTGTCTGTTTCGCGTCGTTTAACTTGACCCATATTTCTGTGAGAATTGAGACTGAAATGCGCGAAATGTTTTAATGTCGCTTTGGCTTGTGTTTGAGTACTAAGGAATACTTGTGTCTGAGCTTCTTTCACACTGTTAGATAGACTCTTTTACGTCAGATCCCTCTCACGTAATGCAAAAACGGGCGTGTCAGCATGATGCATCTGTTGTGGTGTAAACTCGCCCTGAGTCGAGTGTCATTGATCCCAGTACACCTACAAAGTAGTGTAGGGTTCCTACTTGTTCCAGAATTCCTAAGTACCTATAATACGAGTAGTACTATACAGGTATCCTATACTATACAGGAACTGAGGAACATACCTGGATCAAATTGGTGACATTTTAGAGAAAGGCCAGGTCAAAAGTACCCTAAGCCTGCGAGCTTGTATGTAAAATGTGATGAGAGTGAATGAGGCGAAAGAGGTGTGTCAGGATCATAGCAAGTGGAAGTCCGTGGTCTGCCTACCCCTGTGGGAAAGAGGCGTGATTTAATGTATGTATGTACTATACAGGTGTCTAGAGAATCAGCTTTTCTTTTGAATTCAGTCGCAAAATTGACCACCAAGTTGAAAAGCTGATTCTCTGATTTACATAATAGGCCTTATAAACCAGAACACTGGTTAAATAATGCTTAAGGTTCGTCACTATCTAAACACTATCTAACAAAAAAAGACAGAAAAAAACAGTTGTTTAAACGGTGCCTCAATTTTAACACAATTTTATAATAAGTTAAGTGAAAGTAACTTTTATCTCAATATAAAAAAAATCTATGGACTACTGCTTAGGTGCATATTTTCGGTTCCTAATCTAACTTGTCTTGGAAACCTGTAAAGAAGGAACGAAGGCCATTGTGTTTTTTATTTGGTTTTTGGGAACTGCTCTCTTCGGTACGGAATGTTGTTTTACGATTAGACTTGCGAAAAATGCATCACTGAAGAGAAAAGAAAGATACATTTCATTTCACACAAAGATTCACATCCCTCTTTGTTATCTTCTTATCTTTTTGCTCAGTTTGCTCAGTGTATCAATTCAAAGTTCAATCCCTTTCCCTATGATTGAAATGAAAGAAGAGTAGAAGAGTAATGTGAAAGAGATGCTTGAATGGTACATGATAGAGCAAGAGCGAGTCAATATTCGCCACGAAGTTCGTCGCGGTATCTCGGTGAAACTCTGATTTCCATTCCCATTTCCTATGTGAGTAAGTGAGCAAAGTGATAACAAGACGTATATTTGTCTCAAGTGATTGAAAAGAAAGGTGAGTAATATGGGATGATGGTATTCACTTTTCTCTTTCCCTCGCGAGCTACCCAAGTCTATTTACGATTATTACATTATGCTGCTGTGTCTATCCTAAAGTGTGAATTAGTCATAACGGTTGGATAACAGTTGGATATCATGGGTTTATTAGCTTTGGCGCGAAATAATGTTCTAAACTAAAAGTTCAACAGAATCACGAGTTAATCTCCAAAGCTAGTCATCTTTCAGATATCTAGAGAATTTAAGATCCTTAAAACATTTCTAAGTGTCAGAGAGTCAGAGGCAAGTCAAAATACATTTTTGGCGCATGCCCACATTTTGCAAAAGTTTTGCCACACATGACAATTTTTTTTTTCATATTCATATTTATTTATTGTTTCAAGTTGGTAGGTACAGCAGGTCTTAGGCTAAGGGTTTGAACGCAACAAGAGCCCCGTTGGGGCACTACAATATTAGTTCGGTAGTTATTACTTCTGAAGTAGGTATGGTAGGTACTTATCTAAAACTAGCTTATTTTCTAGGTATCACAATGGAATGAATTTCTTGCCCAATTCTGCCTCTTACATTACTAACTAGTTCCTTACGATATGTTCCATAGCCCTGTTTATAGCTCGTATTAATCCTCATATTTCTGTAGCGAAAAATCCATTGGTGCGACGGGATTCGAAAGCCGAGGTATTATACTATCACACTCGTCCAGCACAGCTCTTAACTAATTTCAGTCTTTCACTTTTTATGGGTATTATCTCCATTTCTGTAGGATGACATTTTTAAGTATCATAAAAGAAAAAAGCGACGGACGTACGTTATACGCTAGTGCCCATGCTTATACTTCTTTTACTTCAGTTTTCTTGAAAGTTTGAACTAGAAACAAAAAAAAAAAATGAGAACACTACTCTTAAGTATCTTTTAGAAGGATATTAAATGCTTCAATGTCTTAGAAATGTCTACGCTACTTGAAACTTTTGCACGGTTATAGAAAAAGAGAATAAAACAAATTTAACTCGCAAGATTTGACCCTAACAAACATACATACATACATACATTGCAAGTTAAATAAAAGCTTTTAAAAAGAGCACAGTTGGTAGAGCAGTTAAGAGCAATCAAGTCGTCCTCGATGTCATTGTGTATTAAAATGCCGATACAAAATGTTTTATTGCTTATTGTTTATTCTGCGATGTTCATGAATACATAAACTATTGTCTTTGAGAGGTTTTACTATGACACTCATAGTCACAGAGGTTTATATTGTAACTTGGAATCATGTTTAAATTGCTTCAAAGGAATAATCTGGAGGAAAGGAGCTTAATGATTAAAAATGTATCGAATATTAATCGGTTATACTATCTCTATTCGATTCCATTCACGACGTTTAGAGATTTACTTTCTATAGCACCTATTTAATATACAGCTTGAACTTGCCTGCAACAGCAAATTTGAATTCTATGCTTAATTAATAAATGTTTCACGAAGCGCTCGTGGTGTAGCTTGTTCGTTTTTTATTGGACGTTAAAATAAACAGTTACATGCATCGGCACGTTATTACGTTACGTGGTTACGTTGAGCAAATCAATGGTGCAAACGTAATCGCGACACATTTTCAGCCCTGGCTATGTATGTAGTTTTAAAAGTCATGACAGTATAGCCTTCAAAAGGCCTAAAAACTCTGTCACCAGATTCAGCCACTAGCTAATATTAACTTACTAATGTTAAACGCGAACGAACTCATTTATTTAATACCGTATTATGTTATCTAGAATCATAGTGAGTCATAAGACTTGTAACAGTATTATATTACGTAGCATATACTTAGTCTATCTTGAGTGATGCAGATGTGCATACTAAAACAGTATAAGCAGAGACTAAGTACAGCTATAAATGAGATAGCCATAAAGAGGGACGCGTGCGCACTTCACATATAAACTAGCTATTACTTGATTGTTTGATTGAATAACGCGTGAACATTATTTTAACGGGATTTTGGGATGAGCAGCGTCTTGTTTTCGATCAACATAATGCGAAGGTTTAAGATGAGTTCGAAGAAAACTGCACTGCTAGTAATGTTGGGTATGACATGATTTTAGACTGACTTTTGTCAGAGTAGGTTCACTTTGATTTTGAGCCGGTACCGTGAGCCGGCTCTTTTGAGCCGGTCATTTTCAGTTGACTGTTCATTATTTTGGCGAACTACTCACTCATTCTCATATGACAATCTGTCCGATCAGTTCAAAATTCTTTCTTGTCATTGTCAAGCGAGGTGTGATTGAAGATTGAATGAAGCTTGAGGAAAGAGTAACGTCATTTTCTCATTTTGTCATATTGTGTACGGTCATATGACATTTGAATTGAAGCATGACATTTTTAGAAAATGAGCCGATCACACAAAGTTGAATTTTGTACGGGACAAACGAGCCGCGTCAGTCACGTCATATTCAACACTAACTGCTAGTGATGTTCTGTTATTTTTCTTAAACATCAATTATCTTGTAATTTATTGCTTTGTTGGACTGATAGGCCACGATACCTAACGAGGTAACGCTACTAATCTACTGTCTAACTTGGGTATAAAATCATATCTCGTTAGTAGGTTTTTCTAGTAGGTATTAATAAACGTAGCTTGTATGAATTCCGATTAATGTGGATTTGCTCTACTAAAGTTGAGTATAGTGTGTAAAATAAAATTTACTACTGTATTTACAGTACGCACAATGGATCTAGGCATTCGTGAAGTTAGCCGTTTCGATGCGCAGTGTAGCTTTTTCATACAAAATGTTCTACTGCTCAGTGAAAAAACTAACTTCACGAATGCCTAGATCCATTGTGAGTACTGTACTGCTACTTAATTTTTTCGTAACAAATTAGGTTTATAGTATTAGTAACACTGCTATATTGCTATGGTTTCGTCCCTCCCTACTCCCAGGGGTATGTATGGCCAGAGGTATGCTGGGTCCGAAGTGAGCCTAATCAGTTGAATTTACTGTAGGTAAAATCAAAAATTCCCTAGGGCATATAAAGCGCCACCCAACCTAACCTAAATTTGCTCTTCATCAAACAAAAAAGTTTGGTAAATTTCGTTTGACGAAGGGCAAACTTATTATGAGATATAAAATATCTCTGGTTTTATATAATTTTGAATGAACCCTTTATATATTTTCTCATTTGCTGCATAATATTATGCTAAATTAAAAAAGTTTGTCGGGGTAAAACAAGGCGACAACCCTTCCTACCCTGATACATTCAGTATACCGCAACGAGTATGTAAATAGTATAATATAGCATTTCCAGGAAACTTTATCAAATATTCATTTCGTTGCAGGATTGGAAAGGCACAAAACTGAACGGACATTCCTTTTCACGTTTTGGTTTAGGCATTTTCCATTGATTCAGAGTAGCAGACACATTTGCGGCTTTGATTTTAATTAACATTTTGCAGTTCTGTTGCTGTGTGGTTGTTGTTGTTGATAAAGTAATTCCGATAGAACTTTTGAAACTATCATGGTTGTAAACATTGTAAACACAGTGCCGAAATATCGGGAAACTCAAAAATCCAAAAATCATGGTAAATATCCCGTTTATAGTGTTTACAATAACTCCGATAAGTTCTGTAGCGGGGCTCATTGTGATTTCAGTTTCTTCTACGCTTTGTGTAGCATGTTAAAATTAGCCTAATATGGTGAAAATCCATTCTTTGTGAAAATAAGGACCCTTTTTTACTAATCACCAATTAACTATTGACCAGCTCGTCATACACACTATATGACAACATATACTAGTAGTTCGCCCCGAACTGAGATCTCGCGCACCGTTGTATTGATAGCCTAGATTTGGACTTGTTTCTGACTACCCCTATACCTACGTTAAGTGCTCCTTCTAGTGTTTACCACAGAATGATATCTAATGCGCTACCTCAGTATAGTAAAGATTATAGGCATGCATGCAATACATTAAGTCGTGTCGTGTTTATATTCAATAGTTGACCCCGCGAACTTCGTACCGCGCCTCAGGGAAGGCCTCTTAGTTCGAGAAATTATTAAAATAGCAGTTCAATACGAAATGTATGAGAAAATCAATTCCCTCCCCCTCCCCTCCCCCCCTCCTCTCCCCCTCCCCTCCCATCCCCCTCACCCCTCCCCTCCCCTACCCCTACCTCCCTCCCCCTCCCTTCCCCTCCCTTCCCCTCCCTTCCCCTCCCATCCCCTCCCCCTCCCATCCCCTCCCCCTCCCCTCCCCTCCCCCTACCCTCCCCCTCCCTCTATAATTTTGGTACATGCCCAGCCCACTATTTGCAGGAATTAGCATTTGCATACGTGACAGGTTGCAAGCCCATCGCCGCTATTAGAACGTTAACTGGTTTCCTCACGATGTTTTCTTTCACCGTTTAGAGCTCGTGTTAATGCGCATTTAAATTTTTCTAATCGAAAAATCCATTGATGAGCACGGCCAGGGTTCGAACTTACGACCTATGAGTCGAAAGTCGAGCACTCTTCCAATCTGGCCGATTGGCTTTTATTTTCAATCTCAAGAAAAAATATCAAGTACTTAGTAACTAAAATCATTGCATGAAATCACTATAGTGGGGGGTGATCTAAATGGTCACATAGGAGAAAGCAACGATGCATTTTCCAGGATTCACGGGGGGCATGCTTTTGGAACTCTAAATGCACCCGGAAAAACAATTCTCTCAACGGCAGCTGCTTTTGACCTGGCTATTGTTAATTCATTTTTCACAAAAAAGACTGAACACCTAATCACATATAAGAGCGGCAACACCGCTTCTCAGATTGATTATATCCTGCTAAACCGAGCACATATCGGACGGGTCAAAAATTGCAAGGTTATACCGGGAGAGTGTGCTACAACCCAACACCGCATTGTAGTTATGGACATGACTTACCAGAAAAAATCTAAGGAAAAATTCATCCGAGCTCCTGAACTCACTAAATGGTGGAACCTAAAAGGTGAAAAAGCTACTGAGTTCAGCCAAAAGCTTGCAGATCTCAATTACGACGAGAAAATGGATATAGATACTATCTGGGAGCATTTAACCAAGTCTATTTTCACGGTAGCAAATAATATTTTAGGACGCACTAAAGGTAATAAGAAGATCAATAAGGAAACTTGGTGGTGGACCGAAAATGTGCAGAACGTAGTGCACAAAAAGAAGAGTGCCTTTAAGACCTGGCAGTCCACTCAAACCACAGAGGACAGGGAAGAGTATAATAAAATCAAAAAGGATACCAAGAAAGTTATTGCTATCGCAAGGGCACACTCTCAGCGACAACTGTACAGAACACTCGAAACAAAAGAAGGCCAAAAGCAAATATACAAGCTTGCTAAACAACGCTGTCAAAGTACTAAGGATCCAACAAGATGTAAAACCATCAAAAACGCTTCTGGGGAACTTCAACATAGGGACAAGGACATAATTACAACATGGGAAACTTACTTCAATACACTTCTCAATACAAGTGCTGCTAACATCCAGCTCCCTAATCTCAGACCAAATGCTGGACTAATTCCACCTATACACCCCAGTGAGGTCAAAAAGGCTCTCCAAAAGATGTCCAATAGGAAAGCCGTGGGACCAGATGGTATTCCTATCGAGGTGTGGAAATGCCTGGGCGATAAGGGCATACTTATACTTACCAACTTCTTCAACGATCTGATGGCCTCCTCCAGCATGCCTCGAGCATGGAGGTTGAGCACAATAGTCCCAATATACAAGGGTAAAGGTAGTAAGTATGAATGCAGTAACTATCGCGCAATAAAGCTAATGTGTCACACCATGAAACTCTATGAACGAGTCATCGACAGCCGACTAAGATCCGAGTGCTTCCTTTCAAAGAATCACTATGGCTTTGTACCAGGTGCATCCACTACTGACCCCATGTTTGCCCTCAGCATGATTGCCGAAAAACACAGGGCTAACAACCGTCCATTATATGTTGCGTTCTTAGACATGGAAAAGGCTTTCGATCGTGTACCAAGAGACACGATCTGGTGGAGTCTTCGAAAGAAAAATGCCCCCGAGAAGTATATCAGCATAATTGCCGACATGTACAAAGACGCAAAATCACTCGTAAGGACTGTTGTGGGCAACACAAGAGCTATCCCAGTCACTGAAGGCGTACATCAAGGTTCAGTCCTAAGCCCATTTTTGTTTTGTCTAGTCTTAGATACGCTCACAGAACAGGCGCAGGCCAAGGCAGCATGGACGTTCATCTATGCCGATGATGTAGCTGTATGTACGGAGAGCCGGATCCTTCTACAAGAAGCGCTTACAGCTTGGAAGGTTCAGTTGCAAGCGGGTGGTTTGGTGTTGAGTGCTACGAAAACTCAGTTTATGGCGTTAAATGATCCACGTTCTAATGACCAACCCATCATCATTGATGGTCAGCAAATTGCCAAGTGTGATCAGTACAAATATCTGGGGAACATGATGCACAGTTCAGGAGACCTAGGATACAACATCGAACACCGAATAGCAGCAGCATGGCTTAAGTGGCGAGAAGTTACAGGGGTAACCTGCGATAAAAAGATGCCTGTCAAATTAAAAGGTCTAATTTATAAGACGATCATTAGACCTGTCCTCATGTACGGCAGCGAGACTTGGGCCGCCACGCAGGGACATGTCCATACCATCCAGGTCGCAGAAATGAAGATGTTGAGGTGGATGTGCGGTGTTACCAGGCTGGATAAGATCCGCAATGAGTACGTGCGAGGTAGCCTGGGAGTACGCGACATCGAAGACAAACTGCAGGAGAACAGAATGAGGTGGTATGGACATGTCAAAAGAAGACCAGCCGATTATATTGGCAACCAGATACTGGGACATCCCATCTCTGGCAAAAGACCGAGAGGGAGACCAAAAACTACCTGGACAGCTGTGTTGGACCGAGACCTGAAGGCATGCAACGTTTCCAAAGACGACGTCATGGATAGGGCGAAGTGGAGGAAAAGTGTGAAGAAGGCTGACCCCACCACCATGTGGGATGAATAGCCGGGAAGAGAGAGAGAGAGTAACTAAAATCATTGCAAACCAAACCACAACGATGCCACACTCCTTGTCTGTTAACCAGACCTACGAATACATCGAAACTCTATGAAACGGGAGCTCTCTCCATACTTCCGTTAATTGGTTTTCATAATTTTTCTTTTTGACTGTATTTCAAAAACTATAGAACCTAGAAGAAAACTAAAAACCATTTTGGAATGTATAAGTTGAGTACTTTCATATGACACCCCACTCAATTTATTTGGGTAACTTTGAAAAAAATTTACCCCCTTGGGAACCCCATATCTTTACAACCCCTTCATCGATTACGCTCATACGCTCCACAGCAAATTTCCATAGCACAACCTATTGACCTATCAAGTTTCATACAAATTGGATAAGCGGTTCGATAGTTATGCGAGAACATAAAAATGAAACATACAAACATACAAACATACAAACATACAAACATACAAAGCAAAATCGCCTAACTTGCCACTAAGATCTTCGCTCGCTTCGCTCGCTCGATCGATAAATAAATACATCCAGATCGACGCGCCCCATCTTAAACAAGAAATTCGAAAACTCAATCTTATTCTCGCAACTCATCATTTACCTGCCCTTATCCCACGGTAAGTGGGGTCGGCACATGTTTTCCTCTTCCACTCACCTCTATCATTCGTCAACTCAGAATCCACTCCTCTCACATTCATATCCTGTTTCACACAATCCAACTACATCTTCTTCGATCATTCTCTATTTACCAACGCACTACCTGCATTATGATTTTCATGCACTCCAGGTTGGTGATTAATTTTCATTCCAGCTGATTTAGAAATGTTTGATTTTTTTAATGATATTTTGCTAAAACTGTGATCTGAAACAAATGTGATCCGAAATATTATTAAGTTCATTTAAGTAAAGTTACAAAACTAAGGCCTTTACATCTTTAATAGATGATTTATACAGTGTCAGGAAGCAATTCTTGCCTACACCTAACATGACACTGTAGTGAAGTTACAAGTAAAATCCATACCCATATTATAAATGTGAAAGTGTGTTTATTTGTTTGTTTATTTGTCCTGCTTTCACGTCATGACAGAGCGACGGATTGACGTGATTTTTTGTGTGGAGATAGTTGGAGGGCTGGAGAGCTGGCTACTTTTTATTCGGGTACCACGCGAGCGAAGCCGCAGGCAGCAGCTAGTATATTATATATGTCAATAAATAAACTAAAATGTTTAAATTCATGAAAGTTGTAATAAATTAAGTCTCATTGTGTACGGCAAAGGCACACGGAAATGTAGAAATTGTTTGCCCTTTGAGTTTACCACGCGCGTCTTATGATGCAAACGTAAACATTGAATACTCTCTCCAATAAGTGGACGGTATTTTGAAACTGTTTTCAAACCATTTCGCACGTTTGTGTCAAACGCGTTACGCAAACCTGCTGCAGCATTTAATGTAATAGAATAACTTGTGTTTGAATAGATGCACTGTACGTGTAATTATGTTTCGCAACGAATTTGGCGCCAATAAAATGAACCAGAGTTCTGTCTTAATATTTTACTGTCAGTAAACAAGTTTCATTGCGCCGAAGTGGCACGTACTGGTGTCCAAATAGGTTTTAAACGAGTCGCAGGCTTACAGGTCTCTTCAAACAATAGTTTCATTTTATTATTTCGTCTTGAACATGAGTCTGGATTCACTTGCGGTATTGATAATGATTTTTCATGATTTTGACTGACCGTCTCTTCCCAGAAGATTCCTATCTTACTTCTTCTTCACAATCGCTAGTAACAATCATAATTGATTCTTACTTTCATTTGGATGAATTCTGTTCAGCATGTGTGGCTTTTCATTTGAGTGCAACAGCTTGTTCGACTAAAACCAAACGAAGATTAACACATCAGTGTATTCTTATGAGAGGCAATGTGATGTAAATCAGATTGATAGCAATCCGTCAACTCTCTTCAAGTTGACCGCGTGCGAATATCTCAGCTGGTGTTTGAATAAATTCGCATAATATCGCACTTACCTGTTCAATGAAATCAATGAAACATTGCTCTTTGGTATTATTTTCTCACGGTTTGGGAACTACTCCTTTTGTCCTGTGTTTCAATGTCGTCTGTGATTTTATAAATCAAATTATCTTTTAAGGGCTAATTGAGACATGAAACTCGCTAAACATTTTTCACTTTGAATCAACACGTTATGGTGTAATGCTTTTCAATAAATATTTATGTACATAACAGTTTTGGAGACTAACAATTTATTGTAGTGCCGGACTGTGTTTTTGTGCAACTTTTATTTAATCAGACCTTGAAGTGTTTGTTGGGGTCCAATTGTTATCTTGTAACCGCAAGCTAAAGACCGGTTTTAGGTCTGGTATTAACAATCCGATTCCAACTCTAGATTCGTGAGAATAAAGTGTAATTTTGTAAACACCAACTATGTTTCGCTTTCTTTAAACAAAATACTGCGTTTAGTTAGAACATTTGTTTCTTTGCTCCATTTTCGGTTATGAAAAAGTTAATTTTATAACATTACTTGTCTATTTTTTTTATATCAACTTTTCCTTGTTTAAAATCATTATCCCACTATTTTATGGTATTCAATTCAAACAATGGATGTCTATTGTATACGTCATCCAATATGCGACCAAAGTTCCGGTCAGACTAGCTTCAACAAACAGTGTTATCTGATCCTCGACAACGGTATTATGTTAGGTTATCTAATCTAAGTATAAATTGTACATTATTTATATCTGGTTGACCAATATAGTATTAAAGATGTACGCTAGTTTGTGCTCTAAAGGATTTGCTAAAAAAATTGTTTAAATAAGTAAACAAATTACATAATTGGCTTTTCTGGCCGGGGGGTTCGGGGCCGGCCAAAATTGTTCAAAGCCATTTTTTTATAGCTCAACCGACTGCTACATTTTTTGTAATCTCTTTTGACATGAAAAACACACTATTCATAGGCATCAGCCAAAACCTTGCTATATCGAGAGGTGAATATGATTAACGGGGTATATGTCTAAAGAATTACTTATCTAGTACTTATTTCTATTAAAAATTTAAAACCGACTTTAATTGTAAGCTCATTCAGTTATAAGCTGAGCAATTTTATGCTCTCTCGAGGTTCATTTCCGTTCATAACTCCGAAGATCCTGGACAATCGATCCGGGGCTGGAATTTTTATCTCGGATGAAACTTACCTTTTTCTATCAATGTTTGATGTAAATTTAAAAGATTCTAGCTTTGTCCTAGCCAGACTACCTATTGTAGAGTAATTCGAATATTTGGCTCGTCATAAATCATAATATACCTAGTTAGAGGCATTACGCTCTGTCTACCAACGACTAATCGACAGCGACTCATTCTACAGCAGTAGTGACCACCTGCAGTTTATATAGGAGACGCGATATATATATAATATATGTACATGTATACAATACATATAATAGTATGTCTAGTAATGTATACTTTTCACAATTTCTAAAAACATAAAACCTTATTTAACACACGGGAATTACTCACGTAAAATTATCGTCGTGTGAGACGCGACCGCGAGGAGTAACCTTGCCGCAACTCCCTCCTTACCCAGATGAAGATTCTCCGGATGAATCGAAACATTGTCGGTATCTAAATCGACGATAATTTTACGTGAGTAATTCCCGTGTGTTAAATAATGTCTAGTACAACTCACGATAGTTTTGAAAGTGAAACATAAAACCTGATATACTTTTCGACGAAAACTCAATATTGGACATGATAACTACAAAGTAAAGCTTATTTATAATCTTGCTAGTTTATTTATGAACAGTTCTCAACTCCGAGTACGGACTTATAGTTGTCAAACATGATGCTTTTCTGTTTTTTTCTCTTCCTTTTTATTTGCCGTTTGATAACTTTCTAGCTCATTTCTAAGTTAATACCGGACGCTGGACATTTGCTCAAAAGTTAACGGCTACTTAAGTTAACAAGGACAATTTGTCAATTTTGCATAAAAAGTCGAATTGCTCATTGTACGAACTAAAAATATATGAAAAATGACATTTTGATCTTCAATTTTAGTGCGTATAATTAGAAATACGACTATAGCTGTCTGGCGATGACCGCCCATTGTACAATTATGACTAAAGTTTACTAGTTCTTAAGTTTCTTTTGATAGTGTACAATGAAGTATTTTCATTCAATTCATTCATTAAAAATCTAATCTCTATTATTTGCTTGTAACAAACTGGACTCAACTGACTCTGACTTCAGTGATATTTTTTGGAACCTAGGAAATAGTTAGACCCTTAAATTAAAATTAAATATTAGAAATACCTCGGTCTGTTTTCCTGTTGCTGTACCCTAACGGGGTTCACGGTTGAAACTAACTACCTACCATCCATAACAACTAGGTATGTAAAAAAACCATGTGACAGCAATAAATGTATTGAGTAACTTAGCTATGTTAAGTTGTTGCATTTTCATATCATATTAACACGCTTGCTTATAAAGCGGTGGGATCGCTTCGCCGCGCGTCCTGTCCCATTTTGTGTCAATGGGTTAATGCCCAATTAGGATTATAGTGGTGTGACAACATTATGATACCCAATCGTAAGTTCAGTTACATAGAAACACTTTATACTACTCGTATCCTATTTGAATCTATCATAACAAGCATTTTACTATAAGAATTCTCTTTGATATAAAGGAAGTCTTAAGTAGTCCTACCAGAAAATAAATCCGATTTGAACAGCTTTCGCAAATAATATTAACCATCCAAGCAGAGAGGCAACGTAAAATCAATTCCTGCAAAACTTATTGTATTTATTTTTAACTATACTAGGGAGAATTGAGAGTGCTCGGGAAGTTCGCTTCTGTCTATCTGAGAGTAGACAGCATCCATTTTGTAGCGCTTGAAGCATCGGCATTGTCAGAACCTGTGTTGTGTTGTTATTCTTACGATAATATAATAATAGACTTTTGCCGAGCAGAGCTTTTGCCTTTGAAAATCAGACAATTAGATTTCGAGGGTTCTTTTGATATGTGCGGAATCTGTTACGAAAATTATTATTCATTAATTTGTCTCTTTTGAGAAGTTTGAGGGAGACCTTTAGAGCGCGTGCCCACGAGACGGTTTTTCGCCGGAGCTAAGCCCGGCGTCAAACCGGGTCATCACAGCAATGTATGGGACACTATGGAGCCAAGCACACGATGCTGGCGCTATCGCCGGCTCTCCGGCAACCGGGCACGGCGCTTGCTCTCGCAAAAAACCGGGCCGTATTAAAACCGTCTCGTAGGCACGCGCACTTACGCAGCAGAAAAAAGAGGTTAATGAAAAATAAAATGTTCTCTTCATTCGTTCTTTGTGGGGATTTGTTATTGTAAATTAATTAAAATCTGATGAACTGACTTTTTGGTGCAATTTCCAGTTGTAACCTGACTTACATTATTATTATTAGCAGCCATCAATATCCCACTGCTGGGCAAAGGCCTCCCCCCACTCTTTCCATTCATCCCTCTCCTGTGCTAGTGATGTCCAGTCTGCACGGAATTTGGCAAGCTCGTCTCTCCATCTCGTTCGCGGTCTTACATAGACTAGGATTATCTTTAACTCGTAAAAAAACAGTTTTAATTTGTCGGAATAATCTTTATACACCTAGCATAAAACCTACGTGTAGCATTTAACTAACAGAAAATGGTTCGCCTGCATTGATGTAAAGTTTCAATAGAACTTTTCATTACTGAGTCCTAGGACTTTACACCATTAAAATATCTTCAAAGGTTTTATTTTATTAACTTTTCCACTTTAGAGTTTTAATTTTTGTAATAAAGGTTCTTTGTTCACGATAGTTTTGGTTCACAATGTAAAAGTTTCAACTAAAGTTTAACAATAGATAAGAAACTGAATTTACTCCGGCACCGTATTCCTTCTATTTGTCTGCCACGTGCCAAAATGTGAAACACACGCGTTGCACGCGGACAATAGTGTCAGAAATATTAACTATAACTTCATAATATTTCTTTAGAGTAGATAACTATTTGTGTCTATACGTTTTTCTGTGTTTTGGTGCTAATACGTATTTGAAATTTTGATATTCTACTCGTATAAATACATAATGTATCCATCCGGGTATTTATCACGTAAATCACCTTTTTATTTTATTAGCTCGAAGTTTCGACTAGATTGCACCAGCTTCTGATATTCTTTTCTTTCGCTTTTCTATGTGACTAGATGCAAAAGACACATTCGCTAGATTCAAAACGCTTTACTTCGCTATCGGTTCACTGCTGTCTATTTAAAAAAGTCTTTAATGAATACAAAAGACCATGAGTACCTACCTACTACGTACTACAAATGCTACCTCCATCTGGATTTTAACGTATTTCCCCTAGTCTAGGTAGGAAATCGATACCAGTACATAGTACATCGCCTATACGCTCACTTGGCCCGTTTGTGAATTAATAAAGGTCCGCAGGACGAAGTTACAAATAAATCCAAAAACTCCGCGCCGCCCATCAACGTCATTAAGGCTGATTTTAGTCTCACGCTCACCGTCAGCGCTGATAGGCGAGTGATCTTTATTACAATGAAATAAGGATACTTATCGGACGGTGAGCGTGAGACTAAAATCAGCCTAACCTACGTTCGGGTGTGAAAATACGATATAAAACATTACGACGTGCTCGCCACGCCACGTCAATTAGCGTTGAAACATCAATTTTTATTGTGTTTTTAAAAATGCAAATTACTTTACAGGCTGAATATATTTTCTGGGCTAACTAATGCAGTTTTCGATTTTTATAGTTTTAACCTACAGAGTTCATATTTTGGTCGCACATAATTGGATTATTCTCTTTGAAATGAAAACATTGCTAGGAAACCAGTTACTCAGTAATAAACGTCGATGGGCTTGCAACCAGTCACGTCAAATGTTAAACTAGAAAAAAGTAAGTATGTGTCTGGTGTATTTTTTAGACCTTAATTCCAAAGGATCTTCGTCATGATTTTCGTAAAAAAACACCTAAAAAAAACCTTTTTACGAATATTTAAAACTTTAGAAGACCCGTGTGAGCAGATTTTATGCAATTTTCTCAGCAGCTAACGGAACAAGCTCTTAACAATATCTGTTTAGAAACAATATCTGTACATAAGACTACTGTTTTCATACGGTTTCCCCCCACTCCATCAGATTATTAAAGTTTCTTTGCTGAAACAAACTTTGCATTTATTTCATAAAATCCGTTTTCCGTGCAACGATATCTTTAGTTTATCTTTGGAACATTATATTTATGATACCTCCTTATCGAGCCGATGCATTGTTACGATTGGTACTTACTACAGAACTGTTGAGTTTATTATTATATTTCACCTTATTTTAGAATTTTCGGTAAACTTACAACTATGATAGAAAAATATTAAAATAAAATTTAAAGCGGACAACTAAATACCTAGTAAAAAGTGATAACACTGGTCAACACCATTTTTTTTTCCATGTTTTTTTTTTACTGTTATTGATTTAATGTAGGACAACTAAACTGTTGAAAAAAAAAATGTCACAGAGCAAGCGTTAAAGCTAGCTCGATGATGTATACAGTGTGGAAAAAATCAATGGGCCCAGAAGGGGAACCACTTTAAACCCTTAAAGACAGATTATTTTACTTACAAAAAACATTCATTTTAGTAATGTTTATTTCTAGCCTGTATCGTCCCACTCATGTAATGCAAAGGCTTCCCCCTCTTCTACCTTTGGGGTTGGATGCTATGGAGTACCAATCTTGCATAAATTAGTCTAGTTCGTCTTATAGGTAGATTCTGCGAATATTCTAGCTACCCCAACGGTGGGAAGCAGCTCCTGCAATCAGTCATCTCCAATTGGTCGTTTCCCTCTCGAACCCTAGGGCGTATCTAGTGCATCGCTGCAGGTAATGGATCTGTATCCTGCACTCGTTCTGCCAATGCCGTTTTGGCCGGGAAAGTGACTCGACTATATATTAAAGATGGGTAGGTCCGACGATAATTCGGAGCTACATCTTGATGTACATCCAGCTCCAAAGAGCTACATCCAGGTCCCGTGTCCGTCGGACCCATATGGGTTCGGTACTGCGGGAGCATAGGTTTCGGTTCCGTCGCGCGCGATGCCGTTCCGCCGCCCCGTCTAAAGACCTACACACAGGTCCCGTGTCCGTTGCACTCATATAGGTCCAGCTCGCACTCGCATCTATGCAGTACCTATCCTTTCCGTCCGCTGGTTCCGTGTCCATTGCACCCAACCCTAGATAGATACCCAGTGTTGCCAACACGAATTTTTGAAAATTGGTAGATGAGCGGCCAAAAATCGGTAGAAGTTGATAGAATGTAAAATGATAAATAGGTAGATCTACCACCCTAATTCAGAAGAAGTATAAACTTAGGTTAGGTAATTTAATTTATAAGTTTCAAATGTATGATCTAGGTTGCCTGCTTTTTGATAACAATCTTTATAGTAAGGAATCCCTTGCTAGAGTGTAATGCTATGCATTCAAAACTTCAAAAATTCAAATAGGTTCAAACTCAGAAAACAGCGAAGAATGGCCTTAAGAAATGGAAATGGAACTTTATCCATTATGATTAAAACCAGCAATAGACACTGTAGGTAGTATTTAAAGTTTTAAATCGAAACACAATGCACGCAACCAAAGAAAGCTCTGCAACAAGGAAAATCTTCTTTTTCTTCTTTTCATTGATGACAACCCTCTGACTGAACGAAAGTGTAGTGTCAGCTAGGCAGCTAACTCTTTTTCAATTCGGCAGGTTGCAGGCTGGCTGAACATTACTACTTATCTACCAATAGGACTGTACCTACCGCACTATCATTTCACAATTTTCACATGAAAGAAACCTTCATCAATGTGGTTCCGTAAGATTTAGAAAAGTAGGTAGATTCCAGGCTTGTGGTGGTAGATAGGTAGGTAGACTCGAGGCAAAGTAGGTAGATCTACCTACAAGTTGGTAGATATGGCAACGCTGTAGATACCAGTGGCGAGGGATGAAAGACAATAGTTGTGTTGGTACCTACTTGTAACTCCAATTGTACCTACTTGTAACTCCAATTGTACCTACTTGTTGTAACTCCAATTGTACCTACTTATTTGAACTAGGTAAGTCTACAAATGTTACCTAATACACTACCTACACAATTTAGGTATGTACCTACTACTACCTATTAAGTAGGTAAGTAATTAGTCTTAGAGAAACATAACGGCCGGTAGGTACAAATAAAACTTGCAAGCTACACACAAAAGAGAGAGAAAAAATTTGGTATGCGTATGCAATCGCGCAGGTAGGTAGGTATAAAAATAAATATGGCCTACTACTTACATTTCGATGATGTGACACGCGCGACACTCGACACGCTTCATTTATTTACACTGACCTGACTTGACACACGAAAACACAAACAAAAATGAACCAGCTCGGTGTTGCACACGCAAACTTCGCTTGAGGTCTCGCACCTGCACCCTTCCCGCAGTTCCCGGACCTATTCAGTACCCCACTCCGTCCGCACTCCGCCGTCCGCCCGCTCCGCGTTGCAGCTCCGCGTTACCGCTCCGGATTGCAGCTCCGCGTTACCGCTCCGGGTTGCAGCTCCGCGTTATCGCTCCGGGTTACCAGTCCGCGCCGTCCGCCGTCCGCCGTCCGGACCGGCGGACCGGTATCCGAGTTGACGCGCGATGTACATCCATCATTACCGCGAGGGATTCCGGTCCGCGGTCCGGAATCCATCCGGACCTACTCATCGCTACTATATATCCGAGGGTTGTGTGCTCGAATCACGGGTATGCATCTATAGATTTTCATTTCTATCATAAATTTAAGAAATGAAAAATCCAAGTATGCTTTAACAAGAGCTCTAAACGGTGAAAGAAAACATGCGAGCACCTCGGCTTTGTTAGCTCCACACGTATTGATCATAACTTACCTGTGGTTAAGACCAAATAAGCTAGATTGTTCAGGTACTGTACAAGCTTATGCTCTCTCGCCAAAGTCCCAGTGCCCACCTACTGCGTCCCGTTGTATAATTATTTATCCTACTAATATTATAAGGCGAAAGTCCGTGTGTGTGTGAATGTTTGTTACCACGTATAACTACTAAACCGATTTCGATGAAATTTGGAATATAGATAGTTTAGGTTCTGGAATAACACATAGGCTACTTTTTATCCCGGAAAAAGGTTGCCGTGGGATACAAAATAGTAGTCCACGCGGGCGAAGCTGCGGGCGTTCACTAGTTTTAGAATAAAGAAAGTAAAGTAATCCTTACTAGATTATCAAAATGGTTTAGTTAGATAATCACAGACTTCTTTATTGCAATTCCACATTAAAATAAATTCAAACGGATGTGAACTCAATCATATAATTCCTGTTAATTAACTTACTAAAACACAATCCTTTTAGTTTCACCTCGCTCAGTTGCGTTACTCAGTAACCGGTTTCAAAGTAGTACGTACTTAAGGAAATTTTACTTGGTAATACTGTCGTACGACTCAGCCGAAAAATATTGATACTCGTAATTCAAATTCATTATAAGGCTAACTAGCATAACCCTGTAGTGCCAAGCGGTAGTGCCTAAGGAAATAAAGGGACTCTTAATATATTGGTGGACATTTCACACAGCGCCACCTAGCTCCAAACTAAGCAAAGCTTGTACTATGGTAACCAGATAACTAATAGAATACTTATATACCTTTTGTAAATACATACATAGAATACTTTATAACACCCAGACACAGAAAAAACATCTATGTTCATCACACAAATGTTTGTCCTGAGTGGGAATCGAACCCACGACCTACAGCGCAAAAGGTAGTGCCACTACCAACTGACTAAGAGGCCATCAGTCAAGTCTTCTTTTAGAGGTTTTCCTTCTATAACGCCATTCGCCATTCTTCTCTTCTCTCTTCCTGTACCAATCTTGGTATATAATGCCTAAAATATATATATATAATTACCTGTGAATTTTGCAACTTCAATGGGTTGAGCCCGGCTCCAAAAGAAGCTCGGCCATAGCAGACTTCTGGGTATCTACATTCCTTACAGCTTAGCAGAGTCATTCTGTAAACTCACTTCGAACGCCGAAGAGCTGAATCCGCTGTGAGATTTCAAATTTCGTGAAATTTAAATCTCACAGTACATTCTTGTGTATTTAGTGAGCTCGGTCACTTGAGTGAATTCGAAGTGAGTCTACAGAATGACTCTGCTGATATGTTCCTTGACTTTTACTTTGTTACCAATATTGATGGCCATGCGGTTGTGCTGCCGTTGCAGCTATAAAATTGAACTAGACTCTAGACTAGAGAGTCAATATGAATACGTTCTTGTCTCGTCGTACCATTGAGTTTCATAATTAAGTCAGAGATGCATTGAATTTCTGTCTGTCATATCCAGCCAGGAGGTACGGCCAACATCAAACAAATCCAGCCAGACCAAAATTATTAATTTTCCACAGTCACAGAAGGCTTTCCATGCGTATCCTTTATAGTGGACGCACTAACCTTACCTAATCCGCGTCGAATTCTCGAAGTACTGCCAGATTTGATCAAATCGGTCGATTCTGCGCGTACAGGAGTGCGAGGTTTCATACGATCACATATAAAGAATACTAAAATTGGGCGTTCTTCCATTAGCCGGTACGGCACCGGCACCGGCACGGTACCGGAAGCAAAAATTATGAAAATGTACGCCTCGCCTTTTAACTTACTGGCGCCCGGGCACCGGCCCGGCGTTATGAGATTTTCATACATTTTTGCATCCCCGGCGCCGGTGCCGTGCCGGCTAATGGAAAAACGGCCATTCGATTCCTTCGACGTGGATATGTTTGCGGCCACCTTTAGAAAGCCTTACTTAATATCAAAAGGATATGCGCAGTTCAATGCATAGTTCCTTCGTGACGCACTCTGTAATTGTATACCCTCCCTTATCTAATGCGTTTAGATCCTGATAATTGAAATATCCAAGCAATATCTTGTGTAGGTAGTCTGCCTTTATTGAGAGGGCAGTGACATATTGCCATCGAACCTTTGATAAACACTGGCTTCTGAAATAACTGTAGTTTCTCTGAAACATGTTTGCTACCAGCTTAGTTTAAACATTAGTCCTAACAAGATAAGCACCCGAATACTGAAAAGCTACTTATTTTAAGTAGTGCCTATCAATGACATTAACTGTAATTTTTGCATACGATTCTGAAGAGTAAGAACGTCTCAAATAGATAATTACGTCTCAAATATTTTAGTAGCGTTTCAGTATTCAGGCATTTAAGACCTTGTGGTTCCCAAATTATTGCCATGACGTCGTTTTTCCGTGCACAGAACGTAAGTGAATAATAGTTGTATGTAATAGTAATTAATTAGCTATACCGACTATCGACTTGTTGGCCTACATAGCGTGTTCAAGTGGGTGCTGTTTCTGAATGAGAAAGAATCACGATTTTAGTTGAGTATGCAGATTTGTAGATACAAAAAAAACAAAAAATACTGTGTTTTTGGTTTTTTAATCGGATCAAAAATGACCGAGTTACAGAGATTTTAGTGCACCAATCTAAAAAACGCTCGCGAGAAGGCCGCGACTGGCTGTGACGTCACCAGGCGCCCGCGGCTCGCTCCACTAGTACAAAATCCCTAGTTATTTTCAAACTAATTTCCGCCCGCGGCATCGCTCGCGCGGCACCTGGATAAAAAGTAGCCTATGTCCTATTCCCGCTCATTACCTATCTATATTTTAAATTTCAGCCAAATCGGTTCAGTAGTTGTCGAGTTATAGAGGAACAAACATACATCCAAACATCCAAACTTTCGAGGTCATTCACGTTTTTTGTTAAGTAAGTACTTATGCAGATTTGTAGATTTAAAAAAATTAGAAATGATTTCATTTTTATTTTTAAATATGATTACGACTGTATTCCCAAGGCGCAGTAGACATATTCTATCAGATCTTTTAGGAATTTTTAGATCCGTTGAAAAAGTCTAAGCAGGTAGTCAGAGGTAGAGAAGCAGTGTTGGCCGAGTGCGCTAGTGCCTCGACTTTCAATCCGAAGGTTGTGGGTTGGAACCCGGCCGTGCATCAATGGATTTTTCGTTTCGAAAAATGTATAAGTAGGTACCTAAGTAGGTATGCGCTTTAACACGAGCTCTAAACGGTGAAGGAAAATATTGTGAGAAAACCAGTTAGCTTTCTAATAGCGTCGATGGGCTTGCAACCTGTCACGTATGGAATGTTGTCTGCTGCAAAATGTGGGAATGTATCAAATGTGTTTGGAAATACCTCGGACTACCCCTTAGATATAAAAAAACAATAAATACCTACTTACTGTGTTTTTGTTTTTTTAATCGGATCAAAAATGACCGAGTTTTATTACAGACAGAGATTTTAGTGCACCAATCTAAAAAACTCTCGCGAGAAGATCGCGACTAGATGTGACGTCATACCATACATTCATCCATCCAAACATCCATGCAAACATCCAAACTTTCGCATTTTAATATTAGTGTGATTCGACTCCTGATTGTTAGTTTTGTTTGTTATTGTTTTCGGTAAGTACCGGTACCTAACCTACCTAAAATACCTATTCAGTAAAAAGTTTAAAGGCGAAAATTATTTTAAAAATAATTTTCGACTTAAAACTTTTTACTGAATAGGTATTTTAGGTAAGTACCGGTACTTACCGAAAACAATAACAAACAAAACTAACAATCAGGAGTCGAATCACACTAATATTAACTTTACCTACCTAAATTATTTACCTACCTACTTAAATTATTACCTACTTAAATTATTTTTAAGTAGGTACCTACCTACTTACTACTTACCTAGGTAGGTACCTACCTACTTACTACTTACCTAGGTAGGTACCTACTTAAAAATAATTTTCGCCTTGAAACTTTTTAGTGAATAGGTATTTTTTTATACATACTTTAAATCTTAATACCTAATTAATAATTTGTATGTACGAGTCAAAATAATCACATACCTACCTACCTAAACTTGGTTTTCAAATCACACTATCACACTTTCACATCACACTAATCATACTATCACACTAATATTATAAATGCGAAAGTTTGGGTGTTTGGATAGATGATGTTTGTTCCTCTATAACTCAACAACCACTAAACCATTTTAGTTGAAATTTTAAATATAGATAGATAATGATCAGGAATAGGACATAGGCTACTTTTTATCCAGGTGCCGCGCGAGCGAAGCCGCGGGCGGAAGCTAGTTTGAAATTAACTAGCGATTTTGTACTAGTAGACCGAGCCGCGGGCGCCTGGTGACGTCAGACGCAGCGCGAAGCTCCGAGCGCGCGTTTTGAAATGGCCGAAAAGAAAACTTGAATAACTTCGTCATTTATTGATGGATTTTAATTATTTAAAAAACAGAATGCTCAGAATGCTAAAGAGTATACGCCCTCATACTTAGAAACCCAATATTTCGTTTACTGATTGATCCTCATTGCGATTTAATTTTCATTACTTTTATTACAAACTAGCAGTGCCCTTGCGCCGTTGCACCCGTAGTGATGGTATATGGTGATGATGATGATGAAAAGATTAGCTATCAAATGCAGAAAGAATTATTCAAATCCGACTGGTAGTTCTTGAGATTATCGCGTTCAAACAAACAAACTCTTCTGCTTTATATATTGGTAAGGATATATGCATAAGCATAAACAGAACCAAGCTTTAATTAAAACAGCGAAGCTACAGGAATGTCTTAGGTTCAAAAAGTTTAGTGTTTCGTTAACCTTGTGTACTGCCCCAGGAAATCGCAATATTAAACTCAGTTTAAGGTTCCCTGCAAAGCGACAAACACTCGACTGCAGACTTACGCTTATTAACATTTTTCAGGTGACATCACACAAAAGGGCTATGAGAAGAAGCGGACTCGTCTCCTCACTCCTTTCATTCCACAACAGCAACAGCCAGGTAAGTTGAACCTTAAATGTTTCGAGAATAAAATGCAAAATCGCGCTAACCCTTATGCCTGAACTAATATTAAGAAAATTTCTATGACAAGGTAGCTTGTCGGATCTGATGACGACATAAGTAAATGTGATAAGGTCCTCAGTACTGACGAGTCCAAGGTCGCGACGGAGGAGTCGCAAGGGTCAAGTGTCAATTGATCGCAGTCGATGGTTGCTGGACAATCGCGAAATATCATTCGGCCCGATTCTGCAATGAGGGTCAAACGATGGGGCCATCTCGAATCTGGACCCCAGACAAATTTAGAACGCTCGTAAATTAGCGCTGAGCACTGAGTGTTGCAATAGATTCTAAAAGGAACATGCATTAGTATAACGGTTTCATACAGTGCTAGTTTGTTCTGTACAAACTAGCTAAATGCATTAAAAGTACATTTATTTACGATACTCCGTCAACCGCGGCGGCGTATTTATTTTTATAGCCGTCAGATAATTGTTACATCGGGCCGGGAGGTTGGAATTATTAAAAATAATGAGATCGGCCTTCAATGCCGACGGCCGGCGAAAAAAAAATGCTGATAATCTTACTAAACAATGAAAGCCGAGTCCAGCGGCTATCGGGTGCGATTCGTTTAATGTTGTTTTTTTTCTTATTTTACTTTATGGTATGATTTAGTTAGACGGTGAGACACGCACACAACCACACGTTATCACAGCACTCATAAAACTATTACCAGCACTGCCGGAGCGCTTTTCTTGCTTGCGGTGCTGCTTTGCCTATAAAGCCATTAACATCTTAAGCTTCAGCTAAGCTGGAAGATTCAATGTTTATCTACATATGGTCTTATAAATACAAAAACATTTTGGCGATAGCTTACTTCGAATTTTCATACCATGCAGCGACTTCGGGAAGTATAAAATTTGCAAAGTCATAGGTTACGGATAGCGGAACAGTTATACACGCCAGGAAAGTTCATGATAGTTCAGTATCGGTTCTACCGCTACCGGGATGGTTAGTTATCGCACAAGGTAGATATTAATCGATTGCCACATGGGGTATTCAGCCATCCAACAGCACACTGTTTATCGAATTTTGAGTAGTTAGAAACGAGCATAGTTCGTCCGATCATCGGACTAAAGCATCGGACTACTGATACTAGGCGTCGAAGATACATCACTGTTGGGTATCAAGCGCGTTAAAAGTGTTCAATTAAGCGCCTACAAAAACAATCGGAAACATTGATAAGTAATTAAAGAGAAAAAATAACTTGAAAGAAGTATCGACGAACTTCAGCTGAGGCTAGCATTAAAAAATATAGTTTTTGGATGCGATAAAATCAAATCGAAGATACTTTTAAAGGTCACATCACTTTTATCACTTTTGTTTTGCTGTTGGGAATCATTATGGGTGGTGTTTTCTGTGACGTACTGTTTATACAGCTATCCATCCCAGCTATCGGGTTCCTAATAGAACACCAATTAGTGACGCGAACCCATTAATGGTATATTGTTTTACCAAGCAATACAGTCTGATTATGATTTTCTAATCCAAATATTTGTAGAAAGGACACTTCCTCTTTCGCAAGGATGCTTATGAGACGAGGCTTGGTCGTGTGCCACTCGTTTTAATTCCATCCCCGACTCGGCTCTAACTAGAAAAGAAAACATGAATGTTGAAAATTGGAAACCGAGGATGCAAAATCCAACAGAACCTTAAAAACGAAAGTAGTACTTTTAGAGTACTTTTTTGACCATGCCCACGAATTTGATAGACGGATTCGTACTAGTTAATTAAAACCTAGGTTGAAAAAGGGTTTCATCCTTGCCTGTGATGGCCGAGTGAGATTACTTATAGTAGATACTACTACATAGTAGGGTTCCTCGACTTCCGAGCCGAAATACCGTGGGATCGACGCTTGACCGTACAACTATAAAACAACAGACATTTCTCCGCTACACGAACTCTCAACGGTATAGGAAGTCTTCACGAGGAAACTAATGGCTTAGTCAGCTCCACACGTATCGACCACGTCTTTCTTGCGCAGATGGCCGATTACGCTGATAGGACAGTTAAGATGTTGTGTCCTAAGCACGGCGTCCCTTTAAGTGTTGGCATAGCTTGCGTCCTGATGAATATAAATCATTAGAGAGTTTAGTAACCGTCATCAAAATCTACTTATCAATGTTAGGATGAAATAAAAGTTAAAATAAAATTTGAAAGTTGACGACATACGAGGAAAACGACATATGAGTTGAAGTCACTACTACGGAACAGATTTATATGAAACTTGGGATATAAAATAGTCCTTGATATTACACAGCTCACATTTGACATTCACTAGAACTACAAATCCGATGTAATACATAACTGTTTTATTATCCTGACCCCGTGACGTCACACTGCAGGCCTCCCTTCTTTCTAATATTAGATGACTAATAAAAAATACCTATCTCAATTATGGACACAATTTCTCCAACAAACTGGACGCACCCACATTCCAGTGCTAGTACGCACAGTAACACACCACTATTATTAAACAAACCACTTTATGCCATTATCTTTGCGCTGGTTCGAGAGATGCGTGAGAGATCACTTTGTTTTTTTTTTTATAAGTGAAATGGAACAGGCATAGTCGCTTCTTATAATAGTAATTCTATTATAACACGCCCTGAAGAGCATACTAGGTTTATTAGACCTTAGTTAGCTTTTAAAAACATTTGCGATTTTAGTCGAAAATCTATAGCACTTTAAAAATTAAAGAGAATTTTACTCGTTATGTGACACTTCTTCACGGCTCGCTCTGTACTGACATTCCGAATATTCGACTTGTAATGTGCTCACATCGAGCGGAATTTATCAGTCGCCAGTATGTGTACGTAAATCAGACAAAATAAGCCATTTGAATATTTGATTGTGCTTATTTGAGTATGCCTCTGACAACCTCTTTAATATTTTCAAAATGATCTTAAATATCTCGGTTTGGGCAAGCGGCAGTACGAAAACCTGGTATACTTAAGGGGATACAGCCGTAAGCCTTTTAACGCGTTACGTTAAGTCTGAAAAAATAATACAAAAAAATGTATAGCAACACGATATTTAAAATTTACTTACTATTTTTTTTATAACATAACTAGCTGCTGCCCGCGGCTTCACTCGCGTGGTACCCGGATAAAAAGTAGCCTATGTGTTACTCTCCAGCCCCTCCAACTATCTCCACACAAAAAATCACGTCAATCACGAAAGCAGGACAAATAAACAAACAAATAAACACACTTTCACATTTATAATAAGGGTACGGATGTATTGAAGTAAAAATCACAATTATAGTAATTATAAATCAAGGTGATGGCTGGTGGAGCAAAGTTTTCACCGAATGGTGGCCGAGGACCGGCCAAAGAAGTCATGGTCGTCCGATGGCGCGGTAGGTCGACGACATTAGACAAGTCGCGGGCAATTTCTGGATTGGCACATCGCAGGACCGGACTATGTGGCGTTTACCACCCAGCAGTGCATGCCTATGGGCTGTTGATGATGATGATGATGATGAATTATAAATCAACTTACTAGTTTCGGCTTAGTTGAAACACAATCCACAAAATTTACAGTTATCAATTTCGAAGATGTGATACTAAGAAGCAAATATACTATGTCTGCCTAGACGCTGTCGAATCCAGCTGATTTAATAGATTAGAGTATATATCTTGCTTTTGTATCAATGGCCATGTTATTAGTTTTGTGCGACGGGGAACCGTCTCGACAAAACCATATTACTCCCCTTTGAATATAAAGCTGATCAATTTATAACATTGTTATAATAAATCTATTAACAATTTGTAACGTTAAGTAATTATTCGGTCACGCTTAGAAACCATTCAAATATTAAAAACAGGCTCACAACTGATACTGTAGACATTATCTAGGATAAGCACTCAATTTCTTAAAAATGTCTAGGCAAGTCTTAACAATATCCATGTAGCACTCCATGCCACAATGACAGTGTTTATTGGCATATTAAAGGCGCAAACACACGCTGGCCCAGGCTCTCCGAGTGAACGCGTTGCCTCTCTCTCGCTCTCGCCTTGCATCGATTCGCCTTCTCGCTCGCACTCGCCTAGGCTGGCCCAGCATGTATTTGCACCATTAGATTTTCTTCAGATTCCTTTGTTGGGGCTAAATATACAACTAAAATCATTGTTATTATTATCAACGGGATAAGTACCATGATTATTGAGTTTTCTTGCTTCTCGATATTTCGACGCAGTTGATAGTAATCCCGTTGATAATAATATTGATGTTCGTAACCATGATAGTTTCAAAAGCTATAAAATCATAGTCCTTGCAAAACTAAGTATTCATATGGATGCAGTACTCTTCGTCGAGCCAGGTAAATCCAAAATGACAAAAGCATTCTATTCCGTTCATATCCGCTTTAGAATGAGACACCTATGAGGCACGCCCTCGAGGTAGGAGGCGTCTGCCTTGACAATAAATAAATCCATGCCTTTATGTCAGCTCTTGGGTTCCAAAGAGCGCCGGAGTCTTCATTGTAAGCACTAGGGTTTCACGTTCTACGGTATCTATGACTAAGCTAGCGCTGTATAAAAACAGCATTGCCCTAGACCAGTAGTTCCCAAACTTTTTTTTCTCATGGACCCCTTTCAAAATTTTACTGGTTTCGGTGGACCCCCTGTTGCTACATTTCTACCATATTCCCAAAATTTCTCGGCAACGTAGACCCCTTTCGAGTCTCCCGTGGACCCCTGGGGGTCCACCTGGACCACTTTGGGAATCACTGCCCTAGGCATTTAACACACGGGAATTACTCACGTAAAAATATCGTTGATTTAGTACAACTCACGAAAGTTTTGAAAGTGAAATAGCATTGCCTTATTACCATTATTACCATTTATTACCATTACCATGAACGTAAATGTATGAACAGATCACGACTGTATCTTCAGAGAAGATGACCTCAGACCTTTAAATATTCAAATTTTTATAAAGGGGTAGTCTAAATATGTATTACCTACACGCTTTTCGCTACTTGAATTTGCCATTCTTCGTCACAAATTGCCAGCTTTTCGCCACATCTTAGTATACCAACTGGTTTCTCCATGTTTTACTTCTTTCAAAAACAAAGTTCGTCGAAACTCATATATTTTTTTCAAAACAGAACCAATAAATCTATGCTTTAATGGATTTTGGTTTAAGAAAAAAGGCTGGAAGTCGAATTATTATCCCATTCGGCATTATTATGATGACTCACTTTTGAGTAAACCTACTTCTGGGCATTGATTTCCACTATTTGACACGGTCTTGAGCATTATCATGTTTCTAATGTCCATTCTTAACATTTGTTCAAGTCTTACTCCACAGGTTACCACCACACCTTATATTTTCATACACACCATCAAGTTTATTACCTAGTTGATGGTTCTATCTTGAGAGGTATCTCGGAGGGGCATCCATGTAATCTACAGACAGATGTGTTTTATCGTGGGGTTGTCTAGACAAGTAGGTATATCGAAGCTAGCCAGTCTAGGATTTAGACTCCGGTGGCAAAACTAGAAAGCATGCATTATTTCAGAGTAGAAAATGTTCAAGTATTTAATATATTTTTGCTCTAAAGAAAAACTGAGTTCATTTGTAAAATTTTTAGTGTAAGCTGAAAAAAAAATCTGTAAATCCGTACCCATATTATAAATGTGAGAGTGTGTTTATTTGTTTGTTTATTTGTCCTGCTTTCACGTCAAAACAGAGCGACGGATTGATGTGATTTTTTGTGTGGAGATAGTTGGAGGGTTGGAGAGTAACATAGGCTACTTTTTATCCGGGTACCACGCGAGCAAAGCCGCGGGCAGCAGCTAGTAAAACATAATTCAAAGTCAGTATACTGAAGCCTGCGGTTTTCGCAGTAAATCTGGTCAATCATTTGGTCAATAGCAAAATAATACGCGGTCTGTATTAACCACAGCATCAATAGCGCTAGTTAGTGCACAATTCATAAAAATGATTCCTTTGAGCCGCCTAAAGACCTTTAATATCTCGATTTCCATTACTCGTACGTGTACTTTTGATTTTTTTATTTTGTTGAGAAGTAAATGGAGCCTAAACAATGTGTCAATTCGTTTTTTTTTCTAGAAATAAATCGACATAAATCTCTATCTATTTATTGATATCTCTATCTATCAATACTGGCCATCAATAAAACATTTTCGGGCCTAATTTCAACCACTTGAATCAACAATATTCTAAGTTAAGACAATTTTACTTAGAAACCATACAAAACCAACTCTTTCTCCCTGCGTGATACCTAATTATGCTCTACTTTATATGTAAGTACCTAACTGAAAAATAACAAATTAGTGCTTGTTTTTCAAATGTTTTTTTTTATTATGCAGCAATCAAAGCTATAATTACCTTAAGAATAAATTAACTGCAAATATCTAGCTATTAAACACGGCATAAAACATCGTTAGCTGCTATTTTTACTTCTGAGAAGGTAAACAATTATTCTAAACAAGTCGTATAAAATGTCAGGCGTGTTATTTCATTTGTTCTCTTCGTATATTAGCAATTTTCAGTTGCGAAGCAAAAAAATTAACAATTGGATTTACCGGTACCGTCACCATAATAAATGAGAAAGACGGATAGCAGATTTTATTTGGCAATTATTTTTGTTAAAATTGAAACTGCACTGCTCTGTGTCGAAACTGAGGTTCAATAATAAATACCAGTGTTAAAACCTTTTTCAGAACATACTTAGTATAATGTTAGAATGTTCTACACCGCACCTTATACTCGCACCTATTTCCGCTTGACTCCTTATATTATTTACTAGCTTCCGCCCGCGGAGTCGCCCGCGTCGTACCTACATAACATATACCCTATGTTCATCATAAAAGTTCATTCTGAATATTGGGGATAGAATTTTTGAAATCGGATGAGTAGTTTCGGAGATTACCTCAAAACAAACTTTACCTCTTTATAATATTAGTATAGATTTGTAATAATAGTTTGTGATGTCTCGAGCCTCCCCTAATAAAAGCCATGAGCTGGGTACCAACTTATCGATTGCCCACCTCGGGTTTTCGGCTCTGCATTGCGCCACCTGATAACACGCGCCTACCTTATCAACTGGCCTAGGTCATTGATCCCGCTTGATAACCCATTCGGTGCTTAGCCCCATAAACCCTGTTTGTGGGCCACTACAGTTCTTCTAGCAACATATCAAAATATAAACAGCTGATTTTAACTATGATGTTTTGTTGAACAAGCAACTATCAATTTGCAACATTCTCCGAATCTTATGATAGGTACATCAAAACTTATCTGCACGATAAGTGTTATCGGAATTTCTATTGTAAGAGTATATTTGGTAAGATAAAACGAAAATGACTGTTGCTTTGGGTACTGAGTAATTGCTTAGTGCGAATCTCCAATCAACCATTAGGTTAACATGAACTGGTTTCCTCCATCTTTACTGCTGACAGCTTGCATTTAATCTGATCGTCCAACCCCGTTCTGATTCGCTAGTCGAATCGAATGATCAGAGTGATCAAAGTAGCTAACTTCGCGCGATACCTTTTAAAGTCATCATCATCATTATCATCAGCCTATAGCAGTCCACTGCTGGGCATAGGCCTCCTCTAATGAGCGCCATCGCGCCTCGTCTGCAGCTTGACGCATCCAACTTGTGCCGGCAGCCTTTCGCAGATCGTCACTCCACCTGGCAGGAGGGCGTCTTTTAAAGTGCTAACACACAGCGAAAAGATTTGCTCTGTCCGAACCATATTCGACCGTCTGAAGAGTAGTCGTACCATATCTGTCCGGACTACTCTACAGACGTTCGGATAGTCGCTCCCACTAAATCCGAGCGTGAGTTAGCACTATTAAACGCTCATTTATCGAACACAGGACATCTTTACAATCTTGGCTTTCCTGCTACAAGTAAGCACTTATTTCCTCATAGAAAAAGGGACTTGATATAAGCTCCATCGATTTATTTAGTTTTTTTTAAATGATTTGCAACAAGATTAGATTGAGTTTGTGAACATGCTACGACTTTTAAAGCATTTGTTATGCATACATAAAATGTCTAATATAAAGTCCGTATACCGAAGTAAATATTAAAATAACTTAAACTATTGTATTAAAACCCAGCCTGCACAGGTTTGAGTAACAAATTAAGTTTAAGTCGGTCATTGACCATTTCATACATTGTAAAACACACTATATACCTAACACTTTTATTTTTAATATCTTTCACAAATTATTTTTTGTTGTCATCGATTTTATTGCGTTTAATCAACGATTATTATTTGCCGTCAGAATGCTAACCACACAAACCTCGCCTCGCTTTTTTGACGACGCCGCACAGTGTGGGATTTGACGTGATTTTCGGACATGGTATTTTTATTGCAGAATTCGTTAGTATTAACGATTTAAAACGTTAGAGTAGAACTCCCGTGTTTCAGTTAAGTTTAGTTTCAGAGATGTGAATTTTTGAAAATACCTATATTTTTTGTGCCAAAAAATTTTAAAGCGTTGGTGCGCCTACATTATAGGATTATTTAATAATTTGATTTCTGTATACCTAAGGATGTTTCAAGCTGCAATTTTAGAAATTATTTTGAATCTTCTATATGCTGTAAAACGCGAGTAATTAATTATTTTATATTTTTGGTTTTTATTTTTTTACTCCGAATTTAGGTCGTTGTAGCACATAATTTCTTCATAACACATAGCCCCAGATCCTAAGCAACAATGTGGTAAAAAAACGGAAAGCTAATCTCGCGTGGATTGGAAGTTACAATGACTTAAGTTTTTTCGTTATGGTTGTCACAAATATTTGGTCAAATTTTGAACGTTTTTGGCAAAAAAATTAAAAAAATTGATAGAGCTGAAAATCTCAGTAATACCGTGCCTGTGGATATTTATTTACCCCTGCAGGGTAATTTTGTTTTTTTTTTGGGTAATAGAACGAAACGAGATATTTATGAAAAACAGATTTATTTATTAATATAAAATGTAGATCATGCTATTTTCCACAAAATTTGCCGTATATTCTTTTTCCTAAGATTCACCATTTCTGAGATATAGCGATTCTAAATGTAAAAAAAGTGTTATCCTCAATAATAATGCACAATAATATAATGTAATTGAGAATAGCATAATCTAAGGATCGTTGTAAACGATCTAAAGGAAAATAAAAAAAAAATAAGTTCCTTTATTTTTGGCAAAAAAATTATTATTTAAAAAGTGACAACCCCGCCTGTAAAGTTTTCGGCAAAAAAGTTATTATTTAATAACTTCCAATCCACGCGAGATTAGCTTTCCGTTTTTTTACCACATTGTTGCTTAGGATCTGGGGCTATGTGTTATGAAGAAATTATGTGCTACAACGACCTAAATTCGGAGTAAAAAAATAAAAACCAAAAATATAAAATAATTAATTACACGCGTTTTACAGCATATAGAAGATTCAATATAATTTCTAAAATTGCAGCTTGAAACATCCTTAGGTACACAGAAATCAAATTATTAAATAATCCTATAATGTAGGCGCACCAACACTTTAAAATTTTTTGGCACAAAAAATATAGGTATTTTCAAAAATTCACATCTCTGAAACTAAACTTAACTGAAACACGGGAGTTCTACTCTAACGTTTTAAATCGTTAATACTAACGAATTCTGCAATAAAAACACCATGTCCGAAAATCACGTCAAATCCCACACTGTGCGCCGTAGAACGATATTTGACCCGCCTTTTGTACCTTATACCTCTAGTCTCCCTTTATTGTATTGGCAATAGCTGCAATTTATCGGGAAAACTCGCGCGTTCAATCGTAAAGCGATTGCTGCATCCTGTGTCGTACTTTGTATTTGCTCGAGTAGCGACGACTTTTTTTGCAGAATGAAAGTGGAAATGCCTGTCAGCTCGTTATATCCTTGTGGTACTGCATAATGTTGGATGTTGGAAGTTGAAAACATGAAATTTATCAGGTCATTTTCGTGATAATTTTATTTGTTGTTATTTTGTTCAGGCAAAGGGTTTCTTTTATGCGTAATAGCGGGGCTGTAGCCCAATAGCATGCACGTAATATGCTAGTAATGTCTTGTAAACATGTAAGCTGGTGCTTGCAGAAACATGTCGGTATAATACTTGCGCGCTGTTGATACATTATAGATATATATCTGGTATTATGTGCATTGTGGACGCAGCGGGCGCACAGCCGCCGCGCGGGCCCCGTGGCGAGCCGAGCAGCAGTCGCCAGCACACTCGGAACAGGCGCACCCACCGCCGAGTCACGCACAACGAGAAGAGATACCATTCAGGTATCCGAACGGGACGCACGATTGGTAGTTGCCACTTACACTCTAACCCATAGTTTCTCAACCTTATTTTGCCCACCGCCCAATTTAGGACTATATTTTTTTCAAGAGCTCCCCCCCATATCTATATGCGCCAATGCCCCCTACTTTTCTTTGGGTCTTCTACTGCCCCCCTGAAAGTCACAAACGCCCACAAGGGGGCGTTATCGCCCACGTTGAGAACCTATGCTCTAACCCTATTATTCATGATAGACTTACAAACTTCCTAGAGCTCTGTCTGCTAAATCAGCTGCTTTCGATTTAGGTGAGAGTGACAAAAGAAAACATTTTCTAAAGCCTTGCCAATTAGACATTTGAATATGAATAGGGGGTAACTTTCGTTTTAAACTAGGATAATGTTTCTACGATTAACATCTACCATTTCCAAAAGCTCTGTCTAGTCCATGTCGAGTTAAATAGGAAAATGATCACTTTACTCTTTCTTATTGCTATAGAAAAGATATTCTAATAAAGCATAAAAAAATAGACTCAAATCTGAAATATCTAGACACTTAAAAATCCTAGTCGGTCGAGTAGATAAAATACACGATCCTTATACCCATACTAAACTTCTACTCATTTATTGGTTAGACGTTCGTTGCCCTAGGTCAGTTGTTGACCGATAAGCTCTTAATGGCTTCGACTTAAGTACTCTTTTAACGGTACTTTAATTACGAACTTACGTTATTTTCCAAAGTAAAACCTCAAATGCGAAACCTTTAGAGTTAGACTATAACGCTGCTCAAATATTTGAGACGTACTTATTTATTTGAGACATTGTTACTCTTCAGAACCGTATACAAAAAACACAGAATGAATTCTGTGAGAAAAAATGACAGTTAATGTCAATGATAAGCACCTCTTAAACTAAGTAATGTTTCAGTATTCGGGTAAGTCTTTCAAAGGCTTGTTCTCCTAAAAAGACAAAAGGGATCAAAGGCAAAAATATAAAGTGTAGAATAAAAGAATTTCAACATTTCAAGCATCAGGAAAATTCGCTAAGTTTATAAATCATGTTCTGCTTAAAACATATTGAACATCATAACATCGCGAAATGAATCGCATATTTGTTAATTTTGTGTTGTACAGCTTTAAGTAGAATCATTGAACGATGCTTAACTCCGAAGTCAAATGGTAAGTACCTTAAAAGACTTTAGTAAGCATTTAATAGTCCGTCTGTCCTCTTAAAACTGGAAAATATAAATTCTCATGTTTTTAACTCATGAATAAGTCTTAAAGCTCGGTAAAGGATTATGGGAGCCAGACCGAATGCAAACAAACGCATGGCTGCATAAAAAGCCGACACCTGAATGTGCCAAGCGCTTTGTACTGCAATATATACCTTATTCCGAGCGCATAAAATTCAGAAAATAAACTAGCTTTTAGCTGCTCCTGTGCTGTGGCTACCTACATGTAATACTAGTACATCTACAAAAGTCCGCCTTAGCGGAACGCATAAAACGTTCGCTGCAAATATAGGCCACTAGCTACTGTATCTTTACAAGATCAGTGGAAAATTATGTTATGTCTGGTCTAAAATGTTTTTAGTTATGAAAAAAAAAAAAACAAAAAAAGAAATTTTGCAAAAGCAATACTTACTACAGCTTAGGTACAGTGACCCAAGATAAACAGCAATAATCAAAGATTCCTTGAACGCTGTTTTTTGCTTCCTTAGTTTATTTTAGAATGCACATTTGTGCACAAAACACACTGTTGAAGATTCAGGTTAATGAACAATAAAATATAAAAAGCCTTATAGATACTTCAGTTCAGGCTTCGAATCTTGTTGCTTCTTTTCTTCCGATAAAAAAATCTCATTATTCTGTGCCTTCAGTGATTCTTATTTGTTAAAAATTCAAGGTGAAAAGGTTTTGATAATGTTGAGATAGTATCTACCTCGGGTGTCTCTTTCGCAAGAAATCAAGAGATAGTTGGAAGTTTCTATTCTAGTCAGGAAATAGATGTCATTTAGGCAAGATTCCTGTAAGTTCATTTTAAATTTAGCAAATAAGATATAACACAAATCTTTATGCCATAAACACTCATAACTATTATTTTGGGTCTAGTATTTAATCTACTATCGTAACTAATAAGAATGAAGTAAAAGTTCCTCAGTCAATCTGGCTGGACTGATGTAAGAACGCCGAGATTTTTTACAAAGAACATCATTCAATACAGACTGATTGTCATTCATCCGTGTCATCAATTTAGTTTTTCTTAGATTTCTCAAGTGCATTGTTGCAACACATGATACTCGTTATTGTAAGCTAATGCCAGATTTGCGAGAGATGTTTTGTTTGTCAGTTGAGTGACGTTGATCGCTCATTCGTTTTGCATTAAAACGGTACTAAATCTTGTTAATTAGTTATGATAATGATGTCAGAGTAAAGAAAGACAAGTGTCTCGCTTCACTGCTTCCATTCTCTATGTCCGGCGACCATCGTTGTGCTCACTCAGTGTGTTAGTAGAGCACACCTGTTTCAAACGGGCGATGGCCTAAAACCTTTCAAACGGAATAGATGAAAAATAACAAGAAAACTTTCGCTGCTTGACACAGTATAGTTCTTAATGTAAAAGTGGATATTTTAACTAACATGAAATAAACGGATCAATGTGAGTTTATAAACAAATGTAACGAATGTTAAGAAAGTATGGACTCTTAAAAAATAAATTGTATGTGCAATCAACAGATACGTTATCTGATAAACTGATGCAAAAACACAGGAAATAACTTGAAACTTACGTAAGTAAAAAGTCTTATTATTAAACCGATTCGACTTCTATTCAAGCTACATTGAAGTGAAACTAATTTTTTAAGATATTTTTTATTTCAACATCAAATAGGTCTTTATAAGATTTTTTAACACTGCCGAAGCTTTATTGTTAAAAGGCAATTAAACCACACTATCGACCGACGCAAAAAGTGGCAACTACCAATATTCATGTCCCTTATAACCTTGTTCGCGATTGAATCACGTAGGATATAGTGTAGATAAATTTTTTCGTATTTTTTTTCATCAGAATTCTGGCATGTTATGTGTGAAGCAAGTAATTTATCGTCACTGTGGTAAGGGATGACGAGGTAATAATGTCGAAATGTTTGCTCAGCTGCATATGAAATGGTTTTTTAGAGATAATGTTATCGCTTTTGTAGTTTTCTAGTGTGCACTTTTTGAACCTTTGCACTTAGTTTTGTACAGATGTATTTGACTACTTGTAAGAATGGGTAAGTTTGATGGCTATTGATTAATTTTTTCAGCTTTGGTGGTAAAAAAGTATAGTTATCAAAGTGTTTTATTGTAACTCTTGCGAGCGCTACATTTCAATATGTATTTTATTTTTCTGAAGATCTAATTGAAAACAGAATTTTCTTTTGATGTTCATAATCTAGTACTTCAGCTATTTATAATTTTTTCAACTTTTAAAAACGGAGGTTCTCAATTCGTTAGAATCTTTTTTTTTATGTATGTTCATTGTTCACCGGTTACTTCTTACTATTCCTACCGAAAATTCTTTTTTTGTTTGAAAGGGTATACTTTCCGATTGGTGCCATAAAAATTTGGTGAGGATCTGTCGAGGATCTTCGGAGTTATGGACAGAAATGCACCTCGAGAGTGCAGAAAATTGCTCAGCTTACATTGAAGACGGTTTTTTTTTAATTTAGCAACTTGTTAAAGACAATCCGTACCATCTGTACCATATTATAAATGTGAAAGTGTGTTTATTTGTTTGTTTATTTGTCCTGCTTTCAGGTCAAAACAGAGCGACGGATTGACGTGATTTTTGGTGTGGATATAGTTGGAGGGCTGGAGAGTAACATAGGCTACTTTTTTATCCGGGTACCACACGAGCGAAGCCGCGGGCAGCAGCTAGTTTAAAATAAACATGGTTGTGTTTCCAATAACACGTGTAGGTGACGTTAAATACATCGTATAACAGGACACATTTTCACTAGGGACTGCCAGAAAGAAGGCTGTACTTACCTAATTACTAATGTAAGCGAAGGAAATTCCATGTTTCACTTAGAACCGTAGGCTATTATTTTAATACAAATCCAGAGCTATAAAGTATTGATCAAATGAAAAAAAGTATTACCGTTTATCTTTTTTCCTGGTTCGAATAACAAATAATTTTCTATCTATCTATCTATCTATACAGCCTGTAGAACCCACTGCTGGGTAATGCCGCTTCTCTATCACGCCACTCCTGCGGTTTTGTGGCAGCCGGATCCACTGTTTTCATACCGCCCCCTCGATGTCGTCTGACCACCGGGCAGGTGGTCTGCCTCGAGGCCGCCGCATATCTCTTGGCCACCATTCGGTAAATGTCTTAGTTCATCGGTCGTCGTCCCGTCTGGCTAAGCGTCCCGCCCATCTTCCTCTTGCCTCAGTTGGAGCCTTTTAATCCTTAGATGAAACAGGATCGATTGGCATCAAAAAAAGTTTTTGTGTAAATTGCCCATTTTCTCGCTGACTGTACATTTATTTCAAAATCTGTGAATGCAGGTCGAAATATCTTCAAAAGTTAAGGATAGTCGTCTAAGAAGGTTTTCCTCTAGCTACAACGGTTAAGGTAGCTGCCCTTACTGCCCCGTCTCAAAAATTCACCCTGTATATATTCACAGGATTTTAAAGTGCAGAAAAATAGCCGACTTTCAGTCTGTTAGATATACTACTTCTCTACAACGCAAATGTAAAAAAAGTTTTATCGAAAATGGTTGCCTTTTTTATAGTTATTTTTTTACACACCTTCATTGAATTTAAAAATAATGTCATATATACTTCAAGGAAATTGCGGTCGATCCCTCACCGCATAAATCCCTACCACTTGAGAAGGCGGTTAAACGTTAATCAATAATAAAAACCTCCATTGTTCCCCATACAATGCCTTAACATCTTGAGTCACCCTCTAGCTAACAGCTATTTTATTTCATCCACTTATCTTCGAAAATCCAATACAGAACGACCGATGGAAAGTAAAAAAAATAGACTAATTTATTTATGCTCAAAGAAACGAAAAAATTAAACTTCATCACGCTTGTATCGACTAGATGCCGCGCCGTAGAGATTTTCTTGAATATTAGGCATGCAAGTTCTCTTAAATTAAGATAGTCCGAGGCACGTCCAAATATAAGCAACAAATATAAATGCCTGCATTAAGGGCGCCTTCAAATTCAAACATAATTTTGAAACGAAAGTCATAGTAAACTTATAATTATCTTTTTTAATTTTTTCTATGGATTTTATTAATAGTCGATTGGAGTTTAGTAATAGTAGATTGGTAAATTATTTGACTGTTCTTGTTTTGTAAAAACATTGAAAATGAAGTCTTATCAAAATTTTCAATTCCAACGGGATTCGATGGGATTTCATTTTCAATTTAAGCGTGGTTTAACACTACAAAAAATAATATTGTAAAAACATTTTCATTTTACTGTGATATAATTTCAAAGTTAAAAGGTGATCTTACTGCAGGCGACCGAATAATCTGTATTAACTTTACTCGTTTTCACCCTCAAAGATGACAGATTACCGGAATGAGTGCGAAGCTCTCTAAATACTTTATCAAAGACAAAACCAACAAGGCATATCAACGGTATCCTGCGTGTCATGCCCGACCCTATCCGACTACCTGCTCGCATTATCACATTACTTACCCTAGGGGGAGGTAAAAAACCCGTCAAATAGCTGAGTTGAGATGTGACTTTTGATACAGACTACTTTACGTATCTACTGTTTTCTCCACAGATCAAATCATTTGCATTATCAATTATCTCTTTTGCTGAGGGTTGTTTAGTGTTATATTCAAAGCCATGTTGAGCTTACGGATATGCTCTGTTGACTTTCGTACAAAAATTCATTTTTTTTTTGCGAAATATAATTGTGATTCCAACATGTCCCTTGCAGATCGCACAAGGATTTTTTACACACTGCATACGCATTAACATAGCTCTTAACGGTAATGAAACGGCTTGGGAATGATGTGGGAGTGGGACGCATAGATTGCATAGAGCAGTGTTCCGCAAAGGGTGTGCCGCGGCACACTGGTGTACCGTGGTCATTGGTTGGTGTGCCTTGGAAAAATAAGGTTACCTCAGTTAAGTTACTTCAAATTTGGACGCATATGCTCAACTAAACAAGCTCATGTTTAGCATTAAAAAAATAATTTTTCATTAATGTACTTACTTAATGGATGAACTGTGGGCCAAAACTACCACTGATTGGAGCCCTGAGACAGTGAGACGGCGCGGTAGACCACGCAAGCGATGGCGAGACGAGCTAGACACCTTCAGCGACTATCAGTGGCAGGCAATGGCGTTAGACCGAACTACCTGGAAAACTCGAGGGGAGGCCTTTGCCACCGTATGTCATTTCTCTGTGCCTTTGCCCAGCAGTGGGACAGTGTAGGCTAAATACAATACAACAATACAATACAATGTACTTACCTCAAAGATTTTCCGATTTCTTATGTGTAACTTGAACACAAAAAGTTTGCGGAACACTGGCATAGTGTATATACATAGTTTTACCTCTTATTTCCGCCTAGACCTCTTCTAACGATCTTGAGTGCTTGAAGATCATAAAAAATGTCTTCTGTACCTAGGAATAGAGTCGTGAACTGTTAACATTTTTTATTTTTACTTTTTCGTCGATTACTAAATATAAACAAACACAGGTGTATCGAGAATATGCACTGTACATAAATTTCCGTTACCGTAGGTTAATAAATGGATTAACCTGTCCATTAGTGACACGAGACATGTAATTGAAAATTGGAAGCATCGGATGAGGCTTTTAATTAAAACCTAAACGAGGATTTGGCTCATGCGTTTGAGACTGTATGGATATACCAAATGTTGTGTGCAAGCAAATATGCAATATTTGCACATTCAGAACAATTTTCTGCACTCTCGAGGTGCATTTCTGTTCATCCAAAGATCCTCACCAAATTTTTGTGGCACCAATCGGAAAGTATAAGCTTTCAAACCAAAAAAAGATTTTTCGGTAGTAATAGTAAAAATTAATTCAGGCGTCTTCGAGTAACCGGTGAACATACATAAAAAAAGCCCAAAAAAAAAAGATTCCGATGAAACCTCCTCCTTTTTTTGAAGTCGGTTAAGAAATCTACCCCGTCTTAGATGTCTTGGAGACTCTGTTGTTCTATTAGTGGCTAAATTCTAGTTCTCATTTAACAACAATAACAAACAACATAACAAACAAACAAACATAACAAACAATTAACAAACAAACCTTTGTTACCTTTGTAAAAGATTGTCGATAGATATAGCTGTTATGAATCAAGCCAAAGATCACTAAAAGATGGATACGCCGGACAGCATAAAACTTACCCCTTAAACCAACAATCGTAAACTTTGTCTGCATTAGCCGGTGCTGTAACCATGGTCTCTGAATGCAAGTTTATTATACGAACATGTCTCGCTTGTGTAACTTACAGATTTGATTCTAGAACTTGTCCCCGTGTGGTTCTAACTTGCGACGGAGTCTTGATCTTACAAATTCTGATTTCAATGAACATCCACACCGAAGTTAGTGGAGCAACGTTTAATAGGAAACAAAAGATGACAAAAGGATTAAAGAAGGCCTTAAAGTTATTTGATTCATGGATGTTGCAAAGTTTTGCTTTACATTTTTATCGGTTTGGACGCATATAGATGTCGGATTGTTTAACATTAGTGTTACTCTTCAACTTATTTTGATTAATTTAAATTTAAGTATAATAACAATAAAATTATAAGTTCCACTTTGAAGTCTTGTGACTAAAGTGTCCTTAAAGTGAGAAACAACGCGAAGGTAAAAATAAAAACCGGTCAAGTGCGAGTCGAACTCGTACTCCGAGGGTTCCGTACCTAGCCATGGTGCCAATTAAGCTAGTCCGCTTAATTGTATGAGCGCCCATACAACTCGGAGGACTTTTAATAGGCGTCAACTATGTATGTATGGGAACACCCTTTAATTTTCAACTTTTTTAAGTTTTTGGAATTTTTCCTTTATTTGTGCTATAAGACCTTGCTTTTTGCCAAATTTCGTTATTCTAGGTCAACGGGAACTACCATTTAGGTTTTCGACCCAAAACCTCTAGGGTACTTCCGGTTGACCTAGAATTGTCAAATTTGGTTACAAGCAAGGTCTTCCAGCACAAGTAAAGGAAAAATTCCGAAAAATAAAAAAAGTTGATAATTAAGGTAAGTTTTGGTACTCACAAGTTTTCACGAAAACCTAAATTTGCCTATATCTTTTTATAGTGTTGACTCCGGACCTTGATTTTTATACTCACAATAGGGACTATAGACCTTAGTATATGGTATAAATTTCAACTTGCTAGCTTTACCCGTTCCTGAGATAATCGATGGTGACACACGGACAGACAGACGGACAGACGGACAGACGGACAGACGGACAAGAAAGTGATCTTATAAGGGTTCCTTTTTTTACCTTTTAAGGTACGGAACCCTAAAAACCGGCACTTATAAAATTATTTATTGAGCACTGCGAAAATGATGAGATATAGGTCACGCATAACATAACAACATAATATCGGCAATTTGTGAGAAATGGTTTCATACTTAGTCATAGTTTAGTGTAAAAGCATTGTAGAGGAAATAATAAACAGCACAAGCCGGTTAATCGGACAAGTCACTGACCACAAAATGCGTCAATTATTATATTAAAACGTTGTTTATTTCAGTTTTATACGATTTATGCGTCCATTGTTGGGTCGGGAGAAATATCTTGGTTTACGGTTGAACTGTTGCCAAAATGTTAATATTGGAGACTAGGTAGGTATTCTTAAGGGGAGTGAAAGGGCGAAAGTGTCGTTGACATTTGGGTCGGTCAGAGTGCAAATTGAAATGCTAAATGTCTGGAGACGCATCGCCGGTATGGAAGATATTGATCATCACGGCTATCATGATCACAGTCTGTAAAGTAGGGTCCTGATCTTAAACTTTATCAGATGTCTAGACTGAGACATTACAGCCAACAACAGTACCTAACTTGTCTCAAATCTTTAAATGTCAAAACGATCGCGTAGGTATCTTTTGCCGCGATCGGTCTCGTTGAGATGAGAGTGACAGAGTTACTTGCGTGGTCGCTAAACTGTCATATTTGACAATTTGAGACCGATTTTGGTCGCTATCAAAGATAGACAATCAGGGGGCTGATTACATATTTGTTACTTAATTTAGCTGAGGATCATGAATTAAATATCAGCATGAAGATTGTGTTGAAATTTTATATTTGGTTTAGAAAGTGGTCATATTTTGTTGAATTTCAATGAATTTTAATAAGGTGGACATTTATGAATCAAATATAATTTTTGAGGCTTTTTTGCACTAGGATTCTGACGTTAAACTGGTTAACAAAACAACAGCTGAAAACTTGATACTGTAATTAAATTATGATGTTTTAAGGACTTTATCTCCTGTTTTTGATCCTTAAACATCATAAAATAAACTAGTCAAACTTGACCTAGGGCGTTCTTTGCTCCGTTTAGTTTTGAGATGACGTCTTTATTTGAATTTTATATTTTTCTTCTTGTCTGCCAAGTTTTGTTGATCCTATTAGGGATTCCCTAAACAAACAAGTCTACTAATTGAGTCTTTCTAACTATAATTAACATTTTTATTCTGCTTGACAGTTCTATACCATTGCCTCCAGCAATGAAAAGGATAAAAAGGAGAAAAGGGATTTCCCCTTTCTTATCCAATCATGACTGATCCGTGTGTCAAGCTAAAATATTCTTATATTTAAGTTACCTACCGTTTCTAGTAACAATATGCTAACTGTGACTATAATGCATTCATCATAGGTATTTTGCGTCTATTTCAGATTCGGTTTTTATCGGTTTAAGCGAGAGCCGATAGTGCGACCACAATCGGTGCAGACGATTCGGGGCGTTAGGTACGCTTTTCTGACGTGCCTCTTAGCTCTATTTTCTGCTAATGAACAAAGTCTATCTTTGATAGTGACCAAAATCGGTCTCAAACACTCAAATAATGATTGTTCAGTGACCACGAAAGTAGCTCTATCTCAAGGAGACCCAAAGCGACAAAATACCTACCTACGTGATCATTTTGTCAGTTTGTGACCAATAATATGACCAATAGTATCTCGCACGTGGATATCAATGGCAGGCTAAAAGCATTTAAAGCTGTCATATTCCAGGGTGTCATATCCGGCCACCTCCCGCATACCCGCATCCGTACACTGTCAATGTCTGGCCTAACAAGCCTTCACTGAAGCAAGACGTCGCCAAGTTGCCATGACGAATTACGGTACACTAATAGTCGCACCATAGAAAAAAATTACTGACCATGAAGATCATTGACTGATCATGCATTTTCTGTGGGCATCTGTTTAAGATGGTAAGGGTCGATTTTGCTAATACTGTCGGGCTGTGTTTAGGCAAACAAATACCTCCCAACACTTTTTCGCCAAGACCACTTGGTCAATGGACGTGCACAACAACGCATCGTTACATCTTTATAATATCACAAAAATTACTGTAAACCCATCAATATACGTTGTATTGGAGAATTTGGAGTTCCCGTCATTTATAGAAGCCCAGGAAAGATCCCATATTCCCAACAGGCTGTGTCTTGGACGGTGTCTTGGAACAGGCTGTGTCTAGGACGGTATCTTGTACAATATCAACATTCTATGTCACTTACTGACGTAGTTTCAGATGCGCTGCGCCAGTATAACAAACAGGTATTCTCGCTCTTTGTCGTCTGCACTCGAAGTGCTAATTAAAATTAATTTACTTTCAAAAACAAACAAGAAGCTTCCTCTCGTTAAAAATTGTCAACTCTTACTTCTCTTCGGTTCGGAGCCTGTTTGTTTTGTCATCTGTTAATGGCTTAGATTTTCTACCATAGATTTTTAACAACCTTCACAAGGTAAAAAAAAACAGAGAAGGTCCACAGTGTACCTACACGTTGTCCGAGTAAGATTGCTTTAGATTTGTCTAGAGATGGTGAATCATTCGATTTTTCGTCTCGACAAAAATATATGAGCATTGCACGAGCTCTAAACGTGAAGGAACATGTTATACTGATGTATATGAATGTACTTGTTATTTACCTCGGATTTTTATTTAGTGTCGAGTTCAATTATAATAAAAGGATTGTTCCACCACCCGAGGCAGGTTTAAAAAGTTTGTTTGTTTGGAATGAAAAATCCTAAAATCCATTGTCATTTAAAGCCAATTCCATTATTCCCGGCTCGCGTAGGTGCGAAAGTAAGCAAAAAAACATTGTTTCAATCACTCAAAACTGCACTCGCATTTTTCCAATGATTAAAAAACGTAAACTGGCTTACAGCGGTATCTACCATTTAATCCTGTTTACTACCGTGTATGGGACACTAGAAATCTGCTCAGAGATTTTGTTATATTAAAGTTTTTGAAGTTATTTAAGAGGGTTGTCAATGACTACTCCAAAGACAAAAGGTCATTTTCATTTTAAGAAATTAAGAGTTTTGCCATCCTCTTACTTTATAAGACGTGACAAAGTACACCAAGAAGAAATGTATCACAAATTAGGATCGTAGCAAGTGGACATCGGATCTCTGCCTACCTCTTTCGGGAAAAAACACAATCCCCAAGATCGGTAGACATTCTCTCAGATCATTAAAAATTTGAAGATGTCTAAATGAAAAGGCTTCTTTTTATTACTTAGTAGAGGTGCTTCTAAGCTAAGATCCGTGTTGGCCGAGGGGATTAGTACCTAGATTTTCAATCCGAAGGTCATGGGTTCAATGAAAAATCATATGCGCATTAACACGAGCTCTAAACGGTGCAGGAAAACATCGTGCGGAAACCCGCGCCTTAGTCAGCCCCACACGTATTGACCATGTATGTATTTCCTGTGGATATGACCGGTTAAGAGAATTAAGCTGAGGTGAAGGTGCTGGGCAAGCCTACTCCATCTCAACATTGTCCCAGGCACTACAGTGTCCCGATAAGTGTAGGCAAAGATTGTCTCCTGACACTGTATAAATCATCTAGTAAAGGTGTAAAGGCCTAAGTTTTTTCTTGACTTCGCCCCGACCGATCTACAAAAGTGTAGCGGCCTTTACACGTAAAGTTTAACCGCGGGAAATAGCATGCGCCATTCCATCCTTCGCTCCAAAACCGTACGTGTAGATGCGTGAGGCCTGACAGTTCGATCTGGCATTTTTTTGCACGCATCACCGTTCATAATCGTACCACGCGCCAGTCTAAACTGTGACAGTAATTAGCACGACAGTTTTATCCGCGGTTCGGAACGCAGTCCAGATGCGCGGTTTGAACTCTACCGTGTAAAGGCCGCTATTATATAACTAATGTACTAGCGTTCATTACACCTGGTCAACAATAGGCGACCTTGTGGTTATGACGCTGGCTAGGTTAATTACTACCACGTTATAAGATTGCAGGTAACACGAGAAAAGGCTGAAATTAGAAACAATTTCCCTTTATGTTTATAGGTATTATGTTCAACTTTATAAACTTACAATATGCGATCTCTATCTGAGCCAAAACGTAAAAACATGAAATATTTTGTAATGAATCAACCTCTTTTGATTGACTTCTAACCCTGACTTTCTACTTCAATTTCAAATGTTCTTTATTGCATAAAATAACTTATAAGCTAGTACATTTCCAGTGTAAAAATCCTAGAACGTACACTTTTATTGATTAACGTTTATCAAGCTAATAGTGCTTATCAAAACTTATTAAAATTCTAACCCTGACTGTAGTGTGTGATCTAATAATGATTCTTTAAGCTAGTCATCAAACTTTTTTTTTATGTGATCTATGTGATCTATATGAGACTGAATAACAAAACTGTCTTAAGTCTCTTTTCAGCTAACATTTTAGTATGTATTTGATAAAATGGTGTGACCAAAAGTGGACAAGTTATTGTCGAAAATTACAATCAAATACCGCATGAGCGACTGTCAGGTTTTATCATAATTATGTTACCTTCGATCGCAGCGGATGCGCTTCCGGAGTTCTAAATACCTACCAGTAATCAAGTCTGACAATGCTGTTCGCTGGTGGAAAGCTGAACCATTGCCCTGTTTTAAATGTATTCTATACTAAATACAACAAGTTAGGTTTAAATGATAAATAAGTGAGATATGATCACGACTATATCCCCAAGGCGCGGTAGACAGTCTCTCAGATCTTTTTAGGCATTTTAAGATCCTTTGAAGATGTCTATATTATATGTCTATATTTGGTACATACCCACATTTTGCAGCAGTTAGCATTCCATACGTAATAGGTTGCAATCCCATCGACGCTATTAGGTTTAAATATTTTCTCAAAAACCATCTGCAATTTCCTTACATGAGAATAGAACTGAGAAACATGTAATCTGTAAATATCATCGTCGTAACTTCAGTATAAATTAGTATGTACTCAAGTAGTTACGTAAATACCTACTCGCTCCAAAGCATTCAGCCTAGAGGTTTACTAAAAGAAGTTTACAAAGTAAATGCTGGTATATGTTTAATAAATAACTGACCTGTCTGTGTACACTGTCCCTTCTACTTATATTTGTTACGGGCAATGTGATAAATCCGGTCATTATGAATAATGACCGGGTCAATTGGGCAATGTGATAAAAACTGCATGATTAATCACTTTGCCCGGTCATTATGAATAATGACCACCCTATCTTGGGCAATGTAATAAATTAGATGAATTGCGGTGTTTTAATTGATTTACTACATTTCTGGCGCTTCGGCGGCCGCTGCCGCGGCACGCTTCGCTCGCCTCGCGCGTAGTTTTTTTACTAACCTAACATAACCTAACCTACAGATTTTAATCCAATTTATCACATTGCCCGGCTAGAAGTAGGGCACTATTCATACTGCCCGGTCTAAGTGATAAATTCAAGCCTTGATTTATTAAATGGACCACGGGCCGTCGGGCATTATGAATATGGACCGGTCAAAGTAATAAATTTATCAAACTGCCCGACGCTCTTGGTCATTATGCATAATGACCGGTCCATATGAATACTGCCCGATTAATCAAGTTGCCCGTAACATATTGAAACACCGTTTAATTGCCATCCTGTTTTGTTTGATAATGCCTTAGTTATAAACTTGAACACTGGTTAAATAATGCTCAAGATTCGCCCTATCTCTATTTTAAACTATCTAACAAAAAAGGGATGGCAATTGTTTAAACGGTGTCTCAAAAATAGAATTTTATAAGTAGAGGGTGTCAAACAGAGACGGCGAATCTTGAGCATTATTTACTGGTTAAATTAATTTTATAAGTAAGGCCTTGTATGCTGTCTTTGTATTTATTTTCTTGTGACGAAGCTAGCTTCAAGGTTGTCAGTAATTTAAGGTTTATAGTACAGGATGCATAAAACAAACGGCCCTGAAAATAAGTAACCTATACTTTGTGGGCCTTACTTATGAACGCCTCTCAAAATTGAAACACCGTTTAAACAATTGCCATCCTTTTTTGGTAGATAGAGACAGGGCGAATTTTGAGCATTGTTAAAAGCTAAGAGGCGTTCATAAGTAAGGCTCTGTATAGTTGGTTTAAAACGTAGTTTTAATTTTAATCAAGATCAAAATGTATCTTCATCATCAGAAAGTGGCCTCCTTAAACCATGGAATATTAAATCCACTTATGCTATTGACCACCAAACTAGCAAACGTTTAAAGAAAGCAACTTAAATAAAAACGTAACATAATGGCCACCCACTCTAAACGCCTTATCCCAATCTACTGAAAGGGCTTGAATTATACAACTGTTAGTAAACACAACAGACTTACAAACTCTATTTCTGTATGCTTCATCTATAAAGCCACTCATACGGCAATAATTGATGACAGTATAAGGGAGGGGGCCCACTGCGCTTTTTGCAGCGCGTTTGTATCGATACAAACGCGATGCGAACGCGCAGCTCTAAAAGCGCTTCAGAAAACATCGGGTGCCCACTCTCTAATAGCTAAAATAGCCGTTTTAGGTACCGCCTACAAGCTTTTTTTGGAGCTTTTTTACCTTTTTTATTTTGAATATTCCGAACAAATGTTTTGCTACATAAAAAACCAAGGCGAGAATCTTCTCAGATATATATTGATTTGCATTGTTTATTCAAGCGTATTTAAATGAATCTGTATATTATACCCTAAACACAGTTTCGTGCGGCAAAGTGTCCAGAAGGCTATATAAAGGTCTTATAAATAGACTCCGGTGATTGACCGCCTCGTCCACGCCGTGATTACAGCCAATTGTTCCTGTATAGCAGCTCAGTGAATTATTAATATACAAGGAGCCGCCGTCGTGTCTGGCTGTTGTTATATACCTCAATGATACTTATTAACATTTCGTTGCGAGGGGTTACCGTTATTTCGGTACCGGCAACGACTGTGAAACAAATGGTTGGAGAATTTAGTAGTATTTTGCTAATTCAGTCTTATTCCAACGTATTTAAGATAAAGTATTCCAAAAACCTTATTCTGAAAAGACTTTCCAAAAAATGTATTACGTACGGGCCTGTTTTGAATCCAATGTCACCAATCGTGCTTACAAAATAGTTAAAAATGTTATAAGAATTGCTTTGCTTTGGTTATGTTGCTTGTTTATAAATCAAATGTTTTGTTTGAGTCTCCCTGGCAAACAAAGGCGAGCACATCGCTAGCAGTTGTGTTCTCTGAAAGCAATTTTCCTTTGTAACTTGTAATTTCCCGTGAGTTTCTGTTTGCCTCCGCTGAAATGTCATGTAAATTCGTCATTTTAATGTATTGGATACACACTAGAAAATAACTTCGTCCGACCCGAAGGTGAGAAATACAATATGAAAAATGTATTATTAATGTAAATAAAAATTTGAATAATGTTTACTTCTCGTTTTTAGCATCTAAATCAAGTTCCCTTAAGTTTAACAATTTTTTATTATATCGCAACACCCTTGTGTTGATGATCTGGGAAGGGCCAAGGGTGTGTTTCCAAAACATAATTATTTTAACTTATTTTCTGAACACGATGGCATAAAAGAAACCGTGCCTGATAACATCACTTCACGAATTTAAATACACTGTAAGCAGATAAAAATCTGGTCAAGACTTAGGCTTCGATATATTGGACAACAAAAGGCCAAATCTGAAGCCTAAGAATAATGAATTACTAGTGCGTTCAGGAGATTGGGTATACCTAAATATTTATCATATTAGGTAATCGATAAGGATGGAGGATTACACTTACTCGTGTGTGAGATGAGATATAACCCGATAATCACTACTCGTATGTTTTGCTTGGTTTGACTTTAATCCATTACGGAAACTCATTTGGGTTGTGAACTATATTCTTGACTAATGAGTCTAGTTTATAAATAATCTTAGTTATTTCAGTTTCCTTTTTCTTACACTTTGAACATTTTGCAATAAAATAAGACAGTCTAAGTAAATTCAGACCTCTTTCCCGTATGAGTAGGCGGAGACCACCCACAGACTTCCTTTTCACTCTCAATTGGAAATATCTTATTATTTTTAGTAACTTATTTTGATTGCTCAATAAATTAGTTTTAGTTACTTATTTGATCATTCCTGCTATTCCTAGCCAATGAATAGAACTCCCTGCCGTCCTCCTTGTTTCCATAGAACTACAATCTAGGCGTCTGTCTTCAAGGCCAGAATGAATAGAATTCCTATATCGACGTGCTCCATCTTCGGTCACACCGACGCTTAACATCTGGTGAATTTGTTGCCAAAAGTAGATCTATTTTGTATAAAAAAAATCGAATAGGTCAATTTACTGTTTAAAAAGTTCATTTCTAAAGCGAGCACCTTTCCTAAGGCTGATTTTAGTCTCACGCTTACCGTCAGCGCTGATAGGCGAGTGATCTTTATTACAATGAAATAAGGGTACTGATTGTTTAGCAGAAATGGCTACGCTGATTGCTCTCGTCAGTGCTGAACAATCAGTATCCCTATTTCATTGTAATAAAGATCACTCGCCTATCAGCGCCGACGGTACGCGTGACACTAAAACCAGCCTAAGATGTCGACGTTAATTAAAAGTAAACGCAAAGAGTGAAGCACCAAGAAAAAGTTGGCAGCAAGTAATTACAAAATCAATTTGTGCATACAAAATTCATGACTTCTAGTTTTACAGGCTTTAATTCAAATACTTGACATACTTCTCGCTTATACAACAAACAAATATTGACGATTGTCGCTGCGTAGGTATCAGCTAAACTTCCACTGGCAAAACTTATCACAACAACAAAATATATTCAATTGCACTTATAGTCGTATTGCTCATTATACGGACTAAAAGTGAAGGAAAAAATGTCATTTTTCCTTCAATTTTGACATAAAACGTATCAAAACTAATCAAAATTGAAGGAAAAATGACAGTTTTTCCTTCAATTTTAGTCCGTATAATGAGCAATACGACTATTAACGTTTTATGGTTGAATTATATTTGTTTGGCCTAATAAAACACTCATGTTTTCAATTGTTTACGAGTAAAGTGCTAGGATAAAACGTGGTTGTGTGTATTTTGTAATTATGTATATCTGAACGGTAACATTATTGGCCTCAATTAATAAGCTCTTATTAACTTCTGTCAAAGTTGCACCACGGATTTAACTATTGCCATCCTTTTTTTGTTGGACAGTGACAAATAAGGATGGCAATAGTTAAATCCGTGGCGCAACTTTGACAGAAATTAATACGAGTTTATTATATATGTGTATATTATCAAAAAACGTCAACTCACATGTCGTTTTTTTAGAGTTCACCTTGAATTACTTATTAAAACGCAAAGTAAGTTACATTTTTATAATGTTGCCATTATAAAAATGTAACTTACTTTGTATTATTTGGCGTATTCTGTCATCATTGTCTTCGAAATGGCTGAAATAATGTCCTCTCCGAACATCATCGGTCGAGTGATTAATAAAAGACCGACATGAGAGTAGATAAAAATAAATATGTACTCGTACAATTTGGGAACTGTGTTTGTACAACCACTAATTAACTGGTAATCTGGTGGATTCGGGATCGAAAACAATTTACCTATATTACGAGCATTACGCTCGAAGTACGAGTATGTATCGCCAAAATTGTCCCTGAATATACAAATATAACTATGAAAAGTACGAGTAAGTATATTAGGAGGATCCGCGGGTAAATTACATTGTATGTATTGTATAGCTATAAGTAAGCAATATTATTTTATCCAAGATATCGTATTCGCCCAACACCCTAATATTGGTCCAAAATTAATCATAATACAAAAAACAAGCTTAATGATCAAAATCGCAAAACACACTATTGTGTAATATTTCAATTTTCGCCTGTTATTCACGAACCCTAAGAGATCCAAAATAGAGATCCAAAAAGCTCCATCCAATTGCTTACAAAATAATTGAGCAACTAGATTTCCAATTAACTATTTAGCTTGCTGGTAAGTTCGTATGAACATTCAAGTGGCGCACTGACACAAAATACGCAAGGACTTCGAAGCGCGAAATTGCTCTGAAGATCAATTCTGTAGTACTTTTGTAGTCCTAGCAGTATCTCAGCCATTGGAGACGACGACCCTTTAGCGGATAAGGAAAACAATATGTACATGACACATTTCGATGCCAAATTCAAATGCGAAACTAGTCACGATGTTTGTGTGCGTGTGGTTACGTGTATGTGTGGTTTGTCGGGTCGCAGTGAGGTCTGCCACGGCGTTCAACACCCCGCCCGGAAGAACCAACCGCCGTCTGACGCGCAACGAAAGCCGGTACCATTCGGGTGAGTCAAACAGACGTCTCGTCATCATGTGATGTCATACTTCAATAGTTTTAATCAGCTTGGTTTGAGGATCAACTGCATCATTATTGTTCTTTGTTTGGTGTGTTCTTCTTTCTTTCTATGGTATTTCTTGACAATATTATATGTATTATGTTATCGATACTGTGCTGAGGGTAAAAAACAGAAAGCATTTTTTCAGATATTGTTTCTCTATTTCAGAGAACTCTAATTGCACTAGAGTTCAATCACCATTTTTCGATTGAGCTTCCTACGAATATTTTATTAATACCTTTGCCTATCGGTTTTTAGTTATTTGTTTTTTAATTATGTAAACTAGGATGGATAAAAAATGATTCAAATTCATTTATTTTATGAGGTACATAATTAAATCTCTGAATTCACACTAGTATTTCTCGCTTCGAGGATTTAATTACCGAATTTCCGAATCAAATATTTACAGATAATAATGCCGCGGTGAAAATTATGCGGTCCAATTTTACCAACGAATCTGGTCAATAATTTACTGAATTTAATGTAGTACACAAAAGCTGCTTTACGTTAAGTAACTGACTATAGTAGTAAATTAAGTACGAGAAATAACAAATAAAAAACAATTGATGTTACCTCCGATATGTCCTAAACTCTTAACTGAAAACGCGAACAGAAATTACATAATTTCAATAAACACGTCATTTGCAAACCACTAATCAGTAACATTAAAAAAAAGTTTGACTTCGATTTTATTATTGCAACATGTCGTAAATTATGTTTATTTTATAGGTACCAAGTACCTATGTATCTGAGTAAAATAAATACTGCAGTTTTACGACATCTTATTTTATTATGATAATATAGATATGATAGATTTTATCTTTACTTATTTAAGCAGACCTTTATCAATATTCTATACTGAAGCCGAAATCCTCCTGTCGCAATATTAAGTCTATTTCTGTCCCAGGCTAATGTACTGCCATCAGCCTCCGAATACCCTTTTGCCATTTTCAACTGTATGGTCGATGGCATAATAAATTAATTTGAATATCATGAACTTTTCATTCATATTTATAATTCAGTTCCTATGTGGTTAAAAAGGCCGTTATAGCAGAATCACAATATGAATTGAACATATGCCGTCTCTTTTTATAGACTGAGAGTGACAAGAACGGCATATATTGCAATTTCTTTTGTGATTCTGCTATAGCTGCCTTTTTAGCCCCGCAGTTCTGTATTTAAATATGACCTGAAAGGCATCCCGTGTACATTTAGATTCAGTCGTCATGGTTTGGGCCTTTTAGGAATAGCCTTTAATAGAAATAGCTAGGCTCGAAATTGCTACTGAAAGTTTGGATCAGTTTTTGCAATAAGTGATTTTCTACTCAGAGAAAATTGCAACTGATCAATTGAATAATCTTCTGACATTTACCGCTATGCTTATAAACTCTACTCAACTTCTGTCAAAATTTAAACACCGTTTAAACTATTGCCATCCGTTTTTGTTAGGTAGTAACAAATAGTGACAGGGCGAATTTTTAGTATTGCTTAACAAGAGCTCAAGTTAAGAGGCGTTTATAAGTAAGGGCCTTAGACGATGGAATTCCTAAATCATCATTTGAGATATCCAGTAATAATAATACAGTAATTTCACCTGAGTCACTAAACCTGTCCGTACTTTGAACTCAAATCAGAACCTGATTGCGATATTGTCCTAAATTCGGCACCAGCTATTGGTTCAATCTACATAATACTCACAATCATGTCCTTCGTTCACACTCCCTTTATAGTACGGTTGATAATTCCCCAAAATTATAGTGCATTTTCATAGTTAATGTGGACAATTTGGCATAGGGATGTGCGATCTTTTCATTTGATCCGATTTTTAGGATCGTAATGGATCGTAATGTCTCGATCCGATCCGCGGATCGGATCGCATTGTTACGATCCGATTTTCAAAAGATCGTATCAAAAGATCGAATGAAATAAAACCAAATAAGGTATTTTTAAAATGTTATTTTAACATGCAAATCAAACTTGCATTGCAAAGAAACCTTTCAGATTAATGCTTTTAAGTGCCAATCTTTTATTTAAACTTTAAAAAAAAATAATTAATAGATGATTTGGATCCAACCATAGGAAGACTCACACGACTTAGCAACTTGCAGGTAAAGTGATGTGTTTTATTTTGCTAGTTACTTATTACACCGTCCAAGTTAGGATTATAGTCCCGATAATAAAAATCTTACCGATACGTTTAGTTGATTCATTCGATCTTTTCGATCCGATCCGATCTCCAGTGTAGTTCAAGCGATCCGCCAAAAAATCGAATGGCTTTCATACGATCCGAAAAATCGCTTGATCGTATACAAGCGATCCGATCTTCTAAAAGATCGGATCGGATCGGCGCATCCCTAATTTGGCAGTGTCCAAAGCGCATCACAACGTCACACGTGTATAGGAAATATCAAAATTTCCTATTGCTTACTTACAAGGCAGACATAAAATTGTAAGTAACATTGTACAATGTGTGATACGTCTACCCTAGGCACATTCTTGCAAGACCGATCACTTATTCCCTGACTTCGTACAGCAACTACTTTTCCGCCTTAATGGGGTTTTTTTAAGCTATATTCATGTCGGAATTGTACTTCACTTGCTGGATTTAATAAGCTTTTATCTGGGCTTTGAAATTCAGTCTCAAGCCAAATTCTTTTTACCTAAAAAATAATATCCTAAAAGTGATTTACATTTTTAAGTAGATTTTTTCGGCGGAATTTAAAACGCAAACCTTGTCGTAACAGTAAAAAATAAAAGGCCACTGAAAGTTCCACTATATAGCTACATCCTGTAAAAGGCATACATTATTCGTTTTAAAAGTTGCATCGCCTTACCAGGCGGGAACTTCGGTGTACCCTCAATGCCTCAAGGCGGATTGCAGCTGGGCTTCGTTGAATATTACACGCGCTCTACGCTGTAATATTAACACAGAGCTGGACTATCAACAACCGCGGCACATGTCCGTTAAGTTAGCATTATTATGCCTTTGTGTTCTCGCAATAGGCAATATGCGTCTGATTCAAAAGCGGGTTAAACGTATTTTTCTATGAACATTATGGCTTTAGAATTATGTGTGTGTAATTATTTTTTAATATTATTTCATTTTCGCTTAGAAATTAAATTTTAAAAATTGCAAAAAATAGTAGAATTTTTAAAATACTTAAAACGCAACGCGATGGGATGTGACGTCAGAATTTATGATGACGAGTCTATCCATAGATAAGATTTTTTTTTAATTTTTATAATTCCTAATCTGACAGCTCTCTGTCAGTCAACAATAGCGCGCGAATCAAGGAATTTTTGCGCGCGAATTGATTGTTTGATTTTCAACTTCCAACAAAAACTTTGAGTGAAGACGTGAAGACTAACTAATATTGTGATTTTGTGATTTTGTGTAACCAAAGCTTTTGTGAATAGGTAAAAATGACTGATTGTGGATACGTAAAGGCACAATCAGACAATTTGCCGAAAATTGATGCATTTATGATGTCCACATTTTTTTCATCAAACCCAGATTTTACGTCTGCCGAAATAAAAGGAGTGAAAGCTGCAAGGTATTTATAATACTTACTAGATATGCTTATTTAGTCTTCCACACCTTTTTTGGAATAATATATACTCTATCTATACCTACTTATACTTATTTTTCAATATTCTAAAGAGGTAAAAGTTTATAGGTACCTATGTAGGAGGTAATCTCTTACATACCAAATCACTCATCCGATTTCAAAAAATCTTTCAACAGTATTTAGAATGAGCTTTCAGGATGAACATTAGGTTATTATGTTATGTAAGTACCTACCTCGCAAGTGTTCTAAACATGCGAACATTTAAAGAAAACTTATCGAAAGATTATTTTCTTCAATGCAATCAAGCTAGGTACTAACGTAGGCACCGTGATATTACTTATACTTATTATGGTTTTTGGTTGTATTTACATTTTTGTTGTACCTACCTATTTTCATAGATCTGAACGAGAATCATATGGTGATACAGCAGTTGGGTACGTGCAAGTCAAACGGGAGGGTGACATATGTACTGTGAAGGGTAGAATAACACCGGAACATAATGTCCGCCATAAATCCTACGCTGTTTCTATGACCTGCAATGAGGCCGAAGAAACTGTTTTATCTGTTCAGTGTGAAGATTGCGCAGCACATAAAGGTAGGTTAAAGTTACTTCTAATAAGTAGGTAGGTAGGTACCTACTATTATTTGTACTTTCAGTTTTAAGATTGAAGAAGTTATTATGTAAGTAAGTTCGTATGAGCAAGTGGCCAACTCTGGTGACGCAGTTATTAGGTGTACTAAATAAAATTGGTAGGCAGGTACATAAACCTAGGTATTTATATTTTGCTTGATTTGCTTAGTTTGGGGCTAGAGACAACCAGACACAGAACAAACATCTATGTTTACCTACCTATCACACCAATGTTTGTCCTGGGTGGGAATCGAACCCACGACCTACAGCGTAGAAGCTCGGTGGTAGAAGGCAGAGCTACTACTTACCAACTGAGCTGAGAATAATGTAGGTACGTTTGTATGAGCTAACTAACTCTTGAGGTGGAGTTTTTTGGCCTAAGTATAAAAACACTAGCAGCGCCCTCGCGGCGTTGCCCCCGTAGTGGTGGTAGGTATATAGTGATGGTGATAATGATGATGATGTAAAGTAGCCTATAACCTTCCTCAAGAGTTTAGCTACCAAATGCAAAAAGGATTTTCAGAATCCGACTGGTAGGTAGGTACCTACCTACCTAGTTCCTGAGATTAAGGGCTCGGCGAACGTATCTACATACCTAGGAACGTAATACCAAAATAATTTAAAATTTGAGCATATTTTTATCACTTTACGTTATTATTTGGATAAAGGTAGTATTTATCTAGGTTCCTGTTAAACTTTTGTTTCAAAAAACTTACTATAGAACAAATGAAAAGAATAAACTGATATAAACATGCTTACATTTTAAATGATTTCGGTAGGTATTACGTTTTTATGGAAATTCGCCGGTCGCAGCCCTCTTAAGTAGCGCGTTCAAACAAACAAACTCTTCCGCTTTAATAAGTTATTAAGTAAGTACCTACCTACATAAAAAAGATATACTTAGATACCTACCTACCAAAGTATTAGATGCATTGTTATTTATGTTCTTACCTACCTTCCTATCTAATAAAATTTCTAATAGGCTGTGGTAAGGTAGGTACCTAAGTAGGCACATAATTATACCTTTTTAATCTTTTTATTTTTCAGGAGGTTGTAAACATGCCATTGCTTTCTTCGCCTGGCTGCATAGGCGCAGTGAAGATCCACCATCCACCAGTGTGGACTGCTATTGGCAAAAATCCAAGTTATCGTCAGTGGGCACAAGTCTCAAATTTATTAGGGCGAAAGATATTTGTGATGCGCCCAAAACACAGCCTAAACTTGTGTCAACACAGACTTCACAAGAAAGTTTTTTAGCTGTCGTAAAAAATTACAGTCAGAAAGTTGGTGACACGGAGAACCAACTGATGAAATATTATAGTGAGCCAAGCAACTCTGAAAAATTATCCATTCACCATTTGGTAGGCATGATGCAGAAGAAACCTAAAAGTGCACAAGAGTTTATTGAGTTTTGTGAGAAAATGATGTTCACTAAAGCATGTGAAGAAGCGGCACTTGCAACCATAGAACAGAGTAACTGCTCTCTATGGTACGAGCTCCGATACGCAAGAATCACAGCTTCAAAAGCTTACGACGCGGCACACTGTAAAACATTTGATGGGTCTTTGTGCGAAGCTATCATTGGTGCATCCAAATTGAGAGACACTGATGCTATGAAAAGAGGAAGATTGCTGGAGAGTCAAGTAATTAGGGTGGTAGAGAAAACGAAGCAAATAAAGATAAATAAATGTGGAATTATATTGAATCCAATTTATCCCATTATGGGTGCATCACCTGACGGAGAAAGTACTGATTACAGCATCGAAATAAAATGCCCTTCGTCAGATAAATCAATGAGTAGATACATAGGAAAGAACAAGAAAATAACTGCAAAATGCATGGCGCAGGTACAGATACAGATGCATTTTTCCAAAAAAAGTAAATCACTATTTTGTGTAGCTCATAGCGATTTTGAAAAATCAAAAAACGTTGAAATACTTGAAGTAGAATATAACAAAGAGCTGTGTGAAAATTTAATTGAAAAATGCACCTTATTTTGGTCTAATGCCATTTTTCCAGTGTTGCTAAGGCAGTTGTCCCACCGGGTGAGGGAGGATGATGAATGAAATACAGAAACTTACTGAGTCCAACTTCACTGTATTGTTTTGTCACACACACGTTATTAAAGTTTACAGTCTCAATGTTAATGTTCAGCACAGAAGGATTATCCAAGACTTTTAAACACAACGCGATCGTTAGCGGTAAGTACATAGGTATGGCAGGAACCCGGAGCGCGAGCGACGTGAGCTTTGCGTGGGCGCATAGAAACGACTAAACTTTGGAATCAAGCGGCCGACCCGACCGGCCGCGGCCACGCGGTGCGGCGGGAGGCGCCCGCGTATCGCGCGGGGCGAGGCGCGGGGCGGACGGTCGAGGTACTTCGTTCCGGGAATCGCCATATTCACTATAGGTACATAATAATTAAACTTGATAGTTTGTCCGCAGCACACAAAATATTATTTTATCAATAAAAATATAAGTACCTAGGTAGAAAGCTTAATTCTAGTAGCTCCGCTACAAATTTGATTTGACTGGCTTCTTAGCTCAGTCGGTAATAGTAGCTCTGCCTTCTGCGCTGAAGGTCGTGGGTTCGATTTCCACCCAGGACAAACATTTTTGTGATGAACATAGATGTTTGTTCTAGTATTATAAGTAAGTAGGTATTTACAAATATGTAAGTAGGTACTAGCGGACGCCCGCGACTTCGCCCGCGTGGACTACTACCTTTGTTATTCCACGGGAAACATGCATTTTTTCGGGATAAAAAGTAGCCTATGTCACTCCAGCCCTCGAACTATCTCCACACAAAAAATCATGTCAATCCATCTCTCTGTTTTGATGTGAAAGCAGGACAAAAACAAACACACTTTCACATTTATAATAGGTACCTAGGTATATGGGTAGGTATGGATTATTATATTAACAGTTAGCTGGTTCCCATAGTACCTACAAGCTTTGCTTAGTTTGGGGCTAGATGGCGCTGTGTCAAATCTCCAGCAATATTTATTTATTTAACTATCGACTATTTTCTCGCCTACGAAACGTACAAAATATGTACTTGGGTAGGTATATCATAAATCTACATAGGTACCTACTTTGTAAACTGGATTGCGCAAAAAAAAGTGCCCGGTGAGAGGTACCAAAGTAGTAACGCATCTCTTTCTAACACACTAACTTGATAGACAACCTATACAACTACCAATAGGAGTAGGTACCTACCTATATCATATCCTAATATCTGGGCGACCGAGCTCTGCTCGGGTTCATTCATTTCTCTGTGGCTCGGGTGCATAACGCCATCTAGTGGTTCAATTACGAACCACATTGCACTTGTAAATCTTTTTGCGTAAAAATGCTGAGAAAACGGCTTTTCCCAGATATGAGACCTAGCTAGATCAATTTTTGGCCCCCGTAAACATCCATAGGTACCTAGGTACCTAGGTACCTACTGCAAATTTCATCGAAATCGTTAGAGCCGTTTTCGAGAACGTCAGTACAAACAAACATCAAACAAACATTGCTTGTTAAATAGAATAGGATAATACCACTACTAACTTGCTAGACAAGGACAAACTACTACTTTCGAGTCTCATTATGTGGTACGTTTTTGTATTTTGAGTTGGGACAAAAAAATAAACCTTAGGTAGGTACTTAAGTCACAGGAATTACAGCATAAGTTTGTATAAATGAAATATCGGTTTTATTTATATCTTTGTGTGCAATAGTTTACAAAGTACCTAAGGTCAGGTGGGGTAAGTGGGTCACTGGGGGAAGTGAAACACAATGCCATATCTAGTAAACTAGAGTTTAACTCTATAGTAGGTAGGTACCTATCACAGACTTTGTTTATAAGTTCCACCAATGACACAGAGATGTCGCTAAAATGTCCCATTGGCGCGAAATAACCAAAACAAATATGACAGTTCAAAATCCTGATCATACGAGCCGGGCGAGTTGTGTTTGCTGAATGAAAAAGTAGTGATATAAAAATGTGTTCTACCTTTTGCAAACACCAAAATAACGAGAAAAGGTAACCTATGCTCTGAATTAACTACTTACAGTCAATTCATACAGATAATAAGAGATTTGTTGCAATCAAAATCTTAACCTAAAAAATCGTTGTTGGGGTAAGCGGGACAGGTAGATGCGGGGTGAGTAAAACATTTCACTTCATGAATGTCCATGTCAGGAAAGGTAAACTTTTATGCTGTTAATCTTTAAAAATGTTTACTACACCTGTTTTTGATTATATGTTTCTCTTACCCCAAATTTAGTTTTTTCTACTTTTATTGCAAATTAAGCTCAATTTATACAAAAAATACTCATACTTGATAGCCACTGCTTTTGCCAATGTCACAGTCTGTTTATTATTATTATAGCTATTACATTTTTCCAGATATTCAATTCGTTTCACTTACCCCAAATCACGGGGTAAGTGAAACGTTTTCCAGTCGTCAGTATTTTGTCATTTATTTCTGATGCTAGTAGTAGATACCAGGAGATTATGGACTAGAGTCATAGACAGCTAATAAATTGTTTATTTATATGACTACAGCAATATTAACATAGCTGGTTTAGTTTAGGTGCTAGGTCTTATTGAACCGCAAAAAAAAGTTTGTTTCATTTAGGTACCTTATCTAAAATTATAAACTCCGATTTTTCACAAGTTTCGCCTGCTTACTAATCACTGCACACCCTTTTATACAACCCGACCCGGGGTGGGACAACTGCCTTAACACATGGATACCGGTTTTCAATAGTATCGAAATACCGGAATATCGAACCAAAACCATGATATTTAGTTGGTACATTTTTCTAAAACTCAATTTTAAAGTTTAAACGTACACTACTGTTTCAATCGGTCACTTTCACGCCCGAACGAACTACAAACTGTTATCTGTTCTGTCCAATCCATCCTAGGTTGCTTGGAAGAGATCGCTTTAAGCGATAAGGCCGCCAATTGTTTTTACCTATGTTTAGATAATTTATACTTAAGTTTTCTTTGTGGTAAACAATAAAGTGTTATCTATCTATTTACAAACCTTTGAAAACTCTGCCTGTAATCTTATTCATAGGTATTGTAACGAGGGCTTAATATTTTTGTGTGTAAAAATCGAACGCGTCTCTAGTCGCGCTGATTCGCGCCCACCTTTCCCTGCGCCAAGCATTTTGAACGCGGCTTGTAATGAATCTTTGAGTCGCGTCAGTTTTTTTTACTTCCAGCGCACCCGTCGCGAATTACGCGCCGAAGACTTTTGTTATTTTGTGTTTTCTGTGTTCCTATTGTTTAATTTTACCGTATTTACCTTCCTGTTTGTGTTTTCCGTGTGTTTTTATTATATTGTATTGAAAATCAATCGTGTTTCGAACATTTACACCCTAAAACCCCTGAGAGACTCTTCGCCTTACAGTAGGTATCCATTAGGTATGCGCGTACTCTGGTTAACAAAATAAATACATAGATTCATAGTAAATGTAGGAAAATCACTAGCTGAAAGAATCATTGGCTCAGATACTCGTACCGCACCGACTATAAAATGTTTACTTGCTACAGAACAACCAAATTATTTTGCTCACATTTCTATGTGAGACAGAAATCATAAACCTAATAAACTATTTGAAATGAGACTGCTCTTCCGGCTACGATAATATTTCAGCTAGAAAAATAAAAGGAGATGCAACTAGTCACTCCTCTTACGCACATAATGTAACTTGTAATGCAACATCAGAGTTTCCTAAAAATTAACAGCTACAATTAGCTGTTAATTTTTAGGAAGACCGATATCAATCTTACCGGCTCTATTTAAGATATTAGTAAAGGCGATTTATCATATACTAACTGACTAACAAAATACAAACGAATCTCAAAACTTCAAAACTCATTACTGCGCAGGTGGCGCGCGAGCTCCAACAGCATCCTGAACACATTGGCCAATAAATGGGACAGTCCAATGATAAGACACTGTATTAATACATTGATGGTAGGTATATAACCTGTACCATCTCTGTTCTACAGTGTCTATCATTCAGAAATTCAAAAATTGAGATAGCTATTTGAATCTGTCTACTAACATAGAATAAGTAATACTAACATCATTAAGGATCTGATAAAGTTACCTGAAATAAAAGAAATTTATTTACTTATTTATACATATATTTATTTAAAACGCATTTTCTTACTAATCTATACTATTAAAATAACCTTACTATTAAAATAAAGCGGAAGTTTATTTGTTTGATTGAACGCGCTAATCTCAGGATCTACTAGTCGGATTTGAAAAATTCGTTCTGCATGTGATAGCTAAACACTTGAGAAAGGTTAAAGGCTACTTTTCATCAACATCATTATTACCATAAACCATCACTACGGGGGCAACGCCGCGAGGGCGCTGCTAGTTCGCAATAATATTGAAATACCGGTATTGAAAAAGTAAATATCGAAACAAAACCGGTATTGGGAAAAGATTCCGATAGTACATGCACTATTTACAACCCCTTCATTGATTAAGTTCATGCTGCATTTTTTTTAATATCTAGGTACTTAATAATACTTAATTTTGCGAAGTAGGTGTAGGTATACCTACCTTTTACCAGTATACTTGCTTCTGTAATTTTAGAATTTTTTAGGTTATAGCATAGGTAGGTAATAAGCAGGCGGTTTTTGTTGCAAATAAACTACACTTGGTTTTTCTGTTATGTTCAATATGTAAATAAATAATTTGGGCGATACGAAGTTCGCTGGGTCAGATAGTATTATATAATTAGGTTCTAGCTGACGCCCGCGGCATCGCCCACGTGGATTACTATTTTGTTTATTCCACGGGAACCGTGCATTTTTTCAGGTTAAAAATGTCTATGTCCTATTCCCGGTCATTATCTATCTATATTTCAAATTTCAGGCCAATCGGTTCAGTGGTTGTCGAGTTATAGGTAGAGGAACAAACATACATACATCCAAACATCTAAACATTCGCATTTATAATATTAGTGTAAAGTGTGATAATGCAATGCATCAATGCAATGTTATAGGTACCTATAGTAGTAGTAGTAGGTAGGGAATTTCACATGTTAGGTACCTACCTACTACCACAATGCATGTATTGACGACAACCTAATTCAAGCCTTATCTCTATTAAAGATGAAGTTATAGAGTAACTTGTGGTTTAATTAATAAACAGAATATTTGCAGTTATTTATACCTATAGTAGTTTAAATTTCAAAATAGTCTTCCTTCAGCAAAATTTTCTATTAGGTAGGTACACATTATTTAAGATACTTTCCCTTCATGTGACATAGCCGTGGGACGCCCTGTACCTATTTACTTAAGAGTTAAACCTTATAGTTTACAAAATAATAGCATGGTGTTTCACTTACCCCGGTGACCCACTTACCCCACCTGACCTTACTTTTTTATTAAAACATTCTGCATATTAATTAAGCCACAAGCTACTACTATAACTTCATCAATAATAGGAATTAAGTGGTTGTCAATACATGCATGTGGTAGTAACATGTGAAATTCCCTTAATCTACTAATAACACGTTCAACATGAATCCTTAATGCTGCTATTCTTTTCGACTGCTTTACATCTTCTTTTGTACTGGGAGCAGATGTAAAAACAGAGGGAGGTCGTATGAGAGTACAATTCTTTTTTTGAAACAAATGTGATATATCTTTAAAGCCTCTGTCGGCCATTATAGCAGTTCTAGGTGGCAAACATTCAAGAAAACCACAATCTTCAACTATGATTACATCTGTTGCCCTTCCACCATAACCGACAGAAATAAAAGTCACCAAGCCATCAGGTGTACAAGAAATTAAGTACTTTAAAGTATTACATTTTTTATATTGCGACCAAGTGAGTGATTGGTGTACTGGGTTTGATGGTTTTTCAATTTGTATTTCGAGGCAATCTATTATTGAAACAACATTAGAATATCTGGCCCTAAACGAAATAGGCAATTTTCTAAAAATTTCAAAAGGAGTTGGCCATACTATTAACTCTTTCAATTTTTTTGCCAATAAAACTACACTTTTTGAGAAAATTCTACTGATTGTACTCTGTGTATACCCAAATTGTAAGGCTAACATACTGAAAGACTCATTAAGTTTGATTTTCTTTAATGTAATTAAAATATCTATTTCTGAAAGTGGAACATTCTCGCTTAGTAGTTTTATTAAATAGTATGAACTTTTTGGTAAACCTAACATCATTTTGGGTTCCTTCTCAATAGCTATTAACATACAATGACGCATTTGATTTTTTAATTGTGTCTCATCATCTGAATCTGGAATCCAGCTAGATTCAGGAGAACTAACTTCTGGTTCAAAAGATGATGATAACATTGAGGGTTGAGCAGAAGAGACTGATGAAATATCACCAAGATTATCTTGGAATAATCTTCTTTTCATGCCAGAAATCTGAGCTGTTTTCAAAGGTGATGTTGATGTTGTTCTAGTTGAAATACAATATGGAGATACTGCTCTGGTTTTTGTCTTTGCAGACAAATTTACATTGACACCTTTACTTCTATAATGCATTTTACTGTTACATTTAACTTGAATAGCCTTGTCAACTTGCTTTATGTTTTTATTAAATACAGATAAAGAAGTGCTGCCATCAGCTTCACAAATCTTTTGCATTTCAATATTGTCTGTGTGTATGTGAGATGAAGGTGAACTGGTTCTTGCTTCTAAATACTCTACATTTTTGTATTTTTCTGAAGATTGAGTGCTGCCATCAACTTCACAAATCTTTTGCATTTCAATATCTTCTGTGTGTATGAGAGATGAAGATGAACTGGTTCTTGCTTCTAAATACTCTAAATTTTCGTATTTTTCTGAGGATTGAGTGCTGCCATCAGCTTCACAAATCTTTTGCATTTCAATATCTTCTGTGTGTATTTGAGATGAAGATGAACTGGTTCTTGTTTCTAAATACTCTAAATTTTCGTATTTTTCTGAGGATTGAGTGCTGCCATCAGCTTCACAAATCTTTTGCATTTCAATATCTTCTGTGTGTATGTGAGAGTGAGATGAAGATGAACTGGTTCTTGCTTCTAAATACTTTAAATATTTGTAGTTTTCTGAGGATTGAATTGTCTTTTGAGCAATAATAGATTCAATTTTCTTTTGACATTCAAATTTGTGAGGAAGGACACCTTTCTTCAATCGTTATGTAATTTTTTGTTTATTTTGAAGGGTCATGATTTTGTACTCCATCAAATTATCTGTATCCTCTTCTACCTGAAAACACAAACATTATAAATTGAAACATGAAATGATTTCTGGAAAAACAGTAGCGCATGCCAGTTATAAACTAAATTAATCTTGTACATGTGTGTGTACCTACAATATTTTGAGCTTATAAGTTTTTTCTTAACTCTCTAGATCAGTGGTTCCCAAACTTTTTTTTCTCATGGACCCCTTTCAAAATTTTACTGGTTTCGGTGGACCCCCTGCTGCTACATTTCTACCATATTCCCAAAATTTCTCGCCAACGTGGACCCCTTTCGAGTCTCCCGTGGACCCCTGGGGGTCCACCTGGACCACTTTGGGAATCACTGCTTTAGATATTTTGGTCGTGATATAAACAAAATTAAAGGGAATGTAAAACCTCTTACAAAACATTATGCACTTACAAATTAGGTTAGGATGTTGAGCAAAGTAAAATAGTAAGTACAAAAAACGCTATCATAAGTATAAAAAACGAACAAGTAAATTATGCATATTAGTTGTTTGAAAAATATGACTGCTTCCTGAGATTAGCGCTTTCAAACAAACAAACAAACTTCTGCTTTACTATTTAGAAAATATTATAACTAATTACTTACGTTGAAATGATCTTCACAACAAAATAAACTAGTTGATGGAGATACCATTTCTCTTTTCATGATTTTACACCACTTCCTTCTTATGTCTGCACCTCTCGGGACAAAGAAAAACAGTTTTTTGGGTACACTCCTTATTGTATTTCTGCAACATGGCACAATACAGTACTTATAAGTCTGTTTATTTAGTTGGTCCATGGTATATTCAGTTGTTTATATAGTATTGTTGAATCACATTATTGTAGGTACTCTTATCACATCGTTTTCACTTAGGTAGGCAGGTCCTATAAAGCTGTCATATTGATACAGATCAAACGATAAGGGAAGGTTCAATCACTGGGAATGTATCAGGGGAGACAGCTACTCCGGTAGTTTGTTTCGCATCAGGGTAAACAGCTGCTCCGGTAGTTTGTTTCGTATCGGGAGGAACCGCAACTCATAGCAAAGTTCTTCTGGCAACAGCTCTAGATAAAGCACAAACTGGTAACGGAGATAGAGATATACAGTGTATGGGGAGTGATCTCAGGGGGGTTAGGAGGCCCTTTTCAGACCTAAGTACAGAGCGGTTGCTTCCGTGCTATAGGATGCCTGCGATCCTTGGTCAAGCAAACCTCGATCGTTAGGTGTATCTCCGTTACCAGTTTGTGCTCTAACTAGAGCTGTTGCCAGAAGAACTAGGAGGCAATCATGCTTCTTCGAATTCAGTGGTCAATAACACATCACAATAAAATCTGTACATGATCAAAATGCCATGTAGGAACGGTTCCCGCGGTTCCGTTCCGTGACTTCGAGATGACATTTTAGATTAGAAATGTCAAATTCAGTCAAATAGCAATGTCCTTGAGTTTAAATCGAGATAAACAAAAAATTTTTTTGATTTTGTGACTTGATCAATTCATCTCGATTTGACTTAAAACTTGTATAATTTACATTCTGCTAAATAAAAACATGATAAAATACCATGAATATGTTTATGTACATAAAGTACTTACCTAACAATTTTTTATTTGTTACACTTGTTTTCTACAAAAATTTTAAATCAAATTAACAAAGCAACGATTATTTTTCGCACCAACGATAAATCGATAGTTTCGATTTTAATTTTCGCACTCTCTATTCAGGGAACCACTATCATAATATTGTCTATGAGTTGGACGCGTGACGTCATAGTTCACAAATTGTTACTACAACAATAATCTGTGACAACAATAATAATACGTGTTTCAGGTGCGTGAAAATGTTGGTAAATTTTAAAAATTGTTTTTGTTACAAAATTTTAGTTTTTCGGCGCAGGAATTTTTGTTACGGTTATTTAACGATATAACCTATCGTTTAAAACCATAAAAAAAATTGATGCATATTGCCAATTACACAGCAAATTCCAGGTTTGGTGTACGGAATAGATATTCTTAATGAACTTCAGACACTGAAGACGTTTGTAGTGTAGATAGACCTTTGTTTAGCCACAATCTAACCTGATGGTAAGCGACGATGTAGCTGACGATGGAACACAAAGGTCTAGAAGACACCTTTTCACTCTTGACTTGAAGAGGCCCACGTTATAGTTTTCGGGGGAAATAGAAGCCGGCAGCGAGTTCCAGACCTTAGCAGTTCGGATGATGAAGGTGGGGGAGAAGCGCGTGGTACGAATGGAAAGTCCACAAAATAAGAATCTGAGCCGTGCGTTTTTTTTTGTCGGACTTTTTTAATATCTAGTCCAATTAGACTTATACCTGACTCCCGTAAATAAATAGAAGTTGAAACATGCAATGTGTAATAATGACATGATAACTTTGTGCATTTGCATAGTGAGAAAGCTACTCGTATGAGTTCAACTCATGTTGAACCACAGTTGAATTTCCGGTTCGTGCAAATATTTGTTACCAAGTCAAATAGTAAATCGAACTAAAGTTTATTAGTGATTGGTTTCTATCTGGAGAAGGTTTAAGTTATTTGCAAGTTCAACTTTGCGAGTGGTGATTAATTTCTACATTTCTTTGATTTAGTTCTATGTGCAATTGTTTATGAATATATCTCCTCGGTGTTATTAAGTTCTCAATCCCCGCTGTAAGGGCTAAAGTGACGTATAGGTACGTAAACTTATTCAAAAATAACAATACATACATAAAATCACGCCTGTTTTCCATCATAGGGGTAGGCAGAGACCACAGATCTCCACTTGCTACGATCCTGACACACTTCTCAAAAATAACAATGAAGATTCATTTTATATGTTTTATATAAAAAACATAAAAACTACAGTAATTGATACACATTGGACAAAGCTAACCTGAGGCCATAGAAGTTTGGAATGCAATTTCCTCTTATAGTCAATAAATGAACTGAGAGAAGGTTCTCAAAATTCTCATCACCCCATACAATGTCACCAAAATGGAAGCGCTCGTGGCGTAGCTTGCTCGGACGTTCTTGATTGATCGTTGAAGTTAAGCGTTGTGCGCAGTCACTTTTAGGATGGGTGACCGCAAGTGGTATTACGAGCTTAGCGCTTCCGTGCTTCGGAGGGCACGTTAATTGTCGGTCCCGGCTTGTAAGTCGTTAAGCCATGACGGAGGCCTTTAGGCGGCCTAAAAACTCCGTCGCCAGAGTTGGCCACTTGCTCATACAAAAGAAGAAGAATGTCACCACAGGTCATTCACTTCTTTCTGATAAGTAAATACACAGAACTAAACGTTAATGTAACAAATAAAGTAGAATAAGTCGCGTTGCAATCCATTTAGTTAGCAGGTCGTGGCGCTTCGTTCATCGCTCGCTTATTTGTAGGTCTTCGTTTTGCCGGGGCAACATCTGCAGCCATCTGCCACTGCCGTTATAGATTAAGTAACAGTTAGATTCTTGCCATCGCCATTTAATAGAATAAAACACAAGTTAAAATAATACTTGACAAAATTACTGAAACTAACTGTAGACAGGTGGAGCAGAGTGTTGACCGAGTGGTGGCCTAGAGACGGAAAAAGGAGTGTCCGTCGTCCGCCGACAAGATGGATCGACGACATAGTAAAATCCGCAGGTCGTACATCGGTAAGATTGGCGCAGGATAGAGGCGAATGGCAAAAGCGAAGAGAGGCCTATGCCCAGCAGTGGGATGAGAAGGGCTGATGATGATGAACTGTAGACAACGCACAACCCAAACTGTGTGTCAAATCCAAAAGCACGAAATAGCAAAAGATTCTGCTCTTACTTTTATCTGTAAAGTAGTAAATTAAGGCTAATGGGAATCTTGTAATGCATCAGGGCAAGCTTGCAACAATCACAAAGAATCGGGTCAGGCTGAAATCGGAACTATATCTTCTCAAAACCGCGCCGAAAAGCGGAAGTTCAAAATTTAAACTCTTACGCATTTTTAATATGACTTTCAAGTAAAGATTGTAGAAAAAGATGTCGGCAATTTTCTTATTTTCGAAGAGCTTTTATCCCCTCTAATATACACAAAGAAGTAGCAATAAACAAACAATTATGGATGAATTACTAGCAAAATGCAATTAAGGTGAGTAATTAATAGATAATTTTGCTGATGGGTATATCTTTTGCATTACCTTGCTGACCTTGTTCGAATGGATGATCGTCAGTAGAGATAATATCGTGTAATAAGTTACGAGTAATATCATGTAACAAGGGCATGATGCACAGTATAACTCCAATACTCAATTATTAACCATCGGGTCAACATGTACTTATACTTGTAATTTTGACCTACATGAAAATCTAATCAATATTCTTGCGACGTACTCCATAATACATGACAGACGAATTCTATAATAGATTTGATATTACTGTTATAAAAAGGGCAGGTAACATTCCCATTTATTACGTGAGTACCTAAACCTTAACTTGGGATAAAACTTTTCGCGTACGGCTATCTCAATTCTGAGAAAATAATAAATTGGTTTTACGAATTTTATTTGTATTTTCCGAACAATTGTAATGAAGTCGGCGAAAGCTCATCGAAGATTTTTTGGGTAACAATGGACAATACTTTAACCCGATGATGCATAACCTGATTCAAAATTACCTTTAGAATCCCATGACAAGATCACAGTGATAAGAAATCCAATTTTATTTGCCTTATCTATCTAGACTAGATAAAGACTGTATTTCCAGTGATCAGTCGGACGGATGCTCGTCTTAATAATTACTCATTTGGCACTCCTTACGCAGCGTAATGTTATACAATTTCATATTTGAAAATATGTATTTAGACGTGCCTCTGACTATCCTCTAAGATTTTGTATGCCTAAAGATTTGAGAGAAAGTGGAGAAAGTATACCTCACCTTGGTGATAACGATATACTTTTTTTTTCCCAATTTAAATGACACATTCACTTCAAAAGTTGAATGAGAAGTTGCGCGATGCCATTTAAATAATAATATTCCGTTGTAACAAATGCTGCACACATGACGCGCAAATGTCGTCCCTCAAACGAGGTGCACTTAATAAAACGATGGAATGAATCGCCAATAAATTAAATGATTAAAACAAGCGAAGTCAAATAATATCGGTTGTAAGTCAAAGCGTTGTAGGTTTTTTTTTTCTGATGTTATTTAGTTGAATCGTTTTGAACGACTCTTCTGTTTAATTGTGGCTTTCATTTAGATGAGGAAGTACTCGTATAAAATCACAGTACATATAATAAAAACAACTTATAAACATACTAGCAGCGCTCTCGCGGCGTTGCCCCCTTAGTGTTGGTATATGATGATCATGATGATGAAAAGTAGCCTATAACCTTCCTCAAGAGTTTAGCTGTCAAATGCAGAAATAATGTTTCAAATCGTACTGGTAATCCTGAGATTAGCGCGTCCAAACCAAAAAAACTCTTCCGCTTTATATAATTAGTATAGATTATTCATAATGCTGTTTTTAGTAAACGAGGGTTAATATATTTTTTTAAATAAAAGACTTATAAAGAACCAACAACCTAGAGTCTTGTTACTGAAACTTTCTTTCTATGAGGTGAACTACCTTTAAACTGAAATAAGTGTTCATAAGCTACCAACGGGACGGCGGGAACAGAGTGCCCTAAGCATTCACTTGTCATAGGGTTGCCATCTCTAAAATTTTGCAACCAGGACAAGACGCGTGAAAACCCTGGATTTTAGAGCCCAGAACCCGGACATGTCAACAGGTTTTTTTTAATATAGTCAGTGTAATAAAAAACAGTCAGTGTAACAAAAGCGTGTGTCGCAGGCGGCCCAAGACTTTACAATTTTTAAACCCGGACTACAAATGAAACCCCGCCCGGACGCTCCCCGGTTGCCCTCTAAACTAGGACAAATCCGGGGAAACCCGGACGGATGAAACCCTAACTTGTCATAAATGTCTGAAGTCGTATTGACACGTGTTCGACACTCCACAAGTGTCATACATACGAAACTTAGAGGATTGGCAATCAGTGATTTAGTAGTTAGTGATTTGATCGCCTGAAGTTATGTGAAGTAGAGTTTTCAACTAAATCGTTGATTTCATGAATGTGTGATGGGCGGTTTACACGTATTAAGTTGTTAAGTAGATAAGTAAATTTTAACTTAATTTTAAGTAAGCCTTTTCACGCATCCAGTCAAGTAATTTAGTAAAGACAAACCACGCCCACCGGTGGTGTGCGGGGTCCGAAAAATAGAATAATTTCTATTCACTTCTTCACTTAATGACTTACTTAATGCTTTAGTTGCCAACTTGTTTACTTATTTACTAAATTGCTTGTTTTTGTTTACACGCATAATTTCACTTGAAATTAACTTAAAATCTACTCACTGACTTATGCACTTAATACGTGTAAACGGCTCTTTATGTAATTGAACGGCTATCAACCAGTTGGCTGCGACATATGCATTTGAACTTTTTAACTCAATGTTTTAAAGTAACAGTCAAAAATTTTACTCTGGGGTAAGCTCTTATTAATGTTAGTATGTATATATTATTGTTTCACTTTCAAAACATTCGTGAGTTGTACTAGACATTATTTAACACACGGGAATTACTCACGTAAAAATATCGTCGATTTAGATACCGACAATGTTTCGATTCATCCGGAGAATCTTAATCTGGGTAAGGAGGGAGTTGCGGCAATGTTACTCCTCGCGGTCGCGTCTCAAATCTAAATCGACGATATTTTTACGTGAGTAATTCCCGTGTGTTAAATAATGTATATTATTGTTTTTGGAAATCTGGGATATGTTGTATTTAAAAGGTACTTTGACTATACAGTACGGGCTCGATTCCGGTACCGAACTTTTTATCAACCTCAACCAAAACCTCAACTAAAGCGACTGTTTCCATGACTACTAATAACAAACGACTCAGTTGTGGTGAGGTTTTGAACTTTGGCAGTACAAATTTTTGAAAAGCTATTCTACTATTTCACCAAATGGCTGACATTTAAGAGTTCGAACCAAAACCAAAGCGGTTGTCATTTAATAGAATACAGGCCCAGCATCGTGTCTAATATTTTGCACTAACAGACTATGCACGTTGTCTGTTATTTTAGCTGAGCATGTTATACATTGTAGCTTATTAGCTTATTATAATGTGAATTTGATTGGTTGGTTACGTAACTTTAACTGCAATTAGTTTTCTAATGCTCGAATACTGAAACGTTACTTTAATATTTGAGACGTACTTATTTATTTCAGACATCTCTTCAGAATCGTATACAAAAATGACAGTTAAAGTCAATGATAAGCAACACTTAAACTAAGTAGCGTATCCAGTATTCGGGTGTAAGATAAAGATTGAATTAAATTGCTTAAAATAATTGTACCACAGTAAGGCGCGGGACGCACAGAAAAGACGTAAGACGCAGACGGGGCGCGGACATTTGTCTCTTCCGCGTCCCTTTCATAGAAAATGTATAGAAGTGTCGCGACGCAAATCATACAGAAGAGACGGGGCGCGGGCGCTACACTGTTCGCTGGCGCCCTGTCCGCGACGCGTCCTCGCCTTACGTCTCTTCCGTCTGGCCTGCGCCTAAAACTTCGTACATCGGAGTTTTCTGTTGTCTGATTATCACTTTTACTATCACTAATTGTTAAAAGCGGGACCCATGGGTCGTAGATAGAAGCGATAGTACTTAAATATTCTGATCATTAAAAAAACTATTTGTTAGGTACAATCAGAATATTAAGAATTTTAGATTAATTAATAAAGTTTGTGCATGGTAATACAAACTTAATTTTTTATGAGTATCATAATGTTATTTTTTTTTTTACAATTTAACTATGGGACTTGTCATAATATGACAAGTAATGTTGAAGTAATGTAATATGTTGAAGCAATATGGGCACTTTTGGGATATTATCCCAAAAGTGCCCATATTGCTTCAACTTTAAGTTTGACAACACGAATGAACTCGTGGTTGCAGCTATTCATCAAACTGTTCTATAGATAATAACCTATTCAAAATCACACTGCATGGTACGATAAAAGATAAACGCTTTGACTATTTGTGCAATATACGCCACAAGGAATTTTTATAGTTTCGCAGTATAAAAATTCCTTGATACGCCATTATTTAGTTACTTTTCAAACGAACTACTTTTTTTTTTTCGAAAATTTGTAAAAAAATATTTTGACAATACACCCGTATAAATTTTTACAATTTTGTGATATAACTGCAAATTGAATTCACTGGTACATTATCTCGAAATTTACAGCGATCCTTAGATGGCTGGTTAACTGGTTCTAATATATTACGTTAATGTGTAGTAGCTTCTGTAAATAAATGTAAGTTATATATTGCAGAAGTGAGGCAGGAGGCAGTGCAGCAAGCTTTGGCAGAAATGCAGAACAGGCCAAAGCCGTCACTCCCGATGCCCTCTAAAAGGACCTCAATGATGGCCAAGAGCCCAGATCGCGAAAGACATGACCTTTGTAAGTAACCGCCTTGTAAACGCGATAGTAACTCTGTTACAATTTCAAGCTTGGACCACTGAAAAGATAAATAAAAAAATCGATAGAAATTGTCATGAAGTTAGATTGTTTCACGAAACCCATTATAAAAGGGGATTTGTTCTTTATAATTCTTGTTTTCATTTTCAATATGACCACTATTGACTTTGTCAATTTCATTTCAGACTAAAAAAAATCTGACAAATTGAGAACCTCCTTCTTTTTTGAAGTCGGTTAAAAAAAGACAAGATAAAGTCTGTCTGGTCAGCTAGTACTTCATACACGAGAGCTCACAACTTCAGTTCGGTGCCAAACATTATGCGGTTATTCTGAGAGAGTCCACTTTGTCCATTTAAGAGATATTTAACCGACTTTTCGAATTTTTAGTTAAGTCGTAAAAAAAAGTTTGAATAAGAATTATTATAGCTGTCGTTTCTTTGGCACTTGTTTCACCATCTCAAAGTAAAGCCTTCTTTAGTAATTTTTGGGATAACTGGTAGAGTTATCCCAATGTAGACAATGTTGCTGAAGTAGAGTAAACAGTTATTCTACTGAAACTGGTAGAGTACTTAGTACTGGTAGAGTGATATGCTAGTTGACTCTACTGTTTACTCTACCTGTGTACCTCAGGCATTACTGCCTAAATAACGTTACTCGGCAAATAGCAAACACTTGATAGCCAATGATCGCCGGTGAGTGCTAAACGGCGATGGTTTGATCGTCACTTTAAGTGACAGCTAGCTTATTTGGAACCTTAATCAGAGATAGTGAAAGAAGGGCTTAGTCTGTTAAGACTTTGTCTGTGGTTTGTCAAGCGAAGTTATCTGTGGCATACTTGGACTCTTGTACTTTGTTAGTCCAGGATCTAGGCCATACTTACTTAGTAAAAAACTTAAACGCGTAAATCATTTTTCTCCGTAATTCACCTCAACGATTCGGATGCTATTAGCCCGTCACTAGTAGTCACTAGTAGGCCCAGGGACAACTCTGGGTTTAGTAGTTTTAACGCGTTCAGTGCACGGGACTCATATTTGCTACGGGAACAGTCCTACGGTGCTCACCGTAGGAGCCGGGGCAGGGATCTGGTATACGAGTACACTAAACTAAACCAGCATTTAGTATTAAGAATTTGCGTAATATCTCGACTCGACCTTTCGGATGACGTTACATTGGTAACGAGTAGACTCTATACGTGGCTTCTTAACTTATAATTTTTAAAACTAAGCCTCTAGATTCTAGAGTGTTTACTTTCCGTAGCGTCATCGTCTGACGACGACTCGTGCGCGGGCGCAGTGCTTGCGGAGCCGCTGCCGCCGCGCCGTCCGCCGCCCGCGGGACGTCGCCCCCGTGAGTCCTAGGTTTTGAGACTGTATGACTTTATCTTAGCGGAAGACACGGCAATTGGAGTAGACGCTGTTTACTTTACTTTGAGAGGCAGCTTAGGACGGCGTCCGCGAACGACGGCAATCATTTGTACCGGCGGGAAATAATGCACTTAGGCACTTTCGGCTTCGTCGAGCGTCTAGTCTGTCGCACGCGAGACGAAACGCTCTACACTACGCACTACGGCTCGGCTTCAAGTGTGTAGGTAGAGCGTCCTCTTTGGCACTTTCGGCTTCATAGAGCGTCGTCTCCGACGTCGACCGTCGTCGTCGCGACCGTCGACAGAAACGATGCTTCACGAAGCCGAAAGTGCCGAAATACGTTGATATTCCGGTATCTGTGGATGCTTTACGCAGATGGCGTTGCCACGAGGCAGCAACTTAGGACAGCATTCGATGGAAATAATTTATAAATTATGAAGTGCTTTAGCAATATCTGCATAATAGTCCAATAAAAACATAATGTTGGTCAAAAACTTATTTGTTTTGCATTCCGAGATTGCGCTAACTGCGCTGGTTGGTTAGTTCCGCTACATCCTGTTTCTGCTGGCCCACTGGTTGTTTGATATCTTGCTCGTTTCCCTGTCTCTTATTTAGAAATTAATTGGACTAAGTTAATTACAGCATTTAATGTTTCACTCTCAATAGTTTCTACTCCACTTGTCTAAACAATCATCAATTTTCTGCTGAGATATAGCGTACGGTAGGTAGCTTTTTGCTGCTCTTCTTATTTTAATTTTGTTCTCACCTCCAAAAGATCGAATATTCGTTTTGTTTGTCTTGTAAAACTCACGCAGATTATAATTTTTAATTTCGTTAGGAAAACATTGGCTTTTATCCGGAATAAAATACGAAATACGGAGTCTAAATTTGTCGCAGGTATGAACTACGAGTATTTAGGTTCTATTATTTTAATCCGGTTTTTTGGTTAAGTTTGTTTTATAGTTCTATTGCATTGCTTATAGATAATAGTTAACACGAGCTCTAAATGGTGAAGGAATACATCGTGAGGAAACCAGTTAGCTTTCTAATAGCGGAGATGGGCTTGCAACCTATCACTTATGAACATTTTGCAGAAGTTAGCAACATTCTGCAAAATGTGGTTTGGGCATATGTCTCTAACTACCCCCTTAGGTGCGGGCCAGACAGAAGAGACGTAAGAGGAGGACGCGTAGCGGACAGGGCGCCAGCGAATCGCGTTGCACCCGCGCCCCGTCTCTTCTGTATGTTTAGCGTCGCGACGCTTCTATACATTTTGTATGAAAGGGATGCGGAAGAGACAAAATGTCCGTGCCCCGTTTGGGTCTTACGTCTTTTCTGTGTGTCCAGCGCCTTACATCTTCAAAGGGTCTTGGAAATACTGTCATCTTTCACTTCATGGATAGTAGGATTTAGTGATGTTTTTTTGTAGCATCATCATCGGATGAAGACTCGTGCGCCGGAGAGCAGGACTTGCCCCCGCCGCCGGAGCTGGGGTCCCCGCCCGCACGGCGGCCAGCCGCGCCGCACCCGCGCGCGCACCCGCATCCCCTCCCCCCGCTACACCACCATCCACACCCGCATCCCCCGCACCAGAACAAGAAACATTCAAGAGAGAGGACAGAGCTCGACCTCTCTGAAATTTCCACGCATCTGCCACAATGTAAGTACTCCAAATTTTTTCTAATTCTCTCCAGTTAAAGAAAAAAAACTTGTTCTAGAAAAAAATTCTGAAGAGTGGGCGGTGGGCAAAATAAGTTTGAGAAACTATGGTGTAATAAACGATATTGTAGTTGGTACTTTTAGGCGCCTGTCGATAATGTCTGAAACAACATTTTTAAGGATGAAAAGGTTTTAGAAATGTTGTTTTCGATTTTTTTTTACATTTCACTCTCATTAGATTAATTATTAGATTTTTGTGAATAAAAGTTCGTAATCTTATTAAATTGCCGCAGAAATCTACCCATAAATAAGATTGTTAGGCGTATTTTAGAACACATCAATGTTAAATTTCCCAGTGACTGTATAATTCCTATGAAAATCGAACAGCCTTAAACTACGCCGTCACAGTGGACGTATTTCCTGAAATAATTTGTTGAAAGCCACGATATACGGCCAATCGCTGACCGATCAAATAAAGCCTGTAACTTTTTTCACAAAGCCATTTTATTCTATTTTCTATTTTCGATTCTATATACCCTAAAAATTCCTGGAAATGGTGAAAATTCAGATAGTAAATCCAAGTTTGATCAATCTTTGATGGTATTGTTTTTGTTCCAATTAACTCATAATAAATCAGAGTGGCAGACCATTTAATTCTCTTCATATTTCGCCGTCCCCGAGGAACAAAATGATAACTGCCATTATCTTAGTTTTAGTGTTATGCCATATTTGTAATCTTTGGGTGCTAATACATCTGCTCAATTTTTTTCGTAACTTTCATACAGTTATTCGCGAAGTTACAAAATATTACAATACTATTCCACGATTCGACCCATGCCTGAAGTTACGAGAATAAAGTTGTACTATAATAATATCATATTATATTTACACCTGTTAATATGACAAACAATCATTATCATTATGTTCTCGTGAAAAATATTCGTCTAGATCAGTGGTTCTTAACCTATGGTCCGCGGACCACTGGTGGTCCCTGAAACCACTTGAAGTGGTCCGCGAAGCTATCCGAAAAAAATAAACAAGCGACAAAGGATCAAAGTTGAAAGAGAAAACTTACTGTTGGTGGTCCGCGGCAAGTCAGAAAGTTTATCAAATGGTCCCTCATCACTAAAAGGTTAAGAACCACTGGTCTAGATAATGATAACCGCATGTTACCATTTTATTCTCGTCAAAACTCGTCCTTGCATTTCGTATAATACACTATTATCATAATCGCTTCCACCCTGGTAAAGCGTTGAATAACATGATAGAATAGTGGTACAATATTAGGTTTTGCCTAGAAAATACGAAGAATAAAATGATAATCGACATTATCGAACTTAGACGGTGATTGATTTTGACTAACTTCTTATTTTTTAAATATCTCTATTTTGGCATTTCTTACGCGTGTGTCATTAAAACATTCCGAATGCATAAAAAATCAGCATTGCTTAAAGCTAACAATCATCTGTCTACGTCCAGTATTTGTGAAGTTATTAACGAAAACATGTTTTTTGCTCCTCCTGAAAAGTTACGTTTTTGTAGTTATCATTTTGTTCTCCGGGGACGGCGATTTATCTTAGAGCTTGCAGAAACTTCGGATTGATATGACTGCGTGCTCAGTTAAGCAAAGTTTTAAACGAGTAGACTCTGCAAAAGGGAAAACCCTGTAAGTTAGCCCGCTTAAACTTTTCTATTCGTCATAACTAGTAGGTAGTTCTCATTCTCACAGCTAGGAGTAGTTTAATAAAAGTGGAATTCAAGAAATGCTTCCACGAACTTAGAGCTAGCCTCCTTTTGAAATGATTCCCTGCGCAATTTAATAAAACTGAAATTCAACTCATGAAATACGGAGCTTGAGTAATAGAGCTTTCCAGCTCTCCGGTGATTACGTTAGATCGAAATGAAAATACGTTTTATTTATTGTTCAATTTAGATTATATTGGAAGAATTGTTCAATATCGTTATGAATTAAGTAGGTAGGTACTCGCTAATGTTGCGACGTCCAATTTATCATAGGACGGCACCGTCTGGTTCTAGGATTATCGTTTTTCTGCCACTTGTCAGCTTACGAAGGTGAATTGAATATTACTGAGTCTAGACTACTCGGTTGAAGAATTCTACTCCATTTCATCGAAAGATATGGGGCTTTATTACGCATTATGGCATAGCGTGTAACCAGTTGTATTGATTTGAATGATTGGCACAATGTAGCTCATAGTTAACACATTGATAAATTGTTGGATGCAAGCTAAGCTACTGTTTCTTGAGATAACCGAACCAGTGCAATCGATTGCAGGACGAGCTTGAAACTTTCAGCGCCGGCGGGAAGTATTGGCATTACACCGCAAAGATTGGAAAACTCGGTAGCTAGGAAACAACGTTACTTTACATCTCTTGCAGGTGGCACATACATTTTATAAAATGTGAAAAATATCTCTTACTTTCCTGGGAACAGGTTGTTTATTCAGCCCCGTTGAATCTCAAAGGAAAATCAACTTTTAAGACTACTTTGAAATTGAGTTTCAGAGTACACTACCAATAACTTCGATGATAACAAAACAAGTTTCTCACGTTTTCTCGCCAAGCCACAAAGTTTTTAGAGAGATGTTTGTATGATGGCAAGTTTTTCTATTGACAAAAGAAATTATCGACGTCGTGTTTGAATATAATTTTGTTAGAAAATATGGTAATACACATCTGAATGGCTTTCATATTTTAGATATTCGTTCTGCAAAATGTTTGAACCAACATGAGCGAGATTGAATGCAATGGTAAAACTATTATTGCTGTTTGTGGCTCCAGCTCTCCCTAAAGCCAATAATACAGCTTATATCTGCAATCCAGATAACCAAAACTGTAATTAATCGTGGCGGTCAGATTAACCGGTTTCGTTTGTAATCCTAGAGATGGCATATCGAGTATTCACAATACCGAAACATTGCTTTTGTGTGGGTAATTATGTTGAGGTATTTGTTGACTAACTTAAATGCTGACTAATTCTAGGGAATACTGTATGAACTGTCTCGTAAGAACGAATAATTGGTTAATATACATTTTATAACTCGACTGTTTCACATAAATAATAATGCTTATTATTGCTCATACTGCTACTAGTTTCTTTCCACCTCATTATATTGTCATGAAATTAACAAAAAAAAAACATCTCTAAAACCCTTCTCAAATTGACAAAGATCAATACAGGGGCTTAAGCTTACTGTTTCTTAAGGAAGGTTGAATGGATGAACGAAACGAACATCTGATTCAATTAGTATATTTACCCTTATTAAGATTAAAAAATGAAATAGAGTCATGTTGGTGTAGAATTGTAGATATTCAATCGAATTTATCCTACGGATTGTCGAGAAATGCATTGTTTCAGCATAGTTCTATTGCGTACCTGCGATCCGTGGTTTCAATAACTCGCTTGTATTCAAATTGTTGTGTCAGGGCATGCCAATACTCGGTTCTTAGGTATTCCTGCAATAACTACATTCAATAACTATGATATACCCTACCCATCCCTGTGAACTCCATTCGATTTGTCAATTGTTTGATATTTAATACTCTGCTCTCAAAATTTGTTACATTTACATTGAAATAAATGGGAAATTAATAAAGTAAAACCTATTTGCCACATTTTACTGCGTGCTTGGTATCTGAATTTTGATGTTGGATATCCAAAAAACATTATTACGACGTGTAATTATGAAATCGAAGCTTTTGATCCATGTTTCTTTTGTATTAAATTTAATTGGTAGATTTTAGGAAAGGTTGTACAATGAAGAATATTGGTATTTTATGTTCTATCCCAAATTAAGTCTCCTCTTCGAGATCTTGTGTTAGCTAAACAGCTCGCAACATCTGTTGCTATCTTGACCAGGACCTTTGAATTTGTATGTAATGGTAATGATAAAGTAAGTTTGTATGAGCTAGTGGCCTACTCTGGTGACGGAGTTTTTTGACCGCTTAAATACCTTCGTCGTGGCTTAACGACTTACAAGCCGGGACCGACAATCCGAAGCACGGAAGCGCTTAGCTGTTATCGCCACTTGCGATCACCCTTCCAAATTGTGACCACCGCTGAGAATTTAGCTTAACTTCAACGATCAATCAAGAACGGAGATAAAATGTGTTAACTGATGATAAATGGAGAAACATTCGTGAGGGAGAATTAAAATGACGAGTCTTAACTTGATACAGTTGTTCCATCTCACGAAGTCCGTTTGGTCTTAATTGTGTGTGTAGATGCACATGCACGTTGTTTCTGTGTGCGTGGGCCGATTCTGATTGCTCCCGAGTTTACGCACACGGAAACAACGTGCATGTGCATCTACACACACAATTAAGACCAAACGGACTTCTTGAGATAGAACAACTGTATCAAATTAAGACTCGTCATTTTAATTCGTGCTCCCTCACGAATGTTTCTCCATTTATCATCTGGTAACACATTTTTTCTACGTTCTTGATTGATAGTTGAAGTTAAGCTACATTCTCAGCAGCGGTCACAATTTGGAAGGGTGATCGCAAGTGGGGATAACAGCTAAGCGCATCCGTGCTTCGGATTGTCGGTCCCCGCTTGTAAGTCGCCCACCAGACCAAACGGACTTCGTGAGATAGAACAATTGTATCTTGCCAAGTCAATAAATATTCCTGAAGTGAAGTATGTTGTTCAGATGTCCCTCCTGACGTGACCCATACAACCGCGGCCGCCCGGCGCGGCGGCGGCCTAGTTGCCGACCGCGTGCAGTGCTACTCCCAGCCCGAAGACTCGGGGACCGGCACAGGCAGGTGGAAGGTACGGTACTATGCCACTGACTTGGACACTGGCCCCTGCGTTAGCAGCGGGGCCATTAGGCGGACTGTACCCGCAAGAGGAAGGCTTGGATCCCGACGGGTAGATGTCACCGATATTTTACAAGTCTTCTCTACAACATGAGTTCTGAGCGGCCTAAAATACCGATTGGCTCGTTAGTTAGAATAGATTTTGAAATTTTGGCACAAGCTTTAGTAGCAGGATCACCTCACGTTGTAGACGAAGTCCGTAAGTGTTAGATGGCTTTTGTAGCAGGGCTTTACTATTGCAATTTCCTTGTCAGTTAGATTTTTCATAATGTTTAAATGTAATCATGTAGTCCTATTATTTTGTTCCTATTAAAAGAATGTATAAACATTTCTTATATTTAATGCATCAAAAGAGACTTTCGATCTCAGTTTTATAGATGTAGTGAAAATTTATAGAAATCAGTAGTACTGCGAATCAACGTGAAAGCTTGTCGAAACTACTAACATGATGGACAACTAATCTTGCTCCTAGAAGTGCGAATAGGTCGCTACATTATCATTACTGCACGTTTTGCTTGACCGTGCTTGAATTATGGACGAATCTTATAAAAAACAAAAATCGCACACAGACATCACACACCACACAATTAAACCTCATTTGCTTACATATCAACATTTGTACTGAGTTGAAAATATATGAATAGAGTAAATTTTTATTTTGCTGTGATATTTTCTAGTGTTTTTTTATCATTGAATGATAAACATTACGTATTTTGTATATTCTAACAAAATGCATGCATAGTTGACTGATCTTGTATGTTATCTCCTATGTTCAGGAAAAATGCACAAAAGTATTTGTACTTAGTTTTTTTTTTCACTCGAACCTCTCTACTTATAAACTCCACTCAACTTTTGTCAAAATTGAAACACCGTTTAAACTATTGCCATCTTTTTGTGTTAGGTAGTGACTAAGTGAATCTTGAGCATCGTTTAGCCAGTGTTCAATTTGAGAGGCGTTTATAAGTACTGAGGACTTATCGAAGATAACACAAAACACTCAGCTTAAACGCACAAGGGCTTAGCTTTAAATCCGCTTAAGGGAAAATGGCTTTGTGAAATGTGTGCTCCGTTTTTAACCATTTTTTCTGATGTAGGTCTCCGCTAAGATCCAGCAGCTACTGAATACATTAAAGAGGCCAAAACGGCGTCCTTTGCCGGAATTTTACGAGGACGACGATATCGAGCTGGAATTAGCAGCTAATCCCAAAGATCCTAATGCTCCTAAGCCTGAGGGAGGAACCATGACCCCAGCTGTGGGCGAACAGTTGGTAGTACCGACCGGCCTACCCAGGAACCTAGAAGCGGCTTTGCAAAGATACGGAACAGCGTCTTTCAAAGCTAATATCGCTACCGTTCTCGATCCGAACGGGAAGCTAAGCAGCTCGCTCACTTATGGTACGTAGTAATCCAAAACTGTCGCGCTAAGGTGATCTTCGCGTGGTCTTCGCAGCGTGGGATAATGCAGTGAACTTACCCTTATCATTGCATGAAACCTTCTCTGCCTAGTCACTCTTCATCTCTTACTCTACAGTAAAAATTCAAAATTCAAATATCATTTATTCAGTAGGACCGCTAAGATCACTTTGAAACGTCTTAAGAGCTAGGTGATTCCATTCCTGTTCTTTCGCGACCTACACCGTGAAGAATCAGGGCAACAAACACTGTATGGGGCCTAGCTTTCTTTTTGGTGATCCATCCCCTTAAATCTAAATAGTCAAGCTCCAGTTGGGAGCCAGTCGAACACCCTTCTAAATCCGCACCCATCTACCATAATATTATAAAGGAGAAAAGTTTCGAGAGTTTGGAATGTTTTAGTCTCTGAAGCTTAGTATGAAACCAACATTATTCCTGTGCTGTAGGCCATGTTGGTAGGTACAGCGCGAGCGAAGCCGCAGGCGGAAGCTACTAACATTATAAAGATAAAATTGAATGTTATGTGAGTCTGTAATGTAGTGACTGACCGATGATTTTACTTTATCACTGATAAAAGATACACTATTCCAAGTATCCTATTCCTGAGTTACCCACGCAGACGGAAACGCGCACTTACGTCGAACACCTACATTTCATTATTTCCTCATCTCCGCGTGCTCATAAATAGTGTACTTACCAAGTACCTAATAATCAAACTTAAAAAAAAATGATCACACCAAAATACCGACAATGGTTTATCACTTTCTTCTCTTAAAACATTCCCATACAAAAACGAAAGCATTCACAAACACCATCCTTCTTAACCTATCCTCACCTCAAAAGTTTACGACTTAGGACTATTCCTATAAAACATTCTCCCCCTCAGGTAAACTCCTCAGCCGCTCGCTCAAGATCGCTCATGCATTGCTCAACAAAACCTTCACATCTAAGAACAGTAGCGGCGGCCCCCTCACTGGAGATAATTCCATCAAGCCGGCAGACCGAGTCGCGTTGGTTTACCCCAACAATGATCCTATTAACTTCATCTGTGCGTTCTACGGATGCCTTCAAGCTGGGGTGGTGCCGGTGCCTATAGAAGTTCCGTTGACTAGACGAGACGCTGGTCTGCAGCAAGTTGGATTTCTGCTCGGATCTTGCAGTATTCAGTACGCGCTTACATCTGATGCCTGTCTTAAAGGTGAGTTACCAATGTACATATCTGTATGTATCTTTGTTGGACAAAGTCTTATTTAGGTCTTGGCGATATCTTAGGGTTTCAAAAGACCTCCCCCATTTAGGTGACTACAATTTTGTGCTTGTCCCTCATGTGTTTTTTTTACAATATTTCTTAATTTAACAGATTATTACTATACCACCCCATTTAGGTATCTTCAATATTGTGCCTTAAAGTAGGTATTACACTATTCAATTTATCGGAGCCAATCTAGGAATCATCGCTCTGTCTCACCACTCTGTGGTCTCACTCTTTGGCCTACGCATTTCGTATTGTGCATCCTACATTAATCCCTTACGGTTGGTTTGGACTGAATGTCAAAATGTACTGATCTGCATAATGTATTTATTCCAAAAAGAACTTTTCCCAAAATGACTGATTTTCTATAGGTCTTCATTATAAAATGTCGGAAATGAAACTGTCAAATGTATGTACAGTCGGCATTAGTCACTCTCTTTATTTTTAAAATAAGTAATAAAATAAAATCACATTCTATAGATGCAAACGAAATAAAAAAACATATCCTTAAACCAAGGAAGTATATAATACATACGTAACTGGAAAACGCGGTCCGCTTGAGAGATAAAACTTGGGCGGTGTGTCTCTTTCTAAAGGGTGACCATAATTTATAAACTAAACATTCCTAGTCCATAGGGGGTCTTTTACATCATTTTCTGATTTACATGACACGTGATTTCAGGGCATGATTTTTCAATTAAAATACCGATGCAATTTTGATCCTTGATTTTGATCCTTGGTTTCGATCCTTGATTTCGATCCTCGGTTTCGATCCTTGATTTCGATCCTTGATTCTTGAATCTTGAATCTGAAAACTAAAGTCTTGAATATTTGAAGTGACAGCTGTCAAACTTCAAACGGCCATATCTCGGGAACTACTCGTCCTAGACTCCTCGTTCCCAGTTCAAATGAAAGCTATGGCCAAGATCTTCATTTGAAGTGACAGCTGTCAAACTTCAAACGGCCATATCTCGGAAACTACTCGTTCTAGACTCCCCGTTCCCAGTTCAAATGAAAGCTATGGCCAAGATCTTCATTTGAAGTGACAGCTGTCAAACTTCAAACAGCCATATCTCGGAAACTACTCGTCCTAGACTCCCCGTTCCCAGTTCAAATGAAAGCTATGGCCAAGATCTTCATTTGAAGTGACAGCTGTCAAACTTCAAACGGCCATATCTCGGAAACTACTCGTCCTAGACTCCCCGTTCCCAGTTCAAATGAAAGCTATGGCCAAGATCTTCATTTGAAGTGACAGCTGTCAAACTTCAAACAGCCATATCTCGGAAACTACTCGTCCTAGACTCCCCGTTCCCAGTTCAAATGAAAGCTATGGCCAAGATCTTCATTTGAAGTGACAGCTGTCAAACTTCAAACAGCCATATCTCGGAAACTTCTCGTCCTAGACTCCCCGTTCCCAGTTCAAATGAAAGCTATGGCCAAGATCTTCATTTGAAGTGACAGCTGTCAAACTTCAAACAGCCATATCTCGGAAACTACTCGTCCTAGACTCCCCGTTCCCAGTTCAAATGAAAGCTATGACCAAGATCTTCATTTGAAGGAACAGCTGTCAAACTTCAAACGGCCATATCTCGGAAACTACTCGTCCTAGACTCCCCGTTCCCAGTTCAAATGAAAGCTATGACCAAGATCTACATTTCAGATGACAGATGTCATTTTGACAGCTGTCACTTTAAATGTAGATCTTAGTCATAGCTTTCATTTGAGCTAAAAAGGAAGAGTCTAGGACGAGTAGTTTCCGAGATATGGCCGTTTGAAGTTTGACAGCTGTCACTTCAAATGAAGATCTTGGCCATAGCTTTCATTTGAACTGAGAACGGGGAGTCTAGGACGAGTAGTTCCCGAGATATGGCCGTTTGAAGTTTGACAGCTGTCACTTCAAATGAAGATCTTGGCCATAGCTTTCATTTGAACTGAGAACGGGGAGTCTAGGACGAGTAGTTCCCGAGATATGGCCGTTTGAAGTTTGACAGCTGTCACTTCAAATGAAGATCTTGGCCATAGCTTTCATTTGAACTGGGAACGGGGAGTCTAGAACGAGTAGTTCCCGAGATATGGCCGTTTGAAGTTTGACAGCTGTCACTTCAAATGAAGATCTTGGCCATAGCTTTCATTTGAACTGGGAACGGGGAGTCTAGGACGAGTAGTTCCCGAGATATGGCCGTTTTAAGTTTGACAGCTGTCACTTTAAATGTCAATTTGACATAATCTGTCATTTTGACATGATCTGTCAATTTGACAGCTGCTATTATTTATTTATTTATTTATTTATACAGAAATTTTGATTGTATAATTTTTTTTTTATTTTGTACTTAATTGCACTAAGGTCACGGTAGGAGCATAAGGACATATTGGTCCTCGTGCTCCTACCAGTAGGAGAACCAAGTAGGAGTAAGAGGAAACGTATGATCGTTGTAATGTAGCTGAATGTACCTTTTGTGTCAGACTTTACGCATTTCCGACATTTCAAAATGAAGGCATAGAGAAAATCAGTCATTTTGGGAAAAGTTCTTTTTGGAATAAATACATTATGCAGATCAGTACATTTTGACATTCAGTCCAAACCAACCGTAAGGCATTAATCGTCATTACTGTTGCCAACTTCAGTCAAAGGTAGGAAGAAAAAAGTAGAATGCACGATACGAAATGCGTAGGCCAAAGAGCGAGATAGAGCGATGATTTCTAGGTTGGCTCCGATAAATTGATAGTGTAAAAACTACTTTAGCTTTCAAGAGGCTTTTCCCTCATTTAAGGCAAGTCACTCGCAGAAAAACACACAAACAAAATAAAACATGCCTCGAACACAATATATTGACTTTCTGAAATAAACATTCAATACGTATTTACGAATGATAAAGATACAAAGATTTATTTAAAAAAACAGAACGGGAAATTCAGTTCAAAGTTTTTAACATTTTAATAAAGTTGTCTGCTGCATTCAATAATCTTTTTATGCGAAATATTTCGAAGTACTGAGGTTTTATTAGCGTACAGCTCAACTCGGAAATTATATCGTTTTATATCCAACTCGGGAAACGGAGAAAAGTGAGGAATGTTTAATAGAGAAAACACGAAGCAACACTTCCGGACAAGTTGTTTGAGAAATGTGTATTTTATTTCAAACGCTTTACGATTCAAAGTTTACAAATAGCTATGAGGAGTTTCATTTTAAAAAGGAAGATGTTCTCAAGTATTTGTACTTGAAGCTCTTTTCTGAACGAAGATTTGTTCATTTTTTTGTTTACAATCGCTCATAATTCGAATTTTGCCTAGCTCTTCCTAGTTGCCGGAAGTGTACACTTTACACTTATTAAACTAAATTTTTAAACCTAACTAATTTATAGTTAAGCGAAATAAGAACTTTCAGATTTAGTGTCAATTTAGTTAAGTACGACAGAACCATCGCTGTAATTATGTTAAAATTTATTTTTCACGTGTTTGGAAAGTAGCTTCTTTTTATAGTAAAACCACCTTAGAAATATTTTTTCTAAATTCAACCCCTATAGGGATGAAAACGTTACTTTTTAACGCTGTGATTTGCTTTAGACATAGAAAACGTACAACTATCTGGTGGACCACCCCGACCTTGATCTTTTTGACTCTAATCCACACAAAGTCAAACGGACCACTGGTTTGGTGTACTACAATCATAGATTGTGTTTTTCTTCATTATTTATATTGTGTTGGAACTTTGGAAGTTGTTATTTTTCTTTTCTAATTTCTTAAGCAAGCATTGCTTAATTCTGTTTAGTTGTTACATGCGATGACATATAAATGGTTACTTGTAATTTAAAGTGTTAATTCTTAAGTCTGTAATATCTGGGCGACCGAGCTATGCTCGGGTGCAAATAGAGAAAAATGAAAAATGAAAAAGAAAAAAACTTTCACTGGCTGAGATTCGAACTCGAAGGCTTCGGCTGAAAGGCGGACACTTAATCCACTCGGCCACTTTGATCTCAACAAATACTATGAATTACGAACCACATTGCACTGGTAAATCTTTTTACGTGAAAATGCCGAGAAAACGAATTTTCCCAGAAATGAGACCTAGCTAGGTCGATTTTTAGCCCCCTTAAACCGCCGTACCGCAAATTTAATCGAAATCGTTAGAGCCGTTTTCGAGAACGTGAGTACAGACAAACAAACAAACAAATATTGCTCGTTTAATAGAATAGGATATAACTGTGTCTTCCGAATAAAATAAAACAGCCAGACCCGAAACAAATATAACCAATCAGCCCATACCTCCCCAGGCTTGCCAAAGACATCATCAGGAGACGTAGCCTCCTTCCGCGGATGGCCGTCTCTTCAATGGGTGTCGACGGAGAAGCTTCCCCGCCCCCCGCGCGACTGGATCCCCCCGCCGCGCCCCGCTGAGGAGAGCCCCGCCCATATTGAACATACATCGGCGGCTGATGGCTCAGCTATGGGTGTTATTGTCACCAGGTTAGTAGATTGTTACAGTACTGACAGAGTCGTGTTGGCCGAGGGGTATATTTCCACGACTTTCGATCCGAAGGTCGTAGTTTCGAATCCTGGTCATGCATCAATGGATTTTTCGTTTCTAAAAATTTATAAGCGCATTAATACGAGCTCTAAACGGTGAAGGAAAACATTGTGAGGAAACCCGCGGCTTAGTCAGCCCCACACGTATTGACCACGTCTTTCCTGTGGATATGGCCGGTTAAGCTGAGAGGATGGTGTAGGTGCTGGGCAAGCCTACTTCATCTCAACAATGTTCCAGGCACTACAGTGTCCCGATAAGTGTAGGCAAAGATTGCCTCCTGACACTGTATAAATCATCTAGTAAAGATGTAAAAGGCCTAAGTAGATGTTCCCCTAAAACGCTACCCTGAGCTAAAATTAGCACATCGATGAGTGCAACTTCAAATATTTGTCTTAGCTTCGTTCTTTTCGTACTGTCGAATTACGTAGGTTTACAGCAACTTTTGGTAATAAAAATGTATGTCTTCAAACAAATAAAAACTAGCTGCTACTTACACAGAACTAGCAAGCGGCTTTCAATCAGCTTAGCTGCAATTTGCATGAGATTTGAATAGCAAATACGTCTGGGGCTAGAGTCGCGTTACGAAAACCAAATTATTCATTACCGACATAGAGTAATTGTTGCGGAGGTGGCGTGTGCTGTTTCTCATCCTTATACTTGTTAGTTGTATATGACACTAGCTTCCGCCTGCGGCTTCGCTCGCGTGGTACCCGGATAAAAAGCCTATGTCCTATTCCCGGTCATTATCTATCTACTTTGAAACCAAATATCCATCCATCTAAACATCCAAACTTTCGCATTTATAATATAAGTGTGATATTCGAGCTGAGAAACGCGCCGGTAAATAAAATATCGCACAGGTTTTAAAATAACCCTTCGACGTCTACCGCCTTTTTGTGATACTCCACGATATTTTAAAAGACACCACTTTTAAAATAATGACGCGTAACTGCCTGTTAATACCTACGACTTTTTTTTTTATAAAAACAAAAATAACCAATTAAATAATAAAACTAAACCGGTATTTCAAGTCTTTATCAAAAGCCACTATCAAATAGTCTACGCGTTTCTTGACAAAATAATAGTACACAAGAACTTGATCGAGTTAGTTTATTGATACATAGATATTACCTAGTTGTAACGCAAATCTCCAAAGTGCATTTGTCATTAAAATATCTGTGCGCATACCGGTTCGTCGGGCAGTTTCGTAATTTCGACTGAATCGTAAATTTCGTAGTCAAGGCTCGCTCTATTATCGAATGTTTGAAATATCCCAGCCTGCTTGGACTGGGAACGTATAGCAACACTCCCAAACAAGAATGTACTGAGTGAAATTGCGTAAGAATTGGACGCATTTTCACTATTGAATGGGGTTAGTTCTTTCATACACAGTTCCGTCTCGGCCCCGACGTCATTGGGACATTAACTGCATGTATTCCTGCCCCTTTCCCGCACTTTGACGTCGACACTTGTTTTCCTCTTCTAACACTTTTGCGCGCTTACTAGGTTTTTATTTTATTTCGTTTATTTTCGATGGCCAACACTCAACAGGATTGGTAACTTTTATTATTAGGATGTAAAATGACACCGGCGAACGGACAAAATTAAACATATATTTTACTTTATCAAATGACTTGAAAAAATATTCAGCATACACCGATTTACCATTTAAGGACGTAATTACATTTTTGATGCATTCGAATTTGGGTATTTGAGACCAAAACAATTGAAGCCGCTTTTCGCTCGATTTTTTATTGACTAACTAATTTTGATACTTGAAAGTTTAGTATGGGTAGGTAAAGTAATTAAATTAAATTAGGTGTTTGCAATAGCATTTGGTGTAATGTATCTTCTATCTGCCTATTCTATTTATATTATTCTACTAATAAATAATAAAACTGCAGAAGGTTGAAGCTATTTTATTTGAGGGTAGCCTATTAAACGTTCTATAAGCTAAAACAGGGGGTCTAAAGTGGCCACTTTTGAAGAAAAATCAGATGTTTCATAGATGCTTCATCTCTGAAACATCTGAATTCATAAATGCTTCATATATGCTTCATATATGAAGCATTATTATGAAGAATTTATGAAGCATTTGATATTTCTTCAGATGTTTCATAGATGAAGCATCTATGAAACATCTGATTTTTCATCAAAAGTGGCCACTTTAGACCCCCAGATTAAGAATAAATAAAAAATTACTCAAATAAAACAATAATGTGTAATTACTTTTATAAAAGTACTTTTTATGTAATTATTTTAAAAAAGTGTTAGTATGTATTATCAAAATAAAAAATCAAATTCAATAAGATTATGTAAATACGTTGCACTTTTCTGGCCTTACATTTGGCAGCATAATATAAATTATTTTACATTTAGTTTTTTTCTCGTTTAATAATAAATTGTCCACATTAAACCATTCCACGACCTTTGAGGTAGCACTGTTTACTTCGTCAATGTAAATAACTGCTTACTTTGTCTTCATCGATATTTTATAACAGTTGATTTACATACGAGTACACCATCGATTCTCTTTTTGGGTAATTTCTGAAAGTAAAGAATTTGATATAAAACCTTATTAAAAACTGTAAAGTTATTAGTTTCGTTCGTATCGGTTACGATAATTATGCCGATACAACTACAATACTAGATGGTAGAAGAAATTGAAAATTAAAATTCTTATCAACATTTGCGATTCCAACGGAATTCAAACCCGCACTAATACAAGCGATCCTCCTTAATTCCAAAATGAGTGTCATTTTCGTAATCACTAATAATGATAATTTTAGATATTGGTTTTCCATAAAAATGTAACATCCGCCATCTTTAATGGGAGTCATGGTGATGATGATGATTGTAGTAACCTACCACACAGGTACCTAGGTACTTTTTCAAATCTAATTCTGGCTAAGCACTTACTTTTATGTTCTGTCCAAAAAAGTATCAATATAATTCACTCGCACTATAAAACACACACGATACAATTACTTTAGAACCTTGTCGTTCCAAATAAATTTTCAAAATTGCGATACATCCGTGCTTTCACTGCCGCGTCTTGACGCGGAATGACGAACCGAAATGAAATCTGTCTGCGTTCCGTCAGTTTTCTTTTGAAAAATGTATGGAGAAATTCTAGTGCATTTTCTGCCGTCTATTCTTTCTCATATATAAATAAGTAATTTATTTGGCAACAAAATAATCAGAAATTATTATAGAGGACTCTAAAAGCTACAATATGGTATTATAATTTTGTTCAAATATGCAGCGGGATTGGCTATTTATGTACCTAATCAGACCCCATTTTTCGGTATTTTCAGCGATTCTTGCAATGGTAAATACGTGTTTTTATGAAAATTTTGTATAGAACTGCCCAGTTTTTATTTGAAATTTTTAGAGATGAATATATTACCTTTAATTTTATACCATAACATTCTTACAAATGCGATTCCTGGTTCTTTAAATGGTACCTAAAAACCGTTGATATTTGTTGTTACGTCCTTAATTTTAAATAATGTTTTAAAGTGCAAATTTCCATATCCGAACAACTTATAGTGAAGAAATTAATGAAGTTCAGAAATCGCATCAAAAGTCAAAAAAAAAGTCAAAAGTCAAATTCGTTTATTCAATAAGATCACAAGTGTACCACTTTGAAACGTCTTAAGAGCTAGGTGATTCTACTCCTGTTCCTTCGCGACCAAGACCGTGAAGAACCAGGGCAACAAACACGGTTTGGGGCCTAACACTCTTTTCGGTGACACACTTTTTGTTTGTAATTTTTTTTTATATATATTTTTTTTTATGTACCTAAGCAATTATTACAAATGTTATCTAATTTTTACAAGTATTCTTTATGTATATATGTATAATAATAACTGAATTGGAGCATATTCTTGATCACTTTGACACGTCAATGATAGTTATGATTATTATTTGTTACAATATTTTTATGATTTAATAATAACGGAGTTGGAGCATATTCAGTCCCAGGCGTTTTTGTCATCCAAGTAATCTGATATTTTATAATACGCTTTTTTATAGAGATGACGTTTAATTGATTTCTTAAATTTGTTGATTGATAAGTTTTGCAATTCGCCTGGGACTTTGTTGTAGAAGCGTACACATTGCCCTATAAATGATTTACTAACTTTCTTAAGCCTAATTGTGGGAACAGCGAGTTTATCTTTGTTTCTGGTATTTACATTGTGATTATCACTTTTTTTCTTAAATAGTTTAATATTTTTTCGAACATACATTAGATTTTCATAGATAAACTGGCAAGGCATAGTCATTATAAATATTTCTTTAAACTTATTTTTAAGTGACTCCCTGGGACCCATACAATAAATTGCTCGAACAGCCCTCTTCTGCAGCACAAACACGGTGTTAATATCTGCAGCACTCCCCCACAACAGAATGCCATAAGACATGATGCTGTGAAAGTAGCTGAAGTAGACTAGCCTAGCAGTATCTACGTCCGTGTATAGACGTATTTTTTTGACTGCGTATGCTGCAGAACTAAGTCTCTTCGACAATCCATCTATGTGCGGACCCCATTGAAGCTTATTATCTAAGGTTATGCCTAAAAATGTAGTGGTGTCCACGAGATTTATTTGTTCGTCTTTTATTGTGACTTTGCATTTTACTTCTTTAACATTTGGTAAAATAAATCGTATACATTTAGTTTTTTTCTCGTTAAGTAATAAATTGTTCACATTGAACCATTCTACAACCATAGAGATAGCATTGTTTACTTCATCAAGGTTAACCTGTTGTCTTTTCAACTTGAATAAAAGTGAAGTGTCATCTGCAAACAGTACAATCTCATGGTCATTTTTAACTATTTTCGGTAAATCATTTATATAAATTAAAAAGAGAAATGGACCTAGTATTGATCCCTGTGGCACACCCATTGTTACCAACGACCCCGGAGAACATTTTCCATTTACATCATCATACATAACATCAGTGTTGATAGCCTATGTGAAGATGAATAAAAAGTAATACAACATTAGTAACTAAAACTAAAAGTGAAATATCCTCCGTAATATTTGTCGACACAATAACCAAAGTTTCGGCATTATCCATGTGGATGAAACTCTCGTCCTACACAAAATCCAATAAAATACCGACTACGTTACTCGCTATGTTGCAAATTTGCAATATAAACTTGATGCTAACAACGTAACAACACTGCTGAAAGTTGTACCGCGAAACTTTTGGTTGCGCTTTTGTGCACTGTGCCGCTATCTATAGTCGTATTGCTCATTATACGGACTAAAATTGAAGGAAAAAATGTCATTTTTCCTTCAATTTTGATTAGTTTTCATACGTTTTATGTCAAAATTGAAGGAAAAATGACATTTTTTCCTTCACTTTAGTCCGTATAATGAGCAATACGACTATAGTGGAAATCTTCTGAAAACTCGATCTAGTTTTGAGGCTCGAGGCTTGAAGCTTGAACCTGGAATTGTTTTCCAAAGTTTCGTCTAGTTTCGTGCGGCACGCCATCTAGTGCAGAAGTTTTGCGGCTAGCGCATAAGATAATTTCTTGGTAAAATTACTTCCGACACTGTTTTAGAGATGCCCTAAATTGATCCTGAACTGAAAAAAATCGCTACTGGGAAGTACTAATAAACAGCGACTTCTCTTCAACAATACTTATAGTATTAGCATCTCTTACTTTTCAGTTCAGATAGTACCTAAGAGAGCATAACATAACTCATAACATGTATTTGGACGTGTCTCTGACTTCTCCCTCAGGTTAAGAACTAACGGAGCGATTTTCACTCGCGCCCGCCGCGGTGGTGAAAACAGCTGGTTTTATTTCTAAACACACGAGAGCGATTTTTTGTGCGGTTACGCAGGCCGCCCCCGTACCGTGTTTAGTACGCGCGCTACGCTAACGTCTTATCGATTAAATGTGTAAGGTTGAATGTGTTATTATCTTGATACTAGTCCGTTCAGGTGTACGCGACCGCGATGCATCTTCCGTCAGATGTGAACCGACCCTTAATTTAGACTTTTGTGGTCAATGAAAGTTTACAAAACTTCAATTTTAGATAGCACTTGGTCAAATAAAGTTTGATTCCAGGGCATCAATGTTAGCACACTGCCGGATGCTATCGGTGGCCTGCAACTACACAGAGGGAGAGCATATGGTCTGCGTGCTCGATTTCAAGCGCGAGACGGGACTGTGGCACGCCGTGCTAGCGAGCGTGCTCAACGGAATGCACGTTATATTCATTCCATACGCTCTGATGAAAGTCAGCCCGGCTTCCTGGATGCATATGATCACAAAGTACAGGTTAGTTATATTGTCAGTAGTTTAAAGCAAAATAGAAAAAAAATAAGAAAAGAAAGAAAGTAAAATAGAAGATTTGCACGACTAATGGTCAAAAAAAAATGACCAAAGCCAATGTCCTGTAAAAATTTCCAATAATAAAAATGCCCAATAATAAAAATGTCCATAAGTAAAAATGACCACTAAGCGAGACATACTTCTAAAGACCGTGCTCAACGGAATGCACGTTATATTCATCATAGTAAGTTCGTATGAGCAAGTGGCCAACTCTGGTGACGGAGTTTTTAGACCGCCTAAAGGCCTCCGTCATGGCTTAACGACTTAAAAGCCGGGACCGACAATTTAACAAGCCCTCCGAAGCACGGAAGCGCTCAGCTCGTAATGCCACTTTCGGTCATCTCTACTACCGGAGCTATGACTACTTGTTGATATCTAAATCTATTCTGTGTCCTAGGGCATCGGTGGCCATAGTAAAGTCGCGCGACTTGCACTGGGGGCTGCTGGCGACGCGCGACCACAAAGAGATCTCTCTGTCGTCGCTGCGTTTGCTGTTGGTCGCCGACGGAGCCAACCCGTGGTCGCTGTCTTCTTGCGACCAGTTCCTCTCAGTTTTCCAAAGCAAAGGTATCTTACATGTAACAGTGAATTAGTCTAGCAGTAATTAGTAAGCTGTTTTCTAAGTAATTTTCTTTTTGGCAATTGAATTTGAGAAGTAATTGTTATTTTCGTTGTTTTATTTTCCAACAAAACTTCTCTTTGAATTTTAATTCAATTCAGTATCAGTACTGTACTTGACACTGGCTGAATGTACAAACCGTGCGACAAAATAAAGAAAAAAAAACATCATTGAAAACATGTATAATGTGCAGGTGTCCGAGGCGACGCGATCTGCCCATGCGCGTGTAGCAGCGAATCGCTGACTGTGTGTGTGCGTCGCGCGGGGCGGGGCGGCGGCGCGGCGGGGCGGGGCGTGCTCTCAATGGCGGGGCTCTCGTACGGCGTGGTTCGCGTCGACGCAGAGAACTCGCTCACCTCGCTTACTTTGCAGGACTGCGGACAGGTCATGCCTTCCTGTGAGTATTGCTACAACAAAACGTCATCATCGCTCACGCAGGATTAAGGACCATAACCTGTGGAGCTAAAGTGGCCACTTGATGAAACATCTTTATCATTCATATATGAAGCATCTATGAAACATTTGATGAAAAAGATGTTATATCAGATGTTTCATAGATGCTTCATATATGAAACATTTGATGAAAAATTTGATGTTTTATCAGATATTTTATTAGATGAAAAATCTGGTGTTTCATCAAAAGTGGCCGCTTTAGCTCCGCAGGTTATGTTTTCATGCGGCCGACATATTTTTAGAGCTGCAAACAGATCGCCTTTATTAAACTTGAAATTAATTTTATTGGACATTATTTAGGCCTTTATATTATATTCTAAATGATTCATAAATTGGGAAGCAACCATATCCACGCTGACCTTGCTTCGCAAAACTCAACCAAATACAAACAATTTTTATTTGTTATAGTGTTAAACCACACTTAGGTAAATACATTTGAAAATGAAAAATCTTATCAAAATTTTCAATTCCGACGGGATTCGAACCCGCAATGATACAAGCGATCCTCCTTTAGCTGGAGTGCCTTTACCAATTCGGCCACGGAACCTTTGTCGCCAGAGTTGAAAATCATGATAAGATCATACTATCGATTATAGAATCGATTTTTCATTTTCAAATACAAACAATTCCAGGTGTTATCGTGGTAGTAAAAATGGAGGGTCCCTCCTTCCTCTGCAAAACTGACGAGGTCGGCGAGATTTGCGTGCTCTCTGGTGCGACTGGGTCTGGTTACTGGGGCCTGCCCGGTCTCACCAACACAGTCTTCAGAGTGCGGCCTTTGGACGCCGATGGAGAGCCTATCGGTGAAGAGAGCTATGTGCGCAGCGGGCTACTCGGCTTCCTTGGACCTGGAGGTAAGTAATCGACTTCAAAAAAGGAGGTTCTCAATTCGTCGGTTTTTTGTGCTTTTTTTATGTATGTTCACCGATTACTCGAAGACACGTGGACCAATTTGGAAAATTATTTTCCCTGCCCGCCTGAGGGGTCACATTTGTATGATCGAATATCGATCGAACGTATGACGGGATAAATAGTGTGGAAGTGGAAGACGATGTCAAGGAAAGCAAACCCGACCATCAGATGGGAATGATGCTTAGGAGAGAGAGAGTATGACGGGATAAATATTTGTATGATCTACAAATATTTGTCTCGGGTCTTGGTGTTTTCTATGTATAGTATGTATGTATTTACAAAAAGAAACCATGGAAGTAATATATCAGTTCTTTGTTATATTTACGTATGTACTATTATGCCTTATGTACCTACTTATACTGCGTTTGCAACTTAAATTAATAATATAATGTAAAATGTGTTTGTTTAGATATAAATGTGCTATGCTTGCGAATTAGCGAATTGGTTTAGCGTTATATGTAGTACGAGTATTTCTTTAGAGAATTCAAAATATTTTTGATGATACCTAATAGGGTATTCATACTACCCTAACCTACTATTATTATAAATCTGAAAGTTTGTCAGTATGTTTGGATGTTTGTTTCAATTACGCATCAGTTTCTGGACAGTTTTTGATAAAACTTAAAATAGCTGTGTAAGCAACTGGAGGAGACCTATGCCCAAAAGTGGATAAAATATTAGTTTAAAAAAGAGTGGGGTCTGAACGGCTTATTCCATTATGCTCCCACTCTCGTGATCCCAGTGGGATCATAGAAAACTTTTTGTATGTATTAATGAACTTAAAAGTTTTAAATGATCCTACTGGGATCACGAAGTGGGCGCATAATGTAGCTGTCTGAATAAGCATTAAGCTAAGAATTTACCTTGTGTTTATCGTGCGATTTGAAGCTATAATAAAATAAAACGCGAAATTTTGTGCCACAACTGCTTATCCCGACTAACAAACATACATATTTATCAATAAGTTTAATTAGTTTATACCAAACATACAAATATATCTGTTATGCGTGCTATTGCCCTCATGTTTATTAACCATGTGCTTGTGAATATAGTTTAGTTGAAATACTATTATCTATCTATCTATACTAATATGATAAAGCAGAAGAGTTTGTTTGTTTGAACGCGCTAATCCCAGGAACTACCACTCGGATTTGAAAAATGATTTCTGCATGTGATAGCTAAACTCTGCAGAGAGGTTATATAGGTAGCCAACTTTTCATCATCATCATCATAACCATAAACTATCACTCCGGGAGCAACGCCGCGAGGGCGCTGCTCGTTTTTCAATAAAATCTGATACATCAATGAACTTTTCGTTACGGAACGAAAAAAATCTTTGGCTTTTCAACACAAAAAGACTAGCTTCCTAACGCGCCTTCGTTCGCGTAGGACCAATATTTCACAAATCAAATGTCAGTTATTTTTAGCTATGATCAACACCTAATTTTATCAAATCGGTCTATTGATGATTCATTCAAACACAACCATACAAACTGTATGTACAATATTAGTAGAATGTAGATGTAGTAATACAGAGTAAAGAAGCCTATGCCTAAAATTTTAAGTTACAATAATGCCTAGGCTTAAGTTTTAAAATTAGTCTTGTCGAATGGTACATTGTTTTTATTATGGAAATAAAAAAAACTAGCTTGTTTCCAATGTGACGCTTTGTTTATCCTATGATGTTGTGCCATAGCGTTTCATAAAATAATCTTTCATGCTGTGCTTTCTTATAAGTACTTAATATTCAATGTACAAAACTGCTATAAATAAGTATTTCATGTCTATAAGTGGCTATGCTGATGTGCAATTGCAATCTAAATTAAAGACTACACTTATTTAATCACATAATACAATAAGAAGGAATTCCAGACGCACAGCTAACGCTATTTCATGAACCAAAATATTTATTTTGGTTGTAACGCGTTTTGCTACCGAATTGAGATGCGAACGCTATGCGAACGCGCTGTTCTAAAACGCGCTTTTAAAAATGCAGTGTGTCCCACTCCCGGTTCGCGTTTGTTTGCAATACAAACGCTCGTTTGTATCGATACAAAAGCGCTGCTCAAAAACGCGCTTGAAAAACGCAGTGTGCCCCATCCCGGTTCGCGTTTGTTTGCGATACAAACGCGTTTCTGAAATCATCGTGTACCTCTTAATTTCGATTCAATTCCGATTCTAAAACGTACCAATTTTTCAGGTCTGGTGTTCGTATGCGGCTCTCGCGACGGCCTAATGACTGTGACTGGTCGGAAGCACAACATGGACGATATAATCGCGACGGTGCTCGCCGTAGAACCGATGAAGTTCATATACCGTGGCCGTATCGCAGTCTTCTCTGTCCGGGTGTTGAGAGACGAGAGAATCTGCATTGTGGCTGAACAACGCCCGGATTGTGGGGAAGAGGAGGTAATTAATAACATTCTCACAGTCATACAAACCGTCATTGTGCATTTTATATACTTACAATAATTTGCTTCTTGCGGTGGCAAGAAGATATATATATTTATTTATACTTTTATATTACGTAATATTGTATTCGTATACGCATACTATAGTCACGGATAGAATAGTAAAGTCGTGCATACTGGTGCTCGAGGCACTGAGCGGTCACAATTTAATTTCATGAACGCAAGTAGCATTAAAATAAGTAAAAAATCTGTTCTTAGATATGAGCGGCAAGTTGTTAATTCGGCGGCGGCGTAACATCCCATCTTTACCTTGTAAAGGCTCAAACACACGCTAGCCCAGGCTCGCATTGCTCTATCGCTCTCGCCTTGCATCGATTCGCCTTCTCGTTCGCGCTCGCCTACGCTGGCCCAACTTGTGTTTGAGTGTTGACATGATAGTACTCCGATTGATCGAACCATGCGGTCGAACCACGTGGTCAGAAGCGATAATACTTACTACTTATTACTTTTAATCTCCACAGTCATTCCAATGGATGTCACGAGTCCTTCAAGCGGTAGACTCAATCCACCAAGTCGGAATCTACTGCCTCGCGCTGGTTCAACCAAACTTCCTCCCAAAGACGCCCTTGGGAGGGATACATCTCAGCGAGTGCAAGCGACGCTTTCTCGAAGGCACGCTTCATCCCGCGAACGTGCTAATGTGCCCGCACACCTGCGTTACTAACCTACCGAAGCCACGGGAGATACATTCTGGTAAGCTTACACTCACAACTCATACACGGGAATTGCTCAAGTAATAAACTTGTCGTTTCTTATACCGACAATGTTTCAATTCATACGGAGAATTTTCACTTTGGTAAAAGGGAGGACTCATCGCACGATTATCGCTGCACTATTTTAGTTTTACTTTCTGATAATGGTTACTATTAAATTGCATCTGAATTTCGACCATTCAAAGCTGAAGATATTGTACTGACCATTATATAATGTATTTACAGACGTAGGCCCCGCTTCAGTCATCGTCGGCAACCTAGTGCAAGGCAACCGGCTCGCGTCCGCGCAAGGCCGCGACATGGGCTACACCGACGACTCCGATGCAGCCAGAAAGGTAACCATCGCCCGATCATTATAAATAAACACGTACCCACCCATACGAACCCTGATTTACCAATTTGTTTCAGTACCAGTTCATATCACAAATACTGAGATGGCGCGCCCAGAGCACCTCCGACCACGTTATATTCACCCTGCTCAACTCCAAAGGAGCTGTCGCTAAAACCCTCACATGCGCCGAATTGCACAAGAAGGCTGAGAGGATCGGAAATCTCCTCCTAGAAAAGGGAAGAGTGAACACAGGCGACCATGTCGCACTAATCTTCCCGCCGGGACTGGATCTCATCTGCGCGTTCTATGGATGCCTCTATGTAGGCGCGGTGCCCGTCACCATTCGCCCCCCTCATCCCCAAAACCTCCACACGACTTTACCGACAGTGCGCATGATCGTCGACGTCAGTAAGGCCACGCTCGTCCTCTCAAACCAGTCGGTTATCAAACTCCTCCGCTCGAAGGAAGCCAGCAGCGTACTCGACAGCAAGGCTTGGCCGTTGACCTTGGACACAGATGACATGCCAAAGAAAAAGCTGCCGATATTGTACCGCGCGCCTACAGCGGAGATGCTCGCGTATCTGGACTTCAGCGTGTCCACTACCGGTATGCTGGCCGGCATTAAAATGTCCCACGCGGCCGTCACTTCCCTCTGCCGCGCCATGAAGATAGCCTGCGAGCTGTACCCCTCACGACACATCGCCCTCTGTCTCGACCCCTACTGCGGTCTTGGATTCGCTCTATGGTGCCTCAGCAGCATCTATTCCGGACACCACTCCATCCTCATCCCGCCATCCGAAGTGGAAATAAATCCGGCTCTCTGGCTAAGCGCGGTGTCCCAATACAAAGTCCGCGACACGTTCTGTTCTTACGGCGTGATGGAGCTGTGCACTAAAGGACTAGGCAGCTCCGTGAACCAGCTCAAAGCGAAGGGGATAGCTCTGGCGTGCGTGCGCACCTGCGTCGTCGTAGCTGAAGAGAGACCGCGCATCAATCTCACCAACTCGTTCTCGAAGCTGTTTTCAGCGCTGGGACTGAGTCCGCGCGCAGTGTCGACTTCCTTCGGCTGTCGCGTGAACATCGCTATCTGCCTGCAAGGCGCCTCGTCCCCCGAACCGTCCACTGTGTACGTGGACTTGCGTGCGCTTCGTAACGACCGCGTGTCTCTCGTAGAGCGCGGCAGCCCTCACTCCCTCTGCCTGATGGAGTCCGGGAAACTTCTCCCCGGCGTGAAAGTGATCACCGCAAATCCGGAGACAAAAGGCCAATGCGGGGATTCTCATCTCGGTGAGATATGGGTGCAGTCTCCGCACAACGCGAGCGGATACTTCACTATCTACGGCGATGAGAGCGATTACGCGGATCACTTCAACGCGCAGTTGGTGACCGGAAACACTGGGGAGGTTTACGCCCGTACTGGGTATTTGGGTTTCCTGCGTCGTACGGAGTTAGGAGGTGGGGTTGGAGGTGGAGTGGGGGCATGTTCGCTCGAGGAGCTGCAGATGTCGCGCGACAGTGATACCGAGTCGCTCGCGTCGTGCGGCGCGGCGTCGCACGCCTCGCACGCGTCTCATGTCGTGGAGTCGCACGACACTCACGATGCGGTGTTCGTTGTGGGCGCGCTAGATGAGACTATAATGCTGCGCGGCATGCGGTACCATCCCATCGATATCGAGAACTCGGTTATGCGCTGCCACAAGAAGATCGCTGAATGGTGAGTTTATTTTCTTGTCTCTGCTTTACTTTTCTTTTGAACTAAATTTGAAAGTTTTTAACTTCGAATGAAATTCTAAGAATCAGAAAGAAATGCGAATCAGCCGCTCACTGAATGAGTTGGCCGGCAAACGGCGCACATTACGCGTTGTATGGACATGGACACTCCATTTAAAAATTATAGGGAGGCAAACTGGAATCCGCTCACTGTTCACCTAATGAAGACGCGGCCTTACAGGCTTATTAACACACTAGCCGCCCGCGGCTTCGCCCGCGTGGACTGCTATTTTGTTTATCCCACGGGAACCGTGCATTTTTCGGGATAAACAGTCTATGTCCTATTCCCGGTTATTATCTATCTATGTTTCAAATTTCAGCCAAATGGTTTCAGTGGTTGTCGAGTTATAGAGGAACAAACATACATCCAAACAAACATCCAAACTTTCGCATTTATAATATTAGTTATAGTCCAGATTATCCATAAATTATATCAATAATCATATCTCTATTCGTCCACAGCGCCGTATTCACATGGACCAACTTACTGGTTGTCGTCGTGGAACTAGACGGCAGTGACAGCGAAGCTCTCAACCTCGTCCCTCTGGTCACCAACACAGTGCTCGAGGAACACCACCTGATCGTCGGCGTAGTGGTCGTCGTCGATCCCGGCGTCGTGCCAATCAACTCACGCGGGGAGAAGCAAAGAATGCACTTACGAGATGGATTCCTCTCGGATCAGATCGACGCGATATACATCGCTTATAATATGTAAACAATAGTTGGACTGAGTCGATGTATTACATTGGTCATTTTATCGCGTGAATGTAGGAAGATTGGAAAATGTGTCAATCGAGTCACAATGTGACGGAGGTATTATTGTTATTTCGGATTCAATATGTCTTTTTGAGTTTCAAATAATAAAAACAAAGCAGTTGTTGAAACATCTTGGACATCTCATTAAAGCTCTCAGTTATTTTTGAAAAACTGTTTGTAATAAGGCCTGTCGACTCGGTCTAACTTTAATCGCTAAGTAAAGACGTTCTCACCGATAAAAAATCTGCCTTAAATGTTATTCACCAATACAAGTGGCGAGTTCTGAAATTATTATTTCAAATGTAATACATCAACAGTTTGAAAGTTTTTTTAATTCAAAAACTTGTCTTCAATATCTATCGTAATTGTCTCACTAGTGCGTGATTTCTGGTTAAATGTAGGCAGAAGTTCTCTCTGTATCTTAAATTGTCTATTTTATATGAACCAAAACAAAAACATCAGTCGACGGTAGCTTAGGATAAGACTTTCTCGTTGAATCAGTTATGTATATTCATTTTATGATGTTAATTGTAAAATTTACGACATTTTTGTAAAATTTACTGTTAATCCCGCTATTGCAATTTGTTTAGTACCTTATGGTTTAAACAATTGTTACAATTCATTAAGAAAGATATTATTCAAGGCAGCTAATTATTATATTACAACTGCCCGCTTGTGTCGGTGAAAATAACATTGAGTCTACACACCGATCAAAACATTGAAACATTTATTTAAATCGCTACGTTTTTAGCGTATGCCAAGGTAACTATAAAAAATAACAAGTATGTTTACTCTAATCCCTTATGATTCGCTTGTAAAGAACCACTGAAGCGTATTTAATTCCTGTCCTATTAATTCATAACATCAAAAGCTTGAAGCGAGACAGTTGTATTTGATCGATAAATGTATTAAATTCACATGTTCTTTACATACAATAACAATTTGTCTAAAATCTCAGACTCGAAAAAATGGAAAGACATTTAATGAAAAAATGAAGTAGGTACAGTTGTCACAATGGATCTAGGCATTCGTGAAGTTTATAGGCTTTTCGCTACGCAGTAGAAAATGTTCTATAAAAAAGTGGCACTGCGCATCGGAACGCCTAACTTCACGAATCCGTTGGAAGAAGTGTAATTGCCTTATTTTAAAGTCGAAGGAATGTTAGAAATTTTTTTAATCCAATCTTAATTTCATTCATTTTCTAAGAGATAGGCAGCTTGTTTTCACAACCACATTTTTTATCCTGTCATACAAAGTCGAAGCAAGACTAGGCTCTTGAGCTTGGCAAATTGTATGTCAAATCCAATTGTATTTTTCATCCATTCTTACACTGTCTCGCATCTCGCATGAAGCCATAATCTTAGGCTGCTATGAATCGATCTCAAAGCTCAGTTTTTCATAGAACATTTCAGTAACTCGTGAGATAAAATTTTATTTTGATAAACACGCAACGTAGTCGCTCGCATCGGTCTTCGTTCCCATACGAAATAACACGCTTCAAATGTCTCGTGCGACAAGACTGATCTAAGTCTGAACTTTTATTTACTTACAATTCGTTTATAATGTCCCCCGCGACTTGGAGCTAGGCAGAGCATCAAGCGGCCTGCTCATAAACACAATTCTATTGTTGTGATTTGATAATTAATCATGTATCTTTAGTACGATGTAAAATGTATTACAATTGGTAATATAAAACTTAGCGATAGATGTATTCATTACGTATTATAAATGTACTGCATTTAATGTGTTAATGTTAGTTTCCCATTTTGATCGTTGACAATATGAGACGATTTTCAGATCTCTATTATAAATACACCCTTGACTTCTTTAAACTTATAGAACTTTTTCTGAGATTTTCTTGACTCTGAAATGTTTTTCAACAAGTTATTAATATGACATAGGTCTTAATGATAAGTATTGTATGTTATCGATGTATTGACTTGAAATTCGTTGTAATCCAATTTTTTTTTACATTAAGTGGCCGAGTTCATACTACAATTGAACGATTAATCTAATACTTTTATTAAATTGGCTTAAATTGGTCAATTCGTTAGTCAACATCAAAATTTAAGGATGCTCCAATTCCAAAGTGCCAATTTAAATAAAAATTATGTACCGCTCTTTAAAACAAGACCAAGCATGTATTGTTTAAATTACATGAGACACTGTAAACGCCACATTTTCGGCCTAGATTAAATAATAACACTTTATCGTATATTCCACTTTAAAGTTTTTTGATAATATTGCTAATCTTTGATGTCACTTCAATTTCAAGCCGTTGTTGACAATTGTTGTGGTTTATGGTAAGCGTCCACAGGCCCGCATCGCACGCAGCGGACGGATCGCATCAAACGGATTATCTGTGAAATGCGATGCGTACGATGCGGACATGTGGACGCACTTATATGAGTTTCTATACAAATAATACTACGATCCGTTGCGTGCGATGCGTCCGAAGCGTACGATACCGACATGTGGACGCTTACCATTATAGTCAGTCAGTGTCGTCAAATAGATGATTATACAATTTCTTCAGTAAGTAGGTGTGGACACGAAAGAGCTTTCCGATCGTCGCAGTAGCTATACGTAAGCAGTCGTAGTCTTAGATGTAATCGAATCACCTGTTTCCTTATCTTGTGTTTCATTCCATTGAGCGTTTTGAACGATTATTATTTAAAATAATACTATCAAATTGATTTTGTATCATCATTTATTACATTTTCTTTATTATCTTCAATTATTTAATAAATTTGTAATTATTTATTTGCTAAAATTGTACATATATTTTGTTATTTAATTTTACGTTTCATTTCAATATAATAAGCTTTACGTTGTTCAATTACTAAGCCGGCAAATTATTAAATGTTTTATCGGACCTAAATTTGCGCTCGGTATTGGACGTTTGTTATTCGTTTAGTTGTAAGTATCAAATTATAATAAAATGTAGTCATTTTTTCATAAGGTATACAAGTAGTTTAATGTCTGATGTTGTACCAACGGCATCTTAATATTATTAGAGAACACCAGTGTACTATCAAGCTAGGTTTGACTGACCGTACTTGACCGATGCACGTAATGCACTTTTATTATAAGAAACACGCTCACATCGCCACGTATCAATTTCCCTTCATTCTATTCGCATTTTCTTTTCATAACGCACAAAATTTAAACAATTTTTTGGAATTTATACTTGTTTTTTTACATTAGAATTAACTAATTGTATTAATTTTGTACCTTAGCTGTTTTTCTAATGTGTAGGTACGTGGATTTCAGTTATTCCGTATATCCACTTTTAAGTCAAATATAAGGTGGAGATGCGAAAACGTAATGTAATCTTTCGGTTTTTTATCCTGAACAAATACAGTTACTTACTATCAATATAGACGTATTAAAACGCTTGTAAACTATTATTACTTTTTATATACATAGCCTATGTATAGAGGTATAATGAAGAGAGAGAAAGAGAAGAAAAACCTATGTAACTTAACCCGAAAGTAAAAGGGATTGTTTCACCATTTCCAAGTACAATTTTGATTAGTAACTGCCTATACAAAGTTACTGGCTAGTAAAAATAACCAATCTCTAGAGATATAAACGATTTTTTGAATGTTTATCTATGCGTTTCTAAATCATTGATCAGATTGTGATGATACTTTGGTAGGGTCTTCTGAAGACGGCCCAAAAAACGAATGTCCACCCATAACGGTAGATACACGGAATAACTGAGAAATCGGAACATTTGTAACGGCTTATCCAGTTTGTGATTTTTTTTATTCCTCAATAAACGTGCATTTTGAATCAATTGTTTCATTATTTTTTATTGTTAAGGATTATGTACCTACTAGGTCCACCATTCGCGCAATCAACATTTAAGTAGCTTCTGTGCTACTTTAGGCCACAATCTACATTCTACACCAATTCCAAGTTAAATCCTTTTTTTGACAATGAACCCTGTGGTGTAGGTACCTACAATCAAAAAATGGTAACCTATCAATCTTTCGAAAAACGATACACCGAATTTTGAAATCCATAAAACGTTTGATAGAAACTCGAAATCCAGATACTATGTTTTACATAATTTTATTACTCCGATAAAACGTTTCACAGAAGTCTCATTTGACAGAAACACTAATGCCAGATTATCAGTTCGTTTTTTTTTCATTCGACAATAATATCCTTATACCTTATTTTAAAAGACAGAAGTAACGCTTACCAGAAAATTTCCAGCCATATAAAACCTTATCCATCTTGGGTTGGATTTAGTATTACGAAGCAGGATTTTGAGGCGGTGAGGGGGAAGTTGGGGGGGGGGGTTCCCCCTCCCCCCTGGTACCACTCCTATTACAAGGTAAGGCACCGTTCTGGAGATAATCAAATTATTGTTTTAAATACAAATTGGTAAAAATTTAGTATTTATTTATTTATTTGTATTTATTTATTTAAAACACACGAGTTGGGCTTACAGATTAGACCAAAGCGCCCAAAACGTCTATGCTATTACTTAAAACTATCTTAAATTTAGTCATGTCATTGTAAATAATAATAAGTCATAATAATTCATTAAAAATAATATTGGTAAGTACATTTAAAATAGTCACTACGAAAATAGTATTCGGTAACAGTATTTTGGTGGGGGGGGGGAGGGTGGAGGGATCCCCCACCCCCCTGGTACCACTCTCATTACAAGGTAACGCACCATTCTTGAGAAAATAAAATTATTGTAACCTAACCTAACCTTTTTTTTTTTTATCTAACCTAACCTACACGGGGCAACCGACACGAGGCACCCTGTAGGTTAGGTTAGGTTTGTTTATAAAAAAGCGAATGAAGCGAGCCCACCCACAAAATCTGGTCGCATAAACCCTCATAACATCTAAAAGAGAAACTAAATCAGATTCGACACGGGGCACCCCGTAGGTTAGGTTAGGTTTGTATATAAAAAAGCGAGCAAAGTGAGCCCACCCACAAAATCTGGTCGCACAAACCCCCATAACATCTAAAAGAGAAACTAAATCAGATCCGACACGGAGCACCCTGTAGGTTAGGTTAGGTTTGTATATAAAAAAGCGAGCGAAGCGAGCCCACTTACAAAATCTGGTCGCACAAACCCCCATAACATCTAAAAGAGAAACTAAATCAGATCCGACACAGGGCATCCTGTAGGTTAGGTTAGGTTTGTATATAAAAAAGCGAGCGAAGCGAGCCCACCCATAAAATCTGCTCGCATAAACCCCCATAACATCTAAAAGAAAAACTAAATCAGAACCGACACGGGGAACCTTGTAGGTTAGGTTAGGTTTGTATATAAAAAAGCGAGCGAAGCGAGCCCACCCACAAAATCTGCTCGCATAAACCCCCATAACATCTAAATGAGAAACTAAATCAGATCCGACACAGGGCATGCTGTAGGTTAGGTTAGGTTTGTATACAAAAAAACCAGCGAAGCGAACACTTTCTAAAAAAAAAAAAGGTTAGGTTAGGTTACAATAATTTGATTTTCTCAAGAACGGTGCGTTACCTTGTGATGGGAGTGGTACCAGGGGGGTGGGGGATCTCCCCCCCGAAATACTGTTAGGTACCAAATACTGAATTTTTACCAATTTTTACCAGTTTGTATTTGAAAGCAATAATTTGATTATCTCCAGAACGGTGCGTTACCTTGTAATGGGAGTGGTACCAGGGGGGAGGGGGAACCCCCTCTCCCCCCTCCTACCCCCACCCCCCCAAAATCCTGCTTCTTAATACTAAATTTTTACCCGAAACGTTTTTAGGTTATTATCGGTCTCAGAACCGAATCTGCCCACCCCGACTTCCACGTAGTCTTGTCTGTCCTACCCTAGAGTGTTTTTATGAACTCGGAGGCGCGAAGGGAGATGCAGCCCCCGCCCGCTGTGACAAAACGCGGCATCAGCACGAGCCTTCGCAGCTTCGGCTGTTTGGTCGCCACCTTCGGCGGCGACCAGCCTCAGCCGCTCCAGCTCGTGCTGATGCCGCGTTTTGTTACGTAAGGGCGGAGGGGCTGCACTTCCCGAAGCGCCGAAGCCGTCACAAATTCGAAATGGATGGAAGATTTAGGTTAAACTTTGATAATTTGCCAAAAGTGTTTGGTAACGTTACTTAACCATCTAGCACGAAATTAGTTAGGAAATGTTAAAGGTAATAAAAAAAAAGTAACTAGGTACAATATTTAATAGATATCTACCTACAGTACTTCAAGCTACATAATGGACATCGGTCATTTAATTTTATGGTACCTAGTATTTATAACGCTCTGAATGATTACTAGAAAGATTGAATACATAATTTTGTAATAGGTCTTTCCTGAACCATGATTTTTCGGGATCACAAAATATATGGAAAACAAATTATATGGAAAACAAACATGCGGTAAAGTGAATTATCTGGATGTTCAAATTTCTGGAAAATGTTTAGATGTATTTTGTATTTCTGTCTTGTAAAAAAAAACAAATGAAAATCTGGCTTAAGAATTTATGGAATTCGAATTCCTGTATTATGAAAAAAAAGAAATCAAAAATCTGTCAAACGTTCCTATGGATTTCAAAAATCTGTCTTGTAATTTTCGTGACATCAATACGTAACCTCAAAAAATACATGTTACATACAAACTTTCCGATGTAGGTTTATAATTTAATAGACCCTATCAACTTAGATAGATAGGTAGGTACCTGCTGTGGGTATTTGTAAGTAAAAACTGAGTAAAAAGTATAATTTTAAAAGTCCTACAAAGTTAATAGAAAAATTATTAAATAAGTACTTATTAAAAAACGGCTTATTCCATTATGCTCCCACTTCGTGATCCCAGTGGGATCATACAAAACTTGAATTTGATGGAAATTGGATACTTGAGTTCATTAAAACATACAAAAAGTTTTATAGGATCCCACTGGGATCACAAGAGTGGGAGCATAATGGAATAAGCCTAAAAACATTAATCTAAAACAAGCTTATAATTAAATGCTCTAAAAATGGTTTCTAACAAATAACAGAATCATCCATCATCAATAACTTTCTAACTTCATAGAGTTTTGATACTCGATAATATTCGATAACTTTGTAAAATTAATCAAAATGTTCCATGAAGTTAAATAAAATTGATGATTCTTTTGTTTACTTTATCTAATCCTTCTGCGCAAATCAAATTTTGATTAAAATACTACCTGACAAGTCCTGCAAATTGCAAAAACTGCAAGATAATTTGAATTTCGCGGGCCACTTTAAACAAATTATTTTAAAAAACTTGTAAAGATCTTTATTAATCTTCGAGCTTAATAATATTAATATAAAATAAAATAATAATAAGTAATTACATTAATTTGGGTTTAAGGACTCCTAAACTTAAAACTTTAATTCCTTCCCGTTAACGGAACTGCATTCGTTTCGGAAATCGGAATCACAATCGGACATTTTTTTTTATTTTTTTGCTTTGCACGGCTTGTGCATTCAGCCAGTGTCTAATCTGACATTATTATTTTTATCTAATAACTGTCAATGTCAGAAAACAAATAAGTGTCATTGTCACTGAAAGTGATACAATTGTCAAAAACCATTTATTTCTGTCAGAAATCAATCTGTCATGTCAATGTCAGTCAGTCCATTCCATCCAGTGGTCTCGAACCTACCGATTTTTCGGTATTTCTACCGATATTGGGTCTGTTCTACCGAAATACCGAAACGTGATGATTTTCTCATGATTTCCAAGAATACTTGAAAAGGATCCTATTTTTACAGAATTTACAGATTTTTTTATAGTTTTAAGTTAGCAACCCTCGGGGAAACCCTCAAAAGTCATTCATTAGTATGTTTATCGATATATTTCGGATGTAGACATCATCAAAACATCGAATTGTAAGACAAAAGGGTAAGTACCTGTACAACTCGATGTTTTATAGGATTTCCGAACAATGTCTATAAAAAACAAGTTTCAATTTTTTCATTGATTTTAATAACTTCGAATAAAAAGTTTCTCCGAGTAAAAATTGAGAAAAGATTGGGAAAAAAAAATTAAGCTGGCTGCAAGAAATTTTCATTGCAAGCCGTAGGTAAAGTAGGTACTAGGTACTAATTATGCCTATTGTAAGAGTTGTACTAAGGATACTAACATTAGATCAGGGAAAGACGCTTTAGAAACGTAATTTTTCACAAGCACAATCTGTTTTATCGACGAAAATACACATTTTTTTTTCATCTACCGATTTTGGATCCAAATATACCGATTTTTGCGGGCAACTCTACCGATTTCACTCATTTTCGTTCGAGAACACTGATTCCATCATCCATTCCAAAGAGTAGAATCCTATTCGTGTTTCTCACATTCAGGAAATTGTACAGTGTTTTACCGTGGTTTTAGCTCAGCTTTTTAGAAATATATTCGTATAAACGTAAATTTTAAATTCGAATCCGTCTAAATAAACGCAGTAACTAGTCAGAGTTACAAGACAATATAATACTATTGGAACATCCACAATCGAACACACAAAAGAACTGGGGCAAACAATCGATGTCTCTCAATGACTCACGTTTTGTTTGTCAGTCTTGGTCCCAGGCCCTTCCTAGAATAATGAAAACTATGTTTACAATGCAGTGAGAGTGGCTCGATAGTACGATAGTTGCCATGGAAACCCCTCCGGTACCGAAACCGCGGAACCTTGCCCCTCCGCAGGGCCGCCCTTCCGAACCGCCGACACCGATGCCCCGAAACATACTCCCGGCGAAAGACAAGGTGGACACCAATACCTCGGACCTGCTCAGCACCATAAGCACTAAATCCAAACAGTTTACCGAAGGTGTCGCAGCTAAAATTAGCAATTCGGCGAAAGGCACCCTAGAAAAAACTAAAACTACATCGCGAGCCGTCAGGGACACTGTAGCAAAATCTGTGATTGAAGGCACAAATGCAGGCATGAAACTTCTAAAATCAAAGAAAAGTGAAACTGTCACCACTGCGCCACTGACACAAAGATGTGCATCAATGCCAGAAGGAGATGTGAACTTCTTTGAAAATATCAGTTTCATATCACCTCTTCAAAGGAGGTACATGAGTTCCCTCCAAGATGATGATGAATCAGCATTATTCCATCTGAACCATACAAACTTAGATGAACTTTCATTTTTTTCATCATATTCAACTTCTTATTCTGATAGCTTAAGTGACACAGATCAATCTCTAATGTTGAGCTTAGATGAACAAATGACATACGACACTCCAAGAAGCTCGAGGACAAACAGTGTAGCAAGTGCTATTTGTATTCCAAACATTCCTGAAAGAAAAAAACATCCAGAAGGTATCGAAAAAGTTAGGCGAAACACTTCTTATGAAAACTATCAGTTACCTACTGTTACGTCAGCACCTGGTGCGGCTCCAAAAGCTACAGAAAGTAAGCCACGGCCAAGCCAGAGTACCATCTCTGAGTTTGATCCCCTCAACTCTAGCACCACCGCCCCAAAGTACAAGGGGGTCAGCAATGAACTGCTCTTGCTGGAGTCTTTCCTGATCGGTGACACATATGGTACTGTAGTGGGTATAGATAACAATGAAGATGTTTTGGAGTATGTTGAGAATGACTACTTCAATCCCCCTAGTCCACCGGAACGTTTTGATAGCTTAGCTGACATGGAGCGGCAGGAAACCGCTGCTGCTGTGCCAAATGAAAGCCACACAAGTTGGTATGTAACTGAAGATAACAATGAAAAGAAAAATGTAGAAGTGAAACGCTCAAATTCTATGATGCAAAAGTTCTCACGGAAATTAAAACTCGATAATGTCCTTCATAAACCAATCAAAGTGAATGAGACTGAAATAGTTGTTGTCGAGAGGCCTCCGATCAATAGCTTGCCGGCACCATACTTTAGTGGAAATATAATGAAAACTGTGACCCCTGGTTTGGTTGAGGAGTTGTTCAAGTCCAGCCAGTCGCGGTATTGTGTGCTTTCTGAACAGAAACTTGTATGCTACTCTGATCCTACAAATGCAATAGTCAAGGAGATACATCATTTGAGTTCAATTTACTGTGTTCAAGTGGTTCTGCCTTTATCTTCTAGGTGAGTCAGTTTAATCTTCACTCATCTACCTATCTATATTAATATAATAAAGCAGAAGAGTTTGTTTGTTTGAAATGCTATCTCAGGAACTACCAGTTCAATTTGAAAAATTATTTCTGCATTTAATAGCTAACCTCTTGAGAAAGGTTATAGGCTACTTTTAATCATCATCATCATTACGATTATACCATCACTAGTAGAGTATTAAATAAAAATGTATGGTTTAGGAACGTTGAGATGTTCTCTTTATTCTTTATTGTACCTACACAAAAATACTTAGAGAAAAAAACTCAAACAAATGGCATGTACAAAGGCGAGCTTAACCCTAATAAGAGTTTTCTTCCAGCAAACCTTTGAGGATAGGGAAAGCTGATTATAGACGTGGGTACGTGTACACAAAATAATAGGAACATTATAAAAACAATACACGTTAATACAAAAAAAAAATAGAAATAAATTATACCTAAGTAATATTGTCTTTATACTACTTACAAATATTTAGACGTTCCTAAACCATTGATCAGATTGTGATGAAAATTTTGGTAGGGTCTTCTGAGGACAAGGGCTAGGGTTACTGGGATACACAATACGCAATTTTTAAGTCAAAGAGCGAAAGCGAAGCTTAGGGGAAATTGGATACTGTAATGGGCGCTCTAAGCTAAAGAGCGAGACCGAGCGATAAACTAATGCGCTTTAATGTTTCTTTGGTACATTAAAACGATACAATAAAGAGTTTTCATTCACTATTTCGCCTAACAGTGCAACAAACACGTACTCTTTCGAGCTTCACATCGCGTCGGGGCCGCGAGTCGCGCCTCGCAAGCACGTTTTCACCTGCAACAGTATCTCTGAGCGAAGGAACTGGGTTCAGAAGATCGCTGAACATCTGGCAGCTGGATTCCCCACCAAATACAATGCAGAGTACAATCGCATGGGATGGTGTTATTTGAGAGTAAGATACCTACTTTATTTCTTTACTAGCCTAGTGTTATCACAGAATACTAGTACTACGTAGTGTTATTCCCAGAACCTAAACTATCTACATTCCAAATTTCATAAAAATCGGTTTAGTCGTTATGGAGATACGTGGTAACAAACATTCACACACACACGGACTTTCGCCTTTATAATATTAGTAGGATTTCTTTATTAGGTACTTTATTTCTTTATTGTGAGATACTTTATTTCTTTATTCTTTATTACTATAGTTTTGTAGTATTACTATACCGTCGATGGGCTTGCAACCTGTCACGTATGGAATGCTAACTTCTGCAAAATGTGGGCATGTACCAAATATGTATTTGGACATACCTCTGACTACCCCCTTAGACATCTTCAAAAGATCTTTAAATGCCTAAAAAAGATTTGAGAGAATGTCTACCGTGCCTTGGGATACAGTCGTGATAATATTTCATTTTCATTTTTTCACTATAGTTTTTGAAGTTTTTGAATGATGAGTTTCATGCGAAGCTGAGTGGCACACAGCTTGAAGACAGCGTTTTTTACTACACTTTTTCCTTTGTCTTATATTGGGAAAAATGAATGCTATTGGTGGATATTTACCGCGCACCGCGCACTTCGTGCATCTCTGATGGAAACGCACCGAAGCCGCAGGCGAAAGTTAGTCAATATAGTTTTCTGCTGTCGATGAACGATTATAGCTAAATAGTGGTTTTCTACAGCCCCAGTTGTCATGCGTGACTTCAGCGCATAATGTACTGTACGTACAAGCTATAACGTGGAGTACCTAAATAACTACTAGTTCGCCCCGAACTGAGATCTCATGTCTAGATGGCTACATTTGGACTCTTCTGACTACCCCTATAATCTCAAGTGCTACTACTGCCGAGAATGTCTATTGCGCTAGCTCGTCATGGTAAAAATACTGGCATGCATGCTATACGTAATGTCGTCTAATTTTTTATTTATTTTTTATGAATTATCGTCTTATTTCAAAAAGTGTACATCCTAGAATAAAAATAATTACTATTTACCCCCCTTGGTCACCCAATATCTTGACAACCCCTTCATCGATTAAGCTCATATGCTCCACCGTAAATTTCCATAGCACAACCTTTTGACTACAAAGTTTCATGCAGATTGGATGAACGGTTCGACAGTTACGAGAACAAGAATCGTGAAACATACAAAGCAAAATCGCCCAACTTGCCACTTACATCTTAGCTCGCTTCGCTCGCTCGATCGATAATGGAACGGGATGGTGTTATCTGAGAGTACGGTATTAAGTAGCTTATTCATTAATATAGGCTAAGACATAAATCTGCGATCTCGACTAATAGAAATCAAGGATTTGTGGAAATAAAGTAACTTCCACTCTTACAACCTAACCTAACTTATTTTTGATATAATTATACATTATGATCAGTATATCTCCGAAAATAGGAAACCCTACCTTTTGGCACCAATAAAATATCGACTTAACGCAACTTTTAAAGTTGTGCCTTGCTAGCCTGCTAACCTTTTTTTCATCAAATATCTGCATCAGATAAGATATAATATCAGTCAAATAAACTCATTCTAGTATCAAGTGTCATTGTACTGCAGTGGAAGCGATGACACGGTCATTTTCGCATTGAGTGTGTCTTCCGGTGTTTAATTTATCAATAGATGTTGGTAACTCGTCACCCCTGACTGCACATGTTTGTATGTACACAAAAGCTGCCGGCGTACCCTTTTTTATTTGATACCATGTTGAAACTATTATTTAGGTTTCCAATACGTCAATAGGAAAAAAGGGAACATTGTTTTGTCTGTCCGTCTGTCGAAAATTTATCGGAAACGGTTTCAAGCTTAAAATACTAAAATTAAAGATGAACTTATAGAGCCCTAAAAACAAGTTTATAACTCAATGCAATAACAAGATATTTTTCCTAAAACTAAAAACCGACTTTACATAAAGCACGTAACGTCAGCTCGCATCTTGAAAACGAATGAATCGATTTTGATGAAACTTGCACTGTTACACAATACTTTTGGAGGAATGCCTGGACAAACATTGAAACTCACGAACATCGTCCACCAATTATGTATATTTGTTCGTTTGGAAGCCCTAATAGATAATCAATATCTATAAAACAATGTTACATAATATACCTACGTGTCGACTTAATAACCTCCTTTTTTGAAGTCTGTGAAAAAGATTTTGTAAATATTGTATTGATATCTGACCGAATTAATCTAGAGTTTATTTCGTAAAATGTGAACACAGAACGGTCACGCACAAGTAATTGCTATCAATTATGTGTTTTATCTCTTGCACTTATCTAATTTCCATCTCGACGAGATAATGTGTATTTTATTTCAGTGTAATTTAAAGCTCTATTTTATATTATTTTACAATAGGTACTTCCTAAAAATTCATGAGTTTCATACCATTCATAAAATCACACCTTTCCCGTAGGTATATGTCTCAGATTTTCACTTGCTACGATCGATCTCAATGTTCCACTTTATTTAATCTCACCTCTTTCTATACAGGAAGACTTTTTTTTTCATGGTCACTTATTTATTTAATACAGTTATGATGACAGAAAGCTTTCAGTAAAAACCAAAGTGCTAACTATCTTAATTAAAACTTAAATACATTCTCAGACAGTTAAAAATAGCGGGTTCTTCCACGTAGTCAAACTATTTAGTCCAACTGATTTGACCACGAGGAATTATGTTTCCTCGTGGTCAAACTAGTCAAATGATCCTCCCTGTATCAATGTCAAGTTAAAAATATGTGCAGTCAATCTAAGGTGTAGCTATTCTTTTTATGTAGGTACTAGCTTATAATGAATAGACTTACGTTTCATAAAAGTCATTTTATGATTTTAGAAGTCATTTATTTAGTGATTGTCGTCGTTGAACCCGCCGGTGTGACCAAGGAGTCTTGGTTGACTGCAGCTTGGTTATATTAAAGGTATATTCAGTGATTTATAATAATAGGAAGGTGTGACCGGTGAATGGCGAGGCGCTTGGCTGATGCTGGTTCGTCGCGTGCTTCTGTACTACACCGTGACAGCGGGCCGCGAGCCCAGCCTGAACACCATCGATCTGAGGAAGGCAAAGTGCGTCGGTGAGTGTCTACCCTTACATTTTATATAGAGACTAGCAGCGCCCTCGCGGCGTTGCCCCCGTAGTGATGGTATATGGTGATGATGATGATGATGAAAAGTAGTCTATAACCTATAACCTTCCTCAAGAGTTTAGCTATCAAATGCAGAAAGAATTTTCAAATTCGACTGGTGGTTCCTGAGATTACCGCGTTCAAACAAACAAATTCTTCCGCTTTATATAATTAGTATAGATAGTATAGATATAGATATAGATATAGAAGTATAGATTTCAGCCAAATCAGTTGTGGTTGTCAAGTTGTAGAGGAACAAACATACATCCAAACATCTAAACATCCAAACATCCAAACTTTCGCATTTATAATATTAGTGTGATGTGATTAAGCCACTTGTCAAGTTACTATTGATGTATTATTATTATAGGCTCTTTAGCCACGAGCGAAAATGTTCAAATAACTGTTCTGTAACATGACGCCACCTAAATCATCTGTAACAGATGACCAAAGGCCAATGATGATGATGATTATCCCTCAGTAACCCAAGCTGCCACACCCGAAGAGAACCAAGCTTGCCCGTCAGATGACAGCCCACACTTGCTGCTAGACTTTCCACAAGCCACTATTTACCTGCGGTTCTCTCACGAAAGGTTGCTTAAGGTAAGTTTATGAACTCATTATTCATTAAACTGTCAAATGATCTCGCATTTTGATATTTGGGTCTTTAGGCGTTTCGCACCACGAACGATTCGGACCGCGGTGTGAATCGCCCCAGAGCTATTTTTGAATGGGTTCTTTCGCACCAGGGTGGTGACAGCGGTGCGAATCGCCTAAAGTATCTTTTCAAATGGGTCGATTCGGACCACAGCACAGTGTACCAAAAGCCCATATTTTTTAGATAAATTCCCAGAGTGACTTTTTTGGAATGTTTTTGCATATTATTTTGGTTCAGTAGGGTCAAAGAAACCTATTTTAGAAGTTTAGCCAATTTGCCCCACGGGGGGGCAAGTTGGCCCCCCTGTAGGGGCAAGATGACGGAGGCCTTTAGGCGGCCTAAAAAATCCGTCACCAGAGTTGAGTACTTGCTCATACGAAAGAAGCTAGATAACGGTTATGAAAAGAAGAAAAAAAGCGTTCATTTTCGTAGCTACCTAGTTACCAAAAAGTAAAAAAAAAACAGTCTATTTCGTGGTTACTAAAATAAGAAAAAAAAAATCCGCTTTTGTAGCTGGTTATGAATCACAGTTGTGTACCTACCTACATGGATTAAATTTAATCAGTGAAGAAAAAATCTTCTTTCGTAGCTAGATAGGACAAATATTTATGAAAATGGACCAAAGGCATTGCTGTGTTCAAAATTATCTATAAGTGTCTATTTACTATATCTATAAGTGTATAAACAAAACTTAGGTATCTCTCTAATCCTATTCCATTAAACGAGCAATATTTGTTTGTTTGATTGATGTTTGTTTGTCCTGAGTTTTAGTTTTAGTTTTTGATCTCACTAGATTAACGCCTTAGATTTAATTATCTGTAATGTTAGTCATAAGTTGTAAATAAATAATTGTCTAATTGTCTAATTGTCTCGAAAACAGCTCTAGAGATTTCGATGAAATTTGCAGGACGGGTGTTTACGGGAGTGAAAAATCGATCTAGCTAGGTCTCATTTCTGGGAAAAGCCATTTTCTATGCATTTTCACGCAAAAAGTGCAATGTGGTTCGTAATTGAACCACTAGATGGCGTTCGTTGGTTGCCAACGAGCAGAGCTCGGTCGCCCAGAAAGGGCCATGCCGATTTTGTATGGGCGTTTGGTGCCTTTTTTATTTCGCGCGGCCATCAACCAAACATTAAAATATAAACTCTTAGGAGTATATCAAATAATATTGTGAGCACAGTATACAGCTTCACTCAGCCAGGACCGAGTTATACAGGGTGAGTTTTTAAAGAGTACCTCTATGGCCAAATCTGAAACTATTAGCAATAGCGAAAAACACTCAAAGGAGTGTCATAAGCGATTTTGATTAGAAGTAAAACTGCATCATTACATTTTAAAAATAATCATTTTCCTGGCCAGGAATCGAACCTGTTGGTTAAAAAAAAACTTTTTGTATTATTATACCATCCGATAGTGTAGATGATAAGGATCAATTTCTGAGAAAAGCTATATACGGCAAACTAATAAAAAAAAAGTTATGGGTAATCTACGAAATATTAAGAGTTTAAATCAGTTTATTAAAAATCAACACTTTCCGTTAGTTTGACGCATGTAGTTTCTCCTCAGAAATTGATCCTTATTATCTACACTATCGGATGGTATAACAATACAAAAAGTTATTTTTTTGTAACCAACAGGTTCGACTCCTGGCCAGGAAAATGATTATTTTTAAAATGTAATGATGCAGTTTTACTTTTGATCAAAATCGCTGAAGAGACTCCTTTGAGTGTTTTTCGCTATTGCTAATAGTTTCAGATTTGGCCCTAGAGGCACTCTTGAAAAACTCACCCTGTATAACTCGGTCCTGGCTGAGTGAAGCTGTATACTGTTCTCACAAATGTTGTTTGTTATACTCCTAAGAGTTTATATTTTAATGTTTGGTTGATGGCCGCGCGAAACAAAAAAGGCACCAATTTCGGCATAGGCTTTTATATATTATATTAGTGTAGATTTTTTTGTCCTATTATTTCATGCCTGGTTGTACTTTAAGAAATGTGTGTAAAACTATGTATCTTTGTCCGAATTCACCTATCTAAAAAGATAACTGTTTTGTTCCCCCTCAGCAGCGGTCCGAATCGACCCATCACAAAAAGTTCTGGGGCGATTCGCACCGCGGTGCGAAAGAACCCATTCAAAAACAGCTCTGGGGCTATTCACACCGCGGTCCGAACCGCTTGCGGTGTGAAACGACTAAAGACCCGCCATTTGAGAATTGAAATATACAGGAGTATATTTCAATTCTCAAATATCAAAATGCGCATGGTGTAATGTCGGCTTAAGTAAAGGACTACTTAAGCCGACATTACACCATACTAAATTCAGTGCACTAACTGCTTGTTCATTCATAAATTAGTGCTCTGTCTCGCTCTTTGGTCTAAGAATTGTGTATGGTGCATCCTACTTTTACCGATGCTAACTTACTGAAATTAGCCACAGTTAGTCTCAGTGAAAGTAGGATGCACAATACGAAATTCTTAGGCCAAAGAGCGAGACGGAGCGCTAATTTTTGAATGAATAAGCAGTTAGCGCACTGAATTCAGCATCGTCTAATGTCAACTTTAGAAAGCCACCCCTTCATTATGTACCAACTGCAAGTGGTGGGTAGTTCCCATCTGATCATATGATCCGTTTGTGCTATCTTCGTTTAACACCGCCGAGGGTGACAGTACACGCTTTAAGGCTGAGACTCCACCAAAGCGGAGACGAGAGGAGATGTGTTTAAACAACCAATAGAACTTCGTTATTCACACATCTCGTGATGACATTGTCTGAATAACGAAATTCTATTGGTTGTTCAAACACATCTCCTCTCCTCTCCGCTTTAGTGGAGTCTCAGCCTTAGTCTTTTGTAAAGTATTTTTTAATGAAAGGTAATTGTTTCTTTGTTGTATTTAGAACTGGCGATACATGATAAAGTTGGCTGCTCAGACGAACGGCGCATACATACATCACCAACAGCTGACTAAAGACGACGTGCCCGCCATCGTTGAGAAATGTATCAGCTTTGTATATGCTTACGGTACGTCAAATTCTTTTGATACCTTACGTTTGGTAATTTGATATATCGAATTCTGAAGCGATACGGAATACGCTAGGTCAGTAATAATGTTACTGACCTAGCGTATATAACAAAGGGACACCATCATATCTCTGGATATCAGGAGCATCAGGAGGCTTCATATTTATGTGTTGCTATGGTTACGTTGACATTAGGTAGGCGTGAGATGTCGGGCGAAGAGAATAAACGATCATATTCAATATCTGTTACATTATTACTGTAGGAGCTCTGCTATTGTTCATTGTAATATGGATCAGGATAGATGCAGGATAATCTTATTAACAATCCTTTAAAGACACTCCTCAAATGATTGTGATTTCCAGGAAGCCTCTCGGAAGGCATCTACCGAAGGAATGGAGGCAGCACCACACTAGCCGAGCTTCTAACCCGTTTCCGCCGCGACGCGTGGTCGGTCCAGTTGAGTCCGGGCTCGCATTCTGAGCACGACGTGGCCGGGGTACTCAAGCGGTTCCTACGCGACCTGCCTGAGCCGCTCATCGCTAAGGAGCAGAACAAGGCGCTGCTTGAGGCGATAGGTTAGCATCTACTCAAGTAAAGTTAAAGGTTTTGAGGTATATGAGATTGAAAATAATAAAAGTGCAGGTAATTTTGTGCCTTATAGTAAAGAGAATTGAATTCTTCTTTTCCATATTGCTTAAAGTAATATTATACTTATGACATAGGACATAAATCATCAAGGTGCAGGCAATAATGTGTCTTAAAACGTCACCATAACTGAGTAGTCATTAGTTGAATAGGAAACAGACTGAAATGTAGGGTTATGTTGACGTCTTGTTTGTGCTTGGTAAAAAGTTAGTAGAATCGGCACCCAAGTCTTCACCCTAAAACGATATTTCGTGCAAATGGTTCAGCTTAGGTTGGTGATACCATCTCAGCTCAGTTTGCACCAACATAAGTTGAACAACCAAGCAAACAATAGCTATACCATCATATTTTTTTATACAAATAACAATTATGAAGCCATGCGAAGTTCTAATTTAATTTTTATTGTTATACTATTACCCTATTATTCATATTTAACTTATATGGGACTCATAAAGCTCTGCTAAATCTGCCACAATCACTTTTCTGTGGTGAATATGAATGATAGGGTAACTGTTTGTCGACAGCGATTGTCTTGCGATGATTATGAATAATGTTGCTTTTGTTACTAACAAAATATGTCGTATTTAATGTCGAACAAAAAAAATTTTGGATTTGCCTCTGCCTACATGCTCAGGCATTTTCAAAGAAACCTGGATATTGTTTGAAGTTACTCAATGAGTTAATTAATTTCTAAACCTGTTACAATCATAATAATCCATGAATAAGTAATGTATAATTAATGATGGAGCCATGCGAGATTGACTATACCCAGACCTATAAAGCGCACCACACACACAGCAGATAATATATCTTATGAAATAGTTTTGACAGATCCCACCATATATATTTTGGAATTTATATTCGCTGTGTGTGGTCCCCCATAGAATGTGTATGGGCGCGATCTCAAGATTTATATTTTAAAAGATATATTATCTGGTGTGTGTGTGATGGGCTTAAAGGATGACTCACGCTAGACCGTGTCGGGTCCGAGCCGAGCGTCGGCCGTAGCACGGTCAACTAATATTACAATAGATATTGTATGGACACACGCTATACCGAGTGACGGCCGAGCAACGGACAAAGCCGACTCGGTGACCACGCTATGGCCGAAGCTCGGCTCGGACCCGACTCGGTCCAGCTTGAGTCATCCTTAATTCGATTCCAGACGTGACGTGCAGTGCACTATCCTGAAGTGCCCTAAAATTTGTCACATCCTGTATAATGTACAGAAAGCGTCATTAATTGGTATCCCCCTAGTAAGAGGTCGGTTTGCAAGCCGTTGATCTCAACCTTTGTAAAAACTTCCTTGCTTACTTATGGATATCTAATTTCGCTAGAGTTCCTAAACGCGCCGATGCAATAGCTGTTATAATACCCGACTGAAATCCAAGGTTGAAATGAAAAGGGTCTTTGTTCAAATCAATAGGGGGATACCGATTGATGACGCTGACTGTACATTAAAAGAGCAAACACACGCTGGCCCATGCTCGCCGAGTGAACGCCAGTGCCAACGTGTGGGTAGCACAACTCGCCTCGCCTTGCCATCGCTTGCCTAACTGGCCGAGTGAATACGAGCGACAACTTGCATTGGTTTGCATAGACTCGCCAAGCGTGTGGACGGTAACACTCGCCTTTACTCGCACTGGCTTAGGCTGGCTCAGCGTGTGTTCACACCATAACAGTTATTGTAATGTAATAATACGAGTACTAACATGAAACGGAAAATAAAAATACAATAACACACTAACAGTTATTTCTTTTTAAGTAATTACTGGTGGCAATACGCTTACATAAACGACCTTTGTGGCGCAGTGACCGAAGGCCCACCTGAAACAGAAAGTAGCAAGTTTGAATAAAAAGCGTATTCCTACCAATTACCCAACTTATTTATTGCATGTTTTTGTTGTAGTTATTGTTTCTTGATACTTTACTCTACGTTTATTTTGTGGCAATCAATTACAATGTTCATTTTTTAAGTTGTTGAACCCGCTTGGTAATAATGTTTGATTTGATGTAGTTTTAAGTTCTCACAATTTTTTATTTGTTCTTTGGTTCAATGCTTTTTATTGATATTTTATAGAATAATTGTGTTACAATCACTTTTGTCAGTATTCTCAACTTACGAACGACGATAGACCTACCAGAATAGCAACTTTGTTTATTCGTTAAAACTATATGACTATTTTTGGCAGATAATTATGTTGGTAATTTGAGAACAAACAAGTTAACTGTTCTAAACTATCGCGATCAGGGTACCTAAAGTGGCCACATTTGATGAAACATCAGATGTTTCATAAATGCTTCATAATATGCTTCATCAATGTTTCATCTATGAAGCATATTTCAAAACACCTTTTTTGACAGTTCGCTATAGAATCCATCTGTCAAAAAAGGTGTTTTGAAATAAGCATTGATGAAGCATAATATGAAGCATTAATGAAACATCTGATGTTTCATCGAAAGTGGCCACTTTAGACCCCCAGAACACATTATTATGTATACGGGTACCCGCGACCATGGCTGGTTCTATCCAGTCGAAACGTCGGGCTTAATAAATTAAAGATAATTACGTGATAAATACCCATATACATATATATTTATAATAAACAACTATTCATTGAATATAGAAACAAGGCATGAGTGAGAGTAATAAGAAATAATTTTACGCGACTGGTTTATGAAAGCGATGTTTGTTTTGTTTGAATCGCCATGGCAAGCAAGCTAGCGTAATGTAGCTAGTATTGGAACAACCAATCTCCGTCTGAAGTTGTCACTAAAGTGATGAGGTTATTGAAGGAAGGTTTATGCCCAGTAAGCATGCAAGTTTGAATAGGTTTTGTGGTTTGGGATGCACTTTAAAAATACTAGAGATTCCAAAGTGTGACAAATACTATGAAGTAAAATCCGTACCCATATTATAAATGTGAAAGTGTGTTTATTTGTTTGTTTATTTGTCCTGCTTTCACGTCAAAACAGAGCGACCGATTGACGTGATTTTTTGTGTGGAGATAGTTGGAGGGCTGGAGAGTAACTTATGCTACTTTTTATCCGGGTACCACGCGAGCGAAGCCGCGGGCAGCAGCTAGTAGTCTATAAATTATCGTGAGTAAACCTAATCGCCTAGTCCTAGCCCAGCACGTATTGGCGATGTATCTCCTGTGGACAAAGCTTATAATGAATGATGTGTGTGATGGCAAGACTAGTCAATCTTAACAATAATTTAGGCACTACAGCGTCCCGTTAAGTGAAGGCTTAGATTGCCTCTTGACGACGTATAAATAAAGTGTATAAAGTACATAAAATAAAAGCAGGTTGGTAAGCCCGATGAGACAATGCTTCCTACTTGAAACTCGACTCACATTAATATTTGATTTTTAGTCAAAATATTGAAAGCAATATTCAGCTTCTATTGCTGGTTATTTCTTAAACTATGGAATACGTTACCCTTAAGTTTTTCCTAAAGGTGCTAGGTTTATGCCAAGGAAGGTTTATGTATTATTATTAAAGAAATATAGAATACGAATACCTATAAAGAATTCATTCACAAACAAAACAACTAGAAGAAATATGTAAGGGCAAAACTAGTAAAAGCAAGACAGTCATAACTTCTAAAATCACGTATTCGTAGCGCCATCTATACGGAAAACATAAAATCAAATATGTATTCCATCAGCCATCACGTCATCCCTCTGATTATTAAGGGTTGAAGCTACTCGGTAGTTTTCTTTTATTAAACGGGTCGATGGTCATTAAAAAGATGGCACTGTGACACAATACAAGTTTAAGGTTTAAGAATTGATTTAAGAAGATCGTGGGTTCGATTCCCACCCAGGACAAACATTTGCTTGACGAACATAGATGTTTGTTCTGTGTTTTACAAAAAAATATAGGTATAAAAGTGTTCTATCAGTTATCTGGTTCCAATAGTACAAGATTTGCTTAGTTTGGGGCTATATTGCGCTGTGTGAAATGTTCTACAATATTTATTTATTATTTAATTAAGTGCCTACTAAAACACAGGCAAAGTATTAAAATGATGTGAAAGAGTGTCTACCATTGGTGAATTCAATCGTGATCATTGTTACTATTTGTTTTATCCCGCTCCCAAATGATTGTCACGTATTTGGACACATTTTTATGCATAGGTGTTGTTTCTATTACTTACTATAGTATAGTAAATTACTACTAGTAATTACTACTAGTAATTTACTACACATACAATTACTCTGAAATTATCGTCTTTTTCTTAGTTTATAGGTACTTTAAATAAACGTTAAAGGGATCTAGTCAGGGGTACATCCAGAAACAGATTTTGGCACTTACCCACATTTGCAGAAGTTAGTATTGAAGTGAGAAAGTAATGTTGCATATTTCTTTACAGTGTTGGACGACGAAGCCAGTCGGTTCGTTGAGTATCGGCGCATCATGCTGTCTTTGCCGCTGGTGGCCCGTCAGACAGCGCGCAAGCTATTCGCTCATCTACACTTTCTACACACAATGTCTCATGCCAATAAGATGAACGCAGAAAATTTGGCCTCGGTCTGGGCACCTACTATAATGCCTGCGCCTATGGTAAGTTTATTTTTATTTGCTATAGAATCGTCAGGTAGTTTGCAGAAACTTTATACTATACATCAAACAAATAGTCGCAAACAAACATCGCGGCTTCGCTTACTTAGTATTTGTGGAGATCTATTCACACATACTTAGGTACATTCCATAACATCTATCATTTGTCGACGGACGGAGTCGCTTAGCTGACAGTTGTCAGAAGCTTCAAGGCAGTTTGATTTGACTCGGATTTTGCACGTTTGGTTTGTGTAATATTATAATTTCTCTAAGTATATTTTCACTACTACAGTGCCTTTCATAGATGAAGTATTCTTGGTAACCTACCTCACTACAGTATTAATATAACAGTCTCTCACAATCAGAGATAAGCTAGAGCTTGTATCAAAGCGGTAAAGAAAAATATCATGAGCACACATACAAATTAATTTAGCCTGGCCGCATACGAACCACAAAACGCCGCTACCGAGGTATTTCATTGTAGTTTTCATATATTTTGTATATACGCGCCACTTAGCGGCCACTCGCTACAGCTACAAAATATATGAAAAGCTGCCGCTGGCATTTGTGGGTGCAGTCGGTGGCCCGTTTGCGCCGAACTTTATGTCGCAGAAAAATTACATATCTGCCTTTCAGTGACAAATAAAAAATTATAAAAGACAACTTTAATAATCGTCTTTAATTCAAGAAGGTCTTTTCGTAATGGTGGTTTGCTGGCTAAGACAGACTTACCACTAACAAACTTGTTTCCGTTTCATCCTCACATCCTTTCCCGCTCTCTCTTCGAATGGTGTGAGAGTGTCGGATGCATCGTATGCACCTGTGTGTGTAACGCACACAGGTTGTTCAGGATACAACCACGTCACGTTTGCGACGACCTCATCTTTGTGTTTATGCTATCCTGGTACATTTGGCGCGCGTTCAAGCATTGGTTATAGCCAGTTGTGTTGTAGATAAGAAGGATCGCTCTATGAAGATTGGAAGACGAAAAGCAGGATGAGTTAGTGCTGATTTTATAATCGAGAAATACCATCAGTGCTCTAACAGGCGGCTGGTTTGAGCTGGCATGCTGCTACATGATGTATGCATGAGTCAAATATCTGCACCGTGATTCGTGATTAGAAATCACACCGATAGGTCCTTATATCAGCAGGCTGATTGTCTAACTTGTCTCAAACCCCAAATTGGTCTCAAAATGTCAAAACTATCGCGTAGGTATCTTTTGTCGCGTTCGGTCTCGTTGAGATGAGAGTGACAGAGCTACTTGCATGGTCAGGTCACTGATCTGTCATATGACAGTCTGAGACCGATTTGAGGTTTGAGGCAAGTTAGACAATCAGCTGACAATATAAGAAAAACAAGATCCATTATCCACAATATCGCTGTAGAATCAACAGTCATTGTATCATAGAATCATATCAAGACAGAATGTTTCTTCACTTTTTGTGCCTTTAATGCAATTTACACAGTAGGTACTGAAGATCATCAGTATCTATTCAAAACAGGTTAAAAAAATCATAAAAAAAATATATGCGACCCTGCCAGGATTCGAACCTGGAATCTTCTGATCCGTAGTCAGACGCGTTATCCGTTGCGCCACAGGGCCTTGTATATGAGCAATTGAATTTATAGATCTCTTATTATAGTTGACCATGTTTCGAACTTTTATAACTAAATTTTTAGCCAGTTCCCCCTTAACTGAACTTATATTTTCTACACATTATGGGTCTTACTTATGAAAGATGTTTAAAGTTGAACACTGGTTAAACAACGTCCTCTGTTTATTTGTGGATAGTGACAAATAGAGACAGGACGTTGTTTAACCGGTGTTCAACTTTAAACATGTTTCATAAGTAAGGGGATATGTATTTACTATGAACTCTGATCTCATGATAGAGTTGGAAGCTGTTCAATGGAACTCCTTAGAAAATATGACGTGTTTCGATTTGATCAAACTTGCCCTCCGTGTTAAGTTCTAAAGGCGCAAACACACGTTAACCCAGGCTCGCATTGCCTCTCTATCGCTCTAGGCTTGCATCGATTCGCCTTCTCGCTCGCGCTCGCTTAATCTGGCCTAGGCTGACCCAAAGGACCTTACTTATGAAAGATGTTTAAAGTGAAACACTGGTTAAACAACGTCCTGTCTTTATTTGTGGATACCTAGTGACAAACAGAGACAGGACGTTGTTCAACCAGTGTTCAACTTTAAACATCTTTCATAAGTAAGGGGGAAAGTGTTTGAGTAAATGTACTACCAAGGAATTTCCAAACAACGTAACTGGAAGGTTCACCTGACTGTAATGTAAAAATAACCTTATAACGACTGTAAAACGTTCTATTATAATTCAATCTTGGTTATAAGGATTATCGGTCCCGTTGAGAGGCTCTTGAGGGTTCTGTGTCCCTTTCACACAGTTGCCAGCATAATAATTAAAGATAGCAAGGTAGAAACAAAAAGAACATTGAGCTTTACGGAATTTTGCTAAAAAGTCACAAGGAACGTTTTAATCTATACTAATATGCAAATGAGGAAAGATTTGATTGTTTGTTTGCATTGAATAGGCTCCGAAACTTCTGAACCTATTTGAAAAATTCTTTCACCATTAGAATCCTACATTATCCGTGATGAACATAGGGTAGGTATAGTTTGCGCCCCGACTTCGTACGGGTAATTTATAAATTAAACCCATGCGAAGCTGGGCGAACCGCTAGTAGGTAAATAAATTAATAGTTTTAATTTCTTACTGAATTCAAAAATTTGTCTAAATTAAGATAACATTTATTGAAAGACAGGAGTAATAATTATTATACCATGGGGGCTCATGGGAGCAATGTGATGGCAATTGCCTCAAGGGACTGTGGTAAGTCGACACTGTGGTGAGGTTTCCTTGCTTGCCTGGAAAGACACTAGATTAGTCACCAAATACTTACCATAAGGACAACATGGTGCCTGGACATCGTGCCGGTCAAGCACGTGATAAGCCGGCTATCGTGTCCGACTATAATAAATTTATAAGGGGGGGGGGGGGGAAGCCCAAGTACAAGGTAAACGAAGCCCTGGTCGGTCACCACACCAACTCGCTGGACCGACCTAATCAAGAAAACAACCCAGTCCACAGTAGTAGGGTGACAAATCAACATCGAGCTATGCTGCGCTCTACTGCGCTGTGCTGTGTTTCTTAAGCTACGTTTTTTTAACAATCAACATCAAGCTGTGCTGCGCTTTGCTTAGCTCAGTATTAAAGTAATCAGCAGCTCGTGTAGTCGTTTATCTCGTCAAAAATGACTTTAGTTTCAAAAAACGTAAACATTACGACATAGTTGAATCCGATGAAGATGAAAGTGAAGAAGAAGCGGATATGGATATTTTATGTGTTATTTTGCGCAGCATGGCATAGCTCGATAAAAAACATAGCACAGTTCGGCACAGCGCGGCTCAGCACGGCGGGTAGCGCGCCTCGCTCGAGACTGCCTGCGTTTTTAAACAGAGCGTAGCCTCACACAGCGCAGCACAGCATGGTTTGTTTGTATCCTCATTAAAATATTAGACGAGCGAGTTGACCAACCATAGCACAGCGCAGTACAGCGCAGCATAGCTCGATGTTGATTTGTCACCCGTAACAGTGTGCTCGCTATGCTACTAACCGCCAGAAATGGAGATGTATCGCGAGAAGAGCGGCAGCCCTGGAAAAAGAACACGAAGAGTTGTGCGACATCAATTCAACCACGACCACTCTGCCAAGAGTGCCCGACTAGAAAGAAGAAGAGTAATTCGAATGTTTCGTTTTCTAAGACACTGTCAATAAATTATAAATTCACTTGTTCTCATGTACAATGATCGTTTGATTATAATTTGGACAGTAATTGTTGTGTTGAAATCATGTTTCAACCCAGAGGTGATATAATTTGTTTAATCTGCAACCGTTCTGTGCTAAGAGTTCGCCAAAGAAGATTAATAACAAGTCATTTGTTTGAACAGAATGTGGAATGTGAACCGTATACGAATAAATGTCGCTCAAAGTTAGTATATTTTTAATTGTATTTGTATTTGATATGTATCAGCGTTGCTAGATTATTATTTGAGCAATCCAAAAGCTTATAAAACGCGAGACTCATTAAATCTACACGAAGAGACATAAAAATGCAGGCAAGAATACCAATCAATAATACTAACAAAAAATTGCATTTGTAAAAAAACACAAGTTGGTCTTAATCGACTCTATTTCCCACCAGAAACACTTTTCCCAAAGTAACTTACAAATTCAAATCGTAAGTTTTTGCAATAATTCAAAAAAACACATTCATTACATTTTCTATGAAATTAGGAGTTGTGGGGATCTATTCATATTCACACAGGTTCATATCATACACAACATCTATCATTCGTCAACGGACGGAGTCGCGGGTGTCGCCATGCGTTAAGTCAAACCTCTTTGCTAGTATATCACATGCATTCTCTTTGGAACGCATGGCGACACCCGGACCGATACCTGACAGTTGTCAGAAGTGATTGAGAAAATTTTGAATTGACACAGAGCTTTGCTTTGCACTTTTGGTTTCTGAATATTTTAGTTTTTTCTCCTTAGTATATTTCAAGTATATTTCCTATACTGCAACGTACTTCACTCCTTCTTTTTATTGTACATATCGATGGTTGTAATATAGTGTAAATAACTCATTACGAACTATTATTGAGTAATCTATCCCATCCTCTCTACAGGAGTTGTAAACATTACAGTGCCAGTGAGGCTATTGTAAAGCGCGTATTTAAATTAAGAACAAAGTGCTTCCCTGGAGATGTTCAAATGGTATGCTCCATGCTCAGCACACTACCATTCTCTCTTGCGGCTCTGTATGAGGCATAAGGCTTTACAATAGCCTCCCACATTGCCGGAGCAGTTAACGAATTTATTTTAACGAACCATCGAATAAGTGGCACTGTAATGTTTATAACTCCTAATTTCATATAAAATGTACGGAATGTGTTTTACCAAAAAAAAAAAAATGGATGGAGGCAACGCGAATTCCTGCAAACTTGCCCAAGCCCTCTGTGATTTGCGGCTTGCATTTTAAAGATGAAGACAAACCCGAAACAATTCCTACTATTTCACCAAATGTAAACTTAAACCTCACACTAATTATCTTATCTTACTACTATTATAAATGTGAAAAGGAGGTCATTCATTTTGGGCCCAAAAGACAAAATGCCGGCCATCTGAAAAAAAAATGGTATGACCACAATTGAGAAATCCGAGAGGTAGGTCTTCACATTCAATAATAGTTTTAGGTAGGTACCTAACTTAATATTTTAATTTTCACATTTTTCATGATAAAAAAATTACACATCAATTCAATTGCGCTGATTAGGTACACCAATGGACCATACTGAGTCCGGGACTTCTGGGGAACCAGCAAGTAAAAAAATAAAATTGCAGGCAGTGATAAGAACTCAAACGCAAGAATCTTCTTCACTGAGGAAAATTAAATTGCGCCGCAATATCAAACAACTAAAAAGAAGAAATGTGAAGATTGAAAATATGAAACATGTTTTAAATTTACCCAAAAAAAGTGCAACAATTATGTGGAAGTGGAAAATGTGATTAACAACTCCGCTCCCGCGCCGCCGCCGCCGCCGCTCCACTGCCCGCAAGATTCGAGGCAGAGGCTTTACGTGGCGTGGCTAGCGTGCGAGCCGAGCGGCAAGTGGTAACCCTACCTGCCAAGGCCCGCCCGGGCGGGCCCGCCAATGTACTTGTAGCTTCGTATCTAAAGTGCGCAGTGCGCCTTCTGTACCTATTTATTCTGTGCTAAGGCTCGAATTACTATATTCAGCTGCCGAAACGCGCGGCTGAGCCGCTGCACAGAGCGGCCGCGGCCGCGCCGCGTTTCGATTTATATAAAGCGGCCGAGCCGCCCCCGCTCTCCACATTTTAGGTGTTCAAAGGACAAAGACGATAGGACAAGGAAGTGACTAAGATGAGAAATACAGATACCGATCCCGGCCGCGCCGCTCTGCTCATATAATTCGTTACGAACAATTTCATGTAAACTCGTCGTAACTCGTTTTTGAAACTAAATCAAAATAATAATTGTATTCTGATATCGATAAATTCTATTCACATATGACGAATACATGATTATATTCCGGTTATTTATCGTTTATTCTATCGGCTCGTTGGTCTAGGGGTATGATTCTCGCTTCGGGTGCGAGAGGTCCCGGGTTCAAATCCCGGACGAGCCCAACTTTTGCATTTTATATGTGAGCACTCGATATAGCCCTCATTCTTTGATACAATCTACACACTTTGATAAAATCGAATATGTATTTGACTGGCCTCTCAGCTCAGTTAGTAGTAGCTCTGCCTTCTACGCTGTAGGACGTAGGTTTGATTCCCACCCAGGACTAACATTAGGTTTGCGATCGGTTTATATTAATTGACCAGACCAGACATATAAATATTAACCTATCGCAGACCTAACGAGCAAAAAAATATATTATAGTATAGCCACCGTTTGTGGTGGCTTGCTATAATAAAATATATCTCAGTAAATTAACATAATTTATAGCTACATCAAGTCCTCAAGTCCATGCGTTTGAAATATGATTGCATCTCATTCTACAAGCATGTCTGTCTCATTGCACACCACGCTTGCGCTCATATCGAGTGCAACCTATTGATCCGATTCAAAGCGTAGGTAGTAGTAATACCAGGACTTTATAAATGTTATGGATGTTAGAAATGCAAGGCATTCTATAAAAAAAAAGTTGAGTGACGTGAGTGAAGACGACGTGAGCTGTCAGAGATTTTTTTTTATTGGGAATTGATTGAGTGAAATCAATTAGAAAAGATAAATTAAATTAAATATTCAGGGTTGTCCGAAAGTTCCTGTGGAAGTCATTTTGAATAATGGAAGACTACGACCACATGTTTATCAAAGAAGATATTTATAAATTAATAGAGCCTGTCGTTGCATAATCTGTGTGCATCTTTTCTTTCTCCCTTGCGCTCTTCTCTCTCGTAAACTACACGCCTGCGCTTTCTCATAATCAATAAATTGATTGCAAAATGGGCCTACAGTATCAGGATTCCATAAATAACTAGAAGATGTCGCTGACAGAGTTCAAGAGGAACCTTTGATCGTATAACGTTATAGATACAGTCGAGCTGTAGTCCTAGCCATATTCTATCTTCGCCGTTGACGAAGATAAAATACGTCAAGGAGGACGATACTATATCTACGAGCGCGATCGCTGTAGAACACTTGAAAATGTACAGGAATTCAATTGACGTTTAACCACTCAACCAAATCCTGATAAGTCACGTGATATAGATAAAACCGTAGCCATATTACATTGTTACATAACTACAAAAGAAATAGAATAGAACACTGACAGGTCTACATTGCTGAATTCTATTTCCATACAAATAGGGAGCAAAGTTACAATAGGGACAATCGCTTGCGTTCGCCAAGACCGAAGGGTAAAATAAAGGCCGTGTCCTCGAGTAGTAAAATAAGGCGAACAGTGAGCGGCTTCCTGATTGCTTCCAATTTGTCTCCCTATAATTGACCGAGAGAGCGAAGCGAGTAAAGCGTCTATGCATCAAGTCGGCAAAATTTTCTTTTCTTTATTTTTCTTTGTTTTTGCGTTTAGTTTGCCAACTCATTCAGCGGCTGATTCGCAGCGATCGATACGCGCGGTCCACTTCGAGAATATTCATGGCGTCAAACACAATCACTCCTCTCGAACACATACTAACCGTTTACCTTCCCTCCCAAGAGTTCGCAAGCGCTAATACGCTACAGTTCGCCGCTCATTCTACATTGAATAAATTGAATTAGCGACCGATATGCCGCTCAGAGACAGTCAGCCGCTCCTCACTATTAACCTAATATGGGGACCCGGCCTAAAACCTAAATGGTCTATCATCGCTATCTTTGCATCTCTAGCGATCATAGCTCGTGATAAGTCGGGGCGCGGAGCACGAAGCATTTCGTACATTAACCTTGCTATACCTGTCTCTGTCGCTGCCGAGTCGCATTTTATATTTCTGTCGCGCTCGCACGAAGCAATGAGCGAGCGCGGCGGCAATATATTTACGAGGGAGTAACAGAGACACAAAATTCTTCCTGCGTCGCCACCGGACTTTAGACATTTACAATTTTGTGCCGATCGCTCAGTCTACAGCGCCGATAGATATAGAACACTGTTTATGGTTAGCGTTCCAAGGTCAATGTGTCTTGTGAATTGTGTGACTTTGTACGCAGAAAAATCAATAGTTTTGGAATAAAAAGTAAGTAAATTATGGCCTTGATGATTTATATTTATATTTAAATCAATGAGATAAGTATAGGTAAAGTAATAACTACCTACCTAAAGTAATAACTTTTGTAGGATGGATTTTCGGTCTCGAGCAAACCCCGCAAGCCCGAAACAGTTTGCAGCTTTAATAGATTTCATGGAGAGGTATGTATGTATATCAACAAAACTTATATTATAAATAAGTAGGTACATCTTTTGCTATATGAATCTTGTTAATGTTCCAGCACTTGAAAATATATAAACAACTAGCGAACGCCCGTGGCTTTGCCTGCGTTCACTACTATTTTTACCCCACGGGAACCATATACACCGTTAATTCTGGGTCAGTTTAAAGCCAGCACCCACTGCTTGTATTGCTTAATCGTATTCGTGTCGTTGGTTTAGTTTTTGAATTTGATAAGTATTTCATACGAAACTAAATAGTTGAAAACATTAACAAAAGTGAGGAAAACACTTGGTAAGGTGTTGTAGGCATGCAGAGCTAATGACCTAGGTATGTATGTATGTCTACGACGTAGCATAGATTCTACGCCGTAGCAACAGCTGAGCACAGAGCACGTATCTCCGTGATTTATCCTGCCTATGTTTCGTGATATAATTAATTGCAAAAAAATAGATCTCATATTTATTATTATTTTTGAGTAAGGTTATCGATATAGATTACGTAGGCGCCGGCTTTAAACTGACCAAAAATAAACGGTGTATTTTTCCGGAATAAAAATTAGCCTGTGTTATTCCAGAACCTTAACGATCTACATTCCAAATTTCATTAAAATTTATTAATTAGTTATGAGATTACGTGAAGGACTTTGGCCTTTATCCTACTAACTAATATCATAAAGGCGAAAGTCCGTGTGTGTGTGTGAATGTTTGTTATCACGTATCCCCATAAATACTAAACCGATTTTGATAAAACTTAAGCCTAAAAGTAGCATAGAAAATGTATGAGTGTGTTTTTTTTTTATTTATTTTAAAAACTTTCGATTGGAGTTAGTAAGTTACTTTTGGAAAAGTTTTTCTGGTGGGAAAGAGAGTCGATTAAGATCAACTTGTTTTTTTTTTACAAATGTAATTTTTTAGGCTACTTACATTTTTTCAAAAATCTGAATATGCAATTATTCTTTTCTTCAAAATAAAACAATAGTTTCATAAGAACAAAATTTACGAACTACAATAAAAAAGGTAGCTACCCTGAAGTGCCCAAAATTTGCCACACCCTGTATAGTAGGAAAGGATGACGTGATACGCAACTTGAACTATCAAAACGAAGTGATTGGGCGTTTTTCCACTGGCACGGCACGGCAACGGCTACGGCGACGGGTCGGTGGTGGGGATGCAAAAATGTATGACGCCGTGCCGTGGTAAGTGGAAAGACGAGCCGTACATTTTCATACATTTTTGCGTCCCCGGTTGCCGTGCCGTCGCCGTCGCCGTCGCCGTCGCCGTGCCGTGCCGTCTAGTGGAAAAACGGCCATTGTACTTATTAGCGCTTGGCTTGTTCCATACTTTCTATAAAATTGTTTAAATCTTTGTTTTAGACACGGTGATATAGCGAGACCCCAGCAAGGGGCTCAAGGAAGAATAAGGGCTGACCGTCTATGGCAAAAGTTGGCCGATTTACTAAACTCCTTTGGAGGAGGAGCCGCTAAAACCACTGAAAAATGGAGAAAATTAAGTTGCTATATCTACATAATCTTATTTACTCCCGAAAATTATATTTTCTTGTATAAATTACAAATTTACGATATTTAATAAACAAATGTGTTACAGGTGTGGACAGACTGGAAAGCAAAAACTAAAAAAAAAGCCTTGGCAATGCGGCAAGAGGCTACTGCCACTGGTCTGAGCAGCAGGCAAACACTTAGTGCTTTAGAACAGAGGGTTTTGAGCATAATGGGTGTGACTACTGTTGTGGGACAAGTGCAAATAGAAGAGATAGATTTTGGTGTCAGTTGTTTTGCTTTCTTGCGATATTTGCTTAGTAGTTCATCTCTCACTTTTAGTTCTTCAAGCTTCGTTCTTATATTTTTCAGGAATCTCAAATAAACTTCCCACCACCAGCCAGAGATTCTTCTTCTGAATCTTTATCTATTGAATCTTTGGACTCCAAAAATGACGTTACATTGTTGGACTTTTCTCTTAAAAATAATTTTATCGAAGGTAGGACCTATGTATTTTTTATTATATTTATGCAAAAAACGTACCTTCATACATTTAATAGGTACTGTATTTTGTTTAATTAGATTACTAATTATATCTACAGTTACGTCTGTAACCCGGAAGAGTAGGAAGAGACCGTTCATTTTCAAGTTTAGCTTTTTTCAGCCAGAATTATAAATTTTTCATTTTCAGACCCAATTGCCACATCTCCCGGGCCAACACCAATGCTTAAGCGTGCGATGCCTTCAGCGACCTCTCCAGCAGCAAATACAGCACGGGAAGCGTCGCCAGCGTCGCGCCAGCAACGACGTCCACCAACCCCTTTGCAGGCGGCGTCGCCCACATTTACGCCTCGACGCCAAAGACTACGTCAAGCGCGCACGCGGCGTGTTCAAACGCTCTTCGAACGAACCACGAGCGATTTTGTGGCTATTGAAAATCGAAGACTGCAACTCGAGGAAGACCGCGAACGTAACAGTCATCAGAGGGAGATGGAACGCCTTCGTTTAGAATCTAGAAGGCTTGAATTAGAGGAAAACCGGAATCAAATTTTCAATCGGTTAAGTGCAGTGCTCGAAAACCTAACTGAAATTTTACCTGTCTCGCTAGCTTCACTACCCTCAACTAATAAATTGTAGTCAAGTCAATATAAGCGTCGATGGGCTTTCAATTTGTCACGTATAGAATGATAACTCCTGAAAAATGTACGCATACTTAATACAACTTACTTAATAACCACACTTGTTTATTGTTTTGATGCAGCTCACGCATATATGATTCAGCTCTACTCGATGACCATATATGCGAATCGTGTTTACTGTGTAGCTCCACCATATTTCGCATTCGCATTCATAATTTTAAGGTTACTGTCACAAATCAGTAAAATAAGACTAATATTGAACTGTTCCTGTATGTTTTACTTATCCTGATAACAACACAGTAGGCCGATTCTACTAAAAAACTTTTTTTGTTTCTTAATCTACTAATGACCAATGAGGTTAGGTTACTCTATTGTGATGACGTTTTCAAACAAATTACTAATGAGGTTTTACAAATAACTGTCATTTTGGAGAACGAAACAAACCAAACAAACAATGATACTTAAATGGTTGACGTTGTCAAATAGAGGAACTGGGGCCCAGTTAAAATAAATATTTTGCCATTTAAACATTTAAAGAATCCTTTTCTTTAAAATCATTTTCTATTTAAATAAAGATGTTCATCTTCACCGGGATTAACTAACGCCACATGAGTGCAATTAACTACTCCAGCCGGCCGGCCTAACATGTGCAACATCGAGAGTCGAGAAACGAGACTTCGCGATCGGTTAAACTGCTCTAAATGCGTGAGAGTTCGTCCGATCGAGATATCTCTCGATGTTGCTCATGTTAGGCCGGCAGGGATACCAAAACATCTTACGAACCTCAAACAATTAATGCAGCGCCGGTATCAGGTTCAATAATTACGGGAATTGGTCTATCAAACCTTAACGAGATCACTGCATCGATGGATTTGCCATCCATGCCATCTCGATTATATAGTAAAAAACATAATGCTATTTCCGTCATGTGGAAGACTGTTACACTTTGTTTTTGGAAGACTGTTGCCGAAGAAACAATGGTAAATGCTTCCAAACAGGAAATTGAAGCGGCGAAATCACGGGGCGATGTTAACAATGCAGGCATAGCAATGATACATTTTATAGAGCAAACGCTCGTATAAAAGTAAGTAATTATTCTGCACTACCTGGTGTTGCAGCCATAATCGGAGAAAATAGTGGTAAAGTGCACACATTGGAGTTCGCAATAAATATTGTTTAATTTGCGCTCGAGCAAACAATAAAGGTATGCCAGCAAAAGCCTACAAATGCACTTAAAACACTTCGGGATCTTCAACCAGTATGGAGCAAGCCACATTAGTTGAAGGTTTTAAAAAATCCATTTAAGACAGAAATTAAATTTACAACATACTAATTGCAGATGGAGATTCTAGTACATATAAAAGTATATTGGAGACGACCATACCCGAATATTCCAATTCAAAAAATTAAATGCACAAACCATTTGTTGCGGAATTACAATGGAAAGAATATGCTTCTTCATAAAGATACTGCTTTTCCACTGAACGAACGTAAACTTTTAAATATGGAACGAATAAAAAGGCTACGTACTGCTGTTCGTGCTGCTCAGACATACAACAAAACAATAGTTCAAGTTCTAATAGTAGCTGTGTTCATCTGTAATTGGAATTGCATGTAAATTTTATCATATAAGCCTGTAACTGTAAGCCTTTAAGCATACAGTTACAGGCCTTCAAAAATACATTTTAATAGCCCACAACACATCTTTGGGGACCATTCAAATTGTGACAGTTATTACGGCACAAATGAGAGAACAAAAGAGCCTACAGTCCGGCCAACTTAACAGATCACATTTCACGTTTCATCAAAATTCAAGAACGTAACCTTGTATCGGCGGGCACACGCGGTTGTTTTTTTACCTTTATTGTGGTGACAATGGTCAAAACAAACCTACCTTAAGAGCGCTAACCATAAACAATTCCTACTATAAATTCTCCTTGTTGACAACTGAAATGCATCCAAGGATGCAACTAAGCGTTTTGTACTGTAGAAAAGATCGAGCGTCAGCGCTGATAGAAAGAGAAAGATATGGAGCGTTTGTAATATGGCTAGGGAGGCTGTATCTCTTGATTTAATTTATTGTCATAATCTCCACTAAAATATCCCCATTAGTAGATTATGACAATTTTCAAAAAACTTTTGGCGTTTTCCCCACTAACATTTTTAATCCTGGTTAGTGGGGATTATGACAATAAAAATAATTTAGGTTTAAATGGATTTTATTTAATCATACTCGGAGCCTTCTAAAATAAAACCTTTATTAGGTACCTCATTGGTAATTTGTTTGAACACGTCATCGCAGCAGAGTCATATCTCATTGGTCATTAGTAGATTATGAAAAAAAAACGCAATATTTGTCTCAAGTCAAGCTTCATAAAGCTTCTCAAGGCTCTAAAAAAGACGCTGTATATTATGACATCACAAAAAAAGAATAAGAATGGGCCCATCACGGCCAGTATTGAAAGAGATGAACTTATACAAGGAGCTCAGGTGGAAATGACAAATGGAGATATCAGCGTTGATCTTTTTATGGAGAAAATGAGGTCCTTTCAAGGGGAAAAAAAATCAACATTCCAAAAAACAACGAGCAACCGAGTGTTATGTAAAAATGTGCATATATTATATGCACATTTTTGCATAATACTCTTGCGTCTCGCTGCTATTCGATACTCTAACGAGGTCATCAAAGTTCACCACAGTGTTTTCTAGTTTTGTCATATAATGTTTATCGATGTAGGTAACCCATATTGCTATGCACAGGATATATGCATACAGGATGTGTGCATCTCTTTTTCACCTTGCATTCTTCCCCCCTCATAACTAAGCTACGCGCCTGCGCTTTCTCGTAATATAACATTGTATTGATTGAAAAATGGGCGTAAAGTACCAGGATTCCATGACTAGCTAGAAGATGTCACTGGTAGAGTTCAAGAAGATCCTTAAGGCGCTAGGCTGGCCCAACATGTGTTTGAGCCTTTAGATATCTACAAAAAAAAACATACATACAGCCGAACATAGAACTTCCTCCTTTTTGGAAGTCGGTTAAAAAGACTGATTTAATGTCTGAATATCAACTTATAATTCTACAGTGCCCAATGATAATAGCTATAAATCTTTTTCATGTTGATTCTATGGTTCATCCAAATAGGTTCAGCCGCGGGCGTGAACATAAAATATCAGCTACTTGACATTCCTTAACTCCATCTAATTCTTTTCTCAAATTAATTTATAAACGATGAGTCATCCTACTTTTATCTAGGGGTCTTTAGGCGTTTCACACCGCAAGCGGTTCGGACCGCGGTGTGAATCGCCCCAGAGCTCTTTTTGAATGTGTTCTTTCGCACCGCGGTGCGAATCGCCCCATAACTTTTTGTGATGGGTCGATTCGGACCTGAGGGGAACAAAACAGTTTTCTTTTTATGTAAGCCATACACGCTACGGTCTACCGGAGAGGTCATTTATGCAGGTATGCCTGCGCAGGTCAACCGAACATTGGTTGCGTGTATGGGGACGTTCCGGTGTACCGGAGCGGTCTTCAGTTCTTTTTGCGATGGCTTCGAATGAGGACGATGACGCGTCCGAAAGAAACACTAGAAAACAACTGACGTGACCTGCAGAAGGAAGCCATAGAAATTACCAAACACCGGAATTTCAATCAATTCAAAGTCCAACATCAGATGTGCGGTTGGATACTGTGAGTGTTGTGTGCCGCGATCGAGTTGCGTTCGAAAGTGAGACCGGTGGTACTGATGTTCGACGTAGTAAAAGACTTAGAAAGAGGGTAGACCGTTTCGTCTGCCTGTGATTACACTGATTACCCACAAACTCGCAAAAACTTCAGTTTACCGTGATCATGGCGCATGCAACTGTGCCGAAATATCGGGAAACTCGAAAATCCAAAAATCATGGTAAATATCCCGTTTATAGTGTTTACAATTGTATTGAATAATTCTCAATAAAAAAAAAATACAGTTTTCTTGTGAACCACCCCCTTTTTTTGAAGTCGGTTAAAAATACATTTTCAACCAAAAAAAAAACAACAAATGACAACGCCGGCTCTACGGCCGAAGCTCGGCTCGGACCCGGCACTGTCTAGCGTAGGTAAGTGATCCTTCAACTCAACAGTATAGTCAATCGTGCTTATCTTCACGAAGGACACCAGCTGGCTTGGTCACCAGTTGGCAGGGAACAGTTCTTGTGATATTCACTGGTCCCAGCTACCGACTTGACGCTAGGCTCTTAAAGTCTTGACACCTACTTAGGCAGGCATTGGTTGATATGATAACGATATCACACCATGTAACATGTAGGTATACCTATGATTTTTGTAGTCTACCAGTAATCCATAGTGAGCGATGCATGTAGTAGTAACTCCGGATAGAAGGGTGGAAGACGGACGCCTATCCGGCAAAAACTGCCGCCTGCAGCATCTTCGAAGTTTTATTCTTCTGCTATGTTCGAGAACTTATATTTGACCCTATTAAAGAAGGAAAAGGAGCTAAGTACCTACCAGGAAATATTAAATTGAACAAAGCGAATTACATATAAACTTTTTGATAAGGAAGTATAAAAAATATAACTGAAAAGCAAGAACTTATAAACCTTTTTGATATAACTCTCGATTTGACGTTATTTTTTCTTCTTATTTCTGTTGCGCAGACAGTGTCACAGAACTCCCTTAAAAATTCAAATATTCAAATTTATATATTTTCTTTTATTTTCATTTATCACACTAATAATATAAATGCGAAAGTTTGGATGTTTGGATGGAAGGATGTATGTTTGTTCCTCTATAACTCGACAACCTCTGAACCGATTTGGCTGAAATTCAAATTATATATAGATAAATAATGATCGGGAATAGGACACAGGCTACTTTTTATCCCGAAAAAATGCACGGTTCCCGTGGAATACAAAAATATTAGTACATATACCAACATGCAGGCGAAGCCGCGGGCGTCTGCTAGTGTATGATAAAAATTATAAATACCAGCGAATACTCTTACCTTCGATCAATCAAGTCGCGGAATCATCATTATAAAGACCTACAAGTTTTTTCATTAGGTCGCTGTTCTCTCCTGTAAAAATGGATAGTCAGCCATCAACTTCACATAGCCTTCCAAGTCAACCAAGCACTGTGGAATTTCAAAAGACCAAGAGAGGGGGCCAAATGCTATGTCGTGCTGGATATACCTATGTGTTAAAGAGGACAAACAAAGACTCCTCTGATTTATGGAGATGTACAAAAAAAGACTCTAGTAAGTGTAATGCAACACTCAAAGTGAAATTAAATCCATTTATAATACTGCACGAGACTGCCCATAACCATCCACCTAGAGACGAAGCAGAGATGGAAATGACCAACAGATGCATTTATGTACTGAAACACTGCAAAAGAATATTAATAAGCCAGTAACGCAAATTTTCGGGGATGCTGTACAAAATCTTGTCGAAAAGGGAATAAATTTATTGACTCCATTACCTCAATTTGATAATTTCAAGAAAAAACTTTACAAACTCAGAAACAAGTCACAAGGTACTAAAAAACTCAACTTCCATAAAGCCTGTGATCTCGAAGTACCAAAAAAATATGAAAAATTATTGTTTGCCGAATACAAAGACAAAAAGAAGCGAATCATTATTTTTGCAAACAATGGTATGATTAAATATCTGAAAGAATCAACAAGATTTCTTGTCGACGGAACATTCAAAATTTGCCCGAAGTGCTTTTGCCAAGTTTACACGATCCATGCCGACATCGGCAGTAACGAAGAATATGTTAATGTGGTTCCTGTCCTGTATGCATTGCTGCCGGATAAAAAACGGTCTACGTATGGAATTTTATTCCAAATTATAAAAAGCCAAATAAAAGAATGGAAGCCTACGCAAATTTCAATGGACTTTGAAGTGCCTGCGATTTTGGCGATAAAAGATTTATTTCCAAAAGTGAAAATAGTTGGGTGCTATTTTCACTATAGCCGCAGTCTATGGCGAAAAGCTAAGCAATTGGGAGTAACTAAATTAAAACTGGGTGTAATCCATGTTAAATTATGCACAGCATTATCACATTTACCTCCGGACTTGTTGGATGAAGGGTGGCTGTACGTAATGGAAGAAAGTCCCAACAATATCGCAGTTACTAAGTTTAACGATTATTTTGTTAAAACGTGGCTAGAACATGGTATACTATCAAAAACATGGAACACATTCAATCAAAGTGACAGAACCAATAATATGGTAGAGTCATGGAATGGAAAAATAAGAAAGATAATTCCAGATAAACCTAATATAGCACAATTTCTTCAGGGAATACAAAAAGATGCCAACTTCTACTCTGGAATATTAAATAGACCAGGTCACGTACAAATTTCAAAAAGAAAAGCGGAAACCATTCAATTAAACCGAAGAATTCATAACATCATACAAGAGTTATTGGCAGGTGATATAACAGTCGGCCATTGCTTGGAAAAATTAAGAGTTTAGTCTGTATCTTTTAAGTTAAGGTACCAAGCGGTAGTGCCACGAGAAATAAAGGTACCCAATTTGTGATTTCGTCTAAATTGTATTTTATTTTTCCAAATAATTAGTAAGTACGTAATAGGTATCTCAATTTTTTGTTTTTCACTTACCCTTTTCTACACATATAATGAGTAGAAAACTGGTATGAGAAAAACATTAAAATTGAGGATTCCTATATTTTATTTGTATAAATTATATTTTATACAAGTATCTCAATTTAATTTTGTTTTTCACTTACCACTTTTCTACTCATTTTATGAGTAGAAAACTGGTATGAGAAAAACATTAAAATTAAGGATTCCTATATTTTATTTGTATATATTATATTTTATACAAATAAAATATAGTAATCCTTAATTTAATCGTTTTTCACTTACTAAGTAGGTACGTATTATAGGTATCTCAATTTAATTTTGTTTTTCACTTACCACTTTTCTACTCATTTTATGAGTAGAAAACTGGTATGAGAAAAACATTAAAATTAAGGATTCCTATATTTTATTTGTATATATTATATTTTATACAAATAAAATATAGTAATCCTTAATTTAATCGTTTTTCACTTACTAAGTAGGTACGTATTATAGGTATCTCAATTTAATTTTGTTTTTCACTTACCACTTTTCTACTCGTAAAATGAGTAGAAAACTGGTAAGTGAAAAACATTTAAATTAAGGATTCCTATATTTTATTTGTATATAATAATATATACAAATAAAATATATTTTATGAGTACAAAAGTGGGTGGCCACTTTTGATGAAAAATAAGGGCGTCAATTCTGGTACCGAACTTTTTATCAACCTCAACCAAAACCTCAACTAAAGCGACTGTTTCCATGACTACTAATAACAAACGACTCAGTTGTGGTGAGGTTTTAGCTAAGGTTTGAACTTTGGCAGAACAAATTTTTGAAAAGCTATTCTACTATTTCATCAAATGGCTGACATTTAAGAGATCGAACCAAAACGCAGCGGTTGTCATCTAGTAGAATTGCCCAGAAGATGTTTCATAGATGCTTCATCTATGAAACATCTGATGAAACATCAAATGCTTCATAAATGCTTCATCAATGCTTCATCGATGCTTCATAGATGCTTCATAATATATGAAGCATCTATGAAACATCTATGAAACATCTATGAAGCATTTCACAAAACATCTTTTTTGACAGATCTATGTGCGAGGTTACAAATTTATTTTATAGAAATGATTGCACTGCGCCACCCTGATGGACGAAATATTTTTGAGGCACACGAATAAATAAATAAAATAAAATAAAAAACCGGTCAAGTGCGAGTCGAACTCGTACGCCGAGGGTTCCGTAGGTACCTAGCCATGGTGCCAATTAAGCTAGTCCGCTTAATTGTATGAGCGCCCATACAACTCGGAGGACAATTTTAATTGGCGTCAACTATGTATGTATGGGAACACCTTTTAATTTTCAACTTTTTTAACTTTTTGTAATTTTTCCTTTATTTGTGCCATAAGACCTTGCTTTTTGCCAAATTTCGTTATTCTAGGTCAACGGGAACTACCATTTAGGTTTTCGACCCAAAACCTCTAGGGTACTTCCGGTTGACCTAGAATTGTCAATTTTGGTTACAAGCAAGGTCTTCCAGCACAAGTAAAGGAAAAATTCCGAAAAATAAAAAAAGTTGATAATTAAGGTAAGTTTTGGTACTCACAAGTTTTCACGAAAACCTAAATTTGCCTATATCTTTTTATAGTGTTGACTCAGGACCTTGATTTTTATACTCACAATAGGGACTATAGACCTTAGTATATGGTATAAATTTCAACTTGCTAGCTCTACCCGTTCCTGAAATAATCGATGGTGACACACGGACAGACGGACAGACAGACAGACAGACAGACAGACAGACAGACAGACAGACAGACAGACAGACAGACAGACAGACGGACAAGAAAGTGATCTTATAAGGGTTCCTTTTTTTACCTTTTAAGGTACGGAACCCTAAAAAGGTGAATTGTCGCGGGAGCGGGTCTGAGGTTTTTTTTCTTAAATTTGGCTTCGCACGGGTTTTGCATTCAGCCATCGGTTTTACATTCAACCTATTTACTTTCTAAAAATAAATTTAACCTCGCACATTTTTTTTTTTTTTTTCAATTTATTTTATTTATTTCAGTAACCTTATATTTTAACATAAACATCAGTGTTAAGACCCTCTATTAAGTATTATAATACTTGTGTTAGAGAGTCTTGCTCTTGCATATCTTTAAACATGGTAAAATTTAAGGCCTATTTCTAATATTTTATTTATTACCTACATGAAAAACTTTGATTTAAATGTAAACTAAAAATGTGAACTTCTAAATAATTAATTAAACATCTAAACATTTATGTCAACTGTTATGTTTGTATGTGCAACAGGAAACATCTGAAATGTAGGTTATGTAGTGTGTGTGTGTGTGTCGTGACTTTGTGTGGGTGTGTGGTGTGGGTGTGTGTGCGTGTGTGTGTGTATGTGTGTGGTGTGGGTATGGGTGTGTGTGTGGGTGTGGGTATGTGTGTGCATAGGTGTATTGTGTGTATATATGTGCGCTCAAGTGTGTTAGTGTTTACGACGTTATTGTGTTATGAATTTATTTCTAAGAGGCATTCTGCCTCCTCATAGTTTTTTGTTAAGAGCCAATCAGAAATTATTATTTTGCAATCACAGTATCGTTTTGGATATATATCTAAAATTTTGTTAATGGAATTGAATAAGTGTTCAGACTGTTTTGAGTATTGGTTGCTGGCGTATGTAGTTTTTACTGTAAGTACTTTTACTACCTTTTCCTTTCTTCTCTTTTGTGTACTTTCCATGACATAAACAAGATTCTTGTGCACTCGTAATATAGTTTGTAGAATATATAGTTTTCTTACTGATAGTAACCTGCAAGTGGAATATAATAAATCCGTGGAGAATCTGTATGGTTTAAAGTACATAACCTTAATCAGTAAACGCTGGGCTCTTTCTATTTCTATAAATCTATACTTAGCGGCTCCACCCCAGGCTGGAATACAATATCTCAAAATGGATTCAGCCAATGCTTTATAAATATTCTTAAGAAGGGTCTCGGGGGCAACATGTCTTAGCATTTTAAAAATCCAGGTCAGCTTTCTAATTCTGTTAGAGAGAGCTTCAATTTGAGCATACCATGTCAGTCTTTGATCTAATATTACTCCTAAGTATCTAGTTGATGTTACTTTTTGTATGACAGGGCAGTTACAGACATTGTGATTAATTTTATCATTTTTGAAGTTATGTATCTTTAGTTTAAATTCAGTATCAGGTTGAGTTGTATTATAAATAGTATAGCACATGTAATTAGTTTTTGAAGCATTTAAGGTAAGTAAATTAGTTTTTAACCATTCATAAATCTTGGCTAGACCTACTTCAGATCTTTTACGGACCTTTTCCCAAGACGTATCTGTGAAAACCACTGCTGTATCGTCAGCATAGGAGAAAATTTTTGCGTTATCTATTTTCATGTTGCATAAATTATTAATATAAATAAGAAATAGTGTTGGCCCCAAAACGCTTCCCTGGGGAACGCCATAGGAAATATTAGCGTCTTCACTAGTGACATTACCGATTTTTACCCTTTGTTTTCTGCCACTCAAATAATCTCTAAGTAGAGCCAAAGACATACCACGAATGCCAATGTTCTCCAATTTTCTAATAAGAATTGGGACATGGACAGTATCAAATGCCTTTTTTAAATCTAAATACACAGCTAGACATTTTTTCTTTCTATCAACTTGGTCTACAATACATGAGGTGAGTTCTGTTACTGCGTCTTCAGTTGATCTACATGTTCTAAATCCATACTGTGACTCGGATAAGAGATGGTATTTATCTAAATATTTAAGTAAGCGAGAGTTTATTAGTTTTTCCAACAATTTTGATATAGCAGGTAAAACAGAAATGGGTCTATAGTTGTTAGCGTCATCCATGTCACCATTTTTATAAACCGGTGTAATAATAGATTGCTTAAGAAGCGCGGGAAAGACACCCTTCGTAAAACAGAGATTGGCCAGATGGCTAATTATGGGAATCAATTCATTACTGGCAGCTTTCAAAAAACTCGTTGGAATGTTATCCCATCCGGGGGCGCTGTCTGATTTCAGACTCATCAAGATATTATATATCTCCGTATGGTCAGTCTCCAAAAGGACGAATGAATTGACTTGGAGCAGAGCGTGATCAAAGTGAACTTCGGTAGGTGAGGTCGAATCAAGAAGTATTTCTTCCGCTAACTGTTTGCCTATGTTAGCAAAAAAGGTATTTATATGATTGGCCGATTCAGCAGGAGAAGATTTTATGTTTAGTAATTTAATGTTATCCTGTTTAGATTTGCTCATGTTAGTTATCGTTTTGATGTTTTTCCAAAGTGTTTTAGAGTTCTTTAGAGACCCAGCTAATTTTCCTCTCTCGTAGTTTTGCTTAAGTTTTCTTATTAATTTGTTGCAGTAGTTACGATATCTTTTGTAAGTTATTTTAAGTATTTCATTGTAAGGGTCTAATCGGGTTCTTTTATAAAGTTTGTTTCTGTTCCTAATGCATCTTAGTATACCAGTACTTATCCATGGCCTAATAATACGTTTACTACTAGGAACACGTACTGTGTAAGTACTTTCCTCTATTGACTCTTTTATTTTATATATTAGACGCTCAGTAACTGTATTTGGGTCATCACAAAAGAGTAACTCGGATATGTTTTTAGCAGCTAAGTTTAGAACAGCCTTATCAAAATCTGTGGTGGTTTTAATTTTGAGACTGGTGTTAGTGCAATCTTGGCACGATATATTTAAAAATATCAAGGAATGGTCAGTAATGGTGGTATTCAATACAGCAATTCTGACGGAGAAAATATTTTTATCGAATTTAAGCATGAAGTGATCCAAACAGCTGTTTTCTCTTGTGGGAAAAGCATGTCCCGGTATCAAACTGTGCGTACATAACATGTTAAGATAATTATGCCTGTTATTCCTTTCATTCGATGGCTCATTTTCTTTAGATAAGATATTTATGTTAATGTCCCCTGTTAATATTACGTTTTTTTGTAGTTTTATTTTATCTAAGTGTAGGTTAAGAGAGTTTATGAAACGATCGCCGTTAGTATTGGAAGGGGAGCGGTAAATACCAAGAATTGTACTATTTACTGTATCAATTTGTAAGCACGAAGCATGATCCAGAAATACTTCCTTCACATTTCTTAAAAGGATTCCATTTCTAATGTATGCCACAACTCCATCATTTTGGTTTAGTTGTCGAGTTGTTGCATATGAAGTATAATTTTGTAATGATGGAATTGGTTTGTTTGAGTCTAGTCGGCATTCTGTTAAAATGAGTATATCTGGCTTAAAGTTTAGCAGACTGAGATTTACACTCAAATCGCCAAAATTCGCATATATACTTCTAATATTTTGAGAAAAAACCGTAAGATCACTATTTTTAACTGGTATATTTTGTGCAAGTTTATCAAGATCACATTGGACAGCATGGGCAATTTCAATACGATCTATCTCATTCAAGGTTGAAAGAGAACTATCCATAATTAGATACCACAAGAAGACTGCTGGCGTTGACAGGATCGGGTTTTATGTTTATTATTTTCGATTGCTTATTTACTGATATGCAATTTTCGAACATTCCAATCGTATCCATCCTTGATATTATTTTTCTTACCTCGAGATGAAGGAGCGCGTGAAAATATGTGATTGCATTTGTGTTTTGCGTGTAAAGTAGGTGAGTGTGTGTCATGTGTGTGTATAATTTGTAATTCAAAGATAACAGTTTGACATGTAAAACATAAAGAAAAAGAAAATACAAATCAAGAAAAATCACCTTTACAGTAGGAAAAGCGATTAAATATAGTCATTTCTCTTGGAGAAGGTGTTGCACCTGGGACTCCGTTTTGATGTTTATAATTGCAGTATTTTCATCTTTTCTGACGTACACTTTTCCATATGCAGTCCAGCAAAATTTATATTGCTTTGACTTAGCGAGATCTCGTGCCAATCTCGTGCTATGTGCATGAGATCCAGTGCACATAGATCTGTCAAAAAAGATGTTTTGTGAAATGCTTCATAGATGTTTCAGATGCTTCATCGATGCTTCTTATATGAAGCATCGATGAAGCATCTGAAACATCTAGCAAGCAAGAGCGCGTCAAGTTTACCGACAACAGATGGCTCGGGGCCGAGCCGTGCTCGGGCGAGCGAACGCGCGCCCGAGGCCGCCCGAGGCACGTCCACATCAGCCGAGCATTTGGCTCGCGAGGCTGCCGCGCGAGCCTGTGCGCTAGGTGGGTACCCGGCTATAGATGAAGCATCTATGAAACATCTGATTTTTCATCAAAAGTGGCCACTTTAGACCCCCTGGTACCTACTTCAAACATTAATTTTTATCCATTGGTCATGAAGGATGAATTAATAATATAATATTCTAAATAATTTGGCAAAGACTTGGAAAATAATCGAAACCTAAAATTTCAATAAGGTCGAAAATCGCTGGAACGGTTTTTTTAACAGTATTGTGGAAATTGGTTTTGCAACGTTATTTCAAAAACATGATTTTGTCCTTCATGACGACAACGGGTAAAATGTTTTGAAGTACCAGGACATCAGATGTATCGCAGAAGTGTTTTGATTTAAGCAAGTAAAAAAAACCTCTGTAACGTTTCTGGTGTCCTGGTCTTTTAAGTTAGATCCAAAACACAACACACATAGTGCATAATTGCTATTGCCAAAAAGATATAGGTAGGTAGGTACTATGTACAAAATTAAATAAAATTAGGTAAAAAATAACAAATGTAGTGAACAAAATTATCTGAGCTTTTCCAAGAAATGTCCAATGCTGGTTTCATTGTGCAAAATTCGAGTTGGCAATTTAAAACGAAATTGTCTTTTTCAATTATATTCCTTTACCTACTCGTGGTGACGATACCGTAGTATGTTCTTTGTATCCTCTCTGCGGTGGTGAGTGTACCTACTTTGTCTATTTTGACACGAGTTCGGCCATAAGGAAATGTTAGTCCTCGTAGCCAAATCAGTTAGGTAGGCGAAATATGTAGATCAGTACATTTTGACATTCAGTCCAAACCAACCGTAAGGAATAGTTTGTCCATGAGGAGAAAGCCTTAATTTTTGATATGAGTCCAAATCCTGTGGTCCGAATCGACCCATTTCAAAAGATACTTTAGGCGATTCGCACCGCTGTCACCACCGTGGTGCGAAAGAACCCATTCAAAAAGAGCTCTGGGGCGATTCACACCGCGGTCCGAACCGCTTGCGGTGTGAAACGCCTAAAGACCCCTAGTTTGGTCAAAAAAGTATGTTGCCACTGTTGTGTATTTGCACAGAGCGTTGTTCGCGGTAATCTCAGAAACGGCTTAACCGATTTGGATGCAGGTTTCCCTGTTGTATTGTAGTAAAGAATCACAGAACATAGGATTATTTAAATTGACATCTTTTTGTAAACGGATTTTGATACAATAAACACAAAAAATACAAATTACTATTCCTATTCTACTAAATTATCTTGAAATTTTAAATTTCCTTTGTGACATGACATTAATACCTACCTATGACATTTAATTTAAGATTTTAATTTAGTAATTTTGCATGAAATTTAAATTACATTGCAGTGCCCAACAGGGTGTATGTATAAAGCCTACTAAGCCTACCTAGACCTAAGCTATACTATGTACCTACATACAAGCAATGAATAAATGAATATGAATGAATATGAATATGAATAAAAGTGATCCTGGCTTACGACGTTAAGACGTTTCTGACTTCTGAGATTAGCGTAAACATCGTACAGACAACACGTTCGCACACAGAGACGCACAGTCTGTGCGTTGTTCGCGCTAATCTCAGAAACGGTCATGGGCTAGTTTTGATCATCATCATAATCACCGTATACCATCACTACGGGGGCACAATGCGTGGGCGCTGCTAGTATTATCCATATATTTCTTCCACAGACGAACAACGCATTGCAAGGTGTTTGGTCGTCCAAAGAAGTCTTCGTGGTACGTGACTTGATCGTACACTTCGAGTCAATTTGGATGTACACTGACGATGAGAAGAAGAGAGAAGGCGCCATGAGGAAGATTCTGTTGAGGGTTTTGAGTAACTCAGCACCAGCAGCGCCCAAAGCGGCTGGAGATCTACGAGCCTGGGTTTATGTCAAAGATAAATCTGCCTGCTATCAAATAGCGGTAAGTTTGTATGTATACGTGTCATTATAAATAAATATGTATACGTTTGTATATTGTATACAAATTTGCAGCCGACTGCGAGATCCTAACACAAGATCGTGACGTCTGGAAGAAATGGGGCCTTTGCCCAGCTGTGGGACTAAACGGCTAAAATAAATAAATAAACGTGTGTATAGTGTCGTTTGCACTTAGATCAACTACACTAAGTTACGGTACCACGTCCGGCAACGGCCCATCTAAAATACCGCCAATAAATATAAAAAAATAAAAAAAAACTTTAACTAAAATTCTAAACTTCACAAATCCTTCTCGATCACTTGATCTTTACGATTCTGTGGAAAAACCGAAAGATTTTAACAGGATTTTAACAAAAATACAAAAGTTCGCCCCCCAACCCACCTTTATGTCGTGATCATATTTAATATAAAAAGAGACCTTCAAAGCAACTTAAGCAAATAGTTTTTCAGATCTATAATTAGATCTGAAAATCTCATTTCGTATTCAAGGTCCTTTGAAGAGGTCTAGAGGGTAGGGTAGAGGCATATCCAAATAGATATTTGTTCAGTAGTTTTCATTCAGTCACTTTTCAAATGGCACTAATATATTATCAAAAAGTTGGTACGAAAATAAAAAAAGTGCTCCGGAAGATTAAGGATTGTCGAAGCTGCTGCAGCTAATGTTAAAGAAGATATTCGAGCATCGGTAGTCGAAACCCAGTCTCATCCACCTCCGAGTAATTGATGATATTAATGAAGAAATACCCAAAACTTTATTTCATTTTATACACGAAATCATACTTAAAAACAGAAAAGAAAGAACGAATCATTTAAAAAGGAAATGCGCATCGATAAGTTATGCAATAATGCCTTCGATACGAGAACGCATTTTCATCACAGCTACTATTAGGACTTTCTGTAATTCTTCATAGAAGATATGGATCCAAAAGACTATTAAATGATTTATTCAGCTTGGGATTTGCAGCTTCTAGTGATACAGTTCAGTATGAAATTTCAGCAGTTTACCATCCGAAATAATCCTTCGCGATAAAACGCATTCGCATATTGACGCATAAGCATTTATATTAATAGGGTTTTACTTATGAAAGATGTTTAAAGTTGAACACTGGTTAAACAACGTACTGTCTTTATTTGTGGGTAGTGACGAATAGAGACAGGACGTTGTTGTGTTTAACCAGTGTTCAACTTTAAACATCTATCATAAGTAAGGGGGAGAGAGTAGTATAGTAATAGAGCAAAAACTGATTAAGTAGGGTCGTATGAGCATGAGCCAACTCTGGTGACAGAAAAATACTTTTTAATTTTATTATGATCCTTATTTCAGGTATCATTATTTTTGGTATGTCTTTAGGTTAAATATCTGTAAAGTTACAAACTTTGTAAATATAACTTAAAATAAATACGAGTACCTACATATTTTATTTTATTGGTGGCCATTTTTCACACAGCGCCATCTAGCCCCAAACTAAGCAAAGCTTGTACTATAGGAACCAGATAACTTAGGGGAATAATAAGTCGAGCCGCAGAATTATTTTTTGGCCACGAAACCTACCTTCTGATTTTATAACTAAGCAACGGGAAAATAAGAAACCATCTAATAAACTAACTCGTCGTTTTTACAGCATCAACTAAATATTCCAAAGAAAGCGTCAAGTAAATAACAACAATTATTTTTACTTGACCTACTGATTTATATATCGCCATCAAATTTACTAACTCAGCCACGGATTTTACAACTAACCAATAGTTTAGGTTAGGTTTGGTTAGATTATGAAATAACTACGCGCGAGGTAAGCGAGCGTAGCGAGCGTGCCGCGACAGCGGCCGCCGAAGCGACAGAAATCTAATTCATAAAGAATACAATATACTAAACTCCGGAATTTTCGACATTTTATGCATTCTACCTTCCAAGTATCGTCTTTATAAACTTCGATCAATTGATCTTTATACATTTCAAACATTCTTGATTTTGAAATTCGCTATTTTAAGCTTTGGCATTACAATTAATGTTACACTATATTTTAAACGTGCTGAGTTATAAAATTAGAAGTAGATAGACTTACTTTATTGGTGTCATATTTAAATATTTTTGGATTTCCCGCTTGAATATGTGTTACAAATTTAGATCCTTAAAACAAATTTAGATGCTAAAAAATAACTGCCATGCTGAGTTGTATTTACAGTGGCTTACATCGATGATATTTAGTGGCTAAGATAGTATTTTTTAGAGGCACATTGATAGTGGCTGACTTAGTAATTCAGAGGTCAATGTAAATTTTTAGAGGCGAAAAATGCTATTAAATAGAAGGCGGTTTAATTAGCACCCGATAACTTATACATTTTTTGTAGCACCCAGACAGAACAAACATCATACAAATGTCATCATCATCATGTCCATCACACAAATGTGTGTCCTGGGTGGGAATCGAACCCAAGACTCTTTTAACTTATCACTCCTTTCGCTTCGTTTAATTTACCAACAGACTTAAATAAATAAATATTTTTTTTTTATTCTTCACAGCTTACACCGAATAAGACTTCAGCCGACGTCTGCGTAGAGCTATGCGACAAAGCGAACATCGAAGCTCACATGCTAATGCTAGAGGAAGTGATCTGCAACGATTCAATGAGACGAATCGTCCATATCGACGAAATAGTATTAGATGTCGTCTTACGCTGGGGTTATTGGGACGAAGAAGACAGGAAAGACAACTATTTAGTGATAAAAGAAAACAGTATTTTACACGAAATGGAAGCATTGAAGAATAACATGTCACTCGTTTGCGGAGAGTTGAAAATCGCGACTGAATCTATGAAAGCGTTCAAGCTTCATATGTTTGAGTTTCAGCATAGTTGTTTGTGTTATTTCAAAGATAAACAGGTGTGTATTCGTTTATAACAATTTATAAACCTAGGTAGATGCAAATTAAATATTAAACGATGTAGGTAAGCGCATCACTTGAGAATAGGCAAAGTAGGTGGTTCTCTGCTACGGGCCGGCCCAACTGGCCCACTTGCCCGTGGTCTTTCGACCAACAGTTGTTGTTGGTTGGTCTTATATGTTTATGTCGATCGCTCCTGAAAACTTCGCTTGCGCAATCTAGACATGGTGTTGTGTCGCCATCTTTACTGAAGCTCTTAGTGCGTAGCATGTCTATATAGTTCATCTAGCGACAGGTAGATGTCGCTACAGACCCATTTTAGAAATCTATGAAATTATATCAATAAGTATTATAAATAGATACACTACAAAAAACTACTTTCTTCCGAGATAATTGTGACTAGTGAATTTGTGATAATGATAAGCTTATCATTATCACAAATTCACTAGTCACAATTATCTCGGAAGAAAGTAGTTTTTTGTAGTGTAGAAGAAATTTCAACAATCAGTCCATACGGGGCGGGGGGTACAATTTACATCTAGATTTTAAATAATAGTTCCTATTTCAAATTACATGGCAAGCGGACTTAAAAAGGTCGCTAAAACTGAATCACAATATGAAATGAACCATAATGCCGTCTCTTTTCACTCTCAGTCAATGAAAAGAGATGGCAATAGTTCAATTCCTATAATGCGATTCTGCAAAAGCGACCTTTATAGATAAGAAATTGCCGGACACTTTCTGACCCAGTACTGCAAGAACGTCATCACAAAGAAGGTTATCTACGAAATGATCGTATATTGTAGCGTATTTGAGAAAAATATTTATTGCAGGGTTCACACAAAATTGAGGAATGGAATATCAAAAATATATTGTGGTACTTAGGCCACGAACCTAAGAGGAATCCGCAGTCTCGCTGGGCCATCACTTTTATACCTAGAAACAAACAAAAGAGGTAATTATAATATTATTTAAACCCGTCTTTGGGGAACATGGTGAAATCGTTCCCCAAAGGCAGGGTAGGTGGTTCTCTGCAACCGGCCGGCCCATCTGGCCCACTTGCCCGTGGTCTTACGACCAACAGTTGTTATCGGCTGGTCGGATATATTTTGATCGCTGCTGAAATAACCACTTGCGCGATCTAGATATTATGATGTGTGTCGCCATTTTCGCTGAAGCTCGTAGTGCGCAGCATGTCTACCTATGTAGTTCATCTAGCGACAGGTAGATGTCGCTATACCGTCACACACGTAGCTATAAGGCGGTTCTCACACTGGCAACGCACCCGCATGCGTTGTGCAGATTTTATCATTGTAAATCACGCACGTCGATGCGTTGTCAGTGTGTTGGACTGTGCGTGTTTTCTACACAAATGGAGAAACTTGCATACAATGTTAAAATCTGCAGCGACGCACAACGCAGCGGGATGTGGAATATAGGTACTCATTTCAACATTCAGTCATACCAGACAGGACGCACTTTTAATCCGTGTAGGTACCACGCGTGCGAAGCCGCGGACGGAAGCTAGTTGAAAGATTTAAAAAAAAATAGCATAAAGCACGATATCGCGAGCAAAGCCGCGGGCAAAAGCTAGTAATATAAAATCCAAGAGATTTACAATTTGCATTACATTTACAGAAGCAAAGAAAAGCCGTGGTTTGGTTGCACGATCGCCGGCGCAGTCAACGAAGACAGATTGAAATGGATGACTTCGATGATGTTCGGCGAACACTCGACCATTCTACCCACGCCGAGGCTTGTCATCACTTAGGCTGGATTCGACCAAACTGAATTAAGTTTTTACTCGAGAGTAAACTACTGTTTGTTTGAATATTTTCACATTGTTATGTTGACACCTAATAACCAGGACAATTTGTATGCACATAATAATGTTCTGTTGTGTGTAATGCGCTTTCTAAACAATTGTTACTCTGGAGTAAGATGACTTTTGGTCGAATCCAGCCTTAGTAGCTTACATCGGCTATGGGCTTGCAACCCGTCATGCATGGAGCTTTTAAGCATGTGCTGAATGTGAATTTGGATAAACCTCTGACTACGATTTTTTCTTTTATAGTGTTAATCCACACTTTGGTATTATTTCATTCAAAATGAAAAGTCTAATCAAATTCGATTCCGACGGGATTCGAAACCGCATTGATACAAGCGATCCTCCTCAATCCGGAGTGCCTTAACCAACTCTCTTGCAAATATTTAATACCTTAACATACCTTTTTGGCCCAGAAAAAAGGTACGGATGCATGAATGCTGTATGCATTCTCCTTATTCAGAGTATGTAGCATTATCGAGCGAGCGAGCGAAGCGAGCAAAGATCTTAGTGGCAAGTTCGGCGATTTTGCTTTGTATGTTTCACTTTTATGTTCTCGTATAACTATCGAATCGCTTATACAATCTTCATGAAACTTGATAGGTTATAATGTGCTATGGAAACTTGCTAAGTAAATAAGGTAAGTTAAGGTTAAGATATCTCTAAAGGGTATTGAGTACCTACCATCTTTGGTCTGTTATGGAATTTGTGCCATCTGCGACTTCCGAAAGTGTAGGACATTACAAATCACATCACGGTTCACATAGTAGTAGTCAGAGGGGTGTCCAAAGAACACCATTCATATATTTCATGACAGCAAAAAAAAGGATAGTTAAGTTAGTTAATATAAATAAAGTACTCAATAAATATGACATTACAACACAACGCGCACAAAATCATGCGAATATTTTGTAATTTGTACTTATGTGTTGATCAATATGTAATATAATATAATAATAGGTAAGTACTTACAGTGTAAGCCGGCGTCCCCATTAGGCGAACAGTGAGCGACTGTTTGCCTCCCTATAATTTTTACATAGTGTCCATACAGAGCGTAATGTACGCAGTTAAACGCCAACTTCAGTGAGCTACTGATTCGCAACGAACGATGCGCGCGGTAACCTTGAAGCCCACATTACACGACACTGCATACAGGGTGCTAACTGCTAAATTAGTGCTCTGTCTCGCTCTTTGGCCCAAGAATTGCATAATGTGCATCCTACTCTTACTCTGAGGCTAACTTCAGTCAGTAGGCCTCGTAAGAGTAGGATGCACAATACGCAATTCTTAGGCCAAAGAGCGAGACAGAGCACTAATTTATGAATGAACCAGCTTCAGTGCTCTGCAAGCAGTCAAATGTAAAGTCAGCTTTACCTTCCCTCCCAAGAGTTCGCAAACGCTTCGCGGCTCTTTAGCCGCGAAGCGTTTGCACTAACACATGTTGGCTGGCACAGGGTCGCATTTGTTGTATTTGTATAATATTGATATTGGCTAGCATCAATTATTCAGATTTTTTTCTCATTAATATTATTCTTATGTAATGTAGTGAAAAGTATTCTATTAATAACTTTTAAACTTTTATGATACTGATACTGATAACTTTTAAATAACTATAACACAAAAGATATTTTCCATAATGTATAAACTGTTTTCTAATAATATACATACATCTAATAAATACTTGCATGTAATGTGTTTGTGGCAAATATGAAGTTAGCATTTAGTTTCAATAAAGAAAAGTGTCATAGAAAACCCCAGCTTTCATTCGAGTGATCTTTCAAGCCGACATTACACCATGCTGAATTCAGTGCACTAACTGCTTGTTCATTCATAAATTAGTCTCGCTCTTTGGCCTAAGAATTGCGTAATTTGCATCCTACTCTTACAAGGCTTACTGGCTGAAGTTAGCCGCAGTTAGCCTCAGAGTAAGAGTAGGATGCACAATACGCAATTCTTAGGCGAAAGAGCGAGACAGAGCACTAATTTATGAATGAATAAGCAGTTAGAACGCTGCATGCAGTGTCGTGTAATGTGGGCTTCACTTGAGTGAACCGGCTGATTCCACATTTAGTGACCGATACGCCGCTCAGAAACAATCAGCCGCTTACTGTTCGCCTAATGGGGATGCGTCCTAAAAGTAACCATAGTCGTGTAGATTAAAAGCTCCTACATACTGCCGGATAAACGACGCAAAATTGACCTACACACATCAAAAAAAGTTTGCGGCCGATCAAAAAAAAATGTCGTACGTATGCGACCAGCCTAAGTCGAGGCACTCGGACCCTAACTGATATTTTCCTTCGTTCACCGTGGTACCATTAGAATCATTAGATAGTACCCAATCTGTATTAGGTAAACGCCACCGAACCAACAATTCCGGCATGCAAAGTTGTATAGTTCAAAGTTCAAAGTATTTTATTGCTTCATGTTTTATGGTACATTAAAGATCTTATAAAATTTAGTACTAGTGGCTAGAACATGAGTCCTGAAAGGACATTGCAAAAATTATTTTAATTAAGTAACTAATAAAATTATAATTGGCTATTTAGGTGGCTTAAAACTAAGAGATCACTTTCAAATCTAAGTATAGGATAATTTGTATGCACATATAAATGTTCGGTTGCGCTTTCTAAACAATTGTATTTCGAATTATGTCGGATAGTTGCTGTGGGCCTGAATTCTACTAGATGACAACCGCTTTGGTTTTGGTTCGATCTCTTAAATGTCAGCCATTTGGTGAAATAGTAGAATAGCTTTTCAAAAATTTGTTCTGCCAAAGTTCAAAACCTCACCACAACTGAGTCTTTTGTTATTAGTAGTCATGGAAACAGTCGCTTTAGTTGAGGTTTTGGTTGAGGTTGATAAAAAGTTCGGTACCAGAATCGACGCCCTGGAGTGATGACTTTTGGTCGATCCAGCCTTAGAGTATTTTAGAGCTTAATCTATTTTTTTTTTAAGTTCCCCATTCATTTGTTTTTGAATTATTGAATTACATTTTGGTTATTATTTATTTCCTGAATGTACCACGGTTCACAATATTATTTGCAATGTGATGGAACGGCGACACACAATAATGGCCACAGTACCATCGAATATAATGTCTAACTAATGGTATCACGGTGAAGTATAAATAAAAAAAAATCACGATTTTATAGTTACAATATATTTTTTATAGTATGTTAAGTATACTGTTGTATATAATATATTGGTTTAAATAATGTAAACCATTTCGTGCCTTATTGCCATTAATTAAGACATGTTTTAGATAGTCTGATGATAGGTGCTATGAATGTGATGGCTTCCAATAATTTCTACTGTCTAGTGGAAATCATATTCCGATACTTTAGAAAAACAACAAAAAACAAACATGTCCCGTTAAGTAAGTATAGGCAAAGATTGCCTCCTGACACTGTATAAATCATCTAGTAAACGATGTACAAAGGCCTAAGTTTTTGTTGTATTATGAACAAGATTCATAGTTACCACATCTAGGTTAAAAAAATAAACGTACATTTGTAAGACTAACAACCGAATACTGAAACGCTATATAGTTTCAGTGGTACTTATCTATTACTTACATTAACTGTAATTTTTGAAGATTCTGAAGAGTAAGGCTGTGTCTTGGCCACTCCATTCAAATATATGGAAGAGCGTACTAAACCGATACGCCGCAAACTCAGTAGGCCGCTTTTAGTTTGCCTACTGGGGACACAGCCTAAGAACGCCTCTAATAGATGATTACGTCTAAAATATTTCATTCTTGGGCAGTTCGTACAATTCATAATTTGTACAACGATATCGAAAGTTTTATTTCATAGAATTAGTATGGCATCCATGCAGATGTGTATGGTACTGAAACTGCTAGTCATGTGATACCTCTGATAATTTTTACGGAATAAAAACCAAAAGACATACCCCTGAATGGAATCCTGAAATTATTCATTGCGTCTTCGAGATTCCATTCATAAATGCCGTCGGTGAAGTGTTTCCTCAAGCAATAATAAAAGGCCTGTATCATTTTAATAATTCAATATTGCGAAAGGCAAAACAACTTTCCTTTGAGTCAATTGCTGAAAAAAAAAAATCTCTCGACATATCTAGCTCGTTTAGAATCAAGATTTTTTATCGATTGTACAAATTAAAAATTGTACGAACTGCCCAGGAACGGAATATTTAAGTAGCGTTTCAGTATTCGGGCATAAGCGACCGTAGAACCAAAAGTTCCTATTTGAAAGCTATTTGAGCTGAAAAAATGATGATTGTAAAATTTTGGTGCTGAATACCGGAATTCGTTGGCAAAGGATTTCTACGGTCTTGACTAAGGAAGCATGTTAATCGAGAAATTTGATTCTCATATCAATCACGTTTAGTGAAACATAAATTAAGAAAAGAAAATTAAAATCACATATAAAATTTCTCAATTACCATGCTTTAAGTTCATTATAAGTAAATTAAGTAGAATATAAAATCTAAATGTAATGTGTGTATCGCCAGTTGATTAATACAGTGACTGAATTCGTAAAATAGGATAGTGAAGAATTTATTAACATTTATACAGATTTTATATGAATACGTATGTTTACCGCGATACAAAAACATTGCCAAAGTTTCCAAAAAGTTAATATTTTTGCAAATTTTTTTAATGAAATGTGATTTTAAAAAGTACTGAATCGACAAATGACACTAAAGGTGAAACCGCACTAGAGCGACACTGCAGCGGAGAGGCGCGCCGCTGCATATTTTTGCCCTATATGAAATAAAACGCTCTATAGGCGGTACTACAGTGAAGCGGCGCGGCGCGTCGTGACACAGTTGACTCCCGGAGAATATTTTACCACTCTGCTCGCGCCGCGCCGGTCCGCTGCCGCTAGTATGGCATAGCTCCGCGGCGAGTGTGTTGGCGCTGTGTGGCGAGCGAACGACGCCACACAATGGACGACGAAAAATAAATGAAAAATGTTTGCCGCTTACTAAAGCGCCACTGCAGTACAGTGCGGCTTAGTAATGCCGCGACGCGCCTCTCCGCTGCAGTGTCGCTCTAGTGTGGTTTCACCTTAACAATTAATGAAATCGGGTTGGTTCGACCAAACCAGATTACTTTTTAACTAGAATAAAATGATTTTCTTTTCAGAGTTTATTTAAGTACAAATATTTACTGTAAAAACCATTATGTTTTTTATGGAATTTAATTAAAGTATAGTTAGGTATAATGCATGAAGTATTTTGAATGTATTGTGATATTTAAATCTCTCAAATTATAATATTGTAATTACTTTTAGTGTCAAAAATCGGAGCACAAAGTTGCTGTTTATAATATTTACATCAATATACATTGTATTATGTTAAACGGGGTGTTATTTAAACCTTACTAAAGAAATATTGAATTAGGACAGCTCTTGAACGCGCTCTGTAGTAATCAGATTCACTTCGCAAGTTTTGCAAGCCCCCGTGAGCGGGTCTCAGTAAAAACACAAATCAGAAATGTTACAAATACTTAAAGTAACTAACAAGAAAGTAAAGCTACCCCTTAGCATCTGCTCCAGCAGCACCATGGCTGTTAGAGCGCTGGTTTTTAGTGGCGCCGAATCCAAAACGCTTTTAGCCTTTGTAGCAAAATGCCTAACACGAATAAAAAGTAATATGCCTGAAAAGTTACATGCAATGCATGATTGAGGGAATGATGAAGGATGCTGCCGTAGAGCCGCTACGCTCTGCCCGCGAAAGAACTCGAGCAATCTGAAGATTTTTGCAAACCCTTTTTCGTGTGGTATTATAGATGTACCGAGTCTTTTACAAATGAACGTGATTGATCTCCAATCAAATGATGCTCTCAAAAGCTCTTTTTATGACATCAATGATCTTGTTAAATATGGCAGCTTGCCATCTGATTTTGACGAATTGAAAGAGTTTGCTCAGCAGTTCATTTCAATTTTTGGTAGCACTTATTTGAGCGAACAAACTTTTTCAATTGACAATTATAGAAAAAATGAATATGCTTCTCGTCTCACAGATGAGCATTAATAATACAAAAAGTTTTTTTTAACCAATAGGTTCGATTTCTGGCCAGGAAAATTATTATTTTTAAAATGTAATGATGCAGTTTTACTTTTTATCAAAATCGCTCATGAGAGTCCTTTGAGTGTTTTTCGCTATTGCTCATAGTTTCAGATTTGGCCCTAGAGGCACTCTTGAAAAACTCACCTTGTATAACTCGGTCCTGGCTGAGTGAAGCTGTATACTGTTCTCACAAATATTGTTTGTTATACTCTTCAGAGTTTATATTTTAATGTTTGGTTGATGGCTGCGCGAAACAAAAAAGGCACCACTTTCCGGCATAGGCTTTTTTGATAAACCAAAAGAGTTTTTAATCCGATTGATACCGGCCACTTGAGTTTGGAGTCTGTTATTAATGTCATGAAAATGCCCAATAACGATCGATTCCTTGTATGCAAATTATTTTATTCAAGGTCAAAGTTGTCAAAAATCTGTTTTTTGAATTTTGTAGCGGAATCTCTACATTAACTATGTTGAGATTATGTCTAATAGAACCAAATGGAAAACCTACACAATAAATCATCATCGTAAAGTAAAACTTCAAATGGTTAAAAAATACCCTGTTGTCTTGGGTTAAATAAACCGCAAAGGTACTGTAGGAGGTGGAGCCTATCTTATGAGTAGGTGTGAATCATACGAAGGTTGCAAGTGTACTGTTTTTATTTATGAACTTAGGTCTATATTTATAGTAAATCTTAAAATCTAACTTTACAGACCTCCGTTGCTTGAGGCGTGACCGCAACGAGAGCAGTTTACAATATTTGCCTCTAGTTCCTATTTTGCCCACCAGGAGGCGGTGCTTAGGCCCCTGTGTGGGGCAAGACCTAACAGAGAGCATCGCTATTTCTTATTTCCTAACTATCTCTATTTCCTATTCTAAATCAAACAATGAAATAAGCAATCTTTATTCTTAGACTATTTGCTATAGCTACTTATATCTACTTATGACTATCTTAGAACTAACCTACACTACACTATCCCCCCCTAAGTGAAATCGCACGGAGCGATGAACGACTTCTCGGTGCGCGTTGCTCGGCCGGCGCTGTTGGAGTGTTGGTGCAGTGATGACGTCAGCGAGTGCAGGTTCCGCGTTGCTCGCGTTGTCATCTGCTGCGTCCTCGTAGATGTACGCCGGTTTCAGCCGATCCAGGGATACCAGTGTGGTGTGCGTAGGTAGTTGTATCTTGAAACATTTTTCTTGCCTTTCCAAGACTTTGTATGGTCCTTGGTAAGGCGGTGTGAGAGGTTTTCTCACCGCGTCGACTCGCAGGAAAACATGTGTGCACGTACTCCGCTCCTTGTGAATGAATGGAGTGCGGTGCTGCCGGTGAGTTTGTTCATTTGGTGCTAGTGATGCCATCGTCTCTGTCAGTTTTTTTACGAATTCTTGCTCGTTTTCGCTCGTTGGAGTTTTCTTGAAGAAATCCGCTGGTAATCTCAATGTCGCTCCGTATGTTAGAAGCGACGGACTGAGATCGGTGTTTTTGTGTAACGCCGATCGTAGTCCGAACAGTACGGTGTGGATTTCTCTCGTCCAATTGTAGTTAGCTCCTCGTGCCATCAGTGCCGCCTTTAGTGTCCGGTGTAATCGCTCGACTTGTCCGTTGGATTGGGGGTGGTAGCTTGAAGTACGTAGGCGATCCACTCCCAATTTCTTCATCAGCGCTTTGAATAGCGCAGACTCGAACTGTCGTCCTTGGTCCGTCGTGATGCGTAACGGACAACCGAATCGACATATCCAGTGTTCGTAGACTGCTCTTGCGATTGTCTCCGCCGTGATGTTTCGCACTGGAACTGCCTCTGGCCACTTCGTGTAACGGTCGATCATGGTGAGTACATACTGTTTGTCTTCTGATGGTAGCAGTGGTCCGACGATATCGATGTGGATGTGTTCGAATCTTCCTGAGTCTTGGAACTGTCCGAGAGGAGTGACAGTGTGACGTAAGACTTTGCTTCGTTGACATCCGATGCATGCTCTTGTCCATTGCGCGATGTCTGCGTTCATACTGGGCCAGAAGTATTGCGCTGCGAGCTGTTTTCTTGTGCTTCGTATCCCAGGGTGACTTAACTCATGAAGCGCCTTGAATGCGACTTCCCGAGTTGAAGTAGGTAGGTACGGTCTCGGTCTTCCTGTTGTCATCTCGCACGTGATAGGTAGTGCGGCGCCTGGTAAATTCATCTGAGCGAATTTCAAAGTGTTTCTTGTCTTCAATTCGGCGAGTTCTTCATCTTGAGACTGTTCTTGCGCGAGTTGATCGTAGTCGATGACTGAAGTGCACGTGATTTCTTCGAGTCGCGATAGAGTGTCTGCGACTGTGTTGTCTTCGCCCTTGATGTACTTGATTTCTGTGCAGAATTGACTGATGAATTGGAGTTGGCGTTCTCTTCTAGGTGTGTCGCTGTTGCTCGGAGGTTTCTTCAAGGCGTAAGTGAGTGGCCTGTGATCGGTGTAGACTGTGACTTCGAGCCCTTCGATGTAGCGACGAAAATGTTTTACAGCCGTGTAGATCGCTAGGAGTTCGCGATCGTACACGCTGTATTTTTGTTGCGTCTCGCTGAGTGATTTCGAGTAGAAGGCGATTGGCTTGAATGAATTTTCTTGCTTCTGTTGTAGCACGGCTCCCATGCATTTGTCTGAGGCGTCAGACATGATTTGGAGAGGTGCCCCAGGGATTGGATGAGACAATGTGGCCGCTTCTTTGATGCTGTCGCGACATTGTCTGAATGCTTCCTCCGCTTCCGGCGTCCAAATGATCGGTGTCTTGTCCTTCTTCTTTGTGTTATGTAGATATTTGTTGAGTTCCTGTTGCTTGTCTGCTTGTTTGGATAGTGTGTCTCGGTAGAAATTCAGCATTCCCAGGAATCTTCTCAGCTCTTCGACAGTCTTGGGTTTAGGAAATGATGAGATGACTTCTGTTTTCTCTTCTGTGGGATGTATGCCGTCTGATGATACGACATAGCCAAGGAAAGTGAGGCTCTTCTTCCCGAACTCGCATTTTTCAGTGTTGATGCTCAGGCCATGCTCTTCGATTCTCTCGAAAACTTGATGTAGGTGATGCTTGTGATCTTCCTCGTTATTGGAGAAAACGAGTAGATCATCGATGTACTGGAAGGTGAGCTCGTCCAGGCCTCGGAATACTTGGTGCATGAACCGCTGGAACGTCTGGGCAGCGTTGCGGAGTCCGAATGTCATGGAACTGAACTCCCAGAGTCCAAATGGTGTTGTTATCGCTGTCTTCTGCATATCTTCTTTACTGGCCATAGGTATCCAGTAGTAAGCTTTCTTGATGTCGATCTTCGAGAATATTTTCTTTCCATGGAGTCGAAACGTGAAGTCTTGGATGCGTGGTATTGGGTAGCGATCGGGGATTGTCATTGCGTTTAGGCGTCGATAATCTCCGCAGACTCGTAGTTGACCGTTCTTCTTCTTCACAATGTGCATAGGATTTGCCCAGGGACTGTTTGATGGGTGACAGATGCCCATCTCTGCCAGCCGTTCGAATTCTTTCTTCGCTTCTATGTATTTGTCTGGAGGTAGTGGTCGTGGCTTGACATGTATCGGTGGTCCAGTGGTCTCGAGCTGATGCGTGACGTTGTGAGGTGGTGGCTTCTTCATAGACATTGGCTTCTGAATGTTCGGAAATTTCTTTAAAATTTCAGCGTAAGGATGGTTCTCGTTGATGACGTGGATTGATGTTTCTTCGGCGTAGGTAGAGAGTGTTTTGATGGATAGCTTGGTCAGCCCGTCGATCAGTCTTCCTCCTTTCAGGTCCACTAGGATGTTGTGATGTTTCAGGAAATCAGCTCCGATGATTGATCTTTTCACGTCCGCGATGGTGAAAGTCCAAGAGTAGTTGCGTCGAAGCCCCAGATTGAGTTGAAGAGTTTTTTCTCCATATGTATGTATGCAGCTTCCGTTCGCGGCGTAGAGTTTGAGTTCAGCCGGCGTCGATTTTTTCTTTGCAGCGATGACTGAGATTTCAGCGCCCGTGTCGATGAGAAAACGTTCACCACTTTGTCGGTCGGTGACGCTTAGGCGGTTGAATTTGATTGAGTCGACACCGTAGCCCGCCGTCTTCGATGTCTCTTCTAGTTTTCCGACGACTGAGGTTTCTTCCATGCGCACGGTGATTCGCATCTTCTTGCATGTTGCTTGAAACGGTAGTGGTATCGGCATAACCACTCAGGATCTGTTGGTTTTCGCTCGCTCCGCCCGTGAGATTTCGAACGGGAGCGACCTCGCCAGTGAGAGTGAGAGGGACGGCGATAGTGTTGTCTCCCTCGTAACTCGGCAACTTCGAGCGTGAGTTTCTCGATTTGTTTTGATAGCAGGTCGGTTTGAGAGTCCGTGGTGGTCTTCTGGGTTGAAATCGCAGCTACTTGTGGTTCCATATGCTCCGTCATCTTGTCCGCCATGGTTGCCAGTGTGTTCAGTGATGATTCCTCGTTGACTGATAAAACCGCGCGGACCGCCGTTGGTAGTTGGTTGAGCCATAGCACCCGGAGCGCGTCGTCTTGAACCATGCTGCCGCCGAGATCCCTCATCTTGCGTAGTAGTTGACTAGGTTTCTGATCTCCCAATTCTTGACCGCTGAGCAGCTTCTGAAGTTGCTTGGATTCGGATTCTTGATACACGGAGAGTAGTCGAGTTTTCAACGCAGCGTATTTTTCTGACGGTGGAGGATTGAGTAGAATGTCCCCAACTTGTTGCACGTCGGTCTGTTGCAGCACGCTTAACACGTAGCGAAATTTTTGTTCATCGCCGATCTTCGATGTGGAGATGAGTGCCTCGAACTGCGCGAACCATAATCTTGGATGTTCCCGCCAAAATGGTAATATTCTTGACTGGATGGATACTGGGAATATATCCGCTCCGATTCCTAACGTAGTCTGTTCTTCTTGAGACTTCTCTTGAGGGGTCACCATTGTAGGAGGTGGAGCCTATCTTATGAGTAGGTGTGAATCATACGAAGGTTGCAAGTGTACTGTTTTTATTTATGAACTTAGGTCTATATTTATAGTAAATCTTAAAATCTAACTTTACAGACCTCCGTTGCTTGAGGCGTGACCGCAACGAGAGCAGTTTACAATATTTGCCTCTAGTTCCTATTTTGCCCACCAGGAGGCGGTGCTTAGGCCCCTGTGTGGGGCAAGACCTAACAGAGAGCATCGCTATTTCTTATTTCCTAACTATCTCTATTTCCTATTCTAAATCAAACAATGAAATAAGCAATCTTTATTCTTAGACTATTTGCTATAGCTACTTATATCTACTTATGACTATCTTAGAACTAACCTACACTACAGTACTAAAGGCCGACGTGCAGTATTGAGTAAACTTAGAGCAGGCCGTCGGTACCAGGAGCCGCCTGCCCCGACCGCGCGTGACAACACGCCACTTCCAAGGGACAAACTAAATTACTTTTAACATTAATAAAGCACATTACTCTAATTTACCATACTTTCTCTTTCTTTTAATAAGCCACTGGAAAACGTTCCGTAATGTACCTATCAGTTGTTTTTTAAATCCGCATCATGACGGGTGACTTTTTTTGCGCTCCTTGTTTTAGTTCTTCACTGAAATGTAATTAATTTCGTGACTTTATTAATTGGTTTTGTTTTGGAAGTTTATGTTGATTTGTAGAATAGATAAAGATGGAGGAGACAGAAAGGAAACCACCTCAGTTGACTGAGGAGGAGATAAGTAGGGTATGTATAACATAGTCCCTATTAGCATGTGGCTTGGCACGCTATCATTTTGTGTGTTTATGACACATATTACACAAACTTTTATAGGCAACTTTCGTGGGGGTTGGTAAATAAAGGAACTATTTATAAGTATCTATTTCACGTCGCACACGTATGAATAATTTATCAACACACATTGTGGTGGAACAAAGTGTTATCTATTTATTATTGTAAATTACTTAATGAAAAATGTGTTACTTTTGAGTGCAAATATCAATACCAAAATGCCATAGAAAAAAGTTAGGAAGTTCGGAGGTATAAGCGAGAAGATTAAGAGATATGAATGTCTAAACTTTCCGGGAAACTCTCCAAACTAATTTTCCAAAAAAATCTTATTCAGACTAATAAAGAAGTCTTACTTAAGCTAGCCAAATCGGTCCACCACCGTGATCAAGTTATGCTCTCACCAACGAACACGATTTTTAAAGTGATTATTTGAATAAAAATCTACAATACTTAACATTTATGTTGGTCATCACCATGCTTGCATGGTTTTGTTTTATGACATGGTTTAGGATGGTGTAGAATTTTAGATTTTCCACGATTTTCCTTCACAAATATTTAAATAGTATACCTCCTTGAATATTTTGCCAGGGAAATTTAATATTATCGTCAAAAGCAGCCTGAAATATCTTTAGCGACGGCTGCACTCCATGACAATGTTTAGACTTTAGGTGCTCAAATGACCAGTTGGACAAATATTAAAAATATACATATTTAATGAGTTGAGACACAGACACACAGACAGAGACCACAGATTTACACTTGTTACGGTCCTGATAAACCTGACCAAACACTGACAACATAATTATATACGTCAAATTCACAAAAAAAAAAATATTTACTTTTCAAAACTGAAATAAAAAAAAAACTGACTTTGTTAAGTTCGAAAAGTTTTTCAGTTTATGAGAGTAGACGTAGTACATCCCATATTTCGGCTCGTTTCTATATTCCATGTGTGATTTTGATTATTGTGATTAGATAAGATATTAGAAAGGAAATTTGACTGGCCATCTTTTACAAAAGATGGCCAATCAAAATTTTGAAATCAAAGACATTACAGATTTATCAAGAATATCATAGAAGGAAAAGTTTAAGAAAACAACAATTTATTCCAAAAAATTACACAAGCTATTCAAAACAATTTGAACGGCGATCACGAAAGATTATTACTATTTACAAACGGTGGAGCAGCAGAGGCATTCTGTACTAGACTCACTTCGAATTCACTCAAGTGACCGAGCTCACTAAATACGCAAGAATGTATTGTAAGTGTTTGTAGTAAGATTCAAATTTCGAATACGAAATTTGAAATCTCACAGCGGATTCAGCTCTTCGACGTTCGAAGTGAGTTTTCAGAATGAGCCTACAGGAAGCGGCAAGTCTTTCGTTCTGAAATTGCTGGTAGAGAATATCAAGCTATCAATGTTCCACATTTTTCCTATAACAATAAAAGATGCTCTTCAATCAACAGTTCCCAACACACGAAGGCGAAGAGGTTATAATTTCTGATGATAAATAAATGTTATGCTCCTACTGTAGACTCATTGCTTAAACCAACTTTCGTGGAAAGAGCATCATTGATTGGAGTTGCCGGTCGTCAAATATTTGGTAAAACCCTACATGCCGTTTTCTATTTACCAATTAAAAAGAGAAAAGCTACGGCATATACTCGTATGACTGGTCACAAATTGGAATAGGAAAAAAGAAGGGGCGCCATATTAATTGGTTAATTATCGACAAAATCTCTATGGACTCTTACGAGAACTTTCGTATGATGAATCTAGACTGCAACAGTTTAAGAACAATCTTTTATTCAGAGGATTAAACATATTGCTCTTTGGTGACGTAATGCGAATTGACAATAAACATGCTACAACAATAAGATTAGATGTTCTCAATTATTTACGATTTGGAGAGCTGACAACTGCAGAATTAGAGCTTTTATGTGAAAAACGAAGGACCCCATTAAATTATTGTTGTGCGCAATCGAATGAGGGAAGAGAGGGAAGTTTTATGCCCACTTAAAGTACAAGGACAAGTTTATTATCTCATAGGTAGCCTTCTACCGCCGCCGTCAGGACAAAGCCCTCAATTTGTGCAGATATATTTTATTTCAGATGCTGACCAACTCTCATTGCGATCAAACCCCCCATGCTAAAACTAGGTTTGATCAACGAATTGCAATCCATGTTGAATAGCCACAACGTTTACATACGAAGTTTTAAACATGGTATCGAACTCAACACCCCCGAAAGTTTAAAATTAATTATTCACTCTGATCGCACACCTCAGACAGAAAACCGGGGCAGAGATAATGCTCCTTCCATAAATGAAGTGGCCGTTCTCTTGGTCGATGAAGAAAAAGAACCCAGAGAAAAGACACAAGATGCGATGACATATGTGCGCAATTATTGAAGGCCAGTTCTTTTTGTCACCTTTACCTATAATCCAGAAGGGGAAGAAATAAAAGAAAATTTGACTTCCCGTGCATGAAAAATGGCATATGTTCGAAAAAATATCTAAGACGTTTCGTAACTAAAACTCAGATCGGTGAGGATGGATATCTCGTTTATAGACGACGCGACATCAACAACGGAGGGCAGGTCGCTAACTTAAATGTCCGAGGGCGAACGGTTAACATAGACAACAGATGGATCGTTCCATATACTTACCCTAATATTGTGTCGATCTTTCAACGCTCACATAAACGTTGAATATTGCCATTCCGTACAAACCATAAAATACTTAATGTTAATACATCAACAAAGGTTCGGATCAAGCAACTTTCAGTGTCAGAACCGAGGTTGAAAATTGTTTGGACGGCCGGTACATTAGCACTTCTGAAGCAGTGTGGACATTATTAGTTTTCTATACATGACAGACACCCTACCGTACTTCACTTAGCGGTACACCTAGAGAATGGACAACGAGTATATTACTCAGCGGAAAATCTACAGAAAACGACACTCGGCGTTTTTTGACCCGTGCAACAGTGATTAATTTGCTAATACTCTATCACGAAGTCCCTCATTATTACACATGGGCTAACAATTTTTCTAGAAGGAAACGTGGCGAAGACGTAGTTGGGCACCCCGGTGTAAAAAAAGACGCGGCATTGGGAAGAGTGTACAGCGTTCATCCTTCCCAGTCAGAGTGTTCATCTCAGGATACTACTTCATCATGTACGTGGCCCAACATCGTTCCAGAAAAAAACTTAGAAAAAAAAAACTTAAAAAACTTCCGACCAGTGGTCTCGAACCTACCGATTTTTCGGTATTTCTACCGATATTGGGTGTGTCCTACCGAAATACCGAAATGTAACGATTTTCTCACGATTTCCAAGAATACTTAGAAAACACCCAATTTTTACAGAATTTACAGAATTTTTTATAGTTTTAAGTTAGCAACCCTCTAGGAAACCCTCAAAAGTCCTTCAATAGTAGGTATATCGATATATTTCGGATGTAGATATCAAAACATCGAGTTGTAAGACAAAAGGGTAAGTACTTGTGCAACTCGATTCCCGAACAATGTCTAAAAAACAAGTTTCAATTTTTTCATTGATTTTATTAACTTCGAATAAAAAAATCCGTTAGCACAAAATTTATTTCAAAAAAGCAGTTGCAACTTGCAACAGATCAATGATCAGATGGCATCTTCTTGTGTGATCAGATGCAACCACAAACGGATCATATGATCAGATGGGAACTACCCTAGTGTGGTTTTGCTTACTGTGGTAAGAATTTGACATAACTACCTGCGCCTAAGTCACGATCCTGTAGGTAGGGATATCAGGATAAAAAAAGAGAAGCCGTCTCGGCATCGCACGGGTGGACATTAAGGCTGTGTCAACCTATACCAACCACGGAAACCATTGCCAACCTTAAATAGGAACGTACCATACAGTTACAGATAGAATAAAGAAGCTGGTCGTATGCAAGCTAAACCATGAGCGAGAAAAAACGAGAGTTCTGGAAATATATCAGAATAAAACAATTTTATCTAGGTAAAAGCCGACTTAATCCTATTAGGCTTGTTAAACCCTGTTACGAAAAACAGACTAGATACTTAGGTACGTGGTAGGTGACAATCAATTTTTGCAAAACTTTATGGAATATGACAGTACTGCATCATATCGTGCAGGTAAGTTGCACGTAATGGTGTGAAATTGTTTGCAGTTCTGTTGCCTAAACGGCTTTATTGAATCTGCCCAAATACGGCGAATAGTTTGAAGTCAGTTTCAATATAGGAAGTGTTTTGAGTGCTGTGTTCTTTGTAATTGGTTCGGAAAGTCAAGAACATGTGCTTAGGTTGAGCTTAACTAAGAAACCAGTCATTTTGTTACTCCTTGTTAAACTTTTTAATAATTTAGTTTTCCATAACACATAAAGGCTTGTTTCACTTTTCAGCGTGTCGCCGGTCGCGTCCGCAAGTTGACCATTCACAGTACATTTCTCTGTGCTGTGAATGGTCAAATTTAATTTCTCTGTGCTGTGAATGGACAACTCGCGGACGCAACCGGCGACACGCTGAAGAGTGAAACAAGCCTAAAAGGCTAGCGACTAATATAATAACATAATCAGGTACAACATTTATCTATGATTAGGACGCATTGTTAAATGTTTTAATCGACACTGACTGTAATTTGATCTGAAACTAACGATAGCATAATGTGCGTGAATTGTCTGTTTGTAACTTGATGGACGACATAGTTGCAGTACAGGGTAAGGCCTGAATATAACCAGAGTAGAGCTATCTGGCGGTTAGGGCTTATGCCCAGCAGTGGGTCACTACAAGCTTCATCAAATTCATCATCATCATCTTTGTCGACGATGATGATGAATATTGTCAATGGTATTGAAAAAATCATTGTGAAACCCGTGCAAGCAAAACTGTTAAATCATTTTCATATTCAAAATGGCGATGTATTGTGAGAAAATGAATAATATTCTGAAAAAAAAAAAAGTATGTTCGTATGGCCAACTCTGGTGACGGTGCTTCTAATATTCTGCATGAAACTTATCTTATTTTTATAGTGGATTAGGAATTTAAGAATCATCACACTGTCTGTACTCTTGTTTATTCATGTTCATAATTCATACTCGTACATAAAAAAGGTACGAGTATGTTTGGCTGTTTGTCAAATCGCTCCAATTTCAAGAGCTTTTTTATAAGTTTTTTATGTTTTCCCTATTTCCGCTCAGCGATAAAAAATTAAAGAAAAATCGCTTAATCGGCTAAACAAATTTGAATATTTTTTTCAGGATATTATTATTAACACTTATGCTTAAATGTTTATGATGTTAGGTAATAAGGTTAACCAGGAAGCTAAAAGTATGTGTGAGCCCACTTAGTGTGAGCTAATGATTCAAAAGATCAACTCTCAGGCTACATGACTAACGACTTGACTAATTAATGTACCATCCTGATAATATTATAAATCTATACTTATCTTACTATACCGATGTGAATGAAACTTGGAATAAATGTAGATCATGGCCTAGCATATAGGCTTTTTAAAATGTTTAAACCACGCGAGTGAACTCAGGCAGAAGCTAGTATAGAATAGATTATAGTCCTAAATCACTTTTATTACAGTAGAATCATGCATGTTCACAGGCAATTCACATTAGGTAATTATAGCCATGTATATACAGTCTGTGCCACCCCATGCCATAAACACCTCGCTTGTTTTGTCGATATTTTTACACCTCGTATCGCATCAGTATTCGCCACGGCTACAAAACACTGATCAACTTGATTTTTCGTTTCTAAAAACCTCTTAAATACCTTTAAGTTTAAATACCTGGATAATCAACTGTCATTATCATTTCTCAAATTCCGTATTCGTATAAAAAGTTATCATATTTCGATTGACTGTATCACCGATGTTTACGTTTTTATATTCTTTAAGTGCAAGTTAAAATTAACTCAAAGGCTCTTCTATAAATAATTCAAGTTTCTGTCGTCTGTATATTTCTTAAACTTCATATAGAAAGAGCTAGCTCGCAATCGGTGTTAGTTAAGTGATTATATTTCTGTGTGAGTTAAAATGGACGCGAAAAAACTTACTGAGTTGGAAAAATTGGAGGCGAGAGAACATTTTGAGAACCAATTGCGATACGCATTCGTTAATTACGATAATGTGGATGAAGACGAAGAAAACTCAGAGGTAATAACATTATAGACATATATTTAATTTCCGCCCGTTAATCTGCTCATGAAATCCACAATACCATTACAATAAACGAACTGTTCTAAGTTGTATCCAAATCGGACCAGCCCAGACTGAACTTCAACTGCTTACAAACTTTGCATTTTTATCAGAACTGCTGACTGAGCCCGTAGATATTTTATGTTATTTCCGATCAAAAAACGGTCACGTTGCGCCACGCAACCGTTTATTTGGTAAAAGAATGCAAATTACCATTCCTCCCTTCATTTTATATCCGACATGGCATGTTACATGTTATGACATACCACACACACGATCCTACTCAGTCAAAAATACTTTTTCCTAGCAACTCAACATGTGCTCATCTCATAAAATCTTACCGCGATCTTTTATTCCCAAAATATTGTGCTCACTGGTGTGATAAAGTGCGAAATTATACTTAATATTGTTTTGTAAATATATAAAGAACTTATCAAAATGGATGAGGAATCTATACAGGTAAGTTGTAGAACTTACCTATAATTTTTATTTATTGATTTTACAAAAGATACAGAAAATTAACATTGTTTCTTGCTAAAAGTGTTTATCAACTTAGATTATGTTTATTACGTAGTAGGTTTATAATAAATTTAGGTTAGCTAAAATGTGTTCCTTATTAGAAAAAAGCTGCTAGTGCAACATAAAATTGCATAAAATAAATTTAAATCATGAATAGGTACAATTATATTACAAAGGGCCTTCGTCTTCTTCCTGCCCGTATCCCACTATCACCTATAATTCCACAGGGCCTTACGGTACTGAATAAACTAAATTTTGTTTTTTAATTTTATACGTATCTACCTATGTAAGTAGTACCTATGTAAAGTTTTTTTTTCACGGGTTTTCATTAAACCATGAAGTAGTCTTTAAATTCAGTTTCAAATTTCATTTAAGTGTAATAATTACTTCCCTAGAAATACTCTCAGTTGATCGCGCTCTCAGTTTGAGTCAATTAAAATCGCGTTTAGCTGAAACTGTACGTTATTTCGAAACGTTTGTCACGAGGCCCTGTGGCGCAACGGATAACGCGTCTGACTACGGATCAGAAGATTCCAGGTTCGAATCCTGGCAGGGTCGCAGCGTGATTTTTTATTTTTATTTCTTTTTTGTTCACCACTATAACATTCAAGACCGCAGACCATTAGTCTCTCAAATATTTTTAAAATGCAGCTTAAAACGTTTAATATAATTTTTGTTTATTGAGTACATAGACTAATTGACTGTACCCTATTGATGATGAGATGATGAGATTCCTTGAACGAAAGAGATGAACCTGAGGTCACTTAAAACTATAAGTATTGTGTAAAAATCGAAAAGCTGTATTTTTAAAATATTTTAAGATGTTTTAACAAACGAAGACCCAAGATGACTTTTAACATTTTCTTTTTAACTTAGAATATATTGTGCTCTGTTGTTACTAGGCGTAGATAAAAAACTTTTGCACATACACCAGTATTTACCGGCCTCGTATTAGGTAGTGCGTAGTGATGTCTCTTCGTAGTGCAAAAAATTCCCTCACGTGTCACGCCTATATTTCATGTAGATACATTACAACGCTGTCATAGAAGAAATTTATGTTCTTGGATGACTAACAACACTAAACTTTTCGAGTTGCCTTCGTGCATATTCGCTGTGTCTACGTTAGGTTTATCGTTTGATATGGATATAAAAATTCTAATATATGGACTGTGCTGACACATAACGAATAAATGTTTCGTTGCGTTTAGTCGCGCGATTACTTTCACACGCATTCAACGGTTTTTTTACACCTTTGGTCAATTTTATGACATAAGTAACCATCTCATGATGAAGCACATTAAAATTTCATGAGATATTACACCAAAATGTTAAATAATATCTATCAAAGTAATATGAATGCTTGTTGTTCTGTTCATGAACCTTTATTAATGATCAAAATCTATATTTGTCAGATCCAGAGAAAATTCCTACTTATAACTACGTAATGCGTTTTAGATACTGAACGGCATTGCTTTGTTTTCGATCGTATTTTATTAGTGTTTGTATTACAAAATGGATTTAACAGTTCTTGGAAAGGCCATCAGTAACTTTGTAAGTACCTACTTGTAGCTTTTACTATGATTTATGAGTTTAAGAGCGCTCGTGGCGTAGCTTGCTTAGACGTTCTTGATAGATCGTTGAAGTTAGGCGATGCTCTGAGGGCTCATAATTCGTCCGTTCCACCTTATTTAGTTAATAATACTTAGTTACATTGTAGTTACATTGATGTAACTACTAGCTGGACATTTTTATTCCAAGTAGTTACATTATTTAAAAATGTAAACTTTAACGTAACTAATGAGACTTTTTTGTTCCACCTAGTTACATCGTAGATAGGTACCATCGTAGGTTCAAAAGATATATTAGTTAGCTCTCGTGAGTCATGTACTCCTCGTACTTTCATGCTCATGGCAACCAACGTCTTAATGAACTTAGGTTGGAATTACATAAAGAGTGAAATTGTACTAGAAGATGATCGAATAGAACTTGAACAGTTTCAACTTTATTTTGAAAAATTTTTGGCTAAAAGAAAAAATGGTGAAAATGTGGTGTAACTATGGTGAGCTACATCGAACAAACAATGTCGTGGAAGGATGGAATTATAAAATTAATACTAAAATTTGTAAAAATCAAGGCAATTGGCTAACCGTCTTACATTGTTTGTTCGATGATGCTCAATTATCCTCTTTTAGAAAACGTCAACTTGAAAAATTTAATTCAAGCACTAAACCAAAACGGAGAAAAGTAGACAGAGAGAAGGATAACTTTATATTAAAATCGCGTTTGCAATTATTGTCAGGAGATATAATAACAGTAAATCATTTTCTCGACAAAATCTTGGCTTTTTTAAGTTCTTAATAATAATAATTGGTATATCTCCTGATCATAGGTTCAACGCAAAGCAATTACAATGCCATCTTCCCTTTGCTTTAGTATTTTATTATATTATCGTTCGTTAAAAACTGTGTTTTCATTAAGTAAGTTCATTAAGACGTTGGTTGCCATGAGCATGAAAGTACTAGGAGTACCTACATGACTCATGAGAGCTAACTAATATATCTTTTGAACCTACGATGGTACCTATCTATGATGTAACTAGGTGGAACAAAAGTCTCATTAGTTACGTTAAAGTTACATTTTTAAATAATGTAACTACTTGGAATAAAAATGTCCAGCTAGTTACATCAATGTAACTACAATATAACTAGGTGGAACGGACGTCACAATTTGGATGGGTGACCGCCAGTGGTACAGCTACGGTTCTAAAAAGAAACCGCTTTAGCTGAATTATAATTAGAACTATTTATATGCCGTCTCTTTTCATAGGCTTGAGAGTGGCAAGAAAAAACATAATACGAATCATATTATGATTCTTAAAAGGAATGGCGTTAGCAGCCATTTTAGCCGCCCTGAGCGCTCCCGTGCTTTGGAGGGCACGTTAAATTAGGGAGTGTACACATTGCGTTTTCTGCAGCGCGTTTGTATCGATACAAACGCGCGTTCGCAACGCGTTTTTTTCCATACAAAAGCGAACCGGGAGGGGCTGCGCGGGGGGCTGCGCGTTCGCATCGCGTTCGAATCGCGTTTGTATCGATACAAACGCGCTGCAAAAAACGCAATGTGTACACTCCCTTATTAGTCGTAGAGTCGTTAAGCCATGACAGAGTCCTTCAGGCTGTCTAAAACTCTGTCACCTGCACCATACGAACATGCATACATTATGATCATTGGACTATTAGTAGAAAATGATTGCGAAAATCACCCCCTTAGGTGTAAGAATTATGAAACAAAGGAACCTACTAGATACATACTAGGAACATAATTTAAAAAACAATTTTAAATGTGACCTTTAACAATATTTAGAGAAAATGTAGACACAAAATTCGTGGAAGTTGTAGATTCGGAGGTGGAGCTGATTTGTTAAGAGTACGTATTAGATAAAATTAGTCTTAGAAGTGCTTCAATTATCTCCGTTACAGTAAAATATAACCATACTCTAGAATTTATCACTTCGGACCCACCATACTCCCCTGGCCATACCGCGGAGGGTAGGGTGGGAAGAAACCGTATTTTTTAGTTGTATTATTTATCGATGTTTATAATCATTGAAAAGCAATCTCTAGAGTGGTCACCGGTCACACAGGTCACGTGGCACCGGGTCCAACAAAAAAGACCCAAGGTTTGGGAACAAAAAAAGATTTCTTCAGTTTTCTAAGCATAATGGTAAAATATTCCTTACGACTTCCTATCTCGATATGAAAGACACGGGAACTATTAAGGCGTGTATCAAAATTGCGAGGCTGCCTCACGAGTGTTCGTTTAAGCAGTAAGTCAAGGCAACGTTCCAATTGGCTCGCGAGGCAAACGCGTCACCTCATCACGAGGCGGGATTCCTCGCAAGGCAGTCTCGCAATGTCGATACACGTCTTTAGGATCTTTGCTCGAAGCTTAGAATTTAAATATCTCATAGTACTATTAAAATTTAGCAGAAAACTATGATGACAAAACTTTGATGAGTAAGCTCAGAGTCGCTCAACGAGCTATGGAGAGGGCTATGCTCGGGGTTTCTCTACAGGATCGAATCAGAAATGAGGAGATACGTAGAAGAACTCGGGTCACCGACATAGTAAAACGCATTAGCATGTTGAAGTGGCAATGAGCAGGCCATATAGCACGCAGAACAGATGGCCGATGGGCCGAAAAGTTCTCGAGTGGAGGCCACGGACCGGCAAGCGTAGTGTTGCACGTCCACCGACAAGATGGAGAGACGACCTTGTAAAAACTGCAGGTCGGCGGTGGATGCAGGCCGCTTCCAACCGCAACACATGGAAATTTTTGTGGGAGGCCTATGTCCAGCAGTGGACGTCCAACGGCTGAGATGATGATGATGACACAAAGATATTTTTATTCTTCAGACAGAATTTGAACCCGCGACCTTACTGTGATTTCACCGCTGAGTTCGCAGAATCAATCCCGTCTTATTAATTTTTAGGGATTTATTTGAAAATCTTTAGGTGTGAGGTAAGTAAGCAATATAACAAACTGTTTGAATAGAAGAAATAAAATCATGACAAGCACGAAATTTCATTAATATAAGTTATTTCAATTTTCGACCCACCCTGACACCACCGCCTTTAACTTCATGTGAATGGTGATAAATTCCAAGACATTGCGTGCTTTTGTCGGCATTAGTAGATACGAACCAGAACAACGCCGTACCACCCCCAAACCCCATAATGACACCACTTCTTCATTTAATTTGCATACTACAATAATCGTTTTGTCTATCCCTGTATTCGGCTTTATCGCCCGGATAGTTTGAAACAGGTCGCTAACAGAAGCTGTCATTGTTGGATATTCTAAACTAAAATTAAAATAAATTTAAAAATCTAGTTCTGCTTGAAATGTAACACGAATAGCAATGTCACGATATCAATTATGATGAATAAATGCCGGTTTCTTAGTTCAGAGCTGTGACGGCGGGCGCGTGGTGTTTCTTTCCATATAAAACGAGTAGCTTTAGATCAAAGAGATCGATTTTCATAAACAAATTAGTGGAAAAGAGAAAGCAAAATGTTTGTCCACGGAATCAAACCAGGGTCCAGCGAAGAGGAGGAAGAGGAGGATGTCATGGACATTCTTCAGGTCCGCCTAATGTGTTTCATCTCATAAACCACCAGACCGTAAATAATAAACTCTTATTATTTTAGAAAAGACGGGAAGAATGCGAGCGCAAAGCAAGAAGGGGGGAGATGGACCCTCGTCTGGAGTTCACATTCCAACTCCTGATCGACGGTACCGGTCTCCCCCGACACGCCATCATGGATCACGTTTTCGAAGGAAATATGGTATACTTCGTAGTTTCTATTCCTTCTAACTATAACCGGACTTTTTAAACAATTAAAATATTTTTTATGTAGGTTTTACATGTCTTAAAATGGCTTATTTTTAGCTGGATGACATCAACCAGCTTTTCCTTCCACACATGAGGAACAAACTGCTCTGGTACTACCAAGACGTGGAAGAGATAGAAAATCGTCCCCAACCAGAAGGCACGAAGACGAAACAAGGGAAACCACCTCCTCCGCTCATAACCCTAAAGAAAAAGCTATTTCTGTCTGATGGCTGGGATGTCAGATTTACTGGAGTTTGTATCTACATGTTTCGCATAAATGTGAGCAAACAATTGCCCGAGGAAGGTTTCCACAAGGATTTGTGAGTACAAAATACTGTGTGTACTGTGTATCTAAAACAACTGTGTGATTCTACACATAGTCTTTCCAATACCTTCATGGAATCTGGTAGCCACTCTGATTCTAAAAGAGTCTTAGAAGAAAAGTTATGAAAAGTGAGCACAAGCTTAGGATACCACAAAACATTTTTTATAAGTAAAATTCTTCGTATGTGAATTGGTCGTTTCAAAATTCACAAAGCATTTTGGTTTAAACCACTTGCTGATACGACCGAGCTGAAATTTGACACTTTTTTGATTGTAGGTGACGATGTTATATTATGGTAACAGCGAGCTGATCTGATGATGGATTCAGGAGCTCGTCAACGGGAGTCTCCAGCGAATCACTGTAAAATACTAGCATTTAGGCTCATTTCAAATCAGTGCATACTAAAAGCTTGTTACGTCACAAATTTTTTCAACAAAATACACTGACTTGACTTTAACTCCTCAGATTCTGTGGAATCCTAAATGCTGATAAAGTGGGCCTAGTGACGGCTATAGAACGTGTGATGGAGCACGTATACATGAATGCATTAGCACACCCCAGCAGTGACGGTGACGAAGACGAAACTAAGTTCCCTATTGTGAAGAATCAGTTGCTGCCTGGCTTACGTTCATTCTGCAGCGCTTTGAAAGGTACAGTTAGTTACCTTGTAATTTATAATGGACTTATTCCATCATCATTGCGTTTATAGAAAAACATAAAAACATTAAATTACGGTGCGTATTTCTCTTCATAACCTTGTTGTGTATTTACTCATTTTTTAGTGTGTGAAGATGTGTGTGGTCAAGTGAATCTATTTGACGATGGTCAAACAATAATGGGAAGTCTCACAGACCACAGCCAGCTGAAGGAAATGATAAAGAATCCTACCACCATCACGATGTTGGAAGACAGAGTGAATGAATGGATCAAAAGGGTCATGGAGGTGAGTTTGCTTTAGTTATAAGATTGGTTCGACTGAAATCTATATTTTATACCAGATATTAGCTTGTCGGGGGATTAAGTCTTGACGGAGGCCTTCTGGTGGGCTAAAAACTCCGTCTCCTATGATAACCACTAGGTCATACGAACATATTACCTATACGTCGATTTTTCTAGATTCTCAGTGAAAGCGAGCAGTTAAGACGCGAGGTCGACTCCAGTGGACCTCAGGATGAACTCGAGTACTGGAAGAAACGCGGAGCACAGTTTTCACAACTTGTATCCTACTTGCAGGTGAGAACCCTTGTTATAACAATAAAAAGATTTATTTTGTGCCGTTAAAATCGGTTAGTTCCGCTATGCACGATTCCCGCTATGCTCGGATTACAAAAAGTGCCGCTATGCTACGAATTTCTCAGTTCTACCTTAGGCGCGGGCCACACAGAAAAGACGTAAGACGCAGACGTGTATGTTTTGCGTCGCGACGCTTCTATACATTTTGTATGAAAAGGACGCGGAAGAGACAAATGTCTGCGCCCCGTCTGCGTCTTACGTCTTTTCTGTCTGTCCAGCGCCTTAGACAATGGAAGGTACAGTTCGATAGAAAAGTCTTTCTAAAGTATACTCTTAAAGCTAGCCTGGGCGTACATGATTTGATTTTATTTGTGAATTATTTTTGCCAGGACAATGAAGTACAACTAACACTGACATGCTTACAACTGTCCAATTCAAAAGTTATAAAACTGTGGCGCGACACTGATCATAAAATAACGTTTTGCTACAACGAAGCTAGAGATAACGCGAAATTCATCCAAGCCATGGAGAAATGCTGCCATTCTCTGTACCTGGACGACCCTGTCAAGATCAAGGATTCTATATTGAGCCTCTTGCAGACGGTTCGCCTGATAAATAGCGTATCACAGTTCTATAATACTTCCGAAAGAATATCGTCACTGATGGTTAAGGTAAGTAGTTTGTCAACTTCTTCAACTTTTTCGTCGAGTCTTTTTTCAATTTGATCACTTCGGCATTTAAGCGAGGAATTCACTAGAAGGACATGCCCGCGGGCAAGTGTGCAGACATGCCCGCCAAACCTCACTACTATAGGTCTGTGCAATGTTTGCTAGTGTAGGTCCGTAGCAGTAAGTCTGCCAGACTGCTGAATTCCCCGCTCAACTCAGACTTGTGCGTGTGTCAAAAGAAAGCCTTTTAATTTTTTTTCCCCCGCCGTATAAAAAAACTATAAACATCCAAAATGAACCTATACAGGCTGAACTGGTCGCCTAAAACAAACACTAAACGAATTATAATAATTTGCCATGAAAACAAAAACCTTGATAGAATGTGACTTCTGACCTTCTGAGTAAAAATGACCTCAAACCGAGAACGTTTAGATTTGCTAGAAGCTTACTTTCTAAACAATAAAAACTCGTCAGCAGCTTTAGAGTGGTATAGGATAAAGTACCCAATGCGATTAGTGCCAACAAGAAAAGTTATTGAAAGTACTATTATTCTAGTACTCAGTTGGTCCGATAGAGCCTTTTATCCTTATATAAAACAGGATCGATACGCATAAAAGTTTTGTGTCAATAACATATTTTCTCGCTGACTGTACATTTTTTTTCAAAATCAGTGAATGCAGGTCGAAATATATTCAAAAGATAAGGATAGTCTCGAACGTTTTCCTGTAGCTACAAGGGTTAAGGTAGCTGCCCTTACTGACCCGTCTTAAAAGTTCATAGTTGTATTTAATATAGTATTTACTCCTTCATATCCGGATCTATTAGCACTGATTGCATTACAGATAACAAACCAAATGATAGAAACATGCAAGCAATACATCACCTGCCGATTCAAGGAGACAATATGGTCTCAGGACAGATCGCACGTGCGTGACAAACTAATCCACTGCATCAATTTGAACAAAACATACCGTGAGACCTATCTCTTTGTCAAGAACCAGCCATTTCTACCTAACACTGAACAGTTTACATTTTCGGAAAATTATGTATTTGGAAAATTTGATACGTTTTGTAAGAGACTCAATAAGATCATTACCATGTTTGATCTCATGGATGATTACAACAATCTATTTGAGAAGAGGATGGAGGGGTTGCTGTTGGGAGAAGGTAAGCCAACTTTGTGTCAACAGAGTAACGAATGCGAACTTTTTTGCCGAACCAATCAAATACTCACAATCCTCATCTGACATAATATAACCTTGTTACCATTTATAATTAAAAAACGGATGATCTTTGATTTGTTGGATTTGTCTTTGCTCCGAATAGCAGAATAACTATTAGAACATCGGAAAAATTTACAAAAAATGAGAAAATATTTCTATAGATTTTCTATGGAACAGATCTTTTGGTAAATCTCTTCGGAGACGGTATGACGTTTTCCGGGCCAACTACTTGTTAATAGAAAGTCTCGAAAACCTCTTTAATAACTACACACATCAAAAAAGTCTAAGCAACACCTATTAATTTTCGAAAAAATATTTTTTTTCTAAATGTTTCTTTGAACAGAATATCAAAACTTCTTTGAATATCCAACCTCCTTGATAAACAAATGAATACTGGCTGGATTAAAAAAAATCGTGTCTAAAAACAACAAAACCATTCTTTTGTCGAATTCAACACAATTTCTTGCATGTGTTTTACTTATTTTTCGATTAAAAAACTTTAGTAACCACAGTTAATCGCAAGTTCTGTTTTGCCAAATTTTTTACTGTAGTAATGGAGCGTCGTCATCTTACCATGAAAGAGATGCAAAGAGCTGTAGGAAGGCTCGAAATGGAAAACACTCAAGCCGATGTCGCCCGGCATTTTGGCGTCCATAGAAGTGTAATTTGTCGACTCTGGAGGCGTTATTGTGACACAGGTGATCCGTCTGAATAGCACCCAGGCCGAGGGCGTAGTACCACTCGTCGTCAAGACCGATACATCCAGGTAACATGTAGACGTGAACCAAAGCTGACTGCCCAAGAGATCGCATTAAGGCTACAGAATGCTGATGGTCCTGCTGTCTGTCCCCAAACTGTGCGAAACAGACTGCATGAGTTTGGCCTACGTGCGCAGCGTCCAATCAGATGCCCACAGATCCGTCACGGGAATCGAGCTCGACATGTTCAATGGTGCAGACCACGGGTACTATGGCCGCAACAACGATGGCACAAAATTCTGTTCTGCGATGAATCTCGATTCGGTTTCAAGCCTGATACGAAAAGAGTGAGGGTGTATCGTTACTCAGAAAATGCTGAACGTTTGAAATGTGTCCAGGAAGTCCACCCCTACAGCGGCTCGAAAGTAATGGTTTGGGCTGGAATAACTAAAGACCGAAAAACCGATCTCGTTTTTATAAATGGCAACCTGAACGCCGAAAGTTACGTGCAACATGTGCTGACTCCTTATGTGCGTCCATTTTCACAAACAATGGGACCTGAGTTCACTTTGATGCACGACAATGCCCGTCCGCATACAGCAAGGCGGACTCAAGAATGGCTACAGAGGGAAAACATCCGCGTTTTACCGTGGCCAGCTCAGTCGCCTGACTTGAATCCCATTCAGCATGTATGGAATATGCTCCAAAGAAGAGTCCTGAAAGACCTGGATGGGGTTTCAACAGAACAGCAGCTGAAAGACCTGCTCAAATTCCACTGGGATAGATTGCCTCAGGAGGACATTAATAACCTTATTGATTCCATGCAGAATCGATGCAGACAAGTTTTAAACAGGCGAGGAGGAAACACGCTGTATTAGATTTTATCCAACTGCCTAGAAGATGGGTTATGATTTTACTTGAAAGTTAATTTTTGTTTATTTGTACCGAGAGACAACAGTCGCTTAAGCCTACGTTTTGTTGTAAATAAATGTTTATAGGCAATTTATCGAATTTAGTTAACTAAAAACAACAAAGAATAGTTATTTGATAAAATAGAAGAGAAATAATTAAAACAAAGTCTACAAAATGAAAAATATTCAAAAATCAATAGGTGTTGCTTAGACTTTTTTGATGTGTGTATTTTACCTACAGATCTGGAAGAAGCAATGCACGTATTTGACGAAGCCAAAAAGGCAGTAACGACATGTCAATACGACTATCTGGACTACCGAAATAATGAATTCGATAAGGACTATAGCATATTCGCGGAAAAAACCAACGTGCTCCAGCAATCTATAGGCAACACAATAGAAACTAACTTTTCCAGCGTATGGGAAACTCCGCAAGGAATCAAGTTTTTAACTCGGTTTGAAAAGGTACAGGTTTTTCTATATTATTAGGAGCAATGTTTTACCTACGTACGTGGTATTACACTGCGGACCCACGATACCCCTTGTGGTATCGTGGGTCTTTTAAAATCAAAAGATACCCCTGTTCGAAATGACCGTAGTGTTGCGGTGTGGAATGCGGAAATGCATTTATCTCTTGTATGTAAATAACTAATTGTATTTATAACTATAACGCATAATTATTCTCCGAACAGGCATACTGCGCAATACAAACCCTTTAGTGAGATCGTAATAATAATTATTAATGACGATTTCATAACCAGCGTGCAATTAGAACTTATAAATAAAGAAATTTCAATTGGTCACGCATTAGAAAAATTGCGTACATAAGTTTTACGGTTATGCCACACAGACTTCAAGTACTTTAAATATTGTATAAAGGAAATTTAACTGGAAGAAGACTAAGATTTGATTTTTGTTTTTTGTAAATATAAATTCAAGAGATGATAAAGCTCTTATTAATTAGTTTCGCAACACTGTTTGTTAGGGGTATCGTTTGATTTTAAAAGACCCACGATACCACCAGGGGTATCGCCAGGGGTATCGTGGGTCCGTAGTGTGGTAATACAATACAACTAACTAGTTATAATGGGTTATTCCTGTTTGTCACCGCGTCTTATCCCCGAAAGGAGACAAACATGAATTTTTGTCCCTGAATTTATTTAAGGTGACGAATCGAAATCAAAATTAGACCTAAGAAGTAGAAATAAGCTTTTATAGGTTTCATGTTTACTGAATACAGAACTAGATGGCGTGACTAATTTTGTATCATTTCTAGAAAGCGCTCTCGATCGTTGTATTTTGCCTTTTAGGTTGTCTTAAGTGTCTCTGAATATACCGTTGTTTGTGTACGTTATTTGTGTTTATGTACGTAACGTATGTGGTAATACAATACAACTAGTTATAATAGTTAAAACCTGCACATCTATGTTGGCAGGTCAGTCAAAAGATCCTGCTTACAAAGTTGAATGAAAAATACGATCGGGTATTGCGATACAGTGAGAAGGAAGTCGACAAGATCATGAAAATGTTTAAGAGACAGAAGGATGATCCTCCTTTGCCGAGAAATTATTCGCCCGTCGCAGGTAAGTCACATACCTGCAATAATGTATGGAATATACAAAGGTACATAGCGTCGACGCTTTCGAGAGATTGGTAGGAATAGGAAATATCGAAGAACAGAGAGACGAGGATGTTAATGCGTTTTTGACAAACTTAGGCATTTCGAACCTCCCAACGGACAAAGACGGGTGTTATTTTTAAGTTCGTATATTCTGTGTATTTGTAAGAGTTTATCTGTGTGATGTTGCGTCGTAGCTCATAAACGGATAAACTAAAATCTAAAATAAATATTTTTTTTTTGTTAGCTAATATCCCACCACATCCAAACCCTCATTACCTATATTATTCTCAGCAGGAACGCATATGTTTATAGTCTTGACACTTATGTCGGCAGTCTTTAAGTTTTAAAGATTAGAATAATAAAGCTGGTTTACATCGCAGGACGTATAAAATGGGCGCGATGCCTCATGTTCAACATGACTGAGACGGTAGAGAGCGTGTCGGCGCATCCCGTGTTGCGCGCTCTACCGGCTGCGCCAGATATGATGAGGAAGTACAACAATACGCGCGCACTGATCAACGGGTATGAAGAGATGATGCGCGCGGTCTGGATGAACCAGAATGTATGTATAATGTACAATATACCTCAAGGGAATTACTCATGTTAAAATATTCAAGATACCGACAATATTTCGATTCTTCTTCTTCTTCTTTCGAATGAGCAAGTGGCCAACTCTCGTGACGGAGTTTTTAGGCCGCCTAAAGGCCTCCGTCATTTCAATTCACTGGAGAATCTTCATCTGATCTGGGTTCTTAGTCTTACCCAGAAAGTGATTTGCTTGCGATTCGAATACTCCTCGCAGTCGCGTCTCATATAATATGAACATAATAGGTACATACAAACGCAAATGAGGAATATTAGTCATATTTCCTCCTCTGCGTTTGTATGTATAAAGTCAAGTACAACTGTGGTACAACTCACGAAATTTTGAAAGTAAAATACACCTTTTCATTCATCTATTCGAAAAAGACGCCTTGGTTCGCCGTTAAGGGCACCCAAAGGTGGTGTTTTCTATAAGAAACTTTAAGCGGACAGTAATGAGTTTTTTTATCCTCTATAAAAGTGCGCCGCAATTATCTTTGCCGCGCATTTTTTGAATTTGGAACATCTTTGTTCAGCGCCAAAGAAACCGAACGCAAATATTGTTTGAATAAAGACTAGATGGTACGACGGCTTATAGTCGCGCCGCCGGCGGCTGAATAAAAAAAAGAAATCAAATTAAAAACGCGCGAACTACAGCCCGCTTTTTCGTCAATTTTCACGGATTGTTAGAAATTCATGGTTTTGTTTTGAAAAAATTAATTCTTCAAGTGACAGTGAAAGTATAGAATTAACTCCTGAAAATATTAGAAATGACGCAAAAAATGTGATGGATAATCTATTACATGCGAAATCGCGGGAGAAAAAAAGCCTATGGTAATTTTATTGAATGGAGAAATACAAGAGGCGGCATAAAATATGAGGCGCCTTTTATTTTCTCATAGAGGGTGATGAAAAGTAGAGTGTATCACTCGGGCGCAAATATATTTTTGGCTCGGGCGACGTACTTTGAATCCCTCGCTACGTCCAGGATTCTACTAAAGAAAGAGCCTGAACTACTCTAAAATCCCTCACTTCGTTCTGGATTCAAAAAAGCGCCCTCGCCGTAAAAATATTATTTTGCTCCCTTATGGTACAATCTACTATTTATGTTTTACATTTTTTTTCTCTAGAAACGATAGCACGTTTTTATCATGTCGTTAGAGCCAACGTGAAGATGTCCGATACAGAAATGGAAATTGCTCTAAGCTCTTTCACTTTAGTGAGTGCCAATTTTAATTTATATTTGTTATTAAAGAAAAAGAAAAAGAAACGTCAAAGAAGATGGTGGATATAGACACATCATAAAGCATACTGCATTCTCGCACGTCAGTCGTCCCGACCTATTTATTCTGTGCGTGCGCTCTCGATGAGTGTTGCAACAGGACTAAGCATCGCTAAGATCGCCAACGTTGACGCGCAGATTCCCTTTGATAAAACCGACACGGCACGGCCAACTCCCAACGTTGGCGCCAATGCAATTTTGCTAGATCCACACGTTGGCGAGTGGCAGCAGTGTGGAGCCGGGGTCACCATGTTGATACGAGTACAGTCGTGATCATATTTAATTTCTCTATGTTTTGTCTTATTTCCTTTCAGTTATGGGATGTGGACGATAGCCTCACCAACACTCTGCTTAAAATAGACGATTCCGGCCTGATCCGAGTGAACCTGGACCACACGGTGCGGCTTCTGATCCGCGAGTCAGACTGTCTCGTCAAGATGGGCATCGAGCTGCCTATCGTCTGCCATTCCCTCTACGCTAAAAAGAACTACTTTACCCTCGTCAACGATTCCCTGCAGGTATTAATAATGATAAAGCACCGACTAAGAGACATGTATCGGATATCAAAAATGATGCGTACATATTAAGATGCCAAACCTTTAAATGGTGAGATTTGTATGGGTCATTTTTCACAAAGTCTATGGGGGTCCCATTCTCACTGTAGGTAACCACTAAACTATTGTTCGATAATAAATAAAAACGAGATGTGATAGATTAGATATGGGATTCTCCAAACTTGATTAAATTACAAAACCGATTATTGAAATCACAACTGAAATGTATCTGACTCGTATCCGACAGATCTTCTATGTCTTGGCGTTCTTTTCTTTTTTCACTCTCATGATTGAACGTTTTCACCGAACTCCATTCATGACCCCCGAAGATATAGAGTGGACTGAATCCTTACCTACAGTTCTTCTTCGCTTGAGGGTTGCATGGAAGCCTGACATTAAAAGCTCAGCGGCTGAAATGGTCTACGGTGAAGTTCTCAAGGTTCCTTGAGAGTTTTTGCAACCTTTCACTCCAAGAAGTCAACAGCCTCTAGATTTTGTGTGGAATCTCAAACAGCATATAGCTATGTTGAAACTACTGTAATTTAACCGGTATTTTTTTTTCAATTTAAAATATCTTGTTGCAGTTCCTCCTAGAAGATTACCTACGCACCGTTCGCCGCGTGAAGCTTGAAGTCCGCCCTCTCTTTCTGCCGCAAGTTGTCCGGCTATCTTCCCTCCTGCTCCCGGGCCTGAGGACCGTGTGCTGGACTAGCGAGGATTGGAACGAGTTTGTAGACAAAGCTAATGCGGCGATTAATAGCTTTGATGTACTCGTTTCGAGGGTACACGATATATACACCAATAGAATCATCTATGTGCTGTCGGGAATGCAAGAGGTTACGTTGATCACGCTGCCGGGTAAGTTTAGTATGAAATGGGACTACTCCAAATTAATAGTGATCATATTTTGTTTCGTTTCGTTTGTCTTATAATGGCTATGCAGACGAGCATGCTTATTATTGCTTATGGTTCAAAACGAAACGACGAAAATTGTTTTGTCGGTCTTTTTTTAATGACATGAGAGTGAAAGTGAAGAAACATTGGTTAATTGGCAGATTTTTTGAGAAAAATCGTAAAATAAATTCAAGTTCAACACCAATTAAATATTCCTTGCAGAGGAAACGCCGTGGTCTGTCGAAGAATTTATAGACAACGTTGAAAGTGGATGTCGGTAAGTAACAAAAATATTAGTACGAGTTGGTATGTTACTACCTAATTCTATATTATTCTTTATGATCGGTTTTCTACTGGTTTTCTATCTTTAAAATTCGTTTACTTTCTTTAGATCCAGTGATCAAGATCCAATTGGTTCCATTGAGAAAACTTTTTCTCTTTAGATCCATTTCTGATGATTTGGTTCTAACAAGAACTTTTATCATCTGTAGATCCAATGATCAAATTGATTTTGTTCCAGTGAGAATACCTTTTGTCTTTAGATCCAATTTTGATGATTTGGTTCTAAGAAGAACTTTTACTTTCTGTAGACCCAATGATCAAGATCCATTTGGTTCCACTTTTTATCCTTTAGATCCAAAATTAATTACTTTGATCTAACAATAATTTGTTCACACTGATTAAAAAAATTTGCTTTGCTTCGGGCTGATTCTAGATGAATCGCTTTTTAAAAAATAGGTATAAATAAAAATGAGGTGCAATTTTCGCAAATTTTGCATATCTTACAACAGGAATCATCAATCACTTCTTTAAATTGTAATCGACTGGAAAGGTTTAACAAGTCATCGTGCAAACGACGTAAAAGCAGTATTGAAAGTGACAATTGCATTTTGTTTGCTCAGATTCAACTTGTAAAATTTTCTAGATAAACTACGTTAATAAATGTATTTTATTAGAACTACCCATTAAGTTTAAATTATGAATAATAAGATGAATATTATGGCAAGATAAAAAAAGATTTTTTCATTCCATCTATTCGAAAAGGACGACTTTGTTCGCCTTTAAGTGCGCCCAAAGTAGATGATTCCTCTTCAAGGAACTTTTAGCGGGCAGTAATGAGTTTTTAATCCTCTTTATAAGTTTAGCGGGCAGTAATGAGTTTTTAATCCCCTTTAAGTGCGCCGGAATTATCTATGAATTATCTTTGCCGCGCACTTTTGAGGTACAACTACTTTCCACATTCATCTCAAATCTACCAAGATGAATGAGGGAGGACTCTTCCAAAATCACCACAGTTGTAATCACATTTAGAGATTTATTACTCTGCAGTTTTCTATCCATACATAATTGTAATTCCAACCTGATAAAATCCTGTGCGTTTTCGTCAGCGCGATCTAGACGACGCTCTACTGGCGCCATCTAGTTTGTTTTCGTGGAACTATTGAGCAATTCTAGCGGAAGAGATTTTTTGTTTGAACGCGCTAATCTCACAAAACAGGTTTTTATAATAGCTACCTACAACGTTTTTAATATTCATTATTCTGTATATTTATTTAGCTATTTATTTATATTTTTATTGTTTGTGAGAGAAATAAATAAATAAATGAAATGAAATGAAATCTCAGGAACTACCAGTCGGATTTGAAAAATTATTTCTGTATTTGATAGCTAAACTCTTGAGGAAGGTTATAGGCTACTTTTCATCATCATCATCATCATCACCATAAACCATCACTACGGGGGCAACGCCGCGAGGGCGCTGCTAGTATCGGATAAACATACCGCCCACCATTCAGCCGGCGCGCGGCCACCGTCTGAATAAAAAAAAATTAATCCCCGATTACTCTTCTCAAGTGGAACTTCGTTGATTTAACACATTCCTTTCTCCTCCCTTTTATTTTCTCATAGATTGTAATGAAAAGTAGAGTGTATCACTCGGGCGCAAAATATATTTTTGGCTCGGGCGACGTACTTTAAATCCCTCGCTTCGTTCAGGATTCTACTAAAGAATCCCTCGCTACGCTCGGGATTCTACTCTAGAATCCTTCACTTCGCTCTGGATTCAAAAAAGCGCCCTCGCCGTAAAAATATTATTTTCCCCCCATATAATACAATCTACTATTATCTAATTATAGGTAAAAAGGTTTGTTAAATTCTGACTTCTCATTTACCAGTTATTGTAAAAGTTGTTTGTGTTTAAAAATCAGGCCTTATAACGTCAGTTTCGTAGTTTATTCTCAGTAGATCCAATTTGTGACGTAATTTTTTTAAATAGATTTAATGAGAAAAAAGATTCTTAATGGAACTGTAGCGACATCTACCTGTCGCTAGATGAACTACAGAAAACATGCTACGCACTACAGATGGCGCCACGCTCGACATCAACGACTCGTATCTGAGTTTCTTAAGGATAACGAACTTCCAAGCTACTCCAAAGCAACTTCTACTGCAAAGGAAGAACACGCTGGACAGTATCAGACCTCAGACCAGATTGCAGGCTAAAGGAGCAACGGAATCACACGCAACATCGGAATTCCCTAGATCTCGCAAGCGGAGTTTCTAGCGAGTTGAAGCTTGTATGCAACTATCCGACATCAACTGTTGGTCGAAAGACCACGGGCAAGTGGGCCAGATGGGCCGGCCCGTTGCAGAGGAACCACCTACTCTGCCTTTGGGGAACGATTCCACCCTGTCCCCCAAAGAACCAATATGGATCTAGTAATTTTCTAAGTAGATGCAATAGATCCAATTTGTGACGTAGTTTTTTAAAATAGATTTATTGGGAAAAAAAGTTCTCAATAGAACCAATTGGATCTTGATCACTAGATCTACAGAGAGTAAACGTTAAAATTTCGCAATCACAATACATTCATAATAATTAGGTTACATTATGAACAAGTTGATCGCCCGCGCAATTTACCTTTTTCCATATCAACAAAGAGCATTTACATAGCATACAGTCTGAGTTAGCTTTATTTTTTTTGTTTTCTAAAAACAGCAACGCATGCGTAGAGCTGAACCGCAAAAGCCTGATGGTGGAAGAAGCAGTGGAAGAAGTCCTGGACCTGGTGAAGAAGGCAGCTCAGCAGATCAAGCCTGCTGAGATCAACCCTGACTTTGAATTTCTCATTGCTGAAGGTAATTCTTTAAAACGATTTGCACTTTGTAACACTTTGTTTTTTCTTGATTGATCGTTGAAGTTAAGCAGCGTTGTGCGCGGTCACTATTTGGATGGGTGACCGCAAGTGGCATTACGAGCTGATCGCTTCCGTGCTTCGGAGGGCACGTTAAATTGTCGGCCCTGGCTTTTAAGTCGTTAAGCCATGGCGGAGGCCTTTAGGCGGGGAGGCCTTTAGGCGGGGAGGCCTTTAGGCGGCCTAAAAACTCCGTCACCAGAGTTGACCACTTGCTCATACGACCTTACTTACTTACTTTATTATTACAGAAAAGAAACAATCGCTCAATGAAAATTCATACTGAATTTTCCAAAAATATTATGTTTGCCTTCATACAACGGAGAAGAAAACCAAGAAGAAAGTTCGTAACTATTAGGTGCATCCAATCCTCAGTGATCGTTTAAATATTGGGCAATTTTATACAATGCTTACCAAATTATCGATCACCCGAAAAAAAAAATTCATTCTTTAAAGAATTAGCATAACACGTTTCAATGAAATTATAAAATTAATTGGACCAGAAGTAGCAAAGGAGGATACACATTTTTACGGGATCAGTGGAGACCCCTGTATTAATCGGTCAAAAATAACTATTTATTTTTTTGGCCTGAAAACGAAAGTAACCTTGCTTGAGACAAAGTTGGAAAACAATTTTAATGAAAGCAGTAGTAGTAGTAACGATAGTGATGAAGAAACGATTTTAATAGTGATTATGAAGTCCCATTTTTACTTAGATTTAGATGAATGGTAATCTATAAAACCAGAAACGTTTTGTGAACCGAGAACAGATACTAAAATTATATATCACACAAGAAATATGCCGGTGAATACATGGTCAGACTATACATTTGGATCAACACATCAAATAAGTGCACCTGATTTTATTAACATAGATACTTATTAAAGGAGTGGGCACATGGCGTTTTTTGCTGCGCTGCGATGCGAACGCGCTGCCCCACTCCCGGTTCGCGTTTGTATCGATACAAACGCGCTGTGAACGCGCGTTTTTATCGATACAAATTCGCGCAACTCAAAAAAGCGGTTCAGAAAACGTCGTATGCCCACTTAGATGAGCAACAAGCAGGCAGTGGCGCGGCGTCTACGGCCAACGAAAGCACCTCAAGCGGCCAGCAGGACTGGTCTGCCGTCTGGGAGTGCTTCGAGAGCCCGCACCGTCTGCTGTCCCTGCCGGCTGGCGGCTTGTCTAAAGGCATGCAGGTAACTTACAAGGAACTAGTCAACAGCCTTATTTTTATTCATAGACCAAAGGCACGCTTATGCCAAAGGATTATGCCAAAAATGTTTTGGGATGTGTCTTAGAATACTTTCTTCTACATTTTCAAAATAATTTAAAAATGTTTGCATAGATTTTCTGAGAACCATCAGGTTCTAGGACATGTTTACTGTTTGGTATATATTGGTATAGTCTGTCCATTCCTTTACGTTTAATTCCCTAGCAAAAAATCCTTTTGCTGGATTTGTTTGCTGTTGATTTTATGTTTGCACGAAATTAATAAATGAAACAAATTCAATTTGCGATATTTATTAACACGGTTACATTGTGTGAATATAGATTCCTTAACACGTAAAGTTTTCTAGATGCTACTTCGTAAAATACTCTTTGAGATCCGAATCAAAATGAGCAAGAAGGTAAACTCGTATATTACAATCACAAAAACCCAGTAAATCGGGCACCACAATATTCTTACGTACAAAGATATGTACAATAACACTTAGATATTATAAAACAGTATAATGTCAATAATTTGATATCCGAATTGGCCGTCATTCTTGGCACTACATTATACGTAATTTCATTCAATTCTTGAAATATGATGGTATTAAGCGCTGCCTCAATCATCCCCAATTAGTTACGTCTTCATCAAAAAAGATCGTCCATAAAAATGAGGGTAAAGAGAAGAGTGAGACGGCTATTCGATAAGGACGGACAACGTTTCTTCTTTCACGATCTGAAAAATAATAATTTATACTTTGTACATATATTTTTGCAAAACTAAAACCAGATACCGAGGATTCTGGCCCGGTTTACTTTATTTCAGTCTACCTAGATGCGCTGGACTGGAATGTACCAGACTGCGATATCGTCTACAATGTAGACGTCAGCTTTGACATAACTGGGATCATGTAGACTCTACATGCTCTACATACAATACCTATTTATTCTGTGGGAAGGGAGCTGTCTGCGCATTTGTATCGATACAAACGCGCGTTCGCAGCGCGTTTTTTACAGCGCAATTGTATTGATACAAACGCGCAGCTCAAAAACGCGGTGCAGAAAACGCATGTGGCCACTCCCTTAAAAGCTGTCGAATCGTCAACACTACAGTGACAACGAGTTCGAAAAAGAAATTGAGATTTTTTCATGCATCAAACAAGGTATAAATGCCGCCACCTCGAGACCGACGCGACTTTGCTAATAGCGACATCCGTTTTTATCTTATCCTAAAAAAACTGGAAGTTAATAATTTAGTAGTTCCTTACCATTCAAGTTGTTTTCATTCACAACGGCCAAAGCGGCCGAAGCTTTCCTTTTCACAGCCATACGCGTTCCTTGAAATTTAATCTAGGGGACTGCGTCTGTCATATTCGGTCCATTACAAAAACCTTATCAGTTATTGACGATCACTCATCGAAATTGGAAGAGAGAAATGTGTAAACAAAGTTAAAATTGTCATATGGTCGCTTAGGTGTTGTCTGTTACGCAGAGATCTGGTTCATCAAGAAGCACCATTTTGAGATGGACTGCATAAGGCAGGACATGTCTCACTGATCTGAAGTATTTGGCTCTGGCTTTAAACTTGAAGGGTAAACGGTTGTAGCTTCTGCTGGCAGGATCATCCTCAAAAATGCAGTGCATTTGGTGAGCGGCGTTGGGATCTATCAAAGCATGTCCGTATATAGCCAGAACAACTTTCAGCTCAGACAGAATGGATTCCCAAAATTCACCTGGACAGTTTTTACCTTTTAGCTCGAAAATCGCGTGGTAATATTTCAGTTGCATTTTCTGAAACAAGTTTGGTTTTGTCATGACTTGAATTATTTTGTAGAATAAACCAAACCGCATCTAAATTGCGATGATTGAGATGAGTGTGACGCGGCGTTTTTATTACCGACTCACAGTGAGGGCCTGATTCACATTTATCCCTTGTAGGCATAAAATTAGCTGACTTGACGCTATATAAATCACGTATTAAAGCTTTTTAGGTTTATGTTTTGTTACCTTTTATCTTGAAACAATACTCTCAGTAAATCAGACACTAATCAGACGTACTTTTATCGATTAATGCTAGTATTTGGGTTCAGTTAAACAAAAACGAAGTTCAACTTACTTCTGCCCTATATCAGTGACCACTGACGATAAACAAGACCTACCCCCACGAGGAGCGGTCACGGACTGAGCCCAATCGATCTGGATGTATGGAACATCCCGGAATTGCAATACAAACTGACGCGATCATTGCATCCTTCTTCATCGAATCCTGCGCGATTGATATTGGTATTTATTGCAGCTTGATAAGGTCTCTCATCGAAAGTCATATCCATTGCGTTATGATAGTTTCGCAGTTTCACTCAGACACACGAGAGGTTCTCACTTCTTCTATGTCATGTTGCTCTGGTGTATTGGCGCTTATATTTGCCATAACTAGATATAAAAGTAGAGCATGAAATAATTATGTAATCGATAGAAGAATCAAATACAAGGTAGAAACAATTTTCTGTGAGTAGTCATGGTAACAAGCGATAGGGTGGAGTTATTATAAAACCTCCTGGAGTGTAGATATACCTACAATCATTGCATTGAAATTAAAGTGAACTACTAGGGCGACAAAGCGTGTTGTGGTTAAGAATCGCTAATCACACCCTCTTCCCTCACCCTGCGAAACAAACCGTACCGGACCAAAAATATTTCAATATAGAAAAATAATTCCATGAAAACGACTTTTTTATCAAGTAAGCAGACATCCCACGAAAGATCAGCGTTGTCTTGTTATACGCAAAACAAATGCTGAATTGGACGCCTATTTCGGAAACAATGTTATTGTACATAGCTAATGTGCAGTTATTATTTTTAATTTTGTTTAATATTGTGTCACAAATAAATGCTGTTTTTTAGGGTTCTGTACCTCAAATGGTAAAAAAGGAACCCTTAGAAGATCACTTTCTTTTCCGTCTGTCACCACCGATTTTCTCAGGAACGAGTGGACCTAGCAAGTTGAAATTTATACCAGATACTTAAGGTCTTTAATCCCTATTAGGTGTATAAAAATCAAGCTCCTGAGTCAACACGATAAAAAGATTTTGGTAAATTTAGATTTTTGCTAAAACTTGTAAATACCTACCAAAATTTACCTTAATTTTGATTTTTTGTTTATTTTTCGGAATTTTTCCTTTACTTGTTTTATTTATTTTATTTTATTTTTACTAGGAAAACAAACAGTATCAATAACTTATTATAAAAACAGAATAAACAACTAGTCACCATTAACATGTTTTCACAGATAAATAACGAAAAGCTTGTCTGTTGAAACTAATACAGAAAGAAAATTATTACTTGTGATATTTAAGTTTATGCTTAATGTAAGACAGTTAATGAACCAATTCAAACCAATGTTTAAACAAAAGATTTTTTAAACCATGAGGTTTAGTATTAAATAAATCTAATTCAGGATAGTCAACCAGTTTATTGTAGGAGTTAGCCATTCTTATAAAGAAGGAGTTCTGTCTATTGTTAGTGGTGCAGGGGGGAACGTAAAGAGAAAGAAACTCTGTGCTCTATGACCTTGCTTTTTGCCAAATAAACTACACAAAGAAACTAATGAAAAACGCCCTTTGCGTATTTGGTAACTTTTCGACAGAGATATGGGAATCAAAACAAGAAAAATTTACAATATCCTCATGGAAACATCGACAGTATCTTAGCTCGAATTGGACGCCATTGGAAGCGGTCACCTAATCTGTCAAAAAATGGAAATCTTCAAATCTTGTTGTTCGTCGTACTCAATTTCCCATGGTACCTGCAGAAGGCATAACAATCCACAAATCCCAGGCAACCTTAGACAAAGTTGTAGTTCACGGTTACGTATTGATGTCACGAAAAATACTAGACAGATTTTTGAAATCCATAGGAACGTTTGACAGATTTTTGATTTCTTTTTTTTCATAATACAGGAATTCGAATTCCATAAATTCTTAAGCCAGATTTTCATTTGTTTTTTTTTACAAGACAGAAATACAAAATCCATCTAAACATTTTCCAGAAATTTTAACATCCAGATAATTCACTTTACCGCATGTTTGTTTTCCATATAATTTGTTTTCCATATATTTTGTGATGCCGAAAAATCATGGTTCAGGAAAGACCTATTACAAAATTATGTATTCAATCTTTCTAAACGCCTACTAGTAGCGCCATCTAGTAATAATTCAGAGCGTTATTAATACTAGGTACCATAATAAAAAATTAAATGACCGATGTCCATTATGTAGCTTGAAGTACTGTAGGTAGATATCTAATAAATAATGTACCTAGTTACTTTTTTTTATTACCTACCTTTAACATTTCCTAACTAATTTCGTGCTAGATGGTTAAGTAACCTCACCAAACACTTTTGGCTTATCAAAATTTAACCTAAATCTTCCATATATTTTGAATTTGTGACGGCTCCGGCGCTTCGGGAAGTGCAGCCCCTCCGCCCTTGCGTAACAAAACGCGGCATCAGCACGAGCCTTCGCAGCTTCGGCTGTTTGGTCGCCACCTTCGGCGGCGACCAGCCTCAGCCGCTCCAGCTCGTGCTGGTTCCGCGTTTTGTCACAGCGGGCGGGGGCTGCATCTCCCTTCGCGCCTCCGAATTCATAAAAACACTCTAGGGTAGGACAGACAAGACTACGTGGAAGTCGGGGTGGGCAGATTCGGTTCTGAGACCGATAATAACCTAAAAACGTTTCGTTTTACGGTAAGACAGACGCAACATGAAAAGCAACACAAATTACGTAAATAATATAATTGAGTAAGATGGAAAAGGTTTTATATGGCTGGAAATTTTCTGGTAAGCGTTACTTCTGTCTTTTAAAATAAGGTATAAGGATATTGTTGTCGAATGAAAAAAAAACGAACTGATAATCTGGCATTAGTGTTTCTGTCAAATGAGACTTCTGTGAAACGTTTTATCGGAGTAATAAAATTATGTAAAACATAGTATCTGGATTTCAAGTTTCTATCAAACGTTTTATGGATTTCAAAATTCGGTGTATCGTTTTTCGAAAGATTGATAGGTTACCGTAGTTCACACATCCAAAAATGTGAAAAGATCAATGTTATATGTAGCTTGCTTTAGAGCGACATCATCATCAGGACTGTTTCTGATTGTTCCTGGTACATTTAAACCTCCATCCGAAATCTCAGAATCAGGTGCAGTGTACATAGAAATGACAAGGCTTGAACCAAATAAATTATTAAAAATTAGTTTTATTTCAGGAAATGGTGAAGAACGCAGTTAACGAAATGCGTCGGTACTACAGCCGTAAAGTGATCGATGTGTTGATAAAAGTGACGCGACGGAGTTTGGACCTCATCATTAAGCAGTTTATTACGGACACAGAAAATCCCAGTGATGAAGGTAAGCCAGCACATTACCCTTCCTTTGCGTTGCGCAGTCGGGTAGAAAGAAACCACTTACAAAAGAAAGGAAAAAAAAAAAATCACGACTATCCAGAGGTGCGGTAAACTTTTTCTCGTAGGCATTGAAGATCCTATGAAGATGGCTAGGGTGTAGTCAGGGGTATGGGAACGAATCTATACTACGTGACGTCATATATTATATTTATGACGGTTTTTGAAAAAAAAAACAGAAAGAGATAGACATACGATCTAGGAGCGAAAACGTTTTGTAAAGCATTTTGAATATTTTGTAGGTAACTAAAAGCTTAATACATTGTTATCTGTGGTATTTTAACTCCGCTAATGCCAATGATCGTTTTATTATGGGTAATGGGACTAGAAATAAAATTGAAAAAAATATTATAACAAGAATTTCGGACGAGTGTTATTTACATATAATGTGATCCTTAAAGTGCCAATAGTTGGGGGTTTCACCCTACCTAGACTGCTTTTTTGGTGTTTCGCGGCAGAGAATAACCTAATCCTTGAAGGCATAAACCAGTGTTTGTGCAAAGCCAGAAGTAGGGTTGGACATAGGAGCTGCAGATGATAAAAAAACGATAGCAAAACTGATAATGACATCGATCCATCATGCGATGGTTTTATTATACCTATTTTCCCTCGGAGCAATAAAACATATTTTGTTTCGACTATACACACTCGGCGAGGACCTCGGGCGAGAACCACTCATTATTATTGAAATTGCTTTTATTTAAATTTAAAACAAAATATCATTTTTACAAATCATTGTGACAACTGCAGATGAAATTAGGATTTACACGACTAATGTCAAAAAAGAAAAATGTCCAAAGCCAATGTCCATAAGTAAAAAATCCCTGTCGATTCATCGTTTCGATCAGTCGTACGGCATATGGGGCCCTTACGTGCAGCCCGAAGCCAGTTTATTTTCATAGATAGTCAAAGCAAGCTTCTACAATCTTGATAAAAATCATATTTATTGGACATTTTTCTTTTTTGACATCAGTCGTGTAAATCTAGATAAGTGCACACTAAGTATCTTAAAAAGCAGGTGCCATACTCAATGCATTTGGATGACCTCTAACAGACCACAGATTAGTAAATGACATTCTAAGACGAAGATTGTACTTATTTTCTTTACCTGTCATCTGTTTTTTAACCCTTGTGTCGCAAGATAAATCGTTTAATTTTAATAATATAAATGAAAGGTCTACCAGTCAATACAATCTTTCAGTTATTCAGACTAACATGAACGCATGCAGAGCAAACTTTCAAAAGATTGTAACAAACAGCGATTAAAAAGGGATAAACGATTTTCTTGTTTTGACCTTAGAAGAGTTAATTGTGTACGCTTTTGGGACATATCAGCTTAAACAAGCTCGGAGCTGCTATGGTGAACACATCAAAGAAACGGCGCTTTTAGAATAGAGGTGTATTCTCAAATGAATATAAAAGATCTGGAGCGACATAACTTTACTGTCACCAAACACGAACGCAAATTGGGATTGTTGGTGAAAACTGCTTACATTTTCTATACGGATGACAACTCATCAAGCCCACCTTGGCTTGAAGGGTTGACATTCGTTGGCAGATGGACCATGTCTTTCCTGTGGATATGAACGACTTTGACGACTTATGAACGACCCCACCTCTATGGCCGTTAAAACCCATATCAAGCTCCTGACTGCCTTGTCAGAGATGACCACTTACGCCCTTATCAACAAGGTGATTCTTCAAGGAAGGGCTCTTTTAGCAATTCACCCACTGCCCTCCCAGTTGATGAGTTATGTAGATGAAAGAGAAAAAGTGTTGAGGAGACTGACAGGAGCGGGTGAGAGTGAAGAGAACATAGTTTACGTCCATCTAATAATACCAGGATTTTAGTGCTTCACATCGTCTAAATACCCGGATATGGTTCTGTCAGGAACTATTTTGAAGAAAGCAAATAACCCATTAATAACTCGATACAAACACAAGACAGATAATGCAACACATACTGTGAAACAGATTGAGGATGTCTTGAAGCATAGCTCAATTGATCCAAGTGTTGGAGCTCTCTCAGATGATTATATTGAAAAGATCAGGGAAAAATTACAAGTCGATTTAACACCCTTCATTGAAGATGCGAAAAGAGACGTCATGAACCAGATTGTTAACCGCAAATTTCTGTACAGTACACAGGACTCATAGTGTAAAGGTTAGCACGTTGGACTTTGAATCCAGCAATCTGGGTTCGAGTCCCAGTGTGTCCTATGAAAGATCAACATTTTGCACGATGAATGAGCTAATTAAACGATAAGTACTGTTGTCAACGTTTATTTGGCTCATTATTGAACAAGGAACTTAAGTGTAAGTTAAGTCTTACAAACTTTTTTTTAAACATCGAGCTACAGCTTTAATGTTGGTAAATGCTACGATGCTCTACGCCGTAGTCATGTGCTACGGCGTAGCAAAAAACTACGACTAACTTTCGGTGGGCGACACCGGACAACTAAATGTCTGCGAGGGTTGGAACGGAGAGTTCATTAAATTTAAAAGAAGACCCTATTATTATGCATCTTTAAAAACTCTAGAGGAGCACGCAGCGAATGCAGTAACATTAGAGCCAGCAAAAAAAAAACCGATTAAAGAATGTAATGGAGCGGAACACCTATATTCGACATGTTCAAATGCACCCCCATTTTTGTAAAAATTACGTTAAGCCAGTTTACGTTTGTTTTTTTTTATAGAAATAATAATTGCTTTTGTTTCAATTATATGTTTTGAAGCAACATTTTTTAAACTATTCATTTTTGAAATTAGTTCTACAGTAGTTGTAATTACACAAATGTAATCAAAATGTTAAGTAGAAGTTCTACTTAACATTTTGAGAATTTTAGGCTGTTTGAACATACGCAACAGGTTATTTTACCCGCGTGCTTACCAGGCAAGCATGACTCAAGAAGAGTTAGCAAAGCTGTCGTATTCAGTCTACCTATTGCGCATGCTCGAGCTTAATCCCTTCAAGCTCCCATTCACAGACTAAAATTAAATGCTTAACAGTGATTAAACTTTGCACTAGTATAATTCCACATTTACTTCAAGTGGACGTGCCTCAGACTGCCCCCTAAGAATTTCAAAGGATGTTGATTGATTAAAGATTTGAAAGAATGTCTATCACACCAAGGGGGCCACAGTCGTGTTTATATGTCGTTTTGATTAGGTACCCCAAATCAATATTAACAAACAAGTTTAAAAAAAATTAAAGCGAAGCGAGCTTCTTAGTTCTTTTCATCCCCTTGAATTTCTAATATTTCTTTCTATTTAGGTGCATTTGCACCCCTACGCTATAAGAAGAATTAACATTCCAAGTTTCATGTTTCTAGAACTTACTGTTTAGGCCCGGGGCCTACCCGTGGTCCACTTTAGTCCACCTGCTTTACCACGGGCAAATATTTTTACCCGTTATCAACCTTTTTCCAACAGGCCAGGCCGTGCTTTGATATGTCAGTCAGTCAGTAACGAAAGGAATAAGAATAAGAAAAAAAAACAAAGAAAAGATTTTCCAAATGTCTATTTATTTTGGAACATAAAAGCGCCAGCAGAACTCCTAAGAATGAGATACCTACCTAAATTATTACGATTGTAGGTTTGAACTGAATTCATGAATAAACCAGAACATGTAACGTGTTCTTTGTTTTTTCTTTTAACCTAAATGACTTACCATGTTATACATACAGGCTTTAAAACACGTTTCAAACTTTAAAACTTGTTAGTACACACCGTGCTCCATTCTTTGACTGTAACATCATATCTGCGTTACTTTTAGTACTAGTAGTTCCAAGTGTATATAGCATCAATCTATCTCATCTGCTTGGTTTTCTATGAATAAATCTCGACTGTGCCACCCCTTACTCGTTCACCCGCAGTCATTAACGCATGCGTAGGAGGCACCATTTTTGTGTCAAGTGTCTAACTTAGCCAAGTTGAGGGCCATAAGAAATGTGGATTTTCGTAACGATTTTTTGGACCCCTCACGGTATATTGATCGGAAAGAGACGGAATGAATAATATTGTAATGCCGCCTATACATGTTTGACAAGCTTAGGCCAACACAAGCGAAGGCAAATTGCTGCAAGGCGAGTGCAACCGTCCAGACATTTTGTCTACGCAAACCAATGCAAATAATGGGCTTGTATTCACTCGGCCAGGCAAGCGACACCGAGCGATGGCAAGTCAAGACAAATGTGCTGTCTACACGTTGGCATTGGCTTTCACTCGGCAAGCTTGCGCCAACATGTAATAGCTTATTTATAATAGCGGCTTAAAAGAATAAAGGAAATAAAGCATGCAAACTGGACTTGACCAACTACTGAAATCGTCCTTGAAGCAAGCGCAAGTATTTTAATTAAAAATATTTTACGAAATAAATTTTTAAACTGGCTGATTCAAATAAAAGTCTAAACACTGGTATTATATTTTGATAGTCTGACCGAGTTGAATTTGTAATACGTGTCGATTTCCGATGAAACGAAAGAATAGTTAAATAAAAATATGAACCTTTACTAGCATAACTGTTTGTTCAACAGCGGAAAAAAAACCCAAAGATTGTACCATTGCCATGTGCGTTGCAAGGATTGCATATGGCCAATAGAAAATCCAGATTTGGAGTCTCTATTCGTCTTACATATGTTAGAAGGTCTTGGTGGCAATTCTAGTACAAAACTTTTTATGAACCACAAGCAAAACCTCCATTAAACCTTAGATTTTCGACTGTTTCCTATTCTACTAATGACAAACGACTCAGTTGTGGTGAGGTTTTAGCTAAGGTTTAGATTTTGGCAGAACAAATTTTTGAAAAGCCATTCTACTATTCACCAAATGGCTGACATTTAAGAGATCGAACCAAAACGCAGCGGAATGATTGACGTTGTCATCTAGTAGAATTGTCCTGCTTAATCAGCAGATGTCCCTGGATCAGAATGTGCGTGGATGCGGTGCGTGCGTGTGTGGAAAAAAACGCCTTCAAAAGTATAGTTAGCAGCTGCAACAAAATATTACAACGCCAAAAACTGTACTTAAATCGGTCCACCTTATGCTGGAGAGATTTGTTACATTGAAAGAGGCTCTGAAAGCTAACATTCCTCTATTACCTGAGGATCTACCTGTAATACTAAATGAAGAGTGGAATGTATGAAAATAGTAAGCGGAGAAAATTACGTTGCTGCCAGTTCGTCACTGGTAAAAACGATTACAAAAAATTGACACTTTGTGACACACATCTTTCCGACTACACAACACCGTACCACGGTTAAGAAGCGGTACAATTGTATGAGCCGATAAAAGGACTTACACAAAAACTAAAAGACGGAATAAGGAACAGGCTTAGAAATTTAGAGAATGTAAGGGAGAGACTGTTCTCTGCACACCCTTAAACCCGTGATTCAAAGACGAGGCCTTTCAGAATAAAAATGCCCTTGAAGCGCCAAATGGGATTTACTGGATCTCATAACAAAGTACAATACCGATTGTCCGTTTTCGACACCTATTTCTAGTAAACCTAGTGTTTCAAGTAAGCTCATCAGCATCGACTCTCAGTATGGGGAACATTTGCAGTTGGCAATATAAGAAACAGAGAGCCAAATACAGCACGGCAGAAGGCTATAGATAAATGAACTAGTTATATGCTGGCGATGTTTTTGGCTAATGCAATCAAACTAAGACTAGAACCCTTGACCCGAAAAGAAGAAGACATTGCATAATTTACCAGGATTTTTTTGTGTAGCAGCTTTTGATATTAAGATCTTACTGAATGTGGTTAATCTCGTCGAGAATTTTAAAAGAAGCTGGTGCCGATTACCTTGAACTAGTTTACCACACTAAAGATAATTCAAAACCTATTAGCACAGAATCCTATAGCCGATCGTCCACCGAGAACTAAACTAAGTTAGTTTAGCTTAGCTCGCATTTTTTATGAACAACCTAGCTTAGCTGGCATAGTTTGCGTGGACGCACATGTATGAAAAACTGGCTCAACTATGCGAAGCTAAGCTAAACTAACTTAGCTTAGTTGGCGGTGGACGATCCGCTTATAGGGTCCTTCCCGTTGACCTATAATTATGAACGAATACTTTGAAACAATTTTACTGAAAAACATCCTACGCCAGTACGCATACTGGTATTATTTGGGTTGATTAATTTTGAATCTTATTCCCTTACCTACTATTTCATTTAGATCTGCGTAGCTAAAATGGTCGCTATTGCAGATTCACAATCATCTGATTCACGGGAGATTCGTATTGATATTCAACTAAAGCAATTCTTCTTTATGTACGTCAAAAGTTAGCTGAATCGTACGCAATTCAATTCACAGCAGAATCACATACTAGGCCTTAAATTGCCACACGAAAAAAAATAACCCGGTTGGTTTTCATTTAATATTGCATCGTATTATTACTACTAATACTCTGTAAATAAGTATTTGATTTTTAAGTAAGTATTTAGTATGTTTTAATAACAATAATAAACATTAAATAATATTTGATTGACACTTAGTGCAATTCCAATTCATAGGTGGCCATTTTATTTTACGATTCTCCACAAAACTGTCAAACAATAAGATGATATTGCCGGTACGGAATTGTCAACTTAGTGATTTCTAATACGAGCATCTCGTCGCAAATCATTCGTGAATCTGCATTAACGACCATTTTAGCTCAGCTGATCAAATTTAGATATTTAATCTCGCTGCGGATCTGGTTATTTTGAGTAGTTTTAAAATGTTTGCAATTTTGCGCATGATTGATACAAAATTTGGATAAGAATATATTTTTTTACCATTAAAAACTTACGCTTACAGTTGGAATGTATTTTTTTTTTGGTTGTAGTTGGTATTTTAGTTTGTGCCTTTTATTTTCAGGTCCACCGAGGAAGCCAATATTTTTACTGAATGCCGCTCTGATGATTCCCAACGTATCGGTGACTCCGACTTTGGAGGAGATACAAGAGGTGCTGGTGTTGGCTGCGAAGCATATATCAGGGCTTTCGAAAGGAGTAGCACAGTGGACCGGTGGAAAGACACCAAGGGTAATTAATTACTTATAAATCGTTTGTCCTGACTGATTTATCCATTTAAACACAACCAAAACTGAATTTTGGTAAGGTGAAACCCTAAACATAGGTTTATTATACATTTACTATATTATACATGTATAATTAAAGCATCAATCAAGAAAGCATTTTTGAAAATAACCATTTTAAGAGGGAGGGGTCGATCTTTGTCTGACAGTTTTTGTTTTTGTTGAAGTTGAAAACGTAAAATTTTGAGATAGCTACTGAGCATAAATAATGCGGGGATTGATCTTGCACCTCTTGAGTACAATTGGATATTTAGATATCTTTATGTCATCCTTTAGATATTTTTTATGTCAATGATAAGCCAACACAAAATACTCAAATACAACAGATTCAGCTGCCATCAACATCAAGGCTCTAGGAAGCATTGTTATGAATAACGGGGTTTCTTTAAGAATGATTGTGGTTTTACGTATTTAAGAGGATCCTAACCACTTATCACTGAAATGATAAGCGGATGAAATTCAAGACGTAGCTGCAGCTAGAGTGCGATAGCAGAAATTTCAGAACATAACAAAAAATTGGTGAAAAATATAATTACATTTTTAGGGTGTTTTTACATTGCAACGTATCATACCATACCATGACCGTGCCATGACCGTTTAGCGAAGCGTATTCTGCCCACCCGAGTCTATATCACAGTAATAGACATTTTGTCGGTTTAATACATAATTATTCTGAAAGCTTCTGAAAACCTATAAATATATTTTTTTAAAACACTGCTGGTAATTCTCTTGTACACTGACTTATTAAATTAGCACTATAACCGATAGCTTTTATTTCGTTCACGCTAAAGACCGAGTCCGCAACCCTTCGACCAAATCAGAATTACAATGAAAGTAACATTTCTAAAAGTATCATGTTTTGCGTCATTTTCTTCGGTCGAACGTAGTTTTATTCAGAATCTGAAATTGGCCTCGACTAATTCTACCCGCAAAGTGTTTACTAAAGTATAATAACTTTAGAAATGTCACTCAGGATGTCGTTTTGTTTTGGTCTTTAGCGTAAACGAAATAGGAGCTATCGATTTTAGTTTTAATTAAGTTAATCAGTGTATAAGAGAATCGCCAGTGTACATTAGAAGTATTTAATTTTATATTTTTTGAAGATGAAAAATGCACTAAGATGACAAATCCAATGAAGTGAGTTTGTTTATTTGTTTGTCCTGCTTTCACGTCAAAACAGAAAGACGGAATGACGTGTTTTTTTGTGTGGAGATAGTTGGAGAGCTGGAGTGACATAGGCTACTTTTTATCCCGAAAAAATGCTTGTTTCTCGTCGGATAAAAAAATAGTAGTACACGCGGGCGAAGCCGCGGGCGTCGGCTAGTGTCTAATAAATATACAGTGTCTAACAGCTAAATCACAGTAAAGAAGGTACATATTTCACACATTTTGTCGGGTTTCCTAGCAACAATGCAGTATTGAATAATATTTTGTGGCCGCTCCCATTGAAAGGCCACCGAATCATTTTAAATTCTTATCAAAAAAAGAGCCAAAGCATATTTTTTTTAACATATTAGTCGCATGCAAACTGGCAGTCTTTATGACATAATGTGCTAATGTATGCTATAGGTTTCGTTTGACTAAAATGAATTCTGAATTAGTTTTAATAAAATGGAGGACGAAAAACTTATAGTATGTGAGGAGATTTAAATTTTTATATAATCTGCAGCATCCGAAATATATGGATCCACTAAACGGACTAGTACGGACATGGTATGAGCCGTGTATGAGACGGGACAGTGTGTCAACCCTTATGTTTATCATTATGAGAATTATATCTTTGATTCCAATGTTTTATATGGTTTGTGCATGTTTGTACACACGTTTTCAGTCCATATACTAGCTTATTAATTGTATTATACACATATCTTGAAATAATTTAGTATAGGTGTAAAAAATTGTTATTATAACTGTGTTTGCATTCATTGGGTAACGTACTTTATTTTATGAGTACAGATATGAGGACAATGTGAAGTTATTTACCAATCAAATTACAAGAATTTGTTCATTTGTTTAATTATAACAACACTGTTCTTGGTTATCTTAGAAAATTATCGATTTTTCTGAGAATTTCTACCTCGGTGAAACTGGGAAAAGCTCATACTCTATATTGTACAAAATTCTGTTTTCAGAACCTAAAAATAATTGTATATTTTCTTTTCTTCCAAATTTGTGATGTTAATTGTATTGTGTCGTTCAATATCCACTTGCACATGTGATTGACTGTGTTTTCGTCTGCAACACCTCTCTATGCTTTTCTTTTTCACATTGCTGCTCACTTATTGTGGCTTGGTATTGGTTCTTTTGGTTTGTGTTGCCGTCCTCCCTGCTATGTATAGGTGAGCTGGAAGAAGGTCGCTGGCCAGCAGGCTAACCAACTCCTCGAGGTAGTCACCAAACTTGACGAACAGGTTTCGTCAACGGCGCCAGTAAACATGCAAAAGGCGATGAAGGTAGAAGCGGCTAAAATGAAGAGAAAGAAACACTACAGACTAGAGTCTGAGGAGAAACCCACTTTTCCATTCCAACAAAAGAATTTCTACAACCATGTGATGGAAAACAAGGAGATAATTAAAACGCTGTCTCTTTTATCCACGTGTTCGCAACATGTTAAAACGGTGCGTGTATTTTTATCTACAGCTTACTTATGAAAATGAAAAATCTTATCAAAATTTTCAATTTCGAAGGGATTCGACATTTTGATAAGATATTTCATTTTCAAATGTAATAATACCTAAGAGTGATTTAACACTATAAAAAAATATATTTATAGCTTAATTAAGTTTAATAATAATATTTCCAAATAAATTTTAAGGCTTGTTTCAACATCTCTATTTAAAGTTTTAATTAGTTATCTCCTGTATAACCTGCTATCTAGTAAAAGTATCAATTAATTCGAACAGATGACAGCTGATAAGTGCTACTCAACGGTGGTGCACGGTACTGCTCACTTGAACTGTCAACTAACTTACTAGAGACCTTAGAGATGGTGAAATACACGTTTAGAATCTAGCTTTTCAATAAAATCATCATATAAGTGCTACTCAACGGTGGTGCACGGTACTGCTCACTTGAACTGTCAACTAACTTACTAGAGACCTTAGAGATGGTGAAATACACGTTTAGAATCTAGCTTTTCAATAAAATCATCAGAAACACAAAATTAAATCCTTTTTTAAACTTACAGGAGCTAAACACCTTAGTAAAAAGGTGGCGCCCGTACCATTATTTATGGAAATGCGAGAAAACTTTACGTCAACTTCTAGCATGGAATTTGAACGACTTTGAGCTTTCTTTGAAAAGACACAGCGAGCTTGATATAAAACTATCAACTGAGCCGGATGTACTTATCATTGGAAATTGCATGGCCGTGTCCACTGAGAAGTTAAAACTGGGATTGAATACTGAACTAAAAAGTGAGAGAGTTATATTATTAAGGGAAAAAAAAACTTAGAACACTAGATTTATGTCTTAATATTGGCTATGAACGCATCGTAATGAATGTAAAACTTGGTCTAGGTCACCCCTTACCAATTTTATGTTGGTATATAGTTTTTCTATTACATAAGCTTCTACTCGTAAATTATTTAAAACTAACCGACAGACAGACATCATTATGTCAAAAACTTTTTAATTAGTCCAAGATCAACACTCCGTGTTTCTGACGTTAATCGCAAAAATGTTTAAAACTGTGACGCGAGCAACTCACTACCATGCAAGAGTGAACTTTTACAACAATTTCAGTTTTCTGGGATCCTTATTGACCTCTTAACACAGGAAAATTATAAAATAGTAATAATAATAATTTTTTTTTTGCCGTATTAAGGGTTATTTTGGTCCAGCAGCGACCGTTCTCAGAGTTTTGAGCTTAGAAGCATATTGAGCCATTCATTTTTATTTGAATAGATTCCTTAATAAATAAGTTTTCTTTAAGAAAGCAACAAGTTATGTTGATTTAATTTTTATTTGTTTTTGCGAAATGTAAGATGGAACGCACAGAATAAGTCAAGCGATGCGAAAGAAATACAAACGTGAAATGGACTACGTGTATGCAATTATGAACGATTTGGAAAGAAAATTGGAAAGACCGATACGAGACCTAGACGATGTAAGGACTGTTATGGAAACATTGAAGAAGATAAGGGAACAAGAAGTTGACATGGAGCTGAAGATTGATCCCGTAGAGGTAGTATACCAGTTTTAATATTCTATCTATTCTATGGTAAAATATATTATTGACTATTTAGTGTAGAAGTAGGCATATCAAAATATATAGAAAGCAAAATCACGGATAGAATATTGAAATTGACGTTACGCTGTTATTTAAAATAACCCTTTTATGACCTTGGCTGACTGTTAAGTCAGCAGTATTTTATATTCATCTATCAATTCAGCTTTCTCTGATAACCGGTTTTGGGTACGGTTGGAAATTAAACAAGGCGACGTTTGTTTCGTGATAGTTCCATTGAATTATTAGTAGGTAATTCATTTCTCTCGCAAGTCTATTCTGAAGAGTCAATAAATACTAGCCCTGGCAAAAAGTTTTTAGAATGTTTATGCCCGGGTGACACGACACGAGGCTAGTTTTTCAAGCTAGGATAGCAAGCTAGTGTTTTACTAGCTTCGTGTAGACACAACTAGCTTCATTTCTAAGCTAGTACACGAAGCTAGAAGTACTAGCTTGCTATCCTAGCTTGAAAAACTAGCCTCGTGTCACCCGGGCATTATAGATAGTTTAAGGTGATTTATTTTTTAAGTGCTTATTTTATACAATTTCATAAATTTTTACCATTTTCGCTTTGCAATAAGAAATTAATGATAAAATAAAGTCTCGATATTTTTATAAAAATGTGTGTCACGAAAGTTTAAAATGTGTCATATTGTTTTTTTATATTTATACTCTTTCTCACACTTATGTATGATTAGAAATTCAAAATTTTCTCAAAAAAAAATATCGATTTACCTTTTGATAAGAAAATTAAAAATTTCGATATTAATGCAGGAAGCTTTCAACATCATAACTCGGTACGACCTGCCGGTGAGTAAAGAAGATCTGGAGCAGGTGGACAACCTTCGTTACTCTTGGCAACAGCTGCAAGCCAGCGCGCTGGCGTCGCACGTCCAACTTCTGCACATGCAGCCACAGTTCGAGTCAGATCTTAGGGGAAACCTGGACAGGTTTAGAGAGGATAATACCGAGTACTGCCACGAGTATAGATACGCAGGTCCGATGCAGTCAGGCCTGACTCCGAGAGAGGCGTCTGATAGGCTGATACTGTTCCAGGTGTGTTGGTAAAGATATTTTTTACAAAAACATTATTGTTTTAAATACTACCGTTTTCTCTTTTACACCTTTAGTAGAAAGAGACAATCAAAAATAGTAAAGTAAAAGATTGTCCCTCTTAAACATTATCCCCCTTACTTATGAAAGATGTTTAAAGTTAAACACTGGTTAAACAACGTCCTGTCCTGTCTCTTTTTGTCACTATCCACAAATAAAGACAGGACGATGTTTAAAGACCCTCTGTACTTACCTAGTACTTACACATTGCGTAAGAGGCGCGAGAGAATTTGACTCATTTTGTAAAAAAAACATAAGTAATTATTATAATTTCTGAATAATGTTCTAGTTTCACTATTTTTGAATGAGTAATAGAATTTATTTTTTTATGGTTTTGTATCGGATTAATTCATTTCATGTTTTTGAAAATCGTGGATATATTCAGTTTTTAAATTTTACGAAATACCTATGTTTTTTGAAGATGTTAATACAAATTGTTTTTGCATTATTGTGTGTGATGTGAATGCACAGCAAGAAACGAAGCTAAAACGGAAATGCCATCCCTTACATGTTTTGGCTGGGGTGGAAATCCCAGAGTGGTAAAAACCCACAATGTCCAAAAAACCCTCAAACCACTCTGGGATTTCCAATATAGCGCAATAAAGCGTGACTTACCATTTCAAATATTTCAGAATCGTTTTGATGGCATGTGGCGAAAACTGCAAACATACCAGAACGGCGAAGAACTATTCGGGTTACCGCATACAGAATATCCTGAACTAGCCCAAATCAGAAAGGAACTAAATCTGCTTCAAAAACTATACAAATTGTACAATGACGTCATCGATAGAGTCAGCAGTTACTACGATATACCTTGGGGCGAAGTCAACATTGAGGAGATTAATAATGAGCTTATGGAGTTTCAAAATAGATGCCGTAAACTTCCGAAGGGGTAGGTCCTTGTAGTGAGCAGAATAGAAGTGCAAAGTACATACTTTTTTTCAATATCACTCATAAATGTAGATAGATTGAATGAAAATTATTTGAGCAACATCATGGCGTCATGCAGCTCTTGTAAATGGACAGCCATTGACGAAAGCTGCACGACGACGACGACGCCGTGTTAGAGGAAAACAATGTAATAGAAGACTTACAAATATAAGTTTCCTCCAATTTTAAACAATTTTATTAATTCAATTAAATTTTTAACTGTTTTATTTAAAAGTATTCAACGTTTGTTCCTTTCCCATTTCCAGATTAAAAGAATGGCCTGCATTCTTCGCTCTTAAGAAGACAATAGATGACTTCAACGACATGTGTCCTTTGCTAGAACTCATGGCCAACAAAGCGATGAAACCGCGCCATTGGCAGCGGATCATGGAAGTCACTAAATACAACTTTGAACTGGATAACGAAGACTTTTGCTTGAAGAACATTCTGGAAGCACCGCTACTGCCTAACAAGGAGGATATAGAGGTATGCAGCAGTTCCTTTAAGGTGGTTCGATCTTCATAGAATATGTAACTACAGTCACTGAACATAATTGAACAATGCAATTGTCGTTACGTAACAGACAAAATTATTTACGAGTAGATTTCTGCGGCAACTCAATAACATCACACAGTCACAAAACAACACATTCACAAAAATAGAAAAAAAAAATTACGAAAAGACAAAATAAGACACATCCACCGGTCAGCTGTCCAGTGGTATGCAATTTTATTTACTTTGTGCAAACGTGAAATTATTAAAGAAATTCGATAATATTGAGACTTATGTACCTATTCAAATTAAAAGAAAGTTGATTTTATGATAACAGCTTCTCTCATAAATGTAGCCACTGACAACCGGCTTAGCAATAACATTTGGAATATTATAAATGAAAAAATAAACTCGCCAAATCTTTTGTTTAATTATGTCACCATGAAAAACCAGCAAAGGATGGAAGATAATCTGCCCCATTTAGAAGTAGAGGTGGGGAAAAGCGTTACTTTCGTATCGCGGTGACTGTCGTTCCGGTTCCAAGAAAGTCACAGTGAAAAATCACCGTGACTTTGTCACGTCGATCACAATATCGCACTAGGCGTTCCTATTAACTACATACGTTCAAGGAATTTCTATACTACGTACCTGGAACACTGACTGAGACAGAAAACAAGGTCCGCTTGAAATAAAACTTGGGCGGTGTGTCTCTTTCTTTTTGCAACTATGTGAAAGAGACAAAGCACCCAAGAAAGCCTCTCAACAAGACCAACAATCCTTATAACCAAGATTAAATGATAATAGATCGTTGTTCAGTCGCGATAAGGTTCAAAATCCTTTGTACATTAGTGTCAGTTAGCACTCCAGTTACGTAGTTTAGAATCTTCTTGCATACGTTACCTTACGCGTAATCGTGAAACGAGATGATCTTTTGATCCAAATTAACAGTGCGCAAAAATATCAGCACTTTTTTATTCCAGTTACTTAACTATTTATATAAGTAAATACTAGGTAGGGTGGGTTGTCCACCTGTGAACCAGGCAGATGCAATGAGCCACCGCTATATTTCAAAAATGTGACATTGTCGTTCTTTACGAATACTGCCAACAGGAACGCATACGCACCCCTCACTCTCTCCCCAAATTGCAAGCAGCGCAAGCTTAAGACGTACGCCCAGTGATCGAATTTATAAAAATGTATCACAAAAGTCAGTTTTTTGTGTTGATTTCATTCTTTTTCTACATTTTTTGGGTGTTACCTACAGTTTTTTTTGCCTGTTACGTATGATTACACATACATAACGTTGTAAATTACACTATAGCTAGTTTGCTGTATCATCATTTACCAGGTGAAATTCTGAGGTTTGTTTTGTCAATGGGGTGTGTCCAGCAATGAGCCATGACATAGTGTCCTGCATTGAACCATAGTTATCACATACATTTTCTTAGTCCGAGCTGCACCTACCATTCATATACGTTGAGAAACTGAACCACCTACTTATTACAACTAGATTTGTATGATAACCTACTTATAATTAGTATTATGATAAAAAAACCATATTGCTTGATGTCAATACATAGATTTTATTAAGACTAAGATACTCAAGCCTAAATATAATTAACAGTACCTCTAACGGCTTATATTTCATAGTTAGTAATAATTTTGCTGATAGGTAATAATAATAAAGTAAAAACATTGCCCTTTCTCTTGGTAAATAGATGGTTCATTGCAGAATTCGGTCTGGCTCAATGTGTACCACCCGTGTTACGCAATGAACCAATTCTCATTTTTTGCTAAATCTGTATTTCTAAGAAATCTAAAGATTATATGAATAAACTAATAATGCACAATCTTAGCCAGATTAATTACCTTACTTCACGCCAAATCTTAGGTCCGTAAGTCAAAAAATGTAAAAGATATGGACGTTTGAATTTTACCTGGTTCATTGCTGGACAACCCACCCTACCTATCTAAATACCTACGTTATTAAATAAAAAAAAACCTAATTAATTCTTGTGTGCACTTTTTTAATTTGATTTTAAAGCTTTATTGTAATACTAGCGGACACCCGCGGCTTCGGCCTCGTGAACTACCTACTACTTTTTTACCCACGGGAAATATGCATTTTTTAGGGATAAAAGTGTATGTGTTATTCCAGGTCATAAACTATGGCCCTTTATTCTAAGTTTCAGCCAAATCAGTTTAGTAGTTTTTGCGTGAAAGCAGGACCAATAAACAAACGAACAAACAAACACACTTTCACATTTATAATATGGGTATGGACACCTACATGCGATTGGAAATCGTTCCGAACGGTAGAACGGAGCGTAAATGAATGAATGACGTTCCTTGGTGGAACGTTGTTCCTTTACGACGAGTCACAGTGATATCATTTGACTTCAGATCACTGTGATTTTTTCACCGTGACGTTATTTATCACTCACCTCTATTTAGAAGATTTTCCTCGATTAACTGAAGATGATACTGTCGCCGATCGGTTTTATTATCTGTGAATTCGGTCCCAGTTCCCGCCAAAACGGGGAAAATTTGACAGTCTGTTACAATAAAAAGAAAAAAAAAGATGGCGAATTTTCACAGGACGAATCAGATTACCGTTTTACAAACTTGATGGGTTTTTTTAGTTTTACATTGAATTAAATTATTCGAGTTTTAGTTAATGTCAGGTACATGAACTAAAACTCGAATAATTAAATAATAGTTTTTCTTACGTTTAAAAGAAGGTTTAAAGTGAAGAAAGTATACCATTACGCATTAAACAATTACCGATCAACACAGAAGAATGTCATTACCGGCAACGCCATCCTCCACATTACCACGGACGCCATCCTCGACAGATATTCTAATGATGTCCTTGGGTTCATATCAAGTGAAACTTGCCAGGTCATACGCCAGTGAAAAACATACGCGATGTGTGTACATGATAGAAATATACCGTGAAAACAATCTATATGACTTAGACCTGCTTAGCTTAGAGGCGATGCATTTAGATTAGACCAATGCAATATTCTGCAAAATAATGTTTGGCTGCTTAGGGGACGTGTGAAATACACGACACAACATTAGGTCGAGGACGTATTATACCTTCATCTTAATTGACCGTGACCAAGTAGATAAAGACGCCATTAACTAATTTTATCATTTTAAAGTATTACTAATAATTTCCCTATTAAAAGTGCATGATAAAATAATAATGTGATTAATAAATCAAATAAAATGTAGTGCATGAAACTCTTAAGTAGTGCTCACTATCACAATAAGTTTAATGAGCCACACAATCCAGCAACAATGGCCGACGAAATGACGCTCATCGCAGCCGCTTACATTGTTTTGGCAGAAAAACGAAAAAAAAGGACACGAATGTTGATTCGACCCTACCTAAGTAGGCGTGACACTTTGGATTCCGTAGACAAGGAATTAATGCTGGATAAATACTTATTTAAAAATTTTACAAGAATGTCTAAGAGCGACTTCGAATTTCTTGTGAACAGAATTGGACAAACATTAATGCTGGATAAATACTTATTTAAAATTTTTACAAGAATGTCTAAGGGCGACTTCGAATCTCTTGTGAACAGAATTGGACCAAACATACAAAGGCAAGATACAAACATGAGGATTGCAATACCTGTGACTACAAGATTAGCAATAACTCAACGGTATTTAGCGACTGGAGATTCTTTCAAGAGTTTAATGTACCTTTTCAGAGTGTCTGCTTATTCAATTTCAACTATTGTCCCAGAGGTTTGTGAAGCCTTAATAGAAGGCTTAAAGGAATACATAAAGGCAAGTAAATATTTAAGTATTTATTAAGTGCACATTTATTTTTGTTCGACGTAGAATCAATGAATTTGCCTAGGGTCCTATAAATAATCAATAACAGTAAAAAAAATCATGGAAAAAAATAGTGTTGACCAGTGTAATCGTCGTAGGCAAGAATTAAAGAAAAAGAAAGATAATTTAATGGCCACTTACAGATAATTAAATGCGAAAGTGAAGTCAAGTGCAACAAGCGGGAGTGGTACGAATGAAGTGTTTAAAACGAACAAGCTGACAGCGCGGTTCAACAGCATCTCCACGGACGGCTCGGCTCGCGTAGGATCGTGCTACTCCGCGTCGTTTAAACGAGCAAGCTTGCGTTCGTATTTAACCGAGCCGCATCTCCATGGACGGCTCGGCTCGCGTAGGCTCGTGATATCCCGCGTCGTTTAACCGCACCTTTACAGTTTTACAAACTTGATGGGTTTTTTTAGTTTTACGTTCAATTTAATTATTCGAGTTTTAATTAATTACCTGATAGTTGAATATATGTATATATTTATATATGTATTAATATAGGTATGTATGTAGGTATATATTAGTATATTATATAGGTAATTATAATTATAGTATTTTATATGGGTACACATTGCATCCACCTTTGTCAATAGCTTTTCTCTATACTCAAAGGTTTGCTGGTAGAAAACTCTTTTAGGGTTAAGCTCGCCTTTGTACATGTACTTTTTTAATGCCTTGTTTGTAAATGTTCTCATGTGTACAATAAAGAATTACAGAATAGTTTTTCTTACGTTTAAAAGAACGACAAAGTCTAGAAGTCTAGAGAAGTTTACGATAAAGTCCCGTTAGTTTGTTTAAATTATGTTTACAGATCGCGAAAGTTTAAAATGTGCTATGTTTAAAAGAAGGTATGTGAAGAAAGTATACCATTACGCATTAAACAATTACTGATCAACAAAAAATAATTTTACAACCGGCGACGCCATTCTCCACTTTATGCGTCCAGTCTGGTATGACTGAATATTTGAATTACTTGAATTTGACTGAATGTTGAACTTGAATTCCAACATTCAGTCATACTAGACTGGACGACACATTACCACGGACGCCATCCTCCACAGATATTCTAATGATGTCCTTGGGTTCATATCAAGTGAAACTTGCCAGGTCATACGCCAGTGAAAACATACACGATGTGTGTACATGATAGAAATATACCGTAAAAACAATCTACATGACTTAGACCTGCTTAGAGGTGATGCATTTAGATTAGACCAATGCAATATTCTACAAAATAATGTTTGGCTGCTTAGGGGACATATGAAATCACGACACGACATTAGGTCGAGGACGTATTATACCTACATCTAAATTGACCCTGACCAAGTAGATAAAGACACAAAATGCAATTTTTGAAATGATATTGAATTGTTGAGTGAATTTACACCTCGATTTGTTTTGAAAAGGTTGGTAGATAATTTGAAAAATTTAGGAAGCAACAAATCATCACACGGCAACCAGAGCAACAAATTACCAACGATACGATGACGAACTCAACATTTTGATTTATTTGATGGCGTTCAGACAGGCGATTAATCAAAATTCTTTGAAGGCAGTTTAAATTGTTCTTAAAATCAAAATAAAGTCTTTCTTCAGTATTTTTTCTATCTACAATATTTAAGATACTTTCCCTCCGTGTGGCATAGCCGTGGGACGCCCTGTATAATTCAAAAACTTACGATTTGACTTGGTAAGTTGCTTTTATTTGTGTTTTGCAAAAAAATAAAATAAAAATTCTGTTATAAACAATACGCGTGACCCTGAATCGGGACCCTGCAACAGGTATTTTACCCGCGTTTCTACCAGGCGAACATAACCGATGAAGAGCTCACGTGACCGCTACCTGAAAGTAGCTACTGCGCATGCTCGGCTGTAAAAGGCGACATTATGGGTTCTTCATTCAAAAATTAACTCTAACACAATTGCAGGAAGATTAATGTAGCAAATAGGAGTTTTCAAGTTTACAATCTGTATTGGAGCGAATCAGCACAATCGATAAGACGCGTAGACAAAGTGGAAGCAAATCGACGTCACAGTTTAATGACGTAACAAGGCTCTGCCTGAATTCATGGTCGAATCGGCCAGTCTCGCCCAGACTATAATAGACACTTTCAGAATCTAGAGATCTAAATACTACCTAATCACCACTGTAACCTAGGTTCACAAACAATAAATGATTTATGATTTACTTTGGTTTTTCTATAAATGTGGGCTTTTTGATTACTTAAAATATAAATGTAATACTTATAATAGTAATATTATGTCGATGGCAGTACTTTAAACATTGTTTGAGTTCAAGGATTTTTTATATGTATACCTTTTAATTAACTTAAATTAATGTGTGGTCCCCACATAAAGTAACATAATGACGAGGAAGACCCAGAATGAAATGAGCAGAATGGGACGAGCCGACGCGGATTTGGTCTGCTCCGGACTAAAATGATGGTCCCTGTCACTGTCACCATGATATGACAGATACCATCAAACGGAGAGTGATGCCAAACGGGGGGATTTCCTGCAAATTCGCTGAACGAACCTTAGTTAGAACATGGTCTGTGGACGCGCCAAGTCGCGACGAGTGGAAGTTTGAATTATTTTTTCTATCGCCTTAGTTTTTGTAAAGCAGAGTTCTTTTTTATATTTTTGTTTTTTCAATGTATTGATATTGGTTTTAATACTTTGTTATAGGATATTTGTATATCAGCGATGAAAGAAAAGGATATCGAAGCGAAATTGCGTCAAGTTACGAATGAATGGTCAGTACACGAGTTGACCTTCCAAACCTTCAACAACAGAGGCGAACTCTTGCTGAGGGGTGACACTACTGCCGAAACAATAGGACAGCTGGAAGACAGTCTGATGATCTTAGGTTCATTGCTATCCAACCGGTAAGAGAAAACTACACGGTGTAAAGCCTTCGAAAACTCAAAAGAAAGCTCAACATCAACTCAACTTCCCGACGGAAGTGGTTATTTTTAGTACTATTCTATACGATTCTTAATGTCACTAGCAGTCAAGCAGTCATTCATTTTATGACCGCGCTGAATGCCACTTGTTGTACTACTAATGCCATATAGGGTCACTAGTACTACTGGTAGTACTAGAGAAGATTATATCATTTGTTCTACTAAGTAGTACTACTGATCCACCCAGCGCCCCAAAATCTATAAAGAACCAAGCAAACTTCAGGACGAGAGTTCTTCACCACTAGAGTTTCCTAATTAATATAATTGAAACTATACTTTTAAATAGTCCGCAAAGGATTTTACTGCGTGATTTATCTTTTTATTATTATTACCCGTTTCGGCTGTTGGTCAACAACCGTGGTCGCGGACGTAGTTGCGGAGTGTCGGTAAATCCTGTGCAAACTAGGTATTTATTCTCTGGTTGGTTTTTATCTTACTCTATTTTTCAATTTAAGGCAAGTTTAGGCAATCATTTTCTTGTAAACCGGCCTGCCTACTAACCGCGATACAGGCTTGCCTCGTGCCACCATCAGGAAACCCACTGTAACTTGTGGTTCTTTATTAAATAAACTAATTTGTATTTGGTTTAATAAATAAATTGAAACTATTTTAGATACAATGCTCCATTCCGAAAACAAATCCAACAATGGCTTTACGATTTACAAACAACAAATGAGATATTGGAAAGATGGCTCCTTGTTCAAAACATGTGGGTGTATTTAGAGGCGGTGTTCGTCGGGGGTGACATCGCGAAACAGCTGCCTAAGGAGGCTAAGAGATTTTCCAAAATAGACAAATCCTGGCAGAAGATTATGCAAAGAGCACATGAGACGCCTGGCGTGGTATCGTGCTGCGTTGGAGACGACCTCCTTCGACAGCTATTACCACATCTGCAAGAACAACTTGAACTTTGCCAGAAGAGTCTCAGCGGCTATTTAGAAAGGAAACGCACAATGTTTCCAAGATTCTTTTTCGTCTCGGACCCAGCCTTGTTGGAAATTTTGGGTCAAGCGTCCGACTCGCACACGATACAGAATCATTTGCTTTCGATTTTTGACAACATTCGTTACGTGAAGTTTAATGATATTGGTGAGTAAACAGAGGCAAATTCACTAGCTTTTTATAAAAAAAAAAACAACTAGTAGATAAAGAGGAAACTACAATAAAAGAAATAAATCTAATTAGGTTGGTGTGGTATAAAGCAATTTATGAGAAGGGACAAATCTCATGTGACGAGAAGAGATGTATGTACTCGTATAATACAGTATTAGATTCAACAAAATTACTTTAGACTACCTACCATTAGTTAGTTAGTAGTTTATATCAAACTAAAGAAGATGGATGGACTGTATCAAATGTTACTATGTAAAACAGGAGTGAATGTTTAAATAACGAAAATTTCCCCTCGGCTAAAAGGCTCTAATATGTTATAATCTATTACAGAATACAATAAAATGATATCAATAGTATCATCAGAAGGCGAAGAGATAAAGTTAGAGCGGGCTGTACGAGCTGAAGGTTCCGTAGAGACGTGGCTCACATCACTTCTACAATCTGCTCAAGGCAGCTTACATTCGATCATAAGGAACGCTGTTGCATTTATCAATGATCCCACATTCAACCTATTGTTGTTTTTGGATAAAATGCCGGCACAGGTAATTTAATAGATTTTTCTTTTTTGAGAGAATTTAGAACAATAATCCAGAATAAAAGAAGAACAAACAGAATCCAACAGTCTAGGTGTTATCTATTTTCCTAGACTCACGGTTGAGTCTCAAACAGACTTAAATTGAGTGTCTCAGCTTGAGACACTCAATTAAATCTTGTTGAATTTTCAAACGCAATGTCATGCATGAGTTATGTGCTAATCTTACAATAATGTGCACGTTAATAACATTTTTCATTATTTTTAGATAGGGCTTTTAGGTATTCAAGTTATTTGGACACGAGATGCTGAATTAGGTCTTTCGCAAGCTCGACAAGACAAGAAGATAATGATGGAGACAAACAATAAATTTTTGGAGTTACTAAACACCCTCATCGACCAAACAACTAGAGATTTGCTCAAGATTGAAAGAATCAAGTTCGAAACTCTAATCACGATTCATGTACATCAAAGAGATATATTTGACATGTTGGTATGTAGTCAACGTAACTATTATATTTCATACTGTTCCTAAAATTGTTTCCATAACGCAAGAAGCCTGCATGCAAGTTGCATGTAACTAACTAGTGGTAACAAAAACATGCATGCTAGCTGCTAGTTCAGTTCTCATTTATTGTCCCTACTTTTTCTAATGATCTTGAATATTTGAAGTAGGAATGCGCGTATCCGATCCGATTTCTTTTAGAAGACCGGATCGCTTGCATCCGATCAAGCGATTTTTCGGATCATATGAAAGCCATTCGATTTTCTAGCGGATCTATACACCAGAAATCGGATCTGATTACAAAGATCGAATTAATCAACTAAATGTAGGTAGATAAGACTTATATCAGGGCTATAATCACAACTTGGACGGTGTAATAAGTGACTAATAAAATAAACATATCTGCAAGTTGCTAGGTGCTTCATCAAAATTGTCAACAGCATCAACATCAGAGGTGCGAGAAACAAAATTATTCCTGAATTAACAGTTCGAATTGAACGAGTGTGGCGAGCTGCCGATTGGATACGATCGATTGGATCAATCGGGAGGACGATAGAATTGATCGTGGGTGGCCGCTTTCAGTCTTAGAGCCATTACTAGATCTCAAAGGATCATAAAAAGAAGTGATCTGAAAGAAGATTAGTTCGGACATCATTATGGTTGCTTTACGATTCCTGTCGGTAGCAGCAACTTCAGTGCCATCAGAAAGTCTTTTCGTCAGCCAATTTGACTGCTTTAGTGTCGTTTTTATAAAAATATGTCGCTAGATAGATCGTCGACATATAATAAATAGCAGGATGTACAGTACATGGGTCAGAATAGAGCAGGATGGAGGTAGTTGGCACAAGCGATAAGAGGTTTATGCGGATATATCCAAAGTGGGATAAATGAAACATGCTACTAAACATGTACACCGTTATTGTTGTATACAGGGTGTGGCAAATTCTTGGTCTCTGAAGGGTAGCTACCCTTTCTCTTATAGTTAGAAAGTTTTGTTCTTAGGAAACTTCAGTTTTATTTTGAAGAAAAAAATAATTGCATTTTTAGATTTTTGGAAAAAAGTACAGTTAGCCCAAAAAATTACATTTGTCAAAAAAAACAAGTTGGTCTTAATCGACTCTATTTCCCACCAGGAACACTTCTTCCATAGTAACTTATCAAATCAAATCGTAAGTTTTTGCAATAATTCAAAAAAACACATCCCATACATTTTCTATGAAATTAGTAGTTGTAAACATTAAAGTGCCACATATTCGATGGTTATTAATTTAAATTCGTAACTGCTTCGGCATGCTGGGAGGCTATTGTAAAGCCTTAGGCGCCTAAGACAGAGCCGCAAGAGAGAATGGTATGCATAGAACATACCATTAGTACATCTGCAGGGAAGAACTTTGTTCTAAATTTAAATACGCACTTCACTATAGCCTCCCAGCTTGCCGGAGCCGTTATGAAATTAAATTAAGAACTATCGAATAAGTGGCACTATAATGTTTACAACTACTAATTCCATAGAAAATGTATGGGATGTGTTTTTTTGAATTATTGCAAAAACTTACGATTTGATTTGATAAGTTACTTTGGGAGAAGTGTTCCTGGTGGGAAATAGAGTCGATTAAGACCAACTTGTTTTTTTTGACAAATGTAATTTTGTAGGCTAACTGTACTTTTTTTCAAAAATCTAAAAATGCAATTATTTTTTTCTTCAAAATAAAACCGAAGTTTCCTAAGAACAAAACTTTCTAACCACAAGAGAAAAGGTAGCTACCCTTCAGTGACCAAGAATTTGCCACACCCTGTATATCAGAATTTATATATTTGTGTTTTTTTTTAAAGAGTGGTTTAATATATATGATGTGTGTGTACTTTTAAAATAAATAAATAAAACTGCTACTCTAATAAGGCTTTGAGTCAAACGAGTGACGTCATTGTCTGTAAATAAACCTCTGAAAACATTGTAAAGCAACAAGGAGAGCAAGTGTCGAATCGCAAACGTGTGACGTCACTGTAAAATATAACAATCAAAACCGTTTACCACCATAGCGTTGCAACTTCAAAATGAAAACAAATAATTTTATATTGGGTTTTTTGTAGAAAATATCCAATATTTTTTTTGTGTAATTGCTTTTAAAATTTATAATCAACGTGGATGGCAATAAATAATTCAATTATTTTCATATTGTCAAATAGCCTTTACAGAAACCAAGTTACGCTTGTCTATCGTCTTGGTTCATGGAGATGTCCTGGAATTGGTTCCGCTTTCTGTGATTACACGTCATTCATGTTTTTAGGTACGTTTGAACGTGCGTTCTTCTCACGATTTTGAGTGGTTAAAGCAATGTCGATTCTACTTCAAAGAGGATGCTGATAAAACATGGGTCTCCGTCACAGATGTAACGTTTATTTATCAAAATGAATACTTGGGATGTACAGATAGATTGGTCATCACACCACTAACGGACAGGTTAGTTTTAGCCGAAACATGCCTTTTTTATTACAAAACATTTTTTTTTTGTCAGCGCGTACTGGCGAGGCACATCAAAGACACGGACAAGTACCAGTTCAGAGCAACCAAGATCAGCGACTGACAGACGAAGGCTGGATCGTAGTGACTGGCGAAAGTGGGGGGAGGCCTTTGCCCAACAATGGGACAGTTTGGGCTAGTAGAATTAGAATTAGATATTTTTTAATCTTTTTTAATTCAAAAACAAACTATGAAGCCATTTTAGCTCAACCTCGTATCATAATTAAATATTTATTTCATTATTTAATTTCGCGATCAAGACCGTGAAGAACCAGGGCAACAAACACGGTTTGGGGCCTAACACTCTTTTCGGTGACACACTTTTTGTACGTATTTTTTTTTTTATAAACAGATGTTACATAACCTTGGCTCAAGCACTGACGATGAGCATGGGCGGAGCGCCGTGCGGTCCCGCTGGGACAGGTAAAACAGAAACCGTCAAAGACATGGGCAAGACGCTGGCGAAATACGTAGTGGTGTTCAATTGTTCCGATCAAATGGATTATCGGTAAGAAAATGTAGAAAACTGTAAAAGCGCGTACAGATGTTGGGCCATCCTAGACCAGTTTAGGCGAGTGCGAGCGAAAAGGCGAATCGATTCAAGGCGAGAGCGATTGAGAGGCAATGCGACCCTGTCCCAACGTGTGTACGCGCTATAACGTAAAGGTCATAGCTGTTTAGATCAACTCTGCACTAGTACCGCACCGCATCGCCTTGTGCTATTAGGTATTCTTTGTATGGAATTCTATGTACCAACGCTCACAACATCAACTTCGTAACTTCACCGGATCGCCGCGTCGCGAGCTGTCAAGGAGTTAAGCCTTGACCAAACCAAAGCGTTCAGCTAACGTCCGCGGTGGCGTGCAAGGTGGCGATCATTTGTTGTCCAATCAGAGGACGCATCGTGATACCGATGATGACAATCGGTGTCACGATGCGTAAGACAAATAATATAACTACATTACATTATTTCTTTAAAAAAAGCTACATTTCAGAGGGCTGGGCCGCATATACAAAGGTTTGGCTCAATCTGGCTCATGGGGTTGCTTTGATGAGTTTAACCGTATTGAGTTGCCAGTACTATCAGTCGCGGCCCAACAAGTGGCTGTGGTCCTCTCAGCTAAGAAAGAAAAGAAAAAGACATTCATATTCACCGATGGGGACTCATCGGAAATGTGTCCTGAGTTTGGGATATTTATTACTATGGTAAGTTGGTGTGATAGTTTGGTATTAGTACGTTATTATTCGGCATTGCTGTCGTAGACATTTTTCTGTAAATTTTTCATTAGGTTCACATTAGACTTAAGCTATAAGTTATGAAACTCTTTGTACGTACACCTCATATAGTGTTAAGACTTGTAGAAATAGTTTCCATTTATTATTTCTTTCCGGATCTTGGATGTTTGAAAATCTGAGAGTGTCTTCATTCATTGTGAGAGTAAGCGGTGTTGTTGTTTCGTTTGATGTATCTAATCAGCCCACATCCACCCTCTGCTGAGTATAGGCCTCCTTTTTTAGGTGCAAGCCAGACAGAAGAGACGTAAGACGAAGACGCGTCGCGGACAGGGCGCCAGCGAACAGCGTTGCGCCCCTCGCGCCCCGTCTCTTCTGTATGTTTTGCGTCGCGACGCTTCTATACATTTTGTATGAAGGGACACGGAAGAGACAAATGTCCGCGCCCCGTCTGCGTCTTACGTCTTTTCTGTGTGTCCAGCGCCTTACGCCACTTTATCTAATTCTGTGCCAGTTGCATCCAATGCTTATGTTATGGAAACATTCAGAAACATTTTACAGAATCCAGGTTACGCTGGTCGTAAAGAGCTGCCAGAAAACTTGAAAGTTCAATTTCGGACAGTAGCTATGATGGTGCCAGACCGGCAGATCATCATCCGGGTGAAGCTCGCCTCTTGCGGCTTTCTAGAGAACATCACTCTGGCACGCAAGTTCTACACACTGTACAAGCTCTGTGAAGAGCAGCTTACTAAACAGGTAAGACGTACCTTATCTTATATTATAAATTATAAATGTGAAAGTTTAGATGTTTGGATGGATGTTTGTTACTCACGCCAGAAAGGCTCGGATATGGATGAAAGGCACAGACATAGATTATAGTCTGGAATAGCATAGGCTACTTTTCACCTCGAAAAAATGCAAGGTTCCCGCGGGATACACCAAATTTTAGTCGCCCGGCGTTCACTAGTTATTCATAATGGACAGAGGCTTCCTAGAGCACAAATGGCTGTCAAAATGTTGCCGTGTCTCTTTAAATTGACATAAGAGTGATAAGAAATATACACTATTGCCTATAACTGGCTGTAAGCGGTGTATTCTATTCATGTACATGTAAGTTAATTTCTTTATCCACCGTCATGTCAATTAAATAACATTCTAATGAAAACTTTTGTTCAAAGCCTTAGCTCCTTTTAATTGTTGAATTATTTCTTAATGCTCCTAAAAAGATCACTCTTCATTCCTAGGTCCACTACGACTTTGGTCTGAGAAACATTCTCTCAGTACTACGAACCCTAGGAGCCGTCAAACGTGTCAACTTCAAAGACACAGAAAGCACCATTGTCATGAGAGTTCTTCGAGACATGAACCTGTCTAAATTGATAGACGAAGACGAACCATTATTCATATCACTAGTGTCAGATCTGTTCCCCAACCAATCTTTAGAGAAAACAACGTACACAGAACTAGAAGACTCTATAAAGAAACACGTGGAAGCAACCGGACTAATCAACCATCCACCTTGGCTGTTGAAAATTATTCAGGTTTGTTTGTTTGTTTGTGAAATTGGCACAACATATTTATAATTTTAAATTTTTTTCTTTCACTCGTTAGTTCATCGCTCAATCCTTCCACATTCCGTCCGCGTCTACGCAGACCTTCCATTTTTTTTAGGCTTGCTTTTACCTGTGTATCCACATTCATGTCATCATTCATTCATTTCATATCGTCGTTCGTCGACTCATTCCTCCTCAACCTCATGACATGCGTTAAACTCCTCGTTTCACATTTTCAATACTTTACTTTATTTCTATATTTCTATAATATTCACATTACATTCAGGTTTGTATGTTTTAAATATTTTTTGTCATAAGTATACTGAATTTGTTTTAACCTATTTGCAGTTATACGAAACGCAAAGAGTTCGCCACGGAATAATGACGCTAGGACCTCCTGGAGCCGGTAAAACAACGTGTATACACACGCTTATGTCTGCTTTGACAGAATTCGAAGCGCCTCATAGGTTTGCATAATTAATTTTATAATTTGTAGTTATACATTTATAGTGCCTCGTCTTTCGACCGATGTTTTTCATTTAAGTAGGTATTAAACCGATATGGCCATCATTAATTGCACAAAACCCAACTAGATGGCTGTAGTAAAAATTACCGTTTTCTGAATCGCGCTGACGAAAACACTCGCGATTTACGTGCATACGTGCGTATAGTTCAACGACGTCCGAAATCAATCCCAACTTGTTCTCATTTTTTAGGCGTATACGTAAAATTCAATATGGGTAAAGAAAAAATTATTAATTTGGTGTACGGATACAAATGTTAGAAATGGAAAACAAACACATGTTAAAATTGTTTGTTGTAATTACTTGATTACGAATTGACAAAAACACAATCAGTGTGCGAGGTCAATTAGTACGTCCGTCAACGTACGTATAGGTACGCACATTGCAAAATCGGATGCTAACTGCGGACGGCCTTAAAATAATTTCTGGATGTGAATTTTGTGAACCAATCAAGTTGAGTTAAAGAAATAAACATTTCGTATTTGCATTGAAAAAAATCATTTATTTTAGAGAGATGCGCATGAATCCAAAAGCTATCACTGCAGCGCAGATGTTTGGGCGATTGGACGTAGCCACCAACGATTGGACAGACGGCATATTTTCAGCGCTATGGAGAAAAACATTGAAGATAAAGACAGATGAAAACATCTGGCTCGTTTTAGATGGACCAGTGGACAGTATATGGATTGAAAATCTAAACTCTGTTTTAGATGATAATAAAACTTTAACTCTAGCTAATGGTGATCGGTTGACTATGTCTCCGACTACTAAAATCATTTTTGAACCTGAAAATATAGATAATGCGTCACCGGCTACTGTGTCGCGAAATGGAATGGTCTACATGAGCTCTTCAGGCTTAGATTGGGACCCAGGTTAGTAAATATATGAATATTTATAAAATTATAAAAAATGTATGAATAATAATACATAGGTAGTTCATAGAGTACAAGCGATCCACTTCGGTTTCGCACGGGTATATTTTAGAACATATTTTACAAACTGACTTTATTTAATTTTATGTTGTAGTACTCCGAGCGTGGCTAAAAACGAGATCAGAAAGAGAAGTTGAAGTGTTCAGTTCTCTATTCGAACAAACATTTGGATCAGTTTATACCTGGTGCACGCAAAACCTTACATTCAGCATGAAGGTCCTCCAGAGCAACATTATACTGCAGATGCTAAGCCTTCTAGAAGGCTTAGTTCCCCCACAAATTGTAGAAACAGAAGATGTTTCAGCCGGGAAATCAGTAAATGGTGATATTGATGACGAAGAAGAAAAAGAAAAGGCAGAAGAAATCGTTCTATTCACTCCAGAACATTTGCATAAAATTTATGTATTTACTTTAGTTTGGGGCTTCGGGTCACTCTTGGAGACAAACGACAGAATACGCTATGATGCATACCTGAAGAAAAACTTCAGTCAGATTCTAGAATTACCAAAGCATCCCAATAACAAGCCAAGCATAGCTTATGACTTTTACGTGAAACAGACTGGGAAATGGGAACTCTGGGATGATTTAGTTAGCCATTACCAATACCCAGATACGGCAACCCCCGATTATTCCAGTATTCTTGTACCTATCGTGGATAATGTCAGAATAAACTACTTGATCCACTGCATTGCTAAACAAGGTAAAGCAGTATTACTTTTAGGAGAACAAGGTTCGGCAAAAACAGTCATGATGAAAGCTTACATGAAAAATGCCAACCCTGAGCAGTTTATGGGACGTTCTTTCAATTTTTCGTCTGCGACTAGCCCGTATCAGTTCCAAAAGACAATAGAGAGTTACGTTGAAAAGCGCAGTGGCATGACCTTTGGTCCACCAGGTGGCAAGAAAATGTTGATCTTTATCGATGATATAAATTTACCAGAAATTAACGAATGGGGAGATCAAATCACCAATGAAATTGTGAGGCAAACTATGGGCATGAGTGGTTTCTACAGTTTAGAGAAACCAGGAGACTTTACCACTGTTATTGATATTCAGTTTTTAGGAGCAATGGGCCAGCCAGGTAAATAACAATATATCAGTATTGTTCCATTAGTATAATTATTATTTCTAGTTAGTATCGTCCCAAAAAAAGCAGGGCATAGGATTCCCTATCCTTCCTCCACATTTAATGTCTATAGTACGAGTATCATCATCATCGCCTGAAATAGATGCAAATGCCTATCAACATTTGCGTCTATTTCAGGCGATTTAAGTAGTATACACACGGTTTAATAAGTATAGTATCTCGTTTAGTCTTAGACCATTTATGGCCTGGTGTACCTATTAGGTATTAAACTTTTTTATGCATGATATTTATTGTATGTTTCAGGCGGTGGTAGAAATGACATCCCAGCCCGACTTAAACGCCAGTTTGCCATATTTAATTGTCCTCTCCCTAACAATGAATCCATTGACAAGATCTTCAAAATGATAGGCGAAGGTCACTACAATGCAAAAAGGGGATTCACGATGGAAGTTCGTCAACTGATCAAAAAAATTATTCCTTTGACAAGAGAGCTCTGGATGAGAACCAGGCTCAATCTGCTACCGACTCCAGCTAAATTCCATTATGTGTTCTCGTTACGAGATTTGTCAAGAGTATGGCAAGGAATGGTTGGCACTCTGCCTACTGTTATCGAATCTGAAAAATGTCTTATGCTTTTGTGGAAACATGAATTCTCTAGAGTATTTTCTGATAGGTTCACACATCAAGCCGATAAAGATTGGTTCAATAAAGCATTAAATGATATTGTGCAAGAAATGCTAGGCGTTGATTACCGGAAAATGATGGAAAAAGAACCTGTGTTTGTGGACTTTATGAGGTAAGCTGTCACTTCGCTTTACAGCAATTTTCTCTTGTGTTTCTAATAAATGCTTTAATAATTTTGTTTTATTGAATTTCTTAGAGATGCTCCAGAACCCACTGGTGAAGAAGGCGAGGATGCAGATATGGAGTTACCGAAAGTATACGAACCCGTTTTCGATTACGACGAGCTGCGAGAGCGGTTGCAAATGTTCCTATCTCAATTTAACGAAATGGTCCGAGGGTCTGGAATGGACTTGGTATTTTTCCCTGATGCAATGCTCCACTTAGTAAAAATTTCGAGAGTCATACGGCATCCTAGAGGAAACGTCATGCTCGTTGGCGTAGGGGGTTCGGGAAAACAATCCCTGACCAAACTATCAACGTTCATAGCAGGATACCGGTCTTTCCAGATCGCTCTTACCAGGTCTTACAATGTCGGAAACTTTTTAGAAGATCTAAAACTTCTTTATCGGTCTTGTGGTGTCCAGGGAAAAGGCACCACTTTCATTTTCACCGATTTGGATATAAAAGAAGAAGGTTTCCTTGAGTACTTGAATAACATTTTGTCTTCCGGAGTAATTTCAAATTTATTTACCAAAGATGAGCAGCAAGAAATATTCTCCGAACTAACACCAATAATGAAACGCGAGAATCAGAAACGAACACTGACCAATGAATTAATAATGGAGTATTTCCTGAACAGAACATGCCAGAATCTTCACGTTGTGCTCTGCTTTTCTCCAGTAAGTTTTTAAAATACCAAATAACAAAATAACAAAAATTGGCAAAATATGTCTTTTATAATAATAAGCGATCTTTTCCACAGGTCAGCGAAGCGTTTAGATACCGGGCAATGCGTTTTCCAGCGCTTATATCAGGCTGCACTATTGATTGGTTCCAGCCATGGCCAAAAGACGCGTTAGTTTCCGTAGCTGACCATTTCCTCGCAGAATTTGAAATTAAATGTACAAAGGAAGTCAAAAAAGAACTCGTCACTGTACTGGGTACAATACAAGACGTTGTCTCACAAGTATCCGCAGAATACTTTCAGAGATTTCGCAGATCTTCACACGTTACGCCAAAATCGTATTTGAACTTTATAGGGGGTTACAAGACTATTTACCAAATGAAACAAAAAGAACTTGGTGACGGTGCTCTAAGAATGGACACCGGTCTTGATAAACTCCGAGAAGCATCGATATCCGTCGAAGTGCTAAAGAAAGACTTGGCAGTCATGGAGCAGGACTTGGCATTAGCTTCTGAGAAAGCTGGCCGAGTACTGAAGGAAGTTACAGAAAGAGCAATGCAAGCAGAAATTGTAAAGAATCAAGTGCTGATTGTAAAAGAGAAAGCTGAAGTTCTTGTGGCATATATTGCTGAAGAGAAAGAAAAAGCTGAAATAAAATTGGAAGCAGCTAAGCCGGCTCTAGAAGAAGCCGAAGCGGCTTTGAACACGATCAAGCCAGCACATATTGCTACCGTCAGAAAGTTAGGACGTCCTCCACATCTCATTATGCGTATCATGGATTGCGTACTAATTCTGTTTCAAAGACGACTACACCCATGTATACCGGATACTGCAGCGCCATGCCCCAAACCATCTTGGGCTGAATCTTTAAAAGTAAATATTTATAATTACGTTTAAAATAATTTCAGTCTCATTTCATCTCATAGTCTGGTAAAAAGATTTCAAAATATGATTTTAGGCGGAGGACGTCAGATTCTAAATAAGTCAATTAATTTCGGGTTATTAGAATATAAACAAATTATAATCTAATCAACCAACAATCTATAGTAGTTCAGCATTCGACTTACTGAGAATCTGGATATAAGTATCTGACTGACTATTCAGAATACGAATGAAAAAGAAACTGTTCACGCAACACTCCACGCAGAACTTAAACAACCTTGATGGTTTATAGTTTAACCGATTGTCATTAATTTGAACTTATTCGTGTGTGTTCTTTTGTTCTTGAATAATGTCTGTTTTGTAAAATTGTCCAAAAGGAAATGTATAGTTATATTGTGTTGATTTTAACTGTGGTTTCCATCCCTTCCTAAGCCAGGTCTCATACCCCATCAGAAACACACTTCAGATTTTGACATAAAAACTCAACTGACTTTTTAAGGCTCAACCACACTCGCCGAGTGAACGCGAGTGCCAACATTGTGGGCAGCACCACTCGCCTCGCCTTGCCATCGCTTGCCTAGCTGGCCGAGTGAACACGAGCGCCAACTTGCATTGGTTTGCATAGACTCACCAACCGTGTGGACAGTAGCACTCGCCTTGCGTCGACTCGCCTTCGCTCGCGCTGGCTTAGGCTGGCCCAGCGTGTGGTTGAGCCTTTAGAATCTCACGTGCCCCACCTTAATCTTAAATTTGCCTAGGCTAAATTACATTAATATCGTTTCTGCACTTTCATCCAATGTTTTTTTATTACGATAGCATTTATAAAAATGTTGATCATTCTTATTTATATAAGATTAGAATTAATTTAAATACCTAGTAGTAATTTTATATGAACGATTTACATTTTAGATGATGGCGAGTACCACGTTTTTACTACAACTCCAAAACTATCCGAAAGATATCATAAACAATGAAATGGTTGAACATCTTGTGCCCTATTTCGAAATGGAAGATTACAACATGGATACTGCAAAGCGAGTATGCGGAGACGTTGCTGGCTTACTATCTTGGACGAAGGCGATGGCTTTCTTTCATAGTGTTAACAAAGAAGTGTTGCCGTTGAAAGCTAACTTACTATTGCAAGAAGCGAGGCTAAAAGTAAGTGCCATATTATTACATGCATAGTCTGTACAAGATAGTATTTATTACATTTAAATTGTTATTGGACGTCAGTTAGGCCTGACGCTCCGGCAGATTCGACTGAGGTTCTCAAAAGGCGCAAATATGTAAAACTTGATAAGAGTTTATATATTTGAACCCGGGGCCCATCACGTATTCAAAATTCTTTTAGGGCGTCTAATCGAAGCGACGCTTGATCCAAAGTCTGGCCCTTTTTAGGCTCAACGGATCAGCATTGCTTTCCAGCGCGGTAATGCTGCCAGTGTCTTGGCCACGCTTCCGTCTGGCAGTGGCTTGGATCAGTTGAGCTACCTATAGATCGTTTCCAACGATCTTTAGGTGGCTCATCTGGTTCTTTTAGTATTTTATAATGTTATGTAAATTAGTAGTAAGTAGTTTAGTTTCTATAAATAAATGTTTATTGTTTTAAATTGTAAAATCTATTTGTAGGTGGCCATGGATGACTTAGCTTCTGCAGAAAGACAGTTGGAAGAAAGAGAAATGTCTCTACGAAAAGTTAAAGAGCAATATGAATCCGCTGTCTCGGAAAAGCAACAGCTTACAGATGCTGCTAATGTCTGCTTGAGAAAAATGACTGCTGCTACAGCTCTAATAAATGGCTTAGGCGGAGAAAAGATAAGATGGACCCAGCAAAGTAAAGACTTCAAAGAACAGTTGGGAAGGTTAGTCGGAGATGTTGTACTAGCCACAGGATTTCTTTCATACTGTGGACCCTATAACCAAGAGTTTCGAAATAGCCTTCTCGATACCTGGATGGGTATACTAAAAAATAAAGAAATTCCTGTAACGTTCGATTTAAACATTACGAATATGCTTGTGGAGAATGCGACAATTTCCGAATGGACACTGCAAGGTCTACCAAATGATGACCTGTCTGTTCAAAATGCCCTCATTGTGACGAAATCAAGTTCTTACCCCCTTCTTGTTGACCCTCAGAGTCAAGGGAAAAATTGGATCAAAAACAAGGAAAGTACAAATGAATTACAAATTACGTCCCTCAATCACAAATACTTCCGAACGCATTTGGAAGACAGCTTGTCCCTTGGGCGACCATTGCTCATTGAAGATGTAGCTGTTGAGTTAGATCCTGTAATTGACAATGTTCTTGAAAAAAACTTTATCAAATCTGGGTCTATAGAAAAAGTGATTGTAGGTGACAAAGAATGTGACGTTATGCCTGGGTTTATGCTTTATATTACTACCAAATTACCAAACCCTGCATACTCACCCGAAATCAGTGCAAAAACGTCGATTATAGATTTCACTGTGACAATGCAAGGCCTTGAGGACCAACTTCTCGGCCGAGTTATACTAATGGAAAAATCTGACTTAGAAGAAGAAAGAGTAGCTTTGTTTGAGTCGGTTATGAAAAATCAACGGAGTATGAAGGAATTAGAAAGCAACCTGTTGTGTCGCTTAACATCTTCGGAAGGATCTCTCGTAGACGATGAAGCTTTGATCCACGTTTTACAAATAACTAAAACAACGGCAGAAGAAGTGAATGAGAAACTAAAAGTAGCTGAAGTGACAGAAAAGAAAATTATAAAAGCACGAGAAGAATTCAGAGCAGTTGCTGCTAGAGGATCAATTCTGTACTTTTTAATTGTGGAAATGAGCAACGTCAACATTATGTATCAGAACTCATTGAAGCAATTTTTGAATATATTTGATAACTCAATAACAAAATCGACCAAAACTAATGATACTGAAGAGCGAATCGATATAATATTGAGATATTTAACACACGAGGTTTGGGCGTTTACATTGCGAAGCTTATATGAAAGACATAAAGCCTTATTCACTTTGATGTTAGGAATGAAAATAGACTGTCAAAGACAATTGATATCGCACGATGAATTTATGGCTTTCATAAAGGGTGGAGCTTCTCTTGATTTAAATGCTGTTACGCCAAAACCATTTAGATGGATTTTGGACATAACTTGGTTGAATTTAGTGGAAATCAGTAAATTGAAGACATTTTCGGATGTGCTCACCAGAGTAAGTAATTTTTTTTAGTATGAAGGCAGATTACTATCTCATGCTTTATTATTTCGTAATATTCTTTAGATTTCGACTAATGAAAAAGAATGGCGCGTTTGGTATGAGAAAGCGAAACCAGAAGAGGAGACTATACCCAGTGGCTATCAAGACAGCCTCGATGTTTTCAGGAAACTCTTGCTTATTAGGTCATGGAGTCCTGACCGAACACTATCTCAAGCAAGAAAATATATTGTAGGTGAGTTTACAAGTTCAACTTTATTCTCATTTTTCTCTGTTAGAACTACACGCAGTACCTAAACAACCTTCATGGTTTATAGTTTTTCCGATTGTCATTAATTTGAATTTCTTCGTGTGGTGTTCTTTTGATCTTGAATAATGTCGGTCTTGTAAAAATGTTCAAAAGGAAATGTAGAATTTTATTGTGTTAATTTTTACTGTGGTCGGGATGCAAAAACCACAGCAGACTTCCTAAGCCAGATCTTATACCCCATAATTCTCAGTTGCTGTTATTTTTTGTTAAACTCAATACTATTTGATAATAAGTAAATGTAATTTTGCCTTTGCATAGAACAGAAACAGAATAGTATTGGTTAAAGTAAAAATTGTTGGTCAATTTATATAATTACTATGTATATTCCTTAGTAAATTCAAACTATTAACTTGGATCTACTTTTATTGTACGTAAGTTTATCAAAAATTTACAAAATCTACAAAATAAATTATACATGAGCAAGGAAACCTTTTTCTATTCTATTCAAAACTTCCTTTACAGATTCATTAGGTCCTGAATATGGAGAAGGCTGCATTCTAAACCTTGAAGTAACGTGGGAAGAATCAGAGCCACGCACTCCTCTTATCTGTATATTATCAGTTGGTTCTGACCCCTCAACTCAAATCGCTTCACTCGCAAAATCCAAAGAAATAGGTAAGTGTAATAAACAAAGAATGACCCAGAATTAAAGATTTTTGTATTTAAAATTTCATTTTTTATTCAGTTCTAAAAGCAGTTTCTATGGGACAAGGTCAAGAAATTGTTGCTAGAGGTATGATATCAGATTCAATGAACGAAGGTGGTTGGGTACTTCTCCAAAACATACATCTGTCTCTTCCGTTTTGCGTTGAAGCCATGGATGCTCTTATTGAAACTGAGCACATACAAGAATCGTTCAGATTATGGTTGACTACGGAAGTACACACGGAATTTCCAATAGGTCTCTTGCAAATGGCTATAAAATTCACCAACGAGCCGCCACAAGGAATTAGAGCCAGTATGAAGAGAACCTATCAAAATATCACACAAGACTCCTTGGACTACTCTTCTTTATCGCAGTGGCCGCCACTTTTGTATGCCGTTGCGTTTTTGCATACCATAGTTCAGGAGCGAAGAAAGTTTGGTCCACTAGGTTGGAATATACCATACGAGTTTAATCAAGCAGATTACGCTGCAAGCGTGCAGTTTGTTATGAACCATCTAGACGAGATAGATCCCAAGAAAGGTATCTCGTGGCCAACCATTTGCTACATGCTCGGAGAAGTCATGTACGGTGGCCGTGTGACGGACGATTTCGACAAACGTTTGCTCACAACATTCACAAACGTGTGGTTCTGTGACGTGTTACTCCGACCGGGTTTTGAGTTTTATAAGGGTTATAAAGTTCCTCAGACAAGAAACCTTCAAGGATATGTAGATTATATCAATCAGTTACCTTTGACAGACACGCCCGAAGTTTTCGGGTTACATGGCAATGCAGATATCACGTATCAGATCAACAGTGCAAAGGATATTTTAGACACGATACTGAGTGTGCAACCTAAAGAAGGCGGAAGTCAAGGTGGGGAGACGAGAGAGAGTATCGTGTATCGTTTAGCTGAGGACATGTTAGAGAAGTTGCCGAAGCAGTACGTCAGCTTTGAAGTTAAAGAAGCTTTGCAGAAAATGGGTGCCTTTCTTCCAATGAACATCTTTGTGAGGCAAGTTAAAAAGTTGTTTCCTAAACGCATGTTTTTTTTAATATTTGTTACTCTTGTACTTCTTGTCCCAGCATCGTTTTATCACTAAAAATCACCATTTGCGGCGTTTGCCTGGCCGAGTTCGGCCATTTAAACTTTTTTTTTTTATAAATATTATCTATGCCTACTATCTTTATTTTACAGAATTTGATTGTGAAACAGAACTTTTGAAACTTAGAATTGAACTGTTTTCTTTGGAAAAAAAAACTGAAACTAAACTGAGTATCGCGCACTTTTATTTATTTATATTTTTTTTTCGGACGGACTTTTATGTTGACTGGTCTCGTGTCGACCTTTGCAACTTCACCGGACTATAGCACTTTTATTTAGGTATTTTAGAATCCTAGTATAGCGGTAATCGAGCATAGCGGAACTAACCGCACTATACTATCGGTACGACCCTCGTAATAATTATTTTTAAAAATCCTAGTTTTTTTACCGATAGAAATAGGTTTGTTCTCACTTCACCTTGTTCATTTAATTTTGTATTTTTAACAATAATTATGATCCAGGCAAGAAATAGACAGAATACAGCGAGTGATCAAGACTGTACATTCTACCCTGTGCGACTTGAAGCTGGCTATTGACGGCACCATCGTCATGAGCCAAGGTCTAAGGGAGTCGCTAGATGCCATGTACGACGCACGTATCCCGCAGAAATGGCTGAAGGTTCGTAAAATATAAAGTTAGTCACACAAAAATATGTCTACCGCGTTTATCATGTTTTGTTTTCATACTTTTAAATAAGTACCATAACTGCAATCTAATTAAATGGTGACAGCGAGCTGATCTGATGGAAGGAGTTACTGTTATGACTTCTCGCATTGATTACTTCCCTCAGGTATCATGGGAGTCGGCGACTCTAGGGTTCTGGTACACAGAGCTGTTAGAACGAGAGCAGCAGTACCGAATCTGGCTCCGAAATGGTCGCCCCACATCATTCTGGATGACTGGATTTTTCAACCCTCAAGGATTCTTAACCGCTATGCGGCAGGTACGACAAAGAGGACAAATACTTTTATTACTAGCGAACCAAGTTATGGTCTTATAAAAATACTGAGTAAAACTTAGCTGCTGTTCTCTACTTCCATGCATTTTGTACGAAATTTGAAAGACGCCCGTGCCTTGTCCGCACCCGCGCCAGATCCTATGTGGCTTGCGCCTAGGATGTCGTCCAGCGATCGAGCTAGAGATCAAGAGATTTGGTATGAGTACGACAGACCCATAGGTTTAATTGCAGGCATTTATTTTTTAACCTTGCTCTGTGCTTCAGACAAGTGTTCTTATTCTCTCCTAAGCAGGTATTGTGTGTACTTTAGGAGGTGACACGTGGGCACAAAGGCTGGGCACTGGACTCAGTCGTGCTACAGAACCTCATCACGAAACTAAACCGGGAGGACGTCCACGAAGGGCCCGCAGAGGGAGTCTACGTGTATGGGCTGTTTCTCGAAGGTCAGTTTAATACCCAACTACATTTACAAAAATAAGTAAAAATAAGTAATATTTGCATCAAACTTGGCTAAAGGATGATTTCAGAAAACAATGGTGCATTCATCAAGAAAGACATCGAACTAACAATGTCGCAGAGAGCTGGAATACGTCGTTGAATAAAGCACTCAGTAAAAATGTGACCATTTTAGGGAGTGTACACATTGCGTTTTCTGCAGCGCGTTTTTGAGCTGCGCGTATGTATCGATACAAACGCGCGTTCGCAACGCGTATTTTTCCATACAAAAGCGAACCGGGAGGGGCTGCGCGGGGGGCTGCGCGTTCGCATCGCGTTCGAATCGCGTTTGTATCGATACAAACGCGCTGCAAAAAACGCAATGTGTACACTCCCTTACGCTTGACAATTTAAAGTGCCCTTTAAGCGAGGTGAGGTAAAACTTGATATTTTTATAGGCGCATCACTAGATCGCAAGTCGGGCAAGCTGATCGAGTCGAAGGCGAAAGTATTGTACGAGCAAATGCCAGTGATCTACATCTTCGCAATCAACACCACGGCGGGGAAGGACCCCCGTCTTTACGAGTGTCCCATATACAGGTACATATGTACTTGGAAGTTCCATTCATTTTGAATGTGCTTTGTTAAATGTTACTACAGTTGTTTCTGTGTGCGTGGGCCGATTCGGAGCACTCCCGAGCTTACGCACACAGAAACAACGTGCATGTGAACACACACACAATTAAGACCAACCGGCCTTCGTGAGATGAGATAGAACAACTGTACAATGAAATACGTCTATAGTTTTGCTTACTGTGGAAAGGTATGTCATTTTTAGTATAGAAAAAACTGTATATTCCCAGCTAAAAAATATATCTATCTAATAGAGTAAGCAAAGTCACAGATAGATAGAAACTGGTTGTTGGTAGTTTCCGAATGAGCCGGTTCCAAGTATCCCTACAGATATATCAGTACTTTTTTTATTTCTTAAGTAAACAAACAGTACTTACCGACTAAATACTGGTAAAACACTTAACTAAAAACTTAACAAAAGACTTTTGTTTGACAATAATTTATATTTAGTCTGTAAGGAGATTATTTAGTAGGTAAATGATTGTGAATTGAAATCAATACTGTTTTCTAAATTAACCAATTTTTTTTAACTATGGACCATTTAAACGTTTTATAGTTTGCTTTGGACCCGTCGATGATGCCGTTGTCTATCCATTGTTTTATTAGTCTGTAGCAGGACTTTTGGTTACCATGTTCGCTTGGGCAATATATAATTTAGGGCTCCCACACAAAACTGCGATGCGATGCGATATGACGCCACATCCCAGGAACTTGTTCGTGCAATCTCGCAGATATTTGCTATGCGATGCGAATTCGCAGTTATGTGTGGGAGCCCTAAATATATGATATGTTACAGAAAGCCGCAGAGGACAGACGCCAAGTACGTAGGCTCTATCGACTTCGAAACGGACAGCAATCCACGGCATTGGGCGCTGAGAGGTGTAGCGCTTTTGTGCGACATCAAATAAGCAATACTACAAGCACAGCTACAAGGCTCGAAAAATAAAACAATACAGACTGTAATAAGATCACTCACAAAAACTGAAAGTCCTTCATATTTAAAAAACAAACATACAAAGGCAATAAGCACGAAAACTAAAAAAAGTCCTTTCTATTTTGATGCACAGAAACAAACTCGTTATTGGTAGAGTTATAGTCGTATTGCTCATTATACGGACTAAAAACATATCAAAATTGAAGGAAAAATGTCATTTTTTCCTTCAATTTTAGTCCGTATTAGTGTTGGGTATGACATGATTTTAAATTGACTTTTGTAAGAGTAGGTTCATTTTCAAAATGAGCCGGTTCAGTGAGCCGGCTCTTTTGAGCCGATCATTTTCAACTTGACAGTTCATAATGACCTACGCATTGACGAACTCGAAGAACCGGTCTAATGTTCATTCGAGGTGCGATCTTAGGTAAGGTAACTACTATTTCAAAAGTGAGTTTGGAAAAATGTAATTTCTAATCGTGCTGATTGATAAGAAAAAACAAACGCTGATTTAAATTTAATCATTTATTTACATAATTATCATAATGTCGCCAAATAATGAGCATAAGTACCTACCGTACATTGGGGCTATGTAGAACATATTTAGAAAAAAAAAAGTTTTAGCACAAATACTGAGGAATTGTAACGCTTGAATAGACTATACCTACCTACCTATATTATACTCATGCACCACACCACAAGCACGATTACTAAACCATACCAAACCGTTTAGTTAGTTGACATGCTCATTGCTGCTTTACTTCTAAATGTTTTCCAAGCCAAGATAAAATGAAATGTAGGTAGTTATAGGTAAAAGTACTTACCTGAATTACGATGAAGATGTTTCCAGTAGATAGTTAACACAATTACAATACACTCTAGATTACGAGAGAGCAGGGACGTATATAAGGGGGGGGCTTAGGGGGTCCAGACCCCCCCCTTAGCCCATTAAGTTCGGAGGAAACCTAGTCAATTTTTGTATTTTGGAACCCTTGGACCTCCCCCTTAACAAAGATCTTTGTATAGGTACCTACTTATTGGAACCTTTGGACCCCCCCCTTAACAAAGCTATATTTATACGCCCCTGCGAGAGAGATCTAATTTATATTTTTAATGAATTAACAACAAAGACGAAAACTTCACATCACACAAAACTAAACTCGAAGTTCAAAGTTTAATTTAACAAAAACAAACACGGTTCGTATTGTTCGTAAGCAGCCCGATGATATTTTGTTTCGTTCGTTCGTTTGAAAACCCGCAAAATCGAAAACATCGAAAACCAATTTTTGTTTTCAAAACGAGCCGCCTGCGTTTCGTTCAATTCAAAAAGTAGAGTCGGCGTCAGCACTCAAGTCCTACGGCAAATGCTACTAGAAACTAAAAGAGCATAATTATGCTTTTTTAGTTAAGGTAGTTCAGTTTTTCTGGTGTGTAGAATTATCAAACGTACAAACTTGCAAACTTATTATTGTTCAATCCATAATTGGACAATTAGTAATTTTTTACTAATAAGCTAGTTCTGCGATAGCAACGCTGCGTCTATCGGACTTCAGTGCTGACGCCGACTCTATGACAATCTGTTCGGTCTGCGAGGAGTGATTTGAAGCAAGAGAGAGTCATATGACAAAGATTCCATCCTTGTCATTTGAGTGAAGCTATGACATTTGATTTGACGTCAATACATTAGAGTGAGTGAGTAGCGTCATGTTATATGACTTTGTCATAGTGAGTAGGCGAGGTGTGATTGAAGATTGAATGAAGCATGACAAAATCAGCTGATTTTGTCATATTGTGTACGGTCACATGACATGAATTGAAGCATGACATTTTTAGAAAATGAGCCGATCACACAAAGTCGAATTTTGTACGGGACAAACGAGCCGCGTCAGTCACGTCATATTCAACGCTAGTCCGTATAATGAGCAATCCGACTATAGTTATAATCTCTGTAAATCAAAATTTGAAAAAAGTAAAACACAAAAACAACAGAAAAAAGTTTTCATTCAGAATCAACAGTAATAAAGAAATGGCTTTGGTGTTAAAAAAACCCCGTACCAATATTTTATGTTCTTCGGTGGTAACCGATCAGGCTATCTGGCCTGAAGCTCCCGTTTAAGTTAACCTGAGTATTCCTATTACATTCAGTACATTACGTAAAGGATTAACTAGAACCGCGTTCTTCCAAATAAAAGGATAGAGGTCTAAGCCCAAAAGTGGGCATCTTAGAATTAAGTATTTCAATATTTTTTCTCTCTAACTTACATTCCCTAGGACCTTGGGTCATATTTTGCTAAATATATGATACAGATTTACATAAAGCAAAACTGCATCTAGAAAAAACATACTCGTATTTACGGATACACTACTAATAGACCATTTTACACACACAACACCATAATTATAGATTACGACGCAATCGGATTGATTCCGATGAAAACAAAAACATTTTTTAAATTGGCTGCCACGGATTATTTATAAATCCAAAATAAAATTAAAACATTATCAGGATCCGAAAAAAATATCTACCGAGCTTAGGATTTTGAGATCCAAGAAATCAAAGATCAAGGAATCGATATTATAATTCAGATACCCTCATCGTGAGGGGACGAACGCTACTAAAAACTTTAGGGACGAACGGGAGAAAAAATTCCGTAACTTTCCGGGAATTGGGAGCGGGAGGGAATAGCCCGTATGTCTAATGTCAGGATGAGATTTGGTACAAAATTTTAAGTCGTTTGGATTTACTTAACAACGCTTTTTTGAAAACCTGAATCTTGTTCAATATCTGTTCATCGAAATGTGAAAGAAATCCATTTTTCGTAGATGGCTATAAAACATTTGGAAATGGAAACAAACAAGTCCTGTTCGATGAAATGTACTTAATAAGATCACTCAGAATAAAAGAACAAACTGTATCCTGAGTATGATCACGACTGTATTCCTAAGGTGCGATAGACATATACTTTCAAATCTTTGGTACTTTTTAGGGTTCCGTACCTTAAAAGGTAAAAAAAGGAACCCTTATAAGATCACTTTCTTGTCCGTCTGTCTGTCTGTCTGTCTGTCTGTCTGTCTGTCCGTCGGTCTGTCTGTCCGTGTGTCACCATCGATTATCTCAGGAACGGGTGGAGCTAGCAAGTTGAAATTTATACCATATACTGAGGACTATAGTCCCTATTGTGAGTATAAAAATCAAGGTCCTGAGTCAACACTATAAAAAGATATAGGCAAATTTAGGTTTTCGTGAAAACTTGTAAGTACCAAAACTTACCTTAATTATCAACTTTTTTTATTTTTCGGAATTTTTCCTTTACTTATGCTGTAAGACCTTGCTTGTAACCAAATTTGACAATTCTAGGTCAACCGGAAGTACCCTAGAGGTTTTGGGTTGAAAACCTAAATGGTAGTTCCCGTTGACCTAGAATCACGAAATTTGGCAAAAAGCAAGGTCTTATAGCACAAATAAAGGAAAAATTCCAAAAAATTAAAAAAGTGAAAATTAAAGGGTGTTCCCATACATACATAGTTTACGCCAATTAAGATTGTCCTCTGAGTTGTATGGGCGCTCATACAAATAAGCGGGCTACAATAACATAATGGGTATAATGGGTAGGTACGGAACCCTCGGCGTACGAGTTCTACTCGCACTTGACCGGTTTTTTTTAGATTGTTATTCTAAGACTCTTTGAAGATGGCTAAGGTGGTAACACGAGATCTTCAAAAAATCTTTGATGAAGTTAAAAAGTTTTCTGTTAATATCTTACCAACGCTTTTTTGAAAACCTGAATCCAGTCCAACAAGTGGTTATGAAATAGCTTAGAATAATTCTTTTTAGTAGCTGGTTTTAAATTTCTGGTTATAATGTGGCTACAGCGATGAGGAATTGCTTAGCGACCACTTGAGCCTGTTTGTGAAGCGATAACAAATCTGGAGCTGAGATGCATTTGGTCGGATCTCGAAAATTGTCATTTTCGAGATCCGACCTTATACATCTCAGCTCCAGAAATGACGTCGAAAATATCACTACTGACCCACCGTACCACCCACGTACAACGTACGACGATAGTGGTACCCCCAGTGGTACGGTGGATGGGTAATTAAATGCTCATGAAACAGAATATGTTCCTAAAAAAGAAGTTACCAAATCAAATATAAAAATAAAGCAGATGTATACCTAAAACTTACAGCAATGGTTTCTGATTTTTAATAATGTCCACGGTAGCCATTTTAAAAATTACTTTTACGACATTCACACAGAAAGATTCCACATAGAAACATTTATAAACGTTTTTTAATAAATAAACCCACATTGCACTCCACTCCGGACGTCATCGCAACCAAAGATTGCAACCGGTTGCGATAGCGGATTAAATAGGTACTTACTCATTATACCCAATCGGTGGAAATCGAAGACTTTCCATTACTTTTTCACAACTATAAAAAAAAGCCTGTTTCGCAACTATAAGTACATTAAAATCACCATGCAACCAGTTGCTTTAAAGGGTTCACTTTTCCGCATTTGCATCCTTCATTATCAATTTGTTAGCGTATGGACTTTGAACTAGCTACAATTCATGCAACCAAGAACATTTTCCAGCAATTATATTTCGAGGGTTTTACTATCATTATAACTGCTGCCACCGTATGAAAGCTAAGGCTCTGCAAATAAAAACGAGGCCTAAGGGAGTGGACACATTGCGTTTTCTGCAGCGCGTTTTTGAGCTGCGCGTTTGTATCGATACAAACGCGCGTTCGCAACAAGTGTTTTTCCATACAAAAGCGAACCGGGAGGGCAGCGCGGGAGGCAGCGCGTTCGAATCGCGTTTGTATCGATACAAACGCGCTGCAAAAAACGCAATGTGTCCACTCCCTAAGAAAAAAAGAAACGTCGCATGGTGTGTAGGACTTGCTCCCCAAGCAAAGAACAATGGCATAAAAATTCCGTCTTCTGCCGACAGAACTACTCAACAGAACAGGTAGCAATAAAGTATAGACGAAAACTTTCTAAGGGCGGGATCATATCAATCGTGAAAATTATATTTTTTGCTGTCATTTTAAGTAAATAAAGTTTTTTTAAGTGGAAAAACGTACCTCCCCTTTTATTATGGCTATTAATGTTTTATTAATGGTCGATTGGGAATCAAGAAATGTATTTCTTCCATCACAACTACATATTTTGAGAAGTCTAATATCCTTTTTCGCATCCAGGATGCGGACCAAGAAAAATTACACTTCCATCGCCACCAATCTTTACCTTGCCTATAAAGCCAGTTGTGAACTTTGGTTGTGATGCGATGGCGTCCGGAGTGTTGCACTCGCACAACAACACCTACTCAAATCAATACACCTTTTCTCGAGTTACCAAGCATACGGGAGTCTTGTGATATTAGTTTTTGTAGTTGTAGATAAATCTAAATAAATATATTATAAAATGTAAATTGTTTCATTTGTTATTATGTTAAGTAAAGTCCTGGATTTATTGAAATGAAAGGTAAAACGCAAGTGCTCGTGGAAATAAAATTATTCCATGGGCGCCTATGGGGTGGTCGCATGCATCGATTCGACTTCTCGCTCGCACTCGCCTAAGCTGGCCCAGGCTGGCCCAACACTGTGTTAGCGCCTTAATGATATTAACCAAGGGGTGCCAGCCAACTTGTTGACGCGCCGGTTAGAAATCTGCCACGTTCCTTTGATTTGTGTCGAAATCCGATACAAACTCCCACAACGAGGACAAAATTGTTCTGATTTAAGAAATTGAAGGTATACCTAAAGATTAAACCAAAATAAGAAATTAGAAATAAATTTATCACTAAGCCAACGATGAATCAGTCTGTTATACTAAACCTATTTTTGATTTCTCATTTTGGTGAAATTTCTGATTTTACGCCGTTTGAGTTAAAAGCAGCAGAAGCAAAAATTGGGTTTAACTGGCACACCCCACTTCTGAAATCAATCAAAAAAATGTTTTTCCACAAATATAGTTCCACTGGTATGCTCGTAACTAATGAGTAACCGTGAATCAAAATTACCTACGAGTATTTCACATAAAGTGACATGATATCTTGATAAAGTAACAGATACCGGGCTGGTGTCCAAAAACCTACAAAACAGACTTTAACACGGCAGTGATGAAGGCAGTTAAACTGGTTTTCTCAACAGTTGTGATAAAAGTGTGCTATTCTTACTTCTAAAACAGTTTTTGGAAAAAATCTAGGTAATTGGAACTAAAGAAATTTTCACCAAAAACTGCGGGAAGTATCTCTTTACTGCATTGTTCTTTGACTCCTGGAAACTAATAATAAATGGCTGGATACAGGTAGAGAAAAGCACGCATTCAAACGTCATTGAAATTTCGAAAAAATGTGGAAAAACAATGGGTAACAAGCAATAGGGAACATGCGTCTGATTCAAAAGCGGGTTAAATGTATTTTATTATGAACATTGTTGCTTTAGAGGTATGTGTGTGTAATTATTTTTTAATATTAAACCGTTTTCGATTAGGAAATAAATTTTAAAAATTGCAAAAAATAGTAGGAATTTCAAAATACTTGAAAAGGATGTGAAAGGATGAACGACACGAGTTCATAAGACGAGTCAAGGACGAGTCAGATATAACGATCCATAGATAAGTTTTTTTTTTAATTTTCACAATTCCTAAACTCGAACTTATTGTTGTCACAGATTACTGTTGTACTTAGTATCAATTTGACGTCACGCGTCAAAGTTCACAAATTGTTACTACAACAGTAATCTGTGACAACAATAATAATCGTGTTTCAGATGCGTGAAAATGTTGGTAAATTTTAAAAATTATTTTTGTTATAAAATTTTAGTTTTTCGGCGCTGGAATTTTTATTACGGTTATTTGACGATATAACCTATCGTATAAAATCATAAGAAAAAATTGTGGGAGTTCCCTATTACAATGTAAATGATGTATTTGGCCAAAGACACCGAACTACAAACAATCAGGAATTACGGCACAAGAAAATGAAACAGATTATCATCAAGAAATCGAACTTGATGCTACATCTGGAAAAAATAAGCCTCCGATTTAGATAGCATCAAAGAAAACAAGGTTTTGTAAAAAAGCGACCACGTAAGTATATTTTGAAGGACTACCTGGTTCATACAGGAATGCAAAGCTTATTATATAGGCATTTCTTTTAATTTAAAAATATAAGTATAAAAATTGATAACACTGGTAAGATACGAGAATTATTTTTAAAATGACTGTAAGTAAATTAATTTAAATATAATCCTCGTATTCTAGTGGGGACGAACGCTACTAAAACATCTCGATGGCCCGTCCCTTCAGGAACGAGCAGGAAAAACAAACCCAGTGAGGGGTGGGTACGAGCGGAAATTAATCAAAATAAATAATCACACTGTCACACTTATAATAGAAATGCGAAAGTTTGGATGGATGGATTTAAGTATGTTTGTTCCTCTATAACTCCACAACCACTGAACCGATTTGGCTGAAATTTAAAATATAGATAGATAATGACCGGGAATAGGACATAGGCTTTTTATCCGGGTACTACGCGAGCGAAGCCGCGGGCGGAAGCTAGTACAGTAATAAATTGTACAAATAAGTAAAAATTTTCCTTACGGTTGGTTTGGACTGAATGTCAAAATGTACTGATCTGCATAATGTATTTATTCCAAAAAGAACTTTTCCCAAAATAACTGATTTTCTCTATGCCTTCATTTTGAAATGTCGGAAATCCGTAAAGTCTGACACAAAAGGTACATTCAGCTACATTACAACGATCATACGTTTCCTCTCCTACTCCTACTTTTTTTTTTTTTCTTTATTTTGGCTTCGCACGGTTGTGCATTCAGCCAGTGTCAAGTATTTTTACTCCTACTTGGTTCTCCTACTGGTAGGAGCACGAGGACCAATATGTCCTTGTGCATCAATCGAAGCGAGTGCTCGGCATCGGTCACACTAATTGCTGAAAAAACTACTATAATAAGGACAAGTAAGCACGCGTGTCGGTCGCATTTTAACCAAAACCAAGTGGATATATTTGTTGATGAATGTAAAAAGGCGATTTCTACAAATATGACACCAGTAAAAAAGGTTTTTGAAAAAAATCTTTCTGACTTTCAAGGTTCAGGACAATCAATAATGCCATCTTTTGATGAAAAAAAAAGTACCCTTTATAGAATAAGGCATAATATTTTAAATCAAAATATTACTGAATTCAATCGGTTGGCTGATGTGAAAATTCCTCAACTGATATCTGACAATTTCCTTGTCATTGAAGATGGTATGGAAGAGAAGATCCTTGTTTTTTCGACTAAACAAGCCAGAAAATTACTCAATAATGACAATGAAAACAAAATGAAGTATGGCGATGGAACATTTAAAAGAACTCCCCACCCGTTTTATCAAATCTTTACGATTCACATTGACATCAGCAGAAACAACGACACAACGAATGTAGTACCTTTTGTGTACGTGCTTTTACCCAACAAATCTCAGGAGACATATACCAGGATGTTCAATCTGTTAAAGCACAGTTTGGGTTTAAAAATAAAATTATTTAAGTGCGACTTTGAAATCGCTATAATCAATTCTGTAAAAGAAGTTTTTCCGTCCGCTGTGATCAGCTGCTGCTACTATCACTATAGCAAAGCAGTCTGGAAACAAGCTAAAAAATTAAAGGTAACCACCACTACGGAAAATAGAGCATTAGTAAGAATGTGTGCTAATTTGCCCCTATTACCCAAGGAAAAAATTCATAGTGCATGGGTATCTTTGGAAGCTCGATTCCCCCAATCTCCACAAATGATGAAATTTCAAAAATACTTTTCGAAGCAATGGATGAGTTTGTGCGCGTCTTTCATTGCATGCGGAAACGATAAGCATCGTACGAATAATGCTGTCGAAGGCTGGCATAGGAGATTAAACGCACGTATGCCGCACAAACCTACTCTAATGAGATTTTTATATAAACTAAAAAAAGAAGCGAAATATCAAGACACCAGAATTATAAATTCACTGTTTAGTGGTGCTTCAAGACGAAGGCGTGACATTTCATTTGACACGAGGTACAAAAAACAGTTGAACGAGTTGCAAGAAAAAAAAATCACTGAAATCCAATTTTTACAAAACATCAGTACTTTAAAAAAGCGTTTACACTAAGCATCACATTAGTTTAAGACAAGGAAGATATCGATACCTCGGGGCTCAAACGTCGTAAAGCACATTTTGGGCTTTTTGAGTTACCTATTTACACCATCGTACTCAGTTTTTAATCCTCTATCGAACTGTATAATTAAAATTGCGAAATTTAAAAAATCATTTCAGTTATTCTAAACACAATCTGTTTGAAAATTAGGGGTGTAAGTAGCATGTAACTGACTACACACAACGGCCTAAGTTGTATAACCCAGTTTGGTACAAAACTCTTAGATAGCATGTGCTTTACGACCAAAAAATAAAAATAGATGTTCCTTACACCCCACTGCAAAATTCACTTTGAGCAAGAGCATAATTATTATTTATCTCAATTATTAGGTTTTTATCTTAAGTAAATTGATGGCTTTTATTATAATTTGTTTGCAATTTTAGTCATGCATGAATGGGTAGCTTTTAAGATATCAGATTTAGTACGATATTGACAGAATTGAAGTAAATCACCTATTTTGAGAATTTTAAAACATTTATTTTACAATTTATTACAAAATAAAAGAGTTGAAAGTGAAATAATACAAAAGTTTTGGCGATTACACATAAATATTTACTAGACACGGGTCTTTATCCATCATATCTGTTACAAAAACATTTGTATTTTGTAATAAATTGTGAAATAAAATGTTCTGTAATTCTTAAAATAGGTGATTTACTTAAATTCTTTCAATTTCGTACTTAATCTGACATCTTAAAAGCTACCCATTCATGCATGACTAAAATTGCAAACAAATTATAATAAAAGTCATCAATTTACTTAAGATAAAAACCTAATAATTGAGATTAATCATTATAATTTTCATCCTTTACAACCTTAAATGTTCATGCAAGGGTACTACCCTGTTTCACTGCGATAATAACGACAGGTTGGGCTTTACGCTCTTGTGCTCTTGCTCTGGCTGTATTTCAGTGGGGTTTAAAGAACATTTTGTTTATATTTTTGGTCGTAAAGCACATGCTATCTCCGTTTATATTAGACTAGGACAAATTTTGAAATAACTTCATGAACCTATGGAAAAATCTGATAACTTTGTTCCTAGGACATTTTTAAGTAGCGCTAAAAATGAGAGAGTTATGCCGAAAAACGTTTTTATTTTTTGTTTTTGCTCCTCCTGAAAACCTTGGATTTGTGCTTTACGACATTTGAGCCCCGAAGTATCGATATATATGTCGCAGCCAACTGGTTGAATTAGCCATTCAATTAAATGCCTAGCCATTTCATTGAGTGCCGCCATTCAACTAAATGCCTAGGCGGATAGTTGAATCATTGAAGCGTTTGAAACGTTCAACACTCTGCCTAATTGAAAGGCCGCCATCTCATTGAATTAGTATGTTTTTCTGCCACCGCGGCGCTACTTTCGCTTTGTTCACAAGACTGGTGTTTCTTGAATGTTGTGTGTTGTTTTGTCGTGAAAAATAAACAAAATAAGTTCCCAGTGTTATTCGTATGCCACAAAATAATGGATTTACCTTCTAGCAGCCTTTCTGCGTGGGTGTGTGATACGCGTGCTATAAAAAAAAACCCAAAACCTACTTACTTTTTCTGTGTGCAATTCAAATTCTGTGTGTGTAATTCAACCAGTTGCCTGCGACATATACATACAGGAATGCTAACTGACATTTAATGTACAAAGGATTTTGAACCTTATCACGACTATACAACGATCTATTATAATTTAATCTTGGTCTTGTTGAGTGGCTTTCTTGGTAGCTTTGTCTCTTTCACACTCGTTGTTGGATTAGTAGTGTGCCCATGTCATTTAAATTTCAGGATATTTTTACCTTATCGCGCTCGACAAAATCAGCGCTTGATTTCGATCCATGGTTTCGATCCTTGAATTCGATCCTTGATTTTGATTTCGATCTTGGATTTCGATCCTGGATTTCGATCCTTGATTCTTGAATCAGAAATCTTGAATCTTAAATCTTTGAAGTAACAGCTGTCAAACTTCAAACGGCCATATCTCGTTAACTACTCGTCCTAGACTCTTCCTTTTTAGCTCAAATGAAAGCTATGACTAAGATCTACATTTAAAGTGACAGATGTCATTTTGACAGCTGTCATCTGAAATGTAGATCTTGGCCATAGCTTTCATTTGAACTGGGAACGGGGTGTCTAGGACGAGTAGTTCCCGAGATATGGCCGTTTGAAGTTTGACAGCTGTCACTTCAAATGAAGATCTTGGCCATAGCTTTCATTTGAACTGGGAACGGGGAGTCTAGGACGAGTAGTTTCCGAGATATGGCCGTTTGAAGTTTGACAGCTGTCACTTCAAATGAAGATCTTGGCCATAGCTTTCATTTGAACTGGGAACGGGGAGTCTAGGACGAGTAGTTCCCGAGTTATGGCTGTTTGAAGTTTGACAGCTGTCACTTCAAATGAAGATCTTGGCCATAGCTTTCATTTGAACTGGGAACGGGGAGTCTAGGACGAGTAGTTTCTGAGATATGGCCGTTTGAAGTTTGACAGCTGTCACTTCAAATGAAGATCTTGGCCATAGCTTTCATTTGAACTGGGAACGGGGAGTCTAGGACGAGTAGTTCCCGAGATATGGCCGTTTGAAGTTTGACAGCTGTCACTTCAAATGAAGATCTTGGCCATAGCTTTCATTTGAACTGGGAACGGGGAGTCTAGGACGAGTAGTTTCCGAGATATGGCTGTTTGAAGTTTGACAGCTGTCACTTCAAAAGATCTTGGCCATAGCTTTCATTTGAACTGGGAACGGGGAGTCTAGGACGAGTAGTTCCCGAGATATGGCCGTTTGAAGTTTGACAGCTGTCACTTCAAATATTCAAGACTTTAGTTTTCAGATTCAAGATTCAAGAATCAAGGATCGAAATCAAGGATCGAAACCGAGGATCGAAATCAAGGATCAAAATCAAGGATCAAAATTGCATCAGTATTTTAATTGAAAAATCATGCCCTGAAATCACGTGTCATGTAAATCAGAAAATGATGTAAAAGACCCCCTATGGACTAGGAATGTTTAGTTTATAAATTATGGTCACCCTTTAGAAAGAGACACACCGCCCAAGTTTTATCTCTCAAGCGGACCGCGTTTTCCCGTTACGTACCTATGTATTATATAACTTCCTTGGTTTAAGGATATGTTTTTTTATTTCGTTTGCATCTATAGAATGTGATTTTATTTTATTACTTATTTTAAAAATAAAGAGAGTGGCTAATGCCGACTGTACATACATTTGACAGTTTCATTTCCGACATTTTATAATGAAGACCTATAGAAAATCAGTCATTTTGGGAAAAGCTCTTTTTGGAATAAATACATTATGCAGATCAGTACATTTTGACATTCAGTCCAAACCAACCGTAAGGAAAATTTTGCTTCCGCCCGTGACTTTGAGATGCCGAAAGAGAGACTTTGAAAACGAAAATTGGACCTTTAGAACTTTTTTTATTCAATGTCAATGGTCAATTACGAAGTCCGAAACCGCTTACAATAGATTTTTGTTTAAATCCTAAGCTTTAACAGTAGGTATAACGTCAGCTAGTAACTAATTAATAAAACCATAAACCCAACGTAACAAATGTTTTAAACTAATATAATAAATAGCTATGAAAAAAAATTAGCACAACTTACAAAAGTAACACAATCACCTATAACGCCAAGTCACTTCACATGGACAGTGTACAAGCACAAGTTGGATAGTATTATAGGAGATTTTTTATCTCGTCGTAGAGGACCAAGACGAAGGCGCCTCCTGTTCCTCTGAGGACGTTGGAGAAGGCACCTTTGAAGAAGGCCCCCGGGCCCTCCTGCTTGAGAATGACGGCCCAGCAGTGAGCTGTGTTCTTGTACAGCCGCTCGTTCGCTGGTCGACCTGACTGCATCATCATGCGTCGACGAACGGTGTCAAGTGGGTACGATGCTATGCCCGCCACTGTTGTCACCGTCTATTCAAAATGTAACAGTACCTAGTGATCTTCGGCGATTATCATGTACCTACTCTATTTCGAATATCTGGATAGTATTACCATTGGTTAATCATGATGGTCTTGTGAGCTACAACATAATTATCTAGAACAACTGCAAAATCTGTTTTCATTCAATTGAGGGTGACAAGAAACTTTCTCCAAAGCCTAGCTACAATGACAGTAGAGTAAAAATAATAGAGTTAAGATCAAAGAATAAGCCAAAGATATATGACTGAAAGTAACCTGAGCAATAAGCCATGTGATCAGCAAGGGCGTATTCTTTGGATCCGGCAGCATGCCTCTCGCTGTGTCGAAGAAACCGAAGTATGTCGCGCGGTAGATGATAATACCCTGTGACAGACATGTGCTTTTAAGCGGGGTGTCCACTAGCCTTAAATCTTGCACAAGTTAACTTACGCAAGCGACTTTCAACGGTAAACGCTCGCGCAAATAGACTTCTGCAAGTTTTAGTGACGTTTGTAGTCACTGGAAACTAGTCGGTAAATTGACGGAAGTTTCGAATGCGATACTTACTTGAACAGAGACGATGAAGCCACGGTATAGACCAATGGGGCCGTCAGATTTTAATGTCTTCGTGAGACAGTCTATGAGGCCATTGAACTCTTTTTCTTTACCTTTACCGACATCAGCCGCTAACCTATAAAACAGATCAAACTCAGTTACAAAACTACTCAAAAGTTAAGATCGAAAAGATACGGAACGTTAATTTATGTTTGCATGTCCTAGAAATTAAGTAGCATAAATATGGGAACAGTTTAATGTTTAGATGCACTTCTGATTACTGTTACTGTGAAACTTATACTTAAGTTACCTATGTTGTCTGTTACAACTAACACAATGTTTATTGCAAATACAGGAGATTGGCCGAACAATTACGCGACACTTTGATCAGGTATTGCGGTATCGCTTTCGAATGATTGAATAAAGAAACGCCTGTGCACTGTGCAGTCGCAGCATAAAACGTTAAAATATCGCTGGCGACCTCATGGCAGCGTACCTAATGCATTTTTTCTTCTAAACCACAAAGAAAAGTGTTTAAATAAAGTTAGAGGGCATGCCTTGTTCTTGCGTAATCCAGTGGATACACGAAGCAAAGTGAGGTGGCTCCGGCGGCGCCTCCTGATGCCAAGTTGCCTGCGAAGTACCTCCAAAACTGCGTATTTTTATTAACGCCGTCGAGGAACACAGTTTTGTACACGTCCTTTAATAAATTATAGTGCGAGCTAGTTGCCAAATCTAGCGATAGTTCTTAAGCTGAGGATCTCAGTTTAAAAACTATCGCTAGATTGCATGTAGCAAAATAATTTCTTTTAAGTACATTTTTTAATACAATGTTAATTGTTTCATACCATTCATTTTTGTGACAAGAAACTGATCGCGATTAACCTTGTTTGATTATTGACGTTACATACTGTTTCGTTTAATTATTGACAACACTGTTAAGACGCTGTTCTTTTTTAATAAACGAATTTCATTTTTCATTTCATTTCTCAGTCATGGCTTATGGACTTGATAGGCGGGACGCTATTGTAGTTCCCAATGTTGAAAGCTCTCCCGGACCCACCGTATCGCCGCCCGTACTCTTAGTGGTACCATGGTCATTTCTACATTCCCGCGGTACCACCAAAGTGCTGAGACCTAATTTAATTAATCAATTCCAGTAGGTACCTACATGCAAGTTTTGTTTGAAATGCCTTTCACCAAATATTATGAACGGCACTAAGCCACAAATGTTTTATTAGAAAGTTTCTATTCAAATATCAACAAACTAATCAACAAGAATACTATAACATTAATGATTTTACTCAATGCAATTAAACCAGTTCCTACAATAGCAATGTTACAAAAAACGAAACAAGCAATTTATTCAAAAATAAAAAAACCCGGCTGAACTGAAAAGTTGGAAACAGCATTATCTTATATCAATCACAAAATTAAATTACAATTTTATTAATAGGTATCTAGGTTTCTAGGGTTTGATGCCATGCGCATTTTCCTAAACGTTGTTGTGACAGTTGACACACAGATGGCTCTGTATGTAAAATTAAAATCGTGTAAGATATTTCTTAATTTTCATAAATATGAGATATCTCCTAAATGGCTGAACCAATTTCGATGCAGTTTGTTCTAAACGTTGCGTGTGACTAAATATAAAGTTTTAGTATGCATTTTGTTTAGCAATTCTATTTATGGCGAAAAATAGATTTTCAAAAATTTTGAGACTCGATTTAGTCTTCGAAGACGTCATGTTAGATTTAAAAAAAATATATATTTGATATCAGTCCACCAACTTCTTGATTTTGACATGGATTTTGATATGATGGCGTGATTTTCATTTTGAAAATTCACACATTGTTGCATTTTCTAGCCGCACTATTTGATTTATCGAAATAAAAAGTATCCTAGAGCACAATAGAGATGGAGACTATTCTAACGATACCTCATTCATCAAAATCCATCCAGCCGTTTAGGAGTAACGTGGTAATAAAGAATATTACTTACATACCCACGAACATACATAGAAACGCGCGATCTACATAACCCTGTCTGACTTGACAGTCAGCCGGGTAAAAAGATATCGGGTCGAGAAGGTCAATTTAGCTACATCTACAATATTGTATACTATAGACTCGTTCGCTATGGAAGGCTTTAAAGGAGAGGGCCGTAACATAGACTATAAATACAACTGCGTCGTTGGCCCTCAACGCGCTAATGTTAATCGCAAACGGATATCTGGAGTTGACTCAAAATCACAACTACCTCAACATAACTAAGGCAGACAGACGAAATGGTGCCTCAATAAGAGCTAGTGCATTTAGGCGTTTTGATAACGCGCGTTTAAGAACAAAAGGTCCAATAAATCCGTACACATTCAAACGAGCGCTTCAAAATGTGTAATGATGTCTTTGGTTCTTAAAACGCGCGTTATCAAAACGCCTAATGTGCACTAGCTCTAAGAGCTGGTACACATTGGGCTCTTTCAAACGCGCGCTTTGCTAACGCGCGTTTTGAGAACTAAGAGTTTCAATTGATGTGTACACATGCAAGCGCGCGCTTCTCTTAGTTCTCAAAACGCGCGTTAGCAAAGCGCGCGTTTGAAAGCGCCCAATGTGTACCAGCTCTAAGTCTGAATAAATAAGTCTAATTTGTTTCATCTTAGTGAAGACCAACCTTGAAAGCGAAGTTCAGGGCTTGAGTAGGGAAGTATCGGATGACATTGGCAAGGTTCCCACGCCATAACGAGCTGAACCCTTGCTCTTTCGGGATGCGGATGAACGCATCCACAATGCCTGGATACATGGAGTCTAATCAGTTCCTCACTAATAAACGGCAGTTCAAAGTCAAACTTACCCAAACTTAATGTTTTTTATTTATTTATGAATGTGGGAGAATTCTCAAATTCTTATGGAGTTAACCCCGTGATCTTTCCACGCAGAATTGTTTTAAGTTGATCTATAGATGTCACTTCCGAGAGTCAGCAATGCTGCTCTAACGAATACGTTAAGAGGTTAGAGCAGTATAGCTGACTGTCGACAGAAATAATAAAGTGAGATTTTTTACTAATTGTAGGTAGGTAGAATAATCATCCGTCAGTTTTTTTTTTTTTTAAATGAATCCAAATCAAGTCCTTTTCTTTTATTTTTGCCTGTAAAATTGCAGCGCAAGCTTACCTATGTCGACTGAAGACTAATAGACAAAGCTAAATATTTGATTCTAGAAGTAAGTAGCTGTCTACCTTTATATCGCTGATCCTGTGGTATCTGCTTAGACACATGCTGGACTTGTAAGAGTAGCTTCACCCTCTCAATCGGCGCTACCGCAGTTTTGGACACTGCCGCCGAGATGCCACCGGCTATGAAATCTTTCATAAAAGCCCCAGCTTTTTCCTCCTCTTTCTTCTTTTTATCTTTATCTGACATTTTGAGTTCTTGAGTAACAAGTGTTATGAATTATAATTTCAGAAGGCGTTCCTGCAACAATTTTGTGTAGCGTAGGTCATAGTAGCGCAAGTGTTGATCACCAATTAACCATTTATGATTTGGATGTCTGTTATTTTAATGAACATAGTAATCAACTACGTTTAGAAATTACCTTCTACGTGCTCTAATAGGTAGGCGAGAACTTCTCTCCTGTCTACCTATTAGAAAATTTCTTCTCACTGAGAAGAAATAACCGACAAAGCCATCGTTTGAAAAACACCAAAAACTTGAAAACAATGCAAAAAAATGGTTTTTGACAGGCAAGCGAGTGGTCTACACTATGAACTGGCTCCAACATGCTAATTTTTTAGCGATCTAAAAAAACTTTTCCAAAAACAATACCTGTAGGTAAGCGACTGCCGCTGTTATGAATCGCGGCTTCGAAACACCTTGACCTACCCATGGGTAGGGTTATCCATTACAACTCACAAACTAGCTAAGATAACAAAAATTTCACTCAAAACGACAAACTAAAGACCTTATACCGACAAACAAATTTATATTTTTTCTGAAAAATCTTCTGCACCGCTTGACTTTTGACTGACAGATGTATTACAAAAGATGAACGGGTTCAGTTTGAATTTAGAACGATGAAAAGAAGTCGATAAAACGAGTCTGGGTTAAAATGAGGTTTTGTGGTTTTTAACAAAATATAATGTACCTACCCATATTATAGCCGGCTGTGTGTGTCAAGCTGCGAAAACCGGTCATTGCGCGTCGCATACAAGTATGCTCCTACTCTAACCGAAATTATCCGCAACTTTTATATCGGTTATTGTTTCGGACATATTTTTATTTCGGACATGATAGTCTCGGTAACGGTTATCTACGGAGCTCCATAACATCCCTGCCACATAGTTACTTTAATATACTTACAAAACAAACTATCAGAACACCTATGATTCAAACAAGATTCAAATGATACGATTACGATTACCTAGCCACCCACGATACAGGGTTTCCTAGTGTGAGGGCTAGTGAACATACCTACATGATTAAGCTAAATACCTACTATCAACCTTAGCTTATATCTACCTACCTTGTGTAAACTAGGTACCTACGTTAAATTATGTTACGGAAACACTGCATCTTTTGAAACAAAATACTTAAATGTTTTTTTTTTTATTTGATTGAAATGATACGATTATGCTACTTTTACATCACTAGCGGTCACCCATCCATTATTTGGCCGCGCAGAAAAGTGATTAAAAATTTTCTTAAAAAAAAATTATAAGGTGGCAGGGCATTGTGGGTTTTTCTCACTCTATATTCGAGCAGCCCGACTGGGGAAGTACCTCCGCCTTACAGAATATCGCAGTCACATATCATAATTCTTCTCAAATGGTGTTGTGTTTCTGCGGAGAGTAAGCGCGAGGAAGCGCTTGAGACCAGTCTTGTCCATTGTGTTGTCGGCGCAGTGATTGCTCTTTTAAAGGGTCAGCAGCGCGAGTAACTCCTCTGGTGTCGCAGGCGTCCTGTTACGGTAACCGCTTACCATCAGGTGGACCGTATGCTGGTTCTGCTACTTTAATTTTTAAACTTAGTACCTACTTCAATTATTACTAATTCAATTTAAAGATCATCTGAGAACGTCTCGACAAATAGTGCTGTTTTTTTATTGTGGTTTGTTGTCAGGACAAGGTTTTTTTAAGAAAATGTATGGTGCAATATCGATATTCACTCGGGCGACGCTGGACACGTACGTAGAGCTATTTGACAAATAAAAAAATATTTTAAAAAAACAAAAACCCGACTGCGTCAAAACTAAAAAGAAAAAAACAAGCCTGCAAAGAATTACTCACAGTCGGTACCCATTCATTTTATTACCAATCAAATCTTCCCAATGTTATGGGTCCCGACTGTGAGTAATTCTTTGCAGGCTTGTTTTTTTCTTTTTAGTTTTGACGCAGTCGGGTTTTTGTTTTTTTAAAATATTTTTTTATTTAACACTTTTTAGTTATGATAAAGTTGATTTTAAAATACCTATTCAACGATACCCCACTTGATATAGAGTGACGATTTTGATTCTTTTAATTTTGACAATATGGCGTCTGGTTGTAGCCCAGGTGAATTTTGATTACTGTCATATCTTTAGTGACACTCCCAAGGTTGAGACAAATCGATTGACGTAAGAATCATCAAAATCGGTCCACGCGTTTGGCCTCTAGAGTGCCACATAGAAACATCCATAGCGAGAATAATTATTAATCAACTTTAAACCGTTATTTTTCCTAAACTATTACTTAAAATGAAAAATGGTAAAAGAAACATAAAGTTGATTTTGAAATACCTATTCAACGATACCCCACTTGACATGGTGTGACGATTTTGATTTTTTTAATTTTGACATTAAGGCGTCTGGTGGTGGCACTGGTGAATTTTGATTACTGTCATGCCTTATTAACACTCCCAAGGTTCAGACGAATCGATTGACGTAAGAATCATCAAAATCGGTCCACGCGTTTGGCCTCTAGAATGCCACATAGAAACATCCAAACATATATACATAGACTGATAAACACATTACCCTTCCTTTGCTTTGCGCAGTCGGGTAAAAATAGACATTTCAAACAGCGCTATCTAGCGCCTTATAACATGGATATATGTCTTACCAATGGCACTTCTCAATAAAACAGTATGTATTGTTTGTATTGTATAATGGATGAGCTCTAAACTGAGCTTAATCTATTAAATAGTGCAATAACAAAAGCGTGTAATAATAAAACAGACTGGTAATTTGCTACTAAAATGGATAAATATTATAATAAGAAAAAAAATGGTAACAATTTTCGAAGAAAAATTACACTATTTACGGATTTCGGAAGGGCTTCAGTGGTCAAACCTCATCGAGAGCTTTGTCAACTCAGCTCGTATGAGGCAGGACATTTAGGATGTTATCTCAAAACATGGAACAACTATTCATTTATGTGACGCGCACGAAGCAGTTCTATAATTTAATATTCATGTAAACATTCTCAAACATTATCAGGCTACAACTTGTAAAACCGCCTCCACATGCTTGGTGTTTGCTACAAGCACCAAGAGTCACCAAATACGTGCCAACACCGACCACAATCCTCCAACACAAACACGGCAACCCCAGGCTTGGCGAACGTGCTAGTATATTCCGGATGGGCAAACATGGCGGACGACGAGCTTGTGGCAGCGATTATTTTTAGCCTGACATATTTTCATTTTAAAAAAGGCAAAATGAAATTAAACGAAAAAGAAGGAAACGAGGACGATAGTGGATGATGAAAATTCACAAAAATCGTTCAGACACAAAAGCTCGCTCGCTACCACTGATATCCAACAAGCGCTTGGTTACATGAATACATCGCCATCGCAAAGACGTTTGTCAAAACACTTTCACTTGTGCACATAAACCAACACCGACGCCGATCACTGGCAAACACAAACAAAAACAGGCCAATACCCATCCACATGTTCATGTTTGGTGTTCGCTGTTTGCCGTTGTTTGCCAAGCATGTGGAGGCGGTTTAAGCTTTGACGCAAATTTCGTTATTGTACAAGTTGTAGCGAAATTAAATATTAGACCGTCATGTTATTTAATTGCCGGGCGGGATCACATTTAAGAAATAAGTTGAGCTAGTGTACAAATTAAAATAAGACATAAAATATCCAGTCGGTAAGTAAACACATTCATGTATATTCATTAAAATAAATACCTACGCCGCATCTCACAACTTATAAAGATCACAAATATAGATAAATATTGCAATCAAAAACTATTCAGGGCAAAATTCGTTGGCTACCTATTTTAGCTTTAGGACTCATGTATAATTATCACTATTTTACACATATTGGTGCGGTTATAAATAGGGCAATCGAACACTAATACTGTGAGAGTATATTTGGCTGTGACGGTACTCGTATTATTGCTTAGTCAGAGTCCGGCAGCTCGCAACTGGGCACGACAGTAACGTTGCTATTGCTAGCCACCGGACTATTTATTAATTAACGATCTCACTGGTATGACGCTTAGCGCCTTTTCAGTTCTTGTCTTAGACAGCGGGGTGATCCCGGAGCCAGACCGTAAAACTGCGTAAAACATATATCTATACAACCCAGTACCACAATATCAAAATATAAACATCGGCTAAATAAAGGAGCATTTATAGGCTACTATTTTAATTTAAGCAAATGTAATAAATTCATAGTTATTTTTACAACACGTTGAAGCACCTTCAGTAAAGGTATGTCCAAACACAGCGCGCATAGTGCGCGGCAGCAACACGCAGCGTAACCTTGAAGGCATAAATGACCGTTAAACGACCTTTTAATCGATTGTTCAATCGATTGGATTCAATCAATTGGATCAAGCCGATTGGACCGTGTGTAGACGTGAATTGACTTGACAGTCATAGCCTTAACACACGATCGGACCATACCACGGACCGTACCACGGACCGAGGCGAGCGCGAGCGAAAAGACGAATCGATGCAAGGCGAGAGCGATAGCGAAAATGACCAAAGTCCGCTGTACGGTCCGACTGGTCTGTTAGCACTTTTAGATTGGACCAGCCTATTCACGTCCACACTTGATGGTGGCTGGCTTTAGTGCTCTTCCTTTCATAAATCATAATATGATTCGTATTCAGTTTTTTTCTTCTCACTCTCATGTCTATAAAAAGAGACGACATAAAGGACCAATTCACACTATGATTCAGCTAGAGCTGCCTTTTTAGACCTGCTTGACAATTTTACATACCTAGAAATGTTAATGCGGCATATCCGAGACACGCCGCCCTCATTTCGCGTTCAAACCACATGAATACGGCCGCGTACTCTACTCATTATTCGTAAACTGCGTAGAAACAGAAACGTAAAAGAAACAGAAGAAAGCGTATCAAAAAAAGGGAATGGCGGATGCATCCACTTAATCAAAAGAGAATACAGAATTTACAAGCGTTAAGTTTACAAGCGATTAATTATGAAATTCACTATCGAAAGCCACAATTTTTAAGAAAAACTCTGGAAGAATTTGAACACATTCATACACTGGTAGAACCATTCAAAAAAATTAATGCAAGCTGGCGCACTGCAAAACGAAACGACAGAAGAGAGACTCGCAATAACTTTACGATATTTGGCAACAGGAGACTCGCTTTTAAAGTGGCTTTGGGTTGTTCGGATTTTTTTTCTATTTCGTCCCATGTATTTTCTCTTAGGTTTTTCATATGATATCTTTTCGCCTGTAGGCCTAAGGGAGTGGGCACACTGCGTTTTTTGCAGCGCGTTTGTATCAATTTAAACGCGATGCGAACACGCTGCTCAAAAACGCCCCCTAATATGTGCAGCATTGAGATTCCTGAAACCTGATATCTCTTTCGATGTTGCACATGTTAGGCCTACTGGTGTCCTAAAAAGGTTGATTCACGTTACACCGGGCTGGGCCCGTCCGGAACATTATGGTATACATTTTGTATGAAGTGATTCATGTCTGACCGGGCGCCGGGGCACGGCCAGGGCGCGACCGGCGCCCGGTCAGACATGAATCACTTCATACAAAATGTATACCATAATGTTCCGGACGGGCCCAGCCCGGTGTAACGTGAATCAACCTTAATTGACTATGGGAGCCATATATTTGAATAAGGCGAATTGCTGCATCGTTATTTATGTTCCTTGTACGTCCACACATAAACTACGAACGAACAATGACACCTTTCGCGCGCAGCAACTAATACGTTCGCGCGCGGCAGTCGTCCAAACAAAGCGCGGCAGGCCGCGCGCGGCAATTTTGCCACGCTGTATTTGGACACCATAAAAGAAAAGAAAAACAAAATAAGCGCACTTTTAAGTCAACAAATTAAACGCTTGTTTAGTTTTTGACAGCAAGCCAATAACCTTTAAAATATTCTAATATCAACGAAAAAAGCGGAGCTAAACAGGCCGTTATAGCAGATCACAATAGGAATTGAACTATATACCGCCTCTTTTCATAAACTGAGTGACAAGAACGGTATAATTGCAATTCGTATTGTGATTCTGCAATAGCGGCCTTTTTAGCCCCGCAGGTCAACGTATGGGTCAAATGGTAGTTCAGGTTACACTAAGAAATCACTAATACTTTAACGAGCCCTAAATACTTAACGAGCAGTTACCGAGACTAAATCAGCATCAGACATTGCAGCTTAATACAAGATTTTCTCAAGCACTAAGCAGGTAGTAAGAGAACTTTCAATTAAGGCTAAGGTCAATAGGAACCAGTAATTTAATTCCTAATTTATTGCACAGCTAGTTTCGTGTATTGCCTTACCCATATTGCTACGTATTGCAAAATCGATGTTGATAATCTAGTAAAATATAAAAGACAATCTTACAAGACACCTAATACAAAACTCTATACGTTAATTCTGTAACAAGCTCATTGAATATTAGCAATTCTCTCGACTTCATAGACAATTTTACAACAAGCAGAGCGAGACCACCTCAAGAATACTCAACACAAACACGCGAGCTATCTCTCGATCTAGAAACACTAGTCTAAACAATACTATTTTTACCTTCAAATGCTCCCTGATTTACACCAAAAAATTATAACAAGCAATCGAATTGTGAATGAAATGTTTTTTGCTACTTTTTACACTCTAAATCTAAGCTTCAATAGGCAGCTTGAACAATCACAATCCCATAATTAACGATCACAAATTGTCTACGCGACTATCTCTACTAACACCAAGTCTCAGAAATGTTGCATCGTTACTTCAGCTTTACAGTTGTTTCGAATTGACATCACATTTATTTATTTATACAAAGTTCAGTTTTTATAAAAATACATACTTTTCATTGTATTATGCATGCATTGTGAGGGATCCTCTCTACATGAACTGCTGTGGTAATCAAAGCACAACCACGGTGGTTGTCATTCAATTGTTTTTTAATAGAATGACAATCACTGGATGCGTGTGCAAACAGACCCGAAATATGTTTTAAATACATAGCAATAAATTAAATAGCATAGAATTCATTCTAAAGAAATGTATAAGAATAACTTCTGAAGAAATAAATGTTAAAACAGTGCCTCTCAGTGTCAATATATTTTTTTTTATCATAATCTGCAATGAAAGATTTCAAAGGACTTTATTTAAATATCAGCGACTGAAAATCAAGACTCTTACGATTTTCAAAACGGGCGACAAGTCCTTAGGACGTTTTTTATAGACCAAAAACACGAAAGTTGCAGCCTTGAGACAAAGCAAAAAGATGATTTTTTCCGTTTTCTTTACCTATCAAAAATACACCCTGAGCTGGGTATAAACAATATTTATCGTTTTACGTTTTACCGTACCAATCACTATACTGATCGCTATCACTGTGAGTTCTGTAATGGCTAGTGCGGACACAGGAAGAGGTAAGAAGTAACATGATCCTACCACAATAGCGATGAAACCCGGAAGCCCGGAAACTATAGTCGTATTGCTCATTATACGGACTAAAATTGAAGGAAAAAATGTCATTTTTCCTTCAATTTTGATTAGTTTTGATACGTTTTATGTCAAAATTGAAGGAAAAATGACATTTTTTCCTTCACTTTTAGTCCGTATAATGACCAATACGACTATAGCCACAATCACTTGGCATCTGTCATTAGATCAAACCGGGTGTTAGACAGAGAAGCCGAAATAGCGAGTTGTAAATAAATCTAAAAGTTAGCTATACATTGACTATTTGCGCATCTTGGCCGCATTGTCAGCGTTGTCCTTCAGAATCTTGGACTTCAGATGATCCTTGTATTTGAGAATACCGCCCTGCCACTTTGTGCACGCGCCATTCTCACAAATCCAAATCTCTTCCGCTACCTGAAACAAGACCAAATCAAGAAGCTGACCACGAGTTTTATGCTTGGTTTGACCTACTCGCTTGTACGCGCGCTATATTTTAAAACAACATACTGGGGTGTGCGCTTATATGCTCGTACGAGATGCAAGGCACGCTTAAAAGAATAAAAAACGTTCATAAACTGTACCTGATTGATAAGTCGGAAGTCGTGGCTTACAAGCACCATGCCACCTTCGAAGTCGTTGATTGCGTCCCCTAGCGCGTCTATGGTCTCCATATCGAGATGGTTGGTCGGCTCGTCCATTAGCAGCAGATGGGGCGTCTGCCAGGCGAGCCAAGCGAACACAACGCGGCAACGCTGCCCGTCCGATAGTTGACGCATCGGACACACCTGCGGAATAAAACATACATTACAGTTCACATGGTGTCCGTGAAGTCACCCTAAAAAGGCACAGTCTGAAAATCAGCGCTGTCTCCCATGGGACCTCATGGGAGTATCCAGCAGCTGAGTCTGGGCCTTTTTGGCACCACTGCTGGTATGTTTTCATTGTCTGCTTTTTTATGTTTACCTAACTTTCTCCGTGTACCTTTTTCTGTTCTGTGTCCTCTGTGTGTGTGCCAAATAAACGTTATCTTATCTTATCATATGAGATGACGGCAGACTTTGATGACGAATTTTTTATACAATCAGAGAAGTCGGTTAAAAATCCATAATATGGATATGGATATTATCCATGCTCCATACTAATATACACACAAATACACGTGGCTAAATTAAAAATTAAAAAAACCGACTTCATTGTTATCAGCTTATCAGTTGAGCAATTTTCTACAATCTCGAGGTGCATTTCTGTTTAAAACTCCGAAGATCCTAGACAGCGTAGCTAAAATGGTCGCTAATGCAGATTCACAAATGATTTGCGTCGAGATGCTCGTATTAGAAATCACTAAGTTGACAATAGGCATGATGACAGTAATCAAGTATCGCCAAAATATTTATCTGATCTAATGAAATAGGATTCAAAGATTTTGAAAAATGTATTTATTCTCTTATTAATGTCGAGATTACTAATTTATTTGCTAAAATAAATCTACAAAATACAACAATCCGCCATGATAGCCAAAACGCTCGCCGGTGTCATGGCGTCTGTCATTGCGTCTCGTCTCGGTAAACATCCTTTTGTTTCTATAGTAACTATGTAGGCATCACTGGTTGATATACCGATTCGTGACGTAAAAACAGACGCCATGACACCGGCGAGCGTTTTGGCGTGAAAAATTTTCAATTTCAAAACCAATCGGAAAGTATAACCCTTTCAAACAAAAAAAGAATTTTCCGAATCGGTCGAGGCGTCTCCGAGTAATCGGTTAACATACATAAAAAAAGCACATAAAAAAAGATTCCGACGAATTGAGAACCCTCTCCTTTTTTTTAAAGTAGGGTAAAAATGAAAATAACTGTTTAAAAAACGAACGCGATAAGGTCCCGTTAGTTCGTTTGAATTTTAACTGTTTGTCTGTATGTTACATTTTCACGCCTTAACCACTGAACCAATTTTGATAGAGTTTGGTACAGAGATAGATTGGACCTTGGGGAAGGATATAGGCTATTTATTTAGCAGTCTGCGCGGATAGGCGCCAAGGTGGAATTTTAAAGGCTTTTAGGCCAATTTTATAATTATTTACCTAAAAACTCCGTCACCAGAGTAAGCTCGAGCGGCGCTGCCGAGATCTGAATAGTACCTTTAGGCCGACCGCAGTTTGTATCCGATTTGGCAACGTGCGTATAACGTACGTCGAATTGACCTCTCACACTGGTTGCGTGTTTCTCCGTTACATTTGTTTGAATTACAGCAATTTTAACATGGGTTTGTATTACATTTCTTACATTTGTATCTGTACACCAAATTAATAATTTTTCCTTTATCCATATTGAATTTTACGTATGAACGCCTAAAAATTAGAGCAAATTGGGATTGTTTTCGGACGTCGGAACTATACGCATACTCACGTACAGGCACGTCTGATCGGATAGTGTGTGAGGTCCGGCCCTCAAGAGTTTTGGGATCGTTCGTGGGTGTTCGTACGTATACGAACGTCTAAAATTCGGATGAAAACGCATGCAAACTGCGGACGGCCCCAAATAGTACCTATTCGTAAATACCTGCTGCCGTCCAGTAAGTCCGTATCGTCCGATGATCTTCCTCATCTCCTCGCGCTCCCTCACGTCGGGGAACTGCTGCATCATGTAGTCCAGCGGCGACAGCTCCAGGTCCAGCAGCTCGTGCAGGTGCTGGTGGTAGCGCCCGATGCGCAGGTGGGAGTTCTTGCGGATCATACCAGTCGATGGTACCAGCTGGAAAACACAAGCTCAACTAAGCCTGGGTGTCAACATGATGACAGTAATCAAGGTATCGCCAAAATATTTATCTGATCTAATGAAATAGGATTCAAAGATTTTAAAAAATGTATTTATTCTCTTATTAATGTCGAGATTACTAATTGCTAAAATAAATCTACAAAATACAACAATCCGCCATGATAGCCAAAACGCTCGCCGGTGTCATGGCGTCTGTCTTTGCGTCTCGTCTCGGTAAACGTCCTTTTGCTTCTATAGTAGCTATGTAGGCATCACTGGTTGATATACCGCGCCGTGACGTAATGACAGACGCCATGACACCGGCGAGCGTATTGGCGTGAATTTGAAAAATTAAAATTAAATGTACTTTTATTGCACAAAAACCTTAATTTTCTACAGAAATATGATATATTTTAGACATAATAGATACTTCTGGGCGTCGATTCTCGTACCGAACTTTTTATCAACCTCAACCAAAACCTCAACTAAAGCGACTGTTTCCATGACTACTAATAACAAACGACTCAGTTGTGGTGAGGTTTTGAACTTTGGCAGAACAAATTTTTGAAAAGCTATTCTACTATTTCACCAAATGGCTTACATTTAAGAGATCGAACCAAAACCAAAGCGGTTGTCATCTAGTAGAATTCAGGCCCTGGATATCATAGAAGAGATTTTGAAAATTAGTCATCATGCCTATTCTGGTACCGAACTTTTTATCAACCTCAAGCAAAACCTCAACTAAACCTTAGATTTTCGACTGTTTCCATGACTACTAATAACCAACGACTCAGTTGTGATGAGGTTTTAGCTAAGGTTTGGACTTTGGCAGAACAAATTTTTGAAAAGCTATTCTCAAGGAATTTCTAAACTACGTACCTGGAACGCTGACTGAGACAGAAAACAAGGTCCGCTTGAGAAATAAAACTTGGGCAGTGTGTCTCTTTCTTTTTGCTACTGTGTGAAAGAGACAAAGCACCCAAGAAAGCCTCTCAACAAGACCAACAATCCTTATAACCAAGATTAAATGATAATAGATCGTTGTGTGGTCGTGATAAGGTTCAAAATCCTTTGTACATTAAATGTCAGTCAGCATTCTACTATGTATACAATTTCTTTGGCTATTCTACTATTCACCAAATGGCTGACATTTATGAGATCGAACCAAAACTAAGCGGAATGGTTGACGTTGTCATCTAGAAGAATTGAGGGGCTTGAATCGACCAAAACTCATCTTCCCATCTGCGTCATCACAATGCTACGTAATTTTCTCTGGGTCTTCTACTGCCCCCTTAAAAGTCTCAAACGCCCACAAGGGGGCGTCATAGCGTTGAGAACCTATGCTCTGGAGTAAGGCTGAGACTCACCAAAGCGGAGATGTGTGAGATGTGTTTAAAACAACCAATAGAATTTCGTTAATCAAACATGTCATCTCGTCTTTTCCTTCGTCGAGCAAAAATGTCCCGCTTTTGCAAATAAACCTTTCTTGCTGGTATGTTTTTTATTCTGTTTTTATGTTTACTTATAGTCGGATTGCTCATTATACGGACTAGAATTGAAGGAAAAAATGTCATTTTTCCTTCATTTTTGATATGTTTTTGGTCCGTATAATGAGCAATACGACTATAGAACTATATTTCTCCGTGTACCTTTTTCTGTTCTGTATCCTGTGTGTGTGCCAAATAAACGTTATCTTATCTTATCTTACTTACTGAATCAAACTCATTGCACTCGAATCCCCTTAGGTACCTCTTATAAATGAGAAAGTAATTCTGTCTGTCTATTATGTAGGTACCTTTTTACGCCTAAACAGTCAAACCGATTTTGATGAAAGTTGATGGAACAGGCTAATTTTTGGTACACCTTTGTTTTTGAAGCACCTCTTTTTTTTTTGTCGTCAGTGTCCCATGTTTTTCACACCAAATGTGCCAGATATAAACAGCATGAACGAATAAATAGTTAAACTCACCTCTCCATACAAGAGCTTGAGAAGAGTGGACTTGCCGGCTCCGTTGGGCCCCACCAGAGCCAACCGGGTGTCCAGGTCAATACCAAACTCCAAGTTCTTGTAAATCCATGGGCTGGTGTCTGTATATCTGAATGACACATTCTGAAACATTAAAGCTGTTTTAACCACTAGTTTTCATCACATATTCTTTATTTTGGCTTCAAAGTGTTATCTAACTCTGTGTTCCGCAAAGGGTGTGCCGCGGCACACTGGTGTACCGTGGCGCGTGGTCATTATTTGGTGTGCCTCGGAACAAATAAGGTTACCTATTTCAGTTAAGCTACTCCAAATTTGAACCGCATATGCTGAACAAGCTCATGTTTCGCATAAAAAAAAAAAAATATTATTTTTCATTTATGGTGTACCTCCAAAATTTTCCGATTTCCTAGATGTACCTTGAACACAAAAAGTTTACGGAACACTGATCTATTTAACTATCTAGGCGCTGCTAGAGTGAAATGAAATGAAATTTTATTAGTGGCAACAAACATTACGGTAACAAGAAACAAGAAATTTCAATAATTTTATTTTGTTATAGCGTTAATCCACACTTGGGTATTTAAAATTTTGGAATTGAAAATTTTGATAAGATTTTTCAGTTTAAAAAGAAATTTCAGTTATTCTTACAAAGAATCAATGTTTAAATGACGTAATTAAATTCCTTATTGGACAACATTGGTACCCAAACTAGGATTCCCTGTATTATGGCATACCAACGCCCTCCGCCTTACAATGTTAAATTAATATTAATAATATTTATTTTCGAACACAGGTTTACATTAAACAATCATAATAGTAATAATTAGAGTACTGTACCTGGACCATGATAACCGGCGGCGGTACTTTGCCGCACGATGGGAAGTAGAAGTTGAGTGTCTTGTCGTCGACCACCTTCTCGGTGAGTCCTTGCGCCACCATCTTGGCGAGCGTCTTCTCCTTCGACTGCGCTTGACGGGCGAGCTTCGCTGAGCCGTGACCGAACCGCGCGATGTAGTTCTGACGAATACAATACCATTCATTATCTTATGTGTACAATTTATGTAAATTGCACATTTAGCACCTTTGCATGTACTTTTATACTAGCTAAGCATTAAGCAATCAGTACGCGTTCGACCGCCGCACACACGGGTATTTAGCTGATCTAGACGCTCAAAACTCAATTTCCTAGAAGTTGTCACAGGTAAAAAAACTGGTTCTTATAGTTGTCTAATGACTAGTGTTGGGTTCTTCCGATTCTCCAGCAGCTTCCCTTTCTCCAATAAAAATGCAGATGTCGTAGTAGATCGTGTAGTGAGAGTTTACATCGGTTTTATCTATATAAAAAATGAAGTTGAAAATTACAATGTCCGTTCATTGCCGGTAAAAAGAAACAAGTTCCTCGGAACAATAGTCTGTCTGCTATTTGATAGGAGACTCTCCTTAAATTTTGAAGATATTTCGACCTGCATTCACAGATTTTGAAAAAAATTTACAGACAGCAAGAAAATGGGCAATTTACGCCAATCGATCATATTTCATATAAGGTTCACTAGTCGTTCAGTACTTGGTTGGGACATGGTACCTTCATATGCGAGATCTGATCCTGCTCCCAGTTATACTGCTTCATCTGGTTCTCAAGCAGCTCCATCCTAGTGCGTACAAACGCCTCGTAGTTACCGGTGTAGTATTTGAGGCGGCGTTTGCTCATATGAACAATGTTGGTGCAAACTCCGTTGAGGAAGTCTTGCGAGTGGGATATGAGCACCAGGATGCGTTTGTAGCTGGAAATTAAGAACTCGTTAGTTCTGAGTTTAGTAATGGCTTGAAGTTAAAACTGGCAAAAGTTAGAATTCGTCGCCAAGTAACAAGTCACCATTTTCTTTACTTGAACATTGAGAACTCGAACATTTTGCGTTTGATCTTGACATACATTACTCGGCTATAGAATAAGATTTTATAATGAAGAATTCTACCCTCATGTAATGACTTCATTGAGGAATTACTTAGCAGCGAGTAACTGCTTGTCTATAAATACCGGTGTAAGATTCAAAGACTAATTACTTACTGTTTTAGTTCTTCCTCAAGCCAGACGCACGCGTCCAAATCGAGATGGTTAGTGGGTTCGTCGAGGAGAAGCAAATGTGGCTTCACGTACAGCGCTCGCGCCAACGCTATACGCATACGCCAACCTGCAAATATACAACCTTATTGTTTCCCTTCCTTTATGTATCACATCCTATATATACACGAGCCATTTGTTATTGCATTTTGCGACTTTGTTTTAGGCTGGGTCCCCAGAAGGCAAACTGTGAGCGGCCGACTGAATTTGCGGCGTATCGGTTTAGTACGCTCTTCCATATACCTATTTGAAATGGAGTGTCCATAGTTTGCTAGTTTTGCGCTCACTGTACGCAGTCAGCGTTACGCACAAAACTAGCAAACTGTGGACACTTCATTTCAAATATATGGAAGAGCGTACTAAACCGATACGCCGCAAACTCAGTCGGCCGCTCACAGTTTGCCTACTGGGGACACAGCCTTATACTATGTAGTGATGTTAGCTGTACCTCCAGAGAAGTCCTTAGTGGCTTGCAGTTGCATTTGCTTTGTGAAGCCGAGACCGTGCAAGATGTTAGCAGCGCGCGCCTCCGCCGTGTCCGCATTCAGATCGTCCAGTCGCTCGTACACATCCATTAATTGCTCTTGCGATTCTGTTTAATAGAATACAGCACATTTTTAAACATAAGTCTGTCTAGCAAAAACCCTTTGTAAAGGGCTCTACGCACGCTCTGTGCTGCTTTAAGTTTATAGTCACCTATACTGTTCTAACTTATACTTTAGACTCTAAAGTTGAGTCAGTTATTTAGTCTAGCACCACGACCTTGGCGGGACGTACTTCAGGACAGAGCGTGCGTAGCAGCCTTAAATAAGTGCACTCAGATTTAATCTTGAACTGACTTTACGCCAATGCTCTCGACCAATTCGTGGTGTAAGATCCAGATGAACGTATCTACCAAAATTCGAACATCGCTTTTTTTTCATAATTTGGTAGTTTCGTTTATCTGGTTCTTACACCGCGAATTGGGCTACTGGGAAATCAACGACAGATGTGAAATTTATCAATTGGTCACACATGATGAAGGAAGGATATGTTACCGTCGTCCTCGCAATGAGCCAGCGTCTCAGCGAGCTTCTCCAGCTTGATGCGTTCCTCGTCCACCTCCATGACACACTGCAGAGCAGTTTTATCGGAGGCGGGCATCTCGCGCGTCAAGTGGAAGATGTCGATGTGATCTGGAATGGGGACCTCGCGGCGACCCAGTGCGGCTAGCAGGGACGACTTGCCTACGAACAAATGTAACTTATTAATAAATATTGCTGGACATTTCACACAGCGCGATCTAGCCCCAAACAAAGCAAAGCTTGTACTATGGGAACCAGATAACTGATAGAATACTTAGATACTTTTTTTTTAATACATACATAGAATACTTTATAAGTTATATGGTTTAAAATTAACTGAAATAAATGATTTGATTTGATTTGATAACACCCAGACACAGAACAAACATCTATGTTCATCACACAAATGTTAGTTCTGGGTGGGAATCGAACCCACGACCGTATAGTGCAGAAGGCAGAGCTACTACCAACTGAGCTAAGAGGCCAGTCTAAATATATCTGACAAGTGAAAGAAAAGGTTGCTCTTATATTGAAATCCGAACTCCAGTATTTATATTTTAACAAGCAGTTTGGTCTCATTTTTATCAACATGTATTTCTGATGATGGGATCTATGAGAAAAATTTAATAAAAATAATAAACATAAAAATAGCTGGTTTTAAAAGTAGCCTTTGTTCTTTCCCGTGGTTCAAACTATAACAATACCAAATTTTATAAAAAATCATCGAGCCTTTTAGCTGTGAAATCGTAACAGACAGAGATAGTTACTTTCGCATTTTTGATCTATCTAAGGATTGGCCAAGCATATGATAAAATTAAATTATGTATCTTATTTGAGACACGGTCAATAAAATCGCTATCGCATAAATTAAATTCAGATGTTGCTATGGCCAAGCAAAGGAGAAGAACGTTAAGTAAATATCAATATTCAAAGCAAACACGACTTCCAAACATTTCAATAAAACATTAAAGATTTACATCTGCCAATATGTACTGTATACTTCATCAATAAAAGTAATAAGCTGTCAAATAAGTTAGAAATTGGCAGGTTAAAATAGCAAGGGAATTATTACATGTTACTACTATGTAATCTGTGACAACCCCTAGGGTGGCACATATGCTACTTTCACACCCGGTCAAGGCAAATTATCTAGATATGGCAAGAATAGCACAAACACCCCGGTTGAATCGATATCGCGACATCGCAAGTTAAAATTTCAAGTTTTCAGACTTTGAACTTTCATTAAAATTGTGCAAAACATTTAGAATGTTCTATACATCAACATAATTGGACAAAGTTAAAACTACGTAAAAAAGTCTACAGTTCGCGATATTAATTCAAAAACTTTTTTATTTAATTAAAAAACTTTTTGTACGTCTTTTTAGGTTCGCAAACACTAAAGAAAACTTTATTACGACTTCTGCAAACAGAAAGTAATAAAGAATAACATGGCAATTGATTTCACGCGTCTTTTGTAATTATTTATATATATTTTTATATATACATATATTTATATAGATTTTTGTTATCAATCAATTAAATTGCAGTGATGCAATTAGCACAACCACTTTTGCAAAATGTAAATTGTAGTACTTACTAGTGAAAGCGGAGATTGGAAATTACCAGTTCAATCGGCACTAGCTTTGGATTCTATCAGGAGAGGAAATGGTAATCTTCCGTCGCTTTGAATTTCTCAAACGGATATAACTCTATTTCAAAACTAAATGGAACCAATCTCTTTCGTGAAGTCGTATTTTATACATGTACCTACATAATTAACCAAATATAATTTGAATAATACTTAATGAGGTCTACACAAGCAACTCCAAAAGAAACGAGAAAAATAATAGCGTATTTGTCATTTTGTATAGATAGATAGAGTATAGCAATTCGCGTGAACCAAACTAGATCTTTTTAAAGTTGAACGTACTCAGTTAAGTTAAATCAAAATGTTCGCGAATAATGATGGGCAAATTGAATAGGTATATAAACTAGCCACAAAGAAAAACAAACAATGAATAGAATAACAGTCGCTTTGAATAGTGTTTAGCTTACACGCTTTGTTTCAATCGCAATGCATAATACTAAATGATCATCATCTCAGTCTGGTAACATTAATCAATCTAAAGCTGGCTTCCCACGGAGCGCGATTTTGACGCGGACCACCCCGCACCGATACACCGTTGGAAGAGTATCGTCCTTGATAGCTGAGGACAAGTCCGTTGCGGTGCGTCCGATCAGCGACAAGTCAGTAACTTCAAAGGTGCGGCGCGAGCTCTGAACATGAACTTCTTTTGGACTGACCAATTGGCTTCGAATCTCAAGACACACAGACTGGCACGCACCGTTGGAAAAGCCTCGTCGGTCCGTGGTCATCGGCCGTGCGTGATAATCCGCAGAATCACGCACCGTGGGAAGCCAGCTTTACTCAGCTTCACTGCTTTTGTCTATATAACGTCACATGGAGTGGAGTCTAGGTCAAAGGGTTTATAACTATTCTATGTATCAGATTGCTATTATGCACTTCTAAGCATTTCATTCTACTAATGATATACATCTGAAAGTTTGTATGTTTGTGTTCAATCATGACAAAACTATTTTAGTGGGCCGATTTGGAATAGCATCTAAGCTATATAAATGTATGTAGAGGTACTACGCATACGAAGCTGCTAGCGAAAGCTGATCTATAAAATAATGACCAAACGCTACAAAATATTGTCATCGAAAACATCGAGATCGATAATGCACCCGTTTCTATCTAATTCAAGTAGTTTAAGCTTTGTTATGCAATTGAATGCAATCTGTAACAGATAAATTGGAATCGCTGGAGCATGTCCGACGTACAAATTACACTGGGAGCTTGAGGGAATTGTTCCGCAGCGAACCATCTGTAGCGGACATTTCTATTTGTTTCTATTTTGTGAGCTTGGGTTAAATAAGCTTGGCTTAGGTTTAGCACATGCGAATTAATTCTTGCGATGGACAAGGCTCTCTATGGCTCTATCGACTAAATATGTTGCCATATTTTTTTATAAAACTTTCTTTAAGGCCTTTCGTTTAGACAGGTTTCTATGAAACAACTAGAAAACTGCTATCCGTGAATACGTGTGGTGTGTAAAGAAAAAGTTTATGAACAATATTGAGAAGTCTCATTTACTCTGTTTTAGTTCATCCGTTCAGGAGCTATGAAGCCACAGACAGACAAACAGATACAAACTACTAAAAAAATTTTGGAGATTTAGTTAAGTCAGTTTACGTTTCTTTGACCAAAATGATCAAGTAACTGTGTTATTTCCATTAAATCTTTACCACGAACTAAAGAAGGTGAAACAAGGCTTGCCCGGGGCATTTATACATTGCCATAGGAATTCTGTTATTAACCGACTTCAAAAAAGGAGGAGGTTCTCAATTCGTCGAATCTTTTTTTTTTGTGTTTTCTTTTATGTATGTTCACCGATTAGTCGATGCCCCGAGTACCCCCACCGATTTGGAGTTTTTTGTTTGAAAGAGTATATACTTTCCGATTGGTGGCACAAAAATTTGGTGAGGATCTGTCGAGGATCTTCGGAGTTCTGAACAGAAATGCACCTCGAGAGTGCAGAAAATTGCTCAGCTTCATTGAAGTCGGTTTTTTTATTTTGAATTTAGCCACTTATTGCTTCTAAAAGTTGCTAGACTACTCGTTATAATATTGATGCAGACTCAAATGGAAGCAAGGTACCGGTGCTCTACGAATACGAACTAATCAAAGTTTCAATTTGACGGCGAATAGCTTGTACTCCTACATCTACGAGGAAGTTCAAATACGGTACCGGAGATGAACTAGTTTGTTCTGGAGCTTGTTCCAGAAACTATAATCGATTGAGTTCAATTTCTTTCGAATAGCAAGTAATTGTAGTACTAGATGACTTAACAAGTGGCAAGTTATAATTAAAAAAAAACCACGTCAATAGGCTAACAGTGGTGCTCATTTTTTTTAATGTTTTTTGAATACACAAGTCAGGACAAGGAGACTGAAAATGTAAAATTTAATCTTTAAAAATTCCCTCAACTCTACAGCATATTTGGGTCTAGTACAGGTTTAGTTCAGAGTAATTTAGGTAGGTATACCAATATAATAAAGCAGAATAGTTTTTTTTTTGTTTGTTTGAACGCGCTAATCTCAGAAGCAAGCTCTCGGATTTAAAAATTCTGTTAGGACGCAGCTAGTATAATATATAAAAGAGAGCGCCAATTTTGTATGTTTGTTATTACATGAAAGGTAATCTCCGGACCGCAAGGAATCAAGGATCATAATTATGAAATCTTAAAAGCTAGGTGATTCTACTCCTGTTCCGCCTGTTAAATTTTATTATTCCAAATACATATTGGCTGTATGTTAATGTAATCAATAATACCAACATTTACCCTAAATATTAATTTAGGTATTATTTATTTGGCCAGTTACAACATTGTTTACTCTTTATAACCATTATGCAGAAACAATATGAAGCGCTGTTGTTGTTTTTAGATTTTTCACCTCTAACCTTATTAGAGACACCTACACGAATGTAGCATTAGTGCCAATTCAGACGTACCACAACCACACGACACCGACAACCACACCACAACGACGTGACGTGGTCGGGCGTATATTTGTATTGAAAATGAATTTCCAATTCACACGTACCACATTTTGTCGTTGTTATCGACCACCTGTGTAATACCACATCGCAACGACATGACGTCATCAACAGCGCGCGCCTAGCTGGCGCCTGCCACATCGACATTTTATCGGTACCACAACGCAACTACAAAAAGTCGCTGCGACACTATTCACACGTAACCACAGCTGGACCACATTTTGTCGCTGCGACGTGGTGTGGTAGTCGTACGTGTGAATTGACGCTTAGGGGCAATCGATTGCCCTAGCTACTTAGCCAGTGTGAAGCATTTATAAATATATCGCTAGTCCCTCTAGCTAGTGTATAACGCGTTTACTACCACGGAGGGGATCGCAGCACACGCAGCAAATGTGAGTCTGGCATTAAAGTGTTAAGTATAGGGGTTGCTAGATTAGCGGAGGAGTACTAGATACTTTGGAATTTAAAAAAAATCTGAAGATGGGTCACGCCTGAATCAAAAGTCTAGGGGTGACAGAGGGAAGATTTATGTTAAAAACATGAAAATTTCAGTTTTGTGGCCTGTAAAGAACACCAAAGCCAATAATAAATGAGATCTTGGAAATAAAGGCATTCTTACTCTGCAAGAAGATGGCGGTATACACTTCCCTCAGTGTCCCCAGAAAACAGCCCAACACAAAGATGGTGAAGCCCTAAGAATTTTAAAACAATCTGTTAGAAGCTAGCTTTGGCACATTGAAATTCAAATTTCAAATAAATAATTTGTTCAGTTTGGAACTAATATTAGGTTTTTGCAAACATTTTGCAAACATTCGACACGTGGATCGAACCATCACCATGCAATCGTTTGTAAGGGGAGCATAGACACGACCGTTTCCTCATTACAATAGTGAAAGTTAAATCTGTTACGGTGTGACTGATTGTTAAAAAATCGGCAAGTATTTTCGTCTCGGATGAACCGCTACGGTGGCTTTCATTACGTAACATTTATTGCTCGTTCATCCATACGCGTTTTATGATAAACTTTATGTTAATATCCTTCCTATTCCTTTACCTATCCATTATTCCGCTTTACTCCGTCAATATAAATTACAGGGATGATTCGCTTCAGAAGAGTCGCGTCACGTACAAGGATATATTATTTACTAGCTGCTGTCCGCGGCTCCGCTCGCGTGGTACCCGGATAAAAAGTAGCCTATGTTACATCTCCACACAAAAAATCACGTCTATCCGCCGCTCTGTTTTGACGTGAAAACAAGACAAATAAACAAACAAATGAACACACTTTCACATTTATAATATAGGTACTTACGGATAGTGAATGATATTATACATAGTGGATGATATAAAAACGGTAGCCTTTTTTTTATAAATTTCTAGGTATCTAGACCGGACTATAACGATTGTACTATATTCGCGCCGACAATAGGCTAGCATTCAATGCCTACTCAGATAAGGCCTAGCTGAAAACATAGAAACTATTACATATTCTACCTATTCACTGAGTAATATACTGATGTGATTATGTTATAAGTACCTACTATAGAAACTTCTTGAAGGTTAAGTTTAGATTTTTGCCAATAAATCCACGACAGACGTTTTATGTACAAATAATAATATTATTATAGGGATAATGTTGTTTTATTTTCAAATGGGTACACACAATACATTTTCTGATTCAAGAAATAATTTTACTAGAGATAAAATTTAAAAATTTAATGATATGATTGATCGTTTCCTGTGGGAATCTCCAGAGCAACTCCAGAGTGAATTCGAGAGCGATTTGAATGAATCAGCAGGCCCTAGCTAGATCTACACAGGGTTGATAAATATCATGATTTAAGTATTTTTTTTTATTTAAATAGCGGTTCTTAGTTAATGTCGGTGAAGTTTTCACCTTGACACTTTTTCGATGTTTTTTTTTGCAGTGCAAGAGCTATTGATGATTATAGTTTAAACCAAATATTTTTTCGCGATTAAAAACACTGATTTTAATCATCCCAACCCTAGTTCTACATTATACTATACTTTTGTATATGTTGTATATTGTTTTGCTTAAAACAAGGATACTATCCTAAAATCCTGCTAGGTACTTGTTTTATGAGTCTTTAAGGTTGATAATAATGTGACCTTCATATAGACTTAATTAGGTCGGATTCGTGTCGATACTTATAGTACCAGACCGACAGTAGTCTGTTGTGTAATATTTACTCATTTTTCCATGACACACAGTGACGTCGTCATGTTTGTCCTCAGGAAAATAAAGATCATTGACACATGTTTTATTCATAACTCATTAATGGAGATTAGAGTTATTGTCGAAGACTGTATAGAATAGAATACATTTTATTAACGTACTACAATATACAAAATCAACAATAAACTGAAATAGTTTAAGGCTGTGTCCCCAGCAGGCAAACTGTGAGCGGCTGACTGAGTTTGCGGCGTATCGGTTTAGTACGCTCTTCCATATTTGAAATGGAGTGTCCACAGTTTGCTAGTTTGTCGCGTAACGCTGCAAACTGCGTACAGTGAGCGCAAACTAGCAAACTAGCAAACTGTGGACACTCCATTTCAAATATGGAAGAGCGTACTAAACCGATACGCCGCAAACTCAGTCGGCCGCTCACAGTTTGCCTACTGGGGACACAGCCTAATTGTAGTGTACAATCGGCGGTTTTATCGCTTAAAAGCGTTCTCTACCAGACAACTTGTTTGGAGCAAGTTATGGATACGAAACATGGACTTTGACACAGCGGGATAGAGATGTTGGAGGCGTTTGAAATGTGCTGCTGGAGGAGGATGGAAAAGATTAGCTGAACGGTAAAGGTTACCAACGAGGAAGTACTTAAAAGAGTTGAGAAGAAAAGGCTTTTCATGAACACCATACGAAACAGAAGAGGAAAATGATTGGACATCTTAGGCGCTGGACACAAAGAAAAGACGTACTCGTAAGACGCAGACGGGGCGCGGACATTTCTCTTCCGCGTCCCTTTTGTACAAAATGTATAGAAGCGACGCAAATCATACAGAAGAGACGGGGCGCGGCGTCTCTTCTGTATGTTTTACGTCGCGTTGACTGTACCTGCGCAAAGTTTGCGCGTTTCAGCCGCCATAAAGTTTGCGGCGCACTATACTTGCCAGATTAGGTAAAACCGGACGATTCGACCGCGGACAGGTATGCGAGGTTTGATACAATTTCATAAATAATTCTTAAATTCGATTCGTTCGGTCTGGCCACCATAAGACAGTTTCCCTGCATCTTCTATAGTATCAGATTTCCCCATACTGTCCCAGTTAAATAAAAACACATTATTATTTACATTTAAAACTTTTACAGCCTTGCCTACAATCACCTCTCAACAAACACTGCTTAAGATTCGCCCTGTCACTATTTTTTACTATCCAACAGAAAAGGATGGCATTATTTTCAAGTGATTAACTTTTGACAGAAGTTGAGGGGTAGAGTTTAAGAGGTAATATTGTTAATCTGCTTTATAAAAGGATGTGGCAAATATAACTGGAAACTTAAATATCTGGATAAGCATAGGCTTCTTTATAAGTATCCATGAGTTTCTTCTCAGTTTTTAACTTTGGCGGTAGTCAACATTTCCTTTTTGTACTCTACTACCTTGTTAAAGACAAACCCCCTTACTTATGAAAGATGTTTAAAGTTGAACACTGGTTAAACAACATCCTGTCTCTTTTCATCACTATCCACAAATAAAGACAAGACGTTTTTTAATCAATCTTCAACTTTAAACATCTTTCATAAGTAAGGCCCAGAGGGTTGAGTAAAGTTGCAAAGTATTGTTTATTTAAATACCATTTTATATGAAACCTTATATTGTAACTGCCAAAGCTAACTAACTATAAGATACATACCGCATCCGTTAAGTCCAACGAGGCCGTATCGGCGACCACAATTCAGCTCAAGTAGGGTGTCTTGGAGCAGTTCACTGCCGTAGAAGGTAATTGAGAAGTTGGCTATCTTGATGTCTCGGGAACGAGGGTGCACAGCCAGGGAACCAGTACAAGAACGGGCCTCGGAGTTGATCTTTGCTTCTTCCTCCAGCTTGAGACATAATGTCTCTATAATAAAATAGGAACATTAAGATTCGACCAAAAGCCATCTTACTCCAGAGTAACTAGCCAACATAATTCGAAATACAATTGTTTAGAAAGCACAACCGAACATTATTATGTGCATACAAATCCTGGTTATAAGGTGTCAACTTTACAATGTCAAAGTATTCAAACAAACAGTAGTTTACTCTCAAGTAAAAACTTAATCCAGTTTGGTCAAATCCAGCCTAAGAGGGATTTAACTTTAGTTATCAGATTGATTATCATGAAGCAGTGCTGATTTGTTTTTATATCTAGGACAGAACTTCAAATAAAAAGCTTATTAAGGAATGACATATATAAAAAATTCTACAACTCAAGCAAATGAATCAGATGACTCGTTGAAACCAGGGGTCACTGATACCAGTCAAATTAGAGATGAATATGCCAGGAGAAACTTGTTAATGTACCTACCTACTCTAATTCATTACTATTTAGTTTCCATGATGGACTAATTCTCGGCATTCATCAAATATTTACGACAAATAATGTAGTTCTATCATCATTACTTATTTTGTAGGTACAAGCAATTTCTTTGTTCTGCAGGAAGTTTTTTATAAGAAAACTTGGCTACTCAGCGATGATAGTTAGGACTAATAATAAAATAATAGACAGTGATGATAGACTAACCTTCTACGGTGAGCTCACGGTCCTGAGAGGCCGTTCCGTTAGAGCCTACTCCGTTTTCCTCATTCGTAACCTTCGCGATTGGTTTCTTGTTCCTTCCGCTAGCCTGCTCCTTCTTCTTCTGCTGGGCGCGTTTTTTCGCGTCCGACGGCATGGTCCCAACTTTCCGCTACCAAAACTGTACAAACGCAAGATTACACTTAAAAAAATTCCATAGAACACACCATCACATCTTTCAGTTTATACTTCGACTAACACTGGTTTTAAAACTAGTTTTTACTAAAATTACCCTTTTTTGATATACTTAGCACTTGTTAGAATCAGGAGAGTCATGTTTACCTATAAATTCGTATAGAAACTCGGGCAAGTCGTCCGCGTCTACACGTGCTGAATTGAAAAGAAAGACATTTCAATTTTCAATTCAAATAGAAAAAACAAGGTGACCACAGATTCAAAATATTGCAAAACTAAACCACAGATAACACAAATTTAAGCAGAGTAAAAATTACTCTAGCCATAGACTTCAATCGAGACGAGAGTTCCTACCAAGTTTTTTTAGCTTGATAAAAAAAAGGAAAGATGGCGCGGCGTACAGAAAAATGTAATAGGGCCTCCAGACTCTCGAGAGAAGGCTCGGCGAGAAGTCTCGCCCGAGACTTCGCGAAGAACAAACAAGCTATCCACACTCTCAATTGTTCTCAGTCGTGATCTGTTGCTTATCCGGTATGGACGTCGATATTGAAACTGCAGCCGGTTTGGCTCTGTGTGCCATTGCATACTGTAACTTTGTGAATGTTGTAACTAAAAATAATGTTAAAAAAAATAAAATACTTAATGTAAAAAACTTTTATCTTAGTAGTTTCGATGTTTAGCATCCCATAAAATAGGCTCAGATTGAAAAAAATCGATAAATTTCAACTCTATTCATTATTCCACATTTTTACAAAAGAAAATTCTCGTAAAAAACAAACAATATGCATGTCTGCCCGCCGCCGCTCATTAATCTGCAATGAGACAAAACGTGAGTGTAGGACCCTTCTCTCTTCTCGCCCGAGAAATCCTTTGGCTCGGCCAAAAATACCGACACCGATCGGAGAACAGGCGAGCCAGAGAACGAGAAGGCGAGAAGCTCTTCACACTCACGCTTCTCGGGTGTTCTCGGGGGTTCTCTACGAGAGTCTGGAGGCCCTATAAAAATGTGTAAAAATTATGCTTGTTAGGTACTGGCGCCTTTTTCACATTATAGCGCTACCTATCAGTTTAATTTGGAAACTAGTGTGGGAGTTTAATTTCAACGAGTTTTTTTTTTCTTTATTTTGGCTTCGCACGGTTGTGCATTCAGCCAGGGTCTAGTAATTAAATAAACTTCAAGTTTTTAGTTACTTAGGAAGTTATGATTTATTATATTACATATTACATACAATACATTAATATAATATCCCACCCCTCTCCTTGTGCCTCAGTAAAGATGTGGGGCTTTACTGAAATATCAACACGGACTTTTTGGGAGAACTTGAAAAGCAATGTTATTCAATTTTGTTTCATTTCCCCACACCTATGCACGTTCATGGACACGTAACCGTTAATAATCCACCATTATTAAACACATTAACAGTCGAAGAAACACAAGTTTTGGAAAATAAAACAAAAATGAAAATTGACAATTCTCAAATTCCCGCCTAAAAGACCAACGAGTTTTTGAATAAAATAATCGGGGTTGATGTAGAGTCGGCGTCAGCATGGCCATTATTCAGGATTTTTTCGTTAGGGACGCCCTAGGCGTCCGATTTTTTGTCTGTCCGAGACTACTAGACTAGATAGTAGACTGTCCGTCCGATCCGATTGTCTGAAAGCGTTGGTGCCATACATGCAAGATGCACTTACCTACACTACACACGTCCGATCCGACAGTCGGAAGTAAATGTATGGCGGGGACAGTAGTGTCGGACGACCAGTCAGACAAAAAGTCTGACGTGGCGGGCCTTAGCCTAGTAGACTGAGGCTAAGGCCCGCCAATACATCAGACTTTTTTTTTTCACAGAGTACCTACCTACCTACATTGAATATAGGGGGCCTAGATGCTATTGGTGGTGGGTGAATTTTTAGTAGGTACCGAATAGTGTTGTAGTGCACTGATCTTTACGTTTTTGTTTTATGTTGGAACGCGCTAATCTCAGGAACTAGCAGTCGTATATTTTAAAAATCCTTTCTGCATTTGATACCTACCTGAACTCTTGAGGAAGGTTATAGGCTTTTTTAGCCGCATCATCATCACCATTTAACCCATTAGGTACTACGCGAGCAACGCCGCGGGCACAGCTAGTTTATTGAATTCCCAAAGGTTGGCTTCTACGTGCTTCTACCTCGTAAGTTTGCACCTACCTACCTTCTTGGTCATTTTTCTAGGTGTAAGTAAATAAAAATCAATTTGGTACATTTTTTTCATTATTTTATTTCGTTAACAGGAGCAGGTATTTGTGATTTCTTGAAATACGTAGGTAAATAAGTAGGTAGATTAAAAAAATTAAGTTACATTGGTTACACTATCTAAAGGCTAGGTACCTACCTAGATAATGGTTTCTATTCCACTAAGCTAAATGTTAGCTTATCCACATATAAATAAAATAAATAAATAAATATTGCTGGACATTTCATACAGCATCATGTAGTCCCAAGCTAAGCAGAGCTTGTGTTATGGCAACCACATGACTGATATACTACTTATATACATTTTTTTTTCGTAAATACATACATAATATACATAGGTACATAGGTACAAAGAAATAAAAAATAAGGTAGAATTTGTACACATAAGTACATACTTACCTAAATTATAAAGGCATCAGATTATACATGGAATACAAAGATAAAAACCCTTCTATTCTACTTAGGTCTGCACAATGAGTAGATCATTGGGTCTGATTGGGTATATTTTAGTAAAAAGTAATTATTACTAGCTGACCCAGCAAACTTCGTTCCACTTGTAATGGTCTGTGGGTACCACCTCAGAATTCAAGTTAGCATAAAAAAGCCGTTCCTTACAAAATTTAGTAAGTATTGTACTTGTACCTATGTGAGAAATGAATTTTCGTCATATTTCTTTTTCATAATGTTATCAGAGGTTTTAATTAGTTCCCTTATTCAGGGCGGAGATAAGTGCAACAAATCCAAGATCATAAAAATCGGTCTGAGATGGTGTAGGTACCTAAATAACCTGATTTTGTTTTACATAATAATTAATTAGATACCAAGGCATAAGTTAAGTACATAGATAATATAATAAGATATTACTTTAGAATAATTTACGTACCTTTTAGGTATTAAACTTAATTTAATTCAGCTTTAAAATGCGGGAATGTTCTTAAAAGTACCTACCTAACCTACTAGCATAAATTACATTCTGGCGGGGGGTAGGGAAGCATTACAATATCTATAGTTGTATAGTATAATACCATTGACCAAACCAATCAGACAAAACTATTACGTAGTTATTTCATGCAAAATAATTAAGTAGGTACCTACTTATAAAATTTAAGTAAAACTGCAATCACAGATTCTTTAGATCTTACATTAATTTAAGCCAGGTAAATCAACTAAATATAAGTACCAAAATTACAATAATTTACATTTTACTCTAGGTAGGTAGGTACCTCACATCCTATGATAGGTACCTACCTCCCAATACCCAAATATTTTCGATGAATAAGTACCTAGGTACCTATTATCTGCCATTAAAATTTAAGAACCTACCTAATAAAATATTATTTTCTTAACGATAGTAGGTAGGTAAGTAGGTACCTAGAAAATAAATAAGAGGCACTGTGGAGGTTTCAGTCACTTACATTCGCACGATACCGCAAATTTGAATGTATTTCAGTACCTCGAAATACAAGAACGAGGTAGGTACCTAAGTACCTATAGGATGATGTTCGCAAATGCCTATAAGTACCTACGAGAAGTTTCTCCATATAAAATGACAATCATTCGTATGTAAAATGTACCTACGTTTCAGCGCATGTGAATGTGAGTGACCCAGGTTAGGTACCTTAGACCAGCGCTCAAAATCATTGAATTTTCTGTGTAGTATTCTAGTTACTTAATCATATAATTAAAATCACTATTTATCTAGATACTAGCTAGGTATATTGCTAAGCGGCTACAATTTTATATAGAATAATTGGTTGCTATCTAAAATGCTAAGTTTTATGGAATTCTTCGAAGAAGTAACTACATTATAGGTACAACATTTAAACATTGAAATTAGCATGTTGGGTAAACCAGTTTTCTCACGAAAACGTTTGGACACCAGTCACATTATTCGCAAACACATTGTCACTCATGTCGATTCATCGTTACGATATTATTGATTGCATTCCATGGGTTCTTTTTGCGATTTCCGATATCGTCTTCGATCAAGTAACTCAATAACGATCTTGACGTATCCTATCAATTCGTCCTTTTGATCAATCTCAAAGGTCTGAAACGAAAGAAGAAACCGACGGATCGTAAAGATCAATCGTACCGTATATGGGGGCCATTGGGTGTTTTTCTATTTGACGACACGGCACGACAACGATAACGATAACGGCAACGACGACGACACGGCAATCAGCGACGTAAAAATGTATGAAGTATAATAATATGGCATGGTTTGCTTTTGCGCCCAGCTAACGCACACTTAGATACTGTAGGTGCATACTTAAGTTTTAGCTATACGTAGCTATACAAATGAATGCACTACAACGAAGTCCTGAAATGAAATAACAGTTCCTATCTAATACCTACCTAATTTTTATATGCTTCTTATTTTTTTTAATAATTAGGTACCTATAAGATCTTCGTTATGGATGAGTTAAGTTAGATAGCTTCCCTATATTACTAGAATTCAAACAACTAACTATCTTTAAGGATGAAAACTTTTAATTTTTTTAATGTAGTACCTACCTACCTAATTGATAAAACCTATTTATTCTAAATACACAAAGAATAATACATACAAGAGGCAAACAACAATATAAATTGGAATTGGCCTACCTACAGATTGTGCAACGCCTAATATTACCTACCTATCTATACCTAAATAATTACCTAGAAACTTTACATGGTAGGTACCTACAAAATTTTTGAACGGGTGTAGAATTATGGTAGAATAAAAAGATGGCGGTAATATTGATACACAGAACATTAAAGTGACTTATCATAAGTAACTCAAAACCGTATTTCGCCGCATAACGACGAATTTGTATGGCCAATTAGTCTTTCCACACGTACCACAACCACCCGCTCGCTCGGCCGGCCGGCCGTCGGGGTGGCGAGAGTAGATAACGTAACGAACGACAATGTTGCGCCGAAAAAAACATCGTTAAAAAAGTAGACGGCACAACCCGCTCGTGCGTGTAGCCGCACCCTAAGCGTAGTAAAAATTGTAAAATTCTGTGCCCTATACCGGCCACAGACGTCTGATTTTTGTCGGTCCGACTGTCCGATCCGATTGTCTAACTAAACGCGTTGGTGCCATACTTTTGTTTGAACATGCAACACACGTCCGATCCGACAGTCGAAAGCAAATGTATTATGTATGGCGGGGACAGTCGGGTCGGACGACCCGTCAGACAAAAACCCGACGTCTGTGGCCGGGCCGGCCTTTATGGATAATGTATGCACCTCGTAGGCCGGCCACAGACGTCTGATTTTTGTCGGTCCGACTGTCCGTTCCGATGGTCTAAACGCGTTGGTGCCATACTTTTCTTTGAACATGCAACACACGTCCGATCCGACAATCGGAAGCAAATGTATTATGTATGGCGGGGACAGTCGGATCGGACGACCCGTCAGACAAAAAGTCTGACGTACCGTAGAAGTAGGTAAGTACCGTACCGGCTAAGTGGGACATTTTTTGAAGAAAAAATGATTTTGCACAAAAACTGTCGATGGTAACGCTTCAACAGATTTTTTTTATAGTAGATCTTACCATTGCCCATTGGAGACTTGCTGCAGTATATCTGTATTGTTAATATTTACAGAGATATAGCATTTCAAAGGGGCTGTTCTAAATATCGCCATTTTGGGGCTATTTAAAAATGACATATCTGACTTCAGTTTTTCTTACATTTTCAGACCTGTATTCATTAAAAATGAACTAGCGATATTCAGAACGATAAACGGGAATATTTTCTTTCATTTAAAAATACTGTGCTTTGATTTCAATGAAAAACTAACTAGAAATCTCAATTTAAAAATTATTTAACATTTTATAAATAAAAACTTCTGGGTTATTTGGAACCCAAAGTAACTTGCTTTAGAAACACATATTACGAAATATGGCGATATTTGGAATTTAAGGGCAAGTTATATTTTTGGTAAAATAAAAAGTATTGCCAGTTAACTGCAATAAATCTGAAAAATAAGAACTATTGACATTTGCCTTTTCTTGTATCGGTATATTTTCGTTGTTAGGTATATATTCACCATGTTTTCAATACTGTAACAACACAAATAATTAAATACAACTATTGGAAATTTAGAGTATTACATCCCCTTAAATCTAACCAAAAATGAGCACTTGGGGTTATTTGAAATTGCAAACAAATTGTATAAGAAACCAAAACTGAAATAGCAGGGGCTAATTGGAATCGGATTCCAAATAGCCCCAAAACGGCTTAAAAAGCACGTCAGTCAGTATAATTCTAAAAATATGGCGTTTAAAACGAGCTATTCTCAAATGAAATACACCATTAGAATCGCAACAAAATGCAGATGAGCATGGTAGCACTCATTCTTTAAGCATCTTTATAATAAACGGGCTGCAACTGGAAGTTTGACACCCACATTTTACTACCGTCAACAACGTCTACAAACAAATTGAGCTAGCGGTTTGTGTGAAACTCTGACAACCTCAAAACTCAACAGTAACATTGTCATTGAGTCATAGTATTGACATGTTGTAAGGAAAAAAATCTACCTTATCTAGGAAAAAAGATACATGCAGTCAAATCTTTTATTTAAAAAAATTCCAAATATCGCCAAATTTCCAAGTAGCCCCAATTTACGGTACCTATGTGGCTGGCCTGAGATGAGTCCTTGATCAAGAGTAGGATTCAGCACTCAAGTCCTACGGCAAAAGCGGGAACTAATTGTTATAATTGCTATAAGCTTTATTAGTCAAGGTCGTTCAGTTGTTCTGGTGTGTAGAGCTAACGAACGTACAAACTAGCATAATTATTATTGTTTAGGCCTTATTTGGACCATTAGTAATTTTTTACTTAGCCTAGTTCTGCGATAGCAGCGCTGCATCTATCGGACTTCAGTGCTGACGCCGACTCTAAAAGATAATTTAACTATTTCGCGTATTTAGCTTGCACAGTGGCGCCCCTATTTATGTCTATTATTTTTTGCCAGACTATACATACTTGCAGAAAATACTTACATAACGGTTAGCTATTTATTTCACTAGGTAAGTAACCATTAGGTAGGTAATTAACTAAAATAATAGGTAGGTACCTACAGAACAGTAAGTAGGTAGGTACCTAAGTACATATGTACATAAATAACAATTAGGTAAGGAAATACTTATAGGTAAGTACAGGAAGTACCTACAGCACCAATAACTGTGCCAGTAATGACTTTCTGAAGAGAAGTTACATTTCTAACACACAACGTTTTTATATAACATATTGTTCACGTAGAAATAAATTGTCTAGGTACATAATGATCTATTTGGGAGCAGCAGCATTCGCTGTGTATTTTAAGGCTAATCCATCGCGCTTAAGCCGCGGTGACAAGCTTGAATCAAGTGCAACTTGGGTAAGTAGAACACTGTCCTAGTCAACTATGGTTGGACGCCCGTCGTCCAAGTGCACTCACTCGGACGACGGCGTCCAATCAGAGTCATCAAAGTCCAAGTTGAACTTGGTCCAAGCTGACTTAGATCGTGTCAACCCGGCTTTAGCTGAGCGAGGAAAACCTCCACCAATAGACTTTCATATCCTTAGCGCAGCTGTGACAAAATATTTGTCCCTACAGAAATACGATAGTGTAAGGCTGGTTTTACTGTCACGCGTACCATCGGCGCTGATAGGTGAGTGATCCTTATTACATTGAAACAAGGATACTGATTGTTTAGCTAAAATGGCAACGAGGATTGCACTCGTCCGATCGCTGAACAATCAGTATCCCTATTTCATTGTAATAAAGATCACTCACCTATCAGCGCCGACGGTACGCGTGACAGTAAAACCAGCCTAAGGACGCGAGCGAAAGTGTGAGGATGCGGTATTCGTTTAACAAATAATAATTAGGTATCTCTTGACTGGTAGTTCAGTAGCTCTAGCTCTAGCTGGCTTCACATGACTTGCTTTGAGTTTAGTACCTCACCACAGATGATCAGATAATAATCCTCGCTCGCGTCTTTTGCACTTTATCTCTTTTCTGTATGTACAAATGCCACCGAGTGAGGCTAGGAAAATAAAGTGATAGGTACCTACTATTGGCCGATGTTTTCAACGCTCAGCTGCCGTATTCCTTAACTCATTTGACATCAATTTGATAAGCACTTTGTAGTACATTGTTGGTTTCCCAAAATGATGGTGATTACCACGGTACATCATAGCAGCAATGTGCTGCATAGTTGCCTATCAAATTGATGTCAACCAAGTTAGGGAATACGGCAGCAGAGTGGATACGCAGCCTAAGGAGACTAAAAATGCCAGTTTGATAGTAATCAGGCGTATAACATAATCTGTCTAAAGTTGAGTATAACTTACTCTAATCACAGCTCTCATTTATTTTTGACGAATTTTCATTTCCAATTAATAAATAACATTGGTAAAATCTAATAGAAAATATTGTGTCTAAGTCCACCAACCAAGCATTAACCAAACCTCGTAATAACTTCTCTAACAATTCTATCATGCATATAGAATAGAAGAAAAGCACTAACCCCATTATTCATATTCAAATTAGCACGACTTTAGATAATGTTTTTCTTTTCACTCTTATGTCAATCAAAAGAGATGGCAACAGATTTAGTAGCCCTCAAAGCTTAAGTAAAGTCTATTATGAATAACGGGGTAGAAGCTTAATGGCAGGCAAAAAAATAAAATAAATAAAAATTGACATAATTTATTATAATCACAGATGCATACCGGGGCGCGGGCGCTCCAATTCGGACAAACACAAACACCACATTAATTTAAAATGCAACCGATATCCACATATCAAATGTTAAGCTTAAAACGTCAATTTGAATAATGTCAAAATAAATAAAACGCGAGAGCTATATACAAATGCACAATTTGCTAATATGCTTAAATAAGAATGCGATGGGTTCGAGCGTGGTGCTCGGACAGCGTTCAGTTCCGTCGGTCATGGCTGTTCTGGTAGCGACGCAGCGACTTAGTGACGTAGCGACTTAGTGACGTAGCGACTTAGTGACGTAGCGACTTAGTGACGTAGCGAGGTACCGACGCAGCGACGTACCGACGGGACTGGTTATTGTGTGGCGAGATATTCCTTCTGTCGCATCACGTCATGTTTACGCCGAGCGACCGACTGGCGTACTCGTATACTACGTAGGAGATGGATACTGCTGGGATTACTTTGATGAAGTTGGGCGTAATCCCTCGGTAGAGGCCCAGAAAACCTTCACGTTGAACTATATCGCGGAAAACGCCACTCATTGTACCCTCTGCGCCTTTTGCCGCTTTTTCTGTTAACAAAAAAATAATAATAAATAAATAAATCTATGCGAAAGACGTACATGTGAAAATCTCTGGTCTCTGCCTAGCCTAAGTGAGGGAGGTGGGATTTTTTTAAGTGTTTGGATTTTAATCACTTGCTTACTCGTAACCAGTAGACCGATTTGGATGAAACTCAGGACTCCGTTTAACTTGCAAGAGTAAACTGCATACTAGAATTTCCACCAACAAATAGTCGAGCGGAAAGGACTGAGCGAGACGAATGAGTCTAGATTTTACTATCAACTAAGTAAGTTCGTATGAGCAAGTGGCAAACTCTTTGTTGGTGGAAACGTAAAACTATTTCTTAAAAAAGAGTTCGCTCCGCTCATCCATTTCCCGCTCATTACCCTTTTGCTGTGGAAGCCTGGCTTAAGAGTAGATTGTAGCCTTGAATATCATGGACCCAGATTATTTGAAATGCACCTAAGTATAGTTCGCGTCAAGTAAAAAGAACGCTGGAAGACATTTGAGGGGGCATTCTTGCGCATGGGTACACTTGCACACGAAAGTACAAGTGGTTGTTTTTTCTATGGAAAACCATTTCGTAATTAGAAACTTTTGAGCGCGATGGTATTAATTTGCCTAATTTTTATTAATTGCTTACTGCGCAGCTTGACAGCCAGCGTTCTTTTTACATGACGCGAGCTATACTACGTGAACAACGTCTGAAAAGTCATAGACTGAGAGTGACAAGAACGGCATATTCTATTGCAATTACTATTGTGATTCTGCTACAGCGGCAATTTTAGCCCCGCAAGTATGTTTAACCTATCTGTCATTTTGAAACTATGAAGTTGTATTTGAACTAAATAATATTGACAGAAACTTAATAAGACGGACGATTTTGCGCGACACAGAGGGATGAAATTGTTTGTAAGAGTTCTGGTGACGTAGCTATTGGCCTCCATAGTAACGAAGCGACATCTGGTTTATTACAAACAGGAAAAGGAAAATGCAGTGGGAATTATATTATGAGTATTTTTGTATTTCCTTCCTCGATTAGGATAGGAATGAAAGATGAGCTGGTCTTACTGGCTTTGTCTAATATTCAATTCAAGGCTATGAAGTATTTGATCCAAGTTTATCAAAATCGGTTGTCACAATTACAACCACGAAATATCACTATCACAAACATACACATTAAAGTAGGTATTTCATTTCTTTCATTTTTATTTGGCTGTAAAATATAGATAGATAATGACTGGTAATAGGACAAAGGCTTGGCAGCATACGCAGCATAGGTTTTTTATCCGGGTACCACGCGAGCGAAGCTACGGGCGGAAGCTAGTAGAATTAGAAAAGAGATGGGAGATAATAAATAGTAGTGTTGTCTCACCTTGCGCCTGCAAGCGTGTCCGAACGAGCGCCAATGGATACGAGCAGACCTGCCCCAGAGTACAAGAGGCAGAGCCACAAGCCAGCAAGAGCAGCATCCCCGGCTGGCCATTCTGCGCCTGGTACCGGCTAATATACTTCTTCTTAAGCGTCTCATACACGGCCAGATCGATCCCCGCGTAAGGAATTATCCCCAGTATATTCGGAGTGTAACCCTTGTAGAAGCAACGAAGACCTTCGCGCGCGTAGATCTTTTTCGCCGCGTCAGCGATACCACTATACTGTCCCGTCTTCCTTAACGCCAGTCTGGTTTTTAGCACCTCTAGAGGGTAGATGACGGTTTGACTGATGGCTCCGGCGGTCGCCCCGGCTATGAACCTTTCGTGGATCTCCAGAGGTTGGTGCCTGATGTCGCCTTTTATGAGTCTCTTTACTTGTTCGTACGCTGCGAACTTGAGCGCGGATTCTGGTGCGATTTTGATGACGTTTATGCCGTTTCCTCGCCACATTCCGCCGACTCCACCTTCGCTGAGCATCTTCGATAGGCACTTACTCATGTTCTCTCTTGTCGGATTCACCTGGAAACGGAAATTCACATCATAAATACTTCTATATATGTTTAACCCAAGCCTACTCCATCTTAACATTGTCTCAGGCACTACAGTGTCCCGATAAGTGTAGGCAAAGGTTGCCTCCTGAAACTGTATAAATAATCTAGTAAAGATGTAAAGGCCTAAGTCTATATTTAGCCACAGCTGGATTAATAGTCTAGTGGGCTCCTGAAAAGCCTTAGTATTAATCCTATACATTCTATCAACTTACACCAGCATCTATCATTATTAAAAAACTTCCGCACTCATCACTTTTTCCACTTTCTATCAACAGGAAGCTTAGATAATAGAATGATATCACCTACCATTCAGTTCTAGGAAACAAACGCTAGAGGTTTATCATTATTACATTGAAGTGTTTAGCGAGAACCTCGAATACACTCATACATCTAGAATCAAATTCACATTGTTAGGGAGTGGGCACATTTTGTTTCTCGTAGCGCGTTTTTGAGCAGCGCGTTCGCAGCGCATTTGTATCACTATGAATTATCATTGTGATACAAATGCGCATTTGTCCACTTTCTTATGTCACGTGTCACGTGAGCGTCACATAGATACATACATACATAAAATCACGCCTCTTTCCCACAGGGGTAGGCAGAGACCACGGACTTCCACTTGCTATGATCCTGACACACCTCTTTCGCCTCATTCACTCTCATCACATTTTTCATACAAGCTCGCCGGTTTAGGGTACTTTTGACCTGGACTTTCTCTAAAATGTCACCATCTGTTCCACGTATGTTCGCTTAGGTCTTCCCCTTCCAGCTGTTCCATTCACACTCGCCTCATACACTTGAGCGTCACAATACATTTGTAAGTTAAGAAATTGCCTTGACTTTGGTCTATCAGCCCAACGCAGTTGATATGCCACACGGGCTTAAGTGTTGATATGAGAGTAAGAATGAGAGATTGCCTGATAAGTTTTTGCAGACAACCTTGAACGACTTAGATATTCAATGGTCTGTGATTGATTTGTTATACAATACGATTTGCTCCATTGATTGCCCAACTTCATACCGCCTTTCTTAATGTCTATTCACTTCCTAACATTCAACGAGACAGATATATAATCAGAGTGCTCTGTCACTCTCATCTCAAGGAGACCGAACGCGACAAAAGATAACATGCTAGTTGAATGTCTGTCTGCTCGCGAGCGTGTAAACACGCCATTAAGGTATTTACCATTAAAGTTAGCCACATGATTGTCTACAATCAAGGTATGTTTACTGTCTATTTGCAATCAGATAAGTAAAAGGCACTGAAAACAGCTGTTATTTACAAAGCAAACAAAATATTTGATCTTTAGAAAAGCCTGGTTCGTTTACGTTTTTCGAAGACTTATTGGAATTTCACAAGTGATAGTAAAAAGAAGCTTCAACGGAAGTCATTACTTGTAGACTTAGCCTTCGAAATATTTGCATAAAAAGGACAGTTCCTCGTTTTTTTAGCAATAATATTGCCTTTCGTCTGAACCACCTATTATTTAATCTCGGTTTAGTTCTGAGTGACTAGGTCAGTTGAGATTACGATGGGATGTAATTCAACTTCATATTCCAATACTGCTTTTCGCTACCTGTGTTGCATCATTAATAAACTATTATTCAAACACTATCAGATGGAACAGCAGAGTCATTCTGTAAACTCACTTCGAACGTCGAAGAGCTGCAGTCATTCTGTAGACTCACTTCGAATTCACTCAAGTGACTGAGCTCACTAAATACACGAGAATGTATTGTGAGATTCAAATTTCAAATACGTGATATCTCACAGCGGATTCAGCGTTTCGACGTTCGAAGTGAGTTTACAGAATGACTTTGTGAATCCGCGAGTCTATCGATTCCTCTCTCATGAAACAAACATTCACGATCCCGATCGGATGTTCGGCGGCTGATGCTCTAACTAAACTAAACTATGATATTTTATTCTCACAAAACGGCACGAAGTACTTCAACAAGTCAAGTAATAAGCCTGACACGCGGACACCGCAGGCCCCATGGCTTAGTACGTACCTGTAGGAAAACCTTCAGTCTATCGAGCGGCGCCGTGCAGGTCCGACTGACCGCCCCGGCTATGCCGCCCGCCAGCAGGTGGCGCCACCACTTCCCAGTCTGCAGCTCGCTCTGTGTGAAGTCATCGGGCACGTTCATGTCTTCGCCGATGTCAAGGTACTGAAACGAACGAAGGAGAATGTTAATTGCGGACATATTATTTTTTATTAGAAATGCGAAAGCTTGTATGTTTGTGTTTCTATCACACCTGTGGACCAATTTGATATTAATTAATTATTTATTTATTAATTTGTAACTTTGAATAGGTGTTGGTCGTGGTTTGGAACAGCACAGTCTTTTTAAATGTTAGCACCACGAGTGCGAATTCGGAAGGAAGCTAATTAACAAATTACAATTTAACTTTCATTTTTTTGATTTTTTAATTTTTGACCAGAGCTCGTGATTGGCCTAAGGATTTAAGCCAAGATTAAAAGACAGATCGCATTGACATTGAATCAGTCAGGACAAATAATCAAATTGATAAAGGACACTCAGGCTCATAAAAATGACCCTGAATCAGGTTAAAGTTCAAACTTCAATCCGCCATACTAAGTTACTTTGCCAATTCAATTGTCTGTCCAGAACTGATTCGAATCGGTTACAAGTCGCATAAGCGTACACAATCGCAAATATGGTCGTGGCTAGCAAATATTAATTTAGCAATTGCTGACATCCTCAAAACGAATGGTGTCGTAAATACCAGAAGAGAAACCACGGTACAGTAAAAGAAGAAAAATAATGGTTTTCGTAAGACATCGGAAATATTCGCATAAAATTACAAAAAGGATTGACGAAAAGTCATTTGGAAATGAAAATTACTCATAATTTCAACTTTATCGCAAACAAATAAATATCAATGTCATTTTTAAGAAAAGCAATTTATGTAGTTGCAAGCTGTGCGAGCTGCGCTGATAATGACGTGCACTTCTGTCGCATTCTGTTTTGTGAAATCATACACTGCTGTCGGGCATGTTCGGAAAACAAGAACATAACCGAGATCCATTTTAAAGCTTGAAGTACTGTACTCTGATTTAGAACAGTCAGAGAAAAGCAATACACGCAGGACAGGAATACAAGTATATCTGTATTATAAACTCCATGATTTGATGAAATTTGATGAATTTCTAACAAAATGGATGTGTGAGTTGATCTCAAATCGTAATTGATTGCTCAGCAACATTGTACAAAATATGAAGAGTTCAAAAATTCGCTCGGCGTAATAATAAAGTAACTAAAACGAATCAGTTGTAGTAATGTAAGCAATCTTAAAAGGTAGAGTTTTACTCTGAGATTAATTTAAAAATTTCATGTACATATTTTATAATGGTTGATCAATGTCTCAATCGGAAGAACTTATTACCATGTCAAGCTATTTAGTTTCTGTGGGGGATTACCTAAGACAATACAATAATTACACGTTATATCAATCAATAACCCAGACAGTAACAGGTGAAATGATGATGTAAGTAAAGTTACAACATCAGTTACAGCACAATTATAGTAACACTCGCTATTTCGTTGTTTATTTTTTTCACAATATAAGCCAAATCGAAAAGAACAGTTTTCATAACTTAATTTTGTCTCAGAAATCGTCAGTCTTTTGAAGATAGTGCACAATATTATTTGCGAAATAATTTTGCCCAAATATGTTAGAAATCCGTCCCTGATTCTAAGCTAAGAGGGTGAGGATATTACACATAATCTTTTTTGATAAAGTCTCGATGAAAATAAACAGCCCCTATTTTCAAATCTATACTAACAGCTACTGTTTATATTATGTCAATGAGTCATGACTTCAATTTCTATAAAGATGCGTACAATGATGCTCTAGCTTAAAGAAACAAAGAATACGTTAATGTGTAAAAAGCAGTTGGTGTAGTGGTGTAGTGACTATTTATACATTGAAGGACTCCACGAGACTTGTGCGAATCTTTACACTGCACTGATTCAACTGCCAAAAGTTATCACAGAAATATTTACTAGCTACGTTACATACGATTGAGATGAGAATGTTACATATTGGATATTATCTATTGATCTGCATTGATTCCTAAACGTACCGTGAGTTTGTAGAATGTGGTATGCCTATGTAAATTTTCAGGGAAAGACAGTTTTACAATTATTTTCATTAATTTTAGTGATGTTCATATAAGGATCTTCATTGTTGTAAAAAAAAAAACATATGCAATTCGCCTTTATTCTTTACTGATTCAGTTCCGTTGCAAATTGTCTTGACGATGACTGTTGAAAGGTATTGGGACTGATTAATTAGACTATTATGAGGTTTTTTTTCGTGCAAGATACATATGGTCCTACATCTATAATAATATAACCTTTACATCTTTATAATTTATTTTCTATGTCTACATTTATAAGTGATTTAGAATGTATGAACGGTATTACACTGTCCCGCAGATGGGGTCGTCAGAGGAGCAATCTTGGATCTTTTTGCGTTTCTTCATGTTGCTACTCCAGAATTTAGTTTGAATCTTTATTTGCTCTGTCTGCTCTTTGAACAGAAAAACAATTAGATAATTCAATAATATTTATATATAATGTGACCTAACCTTTAGATAAAACATGGCGAAAAGTATTTTAACTTTCTGTCCAATTTTACAGATTAGGAAAATATCTTTTAGACAATGTTTTTTAGGATAATCATCATCGGAGACAAAGTAATCTACAATTACTTGCAAGAATTCAACACGTTTACAAACGTCATAAACAAGTTTACAGCTGTGCATACGACATGTAAATTGGTCAAACAGTATGCAATGAACTTTGTAACTTGCTTGAGACAGTAGATGACTATCTACTACTAGATACTATGTAATAGTTGTATAAGGGAAAGATTTGACCTCATGTCTAAGAATTAAGAGTTGAATTCGTTTTAAAAGTGCAGGGGTTTTTACCAATTCTTACCGTTGTGTCCATAAAATGACACAGTATTCGATTATCCCAGTCCAACACCAAAGTAATGGCTGCAACGTAAATCTTCCAGCACATGGTATTCGTCTTAAGCAAGCCTGCATAAACGAAAATTTTTAAAACCAAGTATGCTACTCTATTCATTTTTAATTTCGTTTCGTAGCGAGGAAACGGCACATGAGTATTTTTATATTTGGCGGTCCGATTGACAACTTTGACAGAGCAATTAGAAATGACGTTGAGGGGTTTTTGTCTTTGGTTTAGTAGAGTATGCAGCTTGCATTACATATTTATTTGCACATATACTTGTGAGTAGCTTCTGGCATTATGTCTAATGTTTTAAGATAAAGCGAATGTTTTCGATCAATGACCGGTCATGACGATCAACCAGACGAAAGAAATCAATCGGAATTATAAATTAACTTCACTGAGAAACCCCACGAGACAAATAATAATCAAAGAATCGAACGGGGCTTCGGTTGAATTGAGTGATTTTCCATTACTATATACCTACCAACTACAACATGCCTATCTAACGAACGGTTGACTACACATCGCTCTGAACACGTACACGTGTAGAATAATTATTGCCTTGGTGATAGAAAATGTGCATCAGTAATCTTTGAAACTATAAAAGTGAGAATACCTTTCCTTCGTACTAAGCATAACAAAATAGGTACCTAACTAAAAAGAGACATTCAGAAAATTTACAGACGCACTAGCAATATTATATTAATGTTTTTTCAATGACACTGTTATTTCAGTAACCTGTCTTGGAAGTTTGTTACTATGCAAAAAAATATGTAAGAAACGTGTTTAGATATTGTTCTAAATTAGCTTTGATATCATTACTATGAACCAAAATGTACAAAACTAAAGTCACCCAGACTTTCAAGGTTATAATGGGTCAATATCACAAAGCTGAAATCTATCATTGATTTGAATTTCTATCTGGGGACAAAAACTTTGTTGAGGTTTGAAACTTTGAACATTGCATAATATTTTTCTTATCAGCTTGTCCGTTACAGTGACTCATGGATCCCTTTGATATCATAGCAAGTATCACGTGGGTAATAGATTAAGATGGACGTCTTCCACAATAGAACCTGTGAATTGGTGTCAAGGGAGGCACTTCTTAAGTTCATTGCCTAATGTAACGAGGTCATTGCAGTACTCGAACGTTTGAAAGTTCAAGCCCAATGCTACATTGTTTGGTGAAGGTCGAAACTGCAAATACCAAGACTTCCTGATACCCCGGCTCCACACGTTGGGGCCAACGTTGGTCCCAATGCCTCTCGCGAACGTGTGGAGCTGACAAAATAGCTTGGCGCCAACGTTGGGGTACAACGTTGGGGGCTGATTTTGCTAGATCCACACGTTGGCGAGTGGCATTGGGACCAACGTTGGCCCCAACGTGCGGAGCCGGGGATACTCGTACTTCTTGCTTTCGGGTTATTGACCTTGCAAATTTTGTAGGATTAACCATACAATGTGGAATCTTAGCCTCATCACAAGATGTCGCAATTAATTTTATTGTTCTAACTGTAAAGCGGAGACAGCAACAGACATCTTTACAGCTAGTTATTAGGATATGGGTTGGTTGGATTAGAACAGATAAGATCTACGTCGAACCAGATTTTCGCGGATCTTTATTGTTGATGCTGTTTAAAAAATGGTGTTATCACTGTGGATAATACGGAAGAATATGGCTTCAATTGAATCTTAGAGAACTGTAGCATTTACGAGTATAATATTTGCATAAATTGTGACTTAGAAATCCAGTATCCTCATACATAACTCTTTAAATCTTCAAAATTACATAAATGTTATAATTGTGAATGTTTGTATGTGATTAGGTTTATTTATTTATGCATCTTCACCATGAAACAGCTGAACAGATATGATGTTTGAAATGGAAGATATTTTTCTCGATTACCTACTCATTTAATCGGTTTAGATAAGTTTGGACAACCCAAGTACAATCCAATATAGAACAGCATAGCATAACAAAATTGAAATATACAAAGTATTTGCGACAGCTGAGTTTTGAATAAAAACTTTTTTTTTATTGATTGGTCACAATGATAAGCCTCTACGAGTCTTTGGTATTATGTGAATCTTGTGTGAAACACAAAGCGCCATAAATATCTCGCGAACCTTTACCCACGCTCCGACATTATGATGTCGATAGTCCAATGTTCAACCTTCTACAGTTCATTAGATTTTATTTGAAAGGTTTTTGGGTTTTGCGGTCAATGTCAACGTCTGGTCTATCCAGTATATTGCATTATTATTAGACTATAATGTGAATTTGTTAAATCATAACTTGGTTAATCAATGAATATTTCACAGAACCGAATCGCGTTTTTATGCCATTTCAGGGTCGGTTCTTTAGTGTGTTAAACTAAAGGTTCACCGAATGAATGTTCACTGGAGTAATTCATTCATTTTTCTTTCGTTCTATGTTCACACGGCTTAGAAGGAAAGATATAGAAATGAACATTCACTGTCTTCATATCTGTCATGTTCTGTCATTCTTCTAATATGTCATCGAATGAAGTCGTGCGTCTTGGATGGCCGACTCCGAGTTAACGTTCTCTTTCGCGTTCAGACGGTTCATTTTTCGTTCATTCGGAGTGCGAGTGAAAGATGCTAATAAACCGATCCAATATTGTTGGATTAGTTTATTTATGATTTTACTTTTCATTTTTCTTTCAGTCTTTGTTCAGACGCTCCATTCCTAGTGAAAGGTGAATGAAGAACAGAAATTGAACCGTCAGTTTCCACCTTAACCAGATCTGAACACGTTTAGAAAAGAATAAACTTTCTTTCTTTTACTTCTTTTGTATAGCGCTCCTACTCAATTAAAAAAAGCACGATTATCCTATGTACCAAAACGCGGTAGTCAGTCTCGCAGATTTTTAGGCATTCAAGACGATGAATGCCTTTGTATTATACAGGGTGTGGCAAATTCTTGGTCACTGAAGGGTAGCTACCTTTTCTCTTGTAGTTAGAAAGTTTTGTTCGTAGGAAACTTCAGTTTTATTTTGAACAAAAAAATAATTGCATTTTTAGATTTTTGAAAAAAAGTAGGGGAACCTGTTGAACCTCGTCCATTGATATCCCTCGGCCACCAAGGCTGATCTCGTAATCTGTGCGAGTTTTTTTGTTTTTGTCTGTGGCATTATAATCGTCATTGGTCAACACCAACATGAAGCTAGAATCGAAAAACCAGCGTGGAGTGAGTGAGGCGTGCGAATTAAAAATATAAAACAGTGCTCAAAAAGAGGGTATTTTTAACTTTACTTTAAGTTAATTTATATATAACAGTACATACTTACAAGATAACCATTTCATGCAATCAAATATAGGTGAAATGGACTTTAGATAGGCATAGAAATATCGACCCAAATCGAACTCAAAGTGCATTTTAAAAATTCGTTAATTTAAAATGAGGCAATGTTGTACCTTTGCCACCATATTTGCTTTGTACTTTGGACAGGGCCTCACGTACAAATTTGTATCAAGATATCAAACAGAAAAAAAAAACACCGAAGAAGGTTCATATAAAGAGAGAAGACTATCTTGTCCTAAAAGCTGTTAAGTATTTGGATTTTTGTTGATAAATTATTATAATAGGACGCGATAATGATCTTAAGATCACAGAATTTTTTAGAACTTATTGTTATTTTTATTATCTTAGCATAACTTAAGATAAAAATGTAAATTATTATTATTTTTATCTAAAGTATATACCTTATAAATGTTCTTTCCATTAATTTAAAAATAAAGTGATAATTGATTCGATAACATGATATTTTCATGAAAAAAGACTGGTAAGGTCAAGGTACATCTTGCAGTGACCAAGGTATATCTGGTGTGTTGTACCTTCGACAAAATCCCATTTTTTGTTCAAACCTCTTTATCTTCTAAAGTATCATTAAAAATACAAAATTTATTTCATAAATATGTAGTCAAATAGTGTATCTTTACATGTGTCCATATTTGGTAAACCTAATTCCAATCTTTATAAACAAAAAAAATTAAATAAGATCGTGTGGCCGAGGTTCAACAGGTTCCCCTACAGTTAGCCTAAAAAATTACATTTGTCAAAAAAAACAAGTTGGTCTTAATCGACTCTATTTCCCACCAGGAACACTTATCCCAAAGTAACTTATCAAATCAAATCGTAAGTTTTTGCAATAATTCAAAAAAACTCATTCCATACATTTTCTATGAAATTAGTAGTTGTAAACATTATAGTGCCACTTATTCGATAGTTATTAATTTAAATTCGTAACTGCTTCGGCATGCTGGGAGGCTATTGTAAAGCCTTAGGCGCCTAAGACAGAGCCGCAAGAGAGAATGGTAAGTATGGAGCATACCATTAGTACATCTGCAGGGAAGCACTTTGTTCTAAATTTAAATACGCGCTTTACAATAGCCTCCCAGCTTGCCGGAGCAGTTATGAAATTAAATTAAAAACTATCGTATAAGTGGCACTATAATGTTTACAACTACTAATTTCATAGAAAATGTATGGGATGAGTTTTTTTGAATTATTGCAAAAACTTACGATTTGATTTGATAAGTTACTTTGGGAGAAGTGTTCCTGGTGGGAAATAAAGTTGATTAAGACCAACTTGTTTTTTTGACAAATGTAATTTTTTAGGCTAACTGTACTTTTTTTTTTTAAATCTAAAAATGAAATTATTTTTTTCTTTAAAATAAAACTGAAGTTTCCTAAGAACAAAACTTTCTAACTACAAGAGAATAGGTAGCTACCCTTCAGTGACCAAGAATTTGCCACACCCTGTATATAGATGTCTAGGGCACGTTCAAACACGTATTTGGAACTTGCATATATGTATTTCGCAAAAGCTAGAAAAATGCAATACATTTGTCGCATTTCCATACAAAGGTGAGTTGCCTTACCATTTTGATTAAAGAAGTCAACACTATCACAGACAACATTTTAACTGCAATAAAATGAACCAAATATTTCACAACACAAACCATCTGTTATCAAAGAAGAACTGAAACTGAACTTCAGCAAAGAGCATCACGTTAAAGATAGTTTGCTTGTCGTGGGTGCTAATATATTTTAACATAACGAGGTTGTCACGATGTTGCACGATGCATGGTTGTGATGGAGAGGTCGATAACATTATAGAGAGGAGTTCTAAAATTAGTATATAGCACTACTTGATTCACCATCTCTAAATAATTTATACGAATATTAAATAACTACTTGAAGATGGCGAACGAAGCCCTAAAAATACCTATAGAGTATAGAGTTCAGAGATTACCCATTTAAACTTACGACTTTTGCCTCTTTGGATGTACCCGTCATAAAGTAAAAAAGTGTTTGGTTGTATATTCTGAACATAGACCCCCTTACTTATGAAATATTTTTAAAGTTGAACAACGTCCTGTCTCTGTTTGTCACTATCCACAAATAAAGACAGGACGTTGTTTAACCAGTGTTTAACTTTAAACATCTTTCATAAGTAAGGCCCAGATTTTTTGGCCAGAAACCCCTGCCGGCGTTATCAGAAGACCCTACCAAAGTTTCATCACAGTCTGTTTAGGAACGCAAAGAGGACAAACATACACATTCATTTTTATTAATATCTAAGTATAAATAATCTTTAACCAAATAATCATGACCAAACTAGATGCCGATTATGATAATAACATCTTAGTGCTGTTTCAAATAATTTTGTTAACAAGCACACCCAGCGCAAGTCGCAATTAGTTATTTATAATTAGTATTTAAATTTATCTGTCTGTGTGTTTGCCCTCACGTGTAAGCTAATCTAGAATATATCTTATTAATACTCAAGTAATTTAATTACTAGTAGCATTTGTATAATCAATATTGAATATCAAAACTGTTCATTAATGTAATTATGTTGTTTCAAATCTTCAAAATAATAATACATTAGTAAACTAAAGTATTCATAAATTAATGTTACAATATTAATCCCTATGTATCGCGGGGTAACGAATACGAAAATACGAATAGTGAGAAATCAACTTTAAAGTAGGTATCAAGTTGATTTTCCACAAATCGCACTTTGGCGCTTTAGCGTTTCTTCCTTTCCACTGACGATATCATAATTATATTCATCCTACAACTATATTAAATGTGAAAGATTGCAAGGACGTTAGTTTACTCCTTAAATGCTAAACCTTTTTGCATTTATAAAAAGGACTCAGATTCAGAAAGGAATACTTTATTGCCCACCTAAAATATGAGTACCTAACACGCGAGAGGAAACTTATTAAGAAATCCAAAGTTAATTAGAAAAACACTGAAGAGTAAAGAACTATTCAACGTTATTATAATTTATGTGGAATTATCATGAATCACTGCACATTGAGCCTAAGTTTACAGTCAGATTAGGAGTTCCCGTTGTTACAACATCGCAGTAACTCTACAGTAATCTGCGCGCGCATGACGCAATATGCGCGTGCGCCGCGTCATACTCCAACAATTAAGTGCCAAAGTTTTTTAGTCTTCGCGATTTAACGCCGTTGTTATATTACAGGCATCAAACTCGTCACGCCATTTTCTTACGGGCCTTCCACCCATCCATTAAAAAAAAATATTCAAAGAACATAAAGCCTATACAATTCACGACTGGTGTAGCTACCAGTTGGATTTTATGGTAACCTAATCATAATTTAATAGGTGATTTTACCTTAAAACATCATATCTAATCATTTTAACACGTGTCTACACGTAAATCGTTTTATCAACAGCGGAAATTCTAGATATTACGATTTGTGGGACTTTGTACTTTGATACCTAGTCATAATTCCTTTGCATTTTTTGTACTGGATACTCTTCTATTATCTATATACCAATATATAAAGAGTTTGTTTGAACTCTCAGGAACTTCCAGTCGGATTTGAAAAATTATTTCTGCATTTGATAGCTAAACTCTTGAAGGCTACTTTGTTTAGTTAGGGGAATTAGTTGAAGGCTAATTTAAATAAACATGCCGATTTTTTTGAAAATGATTAAATCCGCTATTTAGTAATAAGTTGATTTTTTATCATCAACATCTTCACCTACAGCCCGATTTTACCCACTGCTGGGTATAGGCCTCCCTAACTTTGTGCTATCCACCACGATCCTGGGTCATTCGCATCCACTAACACTCCTATGTCGTCGACCCACCTCATTCTTTCACTTTTTTTCACTTTATTCTTCAACAGCTAAGGTATAGCTATAGACATCTGTGTCAGTGTCACACAATGTTGATAATGCCATGTGTCCATCATTGATATCTAAGTACATTTCCAAATGACGTCATCATTATAGGTACGTCTGCTTCCGAGTCAGATGACTACTGATAACGGGGGAATTTTGGCTGATGTCGCCGTTCGAATGAACGCTGCCAAGTTCATGGCAATACAGAATTTATTATCTCATAAAACTATCTTATTGTACTGACGAAACTAGACCCGTAGTGATTTGGATCAGTTGAACGGTTTGCATCAGTTTTTAGCTTTTTGTGTAAGTGTGTTTGTTAAACAATAACAATGTATGATGGAGGGTGTGAAGAGCTATTTGATTATTTTGATTACATTACATAGGTATACATAATATTTGTTTCAAATATATTTTACATCACACTTTCCGACGTATTTCCAGTAATAACGTGTGTTTGTTCTACTTTACAAGTACTGTACACAATAATGACGATATGTGTGATACTGATAACATTTAAAATGTTACACGTGACTCAACTGACTGGATTTCCCAAGTCAAAAAGGATAAAGTTATTTATTACATTATGCAAAATAAATGTTTAAATATAAATTAACGTTTAAAATGAAATGTTTTTTTTCTGTTGCGATGAGAAACGCTTGTGGTAGCTACCTTAGTTCTTGATAGATCTTAGTTAAACGACGTTCTGCACGGTCAGAAAATGGATGTGTGACCGTTAACTGCATTACAAACTGACGCAGTATTTCATAGGGTCACGGTTATAAACAAGTCGACGATTGAAAAAACGAAGTCACCAGAGTTAGCTCAATATGATCTTACTTTATTCTGGTATTTATGATTCGAGGAAGAAAGTATAGAAATTGTTTTTCTTCATATAGGCCTAAAAAAATTGTTATGCATGTAGCTGTGGTCGCATATAGTCTATATAAATAAATATCTCCATTTAAAACCTTTCAAATAGATTATTTAATGAAACGGTGTCTCCACAAATGCCACAAAAATGTATTGATTGAGCGGTTACGTAATATCCATGACGAGAGTAGACATTAAAAACGTATTTACCATTTAAAATCCACAGCGCGTCATACAAAATTCATTACAATCTAGATAGTGACGTCATAGTCTGATAAGGAAACATATTTAGGTTTGCATAACCTCGTTTAATTGTCACGGGACAGACTAGCGGTACTGATGAATGTATAAGTACTATCGCAAAATGGAACAAAGATTTCCGTAGTCAAGAGAGCTGCTTCTATACCGTAGTTGTAGTTATGTTGTAATTAGATTAAAATATGGTTTGGGTTTTATTGTATTTTTAACTATTCTTTATGTAGTTGTAGTAGATGTAGTTATGGTGTAATTAGATTAAAATATGGTTTGGGTTATTGTATTTTAAACTATTCCTTATTGATTAGTTCGACTATTTATAAGCCCTCGAAGCATGATACTGATGTGATTGTCCATTCATAGGGGTAGTTGTTTGTGCCTGGTCATGCTACTGAATCAGTTTGCTACTGCTTGAGATTTTAAACTGGTTCTAAAAAAATATCTGTAAGGTATGTCTATATTAATATCTGTATGAGACCTTTGCCCGGCAGTGGGACAAAACAGGTTAAGAAAAAAAAAAAGTATGTCAACCTGTAGCAGTTAAGTTTCTTCAAATTAATGTTTTGCACTTAATAATGCTTACCTACTTGACCTATTCAAGCTTGTTCCACGTACCTATCTTTATTTAATAATTTCGCAGAATCTCGCGCAGCCGACTGATGATTCATCGAAAATTCCTTAAACATCCTTCTAGCCGTGACGAATATTTGACCAGTAATCTTTTTTATAAATTATGAATGTTCTAAGAAATATATGGCATGTAAAAAATGAGAAAGTGAAAGTGTGATTCTTACTTTGAAAGTAGAAACCATAGAATAGCATCATAATTAAGACTTCGCATCCCGCAATGCGAATCGCATTAGCTCTCTAATGATATACCTATGACATTTATGATTCTGAGATGAGATGATGACACGTGAATCGTGATTATAATGTTTTTTACAAATTATTAATATTATATTTAATATAGGCATGCAAAATCTTCTTGAGATATGAAAATCAATTGCCGCATGTTTGTACTTTGTACTTGTTGTGTTTGTTATTGTCAGGACAACGTTTGCATTGAGGAAAGTCTTTGGAAAATTATATCGAAAGGTAAAAAAAGTGAAGTACCTACGTCAGTAGGTGAGATAGAGTACGTAGTATAGAAATTCCTTGGATAGAATATACTACAAAATATTGTCAGGATTGACAGATCGACATTCAGTTGTTCTGTTTCTGACATTTCTTTGTGAAGAATGAATTACACCCTCCGGACCATCTGACCACCAAGGAAAGACAGAAATATTATACATTACATTACAATGTATAGCAAAAATTATGGTCGAAATTATATAATTGCTATTTTATGTTATTATACATGGGCGTACTGTAAAGGAATGATTTGGTCTCATTTTCTTCATTAGTACACCAGTCAGAGCGGGCAACTAGTGAAGAATAAAGATGAGTGTTCAAGATAAACCTGAGCAACAGCAAATTTGTGAATATCTAAGCGATATACCTACTCGTAAATTATAGCGACCTCCTTGTTGTCTAGGCAACGAAACCACACTAGCCTTGAAATCCAAATTAAAACCGGTGACCTTTTTACAAACTACTTAAAATACTCACTATATTAAGAAACCGAAATGTTCTATAATAGAAAAATGACATAGTGACATCAATTTGAAATAAAAATAATTTCAGTTAACTTAACCACGTGTATCTCTTTCACCGCCTTATACCAGACGACCAGACGGCATATCAAGATAGAGAGAAATAGTACACGTGAACGTTCAGTGGGACTGATAAAATTTTCGCCAAATTCTAGTTTTTATTTTAATAGACATTGAAGACGTTCCAACAATTGCATGCAGAGTTGAAAGCACTGATGTCCTTCAAAGATATTTTAATATTAAGCAGACGTACTAAAAGTTCACACAGCTGGCCGAGAAGAGTCGGCCACGTAACTTTCTAGCTAGACAGACTATCGGACATCAAAGTTCAGCTCGCTGTTCTACACCGATTTTAGAAATTTAGGACATACCTTTGCCAAACACCGACGAAACACGACCAGGAAATCCTCGAAGACATCGCCGGTCACTCCTGTCAGCTCTTCTAATTCCAGAGACATCGTATCGAGTTTTTTATTTTTAATTAATTAAATAAACTAGATTAAAATCACAGATAATTCTTTGGAATTCTATCAGATCAAAGCTAAATTCGAGTGTGTGACGTCAACGGGTGACAACGCGTGTGGTGCGGTTGACGGACGATATAACACTGAGTTCAGTCAGCTAGCAAGTCGACGATATAGTATCGTCATGATGACGAGCGGGACCGCGCCGTACTGGGTGAATACCGCGATCTTCAACGGCTCGCCGACGCACGACTGACTCCATCGAATAAGCGGATCGAACCGAGGGTGAACGGCTGATAATAAGGCGTTCGGGTCGAAACCAAGTTCGTCGGGGGCTCGCCCAATACGTATTCTGCGATTGTGCTAACAGCTGGCACATGGCAACAGGCGCTGGCGGAGCCGGTGGTACGGTTAGTGTCGGTATGGCTGAAGGTGAAAGTATGAAGGCTAAAATGGCCGTTAACGCAATTCATTATTCGAATCCTAATAATGATTCGTATTATGTTTTTTCTGATATCTATGAAAAGAGGCGGCAATTCGTATTATGTTTCAGCTAAAGCGATTTTTTAAGACCCGCAGTACAGAGAAACGGATACAAAGACTCAAATCTAACGAAACACGTGCTTGATGCTTGCTAATCGATAAAACCATGATAGCAGGTCATTTTTAGCAACAGCTAGTATTACTTATGAAAAATATGTAAAGGTCAGCAATTATTGTCAGCAACAGCGTTGGAATAGATGCAAGCGAAACAGGAAGCTAAAAATTGGCAAATGTTCAAAAGTTTTAACATCCCAAGCAAGGTCTTTGGTGGCACAAATGTGATAGCATTTTTTTCTACCGCTCTATTGACTGACTACATAACTTACTCGGTGACATAACAGAAGATGGTACCGTACTCGAGATGTAATATATAGTTTGGATATAGTTTATTCTCTTCTTCATCAACTAGACTAATAAATATTTTACGCTATACTTGCCTACTACACTGCTGACATGACAGCTTATTTGATTGTATTATTTCTTCTTATAAAAAATAATTTGGGCGTTGTTTCTGTTAATTACCAATTTAAACATTTCAAAATACAAAGTAAACTGTGAATTAAACTGGAAAATCTAAAGCGAATATAAGAAGAGTCCGGCAGTGCGATTCAGACTTCCAAAAATGCATCCGAGTCGATGATTTTTCTTCGGAAAGTTGACGTTAATTCAGCAAAGAAACATCACTTTCCAAATTGTAGAGAAGGAATGAACCGCAATGCTGAAATCCATTTTAATTTGTACCGGATTGAACCAGATAGGTACTAAGTAAAACAAAAATTATCTAAGTAGGTACGAACGAATTTTATTATGATGCATGACAGTGACCTTTACAAAGTTACGTTATCGATAACGGGCCTCATTTACGGACACGTGGGACGTCTTGCGTCGCTGGCACTGGCAGTGAAAGTGTTAACTTCGAGGATCTATCAAGAATGAGCAAGCTTCAACTATGGACAGCATTCGCTGTATTTTGAATATACCAAAACTGAGTATAAAGCAGCAAGCCGACTCTTAAGTCGCATTTACACGCTCCCGAGCAAACAGACGTTCAACAAGGACGTTGTCCTTTGTCGCGTTCTGTCTCGTTGAGATGAGGGTCACAGAGCTACTTGCGCAGTCACTGAACAGGTTGAATGTCTATTTGCTAGGAAGCGTGTAAACGCACCATTGCATAGGTACTTTTATTTATTATCTAGCCACCTAACTATCCATATCTATATACCTACGGCCAAAGCAAAAACAACATAATAAAACTAATAAACACATTTATGAAACTGTTTGTTTCTTTATTTCTCTGGAAAAACACAGTTCAAAGGTTAGAAAATCTCAGATACCTACTGAAAATGCAGTACAGACGTTTTTGAAAAAGCTTTCAAGCATCAAGTGGAATTTGAGTGGATATTACCTTAAGTATTGAAAGTATGAAAATGAAAAATCTTATCAAAATTTTCAATTCCGACGGGATTCGAACCCGCAATGATACAAGCGATCCTCTTTAAGCCGGAGTGCCTTTACCAATTCGGCCACGGAACCTTTAGTCGCCGGAGTTGAAAATCATGATTGAAAATCATGAAAATCATCTATCGATTATTTATAGCATCGATGAAAATACCTAAGTGTGCTTTAACACTATAACAAATAAAAAAAAATATTGAAAGTATGCTGGTAACTTTATTTTCCAGTAACGAGGTTGAAGGCAGATATTTTAGAAACGATTACGCTAACGTATAGATATTTTATTGTAGTTACTTGGAATAGCATATTTACGCTATTTTCATACTTGTACCACGAGAAAAAGCCGTAGACAAAAACCAGCACATATAACACGCACAGAGGATACCAAAATCCAACCCTATTTACTTTATTGGCTCAACGGATTAGCATTGCCATCCAGCGCGGTAATGCTGGCAGTGGCTTGGATCAGTTGAGCTACCTACAGATCGTTTCCAACGATCATTAGGTGGCTGAACTGTTTATAATGTTATGTAAATATGTAGTAGTTTAGTTTCCGTAAATAAATTAACTTTTTTTTTTTTGAAAAATTCTAGAAATAATTTTAGTGAAACGTTTCAGCCAGTTATCTTATTTTCATCTATGTAGTTATTTCAAACTTGTTTACTTGTTTCATAGAGTCCGTATCATCAATTAACATTTGACTTTAGACAAAATAACAGATAATATTGAAAAATTGCTCAAAGTCCCTTATTATCATTATCGCGTTTTCGCGTTATCAGGATTTTATCAATCCAGAACGAACCAGTGTACTGTATACCTATGATGTCATAGTATAAGTAAATAAATACATTTTCAAGTCACAACTTCAGTAGGCAACCGCGAGCTGATTCAAATTAGCCTTATAATAATAGAAAAGTGTTGGTGTTCCTGAGGTGAGTAAGGTTGCCAGCGCTCTGCAAGGAAGCGCTGCGGTGACAACTGGTGGACCAGTCTTGTCCATCGTGTTGTCGGCGCAGACTCTTGTAAAGGGTCAGCAGCGCGAGCCTACTGATGCTAGTATGGAGCAATCAATTCATCATGCTTTGCCACTGGTTTGTGAGTTCACTATTTTACTATAGGTAGTAAGGTTCCGAGCGTGATCCTAGATGATCAGATAGCCGCTAGAAAGTTTGTAGGACTCCACTAATGACACACTAAATCAGGTTGCCTGACTTAAATCGATACTAGACTTTATGACATTGATTGCAAGTTAGATATTTCCATGCATTTGATCGCGTGTTGTCTGCTAAAAGCATTTTTCAGCTGTCTTGCGTCGTTCTGGTTGGCAGAGCAATGCGCCGTTTAAATTGTGCGAGTTTCTCGCCTCGAATATGCGATTATCGAAAGCAAATCTCAAAATATGACAATGTAAACTAAACATTGATTTCAATCCTAGAAGGTCGATAATAGCTTGTTACTGAATTGTCATGGAGCGAGTCTCTCGCTCTCGCAAAGAAAGTACTTCAAAATATTAAGTTACTAATCCTAGATTCGGAGTATTCTACTGGTCAACCAGAGTTATTGTCATTATAATCGTCTATTCCCCTGTGGTATTTAGTACCTCTATTTAAAATTGTACGGGTTAAAGAATGGTATGTTAATAAACCATTTAGTAAAGTGCGAATTGTGTTGAATGAACCTATCATTCGATTCTTATTTCATTCGCAGTAGGTACAAGGCGACACCACGGATGCTAGACGTAACATGAAATGTTTTGGCATAGCTATTATTTTGTCGTGAGTGATAGAGCCAGTATACCTACATTTTTAAGTGTATATCTACATAATAATGTCACGTCTTAAAGAACTGTCGTGAAGTGACATGTCTTTAAAGAACTTCGATTATTGATTGCCAAGAATAAGCATGTTCAAGTCTGTAACCGTCAAAGTATACCTAGTAGCTTAGATTATATGATCGAAGCCTAGTAGACAATCAAAATCTGAAGATGTGGTAATTTAAATTTTTAATTTGGCCACTTGTTCATACTACGAGTATTTTTCACGTACCATGCCTCATTTGTGAGACCCGCAACGGTCGAATCGTCTACTTATCTTGTTGCCTTCACCTTACTTATTATTATGCGACATAACGATGACTCAATTGTGTTGTTTAAGCGTGGTTATTGCAATACCATAATACCATGTAGTTTTTAATAATTATTTTATAGAGAGCTAAGTGGAGACTTTTGGATATTATGATCGTTTTTGCATCTGAAATTGTGAAATTATTTTTAAAGAACAAAGAAAGTCATATCATATTCAGCGTTTTTATATTATTTTTTCTTTTGATATAAACATCATTTGGAAGTCGGAATAAATAATAGATGAAGAAGGCCAGTATTCATCACTATCCCAGATTTGAGACAAGTTATTCAGTCTCGGGTCCAAGGTCCATGATGGCTATCGGACGATGTCTGTAGTAGCTTGAAACATGACATCGAATGTCATTTCTAAAGCAGTAGGACTGTTTTAAGCTTGTTTTAACATTGCTCTAAGAGTTCATGGTATGGCCCCTGAGCTGATTACTTTAAATTGCAAGTTATTTTAGAATACCTGCAGAATAAGCTTCCGTCAACTATATAGAAGGCTATCGGACATCCCGACAACCTTCACTATCATTTCCTTTCACTAGAAAGTAGGCTGCCTTGGTGTCCGAAAGTGCCATAGCCTTTTCAATATTCAGTTTAGTCATGTGTAGTCACAAGGCTACGTGAAGGTCTTGATGTTGAACAGGCAGAATGTTCATTAAGACTATGAATATAAACAGCTTGTATGAAAAATGTGATGAGAGTGAATGAGGCGAAAGAGGTGTGTCAGGATCGTAGCAAGTGGAAATCCGTGGTCTCTGCCTACCCCTGTGGGAAAGAGGCGTGATTTTATGTATGTATGTATGTATAAACAGCCTGAAGATACTTCAAATATGTGGGAAGCATGAAGGGCTATTTTCAAACGATTCTCAATAAATAGTATTCTATCAGTTATCTGGTTCCCATAGTAAGAGCATTGCTTAATTTGGAGCTAGATGGCGCTGTGTGAAATGTCCAGCAATATTTATTTATTACTATTATTTATGAAGGTATTTTTGATACATTAAACTTTCTAAATTATTAAGAAAAATAGACTTAGTAAATCATTACCAATATCCACTTCCATTTTGAAAACCAAAATCGTAATATTTAAGTAGTAGGATTGTGCGTAATGGATATATTGTGGAGGCCTATGTCCAGCAGGTTCTTTATGCTGATGACAAAGGGTTATAAAACACCTTATTTTAATTTTATTTAGAAAACAATGGGCAAAATTAAAAATTTAAAAAACCGACTTCAATGTTGCTTTCTCGAGGTGCATTTCTGTTCATAACTCCGAAGATTCTCTTCAGATTCTTACCAAATTTTTGTGGGACCACATTGGTACACAAACAAAAAAATTATCATCCTAATCGGTCTACAATTGACGGAAATATCGGTGAACATACATAAGAAAACACATAGGTACAGTGGAAATAGAACCTCCTCATTTTTTGACATATCGGTAAAAAGTACAGTGTCCAATGTTTCAGTTTTTGTTTTATTTCAATGTTTGTTCTACGTCTTTACAATGGGGATCAATCACTAAACGAAATATTGGGTTTCTAAGTATGAGGGCGTATACTCTTTAGCATTCTGAGCATTCTGTTTTTTAAATAATTAAAATCCATCAATAAATGACGAAGTTATTCAAGTTTTCTTTTCGGCCATTTCAAAACGCGCGCTCGGAGCTTCGCGCTGCGTCTGACGTCACCAGGCGCCCGCGGCTCGGTCTACTAGTACAAAATCGCTAGTTAATTTCAAACTAGCTTCCGCCCGCGGCTTCGCTCGCGCGGCACCTGGATAAAAAGTACCCTATGTCCTATTTCAGGCCAAGATTTATCTATGTTTTAAATTTCAGCCAAACCAGTTCAGTGGTTGTCGAGTTATAGAGGAACAAACATAAATCCAAATATCCAAACTTTTGCATTTTTAATATTAACTAGCTTCCGCCCGCGGCTTTATTCGCGTAGTACCCAGATAAAAAGTAGCCTATGTCCTATTCCTGGTCATTACCTATCTATATTTAAAATTTCAACCAAATTGGTTTAGTGGTTGTTGAGTTATAGAGGAACAAACATCATCCATCCAAACATCCAAACTTTCGCATTTATAATATTATAGTGTGATTAGTGTGATAGTATGATTAGTGTGATGAGAAAGTGTGATAGTGTGATTTGAAAACCAAGTTTAGGTAGGTAGGTAATGTATGTGATTATTTTGACTCGAACATACAAATTATTAATTAGGTATTACGATTAAAAGTATGTATAAAAAAATACCTATTCACTAAAAAGTTTAAAGGCGAAAATTATTTAAGTAGGTACCTACCTAGGTAAGTAGTAAGTAGGTAGGTACCTACTTAAAAATAATTTATTTTTAAGTAGATACCTACCTAGGTAAGTAGTAAGTAGGTAGGTACCTACTTAAAAATAATTTATGTAGGTAATAATTTAAGTAGGTAGGTAAAAATTTAGGTAGGTAAAGTTAATATTAGTGTGATTCGACTCCTGATTGTTAGTTTTGTTTGTTATTGTTTTCGGTAAGTACCGGTACTTACCTAAAATACCTATTCAGTAAAAAGTTTAAAGTCGAAAATTATTTGTAAGTAGGTACCTACCTAGGTAAGTAGTAAGTAGGTAGGTAGGTACCTACTTAAAAATAATTTTCGCCTTTAAACTTTTTACTGAATAGGTATTTTAGGTAAGTACCGGTACTTACCGAAAACAATAACAAACAAAACTAACAATCAGGAGTCGAATCACACTAATATTAACTTTACCTACCTAAATTATTTACCTACCTACTTAAATTATTACCTACATAAATTATTTTTAAGTAGGTACCTATCTACTTACTACTTACCTAGGTAGGTACCTACTTACAAATAATTTTCGACTTTAAACTTTTTACTGAATAGGTATTTTAGGTAAGTACCGGTACTTACCGAAAACAATAACAAACAAAACTAACAATCAGGAGTCGAATCACACTAATATTAACTTTACCTACCTAAATTATTTACCTACCTACTTAAATTATTACCTACATAAATTATTTGAACTATTTATGTACATTTTGCACGCCTTAGACGAGGCAGAATGTATTGGAGTCACGTAAACTGAACATTTACCTAACATCTATTGTACCTACATTCCTGCGAATAAATTATTATGATTATGATTATGATATTTTTAAGTAGGTACCTATCTACTTACTACTTACCTAGGTAGGTACCTACTTAAAAATAATTTTCGCCTTTAAACTTTTTAGTGAATAGGTATTTTTAATACATACTTTTAATCGTAATACCTAAAATTAATAATTTGTATGTACGAGTCAAAATAATCACATACCTACCTACCTACCTAAACTTGGTTTTCAAATCACACTATCACACTTTCACAATATTTTCCTTCACCGTTTAGAGCTCGTGTTAAAGCGCATACCTACTTAGGTACCTACTTATACATTTTTCGAAACGAAAAATCCATTGATGCACGGCTGGGTTTCAACCCACAACCTTCGGATTGAAAGTCGAGGCACTAGCGCACTCGGCCAACACTGCTTCTCTACCTCTGACTACCCGCTTAGACTTTTTCAACGGATCTAAAAATTCCTAAAAGATCTGATAGAATATGTCTACTGTGCCTTGGGAATACAGTCGTAATCATATTTAAAAATAAAAATGAAATCATTTATAACTTTTTTAAATCTACAAATCTGCATAAGTACTTACTTAACAAAAAACGTGAATGACCTCGAAAGTTTGGATGTTTGGATGTATGTTTGTTCCTCTATAACTCGACAACTACTGAACCGATTTGGCTGAAATTTAAAATATAGATAGGTAATGAGCGGGAATAGGACATAGGCTACTTTTTATCCAGGTGCCACGCGAGCGATGCCGCGGGCGGAAATTAGTTTGAAAATAACTAGGGATTTTGTACTAGTGGAGCGAGCCGCGGGCGCCTGGTGACGTCACAGCCAGTCGCGGCCTTCTCGCGAGCGTTTTTTAGATTGGTGCACTAAAATCTCTGTAACTCAGTCATTTTTGATCCGATTAAAAAACCAAAAAGACAGTATTTTTTGTTTTTTTTGTATCTACAAATCTGCATACTCAACTAAAATCGTGAGTCTTCCTCATTGCATCTATACAATTTGAAGTAGGTACAACGACGGGTCAATATTACGCAGATAGTCTTGAGTCGCGACTGTGACGTGGGGCGAAGCTAATGGTCAATAGAGTCGAGCCCGCCAGTTTGATGGATGGCTTATTTATTGAGTTAGACACTTTGACTTCTTGAATAGGGCTGCTGATGAGACATAAAAATAAGTATCAACAACTAAAACCCAAACATTTTTATATTTTATCAAATTACATAATCGATGGACAACTGCACTGTGAAACGTTGTTGTCCGAAAACGGAATGTCCCGTCAGTTGTCCAGTGAGTGAGTAATTTCATTTACTTTGCGTTTAGAAAATACATATGTATATCTAGCAGCTGATAAGGAGGATTCGGATAAACTTGACTAGACACTAGGCGTTAAATTACAATCATGTCGGTAAACAAAGTCTACATGTGTTTGTATGTATGGTAAATCTTAGTCGTGGATGTAAACATTTCAACTAGCTAGAGGAAGTTGGATAGGAAATTGATATTGATTTGTACTAGACAGCCTATGATTGCAGTGGCTAAACGTATCAAAAACCTGATATAATATATAGTGTTCCTCCTCGATTTCGACGACGGCGACCTTTGCCTCGATCGCCAGTATGCACAAGTTTACTATTCTATCCGTTACTAGTAAAGTATCTCAATTGTATGGCATTCAGTAGTAATTTTTTTATTTACAATTTATTTATTTATACCTATATTGCTACTCTTTTTTTTTTATTTGTTAAAGTATTGCTAAAAACCTGATGTAATGAGGATGGGTAGAACTTATTAGACAAGAAGGTGGAATATAGATTACGGCAGCAACAGAATGGCCAAGGTTGACATTACGGCTTGAAGATCTTAAGCTACTAAGCGACAAGTAGAAGGAATTGACAAAGAAGCTGCTGCTGATATTATCTTTTCAGTCTATTGTTACGTAACAAGATGTGATCATGAATGTGGATGGATACAACGGCAGAGGCAGGTCAAAGAAAGGGTTGTACTGGGTAAATGCAAATATAAAGGAGCGAATGCTGAGATAACGTGTGATATAGGAAAATGGTGAGGAGAATCATGTTTGTCTATCTCCCTTAAGTAAAGGAGATGATATACACCTAGGTGAATAAGCTCAGGTTAAGTTTACGAAGCCTACTAAAGTCCGTAAAATAATTCAAACGAATAGAAAAGGCTTCACAACAAGCAGATCGCAATAATCGGTTTATCACTTATTTACGTTTATCAATAACCTTGTCAATGATCGTTCAGGCAGCCCTACGAGTATGGCTGTCATTTTGCACTTATACCACTTAATGTCTGACCGATAGTACCGTGTGACGTCATACTCGTTTGTTTGCTAGAGATACGTCGTAGGACACACCTACCAACAATTTTGTCTGAGGCAACTGGGAGAAATCTCTAGCTACCTGGCAAACACACCCATTTTATAACTGTGAAAGTGTGTTTATTTGTTTTTTTATTTGTCCGGCTTTCACGTCAAAACAGAGCGACGGATTGACGTGATTTTTTGTGTGGAGATAGTTGGAGGGCTGGAGAGTAACATAGGGTACTTTTTATCCGGGTACCACGCGAGCGAAGCCGCGGGCAGCAGCTAGTTTTGTATAAAAAGCTGCACTGCGCATTGAAACCGCTAATTTCACGAATGCCTAGATTTATTGTGAGAAGTCTAACAATTAACATAAAGCCACTTCCCGAAGTGGACATTCAGAGTGGTATTCGCGTCGGGAAAGAGGACAAAGCAAATACTTACTAATAATATATGGGATTTCAAAATTTTTATTTGGTTTCACTCATACGAAATTGGATTAGTCATTTTGTACTCAGCATACTAAACATTATGTATTACAAGAAACACAACTAAACGAGGGCGTCGTGAAATATAGCTATACTAATACTCAGTTTCCTTCGAGAACAGTCTAACAAAAGTAGCGTTTTATCATACAAGTCTAGATATAATATCAGTTTGCTACATAATGTAGTCGTTCGTCGAGAATCGATAAAGACGACTGTAAACGAACCCCCGAGCGCGTCAACCGTTTAATTAACACTGTGAGTCCAGCCCGAACAGAGCATGCATCAGTTTCTAATACCCCTGCGGACCCACCATACCCCTGGCCATACCCCTGGGGGTAGGGTGAGAAGAAACCATACCACTATAGTGTGGGTAATTGAAAAAGAATAAATTTATATTCAATTATTCAACTTAAACAAACTTAAACATTCCGATATATTATGTCAAAAATGGTACCGTGTTCACACGCTTCCGAGCTAACGGACATTCCACGCAACGTTCGAACTTGGTTAGGTCAGCAGAATTGTTAGAGACATGTAAAAATATACATGTGTGTGGCACTACCTAATTTTTGGAACTGGTAGTTCCACGTGACAGGTTGCAAGCCTGCAGATACGGCTATTTGCTTCAAATTATATGCACGTTTCTATAACTACATGACTTCAAGGTTTCCAAGTAGTTTATCGCTATTTGCACGAGTCCCATGCCCTCATTGGAAATTCACAAAGCTCTTTCCTAGTGAACTCATAGATGTATAAAATCTTTGAATTTTTATCTAGAACTTTTTTTAAGTGCACTTAAACATACTGTTCTTATGACGCGTTTACACGCTCACGTGCAAACAGACATACAACGAGCACATTATCTTCTGTCGCATTTGGTCTCCTTGAAATGAGAGTGACAGAGCTACTTCATGCTTGCTCTGATTATACAGGTGTGGCAAATTTTTGGGCACTACAGGGTTGCTACCTTTTCTCTTGTAGTTAGAAAGTTTTGTACTTAGGAAACTATTAGAAGAAAAAAATACTGTATATTTTTACGTCTCTCCAAGTTCGACAATACTATACTAGACCGCGATACCAGAGAAATTGTATGGGGTTTATAATTCAATGACGATAAGTCACGTGGACAGAACAAACGATTAGAAAACGTTAGCGACGACAGGCAGCTGGACATCTTTAAAGGATCTGTTTTCCCTGACTTAAGCTTAGCCACAACAAAAAAAGTAACTTAACTGATTCAGTAAACTAACATCCCGACCTAATTCCACAGGTAATGAGAAACGCCTGATTCAAATTCCAAGCGGGACGGTGGTCTTCTCAAAACCCAAACGACCTAACTAGTAGTTCGCCCCGAACTGAGATCTCGCGCACCGTAGATGGCCAACATTTGGACTTTCTTCTGACTACCCCTATAATTTCAAGTGCTACTACTGCCGGGTATGCCTATTGCGCTAGCTCTTCATGGTAAAAAATACTAGCATGCATGCAATACATAATGTCGTGTCTAATTTTTCATTTATTTCATATTTATGAATTCTCGTCGTATTTTTAAAAGTATACGTCCTAGAATAAAAATAATAACTATTTTAGAATGTACAAATAAAGACCTTTCATTTGACACCGCACTCAATATATTTGTTTACTTAACTTTTTTTACCCCAATTATTTTCTTTTTTTATCATGAAAATAAATCAAGTAGCATCTAAAATCATTGCAAACCAAACCGCAACGATGCCACTCTCTTTTTAAGACCGACCAGTCAATGAGCTACGAAGACATCGAAACTCTATGAAACGGGAGCTCTTGCAGCTCTGGTTTCGTAGTTTTTGGTCTTTGGTCGTATTTCAAAAACTATACATCCTAGATTAAAAATAAAAACCATTTTGGAATGTACAAAATAAGCCCTTTCGTATGACACCCCACTCAATATATTTGTGTAACTTTCATAATTTTTTACCCCCTTGGGAACCCAATATCTTCACAACCCCTTCATCGATTAAGCTCATATGCTCCACCGTAAATTTCCTTACCACAACCTATTGACCTACCAAGTTTCATGCAGATTGGATGAACGGTTCGACAGTTATGCTCGAACAACAATTCGTGAAACATACAAACATACAAAGCAAAATCGCCCAACTTACCACTAAGATCTTCGCTCGCTTCGCTCGCTCGATCGATTATGCGACATGAAGATTATACAGTATGTTTACTAATGACGTGTAATTACACCTGTTGGTTGTTGGCTCGTACCTCGTACCGATTAGACCCAAACAGAACTTTTGCGAACACGACACAACTAACCGATAGAACTGCTTGCGTGATCCTTTTGCCTCGCTCAGTTCAACCGCGCTGAATGACGGAGCATCGCTGCAGCCGACATCATAACTGCTTCTCACAGGTACAATAAACATTTTGCATCCGGAAAGGTATGGCGCATGCGTATTTCTTATACCGCGAATTTGAAGAAAAGTGGTCAATGTATGAATTTATGAACTTTTTATCAACCTCAAGCAAAACCTCAACTAAACCTTCGATTTTCGACTGTTTCCTATTCTACTAATGACAAACGACTCAGTTGTGGTGAGGTTTTAGCTTTTTAGCTAAGGTTTGGACTTTGGCAGAACAAATTTTTGAAAAGCTATTCTACTATTCACCAAATGGCTGACATTTATGAGATCGAACCAAAACGCAGCGGAATATTGAGGTTGTCATCTAGTAAAATTGGGGGGCTGGTCAACTTTAAGTGAATGTAGTTGTGGTATAGCTTGGATTTAGTTCATCTAAAAATGTGTAATGACAGTCAAGGTGGTACTCAGAATATAGTTCGTTTTTACCTGACGCTATCTATTATGGTATCAATGGACAAAACGGTGACTACAAAGGCTTCGTAATATCTCGCTGCAGGATGGGTCATAAATCTATTTTGCTTACTGTTGTGCCCATAAAGCACGCGCTATCGATATCACATGACTAAAATCTCACGTACTTAACAAATGCCTCACGCAAAATGCAATTTGTTTTATCTTTGATCACTACACGCCATCATCATTATCATCAAATACCCTACGCGGGTAACGCCGCGAAGGTGCAGCTATTTTATAGTAGACGATATTTTTACGTAAGTAATTCCTGGATACAATCAATGTTTGCGTAATAATGTTTGGTATTTTATTTTCTCCCGGAAAATAGCGGCTATAAGGTATTCGCATATTACAACAGTTGCTTAGTTTGGGACTAGATGGCGCTGTGTGATAATTCTAACATTTATTTTTTACATTCGCGCAGCCTTATTTGTCCTCGATCAACTACACTGAGGTACACCAGCAGTTCATTTAAAAGTCTGCTAAAATACGCCGGTGCAGCAGCCTGTATTCAGTTACTTTTCAAATGGCCAGAAATGTGCATTACAACTTTGTAATTTAGGCCTTACAGTCCTTAAATAGAGTCGCTATTTAATAGCTACTGTTATTGTTCCTTATTAATCTAGCTATTTTTAACTTCGTATCCTAAAATCAAAAGATCTAAGTAATCAAAATGTGCCAAGATTTTTCCAGTGCGGCGCGCGATATCCTCTCTCAGTGTAATTGATCGAAGTATAAGTCGCGTCACGTAAAAAGAACGCTGGAAGAAAGCGGAGAGGGTGTGTTGTCTCACGTTTGCGTATGGGTTACCTGTTTGCAAACATGAGACAAAACACACCCCTCCAGTTTTTTCCAGCGTTCTTTTTACATGACGCGAACACAAATATGGTACTTACAGTGGAGTGCCGCCAGAAGTGTATGAGAGCGTGGATATCCGTCGCTGGAGCGAGAAGGAGATAGTCCCGCCACTCGTCATAGCTGATGTTCAGACTGCCGTCTTGGTCCATCCTGTCGACAACATCACAATATACCAGAAGAAAGAGGCTCACCGAAACTACAGGCTGATGGTTTAACTATCCTCAAATTGGTCTCAAACTGTCACGACGTTGCTATATTTTGTCGCGTTCAGTATAATAGAAAATACTCAATACTAATAATTCCCGATTGGTAGTCTCAATTTTAATTAAAAACTAGTTTTTCTCAAAATTACTGGAACATAATTATATTTGTGAATTACAGTGTGTTTTCTAAACATAAAATGCGTTGTCAAAGTTGATGAGAATTTAACAATGTATGGTGGAATCTGGTGGAATTAAATTATATAGAACGAAGCGTAGGTACACATGGATTTGAAAATGTTGATGTCCTAAATGGCTGTACAACTAAACAATAATGTCACAAAAACTAAACATTTTGATTCAAGGACGCGTGACATGGAACCTAAGGCCTCGATTCTGGATTTTACATTTAACGGTTTTTGTTTTAAAGTAAAACTACACTTTTTTGCAGAAACTAACCTATTAAGGCTGGATTCGACCAAACTGGATTAAGTTTAGTCTCGAGGGTAAACTACTGTTTGTTTGAATATTTTGACATTGTAAAGTTGACACCTTATAACCAGGATAATTTGTATGCACATAGTAATGTTCGGTTGCGCTTTCTAAACAATTGTATTTCGAATTATGTCGGCTAGTTACTCTGGAGTAAGATGACTTTTGATCGAATCCAGCCTAAAACAAATAAGGTGCATTATTAATGTTAAGGTAATTATTGACTTTTTACTTTGCCCAGTGCTTAAAATCCTAAAATTACTTCATTAGAACATTCCTTATATCGTAACCTAACTGCCTGCATACACAGTCATCTATCCATCCATATTTTGACATTGAACCTCATTTATAACACTAGGACGACAAGTAAAATAAAGAAAAAACTAATTTCAAATTCTAAATACGAATTTGAGTATCGGTAGCTCCTTGACACAAAATAAAAAGTCTTCTTATAGCTTTTTGGCGGGAATTTGAGAAGTCATGTTTCGTTTTTGTTTTATTTTCCAAAACTCGTGTTCCTTTGAATTAGCGATGTTACGAGTTGATTTTATTCCAACTCGGATAACTCGAGTTGACTCGGCCGCTAACTCGAATCGCAACGCGAGTTGACTCGACTCGCATCAACCGGATGGGATCCGCTTCGCGGCAGCAGCCAAACGGATCGGTGCATTCGACTCGACTCGCCGCGGCGAGTCGAGTCGAATGCACCGTATTCGTATTCTTGTTCTTGAGTCGAGTTTCGGTTTCGAGTTGGCGAATCGCTGACTCGCGACCTCGCGTGCACTCGCATTCGCATAACTCGCATTCGTTATCCGCATTCTACTATATAGGTAGGTAAGCGAGTTGATTCGAGTTGCGAATGAACTTGATTCGAATCAACTCGCTTAGACTCTGATTCGAGTTATTCGAATCAGCCAACTCGACTCGCCCATCGCTACTTTGAATGTTAATGTGTAATAATGGTGGATTATTAACCGTTAAGTGTTCGTGAATGTGCATAAGTGTGGGCAAGTGAAACAAAATTGAATAGCATTGCTTTTCGAGTTCTCCCAAAAAGTCCGTGTTGATGTTTTAGTAAAGCCCCACATCTTTACTGAGGCACAAGGGGAGGGGTGGGTTATTATATTTATGTATTGCATTATGTATATATATAACTTATTTATCTATAAACTTGAAATATAACAATTACTTGACACTGGCTGAATGCACAAGACGTGCGAAGCCAAAATAAAGAAGAAAAAAAAAAAAAAAAAAAAAGTCTTCTTATTTTGAATTTCTTTGAATGGTGTTCCGTCCAGGATCGAGGAAAAAGTTAGCAGTTGTGTGGCCGATTTCGCAGATTAGCAAAATGTTGGTACAGCGAGCAAGCCACAGTCTACTGATGTGTGGACATCTCGACTTACCACCAGAATATTGGCCAGACACCTTTTCTGAAACATGATTTATTTTTACTATGTTTGTCCCTATACATAAAACGATTTTTGATATGAAAGTACATTGAAGAGGTCCTGACTCCATCATCAGATCAGCTCGCTGTTACCATATCGTAGACTTGACAAATATGCCGTGTTTATCTTTAGAGAATCTAGAAACGATCTTGCATGCCTGAAGTCTACCGTGCTTGCGGATAAAGTGAGAATGTAGCTTTAGTAAAACAAGATTTCAGCAGCGACCACTTTTGTTATTTTTTTTTAAATATTTCTTTGATGAAAACAACACATATTTATGACTAAGTACTACTGCCAGTTTTTTACTACTACTGTCTGATAAATTCTCATAAATAACCCTTACATTATCTATGGTCCAGGGATGCTAAAATGGCCGCTAACGCAATTCTTTTTATGAATTGTAATATGATTCGTATTATGTTTTTTTATTTTCACTCTCATGTCTATGAAAAGAGACCGCATATAATACAATTCATATTGTGAATCAGCTAAAGCGGGTTTTTAGACCTGTATGAGCGAGACTTGCTAATCCGCTGATTTTTAAGCTCAGTATGAACTTCAAGGCCCAAAGGATCAATTGAATAAACAGTGCGAACTTCATACCGATCAATAGTCGATTGTTGATAAATTGATTTAACTATTTATCGAGCAGAGTAGCTAGTACGAGTTTTGCTATAATATTTTCGATCGATACTTTAACTACGATTTACAAAGTTTTTCATTAAGTTAGCAGGAATTTAAACTTAGCAGACAAGGCATAAAACCTAACCCAAAGCTTTTAAAGCCATTTTAGTAAATCCATTTACTGCGAATCGGATCCACAGATATTTTTTAGAATATTGGTAGTGACAATAGAACATTAGTAGTGACTATTCGGTAAAATGTCCGTATAGATTCGTAGGACCCTCCTTCAATTTTTATTTTAATTTTATACAGTTTTTTCAATTTCAAAGAAGCCTCACAATCGAATTGAAATTAAAATTGTATATTTTACCTTTTTAGTAGAGTGGTTGCTTCGTTCGCCCCTATAGCTATCCCTAGGTCAGCAAAAGCCGATATAAGTTCTTCCAGATCAACTTTTCCTGAAAACAAAAGAAAGATTCATTTAGCACAAGCGAACGTCCGCGGCTTCTCTCGCGTGGACTACTGTTTTTAATCCTACGGAACCATACATTTTTCCGGGATAAAAAAAGTCTGTGTTATGCTAGAACCTAAACTATCTACATTCAAAATTTGATTAAAATCGGTTCAGTAAAGAATCCAAAATGGCGGCGCTTATCATGTCCAAACATACACACAGACACGGACTTTCGCCTTTAAAGTAGCATTTTAAATCTGAATACTGAATTGAAATCCGTGCATCAATGGATTATGCAAAATGTAATTATTCAGCATGTAAATGCGCATTGCACGAGCTCTCACGAGAAGCGCTCATGGCTTAGCTTGTTTAAACTTCTTGATTGGGCCTGCGACAGAGGAATTGTCCATATAAACGTAATACCAAAATCATTTAAAATCTAAGCATATTTTTATCAGTTTATGTCATTATTTAAATTAAGGCAGTATTTATCTAGGACTCAAGGTTCCTGTTAAACTTACGAGTATGTTGCAAAAAACTTACTACACTCTCTTACTAGGTACTTTCATTTACTGAAGAGAAAATATGACATTTTTGCTGTACCTACAAAGGTTTCAATTCAATTTGCTTACATTTAGTTTTAGGTAAGTTTTTTGGAGGGCACCTTAAATTGTCGGTCCCGCCTTTTAATATTAAGGGACAGAGAGCGGTCAAACGGTCAAGCATTCTGCGTTCGAGCGTTCTACTGATTTCTACTGATCTGTTCTACTTGACCGCCGCGGTCAGAATGCCTCCTGTGTGAGTATATCTATGTAACGTAATAATACAAAGAACGCAAAACTGACTGCTTGAACGCTTGACCGCGTGACCGCTCTCTGTCTGATAGGTCCCTAAGGCTGGTTTTAGTGTCACGCGTACCATCGGCGCTGATAAACGAGTGATCTTTATTTATTACATTGAAACAAGGATACTGATTGTTTAGCAAAAATGGCAACGCTGATTGCACTCGTCAGTGCTGAACAATCAGTATCCCTATTTCATTGTCATAAAGATCACTCACCTATCAGCGCCGACGGTACGCGTGACACTAAAACCAGCCTAAGGCAAGTAAGTCAAACGTACCATCTTGGTTCTTGTCTATGTGTGAGAACTGCAGTCTGAGGTTAGTCTCGTGAACCCGGACATAGTGGATGAACTCCGACAGAGTGACGTCACCGGTCTCCTTCCAACCGGACTTGGCCAGGAATTTCTGGAATCAAACACATCGATGAATTTGAACTTATGAAAGTGAGTGTGAGGAGTGAGCATGGACCTAGTATACTATAGTATACTGCTATATGTATAGTATAGTATACTGCTGGACACTCACACACTCAATCACACAAAACAAAGAAGGATATATACAAAATTCTTATGATAAAAAGAGACAGAGCATAATACCTTTTGTCCCTCATCGTGTGCAGCCCGCATGTGATGAGGGACAAAAGATATTTTATATACTTTGTAGGTAGAGAACATCTATGTTCTATAATTCTGTACTATTATTAACAATATACATTTAGTTCATTTAAATTTTATTGACGAGCTTCTAGGTAATAGCTATTAGGTAACACAATAGTGTTATATGTTTAGTGCAGGGTTGCCAGGTGGCGAATTCAAAATCTCGTACCAGAGCTGCCAAAAATCTCGTAATTTCAATACAAATCTCGTAAAAGTATATTTGTATACCTATTCAATTTTATTAGGTAAGTATATAAAGTCTCTTATATCTAATTTACACTGGGCCTTACTCATGAAAGGATACATCTAAACTACGACTTAAACTGTGCTCAATAGAACCACAGTGGAGCGGTCTCTCAGGTTTAAATCAGTCATGAAATTGGCTTCACTTTATGGCAAAAAAAAAAAATTCTCTGTTGTTCAGCCGAGAAACCCACAGATCCACGAAATTTGAACGATTGACACGATTTTACATGAATAGCCGACTTTAGACGAACGCAATCGGCAAAACCACGATTTTTGCATCTGTGTGGTGACAAACAAGTCAGTCAGTGTCAATCTGTCAGTCAACTGATTTGTTTACAAAACTTGGGATTGTTTTTATTTCTATTATTTTGTTTGACCTACATTTTTTTTATAATGTTTTTGGTTTGTATACTTAAGTTATCGCACGCAGTCAACATTATTAAAATCTCGTAAAAAAGTTTACGAGATTTTTACTTTTCTCGTTTCTCGTAAGAGACTGCTAAATCTCGTAAAAGTACGAGATTTCTCGTAAAAATGGCAACCCTGGTTTAGTGCTGGCACTAGTGGCTAATTAATGTTATTAATGGGAAGTGAGTGGTTAATACCACCTATTATACCTGAATGAGGTCACTGAATTCTGCAGTGCGATTCAGACTTTCTCGGATATATTCTGAATTCGGAAAGTGACGTTTCTTCGTTGAAAAAAACGTCAACTTTCCGAAGAAAATCATCCCTGCTACGCAGTTCTCTAATTTGTAGTATCGTTGTTTTTTGTAATCAAGCATATATTGTACCAAGTTCTGAATAAATAATTTTTATCTCTATCCAATCGGATACCTTTATAACCGACTTCAAAAATCTTTTTTTTTTTTAAAGGGTAAGTATACCTACCTACTTTCCCTTGTCTACAAAAATGTGGTGAAGATCTGTCAAGGAACTTCGGAGTTATGAACAGAAATGCACCTCGAGAGTTCAGAAAATTGCTCATTGAAGTCGGTTTTTTTTTAAATTCTTATTTAGCCACTTATCGGAAGTAAGTACCTAAGTATAATGTAATATGGATGAGAATGGTGTAAGGATTGTAGCAAATGGAAATCAAAGGCCACCCTTACTGGAAACAGCGGGGCTAAAAAGGCAGCTATAGCAGAACCAGAATAGGAATTGCAGTATTTGCTGTTCTTGTCACTCTCAGTATATGTAAAGAGACCGCATATAGTTCAATTCCTATTGTGATGATTCATAATGTATGTGTATTTGGGGTAAATGATGATATATTAAAAACAAAATACTATCACTCTGCTCCACTTAATTCAACCATAGGACTCAACCATTAAACAGATTAGATTATATTTACATAATAGTCTCAACAATAATGAGTTTTTAGGCTCATGAATATATATTGGAGTCTATACAATGATTCCTGACATTTAGTTATTGTTGGATACTCATAGGTCATATTCAAAGTCTCTAAAAATATCAGCTGATGTCAGAATTCGAATCTATAATTGGTTGTTTTAAAACTCTCTACAATGTTCAAATCTGTGGTTAAAGAATATTTATTACTCATAAAAGAACATGGTTCACTTACAATGAGCTTAATACTATAACTAATTATTAGTTCTATTAACAAATTTTTACTATCCAGAGGTTAGGTTAGAAGATATTGTTGTAGATATATTTTTTTAGTTTACTCTTGAAAGTGGGTATTGACTCGCATGTTTTTATTTCATTAGGTAAGTTGTTGAACAATTGTGCACCCTCAAACGTAATATTTCTTTTTCCATAGTTAGTTCTGGGTTTTTTAAGGTTTAATTTATTTGTGTTTCTTAGGTTGTAACGGTGTGCTTTTATTGTGAAAGTTATTTGTGTGTGTACTTTTCCGGACAATATTTTTTTTATTAAAATGCATGTTGTGTAGGCATAAAGTTGTTGTAGGTTAAATATCTTCGTTTTTTCATAAAGTGTGCGTGTATTTGTTAAGCGATCATATTTAAACAGTGTTTTTATTAATTTATTTTGAGAAATCTGTAGGTCTTTAATATTTGTTTTAGCAGCACTGCCCCATACCTCTATGAGGTATTCCAGATGCGACTTAGCCAGGGAGTTGTAAATCGTCATGCGTACTTTCGTCGGTATGCATCCTATGGATTTTCGTAAAGCTCCTGTTAGTGATGATAGTTTAGACCTTACGTGTGCAATATGTGGCTTCCAGCTTAGTTTATCGTCAAGCAAAAGTCCCAGATACTTTTCTTGGTGAGAACGATGGATTACCGTGTTATTTATAGTTAGAGGTGAGTAAGGAGGAATTTTTTTGTTTTTTGCTGCGAATATCATGTATGAAGTCTTTTTAGTATTTATTGTCAGTAGATTGCTTTGACACCAGATGTTATATTTAAAGAGATCATCTTGTGCCTGGATAACCAGTTCAGGCAAACTTTTTCCGAAGTAGAAAAGGCAGGTGTCGTCTGCATACAAGCTTATGTGTCCCGTCAATCCTATCTTGCTTATGTTATTGACATAAATTAAGAAAAGAAGCGGTCCTAAGACCGATCCCTGGGGAATACCACACTCTATTTTTTTCAAATCGCTTTGATGTTTACCTATTTTCACTATTTGATATCTATTTAGTAAATAAGTTTCAAAGATTTTTAGGGCTGTGTCCCTGATACCAAGGTCTTTTAATTTATTTAACAGGGTTTGATGGCTTACTGTGTCAAACGCCTTTTTTAAGTCTATAAATATACCCAAACAAAAACATTTCTCGTCTATATTAATTTTAATTTTCGTTATAAGATCTATTGTGGCTGAAAGAGTATTTGATTTTGGTCTAAAACCGTATTGATGCTCATACAAAAAGTTTAATTTCGATAGGTGGTCCTCGAGTCTATTGTAGATAACTTTTTCAAATATTTTTGAAATAATGGGTAGAACAGATATCGGTCTATAGTTACCAGGATCGGCCCGGCTGCCTGACTTAAAGATTGGGGTCACCTTGGCTATTTTGAGGCTCTCAGGAAAAATGCCTGTGATAAAACTGTTGTTTATAGAGTCTGCTAGTCTTTTTGCAATAACGTGAATAATACATTTAAGTGATTTGGTGCTAATACCATCGATACCGCTGCTAGTGTTAGCGTCCAGGTTATTTACAATTTTTAAGACCTCATCCACAGTACACGGCCGCAATTCTCTCATTTCAACATCTGGTAAATTATTCATGTATGTCATGGTGTAAAATGTATTATTTTTGTATGTGCTGGGAATATCATTTGCAAGCTGCATGCCTATCGACGAGAAAAAGGTGTTAAATACTTCACAAATTTTATTTGGGTCAGTTATGTTTGAGTTATTAATACTTAGTTTAGAGGGAGCACAATTTTCAGTAACTTTGTTTTTTACTAGTCTATTAATCAGTTTCCAAATATTTTTAGGATTTTTACATTGACTAAACTCTTTATAGAAATGTGTTTCTTTTGTACTTTTTATTAACATGCCTACTTTATTTCTTTCCTTTATAAAATCGTTCTTAAGGTCCTCATTTTCAGTATCTCGTTTTAGCTGTTGCCATAGTGTGTTTCGTGTATTTATTCCGTCTATTACTGTTTTGTTGATCCAGTCATCTCTTGGGGCATTCAGTATCTTAGTTTTCAAAAGTTTACATTTCTCTATATGGTTTTTAATAAATTGTTCAATGTCTGCATACGAGTGAATTTTATCTGAGAAATTCGCTTCTGAGACACTCTTGTGAAGTTTAGCGTAATCTGTGCATTCATATTGCATTTTTTGTTTGTGTTTGTGTTTGTGTTTATCCATTTCTAGGAACAGCTGCTTGTGATCTGATAAGGGTGAATCAATGACAGTCAGATTACCCGAGAAATTATTTATGTTGGTGCAAATGTGATCTATAATCGTATTAGTCGTTTGAGTTTGGCGGGTGCAATAATTCTTGTGAACTTTATTTAAAGCTTCATAGCCCGCTTCTTGTAAGATGGTAAGATATTTCTCGCTTTCTTTGGTCAACAAATCAATGTTGAAGTCGCCGGCAATAATGCACCTATTTCGCGTTTTAATCTGTTGGGAGAATCTTTCGTAGAATTCGTTCATTTTCTTTTTGTTTGGTTTGTAAATAGCTCCAATGTGGAGTCCGAATCGTTGTAAATAAATCCATAGGTAGTGAACTCCGTCTTTGTAAAATTCTTCCGTTAAATCATACTTTAGACTTTTATGTACATAAATAGATATCCCGCCTCCTTTTTTGTCTTTTCTGTAATTGTACACATGTGCATAATTAGGTAAAGAATAGTATGTAGATTCCGATTCCGATTGAATCCATGTCTCGACTACTATAATCAAATGTGTTGTGTTTTTTATTGCCGCTAAGATGCACTGAAGCTCGTCGAATCTTCCCGGTTTACGGATACTACCTAAGTTTGCATAAAAAAGATTGAGGGAGTAAGGATGAAAAACAATATTTTTATAAGTTGATCTAATGTAGTAGGAAATATTTTCGAGCCGAGTCGGTTCGGTAAGTGTGCGACCAGCCTTATTCAGCTGGTTTACTTGGGGTTTTTTGGCAGTATTTTGACAATCTTTGGGTTTCCATTTACGTATTTTAATACAAGGTCTGACTCGCCATCCTTCTTGCGGCGAGATAGTTCATCCTTTAAAATTTGAAGGTAGTTTTTTTGTGCAGGCGTTTGGTCAGCGTAGATACGAACGCCATCGGTCAGCTTCGATTTGTTCCGAAAAATTGTCCGTACTGTATCTGGCGACGCGAAGCATATTTTAATTAGCCGATTTTTTCCTGGACTAAATTTTCCTAGTCTCATAGTTTTTACGGGTTTTGGGCACTCCTCAAATATGGTCTTTAATATTTTCATGCTTTCCTCCTTGTCGTATTGTTGCCGAATCGATAGGTTTTTGTCATCAAGCTCCGAAATACCCACAATAATAATATTGTTTAAACGACGGTGGCGTTCTTCCAGTTCAAGGAATATTGTTTCGTTTGAGGCGTTAGGGGCATTCGGCACGAGCGAGATTGACGACGAAGTTCCTTCGGTCGTAGCAGTGGTGATATTTTCTTTTGTTTTAGCCGATTGTATATCATTTTGTAAAATCATGAGCTTGTTACGAATTTCAGCATTTTCGGACTTCATATCCAAGACTTCTTTCTGTAGGTTATCATATCGTTGTGAGAGATTTTCAGTGACATTATTCAGGGATTTAATTTCGTCTTTAATTTCCACCAAATCCCGTTTCAATTCCAATAAATCCGATTTTTGAGACTTAGCAAATTCTTTGAAAAAACACATGATTTCTTTTCGAAATGCATCCAGTTCTGACTTAATTATATCAGTGTCCAAATCTGGGTGGTTGCGTTTTCTTTTATTTGTAAAATCTGTATTATAGCTGGGTGTATACAAATCAGGTGACGAACCGCCTCCATCGCTTCCGAGGTTGCCGCGTTTTGGTGAATGTTGGACACTCATCTTTATCCAAGTATAGGTAGAGGTAGGGTGCAGTCGCAGTAGGCTCCGTTGAGTAGGGGAGACGAATTATGTTGCTGTCTTGTTCCCGCGTCGCTTGTTGCGTTCGTGACACCGCGTACTTGATGTTAAACTGTGGCGAGGTGCAGTAGTAGCTTAGCTTTCGAACGTCAATCTATGTAAAGAAATAGAAAAAGTAATGAGTTTCACTAATGTATCCCACGGAAAGCCCCATCTTTACTGAGACACAAGGGGAGGGGTGGGATATTATATTTATGTAAGTATTGTAATATGTATTTGTATATCTTGTGTCTATAAACTTGAAATTATATTAATTACTTGACACTGGCTGAATGCACAAGCCGTGCGAAGCCAAAATAAAGAAGAAAAAAATAGTGTATTCCCAAGAAGATTCTAAACTACGTAACTGGAGTTCTTACTGACATTTAATGTACAAAGGATTTTGAACCTTATCACGACTACACAACGATCTATTATCATTTAATCTTGGTTATAAGGATTGTTGGTCTTGTTGAGAGGCTTTCTTGGGTGCTTTGTCTCTTTCACACTCGTTGTTGGATTAGTAGTGTGCCCATGTCATTTAAATTTCAGGATATTTTTACCTTATCGCGCTCGACAAAATCAGCGCTTGATTTCGATCCATGGTTTCGATCCTTGAATAAGATCCTTGATTTTGATCCTTGATTTTGATTTCGATCCTTGATTTCGATCCTTGGTTTCGATCTTGGATTTCGATCCTGGATTTCGATCCTTGATTCTTGAATTTTGAACCTTGAATCTGAAATCTTGAATCTTGAATCTTTGAAGTGACAGCTGTCAAACTTCAAATGACCATATCTCGGGAACTACTCGTCCTAGACTCCCCGTTCTCAGTTCAAATGAAAGCTAAGACCAAGATCTTCATTTGAAGTGACAGCTGTCAAACTTCAAACGGCCATATCTTGGAAACTACTCGTCCTAGACTCCCCGTTCCCAGTTCAAATGAAAGCTATGACCAAGATCTTCATTTGAAGTGACAGCTGTCAAACTTCAAACCGCCATATCTCGAAAACTACTTGTCCTAGACTCCCCGTTCCCAGTTCAAATGAAAGCTATGACCAAGATCTTTATTTGAAGTGACAGCTGTCAAACTTCAAACGGCCATATCTTGGAAACTACTCGTCCTAGACTCCCCGTTCCCAGTTCAAATGAAAGCTATGACCAAGATCTTCATTTGAAGTGACAGCTGTCAAACTTCAAATGGCCATATCTCGGGAACTACTCGTCCTAGACTCCCCGTTCTCAGTTCAAATGAAAGCTATGACCAAGATCTTCATTTGAAGTGACAGCTGTCAAACTTCAAACGGCCATATCTTGGAAACTACTCGTCCTAGACTCCCCGTTCAAAGTTCAAATGAAAGCTATGACTAAGATCTACATTTCAGATGACAGATGTCATTTTGACAGCTGTCACTTTAAATGTAGATCTTGGTCATAGCTTTCATTTGAACTGAGAAAGGGGAGTCTAGGACGAGTAGTTCCCGAGATATGGCCATTTGAAGTTTGACAGCTGTCACTTCAAATGAAGATCTTGGTCTTAGCTTTCATTTGAACTGGGAACGGGGAGTCTAGGACAAGTAGTTTTCGAGATATGGCGGTTTGAAGTTTGACAGCTGTCACTTCAAATGAAGATCTTGGTCATAGCTTTCATTTGAACTGAGAAAGGGGAGTCTAGGACGAGTAGTTCCCGTGATATGGCCATTTGAAGTTTGACAGCTGTCACTTCAAATGAAGATCTTGGTCTTAGCTTTCATTTGAACTGGGAACGGGGAGTCTAGGACAAGTAGTTTTCGAGATATGGCGATTTGAAGTTTGACAGCTGTCACTTCAAATGAAGATCTTGGTCATAGCTTTCATTTGATCTGGGAACGGGGAGTCTAGGACGAGTAGTTCCCGAGTTCCCGAGATATGGTCATTTGAAGTTTGACAGCTGTCACTTCAAAGATTCAAGATTCAAGATTTCAGTTTTCAGATTCAAGATTCAAGATTCAAGAATCTAAATGAAGGATCAAAATTGTATCAGTATTTTAATTCAAAAATCATGCCCTGAAACATCACGTAAATCAGAAAATGATGGAAAAGGCCCCATAAGGACTAGGAATGTTTAGTTTATGGTCACCCTTTAGAAAGAGACACGCCGCCCAAGTTTTATCTCTCAAGCGGACCTTGTTTTCTGTCTCAGTCAGCATTCCAGGTACGTAGTATAGAAATTCCTTGTGTATTCCATTTTTGGTTTATGGAATTCATAGATAAAGAATCGTCGTTGTTCCTTTTTCTGATGGAATTTGTTTTAATTTTCAAATGTCAAGAGCCTTCAAAAATGGCAGCTTGTTTAACTACTTTTTAAGGATTAGCTTTCAAAAGAAATGTCATCGTTGACTCCCCCCAAACGCCCCTCTACCCTCTATCTATTCACGATATTTTGACATGTTAAAACTTTTGAAACTATCTTGGAATAATTATAATTTTAACATCTTGTTGAAGTAGCGAACATTGTCATGGAGACTTCATCAATTTTTTTTTTTCGATGGTAGTGATACCTAGTTGTTACCTTCATAATTATTATTACTTATTATAGAATATCTGGGCGACCAAGCTCTGCTTGGGTGCAAATCGAGAAAAAAAGAAAAAGAAAAATGAGTTAAGTATGTATTTAAAAAAAGCTAGGTCTCGATCGATCTAGCTAGGTAGAGACCTAGTTAGATCGATTCTTCGCCCCCGTAAACCGTAAACCTCTGTACCGCAAATTTTATCGAAATCGTTAGAGCCGTTTTCGAGAACGTGAGTACAAATAAACAAACAAACAAATATTGCTCGTTTAATAGAATAAGATAATATTTCATAAGAAGATCATATACTTGTCGGGGAGAGGGTTCTGGGCGTGAAGTATGGATGGTCCGATATGTTCAAAGACACGAAATAACCAATGTAACGTGTAGTCAGGATGTCTATTTTGTAATCACAATTACTTTCACAAGACTTAAACAGAGGATTGATTCGATTTTTGCCGATTAGAATTACTATCACCATTTAAAAAACAAAATGGAAACGCGGTGAGTTCAACAGAAAGAGACAAAGCTACCCACAGAACATTATTACTATCGAGGAGCGACCGCTCCGCTCCGATGCCAGAACCAAAGTGGCCACGCCGCTCGCCACCCGCTCGAGGAAAGCGAACTGTCCAACAACAAAACTGACTTTAGCGCCCTCTGCCTACTTTGTGTCGACCACACCCAAGTGACAATGACAGTTGTCTATTTGACGTTTCCATTATTAGTCTACAGATGGCGTTGTTAACAGGATGTAGTGCAGAACGAAGTATCAAATCAATTAACATTCCCTTTTCTAGCTCCAACTCCGACATAATATGTATATTCTTTATACCTAGATAAGTCTAATCACAAATAATTGTATGCTGTGTTCACTGTGTGAACTACAAACTACAAACTACGCCGACTTTGCTTTCTTAGGACTGTCATAATACGTTAAGTTTAGCGTAAATTACAATTTGTGAACCATAAACTTTCATATGACACCCCATTAAATTTATTTGTATAACTTTTATTTTTTTACCCCCTTGAGTAGGTACCTAATATCTTTACAACCCCTTCATTGATTAAGCCCATAAGCACTCGGGTCACTCGACACTGGATATATGCACCAACCGGAATTTAAAACACTAAAAAACACGCTATAGTTACATACGAGTCGATAAAGTACAAAATTACAGTACTAAAATTAACTATGTAAATTAATTTTAGATTAAAAAATAAACTAAAAACCACGTCTTTATTTATTTATTTAGAATGCGTTGTCATCGAGTTGTGAGCTACCCTGACAGTTTTAGCCGGCCAGCTACACGGAAAGTGCTCGAAATTTTAGTCGCGCGAGATTTCCCCCGGAACGACAGACAGATAGACAGACGAACAAGAAAGTGACTATATAAGTATAATAAAAACGTGGTAAAATAATAATGTCATTGATCCTTGATAAGTGTGCACATTTTGATCCGACGTTTTGAAATGGATTAAAACTACGTTCTAAGATTCTGTTGACATAGATGAATACAAGTGAAGCTAAAAAAAACTAAATTCGGGGTAATATCCCACTTGGCCAAGACAGTCCTTGAACAAAAGCCAAATTATATAGTTGAGGATGCGACTCCACTCCATTTTGTTCCGAATGACATTCGATTTCGACTAGTCCTATTATATAACAAATGAGAGAAGTTTGTGTGAATGTTTGTTTTACCACGTATCTCCGTAACTACTAAACTAATTTTGCCGATTTTTTGTTCTACTCGTAATCTATAGTGATCTTCGATCTTCTGTTCTATCTAACAAGAAGGTGAAAAAAGGAGGCAAGTTTCTAAGAAATAAATGTACCTAATTTCTTAAATAAAAATAAAATAATAAGTACTAAGTTATGAATTTTTAAAGGGGTTGCAATAAAGTTCTATTTCAAATAAATATTTTCTGGTTTGATTCACCAGAGTAATTAAATACCTACTTTATTTTTATTTTATTCAAAATTACCCTTAGGGAGGGACTGTGCATTATTACTAAGGTCGTAAAGTTAGTATTGTTTTTCCTAATCGAAAAAAAAACTAAATACTTACTAACTTTATGGTTTCATTTTCTGTTACCTGTACAAAGCCGGGGCGGGCAAATAGCTTGTCAAATGTCAAAATGTCAAAACGCGCGTGGATCCGACCTTGTGACCGCCCAGAAGCGGAATGAGCTGCGTTCGATTCTGTGTTTATTTATATAGCAACTCGGGACTCAATAAGGTTGATTTTCGGTTGATCCGTTTAACTCTCTGTGCTCAGAAGTAAAGCTCAAAACTAATTTTGCTTATTATGAGAAAAATAAGCAGTCTAGGTAAACGATAACTTAGAAGCAAATAAAAGACTAAATTTCCTTTCTGTGAGTATTTATTTTGTATATGTAGCTGAACTGGTTTTCAAGAAAAATGCAAAAATCTTGAGAAAAGGTGTCATTTTCAAAACGTAAAAGTATCATGTAAATTTCTATTAATCGTGTTTCTGCCTTTAGAACTAAATAGAAAAAAGATTAAAAAATCACATAATTGGAGATGTAACTTGATGAGATATTCCGTTTAGTTACAATTTGCAGGCAAACAATCATAACCGTTTTGGAGCTTGGCCTTAAGTAAATTTTTATTTAGTTACTTGCAACACAATATTACTAGGCTTGGCTAGTAAAAATAACAATTAACACATACAAATGTTATGATTATTATGGGTTGTGCTACTCAACGGTGGTGGAAGTAGAGTGTACTGCTCACTTTAACCGAAGCTAACTAACTAGGGATCTTACTCAGAGAAGTTGATACAAGCAAGAAGCCAAAGGAGGGAAGGAAGAAGGTCCAAATATTTTTGGTACATGCCCAGTTGTAAGAATTAATTATTAACACCTTGTCGATTTCTCTAGTTTTAACGCAGATTAATACATTCCCCACCTATTCTACTAAATGACAATGTCAATCATTCCGCTGCATTTTTTTTTTCGTTCTCTTCAATGTCAGCCATTTGGTGAATAATAGGATGGCTTTTTCAATAATTTGTTTTGTCAAAGTCCAAACCATAGCTAAAATGTCACCACAACAGAGTCGATTGTCATTAGTAGAATAAGGTAGAATAGGAAACAGACGAAAATCTAAGGTTTAGTTGTGGTTTGCTTGTGATAAAAAGTTTGGTAGTAGAATCGGCACGGATCCCTCAGGACAGTGTAGGTACATCAGCCTTGAATATGTTAAACCAAGGACTGTCTTAAGTCTTAGTAAATAAGGTTGAGATAAAAGAGCATGAACAATCTTAAAAATTTTCATGTGATAGCTTCTGGCTTTTACCCAATAGAGAAAGGTAATTTGGTAAAAAAAACATGTCGCAAAGGAGTTGAGATTATGTCTGTCCATAAGCTCTTTGAGATGTCTTTCTTTTTAATCAATATATTAAGGGAAGTAATAGTTAATGTAATAGGCACCATGCCAAATATGCCCGATAGATTTTTGTAGGTGATAAATTTTCCTGCTAATAGACAATTGTATATTTTGCCAAGCAGGTAATATTAATAGTTTCAGCAGGTGACTTTCATATAAAACTTTTTACATAATAGAGAAATTGATGAAGTTATGTAAGCACTAAGTAGGTCACAGACTGAAACCTAGAATAATTCATGGTATTTTTATGGTGTTTGTTGTGTGGGGTGGAAATGATCAGTGAGAAATGAGCGAATGAATCATGCAACACGTGTCGTGTCGTCGGCAAGTCATCAGCGGACCATGGGAGGTATTCACCGTTAGTTACAGCATATTAATGAGTTGGAACTAACCTCTGCATAGCTTCTGTTTATGTGCGGAGCCAACTCCTTCAGCGCGGCCGACAGGTCGTGGATGTCGATCTTGCCATTACCGTCGATGTCTAATTTAGAAAACAAATTTTCTAGCCTTTCTTCGTCTTCTTTTGGTAATTCCTTCAGTTCCAAGGGAGGACGGGTATGAACCATGTCGGTAGTTCGCGTAAGTACTGCTTGTTAAATTTTGAGTTAATTTAACTTTATAACAACTAATATTGACATACATAACTCTATTCTAACTATATAAACATTTTTTACAAAAATATTGCACTAACTCTACTTTTGAATGATTTTTGACAGCTACTTGCTGCCGCTGCCGCACTGCTACACACGCACACTAGCGCAGACGTCACTCACACCACCACATCCTACATAGACAGTGTCCGGTCCGTGTCCTATTCAAAAAGTCTGCTGTTCTAGTCAGCTGGTACAAAACATTTTATTCTCTAACGACCTACACTTAGAGTACTCTTTGTTCGCACAATAGAACTGTGCGAGTGCAAATGTGTGAGTTGGCAGATCCCAGCTCCACATAGTATTGTACGCCACCTTTGTGAAGCGATTGGAACTAATTTGGAGGACGCTTTTTATTGATTTTCTTTTCTTACCACAATGTGTGCCAATAATTGGCACACATTAAAGGCTAGCAAATTAAAATCGAGGAAAATATATTATTTAACATTGTACCAACCCGCAAATAAATTGGTACGAACTACTTTACTAAATGTCTCGATTTTATAATATATTCTAACATGATTACGGCATCGTAATAGGTACTACATAATAAGCGTCCAAGTTTATTTTCCGTCTAAATAAAACGTACCTACACCTACCTACACATAGAAACACATTACCTACATTAAGTATTCTACATTACAATTTACATGACATTACCTACCTAGGCATTAGAGGTAGGACTAGTATTTTTTTATCTAGGTACTAGGTCGATGTACCTACCTACATACACAAAATAAAATAACTGAAAGCGAGCCTGAAGAAGACTATAGGTTTATAGGTAGGTACTAACATAAAGTACCTAGGTACCTACCTACATTAAAACACTAAAAAAATGTGAATGTCTAAAAATAACACTCTCTAGAAGTATACAGAGTGAGAAGGTTTATTTACACAAATGGTGATGAAGATTTTCTTAGAGGTTCCTAGTTATGTAGTACCTACTAATAGTTCCTTTTCATACTGTGAGATAAAAAAAAATTAAAAATAAAACTTCTTTTGTTTCTTGTTGTAGGTACGAAGGTACGAAATTACCATGAAATTACAAAATTAAATTGTAAATTTTTTTTTGGGTAATTTGACTATTCTAATGGCAACATTATCAGATTTGCCGCAAGAAGCAACCGATAGATGGAGCACATTGACTTTGATCACAGGTATTGCTCTTGTAAATTCATAGATGGCGTTGGTAGTAGTCAAATCTTTTACTAACAGGTAGCTAGCTAGAGGAAGAACAGCGACAACATGAAGAATTTTTAAACTGATTTATTATTGTATATTTTAGTTATAATTACCTAGTTATTAGTTAATTAAATTCTTTCTATTATTTTGACATTTAATTTTTTGTACCTAGGTATCTAATGATTGTAATTATTTAATTTCTTAGATTCAATTAATTTAGATAGGTACTTATTAATTTTATTTGCATCCCAGAACTTATGGGGAATGTGAGATTTGAAGAAAGATCTTTATAAGTAAGTACCTAGGTACCACATTGGCGCAAATGAACAAATGAATTATGAAAAAGCAAAGGCTTTTGCCACCCGGGCAGGGGCGGTCGCAGACTTTGATTTTGGGGGGTGGTTACGTTATTTTGCTAGTATAGGTAGTCCCTTCCGGCCCAGTCCGATCCTGATTGGAGGAACATAATGTTCCTTATAAGTAGGTACCTACCTACTTATTCTTTAAATAAATTATTCTTGTAGAATACAAATAAAGAAAAAACTTTTTGTACTTATAGGTATATATTTTTGTTATAAGTACTCCTAAGAGTTTATATTTTAATGTTTGGTTGGCCATAAAAATGACACTTACCAATTTTATTATGGGTATAATGGGTAGGTACGGAACCCTCGGCGTACGAGTTCGACTCTCACTTGACCGGTTTTTGTTATGAAATATCACTTGCCTCTTTTATCAGAGTAAAAATTTATGTTGACCGCAATTCTCCAAAATGATGTCGCGCGTTGAAGTCTTTTGTAGGTTAAATTAGAACAGACATACTTTTAATCGCCCAAGCAGCTAGGTATGTACCTTTATGTAGGTAAGTTAAGCCAACAGACTTTTGTAGGTAGTTATAACTTATTTGTAATGAAGTAATGTTTAGTAAGTACCTAGGTACCTAGGTACCGTAGAACCCCCGAACTTTGCCTAGTGTAGGTAACTTTGCCTAAATTATAAAAAGTACGATAGTTATTTTCCTATCACGACAACACTTATTTTTGTTCGTTGGTAGAAACCCAAATCATAAACAGCCAATACTGCACTATTTAACTTTAAAATAACGGCAGCCATTTCATAGTAGTTGCAAAAAGTTTTCGGTGGAAATCGCGCAATTTTTTGACTTGTCCCACAAAATTATGTCATTGTGAGGAACTGGTTTGAGGTACGTCTTTCATATCTTTACAGTAGTTGGCAAATATGATCGGCTTTCGAAACACAATTATCTCATCTAAATACTATGATTATTGACAGAAATATCTGAGAAGGCAAAGTTAGGCGCAATTTTTTGAATAAAGTTTTCCAAACTTTGCCTACCCTAGGGTTGTCAGTTTTAGATTTAACCAACAGAACAAAATGAGGGTTATGAATTTCAAACCACTCCCGTCTGTTTTCTTTTGGTATTTTTAACTAAGACATTGCTACTTTAGCACCAGTAAAAGCGGTTAGATGTTCGTTACTTTTTTCAATATTTTACTATCTATCTATGTACCTACTTTTATTGTTACGACTTGAAAAAAGTAGTGTAGGACACCCTCTGGCTAGGTGGAGTGATGATTTTCCAAAGGTAGCCGCGCCGTGGATGCAACAAGCCATGGACAGGATAAAATGGCGCAGATTGGAGGAGGGCTATGTCCAGCAATGGACTGTATAGGCTGATGATGATGATTACTTTTTTGTGACAGCCCTGACTTTTGGCGCATTTTGTCGGTAAATGATGCCCTAACTTTGCCTGCCATCATATAAAGTTAAATATAATTATTTGGAGTAGTATTGAGAATATAATCTATAAATGGTTCAATATATGATTAAACTGCATTAAAATCTATATGATTTACCAAGTTTTACAGAAAATATGGACCTCAGGCAAAGTTAGGCTCGTTGCCTTAACTTTGCCTACTTTTTTGACAGCCTCTACTGTCAAGGTTTTCAATGCTGTGAGCCTAGCACACACACACATTGAAAGCTCTTTAGTAATTGGTTGACTTCAGCATGACAGAACCGATTATTTATGATCAGTTTGGCGCAAAATTTAAAAAAACTCGAAAAAGTAGGCAAAGTTCGGGGGTTCCACGGTACCTACTTATACTTTTAGTATTAATTATTAGAACAACATTTATTCAGGTATTCATATTCATATCCATTTATTCATTGCTAGCTACTTACTTACTAAAGTAGGTAGGTACCTAATTAATTTTCATCTTTGTGCGAATGTGAAATCTTTCTATTCATGTTTCCTTAAAAAACATCGAATTGCGTCAGAATTTACTCAATACATTGGTTTTATTCTTCTTCTTTCGATTCGATGTGTCCACAAATAGGTAGAGCCTCTATCAAAAACGGTTTTAACCTTTAATTTTGCGTTTATTTCTTTATAATAAAGTCATATTTTAAATTTAGTCACGTAAAATCCTGTGATACAAACATAAAAGCCCGTCACCTCATTATACTTCATTAAATTCACTCAATAAACCCAGCCCCTGTAAGTACATCTTTCATACTTAACCATCTCTTTTATTTGTATGCGTAAAAACGAGATGAAAGACGTGTATTTGTCAAAATCCGAGGTATCTGTCATCGGGTTTCAACTAATAAACCCGTGGGGATGGCATCCCTATTATGTCACATGACAATACACAAATTGACACGACCGAAAGACTATAAACTTCAAAAGTTAATACTGTGCGGCTGCTATTCTACCCGCACGCTGTTTTTAACTCTATTTTTCGTATAGATAAAGTTTATAACCCACTGAATTGAACAGATAAATAATCACAGCCAAAACTGAACTGTGTGAAGTTGACGTTAAGGGAGTTTATATAATGAGAACGTTAACGGTATTGTCAATAAGTCGGAGCGGTGCAAAAAATCTGAAAGGGAGCGAACAAAAGCTCATAAAAGTTGGGAGATTAATCGGGAATTTGGACACAATATACCGGCGCACATGTCAGGGCCGAGACGTCAGTGTGGGGCTGATGGCAGTGACATGATAACAATGAGGGTACATCGCATTTGTCTACCAACTCATAATATTGGGGCAAATGTAAACGGAAATAGTACGGTCATCCAACCTGATTTCAAACTACAATAACTGTGAAAATAGTAAGCACCAGCAGAGTCCTCACGGCGTTGCCCACGCAGTAATGGTATATGGTGATTATGATGATGATGAAAAGAAGCCAATAGCCTTCCTCAAGAGTTTATAGTCGTATTGCTCATTATACGGACTAAAATTGAAGGAAAAAATGTCATTTTTCCTTCAATTTTGATTAGTTTTCATACGTTTTATGTCAAAATTGAAGGAAAAATGACATTTTTTCCTTCACTTTTAGTCCGTATAATGAGCAATACGACTATAGCTATCAAATCAAATGCAGGAAGAATTTTTCAAATCGGACTGGTAGTTCCTGAGATCAGCGCCTTCAAACAAACATACAAACTTCCGCTTTATTATATTAATGTATTAAAGTATGGCTGAAAAAACGTCAACCTTCCGAAGGATATCATCGAATTGAATCCATTTACTCTAATCCATTCATTTATTTTAATCCATATACAGGGTGAATTTTTGAGATGGGGCAGTAAGGGCAGCTACCTTAACCGTTGTAGCTAGAGGAAAACGTTCTTAGAAGACTATCCTTAACTTTTAAAAATATTTTGATCTGCATTCACAGATTTTGAAAAAAATGTACAGTCAGCGAGAAAATGGGCAATTTACACAAAAACTTTTTTTGATGCCAATCGATCCTGTTTCATCTAAGGATTAAAAGGCTCTTTCGGACCGACTGAGGTTAGAGTACTAGAAAAGTCAGAAAAAGCTAAAATGTATTTCTGAGACAAGGCAGTAGGTAAGGGCTACCTTAACCGTTGTAGCTCCAGGAAAACGTTCTTAGGAGACTGTCCTTAACTTTTGAAGATATTTCAACCTGCATTCAAAAGTTAAGGATAATCTCCTAACAACGTTTTCCTGTAGCTACAACGGTTAAGGTAGTTGCCCTTACTGCCCCATCTCAAAAATTCACCCTGTATAGTGTATAATCATAATCACCTACACTGTAAATGTATGTTATTTTCTGAACAATAAATGATTTGATTTGATTTGATTTACGGAGGTCTGAATCGCGCTGCAGGTCCACATTTCCTATACCGATGTAACAAGTAGGTACCTACCGTGTCTCGTCACGGACTATGTCACGGAAATGTCACGGATCATAGTCTAAGTGTACTTTGTAACTCCTTGGACGTTGAAATATCATAGATAAGGTTAAGCTCTTTTATAAATATATAAGAAATATATATAAAATATAAGATGTGGGTTAGACCTAAGCAAGGCTAAGTCACACGCTGCGGCGCAACTAAATATTTTAACGCACAAAACGGTTTAAAGTCACTACTATACTAGAATCTTATGAAAAGTATCTGCGGTGTCATAATAGCATGTGGTTTGGCACGGCTCTAAATTCTGAGATAAAACATCTAGCGAATTCTACATGACAAATTATTCGTAATAAAATGAAATTTCTTAGATTTTAAATTGAAAAGGATCTTTAATAACCATTTCCAAAAATACTACGACCAACTATACTTATTACCTAGGTACCTATTTTAAGTTAACACGACATTAAAACATTTATAAGTATCAAGAATTTGACAACATCTAGATTTATCACAGAAAGCCGAGAAAATTTTAAATCTAAAAGTAAAAGATTTCAGTTTATTCCTTAATGGGTTGAAACAAGGAATTGTAAAGCGCATCACACACACAATATAGGTAAGTATTTTAGAATTTGTATGGGCGCGATCTGTCAATATTTATATTTCATAATATAAAATCTGCTGTTTGTGTGATGCGCTCATTAGAAAATAAAATAAGGGACGATTCGATCTGACGAAAGATCCGTCGGGCGTAGGTACCGAGTTTTGTACAAAACTCGGTACGCCTCAGTACGTGCGCTGCGCTAACGTCTCATCGCATCGGTCCAGTGAGTACCTAAGGTTAAATGTTTTATTATTTAAGTTAATATAATAATAATACCTACCAGTTTCTCGTTACTGACTATCTCCTACTATTTTGACTAGATTAACAATATTGTTTTACTTAAAATTATTTAAGTACCTACCTAAGACAAGAAACAAAATACAATTTATGTACAAAATAGCCCTAGAAGTACCTAAAGGTCATTACCAAAGATCATTATTTGCATCACAAATACAATTCAACTAGGGTCGATTATAAACTGTAGTCTCATTTGGAAGTTTTAGGTATTTTCTAAAACCTCTTTCCAAAATTTTTACTCGGATAAAAGTTATTGAGTATCAAAAAATCGGCTTTAACTTAATTAAAAATACAACTTTATGTGATCGTAATTAATAATTTAAGTTATGTATCGATTTTTTGCTACTATTACGTTTTTAACACTATCTTACTCTTAAATTATTAGTTACCAGAGAACTTAAACTTAAACCTACCATCTATAACAAATACTTACTCGTGTTACATGAATGATAGGCGAATCAATGCGTTGAAATACTTGTACTTACTGAAATGTATCGTGCGCTCAAGTGACGCCCGGAATGACACCACGCTGGGCGCCCAGCCTGGGCGTCATGCAAGTTGTATGGCGTTATCTTTAGAAATAAGTACCTACCTACTGTAAAAATAATTTATTGTTTACCTACATATTTTTTACAAGTTTTTTACTTATTTCATCTAAAAATATCCCAAATAGGTAGGTAGGTTCCTTATATCTCATCCAATGTTGGTTAGGTACTGATTTTTAGTACCTACTTACTTTCTGAATACCTTTTATAACTATTTTTACAAAAATGTGATTTTTTTTATCTCATGGAATGTTTCAATCAGACTGCAATTTTCATTAAAATTATATTTTAGGAAATTGCACATTTTATCCCCTATTCTTATGTTTTCTTAAATTCTAAAGATTACTCTCACAAATTACTGAGCGTATTACTGTTATTACAGAGTTATTTGAAATATAAAGTTAATATAGGTATATATATTTACATTTCCTTTGCATTAAAGTATGATAATTGAAGTTAGAATAGGCAGAATTATGTACAGCGTTAAAAAATATCCTATAGATTTGTAAAACATTCTAGGAATTTATTTAAATAGGAAATAGACACATTTGACATTGCGTTTCCACCTTTTTTTATAGCTTATAGTCCAGTTCGTTACCGACGACACGCTTGTATGATTTGTCCGTGCCGGGCTTGTCTATTAACAACAACAATTTCCCACAAAGAAGTCACTGATGCACCGGTCATAGCTTTCAATCTCAATATTATAGTAATAGTATTCTGTGATTTTAACCCACCAACTTTAACAATAGGAGAAAGTTAGTTAACTGTTCCAAGAATCAAATATTGAAAGGGATAACGGGTATTTTTCCCGACTTGTACATATCTGTGATGATCTTTTCAATGGTGATGTCGCCAATGGTGTTTCTGAAGAATAACTCGATAATAGTGCGACCAGAGACATTTTTCACCAGGGAAACGATGTTATTCAGCTGGCTGGGGCGAGATAACTCGTGTGGGTACGTAGTTGTAGCGTGCTGAAAGAAAATTAAGTTTAAGTCACATGATATGCTTAATTATGGCGAGTCACTTAGGACAGCATGGCGACTGCTGGCGAGGCTTTACGTGAAGACATAGTACATTTGGAAAGATATCTTCAGTATAAGCTATAATCAAGAAAATGAAACTTAATATCATCGCGGAGCTTACAGGTTTCTAAAAGATAAGTTAAATCTCGCATGTGCCAACAGCAACAGCAGTACCTATGTATAAAGGAATTGCTTTTCCAAGACTTCGCTTACTGCTACTGATGCAAATATACTACTCACTACATTCAAAGCCGCCTGGAAACGATCTTTTAATTCTGCAACTGCGGGCAGGTCTTGCAGTCGCTTGGTACCTGTATGAGCAAGCATTGAACTTCTACCATCAGCATCTATTGTAGTGCTAAAGTTCGTCTTGAACAAAATCAATGCACGCAGCATATAAAATTCCTTTTCATCAGGCTGAACTTTGTGGATTTCATCCAGCACATCTTTAAAGGTTTCCACGCATGAGCGATCGATTCGTGCCCATCCCCGTTCGAAGGTAACAATCAGATTTATGGGGTAGATGTATTGTGCAGCGCCCAGGACGAAAATCTCAGCCCACGTTTCTTCCAAAAGAAGCACTCTATCTTGGAGGGACAAGGATTCAAATGGTGTGAAGCATTTCGTCGTTTTAACGTTTAGAAACAGAAGTCTGGCTGCCGCCTCACACTGCTTCTCGGGGATATCTCCATGAAAAATGTGGTTCCTCATTGGCATGAACGGTGGCCCAAATGGACTGACGAATGGGATATTGAACATATTGAATTGCGTGAATGGGTTAGGGAAGATTGTTAGAGGCACGTTGGATGGGGGCAGGATTGGTTTGGGCATGTTTGGGCTCTGCAAGTTCATTGGGAGTTGCATCTCTGGTGCCGGCATCATATCTTTCGAGAAGAGAGCCATTTGACGGCGGATCGTGGAGTTTCTAGGGCCTCGCTCGTGCTGTACGGCTGGAACAATGATTAATGTTTAGAAATTGTTTGAGAAGTGCAACGTACAAGGCTTTGACCATCGTTGAGTAGCTGTAACCAGTTGGTAACCATAACCATGTACCTAACGTTAAGGAAGCAACTTGCTTGGAGATGGTGAAACTCTAAATGGTTTTGGAGCTTCTCTCACCATCTTTGTTCATTCCAGCTTCGAGACACTTGGCCAGGCGGCACGAGCGGCACTGGTTTCGATGGGTCTTGTCTATCATGCAGGAGCCAGGTCTGCGGGACTTGCAGATGTAGCTGCGGTCGCGTCTGACTGATCTCTTGAAGAAACCGGCGCAGCCATCGCATGCGAACACGCCATAGTGCTTCCCTGACGAGTTGTCCCTGCATACTCCGCAAGGGACGTCGTATAGAATGCGACCTGAGGGATGAATTCATTATTAATATTTCACGGGTCTCTCCAAATCACATAAAGTGAAATCATTGCTGGTTCAGAGTAAGTCCGTTATTAGGTAGCCTACCTATACCTATAGTTTAAAGTATTAGACTTTGCTAATGATTAAACAAGCAAGCAAGACGGAGTTTTTAGGCCTCCGTCATGGCTTAAAGATTAAAGCCGGGAGACCGACAATTTGACGTGCCCTCCGATGCATGGAAGCGCTCAGATCGTAATTCCACTTGCGGTCACCCATCCAAATTGTGACCGCGCACAACATTGCTTAACTTGCTTGCTAATGGTTAAGTAAATACCTATAACATCCGTTTCACGGGTCATTGTTAAAGAAAGAAATAAGTTATACTTTGATACGAGTATGTTGTTAGATAAGTACATAAGAATCAATTTCATGGGCACAGACCTGTCCTCCAAATCACATAAAAAGGTCATAAATCATTGCTGGTTCAGAGTAAGCTAACGACGGGGGTTGGAACCACAGGACCCCGCCTCCGAAGGGTGGAACCACCGGGTAATTTACGATGGGTGCCCTTCGCCAAAAGAGCAATGCAATAATGTATTGTTCTGTAATTGCCAATTCATTTTGTTTTGTCCTCTACTCTATTGAGAATCAATTATTGATTTCTGAGTGTACTCACATTTTGAAGAACTTTAACTGTTTTATCTAGGTACCTACCTTTTAGTTAAGTACCTACCAACTTTCTCTTGTCCGTTTTTTGTCATATGCTAATATCCTTTTTTTTTAATTGACATACTTATGTACTTATGATAGTTAATTGATTCAGGCGTGACTTTGCGGAAGTCCATATTCAGATTTTTTTGAAAGTTTCAAAATATCTAGTACTCCTCCGCCAATCTATACCAAAAAAGATTCGTCAAAATTTTCACGCTAAAGCCACCCAACCACCCACTTTCCACAGCCTAACCTTACTATGCCAGGTTAGTCAGGGCAAATCCGTACAAATATGTAAAATATGTACTTATTTAAATTTAACTTATGATTTCCCACTCCTGGACAAAGTTTTCCCACAGTGGCTTCCATCGGTTTCGGACTTGAAAAAATTGTCTTCCATCATATTTTATAACATTTTAAGTGGTAATGTAGGTAATAAAGGAGTGGACACACGTACGCGCATTTGAGAAGCTCGTTCGCAAAAACGTAGTAGGTACATTCTCTCACAGTTTGCCGACTGCCTTGCGTTCGCTACGCATTTGTATACTCAGGCGGTTCTGACACTGCAACGCACCCCGCTGCGTTGTGCGCGTGCAGATTTTAACATTGTATGCAAGTATCTCAATTTGTATAGAAAACACGCATAGTACAACACACTGGCAACGCATCAACGTGAGTGATATAGGTACAATGTTAAAATCTGCAGACCTTGCAGATCTGCACACCGCTGAGGGGTGCATTTCCAGTGTGTGGACCGCTTCAGATACAAACGAGCGTACGAAAACGTTATGTGCCCACTCACTAAATACCACCCAAATACCCGTAAAATGTCATCTGTCTATTCAATAGGGCCAATCTAATTCTATATCCACACATCAGTGACTCTACTTTACCCACTATGTTGCATAAATCCTACATTCACAAGAAACCACAATCAAACAGTCGGGACTGGACTGTCAAACGAATAACTCACATAATCGAGAACGGAGACCTCACCCGCAGATGGACAGAATACTCAGAACCATATGAAATATCATTTCCATGTCAACCATTCCATGTCCTCTATCAAAGCTCTCTCTTAATTTAAATCAAACATGCGGAATATTGAGCGAATACCACAATAATTCGACCCATTGACGCCGCATTGTATTCGGAATCGGTATTATAAAAAATATGCGATGTCTCATTCACTTACGGTCCCACGAATGCACAAAAATAAATACGCCTTTATGAACACACCTCCAAACATGACGGTAGTCAAAAAGGCAAGGCATTCAAGACATCCCATTCAAGCGTTATGAATGTACCACTTGGCACAGGAAGCGCGGTATCGAATGAAAATGAAAAAATACAAAACCCTGTCTATAGACAAAGCAAAGGTAAGAAGTGGGGCTTGGGAACAATCTGATGAAAGCACACAACAGGTTAGATGTTCGAATTGACTGCTCTATAAATCAACTTTTACGAACAGAGCCCATCCCTGTTATTTATAATGGAAAGGTCTTAGCTCAGACGGCTGCTAAACCTAAACCTAATGCCATCTATTTTCATTGAAATAATAATGACAAGAAAGAAATATTCTCTCTAAATCTGGAGTGACAGCAGGACAGTCAACAAAACAGGGACGTTTTCTTTGGCTCTTCCAGAAACTGCAGCAATATTTTATTCTTATATGAGTGAGTCACTATTTCACTATTAAGTAATGTCATATCAGGGTGTGGTCTAACGCGAACCTATTTTAGTTAATTTAGTTAAAATTATGTTTATTTATAGAAACTAAACTACTACATATTTACATAACATTATAAAATACAAAAAGAACCAGTTGAACCACCTAAGGATCGTTGGAAACGATCTATAGGTAGCTCAACTGATCCAAGCCACTGCC